>OX451741.1:779200994-781828941 GCA_948472305.1 Vicia faba | reverse complement strand
CGAGGGGCACACAAGTAAATTGTAACTGAGGCGAGTGCCATGATGTTTTATGTGGCGAGTGCCACCGTTTTTAGGCCACTTTGGTGTTTTTCTTTAGTTCCTGATCCACATATTGTTTTAGCATAATTCAACCCTAAAATAATTATGGTCAAATTGCAATTGAAGTACATGCAAATTAAGGAAAAATAAAAGAAAATGTCTAGTTAATATTTTAGCAACAATTACTAGTAGTCAGTAGAATATAATGTAGCAGAAAAACATTACGGTGGTTAATAGTGGGAATTGGTAAGTAGGTAACATGGATAGTAGGAGTCATATAGAAGTAAGACACCAGTAGTGTTAAAAATAGTAACAGAAGGATTCAACTGACAGTAAGAAACGGTGGCAAATTGGTTAGATTTTAAAGTAACAATAGCAGAAGAATCATCTAGCAGAACATAGTTGAATTTTCTGAATAATGATTTAGTGTTTTCGCCGTGAGTTTCGGTTTTATTTGTGCATCTTACAATAATTGTTGATGATGTGAAGTTGCAGGATATATCGACGTTGTTGAAATGCCTCTAATTCTTGGCATATAAGTTGTAGGCCTATGGCCAATGTTACATTGTGTTGAGTTGTTGTTGAATTATTGTTGTTATTATTACTACATTCATACTATTGTCACATACATAGCATATCAAGTTGGAAGCTCATGCTCGGTAAGTTGGTATGGACTGGCAAGATATTAAGTTGAAGGCTTATGCCTTGTTGCTGCCTCTATTAATTGGCAAGATATTAAGTTGGAATTTTGCTCCGTTAGTACCACATGCATTTGCATCGTCACGAGTCGCATTCCATGTCTCATACTTAACTTGTTGTGATGATGAATTATTTGTTATATTTGTTGATGTTTTTTTGTGTTTGATGTTGTTTAGAGCTGTGAAGCAGTGATTTTGCATAATCTGATTCTAATACATTATTTCTCATACATCCTTTTATATTGTTTGGTATCTCACCCCTTCTGTTCGAATGTTGCCCCTATGAGATTTATGGCATTATTTTCGTCATCCTCCCTATAAATAGAATTCACTCTTGCTTAGAAGCTTATGAGTGATTCATAATTACAACTCAACTAACAGACCAACTCAAGTAACAAACAATACGGGTTTTCACTCTTGCTTTAATTCCCTAACTTTTGCCTGGACCGCCCTTTGGGGTTTTCAGTCCACCGGGAAACCCTTTTTTGCCCAAGTCTCCCTTTCGGGTTTTCAACTTGACGGGTGTACAAATTTTTTTTGTTTATCCCTAATTTTTGCCTGAATGGCCCTTTCGGGTTTTCGATTCATCGGGATGCCCTTTTTTTCCTAGGTGTGTCAACCTAGCGGGTCATTTATGCGCAGTATCTTTTGACTATGTCTGCGTTCGCAGGGTGAGGCAAGTCGTCACCGTCCATGGTGGTCAAAATCATTGCCCCACCAGAAAAGATGTTTTTGATCACAAATGGTCCTTCATAGGTGGGAGTCCATTTGCCCCTGGGATCACTTTGCGGCAAAATGCTGCGCTTGATTACTAGATCTCCGACTTGATATGTCTGGAGTCTGACTTTCTTGTTGAAAGCCTTGATCATCCGTTTTTGATACGTCTGACCATGACAAACAGCAGTAAGTCTCTTCTCATCAATTAAGTTCAATTGATCAAGTCGGGTTTGGATCCAATCGTCTTCACTCAAACCAACATCCTTCATGATTCTCAAGGAGGGAATCTGAACCTCGATAGGTAAAACAACTTCCATGCCATATACCAAGGAATAGGGTGTTGCCCCAGTTGATATGCGTGCCGTGGTACGGTACCCGTGAAGAGCAAACAATAGCATCTCATGCCAGTCCTTGTAGGTGACTGTCATCTTTTGTATGATCTTCTTGATATTTTTGTTTGCAGCTTTGACATCACCGTTCATCTTTGGCCGGTAGGGAGATGAATTGTGATGTTGAATCTTGAACTGCTTGCACAAGGCAGTGATCATAGTATTGTTAAGGTTTGTACCGTTATTAGTGATAATCCTTTCGGGGATACCGTACTGGCAAATAAGATTCTGTTTGATGAAGCAGGCAACAATATTCTTAGTCACGAATGCGAAGGAAGCTGCTTCGATCCACTTGGTGAAGTAGTCAATGGCCACCAGGATGAAGCGGTGTCCATTGGATGCTGTAGGCTTGATCTCTCCAATCATGTCGATTCCCCACATAGCGAATGGACAAGGAGTTGTTAAGACAATTAGAGGAACAGGAGGCACGTGCACCTTGTCTGCATAGATTTGACATTTATGGCAGGTACGAGACTGTTGATAACAGTCATCTTCCATGGTGGACCAGTAGTAGCCTGCTCGTAGAATATTCTTAGCCATCGTATGCCCGCTAGAGTGAGTGCCGAAGGTTCCTTCATGCAATTCAGCCATAATTCTTCCAACTTCAGCTTTATCCACACAACGGAGCAGAATAAAATCATGATTGCGCTTGTATAAGATGCCATTACTCAAGAAGAACTTTTCCTAGAATCTCCTTAAGAACTTTTTGTCATTGACTGAAGCTCCTTCAAGGTATTCCTGAGCCTCGAGATACCTTTTGACTTCATGAAACCACGGATGGTCCACTACTTCTTCGGTATTAATCTCGTGACAATGTGCCAGTTCGTCCATCCGTTCAATGGTAATTTGGGGAGCCTCATTATCCCAGTTAAGTTTAAACATGGATGACATTGTAGCTAGAGCATCTGCTAGCTGATTTTCTTCTCGCGGGAAGTGCTCGAAGGTAATCTGCTCGAAATGTGGTAACAATGTCAGGACATGTTCTTTTTAAGGGATGAGGTTTGGATGTTTAGTATCCCACTCTCCTTTGATCTGACTGATGACCAAAGCTGAGTCCCCAAACACAATCAAGGATTTGATTCCCAAGTCTATGGCAACCTTGAGTCCAAAAATGCAAGCTTCATACTCTACCATGTTGTTCGTACAGCTGAAGCAAAGTCTAGCAGTGAAAGGTGTATGGCAACCTTCTTGAGAGATGAGTACCACGCCTATACCATTGCCAAGTGCATTGGAGGCCCCATCAAAGTACAGGGTCCATCAGGATCCTTGTTCAGGTCCGTCATATGGCCTGAAATCTTTAATGTTGTCCAATGTCATGATGTCCTCGTCAGGGAAATCGAACCTCATGGATTGGTAATCTTCGACAGCTTGATGAGCCAGATGATCGGCTAACACACTCCCCTTTATAGCTTTTTGGGTCGTGTACTGTATGCCGTATTCCGTTAGGATCATCTGCCGTCTATCTATTCTTCCAGATAAAGCAGGCTTTTCAAAGATGTACTTAATCGAATCCATCTTAGATATCAGCAAAGTGGTATGAGTCAACATATACTGCCTTAGCCGGCGAGCAGCCCATACCAAAGCGCAACAAGTTTTCTCGAGCAGTGAGTATCGGGTCTCACAGTCGGTAAACATTTTGCTAAGGTAATAAATGGCATGCTCTTTTCAGCCAGACTCGTCATGTTGGCCCAGTACGCACCCCATTGAATTCTCTAGGACGGTTAGATACATGATTAACGGTCTTCCTTCGATGGGTGGCATCAGGATAGGAGGTTCTAGAAAATACTCCTTGATTTTATCGAAAGCAATTTGACAGTCATCATTCCATTTAACTACCTGATCTTTCTTCAACAGCTTGAAGATTGGTTCACAGGTAGATGTTATGTGAGAAATGAACCTTGCAATGTAGTTTAGGCGTCCCAAGAAACCTCTAACCTCCTTCTCAGTGCGAGGAGCAGGCATTTCTTGTATAGCTTTGATTTTGGCAGGATCAACCTTGATGCCTTTGTTGATGACAATGAAACCTAAGAGTTTACCGGACCGGACTCCGAATGTACACTTGTTTGGATTTAGTCTGAGCTTGTACTCCTTCAACCTGACAAACAGCTTTTGCAAGTGATCAAGGTGTTCTTCTTCAGTTTGTGATCGGGCTATCATGTCATCTATGTAGACCTCTATCTCATGATGTATCATGTCATGAAACAAAGCTACCATGGCGCATTGATAGGTTGCCCCGACATTCTTCAGTCCGAATGGCATCACTTTGTAGCAGAACATACCCCACTGTGTGATAAAAGTAGTTTTCTCCATGTCCTCATGTGCCATTTTGATCTAGTTATAGCCTGAGAATCCGTACATGAAAGAAAATACTTTGTGCTGAGCTGTGTTGTCGACCAGGATGTCGATGTGCGAAAGTGGAAAGTCATCTTTAGGGCTGGCCCTATTTAAGTCTCTGTAATCCATGCACATTCAGACTTTGCCGTCCTTTTTAGGCACGGGCACAATGTTAGCAACCCATTGTGGATGGGAAGTAACAGCCAAAAATCCAGCATTGAACTGCTTCATAACTTCTGCTTTGCTCTTCTCTGACATGTCAGGTCTCATGGGGAGGACCTTTTGTTTCACTGGTGGACAGTCTTCTCTTGTGGGGAGACGGTGTACCACAATGTCTGTGTCAAGTCTCGACATGTCTTTGTATGACCAGGCAAAGATTTCAACATAATCATGCAGTAGCTGAATTAGGTGCTCCTTGACACTCGGCTCTAGGTTGGCACCTATCTTGATTTCATTTTTATCATCCTCAGTTCCCAAATTGATCGTATCCAACTGTTCCTCATGAGGCCGAATTGCTCTTTCCTCTTGCTGTAAAAGTCTGGCCAATTCCCCTGGCACCTCACAATCTTCCTCACCTTCGTATTCGGCTTGGTTGATCAAATATTCAGAGTCACTGAAGGCTATAGCAGTATTGTTACCCATGGGTTCCGGAATGGAAGGTGTTGTACCCCAAAATTTTCCCTCCCATATTTCTCAAAACATTGCAAGAAAAATCTCCAAGTTGCTCAAGGTTGCTCAAGAATTGGTCAGACAAGCTCTCTCCTAAGGCAGTCTACCCCAAATTAGGGTTTCATGTTGCATCAAGATCTTTGAGTCCAAATGACCTCAAGTGATCCCCAATGTCCTAATATGTTCTCAAGATTATCCATGTCAAATTTCAAGCCTTGGAGAGGAAGTTTGCTCAGTCAATTGCTCAAAGGTCCAAAAATCGACTGTGCTAGGGCAAAAGTCAACTGTGACCCAAAAACAGTCAAACTTCAAGATTTTTTGTCAACATTCTCATTTTGAAGGATATTTCATCATTTTATCAAGGGTTGATCATGATTCATCAAGGGCTGCTCAAAATTCATCAAGATTCAAAAGTTGCTAAATTAGGGTTTTGCAAGAAAAGTCAACTCAACTTTGACCAAGCATAACTTTCTCATACTTTATGAGAAATGATCCATAAAAAGCTCATTTTGAATAGGATGCAATTACCTACAATCCATCTTCACACCCCAAGATTAAATTATGCATTCACAAGAAGTTATGAATTTTGACATTATAGGTCATTTTTTAAAGTCAATAAAAACACCTTTTTTGTCAAAGCTTCTAACTTGAGCATGGAATATCAAAGTGAGATTAGACCAAAAGGGTTTGTTAGAGGACATCTCAAGATTTCTAAAAAGTCCAAGAACACCTCCAAAAGGTCAAAATTGAAGAAGTTATGCATTGTTGAAGTTGGACTTTTTTGCAAAATTGCCAAAAGTCAACAATCCCCAAAACTTCAAATTTTGCCAAATGGGCCCATTCTTTTTCACTTGTTTTAAGTTTTCCTTATTGCCCAAGTTCTCTAGCCTTTGCCATGTGTCCATATCTCATTTTTATTATTTAATTTGATTTTTATTTGAATTAATTCATTTTAAATCAAATAAAATCACATAAAATCTAAGGCATTGATAACTAATGATTTTCTGGTTGTTTTAGGCTCCAAATACAGCTAGCATTGCAATCAAATTAGTATCAAATTCATTATGCACAAGGAGATTGGATTCAAGCCAAAATTGGAAGGTTTTAATGGAAGATCAAATCAAATATGCAATCATCAATGTGGGAGGATTTGGACAAAGTTTGTTACCCTAATCCAATGTGCAATACATAAGCAAGCAAAAGACACAAGAATCAGGGTTAGAAATCACTTGTGGAGGCAGAACAAAAACTTGCAAAATCACAAAAAAGTGGGAGATCGAAATCAAGGTTAGAGATGTTTTCAGAGCTTGAGACTTGTCCCAATCGATTGCTGGCCATCTCCAGAAGCTAACCCAATTCAAACCACACGTTTACAAGCATTCTAAAGGACTATAAGTAGTCCACGAATCCGTGATATTTTTGAAATCGAAACTCACTATTCTCGCATCCATTGAATGAACTAATTGCATATTTGTAATCCTCACATCATTTACAAGCTTTTGGCATCATTTGATTTCATTTATCTGACCGGTATCAAGATCCACCATCGCTAGGTTTCTTTGTTCGTTTTTAGGGATTTCTTTTTCAGGTGAAATTGGCCTTAATGGTGGTTATGGCTTTGATCAGAGAGATGAGAGGAGGCTAACTATGGTATTGGATTCCATTTATATGGTGTAGCCGTGAAAATAGGAGATCAAGCTATTGATTAACTTGACTCACAAATAAGCAAGAGTCGCCACCAAACTTTATTTATCTCGAAGGAAGGGGAAATATCGATAAAACCACAAGGGAATGGATAAGATGGTCTTGCAACCAAGAGAAAGGGTAAGGGAGTCGGTTATGAGAGGGGAAGGTATTAGCACCCCTCACATCCGTTGTACTCAACGGGATCCATTTTGTTTGTTTGTCTTAAAGGGTGTGTTTATCTACAACTATGCTTGCTAAAAGGGAAATGAATGGTTTTTTGATTATTGCGTTCGTGAGGGTTTCACGACCCTTTGCCTACGTATCCAATGAAGGAATCAGAACAACGTAGTTCCTCCTAGAAAATGGTTGGTTTGTTTGTGTTTTTTAGTGGGCGACGTTAACGTACGCGTTCTAGCAATAGGCACGGCCGGTATCGCGGTAGAACAGAGATAACATGCCCTTTGGGGGAGTTTTGATTGATTGAGTGTTTTGCGGGTTTTAAAATAAATTCAAGTAGTGATTAAAGAGTGTTTTTGGATTTTGGATTGGTTTGTTTACTTGTTGATTTTATCTTTCCATACATGCCTAATTACTAGCATTTGTACAAAGTAAATAAAATGCAGAAAGATAAAATCCTACGCTATTACAACCATATCAAAAGGCATAAAAAACATGAAGGAAAAAAATAAGATGAAAGTAAGAAAAACGAGTGTCTTTCGATTGGGGGGGGGGGGAAGCAGCCTTCGATTTGCATTCTGTTGGCCTCCTTTGATTGGGGCTGGCAACAGAAAAGTCACGTCTTTCGATTGGGCCTTGGCAGAGGCGAAGTCCTATCCTTCGATTGGGCAAAGGAAGAAGCAAGTTGTATCCTTCGACTGGGGCCTGGAAGTCAGTGTATGGCGAAGCCTTTTGATTCTGCCTTGTTGCCTTCTTCGACTGGAGGTTGAAAGCAGTGAGGGAATGCCTTTCGACTGAGCCTGGAATCAGTGAAGGCATGCTTTTCGTTTGGGCTTAGAGAAAGAGGGTAGAAGCCAGAAGCTTCGTTTCCTATTTCCTGTTTCCTGTTTCTTTCATTTAAAGCATTAAATGACAACATGGCCTGAGGCCATGCTAGTATTTATCTTTTAAACAGTTTAATAATTAAAGCTAGTTCAGGTAAACAGAAAGCAAAATGAAAGGGTTAACTTTTAAAAACATGTTAACAGGGTGGAAACGAAAGGAACAATGGTATATACATGCTTGAAACGAACAAAAATATTATTTACATGTTATGCCATGGAACGAAAAGTTCAAAGGTAAGAATGACTTACCTTGCTTCAGGCCTTGAATGGATGTGGGTTTCGAACTTGAACTGCTACCTGGACGTTTCTGGAATTCGAAGAGTAGTCACAGGGGATTCGCTTTCGGTTAGAAGAGTTGTCACAGAAGGTTGTCTTTGAGTTTGAACAAACTTCTATGTGTGGGGTGTTCTTCAGAATCGAAAGAGGTGAGTGTTTGGGATTCTGGGTTTTTTGATTTCTCAAGTGTTGATGAACTTTGAGAGTTTTGTTGTGTTTGAGAAAATTTGGGGGATTCGTTCCTCTGGTCCAAAGATCCTCTCTAAACATGTGTTGGAGCCTCTTATTTATAGGCAAAATTGGCTGAAGCTTTTGGAGGGAAAACAAAACAATTTGAACAATTTGGGTAAACTGCTCTTTGTAGCCTTCGAGGGACAGTGCTTGTATGCTATTTCGGTGTAAGAATGGGGCAATGTTTCAAGACTGCTGTGCAGCAGTTTTGGCCAGTGTACCATGCCTGAACTTGGCAGCAAGCATCTTTGAATATTTCCTCCTTTCATTTTGACCCTCCTTCGACCAGATTCTTCTTCCAAACATATTGTTCGACTTTCCTCCAACAAGTGTCCTTCGAACAAATCACCTTTCTGCATCATTTGAAGGGGCAATCAACCATGTGCTGAAGTTTGTCAAGGATGGAAATGCAGCACACTAAAGAGAAATGTTGTCCAATCGAAGCTAGTACAAACGTAGTCAATGTTTTGTCGAAACCTTGTGGTCGAAACAAGCTAATGCCCAGTCGAAGCTTGTATCGAAGAAAACATATTGCCAAATCGAAAGCTCATGCTCGAAGGAAGCATATTGCCCAATCGAAAGCTCATGCTCGAAGGAAGCATATTGCCTTTTAGCGTGAGGGAAATTCCTGGCTTCTGAATTGAAGGGTGCTTTTTTTTCAAGGGAAGCAAGAACTTAGTCAAATCTTGTATGAAGATACCTCTTGGCTCAAACGAAACTTGTATAAAGCAAAGTATGCAAGAGGCCCTTGGTGCAAGTGGATTCGAAGGATGCATAGAGATGGTTACTTTGTCCCATCAAAACTTGTCCAAGCGAAGCAAGCATGCAGGCAGCAAACTTGTCCAGTCGAAGCAGGCTTGTAGGCAGTAAACTTGTTGAATCGAAAAGGTTTCCTTGCAGGGGGCATGTGTGGCCAACATGTCATGGCCTGTGATTGCAAGCATGTAGGCAGCACACTTGTCCAATCGAAGCAGGTTTGATCGAAGGAGGTTTCAAATTCAAACGAAGGATGTACCTAAACTTGCATTCGACGGAAGCTAAGAGTCAATCGAAGGACATGCCCAAGTTGCATTCGAAGGAGACTAAGAGTCAATCGAAGGGTGTTGAATCGAAGGAGACTAAGAGTCAATCGAAGGGTGTTGAATCGAAGGAGACCTGCAGCACATGAAATCAAAGAAACAAAAAACACACATTTCATGCTTGATTAGAAGTTAATGATACATAGGCTAAGAATGTTCAAAACACTTGACAATTTCTGCATAATCAATGCTCGAAGGTGAGAGGTTAAAACCGACTGTATTTAATGACCTTGACTTTTGTATAAAAATGCAAAAATAAAAATGGGATCTTAGGTCAAAAATTGGGGTATGACATATGGCCTGGAGAAAGTTTTAGAACGAAGTTGCGCTTTTAGCTGCAGATAAAAATCCGCAGGTAAAATTACAGTGCTGGGAGGACAGGGACGAAGCCGTGTCGTCTTCCCATTGGGCCATTCAAATGTTTTGCGCGCTTTTTTATTTCTGACCATATATTTTGTTTTTTATATATCATATTATGTTTGTATTGTTATTACAAATGAAGCAACACACCCCAGTGGCAGCCACATCAGCGTTCAAGGTTCCCAAGGACTGGAGGTCAGGGGTTCGATCCATGCCTCCAACAATTTGCATTTTTTCAATATTTTTCAGGAGATTCTGTACATGCATGGGCCAGATTCACACCATACTCCCTCACCAATCCAAGCACCAGATGGCCAAAGGGCCAGATCTAGTGGTCAAATATTGAAGGTCCACCAAAGAGCCAGTCAATGCACGCATACAGGATCATAAAAGTCCAATTGGGTCAGCTTAATGGGCCAAGAAAAATGCTTTCAGCACCTCCAAAATCTCAAGCCCACTCTCTCTTTTCTTTATATTTTATTTATTTATTTAATTGCTTTATTTTATTTAAATTATTTTCTAACCAATAACCAAATTTTCCTTTTTATCTAAAAATAAAAAAAAAAACATTTTTATCCAATAAAAATTCAAAATTTTATTTTTATTAATAAACATTAACTAATTAATTAGTTTTTTTTTTAATTCTAGGAAACTTTAATTTATTTTAGTAAGTAAATAAAATCAATTAGAATTAATTAGGTTTTAACATAATTTAATTATTTTTAATTTCTTTCTTAAATTAACAAAAACTCCAAAAAAAACATGTTATTTATTTTTTTCATTTAATTAAATTAATTTAGTTATTTAATTTAGGATTAATTTCTTTTCTTAAAATAAAAAAAAAATGGCATTTTATTTTAAAAAAGGGTCAAAACCCTAATTGTGCATCCGATTTAATTTCGCGTCGCGATTTACTTTTCTTTATCCATATTGATGTATATGTTTCTGGTATGTAATAGATAATTAGGACATTTATTTATTTTACCGCTTTATTTTATTTTCAAAGGGTTGCTTTTGGCGATGTAAATACCCGACGCCTTGTAATTTAATTTCCGCACTTTAAATTCTGCTAATTATAACTGCTAGATGTTTGATAAATAGGGTTTGCATGACAAGACTGGATGTTTAATCATAAAATCAAATTAGATCACCTTTAACATGTGCAAAGATAAAAATAACTGAAAACGACACACTCGCACATGCGCACTCCTAGGGTACACTCCACTTGGTTGCCTTCGTACTCGGTCATTGAGTATAGGTCGTTTTAGAGGTCGTTCTCTCGTCTAAAAGATCATAGTCGCCTCGAAATGGTTTCCTCGAATATTGTTGCCTCAAACAAATGATCTAAGACATTAGGGTTACCGCTAAGGCGTCCTAACATTGCTTTAGTGACCGTATGTCCCTCATTCAAATTGACCCTCAAACTCCAACGATGGTGCTACCTACTCACTAATAGGGATATCATTGTCTAAAGGAAATTAGCATAGAACGATTTCTTTTTCGAGTAGGTAGATAGTTCTTAGATACTTGCTCATCCAAAACAAAACAAATTTTTCACACTTACACTTCTTTTCAAACAAAGTTTTCAAAAACACTTCATTACACTCTTAAGGACAGAAGCAAGAGTTAAATCGAAGTTACAACAAAAACTTTTCAAACCCACAAGCACAAAGAAAGCATTTTGAAAATGATGAGCAAGTACCTAAGAGTCCGTAGATAACTACGGATAGAAAGGGTGCTAATACCCTCCCTTTCTATAATCTACTCCCCGTACTCAGAAATATCTCAAAAAAGGAATTTTTCTGTGCTTTTTTCCTTTCCTTGTTGGATAAAATAAAAGTCGGTGGCAACTCTTGCTTACCGCAACATTTTGCAAAAACAAACACAAAACGCAAACCAGCATTCCAGAAAACAGTCAGTTCTTCCCACCGTATCACAGAAGGATACCTGCATTTGTGAGTGTGGGTGTGTGTAAGGGCATAGCCATCTTAAAACAACAAAATGTAAAAGAAAGACAATGAGCACAAAAGGTTTATATATGAAAAGCGTCCATGATTCATTAAAATGACATATGAAATGAAGATAAAGACCCTTACAAATGGACCTATGTGCCTCGGGTAAGACACACAGTTGAAAAAGTACGAATTGTTTGTGAATTATTACAGTCCAACATAAATGGAAAAGATAAATTACTGATTTATGAAAGTAATCGGAACAAAGTCTTTTTCTTCCCAGTTGCATAGTCCTCCGTCAACAGTAGGGAAAATCCAGTCTTCCAAGCTGCCCTCTTCTTCACTGTCCTCTAGCGCATTAACCCCTTGGTGGCTGATCTTCACAGGTGGCCCTCCGGCACGGGAGCGACGCACAACCTTCAGACTAGCCGAAGTAAATCCCAAGCCGAATTTGTTTGATTTGAAGGGAAAATCGGGAAGCTGCCCCCAGATTATGGATCAGCCTTCTTTTACAACTGCCCTAGCATCCTTTAAAGAAGACATCCGGGACGGAGGTCTTGTAATCACAGGAGTTGAGGACACTTCCTTGGTCACCGCTATCTCTTCAGAAACTTCTTCGAAGTGTTGGAAAGGGGTCTCTCTGAATTCTCCATCTAACTCCACATAACGGAAGGAGTTCAGATGACTGATCATGTATTCCTCTTCGCTATGAACAATTATAATTTCCCCTGGACAAGGTACTTGAGCTTTTGATGCAGAGTAGAAGTGACAGCTCCAGCATGGTGAATCCAAGGTCTTCCAAACAGGCAAGAGTAGGAAGGACGGATGTCCATCACATAAAATGTTGAATTGAATGTCTGGGTACCCACCTTGATCGGGATGTCCACCTCTCCATGGACCATCCTCTTAGAACCATCAAAATATCTGACAATGATGTTGCTGGGTTTCAGGGTTAATCCTTCACAATCCAATCTATCCAAGGCTTTCTTTGGCAAGACATTTAGAGACGACCTAGTATCAACCAAATCATGAGCTAGGGTGGTTCCCCTACACTCCACCGAGACATGTAGCGTGTCATTATGTTTTCTCCCTTTGGAGGTCAAGTCTGCATCGGAGAATCCCAGGCCATTGTCAGCTGTTAAGCTGGCCACACATTCTTGGAACTGATCAGCGGAGGTTTCTTGTGGCACGTGGGCCGTCTTCAAAAACTTGATCAAAGCTTTGGCATGTGCCTCAGAGCATAACAACAGGGCTAACATAGATATTTTGGAGGGGGTCTGCCCCAGTTCTTCAACAACATTATAATCAATTTTCTTAATAATCCTCAGAATATCTTCCACCTCTTTCTGGGATGTTTCAGGAATGACTAATGACTGAGCCTTCGTCAAGATAGGCTCCTCTTGAACATTCTTTCCTTTTTTCTCAGCATCGGAAATAGGGATGGGAATTGTATTGTCATTGTTGGCGGGTACACTTGTAGGTACAATTACAGGGGTAATCTCCGGGATGGCCGCGAGTCCAAAGACTGCTGTTGGAGGAGCAATCTCTGGAGAAAAGATTCTCCCACTACGAGTAATTTTGCTTGTTCCATCAATGTTATTGATGTCGGGATTATCCTCCTCAGAGCTTTCTTCTTCTGCAATCTGTTCAATCTGTTTGACACCATGATAGTAGATTTCTCCACCATAGTTCCATGGTACCATTTTATCAGTTTTGTAAGGGGTTGGCCCTGACATTGTTATCTTCAACGGAGTAGTCATAGGAGCAGATGTAATCCTAACGGGTTTTTAGGAACCCTGGAAGGATTGTCGTATATGGTTATTATTGAAACTTCTGGAACTGGAATGGGTGAGACAATAGCTTTCTCAAACAAAATTTCCTTGTTCTCAATCAATTGTTGGATTCTTTTCTTCAAAAGAGGACAGTCAAATGGAGAGGACAGGAAAGAACGACAATCTTGGTCACAACCTGGGAACACCCCAGCTTTCAACAGATTCAATTTGATGGTTAGGAGAGGAGTTGACAGTTCATCCACAGTAGAAACAAACATATCTTCTTCCACGACATTGGCATTGTGCCCATGCCTGGGCATCGGTGCAGAGATAACATTCGGCTTTTCAAGGGCTTCAAATTCAACTTCCTTTGCGTCAATCAAAACCTGAATCTTGTTCTTCAGGGCCCAACAATTGTTGGTGTCGTGCCCTGGACTTTCTGAGTGGTACGCGCATCGGGCGTTGGGATGGTAATATGGAGAAGTAGTGTTAGGATTTTTAGGGGCCTCCTTTAGCATGGCCAGGTTCAACTTCAAGAGATGGGGTAAGACTTGAGCAGGAGTCATGTTTATCTTGGTGAATTGCCTTACAAGCCTTTCCACCATTTGCTGGTTATTCCCCGACTGATCAAATTTGTTGTAAACAAAAAAGAACACACGTCATATTAATAAGATATAATTTGTTAGTACATCAATGACCCTTGGGCAAAATAATACAAAATTATAAGGTAAAAAGGCGTTACGCATCCTCTTTGGTGAAATGTAGGTGTTGAGAGTCTGCTCTTCGTGAAGTTGACGAGTGAGTTCCAAAACCTTCTTCTCGCTTGCGTAGAATTGGGCTTCGAAAGTATCGCGCTCTCCCTTGAGCTGTATCCAACTACTTTGTAAATCTTCTAGTGATGTTGGCATGTCAGGATGTAGGAGGGTGTATGGAACCTCTCCTTCCATAACAGGCTCTATAATCACAGGGAGAATGGAGGGGTAAGGCATCATAAGACTTTGGGTGCGGGTTCATACCCACTTGAGGTAAGGCTCAAGGGGGATGGAGTTCTTGTGTCCCAAGGTCTTACTATCCACCTTGTTGGGCATCCTCCAAGCTCGGATGAACCTTTGTCGGAGTCCTTGATTGTCGTTGTCGAAGTCGAAAACCAAACCTTGAATCAGCATGTCATGTGGGCTATCCCTTCGGGCATACCCAAACTGTCTCAGAGCCAAGAAGGGGTTATAGGTGATTCCTCCCCTAATGCCAAGTAGAAGGACATTAGGTAATTCCCCACAACGGTCAATGATAATGACTGTAGGTGTTTAGGTATTGGCTTGCATTTTTGGTAAATCCCAAGTGTATGTGTGAATGTCATGACTGATGTCATAACATTCTAGTTCAGTTTGTACTGACTCATTAGGTACCTTTGCAGAAAAATATTGTAATTCAAGTACTGATGTTTATAAGTGTGTATCTGAGCATTTTGCAAAATGATCACATTTTGCTAAATCAGTAGACAGGTTTTCTCAGATGTCATAACAGATGTTATGACATCCTGTTCTGAACTAACAGGTTTGCAGGTTGGATAAGTCTGAGTTTTTTCAGGAAAATAACTCAGTCTTTCCTGAACAGAATCCTGCGTTTTCTGAGGGGTAACCTAGCTCAACCCTAACCTGGTTAATAAAGTCCTGTGACCTGGTCTTTAGGTCAAACGGAATTAACCCTAGGTTTTTGTGGAAACCCTAACTGAAGTTGCAGCTGCTATATATTCAACAGAGCTGCTGTTTTGCAGAAAAGATAAATAATGTAATATTGGGGGTGTTCTGTTAGGTAAACCTGTCGGTCTGTGGCAAGGTTACCATGTGTGTAACTCGAAACCTGTAGGTAAGAGTTTGAGTGTTCTTGGACGAAGCTGTGAAGCAAGTCTAAGTATTTTTGCATTACTTCATATTCATTGTAATGTAGGAAACCAAGTGGGAGGGCACTACTTCTTGAGTAGGAGTAAGACTTCTGTTGTTGCGACAATAGGAATGGAAACTGGTAGGTTTCTATCTAGGAGTTCCTAGGTATAGGTTGCACTGGGTAAATGATTAAGTGAGGGATGGGAACTTGTGAAGTTTAGTCCTGAATTAATATTGCTGATAGTGGATCTTCTTCCTGGCTTGGTATGCCCCCAGAGTAGGTGTGTTTCACCGAACTGGGTCAACAACTGATTTGTGTTTTTACCTTCAACACTTTATAATTCTGTCTGTTATATATCAAGGTAAAACTGTAATGTTGTAACAGATGATGTCTCAGAACATGTTAAGACATCATGCTGATATCTGTGCAGGGGAAACAGAACTGTGAAGGTTGTTTGCTCTCTGCTGATCATGTGCAACAGATGAACAGAACTAGGTACATCGTGTGTTCTATCCTCTGCACCTTCAAAGTATATCTGGCGCAGCTTGGATAAAACTGTGCTTCTGTTATTCTTTAGTACTGAATCACGAAAAGTTGGGTATCTACCTTGCAGTGTATTTATTATGTCATATCAGATGTCTAGACATTGAGTATAACATCTGAAGACTGGCATACACCAGAATTTCAATTGGTATCAGAGCGGGCATCCTGTTCTGTTTCTGGATGAGATTCATGGGTGATACTTTCTGGTATCTGCAAGGTCAATTTTAGTACTGGAGATTGTAACCTGGAAAGGTTTGTTATTTCCCTGAATGGTCCCTTAAAGTGGGAGGATGGACTGTTCATGACAGGAACTGTGTGTACCTGTCTTTGGTGATTGGCATTTGGCCTGGTTGTGTGGTAGCTGCTCTAGGTTTGATTTATTTTCAAACCTAGGATTTGTGTACGCCTAAAGTGTGTGTGCAAAGATTGAGTTGTATTATGTTCTCCCGCTGTGTAATACTTGGCAAAACTCAAGCTCTGATGTGTTTCCCCTCTTGTGGATTGAAGGCTACTGTATTCAAGATTTCAACATAAGCTATTGAAGATGTCACAGATACTTGAGTCCTCTCAAGTCCACTCATGAAGACGTTCTTCGTTCAGGATGGTAAGAATCACATAATCACTGATTCCCTTACTCTCTTGAGTAGTGTTATACGAAGACCTTGAAGAATCTCAAGGAGGTTTTTGTTCCAAGGTGATGGAACTGATGTTCTATGTGATGGTGGAACATGTGTTCAACAAGTATGCAGCTACTAGTTGAAGAGCATATGTTTTGGGTGTCAAACAAAGGGATACTTTTGTTTGGAACCTACTCCTGACCTGGAAGAGGAGACATCTGTGTGTGCAAAGTTGACAATGGTAGAGTCAACTATGTCTGTGTGCTCCCGAAGGTTACTTTTAGAAGTCAGAACTCTAGAAGTGGAGCTGGTTGAGATGTGACATTGTGCAATCCCTATTGGTGGGCTGAGCAGTTGTTCCCTGGAGTAATATGGTGTGAAGAAAGACAAGCCCATTGGTTAATAAAAGTCAATGATGGTGCATCATTATTGCTCCTTCATAGAAGTAGATTGGGATCATGAATCTTGTCATTTAAACATCATGATTAGAAGTGGAAGATCTTTCAAGAATATGAAGACTCAGAGTTTGGTTAAGGTATAGCTCTTGGAGTTACTTGAATCTGGTAGGGATGTCATATGTCATGTCGAGACATTTGTGTACAAATCATGGATATTTTGTGTGGAGCTTCCATGATTGGTAGTTTGAGGGGGAGATTTGGTTAACCTCCTCACATTAGTTCAGCCTGGTGTTTAGCTGGCTGTTGACCTATGTCACATGGGTTCTGGGTGTTGTGTGACATATTTGCAAGGAAGGATTCATCTCTCTCATTCCTAAGGATGAATCTGATCTGGAAGGAGTTTCAAATCTGTTGAGGTTGTTCAGAGAAAATTCTATTTACTTGAGTCAAGGGTGGCAACCTAGATATCTCAACTCTTTGGTCTCTCAAAGAAAGTGATTACAAGAAGAAGATATTAACACACGAAGAGTATGTCAAAGTATTCAAATGGTGAAAGTATCTTACAGGATAATGGGAAGGATTTAAGATCAATTGCTATTTGTGACAAGTACAAGTATTTAATTGATTATCCTTGGAGTTCAAGATAACTGATGTTCTTAAAGAGGTGGGAACATTCCTTCTTCTAGACCCTGTGAAGAATCACAGGAAGAGTGATGCTTTAGAGCTATCTCTTTGGTGACAGCAAAATCATTTGATCTCTGAAAAGGTTTCCTGAAAACGTGTTCAGACTTGAAGCTACAAGAATAAAAAGACATCATAATCTTGATGGTGGTTACTTGGATCAGTCTGGTTCTGATCTAGGTAAGGAAGTGAATTAGCTAATGCACATGGTGAAGTCAAGAAGAAGTGGCAGCATTCTTGACATCATGAAAACAGATTTACCTAAGGAAGTGGCATCCTTGGTATAAGCTATAGGGTTAGTCTCTAACTAGTCCTTCTGAAGACTCATTCATCAGAGTGTCAAAAGTCTTTGGAGAAACAACAGGTATTCATCAAGGTGTGAGCTTGGATGACTTAACTGCATAACTGCAGGATGGAGGTTGTTTACTCAAACTTGGTTTCACAATCAAGTCTATGAGAGCATGAAACTTTTGTAAAGGGAGGAAATTCTTTCAAGTGGCATAAGAAGGAACTGAATTCAACAACTAGATGTTATAACATAATGCTGTGACATTTGGTTCAACATCAGATTCTTGGTTGGTGAAGTGGTACATCAACTTAAGATAGGATGATCTACGAAGTTGAAGATTGGATACTTCAAAAAGATCGTCTCTTTGCAGCTCTTTGGAGCTGTTGGGTGGAGAAGATGTTACATGTTCCTGTCTTAGTGTATCTAAGCCTTTTGTGATAACTTGTAGCTTGAAGTTCAAATTTCAATTGGAAGATCAGAATATCTTTGGGAGAAGTCTGATAAACATGGAGAAGTCAAAAGGTGGCATTTGATTTTTTTATGAGGATTCATGAAGGAGATAATCAAACAATGGCATTTGGTCTATCTCAGCAGTGGATTCAGAGAATCAAGATAATCAACATGTGGCAGCTGATTATTATCGAGAAAGTTTGATTCAGAGTATGAATGCGTTCAACCAATATTGTTGAACAGAGGGTGCGCTCTTGAAGACATGAAGATGCGTCTTATGTTTTCCATTCATCAAGGGGTCTTATTTACTTTGAATCAGAAGTTGTCTTGAAGGTCCAACTGAGTATTGAATGTGACCTACTTGTTTCCATGAGGAAAAGTGATTGTCCCTAACAGGGGGAGTATTGGTTTGTACGAAAAGTGTGGCACTTTATTAACTATTGGGATGATGTGTTCAAGACTGAAGAGGACTATGTCTGACCAAATGTCATCACATTGCCTAATGACATTGTTCCTAATTTCCTCTAAAAACTACAGACAGGAGGAAAATTGGATGAAGTGTGGATTATTATTAATAAACCCAGTCTCTCAATCAGAATTTTCTCCTCAGTTGCTGTTGGTCCTCTAGGACTGTCAAAATGTCTCAAACACCATCATCATCCAATACGACTATTTCAACCTCTTCCTCTGATCAAGATTCTAGGACAATCTCTTCTTGTCTGGACTCTGAAGTTCTGGAGATCTCTTCTCGTAGAAAAGTGGGAACTAACCCCACCAAGGTCAAAGAGTTGAGAACAAGACATGCAGGAAAGCCCCAAGCTTCTGCCTCTGGTAATCCATCTCATCCTTCTTCTTCAGTTCCCCCTGAAATTGCAAATAGGGGAGGGACAGCCTATGTTAATCAAGCAATAGCAAAAATTGTTTCAAGAATTCTGAACGAGAACCACTCAGTTCCTGGCATTTCTGTTCCTCTGAACCAAGAAAGTTCAAATGCTGAAACAAATCCAGATGTCCCTAAGAATGTTGAGACATCAAACAAAGAGAAGAATGCTGACATTGCTCACAAGAAAAGAAAGAAGCCCGAATCCTCTGGATCTGATGACAGTGCTTGAAGGTTGGTTGATGTTTGGTGGTGTTGCTGGTCAGTGCTGATATCTGGTGGAGTTTGGAAGTGTGTTCAGTTCTTTTTCCTGCTGCTGCTCTTATTAATTGTTTTTGGATAACTGTATAATCATTATGAACATGTATCTTTGGCCCATTTGTGGCTAAAGAGGGAGAGAATATTTTGGTACTTACTTAATTAGTA
Source organism: Vicia faba (assembly GCA_948472305.1). Lineage (NCBI taxonomy): Eukaryota > Viridiplantae > Streptophyta > Magnoliopsida > Fabales > Fabaceae > Vicia > Vicia faba. Next base: position 781,809,510 of record OX451741.1, on the reverse strand, counting down.
CTTGACATTCTATTTTTCTGCTGTCACTTATTTCTGCTGCTATCTATCTCTGATTGCTTAGGGTCTTTAGCCAAAAATCTGCCAAAGGGGGAGTTTGTAGGTGTTTAGGTATTGGCTTGCATTTTTGGTAAATCCCAAGTGTATGTGTGAATGTCATGACTGATGTCATAACATTCTAGTTCAGTTTGTACTGACTCATTAGGTACCTTTGCAGAAAAATATTGTAATTCAAGTACTGATGTTTATAAGTGTGTATCTGAGCATTTTGCAAAATGATCACATTTTGCTAAATCAGTAGACAGGTTTTCTCAGATGTCATAACAGATGTTATGACATCCTGTTCTGAACTAACAGGTTTGCAGGTTGGATAAGTCTGAGTTTTTTCAGGAAAATAACTCAGTCTTTCCTGAACAGAATCCTGCGTTTTCTGAGGGGTAACCTAGCTCAACCCTAACCTGGTTAATAAAGTCCTGTGACCTGGTCTTTAGGTCAAACGGAATTAACCCTAGGTTTTTGTGGAAACCCTAACTGAAGTTGCAGCTGCTATATATTCAACAGAGCTGCTGTTTTGCAAAAAAGATAAATAATGTAATATTGGGGGTGTTCTGTTAGGTAAACCTGTCGGTCTGTGGCAAGGTTACCATGTGTGTAACTCGAAACCTGTAGGTAAGAGTTTGAGTGTTCTTGGACGAAGCTGTGAAGCAAGTCTAAGTATTTTTGCATTACTTCATATTCATTGTAATGTAGGAAACCAAGTGGGAGGGCACTACTTCTTGAGTAGGAGTAAGACTTCTGTTGTTGCGACAATAGGAATGGAAACTGGTAGGTTTCTATCTAGGAGTTCCTAGGTATAGGTTGCACTGGGTAAATGATTAAGTGAGGGATGGGAACTTGTGAAGTTTAGTCCTGAATTAATATTGCTGATAGTGGATCTTCTTCCTGGCTTGGTATGCCCCCAGAGTAGGTGTGTTTCACCGAACTGGGTCAACAACTGATTTGTGTTTTTACCTTCAACACTTTATAATTCTGTCTGTTATATATCAAGGTAAAACTGTAATGTTGTAACAGATGATGTCTCAGAACATGTTAAGACATCATGCTGATATCTGTGCAGGAGAAACAGAACTGTGAAGGTTGTTTGCTCTCTGCTGATCATGTGCAACAGATGAACAGAACTAGGTACATCGTGTGTTCTATCCTCTGCACCTTCAAAGTATATCTGGCGCAGCTTGGATAAAACTGTGCTTCTGTTATTCTTTAGTACTGAATCACGAAAAGTTGGGTATCTACCTTGCAGTGTATTTATTATGTCATATCAGATGTCTAGACATTGAGTATAACATCTGAAGACTGGCATACACCAGAATTTCAATGACATTCTCTCTAGATCGAGAACACCAATGAATATCTGAATGTGTAAGGGTCATCAATTGTTGTGACCACCTCAAACCTTGCCCATTCTTCAAAACGGATTGGGGAAGATGAGAAATAAACATCTTGACAGTATAGGAGTGAAACATATGAGAACACCTCTTTTCCTTATTGTAAGAGTGTGAAAAGAGTGGAGGATATCCCCAAGCAAAGTAGGCACCGGGTTGCGAGCCATGAAGATTTTGACAGCGTTGACATCTATGAGTTGATCAGGGTTAGGGAACAAGACCATCCCGTAGATGAGAAGAGCTACAATCTCCTCAAAAGCTTGTAAGTCCAAGGAATTCCAGCAGCTTTGGGCCTTCTCAAACAAGAACTTTGACAAGAAGCCTTTGACACCACTTCTAGTTTCCCAATGTGTTGTGACATCAAATGAGTGCAAGTGTAAGGCTTGAGCAATCTCTTCTGGATTTGGATCTCTTTTCGTACCGTTGAAGGGTAGTTGATTGAGAATAGGAATCCTTAAGAGTTGAGAAAATTCCTCCAAAGTAGGCACAAGTTGGTAATCAGGAAATGTGAAGCAATGATGCAAAAGATCAAAGAACTGGAAGAGAACTTTCAGCATATCCTCCTCAGTGTTGGCAGTGAATAAGTTGAGAAGACGACCATGTCTCTCGGTGAATGGAGAATTCTCAGGAATCCTTGAAGCTAGCTCCTTTAGTTGAGGAGGAATTCTTACAAGGTTGACTTGGATAGTTTTCCTGCGAAGTGAATCCATAACCTACAAAATAGGAACAAAGATAAAAATCCAAAATCCTTGAAATGGTTAGTGGATGCATATGATGCTTCATGATGTCCATGATGTTATGCACAAGTATATATGTACAAGCAAATAACACAAGTTCCTAGTTTAGGCTTGCATGGGGTTTCATAGGTAAGTACCCTCTTGAAGTTTAGTTGGCTCAACCTGTCCTAGAAATAGTAACCAGGTTCTAAGGAGCTCAATATCACTGGATTGTTTCCTTGTTCATTGTTTCAATTCAGCCTCTTTACTGGCGACCGAAATATTCCAAGGAACCAACCCTCAATGAGTGTAGTATCGAGTATCTACCAACTTCGGACTGCACCAAAGCCGGTCATCTCACTACATCCTAAAAGGCCAAGTTGGTCAAGTAAAGGTTCTAAAAGTCCATTAGTGCTTCATGACATCACTCAGCGACCCCGTATTCTCTTTGATTGACTCAAAGGCTACCAGTACCCACAAATATGTCGCACTAATATAGCTATTTCTTAGACCATGTCGGTATACCCCGCACAGTTTCCACAACGTATTGCTATTTACTTATGAATGTTTCCCAAATCCGGGTAGAGGATTCAAACCCAAACAATAGAACCAAAGTGTAAAGCATACAAGTCAAGCAAGATAAACATGTAAAGGTGATCTAAAACCCTAAGGTAACCCCACTTTTAAAATATTTCCCCAGCAGAGTCGCCAGTTCTGTGATACGGTGGGAGAACTGACTTGAGGTTTTACGTTTGTGTTTGCAAATGTTGCGGTTAGCAAGAGTCGCCACCGACTTTTATTTTATCCAAAAGGAAAGGTAAAAAAAGCACATGAAAGACCTTTGAGATTGTTTTTGAGTTCGGGGGGTAGATTATGAAAAGGGAAGGCGCTAGCACCCTTTTCATCCATGGTTTTCCATGGGCTCTTAGTTACTTGTTTTAGATCACTTGCTTTGATTTTTCAATTATTTGAAATGGTGCTTTGTGTGGTTTTGAAAGTATTTTGAAAAGAGGCCTTTGTTTAGGCAATCTTTGTAATGATTCTTGTTTGCAAGAATGTATACAAAGATGTTTTGTCTTTTGAAAAATGTTCAAGTTGTTTGGAAATTGTTTTGAAATGTGTGTGTGATAGTTTGAAAATAGCAAGGGTTATTTGAAAGAGATCAAGTAACTAGGAGCTATCTACCCTACTCAAAAGTCTTTCTCGTACATTTTATTCCTTTGATATTGTCAACCTACCATTGTTTTGGTAGATAACCCTATCTTTGGATGTTAAACGGGACGGGCGTGGGTCATCGTATGACCATGATAACAATATTGCCAAGTATCTTAGCAAGTTTTGAGGGACTTAAGATCATTTGTTTTAGGCAACTTGTCTAGCGTCATCGAGGGACTATGATCTTTTTGTTTGTTTGATTTTGCCAAGATACCTAGCATGCATACCATGGCCATGTTTTAAGGCAACCAAATGGGTGAAATCCTAGAGGTGCTTGTGTGCAATGTGTTGTCATTTTTCATGCATTTTTGTCTTGAATTAGGTTATGCTATTTGTTTGATTTTGTCTTATCATACAAACCCTAGTTTTTACTAAACATGCATATAATGCGATAAATTGCGTAATGTAAATCTAAAATATTACAACAATATTATGGGAGGGGGGATACAAGTTTTGAATGAGGATATTTGCACAAAATAAAACCCTAATTTACTATTACAACCCAATTTAATTTATTGTACAATAAATAAATAAACAAATATTTAAATATGCAATAAAATGTATGTATGCAAAAAATGTTTTTTATATTTATTTTTTATGTATGTGAAAAATAAATTATTTAAACCTAAAATAAGAAAAAATATTGATTATTTTTGAAAGGGTTAGAAACCCTAATTTTTGTTTAAAAGAAAATATATTCTATTTTATTCATTTTTTGTTCAAGAAAAATAATAATAATATGTATAAAATGTTGAAAATTAAAATATGTGAGAAAATAATATTTTATGTGTATAATAAAATAAAATAAAATATTTAAGTATTTTAATATTATTTACACGTTTATTTAAGAAAATAAATTCTATTAAACCTAATAAACTATTTTTATGCCATAAAAAATAGTAAAAATAATAAAATAAAATGCAAAAAAAATTAAGAAAATATTTTTATGATTTTATAATGTTCAGAAAATAAATAAATGCTAGTCAAAATAAAATATATGCAAAAAATATAAAAAATAAAAGAAAATGCAAAGGGGGGTGCAGAAGCAAAAAAGGAGGTGCAAAAAGTAGCAGGCCCAAAACCCTGGCCCAGGACACCACTTCGTCCCTGTCCTTGCTCCTTCGCACACCTGGTTCAGTTCAACCTGCAACTCTCTATTCTTTGCACAAAAACAAAATCTTGCAACATGAAACTTGTAGCATTTTTAATCACGATTTCAATGATATAAAAAATGTGACCTAACTCTAAAAGACCAAGGAGAATTTTAATGGCCCTAATTTCTGACCTAGTTTTTTCAACATGTTCAACATCCAAATACTCTTAGCTCAGTTAATATAAATGGAATCTATGCATATGTACAACCCAAGCATGTTAAGGACTACATCTTTGCTTCACAAACCTAAGCTTAAGGATGCCTAAATAGAGAGATAGAAACTTGACAAATACCTTGTTCAGTTGAGTTTGGATATGGAAATATGGGAACTTTGAGTGAGGCCTGAAGTTCTTGTGAGCTTCCTTGAAGTTCCCTCAAGCTTCTCCAATGCTCAGCTTGCCTTGTAGATGCTTGAATCTCCCAGTAGAAGTCAACATGCAAACCTTCAAAATGGGAAAATTGTGATCCTTGAAACAGAGGTTACAGTTGCAAGACAAAGGCCTGGATAGCTTAGGTGTGAGGTATGGAATCTGTTTGAAGTGATTCAAAGCAAAACGCATGAGCCAATATTGTTTTGGCCAAGGTTCTCCAGAAGATGCCCTGTTTGGGCAGGAACTTGGGTTTTTTGTGTTTTAGGGTGTTTTGGAGGTTATGAATTCGTGTTTCTTGCTTGTTACAATGTTCTGAGGTTGGTTCAAATGAAGCCAAGGCTTGCCTTTATCAGATGGATGAGATCCCTTGACTTTTGCAAGTTTCTTGCTTTTGAAGAAAAGTTGGAAGTGACAAATGCCAAAGCCTGTACAGGCTTGCTTGCTAGCTGCACATAGTTGGTAAACTTTGCCTGATAACTGTGGATCTTGTTTGCAAAAAGAGATTAGGTCCATGGCTCAAGAAATGCAAAGTTGTAAAAGCAAGCTTTATGAAAATGGTATTATGCACTTTATGCCATTTTTGGATTAACTCAATGTACAATGCTCCAAAGATAAAAAATAAAGCCATTTTCCACTGAATTAGCATTCAATTTTGGAGTGTAGAAAGGATTAGGACCTGTAATGCAAGTACAAGCATGTTTGAAACTGATTTGCAAGTTGTAACATTGTGAAAAATGCCTTGGACAAAAGTGATAAAATGCCATTTTCATTTCTTCGATTCTCCCTAACCATAAATGATCTTGGAGAGTTTTTGGACATTTTGGAAATCTTGTAACACGCTCTACAATCCATCTTTTAAATGCATTTTGAGATTCCTCTTGGAACTAGGTGAAAAATGTCCATGAAGTTAGGTCAAAAATCTGCCTAAACTAGGGCAAAATTTCACTAAGTTAAAAAGTTTATGGACCCCTATTCACAAAATCATAACTTGAGATCCAAGTATCATTTGGGAAAACTTTGTGAATCAAAGTTGTAGATTTCATGGAGGAATACAACTTTCATGTTAGAAGTTTTCTTTCAATCCAATTTCATCATGGTGAAAAAGTTGTGGAAAGTTGGGAAAAAATAAGAAATTTCCATAACTTAGAAAAATTTTAAGTTATGAAAAATTTCAAACTAAAACCCTAATTTGCAAAATTAGGTTTCTTGACCAACAAGTTTCACATTTTGACATATCTTGATGATTTATGACCCTTGGCACTTGATTTTGACCAAAAAGTCAAAGTTTGACTTTTCAGTGTACAGTTGATTTTTGATCAGTTGACTGCAAAATTCATCTGTCAATCCTATGCATTTGAGATCTTTTGAACTATGTGATTAGTTCAAGATGATGCTATTGAGTCCTTGAAATCATGCTTGAAACCAATTGGTCATTGGCTAGGTCAAAAATCATAAATTGCCCTCTCTCAGTCAAAAACCCTAATTTTGACCATTTTGCCCTTTTGATGGTCTGATCAAATTTCTTGAGGAGTTATGGTCCAAACTTGATCAAATGGTACATAGGAGCCTAGAATGTTGTTGTGGATCAAAATTATGAAGTTTGACTGTAAATTGGCCATGGTTGACTTTTTCCCCAATACAGCTAATTTTTAGGTCAACTGTCCAATTGACTGGGCAAAAATGTGATTCAAGGCTTGAAACTTGGTATGAGCAATCTTAGGGGTCCAAGATGGTGTATTAAAGTCACATGAAGCATTGATGGTCAAAAAATCCTTGTACAAACTCAAACCCTAATTTCAGGTCATCAGTGCAAGGAGATGTCTTGAGCAGAGCAAACCCTAATCTGGTCTTGAGTCCAAAGAGCTTTGTGAGGAAAATCTTGCTAAAATGAGAGGGAAAATTTTGGGGTACAACAACAGCTGACAACCATAATGGAGTATAAACCATCATTACCAAACTATAATAGTGTTCCTTTAGAACTTGTACTCAAGTCACCTAAAGCACCATAATCCAATAATCTCCAATGAGGTTTACAAATACTTCCATAATTTCCCTCTCATTTGATTTTGGCGATGGGACACCAATGCTCAATATATTACACGATCCACATTACACTAACTTGGCCTCACACGAAGGTTAAGTATCCTCCAAATCAGGAATTACTTTCTTCATCTCTGAATCATCAGTAATACATATTCGATTACGGAATCTCAACACACCCTGCGCATCTAACTTGAAATCATCATTCTCAGACTGATCGAGTCTAACCACCGAATCTACCAATTCCACATCTAACTTCTAAGCTTCTTTGATATTGTCCAGAAAATCATTGTTAATCTTCAACATCCCCAACATAACACTCTTCGGTGTCACTTCGCAAACTAAGCTCATATCTCTGAACTGTTCAATTAATTCCAATTATTTAACCATCATTGCCAACATATGTAAAGTCTTTCGACCTAAAACATTAGCCACGACATTAGCTTTACCTGGATGATAATTCAAACCGAAATCATAGTCCTTCAACAACTCTAACCATCTTCGTTGTCTCATATTCAATTCCTTCTGATCAAATAAATACTTTAAACTCTTATGGTCGCTAAATACTTCAAATCTAGAACCAAAAAAACAATGTTTCCAAATGTTCAACGTAAACACTACCGCTGCTAACTCTAAGTCACGCATAAGATAATTTCTCTCATGAACTATGAGTCGTATAGAAGCACAAGAAACGACTTGTCCATTCAGCATTAGTACACCATTAAGTATCATCTTAGATGCATTCAAATACACTACAAATGACTCACTCGGATTAGGCAAAACCAATACCGGAGCAGTCATCAATCTTTTCTTTAGTTCTATGAAACTTTCTTCACATGCAACATCCCATACTTGAAATGATGAACGACTATCCTTTTTAATTATGTATATCTCATTTCTCAACTTAATCGTCAACAACATATTATGCTTGACCTCATCTCAAACAACTGCGATAATAATCATTTATGCCCAAAAAGCCTCTAGTTCCGTAAACGACTTCAAAGTTCATCCATATGGAATGCATCAACAATATTTGAAAACACTTTCATATGATAGAATATATTTCTATCTCCTCATAGGTTCAAATAGAACACCAATCTGATACTCGGTACACAAGATATGAATTTCCAAAGTCATCCGAAAATACGAACACTGACGTCATGCAACGACATACTATTACACACCTTACGATAACATCAGAACAAAATTTCTTCGTACCAGTACCAACACTTACCATCCTTGAAATCATACTCATCTCCTCACATTTTTGACTCTGACTCGTGATTCAAAACAATCCAACAACTTTAACAACTTTTACAATCACCTCCAAGGATCCCACGACAGGGTCTACAACAATTTGTCACTCTATCACTGTTCCAACGTAGACATCTTACGCAAGGGCTACTCAAACTGACAACTTCACACTCCACCATCAGCGCTGAAACATCACAACTTTCTAAATTCTATCTTCTAAAAATTATCCTTGTTACTTAACAATCACCTTCAGAAACATCAGGGATTTACACTCTACTCGTATGTCAACAACCGTTACATTGCTCATCATCCTTAGAGAAGTAAACATCAACAATGTATGATAATCCTCTCTCAGACATTCCAACTTGTATAACAAACAAAATCTTTAATCCATGTCACCTTCAGATTCTGGAAACAACAAAACTTCCACAATACTTGCACTGCCGCCATACCGAACCAACATCTTACAACCGAAACACATCTGAGAAGCAAAGCTTCTCCCCCACTTATCTTTAAACCAACTCCTACATACTATCAATTAGAAAAGCAAGCAAGCACCGACAGTGATTCACACACTTGTCGTGTACTAAGGAACAAACAACATTAGACAACTTGGCCGGACGGACCGACCTGCTCTGATATTAACTTTGTAACACCCTAATTCTACCCAACAATATATATGAAATCAGATTTATAAAAATTTGACAACCGAATCAGGATGCTACAAATTCCACTTAGAACAACGACATTCATTACAGATACATAACACATTAACTTGGATGAACCAACAACAACATAAATTAATCTTTTTAAAAATCAACAACTTTCATAACAATGCAGCGGAATCAACTATTTAACTTAAAAGAATATAACATCTTTATCCAACTGAAACAACAACTTAAGGTTCAATCAACCGAAATAATAACAAAAATAAAACAACAAGCGTTCATCTCCCCGAGTGTTACGTATTAGAGCAATGACACCGACTCGAACTACTAAAGGTAAACCGCCTTCACTCTAGATTACCTGCACGTTACCAACACCGTGGTAACATTCAAACATAAGGGATGGGATATTAAATAATATAATCAGATGTATGGTAATATTACATTAGAATTAGTCTATGCCAAATCACCACTTCACAACTTTAAACAATGTCAATCACAACGAAAATATCAACAAAATATAATAAATAATTTACCAACACAACAACTCAATATGCAACATAAAATGCAACTTGTTACTATGTACATGCATGTGGTACCAATGGAGCAGAACTCATAACTTAGAAATCTACCAATAAATAGAGGCATCAACAAGGCATAAGCCTTCAACTTAATATTTTTCCAATCCAGGCCAACTTAACGAGCATCAACTCTAACTTGATACGCGATGCATGCGACAACATGATTAAATGCAACATCAACAACAACGACATAACAACATTGGCATAAGCCTACAACATAATAATTTAAATTAATTCAACATTGGCCATAAGCCTACAACTTAATAATTCAACTTAATTCAACATTGTCCATAAGCCTACAACTTAATAATTCAACTTAATTCAACATTGGTCGTAATCCTACAACTCAATAATTGCTAATAAGTAGAGGCAACCCAACAAAATTCATCACTTGCAACTTCAACAATTAATAACAACAAAACAACCACTTCCACATGCCAATACTGTTATTAACATGGTCCTACTAAAATACTCCTACTAATTATTCTGCTGATAAGCCTTATTAATATTTTTCTGTTAAATTAATGAAACTATTATTTTCCTGCTACTTAAATTATCTCTACTGCTACTATATTTTAGTTACTAATATTTCTGTTATTTACTACAAGCTCTGCAACAAAAACCATAACAGTTACTAACTCTGTAACATAATAATCTTAACTTCTACATTTATATTAATCTATAGATTGTTCACTGATGTTACTAGTAAATAGCCTATGCTATTATTAACCCTTTTCTAACTATGCTACATCCAAATTCTGTAACAAAATATTAAAGGAACAGACACACAGTAAAGGCACAGAAAACAACTAAAGGAAATAATGGTTAAGGGTCATGCCCCTCGGCATGCAGAGCCATGCCCCTCGGCATGAACATGGTGCCGGTCGGCACCCTTCCCCAACATACGTGTGTCGCTCGACACATGTCCATAGTTCCTGTTCTGTAATTTCATTCAGACTTCCTGCGATCATTAATTCCTTTCCTTTCCACGATCTCAGACCAACACTATATATTCAAAGCAACATATTAACTATACCCACATCAATACATAATAATTTCCAACATACAATTCATCGATTGAATTACTGCAACGTTAGCATAATCATCACATAAACCAAAAATCAATTTCTTTATACAACCATCACATACATTAACAATTTTACACAACCCAATTCCTACGTAACATTAATCATATACCCAATTATAGAGTCAGAACCCACCCTTACCTTGGATTGAAGGTTGCTCTACAATTTTTTGATTGAATCCCGCTTTTCCTCTTTTCCTCTTCTATGTAACTTCTACGTTCTTTTTCTCTCTTCCAACCCTTATTATTCTTCTTCTTCTTGACTAAAACCTATTTTTCCTAACTGTCAATCTAATTTCTATTATTATAACCAAACTTAATAATAATAGTATTGCTATTGGGCCTAATTCTCACACCCCCTTAATACTACATACCAGCAAAATAAGCCCAACGACTAATACTAATAATTCCAACGTTATTATTATTATTAATCAATTACTTAATTAATTAATAATAATCTGACAACTTATACCAACCATTCTCAATATTTCACAACTTCAACAAATAATCTAAAAATAATTTAATTAAATAATTAATTAAATTACCGGGCGTTACAATATGCAGACCATATAGTGCATCAGAGGTTCTATGACACATCCCTTTTTCGGGTTATATGTGATGGGAGAGTTTTATGACTATATATTTACCTGAGTTTCTGCGCTAGTTTGGGTATGTTCATGGAATTCCTATACTAGTCCATAATGTGCCATCTGGGTGCATTGATAGGTGGTTTAGGTCTATTATCGTTAAAAGTGTCATTGCTATTATAGAGGAGGCAATGAAGGTGCATTTTTTGGGCAATACCATGATGGTTACTTAGAGTGGTATTTTACAATATCACATCCTCACATCATTCTACATGTTTAACCTTTAGATGATGTTGGACCTTCCCATGATGGGTGACCTTTTGATTATGTGTCACCACCTTTACCTAGTATAGCTGACCTGCAACAGCTGCAGAGGATATCACTTTTCATATAACATCATGGATTTGGAAAACCCATATGGTGAGATCTTGTTAGTTCCCTATTTTATGACTTGCATTAATTTTAGTAAAAAAATTAGGCAGCAACATGTTAAGTGGGATGCTCTAACGTGTAGAGAAAACATGTTGAATAAGATGTCCTATGCAGAATCATCCGACATCGTGTCTGTTACAGCTGGACTTTTAAATTCTGTTAGTTTGTTATATATGTTGAATATTATGGCAATATTTAGTAATCATATGTGGCGTCCAAGAGTGAGAAATCAGAGATATATGTTGGTATTCAAGTTATCCAAGTTTTCTAAATGTTGAGACATTTTAGGAAATTTATGATTGAAGACCTATTTTCATGGAGAAGTTTTTGCAGACTTTGTGCAGTCTCTTTGCTGCATTTTTGAAGCCCAATCCAGCCCGGAAAAAGTATATAAAAAGAAGGCTCTATACCAAGAGAAGATACGAGCTAGAGTCGCAAAAGTATTAATATTTAGGGCTTCATCTATTCATTGTTTATTACGAGCCACTCTCGTATTGTTTGTTACTTGAGTTGGTCTGTTAGTTGAGTTGTAATTGTGAATCACTCATAAGCTTCTAAGTAAGAGTGAATTCTATTTATAGGAGCGTGTCTCCTTCTAGGAGTTTAGCTTTGAATTGATACTATTTAATGAATTTCCTTCCTGGCTTGGTAGCCCCCATAGTAGGTGTTGTTATACACCAAACTGGGTTAATAATTCCGCATGTTGTTTACTTTCTTCATTATTTTAATTGTTGTTTTATCTTGTTTATTGCATTGTTGTTTAGAGATTAGTGTCTCGACATCTCTTAGGACATCTGAGATCTGACTACCAGAATTTCAATTGGTATCAGAGCAAGCATCCTGCTTTGTCTCTGGGTCAGATTCAGGGAAGATACTTCCTGGTACAATGGACAAGGAATGAGGATTTATGGACAAAAGATCTATATAAAGGGATAATTTGAAGAAGACATATTCTGAAGTGGTGTCATGTGACAAATTCAAGGATTTCAAGAGATTATTTGGTAGGGACAAGAGGTGGAAGACCACATGAAGATGGTCAAGATTGTCTTGTTCCCAAGGCTATAGTGTGCTTTTGCGGTTACTTCTAATGGTGGTATATGTGTGTATGATGCCTTACCAAATGTTATGAAATCTTGCCTAATGTGTAAACTATGACAATTCACATTGTTGTTTGGATGGTCCCTTGAGATGGAGCATTGATTATTTGTGACAGGGTGAGTATTGGTCATGTCTGAAGTTGTCGGGAATGTTACTTTGGTGATGAGTTATTGTGTTTATGATTTGTGTGTTTGATTTATTTCAAACCTATGTTGTTCTATTGTCACCTAGATTATAGTGCTTGTGTAGTTGTAACTGAAGGGTGTTGAGGAGTTTTTGATTTGTGTTCCGCTGCATGTGTATCTGATGTAAAATCTCTGGTAGTTCCCTTGTGTAGTTCCTTGTGTTTCTCGTGTTAAGGCTTTAGAAAGGTATGTTCTTAGAATACCAATAAAGGAAAATCATTATGATATGATCTTCTTTGAAGGTTTACCCTATAATGTTGTGATACTTGGAAGATAACTTCAACCAGCTTATTAAAGTTGCCAAAGATACTTGATGTTCATCTCAAGTCCACTCATAAAGACACTTCCAAATGTGTTTGATGAAAAAGAGTTATGAAGAAATGGATTTTCCTAGTTCTTGGCTAATTAGAGAAGTGATCCTGACTTTGTTATTATTGGTTTGTCTGGAAGATGGACTTATTTAAAATAACTTCAAAGTGATCAAGGAATGTTCGAATTTTTTGGGAAAAGTAATGGCTTCAGAATCAAGATCAATAATGTGTTGGAATATCACAACAATAAAGTGTGCAGAACCATGTTGGACAAAATAATAACACATCTAAACAGATGTGTGTTGGTAACATATGCTTAGAACCTTCTCCTTAATTTGAAGAAGCACCTGGGTTGTGTGTTTAAGAAGTTTCTATCCAATAAACATGTCTTAGATAAGTGGGTTGGTCAAGAGAGGATAAACCTATTGATTACTTCTTGGGTCAATTTATTTTTGATCCAAGTAAGCACCAGTGCAGTGGCTGAGCTCTAACTTCTAGTGGAACTTTGTTATCTCAACCAAGTTCTTTATATATGGAGGTCAATCCCAAATGTCAAGAACATCCACTCTGACATTTGGAAGATTCTTCTGACCAAAAGGAACCAGTCATGTGTGACCTTGCTTGTGTCTATTTTGCTCAAATGGAATAGGTTCGAATTGATTTAGAGAAAGGGATCTTGAGCAGTAACTGATTTGGATGGCTAACTAGTGGCTCTCTTAAGCAGGATGAAGGGTGTTCACTCAAACTTGAGATCATTATCAAGTCTATGAGAACATTGAGCGCTTGTTTTGTTGTAGTGGAAAAGATATCCAAAGTGTGTAGAATGTGGATTGTTGCATATATTTGTGATCTGGCCTTGGAGGGTGATTTGTCTATTGTTATATGGTTCTCATGTGTTCCATGCAAAGGGATGTGTATGGGATATTATGGATGTTGCCACCAGAACCATAGTAAATGATAAAATCATGTGATTACTTCTCCAGAAATAGAAGTTGTTTTTTATGTTCATGGTGTGCGGATTGCTGATCATCATTAGATTCTAAATTGGAATTTCTGACCATGGTGGAGTGTAAAGTCAAGCCACAGGTGGTTTGTGGAGTGAATGCCAACCATAACTATTTGAATCCACGTGTGCTGGTGGATTGAAGAAGAAGGTTGTCAAACCAAATGGTCTACCATTTGTGAGGAGGTATGCCTATATGCTGATTATATATCTAAGGGAAACTGTGAAAGAAGGGATGTGAGGAAATGTTCCTCTCATATGATGTGTATGTGAATGATGTCACATCCTTTGTGCTTGACATCTTTCCTAACTAAAGAAGGGAGTTGTGTATTTGTCTAATGTATTGATGCATGATTGCAGTCTGAAAATTATGCTTTAGAAAGTGTATGAGAGTTTATTTCTCTCCATGGTTTTCTGGTGTTTGTGATAACCTGAATAAGCTGCAGAGGTTGTGTCCTATTGATATCCCCCTGTATAGTTTGAAAGAAGGACTTATAAGCATGGTGGATCAAGAACCAAAGTGAATGGTTTCTGTGATAAGAGCCTGATGTCCTAAATGATGCTGTAAGATCATGCGGGTTGATGGTTGGTTTTGGGAGATGCGTGGATTATGAATGTGAACCTTGATGCTCAATGCTAGTTTCAGTAGAGGCTTTTCCAACCATGGTGAAGTAGTATGTAAAGCTTCTGACCATATCTACAGTGGTGTGTATGGTAAATACATGACTACTATCATGTTGAAGAATTCACTTGCACCAACATTTTCTAGTGGGTGAAAGGGAAGAGCATCAGATTTAGTAATCTGATCTGTGTGGTGGGGCCTTCTGCTACAGATGTCTCTAGAAAATATTGTGTCAATCTGAATATTGTGAAGCAAACAAACTGAGATTTTTTTGCGAACAATGTCAAACCCAGTGTACATGACATATTGGCCATCTAAAGAGTCATGATAGCATGTGTGGATTTGTAAGGCCATTTATCTAATGTGTCCTTGTTAAGTGACTAAGTCAGGGTGCTTAGATGTGCTCTTAAGGAGCTAGAATATCTAGATCAGGATTGATTTTACAATGTGTGAATATGTCTAGCAAGTGTGTGAAGTTGTAGTCCTCCATTATGAGAATGTGAAGTACTTCATGTGATTTCACCTGGTGCTCAAGTGTTCAGCTTCAGCAGGAGCACTGTTTATCCATGACAGGGGGAGTTAAGTACTTGTTTATGAATTGTTGATGCATGGTGCAGACCTTATGAAGCTTGTGTGTTGTTCAAGCTCGTGGAGATTATATATCTCTTGTGAGGATATGATATCAGACAATATGTCGTGACATAGAGGTACTAGATGTAGTTCTTGGTGCTCTTGACAGATTATGTATGGTTCTAGCCATGTGAAGCTGATTGATTGAATCATAAGTACACATGCCTCTTGGGAGTACTCTAAGAGACAATGTTCTTAAATGGGAGAATTTATTTTTTTATGCAGTTTTAGGTGGGACTTAATGCATGTCTTGTTTGATGAATGAGAGGTGTCACACATGATGTTTCACTAATTCTGGATGAAAGGAGTTTATTTAGAATCCAGTGGAAGGCATTATGATTATGCTTCAAAACATGTGGATAAATTTGTGAAACATCTTTTCCTGATGGCTGAAGAAGTTTTGATCTAGGTTGAGAAGACAAAGGAAAGTAGACAATGTCTGACTGGATGTCAGGACTTGTTTCTTTTGAGACTAACAAGAGAGTATTTTGGACAGTATAATCAAGTACATCTCAGAAGGAATGTGGAATGGGTGTTTGACTATTCATGCACACTTATTGGAACCATGAATTCCAGGAGAATCAGTCCAGAGTCAATAAAGGCGTTCAAAACTGACTTGGACGATGCACATTTATTTTTGGTGCATTTATCTTCCTCAAATACGTTCTCTTTGACCAAGACTACTGTTACAGTCTAGGATCGTTAATTCCTAAGTAACTATTGAGTTATTGAAAGAGGTCATCCCTTCCCTTATATCATCTTGTATTTGGTTGTTTTCAAAAACAGTTTTTATGGCTTTTGTCCGGGTATGGGTGAGTAATGTTTGGGTATGGTTTTGTGGTGGATTTATTTGTCAACTTTTGGCTATAAAGGGGGAGGAAGGTTTTTTTTCTATTGGTTCTGTTCTTCTTATTCTTCTTTTAGATATGGAGTTTGTTGTTTTTGTTTGGGTAGGATACTCGTTTTTGAGTATGCTCTTTTTTGTTTTTGTATCTTGTGATCTGAGTTATGAACACAATTGTGTCTTATGTTTTGAGTTACCCGGAGCTAGAATCTGCACATGTAGGTTGGTGTTTGGTGGCTTCTTAAGGGTCCTCATATGCTCCATGGGAGGAAAATTTATCCCTCCATTGTAAGAAAAGGACCATGTATTGAAGGGGAGTGTCAGTTATCTTCTTCCACATGTACACCAAATGACTTCAGAACTTTCTACTCCTTTTACCCTAAGTTTGTTGTACTGTGGTGTTGAGTCTGATGTGCTATGAAGAGATGTCGAACATGATGTCATGAAATCATGCAGGCTAAGAATATTATTTCTCTATGTTGCTGTGTTCTCTGAAGACTAACTCTTTGACATTTGTTTCTACTGCTAATGTCCCAAGTTAAGAGATATTTTTGATGAGTGTATGATCAACGCTAGATTTTTGTTTTTGCTTTCAAACATGTTGTTGAAATCTGAATTGTAATTTGTTAATTTCTTTTAGCCAAAATTTGCCAAAGGGGGATATTGTTAATTTCTATTTTATGATTGGCATTAATTTTAGTAAAAACAATTAGACAACATGTTAAGTAGGATGCTCTAACGTGCAGAGAAAACATGTTGAATAAGATGTCCCATGCAGAATCATCCGACATCGTGTCTGTTATAGCTGGACTTTTAGATTTTGTTAGTTTGTTACATATGTTGAATATTCTGGGAATATTTAGTAATCATACTGGCGCCGAAGAGTGAGAAATCAGATATATATGTTGGTATTCAAGTTATCCAAGTTTTCTAAATGTTGATACATTTTAGGAAATTTATGATTGAAGACCTATTTTCATGGAGAAGTTTTTGCAGACTTTGTGCAGTCTCTTTGCTGCATTTTTGAAGCCCAATCCAGCCCGGAAAAAGTATATAAAAATAAGGCTCTATACCAAGAGAAGATACGAGCCATAGTCGCAAAAGTATTAATATTTAGGGCTTCATCTATTCATTGTTTATTACGAGCCACTCTCTTTATGACATTTAACTCTTGCTAAAGTTACAAGCCTTTAGAGGGAGGATGACGAAAACAATGCCATAAATCTCATACAGTATGCTTTTGAACAGACTTTGTTGATGATGTACAAACGTTCTTTCAAATCCTAAACACTGGAGTTATAAGGAAGATAATCCCTAGTCAACCCCTTCGAGCCAAAGAAGTAGAAGTTTTCCCTTTTTTACAAATTGAAGTCTTTAATCAAAACCTGGGGTATGGTAGTCTCTCAGTTAATTCAAATGCACGTTTTAATCGCAAACTCTCATCTCGTAATACAACGAGTGACGTCAAAAACATTCCTCTAAATTCAAAAGACTGTGATGGTTCCTGTTGTACCCCAAAATTTACCCTCCCATGTTTCCCAAAGTCTTCCCCCTGCATGGTTGATCACAAACTCTTGCATAAGGAAAAGGAAAATTTTTGAGTGGTGCTTTACGTACATTTCAATTGGCATTCTGGAAGACCCTTCGATTGGTGTTCTGAAGGAGCCTTTCGATTGGCATTCTGTCAAGCTCTTCGATTGGCATTATGGACAAGTACTTCGATTGGCATTCTGAAAGACCTTTCGATTGTCATTCTGTAAGACCCTTCGATTGACATTCTGAAGGAGCACTTCGATTGACATTCTGAAAGACCTTTCGATTGTCATTCTGAAAGACCTTTCGATTGGCATTCTGAAGGAACATTTCGATTGGCATTATGGACGAGCACTTCGATTGGCATTCCAAGGGAACCTTCGATCCAGCATTGTGTCCAGGCAGCTTCGACAGGCATGTGAGCCATGTCCTTCGATTAGTATGAACAACACCTTTCGATTGACTTGTTAACAAAGCCATCAGGAGGGCACTCAAACATGTCCAGTCGAAGCAGAGGAAGTCCATTCGAAGGAGGCAACTTAGGACCAATCGAAGGACAAGGCCTGAAGGCGTTCGAAAGTCAGAAGCATCCAGGTTCATTCAAGGGACACGAATGTTTCAAAAAAAGGAAATTATTTAATGTGTCTGATTCTTGTCTCATGGCTTTAATGACCTGTTTAATGGCTGTCTCTTGCCATTACTGCACCCTCACACCCCTATAAATACAGAGGCCAGCATACATATCCAGGGAGACACGAAAATATATAGAAAAAATAGAGAAAAGAAGCAAGGAGAGCTTGGAGATACGCTGCCAAAAGTCATCAACACTTCCAAGAAGCCATACCCAATCCTTGCACCAGCCAGAGCTGCCACCCAGCGAACACCTCCACCCTCAGAACTACAGATTGAAGCACCTCTGTTTGGTAAAAAAGGATCTAATCTCAAAACTCATTTTTAAATTCATTTTGATTGTATATTCATATTATTACTGCTGTTGGTGAATGATTTAATGTGCTACATATAAGCTACAACGCAGAGATGAGATTGTGCCATTGCTTGGGCACAATCTGAGTTTCTCCTTCGAATCCCAGGATAAAACAAACCCAAACCCAGATTCAGCAGGTGCGAATGAGGGAGAGATTCGAACCAGGGGGGTAAAATCCCCCCCTGGACCTTTAACATGTGTTTCGTTTCTTGCAGGAAATACATTCTCAGATTCCTGTTCAGAGTTTCGAAGCTCAGCAGTCTAACTTCGAACTGGACCCAGGATTTCCAGATCGAAGGATGGCATGTCCAGATCGAATACCCTCAGAGTGCAGCCCCCGTGCACCTTCGATCAAGACTCTTCGCTGGGTCGAAAGACAACCTGCACCTCTTTCGACCCAGACCTCCAGAATTATATTTTTTCTTGTTTTGCTGCCTGGCCCATTTGTACTTTGTTTACTTTGTTTTTGTTTATTTCTTTTAGTTTGTTTTTTCTAATCAACATAAAAAAATCATAAAAATAAATAACTTAGAATTAGGATTTAACTTAGTTAATTATTTTAACTTATTTTCTTCAATTTTAAAATCAGTAGACTTAGGATTTATTTGAATTCAATCCTTTTCATAAACAAAAAATGCAAAAAAATATTAGGAATGTTATAGAATTAATTTTAATCAGTTTCTTAATTAATTGAATTTGACTTAATTGAACATTTAACATTTTCCCAAAAAATAAAATAAAACAACAAAGGTTCGTATTCTTAGGATTTTTTAGATTCACGCGTGTTTATTTTATTGTAACTGCTTACTGGGATGTAATAGCTTAAACTAAGACCCTTTTCTTTACTGCTTTTATTTCCCCAATTTTTGGACATGTAAATAATCCCCCTCCCCGAAGCTTTGTAATAGCGTAGGATTTACAATTCCCAAACTTTAAATTCCTGTATATATACTGTTTAGATGTATGCTAACTAGGATTGCATGACAAGATTAACCCTTAAATTAAAATCAACCGTAGCTCACCATGACATGTAAAGATAATACAACTGAAAATTGACACACTTGCACATGCCACTCCTAGGGTACACCTCACTTGGTTACCTCGAGCGTGATCATTAAGTATAGGATGTTTTAGAGGCCGTCCTTTCATCCCAAGATCATTAGTTGCCTCGAAATAGTTGCCTCGATAAAAAAAAATGATCTAAGACATTAGGATTACCACTAAAGCATCCTAACGTTGCTTTAGTGACCACACGTCCCTAAAATCGAATTGACCCGAAAAACTCCAACGACGGTGCTACCTACTCCTCAATAGTGGGATAGCATTGTCTAAAGGACATTAGCACAATTTAATTCCTTTTCGAGTAGGTAGAGGTTCTTAAGTACTTGCTTCTTTTAAAAACAAAACAAACTTTTCGCACTTACACTTTCTTCAAAAAAACAAAACTCTTTTCAAAACCCACAAACACAAAGAAAAGCATACTTTTGAAAACATAGTGAGCAAGTACCTAAGAGCCCGTGGATAACCACAGATAGAAAGGGTGCTAACACCTTCCCTTTCTATAATCTACCTCCCGAACCCGAGAAACAATCTCGAAAAGGAATTTTTCTGTGCTTTTATCCTTTCCTTGTTGGATAAAATAAAAGACGGTGGCGACTCTTGCTTACCGCGACACTTTGCAAAAACAAACGCAAACGCGAACCAGCATTCCAAAACAGTCAGTTCTTATTCCCACCGATCACAGAACTGGCGAATCTGTTGGGGATGAATTATAAGTGAGGTGTACCTTAGGATTAGATCACTTGTGTTTTCAATTGTATGCTTTGTATGCTTTAAATTTTGTGGGTTTGTAGCGGAGTTCTATAGATCCTAACCCGGATCTGGGGATACCCTTTAGGTAAGTAGCAACAAACTGTGAGGGAACTGTGCGGGGTATACCGACATGGTTGAAACAGTAGCTACGTTGATGTGGCACTTTGGTGAGTACCGGTAACCCTTGAGTTAAGTCAGGGAGAGTACGGGGACTCCGCGTGGTGTCGTGAAGCATCAATTGACCTTAGAACCTTACTTGACCATCTTGGCCTTTTTAGGGGTAGTGAGATGACCGACTTTGGTGCATTCCAAAGTTATTAGATACTCGATACTACACTCATTGAGGGTTGTTTTCTTGGAATATTTTGGTCGCCAGTTAAGTGGCTAAACTAAAATAATGAACATAGAAAACAATCCAATGATATTGAGCTCCTTAGAACCCGGTTACTATTTTAGGACAGGTTGAGCCAACTAAACTTCAAGAGGGTACTTACCTATGAACCCCATGCAAGCCTAAACCTAAGGATTTGTTTGCTTTGTGTGAATATGACTGTCTGTATATACACTTGCTTACTTTTTGCATACATGACATCATAAAGCATCATATGCATCTGCTAACCATTTCAAGGGTTTAGATCTTTGTCTTTGTTCCTGTTTTGCAGAACATGAAGTCTCTCCGCAGGAAAACCATTCAAGTCAACCTTGTAAGGATCCCTCCTCAACTCAAGGAGCTTACATCCAGGATCCCCGAGAGTTCTCTCTTCAGTGAAAGACATGGTATACTCCTCAGCTTGGTCAACACCAACATTGAAGAAGACATGATGAAAGTTCTCTTCCAGTTCTTTGACCCCCTACACCACTATTTCACATTCCCTGATTATCAATTGGTGCCTACTTTGGAGGAATTTTCTCAACTCCTGAGAATTCCTATTCTTAGTCAACTACCCTACAACGGTACGAAAAAGGAACCAAAACTTGACGATGTTGCTCAAGCGTTACGTTTGCAACCATCTGACATCAAGGGGCATTGGGAAACCAGAAGTGGTATTAAGGGATTCTTGGAAAAGTTTCTGTTTGAGAAGGCACAAGAATGCTGGAATTCTCTTGATCTACAAGCCTTTGAAGAGATCGTGGCACTCCTTATCTATGGGTTGGTGTTGTTCCCAAATCCTGATCAACTTATAGATATGAATGCTGTCAAGATTTTCATATCCCGGAATCCCATACCTACATTGCTTGGGGACATCCTCCACTCATTTTACACACGAACAATGAGGAAAAGAGGTGTTCTCATGTGCTGTACTCCTATCCTAGCAAGGTGGTTTATTTCTCACCTTCCACAATCAGTTTTGAAGAATGAGCAGGGTTTAAGGTGGTCACAACGATTGATGACCTTCACACATTCTGATATACATTGGTGTTCCCGGTCCGGAGAAAATGTCACCATCATTGATCATTGTGGAGAATTTCCTAATGTTCCTTTATTGGAATTAGGGGAGGCATTACCTACAACCCCTGTCTAGCTTTGAGACAATTTGGATATGCTCGGAGGAATGGCCCTCATGACATGCTGATTCCTGACATAGTTTTTGACTTCGACAACGATGCACAGGGACTTCGACAAAGGTTCATCAGAGCTTGGAGGATGCCTAACAAGGTGGATAGTAAGACACTGGGGCACAAGAATTCCATCCCCCTTGAGCCTTACCTCAAGTGGGTACGAACCCGCTCCCAGAATCTTATGATGCCATATCCTCACATTCTCCCCTTGATCAAAGAGCCTGTTATGGAAGGTGAGGTTCCATGCGCCATCCTACATCCTGACATGCCAACATCATGGGAAGAAATGCAAAAGAGTTGGATCCAACTCAAGGAAGAATAGAATGCTTTTGAAGCCAGCTTATATGCCAGTGAGAAGAAGGTTTTGGAGCTTACCCGCCGACTTCACGAGGAAGAGACACTCAACACTTACATCGCTCCAAAAAGGATGCGCAATGTCTTTTTACATTAAGAATTTTGTAATATTTCTCCCATGGGGCACTTATGTACTAAACAAATTTCTTCTTAATATGACGTGTGTTCTTTTTTGTCTGCAACAAATTTGAATTTTTGAACCCTTAAATGCATTACATAAATAGCATACCATTCATCATATACATAACAGGTACCCTTGTACAGGTCTCTTATCTTCTTCGATGTTTATTTCAGCAATCATCATGTCTGCTGAAACTTCCACTGAGCAAGCTATCAAGGCCCTCCAGGCCCAGAATGCCCAATTTCAAGAGTTGGTCATGAGCCTAGAAAAGGGTCAGCAGGACCTGAAGACCCTGATTCTGAAAGAGAGGAAGAAGAAGAAAAAGAGGACCATCCTGTTCAATACTGGACGCAGGTTTGGAAACGGGCTGCAGGACGAAGTTGATCTGACCACCCCATCTGAAGGGAAAGATAGTCCACGAGAAAGGAGGGCTCCTAGCCCTATAGTCTCTGACAACGAGACGGACTATGATGAAGAACAGTATCCTCCTGCTGAGGATAAGTACAAATAACTGGAAGACCGTTTGAACGCCATGGAAATACAGAAGGTACCCGGTCTGGACTTCGGGGATTTGGGTTTATCATCTGGGGTGGTGATTCCCCATAAGTTCAAGGCGCCTGCCTTTTCCAAGTATGATGGAGCTTCCTGTCCAAAACTGCACCTCCGGTCATATGTGAGGAAGATCCAACCTTACACTGCTGATAAGAACTTGTGGATCCATTTCTTTCAAGACAGTCTTTCAGGGACTCAGCTTGAGTGGTTCTATCAGTTGGACAGAGCCAGTATCCATAGCTGGGAGGATTTGGCTGCTGCATTCTATAGGCAGTATCAATATAACTCCGACCTTGCTCCTACGCGTACCCAACTCCAGGGTATGTCAATAGGGGCGGGTGAAGGATTTAAAGAGTATGCTCAAAAATGGAGAGACCTGGCCGGAAGGGTGCAACCACCTTTGGCTGATCGTGAACTGGTTGATATGTTTCTGGGGACCCTGTCTGGTCCATTCTTTAATCATCTGATTAGAAGCTCCTCAGCCGGATTTACAGACCTCGTCTTAACTGGTGAGAGGGTTGAAGCGGGTATTAAATCTGGGAAGATACAGAAGGGTGCCTCATCGAGCACCGAGAAGAAACCATTCAAGAAAGAGTCCAGTGCTGTCTACAGTTCAAGAAGACAGAGTAGACCTGAACACCGCCAAGCTGTCAATGCGGTTGTTATTTCAAAACCTACTGGTGCTCCTCAGCATCACAACCAAAAAAGGGAAGAGAGACCTCTAAGGCAATTCACTCGTCTCAACCTAACTTTGTCTCAGATATTGCCACAGTTGCTGAGTACCAATCTGGTGACTCTAAGGGAAGCCCCAAAGAATCCAAACACAACGTCATCAAAGTATAACCCCAACACCCGCTGCGCTTATCACTCTGAGATCCCGGGGCATAACACATATGATTGTTGGAGTCTGAAAAACAAGGTTCAAGACCTAATCGATGCAAAGGAGATTGAGTTTGAGGCGCCCGAGAGGCCTAATGTTGTGACTGCTCCTATGCCCAAGCATGGAGTGAATGCTGTAGAGGAAGAATTGTTCGTAGTTTCTGTGGATGATGTTGTTACCCCTCTGATGACTATCAAGAGGAACCTGTTGCTAGCCGGTTTATTTCCAGGTTGTGGTGAAGGTTTCCCTATATGTTCTGCTTTACCTACTGGTTGCCCATCTCTGAAGTCAGGTGTCCAGAACCTGATGGATAGTAAATAGATTCTTTTTGAGAAGACTGCTGTTCCACCCGTTCATTCTGAAGAAGTTTCCATTATTACCATTTTAGATAATTCTTCCAAGGCTCCCTCGAGGACGCCTGTTAGAATTACATCCGTTCCGAAGACCGCACCTATAATCATCACTGTTCCGGGGCCCATCCCCTATACATCTGACAAAGCTGTCCCTTGGCACTATGGGGAAGATGTTTATGTTCTTGGAGTTAAGCAAGAGTTCGGTGCTGATACCGGTGTTAGCAACGTTACAGGACCTGCTAAAGTCACCCGCAACGATAGACTTTTCTCACCTGATATTGCTCCACCAACTGTCCGAAGACCTGTTTTCATTAAGCCTGCAAGTGTACCTGCTGCAATTCCTGATCAAGTCCATGTTCCTACCCCTGCCGCCGAGTCATCTAACGCTCGGGGCAAAGGGATCACCACTGATATGCCTGCCCAAACGGAGGCGCCAAAGACAATCAATGTTGAAGCTTCCAAACAGGAGATGGAAGAGATTCTGAAGATTATTAAGAAGAGTGATTATAATGTAGTTGAGCAACTGGGGCAAACCCCATCCAAGATTTCTATGTTATCACTGCTGTTGTGTTCAGAGGCCCATGCCAAGGCTCTGATTACCTTCCTAAAGACGGCCCACGTTCCACAAGAGACATCAGCTGATCAATTTACCGATTGTATGGCCAATTTAACTGCTGATAATGGTTTGGGTTTCTCCGACGCTGATCTAACTGCTAAAGGAAAGAACCATAATGATGCCCTGCATGTCTCCATTGAATGCAGGGGCACTACTCTTGCACATGTGTTAGTTGACACTGGTTCCTCATTAAACATCTTGCCAAAGAAAGCTTTAGACAGGCTGGATTGCGAAGGTTTGGAGCTAAAGCCGAGTAACATTGTTGTCCGGGCCTTTGATGGGTCTAAGAGGATGGTGCATGGTGAGGTTGATATTACAATCAAAGTTGGTTCTCCGGTCTTCAATTCTACATTCTACGTGATGGACATTCGGCCATCCTATTCTTGTTTGCTGGGTCGTCCATGGATCCACAAAGCTGGAGCCGTGACCTTAACGCTCCACCAGAAGTTGAAGTACCTGGTCAGAGGGAAGATTGTGACAGTTCAAGGGGAGGAGGAATACATGGTCAGCCACCTCAATTCATTCCGATACGTAGAGATGGATGGGGATTTCATTGAGACCCCATTTCAACACTTTGAAGAGGTTCCTCAGACATTGGCATCAGCTGAGACTGTGATGGAATATTCTCCTATGAAGATGGCTTCCTTAAAGGATGCCTGGGCTGCTATTGAGAAGGGTGAGTATGCAAACTGGGGCCGACTTCCTGATTTCACTCAGAAGACTAACAAGTTTGGTTTGGGTTTCACTGCAGAAGCTCAAAGGGCTGTTCGAAGTGCAAGGATTGGAAGACCTCCTGTGTTCATCAGCAACTCGGGAGTAAATGCCATCAAAGATGATATGGAGGAGTATGAATTCGACAGCTGGATCTATCCTACGACCAACGGTGGACCAAACAATTGGACAGAAAAGGATTTCATCCCTATTACTTTTACTACTCAGTAATGAACTCTTTGTTTTGAATTTGTAATAGACAATATTGTAAAACTTTATGGCCCGGTGTCTTACCCGGGGCACCGTGGCTTCATTTGTGAGGGCTTTTGTGTGCCACTTTGATATATCATTAATAAAAGCATTGGACGTTTTGCATTTCAAATTTTACGCTCCTTGTCTTTCCTTATTATATATTGCAAAACAGCTATTTTACACACACTCACATATACATGTCCCAATCCACTCTGGATCTCACTGGTAATGATTCTGCTACTGCCAGTTATGACTTCGAAAATCCGATCACCTTAGCCGAAGACGAAGGTGAAGATGATTGCGAAGTGCCTGTTGAACTTGCAAGACTGCTACTCCAGGAAGAGAGGGCCATTCAGCCACATGAAGAGCTAGTGGAAACAGTAAATCTGGGTACTGAGACAGACAAAAAGGAAGTCAAGATCGATGCAAATCTGGAGCTTAGTGTGAAACAAAAATTGATTCAGATGCTGCATGACTACATGGAAATCTTTGCCTGGTCTTACGAAGATATGCCTGGGTTGGATACTGACATTGTGGTTCATCACCTACCTACCAAGGAAGACTGCCCTCCCGTAAAACAAAAGGTTCGCCATATGCGTCCAGAGATGTCTGAGAAAATCAAGGCTGAGGTTATGAAACAATTTGATGCCGGTTTTCTAGCAGTAACTTCTTACCCTCAATGGGTCGCCAATGTGGTTCCAGTATCGAAGAAAGATGGTAAGGTCAGAATGTGTGTTGATTACAGGGATTTGAACAGGGTAAGCCCTAAGGATGACTTCCCCCTGCCTCACATCGACGTTCTGGTTGACAATACTGCTCAGCACAAGGTATTCTCCTTTATGGATGGTTTCTCTGGTTATAATCAAATCAAGATGGCTCCTGAAGACATGGAGAAGACCACTTTTGTTACTCAGTGGGGCACCTTTTGTTACAAGGTCATGCCTTTTGGGTTGAAAAATGCTGGGGCAACATATCAGCGTGCCATGGTTGCTTTGTTTCATGACATGATCCATCATGAGATTGAAGTATACGTCGACGATATGATTGCGAGGTCCCAAACTGAGGAGGAACACCTTGACCATCTACAAAATCTGTTTGACCGGTTGAGGTTGTACAAGTTGAGATTGAACCCAAACAAATGCACCTTCGGGGTGCGGTCTGGTAAGCTGCTGGGTTTCGTTGTAAGCGATAAAGGTATTCAAGTGGACCCTGCCAAGGTAAAAGCCATACAAGAGATGCCAGCTCCCAAGACAGAGAAAGAGGTCAGAGGCTTTCTAGGACGACTGAACTACATTGCCCGATTCATCTCACATCTAACTGCTACTTGTGAGCCAATCTTCAAGCTGTTGAAGAAAGATCAAGTGGTACGTTGGAACGATGAATGCCAGGCCGCTTTCGAAAGAATCAGAGAGTATCTCCAGGAACCACCCATTCTTATGCCACCAGTAGAAGGGAGACCTCTAATCTTATACTTGACGGTACTTGACAACTCAATGGGGTGTGTGCTGGGGCAGCATGACGAGTCTGGCCGAAAAGAGCATGCTGTTTATTACCTTAGAAAAAAGTTTACCGACTGTGAGACCCGATACTCACTGCTCGAGAAAACTTGCTGCGCTTTGGCATGGGCTGCTCGCCGGCTGAGACAGTATATGCTGACTCACAGTACTCTATTGATTTCAAAGATGGATCCAATCAAGTATATCTTCGAAAAGCCCGCCTTGTTCGGAAGAATAGCAAGATGGCAGATGATCTTGACTGAGTATGACATACAGTACACGACTCAAAAAGCAATCAAGGGAAGTGTATTGGAAGACCATTTAGCACATCAGGCAGTGGATGATTACTAGTCTATGAACTTTGAATTCCCGGACGAGAATATCATGTTGATAACTGATTGTGAAACACCTGGACCGGATGAAGGACCTGAGGAAGGATCCCGATGGTCTATGTACTTTGATGGAGCTTCAAACGCTTTGGGTAATGGCATTGGTGCTGTAATCATATCTCCTAAAGGCTCTCATACTCCATTTACCGCCCGACTATGTTTCAACTGCACCAACAACATGGCGGAGTATGAAGCATGCATTATAGGTCTGCGAGCTGCAATTTACCTAAGGATTAAGTTTCTGAGTGTCTTCGGAGATTCCGCTCTCGTGATCAGTCAGATCAAAGGAGAGTGGGATACGAAACACCCGAATCTTATTCCTTACAAAGAGTATGTGTTGACGTTGCTTCCCCACTTCGAGGAGGTAACTTTTGAACACTTCCCAAGGGAGGAGAATCAGTTGGCGGACGCGTTGTCTACAATGTCTTCTATGTTCAAAGTCAAATGGGACAATGAGGACCCCCGGATCGTTATTTGGAAATTGGATGAACCTACGCATTGCTGTGATCTTGAGACCGAAGAGGTAACAGAAAAGCCTTGGTATCACGAAGTGAAGAGGTACCTTGAAACTCAAGAGTACCCCGAGGGTGCATCTGTTAATGACAAGAAGTTTCTGAGAAGGTTTGCGGCAACGTTCTTCATCAGCAATGGCATTCTTTACAAACGTAACCATGATTCAACCTTACTGCGTTGCATGGATAAAATTGAAGCAGAAAGGATCATGGCAGAGCTGCGTGAAGGTACTTTAAGAACTCATTCCAGTGGGCATACCATGGCAAAGAAAATCCTTCGGGCAGGATATTACTGGTCCACAATCGAAGCTGACTGTTATCATCATTCTCGGACATGTCACAAGTGCCAAGTCTATGCTGATAAGGTGCACATTCCTCCAGTTCCTCTGAATGTCTTGACAACACCTTGGCCTTTTGCAATGTGGGGCATTGATATGATCAGAGAAATCAGACCTACGGCATCCAACGGGCATCGTTTCATCCTGGTAGCGATTGATTACTTCACGAAGTGGGTTGAAGCAGCTTCCTTCGCTACGGTCACCAAGAACGTCGTGGCACGGTTCATTCACCACAACCTGATCTGTCGATACGGTGTACCAGAGAGGATTATTACAGATAATGGTACCAATCTTAACAACAAGATGATCACTGAGCTCTGCGAGCAATTCAAGATACATCACCACGACTCTTCTCCCTACCGGCCGAAGATGAATGGGGCTGTCGAAGCAGCAAATAAGAACATCAAGAAGATTATGCACAAGATGACAGTGACATACAAAGACTGGCACGAGATATTACCATTTGCAATTCATGGGTACTGTACCTCAGCATGAACGTCAACAGGGGCAACACCCTATTCCTTGGTTTATGGCATGGAAGCAGTTTTGCCTATTGAAGTTCTGATACCCTCTCTTCGGATCATGAAAGATGCAGGTTTGAGCGAAGATGACTGGATCTAGACTCGACTTGATCAATTGAATCTAATCGACGAAAAGAGACTTACTGCTATTTGTCATGGTCAGACGTACCAAAAACGAATGATCAAGGCATTTAACAAGAAAGTCAGACGACAAGAGTATCAAGTTGGGAACCTGGTAATCAAGCGCATCATTCTACCTCAAGGTGATCCCAGGGGCAAATGGACCCCTACTTAAGAAGGGCCCTTTGTGGTTAAGAACATCTTCTCAGGAGGAGCGATGATTTTAACCACCATGGATGGTGACGACCTTCCTCACCCCGTCAATGCAGACATGGTAAAAAGATACTACGCATAATCAAAGACCCACTAGGTTGATTGGCCTAGGCAAAAATAAGGGCTTCCTGGCAAACCAAAAGGGTTCGGGCAAAATAAGGGATGAAAATAAAAAAATCTGTACACCCGACAAGTCGAAAACCTGAAAAGGAGGCTTGGGCAAAAATGGGCATCCCGGTGGACTGAAAACCCGAAAGGGCGGTCCAGGCAAAAGTTAGGGATAAGCGTAACACTATGTCTCATTGGATCATCCTGCATCCAGACTTCGGTATCAACTATCAGGCTCGGACGACACCAATCAATCAGATTCATCTTCAACTAAGTAGCAAAGTGATGAGATGCTTGAAGATATAAAGGCAATAGTAGAGCTGGAACCCAGTGGGACCACTCACATAGCTGTTTTGTTTTCACAAATTGTATAAATCCTATTTGTTCGGCGGCATTCTCTTACTAGGACGTCAACCTCTTGTACAAAACGCCTATTTACAGGCCAAACTTCAAAAATCAATACAAATTCATTTTCAGACAAATTTCGAACTGTTTTCCCTTTATCTGTTTTGTTTTGCAAAGAACGTCCAATGTTCATTTTTGATATATGCATTTGACATTAATTTCTGCTCATAAATATTCACATACGAAACAAAGGACTAATTACGAGTGATATCAGAAACAGGGGCAATAAGATTTGTCCGAGCTGTCCAAGGTACCGAGGTATATTCCGCTGAAGAATATGGCTAAGATACCTTCACTCCCTGCAGAATAAAAACAGTAATGGTATTACTCCCCACTGAGACTTGCAACCATGAACAAATCAGCAAGACTCTTCCCAAGCAGAGTTGATCTACCATCAGCCTGAAAAGGCTTGGTATCCCCATAAGGTCTTAATATTCCTCAACAGAGTATAATAATGTTCCCCAGCAGAATACAAGATACCCCCATTGGAGCCGTTTCCCCAGCGCAGTCTAAAAAAGGTTCCCCGGCAGGATTAAGTCATCTTACCCAGTAGATTCTGGAAACTCATCCCCTGCAGAGTACAGGATAAATCTTCCCAGCCAAACTCAGAAGGTTATCCTCACAAGAGTCTAACTGAGTTATCCTCAACAAGTTGCAACTGAAAGATCATCCCTAGAGAAGTTCTTTCTTTCCCCAAGCAGGACTTCCATCCTCAACATATTCAATATCTCCAGCAACGGTAATCCATCCCTAGCGGAGTCCATCATTGAAACCCCCAACAAAGCTTATCAATGGAATCCCCAGCGGAGTTATCATTAAAATCATCAGCAGAACATCTCTCCCCCACAGAGTAATTCCCCAACGGAGTCATCCTCTCCTGCAGGTTTATTCTTGTAATCATCTTCGTTCGTCATCCCCAGCGGAACTGGAGAATTCAACTCTATTCTCCAGCAAGTTATCCGGGATTTATTTTCCCCAGCTAAACATTACATTTCCATACATCATGATACATGCATAAACGCATCATACCACACAATCTCATTTATGTTGAGAAAATCATTGCTTAATCCATATCATGCATTGCATATGACTGACCTTCACCTTTCAGGAAGGACACAGTTAAATTCTCAGCCATATCAAAAGCCTTCTCTGGTCCAGTTAAATCGATTCCTAAAGATTTTTCTGATGCCGATCCAGTTGAAGATATTCCAAGACCTTCTCTGGTCCAGTTAAATCGATTCCTAAAGATTTTTCTGATGCCGATCCAGTTGAAGATATTCCAAGACCTTCTCTGGTCCAGTTAAATCGATTCCTAAAGATTTTTCTGATGCCCATCCAGTTGAAGATATTCCAAGACCTTCTCTGGCCCAGTTAAATCGATTCCTAAAGATTTTTCTGATGCCGATCCAGTTGAAGATATTCCAAGACCTTCTCTGGTCCAGTTAAATCGATTCCTAAAGATTTTTATGATGCCGATCCAGTTGAAGATATTCCAAGACCTTGTCTAAATCAGTTAAATCGATTCCTAAAGATTTTTCAGAGGTGAAGCCGGTCAATGGAGACAAAATCAGTTAAATCGATTCCTAAAGATTTTTCTGAGATGAAGCCAGTCAATGGAGACAAAATCAGTTAAATCGATTCCTAAAGATTTTTCTGAGGTGAAGCCAGTCAATGGAGACAAAATCAGTAAAATCGATTCCTACAGATTTTTCTAAGACGAAGCCAGTCAATGGAGACAAAATCAGTTAAATCGATTCCTAAAAGATTTTTCTGTGGCCAAACTCGTCAACGAAGACAGAACCACCTACCAACAATTTCCAAATGGCATATGTAAGCCCATTCCCGACATCACAATGCTAATACTACACCATGCGAGTGCAAATTTCTGGGCACTCTAGTGTTCAATCATCTTCCACCTTCGGATCACGAAAGGCACGCAAGCCAATCTACATCCTCAGGTTTAAGAAGATTGAACAGGGGCAACTGTTGTACCCCAAAATTTACCCTCCCATGTTTCCCAAAGTCTTCCCCCTGCATGGTTGATCACAAACTCTTGCCTAAGGAAAAGGAAAATTTTTGAGTGGTGCTTTACATACATTTCGATTGGCATTCTGAAAGACCCTTCGATTGGTGTTCTGAAGGAGCCTTTCGATTGGCATTCTATCAAGCTCTTCGATTGGCATTGTGGACAAGTACTTCGATTGGCATTCTGAAAGACCTTTCGATTGTCATTCTGTAAGACCCTTCGATTGGCATTCTGAAGGAGCACTTCGATTGGCATTCTGAAAGACCTTTTGATTGTCATTCTGAAAGACCCTTCGATTGGCATTCTAAAGGAACATTTCGATTGGCATTATGGACGAGCACTTCGATTGTCATGCCAAGGGAACCTTCGATCCAACATTGTGTCCAGGCAGCTTCGACAGGCATGTGAGCCATGTCCTTCGATTAGTATGAACAACACCTTTCAATTGACTTGTTAACAAAGCCATCAGGAGGGCACTCAAACATGTCCATTCGAAGCAGAGGAAGTCTGTGATCGGTGGATCTGGAACTGACTGTTTAACGCTGGTTCGCGAAATGTCGCGGAAGCAAGAGTCGCCACCGTCTTTTATTTTCTCCAAATGGAAAGGACAAAAGCACCGAAAAATTCCTTAAAGAGATTGCTCTCGGTTCGGGAGGTAGGTTATAGAAAGGGAAGGTGTTAGCACCCTTTCTATCCATGGTTATCCATGGGCTCTTAGATACTTGCTCATTTGTGTTTTCAAAAATGGTTTGTTTGCTTTTCAAATGTGGGTTTAAAAAGTTTTCTTTGAAAATTTCAGTTCGACTCTTGTATCGGTCCTCAAGAGTGTTTGAAAAATTGCTTTTGAAAGCTTTTGAAAATGTGTCGGTGTGAAAAGTATTTTTGAATTTGTTTTGAAATTAGAGCAAGTATCTACGAGAACCTACCTACCCTAAGGAATTCGTCTGTGTAAATGTCCTTTAAAGTAGTGCCATCCCACCATTGAGAGGTAGGTAGCACCACCGTTGGAGGTGTTCGGGTCAATTCGAGGTTCGGGACATGGTGATCACCAGAGCAATGGAAAGATACCTTAGAAGCTACCCTCATGCCAGGTTCCCGGATCATGAGGACTTACTAAGACATCCTCTACTCGACGATCACCTTTCGAGGCAAGGCAACAGTGAGGCGTACCATAGGGGTGGTGTGTGATTTGTGTGTCATGTTCAGTTATTTTGTCTTATTCATGTCAAGGTGATCTATGCGTTTGTTTTTATTTTATCATTCATTCTTGCATGCATTTATTTAACAGTTAAGAAATTGCGGGAAATAAAATTCTAAGCTATTACAAAAGGCGCGGGTCCACATCGCCAAATTAAAATCCAGGACCCGATTTGACAAAAAATAAAGAACTAAAGTGCGAGAAATATAAAATGTCCGAGTTACATGGCTTTGGGAGAATTACATTAATATTATAAGAAATAAAATAAAATGCGCGAATTGGAATTAAAATTGAAAGTGAGGGCGTTGGACCCTTTTGAAGTTAAATTGAAATTAAAAATTAATTAATTATTTATTGAAATAAAAGAAGTGTTTTTTTAGGTTTTTTTGTATTTATGAAATAAGAAAATTAAAATTAAAATTAAAAGAAACCCTAATTCTAAGTTATTTTTAATTATTTGAGAAAAATGTTAAAGTTTAACTTAATTTACTAAAGAATTTATGTACATGTTTATTTACAAAATAAATTAGTAATTAATAATAATAATAATGATGAGAAAATTATTTATTAAAAAAATGATGAAAAAGTTAAAAAACCTAATTTCTACATATTTAATTTATTAAGAAAAATATTAAAGTTTTGAAACCTAAATTAATCTAATTAATTGTTTAGAGTTTATTTACAAAAATAATAATAGTGAAATTAATATTAATAAAATAAACATTTTGATTTTTATGATTTTCCTGTTTTTTACTATTTTTTATATTTTATGAAAATAAGTTAAATTAAAGGAATTAATTAAAAAAAGAAATAATTGAAATAAATAAAATAAGGAAAAGAAAGAAAATACAATACCTTTGGGGGTTTCTGTCCCCTTTTTGGAGGTGAATTGGAGTGGTTTGGCCATTTGTGTTCTGGCCTCATCATGCATAAGTTGTTCTACTTTGGCCATTTGGCTTTTGGCTTTTGGCCATTTGCGTTTTGGCTTTTGGCCATTTGTGTTCTGGCTTCAACGTTCCCTTAATGTCTGGCTTAATGTCTGCCTCGCCATGTATTGGTGTCATGTGTAAAATGTTCTGTTTTGGTCATTTGGCTTCTGGCCTTTTGGCCTCAACGTTCCTTAATGAACGTGGGATCCTGTCTAAATCTGCAGTGTTGAACCTCAAGAACACATTAAATAAAATCATAAAAATTCAAATAAAACCAACATATGAAGAAATTTAATGTTTAGGCACAATATGGCATGTATGAATGATTATACCCTTTTGATCACGGAGATCAAATCAACCTTACCCTTACTGGAAAAGTAGTGACATGAATGCTTTTATGCCCTTTGGATCATGGAGATCAAGCCAGCCTTACCCTTACTGAAGAAGTAATAAGATGTTGGTTTGTAACTGAGATGACTTGTTTGTAGTGAGAGAGGGATTTGTAATAAGGATTTCAAGGTTTGTTGTGGCAAGGTTTTTTTTCTCTCTTTTCCTCCTTCTTTTTTTCTCTCTTTTTCTCCTTCTTTTTTTATCCCCTTGGTTTGTGTGACAAGAAGGTGATTATATAGTGGAAATTAGGGTAAAGAAAATGGGCTTTGAATGTGCAATTGGGCCTCCAATATTCACTTGAATTCATCACTTTCCAGGCTAAATCGCAGGGACTTAAGTGCATTTTTTGAAGTTGAAATGTGAAAACAAAATGTAGCCGGCATCGAGAACTAACTCCTGTCCGAAAATCGACTCAATCGGATAAACGGTGAATTAGTTATGAATTTTTGAAGTTTCAGCTCAGACAAACTTATTTTGGGCTCCAGTGTCGGCTCTGACACGTCTTTCAATAAAAAACTGGTATTGATCGGTGCATAATTTGGTCTCAACTTTTGAAGCAAAGTTGTAGATCTATGAGTCAGTAACCTTGTGTAAAAATATGAGTCCAATCCGATAAAAATTGACCGAGTTATGAATTTTCGAAGTTTCGACCCAGCTGAAATAATATTCAGCATTCAGGATTTTCAGCGTGTCACGCACTCTGAGCAAAAAACGAAGGCCTTTTGAATACCGTTTGAACTCAATACCTTCTGTGAAAATGTAGCCAACTCAATTTGTGAAATTTTGGCGCCGGAACCAGCTCGATACGATGAAAATCGACCAAGTTATGATTTTCTGAACATGACACAAGTAAACTTCTGTCACAAATTTTCTGTGCAAAAATACTTGATAAATCCATATTTTTGAAGACCTTCTGATCGAAATTGGCTTCCAGCCGTGAGAGATGAAAACGTAGATAATGTCAAGACGAAATTTTAGCCACCAGAACGGGTTCAAAACAAGCCACGATCTTCAAGTTATGAATTTTTTAGCGCGTAAAAACTGCACTTTCAGCACACCTTTTCACTATATCTCTTCAAGAAAACTCACACATTCGGATACCTTCTTTAAAGAATTGACTCTTGAGCCGAACCTGAATTTGAGAATATGTTATCAGAGATATCTTGGTGAAAGAATACCTGAATATAACGCGCCGGGTTGGACTTGTGAATTTTCTTGAAATGTTTTGAGAAATATGGGAGGGCAAATTTTGGGGTACAACAGTTGCCCCTGTTCAATCTTCTTAAACCTGAGGATGCAGATTGGCTGACGTGCCTTTCGTAATCCGAGGGTGGAAGATGATTGGACACTAGAGTGCCCAGAAATTTGCGCTCACATAGTAGCAGTGATGGTGGAAATGGGCTTTCAGATGCCATTCAGAGGTTGATGAATAGGATGATGGGCTTATAGATGCCATCTGGATGTTGATCGCGTAAGAGATTCCTTAGCGAGAACCTGCATACCTGCAAAAGAAACATGAGTACCTGACACGTTGCAGGAGTTGATTTCAGATGCTTGGCATAGATATGTCCTGACTGGTTACAGGAGCTGAGTCTGGAGCTTCAAACGGCGATGAATGAACCAAGAATGGTTACTGCCTTAGCATGAATGGTAAGAGAACCTTGGACGATTACTACCCCAACAGGAACGCTGAGAGAATCTTGGGTGTCTTCTACTGGGATAAGAATCAGGGAGATCTTAGGGTCGATCTGACTGAACCAGAGAAGGCCTTTGACTGGATAAGCATCAGGAAAATCCTAGGGTCGATTTAACTGAACCGGACAAGGTCTTGAAATATCTTCAACTAGATAAGCATCAGGGAGATCTTAGGGTCGATCTGACTGAACCAGAGAAGGCCTTTGACTGGATAAGCATCAGGAAAATCTTAGGGTCGATTTAACTGAACCGGACAAGGTCTTGAAATATCTTCAACTGGATAAGCATCAGGGAGATCTTAGGGTCGATCTGACTGAACCAGAGAAGGCCTTTGACTGGATAAGCATCAGGAAAATCTTAGGGTCGATTTAACTGAACCGGACAAGGTCTTGAAATATCTTCAACTGGATAAGCATCAGGGAGATCTTAGGGTCGATCTGACTGAACCAGAGAAGGCCTTTGACTGGATAAGCATCAGGAAAATCTTAGGGTCGATTTAACTGAACCGGGCAAGGTCTTGAAATATCTTCAACTGGGTAAGCATCAGGGAGATCTTAGGGTCGATCTGACTGAACCAGAGAAGGCCTTTGACTGGATAAGCATCAGGAAAATCTTAAGGTCGATTTAACTGAACCGGACAAGGTCTTGGAATGTCTTCAACTGGATAAGCATCAGGGAAATCTTAGGGTCGATCTGACTGAACCAGAGAAGGCCTTTGACTAGATAAGCATCAGGAAAATCTTAGGGTCGATTTAACTGAACCAGGCTAGGTCTTGAAATGTGATTGAGAATTTAACTGCATCTTTCCTGAAAGGTAGAGGTCAGTCATATGCAATGCATGATATGAATCAAGCAATGATGTTCTCAATATAAATGAGACTTTGTATGATATGATGTGTCTATGCATGTTATAATGATGTATGTGATTTTTTAGGTATATTTTTGTCTAGGAAAGTAAATCCTTGACGGGTGCCGGGAAGTCGTATCCTGGGCTGATGTTGTGGAATAAGTTTTGCTTCCGCTGGGGATGATAGTAACTGCAAGAATACCGGTAGGAGAAGATGACTCCGTTGCAGAATAAACTTTGCAAATGGAAGATTCTGCGGGGAGAAAAAATACTCTAGTGACTATGCTGGGAAGCAATACTCTGTGGGAAGAGGGATGCTTTGGTGAGTGTTGTTAGTAGTAATTTGCTGAGGATGTCTTGTTGTTGGAAGTGTGAATAGACTTCACTGGGGATAAGAAGGAACTGTGTTGACGACGACCTTTCCGTGGCTCTTGGCTGAGGATAACCCAGTTATATCCTGTTAAGGAAATAACTCTTTAAATAAAGCCGGACGACGCGTTCGTGCTCTGCGAGGGATAAGCTTCCAGAATCTACTGGGGATAAGCTTACTGCTTGGGGGAGATGAATTCCAACTTTCCTGGGGAACTAGATTGGACTTTCCTGGGGAAGTTTTGACTGCGGGGGAAGTGATTCCTCTGGATATTTGATATGCCGCCGGGGAACAATCTTTAGACCAAGACTGCCGGGGAATGCTTGTTATCTGCTGGGGGATACCCAACTTTCCTTAAGGCTGATTGTAGCTTTGCTTGGAGAAGAATGCACTGACTGCTGACTTACTCTCTGGGGAGTTAAGATGTACTGGTCATGTTCTTTGGCTGAACCTACCTTGGTACCTTGGAGGACAGAACAATTAGCTTGCTTGGACAGCTCATCATTGCCCCTGTTTCTGATATTGGAGAGGAAGACCTGTGAGGTGCTGATAGTTGTTGATGGACAAACCTTCTTCTGGTAGGCAGGTGATAAGATGACAGGACATAGTCGTACGCTTTGATCCCTAACTTTTGCCTGGACCGCCTTTTCGGGTTTTCAGTCCACCGGGATACCCATTTTTGCCCAAGCCGCCTTTTCAGGTTTTCGACCTGCCGGGTGTACAGATTTTTCATTTTCATCCCTTATTTGCCCGAACCCTTTTGGTTTGCCGGGAAGCCCTTATTTTTGCCTAGGTGTGTCAACCTAGCGGGTCTTTGACTGTGTGTAGCAGTTTTTCGACTATGTCCATGCTCTCAGAATGTAGGGAGTTGCCCCTGTTAGAAGTGCTTTGTCATGCCACCAGAAGGTATTTGATCAGGCAAGATTCGTTGTTGAAATGCCCCCAGTGACTCAGGCGGAGATTTACCCCAAGCTATTTAGCCTTTGAGAGATTCTCCGAATCTTGATTGGACTGCCCCAGATGATGGACCATGCTCATGCCATGCCCCTTGATTGGAAGTGCTTTTGTTCACTAGGTATTCATCGTGCGAATTTTCCTGCTGTTCAAACAAAAAGTCATATGCAAACAAAGTTATGTTAAAAATGAAAAGCTTATGTCTGTCTTGAAGATTTTGAAAATGCATTTTTCATAAAACAAGTGAATGTTTGTAAAACGTGATGTCAACTCCGTATTTACTGCAAGCCTTAAGGAGTCAGGATACCTTTCGTAACAGTATGCTTTCGAACTAACCCATGCTTCAGCTAGGACTTTTAAGGGTTGTAACGTGGCCTGGTTCACGGTTTAAGAAACAAAGGATAAAGGCTCAAATTATATTTGTACCCACCCGCTCTTCGTTATGTTCTCCAAACCTAAACTCAGTTGATCATACGTTACCTTGTTTGAGTCTTTGTCCTGATATTCCAATGATGGTCCGGATTTTGGCAATTTATTTGAATAGGCAGTCATTTCCCCCTTTTTTGTTGAGGGTTTGTAAGACCTCTTTCTTGATTTTTGTTATCCCTTTCTTTTTTTTCCTGAACTGTTTCCTTTTTTGGAATTACAGTCAGCGGGATGCCCCAGTTTTGTAAGTCTCCTTCATGGGTTTTGACTTAATGGGTTTTTTATTTTTTGAGATAATGACTGCCTTTCTTTATTGATTATTCGGAACCATCACTGTCTTTCTTCATTTTGTAAGGACCTCTTTGGTGCCATTCGTTATGCACTTGGATCAACTGAGAGACTACCCTGCCCCAGGTTATGATTAAGGGTTTTAAATTTCGAAAAGAAAAACTCCTACTTCTTTGGCTCAGAGGGGTTGACGAGGGATTATCATCCTTATAACTCCAGTGTTTAGGGATTGAAACAATGCCTGTACCTCATCAGCGGGGTCTGTTCAAAAGCATACTGTAAATGTCATGATATCATTTTCGTCATCCTCCCTCAAGAGGCTTAGAATTTTAGATCAAGAGCTGACATTAGAAAAAATATGAAAATAATTTGCATTTAGTGAATACGAATATATTGTTTCAGAACAGACATATGCGATGCATTAATGAAATAACAATGTTTAACATGAGTAAATGTTTGAACAAAATAAAATTGCAACTTGAACATTCGAATGAACAAAAGTCTTTTCAGTCTCAGGGCTTGTCACTTCAACTGGTGAGCCTTGGAGGGATGGTAGAAAAATTCAGCCTGACCATCTTGTGTGAACTCCAATGCCCCTTCATCAATCAGGTCCTGGATCTTGTTCTTCAGAGCCTAACACTCATTTGTATCATGTCCTGGGCAGGCAGAGTGGTAGGCACACCTTTTATTGGGATCATAGATAGGAGATGCTGTATTGGGGTTCCGGGGATGAGCCCTTAATGTGATCAGGTTCAACCTCAACAGGCGTTGTAAAGCTTGAAACAGCGACATGTTGAGCCGGGTGAATTGCCTCCTAGGCTTGTCTGGCTGACACTGGTGAAGTTGCTGCTGAATTTGTGACACTGGAGCCATTTGAGGAACTCTCCCCTTACCTCCTTGTCTCAAAGATGGTTGAATGATGACTGGCCCTTCAACCTTAGATGTTTGCCCCAGTTGGTTACCCCGAAGCCGTTGGTTGACGAGAACTCCGAGCTCTTCTTGTCTTTGAGCTAAACCTTGAATGGCAGTCCCCTGCCCCAGCATTTGGGCTTTCATTGCATCCATTTCAGCTTGCAAGTGTTTCAGCCGTTCGTCCTCAGCGCTGATCCTGACCAAAGTCTCCATGAGAAGTGTCCTTAACTCCTCCTGCCCCTTGGATAGATTCAGGAGGATTTCCCCGAACTGGGTCTCTTGAGCAAGAAAGTCCTGGTTATTTTGTTGGGAAGCCATTGCTGAAATAAACAGCGGAGATGGTAAGTGACCTGTCCAAAGGGTACCTGTTATGCAATGATATGTATGATATGCATGCAATGTTTTCAAGAACCTCGCGGGGTAAACAAGAAAATTTGTTAGAATTTGGGTCCGGTAGCTTGATTGAAGGAAACCCATGCTATTGAGAATTCTTCTTCAAGGGTCAAAGGCTCACCATATCCAGTGGGTCATAGCCCCTGACTTTAGTCATCATGTCTGGTTTTGATTTCCAAACAACCTTGGTTAAGGGAACCTTCTTCAAGAGTCAGAGCTCACCATGTCAAGTGGGTCATAGCCCCTGACAACTTTGTCTAGAGGAAAATAAATCCTCTTTGCCCCTTGTTGGGATAGTTGATTCACCATGACCTGCATCACAAGCCCTTGAGATCCTTGAAATATGTTAGGATGTATGCGATGGTATGATGTTATGCTATGCATGGGGTAATGTAGGTAACCCTATTACGAGTCTCAATTAAGGACTACAAACCAAAACCTGCAGGAAACTCAAGTAAAACCTGTCATGAGTCCCAATTAAGGACTAAAAACAAAACCTGCAAGAAACTCGGTAAACCTTGTTATAAGTCCTAATTAAGGACTAAAAACAAAACCTTCAGGGAACTCATGTGTCAGATAACAAGCATGCAAATAGTCAAGTATGAAGGCACACAAGTCACACAAGAGAAACCCTTAGAGTTTTAGGCCAGTATGGGGTCTGGGTATTACCCTCTTGAAGTTGGTGGGCTCAACCTGTCCTATTAGAAGTAACCGGGTTCTAAGGATCCCAATATCACTGGATTGCTTTCATTGTTCATCGTTTCGATTTAGCCACTGAACTGGCGACCAAAATATTCCAGGAAAGCAACCCTCAATTGAGTGTAGTATCGAGTATCAACCAACCTCGGACTGCACCAAAGTCAGTTATCTCACTACCCTAAAGAGGCCAAGATAGTTCAATTAAGGTTCCTAAGGTCTGTTGATGCTTCACGACACCACGCGGAGGCCCCGTACTCTCCTTGACTGAACTCAAGGGTTACCTGTACACACCAAAGTGCCACATCAACGTAGCAGACTGTTTCAACCATGTCGGTATACCCCGCACAGTTCCCTCACAGCCTTGTTGCTACTTTCTAAGAAGGTATCCCCAGATCCGGGTTAGGATCTATAGAACTCCCAAGACAGTCCCACAATAATAAAGCAAGCAAAGAAAGCAATTGAAAACACAGTTATGAACTAACCCTAAGGTACACCTCACTTTAAGTTTTAGTCCCCAGCAGAGTCGCCAGTTCTGTGATCGGTGGATCTGGAACTGACTGTTTAACGCTGGTTCGCGAAATGTCGCGGAAGCAAGAGTCGCCACCGTCTTTTATTTTCTCCAAATGGAAAGGACAAAAGCACAGAAAAATTCCTTAAAGAGATTGCTCTCGGTTCGGGAGGTAGGTTATAGAAAGGGAAGGTGTTAGCACCCTTTCTATCCATGGTTATCCATGGGCTCTTAGATACTTGCTCATTTGTGTTTTCAAAAATGGTTTGTTTGCTTTTCAAATGTGGGTTTAAAAAGTTTTCTTTGAAAATTTCAGTTCGACTCTTGTATCGGTCCTCAAGAGTGTTTGAAAAATTGCTTTTGAAAGCTTTTGAAAATGTGTCGGTGTGAAAAGTATTTTTGAATTTGTTTTGAAATTAGAGCAAGTATCTACGAGAACCTACCTACCCTAAGGAATTCGTCTGTGTAAATGTCCTTTAAAGTAGTGCCATCCCACCATTGAGAGGTAGGTAGCACCACCGTTGGAGGTGTTCGGGTCAATTCGAGGTTCGGGACATGGTGATCACCAGAGCAATGGGAAGATACCTTAGAAGCTACCCTCATGCCAGGTTCCCGGATCATGAGGACTTACTAAGACATCCTCTACTCGACGATCACCTTTCGAGGCAAGGCAACAGTGAGGCGTACCCTAGGGGTGGTGTGTGATTTGTGTGTCATGTTCAGTTATTTTGTCTTATTCATGTCAAGGTGATCTATGCGTTTGTTTTTATTTTATCATTCATTCTTGCATGCATTTATTTAACAGTTAAGAAATTGCGGGAAATAAAATTCTAAGCTATTACAAAAGGCGCGGGTCCACATCGCCAAATTAAAATCCAGGACCCGATTTGACAAAAAATAAAGAACTAAAGTGCGAGAAATATAAAATGTCCGAGTTACATGGCTTTGGGAGAATTACATTAATATTATAAGAAATAAAATAAAATGCGCGAATTGGAATTAAAATTGAAAGTGAGGGCGTTGGACCCTTTTGAAGTTAAATTGAAATTAAAAATTAATTAATTATTTATTGAAATAAAAGAAGTGTTTTTTTAGGTTTTTTTGTATTTATGAAATAAGAAAATTAAAATTAAAATTAAAAGAAACCCTAATTCTAAGTTATTTTTAATTATTTGAGAAAAATGTTAAAGTTTAACTTAATTTACTAAAGAATTTATGTACATGTTTATTTACAAAATAAATTAGTAATTAATAATAATAATAATGATGAGAAAATTATTTATTAAAAAAATGATGAAAAAGTTAAAAAACCTAATTTCTACATATTTAATTTATTAAGAAAAATATTAAAGTTTTGAAACCTAAATTAATCTAATTAATTGTTTAGAGTTTATTTACAAAAATAATAATAGTGAAATTAATATTAATAAAATAAACATTTTGATTTTTATGATTTTCCTGTTTTTTACTATTTTTTATATTTTATGAAAATAAGTTAAATTAAAGGAATTAATTAAAAAAAGAAATAATTGAAATAAATAAAATAAGGAAAAGAAAGAAAATACAATACCTTTGGGGGTTTCTGTCCCCTTTTTGGAGGTGAATTGGAGTGGTTTGGCCATTTGTGTTCTGACCTCATCATGCATAAGTTGTTCTACTTTGGCCATTTGGCTTTTGGCTTTTGTCCATTTGCGTTTTGGCTTTTGGCCATTTGTGTTCTGGCTTCAACGTTCCCTTAATGTCTGGCTTAATGTCTGCCTCGCCATGTATTGGTGTCATGTGTAAAATGTTCTGTTTTGGCCATTTGGCTTCTGGCCTTTTGGCCTCAACGTTCCTTAATGAACGTGGGATCCTGTCTAAATCTGCAGTGTTGAACCTCAAGAACACATTAAATAAAATCATAAAAATTCAAATAAAACCAACATATGAAGAAATTTAATGTTTAGGCACAATATGGCATGTATGAATGATTATACCCTTTTGATCACGGAGATCAAATCAACCTTACCCTTACTGGAAAAGTAGTGACATGAATGCTTTTATGCCCTTTGGATCATGGAGATCAAGCCAGCCTTACCCTTACTGAAGAAGTAATAAGATGTTGGTTTGTAACTGAGATGGCTTGTTTGTAGTGAGAGAGGGATTTGTAATAAGGATTTCAAGGTTTGTTGTGGCAAGGTTTTTTTTCTCTCTTTTCCTCCTTCTTTTTTTCTCTCTTTTTCTCCTTCTTTTTTTATCCCCTTGGTTTGTGTGACAAGAAGGTGATTATATAGTGGAAATTAGGGTAAAGAAAATGGGCTTTTAATGTGCAATTGGGCCTCCAATATTCACTTGAATTCATCATTTTCCAGGCTAAATCGAAGGGACTTAAGTGCATTTTTTGAAGTTGAAATGTGAAAACAAAATGTAGCCGGCATCGAGAACTAACTCCTGTCCGAAAATCGACTCAATCGGATAAACGGTGAATTAGTTATGAATTTTTGAAGTTTCAGCTCAGACAAACTTATTTTGGGCTCCAGTGTCGGCTCTGACACGTCTTTCAATAAAAAACTGGTATTGATCGGTGCATAATTTGGTCTCGACTTTTGAAGCAAAGTTGTAGATCTATGAGTCAGTAACCTTGTGTAAAAATATGAGTCCAATCCGATAAAAATTGACCGAGTTATGAATTTTCGAAGTTTCGACCCAGCTGAAATAATATTTAGCATTCAGGATTTTCAGCATGTCACGCACTCTGAGCAAAAAACGAAGGCCTTTTGAATACCGTTTGAACTCAATACCTTCTGTGAAAATGTAGCCAACTCAATTTGTGAAATTTTGGCGCCGGAACCAGCTCGATACGATGAAAATCGACCAAGTTATGATTTTCTGAACATGACACAAGTAAACTTCT
The DNA here is from genome assembly GCA_948472305.1 of Vicia faba. Lineage (NCBI taxonomy): Eukaryota > Viridiplantae > Streptophyta > Magnoliopsida > Fabales > Fabaceae > Vicia > Vicia faba. The sequence goes on along the minus strand of OX451741.1, from coordinate 781,764,921 downwards.
GTCACAAATTTTCTGTGCAAAAATACTTGATAAATCCACATTTTTGAAGACCTTCTGATCGAAATTGGCTTCCAGCCGTGAGAGATGAAAACGTAGATAATGTCAAGACGGAATTTTAGCCACCAGAACGGGTTCAAAACAAGCCACGATCTTCAAGTTATGAATTTTTTAGCGCGTAAAAACTGCACTTTCAGCACACCTTTTCACTATATCTCTTCAAGAAAACTCACACATTCGGATACCTTCTTTAAAGAATTGACTCTTGAGCCGAACCTGAATTTGAGAATACGTTATCAGAGATATCTTGGTGAAAGAATACCTGAATATAACGCGCCGGGTTGGACTTGTGAATTTTCTTGAAATGTTTTGAGAAATATGGGAGGGCAAATTTTGGGGTACAACAGTTGCCCCTGTTCAATCTTCTTAAACCTGAGGATGCAGATTGGCTGACGTGCCTTTCGTAATCCGAGGGTGGAAGATGATTGGACACTAGAGTGCCCAGAAATTTGCGCTCACATAGTAGCAGTGATGGTGGAAATGGGCTTTCAGATGCCATTCAGAGGTTGATGAATAGGATGATGGGCTTATAGATGCCATCTGGATGTTGATCGCGTAAGAGATTCCTTAGCGAGAACCTGCATACCTGCAAAAGAAACATGAGTACCTGACACGTTGCAGGAGTTGATTTCAGATGCTTGGCATAGATATGTCCTGACTGGTTACAGGAGCTGAGTCTGGAGCTTCAAACGGCGATGAATGAACCAAGAATGGTTACTGCCTTAGCATGAATGGTAAGAGAACCTTGGACGATTACTACCCCAACAGGAACGCTGAGAGAATCTTGGGTGTCTTCTACTGGGATAAGAATCAGGGAGATCTTAGGGTCGATCTGACTGAACCAGAGAAGGCCTTTGACTGGATAAGCATCAGGAAAATCCTAGGGTCGATTTAACTGAACCGGACAAGGTCTTGAAATATCTTCAACTAGATAAGCATCAGGGAGATCTTAGGGTCGATTTGACTGAACCAGAGAAGGCCTTTGACTGGATAAGCATCAGGAAAATCTTAGGGTCGATTTAACTGAACCGGACAAGGTCTTGAAATATCTTCAACTGGATAAGCATCAGGGAGATCTTAGGGTCGATCTGACTGAACCAGAGAAGGCCTTTGACTGGATAAACATCAGGAAAATCTTAGGGTCGATTTAACTGAACCGGACAAGGTCTTGAAATATCTTCAACTGGATAAGCATCAGGGAGATCTTAGGGTCAATCTGACTGAACCAGAGAAGGCCTTTGACTGGATAAGCATCAGGAAAATCTTAGGGTCGATTTAACTGAACCGGGCAAGGTCTTGAAATATCTTCAACTGGGTAAGCATCAGGGAGATCTTAGGGTCGATCTGACTGAACCAGAGAAGGCCTTTGACTGGATAAGCATCAGGAAAATCTTAAGGTCGATTTAACTGAACCGGACAAGGTCTTGGAATGTCTTCAACTGGATAAGCATCAGGGAAATCTTAGGGTCGATCTGACTGAACCAGAGAAGGCCTTTGACTAGATAAGCATCAGGAAAATCTTAGGGTCGATTTAACTGAACCAGGCTAGGTCTTGAAATGTGATTGAGAATTTAACTGCATCTTTCCTGAAAGGTAGAGGTCAGTCATATGCAATGCATGATATGAATCAAGCAATGATGTTCTCAATATAAATGAGACTTTGTATGATATGATGTGTCTATGCATGTTATAATGATGTATGTGATTTTTTAGGTATATTTTTGTCTAGGAAAGTAAATCCTTGACGGGTGCCGGGAAGTCGTATCCTGGGCTGATGTTGTGGAATAAGTTTTGTTTCCGCTGGGGATGATAGTAACTGCAAGAATACCGGTAGGAGAAGATGACTCCGTTGCAGAATAAACTTTGCAAATGGAAGATTCTGCGGGGAGAAAAAATACTCTAGTGACTATGCTGGGAAGCAATACTCTGTGGGAAGTGGGATGCTTTGCTGAGTGTTGTTAGTAGTAATTTGCTGAGGATGTCTTGTTGTTGGAAGTGTGAATAGACTTCGCTGGGGATAAGAAGGAACTGTGTTGACGACGACCTTTCCGTGGCTCTTGGCTGAGGATAACCCAGTTATATCCTGTTAAGGAAATAACTCTTTAAATAAAGCCGGACGACGCGTTCGTGCTCTGCGAGGGATAAGCTTCCAGAATCTACTGGGGATAAGCTTACTGCTTGGGGGAGATGAATTCCAACTTTCCTGGGGAACTAGATTGGACTTTCCTGGGGAAGTTTTGACTGCGGGGGAAGTGATTCCTCTGGATATTTGATATGCCGCCGGGGAACAATCTTTAGACCAAGACTGCCGGGGAATGCTTGTTATCTGCTGGGGGATACCCAACTTTCCTTAAGGCTGATTGTAGCTTTGCTTGGAGAAGAATGCACTGACTGCTGACTTACTCTCTGGGGAATTAAGAATGTAGCTTTGCTAGGATTTATTTGAATTCAATCCTTTTCATAAACAAAAAATGCAAAAAAATATTAGGAATGTTTTAGAATTAATTTTAATCAGTTTTTTAATTAATTGAATTTGACTTAATTGAACATTTAGCATCTTCCCAAAAAATAAAATAAAACAACAAAGGTTCGTATTCTTAGGATTTTTTAGATTCACGCGTGTTTATTTTATTGTAACTGCTTACTGGGATGTAATAGCTTAAACTAAGACCTTTTTCTTTACTGCTTTTATTTCCCCAATTTTTGGACATGTAAATAATCCCCCTCCCCGAAGCTTTATAATAGCGTAGCATTTACAATTCCCGCATTTTAAATTCCTGTACATATACTGTTTAGATGTATGCTAACTAGGATTGCATGACAAGATTACTCTTAAATTAAAATCAACCGTAGCTCACCATGACATGTAAAGATAATACAACTGAAAATTGACACACTTGCACATGCCACTCCTAGGGTACACCTCACTTGGTTGCCTCGAGCGTGGTCATTAAGTATAGGATGTTTTAGAGGTCGTCTTTTCGTCCCAAGATCATTAGTTGCCTCGAAATGGTTGCCTCGATAAAAAAAATGATCTAAGACATTAGGATTACCACTAAAGCGTCCTAACGTTGCTTTAGTGACCACACGTCCCTAAAATCGAATTGACCCGAAAAACTCCAACGACGGTGCTACCTACTCCTCAATAGTGGGATAGCATTGTCTAAAGGACATTAGCACAATTTAATTCCTTTTCGAGTAGGTAGAGGTTCTTAAGTACTTGCTCCTTTTAAAAACAAAACAAACTTTTCGCACTTACACTTTCTTCAAAAAAACAAAACTCTTTTCAAAACCCACAAACACAAAGAAAAGCATACTTTTGAAAACATAGTGAGCAAGTACCTAAGAGCCTGTGGATAACCACGGATAGAAAGGGTGCTAACACCTTCCCTTTCTATAATCTACCTCCCGAACCCGAGAAACAATCTCGAAAAGGAATTTTTCTGTGCTTTTGTCCTTTCCTTGTTGGATAAAATAAAAGACGGTGGCGACTCTCGCTTACCGCGACACTTTGCGAAAACAAACGCAAACACGAACCAGCATTCCAAAACAGTCAGTTCTCGTTCCCACCGATCACAGTTCCCTACCAAATAGGCAGTCATTATCTCTCAAAAGCCCACTAAGTCAAAGAAGACTTAAGAAAAACTGGGGCGTCCCGCTGACCATAATCTAAAAACAGGAATAGTCAGGAAAAAACTAGAGATAACAAATCAAAAGAAAGGGGTCGCTACAAATCCTCAACAAAAAATGCGTGTTACGAAAAATGATTGCCTTCCGACAAACCTAACTTGTCTGAACCATCACCTAAAACATCATTCCAACCTCAATTGGAGTTCAAACGCACAATTAACTGAGTTTAGGATCGAAGAACATCACGAAGAGCGGGTGGGTACAAATATACTTTGAGCCTTTATCCTTTGTTTCTTAAACCGTGAACCATGCCACGTTATAACCCTTCGAATGTCCTAATTGAAGCACGGGTTAGTTCGAAAGCATACTGTTACCAAAAGGTACCCTGACTCCTGTAGGGCTTTACTCTAAAATCTTGAGTTGAATTTTTTTTACAAAATTTCTTTACTTGCTAAAACGCATTTTCAATTTTTTTGAGACAAACATAAACTTTGCATTACTTGAATATCACTATTTGCATATGTTGATTTGTTTGACAACGAAGAAATTCACACAACGACTATCCAGTGAACGGAAACTCTCTCAGTAAACAAAATCACTTCAATTGCAAAGACACTTCCAAAGAAAAATCTCTCATGATCAAGAGGCACAACATGACCTTTGTCCAACACGTCTGGGGAAGTCAAGTCAAGATTTAAAGAATCTTTCAAAGAATTATTGAATAACCAAGGGCAAATCTCCATGTGTATCACTCAAGGAGAAATGTTACGTTGATTAAAGGTTTGAACAAAATCCACTTTGAAGACTTTCGGTACCATCAAATTACTTGTCTGTACCAGTAGTATCAGATGGTGTCAGTATCATGTCTTTAGATCCTCCCATGACAGTTCTTAGAAAATTCTGAGACTTGACCAAAGATCTTGGGTACCACCAATTCATTCATATGTGCCAGTAGTATCAGATAGTGTCAGTATCATGTCTTCAGATCCTTCCATGATAGTTCTTAGAAAATTCTGAGACTTGACCAAAGATCTTGGGTATCACCAATTCGTTCGTTTGCGCCAGTAGTATCAGATGGTGTCAGTATCATGTCTTCAGCTTTAGAAAAGTATCTCTAGGAAGTTCAGGGCTACCAAAAATATGATCAAAATATCAAGCGTTGAGGTGCATTAGATTAACTCTATGGGGCAAACAGACTCCCATATAAAAGGTCATGTGCGACCAGGAAAACATTTTCTAGCATTACTACAACACTTACTACTAGGGGCAGTGATAAATCTCCCCAAAATCCTTCTCATAGACTGACTCCCAGCCAGAGTTTAAATCTCTAAAAATTCCTCACCGGCTGAGCCGACCTCAAGAACCCTCGATAACTTTCCCTAGTGAAGAAGACACTTCTCCAACAGACCGACAATAAGGTTTATTTCCCCAAAAAAATACAGATCCCATGCAGTGTGCAATGTAATCCCCAGCGGAACGAAGCTTCCAGTTATCAATCCCCAGTAGAAGTCACCAAATTGCTCTAAATTCCCCAACAGGATTTTACAGGCAGTACACGGTATTTCCCTTACAACAAAGTTTATATCTCTAAAAGGAAATTCATAAACGCTCCAACTTCAAAACATGAATACTTATACTCCATATCCTCAACAGTAGTCAGGTATTTATTTTCCCCAATCCAACAACAGTGCAGCAGATCAGCTCACATACGCATACATCACATTCATATATCATAAACATTGATAACACGGACGCATAAAACATAATCCCATTATGCATACATTTCATGTATCATGACTTTGCATTTTAGCTAATATTTTACCCTTTTCAGGATAAGATTAACAACTGTCATTAACAATGTTCAGAGTTTTCAAATACAGTTCAAATACACTCCAGACACGGATGCCATTCTGATACTCATTCAGATTCAACTTTCAGATACATTTCAGATACGCTCTAGACACGAATGCCATTCTGATACTCATTCAGATTCAACTTTCAGATATAGTTCAGATACGCTCCAGACACGGACGCCATTCTGATACTCATTCAGATTCAACTTTCAGATACAATTCAGATACGCTCCAAACACATATGCCATTCCGATACTCATTCAGATTAAACATTCAGATACGCTCCAGACACAGATGCCATTCTGATACTCATTTAGATTCAACTTTCAGATACAGTTCAGATACGCCCTAGACACGGATGCCATTCTGATACTCATTCAGATTCAACTTTCAGATACAGTTCATATACGCTCCAAACACGAATGCCATTCTGATACTCATTCAAAATCAGAACCCAGATACAGTTCAGATACGCTCCAGACACCGACACCATTCTGATACTCATTCTTTCAGCTTACAAGTTAAAATTCACAAACCACTCTTGGATGGAATCTACAAGCCCATCTCTAACAAATTTCTATCACCTCTCCAAATGGCAACTTTAAGCCCATTCCCTCAACCATCACATCGCCGAGTGCAAATTTCTGGGCACTCTAGTGTCCAATCATCTTCCACCTTCGAGTCACGAATGACAAAGCTTGCCAATCTAACTCTTCAGGCTTAAGAATATTGAACAGGGGCAGCTGTTGTACCCCAAAATTTGCCCTTTCACTTGTCAAGAATTTGCTCACAAGATCTCCTTGGGCTCAAGACTGCATTAGAGTTTGATCAGCTCAAGACACCTCCTTAGGCACTGATGACCAAAATTAGGGTTTGAATTTGCACAAGGAATTTTAAACTACCAATGCTTCATATGACTTTCATGGACCATTATGGACCCCCAAGATTACTCATGTCAAGTTTCTAGCCTTGGATCACATTTTTGATCAGTCAATTGAACAGTTGACCTAAAAATCAACTGTATTGGGAAAAAGTCAACCATGGCCAATTTACAGTAAAACCTCATACTTTTTGATCCACATCAACATTTTTAACTCATATTAACCATTTGATCAAGTTTGGACCATAACTCCTCAAGAAATTTGATCAAATCTCCAAAAGGGCAAAATGGTCAAAATTAAGGTTTTGACTTGGAAAGGGCAATTTCTGGTTTTTGACCTAGCAAATGGTCAATTGGTTTAAGGAATGATCTCAAGAATCCATTTGTATGATTTTGAACTAATGACATGGTTCAAAACATTGCAGGTCCATTAGATTGACAAATGAATTTTGCAGTCAACTGATCAAAAATCAACTGTATACTGAAAAGTCAAACTTTGACTTTTTGGTCAAATTCAAGTGCCAAAGATCATAATTCATCAAAACATGTCAAAATATGAAACTTATTCATCAACAAATCAAAAATTCAAGATTTCTAAACTTAGAAATTTTTCTAAGTGTTGGAAATTTCATGTTTTTTCATAACTTTGGACAAACTTTTCACCATGATTCAAGATGATTCAAGAGAAACTTCCAACATGAAAGTTGTAGATCTCCATGAAATATACAACCTTTCTTCACACGACTCCTTCCAAAATGCTTGGATCTCAAGTTATAATTTTAGGAACAGGTGGTCATGAAACTAAACACTTAGTGAAATTTTGCCCTAATTTGGTCAGGATTTTGACCTAACATCATGGCACTTTTTCATATAGTTCCAAGGGGAATCTTATAAAGCAATTCAAATATGGGTTTTATATCACATTTCAAGATTTCCAAAATGTCCAAGAACTCCTTGAGATCATTCCTGAGTAGGGAGAATCGAAGAGATGAAGTTGGTGTTTTGTCACTTGAATTATAGGTCATTTTCATGATGAACACAAGTGCAATTTCAATGATAGGCTGCATAATATTGCTTTTCAGGCCTCCTAACTTGTGTATCTATCCATCATTAATGGATTACACAAACTTTTGAGCATTAATCCAAGTGGTTTAAGCTTTATCCAATCCACATTTCCATTAATGGCACAAAGTGAACACTTCTATTTTAGAAATGCAAGCTTTTGTGTAAAGTCAATTCTCGAGCCTCTAACTTGTTCCCTCTGATAACACTCCATCCAAAAAGTCAGAAGCAAGCTTGTTTAAAGCATAACCACTTGTTGTACCCCAAAATTTTCCCTCCCATTTTTCATAGAAGATACAACCCTAGGGTTTCTTGGATATTCAAGTTGGCTCAGAAATCGACCAGACAGATTCTCTTCTGGGGCAGTGAGCCAGCAATTAGGTTTTTTTTGCAATTCTCAAAAGAAAATGAGTTTTCAAAGATCCAATTGGCCTTCATAGGTCTTCATGCTTCCTCAAGGTTGTATTTATGATTTCTTCAAGCATAAAGATTTTGAGACAATTATGTTTGTTCATGGTCACATGTGATGTCGCTCACGGGTTTATCTTCAAAGAATCGGAAGAAATTTGAGTTTGGAAGACTTTAAAATTATCAAATTATCGCAAGGCATTGATTGATTTTGAATTTTTCTTAAACACAGTTTACTGAAAGGATAATGTTTATTCTCAGAGCATGATTTGTTTGGGACAAGAGATGGAGATTAAGACTGTCATTTAGGACAATCATGATTTTGGGATCCAGGTTGACCAGATGACTTACGTCCTTAAAACATTTGTTTTGTTTAGGAAATGGAGTACACAGTGCGTGTTTGTTTGAAATGCAGTTACAAAGTTATTTGGATTATTTGGAATTTAAGTTACCAGACTGGAGCATTTTATTTCAAATATCTTGATTGGGAACTTCAAAAAAAAAATCAATTAGGATACAAAGAGAAATTACAAATTGTTTATTTATAAAGGATTTCAAGTTATAAAATAACACAAGAATACTTTATGCTACAATTCAAGATTTTCTCCAATTTCAAACACACCGTCCAAGATTGTTACAAAACTTCGAATTCTTTTAATACTTTATGTTTTTACAACTTATTGTATTTAAAGATAAATTGTTACAACTATTGGATACAATACATCAAAATACAAGAAGATTTTTTCTAAGTTACAAAGAAAATCAAAGTGAATGTTTGGCCTAAGAGAACTAATCTATGCTTAAGTTGTTTGAAGACTGAAGTCATATCAAATTCCTTTGCTTATCTCCAAGACTTCCATGTTTGCCACGAATTTCTTGCGTTCTTTGCTTTGTCATCTCCAATTTTGCTCACATGAAAACAAGAGAAAGAAAGCATGATTAATACAAGATTATATGGGCATGAACAAGGAATTTTCCAAAGATTATTTCATAAATTCATCATTAAGGTTTGCAACTTGGAATCAGAATGCTATGTATTTCATCACAACCTATTTCCCCCAATTGCAAATCACAATAAGGTTGCCCTTCTTGGTTCACAAAAAGAAGGAAAAAGAGAAATTCGCAAACATGATAGCCCAAGGATGCACACAATAACAAAATGATACAACAGTCCAAACAAATAGCAACATCACAAACTAAACAAGCAGCGTCATCACAAACAAACAGCAGCATCACAAACTGGACAAGCAGCATCATCACAAACTGAACAAGCAGCGTCATCACAAACAAACAGCATCATCATTAGCTAAAACAAGGCAACAATGTGGCAAATAAAACAAATAGCTAGATGCTAAATCAAACAAAATAGCAAGTCAACTTGCTCAAGAAACAATGTCATCATTTTCCAAGTGCTGCAAACCTTTCAGAATGGTAAAATAAGCAAAAGAGAAATTTGCTTTTTTATTGTCATTGAGAGAGAAGAGAGGAAAGAGGTCACCTAGGCTACAGAATTGCCCAAAATACATCCTGCAAAAGCTCTTCTACAAAAAGAAGAGCTCCTGTAAAATACAAAAACAGTCCAAACAGCCTTGCTGCCCTGTCCATAATCTGTCCACAATTTGCATAGAAAATGAAAAAAAAAAAACAAAACTGCAACCAAAAGGCCATTATAACAGCATACCAAAATGTTCAAATACATTTTGGTTTCCCACCATTTTCTCACTAATATAACAGAAGCGTTTGGGAGAAGAAAAGGGCGATCCAAAAAAGCCAGCAAAAAGAAAACAATTATTGATTTTTTCAAAGACAGTAACAGATAGAGCAAGAACAATATAACCATCACCAAAATCCCAAAGCTTGATAACCATCATTAAGAACTCAGAACAAAATAACCATCACCAAAATCCCAAAGCTTGGTAACCATCATCAAGAACTCATAACAAAATAACCATCACCAAATATCCCAAAGTCTGATAACCATCATCAAAACTCAGAACCAAAGAGCCATCATCCAAAACACAGAAATAACACAATCATCATTCAACAAAGGAGACAGAAAAGTTACCAACAAGCCAAAAGCCACGCTCCCATCCTCATCTCTTTCCCTCGTAAATCTTCTGCCACCACTGAATACCGTCCTCAGTCCCGCCTCCTCATTCCTAATTCGCAGAAAATCACAAGAATAACAAGGCAAGAGAGAAGTTGTAAAGCTCCAACAGGTATGAGTTCTCCCCCTTTCTCATACTTCCATAAGCATAATTTCTGCATCTAAAGAACAAAAGGTTAGTTAATGGAAACTCAACAAAGATGGAAAACTCAACCAAAATCTGAAAGCTAGAAAAAAAACAACGAAAAGATCTTACCTTTTTCAGAATCGCTAGAGCTTGATTAGGGAGACGAGAGAGGTGTATTCTGGTAACAGAGAGGTCGAGGGAGGTCAAGGATGAGACAATTTCAGGTCTCTATGGTTTAAATCTGAATTCAAAGAGAAAGGTTTCAAAAGATGTAAATCGCTGTGAGACAAAGAGGCGCAGTATGTTACTGAAGAGGGCAATTCAGTCGTGAGGTAAGACAGGGATGGGGTAGTGAGGAAGTTTAGAAGAATTTAGTAAGTGGAAAAGATGAACAGAGAAGAACAGCGCCGCATGAACACAAAATTTCCAAACCCTAATTTTTGTGTTATCCCTTAAATCCGTGACTAAGTTTGTTTTAGGAACTTGGGTTTGGTTTGTTGATTTGTGTTGGGTAATCCCTTGCCTCTGCTCCATAAGCCCAATCCGTTTTACTGGCCTCACCCCCATTTTGTTTAATTTTTGTTACAGCAAGTAAATAATCAATTTCTTTGGGCCTCCGCCTCAAATCATCACCATAAGCCCATTTCTGTTCACTGCATACACACCCCTTCTTTTGTTTAATTCATAATGTTTGTTTGCATTATTTTATTTTGAATAACTTTTTTTTGTTCCTAATTTGTTTCTTGATTAAAACTTTTGCTATTAATTTCCCTTTGTTTCTTTTTCATGATACAAATGTTACAAAAAATATAGAACATATTTCTATTATCTTTTTCTATTTACTCATATTCAAAAAAATATAAAATATAAATATTTCATAGGATTAATTAATTCTTTTCATCATGAAAAATATTAAAAGATAGAAAAAATATATGCACTTTGATTTAGTTTCTTTAGTTAAACATTTTCTTTAAATAATATCTTATTTTTTCCTTTCTTCCTTACAAGTAAATATATAAAATTTTATTTTCATAATTCATTGGTTAATTTTATTTTCATAGATTATTGTAGCTTTAATTAATCGCGCAAAATTAGATTTGGTTGTATTGTTTGCTATTTGGATCTTTCTATCGCATTTGACTCATCCCCATTTGTAAGAATTGTACCCCCATTCCCGAACACTTTGTAATAGCGTAGAATTTCAATTCCCGCAATTTACTGTTTTCCTTATTACTGTATAGTAATTAGGCGTGTATGGCAAGACATAAAATCAATCGCGAGATAACCTAATTTCAAAGACAAAACAACTTGAATCAAACACACTTTTTCACACGTGCACCTCTAGGGTAACTTCACTTGTTGCTTCGGAAATACAGTCATGTCCCTCGAATATGGGACGTCTTAACAATGACCCTTCGATAAAAAAAGATCGTAGTCCCTCGATGACCCTCGATGTTGCCTTCGATAAAATGATCTCGTCCCTTACGAAAATTTCTAAAGCGTCTCATAAGTTGCTTTCGATGACTGTAAAATTGACCCTCGCATGTCCCTTCACATCCAACGATGGGGATTCTTACCAAATTAATGGTAAGATAGCCACATTAAGAGGAGTAATAAAAGAACAATTTAAGACCTTTCGAGTAGATAGATTCGCTCCTAGTTACTCGCTTGCTCACGATAAAAAAACATTTTTACACCTACACTTTCATTTCGAAACATTTTCAAAAGACAAAACGTTTTTTATACGTTCTTATAGAGATGAGAACCATTGCAAAACAACTTTTCAAAATACTTTCTGAAACACAATTCACAAACACATCTTTGAATCACTTTTCGAAATAAAACTTTGTACGCGTTCTTATAGAAATGAGAACCATTATAAAGAGATTTTTCAAAATACTTTCAAAGCCCACATCACAAGCACACTGTCAAATGAAAGCAAGTGATCTAAAACGAGTAACTAAGATCCCATGGAAAACCATGGATGAAAAGGGTGCTAATACCTTCCCTTTTCATAATCTACCCCCCGAACCCGAGAAATAATCTCGAAAGGTCTTTCCTGTGCTTTTTTACCTTTCCTTTGGATAAAAGAAAAGTTGGTGGCGACTCTTGCTATCCGCACAAATGCGATCGAAACACAAAACATCAAGTCAGTTCTCCCACCATATCACTATAATGGCAACTCTGATGGGGAATAATAATAAAAAGTGGGGTTACCTTAGGGTTAGATCACCTTTACTCGCTTTAATTATTTGATTTGTGTGCTTTTATATTTAGTTCTTTGTATTGGGCTTGCTTTGATCCTCCACCCAGATTTGGGGCACCTTTTTAGGTAAATAACAATAGATTGTGGAGACTGTACGACGTAGACCGATATGGTTGAGACAAAGGCTATGTTAGTGTGACATATTTGTGGGTACCGATATCCCTCGTGGTGAATCGAGGAGAATACGGGGCCGCTGAGTGGTGTCATGAAGCACTAATTAACCTTAGAAACCTAATTGAACAAACTTGGCCATTAGGACGTAGTGAGGTAGCCAATTTCGGTGTAAAGCTAAAAATTGGTTGACACTCGATACTACACTCATTGAGGCTAGACTTTTGGGATATCTCGGCCGCAAGAAAAGATTGTTGTGCTGAGACAATGCCTAAGAGAAATGTCGGTGATATTGAGATCCTTTAGAATCCGATCATTATTTCTAGGACAGGTTGAGCCAACTAGACTTCAAGAGGGTACTTACCTACAAAACTCATGCAAACCTAAAACATAGGGACCTATTTGTTGTGTGTGTATATGTTTGCTTGTACATAAACATCATAAACATCATCAACATCATATGCATTCTCACTAACCATTTCAAGGATTTAGAAATTTATCTTTGTTTTTGTTTTATAGGATATGAATTCTCTCCGAAGAAACACCATCCGAATCAGCTTCGTAAAAGCACATCCTCAACTTCAAGAGCTAGCTTCAAGAGTGCCCGGGGATTCTCCTTTTACCAAGAAGTATGGTCGACTCCTCAGTTTGGCTACATCCAACTTCCAAGAAGAGATTATGTGTGTACTATTCCAATTCTTTGATCCCGTACATCATTGTTTCACTTTCCCGGACTATCAGTTGGTACCTACACTGGAAGAGTTCTCTCTACTCTTAGGGGTGCCCGTGCTTAATCAGATACCGTTCACCGGTCTAGAAGGGATTCCAAAACCTGAAGTCTTCGCTGAAGCTTTACATGTGAAGAGGGCCGACGTCATAGCCAATTGGGAAACAAGAAGTGGGGTTAAAGGCTTTTTAGATAAGTTTCTATTGGAAAAAGCTCGTTCATTCTGGGATGACATGGATTTCCAAGCTTTCGAAGACATGTTAGCTCTCCTCATTTATGGTTTGGTTCTGTTTCCCAATTCGGACCAATTCATAGACGTTAATGCCATCAAAGTCTTTATCTCTCTCAATCCTATACCCACCTTGCTAGGAGACATCTTGCACTGCCTTCATACCCATACCATGAAGAAAAGAGGTACCCTTTTGTGTTGTATACCCCTACTCGCTAAGTGGTTCACTTCACACCTGCCTCAGTCAGCATTGAAGAACGAGCAAAGATTGACTTGGTCTCAAAGGAAGATATCTCTCACCCACTCTGATATCCGTTGGTGCTCGATATCCTTGGAAGATATTTCTATCATTGACCGCTGTGAGGAGTTCCCTAATGTACCTCTGCTAGGTATTAGGGGAGGTATCACCTACAACCCGTGCTTAGCTCTTCGACAGTTTGGGTATGCCCGAAGGGACGGCCCTCATGAGATGCTCATCCAAGGTTTGGTGTTCGACTATGACAAAAAAGACCAAGGTTATCGCCAGAGGTTTACACGTGCTTGGGGAATGGTGAACAAGGTGGACAATAAGACTTTGGGACGTAAAAACTCTATCCCTCTCGAGCCTTATCTTAAGTGGGTACGGGCTCATTCCCAGAGTCTCTTGATGCCTTACCCTTCCATCCTTCCTGTCATCATTGAGCCTGTTATTGAAGGAGACGTCCCATACACCGTTCTTCATCCTGACATGCCTACCTCTCTCGAAGACCTGCAAAAAGCTTGGGTTCAGTTAAAGGAAGAACGAGACACCTTTGAAACCCAATACTACATCTGTGAGAAGAAGGTTCTGGAGCTCACCAAACTGCTTCATGAAGAGAAAAATCTGAATACCTATATTGCTCCAAAGAGGATGCGTTCGGTCTTTTTGTCTTTAAGAGTTTTTGCTGTATTTTGTTTCTTTCTTTGTAAGCCCAAGGAGGCATGATGTATTCAAACTTGGTTTTATTTAATATGACGTGCGTTCTTTTTTGGTTTGGACAAGTTTAAATCTCTAAATTTCCTTGAAATCATTTGCATATTGCATCTTCATTCATCATAACATCATACAGGTTTCTCATAACAGGTCGCCTTATCCTTCTACTGTTTATTTCAGTGAGATGGATGTTGAACAGACCGTGAAAGATCTTCAGGCACAGAATGCACAGTTTCAACAAATGCTCATGGCTCTGATAAAAGGACAAGAGGAGTTGAAGACTCTACTAGCCAAAGAAAAGAAGAAGAAAACGAAGAAACCAACCGGAGTTGTGATCATGGGAAGAAGGTTTAAAGGGCAGACCAGGCGAACCTTGGACTTTGCAACATCATCAGGTGAAGGAGATAACCAAGGAGCCGAGACCCAGGAAGTGAACGACGACTCATTATCCGAAGGAGAGGAAGAGCCTGATTACTCTGAGGAGAAATATCCTCCTGTTGATGATAAATACATACAGCTAGAGGATCGTTTGAATGCCATGGAGATTCAGAGGGTACCTGGTTTGGACTTTGAAGAATTAGGACTCATCTCAGGGGTTGTCATCCCACAGAAATTCAAGGTCCCAACTTTCTCCAAGTATGATGGTATCTCTTGCCCAAAACTACATTTGAGGTCATATGTCAGAAAGATTCAACCCCACACGGCTGACAAGAATCTGTGGGTGCATTTCTCCCAGGAGAGCTTATCGGGGACTCAATTGGATTGGTTCTACCAATTAGAAGGGTCCAATGTCTGTAACTGGGAAGAGTTGGCTGCCGCTTTCTACAAACAATATCAGTATAATGCTGATTTGGCCCCGACTAGGACACAATTACAAAGTATGTCTATGGGAACAGATGAGGGTTTCAAAACCTATGCTCAAAAATGGAGGGATCTCGCAGGCAGGGTCCAGCCCCCTCTATCCGACAGGGAATTATTGGGTATGTTCCTTGGCACCTTGTCAGGACCATTTTTCAATCACCTGATTGGGAGTTCTTCATCTGGGTTTACCGAATTAATCATGACTGGTGAGCGGGTCGAAGCCGGTATAAAAAGCGACAAAATTCAAAGAGATACATCCTCAAGTATGGTGAAGAAACCTTTTGTTGGAAAGAAGGAGGTAAGTGTTGCGTATGACCATAGGAATCAAAACAAAACCGACCGTCGTCCGACAGTAGGGGCTGTCATGATCTCTAATCCTGCGCCAAATCAGCAGGAAATTATCAGCGCAAACCAGAAGCGCCCATGAGACGATTCACCCAGATTAATATGACCATGTCTCAAGTTTTTACACATATTCTAAGGACCAATCTGGCAACTTTAAAGGAAGCTCCCAAGAACCCCAATACTGCTTCTCCTTGCTACAACCCGAACGCCCGATGTGCCTATCATTCTGAAAGCCCGGGGCACGATACAAATGATTGTT
Organism: Vicia faba; assembly: GCA_948472305.1. NCBI lineage: Eukaryota > Viridiplantae > Streptophyta > Magnoliopsida > Fabales > Fabaceae > Vicia > Vicia faba. The sequence goes on along the minus strand of OX451741.1, from coordinate 781,749,047 downwards.
GGGCCTTAAAGAATAAGGTGCAAGACCTTATCGATGCGAAGGAGGTTGAATTTGAGCCCCCAGAAACGCCTAATGTAATAACGACACCAATGCCCAGACATGGCCAAGGTATCAACGCCATTGATGATGATCGTTTTGTTTTCTCCGTGAATGACATGGTTACTCCTCGGTTGACCATTAAACAAAATCTACTACAAGCCGGCTTGTTTCTAGGTTACGATGAAAATTGCCACCTTTGCAAATCTCTATCGAACAGTTGTTTGTTACTAAAGATAGACGTCCAACGCCTGATGGCTAGTAAAGAAATCCTATTTGAAAAGCTACCTCTTATCAAAAGCTCTTATCAAGATGTTTCAATAATCACTATTTCCGACAATCCTCCTAGGGTCTCCACCAAAAGACCCGTCAGGATTACATCTGCTCCCGGATCTGCACCATTAATCATCACTATGCAAAGACCAATGCCTTACTCCTCAAATAAAGCTGTTCCCTGGAGTTATGAGGCTGACGTTTATTACTACAACGTCAAGCAAGATCAGTTGGCTGTCACAAATGAAGTTACAAGAGATATTGATCCTGATATCGGTAACATCACTGGAACCAGCAAAATAACAAGAAGTGGAAGAGTTTTATCACTTGAGATTTCTCCAAAGACCGTTGCTACTCCTGTTGTCATCACTAATGCCACTCCTAACGACACCACCAGTGATACTCCTGCTGTTATCCCTACTGCTGATACCAGGGGCAAAGAGGCTTTGGCTGAGCCTGCCCAAGCAAGAGAACATCCCGAAGTCATCCTCGAAGCTTCTAGAAAAGAAATAGAAGAAATCCTGAAGATAATCAAGAAAAGTGACTACAACATTGTAGAACAATTGGGGCAGACCCCCTCGAAGATATCATTGTTGTCCTTACTTTTATGCTCTGAAACTCACGCCGAAGCCTTGGTAAAGTTTCTTAAGACCGCTCACGTGCCCCAGGAGACCTCCATCGACCAATTTGAAGACTGTGTGGCCAGTCTAACTACTGATAACAGATTGGGCTTTTCCGATGTTGATTTAACCTCTAAGGGAAGGAAGCACAACGATGCCTTACATATTTCCATTGAATGTAGGGGCACCACACTTGCCCATGTTTTGGTGGATACCGATTCATTGAATGTCTTGCCCAAAAATGCCCTCGATCGGATGGATTGCGAGGGACTCATCTTAAAACCTAGCAACATCATAGTAAGGGCCTTTGATGGTTCCAAGAGGATAGTGCACAGAGAAGTTAGTATCCCCATAAAAATTGGGACTCAGACTTTTGACTCAATTTTCTATGTGATGGACATCCACCCTTCATACTCTTGTCTGTTGGGTCGACCCTGGATCCATGATGCTGGTGCCGTCACTTCCACCCTACACCAAATGCTAAAATACCCGATCAGAGGGAAGATTGTCACAGTTCACGGAGAAGAGGAATACATGGTTAGCCATTTGAATTCTTTCAGGTATATTGAAATGGATGGTGAATTCATAGAGACTCCCTGTCAGAACTTTGAGGAGGTTCTAGCAACGGTCGCAGCAACCAAGTCTACTTCAAAGGTCCCGAAGATTACCAGATCTCCGCTAAAGATGGCCTCATTGAAAGACGCTCGAGCAGTAGTTGAAGAGGGAGGATGTACTATCTGGGGTCAGCTTCCGGATATTCCCTACAAGTCTGACAAATTTGGGTTGGGGTTCACTTCAGAGGCTCAGAAAGCTGTCTGATGTTCTCGCGCAGGGGGACCACCTCTGCGTATTAGCAATCAAGGAGTCAATGCATTAGAAGATAGTGATGGCAGTTGTGACATGGATGAATGGATTTTTCTAACCATCGGCGAAGGGCTCAATAATTGGGAGGCGAAAGATTTCATTCCTATTACTTTTATTCAAGAGTAATTGTCTTTTAATATTTTCAGGCTTGTAATATTTAAATAATTCAGACTTTTTAAAACCTTGTGTCTTACCCGAGGCACAATGGTCCATCTGTAAGGGTTGTCACTTCATTCTCATATGTCATTAATGAATCATGGACGTTTTTTCATCAAATTTTGTTTTCTTTGTCTTCTCTTTCTTACATTTTTATTTCTTTCAAAGGTAGCTATGCTCTTACACACACTCACCTATTGAAAATGCAGATCTACATCCACTCAGGATCCCATGGGTAACAGTTCTGCTATGGCCAATTGTGACTTTGAAAATCCGATCTACCAAGCTGACGATGAAGGTGAGGAAGATTATGAAGTGCCAGGAGAGTTGGCCAGGTTGTTGCAACAAGAAGACAGGACCATTCAGCCGCACGAAGAGCCGGTCGAAACAATTAACTTGGGAACTGAAGAAGATAAGAAAGATGTCAAGGTGGGTGCCAACTTGGAACCTAATGTCAAGGAGCGTCTAATTCAGTTATTGCACGATTATGTTGAGATCTTCGCCTGGTCATACGAAGACATGCCAGAACTGGATGCAGACATTGTGGTACATTGTCTGCCTACAAAGGAAGATTGTCCCCCAGTAAAGCAAAAGGTTCGCCGTATGAGGCCTGATATGTCTGAAAAGATCAAAGCAGAAGTTATGAAGAAATTCAATGCTGGATTTTTGGCTGTCACATCTTATCCCCAATGGGTGGCCAATGTTGTTCCTGTACCTAAGAAAGACGGTAAAGTGCGGATGTGTGTGGAATACAGAGATTTGAATAGGGAAAGCCCCAAAGATGATTTCCCACTTCCCCACATCGACATCTTAGTTGACAATACGGCGCAACACAAAGTGTTTTCCTTCATGGATGGATTCTCGGGCTACAACCAAATCAAAATGGCGCTTGAGGATATGGAGAAAACGACTTTTGTTACACAGTTGGGGAACTTTCTGCTATAAGGTCATGCCATTCGGACTGAAGAATGCCGGGGCAACCTATCAACGCGCTATGGTAGCTTTATTTCATGACATGATACACCATGAGATAGAAGTCTACGTAGACGATATGATAGCCAGATTGCAGATGGAAGAAGAGCACCTTGATCACTTACAGAAGCTGTTTGAGAGGCTGAAGAAGTACAAGTTGAGATTGAATCCAAACAAGTGCACATTCGGAGTACCGTCTGGTAAACTCTTGGGTTTTGTCTTCAGCAACAAGGGTATCGAAGTTGATCCTGCCAAGGTTAAAGCGATACAAGAAATGCTGTCTCCCCGTACTGAGAAAGAAGTCAGAGGATTCTTGGGACGTCTGAATTACATAGCCAGGTTTATTTCTCACCTGACATATACTTGTGAACCAATCTTCAAACTCCTGAAGAAAGATCAAGTAGTCAGATGGAACGACGAATGCCAAGTTTCTTTTGACAAAATCAAGGAATACCTGCAGGAACCTCCTGTGTTGTTGCCACCTGTCGAGGGAAGGCCATTGATCTTATATCTAACTGTTTTAGAAAACTCAATGGGGTGTGTGCTGGGGCAGCATGACGAGTCTGGTCGAAAAGAGCATGCTATTTATTACCTGAGCAAAAAGTTTACCGACTGTGAAACAAGATATCCACTGCTCGAGAAAACTTGTTGTGCTCTGGGATGGGCTTCTCGCCAGCTGAGACAATATATGATAACCCATACTACTTTGTTGATATCTAAAATGGATCTGATAAAGTACATCTTTGAGAAGCCCGCTCTTTCTGGGAGAATAGCAAGATGGCAGATGATCCTGACAAAATATGACATACAGTATACTACCCAGAAAGCTATAAAAGGTAGTGTATTGGCTGATCATCTTGCTCACCAAGCTGTAGAAGACTATCAGTCCATGAAGTTTGAATTCCCAGACGAAGACATCATGACTTTAGACAACTGTGAAGAGATCAGGCCATATGACGGACCTGAACAAGGATCCCGATGGACCATGTTCTTTGATGGGGCATCCAACGCACTTGGCAATGGTATCAGCGCCATACTCATATCTCCTGAAGGATGTCATACTCCCTTTACTGCCAGACTTTGCTTCAATTGTACAAACAACATGGCAGAATACGAAGCGTGCATCTTTGGTCTCAAGGCTGCCATAGACTTGGGGATCAAACACTTGGATGTATTTGGAGATTCAACCTTGATCATCAGTCAAGTCAAAGGGGAATGGGATACCAAGCACCCCAACCTTATCCCTTATAAAGAACATGTGTTGACATTATTGCCGCATTTGGAGAAGATTACCTTCGAGCATTTCCCGCGAGAGGAAAATTAGCTAGCAGACGCTTTAGCTACAATGTCATCTATGTTTAAACTTAATTGGGATAACGAGGCTCCTCAAATCACCATTGAACAGATGGACGAACCAGCCTACTATCACGAGATTAATACTGAAGAAGTAGTGGACCAGCCTTGGTTTCATGAAGTCAAGAAGTATCTCGAGTCTCAGGAATATCCAGAAGGATCTTCGGTGAACGACAAGAAGTTCCTGAGAAGGTTCTCGGCTAAATTCTTCCTTAGTAACGACATTCTGTACAAACGCAGTCATGAATCTGTATTGCTTCGATGCGTAGACAAGGCTAAGGCTGAAAGGATCATGGGTGAGCTACACGAAGGCACTTTTGGTACTCATTCCAGTGGGCACACAATGGCAAAGAAAATCCTACCGGCAGGCTATTATTGGTCTACCATAGAGGCAAATTGCTACCAACACTCTCAGACTTTCCATAAGTGTCAAATTTATGCTGACAAAGTGCATGTACCTCCGATTCCTCTGAATGTCTTGATGGCTCCTTGGCCCTTTGCTATGTGGGGAATCAATATGATTACGGAAATCAAGCCAACAGCCTCCAATGGACACCGCTTTATCTTAGTGGCCATCGACTATTTTACAAAGTGGGTTGAGGCAGATTCCTTTGCTTCCGTTACTAAAAATGTGGTCGCCCAATTCATCAAGCAGAATCTCATCTGTCAGTACGGTATCCCAGAGAGAATCCTCACTGATAACGGTACGAATCTAAACAACACTATGATCACCGCTTTGTGCGAGCAATTCAAGATTCAGCATCACAGTTCTTCCCCCTACCAGCAAAGATGAATGGTGCTGTAGAAGCTGCTAACAAAAACATTAATAAGATCATACAGAAAATGACAGTCACATACAAAGACTGGCATGAGATGCTACCGTTCACTCTCCATGGGTATCGTACCACAGCTCGCACATCAACTGGGGCAACACCTTATTCTCTCATATATGGCATGGAATCTATCTTTCCTATTGAGGTCCAGATCCCCTCTTTAAGAATCATGAAGGATGCTGGTATGAATGAAGAAGATTGGATTCAAACTCGGTTTGACCAACTAAACTTGATTGATGAGAAGAGGCTTACAGCTATCTGTCATGGTCAGATGTACCACAAATGCATGATCAAAGCTTTCAATAAAAAGGTCAATCGTCAGGTATATCGGGTCGGTGACTTGGTAATCAAGCGTATCATTTTGCCACAAGGAGATCCCAGGGGAAAATGGACACCTACATATGAAGGGCCGTTTGTAATCAAAAGCATTTTCTCTGGTGGAGCGATGATCTTGACTACTATGGATGGCGACGACCTCCCGCACCCTGTAAATACGAACATAGTTAAAATATACTACGCATGATTAAAGACCCGCTAGGTTGACTGGCCTAGGCAAAAATAAGGGTTTCCCGGCGAACCAAAAGGGTTCGGGCAAAAATAAGGGATGAAAATAAAAAATCTGTACACCCGGCAAGTCGAAAACCCGAAAGGGCGGCTTGGACAAAAAAGGGTATCCCGGTGGACTGAAAACCCGAGAGGGCGGTCCAGGAAAAAGTTAGGGATTAAAGCGTATGACTATGTCCCATTGGATCATCTGGAAAACAATCTTCAGCGTCAACCAATCAACTCAATTGGATCTAAATCAATCCAATCGACTTTGCCGAGGCGACCAACGGATAAGACATTCAGAGACATGAAGGCTATAGTAGAACGGGAACCCCTTGGGATTATACCACATAGCTATCTTTTCTTTGTATCAATTTTCATTTTCTTACGACGAAATTCTCTTGCTAGAATTCTTGTCTCATTGTACAAAAACACTTGTTCAAGTTAATACAAAAATATCCCTTTTGAAAGTGCAAAACCATCTGTTTTTCTTTATTTTATTTACAAAAACGTCCAATGATTTATTTTTTGAATATATGCATTTGAACGTGATTACTGTTACAAATAAAAAAAACGGAAAGACAATTACTAATGACTTTAAGAAATAGAATAATATCTTTCAGTCATTCCATAAAACCCCCGCAGGTACTTGCTCCAGCCAGAGCAAAAAATTTCCAACCACTAGTCCAAAATGTCCCCAGCAAGTTACCCAACTTCTCAGATTCCCCCAGCAGGATATCATAAGCAATGACTGGATTTTCCCTTCTGCGGCAAAGTTTATACTTAGAAATTCACCCATCAGTACTTCAAAAGGGATTTATTTTCCCTGCTTCCATCAACGCTACGACACAAACAATCTTTAATTCCATACATTTGCATCCATACGTCATAACATTGACAACTCAAAGTGCATATAGTGCATTCTCATCTATTTTGAGAGGCAAAAATCACACCATGGATCGCATACATCATAGCATTACCAGATAAATCTCTCAACGGTTTATTCTGATTCATCTCCAGATTTTTACTGGTTCAGATAAATCTCTCAATGGTTTATTCTGATTCGTCTCCAGATTTTTACTGGTTCAGATAAATATCTCAACGGTTTATTATGATTCATCTCCAGATTTTACTGGTTCAGATAAATCTCTCAACGGTTTATTCTGATTCGTCTCTAGATTTTTACTGGTTCAGATAAATCTCTCAACGGTTTATTCTGATTCGTCTCCATATTTTTACTGTTTTAGATAAATCTCTCTACGGTTTATTCTGATTCATCTCTAGATTTTACTGGTTCAGATAAATCTCTCAACGGTTTATTCTGATTCGTCTCCAGATTTCACTGGTTAAGATAAATATCTCAACGGTTTATTCTGATTCATCTCCAGATTTTTACTGGTTCAGATAAATCTCTCAACGGTTTATTCTGATTCGTCTCCAGATTTCACTGGTTCAGATAAATCTCTCAACGGTTTATTCTGATTCATCTCCAGATTTTTACTAGTTCAGATAAATCTCTCAACGGTTTATTCTGATTCGTCTCCAGATTATTTCATTGTTTCAGATAAATCTCTCAACGGTTTATTCTGATTCATCTCTAGATTTTAATGGTTCAGATAAATCTCTCAACGGTTTATTCTGATTCGTCTCCAGATTTCACTAGTTCAGATAAATATCTCAACGGTTTATTCTGATTCATCTCCAGATTTTTACTGGTTCAGATAAATCTCTCAACGGTTTATTCTGATTCATCTCCAGATTTCACTGTTTTAGATAAATCTCTCTACGGTTTATTCTGATTCGTCTCCATATTTTTACTGGTTCAGATAAATCTCTCAACGGTTTATTCTGATTCGTCTCCAGATTATTTCATTGTTTCAGATAAATCTCTCAACGGTTTATTCTGATCCATCTCCAAATTTTTCACTGGATCAGATAAATCTCTCAACGGTTTATTCTGATTCGTCTCCAGATTATTTCTTTGTTTCAGATAAACCTTTCAACGATTTATTCTGATTCGTTCTCTATTCAGATCCAGTTCAAACTTTCCGTCAAACAATCACCTTTGGATGGCATCTATAAGCCCATCTCCGACAATTCTCCTATATTTCTCCAAATGGCATCTTTAATCCCATTTCCATACACAATCAAACCAGCGCATCATCGAGTGCAAATTTCTGGGCACTCTAGTGTTCAATCATCTTCTACTTTCAAACCACGAACGACAAACATGTCGATCTCGCTTTTCAAGTTTAAGAAGATTGAACAGGGGCAGCTGTTGTACCCAAAAATTTGCCCTCCCATTTTTCATAGAAGATACAACCCTAGGGTTTCTTGGATATTCAAGTTGGCTCAGAAATCGACCAGACAGATTCTCTTCTGGGGAAGTAAACCAGCAATTAGGTTTTTTTGCAATTCTCAAAAGAAAATGAGTTTTCAAAGATCCAATTGACCTTCATAGGTCTTCATGCTTCCTCAAGGTTGTATTTATGATTTATTCAAGCTACAAGATTTTGAGATGATTATGTCTGTTCATGGTCACATGTGATGTCGCTCACGGGTTTATCTTCAAAGAATCGGAAGAAATTTGAGTTTGGAAGACTTTAAAATTATCAAATCATCGCAAGGCATTGATTGATTTTGAGTTTTTCTTAAACACATTTTACTGAAAGGATAATGTTTATTCTCAGAGCATGATTTGTTTGGGACAAGAGATGGAGATTAAGATTGTCATTTAGGACAATCATGATTTTGGGATCCAGGTTGACCAGATGATTTACGTCCTTAAAACATTTGTTTTGTTTAGGAAATAGAGTACACAGTGCATGTTTGTTTGAAATGCAGTTACAAAGTTATTTGGATTATTTGGAATTTAAGTTACCAGACTAGAGCATTTTATTTCAAATATCTTGATTGGGAACTTCAAAAAAAAAATCAATTAGGATGCGAAGATAAATTACAAATTGTTTATTTATAAAGGATTTCAAGTTATAAAATAACACAGGAATACTTTATGCTACAATTCAAGATTTTCTCCAATTTCAAACACACCGTCCAAGATTGTTACAAAACTTCGAATTCTTTTAATACTTTATGTTTTTACAACTTATTGTATTTAAAGATAAATTGTTACAACTATTGGATACAATACATCAAAATACAAGAAGATTTTTTTCTAAGTTACAAATAAAATCAAAGTGAATGTTTGGCCTAAGAGAACTAATCTATGCTTAAGTTGTTTGAAGACTGAAGTCATATCAGATTCCTTTGCTTATCTCCAAGACTTCCATGTTTGCCACGAATTTCTTGTGTTCTTTGCTTTGTCATCTCCAATTTTGCTCACATGAAAACAAGAGAAAGAAAGCATGATTAATAAAAGATTATATGGGCATGAACAAGGAATTTTCCAAAGGTTATTTCATAAATTCATCATTAAGGTTTGCAACATGGAATCAGAATGCTATTTATTTCATCACAACCTATTTCCCCCAGTTGCAAATCACAAGAAGGTTGCCCTTCTTGGTTCACAAAAAGAAGGAAAAAGAGAAATTCGCGAAAATGATAGCCCAAGGATGCACACAATAACAAAATGATACAACATTCCAAACAAACAGCAGCATCACAAACTAAACAAGCAGCATCATCACAAACAAACAGTAGCATCACAAACTGGACAAGCAACATCATCACAAACTGAACAAGCAGCGTCATCACAAACAAACAGCATCATCATAAGCTAAAATAAGGCAGCAGTGTGACAAACAAAACAAATAGCTAGATTCTAAATCAAACAAAATAGCAAGTCAACTTGCTCAAGAAACAATGTCATTATTTTCCAAGTGCTGCAAACCTTTCAGAATGGTAAAATAAGCAAAAGAGAAATTTGCTTTTTTATTGTCATTGAGAGAGAAGAGAGGAAAGAGGTCACCTAGGCTACAAAATTGCCCAAAATACATCCTACAAAGCAACAAAAAGAAGAGCTGCTGTAAAATACAAAAATAGTCCAAACAACCTTGCTGCCCTGTCCACAATCTGTCCACAATTTGCATAGAAAATGAAAAAACAAAACAAAACTGCAACCAAAAGGCCATTATAACAGCATACCAAAATGTTCAAATACATTTTGGTTTCCCACCATTTTATCACTAATATAACAGAAGCGTTTGGGAGAAGAAAAGGGCGATCCAAAAAAGCCAGCAAAAAGAAAACAATTATTGATTTTTTCAAAGACAGTAACAGAGAGAGGAAGAACAAAATAACCATCACCAAAATCCCAAAGCATGATAACCATCATCAAGAACTCAGAACAAAATAACCATCACCAAAATCCAAAAGCTTGGTAACCATCATCAAGAACTCAGAACAAAATAACCATCACCAAAAATCCCGAAGCTTGATAACCATCATCAAAAATCAGAACCAAAGAGCCATCATCCAAAACACAGAAATAACACAATCATCATTCAACAAAGGAGACAGAAAAGTTACCAACAAGCCAAAAGCCACGCTCCCATCCTCATCTCTTTCCCTCGTAAATCTTCTGCCACCACTGAATACCGTCCTCAGTCCCGCCTCCTCATTCCTAATTCGCAGAAAATCACAAGAATAACAAGGCAAGAGAGAAGTTGTAAAGCTCCAACAGGTATGAGTTCTCCCCCTTTCTCATACTTCCATAAGCATAATTTCTGCATCTAAAGAACAAAAGGTTAGTTAATGGAAACTCAACAAAGATGGAAAACTCAACCAAAATCTGTAAGCTAGAAAAAAAACAACGAAAAGATCTTACCTTTTTCAGAATCGCTAGAGCTTGATTAGGGAGACGAGAGAGGTGTATTCTGGTAACAGAGAGGTCGAGGGAGGTCAAGGATGAGACAATTTCAGGTCTCTGGTTTAAATCCGAATTCAAAGAGAAAGGTTTCAAAAGATGTAAATCACTGTGAGACAAAGAGGCGCAGTATGTTACTGAAGAGGGCGATTCAGTCGTGAGGTAAGACATGGACGGGGTAGTGAGGAAGTTTAGAAGAATTTAGCAAGTGGAAAAGATGAACAGAGAAGAACAGCGCCGCATGAACACAAAATTTCCAAACCCTAATTTTTGTGTTATCCCTTAAATCCGTGACTAAGTTTGTTTTAGGAACTTGGGTTTGGTTTGTTGATTTGTGTTGGGTAATCCCTTGCCTCTGCTCCATAAGCCCAATCCGTTTTACTGGCCTCACCCCCATTTTGTTTAATTTTTGTTACAACAAGTAAATAATCAATTTCTTTGGGCCTCCGCCCCAAATCATCACCATAAGCCCATTTCTGTTCAATGCATACACACCCCTTCTTTTGTTTAATTCATAATGTTTGTTTGCATTATTTTATTTTGAATAATTTTTTTTTGTTCCTAATTTGTTTCTTGATTAAAACTTTTGCTATTAATTTTCCTTTGTTTCTTTTTCATGATACAAATGTTACAAAAAATATAGAACATATTTCTATTATCTTTTTTTATTTTCTCATATTCAAAAAAATATAAAATATAAATCTTTCATAGGATTAATTAATTCTTTTCATCATGAAAAATATTAAAAGATAGAAAAAATATATGCACTTTGATTTAATTTCTTTAGTTAAACATTTTCTTTAAATAATATCTTATTTTTTCCTTTCTTCCTTACAAGTAAATATATAAAATTTTATTTCCATATTTCATTGGTTAATTTTATTTTCATAGATTATTGTAGCTTTAATTAATCGTGCAAAATTCGATTTGGTTATATTGTTTGCTATTTGGATCTTTCTATCGCATTTGACTCATCCCCATTTGTAAGAATTGTACCCCCATTCCCGAACACTTTGTATAGCGTAGAATTTCAATTCCCGCAATTTACTGTTTTCCTTATTACTGTATAGTAATTAGGCGTGTATGGCAAGACATAAAACAATCGCTAGATAACCTAATTTCAAAGACAAAACAACTTGAATCAAACACACTTTTTCACACATGCACATCTAGGGCAACCTCACTTGTTGCTTCGGAAATACAGTCATGTCCCTCGAATATGGGACGTCTTACCAATGACCCTTCGATAAAAAAATATCGTAGTCCCTCGATGTTGCCTTCGATAAAACGATCTCGTCTCTTACGAAAATTGCCAAAGCGTCTCATAAGTTGCTTTCGATGACTGTAAAATTGACCCGCGCCTGTCCCTTCACATCCAACAATGGGGCTTCTTACCAAATTAATGGTAAGATAGCCACATTAAGAGGAGGAAGAAAAGAACAATTTAAGACCTTTCGAGTAGATAGATTCGCTCCTAGTTACTCGCTTGCTCACGATAAAAAAAACATTTTTACACCTACACTTTCATTTCGAAACATTTTCAAAAGACACAACATTTTGTATACGTTTTTATAGAGATGAGAACCATTGCAAAACAACTTTTCAAAATACTTTCCGAAACACAATTCATAAACACATCTTTGAACCACTTTTCGAAACAAAACTTTGTACGCGTTCTTATAGAAACGAGAACCATTAGAAAGAGATTTTTCAAAATACTTTCAAAGCCCACATCACAAGCACACTGTCAAATGAAAGCAAGTGATCTAAAACGAGTAACTAAGAGCCCATGGAAAACCATGGATGAATAAGGTGCTAATACCTTCCCTTTTCATAATATACCCCCTGAACCCGAGAAATAATCTTGAAAGGTCTTTCCTGTGCTTTTTTACCTTTCCTTTGGATAAAAGAAAAGTCGATGGCGAATCTTGCTATTCGCACAAATGCAATTGAAACGCAAAACATAAAGTCAGTTCTCCCACCGTATCACACCACTCTATCTTAGCAAGTACACAATGCTTGGAAACTTGAAATTCTCAAAAATCACATGTTATGCATAAACTTGTGATTTTGAATTCTGATCAACAACAATTCTCCAAACTTGTTGCTTATAAATAAAGGCACTATTTGGGAGCTAGAACACGAGATTAAGCACCCTAAAATACACCAAAACTCTCTCAAATAAAAAATTCCCCAAAAACTCCATTGTTGCACAGTTTCTGACCTTGAACCTCAAACTCAGATTTTCCTTGTGCGTTTCCTAGCCTTTTAGTTTCTAAAGCTTCCTTGCATCAAGGGTAACTCATCCCTCTACCTGTTTCACTTCTGTAACACCATTTACCCTGTCTTCCATAACCAAAAATAGAGCATCACAGTTGGACTTCTCCAGACCATTCCAGCCACCCTCAGCTCAAGCCAGCCAACGCATTAGATTCCTAGAGGTCCAAGGAAGCTAACCTGATCATCAACACTGCCTGAAACAAGCTCAAATCCATTTCACGATTTCCAGTTTTGAGGTATTTTTCTTGAACTTCTATCTCATTACTTAGGCATTGTTAGGCTTACATTTGTGAAGATAAAATGTAGACATCATTGCCCTGAAGTTGTACATGTCCATAGATTTCATTTATTTTGTTTGAGCTAGGAGAATTTTGAGTTTGAACTTTCTGAAATATTTAGGTCAGAATTTGGTACTTTTAAAAATTCTCATTCATCTTTGATTTATAGTTTATAATATTTATATGGTTGGATTCGTGTGACAAAATGGAGCAATTTTCATGTTTACATTTTTGCAAATGGTTGAGAAATGAGCAAGTTACAGATCCTTTGGCTGGAGGTTGAAGATGAAGTACAATCAGGGCGCGTTTTGTGTTATGAATTTATCATTTCATACAAGTTAACGGATGTATAGCCCCCAGTGGTAAAGGGCACGCCTGTTCACCTCATGGTCCTGGGTTCAAGCTCCAGCGTGACCATTTTGTTATTTTTACATTTTCTGACTCTTTTTTGTTCTTTTTTGGCAGCATTTGGGCTCTTCATTGGGCTTAGTTTATTTTTGCTCATGATACTCTTTTGTTTATTAATGACCCCCCCCCCCCCCCCCCCCCCCCGCTGACTTTTTATTTTCTTTTTATTTATTATTAATATTAATATTAGTATTTATTTTATTGACAAAAAAGATAAAAAATATATTTTTATTTATACTATATACATTTATTTTATTTTCTAGACTAAAACATCAAAAATATTTTTGTTACAAACTTAACTTTTTTTTAATTAAATAAATTTAGGCTTATTTTATTTTCTTAAAATAAACATATAATTTATACTTCTCCTAATTTTATTAATTTTCATACTATTTAGTTTAATGTTAAAATCTTCTTCATAAAACTTAAAAATATTTTCTCTTTTAAATTAAGTTAGTTTATTTTTTTTATTAAACATTTTTTTTAGTTCATTAGGTTAAAAAATAAAAACCTTTTTAACAAGGACAAAACCAAATAAAATCCATTCTTTGTTTTATTCATTACTTTATACATTATTCCTTTTCATAGTTTGTACATTTATTTATCATATTCAATGTAGTTGTAATAGATTAATTAGGGTTTAATTTCTTGCAATCCCCACTTATACTTTGTACACCCCCTTCCCACAAATCATGTAATAGCTTAGTATTTTTATTTTCCGCAATTTAAATGCTTTATATTCACATGCTAGTAATTAGGGTTTGTATGGAAAAAATAAAATCAATCAAATAGAAAACCCTAATTCAAGACAAAAACAAGCATGAAAACCATACACTTGCACACAAGCACCCCTAGGGTAAAATCCACTTGGTTGCCTTACAAAATGGCCATATTACACATGTGAGGTATCTTAGCAAAAACAAACGAATACAAGATCATAATCCCTCGATGATGCTATCTATGTTGCTTTGCAAATGATCTTAGTCCCTAAAAGAGAATGCTAAGATGCCTTGCAACATTGCTAATCATGGTTATACGATGACCCACGCTTGTCTCGTTTACATCCAAAGATAGGTTTATTTACCAAATCAATGGTAAGATAACAATGTCAAAGGAAAAGGAAATGTACAAGAAAGACTTTTGAGTAGGTAGAATGCTCCTAATTACTTTCTCAATTTCAAACAAACATCCTTGCTATTTTCAAAAAAACAAACACCTACACATTTTAAAACATCTTACAAACTTGAAATCATTTTCAAAAGATCAACATCTTTGTATACATTCTTACGAACGAGAATCATTACAAAGATTGCCTAAACAATGGCCTCTTTACAAAATACTTTCAAAAAACACACAAAGCACAATTTTCAAACAAAAGCAAGTGATCTAGAAAGTAACTAAGAGCCCATGGAAAACCATGGATGAAAAGGGTGCTAATACCTTCCCTTTTCATAATCTACCCCCCGAACTCAAGAAATAATCTCAAAGGTCTTTCCTATGCTTTTTCACCTTTCCTTTTGGATAAAAGAAAAGTCGGTGGCGACTCTTGCTAACTGCAACATTTGCGATCAAACGCAAAACATCCCAAGTCAGTTCTCCCACCATATCATAGAACTGACGACTCTGCTGGGGATATTCTAAAAGTGGGGTTACCTTAGGGTTTAGATCACATTTACTTACTTTAATTGTTTGACTTGTTTGCTTTACATTATGGTTCTTTGTTTGGGTTTGAATCCTCTACTCGGATTTTGGATACCTTATAGATAAGTAGCAATATGTTGTGGAAACTGTGCGGGGTATACCGACATGGTCTAAGCAATAGATACGTTAGTGCGACATATTTGTGGGTACCGGTAGCCTTTGAGTTAATCAAAGAGAATACAGGTCAGCTGAGTGATGTCATGAAGCACTGATGAACTTTTAGAACCTTTACTTGACTAACTTGGCCATTAGGACGTAGTGAGATGACCGACTTTGGTGCAGTCCGAAGTTGTTAGATACTCGATACTACACTCATTGAGGTTTGGTTTCTTGGGTTATTTCGGTCGCCATCAAAGAGGCTTGTGCTGAAACAATGATCAAGAAAACAAATCAGTGATATTGAGCTCCTTAGAACCCGGTTACTATTGCTAGGACAGGTTGAGCCAACTAAACATCAAGAGGGTACTTACCTACAAACTCCATACAAGCCTAAACCTAAGGACTTGTCTGCTTTGTGTGTATATGAGCTTGCTTACTTTGCATACTTTTGCATAACATCATACCATAAGCATTTTAAATAACATTGAACCATAGAATTTCAAGGATCTCAAGGGGTTTTGATGCAGAGTCACGTTGAACCATACGTCTATCAAGGGGCAAGAGGATTTATTTTCCTCTAACCAAGCACCGTCAAAGATCAAGTACAACCACTTGAGTCAAGGGCTATGACCCACTCGACGGGGTGAGCTTAATTCTCGTGGAAGGACGTCCACCAATACAAAGTTCTCCAATCAAAGCTGTAACTGACTACTAACATTTGCCCTGCGAGATCCTTAAAAACATTTCTATATTATATGCGTCATTGCATAACAGGTAGTCTCTAGTACCGGTCTCTCATGATCTTGCTGTTTATTTCAGCAATGGCTCTCCAACAAGACAACAGAGATCTTCAAACTCAAGAGGCTCGGTTTAGGGAAGTGTTCCTTAATCTATCCAAGGGACATGAAGAATTAAAAGCACTCCTTCCTAGGAATATGACCAAGAAGCATCCTGATAACAACAAGGGTGACCAGGATGAACAACTGCAGGTTGAGATGAAAGCAATGAGAATCCAAATGCTAGGTCAGATGGCTCTCATCCAAAACTTGGCTCAAGGACAAGAAGAGCTAAGGACCCTCGTCAACAAACTCCGTCAAGACGGGCGAAAAGCTAGGAGTAAGGGTCAAATCATCATCCAGCCTCCCACAAGACAAGAAGCTAGTTCAAGAGAAGACAGACCATTCCGAATTGCCGCCACGTCACGGGTCCAACAACGGCCTCGTCAACATCAACCGGAAAATCAGCAAAGGCTAAAAGAGCCCAACAGACAGTTTACTAACGTCAACATGCCACTGTCTCAAGCTTTGCGAAATATGTTAAGGATGGATCTGATTACACCAATAAGACCTCGTCCAAATCCCAAAACTTATGCTCCCAGCTACAATCCTGATGCCAGGTGTTCCTATCATTCCGACGATCCTGGACATGATACAAACGATTGTTGGGCGTTGAAGTACAAGATTCAAAACTTGATCAATGAAGGAGCATTGGAGTTCACACAAGACGGTCAATTGGAGATTTTTTCTATCACCCCTCTAAGGCTCACCACTTAAAGTGACAAGTCCAGATAAAGAGGCTTCTGTTCAGTGGAATTTTCAATTGTAATCTCTTTTGTTTCTCAGACAATTATCTATTGATGTCAAACTTTATTTCATTAATACATTGCATATGTTTGTCTTGAATCCATCCATTTGTTTTCACTATATTTAAACTATGCTTTTTAATCTCTTTATGACATTTAACTCTTGCTAAAGTTACAAGCCTTTAGAGGGAGGATGACGAAAACAATGCCATAAATCTCATACAATATGCTTTTGAACAGACTTTGCTAACGATGTACAGGCGTTCTTTAAAATCCTAAACACTGGAGTTATAAGGAAGATAATCCCTAGTCAACCCCTTCGAGCCAAAGAAGTATAAGTTTTCCCTTTTTTACAAATTGAAGCCTTTAATCAAAACCTGGGGCAGGGTAGTCTCTCAGTTAATTCAAATGCGTGTTTGAATCGCAAACTCTCTTCTCGTAATACAATGAGTGACGTCAAAAACCGTCCTCTAAAATCAAAAGACATTGATGGTTCCCTACCAAACAGGCAGTCATTACCTCTAAAAAGCCCATTAAGCCAAATAAGACTTAAGAAAAACTGGGGCATCCCGCTGACTGTAATCTCAAAACAGGAACAATCAGGAAAAAATTAGGGATAACAAATCAAAAGAAAGAGGTCGCTACAAATCCTCAACAAAAAATGTGTGTTACGAAAAATGATTGCCTTCCGACAAACCTAACTTGTCTGAACCATCACACAAAACATCATTCCAGACTCAATTGGAGTTTAAACGCACAATTAACTGAGTTTAGGATAGAAGAACATCACGAAGAGAGGGTGGGTACAAATATACTTTGAGCCTTTATGCTTTGTTTCTTAAACTGTGAACCATGCCACGTTACAACCCTTCGAAAGTCCTAATTGAAACATGGGTTAGTTTGAAAGCATACTGTTACCAAAAGGTACACTGACTCCTGTAGGGCTTTACTCTAAAATCTTGAGTTGCATTTTTTTTACAAAATTTCTTTACTTGCTAAAATGAATTTTCAAAATTTTTGAGACAAACATAAACTTTGCATTACTTGAATATCACTGTTTGCATATGTTGATTTGTTTGACAGTGAAGAAATTCACACAACGACTATCCAGTGAACGAAAACTCTCTCAGTAAACAAAATCACTTCAATTGGAAAGAGACTTCCAAAGACAAATCTCTCATGATCAAGAGGCACAGCATGACCTTTGTCCAACACGTCTGGGGCAGTCAAGTCGAGATTCAAAGAATCTCTTAAAGAATTGTTGAATAACCAAGGGAAAATCTCCATATGTATCACTCAAGGGGAAATGTTACGTTGATCAGGGGTTTAAACAAAATCCACTTTGAAGACTTTCGGTACCATCATTTTACTTGTCTGTACCAGTAATATCAGATGGTATCAGTATCATGTCTTTAGATCCTCCCTTGATAGTTCTTAGAAAATTCTGAGACTTGACCAAAGATCTTGGATACCACCAATTCATTCATCTGTGCCAGTAGTATCAGATAGTGTCAATATCATATCTTCAGATCCTTCCATAACAGTTCTTAGAAAATTCCGAGACTTGACCAAAGATCTTGGGTATCACCAATTTGTTCGTTTGTGCCAGTAGTATCAGATGGTGTCAATATCATGTCTTCAACTTTAGGAAAGTATCTCTTGGAAGTTCAGGGCTACCGAAAATATGATCAAAATATCAAGCGTTGAGGTGCATCAGATTAACTCTAGGGGGAAAACAAACTCCCACATAAAGGGTCATGTGCGACTAGGCAAACATTTTCTGGAATTACTACAACACTTAATACTATGGGCAGTGATAAATCTACCTAAAATCCTTCTCATAGATTGACTCTCAGCCAGAGTTTCAATCTCTGAAAATTCCACACCGGTTGAGTTGACCTCAAGAAACCTCAAGAACTTTCCCCAATGAAGAAGACACTTCTCCAATAGATCGACAACATGGTTTATTTCCCCAACAAAATACAGATCCCCTACAGTGTGGAATGTAATCCCCAGCAGAACGAAGCTTCCAGTTATCAATCCCCAGTAGAAGTCACCAAATTGCTCCGAATTCCCCAACAGGATTTTACAGGCAGTACACAGTATTTTCCTTACAACAAAGTTTATTTCTCTAAAAGGAAAATCATCAACGCTCCAACTTCACAACATGAAGACTTATACTCCATATCCTCAACAGTAGTCAGGGATTTATTTTCCCCAATCCAATAACAGTGCAGCAGATCAGCTCACATACGCATACATCGCATTCATATATCATAAACATTGATAACACGAATGCATACAAAATAATCCCAATATGCATACATTTCATGTATTATGACTTTGCATTTTAGCTAATATTTTACCCTTTTCAGGATAAGATTAACAGTTGTCATTAACAATGTTCATAGTTTTCATATATAGTTCAGATACGCTCTAGACACATATGCCATTCTGATACTCATTCAGATTCAACTTTCAGATACAATTCAGATACGCTCCAAACACGGATGCCATTCTGATACTCATTCAGATTCAACTTTCAGATACAGTTCAGATACGCTCTAGACATGGACGCCATTCTAATACTCATTCAGATTCAACTTTCAAATACAATTCAGATACGCTCCAAACACAAACGCCATTACGATACTCATTCAGATTCAACTTTCAGATACAGTTCAGATACGCTCAAAACACGGATGCCATTCTGATACTCATTCAGATTCAACTTTCAAATACAGTTCAGATATGCTCCAGACACAGATGCCATTCTGATACTCATTCAGATTCAACTTTCAGATACACTCCAGACACAGATGCCATTCTGATACTCATTCAAAATCAGCCCCCAGTTATAGTTCAGATACGCTCCAGACACAGACGCCATTCTGATACTCATTCTTTCAGCTTACAAGTTACAATTCACAAACCACTCTTGGATGGCATCTATAAGCCCATCTCTAACAAATTTTTATCACCTCTCTAAATGGCATCTTTAAGCCCATTCCCTCAACCATCACATCGCCGAGTGCAAATTTCTGGGCACTCTAGTGTCCAATCATCTTCCACCTTCGAGTCACGAACGACAAAGCTTGCCAATCTAACTCTCCAGGCTTAAGAATATTGAACAGGGGCAGCTGTTGTACCCCAAAATTTGCCCTCTCACTTGTCAAGAATTTGCTCACAAGATCTCCTTGGGCTCAAGACTGCATTAGGGTTTGATCAGCTCAAGACACCTCCTTAGGCACTGATGACCAAAATTAGGGTTTGAATTTGCACAAGGATTTTTGAACTACCAATGCTTCATATGACTTTCATGGACCATTATGGACCCCCAAGATTACTCATGTCAAGTTTCAAGCCTTGGATCACATTTTTGATCAGTCAATTGAACAGTTGACCTAAAAATCAACTGTATTGGGAAAAAGTCAACCATGGCCAATTTACAGTCAAACCTCATAATTTTTGATCCAAATCAACATTTTTAACTCATATGAACCATTTGATCAAGTTTGGACCACAACTCCTCAAGAAATTTGATCAAATCTCCAAAAGGGCAAAATGGTCAAAATTAGGGTTTTGATTGGGAAAGGGCAATTTCTGGTTTTGACCTAGAAAATGGTCAATTGGTTTAAGGCATGATCTCAAGAATCCATTTGCATCATTTTGACCTAATGACATGGTTCAAAACATTGCAAGTCCATTAGATTGACAAATGAATTTTGCAGTCAACTGATCAAAAATCAACTGTATACTGAAAAGTCAAACTTTGACTTTTTGGTCAAATTCAAGTGCCAAAGATCATAATTCATCAAAACATGTCAAAATATTAAACTTATTCATCAAGAAATCAAAAATTCAAGATTTCATTTTGAAAAGTCAAAATTTCTAAACTTTGAAATTTTTCTAAGTGTTGAAAATTCATGTTTTTTTCATAACTTTGAGCCAATTTTTCAGCATGATACAAGATGATTCAAGAGAAACTTCCAACATGAAAGTTGTATATCTCCATGAAATATACAACTTTGATTCACACAACTTCTTCCAAAATTTCTTGGATCTCAAGTTATAATTTCAAGAACATAGGGTCATGAAACTAAACACTTAGTGAAATTTTGCCCTAATTTGGTCAGGATTTTGACCTCACTTCATGGCAATTTTTCATATAGTTACAAGGGGAATATTCAAAAGTAATTCAAATATTGGTTGTAGAGCACATTGCAAGCTTTCCAAAATGTCCAATAACTCCTTGAGATCATTCTTGAGTAGGGAGAATCGAAGAGATGAAGTTGGTGTTTTGTCACTTGAATTAGGTCTTTTTCATGATGAACACAAGTGCAATTTCAATGCTAGGCTGCATAATCTTGCTTTGCAGGCCTCCTAACTTGTATATCTATCCATCATTAATGGATTACATAAGCCTTTGAGCTTTAATCCAAGTGGTTTAAGCTTTATCCAATCCATATTTCCATTAATGGCACAAAGTGAACACTTCCATTTTAGAAAAACATGCTTTTGTGTAAAGTCAATTCTTAAGCCTCTAACTTGTTCCCTCTGATCACACTCTATCCACAAAGTCAGAAGCAAGCTTGTTTAAAGAATAACCACTCTATCTTAGCAAGTACACAATGCTTGGAAACTTGAAATTCTCAAAAATCACATGTTATGCATAAACTTGTGATTTTGAATTTTGATCAACAACAATTCTCCAAAATTGTTGGTTATAAGTAGAGGTACTATTTGTGAGCTAGAACACGAGCTTAAGCACCCTGAAATACACCAAAACTCTCTCAAATCAGAAATTCCCCAAAAACTCCATTGTTGCACAGTTTCTGACCTTGAAACTCAAACTCACATTTCCCTCGTGCGTTTCCTGGAAGTTTAGTTTCTAAAGCTTCCTTGCATCAAGGGTAACTCATCCCTGTACCTGTTTCACTTTTGTAACACCATTTACCCTGTCTTCCATAACCAAAAACAGAGCATCACAGTTGGACTTCTCTAGACCATTCCAGCCACCCTCAGCTCAAGCCAGCCAACGCATTAGATTCCTAGAGGTCCAAGGAAGCTAACCTGATCATCAACACTGCCTGAAACAAGCTCAAATCCATTTCACGATTTCCAGTTTTGAGGTATTTTTCTTGAACTTCTATCTCATTACTTAGGCATTGTTAGGCTTACATTTGTGAAGATAAAATGTAGACATCATTGCCCTGAAGTTGTACATGTCCATAGATTTCATTTATTTTGATTGAGCTAGGAGAATTTTGAGTTTGAACTTTCTGAAATATTTAGGTCAGAATTTGGTACTTTTAAAAATTCTCATTCATCTTTGATTTATAGTTTATAATATTTATATGGTTGGATTCTCAATTTCAAACAAACATCCTTGCTATTTTCAAAAAAACAAACACCTACACATTTCAAAACATCTTACAAACTTGAAAACATTTTCAAAAGATCAACATCTTTGTATACATTCTTACGAACGAGAATCATTACAAAGATTGCCTAAACAATGGCCTCTTTACAAAATACTTTCAAAAACCACATAAAGCACAATTTTCAAACAAAAGTAAGTGATATAGCAAGTAACTAAGAGCCCATGGAAAACCATGGATGAAAAGGGGGCTAATACCTTCCCTTTTCATAATCTACCCCCCGAACTCAAGAAATCATCTCAAAGCTCTTTCCTGTGCTTTTTCACCTTTCCTTTTGGATAAAATAAAAGTCGGTGGCGACTCTTGCTAACCGTAACATTTGCGATCAAATGCAAAACATCCTAAGTTAGTTCTCCCACCATATCACAACTGGTATTCGAAGGAAAATTTAGGAAAATTCTTGGTTAGTATCAGTATCAGACTGAAGTCTGTGAAGAGGCAACATGGAAAGCAGTCTGTGCCGAGGGGCACAAAGGTTGTGCCAGAGGGCACGTAACTAATGGATGTGCTGAGGGGTACACAAGCATGCAGATCAGCATGCTGTGAGTAATTGTTGTGCCGGGGGGGGGACAAGCATGTGTGCCGAGCGGCATCATGCCTTGTGTGCTGCTTATGTTGGTTCCTGATCCATGAAGTTTTAGTATGTTTCAACCAAAGATGATAATTATGTAGAATGATTATAATGGAAGTACATGTAGATTGAGGAAAACCAATTAATTGCATACTTTAGTAACGGTAATAATAAGTAGATATCAGAAGAAGACAAGTTAGCAGAAGAATATCACAGAAACTAATTATGTAGTAGAGTAGTAAATTAGTAGAGTTGTTTTAGTAGCAGTAACTAATAGAGTATTAATACATAGCAGAATTGGTTTATAATAGAGATGATTAGTATAACAATCGTAGAGTTGATATTTAACAGAGCTAATTAGTTGGATACTTTAGCAGCAGTAACAGAGAATTAATTATAGCAGAGTCAATTTAATGGAGTTGGTATATGTATATAGCAGAATTAGATAGCAGTGTAGTATTAAGTTGTCAGAAAACTAATAAGTAATATTAGTATAAAGTATAAATAATGGGACGTTTAGCCAGTAATTAATTAGTAGGATTTGGTCGATTTGTCCAAATGATTATACAGAATAATTGTTGTGGTTAATTATGAAATTGCAGGTGGTGAATTTTGTTGCAATGCCTCTAACTATTGGCAAGAATCAAGTTGTAGGCTTGTTGCCAAAGTTGAATTGTTGTGGTTGTGTTGTTGTTAATATTTGTTATTCTTGTTGTTATGTTGCCTCTATTTATTGGGAATATAAAGTTGTAGGCCTATGGCCAATGTTGATTCGTCGATTAGTTGTTGTTGAGCTGTTGATATTATTAAGTTGTTGTTAAATTACCTCTATTTACTGGTAATAATGGTGATGTGGGCTTATGTCTTGCGATGGATGATGATTGTTGTGAGTATGTGATAGTGCATTCATTGAGTCACATACATTTGCATACTCTGTGATGGCCTGGATTGGAAAACTGCAAAGAAGGCTTATGCCTTGTTGATGCCTATATTTATTGGCATATTTTTAAGATGGGAGTTCTGCTCCAATGGTACCACATGCATGTGCATTGTAATTGAGTCGCAGTTGATGTTGCATCTTGAGTTGTGGTGATGATATTTTTTGTTGTGTTATTGTTGCTTTATGTTGTAGACTTGTTGTGATAAGTATTATCTAAAAGCTATGAATTAGTAGTTATGTCGTGTTGATGTTTTGTTGTGATTAAAGTTGTTTGTAAGTTGTGAAGTGGTGATTTTATATGATCTGATCTAATATATTATTTATCATATGACTTATTATATTGTCCGATATCTCACCCCTTATGTTTTAATGTTGCCCTCTGTTGGTAACGTGCAGGTAACCAAGAAGGATATTTGTTACCTTTGTTAGTTCGAGTCAGTGTCGTTGCTCTGATACGTAGCACTCGGGGGGAGGAACGCTTGATATTTAGTTGTTGATATTTATTTCAGTTGCTGAATTTTAAGTTGGTTACATGAAATAATTGTTATCTTGAAGTTGTTTTAGTTGGATAAAAGATTTTAAGTGAATTGAAGTTGAGTATGTAAATTACGCTGCTTATCAATAAAAAGTTGTTTGATTTTGAAGAATAAATCAGGTGGTTATCGGTTCATCCGAGTTAAGTGTTATGTATCTGCTTATATGCGATTAAATGAAGTTTGATTTTAAGTTGTAAATGTAGCATCCTATTTATGTCGAACTCTGATTTTATTATTATCCTCCGGGTAGAATTGGGGTGTTAAAAACCTTCTGTCCTCGTCGACTGGCCTCCTTGGTCGATGTCATTTCCCTTGGTCGATGATTTTGTTGCTTCCTACGAAACTTATTCCTTTTTAGCCCTTTAATCTTACAGCTTAAGGGCCTATTTCACTAGTCAAAACTTGCTTGTCAACAACCCGACTGTCTTCAGAGTTCAAATTTTACAGTTCTATTGAGTATTCAATCCTGTTCTACCTTGATTGCTTGAAAGGCTACCACCAATCTCACTCTCAGGTTAAAGAAGATTGAATAGGGGCAGTTGTTGCACCCCAAAATTCATCCTCTTCATTTTAACCATAATTGGCTTATACTTCATCATCACATACATACGTACATGTCATTGGGTCTATGCTAAGGGAATCAAGTTTTTTTCTGTGAAAAGAATTGCGAAAGACGACTGTTCAGTTAAGCAGTACTGTGAAGAAAAACTCGGGGTTTTCAGATTTTTAGTGAACTCCGTACGTGTTCCAAGATATCAAATCAACAACTAATTAATTAATAATTATATCAAGCTATTATGTGTCTTGGCACGCTTTGAATAGTACAGAAAGTTAAGCGTTTCAATCGATTTGAGACAGTGCAGACTGAAATTCAGTATCGTGCGTTTCAAGCTCAGAAATTCACAACTTGAGACCAGAAAATGATCTGGAAATGAATTTACTGCCTTTAGAACTGTATTGAGGTCTCCTTCAGTTCGACTGTTCAGATCAAAGGCTAATTTTGTAAGGAAGATTTTTAAAAGCGCCAAATACCCGAAATCATATTATACAGTGGATTTGTTAGTTCATTGGTTTCCGGATGCTTAAAAATTTGTAACTTTTGACCGATGTAATGCTGCAAATTTGTCCTACCCTTTCATTCAATCATTTGTCTTATGAATCTCATATTCTTCATGTACATATCCTCTCCAGTAGGTCATTTAACACAACATGCATTCATTAACAACAAGGCTTGGAACTTGGATCAATGGTCATGGGATTAGGGTTTCGTATCGGTATCAAGGTTTCGTATCATCTACAAGGTTTATTTCAACTGAGACACAAGCATCATTATTAGGGTATGTCCCTCATACAAGGTTATTTGGCATCATCAATAAATTTGGCACGGGATCAATGTTAGGGATAGAGTTAGGCTTCACATGGTTTGAGGTCTGTATTTTATACAGGCTTTGATCTATTGAAGTCTTATTAAGGATAGAGTTAGGGTTCTCACAATGAACCAACCCTGTGTTCCACAAAATAAACCAGTTCAAAATTCGCACATTGCAACTTCAAGCCATGATGTTATGCATTCAAGACCTACACTCAAATAAAAAAGTAGTCAACAAAAATATAGGAAAAGAGGAATACTTCGTGCATCAGTTCAAGGGATTCAAACATAATCAGCCAAATAAACTGTGCCAAATTTTATTAACCGCAGAGAAAAAAATAGGGAATGATAACATCAGTTCAAACAAATCATTGCATGGAAAATTCAGCACACAGTTCACACAACTTCGTTCACTCAAAAGGTCAGCTCCAACAAGAAATCCAACCAACTCTTAGTTCCTAACCATTTTAATTTTACCTATACTAACCTCACAACCGTTTGTTAGCTCACCAAAACTGTGTCAATTAACTACTCCTCACAGTTTTAATCTAACAGTCCTAACTAAAACTGCCATAACAGAATTCAACAAACATCTCTAACAGAGTTTCACAACCCTATAACTAACTTCTGACAGACTCGCAACTTCCCTTAACTAACCTCTTTTAATTTCCCACTACTGTCAGTTTAAAACCATCTTAGATTTCCATCAAGAATTTATCTAAAACAAACCTCCTAACTAACTTCTAACAACCTAGAATTAACACTATAACTAACTTTCAAAAACTAATCTAATTTCCACGTGTCCAAAACATCTCCTTGCTAAGCCAAACATACAACCACCCATGCCCTGCATAATAGAAGGGTATTTCAGAGCAGAATTCCTAAACAACAATAACTAATTTCATTTTGTTATCAATCTCTCCCTCCATCTTGTAACTGATTCTTATATCCAAAGACTCACAATCTTTTTGCAGTAAAAAACTCCAACCACCCATATAACATAATTCTTTTTCATTCATGAGGATTCATGCACCATATTTATTTTTCAGTTTCACGATTCTTCCATCTCTTCATTCTCTTCCAATTTCTTCCTCTCTATCTCTTCTTCATCCCCTCAATTCACCTTCATCCCCTCTTTCCACCATTTCTCTTCCTCACATGACAAAGCTTCATACACTCATCAACCACCATTCACCGATATCTCCACCATTATCTTCCTCTGTACAAACCTTCACCATCATTCTTGATTTCTCTCCCACACCATAACCTCAATCTTCACCTTTCTTTCCGAGTTCACAATTTTTTCTTCAAGAATCACCATTTTCATCAATCACCTTCAGATTATCATCTTTATTTTCTTAAACCACTCCTCCACTCTCAACCTCAGAGACTCTCTCATCTTCACCCCACCTTATACCTCCATCTTCATCTTATTTACATCCTCCTCTCTCTGCAAACTGAAGTGCACCATACTCATCACCTTCACATTCTCCATAAACAAAAAGTGCAGAAGAAGAAGAGAAACGAAAAGTGCAGAAGAAGAAGAAGAGAAACGATAAGCATAAGAAGGATGGATGCATAATATTACTTGTAAAAATCGAGATCCTTTGGTTTTTTTGAAAGCTTCGTACTCATCTTCAATACTTACAACGAACACCGAAACAAATCTAGGCTTCACGGGTTGGTTTGTCCTCTATCTTGCATCACTTTCTTCATATTGTATGAAAGTTTGAAGATTTTTAAGTGTTATCCCGATAGTAGCAAGTTTGAATTCGTAGCTGTGATTGTTTAATTTCTATTTTTCAAGAATTAGGTTTCGCTGTTGTGTTAGATTTAGTAAGACTGGGGCATGATTTGAGAAATTAGAGGCAAGAAATGGAAAGAAGAGGTGAGGATGAAGAAGATGAGTGAAAGAATTTGAATAATGATGAAGCTTCACCGCCTTCGGTGCGACGGAGCAAATTTTCATCGAAGCCTGAGCATGGAGAGGGAAAGTTACATTTTTAAGAGAGATGAAGAGCGACTAATATTTGAAACCCTAGAAGATATCTAAGCGCATCGTTTAACCATTTTGTCCCTTTCTAATTTTGTTATTTTAATCAAATCATTAATAAAAATAATCTCAATATTGTGATGATGGTGAGACTGGATTGAATCTTGTCGAGCATTGAAACCCATTACCACACTTTTTAGCATGCCTGCAGTTTTTGTCAAAAAACCTCTTACTGAACCTTCTAAATGAGCCTTGCACCTGTTACTTCTATAACACCCCTTGATTTCAGCTACACACCTTTAGTTTAATTTTCTTTTTTAGATTTCCATTACATTTTCCTTATTTTTTGTTATAGATTGTTGATAAAAAATTAAAAATCAATAAAATTTGTTAGTTTTTCTTAATCGATCTTAGGAATTAATTCTTTGGTTTTTGATGGAATTTTCTTCACATAAAAAGCTAATAAAAATACTTCTTCTTTTAGTTTTTATTCATATTTTCATACCGTCGCACCTCGTTATTTTTGACATGTTTGTTCATTGTGCAAGGTACATTTTTGGTGCTTTCAATCATGTAACGTAACAAGTTATTATGTGATCGAAGCACACAGCTTATGCTCGCTTCTGATGCGACACGCCTTATTTCTCATTGTCCTGAGAAATTCATATCATATTATATGTTGTCTCGAGACATGTGATATTTTGTAATGCTTTGTGCAGGAACTTTTGATTACGCGTTGCGTTTGCAATACGTGTTTTCTTTTATCTTAGTTGGATATCATTTCTGACTTTTTTCGTTTCTTGGTGAAGCTTTCTCAACGTGTACTCCTTGCTTCTCCTTCGCTTTCGTATGATTTCGATGATTCACTTGCTTTTGGTAGTCGCCGCTACTACTTTTATATTTCTCCGCACTTTATCGCATTTCTTTACCGCTCTTTTAGAGATTATGAGAAGTAGGGCTTTACTGCTTTCTGATGGAATGAGAAGTAGGGTAGAGATGTATGAAGGGGATCTCCGTTACTGATCATGTCAGGAATACCTCTGGTTTATTTAAAGATCCGTTTAGGGCAATTTCTTATTACGTGCCATTGTTTTCTACTTGTGTTTGTTTAAAACCCTACCTTTGAAGTAGGTATTCTGCACGTGTGTTAACATTTGTGCTTGTATAGCGGGATGCTGGTTTTAGGTCCTTTTATGGAAACCATTCCTAAGTCCTTATGGGAAGGCGAGTGGAAAGGGTTAGCAATCAACCCCCACCAGTTTTTGTTTGTGTCGTTACTATGCTCACTTTTTGCAAGTTCCGAGATCCGAACATGTTCTCAAGATCATGTGTATCGAGTCTGTCAAGTGGAGAAGGGTTCGCAATCAACCCCCACACTTTGTCAGGAGT
Source organism: Vicia faba (assembly GCA_948472305.1). NCBI lineage: Eukaryota > Viridiplantae > Streptophyta > Magnoliopsida > Fabales > Fabaceae > Vicia > Vicia faba. The sequence goes on along the minus strand of OX451741.1, from coordinate 781,719,982 downwards.
TCTCATTGGCCGATGCTGACACTCTGATTGGTCATATTGCCTTCTGTCGCCTACCTTGATCTTCTATATCTTGGTTAGGTGTTCGGTCGCTTTGGATATCACATTTTTGTTTTACATCATATTCCCTCTCGTTTGTATCGGGTGATACGCTACCCTTGACTAGAGAATTTTTCTTATTTTCCTTACCATTTCATGTGTGTGCTCTTTCGAGCTTGTTTGTTCATTTTCTTTTTATACCATGTTCCCTTAGGATGTACTTGTTCCTTTCGGATGCAGGTTAGACCTTAGGTTGCAAACCATGCATGCTAACATTAGGTAGAGATTTCCCTTTCATCCTTGACATAGGGCCACCATTGTATGATAACATTATGGGTAGTGCTAGGCTAGTCTCCCTTAGTTGTTTTTATTCCTCTTTTGCATGTGCATTTAAAACTAAAACTTTATTTTGCTTGGCAAATTATAAAACATGCTAATTGTAATTAAACCTTTTTTCAAGGTAACAAAACATAAACCAATCAAATGTGGCATCTTTCCTTAAGGGAGTAACTCAAAACCATTTTCAGGTAAGGGCATGATTAATTTACTTTTGTGCCAACGCGTGAGTCTCCAAAGGTCAAGCTACGACTGAAGGCGGAATTAACAATGTTCATAAAAAACACAAACAAACAAAACATGTGAGTCGAACTATGGTAACTCTGATTCCTCAAAAATGATACTTAGGCATTGGGATATGGCCCAAGCAAGCACAAATTTATTTTCCCTACATTATTTTATCTTTCTTTTGCATGAATTCTTCCTTAGCAGTAAACATTAAGCATAAATTAAACACACTCATAAGATAGATAACAAAAGTGGATATCATAGAGTACTACGAGCGCGTGGGGGGCTAATACCTTCCCCTCGCGTAACATACTTTCTTACCCGATCTCTCGGTCGCAAGACCATGACTTCTTCCTTCTCAGGTTTTCTGATGTTTACATATCCCTTCACGTGGGATAAAAGACATTCTATGGCGACTTTATTGTCTAATGATTTTCAGTCAGTTGTTTCAGTTGGCGACTTCACTGGGGATAAATTGACCAATCGCTGGTCCATCCCGGAGTCGGTTCTAGCTCTTGTTTCCTTTTCTTTGGGTGTTTATTTTTATGCTTTCAGTTTATTCATCCATTATTACTTGAGCATATGTATGCATTGCATTTTACTATTTTCCATATACTACTGCTGTACTAGATCTTCTTCTTGATTGGGTGGGTGTTACAAGAGGTAAAATGCCCAATACCCAGGCCTAGTGAAAACCACAGGAACCCTATGAATATAGTGGAACATGATCTTCTAGTCGAATTTAGTTTTCTAGTACAGTCATGTCGTCCATGCTCAAATGAGACTACAAATAAGGTGTTATCATTTCACATAGGTGTTTCTATGATAGTGGCTTCAGGCGTACCCATGATTTTGAGTTACCCTTGCCTTACCCTGACCTAGTCTTTACCCGTGAGTGGGGACATGATAATCTTCATAGGTACAGATGGTGACTATGTTCAGATGGTTACTCATGTTCAGATGATGACTATGTTTAGATGGTGACTATTTGTTCTAATGGTTATGTTCTGGATTTTTGTTGGTGACTATGTTTCTTTGGTTTATGTTATGAACCTGTTATCCTGGTACTAACAGATTACGCAGAGACATTACATCAGAAATTAGTATCATGGAAGTAGTAATCCCATGATCACTTTCACTTGCATCATAGCATGTTTACTTTTTAAAAGAAAATTCCAGAAAAATGAAACTATATACTAACCTTGCATGTGCATGTCCATTCCGGGGTATCTCGCGAAGTTATGGTTTCCGTCAGTAACGCCTAGCAACAGTGATGTACCCAAGAGGACCAGAAGAGACAATCTCACTTATCAGTTCCGCTCAAGTTCTTGTCCTTCTTTGAAGAGTTTAAAAGACCGTTTAATCTGTCCTAATGCAGAGGCTTTCAGTGAAAGACATGGTGGCACTTTGACTATATTGGGTGTTCGGGTTGATAATGGAGCTCTCCGGACTCTACTTCAGTTTTACGACTATGAGTTATGTTGTTTCACCTTCCAAGACTATCATATCATTCCACTTTTTTGGAAGAGTACTCTCGTTTACTCAAGATCACCGAGTACATGCCATTTTGAACGAGCCCAATCTTGAAGTTGTTGCTAAGGCACTTTATTTGGGCCTTAGTGATGTGAAACAGAGATGTAGAAAGAACAATAGCCTACCCTTAGACTTCTTGGTCATTAAAGTAGAATAAATGGCTAGAGGTGGTACTTTGTGCGCGTTCAATGCATTAGTAGCCGCTGCATTCTATGGCACGATTCAACAAGAAAATTGAGAATCTAAAAAAAAATAGGTTGAAAGCAATAATGGGGGCAAAAACATCAGTCGATAACGAAGAGTATGCTGATATGTTGACTCGATTCCGTAGTCTGGAGATCATTGTAATCAAGAAGGATGAGGTAATTTAAAGCTTGATTTTGAAGTCTGACACGGAGGAGACAAAGCTGTTTGTGAAGGGGACTATTGCCTGGAGTGTTGAACGCTTGGGGCACAGTCTGTTGCATTATTTAGAGCTAGGAGATTGATTGTTGTATTTCCTATCTTATTGTTCCGATTACCACCAGGCTTGTTGGGCGAAATTGTTTATCTTGTACTTTTGCAACTTTCTTGTATTGAACTCTGTTGGGATTTCTCCCGTTTCCGTTATTATATGAGCAATGGTGGATATTTTCTTTTATATGGTCATTCTTATTATCATGTTGCTCGATTGTTACTGACATTGACTAAGCTGTGATAACCCGGAATGGACAATCATCTCATACATCATACATATCATGCATTTCATGAAATTGCAGGTTTTTTGGCCGAAATTATTATATGATGGCTTTGCTTCTTATGATCAGAATCTACAAACGACTTCCTTACATCCTTATTGTACTCGAGCCAACAAGCCGAGGATTATGGAGAAGATTGAGTAGAACCAGGCTGCACTCTGCAAAGACATGGACATCATGGGTGATCGAATGAATCAGCTCAGGGAAACTCTTCATGTCGTTATCTAGGGGCAAGAAGAGCTCAGATTGAGTGTTACTAAGCTGGTTGACAATGCCTCTACATCCGAGAATGGTTAGCCCATGAATGACAATGGAGGAATCCCTAAGGAAAACCCACAGATGATTGTGGATGATCACCATGATGTCATCGATCTTGATGGCCCTCCAAAGGATTCTACAACTGATTTGTCTGAAACTACCAAAATGTACAAGGCTTTGGAAGAACGTTTGAAGGCTTTGGAGACTTCCAAAAGGCCGGGATTCAGTGTTGCTGCTATGTGTTTGGTTCCGGAGATCGTGATTCCACCAAAGTTCAAAGTACCAGAATTTAACAAGTATAAGGGGGTTACATGTCTAGAGACTCATCTCCGATCATACTGCAGAAAGATGGCTGCGTATGCTAGCAACGAGTCATTGCTCATGCATTTCTTTCAAGACAGCCTAGCTGAAGCTCCATTGGAGTGGTACATGCAGTTAGAGAAAAATCATGTTATTACTTGGGGTGAGCTTGTTGATGCTTTCCTAAAACATTATCATTACAACACCCCTATGATATGGGGGAGAACTAACTTGGGTGTTTTGTGTTTGATCGCAAATGTTGCGATTAGCAAGAGTCGCCACCGACTTTTCTTTTATCCAAAAAGGAAAGGCTGAAAAGAACAGGAAAGACCTTTGAGATTACTTCTGAGTTCGGGGGATAGATTATGAAAAAGGAAGGTATTAGCACCCTTTCCATCCGTAGTTATCTACGGGCTCTTAGTTTCTTGCTAGATCACTTGCTTTGTTTGAAAAATGTGCTTTGTGTGTTTTTTGAAAGTATTTTGAAAAGGCGCCTTTGTTTAGGCAAACTTTGTAATAGTTCTCGTTCGTAAGAACGTATACAAAGTGTTGACCTTTTGAAAACATTTCACGTATTGAAAGTGTTTTAAAAGTGTTGGTGTTTGTTGTAAAAATAAGCAAGAGTATTTGATTTGAAAATGAGCAAGCAACTAGGAACAATCTACCTACTCAAAAGTCTTAGTTCATTTCTTTCTTTCCTTTGATATTTCTATCTTACCATTGATTTGGTAAGAAGCTTTATCTTTGGATGAAAAGGGACGGGCGTGGGTCATCGTATAGTCATGATAGCAATGTTGTGAGACATCTTAGCATTTCTCTTTGAGGGACTAAGATCATCTTTAAGGCAACATTCATAGTTTCATCGAGGGACTATGATCTTGTATTTGTGATTGTTTTTGCTAAGATATCCCACATGCATAACATGACCATTTTTTACAAGGCAACAAGTGAGATTACCCTAAGAGTGCATGTGTGCAAAGTGTGTTAGATTTGCATGAATTTAGTCTTTGATTAAGGGTTGTCTACTTGTTGTTTTTATCTTTCCATATATTCTATTTACTAGCATTTGTACAAAATCAATAAAATGCATAAAGATAAAATCCTACACTATTACAACCATATCGAATTGCATGAAAATATAAAGGCAAAAAAATATAAAAAGCAAGAAAAATGAGTTCTTTCGATCCAGGCTGGAGCATTCTTCGATATGCATTTCTTGGCTTCCTTAGATTGGGGCATGGAGTCAGCAAAGTCATGTCTTTCGATTGGGAGTTGGCGCCAGTGAGGTCATGGCCTTTGATTCTGGCTTTTTGAGGCTTGGAAGTCAGCATGTTGTATCCTTCGACTAGGGCCTGGAAGCAGCAGGTTGTGCCTTTCGATTGGGGCCTGAAACCAGTGCAAAATGTAACCTGCCTTTTTGTCTTCTTCGACTGGGGGTTGAAAATAGTGAGGGAATGCCTTTCGACGGGGCCTGGAATCAGTGTAGGCATGCTTTTCGTCTGGGCCTGGAAGTCAACATGGTTTGCCTCCTGGTTGCCTCTTTTGTTTGACCTGGAGAAATGGGGTAGAAGCCATAAGCTTCGTTTCCTATTTCATGTTTCTTTAGTTTTAAATGTTAAATAGCAACATGGCCTAAGGCCACGCTAGCACTGCCTTATGGCCAAGTTAGTTCTTAAAATATTTGTAAGAAAACAAAAGCAAAAACCAAAAGGAAAGGCAATAGAACAACACTATAAGGGTGCAAACAAAAAAGGAAAACAACAGTACGTACATGCTTGAAATGAAAAGGAGTTGTATTTACACGTGCTGGAAACAAAAGATGCAAGGGTAAGAGTAACTTAACTTGCTGCAACCTTGAAGGTGAACTGGACTTTGAGTGGTGGCCCTGGGTTCTCCTGGACTCGAAGGGAGGAGCCTGAAGCTTGGCCTGGGAGATTGGATTCGAAGGAAAAAAGAAAGCAAGTGTGATGCTTCTTTCCTCACTAGAATCGAAGGATACTGAAGAGTGGGGAGTTCTTCAGAATCGAAGGAGGTGAATGTTTGGGATTTTGGGTTTGTTTTCACAAGTGTTGAGAACTTATTAGTTTTGTTGTGTTTGAGAAAACATGGGAGATTCGTTCCTCTGGTCCAAAGATCCTCCCCTTTGATGTGCAAATGAGTTTTCTATTTATAGATAAAAAAATGAAATATGCAGCTGGTGAAAGAATAAAATATAGTTTCTTTGAAAGGCCAACTTCCACTTGTGTCAAATTTTTGTAAAAGTAACAAAATCGAAGGTTTAGATGGGTGGCTCCTAGTTCATAGGGGGAAAATATGCAGAGGAGACATGCATAAGGCTCAAAAACTTTCTAAAGAGGTAGTGATGTCATCAAGAGCAAGTTGGCTTGAAGAATAATTTAATATGGAGTAAGGCACAAGTTGGAGGCCTATGTAGCTTGACCTAAGAACAACTTGACCCTTTGAATCGAATACCCTATCTTTCGTTTTGGCCCTACAGATCCAGCCTTCGACCAAACTCAAGAGCAAACAAAATTGAATGTTTCCAACAATGGCTTGTCTTTCAATTTGGTCATATTCAACTGCATGTACCATTTTGAACCCTTTTGTTTTTGATTATGTAAGCCCAACCTTCGACCAAACTCAAGGCAGGCAAAACTAAATATTCCCCACAATGGCATGCCTTTCGATTGGGCCATATTCAGTTGCAGTTGCATGTACTACTTTGAATGGGAAATAAAATCTCAATGGCATAGTCAAAACAAAAGGAACTCTCGATTACCTTCTTACTTCACCAACAGAAGCCAAATGCCATAAATGAAGGTTTTCTTGAAATGGATCAAGCAGGTAGCTTCGAAGGAGGTTTCAAATCCAAACGAAAGATGTACCTAAACTTGCATTCGAAGGAGGCTTTAAGTTCAAAATGAAGGACATACCTAAGTTGCATTAGAAAGAGACTCTTGCTCAACTGAAGTTTGCCTTCAGGCACGCAGAAGGTGGGTGCTCAAACGAAGACTTGCATTCAGGCATGCAAGAGGTGATTGCCCAAACGAAGACTTGCATGCAGGCACTTATGTCTAAACGAAGACTTTTCCTTGCAGGGGGTACATGTGGCCAGAAAAAACTGGTTTCCAAAGCAAGGCACGCATGCATCATGCTTGGTGAATCGAAGGGTTTGCCTTGTAGGAGGCACTTGTGGCCAGAAAGTCATGGCCTTCGATTGAAAGCATGCAAGAAGCATACTTGTCCAATCGAAAGGCTTGCCTTTGCAGCAAAACTTGTCCATTCAAAGCAAGCATGCAGGCAGTGGAAGATACAAACGAAGCCTGCAACAAGAAGTCAAAGGCCTAGATGAAAGAGGCACGCTAGCAGCAATTTTTGAGCAATCGAAGGAGGCCAAAAGTCAACCGAAAGGTGTTGAATTGAAGGAGGCCTAATTTTCTCCAAATCTGCCAAAATATTATTTTTATCTGTTTTCTCCCTTTTTGATAGCTTCCTTTTAATTTTGGTACTGGAAAATACCAATGCACTTGTGCAAGCTTGAATCCTAAAAATATTTTTGAGAAAACCCTTGAGAATTGAGAGGGAAAATTTTGGGGTACAACAGCTGCCCTTGTTCATTCTTCTTACACCTGAAGAGTTAGATTGGAAAATCTGCCGTTCGTGACTTGAAGGTGGAAGATGATTGAACACTAGAGTGACCAGAAATTTGCACTCGAAGATGTTATGGTCGATTGTGTAGGGAATGAGCTTAAAGATGACATTTGGAGAGATGATGGATAGTTGCTGGAGATGGGCTTATAGATGCCATCCAAAGGTGACTGTTGACAGAAATTAGACTAAGTCTAAATTCTGACTTCAACTGGGGAAGAATCAGAATAAATCTTTGGAGCGGTTTATCTGAACCAAAGGAAGTATCTACCAGAAAGAATCAGGATAAACCATTGAGAGATTTAAACTAAATCAGAAGAGGTCTTTGATTTCCTGTCATTAACTGGAAGAAATAAGTCTAACCAGAGGAGGTCTTTATTTGTGATGGGCCAGTGTAGGGATGTTCTTTAGGAGACATATGAGAGGGAGGCCTGGGTAAGGCTGCTTCAGGATGAATCCATATGAAACTGCATATGGGAATGAGAAGGAACCTGTGTAGGGTTGCTTCGTGATAAGTTCGTGTAAAACTTCATCTTGGAAAGAGAAGGAACCTGTGTAGAGTTGCTTCATGATGAGTCTGTGTAAAACTTCATCTGGGAAATGAGAAGGAACCTGGGTAGGGCTACTTCATGATGAGTCTGTGTAAAACTTCATATGGAAAGAGAAGGAACCTGTGTAGGGATGCTTCATGATGAGTCAGTGTAAAACTTCATCTTGGAGAGAGAAGGAACATGTTTAGGGTTGCTTTATGATGAGTCCGTGTAAAACTTCATCTTTGTAAAGAGAAGGAACTTGTGTAGGGTTGCTTCAGCTGGTCGTGTAGATAATTTCCCTGACTTGTTACAGGTATTAATCTCTGACTTGTGAAAGAAAGATAGTTTTCCTGGCTTATTATAGGTATTAATATGGAACTTGAAAATGGTTGATAGTAGCCATCTATTGATTGACTTTTTCCTGAAAAGGTAAAACGTTATCTGTATGCAATGTCATGATGTATGAAATGCATGGTGCAATGATGTTCTCAAAATAAATGAGATTGTGTCGTATGCACTTGTCATGTATGTAACCAGAATGTATAACATCTGAAATGTTAATGAAGTGTATCTTTGTCTGGGAAAATAAATCCTTGACAAATGCTGGGGGGGTCATTGAATCCCGACCTGCTGTTGAAGAGTAGGCGTGTCTTAAAACTTTGCTTATAATGTTTCCATCGGGGATTCCTGTTTTGTTGTTTGAGGAGAACTCTGTTGGGGAATATTGATTTTGACTTGAGAAATCTTTGTGGAGAACGTTGATTCTTGCTTGGGGAAAAGAGTTCAGGAGCCTCAGCTGTCCGTTGCTCTACTGGGGAGTTATCTCTTGATGGGAAGGACAAAGTTGAACTGATATCTGGTCGGGTCTGGACTTCACAATAAATTACTGAAATTAACTGTTATCTGGTCGGGTCCAGGCTTCACAGTAATTTGCTGAATTTAACTGTTATTTGGTTGGGTCCAGGCTTCACAACAAATTCTTGAAAGGATGAAGTTGAACTGATATCTGGTCGGGTGTAGGCTTCACAACAACCTACTAAAGTTAACTGTTATCTGGTCGGGTCCAGGCTTCACAGTAATTTGCTGAGTTTAACTTTTATCTAGTCAGGTCCAGGCTTCACAGCAAATTCTTGAAAGGATGAAGTTGAAATGATATCTGGTCGGGTCCAGGCTTCACAAAAACCTACTAAAGTTAACTGTTATCTGGTTGGGTCCAGGCTTCACAGTAATTTGCTGAATTTAACTATTATCTGGTCGGGTCCAGGCTTCACAGAAAATTCTTGAAAGGATGAAGTTGAACTGATATCTGGTCGGGTCCAGGCTTCACAACAACCTACTGAAGTTAACTGTTATCTGGTCAGGTCCAGGCTTCACAATAATTTGCTGGGGATTGTAGAGTAGTCTACTGGGGAAGAGGGGTTGTGCTCCTCTAATTTTGTAGTAGTCGGAGAGGCAAACTCAAGCTTAGGAATCCTGTTGTTTGTTGGGGAAATAAACCTTGTTGCCAATCTGCTGGAGAGGTGTTTTATTTTGGTAGAAATCCTCTAGGATTCTTGAGATCGACTCAGTTGGAGAGAAAGTTTTCAGAGATTAAAACTCTGGATAGGGGTCACCCTATGAAAAGTATTTTGTGATGGATTGGTCATTTCCCCTAGTATCAGGTGCTGCCACACCGCTAGAAGATATTTGACTGTACGTAACCCTTTGTCGGGATTTACGTTCAATGCCCCAAGTGATGGAGATGGAGACTTGCCCCTGGTTATTCTGCACTTCTCGAGAGATTTCTTGGAATCTTGATTGGACTTCCCCAGGTGTGCTGGATAGCGACATGTCATTCCCCCCTTGTTGATAGGATATTTTGTCATTGGAAGTGTCATCCCATCTGAAGTGACTTTGTTCATTGAGAGAGCTTTCGTTCATTGGATATTCGTTGTGTGAATTTCTCCGCTGTCAAACAAATAGCCATATGCAAACAGCGATATTCAAATAATGCAAAGTTTATGCTTGTCTTGAAGTTTTGAAAATGTGTTTTTAGCAAGAAATTTTGTAAGAAAAATTCAACTCAAGATTTAGAGTAAAGCCTTACAGGAGTCAGGATACCTTTTGTAACAATATGCTTTCGAACCAACCCATGCTTCAATTAGGACTTTTGAAGGGTTGTAACGTGGCTTGGTTCAGGGTTTAAGAAACAAAGGATAAGGCTCAAAGTGTAATTGTACCCGCCTGTTCTTCATGATGTTCTTCAGTCATAAACTCAGCTAATTGTGTGTTTGAACTCCAAATGAGTCTGGAATGATGTTTTGGCGACGATTCTGACAAGTTTAGTTTATCGGAAGGCAGTCATTTTTTCAACATTTTTCATGTCGTTGAGGATTTGTAGTGACCTCTTTCTTTTGATTTGTCATCCCTAATTTTTTTCCTGACTGTTCTTGTTTTGAGATTACGGTCAGCAGGATTCCCCGGTTTTTCTTGAGTCTCCTTTGTAGGTTTTGACTCAGTGGGCTTTTCTTTTTGAGAGATAATTACTGCCTATTTGATAGGGAACCATCACCGTCTTTTGATTACCAAGGAATGTTTTTGATGTCATTCATTGTATTACGAAGTGAAAGTTTACGACTGAACGCGTATTTGAATTAACTGAGAGACTACCCTGCCCCAGGTTTTGACTAAAGGTTTCAATTTGTGTAAAAAAGAAAACTTCTACTTCTTTGGCTCAAAGGGGTTGACTAGGGATTATCCTCCGTATAACTCCAGTGTTTAATATTTGAAAGAACGCCGTTACATCGTCAGCAAGGTCTGTTCAAAAGCATATTGTATGAGATTTTGGCATTGTTTTCGTCATCCTCCCTCTAAAGGCTTGTAACTTTTAGCAAGAGTTGAATGTCATAAAGAGAGTAAAATTCATAGTTTAAATATAGTGAAAACGAATGGATGAATTCAAACAAACATATGCGATGCATTAATGAAATTAAGTTTTACATTAATAGATATATGTTTGAACAACAAAAGGAATTACAATTGAAAATTCAAAATGAACAAGGCACTCTCAATGATTCGACATAGGAGCAGTGATCACATTTGGAGTCTCCGGAGGGTCAAACTCAATCTCCTTGGCGTCAATCAAATTCTGAATCTTGTACTTCAACTCCCAAAAATCGTTAGTATCATGCCCGGGATTGCCGGAATAATAAGCACATGTTGCATTAGGATTGTAGTTAGGAGAAGATGTTTTGGGGTTTGGATGAGGTCTTATCAACGTAATGAGGTTCATCCTCAACAAGTGTTGTAGCGCTTGATACAACGGCATGTTGATGTTGGTAAACTGTCTTTTGGGCTCCTCTGGCCTTTGTTGATTTCCCCTTTGCTGTTGTCGGTGCGACGCAGAACCAGAGATCAGGACTGCCTCCAAATGTTGGTCATGACGACTCTTTTGACCATACACAACACTGAACTCTTTCTTGCCATTGTATGGATTTTTTTGAGCACCGGAGGGTGTAGCTCCTTGGATCTTTCCACTTTTGATGCTAGCTTCGACCCTTTAACAACTTAGTATTATCTCGGTGAACCCGGCTGAGGAGATTCTGATTAAGTGATTGAAGAAAGGTCATGTCAACGTTCCCATGAAGATGTCAATAAGCTCCCTGTCAGTTAAAGGGGGTTGTACCCTACCATCCATATCTCTCCATTTTTGGGCGTATCATTTGAAGCTTTCATTGGAACCCATGGTCATGTTCTGCAATTGCACACGAGTTAGTGCAAGATCAACGTTGTATTGGTACTGCTTGTAGAAAACAGCAGTTAGATCCTCCTAGGTATGGATGCGAGAAATCTCCAATTGATAGAACCATTCAAGTTGAGTCCCTACTAGGCTCTCTTTGAAGAAATGGATCCAAAGCTTCGGATCAGTTGTGTATGGTTGAATTTTGCGGACATAAGACTTTAAGTGCATCTTAGGGCAATAGACTCCATCATACGGGGCAAAGGTAGGGATTTTGAATTTTGGTGGGATGAGCACTCCGGAAACTAAACCCATGTCTCCTAAGTCCAAGCCATGCACACCTTGGATCTTCACAACTTTTAGTCTGTCTTCAAGTTGTTTGTATTTTTCATCCGCTGGTGGATACTGCTCTTTAGAAGAGTCATCGTCATCAGTAGCTATGTTAGCTCTAATGCTTCCAAATTCCTATTCTCGACTGTCTTTAGAAGAAGCATCTTCTTTTTGAACTAGCTGAACATGCGCCTTGGACCTTCTCCTCAAGTTAAGGATGACTGAATTTTTCTTCTTCTTTCTCTCTTTGGTGAAGAGTGTTTTCAGATCTTCCAACCCCTTGGCCAAGTTCATGAGCACTTGTTGGAATTGAGCATTTTGAGCTTGGAGATCTTTCACCGTTTGTTCCATATCCATCTTACTGAAATAAACAGTGAGAAGATAAGGAAACCTGTATAGGAGAGACCTGTCATGATATGATGCATGATATGTGGATGCATGTTTTTAAGGATCTCGCGGGGTAAACACAAGAAAATGTTAGAAATTGAATTTTAATCAACAACTTTGATTGGATAACTTTATATCGGTGGATGTCCTTCCACAAGAATTAAGCTCACCATGTCAAGTGGTTTGTAGCCGTTAACTCAAGTTTGTTGTACTTGATCTTTGACTGCGTTTGGTTAGAGGAAAATAAATCCTCTTACCCTTTGATAGACGTCTGGTTCAACGTGACCCTGCATCATAGACCCTTGAGATCCTTGAAAGGGTTATTGAAAATTCTATGTTATGTATAAATATGCAAAGTAAGCAAGTTGTTATGTATAAATAACAATAGATACACAAAGCAGATAAGTCCTTAGGTTTAGGCTTGCATGGGGTTTGTAGGTAAGTACCCTCTTAAAGTTTAGTTGGCTCAACCTGTCCTAGTGAATAGTAACCGGGTTCTAAGGGATCTCAATATCATTGATTTGTCTTCTCGGGAATTGTTTCAGCGCAAGCCTCTTTCACGGCGACCAAAATATCCCGAAAATCAAACCTGAATGAGTGTAGTATCAAGTATCTACCAACTTCGGACTACACCAAAGTCGGTCATCTCACTACATCCTAATGGCCAAGTTGGTCAAGTAAAGGGTCTAAAGTCAGTTAGTGCTTCATGACATCACTCAGCAGCCCCATATTCTCCTTGACTACTCAAGGGCTACTGGTACCGACAAATATATCACACTAACATAGCTATTGCTTAGACCATGTCGGTATACCCCGCACAGTTTCCACAATGTATTGCTACTTACCTATAAAGGTGCCCCAGATCCGGGTAGAGGATCAAATAAGCCCAAACAATGAACCAAAATTTAAAGCATGCAAGTCAAACAAAGTAAGTAAGTAAAGGTTATCTAGCCCTAAGGTAACCCCACTTTTTAGAATTACCCCAGCAGAGTCTCCAGTTCTGTGATACGGTGGGAGAACTGACTTGGGTGTTTTGCGTTTGATCGCAAAAGTTGCAGTTAGCAAGAGTCGCCACCGACTTTTCTTTTATCCAAAAAGGAAAGGCTGAAAAGAACAAGAAAGACCTTTGAGATTATTTCTAAGTTCGTGGGACAAATTATGAAAAGGGAAGGTATTAGCACCCTTTCCATCCGTAGTTATCTACGGGCTCTTAGTTGCTTGCTAGATCACTTGCTTTGTTTGAAAAATGTGTTTTGTGTGTTTTTTGAAAGTATTTTGAAAAGGAGCCTTTATTTAGGCAAACTTTGTAATAGTTCTCGTTCGTAAGAACGTATACAAAGTGTTGAGCTTTTGAAAATATTTCACGTTCGGAAAGGGTTTTGAAAGTGTTTTGAAAATAAGCAAGAGTATTTGATTTGAAAATGAGCACGCAACTAGGAACAATCTACCTACTCAAAAGTATTAGTTCATTTCTTCCTTTCCTTTGATATTGCTATCTTACCATTGATTTGGTAAGAAGCTTTATCTTTGGATGAAAAGGGACGGACGTGGGTCATCGTATAGTCATGATAGCAATATTATGAGACATCTTAGCATTTCTCTTTGAGGGACTAATATCATTTGTAAGGCAACATTTGTAGCGTCATCGAGGGACTATGATCTTGTATTTGTGATTGTTTTTGCTAAGATATCCCACATGCATAACATGACCATTTTTTATAAGGCAACAAGTGAGATTACCCTAAGGGTGCATGTGTGCAAAGTGTGTTAGATTTTCATGCATTTAGTCTTTGATTAGGGGTTATCTACTTGTTGTTTTTATCTTGCCATACATCTTATTTACTAGCAGTTGTACAAAAGCAATAAAATACAGGAAGATAAAATCCTACACTATTACAACCATATCGAATTGCATGAAAATACAAAGGCAAAAAAAGATAAAAAGCTAGAAAAATAAGTTCTTTCGATCCAGGCTGGAGCATTCTTCAATTTGCATTTCTCGGCCTCCTTCGATTGGGGCATGGAGTCAGCAAAGTCATGTCTTACAATTAGGAGTTGGCACCAGTGAGGTCATGGCCTTTGATTCTGGCTTTCTGAGGCTTGGAAGTCAGCATGTTGTATCCTTCGACTGGGGCCTAGAAGCAGCAGGTTGTGCCTTTCGAATGAGGCCTGGAACCAGTTCAAGATGTAACCTTCCTTTTTGTCTTCTTCGAATGGGGGTTGAAAACAGTAAGGGAATGCCTTTCGACGGGGTCTGAAATCAGTGTAGGCATGCTTTTCGTCTGGTCCTGGAAGTCAACATGGTTTGTTTTGCACCCTAAAATTTTCCCTCTCATATCTCTCAAAACATTTCAAGAAAAATCTCCAAGTGGTTCAAGATTGCTCAAAAGTTGGACAGTCAAATCATCTCCTAAGGCAGTCAACCCCAAATTAGGGTTTTGTGTTGCATCAAGATCCTTGAGTCCAAATGACCTCAAGTGCTCCCCCAATGTCTTAATACGCTCTCAAGATCATCCATGCCAAATTTCAAGCCTTGCAGAGGAAGTTTGCTCAGTCAATTGCTCAAAGGGTCCAAAAATCGACTTTACTAGGGCAAAAGTCAACTGTGACCCAAATACAGTCAAACTTCAAGATTTTTTGTCAACATTCTCATTTTGAAGGATATTTCATCATTTTATCAAGGGTTGATCATGATTCATCAAGGATTGCTCAAAATTCATCAAGACTCAAAAGTTGCTAAATTAGGGTTTTGTAGGAAACGTCAACTCAACTTTGACCAAGCATAACTTTCTCATACTTTATGCGAAATGACCCATCCAAATCTAATTTTTAATAGGATGCAATTTCCTACAATCCATCTTCATACCCAAAGATCAGAAAATGCGCTCACAAAAAGTTACAAATTTGGACATTATAGGTCATTTTTGAAAGTCAACAAAAACACCTTTTTTGCCAAAGCTTATAACTTGAGCATGTTATATCAAAATGAGATGAAACCAAAAGTGTTGGTTAGAGGACATCTCAAGATTTCTATAAAGTCCAAGAACACCTCCAAAGGTTCAAAATCGAAGAAGTTATGCATTGTTGAAGTTGGGCATTTTTGCAAAATTGCCAAAAGTCAACTATTCCCAAAACTTCAAATTTTGTCAAATGGGCCCATTCTTTTCAACTTGATTTGGACTTGCCCCATTGCACACGTGTCCTAGCTTCAGCCTTGTGTCCATTTATCAATTTTGTTATTTTATTTTATTTTTTATTGAATTAATTAATTTTTAATCAATTTAAATCAAATAAAATCCCAAAACTTGATTACATGAGATCTTTTTCTATTTTCAGGACTTAATCATCATCAATATCATGATCAAATTCGTATCAAGCATTCCATGTGCAAAAAGATTGGATTTTTGGCAAATTAGGCAAGTTATCAATGGTGGATCAAATCCAATCTCAAGGCATTGATGTGGAAAGATTCAAGACCAATTTGTTGACCTAATACATTGCAGCATACATATACAATCCAAGGCACACGAATTTGAGACCTAGAGGCTGCAAGAACACCAAGAATCAAACTTGAAAAATTGACAAAAAGTGTGAAACTGAAATCATCCTTGGAGGCATTTTTAGAAGTGAAACTCAACACCAATCGCTTGCTGGACAATCACTGAGTCAGAATCAATCCAAAGCAAGATCTCATAGCCATCAAAATGCACTGTAAGCATCACGTTTCATGGCCCTGTATTCAAAATCGAAACTCCATATTTTTGCATCTTTCTGACTAATCTTTGATATAGTTATGATGCTTATGAAATTTCTGAACTTTTGGCATTGTTTGATTGCATTTATATGGACTGTAACCCCATAACCGAATCTAGGGTTTTGTAGTTTGTTTTTTGGGCATTTTATTTACAGGCAAAATTAGTTCCATTGATGGACATGGACGTGACCAGGGGAGATAGACGAGCATAACCATAGTCTTGGATTTGATTTTCATGGCCTAGAACTGATTTTAGGGTGGACATACGAATTTAGCTCCGAATATAAATCCACAGGTAAATGTACAGGGTTGAAGGAAGAAGACGAAGACGTGTCTCCCCCTGGTTGGACAGTTCAAACTTGGCGCATTTTATTTTTTTTGTTCTGGCATATTATGTTGTTTTCCATATTATTATTATTATCCAGTATATTGACAATTGAAGCGTGATGGCTGAGTGGTAGTGGCGTGTGTTCAAAATCCAATAGGACATGGGTTCGAATCCCAGGTCCCCCCATATGCTTTGTATTTTTTGCTTCAGGTGATCCAGTGCTGACTCAAGCATGTAGCCTGTCAAACTCCCTCATTCAACCAATGGAAAGATGGCCCCAGGCCAAATCTGATGGCCCAGATGAAACGTCCACCATACTCCCTAGTCAAATGCATACACTGGATTCCAAAAAGTCAACCAGGCCTGCACATTTGGGCCAAGGAATTTGCTATCAAGACCTCCAAAATCAGGCCCAAACCTCTAATTCTTTCTATTTTCTTTTTATCTATTTTAATTGTTTGTTTTATTATTTTTTAATTATTAATTAACCAATCAAACTTTTTTCTTCATAAAATTAAAAACCAAAAAATATTTTCTTATTCAAATTAAATTTCAGCATTGTATTTTTGATTAACAATATTAATTTGATTAATTTAGTTTTAATTAGGAATAACTTTTAATATATTTTGCAATAATTAAAATTAACTAGATAATTAGGTTTTATTAACATTGATTAAATTTATTTTTATTTCTTTAAATATAAAAAACCCAAAAATATTTTAATTAATTAATTTATTTATTAATTTAATAATTAATCTAGTTTAATTTCTTTCATAAATTCAAAACAAACCAAAAAAATCTTTTCTTTAATCAAAGGGTCAAAACCCTAAAACTTGCGCCCGATTTAATTTCCCGCACGCGATCCATTTTATTCAATATTGTATCTGTTTCCGGAATGTAATAGCTTAATAGGACTTTAAATATTTTCAACGCTTTATTTATTTTCCGCATTTTAATTTCAAGGGTTGCTTTTGGCGATGTAAATACCCGACGCCTTGTAATAGTTAGTTTAATTTCTGCAACTTATAAACTGTTAGATGTTTGATAATAGGGAATGCATGACAAGATTGAACGTTTAAACCTAAAATCAACATAGATCACCCATAACATGTACAAAGACAAAATAACTGAAAAATGACACACTCGCACATGCGCACTCTTAGAGTACACCTCACTTGGTTGCCTTCGTAACGCGGTCATTAAGTATAGGTCACTTTAGAGGTCGCCCTCTTGTCCAAAGATCATAGTCGCCTCAAAACGGTTGCCTCGGATATTGTTGCCTCAAAACAAATGATCTAAGACATTAGGGTTACCGCTAAGGCGTCTTAACATCGCTTTGGTGACCGTAAGTCCCTAATTCAAATTAACCCTTAAAACTCCAACAACGATGCTACCTACTCATCAATAGTGGGATAGCATTGTCTAAAGGACATTAGCACAAATTGATTCCTTTTTCGAGTAGGTAGATGGTTCTTAAGTACTTGCTCTTTCAAAACAAAACAAATTTTCACACTTACACTCCTTTTTCAAACAAAGACTTTTTCAAACCCACAAACACAAAGAAAATCAATTTTGAAAACACTATGAGCAAGTACCTAAGAGCCCGTGGATAACCACTAATAGAAAGGGTGCTAACACCTTCCCTTTCTATAATCTACCCCCCGAACCCAAGAAACATCTCGAAAAAGGAATTTTTCTGTGCTTTTTTACTTTCCTTGTTGGATAAAATAAAAGACGGTGGAGACTCTTGCTTACCGCGACATTTTGCAAAAACAAACACAAAACACAAACCAGCATTCCAAAAAACAGTCAGTTCTCTCCCACTGTATCACAGAACTGGCGACTCTGCTGGGGAGTCATGTTTAAGTGGGGTGTACCTTAGGATTAGATCATTGTGTTTTCAATTTTTTGCTTTGTATGCTTTATATTTGTGGGCTTGTGTCGGAGTTACTATAGATCCTAACCCGAATCTGGGGGATACCCTTTAGGTAAGTAGCAATAAACTGTGAGGGAACTGTACAGCATAGACCGATACGGTTGAAGCAGTAGCTACGTTGGTGTGGCACTTTAGTCTGTACCGATATCCCTTGTGTTGGAACGAGGAGAATATGGGTCTTCTAAGGGGTCATTAAGCACCAACCGACCTTAGAACCTTTAAATTGACCAACTTGGCCATAGAACAGTAGCAGTATGCTACACTCATTGAGACTAAACTCTCGCGATGATTCCGGCTGCAAGAAAAGGTTGCTAAACTGGAATTATGACCGATTGAGGGTAGTCAGTTATATTGAGACCCTCTAGAACCCGGTTACTATTTTTAGGACAGGTTTAAACCAACTGAACTGAAAGAGGGTAGTACCTAAGCTCCTTGCCAGCCTGAAATCTAAGGGCTATCTGTGTGACTTGTGTGCCTTTACCATGTTTGCTATTTGTGGATACTTGTGGTGTGCTTTCTATCATGACATCATGACATCATAACATTGCATACATCTTGCATTGGACTAACCTATTTTAAAGACAGGAGGGATTCATCTTTGTTCTGTTTTGTAGGTCATGATGCCCATGCGTAGGAATACCATCCGGATAAACTTTGTCCAGGTTCCCACCATGCTTAAATAATTTATTGCAAAGATGCCTGATACTACCTCCTTCATCAGAAGACATGGGTATCTTCTCAGTTTGGTCACCTCCAAATTGGACGAGCAGATGATGAGTGTTTTGGTCCAATTCTATGATCCGCTGTACCATTGCTTTACTTTTCAGGACTACCAGTTGATTCCCACCTTAGAAGAGTTCTCTGATCTACTCAGTATCTCTATTCTGGAGTAGACCCCGTTTACTGGTTGGGAGAAGATCCTTAGGCCAGAAGAGATTGCTTCAGCCCTTCACATGACCAAGGATGAGGTAATGACTAATTGGGAGACTAGAAGTGGAGCAAAGGGCTTTCTGACTAAGTTCTTGGTTAGTAAGGCTAATTATTTCTGGGATAGTCTAGACTTCAAGGCATTCGAAGATATTCTCGCTCTTCTAATATATGGCTTGGTATTGTTTCCGAATCCTGACTCATTTGTTGATGTGAATGCGGTGAAAATATTCATCTCTCGTAATCATGTACCCACTCTCTTGGGTGACATTCTTCATCAGCTTTATGCCCGTACTGCTAGAAAGCGGGGAACCTTGATGTGTTGTGCTCCATTATTGGCGAGGTGGTTTATTTCTCACCTCCCTAAATCAGTGCTGAAGAACAAAGAAGGCATGGGATGGGCCTATAGGGTTATGTCTCTCTCTCATAATGACATTATCTGGACTATCAAGGGTATGGACGAGGTGGCTATTATTAATCGATGTGGGGAGTACCCCAATGTTCCCCTGATAGGAACCAACAGAGGAATTTCTTACAATCCATGCTTGGCTTTACGTCAGTTTGGGCGAGCCAGAAGAGAAGGACCTCATGAGCTGCTAATGCCTAGTATCATCTTTGATTTTCAAGGGGATATCGACGAGCAAGGCCGCAGATTCATAAGGGCTTGGGAGAGAGTTCACAGATCTGATCCACATGAGCTGGGTCCAAAGACTTCCCTTCCGATGGAGCTATATCTCATATGGGTTCGTATCCGTGCCCAAAAGCTGGGAATTTCGTATGAAGCCGTCTTGCCTATCATTGTTGAAGTTGCTAATGAAGAAGGGGTTCTTCCGACCATCCTCCATCCTCATATGCCCACTGACATTGGGGTACTGAAAAGGTCTTGGATGCAGCTGAGAGAAGAGCGGGACACTTATCGAGAAAAGTTTAACGAGCAAGAGCAGAAGATCCAGAAGTTGACTAGGCAACTGGAGAACGAGCGAATCCTCAATGACTATGTCCGCACCGACAAGAAGCGACCATGGGAGCACTGATTGTCCTTTGATTATTTCCTTTCCAGTTTTTATTTACTTTTCAGTATTTCCTTTCTTGTAATGCCTTAAGGGCAATTTGTTGAACAATTTGAATTTCATGTTTACCTAATAAAAGTGTGTTTCCTTTTTGGTTTACAAATTTGAATCTCTCGATGTCTTTGAAATCATAGCATACGCATTTCATCCCATGCACCTCATAACAGGTACCATTACAAGTCTCTTATCTTCTTCGCTGTTCATTTCAGCAACATGTCTGCTGAACCATCAACTGAGCAAGCAATTAAGGCCATACAGGCTCAAAATGTCCAATTTCAAGAGCTGTTCATGAATCTAGATAAGGGTTAGCAAGATCTGAAGACCCTGATTCTTAAAGAGAAGAATAAGAAAAAGAATAGGATAGTCTTGTTTAACACAGGTCACAGGTTTGGAAAAAGGCTACAGGATGAAGTTGATTTTACCACCTCATATGGAGGGAAAGATAGTCAGGAAGAAAGGAGGGCTCCTAGCCATGTGGTCTCAGACAATGAGACGAACTTCGACAAAGACCAGTATCCTCCGTCCGAGGATAAATAAAAACAACTGGAAGACTGGTTGAGTGCAATGGAGGTATAGAAAGTGCCTGGTCTGGACTTTGGTGATCTAGGTCTATCATCTGGGGTGGTAATTCCACACAAGTTCAAGGCACCAGCCTTTGCTAAGTATGACGGAGTTTCTTGTCCGAAGCTGCACCTTCGGTCATATGTAATGAAGATTCAGCCGTACACCGCTGATAAGAACCTATGGATCCACTTCTTTCAAGAAAGTCTCTCAAGGACTCAGCTTGAATGGTTTTACCAGTTAGACAGAGCCATTATCCACAGTTGGGAAGATTTGGCTGCTGCTTTCTACAAGCAGTACCAATACAATGCTGACCTGGCTCCCACGCGTACGCAACTCCAGGGTATGTAAATGGGAATGGGTGAAGGTTTCAAAGGTTATGCTTAGAAGTGGAGGGACCTCGCTGGAAGAGTGCAATCACCCTTGGCTGATCGGGAGCTTGTAGATATGTTTCTGGGGACCTTGTCTGGTCCATTTTTCAACCATCTGACTGGAAGCTCTTCGTCTGGATTTACAGAGCTAATTATGACCGGTGAAAGGATTGAGGCTGGTATTAAGGCTGGTAAGATACAAAAAGGTGCTTCATCGAGCATCGAGAAAAAGCCTTTTAAGAAGGAGTCCAGTGCTGTTTACAGTTTGAAAAGCCAGAATAGACCTGAACGCCGCCAAGCTGTTAATGCGGTTGTTATTTCAAGACCTGCTGGTGCTACTCAGCGCAACAATCAACAAAAGACCGAGAGACCTCGAAGGCAATTCACCCATCTCAACATGACTTTGTCTCAGATTCTGCCGCAGTTATTAAAGACCAATCTAGTAACTCTAAGGGAGGCTCCGCAGAATCCCAACATTGCATCACCTAAGTACAACCCTAATGCCTGCTGTGCTTTTCACTCTGATAGCCTGGGACATAATACAGATGATTGTTGGGCTTTGAAGAACAAAATACAGGACATAATTGATGCTAAGGAGATTGAGTTCGAGGCGCCCGAAAGACCTAATGTTGTGACTGCTCCTATGCCCAAGCATTAAGTGAATGCTATAGATGAAGACTCGTTTGTGGTTTCGGTGAACGACATTGTTACCCCTTTAATGACTGTGAAGAAGAACCTTTTGCTATCCGGTTTATTTCCGGGCTGTGACATAGGTTGTCGTATGTGTTCTGCCCTACCAACCGGTTGCCCACTTTTAAAATCAGGTGTCCAACGCCTGATGGATAGTAAAGAAATTCTGTTTGAGAAGACTGTTGTTCCCTTAGTTCATACTGAAGAAGTTGCTATTATCACCATTTTCGAAAATTCTTCCAAGGCTCCCTCGAGGAAGCCTGTTAGAATTACATTTGTTCCAAGAATCGCACCATTGATCATCACTGTTCCTGGGCCTATCCCCTATACATCTGATAAAGCTGTCCCTTGGCACTACGGGGCTGATGTTTATTTTCATGGAGTTAAACAAGAGTTGGATGCTGATACTGACTTCAGCAATATTGTTGGACCTGCTAAAGTCACCCGCAGCGGAAGACTTTTCTCACCTGATATCTCTCCACCAACTTCCCGAAAACCTGTTGTTATTACACTTGCCAGTGTACCTACTACTATTCCTGTTCAAGTTCCTATTCTTACCCCTGTCGCCGAGTCATCTGACACTCGGGGCAAAGGGACCACTGATGAGCCTGCCCGGATGGAGGCACCAAAGACAATTACTGTTGAAGCCTCTAGACAAGAGATGGAAGAGATTTTAAAGATCATAAAAAAGAGTGACTACAATGTAGTCGAGCAGCTGGGGAAAACCCCATCCAAGATCTCTATGTTTTCACTGATGCTATGCTCAGAGGCCCATGCCAAGGCTCTGATTGCTTTCTTGAAGACTGCACACGTACCGCAAGAAACATCAACTGATTAGTTTAAAGATTGTGTGGCTAGTCTGACTGCTGATAATGGGTTGGGTTTCTCTGACTCCAATTTGACTGCTAAAGGTAAGAAACACAATGATGCCCTGCATGTCTCCATTGAATGCAGGGGCACTACTCTTGCTCATGTATTGGTGGATACTGGTTCCTCATTAAATGTCTTGCCTAAGAAAGCTCTAGACCGGTTGGACTGTGAAGGGTTGGAGCTGAAACCAAGCAACATTGTCGTCAGGGCCTTTGATGGGTCTAAGAGGATGGTGCATGGAGAAGTGGATATTCTGATTAAGGTTAGTTCTCAGGTTTTCAACTCTACATTCTACGTAATGGACATTCGGCCATCTTATTCTTGTTTTCTGGGTCACCCATGGATCCACAAAGCTGGGGCCGTAACCTCAATGCTCCACCAGAAGGTGAAGTACCCAATGAAAAGGAATATTGTGACAGTGCAAGGAGAGGAGGAGTACATGGTGAGCCACCTCAACTCTTTCCGGTATGTAGAGATGGATGGGGAGTTCATTGAGACGCCATTTCAACATTTTGAAGAGGTTCCCAAACACTGGCATCAACTGAGACTGTTCTTGAAGATTCTCCTATGAAGATGGCTTCCTTTAAGGATGCTCGGGCTGTTGTCGAGAAAGGTGGGTGTGCGAATTGGGGCCAACTCTCTGATTTTGCACAGAAGACTAACAAGTTTGGTTTGGGTTTCACTGCAGAGGCTCAAAAGGCTGTTCGAAATGCACGGATCGGAAGACCCCCACTGTTCATCAGCAATTCAGGAGTAAATGCCATTGAAGACGACATTGACGAGTCTGAGTTCGACAATTGGATCTATCCTACGACCGACGGTGGACCAAGCAACTGGGCAGTAAAGGACTTCATCCCTATTTCTTTTGTTACCCAGTAATGAAACTTTTGTTTTGAATTTGTAACAGACAATGTTTTAAACTCTACGGCCCGATGTCTTACCCGGGCCACCGTGGCTTCATTTGTGAGGGCTTTATGTGTGTCATTTACATATATCATTAATAAAAGAATTGGATGTTTCTTGCATTTCAAATTTTGCGCTCCGTGTTTTTCTTTTATTACATATTGCAAAACAACTATTTTACACACACTCACATATACAGGTCTACGTCCACTCTGGATCTCACTGGTAACGACTCTGCTACTTCCAGTTATGACTTCGAAAATCTGATTAACTTAGCCGAAGACGAAGGTGAAGATGATTGCGAAGTGCCTGGTGAACTTGCAAGACTGCTACTCCAAGAAAAGAGGGCCATTCAGCCGCACGAAGATCCGGTGGAATCGGTAAATTTGGGTACAGAGGTAGACAAGAAAGAGGTCAAGATTGGTGCAAATCTGGAGCCTAGTGTGAAGCAACGGTTGATTCAAATGCTGCGTGACTATGTTGAGATCTTTGCCTGGTCTTATGAAGATATGCCTGGGTTGGATACCGATATTGTGGTTCACCGATTTCCTACCAAGGAAGAATGTCCTCCAGTGAAACAGAAGGTCCGCCGAATGCGCCCAGAGATGTCTGAGAAAATCAAGGCTGAAGTTATGAAACAGTTTGACGTCGGTTTTCTAGCAGTTACTTCTTACCCTCAGTGGGTTGCCAATGTGGTTCCTGTACCGAAGAAAGATGGTAAGGTTCGAATGTGTGTTGACTACATGGATCTGAATAGGGCAAGCCCCAAGGATGATTTCCCTCTGCCTCATATCGATGTTCTGGTTGACAACACCGCTCAGCATAAAGTCTTCTCCTTTATGGATGGTTTCTCCGGTTATAATCAGATTAAGATGGCTCTCGAAGACATGGAGAAGACAACTTTTGTTACTCAGTGGGGTACCTTTTGCTACAAGGTCATGCCTTTTGGATTGAAGAATGCTGGGGCAATGTATCAGCGTGCCATGGTTGCTTTGTTTCATGACATGATCCATCATGAGATTGAAGTATATGTCGATGACATGATTGCAAGATCCCAAACTGAAGAAGAACATCTGGACCACCTTCAGAAGTTGTTTGACAGGTTGAAGTTGTACAAGCTGAGATTAAACCCGAACAAGTGAACCTTCGGGGTGAGATCTGGCAATCTGCTGGGTTTTGTTGTAAGCGATAAAGGTATTCAAGTGGATCCTGCCAAGGTAAAAGCCATACAAGAGATTCCAGCTCCCCAAACAGAGAAAGAAGTCAGAGGCTTTCTGGGACGACTAAACTACATTGCCTGATTCATCTCGCACCTGACTGATACTTGTGAACCAATCTTCAAGTTACTGAAGAAAGATCAAGTGGTACGTTGGAATGATGAATGTCAGGCCGCTTTCAAAAGGATCAAAGAGTATCTCCAAGAGCCACCTATTCTGATGCCACCAGTTGAGGGGAGACCTTTGATCTTATACTTTATAGTACTCGACAATTCAATAGGGTGTGTGCTGGGGCAGCATGACGAGTCTGGCCAAAAAGAGCATGCTATTTATTACCTTAGAAAAAAGTTTACCGACTGTGAGACCCGATACTCACTGCTCGAGAAAACTTGCTGCGCTTTGGCATGGGCTGTTCGCCGGATGAGACAGTATATGCTGACTCACACTACTCTATTGATTTCAAAAATGGATCCAATCAAGTATATCATCG
The DNA here is from genome assembly GCA_948472305.1 of Vicia faba. NCBI lineage: Eukaryota > Viridiplantae > Streptophyta > Magnoliopsida > Fabales > Fabaceae > Vicia > Vicia faba. The sequence continues at coordinate 781,694,821 of OX451741.1, read as the reverse complement.
AGAAGCCTGCCTTGTCTGGAAGAATAGCAAGATGGCAGATGATCTTGACTGAGTATGACATACAGTACACGACCCAAAAGGCAATCAAGGGAAGTGTGTTGGCAGGCCATTTGGCACATCAGGAAGTGGATGATTACCAGTCTATGAACTTTGAATTCCCGGACGAGAATATCATGTTGGTGACTGATTGTGAGACACCTGGACCGAATGAAGGACCCTAGTAAGGATCCCGATGGTCCATGTACTTTGATGGAGCTTCAAACGCTTTGGGTAATGGCATTGGTGCCGTGATCATATCTCCTAAAGGCTCTCATACTCCGTTCACCGCCCGACTATGTTTCAACTGCACGAACAATATGGCGGAGTATGAAGCATGCATCATGGGTCTTCGAGCAGCAATTGACCTAAGGATTAAGTTTCTAAGTGTCTTTGGAGATTCCGCTCTCTTGATTAGTCAGATCAAGGGCGAGTGGGATACGAAACACCCAAATCTTATTCCTTAAAAGGAGTATGTGTTGACTTTACTTCCGCACTTTGAGGAGATAACCTTTGAACACTTCCCAAGAGAGGAGAATCAGTTGGCGGACACGCTAGCTACAATGTCTTCTATGTTCAAAGTCAATTGGGACAACGAAGCTCCCCGGATTATCATTGAAAGATTGGACGAACCTGCACATTATTGTGACATTGAGATTGAAGAGGTAGCAGATAAACCCTGTTTTCATGAGGTGAAGAGATACCTTGAGGCTCAGGAATACCCCGAGGGTGCATCTGTTAATGATAAGAAGTTTCTGAGGAGGTTCGCGGAAAAGTTCTTCATCAACAATGGTATTCTTTACAAGCGTAACCATGATTCAACCTTACTACGATGTGTGGATAAGAACGAGGAAGAAAAGATCATGGCGGAGTTACATGAAGGTACTTTCGGAACTCATTCCAGTGGACACACCATGGAAAAGAAAATCCTTCGGGCAGGATATTATTGGTCTACAATGGAAGCCGACTGTTATCAGCATTCTCGGACATGTCACAAGTGCCAAGTCTATGCTGATAAGGTTCACATACCTCCAGTTCCTCTGAACGTATTGACAGCTCCATGGCCTTTTGCAATGTGGGGCATTGATATGATCAGCGAGATCAGACCTACGGCATCCAATGGGCAACATTTCATCCTGGTAGCTATTGATTATTTTATGAAGTGGGTTGAAGCAGCTTCCTTTCCTACCGTAACCAAGAACGTTGTGGCACAGTTTATTCGGCATAATCTGATCTGTCGATACGGTGTACCAGAGAGGATCATTACGGACAATGGTACCAATCTCAACAATAAGATGATCACTGAGCTCTGCAAGCAGTTCAAGATACAGCATCACAACTCTTCGCCTTACCGGCCGAAGATGAATGGGGCTATTGAAGCGGCTAATAAGAACATTAAGAAGATTGTGCAGAAGATGACAGTGACATACAAAGACTGGCACGAGATGTTACCATTTGCTCTTCATGGGTACCGCACCTCAGCGCAGACGTCAACAGGGGCAACACCTTATTCCTTGGTATATGGCATGGAGGCAGTCTTGCCCATTGAAGTTCAGATACCCTCTCTTCGGATCATGAAGGATGCAGGTTTAAGTGAAGATGACTGGATTCAGACCCAACTTGATTAGCTAAACCTAATCGACGAAAAGAGACTTACTGCTATTTGACATGGTCAGACGTACTAAAAGCGGATGATCAAGGAATTTAACAAGAAAGTCAGACGACAAGAGTATCAAGTCGGGGACCTGGTAATCAAGTGAATTATCCTACCTCAAGGTGATCCCAGGGGTAAATGGACCCCTACTTACGAAGGGCCATTTGTGGTTAAGACTATTTTCTCAGGAGGAGCTATGATTCTAACCACCATGGATGGTAACGACCTTCCTCACCCCGTCAATGCAGACATAGTGAAAAGATACTACGCATAATCAAAGACCCGCTAGGTTGAATGGCCTAGGCAAAAATAAGGGCTTCCCGGCGAACCAAAAGGGTTTGGGCAAAAGTAAGGGATGAAAATAAAAAAAAATCTGTACACCCGGCAAGTCGAAAACCTGAAAAGGCGGCTTGGGCAAAAAAGGGGTATCCCGGTGGACTGAAAACCCGAAAAGGCGGTCCAGGAAAAAATTAGGGATCAAAGCGTAACACTTTGTCTCATTGGATCACTTTGCATCCAGACTTCGGTATCAACTTTTAAGCTCAGACGACACTAATTAATCTGATCTACCTTCAACCATGTAGCAAAGTGATGAGATGCTTGAGGATATAAAGGCAATAGCAGAGTTGGAACCCAGTAGGATTGTTCACATAACTGTTTTGTTTTTCACAATTTGTGTAAATTCCATCTGCTCGGCGGCGTTCTCTTACTAGGACGTCAGCCTCTTTTACATAAACGCCTATTTACAGGCCAAACTTCAAAATCAATACAATTCATTTTCAAAGAAATTTCAAACTATTCTTCTTTACCTGTTTTGTTTTGCAAAGAACGTCCAATGTTCATTTTTGATATATGCATTTGACATTAAGTGCTGCTCATGAATATTTACATGCGAAACAAAAGACGATTACGGGTAATATCAGAAACAGGGGCAATAAAAATTGTCCAAATTGTATAGTTGCTTTGTCCACCAGGTACCGGGTAAATTCATCTGAAGAATATGGCTAAGATACCTTCACTCCCCGCAGAATAAGGTAGTAATGGTAGCTCTCCCCCCAGCTGGGACTTACAACTATGAACGAATCAACAATACTCTCCCCAAGCAGAGTTGATCTACCATCAATACGAAAAGGCTTGATATCCCCGACAGTCTTAATATTCCCTAGCGGAGTATAAGAATATTCCCCGGCAGAATACAAGATACCCCCAGTGGAGTTAAAATTTTCCCAGCGCAGTCTGAAAAAGCTTCCCCAACGGAGTTGAAGCATCATCCCCAGTAGACTTTGGAAGTTTATCCCCAGCTGAGTACAAAATAGATCTCCCCAGCCGAGTTCAAAGGATCATCCCCAACAGAATTCAGAGGATTATCCCCACAAAAGTCTAACAGGTTATCCCCAGTAACGTCGCCACTGAGAGATCGTCTCCAGAGGAAGTTCTTTCCTTTCACAAACAGGGATTCAATCCCCAATAGGATTCAGTATCACCAGCAACGATAATTCGTCTCCAACGAAACTTATTGGTTGAATCCTCAGCAGAGCATCTCTTCCCCACAGAGTAATATCTAGTTTATTCCCCCAACGGAGTCATCCTCTCCTGCAGGTTTATTCTCTTCGTTCGCCATCCCCAGCGGAAACGAAGAATCCAGCACTATCCTTTAGCAGCTGTCCGGGATTTATTTTCCCCAGCTAAAACATTACATTTCCATACATCATGATACATGCATATACGCATCATACCATACAATCTCATTTATGTTGAGAGCATCATTGCTTGATATATATCATGCATTTCATATATCATGACATTGCATATGACTGACTCTTTACCGTTTCACGGAAAGACGAATCAGTAAACACCGCTGACTACTCATATGACCTAGTAGTCCCATCAAAAGAAAAACTACATCTATGGAAGACTTTTTTCTAGTTCAGCTAAATCGATTCGAAGATTTTTCTGATTCTTATCCGGTCAAAGTTAATCCAAGACCTTCTATGGTTCAGTCAGATTGACATTAAGATCTCCCTGATTCGTATTCCAGTTGAAGATATTCCAAGACTTTTGTCTGGTTCAGTTAAATCGATCCTAAGATTTTGGTGATTCTTATCCAGTCATAGTTAATCCAATACCTTCTCTGGTTTAGTCATATCGACACTAAGATCTCCCTGATTCGTATTCCAGTTGAAGATATTCCAAGACTTTTGTCTGGTTCAGTTAAATCAATCCTAAGATTTTTCTGATTCTTATCCAGCCAAAGTTAATCCAAGACCTCCTCTGTTCAGTCAGATCGACGCTAAGATCTCCCTGATTCGTATTCCAGTTGAAGATATTCCAAGACTTTTGTCTGGTTCAGTTAAATCGATCCTAAGATTTTTCTGATTCTTATCCAGTCAAAGTTAATCCAAGACCTTCTCTGGTTCAGTCAGATCGACGCTAAGATCTCCCTGATTCGTATTCTAGTTGAAGATATTACAAGACTTTTGTCTGGTTGAGTTAAATCGATCCTAAGATTTTTCTGATTCTTATCCAGTCAAAGTTAATCCAAGACCTTCTCTGGTTTAGTTGGATCGATGCTAAGATCTCCCTGATTCGTATTCCAGTTGAAGATATTCCAAGACTTTTGTCTGGTTCAGTTAAATCGATCCTAAGATTTTTCTGATTCTTATCCAGTCAAAGTTAATTCAAGACCTTCTCTGGTTCAGTCAGATCGACGCTAAGATCTCCCTGATTCGTATTCCAGTTAAAGATATTCCAAGACTTTTGTCTGGTTCATCTAAATCGATCCTAAGATTTTTCTGATTCTTATCCAGTCAAAGTTAATCCAAGACCTTCTCTGGTTCAGTCAGATTGACGCTAAGATCTCCCTGATTCGTATTCCAGTTGAAGATATTCTAAGACTTTTGTCTGGTTCAGTTAAATCGATCCTCAGATTTTTCTGATTCTTATCCAGTCAAAGTTAATCCAAGACCTTCTCTGGTTCAGTCATATCGATGCGAAGATCTCCCTTATTCGTATTCCAGTTGAAGATATTCCAAGACTTTTGTCAGCTTCAGTTAAATCGATCCTAAGATTTTTCTGATTCTTATCCAGTCAAAGTTAATCCAAGACCTTCTCTGGTTCAGTCAGATCGATGCTAAGATCTCCCTGATTCTTATTCCAGTTGAAGATATTCCAAGACTTTTGTCTGGTTCAGCTAAATCGATTTGAAGATTTTTCTGATTCTTATCCAGCCAAAGTTAATCCAAGACCTTCTCTGGTTCGGTTAGATCGACGCTAAGATCTACCTGATTCCTATTCCAGTTAAAGCCCAGACCACCTATCAACAGTCTCCAAATGGCATCTGTAAGCCCATTCCCGACATCACAAGGCTGATACCACTTCATGCGAGTGCAAATTTCTGGGCACTCTAGTGTTCAATCATCTCCCACCTTCGGATCACGAAAGGCACGAAAGCCAATCTACATCCTCAGGTTTAAGAAAATTGAACAGGGGCAGTTGTTGCACCCCAAAATTCTCCCTCTCATATCTCTCAAAACATTTCAAGAAAAATCTCCAAGTGGTTCAAGATTGCTCAAAAGTTGGACAGTCAAATCATCTCCTAAGGCAGTCAACCCCAAATTAGGGTTTTGTGTTGCATCAAGATCCTTGAGTCCAAATGACCTCAAGTTCTCCGAAATGTACTAATATGCTCTCAAGATCATCCATGCCAAATTTCAAGCCTTGCAGAGGAAGTTTGCTCAGTCAATTGCTCAAAGGGTCCAAAAATCGACTGTACTAGGGCAAAAGTCAACTGTGACCCAAATAACGTCAAACTTCAAGATTTTTTGTCAACATTATCATTTTGAAGGATATTTCATCATTTTATCAAGGGTTGATCATGATTCATCAAGGATTGCTCAAAATTCATCAAGACTCAAAAGTTGCTAAATTAGGGTTTTGCAGGAAAAGTCAACTCAACTTTGACCAAGCATAACTTTCTCATACTTTATGAGAAATGACCCATCCGAAGCTCATTTTGAAAAGGATGCAATTTCCTAAAATCCATCCTCATACCCCAAGATCAGAAAATGCGCTCACAAAAAGTTACAAATTTGGACATTATAGGTCATTTTTGAAAGTCAACAAAAACACCTTTTTTGCCAAAGCTTATAACTTGAGCATGGAATATCAAAATGAGATGAAACAAAAGTGTTGGTTAGAGTACATCTCAAGCTATCTAAAAAGTCCAAGAACACCTCCAAAAGTGCAAAATTGAAGAAGTTATGCATTTTTGAAGTTGGGCATTTTTGCAAAATTGCCAAAAGTCAACTATCCCCAAAACTTCAAATTTTGTCAAATGGGCCCATTCTTTTCCACTTGATTTGGACTTCCCATTGTACACGTGTCCTAGATTCAGCCTTGTGTCCATTTATTAATTTTGTTATTTTATTTGATTTTTTATTGAATTAATTCATTTTTAATCAATTTAAATCAAATAAAATCCCAAAACTTGATTACATGAGATCTTTTTCTATTTTCAGGACTTTATCATCATCAATATCATGATCAAATTCGTATCAAGCATTCCATGTGCAAAAAGATTGGATTTTTGGCAAATTAGGCAAGTTATCAATGGTGGATCAAATCCAATCTCAAGGCATTGATGTGGAAATATTCAAGACCAATGTATTGACCTAATACATTGCAGCATACATATACAATCCAAGGCACACGAATTTGAGACATAGAGGCTGCAAGAACACCAAGAATCAACTTGAAAAATTGACAAAAAGTGTGAAACTGAAATCATCCTTGGAGGCATTTTTAGAAGCGAAACTCAACACCAATCGCTTGCTGGAAAATCACTGAGTCAGAATCAATCCAAAGCAAGCTCTTACCGCCATCAAAACGCACTGTAAGCATCACGTTTCATGGCCCTGTATTCAAAATCGAAACTCCATATTTTTGCATCTTTCTGACTAATCTTTGATATAGTTATGATGCTTATGAAATTTATGAATTTTTGGCATTGTTTGATTGCATTTATATGGACTATAACCCCATAACCGAATCTAGGGTTTTGTAGTTTGTTTTTTGGGCATTTTATTTACAGGCGAAATTAGTTCCATTGATGGACATGGACATGACCAGGGGAGATAGACGAGCATAACCATAGTCTTGGATTTGATTTTCATGGCCTAGAACTGATTTTAGGGTGGACATACGAATTTAGCTGCGGATATAAATCCGCAGGTAAATGTACAGGGTTGAAGGAAGAAGACGAAGACGTGTCTCTCCCTGGTTGGACAGTTCAAACTTGGCGCGTTTTATTTTTTTTGTTCTGGCATATTATGTGTTTTTCCATATTATTATTATTATCCAGTATATTGACAATTGAAGCATGATGGTTGAGTGGTAGTGGCGTGTGTTCAAAATCCAACAGGACTTGGGTTCGAATCCCAGGTCCCCCCATATGCTTTGTATTTTTTCTCTTCAGGTGATCCAGTGCTGATCCAAGCATGTAGTCTATCATACTCCCTCATTCAACCAATGGACAGATGGCCCCAGGCCAAATCTGATGGCCCAGATGAAACGTCCACCATACTCCCTAGTCAAATGCACACGCTGGATTCCAAAAAGTCAGCCAGGCCTGCACATTTGGGCCAAGGAATTTGCTATCAAGACCTCCAAAATCAGGCCCAAACCTCTAATTCTTTCTATTTTCTTTTTATCTATTTTAATTGTTTGTTTTATTATTTTTTAATTATTAATTAACCAATCAAACTTTTTTCTTCATAAAATTAAAAACCAAAAAATATTTTCTTATTCAAATTAAATTTCAGCATTGTATTTTTGATTAACAATATTAATTTAATTAATTTAGTTTTAATTAGGAATAACTTTTAATATATTTTGCTATAATTAAAATTAACTACACAATTAGGTTTTATTAACATTGATTAAATTTATTTTTATTTCTTTAAATATAAAAAACCTAAAAATATTTTTATTAATTAATTAATTTATTAATTTAATAATTAATCTAGTTTAATTTCTTTCATAAATTCAAAACAAACCAAAAAAATCTTTTCTTTAATCAAAGGGTCAAAACCCTAAAACTTGCGCCCGATTTAATTTCCCGCACGCGATCCATTTTATTCAATATTGTATCTGTTTCCGGAATGTAATAGCTTAATAGGACTTTAAATATTTTCAACGCTTTATTTATTTTTCGCATTTTAATTTCAAGGGTTGCTTTTGGCGATGTAAATACCCGACGCCTTGTAATAGTTAGTTTAATTTCCGCAATTTAATTTCCTCAACTTATAAACTGTTAGATGTTTGATAATAGGGAATGCATGACAAGATTGAACAATTAAACCTAAAATCAACATAGATCACCCATGACATGTACAAAGACAAAATAACTGAAAAATGACACACTCGCACATGCGCACTCTTAGGGTACACCTCACTTGGTTGCCTTCGTAACACGGTCATTAAGTATAGGTAACTTTAGAGGTCACCCTCTTATCCAAAGATCATAGTCGCCTCAAAACGGTTGCCTCGGATATTCTTGCCTCAAAACAAATGATCTAAGACATTAGGGTTACCGCTAAGGCGTCTTAACATCGCTTTGGTGACCGTAAGTCCCTAATTCGAATTGACCCTTAAAACTCCAACGATGATGCTACCTACTCATCAATAGTAGGATAGCATTGTCTAAAGGACATTAGCACATATTGATTCCTTTTTCGAGTAGGTAGATGGTTCTTAAGTACTTGCTCTTTCAAAACAAAACAAATTTTCACACTTACACTCCTTTTTCAAACAAATACCTTTTCAAACCCACAAACACAAAGAAACGAAATTTTGAAAACACTATGAGAAAGTACCTAAGAGCCCGTGGATAACCACAGATAGAAAGGGTGCTAACACCTTCCCTTTCTATAATCTACCCCCCGAACCTGAGAAACATCTCGAAAAATTAATTTTTCTGTGCGTTTTTCCTTTCCTTGTTGGATAAAATAAAAGACGGTGGCGACTCTTGCTTACCGCGATATTTTAGGAAAACAAACGCAAAACACAAACCAGCATTCCAAAAAACAGTCAGTTCTCTCCCACCGTATCACAGTTTGCCTCCTGGTTTCCCCTTTCGTTTGACCTGGAGAAATGGGGTAGAAGCCAGAAGCTTCGTTTCCTATTTCCTGTTTCTTTCATTTTAAATGTTAAATAGCAACCTGGCCTAAGGCCATGCTAGCACTGCCTTATGGCCAAGTTAGTTCTTAAAATATTTGTAAGAAAACAAATGTAAAAACCAAAAGGAAAGGCAATAGAACAAAACTATAAGGGTGTAAACAAAAAAGGAAAACAACAGTATGTAGATGCTTGAAACGAAAAGGAGTTGCATTTATACGTGCTGGAAATGAAAGATGCAAGGGTAAGAGTAACTTACCTTGCTGCAGCCTTGAAGGTGAACTGGACTTTGAGTGGTGGCCATGGGTTCTCCTGGATTAGAAGGGAGGATCCTGAAGCTTGGCCTGGGAGACTGGATTCGAAGGAAAAAAGAAAGCAAGTGTGATGCTTCTTTCCACACTAGAACCGAAGGATACTGAAGAGTGGGGAGTTCTTCAGAATCGAAGGAGGTGAATGTTTGGGATTCTGGGTTTGTTTTCACAAGTGTTGAGAACTTATGAGTTTTGTTGTGTTTGAGTAAATTTTGGATATTCGTTCCTCTGGTCCAAAGATCCTCCCCTTTGATGTGCAAATGAGTTCTATATTTATAGAGAAAAAAATGAAATGTGCAGCTGGGTGAAAGAATAAAATATAGCTTCTTTGAAATGCCAACATCCACTTGTGTCAACTTTTTGTAAAAGTAACAAAATCAATGGTTTAGATGGGTGGCTCCTAGTTCATAGGGGGAAAATGTGCAGAGGAGACAGGCGCAAGGCTCAAAAACTTTATAAAAAGGTAGTGATGTCATCAAGAGTAAGTTGGCTTGAAGAACAATTTAATATGGAGTGAGGCACAAGTTGGAGGCTTATGTAGCCTGACATATGAACAACTCGACCCTTTGAATCGAATACCTTGTCTTTTGTTTTGGCCTTACAGATCCAGCCTTCGACCCAACTCAAGAGCAAACGAAATTTAATGTTTCCAATAATGGTCTGTCTTTCGATTTGGCCATATTCAACTGCATGTACCATTTTGAACCCTTTTGTTTTTGATTATGTAAGCCCAACCTTCGACCAAACTCAAGGCAGGAAAAACTAAATATTCCCCACAATGGCATGCCTTTCAATTGGACCATATTCAGTTGCATGTAATACTTTGAATGGGCAAGAAAATCTCAATAGCATAGTCAAAACGAAAGGAACTATGGATTACCTTTTTACTTCACCAACAGAAGCCAAATGCCCTAAATGAAGGTTTTCTTGAAATGGATCAAGCAGGTAGCTTCAAAGGAGATTTCAAATCCAAACGAAAGATGTACCTAAACTTGCATTCGAAGGAGGCTTTAAGTTCAAAATAAAGAACATACCCAAGTTGCATTCGAAGGAGGCTCTTTCTCAACTGAAGTTTTCATGCAGGCACCCAAAAGGTGGGTTCTCAAACGAAGACTTACATGCAGGCATGCAAGAGGTGAGTGCCCAAACGAAGACTTGCATGCAAGCACTTGTGTCTAAACAAAGACTTTGCCTTGCAAGGGGTACATGTGGCCAGAAAAAATTGGTTTTCAAAGCAAGGCACGTAGGCATCATGCTTGGTGAATCAAAGGGTTTGCCTTGTAGGGGGCACTTGTGGCCAGCAGGTCATGGCCTTTGATTGCAAGCATGCAAGCAGCATACTTGTCCAATCGAAAGGCTTGCCTTTACAACAAAACTTGTCCATTCAAAGCAAGCATGCAGGCGGTGGAAGATACAAACGAAGCCTGCAACAAGAAGTCAAAGGCCTAGACGAAAGAGGCACGCTAGCAGCAATTTTTTGAGCAATCAAAGGAGGCCAAAAGTCAATCGAAAGGTGTTGAATCAAAGGAGACCTAATTTTCTCCAAATCTACCAAAATTTTATTTTTATCTGTTTTCTCTCTTTTTGATAGCTTCCTTTTGATTTTGGTACTGGAAAATCCTAATGCACTTGTGCAAGCTTGAATTCTGAAAATCTTAGTGAGAAAACCCTTGAGAATTGAGAGGGAAACTTTTGGGGGTACAAAAACCCCCGTGGCGCCTAGCCGTGCACAATTACAGAGTATGTCTCAGAAAGCTAATGAGTCTTTCAAAGAGTATGCCCAGAGGTGGCACAATCTGGCCGTAAGGGTTCAACCTCCTCTCTTAGACTGTGAACTGGTAGACTTATTTATGAATACCCTTTGAGGTCTGTATTAGCAACACATGCTTGGCAACACTTCTGATTCCTTTTCAGATATGGTTATCTTTAGCTAGCGGGTTGAAATATGTATTAAGGCAGGGACTATTGCAGGTGCATCTGGCACAAGTGGTAACAACAACTCAGGTAGTGGAAAGAAACCATATTCTAGTGGTTTTGTCAAGAAGAAGGAAGGAGAGGTGAGCAATGCCTCTATTGATAAGGGGAACTCTATTGTACATATTCCATATTATCAAACTGATGTTGCTGCTCCGCAACAACATTATGCACCACCACGGAACTATCAACAGAATCAGAGGCCCCAAGGACAAAGGGGTCAACAAATGCCACAAAGGCATCTCGAGAGGAAGTTGGATCTGATCCCAATGTCGTATACCCAATTGCTTACACAATTGCTAGCTGGCCAATTTGTACATCTCCGAGAGTTAGGTCCTCCACCAATTGAACTTACAAGTGGTTAAGACGTTAATGTATTTTTTGAGTTTCATTCGGGCGCTCAAGGTCATTCGATCTAAAACTACAAAGCTTTAAAGTACAAGGTGTGAGAACTTTTGGATGCCAAGGAGTTAAGCTTTGCTCCTATAGGCCCTATTGTTCATAACAGTCCTATGCATCCCCATCATAGGGTTTCTCCCAATGCAATCGGGTTCGATGATGGTCATGATTTAGTGACTCAGGTATGAGGTTCAGATGTCAATGGCGATTTTAAGAGAACACCTTTTGCAGGAAGAAGTTCTATAAGAACTTCATGACTTCTATTTGAAATGCTCATCCAATTCGGATGAGTGTGATGAATTGAAAAATTCCATTCAGAGATTGAATGACGAAGGAGTTTTTAGCGTTGAGAAGGTCATCCCTGAGGGCGACGTTGCTATTCTGGAGATTTCGTACTATTAGGGAAATGTTCAGAGGAATAATGCGAGAAATCCATTGGTTATACAATTTCCAACGCTTCCTACACCAAATCAGAGTATGTTTTTTCCACTGCTAACCCAAGCACCGGCACCTCCGAATCCAATTCCTGTTCGAATAGTTGATAACAGGGAAGTGCCATGGGAGTACAATGTTGTTTACATCCGTGGAAAGAAAGTTTTTTGTCCTTCGATTGATAATAAGGACATGACCAACATTACTGGAATTAGCAGAATAACCCGAAGTGGAAGAGTCTTTGCTCCTACTCCACCTCCTCCCGAAGAAGTTATTGAAGAGATTCATGTGAAAGATAAGGGGAAGCAAGTAGTCAATTATTCTTCTGGGATGTCTTTTGAACAGCAAGTGGGACAACTAATCAAGGTAATCAAGAAGAGTGATTTCAAGGTGGTTCACCAACTGAATCAAACACCTGCAAAGATATCAATCTTATCCTTCCTTCTATACTTTAAAGCACATCGAGCGGCCTTGACGATAATTTTGCATGGTTCTCATGTGAAACCTGAAATTTTTGTGGCCCAATTTGAAGTGGTTGTTACAAATATATCCGCGGGGAACTGCCTGGGTTTCAGTGATGACGAGCTTCCTCCTGAGGGCCGAGCTCATAACAAAGTGCTGCATATCTCCACAAGATTTTTAGACATTATGATGTCTCGAGTCCTGGTAGACATTGGGTCTTCTTTAAATGTGATACCTAAACACACTCTGTTCAAGCTGAACATGGACGGGGTTATGATGAAAACTAGAACGCTAACAATCAAAGCTTTTGATGGGTCAAGAAGATCCATGGAGGGAGAAGTTGACCTACCCATCAAGATCGGTCCCCACGTGTTCTATTTTTCATTCTATATCATGGATATTCGTCCATCTTATACTTTCCTACTGGGATTCCCGTGGATCCATATGGCAGAAGTTGTAACCTCGACTTTGCATAAATGTTTGAAATTCATCATTCAAGATAAGGTCGTCGTCATTGGTGGAGAGGAGGACGTCGTGATCAAAAATGTTACTTCCTTTTTCTATGTTGAAGTGGACGGAGAAGTACATGAAACCCATTTCCAAGCCTTGGAAATTATTTCGGTTGACAGGGTCCCCACCGTGCTAGAAACTAAAAAGAAGTACGGAGTTTCAATGGCTTCTTTGAGGGATGCCAAAGCCATTGTGGAGTCAGGAATCCCCAATGAAGATTGGGGAAAAATGGTCGAAGTGCGTGAAAATCTGGACAAGTATGGTTTTGGGTTCGGGTCCCCTCCTTCAGATCGTGTTGGTTCTGGTCCAACCATGCTCAAAGGGAAACAGATTCCCCCGCTTTCAGAAGTAATTGTTAGTGCTGGTCCAAGTTTTCAAGGAAAAATCCATGCATTGTATAGTGATGATGAAGACGATGCAGATATATCTCAATATATTTACCAGATTATGCCTGATCAAGAACTCAGTAATTGGACTGCTACTGATATTACCGAAGTGGTTTTCTTTGACATGTAATGTTCTTGTTTTAAATAAGTCACGTGATTTTCCTGAGGCATGATGACATCTTGTGAAAAGGGACCCCTCATGTTTTTATGTTTGTTTAAAATTGAATAAAAGTCGCATTTTCGCATACAATTTTTTTGCTCTCTGTCTTTTATTTTATTTTCGTAAAATAAAAAAATGGCAATGCTTTTCCTTTTAACTCTTTAACCATCCCCCCCTTCGCATTCATATTCTAAAATAATGCATGATGCATCAATCATGTAGGTATTCCTAGAATTCCATTATAAACGATGATGTTACAGTTTCTTGCACCAATATCCTTGGAAATCCGAATGACCAAGCCAATGAAAATAGTGGGGAAGATTGTGAAATTCCAGAGATATTGGCAAGACTGTTAAGACAAGAGGAGAAAACGATCTTGCCTCATCAAGAAGCCATTGAGATCATCAACCTTGGTACCGATGTAGTGAAAAGAGAGGTCAAGATAGGGGCCGCATTGCAAGGTTATTTAAAAAAGGGTTGGTTGAGCTTCTCAGAGAGTACTCGAGTATTAATGGAAACCTTAGCCTCAACAACTCACAACTCTAATTCACTTGATTCTTGAGGTAACTTTGATAAATATGAAAACCTTGTATCTTAATGAACCTTGAGAAAGATACCCTTATAGCCTGATAAGAAATAAGTCCATAATAACCATGAATCAAAATCATAGATTCAAACCATGATTATGGAAGAAACCATTTTATTCAAGCTTGAATGAATATGAGAGCCTAAAAGCATAGAGAAACCCTAATTCCTCAAGATCCTTGATCCCCTGCCAAGTTTATTGATTAATAATGCATGACGTGTTAAATGACCTACTGTAAAGGTAATGCATATGAGGGGAATGAGATGCATAAGCTAGATGAAAAATGAAAGGGTAAGACAAATTTGGGGTATGACAATTGTCATAGCAATCAATGATGGAGTAATGAAGAAATGTGAGCCCTTAACATAGAACTGGATGACTTCATCATGACCAGCTAACACAATAGAGGCATTTATCTAGAACTCTTTAATGAGATTAGTGTATATGGGGCCATGTAGATTTTGAAAGTAACCATTCAACTTTTGTTTGTTAATAACTTTCCTTAGTTCAAAACGATCAAAATCATTGAAATCAACAAACTTTTCATTGATAACAAACAAAAGATTTGCATCCATTTTTCAATAAGATAAAAAAGACTTTGTGAAATTTCAGTATTCAAATCTCAGATGTCCTAAGGGATGTCGAGACACTGATCTTTGAACAACAACACAATGAACAATTGAAAACAATAAATAGTGCAGAAACATAAAGGAACATACAGAATTGTTAACCTAGTTCAGTGTGTAGTAACTGGTTTTTAAATCAAGAGTCGCCACTATTAGTTTTTATCCTATGGAAGGGAATCTAACAGTAAACCCTAATTCGCGGACAAAGATTCTAGGTTTCGGACTCAATTGGACCAAAGGAAGGTGTTAGGCACCTTTCATCCACCTTGTTCACAAGGATATTAAGCTCTAGGTTTAGGTTTGGGGTAAAGAGTGTTTTAGTTTTTAATTAGAAAGACTCACCACGATTTTAGATCGCGTGCCTACTTTTGTACCCCAAAATTTTCCCTCTCATATTTCTCAAGACATTGCAAGAAGAATCTCCAAGTGGTTCAAGATTGCTCAAGAGTTGGACATTCAAGCTATCTCCTAAGGCAGTCAACCTCAAATTAGGGTTTTGTGTTGCATCAAGGTCCTTACATCCAAATGACCTTAAGTTCTCCCCAATGTCCTAATATGTTCTCAAGTTCATCCAAGTCAAATTTCAAGCCTTGCAGAGAAAGTTTGCTCAGTCAATTGCTTAAGAGGTCCAAAAATCGACTGTGCTAGGGCAAAAGTCAACTGTGACCCAAATACAGTCAAGCTTCAAGATTTTTTGTCAACATTCTCATTTTGAAGGATATTTCATCATTTGATCAAGGGTTGATCATGATTCATCAAGGATTTCTCAAAATTCATCAAGACTCAAAAGTTGCTAAATTAGGGTTTTGTAGGAAAAGTCAAACCAACTTTGACCAAGCATAACTTTCTCATACTTTATGAGAAATTACCCATCCAAAGCTCATTTTGAATAGGATGAAATTTCCTACAATCCATATTCACACCAAAATATCAAGAAATGCACTCACAAGAAGTTACAAATTTGGACATTATAGGTCATTTTTGAAAGTCAACAAAAACACCTTTTTTTACAAAGCTTATAACTTGAGCATGGAATATCAAAATGAGATGCGACAAAATTTGTTGGTTAGAGGACATCTCAATATTTCTAAAAAGTCCAAGAACACCTCCAAAAGTTCAAAATTGAAGAAGTTATGAATTGTTGAAGTTGGGCATTTTTGCAAAATTGCCAAAAGTCAACTATCCCAAAAACTTCAAATTTTCTCAAATGGGCCCATTCTTTTCCACTTGATTTGATTTTGTCACACTACACACGTGTCCTAGCTTCAGCCTTGTGTCCATTTATTAATTTTTCTATTTTTTTTATTTTTTTTATTGAATTAATTCATTTTAAATCAATTTAAATCCAAATAAAATCTAAATATTGATAATTTAGGATCTTATTGATTGATATAGGTCTTAATTGTCATCATGGACATGATCAAACTCGTATCTCACCATATCATGAACAAAAACATGGAATTTGGACAATTTTGGAAGCTTTTTAATGGTGAATCAAATCACATCTTCAAACATCAATGCATAAGGATTCAGCCCAAGAAAGTTAACCTAATTCATTCCATATTACTTATACAATGCAAAGGCACGAGAATCAGAACCTAGAGGCTGCCAAATCACAAGAACCAAACTTGAAAAAATTGCAAAAAAGCTTGAAACTGAAATCTGCCTTAGAGGTGCTTTCAACACGAAATCTCAACACTATTCTCTTGCTGGACATCCACTGAGTGAGAAGCAATCAAAATCAAGCTCTCTCCTCAATCGCGCTGTAAGTCCCTCTGAAAACCGCTTGGCATTTGAAATCGCATATCATTATTCTTGTACTTTTTTGGCAAAATCTTTACACAATCATGCTTATCGTTCCATTTAGAAGCTTTCTGCATTATTTAATTGTGTTTATATGACCTGTAATGCCATACCCGAATCTAGGGTTCTTGTTTCTTGTTTTTGGGTGTTTTAGTTTCAGGCAAAATCAATGCAAGTAATGGACATAGGCGTGTTCAGGAGGGAGAGATGAGCAAGACTATGGTCTTAGAATTAATTTCCATGGCCTGAAATTGATTTTAGGAGACACCTATGGATTTAGCTGCAGATACAAATCCGCAGGTAAATATCCAAGGTTCAGTGGAGAAGACGAAGACGTGTCCCCATCCAATTCGCCCATTCATAATTTCGCGCTTATTTTTTTATATTTTCTGGAATTTATTTGTTTTCCAATATTATATTTGATTCTTATTCCACTAACAATTAAGCACGTTGGTTAAGTTGGTAAGGGCGCTAGTTCAATGATTCATAGGACCTGGGTTCGAATCCCAGGTCCACCATATTGCTTTGTGTTATTTTTCAATAGGTAATCCTATATACACTCAAGTGCGTGGTCCATCATACACCATCATTCCAATGCTTGCCAGATGGCCCCAGGCCAGATCTGGTGGTCCAGATGAGACGTGTACCATACGCCCTAGTCAACCAACGCACATGGTATTGCAAAAGTCAATCAGGCTTGCAGCGAAATTGGGCCTTGAAAGCTGTTAATCTCACCCCTGATCTGGGCCCAAACCCCCTTGGTTATTTCTTTTTCTTTCCATTTCTTTTATTTATTTTATTTAATTGTTTGATTAATTATTTTTATTATTTAAACTAACCAATGAAACTTTTTCCTCAAAAAAATAAAAAAAACCAAAAAAATATTTTATTTATTAAAATTAAATTCAGCATTTTATTTTTGTAAATAAATATTAATTCAATTAATTTAGTTTTAATTAGGTTTAACTTTTAATATTTTTGCAATAATTAAAATTAATGTAGAAAATTAGGTTTTTTACTAACTTTGATCAAATTTATTTTATTTCTTTAAATATCAAAAAATCCAAAAATATCTTTTTTTTTAATTAATTAATTTATTTGTTCAATAATTAACTTAATTTAATTTCTTTTAATTCAAAAACAACCAAAACAAATCACTTCCTTTCAAAAAAGGGTCAAAACCCTAATAAACTCGCATTCGATTTAATTTCCTCGCACGCGATCCATTTTACCATATTGATATAATTATTTCCCGGAATGTAATAGCTTTAATAGGACTATTTAATTTATTTTCCGCATTTTAAATTCAAGGGTTGTTTTTAGTGATGTAAATACCCGACGCCTTGTAATAGTTAGATTTAATTTCCACAATTTAATTCTCGCAACTTATAACTGTTAGATGTTTGATAATAGGGAATGCATGGCAAGATCGAATGTATGAACTTAAAATCAACATAGATAACCATTGGCATGTACAAATATAAAATTAACCGAAACAACACACTCGCATATGCCCACTCTTAGGGTACACCTCACTTGGTTGCCTTCAAACGTGGTCATTGAGTATAAGAAGTTTTAGAGGTCGCCCTCTTGTCCAAAGATCATAGTTTCCTCGAAATGGTTGCCTCGGAAAAATGATCTAAGACATTAGGGTTACCGCTAAGGCATCCTAACATTGCTTTAGTGACCACACGTCCCTTAATAGAATTGACCCTTAAAACTCCAACGACGGTGCTACCTACTAATCAATAGTGGGATAGAATTGTCTAAAGGACATTAGCACAAATTGATTCTTTTTTTCGAGTAGGTAGATGGTTCTTAAGTACTTGCTCTCCCAAAACAAAATAAAAACTTTTCGTACTTACACCTTTCAAACAAAAAACTTCTTTCAAACCCACAAACACAAAGAAAAGCAATTTTTGAAAACACTATGGGCAAGTACCTAAGAGCCCGTGGATAACCACAGATAGAAAGGGTGCTAACACCTTCCCTTTCTATAATCTACCCCCCGGACCCGAGAAACATCTCGAAAAAGGAATTTTTCTGTGCTTTTTTCCTTTCCTTGTTGGATAAAATAAAAGACGGTGGCGACTCTTGCTTACCGCGACATTTTGCGAAAACAAACGCAAAACACAAACCAACATTCCAAAAACAGTCAGTTCTCTCCCACCGTATCACAGAACTGGCGACTCTGCTGGGGATATCTTAAGTGAGGTGTACCTTAGGATTAGATCATTGTGTTTTCAATTGTACGCTTTGTATGATTTATTTTTGTGGGCTTGTATCAGAGTTACTATAGATCCTAACATGGATCTGGGGATACCCTTTAGGTAAGTAGCAATAAACTGTGAGGGAACTGTACGGTGTAGACCGATACGATTGAAGCAGTAGCTACGTTGGTGTGGCACTTTAGATTGCACTGATATCCCTTGTGTTGGAACGAGGAGAATATGGGTCATCTAAGGGGTCATTAAGCACCAACTAACCTTAGAACCTTTAAATTGACCAACTTGGCCATAGAACAGTAGCAGTATGCTACACTCATTGAGACTAAACTCTCGCGATGATTCCGGCCGCAAGAAAAGTTTGCTAAACTGGAATTATGACCGATCGAGGGTAGTCAGTGATATTGAGATCCTCTAGAACCCGGTTACTATTTTTAGGACAGGTTTGAACCAACTGAACTGAAAGAGGGTAGTACCTAAGCTCCTTGCCAGCCTGAAATCTAAGGGCTCTCTGTGTGACTTGTGTGCCTTTACCATGTTTGCCATTTGTGGATACTTGTGGTCTGCTTTCTATCATGACATCATGACATCATAACATTGCATGCATCTTGCATTGGACTAACCTATTTCAAAGACAGGAGGGATTCATCTTTGTTCTGTTTTGTAGGCCATGATGCCTATGCGTAGGAATACCATCCAGATCAACTTTGTCCAGGTTCCCACTGTGCTTAAGGATTTGATTGCAAAGATGCCTGATACTACTTCCTTCCTCAGGAGCAATGGGTATCTTCTCAGTTTGGTCACCTCCAAATTGGATGAGCAGATGATGAGTGTTCTGGTCCAATTCTATGATCCGCTGTACCATTGCTTTACTTTTCAAGACTACCAGTTGGTTCCCACCTTAGAAGAATTCTCTGATCTGCTCGGTATCTCTATTCTGGAGCAGACCCCGTTTACTGGTTGGGAGAAGATTCTTAGGCCCGAAGAGATTGCTGCAGCCCTTCATTTGACCAAGGAGGGGGTAATGGCTGATTGAGAGACTAGAAGTGGAGTAAAGGGCTTTCTGACTAAGTTTTTGGTTGGTAAGGCTAACTATTTCTGGGATAGTCTAGACTTCAAGGCATTCGAGGATATTCTAGCTCTTCTGATACACGGCTTAGTATTGTTTCTGAACTCTGACTCCTTTGTTGACGTTAATGCGGTGAAAATCTTCATCTCTCGTAATCCTGTACCCCTGCTCTCGGGTGACATTCTTCATCAGCTTTATGCCCGTACTGCCTGAAAGCGGGGAACCTTGATGTGCTGTGCTCCGTTATTGGCGAGGTGGTTTATTTCACACCTCCCCAAATCAGTGTTGAAGAACAAAGAAGGCATGGGCTGGGCCTATAGGGTTATGTCTCTCTCTCACAATGACATCATTTGGACTCTCAAGGGTATGGACGAGGTGGCCGTTATTGATCGTTGTGGGGAATACCCCAATGTTCCACTATTAGGAACCCATGGAGGAATTTCTTACAATCCGTGCTTAGCCTTACGCCAGTTTGGGAGAGCCAGAAGAGAAGGACCTCATGAGCTGTTAATGCCTAGTATCATATTTGATTTTCAAGGGGATAGCGATGAGCAACGTCGCAGATTCATAAGGGCTTGGGATAGAGTTCATAGATCTGATCCACATGAGCTGGGTCCAAAGACTTCTCTTCCAATGGAGACATATCTCAAATGGGTTCGTATCCGTTCCCAAAAGCTGGGTATGCCGTATGAAGCCGTCCGGCCTATCATTGTTGAAGTTGCTAATGAAGAGGGGGTTCTTCCTACCATCCTCCATCCTTACATGCCCACTGACATTAGGGCACTGAAAAGGTCTTGGATGCAGCTGAGAGAAGAACGGGATGCTTACCGAGAGAAGTTCAATAAGCAAGAGCAGAAGATCCAGCGGTTGACTAGGCAGCTGGAGAACGAGCGGATTCTCAATGACTATGTCCGCACCAACAAGAAGAGACCATGGGAGCATTGATTGACCTTTGATTGTTTCTTTTCCAGTTTTTATTTACTTTTCAGTATTTCCATTCTTGTAACGCCCTGAGGGCATCAGTTGAACAATTTGAATTCCAAAGTTTATCTAATAAAGTGTGTTTCCTTTCTTGTTTACAAATTTGAATCTCCCGATTGTCTTTGAAATCATAATCATACGCATTTAATCCCATGCACTTCATAAACAGGTACCCATTACAGATCTCTTACCGTCTTCGCTATTTATTTCAGCACTCATCATGTCTGCTGAACCTTCAACTGAGCAAGCCATCAAGGCCCTACAGGCTTAGAGTGCCCAATTTCAAGAGCTGTTCATGAATCTAGCTAAGGGTCAGCAAGATCTGAAGACCCTGATTCTGAAAGAGAAGAAGAAGAAGAAGAAGAGGACAATCCTGTTTAACACAGGACACAGGTTTGGAAACAGGCTTCAGAATGAAGTTGATTTGACCACCTCATCTGGAGGGAAAGATTGTCAGGAAGAAAGGAGGGCTCCTAGCCCTGTGGTCTCCGACAACGAGACGGATTTCGATGAAGAACAGTATCCTCCGGCCAAGGATAGATACAAACAACTGGAAGACCGGTTGAGTGCTATGGAGGTTCAAAAAGTGCCTGGTCTGGACTTTGGTGATCTGGGTCTATCATCTGGGGTGGTGATTCCCCACAAATTCAAAGCACCAGCCTTTGCTAAGTATGACGGTGTTTCTTGTCCGAAGCTGCACCTCCGGTCATATGTGAGGAAGATTCATCCGTACACCGCTGATAAGAACCTATGGATCCATTTCTTTTAAGACAGTCTCTCAGGGACTCATCTTGAATGGTTCTATCAGTTAGATGGAGCCAGTATCCGCAGTTAGGAAGATTTGGCTACTGCTTTCTACAGGAAGTATCGATACAACTACGACCTTGCTCCCACGCGTACCCAACTCCAGGCTATGTCAATGGGAACGGGTGAAGGATTCAAAGATTATGCTCAGAAGTGGAGGGACCTCGCTGGTAGAGTGCAACCACCCTTGGCTGATCGGGAGCTTGTGGACATGTTTTTGGGGACCTTGTCCGGTCCATTCTTCAACCATCTGATTGGAAGTTCCTCGTCTGGGTTTACAGAGATAATTCTGACCGGTGAGAGGATTTAGGATGGTATTAAGGATGGTAAGATACAGAAGGGTGCCTCATCAAGCACCGAGAAGAAGCCATTTAAGAAAGAATCCAGTGCTGTCTACAGTTCGAGAAGACAGAATAGACCTGAAAACCGTCAAGCTGTTAACGCAGTTGTTATTTCAAAACCTGCTGGTGCTCCTTAGCACAACAATCAACAAAAGGATGAGAGACCTTGAAGGCAATTCACCCGTCTCAACATGACCTTATCTCAGATTCTGCCATAGTTGCTGAAGACCAATCTGTTGATTCCAAGGGAAGCCCCGAAGAATCCAAATACAACATCACCGAAGTATAACCCTAACGCCCGTTGTGCTTATCACTCTGATAGCCCGGGGCATAATACAAATGATTATTGGACTTTGAAGAATAAGATACAAGACTTAATTGATGCCAAGGAGATTGAGTTCGAGGCGCCCGAGAGGCCTAATGTTGTGACTGCTCCTATGCCCAAGCATGGAGTAAATGCTATAGATGAAGAATCATTTGTGGTTTCTGTGAATGATATTGTTACCCCTTTGATTACTGTGAAGAAGAACCTTTTGCTAGCCGGTTTATTTCTGGGTTGTGACGAAGGTTGCCGTATGTGTGCTGTTCTACCTACCGGTTGCCATCTTTTGAAGTCAGGTGTCCAACGCCTGATGGATAGTAAAGAAATTCTGTTTGAGAAGATTGTTGTTCCCTTAGTTCACACTGAAGAAGTTGCCATCATTACCATTTTCGACAATTATTCCAAGGCTCCCTCGAGGAAGCCTGTTAGGATTACATCTGTTCCAAGAATCGCACCTGTGATCATCACTGTTCCGGGGCCCATCCCCTATACCTCTAATAAAGCTGTCCCTTGGCACTACAGGGCTGGCGTTTATTTTCATGGAGTTAAGCAAGAGTTGGATGCTGATACTGATGTCAGCAATATTGTTGGACCTGCTAAAGTCACCCGTAGCGGAAGACTTTTCTCACCTGATATCTCTCCACCAACAGCCCGAAGACCTGTTGTTATTACACCTGCCAGTGTACCTGCTGCTATTCCTGTTCAAGTTCCTATTCTTACCCCTGTCGCCGAGTCATCTAACACTCGGGGCAAAGGGATCACCACTGATGTGCCTGCCCAGATGGAGGCACCGAAGACGATTACTGTTGAAGCTTCCAAACAAGAGATGGAAGAGATTCTGAAGATTATCAAAAAGAGTGATTACAACGTAGTTGAACAGCTGGGGCAAACCCCGTCCAAGATTTCTATGTTGTCACTATTGCTATGCTCAGAGGCCCATGCCAAGGCTCTGATTACCTTCTTGAAGACTGCCCACGTACCACAAGAGACGTCAGCTGATCAGTTTACAGATTGCATGGCCAATTTGACTGCTGATAATGGGTTGGGTTTCTCTGATGTCAACTTGACTGCTAAGGGGAAGAATCACAACGATGCCCTGCATGTCTCCATCGAATGCAGGGGCACTACTCTTGCACATGTATTGGTGGATACTGGTTCCTCATTGAACGTCTTGCCTAAGAAAGCTCTAGACCGGTTGGATTGTGAAGGGTTGGAGCTGAAACCGAGCAACATTGTTGTCAGGGCCTTTGATGGGTCTAAAAGAATGGTACATGGAGAGGTTGATATCCCGATAAAGGTTGGTTCTCAGGTCTTTAACTCTACATTCTATGTGATGGACATTTGTCCATATTATTCTTGTTTGCTGGGTCGTCCATGGATCCACAAAGCTGGGGCCGTAACCTCAACGCTCCACCAGAAGCTGAAATACTCGGTCAAAGGGAAGATTGTGACAGTGCAAGGAGAGGAAGAGTACATGGTTAGCCACCTCAACTCGTTCCGGTATGTAGAGATGGATGGGGAGTTCATTGAGACCCCATTTCAACATTTTGAAGAGGTTCCCCAGACACTGGCGTCAGCTGAGACTGTTGTTGAAGATTCTCCTATGAAGATGGCTTCCTTTAAGGATGCCCGGGCTATTATTGAGAAAGGTGGGTGTGCAAATTGGGGCCGACTCCCTGATTTTACACAGAAGACTAACAAGTTTGGTTTTGGTTTCACTGTAGAAGCTCAAAGGGATGTTCGGAATGCACGAATCGGAAGACCTCCCGTGTTCATCAACAACTCGGGAGTGAATGCCATTGAAGACGATGTGGAAGAGTCTGAGTTCGACAGCTGGATCTATGCTACGACCGATGGTGGACCAAGCAACTGGACAACAAATGACTTCATCCCTATTACTTTTGTTACCCAGTAATGAAACTTTTTGTTTTGAATCTGTAACAAACAATGTTTTAAACTTTATGGCATGGTGTCTTACCTGGGGCACCTTGGTTTCATTTGTGAGGGCTTTATGTGTTTCATTTTCATATATCATTAATAAAAGCATTGGACATTTCTTGCATTTCAAATCTTGCGCTCCTTGTTTTTCTTTTATTATATATTGCAAAAAAGCTATTTTAGACACACTCACATATACGGGTCTACATCCACTCTGGATCTCACTGGTAACGACTCTGCTACTGCCAGTTATGACTTCGAAAATCCGATCAACTTAGCCGAAGACGAAGGTGAATATGATTGCGAAGTGCCTGGTGAACTTGCAAGACTGTTACTCCAAGAAGAGAGGGCTATTCAGCCACACGAAGAGCCGGTGGAATCAGTGAATCTGGGTACTGAGACAGACAAGAAGGAGGTCAGGATCGGTTCAAATTTGGAGCTTAGTGTGAAGCAACGGTTAATTCATATGCTGCGAGACTATGTTGAGATCTTTGCCTGGTCTTATGAAGACATGCCTGATTTGGATACTGATATTGTGGTTCACCGCCTTCCTACCAAGGAAGATTGTCCTCCAGTAAAATAGAAGGTCCGCCGAATGCGCCCAGAGATGTCTGAGAAAATCGAGGCTGAAGTTATGAAACAGTTTGACGCCGGTTTTCTAGCAGTTACTTCTTACCCACAGTGGGTGGCCAATGTGGTTCCCGTGCCGAAGAAGGATGGTAAGGTCCACATGTGTGTTGACTATAGGGATCTGAACAGGGCAAGCCCCAAGGATGATTTCCCTCTACCTCATATCGACGTTCTGGTTGACAACACTGCTCAAAATAAGGTATTCTCCTTTATGGATGATTTCTCCGGTTATAATCAGATCAAGATGGCTCCCGAAGACATGGAGAAGACAACTTTTGTTACTCAGTGGGGTACCTTTTGCTACAAGGCCATGCCTTTTGGGTTGAAAAATGCTGGGGAAACGTATCAGCGTGCAATGGTTGCTTTGTTTCATGATATGATCGATCATGAGATTGAGGTATACGTCGACGATATGATTGCAAGGTCCCAGACTGAGGAGGAGCACTTTGACCATCTGCAGAAGCTGTTTGACATGCTGAAGTTGTACAAGCTGAGGTTAAACTCGAACAAGTGCACCTTAGAGGTGAGATCTGGTAAGCTACTGGGTTTCGTCGTGAGCGACAAAGGTATTCAAGTGGATCCTGAAAAAGTGAAAGCTATACAGGAGATGCCCGCTCCCAGAACAGAGAAAGAAGTCAGAGGTTTTCTGGGACGTCTGAACTACATTGCCCGGTTCATCTCACACCTGACTGCTACTTGTGAACCAATCTTCAAGTTACTGAAGAAAGATCAAGTGGTACGTTGGAACGATAATGCCAGGCCGCTTTCGAAAGGATCAAAGAGTATCTCCAAGAGCCACCTATTCTGATGCGTCCAGTTGAAGGGAGACCTTTGATCTTATACTCGACAGTACTCGACAACTCAATGGGGTGTGTGCTGGGTCAGCATGACGAGTCTGGCCGAAAAGAGCATGCTATTTATTACCTTAGCAAAAAGTTTACCGACTGTGAGATCCGATACTCACTGCTCGAGAAAACTTGCTGCGCTTTGGCATGGGCTGCTCGCCGGCAGAGACAGTATATGTTGACTCACACTACTCTGTTGATATCAAAGATGGATCCAATCTAGTATATCTTCGAGAAGCCTGCCTTGTCCGGAAGAATAGCAAGATGGCAGATGATCCTGACTGAGTATGACATCCAGTATACGACCCAAAAGGCA
This sequence comes from Vicia faba, assembly GCA_948472305.1. Classification (NCBI taxonomy): domain Eukaryota; kingdom Viridiplantae; phylum Streptophyta; class Magnoliopsida; order Fabales; family Fabaceae; genus Vicia; species Vicia faba. The sequence continues at coordinate 781,668,838 of OX451741.1, read as the reverse complement.
ATTAAGGGAAGTGTGTTGGCAGACCATTTGGCACATCAGGCAGTGGATGATTACCAGTCTATGAACTTTGAATTCCCGGACGAGAATATCATGCTAGTAACTGACTGTGAGACACCTGGACCGAATGAAGGACCTGAGGAAGGATCCCGATGGTCTATGTACTTTGATGGAGCTTCGAACGCTTTGGGTAATGGAATTGGCACTATGATCATATCTCCTAAAAGCTCTCATACTCCGTTCACCGGCCGACTATGTTTCAACTGCACCAACAATATGGCGGAGTATGAAGCGTGCATTATGGGTCTTCGAGAAGCAATTGACCTAAGGATTAAGTTTCTAAGTGTCTTCGGAGATTCCGCTCTCGTGATCAGTCAGATCAAAGGCGAGTGGGATACGAAACACCCGAACCTTATTCCTTATAAGGAGTATGTATTGACATTGCTTCCCCATTTTGAGGAGATAACCTTTGAACACTTCCCGAGAGAGGAGAATCAGTTGGAGGACGCGCTAGCTACGATGTCTTCTATGTTCAAAGTCAATGGGGACAACGAAGCTCCCCGGATCATCATTGAAAGATTGGAAGAACCTGCACATTACTGCGACATTGATACTGAAGAGGTAACAGAAAAGCCCTGGTTTCACGAAATAAAAAGGTATCTTGAGGCTCAGGAATACCCCGAGGGTGCATATGTTAATGATAAGAAGTTTTTGAGGAGGTTCGCGGCAAAGTTCTTCATCAGCAATGGAATCCTTTACAAGCGTAACCATGATTCGACCTTACTACGTTGTGTGGATAAGAATGAAGCAGAAAGGATCATGGCAGAGTTACATGAAGGTACTTTCGGAACTCATTCCAGTGGACACACGATGGCAAAGAAAATCCTTCGGGCAGGATATTTCTGGTCCACAATGGAAGCCAACTGTTATCAACACTCTCGGACATGTCACAAGTTCCAAGTCTATGCTGATAAGGTGCACATACCTCCAGTTCCTCTGAACATCTTGACGGCACCTTAGCCTTTTGCAATGTGGGGCATTGATATGATCGGCGAGATCAGACCTACAGCGTCCAACGGACACCGTTTCATCCTAGTAGCTATTGATTACTTTACGAAGTGGGTTGAAGCAGCTTCCTTTGCTACTATAACCAAGAACGTCATATCACAGTTCATTCGGCACAATCTGTTCTGTCGATACGGTGTACCAGAGAGAATCATTACGGACAATGGTACCAATCTCAACAACAAGATGATCACTGAACTCTGCGAGCAATTCAAGATACAGCATCACAACTCTTCTCCCTACCGGCCGAAGATGGATGGGGCTGTCGAAGCGGCTAATAAGAACATTAAGAAGATTGTGCAGAAGATGACAGTGACATATAAATATTGGCACGAGATGTTCCCATTTGCTCTTCATGGGTATCGTACCTCAGCGCGGACGTCAACAAGGGCAACACCCTATTCCTTGGTATATGGCATGTAGGCAGTCTTGCCTATTGAAGTTCAGATACCCTCTCTTCGGATCATGAAGGATGCAGGTTAAGCGAAGATGACTAGATTCAAACCCGACTTGATCAGCTGAACTTAATCGACAAAAAGAGACTTACTGCTATTTTTCATGGTCAGACGTATCAAAAACGAATGATCAAGGCATTTAACAAGAAAGTTAGACGACAAGAGTATCAAGTTTGGGACCTGGTAATCAAGCGTATTATCTTACCTCAAGGTGATTCCAGGGGCAAATGGACCCCTACTTACGAAGGGCCATTTGTGGTTAAGAACATTTTCTCAGGCGGAGCTATGATTCTAACCACCATGGATGGTGACGACCTTCCTCACCCCGTCAATACAGACATAGTGAAAAGATACTACGCATAATCAAAGACCCACTAGGTCGATTGGCCTAGGAAAAAATAAGGGCTTCCCGGCGAACCAAAAGGGTTCGAGCAAAAATAAGGGATGAAAATGAAAAAATTTGTACACCCGGCAAGTCGAAAACCGGAAAAGGCGGCTTGGGCAAAAAAGGGTATCCTGGTGAACTGAAAACCCGAAAGGGCGGCCCAGGTAAAAATTAGGGATTAAAGCGTAATACTATGTCTCATTGGATCACCTTGCATCCAGACTTCGGTATCAACTATCAAGCTCGGACGACACTAAACAATCTGATCTACCTTCAACCAGTAGCAAAGTGATGAGATGCTCGAGGACATAAAGGCAATAACAGAGTTGGAACCCAGTGGGATTATTCACATAGCTGTTTTGTTTTCTTTTCACAAATTGTGTAAATTCTATTATTCAACGGCGTTCTCTTACTAGGACATCAGCCTCTTGTACAAAAACGCCTATTTACAGGCCAAACTTCAAAATCAATACAATTCATTTCCAAAGAAATTTCAAACTGTTTTTCCTTTATCTGTTTTTGTTTTGCAAAGAACATCCAATGTTCATTTTTGATATATGCATTTGACATTAATTGCTGCTCATAAATATTTACATGCGAAACAAAAGATGAATTACTGGTAATAGCAGAAACAGGGGCAATAAGAAGTGTCCGAACTGTATAGTTGCTCTGTCCACCAGGTACAAAGGTAGATTCAGCTGAAGAATATGGCTAAAATACTTTCACTCCCTGCAGAGTAAGACAATAATGGTAACTCTCCCCCAGCTGAGACTTGCAACTACGAGCAAATCAGCAATGCTCTCCCCAAGTAGAGTTGATCTACCATCAGCACTAAAAAGGCTTGATGTCCCAGGCAGTCTTAACATTCCCTGGCAGAGTATAAGAATGTTCCCCGACAGAATATAAGACACCCCCAGTGGAGTCAATATTTCCCAACACGGTATGAAAAAGCTTCCCCAACAGAGTTGAATCATCATCCCCAGTAGACTCTGGAAGTTTATCCCCAGAGGAGTACAAACAATAAATATCCCCAGCCAAGTTCAAAGGATTATCCCCATAAAAGTCTAAAAGGATTATCCCCAGCAAGTTGCAACTGAAAGTTTATCCCTAGCGGAGTTCTTTCCTTTCACAAACAGGTATTCAATCCTCAACAGATACACTATCACCAGCAACGGTAATCCATCCCGAGCAGATTTTATCAGTGGAAGCCTCAGCAGAGCATATCTTCCCCACAGAGTAACCTCCTCATCAGTTTATTCCCCAACGGAGTTCTCTTCTCCTGCAGGTTTATTACCTTCGTTCATCATCCCCAGCGGAAACGAAGAATTCAACTCTACTCTCCAGCAGCTACCCGGGATTTATTTTCCCCAGCTAAAGCATTACATTTCCATACATCATGATACATGCATATATACATCATATAATACAATCTCATTTATGTTGAGAACATCATTGCTTGATCCATATCATGCATTGCATATGACTGACATTTACCTTTCAGGAAAGATGCAGTTAAATTCTCAATTATGTGGAAGGCCTTCTCTGGTCCAGTTAAATCGATTCCTAATGATTTTTCTGATGTCGATCCAGTTGAAGTTATTCCAAGACCTTGTCTGGTCCAGTTAAATCGATTCCTAAAGATTTTTCTGATGCCGATCCAGTCAAAGGCCTTCTCTGGTCCAGTCAAATCAATTCCTAAAGATTTTTCTGATGTCGATCCAGTTGAAGTTATTCCAAGACCTTGTCTGGTCCAGTTAAATGGATTCCTAAAGATTTTTCTGATGCCGATCCAGTCAAAGGCCTTCTCTAGTCCAGTTAAATCGGTTTCTAAAGATATTTTCTGATGCCGATCCAGTTGAAGTTATCCCAAGACCTTGTCTGGTCCAGTTAAATCGATTCCTAAAGATTTTTCTGATGCCGATCCAGTCAAAGGCCATCTCTGGTCCAGTTAAATCGATTCCTAAATATTTTTCTGATGCCGATCCAGTTGAAGTTATCCCAAGACCTTGTATGGTCCAGTTAAATCGATTTCTAAAGATTTTTCTGATGCCGGTCCAGTCAAGGGCCTTCTCTGGTCCAGTTAAATCGATTCCTAAAGATTTTTCTGATGCCGATCCAGTTGAAGTTATTCCAAGACCTTGTCTGGTCTAGTTAAATCGATTCCTAAAGATTTTTCTGATGCCGATCCAGTCAAAGGCCTTCTCTGGTCCAGTTAAATCGATTCCTAAAGATTTTTCTGATGCCGATCCAGTTGGAGATATTCTAAGACCTTGTCTGGTCCAGTTAAATCGATTCCTAAAGATTTTTCTGATGCCAATCCAGACAAAGTTAATCCGAGACCTCCTTTGGTTCAGTCAGATCGCCGATAAGATCTCCCTGATTCATATTCCAGTCGAAGTTGAGACCACCTACCAACAATCTCCAAATGGCATCTGTAAGCCCATTCCTGACATCACAAGGCTGATACTACATCATGCGAGTGCAAATTTCTGGGCACTCTAATGTTCAATCATCTTTCACCTTTGGATTACGAAAGGCCCGAAAGCCAATCTACATCCTCAAGTTTAAGAAAATTGAACAGGGGCAGATGTTGTACCCCAAAATTTGCCCTCTCATATTTCTCAAGACATTGCAAGAAGAATCTCCAAGTGGTTCAAGATTGCTCAAGAGTTGGACAGTCAAGCTATCTCCTAAGGCAGTCAACCTCAAATTAGGGTTTTGTGTTGCATCAATGTCCTTACATCCAAATGACCTAAAGTGCTCCCCAATGTCCTAATATGTTCTCAAGTTCATCCAAGTCAAATTTCAAGCCTTGCAGAGAAAGTTTGCTCAGTCAATTGCTCAAGAGGTCCAAAAATCGACTGTGCTTGCGCAAAACTCAACTGTGACCCAAATACAGTCAAGCTTCAAGATTTTTTGTCAACATTCTCATTTTTAAGGATATTTCATCATTTGATCAAGGGTAGATCATGATTCATCAAGGATTGCTCAAAATTCATCAAGACTCAAAAGTTGCTAAATTAGGGTTTTGTAGGAAAAGTCAAACCAACTTTGACCAAGCATAACTTTCTCATACTTTATGAGAAATGACCCATCCAAAGCTCATTTTGAAGAGGACGCAATTTCCTAATATCCATCTTCACACCCCAAGATCAAGAACGACACTCACAAGAAGTTACAAATTTGGATATTATAGGTTATTTTTGAAAGTTAACAAAAACACCTTTTTTTACAAAGCTTATAACTTGAGCATGGTATATCAAAATGAGATGAGACAAAATTGGTTGGTTAGAGGACATCTCAATCTTTCTAAAAAGTCCAAGAACACCTCCAAAAGTTCAAAATTGAAGAAGTTATGAATTGTTGAAGTTGGGCATTTTTGCAAAATTGCCAAAAGTCAACTATCCCAAAAACTTCAAATTTTCTCAAATGGGCCCATTCTTTTCCACTTCATTTGATCTTGTCACACTACACACGTGTCCTAGCTTCAGCCTTGTGTCCATTTATTAATTTTTCTATTTTATTTGATTTTTATTGAATTAATTCATTTTAAATCAATTTAAATCCAAATAAAATCTAAATATTGATAATTTAGGATCTTTTTGATTGGTATAGGTCTTAATTGTCATCATGGACATGATCAAACTCGTATCTCACAATATCATGAACAAAAAGATGGAATTTGGACAATTTTGGAAGCTTTTTAATGGTGAATCAAATCACATCTTCAAACATAAATGCATAAGGATTCAACCCAAGAAAGTTAACCTAATTCATTCCATATTACTTATACAATGCAAAGGCACGAGAATCAGAACCTAGAGGCTGCCAAATCACAAGAACCAAACTTGAAAAAATTGCAAAAAAGCTTGAAACTGAAATCTTCCTTAGAGGTGCTTTCAACACGAAATCTCAACACTATTCTCTTGCTGGACATCCACTGAGTGAGAAGCAATCAAAATCAAGCTCTCTCCTCTCCTCAATCGCGCTGTAAGTCCCTCTGAAAACCGCTTGGCATTTGAAATCGCATATCATTATTCTTGTTCTTTTTTGGCAAAATCTTCACACAATCATGCTTATCATTCCATTTAGAAGCTTTCTGCATTATTTAATTGTGTTTATATGACCTGTAATGCCATACCCGAATCTAGGGTTCTTGTTTCTTGTTTTTGGACGTTTTAGTTTCAAGCAAAATCAATGAAAGTAATGGACATAGGTGTGTTCAGGAGAGAGAGACGAGCAAGACTATGATCTTAGAATTAATTTCCATGGCCTGGAATTGATTTTAGGAGACACCTATAGATTTAGCTGCGGATACAAATCCGCAGATAAATATTCAGGGTTCAGTGGATAAGACGAAGACGTGTCCCCATCCAATTCGCCCATTCATAATTTCGCGCTTATTTTTTATATATTTTCTGGCATTTATTTGTTTTCCAATATTATATTTGATTCTTATTCCACTAACAATTAAGCACGCTGGTTGAGTTGGTAAGGGCGCTAGTTCAATGATTCATAGGACATGGGTTCGAATCCCAGGTCTACCATATTGCTTTGTGTTATTTTTCAATAGGTAATCCAGTATACACTCAAGTGCGTGGTCCATCATACACCATCATTCCAGTGCTTTCAAGATGGCCCCAGGCCAGATCTGATGGTCTAGATGAGACGTGTACCATAGCCCTAGTCAACCAACGCATATGGAATTGCAAAAGTCAATCAGGCTTGCAGCGAAATTGGGCCTTGAAAGTTGTTAATCTCACCCTTGATCTGGCCCCAAATCCCCTTGGTTATTTCTTTTTCTTTCCATTTCTTTTGTTTATTTTATTTAATTGTTTGATTAATTATTTTTATTATTTAAACTAATCAATCAAACTTTTTCCTCAAAAAAATCAAAAAAACCAAAAAAAATATATTTTATTTATTAAAATTAAATTCAGCATTTTATTTTTGTAAATAAATATTAATTCAATTAATTTAGTTTTAATTAGGTTTAGCTTTTAATATTTTTGCAATAATTAAAATTAATGTAGAAAATTAGGTTTTTTACTAACTTTGATCAAATTTATTTTATTTCTTTAAATATCAAAAAATCCAAAAATATATATTTTTAATTAATTAATTTATTTGTTCAATAATTAACTTAATTTAATTTCTTTTAATTCAAAAATAACAAAAAAAAAATCACTTCCTTTCAAAAAAGGGTCAAAACCCTAATAAACTCGCATTCGATTTAATTTCCTCGCACGCGATCCATTTTACCATATTGATGTAATTGTTTCTCGGAATGTAATAGCTTTAATTAGGACTATTTAATTTATTTATCGCTTTATTTATTTTCCGCATTTTAAATTCAAGGGTTGTTTTTGGCGATGTAAATACCCGACGCCTTGTAATAGTTAGATTTAATTTCCGCAATTTAATTCCCGCAACTTATAACTGTTAGATGTTTGATAATAGGGAATGCATGTCAAGATCGAATGTATGAACTTAAAATCAACATAGATAACCATTGACATGTACAAAGATAAAATTAACCGAAACAACACACTCGCACATGCGCACTCTTAGGGTACACCTCACTTGGTTGCCTTCGAACATGGTCATTGAGTATAGGAAGTAATAGAGGTCACCCTCTTGTCCAAAGATCATAGTTGCCTCGAAACGGTTGCCTCGTAAAAATGATCTAAGACATTAGGGTTACCGCTAAGGCGTCCTAACATTGCTTTAGTGACCACACGTCCCTTAATCGAATTGACCCTTAAAACTCCAACGACGGTGCTACCTACTAATCAATAGTGGGATAGCATTGTCTAAAGGACATTAGCACATATTGATTCTTTTTTTCGAATAGGTAGATGGTTCTTAAGTACTTGCTCTCCCAAAATAAAATAAAAACTTTTCACACTTACACCTTTCAAACAAAAAACTTCTTTCAAACCCACAAACACAAAGAAAAGCAATTTTTGAAAACACTATGAGCAAGTACCTAAGAGCCCGTGGATAACCACAGATAGAAAGGGTGCTAACACCTTCCCTTTCTATAATCTACCCCCCGGACCCGAGAAACATCTCGAAAAAGGAATTTTTTTGTGCTTTTTTCCTTTCCTTGTTGGATAAAATAAAAGACTGTGGCGACTCTTGCTTACCGCGACATTTTGCAAAAACAAACGCAAAACACAAACCAGCATTCCAAAAACAGTCAGTTCTCTCCCACCGTATCACACCTACGTATCCTCTCATGAGGAATCAGAGTTCCAATTCGTAGTTCGTATGGGTTGGTATCTTTTAGAGGGTTTGTAAACATATTTTTAATCACTTCGCACTCGGTCGGGAGTAGTGATTGCGGAGATTTTGACTGAGTACGCAGTAATTCAAAATTAGTTTGAACCCTATTTGCAAAAAGACTGTTGATTAGCTTAATTTGTTCGCGAAAATAGTTTGAGGTTTGTTTGTGCTTTTTATTTGTATAAATTGCGAAAACGTCTTGATTAATGCATGCACAAATGTTTTAATGCAAATAGTATAGAAAATAATATATGCATTTTTTACGAAAATAATTTATTTTTGGTAGTATTATAATATTTACATATAATAAATAATTATTAATAAATGGTAACAAAATTAATAAAAATAATTATAATTATTAATAAATAACTAAGAAACATAATATAAATAAAATATAACATATAAAATATGATATACAAAATATAATATATAAAATATGATATACAAAATATAATATATAAAAAAACTATAAAATAAATAAATAAATAAATGATTGTTTAAGTAAAACCTGGGAGTGCATTTCCTAACTGTTAAGTAAAATAAAGGGGTGATAATAGTTATTTGGGTTAGGCCCAGAATGTCCAGGAAAGGGGGGGTGCGCTTGGCTTTGCAGTTTAGTAATTGACACGGAAGGAGGGTGTGAAAAGAAATGGGCCAGGCCCATTACGTTTCTGAAAGGTGGCAAACTGATCGTGTGTGATGCGGTGCATGAGAGCTAGCGTGTGACTTGGCCTCAAGGCCGTCTTATCAGCATCCAGTGGATGACACGCGAGGGAGTAAGATGGTTAACGTGCACGGGCTTGTAGGGGATACAATATAGTAAAAATTGTTTCTAATTTTCTGTTCGCTTCTCTTCATTTTACAGAGCATCTTCTTCTGTCTTCCTCACTCTCTCAAACCCTTCACTTGCTCACCTTTTCTCCTCAGCGGTGGCGACCCAAAACTAAACCCTACTCGCCGTCAATCTAACCCCAAAACAAGAGAAAGAGATAAAATTATTACTTTCCCTCTCCGCGATTTTCGTTCTGATTCTTTTTCGATCCGATTTTGTTTGTTGATCTCTTCTCTTTCTTTGCAGGTGACAACGAGCTAGAGGTTGTGGCAGTGAAGGTTGGATGAGTTAACGGAAGGCGATGGCGTACGGTGGAAGATGCCGGTGTACGGCGATTGGAGGGTTATCCATGGTATCTAACAACGGTAGTGAGGGTTGGTGATGTTTTAGGGTTATCGACAGCGAGCAACAACGAGCGATTAGGTTTTCTGGTCCAGAAACTCTAATCGCTCCTTTCTTCTCTTGTTCCACGGTAATGGCTCGCTCCAGATTCTTCTTCTGTCAAAACGTCTCGCTTCCCTCTTCAACTCTCTGTTCTTGGTTCTCGCTTCTGTAAAACGAAAAATCCCCCCCCCCCCCCCCCATCTCGTTACTGTGATCATTCATATTTATAGGCTTAGTTTATTTAGGGTTTTCTTTTAAGAATTTGTTGTTATAATTAGCAAAGATTCAGGAAGAATTGTAGAAATTAGGGGTTATCAATTTACTCTAATTGATTCGTTCTTATGAGATTTTCTGTATAATGTTATTTCTGTAAGATTTGTTATCTTAGGGATTTGATTTGCAAATTCTATAGATATTGTAATGTGGATTCTGTAAAATCTTGGTTTGTATAATTTTCTTCTGGTTTCGTGAAGATTTAGTAAAGATTAGATTATTGTGTTTTAAATGATTCTGGCAACTTGTGATTTGCTGTAGATTAAATTTTGCAAAATGAATATGAACAGTAGCTATTTGTGGAGTGAAATCAGGCGTGATTGGTACAGTAGCAGTTTATGGGCTTTATGTTAATTAATTACCTTCTGCCCAGCAAACAATGAAAACAAAATTGGGCCTTTACTGCAAAGAAAATCGTTTCTGTCCAGCAATGGACTTCTTTTTCGTTATACTTTGGTGGACCCAAACAAAATGATTTCGCCAGATATTTTCTTTTTTACACAGAAAACTCTTAAATAATAAAACATCCTACCAATTATATTAATAATCTGAAAAAATAAATTTCTAAATAGTTTATAAATCAGAAATACATATCTATAAAAATGTGGGTAGTATACTAAATAACAAGAGTCAAATAGTCTCTTTTTTTTTTCAAAATGCCAAATGGGCCCACTTAGGACTATTTTAACAGACCTGTAGTTTGTATTAGATTCAAAACTTTATATTTAGTTTACCCCCTTTTAGTAACAAACGAAAAATATCTCTTTTTTCCCAGTTGTGAATAAGAATTTTTTTATAGAAAAGTTACAGCGAACGTTTCATAATAATTTCTTTTCTAAAATAAATCAGCAATAAAAAATAATAGATGAACTAATTTTTTAAAGATCTCGATGGACCATACGAATTCTACCACTCACTCCCTTTTTATTTAATAACAACAAACATTCAAGTGGGCTTTGATTAATTAATTTAAACTAATAACAACTTAATCTTAATTTTCCTTTAAGAATTTAATAACTTAGTAGTTATTAGAAATAATTCCATTTTCGAATCGCATGGGCCATAGGACAACATGCTTCGAGAATGGGTTTACGGATACATGGTCTTTATGATTTAGAAAACCCCACTAAAATATACCCCCCTGTTGGATAAAGATGGGCCATCAGATATTGTTGTACCATCTTTAATTAAGCATTTTCTTTATTTCAATCTTGAAAAATATAATCGCCGCGGTAGGAAAAATTTGGGGTACGACAGCTGCCCCTATTCAATTATCTTTCAATCGAATAGCTTGAGAAAACTCGAGTCTTGCGCATTTTGATTGGAAGTTTATTGAATACTTGAAGTATCCAAAATTTGTCTGATAAGCATAAGGTAATACTGATGTAGCATACCCTTATAAGTCTTAAGGAAGTAGGCAAAGATGATGATATATCGCTTACACGAGTTTGATAACGAGGCGGATAATCTCTGAGCACAATTTTGTATGTTTTGGCTTAATCGCCCATTTGAAGGGTGTGTATAGCAATGATTGCTGATGCATGGCTGCTTGAAGACTGAGGCCATGGGTTACGTCTGCGAATCGCTGCATGACATTCGAGGCAATGTTTTGAGCGTGAATGCATTACGGCTCCGAGGCTATGTGTTTGAGTTTGAAGAACGCATTGCATCTCAGAGGAAATGTGTTGATTTGGATGATACATTGCGGCTTAGAGGCAATGTGTTTGAGTTGGATGGTACATTGCAGCTTAGGGGAAATGTGCTGAGTTTTGAGGGTACATTGCGGCTTAGAGGCAACGTGTTGACTTGGATAATACATTGCGGCTTAGAGGCAATGTGTCGAGTTCTGAGAATTCATTGCAGCTTAGAGGCAATGTAATGAGTTTGGGAGAATGCATTGCGGCTTAGAGGCAATGTGTTGAGTTTTGAGGATACATTGCAGCTTAGAGGCAATGTTTTGAGCTGTGAGAATGCATTGCGGCTTAGAGGAAATGTGTTGAGTTTATGAATAACGCATTGCATCTTAGAGGAAACGTGTTGAATTTGCGGATACATTGTGGCTTAGAGGCAATATGTTGAGTTTTGTTTTCTTTTGAGCATCGCATCATGAAGTCTGAGGCGATGATCGGTGTTTATGGAATGAAGGAAGGTATTGATGCATGAAGTCCGACGCAATGGGTTGCAGTTTTGCAAATCACTGTGTGAAGTCTGATGTGATAAGCTGAATTTGTTTTTAACATCGTTTCATGAAGTCTGAGACGATGGTCTGGAACTTGGCATAACGAAATACATTGCCGCATGAAGTCTGAGGCAATGGATTGTTGCATGGAGTCTAAGACGATGGTCTGGAGTTTGGGACACATTGCTGCATGAAGTCTGAGGCAATGGATTAAGTTTTGAAATCACTGCGTGAAGTCTGACGTGATAAGCTAAATTTGTTGTTTCGAACATCGCTGCATGAAGTCTGAGACGATGGTCTGATTTTGGGTAATGCATTGCGACTTAGAGGCAATATGCTGATTTAGATAATATATTGCGGCTTAGAGGCAATATGTCGATCTGGAAAGATACATTGCGGCTTAGAGGCAATGTGCTGGTTGGATAATATATTGCAGCTTAGAGGCAATATGTTGATCTAGAAAGATAAATTGCGGCTTAGAGGCAATGTGCTTGTTTGGATAGTATATTGTGGCTTAGAGGAAATACATTGATCTGGAGAGATACATTGCAGCTTAGAGGCATGTGCTTGTTTGGATAGTATATTAAGGCTTAGAGGCAATACATTGATCTGGAGAGATACATTGCGGCTTAAAGGAAATGTGCTTGTTGGATAATATATTGCATCTTAGAGGCAATATGTTGATCTGAAGAGATACATTGCCGCTTAGAGGCAATGTGCTTGTTTGGATAGTATATTGCGGCTTAGAGGCAATACATTGATCTGGAGAGATACATTGCGGCTTAGAGGCAATGTGTTTGTTTGGATAGTATATTGCAGCTTAGAGGCAATATATTGAGTTTCGCGAATACATTGCGGCTTAGAGACAATGTGTTTGAGTTGGATGATATATTGCAGCTTAGAATCAATATACCGAGTTTCGCGAATACATCGCGGCTTAGAGGCAATGTGTTTGAGTTAGATGATAAATTGAGGCTTAGAGGCAATATAATGAGTTTCGCGGATACATTGCGGCTTAGAGGCAATGTGTTTGAGTTAGATGATATATTGTGGCTTAGGGGAAATATACCGAGTTTCGCGAATACACTGTGGTTTAAAAGCAATGTAATGGCTTGGAGATATGCTGCGGCTTAGAGGCAACATACTGAGTTTATAAGGAGCTCGTCACTGCAGGAAGGCTTATGTGATGGGCTGAATGTGTCACGGCATGAAGACTGAAGTGACGAGTTAAATCGTAGGAGAAGCATTGCGTTGGTTGACCCTTAGGTAGTTGAATCGAGGGTGAAATTATTTGTCTGTTTTCTATGTGATACATGTGTGTGTATGCGTATTGAATGTTGTATGTATGCGATATGTATGATGTTCGACATTGATATGAAGCTCTGAACATGTATGTGAAAATGTATATTGTATGCTTGAGATATGCAAAAATGTGTGTATGTATGAAATGTGTGTAAGATGCGCGTATGCCTCGAAATGTTATGCAGACTATTTCCGACATTCTCTCCTTTAAACCATTGGCTTAGAGTTACCAATTCCTGGCGTTGTATGTTATGTCGTCGTTGCATTGTTGAACTTGAATGTGGTGGACAAAGTCAGCCAAAGTTTGAACATTAATTTCGTATTGCGGGCGTAAACGTAGACGTAGACGTAGGTAATGGCATATGTGCAGATTTGCACGTAGGCGTAGACATAGATGTAGATAATGGCCTTATGCATAGATTTGTATGCAAGCGTAGACGTAGATGTAGGTTATGGCCTTATGTGTAGATTTATATGCCGGTGCAGATGTATGTATGTGGTCTCTGTAAGCGCGGACGTAAGCATAGACGTATGTAGATTCGTACGTTATAGGCGCAGGCGTGAGGATAGATGTATGTAAATTCGTATGTTATAGGCGCAGGCGTAAGCGAAGATGTATGTAGATTCGTACGTTGTAGGCACGGGCGTAAGCGTAGGGATGTGTATAATTGGCGAGAGTACACATGTGCATGGACGCATGTGCGGACATGGACTTTATGCTGCAAGCGTAGGCATAGATGCTGACATGGGCGTAAACTTTGCGTAGGGACGTAGGCATATACTTGGTGTTGCTGAGGGCAAGCATAGGCGCGGGTGCGGATGTAGTCTTTTTTTGTATCCCAAGCGTAGACATAGGTGTAGACCTGGACACATGTATGGAATTTGTATCATAGACGTAGGAATAGACATGTGCATAGACGCATGTGCGGATGTAGACTTTGTGTTGTAAGTACGGGCATAGGTGCCGACATGGACGTAGACTTTGCGTAGGGACGCATAGATATATGCATAGACTCTGTATATGTATAGGCGTAGACTTTTTTTGCATCGTGGGCGTGGATATGCATAGATACAGGCTTAGACATGTGTACAGATGTAAGACGTAGGGGTAGCCATGTGCGTGGATGTGGACGTGGATTTTATTTTGATATCTTTCCAAAATAGTTTTTTTGATGTTTTGTCAAATGCTTTTATTTTGCTAATTCCCCGAAATGATTTCAAGACAATATTCACAAGTAATAATCGTAGTATTTTGCAAACAAGTCTGAGAAAAGAAAAAATGCAATTTGAAAAATGCAAAGGAAGCAAGTGTTTTATTAATATGCCTCTGAATAGGCGAGAGTGTAAGATGCGATTCCTAAAAAGAGGTAATTACATAAAGTTTAAAAGTTGTAAATGGAAATAAAAATGATAATTACTACTGCTGTTCCCCAATATCCTTTTAATGATCTTATCTCCTTTGCTTCCGAGTTGAATGATTCAGATCTATCTCTCCTTTTGTGGTTCATAGTCGCAGTTCGTGGATCGCAGTCTTTTTGTTCTTTATTTCTTTGTATGGAATGATGCCTAATTTTTTCCTGGATTTCCCTTTCGGGTTTTCAATCCACCGGGAAATTGTTTTTTGTTATATGCCCCTAATTTTTTCATGGATCTCCCTTTAGGGTTTTTGATCCACAGGGGCGTTCCTTTTTGCCTAAGTCACCTGTTTAAGGTTTGAGCTTAGCGAGCATCTTGTACATAGTGTTTTTAACTGCGTCTGAACTGATCGGGTGTGGTAGTTCTTCCCCATCCGTTGTTGTTGAGATAAGACCACCATCGGAGAATGTTGTTTTGACTACATATGGACCTTCGTAATTATGTGTCCATTTACCACGTGGGTGGAGGCGAGGTAGCAGAATCTTCTTGAGTACTAGACCATGTCGTGGTTCATCTTGTACAGTATACCCTTACCTAGAAAGAATTTCGCGGATGATTTTTGTAGAGTTGCTTGTTGATGCGGGAGGCATGTTCTGGACATCGTGAAACCAAAGCTTGTTATATTGTCGTTTTTTTAGCAGCAAGGCAAAGTGCGGGCTGTTCGAAGCGTCGGTTTGTGATGCGCGGTTCGTGGTTTGACCAAGTTATTTTGAACACGGATGATATAGTTGCCAAGGCGTCTGTCATTTGATTCCCTTTTCGTGGGACGTGACTGAAAATGATTTTTTGCAAATTCCGCAATCAGTATTAAAAAATTATCCCGATATGGAACCCGTTTTGGATGCTTAATATCCCATTTTCCGTTGACTTGGTATGTGGCTTGTGAGAATTCTTTGGAGAAAATAAAATTGCCCCTATATCGTGCCCCAGTGTATTTGAAGCTTTGTTGAACGTGGATACCCGACGTGCCCCTGGCTTGGGTTCTTCGTCAGATCTTGGTATTTCACAGTTGTTTATTTTTACGGCACTATCTATTCGACTTTGGCCTGTTTATGTAGATATGCGTAATAACTTGATCATCCTCTTTGTGGCTCCGCTCTAACATTTCCCCTTAGCTTGGTTTCTTCCGAGTCTTCCCCTGTGCTCAGATTAATGGTCTTAATAGCCTTTTGATATGGTTGCATATTGTTAGCTTTTCTTTTTATTTCCCTCGCCATTTTCTCAGAGAGTTCAAGATCTTTATCATCTTCCTCTTTAGCTTGGTTGATAGGATCATCAAAATTATATCGGATCGCAGCAGTAGCATTATCGGTGGATTTGGGCGTGAATTTGCACCTTTATCATGTTTTGGTGCGGATTTAGTATATGAAATTTGAAAATGCCTATGCGGAGAAAGTATTGCCATTTTTTAGATTTGAGATATAAGTGCAAGAGAAAGACAGGGATCTTAATTAAAAACAAAACATAACTTTTATTAATCGTAAATATTGTCTGAAACAAAACAGGGAAACCCTTACAAGCAACCCCTATGCCTCGGGATTGACATAGGTTTTTTTGAAAACAAGAAAAATTAATTAAGAAAGAAAAAGATCTCAGGAATCTCTATTGTCGTCCATCTTTTGATTTTTCCCTAGGGCGCATTCTTGGATGAATTCAGTTTCCCCTTTGGTGTTGGCTTAGCTGAATATTTTTGCCCCATGTCTGCCATGCACTACTCCATTGTTGACAAAAGTCTCTTGGATCGGAGGAAAATGTGCTTCGCCCATCAGAATAGCTTTATATTTTTCTTCAGGGTATTGTCCGAACTGGACTATCCCCTGGTCCCTTAGCCTTTGTAGAGCTCTTTCGAGAGCTTCATTATGTTCTAGCGGGAGTCCATATCCCAATTGATATTCTTTCAGCGAGTTTATCGGGGTCTTTGCTTGTCAGCTTTCCCGAGAGTCAGTGACTACTTTGACTGCATTTATTGTTATCCCATCATGTAATGGAATAGGGTTTGATGTAATGTCGGGCTTCTCGAAGGTGATGTCTTAAGAATCCAGCAGATCCTGCACCTTGTGTTTGAAAGGCCAACATTATTCTATGGTATGTCCAGGAGAATTAGCATGATACTCGCATCTGGCGTTGGCATCGTATCTTCGTGGGAGTGGCCCGACTAAAGGAGTTAGAGGATCGAGTTCCACTAAGGATGCCTTAACTATCTATTGTGATAGCTGACTGGGTGGCATCGGGAGTGTATCAAATTTCCTGGGTGGCCTTCTGCCTTACTGCTGCCATAGTGGGATCACTAATGGTTGTTGTACCCTAGGTTGTGATGCTACATCATTAATTTCTCCCTCTTTTCCTTTGGGGAGGTTTGAAGTGGGCCTCTTTGAATTGTAGGGAGCGCTTGATGACCCCCCTGATATCTTCCCACTTATTATCCCGATCTCAATTCTTTCTCTGATGGTTACTAGGTCTGAGAACCCCGAAGAGATGCTTCCAACCATCATCTTATAATACAGCCCGTGCAAAGTTCCCATGAACGTGTCTACTAACTCCTTCTCTAACAGTGGTGGTTGCACATGGGATGCCAACTCCATCCATCTCTGAGCATACTCCTTGAAGGACTCTTCTTTCTTCTGGGACAAATTCTGGAGTTGCATGCGGGTAGGCGCCATGTCCAGGTTATATTTGTAATGCTTTAGGAAAGCATTAGAAATATCTTCCCAGGTTCGAATATTTGTTTGCTCCAATTGCATATACCAGTCTGAAGATGCCCCACTCAGGCTATCTTGAAAATAGTGAATCATCAGCTTCTGATCGTGGGCATGGGCATGCATCTTCCTGTAATACATGGGGATATTATTTCTTGGGAAATTGAGCCCCTTGTATTTTTCAAAGTCAGGTACTTTGAACTTTGGTGGAATCACCACATCAGGAACTAGGCCCATTTCGAGAGCGTCTACTTCGAAAGCATCGAAACCCTCCATAGCTTTTAGTCTTTCCTCCAGAGCTTTGTACTGATTCATCCCTAGTGGATTATTAACAACATGAGTACCATTCGTCTTTGGGGGCGCTTGGTTGGCATCCTCTGGGTCGTGGTCTTCGTATTGCATGTCCCAGTAGTTGTCTGCATTATTGGTCGAAATCTACAGGGTACGAGGTTCCCCTGCTTTTGGCGGCGGTGGGACAAACCCTTCTGTTTCAGCTTCTTGTTGGGCTATGAAGGACTTCTGGAGTCTTGCTTCTGACTCTTTCCTTAGTTGGTGACCGCTTGATGCACCAATCGTTTAGGAGAACTTGACTTATATCTCCTTTCATCGAACTTATATCAACCTTTACTTGGTCGAGATCCTCTTTGAATGCAGCCTGAGTTTCCTCGATTTTCTCCATTACTTTTTGTTGATAGGCCCTCGTTTGATATGGAGGCCAAGGAGGTGGAGATCTTCTTCTACCAATGGTTCAACTAGAGAGATTTTTTTTGAAAAATGAGTTTTGATATGATATGCGGGTGTTCGTAAATGCTTGTGTATGAACGGATGTGTATGAACATGAAATGGTTTCTTGTGTTAAATGTCTTATTCACTTGGGTACATGCTTGTCTTTTGCTTATTTTTTACTTAGCGACTATCTTTAAAATAGATACGCAAACGAGATGTGGAAACAAAATGCCTTTATTGAAAGTAACGTAATTCAGATATTGAAAAATATTACAATCTTAAACCAAAACTTTATTTGTGTGAAATCAAGCAAAAAGGAAACAAGCCTTCTAGATGCGCCTGCGAATATCTGATCTTGAAACCATCCCTCATTGCTGGACAAAGCTTGAGAATGTCTTCAACACATTATTTCCCTTTTATGGCCTTGATTTCAGACATGTTTGGTGTTTTGACGCGGGCAAGTTGTTTCCTTCGGTATCCATTTTTAAAGACAGCCACCGAGATCTTGAGTTTATTATCATATTTTATACCCCTTGTGAATAAGACAAATGTAAGGTGACGAATATATGAAATGCATGAATGCGTGGGTGTAAGATTGAGTGATAGGATTTTTTGTAATAAGCACCCCTATAAGGTAGGGATGTATGGTTCGGTGACAGGGTTTTTGTGATAAGTACCTTTAGAAAGCAGGCTCCTTAATTTTGACCTACGGTTAGTCTACCCTCCTAAAAGGTGGTTTCCTTAAAGGTATCATGAATAACACTAGAGGGAAAAGGCACAAGGGCCCCCCTTAGGTGGAGCCTCTTTGCGGACCGAAACTTTCGTCTCAAAGTCGTGAAAGGTCTCGTCATGAGATTTTAGGTTAAGGCCGTTACAAAGAGTCACGGGTTACCTTCCAAAGTCCTACTCGTCAAGAGGATATATCTCGATAAGTATTCCTTTTTCGGAATTCCATCGATATTAAGCTCTAGGTTTAGGTTTGGGGTAAACAGTGTTTTAAGTTTTAATTAGCAAGACTCGCCACAATTTTAGATCGCGTGCCTACATATCCTCTTATGAGGAATCAGAGTCCCAATCCGTAGTTCGTATGGGTTGGTGTATTTTAGAGGGTTTGTAAACATATTTTGAATCACTTCGCACTCGATGGGGAGTAATGATTGCGGAGATTTTGACTGAGGACGCAGTAAGCCAAAATTAGTTTGAAACCCTATTTGCAAAAAGACTGTTGATTAGCTTAATTTGTTCGCGAAAATAGTTTGAGGTTTGTTTGTGTTTTTTATTTGTATAAATTGCGAAAACGTCTTGATTAATGCATGCACAAATGTTTTAAGGCAAATAGTATAGAAAATAATATATGCATTTTTTACGAAAATATTTTATTTTTTGTAGTATTTTAATATTTACATATAATAAATAATTATTAATAAATGGTAACAAAATTAATAAAAAAAATTATAATTATTAATAAATAAGTAAGAAACATAATATGAATAAAATATAATATATAAAATATGATATACAAAATATAATATATAAAAAAACTATAAAATAAATAAATAAATAAAATGATTGTTTAAGTAAAACCTGGGGGGGTGCATTTCCTAACTGTTAAGTAAAACAAAGGGGTGATAATAGTGATTTGGGTTAGGCCCAGAATGTCCAGGCAAGGGGGTGCGCTTGGCTTTGCAGTTTAGTAATTGACACATGAAGGGGTGTGAAGAGAAATGGGCCAGGCCCACTACGTTTCTGAAAGGTGGCAAACTGATCATGTGTGATGCGGTGCATGAGATCTAGCGTGTGACTTAGCCTCAAGACCGTCTGACCAGCATCTAGTGGATGACACGCGAGGGAATAGGATGGTTAACGTGCACGCGCGTGTAGGGGATAGAATATAGTAAAAATTGTTTCCAATTTTCTGTTCGCTTCTCTTTATTTTACAGAGCATTTTCTTCTGTCTTCCTCACTCTCTCAAACCCTTCACTTGCTCACCTTTCCTCCTCATCTTCCCCAACCCCAATCTCAGTGACGGCGGCCCAAAACTAAACCACATTCACCGTTAATCTAACCCCAAAACAAAAGAAATAGAAAAATTATTAGTTTCCCTCTCTGCAATTTTTGTTCTGATTCTTTTCCGATCCGGTTTCGTTTGTTGATCTCTTCTCCTTCTTTGAAGGTGACAACGAGCTGGAGGTGGTGGTAGTGAAGGTTGGATGAGTTAACGTAAGGCGGTGGTGTACGATGGAAGATGCTGGTGTACGGCAATTGGAGGGTTATCCACGGTATCTAACGACGGTAGTGAGGGTTGGCGATGTTCTAGGGATATCGACAGCGAGCAATGGCGAGCGATTAGGGTTTCCGGTCCAGAAACTCTAATTGCTCCTTTCTTCTCTTGTTCCACGGTAAGGGCTCGCTCCAGATTCTTCTTCTGTCAAAACCGCTCGCTTCCCTCTTCAACCCTCTATTCTTTGTTCTCGCTTCTGTAAAACGAAAAATTCCCCCCCTCTCGTTACTGTGATCATTCATATTTATAGGCTTAGTTTATTTAGGGTTTTCTTTTAAGAATTTGCTGTTATAATTAGCAAAGATCCAGGAAGAATTGTAGAAATTAGGGGTTGCCAATTTACTGTAATTGATTCGTTCTTATGAGATTTTCTGTATAATGTTATTTCTATAAGATTTGTATTCTTAGGGATTTGATTTGTGGATTCTATAGATATTGTAATGAGGATTCTGTAAAATCTTGGTTTGTATAATTTTCTCATGGTTTCGTGAAGATTTAGTAAAGATTGGATAATTGTGTTTTAACTGATTCTGGCAACTTGTGATTTGCTGTAGATTTAATTTTGCAAACTGAATTTGAACAATAGTTGTTTGTGGAGTGAAATCAGGCGTGATTGGTTCATTAGCAGTTTATGGGCCTTATGTTAATTAGTTACCTTCTGCCCAGCAAACAATGAAAATAAAATTGGGCCTTTACTGCAAAGAAAATCGTTTCTGTCCAACAATGGACTTCTTTTTCGCTATACTTTGGTGGACCCAAACAAAATGATTTCGCCAGATCTTTTCTTTTTTACACAGAAAACTCTTAAATAATAAAACATCCTACCAATTCTATTAATAATCTGAAAAAATAAATTTCTAAATAGTTTATAAATCAGAAATATATATCTATAAAAACGTGGGTAGTATACTAAATAACAAGAGTCAAATAGTCTCTTTTTTTTCTTCAAAATGCCAAATGGGCCCACTTAGGGACTTTTTTAACAGACATGTAGTTTGTATTAGATTCAAAGCTTTATATTTAGTTTACCCGCCTGTAGTAACAAATGAAAAAGATCTCTTTTTTCCTAGTTGTGAATAAGAATTTTTTTATAGAAAAGTTACAGCGAATGTTTCATAATAATTTCTTTTCTAAAATAAATCAGCAACAAAAAATAACAGATGAACTGATTTTTTAAAGATCTCAATGGACCATACGAATTCTACCACTCACTCCCTTTTTCTTTAATAACAACAAACATTCAAGTGGGCTTTGATTAATTAATTTCAACTAATAACAGCTTAATCTTAATTTGCCTTTAAGAATTTAATAACTCAGTAATTATTAGAAATAATTCCATTTTCGAATCCCATGGGCCATAGGCCAACATGCTTCGTGAATGGGTTTGCGGATACATGGTCTTTCAGATTTAGAAAACCCCACTAAAATATACCCCCCGGTTAGATAATGATGGGCCATCAGATATTGCTGTACCATCTTTAATTAAGAATTTTCTTTATTTTAATCTCAAAAATTATAATCGTCGCGGTAGGAAAAATTTGGGGTACAACACAGTGTACAACAACACCTACTATGGGGGCTTCCAAGCCAGGGATGAAATCAACTAAGTAGTATCAATTTGTAGATCCACAACAAACTATCACCAGTTTACAATCTACTCACTTAATCACTAACCATGCTTAAATTTTACCTAAGACTCACCTAGGTATGAAACCCTTCTCAAATACATTTCAATCACAATAGTTATTGAACAACTCTAAACAATTTAGAATAATTTTAGAAGACACACTTGAATGACACAAAATCATTCAATGCTTAAAAGCTTATGAATGACTTACATAACTTACAACTCAAAAATACTCATACTCTTGTATCAAGATGATGTTAGAGAGGCTCACAAATAACACACAAAACCCTAACACAATACAATGTAAGTTCGACGCTTAAACTAAATTTTCAGCAAACTATTTAAAGAAATCTTTTGGGTTGGATTGGGCTTCAAAATGAAGCAAATCAGCTGATAAAAATATGCAGAACCTTCTGCATAAAAATAGGACTTCAATCATTATTTTCCTAAATTATCTCCATAATTAGAAACTAAGAATATTCCTTGAATTAGGCTGGAATCTCTTAATCCTTAAACTGAGCGTCACATAGGATATCATAATATTCCCAAAATATTCTGCATCAGCAATAAACTAAAACATCCAACTATAGAGTTATACACAGGCGCGATGTAGAATGATTCTAGATAGGACATCTTGTTCAACATGTTTCTCCAATTAATCGAACATTTTATTTCAACATGTTTATGCTAAGTTAGTTTTACCAAACATAATGTCAACGACAAAAATAGAGAATTAACAATCTCCCCCTTTGGCTTATTTTGGCTAAAACAACTTAATACTCCTTGTACATATAAACAACACAACATCTCAGGTTTGAAGATAAAATAAAACACACATATAAGAGGCATAACAGCCAACACAAGCATAAAAAAGTTAGCAGCAGAAAAATAATTTTATTAGAGTACAGTGGAAGCTACTCATTACAGAAACAAGAGAAAAATAAATTTTTCTAAATATGTCAGGACATCATGTCTGATAACTCTTCTCAGCCAGTTCAAACCAGACCCAAGCTTCCCTTCTAAAGCTGCTCAGAATAGAGTAGAGAGTAAGTAGATTATCCCCCTCAACAGCAGCGACACAAATTCAATAGAGAATCACGATTTATCACCTCTTGGGAAAATAATTGGCTAAAACACTTTTTCCTCAAACACACTGAAGAGGAACACATCACCTGGGATATACAACACCAGTTATATCGTTTAGTTGGTGTACATGAGGAAGACGATAACCTGCATCTTTCCCAAGTTACTCCCCCTAAAACTCATAACCAATTCTTGTCACAGCCTCGGGAGAAGTTTCCTGTAGCCTCAAGAAACCAAAAATAACTCTATTTTAAATAATCCAAGTTAGAAGACCATGTGACAGAAGCAACACATATTAGAAGATCACGTGACAAAAGAAAAAAGAACACACCAGATAGGATGTTA
The DNA here is from genome assembly GCA_948472305.1 of Vicia faba. Classification (NCBI taxonomy): domain Eukaryota; kingdom Viridiplantae; phylum Streptophyta; class Magnoliopsida; order Fabales; family Fabaceae; genus Vicia; species Vicia faba. Next base: position 781,645,504 of record OX451741.1, on the reverse strand, counting down.
AAACATATGGTATGATATCTTATATACACCCACAACATAAGAACCATCAAATGAAGAAACAAAAAACCCTTACGACAGATGGTCATACTCCCCCTTAATTGTTGCTGTCCAAGGAGCAGCAACACTCAACAACACTAAACAAGACTCAACAACACTACTATCACCCTTTTTATCCAAAAAATGACAAAGACCAAGCCTGAGAATGAAAGCAAAGAAGACACAAACAGAACTTCAATGAGAGACTCGACAACCAACACTTGTTAACGGTGCACCATTCATTTTAGGAGAAAAACATGGATCTATTCGGTTTCTCTCTTAACAAGCCTTGACCGTTGACATGTTCAAACATTGGGTGTGACTTTTCCATACCATTGAAAAATGTTCTTCACGTGTCACTTGATGAAGAGAACTGTAGGCATACCATCCACTAGAGCATACACTCATACTTTATTAGTGCAATTCCAAACATACGCTTCCCATTACCTTGCTCCAAAAAATATATACCTCTTGTCATGATATGCCTATATTCATCCTTGGAACATTTGGACTCAGCTCTCCAAAATACAATGACATCTAGTTGAATATTGCATTCAAACACATTGAGAGTTCAGACTTCTCTAAACCTTAACCATAGATTGTGTGCAAGTGTATTCAATTCGGTTATTTATATTTGAATTTAGGGTTTTGCTACTGTTTGGTTTTATCTTTCCATGCAAACCCAAATTACTAAGCAGTAATAGTAAATATATTAGCAGAAGATAAAGGCAGAAATGTAAACATAGGCTATTACAAAGCTTTGGGGCAGATACATAATAGTGAAAGTGTGGAAAAGAAGTCTCAAGCTATTACATCCCGGAAGCAAATACATGATGGAAGGAAAGCGAAAAAAAATAAAGCTATGCTATTACAATTGAACGCGCCCTATACACTTCATCTAGGAAGATAAAAATAAGATGAAAATAGAAAAGAAAATGTTTTTGGTGATTTTATATGAAAAAGAATGATTTATGATAATTATTTAAATGAACATAAAGTTCTAATTAATTAAAAAATGGTTAAAAAAAGTTAATTAAACCTAAATCTAATAATTAGGGTTTTAGGAAAAAGTTTATTTTTAGGTTAGTTAAAAATATTAGGTTAAAAAATAATTTAGTTTGCCAAAAAGAATAATTAAGGAAGAAAAATAATGACAAACAAGGTTAGAGATAAAAAAGAAAACAAATGCCAGGGGTGGGTGTTGAACCCACACCCTTTGCCTCCTGCAATGCATAGCTTGCCACTGCACCAACCATGCGTTGGTGTTAGTAGAACACACACTGAACAAAACATAATAAAACATTGAAAATTTGTAAAACATAAAAAAACCACAAAAGGCAGGGATCGAACCCACGCCCTTGTATACCAATTCCTTATCCTGCACGCGCTTGCCACTGGGGTGGCTGTGTCATCAGGTAATTCTATGAAAAAAAAAATTATATAATAAACAAAATTACTAAGTCGGAGAAGCGCCAGAGCCCTAGCTCTGGTCTTCTTCTCCGGCAAGCACGTTTTTTTATTCCTGCAAAATAGTAAACTTTAGTGACTTAGTGATACCCTACTCCCTAATTTGGGCCTTGCAAATTCAATGGCGCCATTGGTTTTTGCTAATTCCCTATGTATAAAGAGATATGACGTAAATAACATGAGACATATCAAGCATGGCAAAACAGGAATCAGCCATTATGGGGGCCATGTGATGGGTCTATCCTGCATATTGACATCTCAGAAGAATGTTAGTACTGTTAGTTTTGATTAAAGCACAAAGAAAAGAAAAATATAACTCATGCAAGAATGGTAAAATGGTGATGCATGGTCATGCGATTCAAGCCCTTTGGATCCTCAAAATTAATCCATTCTTACCCTACAATGCTTCAAGGATTGATTGAAATGATTGGCTTGCTTGGAGAGTGGATGCAAATAGGGTTTGTAATTTGCCCTAGTTTTGAATAATTTTGGAGTTTTTGGAAGGTGATCTTGCAAGGGTTTTTCATTTCTTGTCTTGTCTGAATATGAGAATATATAGGCCATAAATTAGGTTAAAAAAGTATGGGCTTGGACCTTTGCATGAAAGCCTTAATTTTATTTCATTTAATTTTGAATTAAAATAAATAAAATCAAGAATAAATGGAATAAAAATCCAAGGGGTGTATGAATAAGTTCAGAGGTTCACTATGAGTTACAAAACATGTTTGGACCTTGAAACATAAGCTAATTAGCCCAAAAACTCAAATTTGATCAATTTGGGTTTCATGCATTTTCTCAAAATTTCCCAATTTGCACCAATCATAACTTTCTCAATTTTCATCACATGAAGGTGATCTAGTACTTTTGGAAAGCTCAAGATGTCCTCTACAATTTCTAAGTTCATCATTGTTTCATTTGAAGACTTTATCTTGAAGTAAGTTGCCTTGACAAAAAGTGTCTTTTTGTTGACTTTTGAAATGACCTATAATGTTTTTGCCCATATCTCTCAAATGAAGTATTTTTTGGACTTGATCTTAGAGAGACAAAGTTGTAAAGAATTGAATTTCCTTAAAAATTAGTTTTGGTTGAGGAAAATCTGATGAAGCATGTGAAAGTTATGCTTGGTCAAAGTTCAGTTGACTTCTCCTTAAGAAAAACCCTAATTTGGTAACTTTTGACTTTTGATGAATTGAGAGTTTTCTTGATGAATCATGATCAACCCTTGATCAAATGATGAATATAACTTCAAAAACCTGACGTTGACCAAAAATCTTGAAGTTTGACTATATGTTAACCACAATTGACTTTTTTGTCCAGTATAACTGATTTTCCATCATCTGAGCAATTGACTGAGCAAACTTGTGATGCAAGACTTGAAATTTGACATGAGCATTCTTAGAGACATATGAGGAACCATGAAATATGCTTGAGGCATTATAAGCTCAATTTTCCTTGAGAAAAGTGAAACCCTAATTGTAGGTCAACTGCTTAGGAGGAGGGTTTGTCTAATCCTACCTTGAGTAACCTTGAGCAATTGAAATCCCTAGGAGCATGAGGAGGTATCTTGAAGAAATTGGGAGGGGAAATTTTGGGGTACAACAAATATCTTACCTCTGAGTTTAACATAACCGAGGGGGAAATAATATTGTAACCTCTCTTTTTATTATATTTTTATTTGTAAATTAAATGGTTTATCACGTCAGTTTTCATAATAACTGAGGGGATACCTTAGCGTTAAAAATTAAGGATATTTATCATCGTTCTGTACTCAAATCCTTGTCGTCCATTTCATGGTTATCAATTCTCAAGACAATATCATTAGTGATCCACGTGAAACATAAATAACTTCTATTATAAAATCATTCAGAACATAAAAAATTGATAATGAAACATCATGAAGCACTTGAAACTATCCTCCATTTTAAGGTTTGCAAGATTTTTTTGCCATGAAGAGTTCTATATGATGGACTGAAGTGCATAAAATTATTTGGATTTAAGGTTTGTTTTATTAATTATTTAGTTCAGCAGAAAATCATTTATTTATCTAAACCTTTTTTTTTGTCTAACCTTTTTTTTGTTCATATCAGAAACAAATGCAAGGAAAAGTCATTGAGAATATACTTGCACCCAACATTTGATCTTTGAGGTGTGAGTAACACAAGAAAGGGGGGTTTGAATTGAGTTTCACCAAATAAAATCTTTTCATTGGTGACAGAATAAGTTAGCTTATAACATAACAGTAAATGAAGTCGATGATTTTTATCCTGGTTTGCTGTTAACTAAGCTACTCCAGCCCACCCCCTCAAGGATGATTTCGCGTTCAATAAGGACTCAATCCACTATTTATACAACCGATCGAAAATCATCGAGATAAAATCAATGAATTCACCATCGAACATTTTTTATCCCACCGGAAGGGAGTAAGGAACTCTTACCACTTAATTTGTTCAAGCACCGACATTGAGTGACAACTCAGAGCATCAACATTTAAAGAAATGTGAGCTAACATCGTCGAAACGAATGACAAAACATAGGGGTAGGTTACGAACCCTTTTCAACTTTATCTGACTCAATGGATAAGAATAGGTATGGTTCAAAGTGTCAACGTATAACGCGAGCTAAGAATGACACAGACTAGAATGCGTGGGGGCCGATTGCGGGCCCCCTATTCCACTTATTTGACTCGATAACAAGCTCAAATTAAAAGGGAAATGGGAGGGGAGTGGGATTTACCTTCGTCGACGTCTTTTGCACACAAGCAAATGCAAACATTGCCTTATTTTAAGGTCTTTGCACAAAACAAACATCACCTCCTTTGAGAATTTTAAACAAATTTGCCCATCTAAAGTAGGGACTCCCAATTATGTATCTCTATTCCTATTTCTAAGCATACGCTTATCACAAATTGTAGCATTTTTGGGATACTCTTTCTTCTCAAGGTACCTTTTGATGTCGTAATACCACGACTTTTCATCAGACACATCCTCGGTTGAGAGACAATGAGCAGGAAAGACATGTGCTGGCTCTTTGTAACTGGGAATACATATATTATGCGCCTGATTTGGAAAGCTCACTGTGAACATTGATGCTAAAGTAGCTAAAGCATCATCCAACTGGTTTTCGTATCAAGGAATATGTTCAAAGGTGAGCTTATCAAAAGTGGGTATTAGCTGCAAGATGTAGTCTCTGTATGGAATCAAACTGGGGTGCTTTGTTTTCCAATCACCTCGTACCTGGTGTATGACCAAAGCAAAGTCTCCAAAGACTTCAAGGGTTTTGATTTTAAGGTCGATGGCTGCTTCGAGACCCATCACACAGGCTTCGTATTCTGCCACATTGTTTGTACAATTGAAACATAATTGGGTCGTAAACGGTGTATGAGTATTGCATGGAGAAGTCAGTATATCCCCATTGCCATAACCTACAGCGATCGAGGCACCATCGAACGTAAGAGTCCATCGCTCTTTCGGATCGACCCCATCATAGTCATCAAGCTTCATAACTTCTTTGTCGGGAAAGTCAAATTTCATTGATTGGTACTCTTCCAATGGCTGATGAGCGAGATGATCTACAAGAATTCTACCCTTGATAGCCTTTTGTGTAACATATTGAATGTCATATTCAGATAAAAGCATCTTCCATCGGGCAAGTCTGTCTGTAAGTGCTGGTTTTTCAAAGATATACTTTATTGGGTCCATCTTCGATATCAGAAATGTTGTGTATGTCAGCATATACTGTCTTAGACGTCGAGATGCCCAAGCAAGCGCATAATAAGTTTTTTCAAGCAAAGAATACCTAGATTCACAATCGGTAAACATTTTACTCAAATAATAAATGGCATGCTCTTTCCATTATGTTTCGTCATCTTGTCCAATCACACAACCCATAGATCCTTCCAGCACCGTTAATTACATAATGAGTGGCCTTCTAGGCACTAGAGGAATAAGGACTAGTGGCTCTTGGAGATATTGTTTGATATTTTCAAAGGCTTCTGGGAAATTATCATCCCATTGGACATCTTGATTCTTGCGCAACAATTTAAAGATGGGTTCACAAGTAGCTATAAGATGAGAAATGAACCTAGCTATGTAGTTCAATCTCCCCAGGAACCCTCTTACTTATTTTTCATTTTTCGGCGCCGACATATTCTGTATTTCTTTTACTTTGTCGGATCTACTTTAATTCTTTGCTAACTTACGATGAAACCAAGTAGTTTGCCAGATGGCACCCCGAAGGTACACTTGTTCGAATTAAGCCTTAGCCTGAACTATTGCAGACGCGTAAATAACTTTTGCTGATGGACCAAATGTTCCTCCTCAGTTTTTGATTTATAATCATATCGTCAACATATACTTCAATCTCCTAATGAATCATATCATGAAAGAGTGTCACCAGAGAATGTTGATATGTTGCACCAGCATTTTTGAGACCAAAAGGCATGACTTTGTAACAATAAGTACCCCAAGGAGTAGTGAATGTCATCTTTGTCATGTCTTCCGGAGCCATCTTTATCTGATTGTACCCCGAAAAACATCCATGTAGGAGAAAACTAGGGATTGAGCCGTATTATCAACCAATACATTAATGTGAGGTAATGGGAATTCATCCTTTGGGCTTACTTTATTCAGATTCTGATAATCCACACACATACGCACCTTCCCATCTTTCTTAGGAACAGGTACGATGTTAGCAATCTAATCCGAGTATTCACATACCAACAAGAAACCTGCATTTAGTTGCTTTTCAACCTCTTCTTTGATCCTGAGAGACATATCTGGATGAGTTTTGTGCGACTTTTGCTTTACTGGAGGATATTTTGGCTTTAGTGGTAAATGATGCACAACTATATCAGTATCCAAACTAAGCATGTCTTCATACAACCAGGCGAAGATGTCGAAGTACTCTCTGAGAAGCTCAACCAACCCTTTTTTACATCATCTTGTAAAGCGGCCATATCTTCACCTCTCTTTTCAGTACATCGGTACCGAGGTTGATGATCTCAATGGCTTCTTGATGAGGCAATATCGTTTTCTCTTCTTGTCTCAATAGTCTTGCCAATATCTTTGGGATTTCACAATCTTCCCCACTATCTTCATTGGCTTTATGTGTGGTTTTTGAAAATGCTTTGAAAAGAGGACATCGTTGTGGCAACCTTTGTAATGATTCTTGTTTGAATATATACAAAGGTGTTTGTCTTTTGAAAAGATATTTCAATCTTTGAAAGTTTGTTTTGGGAAATGTTTTGAAATTGTGTTGTGAGGTGTGTTTGAAAATAGCAAGGATGTTTTTGCAAGTTTTGATCGAGTAACTAAGAGTTGTCTACCCTATTTTACTCAAAGATATTTCTTACACATTTTTAACCCTTTTGACAGTGTTGTTTTACCATTGAATTTGGTAAACAACCTTGTGTTTGGATGTTAAACAGGACAAGCGCGGGTCATCGTATGGACCATGATAGCAATTGTGCTAAGTATATTTAGCAAATTTTTGAGGGACTAGATCACTTTGTATAGGAAACCAAGATAGCGTCATCGAGGGACTATGATCTTTTGTTTTGTTTTTGTTTTGCCAAGATACTCAACATGAATAACATGGCCATTTTAAAGGCAACAAGTGGATGAAACCCTAGGGGTGCATGTGTGCATTGTGTTGTCAATTTTCATGCTTTTTTGTCTTTATATTAGTCAAGCTATTTGTTTGATTTTGGATTTTTTGCATACAAACCCTAATCTCTAACATGGTATATTTGAAAGCATAAAATGCATAAAATAAACCTAAGCTATTACAACATTGATATGGGGAGGGGGATACACTTTTGAATGGGGAATATTTACAAGAAAATAAAACCCTAAGATTTACTATTACATCCAAATTGAACTCCTTTGTATCAAATAATAAATAAACAATATTTAAATAAACAAATTAAATATAAATATGCAAAATATTCTAAATATGTAAAAGATGTTTTTATTTATTTTTATGTATGTAAAAATATAATATTTAATGTATTAAAAAAAGAAATAAAAGATTATTTTTATTAAGGGTAAAAACCCTAATTTTCTTTAAGAAAGTATATATATATTAATTATATCATTCATGTACAATCAAATGAAATAAAATATATACAAAATAAAAATATATTAGAAAAAATATTATTTAAGTATAAATAATAAAAATAAAGGCATAATATTTTTATGTATTATTTTCAAGTTTTTTTGTTAGATAAAATAAAGGTATATTATCTAAAAATTATTTTCATGTTAGAAAAATAATTAAAAAAATATATAAAATAAAATATGAAAATTTATGAAAATGTTTTTAATATTTTTTATGTTTAGAAAATAATAAAATAAAATCAGAAATGAAAAATAAATAGAAAAATACAAAAATATAAAGAAATAGGCCAAGGGAGGTGTAATCAGCAAAGGGGGGGGGGGGGTGTCAAAAGCAAGCCAATTCAAGGTCCATCCCAAATCAACTTCATCTTCAACCTTTGTCAAACAAAATCACGCGTGCCTGATTCAAATATGGAAAACCTACATACGTGCTCTAATGCAAAAACTCATAACACCAAAGTTATAGCATTTTTCAAGACGATTTCAACCATATAAAGAACTTAATCTAACTCTCAAAGACCAGAGAGAATTTCTCTGGCCCTAATTTCTAACCTAACTTTTTCAGGAAGTTCATGAACCAAATTCTCTTAACACGATTAACTTAAATGAAATCTAAGCATATGTACAACTTCATGGTTATGAGTACTACATTTTTTATTCACAAACCTAAGCCTAATGATTCCTAAATAGAGAGATAGGAAGTTGACAAAAACCTGTTTCAGTTGAACTCGTGTATGCAATGTGGAGCTTTTCAGTGAGACCTGAGGTGCTTGGGAGCTTGCCTGAACTTCCTCTGACCTTCCCCAATGCCTAGTTTGCTTTGGACTTGCTTGAGCAAGCTTGTAGAACTCAACCTGCACAAGCTGAAAACAGAAATGGTGAAGCTTGCAAATGGAGTTACAGTCATTGTCCAATGGTTAGGATAGCTTGGATAGGTTATATGTAATGTATTTTAACATGTTTGGGGCAAAACGCACGAATGGTTTTTGCTATGGAAGTGAAACTGCAGGAAGTGCCCTGTTTTGCAAAAGGAAGGTGATTTTGTGTTTTGGAAGGCTTAAGGGTTCAACAATTCGTGTTTCTGGCTCAAGGCAATGGACAAAACTTGTCTCAAAAGCTTGCAAGAGTTGGTTATATCAGATATGCAAGTTGTGGCTTTTTGGCAAGTTTACTTGTATTTTAAGCAAAAGTAAGAAATAATGCAAGACAGGCATGTACAGGTTATCTACCAGCTTTCACTTTATGATCTTGGCCCCCTCAATTTGTGGATATTGTTTGCTGTACAAGATTTTGTTCAAGACTCAAGAATGCAATTTGACATCAAGCAATTTTGACAAAAATGGCAATGTTGCCTTTTTGCTATTTTTGGATTAATCTCTTGTGTAATCCTCCAATGATCAGAACAAAGCCTCAAACCAATGGATTTGTATTTAATTATTGAGTATGAAAGGGTTTAGGGACCTGTAATCAAGTACAAATGAAGCTGAACAGAAGTTGCAACTTGTATCAACATGAAAATGCCATGGATCAAAAGTGAGTTTTTGCCAAATTCAAACCTTTGATTCTCCCTAACCATCAATGATTTTGGAGAGTTCTTGGATATTTTGGAAAGCTTGTAACATTCTCTACAATCCATCTACGAAATGAATTTTGATATTCCAAGTGGAACTAGGTGAAAAAGTTCCATGAAGATAGGTTAAAATCCTGCCTAAACTAGGGCAAAATTTCACTAAGTTAAAAGTTCCATGCACCCTTGTTCCAAAAATCATAACTTGAGATCCAAGCTTCTTTTGAGAAAACTTTGTGATTCAAAGTTTTAGATTTTGTGGAGGACTACAACTTTCATGTTGGAAGTTTTGTTTGAATCCAATTGCATCAAGGTGAAAATGTTGGGCAAAGTTGGGAAATATTAAGGAAATTTCATAACTTAGAAAAATTCTAAGTTAAGAAAATTTTTCAATCTTAAACCCTAATTTGTAAAATTGGGTTTCTTGATGAACAAGTTTCATGTTTTGACACATCTTGACGAAAAATGACCCTTGGCACTTGATTTTGACCAAAAAGTCAAAGTTTGACTTTTCAGTGTACAATTGACTTTTGATCAGTTGACTGGAAAATTCATCTGTCAATCCAATGCAATTGAGATCTTTTGAACCTTGTGAATAGGTCAAGATGATGCCATTTAGTCCTTGAATCCATGATTGAACCCAATTTGCCATTGGCTAGGTGAGAAGTCAGAAATTGCCCTTTTGCAGTCAAAACCCTAAAAATGTCCATTTTGCCCTTTTGATGATCTGATTAAATTCATTGAGGAGTTGTAGTCCAAAATTGATCAAATGGTTCATATGAGTTTATAATGTTGATATGGATCAAAATTTATGACGTTTGACTGTAAATTGGCCACAGTTGACTTTTTCCCAATATAGCTGATTTTTAAGTCAATTGTCCAGTTGACTGGGCAAAAATTTGATTCAAGGCTTGAAACTTGGTATGAGCAAAATTATAAGTCCAACATGAAGCATGAAAGTCATATTGAGCATTAGAAGTCCAAAATTCCTTGTGCAAACTCAAACCCTAATTTGGGTCAACAATGCAAGGAGATGTCTTGAGCAGAGCAAACCCTAGCTTGATCTTGAGTTTAAAGGGTCTGGTGATGAGAAATATTAATGAAATGAGAGGGAAAATTTTGGGGTACAACAGCTGCCCCTGTTCAATCTTCTTGAACCTGAAGAGTTAGATTGGCGAGTTTGCCTTTCGTGACTCGAAGGTAAAAGAGGATTGGACACTAAAGTGCCCGTAAATTTGCACTCATCAGAGTAGTTGAGGGAATGGGCTTAAAGATTCCATTTGGAGATGTGATTGAATCTCGCCGGAGATGGGCTTAAAGATGCCATCCAATAAAGTTGATCGCATAAGAGATTCCTTTGCGAGAGCCCGTATACCTGTTGTTGAGGAGGACTACGCCGGGTAATGTTAGTCTCGTTCGTGGTAGAAATAGAACTTCAGTCGTCTTTATTCTACTGGGGAGTCATCTCTTGGTTGAAGAGGTGACAGTGAACTGCTATCTGGTCAACATCCAGGCTTCACAGTCTTGTATTGCTATCTGGTCAACGTCCAAGCTTCACGATACTTTACTTCCTATCTGTTCAACGTCCAGTCTTCAGAAGGAAATCAAAATGGTTAACCGGTCGCCTCCGGGATTCCCTTTAATTTAGGGGCCTACTAATATCCGGTTGAATCCGGGCTTCAAACTAATTGGCCGAGTAAACTGTTATTTGATCAACGTCCAAGTTTCACAGTATACCTTACTGTTATTTGGTCAATGTCCAGGATTCACAGTCTTGTATTGCTATCTGGTCAACGTCCAGGCTTCACAATACTTTACTTCCTATCTGGTCAACGTCCAGGTTTCAGAAGAATTTGCAGAGGATTCAACTATTTTCCGGTCGATCTCCGGGCTTCAGTATAATCAAGGTATTATCTGGTCGAATCCAGGCTTCATAACTGGAACAGGAATCCGCCCCTTGATTTGGATAAACAAAGAGGAAAGCATCCATGTCTGGAGCATTTCTAAGCCGTTTTCTGAGCTTTGACTATCTGTTTTTAGGTAGCTATTAATTTCTTCCTGAAAAGGGTAGAATGTTAGCTGAAACACAAAGTTATGTTGCATGAAATGTATGATGCAATATATGTGTTTTGTCAATGCTCATGATTTATGAATGTAATGTATGCGCATGTAAGCTGATTAACTATTTTGCTGAGGAAAATAAATCCTGGATAGTTGGAGATAATAAAATCTTTGACCGTTGTCGGGGAAATAAATATATGACCGTTGGTTGAGATTCAAGATCTTTGACAAACTCTGTGGGGAGAAGCTATACCGCTGGGGAGATCAGGAGTTTGGGTTGTATGCCAATTTACTGGGGACTTCAAGAACGAGAATCTCCGTTCTATTGGGGGTATCAGGGGAAAAATGAATGGTTTCCGCTGGGGATTGGTAGATCAAACTTTCCTTTCCGCTGGGGATCTTTATGACGTGCTGATTTGATCGTGGCGACTTCACTGGGGAAGAAGATTTTAAAATAACTCTTTGGGGAATTATCTGGTTTTAAAGCGACTCTTCAGGGGAAATTGGAGGAAACTGGATGGTCTTCCCTGGTGTTCAAAGGTTGAAGGTTTGACTCCGTTTGGGGAAGAAAGTTTCATCCTTACTGAGGGTTTGTAGCTCAAATTTTTGCTCCGCTGGGGATTGGGAATCTGAAAACTCAGCTCTGATGGGGATTTTTGAAACTTAACTTCGTCGGGGATATGCATTTCAAGTTTTTAGTTCCGCCGAGGATCCGGATGTTGTATTGCAGGGGATTTCTCCTGGAATAGCCTAGAGACATTTTCCTATACTTTCATCCTAACAGTAATTATTCTTTCTCATTTCGTTTTATTTGTAAGCAGTGATTATATTCAAATGCATATGCTCATTTAATAAATCATTGGACGTTTTCAAATAAAACACAAGTATAAAGAAGAAAGAAAAGGCAAACAATTTTCTTCACTTTGAGGTATCTTTGTATTAACTTTGTGTAAGTATTTTGTACAAAGGAGACAAACATCCTAGTAAGATAATATTGTCATAAAATTGAGAAAAAATTTATACAAAGAAAGATGGCTATGTGTAACAATTCCATGGGGTTCCCATTCTGCTATAGCCTTCATAACTCTGAGTATCTTGTCCATTCTTTGCTTCGTCCGCAAATGATTAGATTGATCGGAAACCTGGAGCTTGTCCGTGAAGAGATTGTCCATAAAGTGATCAGAGGAGACATAGTCATACGCTTTAATTCCCTAACATTTTCCTGGACCGCCCTTTCGGGTTTTCGATCCACCGGGAAACCCTTTTTTGCCCAAGTCGCCCTTTCGGGTTTTCAACTTGCCAGGTGTACAAATTTTTTTTGTTTATCCCTAATTTTTGCCTGAACCGCCCTTTCGGGTTTTCGATTCACCGGGATGCCCATTTTTGCCCAAGTCGCCCTTTCGGGTTTTCAACTTGTCGAGTCGTTTTATGCGTAGTATCTTTTGACTATGTCTGCGTTCGCAGGGTGCAGAAGATCGTCGCCGTCCATGGTGGTTAGAATCATAGCCCCACCAAAAAAGATGTTTTTGATCACAAATGGTCCTTCGTAAGTAGGAGTCCATTTGCCCCTGGGATCACTTTGCGGCAAGATGATCCGCTTGATTACAAGATCCCCGACTTGATATACCTGGCGCCTGACTTTCTTGTTGAAAGCTGTTGTACCCCAAAATTTGCCCTCCCATATTCTTCAAGTATTGTTAAGAGTATGCTTCAAAGTCTCCCAAAGGTTGCACAATTCAATTGCCTCCTAACAGTCAAAATTAGGGTTTTGGTTCTGTCAAAGAAATTAAAGTTTTCAAGGGTCCAATCAAGTCCCACATGCCTACAAACATTGTCAAGCATCCTTAGGCTAAGTTTCAAGACTCACAGCACAAAATTGCACAGTCAAAAACCCTAATTGCTCAACAATCAACTGTAGGGGCAAAATGGTCATTTGACAGTCAAAAGTCAAAACCTTTGGTCAACATATTATGTTGAAGCCACAAACATCATTTTATCAATTCTTGATCATGATTCTCAAGACATGGCTCAAAAAGTCTCAAGATGCAAAAGTTTCCATATTTGGACAGTTGAAAAAGTCAACTGCAAATTGACCAAGGTATAACTTCCACATGGTTTATCAGGAAAATTCCATCCAAAGCTCATTTTGAAGAGAATGACATTTCCTACAACTCCTCTTCACACTTCAAGTCCAATAAATGCTCTCACAAAAAGTTATCAATCTCAACATTATAGGTCATTTTCAAAAGTCAACAAAAAGGCACTTTAAGTCAAAGACCATAACTTGAGATTGGTAAATCAAAATGACATGGGACCAAATGCATTGGTTAGAGGACTTCAAGACCTTTCCAAAATGTCCAAGAACATGATCAAAGCTTAAAAATTGAGCAAGATATGCCTTGTGGAAGTTGGGAAATGTTTGGGAATTTTGAAAAGTCAACTTTACTTCAAATGCCTCAAAATTGCTAATGGGCCTCATTTTCTTCCAAGAATCATCACCCAAAAGCTATGCACGACCCATTGACCCAAAGGGGAGTTATTTTCCTATTTTTAATTAATTAATTGAATATTTAATCTATTTAATTCATTTAATTATGATTAATTATAAGAAAAATACTCATCCATGCTTTTCAAATCTTTTTGTGCATAGAATACATTCAAGATTTCGTGCACTATTCAATAAGGAAAGAATCAAGGTGATTGACAATGATTGGCATGTTCTTCACATGAAAAAGATTGAAAAAAGATACCATTGAAATCAAATCTCAAAAGCATTGATTACAAAGGTTTTGGACTTGTTTTGCAAACCTAAAACATTCCTCATAAAAGCCAGAACACAACCCTAATGCACAGAACCTGAATGCTGCGCTAGAACCTGAAAACAAAACTTGCACTTTTCTTAAAAAATCTCAAAACTGTTTTGGCATCTAGAAGGCGTTTCAAGGCGTGAAAAGCATCTCAAAAGCTTGCTGAGACTTTCCTGAACATAACCCAATACGTTTCAAGCCTCCATACACCAAGAACTGGTAGAATGAAGTCATCCTGTCCATGAATTTTTGCATAATCGTACCTTGAATTTCATGCCATATTAATGTATTTTAAATATTGTTTTACACTAATATGATTATGCTGAAGCTTTTGGTGCCTTTTAATTGAACTAATCATGCCTGTAGCGAAAGATGCCATGGATGTTTTCTAGGTTTTCACAAGCTTGAAATTGGGGTTTCTTTCCCATGGAAAAATTGGGCGTTCAAACCTACACCATCAAAACCAGGATGCCCAGACGAAACCATTGATTATATCGCACCCTTTTTCTTTTCAATTATGAGCTAATCGTTATTTTTGTACATTAGGGTTAGTGGGGGTTTAAAACCCCCGCTATCTGTTTATATTTGCAGGAAAAAACGAAGGCATAACGGAGAAGACGCTGAGGTGTAAGCATAAGACTGGGTCATTCAAACCTTTCGCGCGTGTTTTCGTTTTCCACCACTAACTCTTATTTCTCTTTCATAATAATTCCTTCCCATTGAATATCAAACGAACGCATTTGGCTGGGTGGAAAGTGAGGTGTCCTTCAAGCATTGGGACCTGGGTTCGGTTCCCAGGTCCCCCATATTTCTCAATATATTTTGTTTTAACATGATTCCATGCAGTACATGCCCCAGGGCCTACCATGCAGCTTCATATTTGTGCTTGCCACGCGCCCAACAAGACTAATCCAATGGTCAGAAGTTGCAGATCACCATGTGCACCAGTCAACACCTCCACACGTGAACGCTGAAAGTCAAACAGGCCAAGCTTCTATTGGGCCAAATCACTGCAGATCAACCTCCTCAATTTGGGTCAACACCCCCAATGTTTGCATATTCTTTTAATTTCTTTTCTTCTCTTTTCTTTTTTTATTTTATTCTTTTGACCACTTTTATTTAATTATTTTCAAATATTTTTCATAAGACACAAAAAAACAGAAAATCAAAACATAAAAATATATTTTATTATTTAACTCACTAATGTTTTATTTTTGT
Organism: Vicia faba; assembly: GCA_948472305.1. NCBI lineage: Eukaryota > Viridiplantae > Streptophyta > Magnoliopsida > Fabales > Fabaceae > Vicia > Vicia faba. The sequence continues at coordinate 781,630,232 of OX451741.1, read as the reverse complement.
AAATAAATTTAATAATTAACTTAGCTTTAATTTTAGGTTTAATTTTAATGTTTTCTTAATAAACTAAAAATGTAGAAATTAGGGTTTTAATACTTTTATTCTTTTTTCCTTTTTTACCATTATTAAATATTAATTATTTTTGTGAATAAATAGGCCATGTAAATAATTAATGTCAATTAGGTCAAACTTGCATTTATTTCTTTAATAATTAAAAATGGTTAGAATTAAGGTTTTATTTCCATTTAATTTTCTCTAATTTCATCAATACAAAAAACATAAAAAATAAGTCCTTTCCTTTATTTAATTTAATTAATTTATGATTTCGATTTAATTTCTTTAAAAGGGTCCAACGCCCTCGCATTCTCGATTTTATTTCTTTTCGCATATTTACTTTTATTTCCTTTTTTTAAATTTCATGTAATTGCCCCAAAGCTTTGTAATAGATAATTAGGATATTTATTTTCTGCATTTTTATTTATTTCAAATCGGGTCTTGGTTTAATTTGGCGATATAGACCCGCGCCTTTGTAATAGCGTAGGACTTTTATCTTCCCGCACCTTTTAACTGTTAATAACCACATGAAAGAATGAATGTCAAAAATGAAAACAAAATGTAGATCACCAATGCATGACAAGATAAACATAATTGAAAATGATACACAATTCACACACCACCCCTAGGGTACGTCTCACTGTTGCCTTGCCCCTCGAAATGTGGTCGTCGAGTAGAGGACGTTTTAGTAAGTCCTCATGTCCATGAACATGGCATGGGGGTAGCTTCTAAGGTGTCTTCCTATTGCTCTGGTGACCACACATGTCCCTAATAATCGAATTGACCCGAACACCTCCAACGGTGGTGCTACCTACCTCTCAATGGTGGGATGGCACTACCTTAAGGACATTTAAACAGACTAATTCCTTAGGGTAGGTAGATGACTCGTAGATACTTGCTCTAAAAAAACAAATCAAAACTCTTTTCGCACCGACACTTTCAAAAAAGCTTTCAAAACAATTTTTCAAACACTCTTGAGGACTGATACAAGAGTCGATCTGAAATCTTTAAACGAAACTTTTTCAAACTCACTCACAATTGAAAAGCAAACATTTTGAAAACACAATGAGCAAGTATCTAAGAGCCCATGGATAACCATGGATAGAAAGGGTGCTAACACCTTCCCTTTATATAAATCTACCTCCCGAACCGAGAGCAATCTCAATAAGGAATTTTGCTGTGCTTTTGTCCTGTCCATGTTGGAGAAAATAAAAGACGGTGGCGACTCTTGCTTACCGCGACATTTCGCGAACCAACGTTAAACAGTCAGTTCCAGATCCACCGATCACAGAATTGGCGACTCTGCTGGGGACTTAATAAAGTGAGGTGTACCTTAGGATTAGATCATATTTATGTTTTCAATTGAATGTTTTGTTTGCTTTATTATCGTGGGCATTGTCTTGGAGTTTCATAGATCCTAACCCGGATCTGGGGATACCCTTTTAGGTAGCATAAGCTGTGAGGGACCTGTCCGGCGTAGACCGACACGGGTGAAGCAGTGGCTACGTTGGTGTGGCACCTTGGTCTGTACTGATATCCCTTGTGTCGCAACGAGGAGAATATGGGTCTTCTGAGGTGTCATTAAGCACCAACCGACCTTAGAACCTTAAATGACCCAACTTGGCCAATAGAACAGTAGCAGTATGCTACGCCCATTGAGGCTAAACTCTCGTGATGACTTGAGTTATGACCGATTGAGGGTAGTCAGTGATATTGGGATCCTCTAGAACCCGGTTACTTCTGATAGGACAGGTCTTATCCAACAAACTGAAAGAGGGTAATACCTAGACCCCATGCTGGCCTAAACTCTAAGGGCTTGTCTTGTGTGACTTGTGTGCCTTCGTACTTGACTACTTGCGTACTTGTTATCTGACATTTGAGTTTCTTGCAGGTTTTGTTTACAGTCCTTAATTGGGACTCATAACAGGGTTTACCTACATTACCCCATGCATAGCATAACATCATACCATTGCATGCATCCCGCATAAGGAATAACCCATTTCAAGGATCTCAAGGGCTTGTGATGCAGGTCATGATGAACCAACATATCTGGCAAGGGGCAAAGAGGATTTATTTTCCTCTAGCCAGGTTGATGACTTGAGTCAGGGTCTATGACCCACTAGATATGGTGAGCCTTGACCCTTGAAGAAGGACTCTCAACAACATGAAGTTCCTTCAATCAAGCTACCAGATTCAAATTCTAACAATTTTTCTTGTCTACCCCGCGAGATCCTTGAAAACATTGCATGCATATCATACATATCGTTGCATTACAGGTACTCTTTCTGACAGGTCACTTACCTTCTTCGCTGATTATTTTAGCAATGGCTTCCCAATAAGATGACCAGGGTCTTCTTGCTCAAGAGACTCAGTTCAGGGAGATCTTTCTAAGCCTATCCAAGGGGCAGGAAGAGTTAAGGACACTCCTCATGGGGAATCTGGCAAAGAAAAGTCCCGAAGATGACAAGGACGAACGGTTGAAACGTCTGCAGGATGAAGTGGACACAATGAAAACCCAGATGCTGGGGCAAAGGACTCTCATCCAAGGTTTAGCTCGGGAGCAAGAAGAGTTGAGGACCATGATCAGTCAACTCCACCAAGACAGATCCAACATGAAGCAACTAGTCCAGGTCAGGGACCAGGTCTTTGATCAGCTTCCAAGAGGACAAGAATCTGGTATGGTGAAGAACAGAACTTTCCAAATTGCTACCACTTCACAAGCCCAACATCAACCTCGCCCAGAGCAACAGGTGGATCAGAGTAAGCCAAGCAGGTCCAAGAGGCAATTCACCCAGCTTAACATGCCGTTGTTTCAAGCCTTGCAACACCTGTTGAGGTTGAATCTGATTACACTAAGGGCTCCTCCCCGGAACCCCAACATCTCTGCTCCTAACTATCATCCCGACAGAAGATGTGCATACCACTATGATAGTCCTGGACATGACACTGCTGACTGCTGGGCTCTGAAGAACAAAGTCCAGGATCTGATTAATGAAGGAGCAGTGGATTTCACCCAAGTGGGTCAGGCTGAATGTTTCTACCATCCCTACCAGATTCACCATTTGAAGTAACAAGCCCTGAGATGAGAAGACTTTTGTTTATTAGAATTTTCAAGTTGTAACTTTCTTTTGACTGTTCAAACATTTATTCATGTTAAACGTTGTTATTTCATTAATGCATCGCATATGTCTGTTTTGAAGCAATATATTCGCATTCGCTATATTCAAACTGATTTCATATTTTTTGATGATCAACTCTTGATTAAGAAATTCTAAGCCTCTTGAGGGAGGATGACGAAAACGATACCACGATCCTTACAGTATGCTTTTGAACAGACCCCGCTGATGAGGTACAGGCATTGTTTCAATCCCTAAACACTGGAGTTATAAGGAAGATAATCCCTCGTCAACCCCTCTGAGCCAAAGAAGTAGGAGTTTTTCTTTTCGAAAATTAAAACCCTTTATCATAACCTGGGGCAGGGTAGTTCTCTCAGTTGATCCAAGTGCATAACAAATGGCACCAAAGAGGTCCTTACAAAAAAAAAAAGAAGACAGTGATGATTCCGAATAATCATAAGGATAGGCAGTCATTATATCTCAAAAATAAAAACCCAATAAGTTAAAACCTATGAAGGAGACTTACAAAACTGGGGCATCCCGCTGACTGTAATCACAAAAGAAACAGTTCAGGCAAAATTTAGGGATAGCGGAATCAAAAAGAAAGAGGTCATACAAACCCTCAACAAAAACAAAAAATGACTGCCTATTCAGAATAAATCATCAATATCTAAACCATCATTGGAACATCAGGACAAAGACTCAAACAAGGTCTAACGCACGATCAACTGAGCTTAGGTTTGAAGAACATCACGAAGAACGGGTGGGTACAAATAATTTGAGCCTTTATCCTTTGTTTCTTAAACCGTGAACTAGGCCACGTTATAACCCTTAAAAAGTCCTAGCTGAAGCATGGGTTAGTTCGAAAGCATACTGTTACAAAAGGTATCCTGACTCCTTAAGGCTTGCGGTAAAATAACGAGTTGACATTGCAGTTTACAAAATTCACTTGTTTTTACTAAAAAAATGCATTTTCAAAAAACTTCAAGACAGACATAAGCTTCGCATTTCTAATATAACATTGCTTGCATATGACTAGTTGTTTGAACAGCAGAGAAATTTGCATGACGAAAGTCTAATGAACAAGAGTATCTCCAATCAAGGGGAACGACATGATCATGGTCTACCATCTGGGGCAGTTAAGTCAAGATCCAGAGAATCTCTCAACGATGCCAAGCAGCTAGGGGAAACTCTCCATCTGAGACACTTGGGGCATTGGACAGGAATTCCAGCAACAAATCTTGCATGATCAGACATCTTCTGGTAACATGGAAACACAAGCAGCCAGGGACACCTCCCTGCATTCTAAGAGCGTGGACATAGTCGAAAAAAATACTACGCACGATAAAAGACCCGCTAGGTTGATATACCTAGGCAAAAATTAGGGCTTCCCGACGAACCAAAAGGGTTCGGGCAAAATAAGGGATGAAAATGAAAAAAAATCTGTACACCCGGAAAGTCGAAAACCTGAAAAGGCGGCTTGGGCAAAAAAGGGTATCCCGGTGGACTGAAAACCCGAAAGGGCGGTCCAGGCAAAATTAGGGATCAAAGCGTACGACTATGTCCTATCATCTTACCAGAAGGAAGATTTGCCAATCAGCAGTTATCGAGACCTCAACAGGTACCTTTTTTCCAGCAGAAACTGGGGCAATATGAGTTGTCTAAGCAATCTAATTGCTCTGTCCACCAAGGTACCAAGGTAAGTTCGGCTGAAGAATGTAACCAAGATATCTTAATTCCCCATAGAGTGAGACAAGGTTCAACAATTCTCTCCCAAGAAGTTGGTCTCCCATCAGCCCTGAACAAGGTACAATATCTCCTAGCAGGTCAGCCATACTCTCCCCAAGCAGAGTTAGTCCACAGTCAGCCTTATGGAAATTGGGTATCCCCAACAATCTCAATATTCCCCAGTGGAGTATACAAGCATTCCTAACAAGCATCCTCGGCAGTCTTGACCTAAAGATTGTTCCCCGACGGTATACCAGGCATTCAGCAGAGCCACTTCCCAATACATCTCTGAAATTTCCCCAGGAGAGTCCAATCAAGATTTCCCCAGGACAGGTTGAATCACCTCCCCCAGCAGGAAGCTTATCCCTAGTAGATTCTGGAAGCTTGCCACCCGCAGAGCACGAACGCGTCCCCCGGATTTATTCAAAGGTTATTTCCCTACCAAGATATAGTTGGGTTATCCTCAGCTAAAAGCCACGGAAAGATCGTCCTCGACGAAGTCTTCTTATCCCCAGCGAAGTCTATTAACACTTCCAACGTAACAACGGTATCCCCAGCGGAGTTACCATCAATATCCCAGCAGAATATCTCTCTCCCCACAGAGCATTGTTCCCCAGCAAGACCGCTAGAATAATTTTCTCCCCGCAGAGTGTTCTATTCGCCAAGTTTATTCCCCAACAGAGTTATCTTCTCCTACTGGCATTCTTGCAACCATCATTCCCCAGTGGAAACAGAAGCTCTACATCAGCCCAGGATTTAACTTCCCGACACCCGTCTAGGATTTATTTTCCTAAGACGAAAACATACATTCAAAAACATCACATACATCATGATACATGCATAAACGCATCATACCGTACAATCTCGTTTATGTTGAGAACATCATTGCTTGATCCATATCATGCATTGCATATGACTGACCTTTACCTTTCAGGAAAGACCCAGTTAAGTTCTCAACTATATTTCAAGACTTTAGTCTGGTTCAGTTAAATCGATTCTAAGATTTTTCTGATTCTTATCCAGTCAAAGGCCTTCTCTGGTTCAGTCAGATCGACCCTAAGATCTCCCTGATTCTTATCCAGTTGAAGATATTCCAAGACCTTGTCCGGTTCAGTTAAATCGACCCTAAGATTTTCCTGATTCTTATCCAGTCAAAGGCCTTCTCTGGTTCAGTCAGATCGACCCTAAGATCTCCCTGATTCTTATCCAGTTGAAGATATTCCAAGACCTTGTCCGGTTCAGTTAAATCGGCCCTATGATTTTCCTGATTCTTATCCAATCAAAGGCCTTCTCCGGTTCAGTCAGATCAACCCTAAGATCTCCCTGATTCTTATACCAGTAGAAGACATCCAAGGTTCTCTCAGTGTTCCTGTTGAGGTAGTAATCACCCCAAGATTCTCTCAGCGTTCCTGTTGAGGTAGTAATCACCCCAAGATTCTCTCAGCGTTCCTGTTGAGGTAGTAATTGCCCCAGATTCTCTCATCGTTCGTGTTGAGGTAGTAATCACCCAAGGTTCTCTCATCATCCCGTTGAGGTAGTAACCATCCCTGGTTCATTCATCACCTTTTGAAGCTCCAGATTCAATTCCTGTAACCAGTCAGGGCACATCTACACAAAGAGTTTGAAGACCAGCTCCTGTAACAGGCCAGGTAATCATTTTCTTTTTCAGGTACGCAAGTTCTCGCTAAGGAATCTCTTACGCGATCAACACCCAGATGGCATCTATAAGCCCATCCACCTCCCATCACCTCTCAACATGGCATCTATAAGCCCATTCCCACCATCACATTACTATGTGAGCGCAAATTTCTGGGCACTCTAGTGTTCAATCATCTTCCACCTTCGGATCATGAAAGGCACGTCAGCCAATCTACATCCTCAGGTCTACGAAGATTGAACAGGGGCAACTGTTATACCCCAAAATTTTCCCTCCCATATTCTTCAAGATTTGCTAAGAGTATGCTTCAAAGTCTCCCAAAGGTTGCACAGTTCAATTGCCTCCTAACAGTCAAAATTAGGGTTTTGGTTATGTCAAAGAAATTGAAGTTTTCAAGGGTCCAATCAAGTCCCACATGCCTACAAACATTGTCAAGCATCCTTAGGCCAAGTTTCAAGACTCACAGCACAAAATTGCACAGTCAAAAACCCTAATTGCTCAACAGTCAACTGTAGGGGCAAAATGGTCATTTGACAGTCAAAATTCAAAACTTTTTGTCAACATCTTATGTTGAAGCCACAAACATCATTTGATCAATTCTTGATCATGATTCTCAAGACATGGCTCAAAAAGTCTCAAGATGCAAAAGTTTCCATATTTGGACAGTTGAAAAAGTCAACTGCAAATTGACCAAGGCATAACTTCCACATGGTTTATCAGGAAAATTCCATCCAAAGCTCATTTTGAAGAGAATGACATTCCCTACAACTCCTCTTCACACTTCAAGTTCAAGAAATGCTCTCACAAAAAGTTATCAATCTCAACATTATAGGTCATTTTCAAAAGTCAACAAAAAGGCACTTTAAGTCAAAGACCATAACTTGAGATTGGTAAATCAAAATGACATGGGACCAAAGGCATTGGTTAGAGGACTTCAAGACCCTTCCAAAATGTCCAAGAACATGATCAAATCTTAAAAATTGAGCAAGATATGCCTTGTGGAAGTTGGGAAATTTTTGGGAATTTTGAAAAGTCAACTTTACTTCAAATGCCTCAAAATTGCTAATGGGCCTCATTTTCTTCCAAGAATCATCACCCAAAAGCTATGCACGAACCATTGACCCAAAGGGGAGTTATTTTCCTATTTTTAATTAATTAATTGAATATTTAATCTATTTAATTCATTTAATTATGATTAATTATAAGAAAAATACTCATCCATGCTTTTCAAATCTTTTTGTGCATAGAATACATTCAAGATTTCGTGCACTATTCAATAAGGAAAGAATCAAGGTGATTGGAAATGATTGGCATGTTCTTCACATGAAAAAGATTGAAAAAAGATACCATTGAAATCAAATCTCAAAAGCATTGATTACAAAGGTTTTGGACTTGTTTTGCAAACCTAAAACATTCCTCATAAAAGCCAGAACACAACCCTAATGCACAGAACATGAATGCTGCGCTAGAACCTGAAAACAAAACTTGCACTTTTCTTAAAAGATCTCAAAACTGTTTTGGCATCTAGAAGGCGTTTCAAGGCGTGAAAAGCATCTCAAAAGCTTGCTGAGACTTTCCTGAACATAACCCAATACGTTTCAAGCCTCCATACACCAAGAACTGGTAGAATGAAGTCATCCTGTCCATGAATTTTTGCATAATCGTACCTTGAATTTCATGCCATATTAATGTATTTTAAATATTGTTTTACACTAATATGATTATGCTGAAGCTTTTGGTGCCTTTTAATTGAACTAATCATGCCTGTAGCGAAAGATGCCATGGATGTTTTCTAGGTTTTCACAAGCTTGAAATTGGGGTTTCTTTCCCATGGAAAAATTGGGCGTTCAAACCTACACCATCAAAACCAGGATGCCCAGACTAAACCATTGATTATATCGCGCCCTTTTTCTTTTCAATTATGAGCTAATCGTTATTTTTGTACATTAGGGTTAGTGGGGGTTTAAAACCCCCGCTATTTGTTTATATTTGCAGGAAAAAACGAAGGCATAGTGGAGAAGACGCTGAGGTGTAAGCATAAGACTGGGTCATTCAAACCTTTCGCGCGTGTTTTCGTTTTCCACCACTAACTCTTATTTCTCTTTCATAATAATTCCTTCCCATTGAATATCAAACGAACGCATTTGGCTGGGTGGAAAGTGAGGTGTCCTTCAAGCATTGGGACCTGGGTTCGATTCCCAGGTCCCCCATATTTCTCAATATATTTTGTTTTAACATGATTCCATGCAGTACATGCCCCAGGGCCTACCATGCAGCTTCATATTTGTGCTTGCCACGCGCCCAACAAGACCAATCCAATGGTCAGAAGTTGCAGATCACCATGTGCACCAGTCAACACCTCCACACGTGAACGCTGAAAGTCAAACAGGCCAAGCTTCTATTGGGCCAAATCACTGCAGATCAACCTCCTCAATTTGGGTCAACACCCCCAATGTTTGCATATTCTTTTAATTTCTTTTCTTCTCTTTTCTTTTTTATTTTATTCTTTTGACCACTTTTATTTAATTATTTTCAAATAATTTTCATAAGACACAAAAAAATCAGAAAATCAAAACATAAAAATATATTTTATTATTTAACTCACTAATGTTTTATTTTTGTAAATAAATTTAATAATTAACTTAGCTTTAATTTTAGGTTTAATTTTAATGTTTTCTTAATAAACTAAAAATTTAGAAATTAGGGTTTTAATACTTTTATTCTTTTTTCCTTTTTTACCATTATTAAATATTAATTATTTTTGTGAATAAATAGGCCATGTAAATAATTAATGTCAATTAGGTCAAACTTGAATTTATTTCTTTAATAATTAAAAATGGTTAGAATTAGGGTTTTATTTCCATTTAATTTTCTCTAATTTCATCAATACAAAAAACATAAAAAATAAGTCCTTTCCTTTATTTAATTTAATTAATTTATGATTTCGATTTAATTTCTTTAAAAGGGTCCAACGCCCTCGCATTCTCGATTTTATTTCTTTTCGCATATTTACTTTTATTTCCTTTTTTTAAATTTCATGTAATTGCCCCAAAGCTTTGTAATAGATAATTCGGATATTTATTTTCTGCATTTTTATTTATTTCAAATCGGGTCTTGGTTTAATTTGGCGATGTAGACCCGCGCCTTTGTAATAGCGTAGGACTTTTATCTTCCCGCACCTTTTAACTGTTAATAACCACATGAAATAATGAATGTCAAAAATGAAAACAAAACGTAGATCACCAATGCATGACAAGATAAACATAATTGAAAATGACACACAATTCACACACCACCCCTAGGGTACGTCTCACTGTTGCCTTGCCCCTCGAAATGTGGTCGTCGAGTAGAGGACGTTTTAGTAAGTCCTCATGTCCATGAACATGGCATGGGGGTAGCTTCTAAGGTGTCTTCCTATTGCTCTGGTGACCACACATGTCCCTAATAATCGAATTGACCCGAACACCTCCAACGGTGGTGCTACCTACCTCTCAATGGTGGGATGGCACTACCTTAAGGACATTTACACAGACTAATTCCTTAGGGTAGGTAGATGACTCATAGATATTTGCTCTAAAAAAAAAATCAAAACTCTTTTCGCACCGACAGTTTCAAAAAAGCTTTCAAAACAATTTTTCAAACACTCTTGAGGACTGATACAAGAGTCGATCTGAAATCTTTAAACGAAACTTTTTCAAACTCACTCACAATTGAAAAGAAAACATTTTGAAAACACAATGAGCAAGTATCTAAGAGCCCATGGATAACCATGGATAGAAAGGGTGCTAACACCTTCCCTTTCTATAAATCTACCTCCCGAACCGAGAGCAATCTCAATAAGGAATTTTGCTGTGCTTTTGTCCTGTCCATGTTGGAGAAAATAAAAGACGGTGGCGACTCTTGCTTACCGCGACATTTCGCGAACCAGCGTTAAACAGTCAGTTCCAGATCCACCGATCACAAAAGCCTTGATCATCCGTTTTTGATACGTATGACCATGACAAACAGCAGTAAGTCGCTTTTCGTCAATCAAGTTAAGTTGATCAAGCCGGGTCTGAATCCAATCGTCTTCACTCAAACCAGTATCCTTCATGATTCTCAGGGAAGGAATCTGTACCTCCATAGGTAAAACAACTTCCATGCCATATATCAAGGAAAATGGGGTTTCCCCAGTCGAAGTACGCGCCGTGGGACAGTATCCGTGCAGAGCAAACGGTAACATCTCATGCCAGTCCTTATAGGTGACTGTCATCTTTTGAATGATCTTCTTGATATTTTTGTTCGTAGCTTCGAAAACACTGTTCATCTTTGGCCGATAGGGAGATGAATTATGATGTTGAACCTTGAACTGCTCGCACAGAGCGGTGATCATAGTGTTGTTCAGGTTTGTACCGTTGTCCGTGATGATCTTGCCGGGGATACCATACCGACATATGAGGTTCTGCATGATGAAGCGGGCAACCACATTCTTTGTAACGGAGGCGAAGGAAGCTGCTTTGCCCACTTGGTAAAGTAATCAATAGCCACCAGGATGAAGCGATGTCCATTGGATGCCGTAGGCTTGATCTCTCCAATCATGTCGATACCCCACATTGCAAATGGCCAAGGAGCTGTTAGGACATTGAGAGGAACTGGAGGAATATGTACCTTGTCCGCATAGATTTGGCATTTGTGACAAGTACGGAAATATTGATGACAGTCAGCTTCCATGATAGACCAATAGTAGCCTGCCCTTAGAATCTTCTTAGCCATCGTATGTCCACTCAAGTGGGTGCCAAATGTACCACTATGCAGTTCAGTCATGATCTGCTCAGCTTCAACCTTATCCACACAACGAAGCAGAACGTAATCATGGTTGTGCTTGTATAAGATACCATTGCTCAGGAAGAACTTAGCAGCAAATCTCCTTAAGAAATTTTTGTCGTTGACTGAAGCTCCTTCAGGGTATTCTCGAGTCTTGAGATACCTTTTGATTTCGTGAAACCAGGGTTGGTCCACTACTACTTCGGTATTAATCTCGTGACAATGTGCAGGTTCATCCATCCGCTCGATGGTAATTTGGGGAGTCTCATTATCCCAGTTAAGTTTAAACATGGAAGACCTTGTAGCTAGAGCATCTGCTAGCTGATTTTCTTCTCGCGGGAAGTGCTTGAAGGTAATCTGCTCGAAATGAGGTAACAATGTCAGGACATGTTCTTTGTATGGGATGAGATTAGGATGTTTAGTGTCCCACTCTCCTTTGATCTGACTGATGACCAAAGCAGAGTCTCCAAACACAACCAAATATTTGATTCCCAAGTCAATAGCAGCCTTGAGACCAAAGATGCAAGCTTCATACTCGGCCATGTTGTTGGTGCAGCTGAAGCAGAGTCTAGCGGTGAAAGGTGTATGGCAACCTTGTGGAGAGACAAGTACCGCACCGATACCGTTGCCAAGTGCATTTGAAGCACCATCAAAGTACAGGGTCCATCGGGATCCTTTTTCAGGTCCGTCATATGGTCAGTTACCTTCAATGTTGTCCAATGTCATAATGTCTTTGTTAGGGAAGTCGAACTTCTTGGATTGGTAATCTTCGACAGCTTGGTGAGCTAGATGGTGAGCTAGTACACTCCCCTTTATAGATTTTTGGGTTGTGTACTGGATATCATACTCAGTCAGGATCATTTGCCATCTAGCGATTCTTCCAGATAAAGCAGGCTTTTCGAAGATGTACTTGATCAGATCCATTTTAGAAATCAACAAAGTGGTATGCGTCAACATATATTGCCTTAGTCGGCGAGCAGCCCATACGAAAGCGCAACAAGTTTTCTCGAGTAGTGAGTAGTGAGTCTCACAGTCGGTAAACTTTTTGCTAAGGTAATAAATAACATGCTCTTTTCGACCAGACTCGTCATGTTGGCCCAATATGCACCCCATTGAGTTATCCAAAATAGTCAGATACATGGTTAGCGGCCTTCCTTTGACGGGTGGCATCAAGATAGGAGGTTCTAGAAAATACTCCTTGATTTTATTGAAAGCAACTTGAGAGTCATCATTCCATTCAACCACCTGATCTTTCTTTAACAGCTTGAAAATTGGTTCACAGGTAGATGTTAGGTGAGAAATAAACCTTGCAATGTAGTTTAGGCATCCTAAGAAACCTCTGACATCCTTTTCAGTGCAAGGGGAAAGCATTTCTTATATGGCTTTGACTTTGGCAGGATCAACCTCGATGCCTTTGTTGCTGACGATGAATCCCAAGAGTTTACCGGACCTGACTCTGAAAGTGCACTTGCTAGGGTTCAGTCTGAGCTTATATTCCTTCAATCTGACAAACAGCTTTTGAAGATGGTCGAGGTGTTCTTCTTCTGTCTGTGAACGGGCTATCATGTCGTCTATGTAGACTTTGATCTCGTGATGTATCATGTCATAAAACAAAGCTACCATGACTCGCTGATAGGTTGCCCCGACATTCTTCAGTTTGAATGGCATCACTTTATAGCAGAAGGTACCCCATTGCGTAACAAAAGTAGTCTTCTCCATGTCTTCGGGGGCCATTTTGATCTGGTTGTATCCCGAAAATCCATCCATGAAAGAGAATACCTTATGTTGAGTTGTATTGTCAACCAAGATGTCAATGTGCCGTAGTGGAAAGTCATCTTTAGGGCTAGCCTGTTTAAGTCTCTGTAATCCACACACATTCTCACTTTGTCGTCCTTCTTATGCACGGGCACAATGTTAGCAACCCATTGTGGATAGGAGGTAACAGCAAGGAAACCAGCATTGTACTGCTTCATTACTTCGGCTTTGATTTTTTCGGACATGTCAGGCCTCATTCGGCGGACCTTCTGTTTAATTGGTGGACAGTCTTCTCTTGTAGGGAGACGGTGAACCACAATATCTGTATCGAGTACCGGCATGTCTTCATAGGACCAGGCGAAGATCTCAACATATTCATTCAACAACTGAACTAAGCGCTCTTTGACATTTGGCTTTAGGTTGGCATCCACTTTAACCTTTTTTATGTCTTCAGCAGTACCCAAGTTGATAGTCTCTAACAGCTCTTCATGGGGCAGAATAGCCCTTTCTTCCTGTTGTAGAAGTCTAGCCAACTCTCCAGGCACTTCACAGTCTTCATCACCTTTATATTCGGCATGATTGACCAGATCTTTAGAGTCACTGAAGGCCATAGCAGAATTGTTACCCATGGAATCTGGAGTGGATGGGTACCTGCATTTTATGAGTGTGGGTGTGTGTAAGGGATAACCATCTTTAAACAAAATAAAATGTAAAAAGAAATAAACTGAACACAAAAGTTTATATATGAAAACGTCCATGATTCATTAAAAATGGCATATGAAAATGAAGAATCAAAACCCTTACAAATGGACCTATATGCCCCGGGTAAGGCACAAGGCAAAAAAAGTGTACGAATTGTTTAATAATTATTACAGACCAATAGAAATGTTCGAAAGATAAATTACTGATTTATGAAAGTAATGGGAACGAAGTCTTTCGCCTCCCAGTTGTTCAGTCCTCCTTCAATGGTCGGGAAAATCCAATCTTCAAAATTTCTCTCATCTTCACCATCTTCCAAAGCATGAACTCCGTGATGAGTGATCTTTAATGGTGGTCCTCCAGCCCGGGAGCGACGCACAACCTTCTGACTAGAAGCAGTGAAACCCAAACCGAACTTATCTGCCTTGAAAGGAAAATCTGGTAGCTGACCCCACACTGTACTTCCTCCTTCCTCGATCACAGCCTTCGCATATTTAAGGGATGACATCCGGGGCACAGGATTGGTAATGATGGGTACAGAAGTCGTTGTCTTAGCTGCCACAACTTTAGGAGAAACCTCTTCAAAGTGTTGCAAAGGGGTTTCTATGAATTCGCCATCTAACTCCACATAGCGGAAAGAGTTAAGGTGGCTTATCATATACTCCTCCTCACCATGAACCGTTATGATTTTACCCTGGACTGGGTATTTGAGCATTTAGTGTAGAGAAGAAGTGAATGCCCCAGTGTTGTGGATCCAAGGTCTTCCCAGCAAACAAGAATATGAGGGACGGATGTCCATCACATAAAATATAGAGTTGAAAATTTCTGTTCCCACCTTAATTGGGATGTCCACCTCCCCGTGGACCATCCGCTTAGAACCGTCAAAGGCTCTAACAATGTTATTACTGGGCTTTAGGGTCAAACCTTCACAGTCTAATATGTCCAATGCTTTCTTTGGTAGGACATTTAAAGACGACCCAGTATCAACCAGAACGTGAGCAAGTGTAGTCCCTCTGCACTCCACCGAGACATGCAACGCATCATTATGCTTTCTTCACTTAGATGTTGGATCGGCATAAGAGAAGCCAAGACCATTGTCGGCCGTTAGGATGGCTACACACTCTTGAAACTAATCCGCAGAGGTTTCTTGAGGCACTTGCGCCGTCTTTAGGAATTTGATCAATGCTTTGGCATGAGCCTCGGAATAGAGCAATGGGGCCGAGAATGGAGATTTTTGAAGGGGTTTTCCCCAGTTGTTCTACGACATCATAAACGCTTTTATTAATTATTTTTAAAATCTCCTCCATTTCCTTTTGGGTGGTCTCGGGGATAACCAAAGGCTGAGCCCTCGTCCTGGCGGGTGCTTCTTGGATCCCCTTACCTTTATCAACAACAACAACAGAGGGTACAACTTCAGGAGTAACAATTTCTTCAATCACTTGACTTCACACAGATATCTTGACTGGCACATGAGCACTTGAGGGTCCGAAGATTGCCCTTGGAGGAGCAATCTCCAGAGAGAAGATTCTTCCGCTACGAGTGATCTTACTTGTCCCCGCAATATTTCCTATGTCATGAATTTCTTCATCGGAATTCTCTTCCACTGATTCAATCTGCTTAACACCGTGGTAGAAGATTTCTCCTCCATAATTCCACGGTATTGTCTTACTGGATTTGTATGGGATAGGCCCCGACATAGTAATCTTCAGCGGTACAAACTTTGGATCGGGTGTAATCTTAACAGGTCTTTTGGAGACCTTGGAAAGATTGTCAGAAATGGTGATTATAGAAACATCGTTGATTGGAGTAATAGGAATAACAGGGGTAACAAGAGTTTTCTTGAAGATGATTTCTTGATTATCCATCAGGTGTTGGATGCCTGACTTCAATAGCGGACAGTCGGATTGCAAGGTCGAACAAAGGTAACAATCTTTTTCACAGCCTGGGAAGATCCCAGCTTTAAACATATTCATCTTGATTATTGGTAAAGGGGTCATTAAGTCATCAATAACAGCAACATACAGATCCTCTTTGATAGCATGGGTACTGTGACCATGCTTTGGCATTGGGGCTGAAATCACATTCAACTTTTCGGACGCGTCGAATTCCACCTCCTTGGCATCTATTAAATCCTGGATCTTGTTTTTGAGGGCCCAACAGTTGTTGGTGTCGTGCCCTATGCCGTCGGAGTGATAAGCACATTTAGAATTGGCATGGTAAAAAGGAGAAGTTATATTTGGATTTTGTGGCGGATCTCTCAAGGTTGTAAGTTTTAGCTTCAACAGATAGGATAGAACCTGGGCAGGCGTCATGTTTATTTTGGTGAATTGCCTAGCAGGCCTTCCCCCTCTTTGTTGGTTGGTTTGAGGCTGATCGTTTCTAGGCTAATCAACTGCGGTCTTTTGGATCATTACAGCCCCCACCATTGGTCGGCGCTCTACTCTTCCTCGACCTTTTTGAGAGTAAACAACTGACACCTCTTTCTTGGATGGAAAAAGGTTTTTTGACGGCGGAAGAAGCAGATGTATCCTTTTGAATTTTACCGCTCTTGATGCCAGCTTTAACTCGTTCACCAGTCATAATTAATTCAGTGAACCCCGCCGATGAACTCCCTATCAGGTGATTAAAGAATGGACCAGACAGCGTCCCCAAAAACATATCAACCAGCTCTCTTTCAGACAATGGTGGCTGCACCCTTCCAACCAAGTCTCTCCACTTCTGGGCATACTCCTTAAAGCCTTCATTAGAGACCATACTCATACTTTGTAGTTGAGTACGAGTAGGTGCTAAGTATGCGTTATATTGATATTGTCTGTAAAAGGCAGCAGCCAGATCCTCCCAATTATGTACGTCAGCTGTCTCATGCTTGTAGAACCAGTCCAATTGTGTACCCGAAAGACTATCTTGAAAAAAGTGGACCCACAGATCCTTATCAGAAGAATGACGTTGGATCCTTTTGACGTAAGACCGTAGGTGCATCTTTGGACAAGACAAACCATCGTATTTGGAAAATGTAGGCACCTTGAATTTAGGGGGAATCACAATCCCAACAACCAACCCTAGCTCTTCGAAATCTAGCCCAGGCACCCTTTGTACCTCCATAGCTGCCAACCGCTCTTCCAGATTCTTATACTTGTCGTCTGCAGGAGGGTACTGCTGCTCAGAGTAATCTTTATCCTCTTCCTCTTCTTCTTCTTCAGCCTCAGACTCAGAGGGCACCGCAACTCCTTTTCCTTTTCCAACCCCTTCATTAGACGTTGAGGGGAAATCCAGGACTCTTCTAGCTTGGTTCTCAAATCTTCTTCCCAGAGTAGCTACACCCACTCTTTTCTTTTTCTTTTTTTATTTTTCCTTTTCCTTCTCTAACAGTGCTTTAAGGTCCTCCTGACCCTTTGCCAAGGTCATGAGGAGTTGTTGGAACTGCGAATTCTGTGCTTGTAGATCTTTGACCGTCTACTCTATATCCATCTTGCTGAAATAAACAGCAGAGAGATAAGGAAACCTGGTGTGAAGACCTGTTTATGCATATGATGAATGATATGTATTCATGTAATGCATTCAAGGATTCAGAAATTCAAAGTTGTTGCAAACAAAAAGAACACACGTCATATTAATAAGAAGAACTTTGTTAGTACATAAATGCCCCATGGGAAAAATAAATACAAAATTCTAATGTAAAAAGACGTTGTGCATCCTCTTTGGTGCGATGTAGGTGTTGAGAGTCTGCTCTTCATGGAGTCGACGAGTAAGTTCCAAAACCTTCTTCTCACTGGCGTAGAAGCTGGCTTCAAAAGTATTCCGTTCTTCCTTGAGTTAGATCCAACTCTTTTGCAAATCTTCCAATGATGTTGGCATGTCAGGATGTAGGAGAGTGTATGGAACCTCTCCTTCCATAACAGGCTCTTTGATCATAGGCAAAATGTAGGGGTAAGGCATCATAAGGCTCTGGGCACGGGTTTGTACCCACTTGAGGTAAGGCTCAAGGGGGATAGAATTCTTGTGTCCCAGTGTCTTACTGTCCACTTTGTTGGGCATCCTCCAAGCTCGGATAAACCTTTGTCGAAGTCCTTGAGCTTCGTTGTCGAAGTCAAAAACCAAGTCCAGAATCAGCATGTCATGAGGGCCATCCCTTCGGGCATACCCAAATTGTCTCAGAGCCAAATAGGGGTTGTAGGTAATGCCTCCCCTAATGCCAAGTAGTGGGACATTAGGGAATTCCCCACAACGATCAATGATGATTACATTTTCTCTGGACCGAGAACACCAATGAACATCAGAATGTGTGAGAGTCATCAATCGTTGCGACCACCTCAAGCCTTGTTCATTCTTCAAGACTGACTGGGGAAGGTGAGAAATAAACCACCTTGCTAGAAGAGTAGTGCAGCACATGAGAACACCTCTTTTCCTCATTGTTCGTGTGTAAAATGAGTGTAGGATGTCCCCAAGCAATGTAGGCACAGGATTCCGAGATATGAAAATCTTGACATCTTTCACATCTATAAGCTGATCAGGGTTTGGGAACAAGACCAAACCATAGATGAGAAGTGCTACAATCTCCTTAAAAGCTTACAGATCTAGAGAATTCCAGCATTCTTGTGCCTTCTCAAATAGAAACTTTGCCAAGAAACCCTTGACACCACTTCTGGTTTCCCAATGACCTTTGATATCAGATGGTTGAAAGTGTAAGGCTTGAGCAACATCTTCAGGCTTTGGCTCTTTTTCCGTACCGTTGTAGGGTAGTTGATGGAGAACAGGAATCCTCAGAAGTTGAGAAAATTCCTCCAAAGTAGGTACTAGTTGGTAATCAGGAAATGTAAAGTAGTGGTGTAGGGGTCAAAGAACTGGAAGAGAACTTTCACCATGTCTTCCTCTATGTTGGAGTTGACCAAGTTGAGAATTCTACCATGACTTTCACTGAAGGGAGAATTCTCTGGAATCTTGGAAGTAAGATCCTTGAGTAGAGGAGGGATTCTCACAAGGTTGACCTGGATTGTTTTTTTGCGGAGTGATTCCATTACCTACAAAACAGGAACAAAGATGAAGATCCAAACCCTTGAAATGGTTAGTGGATGCATATGATGCTTTATGATGTTCATGATGTATGCACAAGTATATGTACAGACAAGTCACACAAGATCCTAGTTTCAGACTTGCATGGGGTTTCATAGGTAAGTACCCTCTTGAAGTTTAGTTGGCTCAACCTGTCCTATAAATAGTAACCGGGTTCTAAGGAGCTCAATATCACCAGATTATTTTCTGTGTTCATTGTTTCAGTTTAGCCACTTTACTGGAGACTGAAATATTCCACGAAAATAACCCTCAATGAGTGTAGTATTGAGTATCTACCAACTTCGTACTGCACCAAAGCCGGTCATCTCACTACCCCTAAAAAGGCCAAGATGGTCAAGTAAAGGTTCTAAAAGTCCATTAGTGCTTCATGACATCACTCAGCGGCCCTGTATTCTCTTTGATTGACTCAAAGGCTACCGGTACCCACAAATATGTCGCACTAATATAACTATTGCTTCAACCATGTCGGTATACCCCGCACAGTTTCCACAATGTATTGCTATTTACCTATGAATGTTTCCCAAATCCGGGTGGAGGATTCAAACCCAAACAAAAGAACCAAATGTAAAGCAATCAAAGCAAACAAGATAAGCATGTAAAGGTGATATAAACCATAAGGTTACTCCACTTTTAAGAAATCCCCAGCAGAGTCGCCAGTTCTGTGATACGGTGGGAGAATTGACTTGAGGTTTTGCGTTCGTGTTCGCAAATGTTTCGGTTTAGCAAGAGTCGCCACCGAAATTTTATATTATCCAAAGGAAAGGTCAAAAAGCACAGGAAAGACTTTGAGATGTTTTCTTGGGTTCGGGGAGTAGATTATGAAAAGGGAAGGTGCAAGCACCCTTTTCATCCATGGTTATCCATGGGCTCTTAGTTACTTGTTTAGATCACTTGCTTTTGCTTTTCAATTGTTTGAAATGGTGCTTTGTGTGTGGTTTTTGAAAATGCTTTGAAAAGAGGCCATCGTTGTGGCAACCTTTGTAATGATTCTTGTTTGAATATATACAAAGGTGTTTGTCTTTTGAAAAGATATTTCAATGTTTGAAAGTTTGTTTTGGGAAATGTTTTGAAATTGTGTTGTGAGGTGTGTTTGAAAATAGCAAGGATGTTTTTGCAAGTTTTGATTGAGTAACTAAGAGTTGTCTACCCTATTTTACTCAAAGATCTTTCCTACACATTTTTAAACCTTTTGACAGTTTTGTTTTACCATTGCATTTGGTAAACAACCTTGTGTTTGGATGTTAAGCGGGACAGGCGCAGGTCATCATATGGACCATGATAGCAATTGTGCTAAGTATCTTTAGCAAATTTTTGATGGACTAGATCATTTTGTATAGGCAACCAAGATAGCGTCATCGAGGGACTATGATCTTTTGTTTTGTTTTTGTTTTGCCAAGATACTCAACATGCATAACATGGCCATTTTAAAGGCAACAAGTGGATGAAACCCTAGAGGTGCATGTGTGCATTGTGTTGTCAATTTTCATGCTTTTTTGTCTTTGTATTAGTCAAGCTATTTGTTTGATTTTGGATTTTTTGCATACAAACCCTAATCTCTAACATGGTATATTTGAAAGCATAAAATGCGTAAAATAAACATAAGCTATTACAACATTGATATGGGGAGAGGGATACACTTTTGAATGGGGAATATTTGCAAGAAAATAAAACCCTAAGATTTACTATTACATCCAAATTGAACTCCTTTGTATCAAATAATAAATAAACAATATTTAAATAAACAAATTAAATATAAATATGCAAAATATTCTAAATATGTAAAATATGTTTTTATTTATTTTTATGTATGTAAAAATATAATATTTAATGTATTAAAAAAAGAAATAAAAGATTATTTTTATTAAGGGTAAAAACCCTAATTTTCTTTAAGAAAGTATATATATATTAATTATATCATTCATGTACAATAAAATGAAATAAAATATATACAAAATAAAAATATATTAGAAAAACTATTATTTAAGTATAAATAATAAAAATAAAGGCATAATATTTTTATGAATTATTTTCAAGTTTTTTTGTTAAATAAAATAAAGGTATATTATCTAAAAATTATTTTCATGTTAGAAAAATAATAAAAATAAATAAAATAAAATAAAATATGAAAATTTATGAAAATGTTTTTAATATTTTTTATGTTTATAAAATAATAAAATAAAATCAGAAATGAAAAATAAATACAAAAATACAAAAATATAAAGAAATGGGCCAAGGGAGGTGTAGTCAGCAAAGGGGGGGGGGGGGGGGGGGGGGGTGTCAAAGGCAAGCCAATTCAAGCTCCAGCCCAGACCAGCTTCATCTTCAACCTTTGTCAAACAAAAACACGCGCGCCTGATTCAAGTATGGAAAACCTGCATACGTGCTCTAATGCAAAAACTCATAACACCAAAGTTATAGCATTTTTCAAGACGATTTCAACCATATAAAGAACTTAATCTAACTCACAAAGACCTGAGAGAATTTCTTTGGCCCTAATTTCTAACCTAACTTTTTCAGGAAGTTCATGAACCAAATTCTCTTAACACGATTAACTTAAATGAAATCTAAGCATATGTACAACTTCATGGCTATGAGTACTACATTTTTTATTCATAAACCTAAGCCTAATGATTCCTAAATAGAGAGATAGGAAGTTGACAAAAACCTGTTTAAGTTGAACTCGTGTATGGAAATGTGGAGCTTTTCAGTGAGACCTGAGGTGCTTGGGAGCTTGCCTGAACTTCCTCTGACCTTCCCCAATGCCTAGTTTGCTTTGGACTTGCTTGAGCAAGCTTGTAGAACTCAACCTGCACAAGCAGAAAACAGAAATGGTAAAGCTTGCAAATGGAGTTACAGTCATTGTCCAATGGTTGGGATAACTTGGATAGGTTATATGGAATGTGTTTGAAAAGGTTTGGGGCAAAACGCACAAATGGTTTTTGCTATGGAAGTGAAACTGCAGGGAGTGCCCTGTTTTGCAAAAGGAAGGTGATTTTGTGTTTTGTAAGGCTTAAGGGTTCAACAATTCGTGTTTCTGGCTCAAGGCAATGCATAAAACTTGTCTCAAAAGCTTGCAAGAGTTGGTTATATCAGATATGCAAGTTGTGGCTTTTTGGCAAGTTTACTTATATTTTAAGCAAAAGTAAGAAATGATGCAAGACATGCCTGCATAGGCTATCTACCAGCTTGCACTTTATGATCTTGGCCCCCTCAGTTTGTGGATATTGTTTGTTGTACAAGATTTTGTTCAAGGCTCAAGAATGCAATTTGACATAAAGCAATTTTGACAAAAATGGCAATGTTGCCTTTTTGCTATTTTTGGATTAATCTCTTGTGTAATCCTCCCATGATCAGAACAAAGCCTCAAACCAATGGATTTGCATTTAATTATTGATTATGAAAGGGTTTTGGGACCTGTAATCAAGTATAAATGAATCTGGACAAAAGTTGCAACTTGTATCAACATGAAAATGCCATGGATCAAAAGTGAGTTTTTGCCAAATTCAAACCTTCGATTCTCCCTAACCACAAATGATTTTGGAGAGTTCTTGGACATTTTGAAAATCTTGTAACATGCTCTACAATCCATCGTTGAAATGCATTTTTAGATTCCAAGTGGAACTAGGTGAAAAATTGCCATGAAGATAGGTCAAAATCCTGCCTAAACTAGGGCAAAATTTCACTAAGTTAAAAGTTTCATGGACCCTTGTTCCAAAAATCATAACTTGAGATCCAAGCTTCTTTTGAGAAAACTTTGTGATTCAAAGTTGTATATTTTGTGGAGGACTACAACTTTCATGTTGGAAGTTTTGTTTGAATCCAATTTCATCAAGGTGAAAATGTTGGGAAAAGTTGGGAAAAATTAAGGAAATTTCATAACTTAGAAAAATTCCAAGTTATGAAAATTTTCAATCTTAAACCCTAATTTGCAAAATTGGGTTTCTTGATGAACAAGTTTCATGTTTTGACACATCTTGATGAAAAATGACCCTTGGCACTTGATTTTGACCAAAAAGTCAAAGTTTGACTTTTCAGTGTACATTTGACTTTTGATCAATTGACTGGAAAATTCACCTGTCAATCCAATGCAATTGAGATCTTTTGAACCTTTTGAATAGGTCAAGATGATGCCATTGAGTCCTTGAATCCATGCTTGAACCCAATTTGCCATTGGCTAGGTGAAAAGTCATAAATTTTCCTTTTGCAGTTAAAACCCTAAAAATGACCATTTTGCCCTTTTGATGATCTGATCAAATTTCTTGAGGAGTTGTAGTCCAAACTTGATTAAATGGTTCATATGAGTTTATAATGTTGATATGGATCAAAATTTATGAGGTTTGACTGTAAATTGGCCACAATTGACTTTTTCCCAATACAATTGATTTTTAGGTCAATTGTCCAGTTGACTGGGCAAAAATTTGATTCAAGGCTTGAAACTTGGTATGAGAAAACTTATAAGTCCAACATGAAGCATGAAAGTCACATTGAGCATTAGAAGCCCAAAATTCCTTGTGCAAACTCAAACCCGAATTTGGGTCAACAGTGCAAAGAGATGTCTTGAGCAGAGCAAACCCTAGCTTGATCTTGAGTTTAAAGAGTCCGGTGATGAGAAATATTGATGAATTGAGAGGGCAAATTTTGGGGTACAACAAGGAGCAATTTGTTTCCTAAGGAATCCACAAGTTACAATTACCTTTTGATCTAGCTCCCTTCATGATAACTTTATTCTTCTCATTTGTTACCAGACATTCATATTTAGTAAAGTTAACTTTGAGACCTTGGTCACATGGTTGACTAATACTTATCAAATCGACATTTAGCCCCTTAACAAATAACACATCATCAAGATTAGGTTGTCATGTACAATTCAACTTTACAACACCATTTATTTCTCCTTTTGATCCATCTCCAAAAGTGACATAGTTAGTGGAATACGATTTAATATCCACCAAAAATGTCTTCACACCAGTCATGTGTCTAGAACAACCACTATCAAAAATACGAATCCTCTTTTGTAGACCTTCTAAGAGAGGTTTGAACTATGAGTCCACAAGTGACATTTTCGGGAATTGTCTTAAACTTTGCTTCAACATCATCCTATTTTCTTCTGTGAGGTGTAACATGTTTAGGATAATCATACAATCTGAAGCAAAATGGTTTTAAATGGCCAAACCTTCCATAATAATGACATCTCCACTGTTGATTCATTCCTTCATTTTACTTATTCTGAAGTCTCTACTGACATTGGGACATGTGCTCTAACATCTTCTGCTCTTGTTTCTTCTTTGGAGGTACAAACTTCAATTCAATTATGTCTCCTTTGTTCTTTACAACATGATTACCATCACCAAGGCCTTTAATGTTTCCACCTTTCTTTCCAGTATGAAGAGTCTTATCAAGAACAGTAGAACCATTATTTAACCTTCTTACAAATTTAGTCATATTATCATGTTTTGAGTTGAGCAATACAAATTCCTCCTTCAGATTAGAAATGAAGGATAAATGCTCTACTTTCTCAGCCTGTAGTTGAGT
Organism: Vicia faba; assembly: GCA_948472305.1. Taxonomy (NCBI): domain Eukaryota; kingdom Viridiplantae; phylum Streptophyta; class Magnoliopsida; order Fabales; family Fabaceae; genus Vicia; species Vicia faba. Next base: position 781,605,821 of record OX451741.1, on the reverse strand, counting down.
AATAACTCTATTTTTTTCTTCTCCCAATTGACACACTTCTTCACTTTTGAAACATAACTCCTTGTAAGAGGCAGAAAGTTCTTCAAAGGTAAGATCTCCATGATCAGAATCATCATCACAGTCACAAATTCCAGTCAAGGCAGTCACTTGCTTGGCAGACTCCTCTTTATGATCACTTTCAGAATCTTCCTATGACCATGACACAGATAGGCCTTTATTTTGCCTCTTGATATATATGGGAAACTCATCTCTTATGTGTCCAAACCCTTCACATTCATGACATTGAACTCTCCTTCCTTGGATAGATTTGTCATCAGTTCTAGCCCTTCTACCAAAATCTTGGTTTTTGTTGATGTCGAACGACATGTTCCTGGCATTTGTTCTGGACATCCTCAACACTTTTTTAAATTTTATTCCCATTAACACAAGATCATTTGGTATCCCTTCTGTATTAAATTCACATTTATCTTCTAAGCCTTCAACACTAGAGGCAAAGGAAATTCTCTTCTTCTTTTCAAACTTTTCACTGATCCCTAATTCAAAGGTATGAAGAGATCCCATAAGATCATCAACCTTCACGTTGTTTATATCTTTAGCTTCTTCAATGGAATTGACCTTCATGTCAAACTTCTTTGGAAGAGATCTGATAATCTTTCTCAAGAACTTGGCTTCTGACATCATCTCCCCCAGGGCACTTGAGGCATTGGGTATCTCAATAATATTAATGTAAAAGTCATGAATACTCTCATCCTTCTTCATTCTTAAGTTTTCAAACTGGGTGGTAAGAATTTGGAGCCTTGATGTCTTCACCTTAGAGGTTCCTTCATGGACACTATTCAAAATCTCCTGAGCTTCTTTAGTAACAGTACAATTCCTTACCAGTCTGAATATGTTATTGTCCACTCCATTAAATAGGGCATTCAATGCTTTAGAGTTTCCCTCTGCCAACTTGTCATCTTAATCATTCCAATCTTCCTCAGCCTTCACAACATCAGTGACCTTCCCATCCTGACCTACAACCCTTGGTGGATCCCACCCCTTGACCATAGATTTCCATGCCTTATTGTCCATGGACTTGATGAAAGCCACTATACGAGATTTTCAATAATCGTAGTTAGTTACATCAAGAATAAGTGGTATATTCACAAATCCTCCTTCCATATTCACTGTACTAGAAAGTATCTTCCCTGAATCTCACCCAGAGTCAGAGCAGGATGCCTGTTCTGATATCAATTGAAATTATGATATTTAGATCTCGAATGTCCTAAGGGATGTGGAGACACTGATCTCTGAACAACAACACAATAAAAAATTTAAAACAATAAACAGTGCAAAAACATAAAGGAACGCACAAAATTGTTAACCCAGTTCGTGTACAATAACACCTACTATGGGGGCTTCTAAGCCAGGGACGAAATCAACTAAGTAGTTTCAATTTGTAGACCCACAACAAAATATAACCAATTTACAATCTACTCACTTATTCACTACCCGTTCTTAACTTCTACCTAAGACCCACCTAAGCATGAGACCCTTCTCAAATCCCTTTCAATCACAATAGTGATTGAACAACTCTAAATAATTTAGAATACTTTTAGTAGACACAATTCAATGACACAAAACCATTCAATGCTTAAAAGCTTATGAATGTTTTACAAAACTTACAACTCAAAAACAGTCTTACTCTTGTATCAAGATGATATTAGAAAGGCTCATAAATAACACACAAAACCCTAAAATAATACAATGTATGTTTGACGCCTAAACTAGGTTTGCAGCATTTAAAGCAATCTTCTAGGCTGGATTAGGCTTCAAAAATGCAGCAAATCAGCTGCTAAAAATATGTAGAACCTTCTGCATAAAAATAGGACTTTAATCTTTAGTTTCCTTAATTATCTCTATAATTAGAAACTAAGAATATTCCTTGAATTAAGCTTGAATGTCTTAATCCTTAAATTGAGAGCCACATAGGATATCCTAATATTTCCAGAATATTCTGCATCAGTAATAAACAAAAACATCCAACTATCCTGCTGTGCACATGCACGGTGTCAAATGATTCTGCATAAGATATCTTGTTCAACATGTTTCTCCAGTTGATAGAACATTTTATTTCAACATGTTTCTGCTAAGTTAGTTTTACCAAACATAATGTCAACCACAAAAATAGAGAATTAACACTTTGAAACAAGGAAACAAGATACATAGAGATGGAAATGAGACGTTGAAAATAAGAAAAGACTTTGAAACAATGTTTGAAGACTCAAAGAGTTGGTTATGAAATGTTTAAATAGCTCAAAAGCCTCCTTGAAAATCCAAAATATATGTTAGAGTTTGAATAAAGATGATTATTGTTATTCTAGTGATATGATTCCAATGCATGCGCGCCACGTTTTAGTTTTTAAAACAACGTTGTAATACGGTGGTAGAACTGACTTTTTTGGTTTTATCCAAATGTGCGGATAGCTAGAGTTGCCACTGATTTTTCTTTTATCCAATATTTAGGAAAGGTGAAAAGAACAGGAAAGACCTTTCATAGATTTTGAGTTCGAGGGGTAGATTAGGAAAAGGGAAGGTGTTAGCACCATTTTCATCTGTAGTTATCTACGAGCTCTTAATCGCTTAGCTCACTTTGAAAATTTGCTTGTGTGTGTGTGTTTGAAAATATTTTGAAAATGCTAATGTAAGGCGAACTTTGTAATGATTCTTGTATCAATCCTCAAGAATGTATACAAAGCGTTTTGAAAATATTTATTGAAAAATATGGTGAGAAATGTTTTGTTTGAAAAGATTGTGAGCAAGCGATTAAAAATATTCTACCCACTCAAGGTTGTTCTTGTACTTTTCCTTCTTCTTTAGATAGTATTATCCATACCATTAGTTAGTAGGAAGCCCTATCCGTTGGATGTGAAGATACAGGAGAATGGTCATCGTGCGGTTATCGAAGGCAACTTACAAGGATGCTTTAGCAATTTCATAAGGGACTAGATCATTTTTCGAAAGGAAACATCGAAGGGTCATCGAGGGACTATGATCTTTTATTCGAGGGACTTTGCTAAATCATCCCCACTTTCGAGAGACATGACTGTTTATTCCGAAGGCAACGAAGAGAGGTTACCCTAAAGGTGTAAGTGTGCAAGTGTATTCAATTCGGTTATTTATATTTGAATTTAGGGTTTTGCTACTGTTTGGTTTTATCTTTCCATGCAAACCCAAATTACTAAGCAGTAATAGTAAATATATTAGCAGAAGATAAAGGCAGAAATGTAAACATGGGCTATTACAAAGCTTTGGGGCAGATACATAATAATGAAAGTGCGGAAAAGAAGTCTCAAGCTATTACATCTCGGAAGCAATTACATGATAGAAGGAAAGCGAAAAAAATAAAGCTATGCTATTAGAATTGAACGCGCCCTATACACTTCATCTAGGAAGATAAAAATAAGATGAAAATAGAAAATAAAATGTTTTTGGTGATTTTATATGAAAAAGAATGATTTATGATAATTAATTAAATGAACCTAAAGTTCTAATTAATTAAAAAATGGTTAAAAAAAGTTAATTAAACCTAAATCTAATTATTAGGGTTTTAGGAAAAAGTTTATTTTTAGGTTAGTTAAAAATATTAGGTTAAAAAATAATTTAGTTTGCCAAAAAGAATAATTAAGGAAGAAAAACAATGACAAACAAGGTTAGAGGTAAAAAAGAAAACAAATGCCAGGGGTGGGTGTTGAACCCACGCCCTTTGCCTCCTGCAATGCATAGCTTGCCACTGCGCCAACCATGCGTTGGTGTTAGTAGAACACACACTGAACAAAACATAATAAAACAGTGAAAATTTGTAAAACAAAAAAAAACCACAAAAGGCAGGGATCGAACCCACGCCCTTGTATACCAATTCCTTATCCTGCACGCGCTTGCCACTGGGGTGGCTGTGACATCAGGTAATTTTATGAAAACAAACAATTATATAATAAACAAAATTACTAAGTCGGAGAAGCGCCAGAGCCCTGGTCTTCTTCTCCGGCAAGCACGTTTTTTTATTCCTGCAAAATAGTAAACTTTAGTGACTCAGTGATACCCTACTCCCTAATTTGGGCCTTGCAAATTCAATGGCGCCATTGGTTTTGGATAATTCCCTATGTATAAAGAGATATGACGTAAATAACATGAGACAGATCAAGCATGGTAAAACAGGAATCAGCCATTATGGGGGCCATGCGATGGGTTTATCCTGCATATTGACATCTCAGAAGAATGTTAGTACTGTTAGTTTTGATTAAAGTACAAAGAAAAAAAAATATATCTCATGCAAGAATGGTAAAATGGTGATGCATGGTCATGCGATTCAAGCCCTTTGGATCCTCAAAATTGATCCATTCTTACCCTACAATGCTTCAAGGATTGATTGAAATGATTGGCTTGCTTGGAGAGTGGATGCAAATAGGGTTTGTAATTTGCCCTAGTTTTGAATAATTTTGGAGTTTTTGGAAGGTGATCTTGCAAGGGTTTTTCATTTCCTGTCTTGTATGAATATGAGAATATATAGGTCATGAGTTAGGTTAAAAAAGTGTGGCCTTGGACCTTTGCATGAAAGCCTTGATTTTATTTCATTTAATTTTGAATTAAAATAAATAAAATCAAGAATAAATGGCATAAAAATCCAAGGGCTGTATGAATAAGTTCAGAGGTTCACTATGAGTTACAAAACACGTTTGGACCTTGAAACATAAGCTAATTAGCCCAAAAACTCAAATTTGATCAATTTGGGTTTCATGCATTTTCTCAAAAGTTCCCAATTTGCACCAATCATAACTTTCTCAATTTTTATCACATGAAGGTGATCTAGGACTTTTGGAAAGCTCAAGATGTCCTCTACAATTTCTAAGTTCATCATTGTTTCATTTGAAGACTTTATCTTGATGTAAGTTGCCTTGACAAAAAGTGTCTTTTTGTTGACTTTTGAAATGACCTATAATGTTTTTGCCCATATCTCTCAAATGAAGTATTTTTTGGACTTGATCTTAGAGAGAAAAAGTTGTAAAGAATTGAATTTCCTTAAAAATGAGTTTTGGTTGAGGAAAATCTGATGAAGCATGTGAAAGTTATGCTTGGTCAAAGTTCAGTTGACTTCTCCTTAAGAAAAACCCTAATTTGGTAACTTTTGACTTTTGATGAATTGAGAGTTTTCTTGATGAATCATGATCAACCCTTGATCAAATGATGAATATGACTTCAAAACCTTGACGTTGACCAAAAATCTTGAAGTTTGACTATATGTTGACCACAATTGACTTTTTTGTCCAGTATAACTGATTTTCCATCATCTGAGCAATTGACTGAGCAAACTTGTGATGCAAGACTTGAAATTTGACATGAGCATTCTTAGAGACATATGAGGAACCATGAAATATGCTTGAGGCATTATAAGCTCAATTTTCCTTGAGAAAAGTGAAACCCTAATTGTAGGTCAACTGCTTAGGAGGAGGGTTTGTCTAATCCTACCTTGAGTAACCTTGAGCAATTGAAATCCCTAGGAGCATGAGGAGGTATCTTGAAGAAATTGGGAGGGGAAATTTTGGGGTACAAAAAATATCTTACTTCCGAGTTTAACATAACCGAGGGGGAAATAATATTGTAACCTCTCTTTTTATTATATTTTTATTTGTAAATTAAATGGTTTATCACGTCAGTTTTCATAATAACCGAGGGGATACCTTAGCGTTAAAAATTAAGGATATTTATCATCGTTCTGTACTCAAATCCTTGTCGTCCATTTCATGGTTATAAATGCTCAAGACAATATCATTAGTGATCCACGTGAAACATAAATAACTTCTATTATAAAATCATTCAGAACATAAAAAACTGATAATGAAACATCATGAAGCACTTGAAACTATCCTCCATTTTAAGGTTTGCAAGATTTTTTTGCCATGAAGAGTTCTATATGATGGACTGAAGTGCATAAAATTATTTGGATTTAAGGTTTGTTTTATTAATTATTTAGTTCAGCAGAAAATCATTTATTTATCTAAACCTTTTTTTTTGTCTAACCTTTTTTTTGTTCATATCAGAAACAAATGCAAGGAAAAGTCATTGAGAATATACTTGCACCCAACATTTGATCTTTGAGGTGTGAGAAACACAAGAAAGGGGGGTTTGAATTGATTTTCACCAAATAAAATCTTTTCGTTGGTGACAGAATAAGTTAGCTTATAACATAACAGTAAATGAAGACGATGATTTTTATCCTGGTTTGCTGTTAACTAAGCTACTCTAGCCCACCCCCTCAAGGATGATTTCGTGTTCAATAAGGACTCAATCCACTATTTATACAACCGACCGAAAATCATCGAGATAAAATCAATGAATTCACCATCGAACATTTTTTATCCCACCGGAAGGGAGTAAGGAACTCTTACCACTTGATTTGTTCAAGCACCGACATTGAGTGACAACTCGGAGCATCAACATTTAAAGAAATGTGAGCTAACATCGTCGAAACGAATGACAAAACGTAGGGGTAGGTTACGAACCCTTTTAAACTTTATCTGACTCAATGGATAAGAATAGGTATGGTTCAAAGTGTCAACGTATAACGCGAGCTAAGAATGACACGGACTAGAATGCGTGGGGGCCGATTACGGGCCCCCTATTCCACTTATTTAACTCGATAACAAGCATAAATTAAAAGGGAAATGGGAGGGGAGTTGGATTTACCTTCGTCGACGTCTTTTGCACACAAGAAAATGCAAACATTGCCTTATTTTAAGGTCTTTGCGCAAAACAAACATCACCTCCTTTGAGAACTTTAAACAAATTTGCCCATCTAAAGTAAGGACTCCCAATTATGTATCTCTATTCCTATTTCTAAGCATACGCTTATCACAAATTGTAGCATTTTTGGGATACTCTTGCTTCTCAAGGTACCTTTTGATGTCGTAATACCACGACTTTTCATCAGACGCATCCTCGGTTGAGAGACAATGAGCAGGAAAGACATGTGTTGGCTCTTTGTAACTGGGAATACATATATTAGGCGCCTGATTTGGAAAGCTCACTATGAACATTGATGCTAAAGTAGCTAAAGCATCATCCAACTGGTTTTCGTATCAAGGAATATGTTCAAAGGTGATCTTATCAAAAGTGGGTATTAGCTGCAAGATGTAGTCTCTGTATGGAATCAAACTGGGGTGCTTCGTTTTCCAATCACCTCGTACCTGGTGTATGACCAAAGCAAAGTCTCCAAAGACTTCAAGGGTTTTGATTTTAAGGTCGATGGCTGCTTCGAGACCCATCACACAGGCTTCGTATTCTGCCACATTGTTTGTACAATTGAAACATAATTGGGCCGTAAACGGTGTATGAGTATTGCATGGAGAAGTCAGTATATCCCCAATGCCATAACCTACAGCGTTCGAGGCACCATCGAACGTAAGAGTCCATCGCTCTTTCGGATCGACCCCATCATAATCATCAAGCTTCATAACTTCTTTGTCGGGAAAGTCAAATTTCATTGATTGGTACTCTTCCAATGGCTGATGAGCGAGATGATCTACAAGAATTCTACCCTTGATAGCCTTTTGTGTAACATATTGAATGTCATATTCAGATAAAAGCATCTTCCATCTGGCAAGTCTGTCTGTAAGTGCTGGTTTTTCAAAGATATACTTTATTGGGTCCATCTTCGATATCAGAAATGTTGTGTATGTCAGCATATATTGTCTTAGACGTCGAGATGCCCAAGAAAGCGCATAATAAGTTTTTTCAAGCAAAGAATACCTAGATTCACAATCGGTAAACATTTTACTCAAATAATAAATGTCATGCTCTTTACATTATGTTTTGTCATCTTGTCCAATCACGCAACCCATAGTTCCTTCCAGCACCGTTAATTACATAATGAGTGGCCTTCTAGGCACTAGAGGAATAAGGACTAGTGGCTCTTGGAGATATTGTTTGATATTTTCAAAGGCTTCTGGGAAATTATCATCCCATTGGACATCTTGATTCTTGCGCAACAATTTAAAGATGGGTTCACAAGTAGCTATAAGATGAGAAATGAACCTAGCTATGTAGTTCAATCTCCCCAGGAACCCTCTTACTTATTTTTCATTTTTCGGAGCCGACATGTTCTGTATTGCTTTTACTTTGTCGGATCTACTTTAATTCTTTGCTAACTTACGATGAAACCAAGTAGTTTGCCAGATGGCACCCCGAAGGTACACTTGTTCAAATTAAGCCTTAGCCTGAACTTTTGCAGACGCGCAAACAACTTTTGGTGATGGACCAAATGTTCCTCCTCAGTTTTTGATTTATAATCATATCGTCAACATATACTTCAATCTCCTAATGAATCATATCATGAAAAAGTGTCACCAGAGAATGTTGATATGTTGCACCAGCATTTTTGAGACCAAAAGGCATGACTTAGTAACAATAAGTACCCCAAGGAGTAGTGAATGTCATCTTTGTCATGTCTTCCGGATCCATCTTTATCTGATTGTACCCCGAAAAACCATCCATGTAGGAGAAAACTAGGGATTGAGCCGTATTATCAACCAATACATTAATGTGAGGTAATGGGAAGTCATCCTTTGGGCTTACTTTATTCAAATTCTGATAATCCACACACATGCGCACCTTCCCATCTTTCTTAGGAACAGGTACGATGTTAGCAATCTAATTCGAGTATTCACATACCAACAAGAAACCTGCATTTAGTTGCTTTTCAACCTCTTCTTTGATCCTGAGAGACATATCTGGATGAATTTTGTGCGACTTTTGCTTTACTGGAGGATATTCTGGCTTTAGTGGTAAATGATGCACAACTATATCAGTATCCAAACTAAGCATGTCTTCATACGACCAGGCGAAGATGTCGAAGTACTCTCTAAGAAGCTCAACCAACCCTTTTTTACATCATCTTGTAAAGAGGCCCTATCTTGACCTCTCTTTTCACTACATCGGTACCGAGGTTGATGATCTCAATGGCTTCTTGATGAGGCAAGATCGTTTTCTCTTCTTGTCTCAACAGTCTTGCCAATATCTTTGGGATTTCACAATCTTCCCCACTATCTTCATTGGCTTTATGTATGGTTTTTGAAAATGCTTTGAAAAGAGGCCATCGTTGTGGCAACCTTTGTAATGATTCTTGTTTGAATATATACAAATGTGTTTGTCTTTTGAAAAGATATTTCAATGTTTGAAAGTTTGTTTTGGGAAATGTTTTGAAATTGTGTTGTGAGGTGTGTTTGAAAATAGCAAGGATGTTTTTGCAAGTTTTGATCGAGTAACTAAGAGTTGTCTACCCTATTTTACTCAAAGATATTTCTTACACATTTTTAACCCTTTTGACAATGTTGTTTTACCATTGAATTTGGTAAACAACTTTGTGTTTGGATGTTAAACGGGACAAGCGCGGGTCATCGTATGGATCATGATAGCAATTGTGCTAAGTATCTTTAGCAAATTTTTGAGGGACTAGATCATTTGTATAGGAAACCAAGATAGCGTCATCGAGGGACTATGATCTTTTGTTTTGTTTTTGTTTTGCCAAGATACTCAACATGAATAACATGGCCATTTTAAAGGCAACAAGTGGATGAAACCCTAGGGGTGCATGTGTGCATTGTGTTGTCAATTTTCATGCTTTTTTGTCTTTATATTAGTCAAGCTATTTGTTTGATTTTGGATTTTTTGCATACAAACCCTAATCTCTAACATGGTATATTTGAAAGCATAAAATGCATAAAATAAACCTAAGCTATTAAAACATTGATATGGGGAGGGGGATACACTTTTGAATGGGGAATATTTGCAAGAAAATAAAACCCTAAGATTTACTATTACATCCAAATTGAACTCCTTTGTATCAAATAATAAATAAACAATATTTAAATAAACAAATTAAATATAAATATGCAAAATATTCTAAATATGTAAAAGATGTTTTTATTTATTTTTATGTATGTAAAAACATAATATTTAATGTATTCAAAAAAAGAAATAAAATATTATTTTTATTAAGGGTAAAAACCCTAATTTTCTTTAAGAAAGTATATATATATTAATTATATCATTTATGTGCAATCAAATGAAATAAAATATATACAAAATAAAAATATATTAGAAAAAATATTATTTAAGTATAAATAATAAAAATAAAGGCATAACATTTTTATGTATTATTTTCAAGTTTTTTTGTTAAATAAAATAAAGGTATATTATCTAAAAATTATTTTCATGTTAGAAAAATAATTAAAAAAATATATAAAATAAAATATGAAAATTTATGAAAATGTTTTTAATATTTTTTATGTTTAGAAAATAATAAAATAAAATCAGAAATGAAAAATAAATACAAAAATACAAAAATATAAAGAAATGGGCCAAGGGAGGTGTAGTCAGCAAATGGGGGGTGTCAAAAGCAAGCCAATTCAAGGTCCATCCCAAATCAGCTTCATCTTCAACCTTTGTCAAACAAAAACACGCGTGCCTGATTCAAATATGGAAAACCTACATACGTGCTCTAATGCAAAAACTCATAACACCAAAGTTATAGCATTTTTCAAGACGATTCCAACCATATAAAGTACTTAATCTAACTCTCAAAGACCAGAGAGAATTTCTCTGGCCCTAATTTCTAACCTAACTTTTTCAGGAAGTTCATGAACCAAATTCTCTTAACACGATTAACTTAAATGAAATCTAAGCATATGTACAGCTTCATGGCTATGAGTACTATATTTTTTATTCACAAACCTAAGCCTAATGATTCCTAAATAGAGAGATAGGAAGTTGACAAAAACCTATTTCAGTTGAACTCGTGTATGCAATGTGGAGCTTTTCAGTGAGACCTGAGGTGCTTGGGAGCTTGCCTGAACTTCCTCTGACCTTCCCCAATGCCTAGTTTGCTTTGGACTTGCTTGAGCAAGCTTGTAGAACTCAACCTGCACAAGCTGAAAACAGAAATGGTGAAGCTTGCAAATGGAGTTACAGTCACTATCCAATGGTTAGGATAGCTTGGATAGGTTATATGTAATGTGTTTGAACAGGTTTGGGGCAAAACACACGAATGGTTTTTGCTATGGAAGTGAAACTGCAGGAAGTGCCCTGTTTTGCAAAAGGAAGGTGATTTTTTGTTTTGGAAGGTTTAAGGGTTCAACAATTTGTGTTTCTGGCTCAAGGAAATGCACAAAACTTGTCTCAAAAGCTTGCAAGAGTTGGTTATATCAGATATGCAAGTTGTGGCTTTTTGGCAAGTTTACTGGTATTTTAAGCAAAAGTAAGAAATAATGCAAGACAGGCATGTATAGGCTATCTACCAGCTTGCACTTTATGATCTTGGCCCCCTCAGTTTGTGGATATTGTTTGCTGTACAAGATTTTGTTCAAGGCTCAAGAATGCAATTTGACATCAAGCAATTTTGACAAAAATGGCAATGTTGCCTTTTTGCTATTTTTGGATTAATCTCTTGTGTAATCCTCCCATGATCAGAACAAAGCTTCAAACCAATGGATTTGCATTTAATTATTGAGTATGAAAGGGTTTAGGGACCTGTAATCAAGTACAAATGAAGTTGGACAGAAGTTGCAACTTGTATCAACATGAAAATGCCATGGATCAAAAGTGAGTTTTTGCCAAATTCAAACCTTTGATTCTCCCTAACCATAAATGATTTTTGAGAGTTCTTGGACATTTTGGAAAGCTTGTAACATGCTATACAATCCATATTTGAAATGAATTTTTATATTCCAAGTGTAACTAGGTGAAAAAGTTCCATGAAGATAGGTCAAAATCCTGCCTAAACTAGGGCAAAATTTCACTAAGTTAAAAGTTCCATGGACCCTTGTTCCAAAAATCATAACTTGAGATCCAAGCTTCTTTTGAGAAATCTTTGTGAATAAAAGTTGTAGATTTTGTGGAGGACTACAACTTTCATGTTGGAAGTTTTGTTTGAATCCAATTACATCAAGAAGAAAATGTTGGGCAAAGTTGGGAAATATTAAGGAAATTTCATAACTTAGAAAAATTCTAAGTTATGAAATTTTTCAATCTTAAACCCTAATTAGCAAAATTGGGTTTCTTGATGAACATGTTTCATGCTTTGACACATCTTGATGAAAAATGACCCTTGGCACTTGATTTTGACCAAAAAGTCAAAGTTTGACTTTTCAGTGTACAGTTGACTTTTGATCAGTTGACTGGAAAATTCATCTGTCAATCCAATGCAATTGAGATCTTTTGAACCTTGTGAATAGGTCAAGATGATGCCATTTAGTCCTTGAATCCATGCTTGAACCCAATTTTCCATTGGCTAGGTGAGAAGTCAGAAATTGCCCTTTTGCAGTCAAAACCCTAAAAATGTCCATTTTGCCCTTTTGATGATCTGATTAAATTTCTTGAGGAGTTGTAGTCCAAAATTGATCAAATGGTTCATATGAGTTTATAATGTTGATATGGATCAAAATTTATGACGTTTGACTGTAAATTGGCCATAATTGACTTTTTCCCAATATAGTTGATTTTTAAGTCAATTGTCCAGTTGACTGGGCAAAAATTTGATTCAAGGCTTGAAACTTGGTATGAGCAAAATTATAAGTCCAACATGAAGCATGAAAGTCATATTGAGCATTAGAAGTCCAAAATTCCTTGTGAAAACTCAAACCCTAATTTGGGTCAACAGTGCAAGGAGATGTCTTGAGCAGAGCAAACCCTAGCTTGATCTTGAGTTTAAAGAGTCTGGTGATGAGAAATATTGATGAAATGAGAGGGCAAATTTTGGGGTACAACAGCTGCCCCTGTTCAATCTTCTTGAACCTGAAGAGTTAGATTGGCGAGTTTGCCTTTCGTGACTCGAAGGTTAAAGAGGATTGGACACTAGAGTGCCCGTAAATTTGCACTCGTCAGAGTAGTTGAGGGAATGGGCTTAAAGATTCCATTTGGAGATGTGATTGAATCTCGCCGGAGATGGGCTTAAAGATGCCATCCAATAAAGTTGATCGCATAAGATATTCCTTTGCGAGAGCCCGTATACCTGTTGTTGAGGAGGACTATGCCGGGGAATGTTGGTCTTGGTCGTGGTAGAAATAGAACTTTAATCGTCTTTATTCTACTGGGGAGTCATCTCTTGGTTGAAGAGGTGACAGTGAACTGCTATCTGGTTAACATACAGGCTTCACAGTCTTGTATTGCTATTTGGTCAACGTCCAGGCTTCACGATACTTTACTTCATATTTGGTCAACGTCCAGTCTTCAGAAGGAAATCAAAATGGTTATCCGGTCGCCTCCGGGTTTCCCTTTGATTTCGGGGCCTACTAATATCTGGTTGAATCCGGGCTTCAAAGTAATTGGCCGAGTAAACTGTTATTTGATCAACGTCCAAGTTTCACAGTATACCTTATTGTTATCTGGTCAATGTCCAGGATTCACAGTCTTGTATTGATATCTGGTCAACGTCCAGGCTTCACAATACTTTACTTCCTATCTGGTCAACGTCCAGGTTTCAGAAGAATTTGTAGGGGATTCAACTATTTTCTGGTCAATCTTCAGGCTTCAGTATAATCAAGGTATTATCTAGTCGAATCCAGGCTTCATTACTGGAACAGGAATCTGCCCCTTGATTTGGATAAACAAATAGGAAAGCATCCATGTCTGGAGCATTTCTAAGCCGTTTTCTGAGCTTTGACTATCTGTTTTTAGGTAGCTATTAATTTCTTCCTGAAAAGGGTAGAATGTTAGCTAAAACACAAAGTTATGTTGCATGAAATGTATGATGCAATATATGTTTTTTGTCAATGCTCATGATTTATGAATGTAATGTATGCGCATGTAAGTTTATTAACTATTTTGCTGAGGAAAATAAATCCTGGATAGCTGGAGATAATAAAATCTTTGACCGTTGTCGGGGAAATAAATCTATGACCGCTGTTGGAGATTCAAGATATTTGACAAACTCTGTGGGGAGAAGCTATACCGCTTGGGAGATCAGGAGTTTGGGTTGTATGCCAATTTACTGGCGACTTTAAGAATGAGAATCTTCGTTCTATTGGGGGTATCAGGGGAAAAATGAATGGTTTCCGCTGGGGATTGGTAGATCAAAGTTTCCTTTCCACTGGGGATCTTAATGACGTTCTGATTTGATCGTGGCGACTTCACTGGGGAAGAAGATTTTAAAATAACTCTCTGGGGAATTATCTGGTTTTAAAGCGACTCTTCAGGGGAAATTGGAGGAAACTGGATGGTCTTCCCTGGTGTTCAAAGGTTGAAGGTTTGACTCCGTTTGGGGAAGAAAGTTTCATCCTTACTGAGGGTTTGTAGCTCAAAGTTTTGTTCCGCTGGGGATTGGGAATCTGAAAACTCAGCTCTGATGGATATTCTTGAAACTTAACTCCACCGGGGATATGCATTTCAAGGTTTTAGTTCCGCCGAGGATCTGGATGTTGTATTGCAGGGGATTTCTCCTGGAATAGCCTAGAGATATTTTCCTATACTTTCATCCTATCAGTAATTATTCTTTCTCATTTCGTTTTATTTGTAAGCAGTGATTATATTCAAATGCATATGCTCATTTAATAAATCATTGGACGTTTTCAAATAAAACACAAGTATAAAGAAGAAAGAAAAGGCAAACAATTTTCTTCACTTTGAGGTATCTTTGTATTAACTTTGTGTAAGTATTTTGTACAAAGGAGACAGACATCCTAGTAAGAGAATATTGTCATAAAATTGAGAAAAAATTTATACAAAGAAAGATGGCTATGTGTAACAATTCCATGGGGTTCCCATTCTGCTATAGCCTTCGTAACTCTCTTGTCCATTCGTTGCTTCGTCCACAAATGATTGGATTGATCGAAAACCTGGAGCTTGTCCGTGAAGAGATTATCCTTAAAGTGATCCGAGGAGACATAGTCATACGCTTTAATTCCCTAACATTTTCCTGGACCGCCCTTTCGGGTTTTCGATCTACCGGGAAACCCTTTTTTGCCCAAGTCGCCCTTTCGGGTTTTCAACTTGCCAGGTGTACATATTTTTTTTGTTTATCCCTAATTTTTGCCTGAACCACCCTTTCGGGTTTTCGATTCACCGGGATGCCCATTTTTGCCCAAGTCGCCCTTTCGGGTTTTCAACTTGTCGGGTCATTTTATGCGTAGTATCTTTTGACTATGTCTGCATTCACAGGGTGCAGAAGATCATCGCCGTCCATGGTGGTTAGAATCATAGCCCCACCAGAAAATATGTTTTTGATCACAAATGGTCCTTCGTAAGTAGGAGTCTATTTTCCCCTGGGATCACTTTGCGGCAAGATGATCCGCTTGATTACAAGATCCCCGACTTGATATACCTGGCGCCTGACTTTCTTGTTGAAAGCCTTGATCATCCGTTTTTGATACGTCTGACCATGACAAATAGCAGTAAGTCGCTTTTCGTCAATCAAGTTAAGTTGATCAAGCCGGGTCTGAATCCAATCGTCTTCACTCAAACCAGCATCCTTCATGATTCTCAGGGAAGGAATCTGAACCTCCATAGGTAAAACAACTTCCATGCCATATATCAAAGAAAAGGGGGTTTCCCCAGTCGAAGTACGTGCCGTGGGACAGTATTCGTGCAGAGCAAACAGTAACATCTCATGCTAGTCCTTATAGGTGACTGTCATCTTTTGAATGATCTTCTTGATATTTTTGTTCGCAGCTTTGACATCACCGTTCATCTTTGGCCGATAGGGAGATGAATTGTGATGTTAAATCTTGAACTGCTCGCACAGAGCGGTGATCATAGTGTTGTTCAGGTTTGTACCGTTGTCTGTGATGATCCTGTCGGGGATACCATACCGACATATGAGGTTCTGCATGATGAAGCGGGCAACCACATTCTTTGTAACGGAGGTGAAGGAAGCTGCTTCGACCCACTTGGTAAAGTAATCAATAGCCACCAGGATGAAGCGATGTCCATTAGATGCCGTAGGCTTGATCTCTCCAATCATGTCGATACCCCACATTGCAAATGGCCAAGGAGCTGTTAGGACATTGAGAGGAACTGGAGGAATATGTACCTTGTCCGCATAGATTTGGCATTTGTGACAAGTACGGGAATATTGATGACAGTCAGCTTCCATGGTAGACCAGTAGTAGCCTGCCCTTAGAATCTTCTTAGCCATCGTATGTCCACTCAAGTGGGTGCCAAATGTACCACTATGCAGTTCAGTCATGATCTGCTCAGCTTCAACCTTGTCCACACAACGAAGCAGAACGCAATCATGGTTGCGCTTGTATAAGATACCATTGCTCAGGAAGAACTTAGCTGCAAATCTCCTTAAGAACTTTTTGTCGTTGACTGAAGCTCCTTCAGGGTATTCTCGAGTCTTGAGATACCTTTTGATTTCGTGAAACCAGGGTTGGTCCACTACTACTTCGGTATTAATCTCGTGATAATGTGCAGGTTCATCCATCCGCTCGATGGTAATTTGGGGAGTCTCATTATCCCAGTTAAGTTTAAACATGGAAGACCTTGTAGCTAGAGCATCTGCTAGCTGATTTTCTTCTCGCGGGAAGTGCTCGAAGGTAATCTGCTCGAAATGAGGTAACAATGTCAGGACATGTTCTTTGTATGGGATGAGATTAGGATGTTTAGTGTCCCACTCTCCTTTGATCTGACTGATGACCAAAGCAGAGTCTCCAAACACAACCAAATATTTGATTCCCAAGTCAATAGCAGCCTTGAGACCAAAGATGCAAGCTTCATACTCGGCCATGTTGTTGGTGCAGCTGAAGCAGAGTCTGGCTGTGAAAGGTGTATGGAAACCTTGTGGAGAGACAAGTACCGCGCTGATACCGTTGCCAAGTGCATTTGAAGCACCATCAAAGTACAGGGTCCATCGGGATCCTTTTTCAGGTCCGTCATACGGTCAATTACCTTCAATGTTGTCCAATGTCATAATGTCTTCGTCGGGGAAGTCGAACTTTATGGATTGGTAATCTTCGACAGCTTGGTAAGCTAGATGGTCAGCTAGTACACTCCCCTTTATAGATTTTTGGGTTGTGTACTGGATATCATACTCAGTCAGGATCATTTGCCATCTAGAGATTCTTCCAGATAAAGCAGGCTTTTCGAAGATGTACTTGATCGGATCCATTTTAGAAATTAACAAAGTGGTATGCGTCAACATATACTACCTTAGTCGGCGAGCAGCCCATACCAAAGCACAACAAGTTTTCTCGAGCAGTGAGTAGTGAGTCTCACAGTCGGTAAACTTTTTGCTAAGGTAATAAATGACATGCTCTTTTCGATCATACTCGTCATGTTGGCCCAGTACGCACCCTATTAAGTTATCCAAAATAGTCAGATACATGATTAGCGGCCTTCCTTTGACGGGTGGCATCAAGATAGGAGGTTCTAGAAAATACTCCTTGATTTTATTGAAAGCAACTTGACAGTCATCATTCCATTCAACCACCTGATCTTTCTTCAACAGCTTGAAAATTGGTTCACAGGTAGATGTTAGGTGAGAAATGAACCTTGCAATGTAGTTTAGGCGTCCTAAGAAACCTCTGGCATCCTTTTCAGTGCGAGGGGAAAGCATTTCTTGTATGGCTTTGACTTTGGCAGGATCAACCTTGATGCCTTTTTTGCTGACGATGAATCCCAAGAGTTTACTAGACCTGACTCCGAAAATGCACTTGCTAGGGTTCAGTCTGAGCTTATATTCCTTCAATCTGACAAACAGCTTTTGCTGATGGTCGAGGTGTTCTTCTTCTGTCTGTGAACGGGCTATCATGTCGTCTACGTAGACTTTGATCTCATGATGTATCATGTCATGAAACAAAGCTACCATGGCTCGCTGATAGGTTGCCCCGACATTCTTCAGTCCGAATGGCATCACTTTATAGCAGAAGGTACCCCATTGCGTAACAAAAATAGTCTTCTCCATGTCTTCGGGGGCCATTTTGATCTGGCTGTATCCCGAAAATCCATCCATGAAAGAGAATACCTTATGTTGAGTTGTATTGTCAACCAAGATGTCAATGTGCCGTAGTGGAAAGTCATCTTTAGGGCTAGCCCTGTTTAAGTCTCTGTAATCCACACACATTCTCACTTTTCCGTCCTTCTTATGCACGGGCACAATGTTAGCAACCCATTATGGATATGAGGTAACAACAAGGAAACCAACATTGAACTGCTTCATTACTTCGGCTTTGATCTTTTCGGACATGTCGGGCCTCATTCGGAGCACCTTCTGTTTAATTGGTGGACAGTCTTCTCTTGTAGGGAGACGGTGAACCACAATATCTGTATCGAGTACCGGCATGTCTTCATAGGACCAGGCGAAGATCTCAACATATTCATTCAACAACTGAACTAAGGGCTCTTTGACATTTGGCTTTAGGTTAGCATCCACTTTAACCTCTTTTCTGTCTTCAGCAGTACCCAAGTTGATAGTCTCTAACAACTCTTCATGGGGCAGAATAACCCTTTCTTCCTGTTGTAGAAGTCTAGCCAACTCTCCAGGCACTTCACAGTCTTCATCACCTTTATATTCGACATGATTGACCAGATCTTCAGAGTCACTGAAGGCCATAGCAGAATTGTTACCCATGGAATCCGGAGTGGATGTGTACCTGCATTTTGCGAGTGTGGGTGTGTGTAAGGGATAGCCATCTTTAAACAAAATAAAATGTAAAAAGAAAGAAAATGAACACAAAAGTTTATATATGAAAACGTTCATGATTCATTAAAAATGGCATATGAAAATGAAGAATCAAAACCCTTACAAATGGACCTATATGCCCCGGGTAAGGCACAAGGCAAAAAGAGTGTACGAATTGTTTAATAATTATTACAGACCAATAGAAATGTTCGAAAGATAAATTACTAATTTATGAAAGTAATGGGAACGAAGTCTTTCGCCTCCCAATTGTTCAGTCCTCCTTCAATGGTCGGGAAAATCCAATCTTCAAAATTGCTCTCATCTTCACCATCTTCCAAAGCATGAACTCCGTGATGAGTGATCTTTAATGGTGGTCCTCCATCCCGGGAGCGACGCACAACCTTCTGACTAGCAGCAGTGAAACCCAAACTGAACTTATCTGCCTTGAAAGGAAAATCTGGTAGCTTACCCCACACTGTACTTCCTCCTTCCCCGATCACAACCTTCACATATTTAAGAGATGACATCCGGGGCACAGGCTTGGTAATGATGGGTATAGAAGTCGTTGTCTTAGCTGCCACAACTTCAGGAGAAACCTCTTCAAAGTGTTGGAAATGGGTTTCTATGAATTTGCCATCTAACTCCACATAGCGGAAAGAGTTAAGGTGGCTTATCATATACTCCTCCTCACCATGAACCGTTATGATTTTACCCTGGACTGGGTATTTGAGCATTTAGTGTAGAGAAGAAGTGAATGCCCCAGCATTGTGGATCCAAGGTCTTCCCAGCAAACAAGAATATGAGGGGCGGATGTCCATCACATAAAATATAGAGTTGAAAATTTTTGTTCCCACCTTAATTGGGATGTCCACCTCCCCGTGGACCATCCGCTTAGAACCGTCAAAGGCTCTAACAATGTTATTACTGGGCTTTAGGGTCAAACCTTCACAGTCCAATCTGTCCAATGCTTTCTTTGGTAGGACATTTAAAGACGACCCGGTATCAACCAGAACGTGAGCAAGTGTAGTCCCTCTGCACTCCACCGAGACATGCAATGCATCATTATGCTTTCTTCCCTTAGATGTTAGATCGGCATCAGAGAAGCCAAGACCATTGTCGGCGGTTAGGATGGCTACACACTCTTGAAACTAATCCGCAGAGGTTTCTTGAGGCACGTGCGTCGTCTTTAGGAATTTGATCAATGCTTTGGCATGAGCCTCGGAACAGAGTAATAGGGCCAACATGGAGATTTTTGAAGGGGTTTTCCCCAGTTGTTCTACGACATCATAGACGCTTTTCTTAATTATTTTTAAAATCTCCTCCATTTCCTTTTGGGTGGTCTCGGGGATAACCAAAGGCTGAGCCCTCATCCTGGCGGGTGCTTCTTGGATCCCCTTACCTTTATCAACAGCAACAGCAGAGGGTACAACTTCAGGAGTAACAATTTCTTCAATCACTGGACTTCACACATATATCTTGACTGGCACAGGAGCACTTGAGGGTCCGAAGATTTCCCTTGGAGGAGCAATCTCCGAAGAGAAGATTCTTCCACTACGAGTGATCTTACTTGTCCCCGCAATATTTCCTATGTCAGGAATTTCTTCATCGGAATTCTCTTCCACTGATTCAATCTGCTTAACACTGTGGTAGAATATTTCTCCTCCATAATTCCACGGTATTGTCTTATTGGACTTGTATGGGATAGGCCCCGACATAGTAATCCTCAGCGGTACAAACTTTGGATCGGGTGTAATCTTAATAGGTCTTTTGGAGACCTTGGAAAGATTGTCAGAAATGGTGATTATAGAAACATCGTTGATTGGAGTAATAGGAATAACAAGGGTAACAGGAGTTTTCTTGAAGAGGATTTCTTGATTATCCATCAAGCGTTGGATGCCTGACTTCATTAGCGGACAGTCGGATTGCAAGGTCGAACAAAGGTAACAATCTTTTTCACAACCTGGGAAGATCCCAGCTTTCAACATATTCATCTTGATTATTGGTAAAGGGGTCATTAAGTCATCAACAACAGCAACATACAGATCCTCTTCGATAGCATGGGTACTGTGACCATGCTTTGGCATTGGGGCTGAAATCACATTCAGCTTTTCGGACGCGTCGAATTCCACCTCCTTGGTATCTATTAAATCCTGGATCTTGTTTTTGAGGGCCCAACAGTTGTTGGTGTCGTGCCCTATGCCGTCAGAGTGATAAGCATATTTAGAATTGGCATGGTAAAAAGGAGAAGTTATATTCGGATTTTGTGGCGGATCTCTCAAGGTTGTAAGGTTTAGCTTCAAGAGATAGGATAGAACCTGGGCAGGCGTCATGTTTATTTTGGTGAATTGCCTAGCAGGCCTTCCCCCTATTTGTTGGTTGGTTTGAGGCTGATCGTTTCTAGGCTGATCAACTGCGGTCTTTTGGATCATTACAGCCCCCATCATTGGCCGACGCTCTACTCTTCCTCGACCTTTTTGAGAGTAAACAGCTGACACCTCTTTCTTGGCTGGAAAAATGTTTTTTGACGGCGGAAGAAGCAGATGTATCCTTTTGAATTTTACTGTTCTTGATGCCAGCTTTAACTCATTCACCAGTCAGAATTAATTCAGTGAACCCCGCCGATGAACTCCCTATCAGGTGATTAAAGAATGGACCAGACAGCATCCCCAAAAACATATCAACCAGCTCTCTTTCAGACAATGGTGGCTGCACCCTTCCAACAAAGTCTCTCCATTTCTAGGCATACTCCTTAAAGCCTTCAATAGAGACCATACTCATACTCTGTAGTTGAGTACGAGTAGGTGCTAAGTATGCGTTATATTGATATTGTCTGTAAAAGGCAGCAGCCATATCCTCCTAATTATGTACATCAGCCCTCTCATGCTGGTAGAACCAGTCCAATTGTGTACCCGAAAGACTATCTTGAAAAAAGTGGACCCACAGATCCTTATCAGAAGAATGAGGTTGGATCCTTTTGACGTAAGACCGTAGGTGCATCTTTGGACAAGACAAACCATCATATTTGGAAAATGTAGGCACCTTGAATTTAGGGGGAATCACAATCCCAGCAACCAACCCCAGATCTTCGAAATCCAGCCCAGGCACCCTTTGTACCTCCATAGCTTCCAACCGCTCTTCCAGATTCTTATACTTGTCATTTGCAGGAGGGTACTGCTGCTCAGAGTAATCTTCATCCTCTTCCTCTTCTTCTTCTTCAGCCTCAGACTCGGAGGGCACCGCAAATCCTTTTCCTTTTCCAACCCCTTCATCAGATGTTGAGGGGAAATCCAGGACTCTTCTAGCTTGGTTCTCAAATCTTCTTCCCAGAGTAGCTACACCCACTCTTTTCTTTTTCTTTTTTTATTTTTCCTTTTCCTTCTCTAACAGTGCTTTAAGGTCCTCCTGACCCTTTGCCAAGGTCATGAGGAGTTGTTGGAACTGCGAATTCTGTGCTTGTAGATCTTTGACCGTCTGCTCTATATCCATCTTGCTGAAATAAACAGCAGAGAGATAAGGAAACCTGGTGTGAAGACCTGTTTATGCATATGATGAATGATATGTATTCATGTAATGCATTCGAGGATTCAGAAATTCAAAGTTGTTGCAAACAAAAAGAACATACGTCATATTAATAAGAAGAACTTTGTTAGTACATAAATGCCCCATGGGCCAAATAAATACAAAATTCTAATGTAAAAAGACGTTGCGCATCCTCTTTGGTGCGATGTAGGTGTTGAGAGTCTGCTCTTCGTGGAGTCGACGAGTAAGTTCCAAAACCTTCTTCTCACTGGCGTAGAAGCTGGCTTCAAAAGTATTCCGTTCTTCCTTGAGTTAGATCCAACTCTTTTGAAAATCTTCCAATGATGTTGGCATGTCAGGATGTAGAAGGGTGTATGGAACCTCTCCTTCCATAACAGGCTCTTTGATCATAGGCAGAATGTAGGGGTAAGGCATCATAAGACTCTGGGCACGGGTTCGTACCCACTTGAGGTAAGGCTCAAGGGGGATAGAATTCTTGTGTCCCAGTGTCTTACTGTCCACTTTGTTGGGCATCCTCCAAGCTCGGATAAACCTTTGTCGAAGTCCTTGAGCGTCGTCGTCGAAGTCAAAAACCAAGTCCGGAATCAGCATGTCATGAAGGCCATCCCTTCGGGCATACCCAAATTGTATCAGAGCCAAATAGGGGTTGTAGGTAATGCCTCCCCTAATGCCAAGTAGTGGGACATTAGGGAATTCCCCACAACGATCAATGATGATGACATTTTCTCTGGACCGAGAACACCAATGAACATCAGAATGTGTGAGAGTCATCAATCGTTGCAACCACCTCAAGCCTTGTTCATTCTTCAAGACTGACTTGGGAAGGTGAGAAATAAACCACCTTGCTAGAAGAGGAGTGCAGCACATGAGAACACCTCTTTTCCTCATTGTTCATGTGTAAAATGAGTTTAGGATGTCCCCAAGCAATGTAGGCACATGATTCCGAGATATGAAAATCTTGACAGCATTCACATCTATAAGCTGATCAGGGTTTGGGAACAAGACCAACCCATAGATAAGAAGTGCTACAATCTCCTTAAAAGCTTACAGATCTAGAGAATTCCAACATTCTTGTGCCTTCTCAAACAGAAACTTTGCCAAGAAACCCTTGACACCACTTCTGGTTTCCCAATGACCTTTGATATCAGATGGTTGAAAGCGTAAGGCTTGAGCAACATCTTCAGGATTTGGCTCTCTTTCCGTACCATTGTAGGGTAGTTGATGGAGAATAGGAATCCTCAGAAGTTGAGAAAATTCCTCCAAAGTAGGTACTAGTTGGTAATCAGGAAATGTAAAGTAGTGGTGTAGGGGGTCAAAGAACTGGAAGAGAACTTTCACCATGTCTTCCTCTATGTTGGAGTTGACCAAGTTGAGAATTCTACCATGTCTTTCACTAAAGAGAGAATTCTCTGGAATCTTGGAAGTAAGCTCCTTGAGTAGAGGAGGGATTCTCACAAGGTTGACCTGGATTGTTTTTCTGCGGAGTGATTCCATTACCTACAAAACAGGAACAAAGAAGAAGATCCAAACCCTTGAAATGGTTAGTGGATGCATATGATGCTTTATGATGTTCATGATGTATGGACAAGTATATGTATAGACAAGTCACACAAGATCCTAGTTTCAGACTTGCATGGGGTTTCATAGGTAAGTACCCTTTTGAAGTTTAGTTGGCTCAACTTGTCCTATAAATAGTAACCGGGTTCTAAGGAGCTCAATATCACCATATTATTTTATGTGTTCATTGTTTCAGTTTAGCCACTTTACTGGCGACTGAAATATTCCACGAAAACAACCCTCAATGAGTGTAGTATTGAGTATCTACCAACTTCGGACTGCACCAAAGCCGGTCATCTCACTACCCCTAAAAAGGCCAAGATGGTCAAGTAAAGGTTCTAAAAGTCCATTAGTGCTTCATGACATCACTCAGCGGCCCCGTATTCTCTTTGATTAACTCAAAGGCTACCGGTACCCACAAATATGTCACATTAATATAGCTATTGCTTCAACCATGTCGGTATACCCCGCACAGTTTCCACAATGTATTGCTATTTACCTATGAATGTTTCCCAAATCCGGGTGGAGGATTCAAACCCAAACAAAAGAACCAAATGTAAAGCAATCAAAGCAAACAAGATAAGCATGTAAAGGTGATCTAAACCCTAAGGTTACTCCACTTTTAAGAAATCCCCAGCAGAGTCGCCAGTTCTGTGATACGGTGGGAGAACTGACTTGAGGTTTTGCGTTCGTGTTTGCAAATGTTTCGGTTTAGCAAGAGTCGCCACCGACTTTTTATTTTATCCAAAGGAAAGGTCAAAAAGCACAAGAAAGACCTTTGAGATGTTTTCTTGGGTTCAGGGAGTAGATTATGAAAAGGGAAGGTGCAAGCACCCTTTTCATCCATGGTTATCCATGGGCTCTTAGTTACTTGTTTAGATCACTTGCTTTTGCTTTTCAATTGTTTGAAATGGTGTTTTGTGTGTGGTTTTTGAAAATGCTTTGAAAAGAGGCCATCATTGTGGCAACCTTTGTAATGATTCTTGTTTGAATATATACAAAGGTGTTTGTCTTTTGAAAAGATATTTCAATGTTTGAAAGTTTGTTTTGGGAAATGTTTTGAAATTGTGTTGTGAGGTGTGTTTGAAAACAACAAGGATGTTTTTGCAAGTTATGATCGAGTAACTAAGAGTTGTCTACCCTATTTTACTCAAAGATCTTTGCTACA
The DNA here is from genome assembly GCA_948472305.1 of Vicia faba. Classification (NCBI taxonomy): domain Eukaryota; kingdom Viridiplantae; phylum Streptophyta; class Magnoliopsida; order Fabales; family Fabaceae; genus Vicia; species Vicia faba. The sequence continues at coordinate 781,580,907 of OX451741.1, read as the reverse complement.
CATTTTTAACCCTTTTGATAGTGTTGTTTTACCATTGCATTTGGTAAACAACCTTGTGTTTGGATGTTAAGCGGGACAGGCGCGGGTCATCGTATGGACCATGATAGCAATTGTGCTAAGTATCTTTAGCAAATTTTTGAGGGACTAAATCATTTTGTATAGGCAACCAAGATAGCGTCATCGAGGGACTATGATCTTTTGTTTTGTTTTTGTTTTGCCAAGATACTCAACATGCATAACATGGCCATTTTAAAGGCAACAAGTGGATGAAACCCTAGGGGTGTATGTGTGCATTGTGTTGTCAATTTTCATGCTTTTTTGTCTTTGTATTAGTCAAGCTATTTGTTTGATTTTGGATTTTTTTGCATACAAACCCTAATCTCTAACATGGTATATTTGAAAGCATAAAATGTGTAAAATAAACATAAGCTATTACAACATTGATATGGGGAGGGGGATACACTTTTGAATGGGGAATATTTGCAAGAAAATAAAACCCTAAGATTTACTATTACATCCAAATTGAACTCCTTTGTATCAAATAATAAATAAACAATATTTAAATAAACAAATTAAATATAAATATGCAAAATATTCTAAATATGTAAAAGATGTTTTTATTTATTTTTATGTATGTAAAAATATAATATTTACTGTATTAAAAAAAAGAAATAAAAGATTATTTTTATTAAGGGTAAAAACCCTAATTTTCTTTAAGAAAGTATATATATATATATATATATATATATATATATATATATATATATATATATATATAATTATATCATTCATGTACAATAAAATGAAATAAAATATATACAAAATAAAAATATATTAGAAAAAATATTATTTAAGTATAAATAATAAAAATAAAGGCATAATATTTTTATGTATTATTTTCAAGTTTTTTTGTTAAATAAAATAAAGGTATATTATCTAAAAATTATTTTCATGTTAGAAAAATAATAAAAATAAATAAAATAAAATAAAATATGAAAATTCATGAAAATGTTTTTAATATTTTTTATGTTTATAAAATAATAAAATAAAATCAGAAATGAAAAATAAATACAAAAATACAAAAATATAAAGAAATGGGCCAAGGGAGGTGTAGTCAGCAAAGGGGGGGGGGGGTGTCAAAAGCAAGCAAATTCAAGCTCCAGCCCAGATCAGCTTCATCTTCAACCTTTGTCAAACAAAAACACGCGCGCCTGATTCAAATATGGAAAACCTGCGTACGTGCTCTAATGCAAAAACTCATAACACCAAAGTTATAGCATTTTTCAAGACGATTTAAACCATATAAAGAACTTAATCTAACTCTCAAAGACAAGAGAGAATTTCTTTGACCCTAATTTCTAACCTAACTTTTTCAGGAAGTTCATGAACCAAATTCTCTTAACACGATTAACTTAAATGAAATCTAAGCATATGTACAACTTCATGGCTATGAGTACTACATTTTTTATTCACAAACCTAAGCCTAATGATTCCTAAATAGAGACATAGGAAGTTGACAAAAACCTGTTTCAGTTGAACTCGTGTATGGAAATGTGGAGCTTTTCAGTGAGACCTGAGGTGCTTGGGAGCTTGCCTGAACTTCCTCTGACCTTCCCCAATGCTTAGTTTGCTTTGGACTTGCTTGAGCAAGCTTGTAGAACTCAACCTGCACAAGCTGAAAATAGAAATGGTAAAGCTTGCAAATGGAGTTACAGTCACTGTCCAATGGTTGGGATAACTTGGATAGGTTATATGGAATGTGTTTGAACAGGTTTGGGGCAAAACGCACGAATGGTTTTTGCTATGGAAGTGAAACTGTAGGGAGTGCCCTGTTTTGCAAAAGGAAGGTGATTTTGTGTTTTGGAAGGCTTGAGGGTTCAACAATTCGTGTTTCTGGCTCAAGGAAATGCATAAAACTTGTCTCGAAAGCTTGCAAGAGTTGCTTATATCAGATATGCAAGTTGTGGCTTTTTGGCAAGTTTACTTATATTTTAAGCAAAAGTAAGAAATGATGCAAGACAGGCATGTACAGGCTATCTACCAGCTTGCACTTTATGATCTTGGCCCCCTCAGTTTGTGGATATTGTTTGTTGTACAAGATTTTGTTCAAGGCTCACGAATGCAATTTGATATAAAGCAATTTTGACAAAAATGGCAATGTTGCCTTTTTGCTATTTTTGGATTAATCTCTTGTGTAATCCTCCCATGATCAGAACAAAGCCTCAAACCAATGGATTTGCATTTAATTATTGATTATGAAAGGGTTTAGGGACCTGTAATCAAGTACAAATGAAGCTGGACAGAAGTTGCAACTTGTATCAACATGAAAATGCCATGGATCAAAAGTGAGTTTTTGCCAAATTCAAACCTTCGATTCTCCCTAACCACAAATGATTTTGGAGAGTTCTTGGACATTTTGAAAATCTTGTAACATGCTATACAATCCATCTTTGAAATGAATTTTTAGATTCCAAGTGGAACTAGGTGAAAAATTTCCATGAAGATATGTCAAAATCCTGCCTAAACTAGGGCAAATTTTCACTAAGTTAAAAGTTTCATGGACCCTTGTTCCAAATATCATAACTTGAGATCCAAGCTTCTTTTGAGAAAACTTTGTGAATAAAAGTTGTAGATTTTGTGGAGGAATACAACTTTCATGTTGGAAGTTTTGTTTGAATCCAATTTCATCAAGGTGAAAATGTTGGGCAAAGTTGGGAAAAATTAAGGAAATTTCATAACTTAGAAAAATTCTAAGTTATGAAATTTTTCTATCTTAAACCCTAATTTGCAAAATTGGGTTTCTTGATGAACAAGTTTTATGTTTTGACACGTCTTGATGAAAAATGACCCTTGGCACTTGATTTTGACCAAAAAGTCAAAGTTTGACTTTTCAGTGTACAGTTGACTTTTGATCCGTTGACTGGAAAATTCATTTGTCAATCCAATGCAATTGAGATCTTTTGAACCTTTTGAATAGGTCAAGGTGATGCCATTGAGTCCTTGAATCCATGCTTGAACCTAATTTTCCATTGGCTAGGTGAAAAGTCAGAAATTGCCCTTTTGCAGTCAAAACCCTAAAAATGACCATTTTGCCCTTTTGATGATCTGATCAAATTTCTTGAGGAGTTGTAGTCCAAACTTGATTAAATGGTTCATATGAGTTTATAATGTTGATATGGATCAAAATTTATGAGGTTTGACTGTAAATTGGCCACAATTGACTTTTTCCCAATACAACTGATTTTTAGGTCAATTGTCCAATTGACTGGGCAAAAATTTGATTCAAGGCTTGAAACTTGGTATGAGAAAACTTATAAGTCCAACATGAAGCATGAAAGTCATATTGAGCATTAGAAGTCCAAAATTCCTTGTGCAAACTCAAACCCTAATTTGGGTCAACAGTGCAAGGAGATGTCTTGAGCAGAGCAAACCCTAGCTTGATCTTGAGTTCAAAGAGTCTGGTGATGAGAAATATTGATGAAATGAGAGGGCAAATTTTGGGGTACAACAAGGAGCAATTTGTTTCCTAAGGAATCCACAAGTTACAATTACCTTTTGATCTATCTCCCTTCATGATAACTTTATTCTTCTCATTTGTTACCAGACATTCATATTTAGTAAAGTTAACTTTGAGACCTTGGTCACATGGTTGACTAATACTTATTAAATCGAAATTTAGCCCCTTAACAAATAACACATCATCAAGATTAGGTTGTCATGTACAATTCAACTTTACAACACCATTTATTTCTCCTTTTGATCCATCTCCAAAAGTGACATAGTTAGTGGAATACGATTTAATATCCACCAAAAATGTCTTGACACCAGTCATGTGTCTAGAACAACCACTATCAAAAATACGAATCCTCTTTTGTAGACCTTCTAAGAGAGGTTTGAACTATGAGTCCACAAGTGACATTTTCGGGAATTGTCTTAAACTTTGCTTCAGCATCATCCTATTTTCTTCTGTGAGGTGTAACATGTTTAGGATAATCATACAATCTGAAGCAAAATGGTTTTAAATGGCCAAACCTTCCATAATAATGACATCTCCACTGTTGATTGATTCCTCCATTTTACTTATTCTGAAGTCTCTGCTGACATTGGGACATGTGCTCTAACATCTTCTGCTCTTGTTTCTTCTTTGGAGGTACAAACTTCAATTCAATTAAGTCTCCTTTGTTCTTTACAACATGATTACCATCACCAAGGCCTTTAATGTTTCCACCTTTCTTTCCAGTATGAAGAGTCTTATCAAGAACAGTAGAACCATTATTTAACCTTCTTACAAATTTAGTCATATTATCAAGTTTTGAGTTGAGCAATACAAATTCCTCCTTCAGATTAGAAATGAAGGATAAATGCTCTACTTTCTCAGCCTGTAGTTGAGTAATAACTATATTTTTTCTTCTCCCAGTTGACACACTTCTTCACTTTTGAAACATAACTCCTTGTAAGAGGCAGAAATTTCTTCAAAGGTAAGATCTCCATGATCAGAATCATCATCACAGTCACAAATTCCAGTCAAGGCAGTCACTTGCTTGGCAGACTCCTCTTTATGATCACTTTCAGAATCTTCCTATGACCATGACACAGATAGGCCTTTATTTTGCCTATTGATATATATGGGACACTCATCTCTTATGTGTCCAAACCCTTCACATTCATGACATTGAACTCTCCTTCCTTGGCTAGATTTGTCATCAGTTCTAGCGATTCTACCAATATCTTGGTTTTTGTTGATGTCGAACGACATGTTCCTGGCATTTGTTTTGGACATCCTCAACACTTTGTTAAATTTTCTTTCCATTAACACAAGATCATTAGGTATCCCTTCTGTATTAAATTCACATTTATCTTCTAAGCCTTCAACACTAGAGGCAAAGGAAATTCTCTTCTTCTTTTCAAACTTTTCACTGATCCCTAATTCAAAGGTCTGAAGAGATCCCATAAGCTCATCAACCTTCACTTTGTTTATATCTTGAGCTTCTTCAATGGAATTCACCTTCATGTCAAACTTCTTTGGAAGAGATATGATAATCTTTCTCAAGAACTTGGCTTCTGACATCATCTCTCCCAGGGCACTTGAGGCATTGGGTATCTCAATAATATTCATGTAAAAGTCATGAATACTCTCATCCTTCTTCATTCTTAAGTTTTCAAACTGGGTGGTAAGAATTTGGAGCCTTGATGTCTTCACCTTAGAGGTTCCTTCATGGACACTATTCAAAATCTCCTGAGCTTCTTTAGTAACAGTACAATTCCTTACCAGTCTGAATATGTTATTGTCCACTCCATTGAATAGGGCATTCAATGCTTTAGAGTTTCCCTCTGCCAACTTGTCATCTTAATCATTCCAATATTCCTCAGCCTTCACAACATCAGTGACCTTCCCATCCTGACCTACAACCCTTGGTGGATCCCACCCCTTGACCATAGATTTCCATGCCTTATTGTCCATGGACTTGATGAAAGCCACTATACGAGATTTTCAATAATCGTAGTTAGTTACATCAAGAATAAGTGGTATATTCACAAATCCTCCTTCCTTATTCATTGTACTAGAAAGTATCTTCCCTGAATCTCACCCAGAGTCAGAGCAGGATGCCTGTTCTGATATCAATTGAAATTATGATATTTAGATCTCGGATGTCCTAAGGGATGTGGAGATACTAATCTCTGAACAACAACACAATGAAAAATTTAAAACAATAAACAGTGCAAAAACATAAAGGAACACACAAAATTGTTAACCCAGTTCGTGTACAATAACACCTACTATGGGGGCTTCCAAGCCAGGGACGAAATCAACTAAGTAGTTTCAATTTGTAGACCCACAACAAAATATAACCAATTTACAATCTACTCACTTTCACTACCCGTTCTTAACTTCTACCTAAGACCCACCTAGGTATGAGACCCTTCTCAAATCCCTTTCAATCACAATAGTGATTGAACAACTCTAAACAATTTAGAATACTTTTAGTAGACACACTTTAATGACACAAAACCATTCAATGCTTAAAAGCTTATGAATGACTTACAGAACTTACAACTAAAAAACAGTCTTACTCTTGTATCAAGATGATATTAGAAAGGCTCATAAATAACACACAAAACCCTAAAACAATACAATGTATGTTTGACACCTAAACTAGGTTTGCAGCATTTAAAGCAATCTTTTAGGCTGGATTAGGCTTCAAAAATGCAGCAAATCAGCTGCTAAAAATATGTAGAACCTTCTGCATAAAAATAGGACTTCAATCATTAGTTTCCTTAATTATCTCTATAATTAGAAACTAAGAATATTCCTTGAATTAAGCTTGAATGTCTTAATCCTTAAATTGAGAGCCACATAGGATATCATAATATTTCAAGAATATTCTGCATCAGTAATAAACAAAAACATCCAAGTATCCTGCTGTACACATGCACGGTGTCAAATGATTCTGCATAAGATATCTTGTTCAACATGTTTCTCCAGTTGATAGAACATTTTATTTCAACATGTTTCTGCTAAGTTAGTTTTACCAAACATAATGTCAACCACAAAAATAGAGAATTAACACTTTGAAACAAGTAAACAAGATACATAGAGATGGAAATGAGACGTTGAAAATAGGAAAAGACTTTGAAACAATGTTTGAAGACTCAAAGAGTTGGTTATGAAATGTATAAATAGCTCAACAACCTCCTTGAAAATCCAAAATATACGTTAGAGTTTGAATAAAGATGATTATTGTTATTCTAGTGATATGATTCCAATGCATGCGCGCCACGTTTTAGTTTTTAAAACAACGTTGTAATACGGTGGTAGAACTGACTTTTTTGGTTTTATCCAAATGTGCGGATAGCTAGAGTTGCCATTGATTTTTCTTTTATCCAATATTTAGGAAAGGTGAAAAGAACAGGAAAGACCTTTCATAGATTTTGAGTTCGAGGGGTAGATTAGGAAAAGGGAAGGTGTTAGCACCATTTTCATCCGTAGTTATCTACGAGCTCTTAATCGCTTAGCTCACTTTGAAAATTTGCTTGTGTGTGTGTGTTTGAAAATATTTTGAAAATGCTAATGTAAGGCGAACTTTGTAATGATTCTTGTATCAATCCTCAAGAATGTATACAAAGCGTTTTGAAAATATTTATTGAAAAATATGGTGAGAAATGTTTTGTTTGAAAAGTTTGTGAGCAAGCGATTAAAAATATTCTACCCACTCAAGGTTGTTCTTGTACTTTTCCTTCTTCTTTAGATAGTATTATCCATACCATTAGTTAGTAGGAAGCCCTCTCCGTTGGATGTGAAGAGACAGGAGAATGGTCATCGTGCGGTTATCGAAGGCAACTTATAAGGATGCTTTAGCAATTTCGTAAGGGACTAGATCATTTTTCGAAAGGCAACGTCGAAGGGTCATCGAGGGACTATGATCTTTTATTCGAGGGACTTTGCTAAATCATCCCCACTTTCGAGAGACATGACCGTTTATTCCGAAGGCAACGAAGAGAGGTTACCCTAAAGGTGTAAGTATGCAAGTGTACTCAATTTGGTTATTTATATTTGAATTTAGGGTTTTGCTACTGTTTGGTTTTATCTTTCCATGCAAACCCAAATTACTAAGCAGTAATAGTAAATATATTAGCAGAAGATAAAGGCAGAAATGTAAACATAGGCTATTACAAAGCTTTGGGGCAGATACATAATAGTGAAAGTGCGGAAAAGAAGTCTCAAGCTATTACATCCCGGAAGCAATTACATGATAGAAGGAAAGCGAAAAAAATAAAGCTATGCTTTTACAATTGAACGCGCCCTATACACTTCATCTAGGAAGATAAAAATAAGATGAAAATAGAAAAGAAAATGTTTTTGGTGATTTTATATGAAAAAGAATGATTTATGATAATTAATTAAATGAACCTAAAGTTCTAATTAATTAAAAAATGGTTAAAAAAAGTTAATTAAACCTAAATCTAATAAATAGGGTTTTAGGAAAAAGTTTATTTTTAGGTTAGTTAAAAATATTAGGTTAAAAAATAATTTAGTTTGCCAAAAAGAATAATTAAGGAAGAAAAACAATGACAAACAAGGTTAGAGATAAAAAAGAAAACAAATGCCAGGGGTGGGTGTTGAACCCACGCCCTTTGCCTCCTGCAATGCATAACTTGCCATTGCGCCAACCATGTGTTGGTGTTAGTAGAACACACACTGAACAAAACATAATAAAACAGTGAAAATTTGTAAAACATAAAAAAACCACAAAAGGCAGGGATCGAACCCACGCCCTTGTATACCAATTCCTTATCCTGCACGCGCTTGCCACTGGGGTGGCTGTGTCATCAGGTAATTCTATGAAAACAAACAATTATATAATAAACAAAATTACTAAGTCGGAGAAGCGCCAGAGCCCTAGCTCTGGTCTTCTTCTCCGGCGAGCACGTTTTTTTATTCCTGCAAAATAGTAAACTTTAGTGACTCAGTGATACCCTACTCCCTAATTTGGGCCTTGCAAATTCAATGGCGCCATTGGTTTTGGCTAATTCCCTATGTATAAAGAGATATGACATAAATAACATGAGACAGATCAAGCATGGCAAAACAGGAATCAGCCATTATGGGGGCCATGCGATGGGTCTATCCTGCATATTGACATCTCAGAAGAATGTTAGTACTATTAGTTTTGATTAAAGCACAAAGAAAAGAAAAATATATCTCATGCAAGAATGGTAAAATGGTGATGCATGGTCATGCGATTCAAGCCCTTTGGATCCTCAAAATTGATCCATTCTTACCCTACAATGCTTCAAGGATTGATTGAAATGATTGGCTTGCTTGGAGAGTGGATGCAAATAGGGTTTGTAATTTTCCCTAGTTTTGAATAATTTTGGAGTTTTTGGAAGGTGATCTTGCAAGGGTTTTTCATTTCTTGTCTTGTCTGAATATGAAAATATATAGGCCATGAATTAGGTTAAAAAAGTGCGGGCTTGGACCTTTGCATGAAAGCCTTGATTTTATTTCATTTAATTTTGAATTAAAATAAATAAAATCAAGAATAAATGGAATAAAAATCCAAGGGGTGTATGAATAAGTTCAGAGGTTCACTATGAGTTACAAAACACGTTTGGACCTTGAAACATAAGCTAATTAGCCCAAAAACTCAAATTTGATCAATTTGGGTTTCATGCATTTTCTCAAAATTTCCCAATTTGCACCAAGCATAACTTTCTCAATTTTTATCACATGAAGGTGATCTAGGACTTTTGGAAAGATCAAGATTTCCTCTACAATTTCTAAGTTCATCATTGTTTCATTTGAAGACTTTATCTTGATGTAAGTTGCCTTGACAAAAAGTGTCTTTTTGTTGACTTTTGAAATGACCTATAATGTTTTTGCCCATATCTCTCAAATGAAGTATTTTTTGGACTTGATCTTAAAGACACAAAGTTGTAAAGAATTGAATTTCCTTAAAAATGATTTTTGGTTGAGGAAAATCTGATGAAGCATGTGAAAGTTATGCTTGGTCAAAGTTCAGTTGACTTCTCCTTAAGAAAAACCCTAATTTGGTAACTTTTGACTTTTGATGAATTGAGAGTTTTCTTGATGAATCATGATCAACCCTTGATCAAATGATGAATATGACTTCAAAACCTTGACGTTGACCAAAAATCTTGAAGTTTGACTATATGTTGACCACAATTGACTTTTTTGTCCAGTATAACTGATTTTCCATCATCTGAGCAATTGATTGAGCAAACATGTGATGCAAGACTTGAAATTTGACATGAGCATTCTTAGAGACATATGAGGAACCATGAAATATGCTTGAGGCATTATAAGCTCAATTTTCCTTGAGAAAAGTGAAACCCTAATTGTAGGTCAACTTCTTAGGAGGAGGGTTTGTCTAATCCTACCTTGAGTAACCTTGAGCAATTGAAATCCCTAGGAGCATGAGGAGGTATCTTGAAGAAATTGGGAGGGGAAATTTTGGGGTACAACAAATATCTTACCTCCGAGTTTAACATAACCGAGGTGGAAATAATATTGTAACCACTCTTTCTATTATATTTTTATTTGTAAATTAAATGGTTTATCACGTCAGTTTTCATAATAACCGAGGGTATACCTTAGCGTTAAAAATTAAGGATATTTATCATCGTTCTGTACTCAAATCCTTGTCGTCCATTTCATGGTTATCAATGCTCAAGACAATATCATTAGTGATCCACGTGAAACATAAATAACTTCTATTATAAAATCATTCAGAACATAAAAAATTGATAATGAAACATCATGAAGCACTTGAAACTATCCTCCATTTTAAGGTTTGCAAGATTTTTTTGCCATGAAGAGTTCTATATGATGGACTGAAGTGCATACAATTATTTGGATTTAAGGTTTGTTTTATTAATTATTTAGTTCAGCAGAAAATCATTTATTTATCTAAACCTTTTTTTTGTCTAACCTTTTTTTTGTTCATATCAGAAACAAATGCAAGGAAAAGTCATTGAGAATATACTTGCACCCAACATTTGATCTTTGAGGTGTGAGAAACACAAGAAATGGGGGTTTGAATTGAGTTTCACCAAATAAAATATTTTCGTTGGTGACAGAATAAGTTAGCTTATAACATAACAGTAAATGAAGACGGTGATTTTTATCCTGGTTCGCTGTTAACTAAGCTACTCCAGCCCACCCCCTCAAGGATGATTTCACGTTCAATAAGGACTCAATCCACTATTTATACAACCGACCGAAAATCATCGAGATAAAATCAATGAATTCACCATCGAACATTTTTTATCCCACCGGAAGGGAGTAAGGAACTCTTACCACTTGATTTGTTCAAGCACCGACATTGAGTGACAACTCGGAGCATCAACATTTAAAGAAATGTGAGCTAACATCGTCGAAACGAATGAAAAAACGTAGGGGTAAGTTACGAACCCTTTTCAACTTTATATGACTCAATGGATAAGAATAGGTATGGTTCAAAGTGTCAACGTATAACGCGAGCTAAGAATGACACATACTAGAATTCGTTGGGGCCGATTGCGGGGCCCCTATTCCACTTATTTGACTCAATAATAAGCACAAATTAAAAGGGAAATGGGAGGGGAGTGGGATTTACCTTCGTCGACGTCTTTTGCACACAAACAAATGCAAACATTGCCTTATTTTAAGGTCTTTGCGCAAAACAAACATCACATCCTTTGAGAACTTTAAACAAATTTGCCCATCTAAAGTAGGGACTCCCAATTATGTATCTCTATTCCTATTTCTAAGCATACGCTTATCACAAATTGTAGCATTTTTGGGATACTCTTGCTTCTCAAGGTACCTTTTGATGTCGTAATACCACGACTTTTCATCAGACACATCCTCGGTTGAGAGACAATGAGCAGAAAAGACATGTGCTAGCTCTTTGTAACTGGGAATATGTATATTAGGCGCCTGATTTGGAAAGCTCACTGTGAACATTGATGCTAAAGTAGCTAAAGCACCATCCAATTGGTTTTCGTATCAAGGAATATGTTCAAAGGTGATCTTATCAAAAGTGGGTATTAGCTGCAAGATGTAGTCTCTGTATGGAATCAAACTGGGGTGCTTCGTTTTCCAATCACCTCGTACCTGGTGTATGACCAAAGCAAAGTCTCCAAAGACTTCAAGGGTTTTGATTTTAAGGTCGATGGCTGCTTCGAGACCCATCACACAGGCTTCGTATTCTGCCACATTGTTTGTACAATTTAAACATAATTGGGCCGTAAACGGTGTATGAGTATTGCATGGAGAAGTCAGTATATCCCCAATGCCATAACCTACAGTGTTCGAGGCACCATCGAACGTAAGAGTCCATCGCTCTTTCGGATCGACCCCATCATAGTCATCAAGCTTCATAACTTCTTTGTCGGGAAAGTCAAATTTCATTGATTGGTACTCTTCCAATGGCTGATGAGCGAGATGATCTACAAGAATTCTACCCTTGATAGCCTTTTGTGTAACATATTGAATGTCATATTCAGATAAAAGCATCTTCCATCGGGCAAGTCTGTCTGTAAGTGCTGGTTTTTAAAAGATATACTTTATTGGGTCCATCTTCGATATCAGAAATGTTGTGTATGTCAGCATATACTGTCTTAGACGTCGAGATGCCCAAGAAAGTGCATAACAAGTTTTTTCAAGCAAATAATACCTAGATTCACAATCGGTAAACATTTTACTCAAATAATAAATGTCATGCTCTTTACATTATGTTTCGTCATCTTGTCCAATCACACAACCCATAGATCCTTCCAGCACCGTTAATTACATAATGAGTGGCCTTCTAGGCACTAGAGGAATAAGGACTAGTGGCTCTTGGAGATACTGTTTGATATTTTCAAAGGCTTCTGGGAAATTATCATCCCATTGGACATCTTGATACTTGCGCAACAATTTAAAGATGGGTTCACAGGTAGCTATAAGATGAGAAATGAACCTAGCTATGTAGTTCAATCTCCCCAGGAACCCTCTTACTTATTTTTCATTTTTCAGCGCTGACATATTCTTTATTCCTTTTACTTTGTCGGATCTACTTTAATTCTTTGCTAACTTACGATGAAACTAAGTAGTTTGCCAGATGGCACCCCGAAGGTACACTTGTTTGAATTAAGCCTTAGCCTGAACTTTTGCAGACGCGCAAACAACTTTTGCTGATGGACCAAATGTTCCTCCTCAGTTTTTGATTTATAATCATATCGTCAACATATACTTCAATCTCCTAATGAATCATATCATGAAAGAGTGTCACCATATCATGTTGATATGTTGCACCAGCATTTTTGAGACCAAAAGGCATGACTTTGTAACAATAAGTACCCTAAGGAGTAGTGAATGTCATCTTTGTCATGTCTTCCGGAGCCATCTTTATCTGATTGTACCCCGAAAAACCATCCATGTAGGAGAAAACTAGGGATTTAGCCGTATTATCAACCAATACATTAATGTGAGGTAATGGGAAGTCATCCTTTGGGCTTACTTTATTCAGATTCTGATAATCCACACACATGCGCACCTTCCCATCTTTCTTAGCAACAGGTACGATGTTAGCAATCTAATCCGAGTATTCACATACCAACAAGAAACCTGCATTTAGTTGCTTTTCAACCTCTTCTTTGATCCTGAGAGACATATCTGGATGAGTTTTGTGCGGCTTTTGCTTTACTAGAGGATATTCTGGCTTTAGTGGTAAATGATGCACAACTATATCAGTATCCAAACTAAGTATGTCTTCATACGACCAGGCGAAGATGTCGAAGTACTCTCTGAGAAGCTCAACCAACCCTTTTTTACATCATCTTGTAAAGCGGCCCTATCTTGACCTCTCTTTTCACTCCATCGGTACCGAGGTTGATGATCTCAATGGCTTCTTGATGAGGCAAGATCGTTTACTCTTCTTGTCTCAACAGTCTTGCCAATATCTTTGGGATTTCACAATCTTCCCCATTATCTTTATTGGCTTGGTCATTCGGATTTCCAAGGATATTGGTGCAAGGAACTGTAACATCATCGTTTATACAGCGCACCTTAGACAACGCTTTTATACAAAAAGGCCTTTAGACAGCGCATCTTAGACAGTGCTTTTATACAAAAGCGCTGCTATAAGTAAATTAAAAAATAAAACACGGAAACTGTATACGAAAATGAGTAAAAGAGCTGCTAAAAGGTCGGCCTTAGACAACGCTTCTAAAAAGCGCTGCTAAAAGGGTTGCTTTAGAAAGCGCTTAATAAAAGCGCTGGTAAAGGACCACATTAGCCAGCGCTTCTCAGAAGCGCTGTCTAAAGTCATATAAATTTTAAAAAAATATATCTTAAAAGCGCTGCTAAAAGGGGGGACCTTAGACAACGCTTCTGAAAAGCGCTGCTAAATGGGTTGTTTTAGAAAGATATTAAAAAGAGCTGGTAAAGGACCACATTAGCCATAGCTTTTCATAAACGCTGTCTAAAGTGTTATAAATTAAAAAACAATCTTAAAAGCGCTGCTAAAAGGGTTGCTTTAGGAAGCGCTTAAAAAAAGCATTGGTAAAGGACCATATTAGCCAACGCTTTTCATAAGCGTTGTCTAAAGTCATATAAGTTTAAAAAAAAATCTTAAAAGCGCTGCTAAAGGCCTATATTAGCCAGCGTTGTCTAAAGTCATATAATTAGAATTAAAAAATAGAAATCCTCCAGAACTCGTTTCTATTCACAGACCTCAAGAACTCTTTTCTATTCACAGACTTCCAAAACTCTTTTCTCTCTTCGTCCTTTCGCCGTTCCTCTGACCGCCCTCCTTCCTCCGTTCCTCCGACCGCCCTCAGTTAAATTCCTCCACTGTATCTCAAGGTAAGTTTCCCTTGTTCCTATCTCTACTGCTGCCATGTTCCTGTATGTCATGCAAGGAAAAGTAAATAACTAACTTGTAAATGGAAAACGCAAATTTGCATGCATTTTGTCGAGATTTTCATTGTTCCATTATTACTTGTACAAGCAATTTTATTAAGAATATGAAGAAGTAGAATAAGAAAAACCCTAAAATGAAAGTAAGAAGAAAGGAGAAGAGAGTGTTGTTGCTTAAAATTTTTCATTCTGATTTAACAGGATAAATATTTGTAATTAGTTGATATTATAAAATTAATTTATATTGTACATCATTTTTTAACTCACTTTTCATACAACAACAAAATTTATATGTTTTTTTATGTTTTCAATTATTATTACTCCATCTTAACTTATATACACACATGTAATCTCTAATTATAAAGCTTTTGGAAAGAAAAAAAATGTCTTTAAATTTAAATTTAAATGAAATTTTTATTAATTAGATATTTTTAAGATACTAATATTTTGATTGGAAAGTACCACAATGAACAACAAAATCATCTTCTATTTTATTTTCATCAAGCATTCATAACTTGTTATAGTTGCTTCCCGATTTTTGTTTAATCGAATAAATCACGTGTTGAAATCAATTTTCCATGTTCCGATTCTTAAATTGTGTAACAAAATGAGTTCTTTGATTTTATTTTGATTTGAGGATTGATATCGTGATTTTATTCTCAACTCTATGCATTTTCAATGTTAGTGTGCTTACTAAAAATTTGGTTAAGACTTTTTTGTATTGGTGTAGTTAGTCGAAGACCATCACCGATTCAAAGAACATCAAAGCAGCATAATCCTCCGTCGGCACCAATAACCCCTCTTCTTTCTTTGGTTAGTCAAGTTCAAATTCAACATTACCGATTCGTTTATTTATTTACTATCTGCTTCCTAAATTATAAAACATTCTATCTATATCAATTAAAAAACACAATTGATTTTATATAGAAATAATTAATTTTAGTCTATATCAATCTAGAACTAATCCGATTAAATCTTACAAAATATTTCTAAAAGTTTTTATTAATATTCTTTTTGTGTTTGCGAAAGTGTTTTTCTTTATGTTCTTTTGAAATAGTTGCGTGAATAATTATAGTGTTTTTGTTTACCTTAATTAGTAGTAATTCCATGGATAAAAAATGGATGCTTGCCAATCGATTGTCAAAAGAGTATGAGAATAGGGTATTGGAATTCGTTAAGTTTTCTGTTGAATGCGTCAAAGACTCCAGTCGAATGAAATGTCCTTGCTTGGGTTGTTGTTATATGGGTCGGGTTAATGCAGATGGATTGAAATCGCATTTACTAATGCGTGGGATTGATCTAAGTTATAAGTGTTGGATATATCATGGTGAGAAAATTAACGAGAATGTTGAACCAGGGGATAAAAATAATACGACGACCTATGCTCTAGACGACAATGACACGGATATATACGATTGTGATCGAGTCGGAGAGATTGTAGAAGCACTTGAAAAAGATCTTAAGGATTGTCCCAAAATGTTTGAGAGGTTGGTAAGCGATGCAGAGAAACTATTGTATAAAGGTTGCACTAAATTCACAAGATTGTATGCGGTATTAAAGTTGTACAACTTAAAGATGGGCAATGGATGGTCGGATAAAAGTTTCAGAGTTGTTAACCCTTATGAGAGATATGCTTCTGGAGGATAATGTTCTTCCTAATCGAACCTATGAGGCCAAAAAAATGTTGTGCTCTATTGGCATGAGCTATGATAAGATACATGCTTGTCCAAACGAATGTGTTTTGTTTCAAAACGAATATGCATCGTTAAATGAGTGCCCTAAATGCAGTTTATCTCGATATAAGAAAAAATTGTCTCCAGCAAAAGTCTTATGGTATTTTCCTATAATTTTGAGATTTAGGCGCATGTTTCATAGTGAAACCGATGCAAGACACTTGACTTGGCATGCAGATGAAAGAGTTATTGATGGAAAGTATCGACATCCGACAGATTCACCACAGTGGTCGAAAATTGATGATGATTATCCTGATTTTGGAGAAGAAGCAAGAAACCTTCACTTGGAATTATTTACTGATGGAATGAACCTACACGGTCTTAAAAGTATCTAACATATCACATGGCTTGTGATTCTTATGATTTATAACTTACCTCCACAACTATGTATGAAGCGTAAGTACATGATGTCATCTATGTTAATTTCTGGGCCTAAACAACCAGGGAATGACATATACGTATACTTGACACCTTTGATCGATGATTTAAAGATTTTGTGGGAGAACGGTGTGGAGGTTTATGATGGATATAGGAAAGAAAGTTTCAATTTGAGGGCAATGTTGTTTGGCACAATTAATGATTTTCCAGTATACGGGAATCTATCTGGGTATAACATTAAAGGTCAACGTGTGTGTCCTGTTTGTGAAGATAGAATCGATACGACGCGATTGGAACTTTGTCAAAAGAATGTGTTTCTTGATCATCGTAGATTCTTACATTCTAAACATCACTACTGTGGGTGGAGAAAAGCATTCAATGGAGACATCGAACAACGTAAAGCTCCACCTGTATTGTCAGGTGACCAAATTTTTGAAAAGGTGAAAGATGTGTGTACTCAGTTTGGAAAGCCTTTCGCACATAAGGTTATCAAAGGTGGGTGGAAGAAGAGGTCTATTTTTTTTATTGCCATATTGGAAGTCTTTGTATGTGAGACATTTTCTCGATGTTATGCATATTGAAAAAAATGTATTCGAAAGTGTTATTGGTACGTTACTCAATATAAAAGGAAAGTCTATGGATGGCCTTAAAGCAATGGAGGAAATGTTAAAGATGGGAATAAGAACTGAATTAGGACCCGTGAAGAAAGGAAGATGAACATATCTACCACCTGCTGCTTTTACTCTATCTAGAAAGGAGAAAAAATATTGTGCAAGTTTCTAAGTGAAGTTAATGTTCCTGAAGGATACTCTTCATATATTAGAAGACTTATGTCTATGAAAGACCTCAAGTTAAAGAGTTTAAAGACACATGATTGTCATGTTATAATGGAGCATTTTCTACCAATAGGTATACGTTCGACTTTGCCAGAAAAAGTAAGAAGCGCCATAACTAAATTGTGATTTTTCTTTAGGTCAATTTATAGTAAGGTGATCGATCCCGAGGTCTTACCAACACTACAAAAAGAAATACTTATCACCTTGTGTAAGCTTGAGATGTATTTTCCTCCCTCTTTTTTTTGACATAATGGTACATCTAGTTGTTCATCTTGTGAAAGATACACAGTTGTGTGGACCAGCTTACATGAGATAGATGTACCATGCTGAATGTTATATGAAAATATTAAAAGGGTACGTGAAAAATCAAAGTCGCCCAGAGGATTGTATTGTTGAACGATACATTGTTGAAGCATCGGTTTAGTTTTGTACTTAATATTTGTCCAATGTTCAATCTGTTGGGCTCCCCAAAACTCATATTTTTGAAAAAAAGGAAGGTAAAAAATTAATTGGAAATAAAATTGAGACAATATCAAGGGATGAACGGGAGCAAGTGCATTTTTATGTTATGCACAATGACAGTGAGGTTGAGCCATATGTTGAAATGCACAAGGCTATACTCCGAGGTTTAAATCAGAATAGAAATGAAAATTGGATAATACGAGAGCACAATCAAAGTTTTATATAATGGTTTAAGGATCATATTTATTCAAAGCGCTCTTCAGATCCCGCTTCAATAACAGAAAGGTTGAGATGTTTGGCATATGGTCCAAGTTTGCATGTGTTTTCTCATAGCACATACGCAATAAATGGATACGCATTTTATACCAAAGAACAAGATGATAAAAGTACTATGCAAAATAGTGGTGTCACCGTGCTAGCTGAAGCAATGCACATATCAAGTATGAAGTACTTAAACCCCAAATATGCAAATCTGTCATATTTTGGGGTTATAGAGCATATTTGGGTGTTTGATTACGAGAAATTTCTGATTCCTATCTTTGGTTGCAAGTGGGTAAATAGTAGTGGCATACGATTGGATAAGTCAGGATTTCTGCAAGTTGATCTTAATAGGGTGGGGTATAAAGACGAGCCTTTTATTCTAGCATCTCAAGCTAAACAAGTGTTCTATGTCACTGACCCGACGAGTACGAAATGGTCCATAATGCTTTTATCTAACAAAGTAATTTATGATACCGGTGTAGATCAAGGTGATATTGATGTTAAGAATCAGTCATGTATTAGACGGAATGATCAAAGTGAGAATATTATAGCGAATGAACATATATTAGAAACGATCATAACGAGGGAATTTGGATCAATTCTAACGTCCGAATTGCTAAGAAACAATTAATTCATATTTCAACCAAGAAAAGAAAGAGATGTTAGTGAAAGAGGTAATATAGTAAAATGTTATATATTATGTCATTTTCAATAAATTTAAATGCTCTTCTTTATTTGTAATTTGTTATATATTCAATTGATTAAGGATTTTTATATTGGGTTTATGTTTTTCTTTATTATAGGTTAAATGGCTAGTAACGAGGATTACCCACATGATGATGCTATTGATGATGGATATCATGCGAACGTTACTGATCAGGAAGCGGAAATTAGATGAGGAATAATAGTTATGAAGAAAGTCATTCGTGATAGAGACCGAGGCATAAAATTAGATGCGTATTGGAGCCAAAGTCGCCAACTAATTGAGAGGGCTTAGGACTTTTTTAAATATCAAGTTTCTTAGGGATGAGGGTAAATTTTTTGTTGATGCAGAGCTTCCATCTAAATATGCAAGTTTGGTTTCACCTAAAGAATGGGAAACGTTTAAAGCCAAATGAAAAACCCAAGAATTTCATAGTGTAAGTGAAACAAATCGGCAAAGAGCATTAAATCCCGCGTATCCATACAGAAAAGGGCGTATTGGATATGGACGCTTATAACAGTCTATCGTAAGTATCTATAAATTGCAATGATATACTTGTTCATCATGAATTATATTTGATCATATTATTTGGCTTAATGTGTAGTTAACAAAGGAGAATAGTTCTGAAACATATCTTCCGGCACATGTTTTATGGAAGGAAGACCGTGTGGGTAAGGATGGAGTTGTCAAAGAAGTTGTTCAAAAAGATATTGAGAAATGTGTAAGTATAGCATTATTTATTTAATTAAATAAAAAGTTTATTAACATATAATTAAGACAAATTTTCAATATTCATATGAATTTTAGGAGACTCTATATCAGTCTATATGCTCAGATGAAGACAATGATGGCAGGAGCATACTTAGTCGAGCATTAGATATCTGTGAGTATTTTGGTCGGGTGAGGGGTAAGGGATTTGGAATCACTCCAAAATCCTTGAAGATGAAAACACAAAAGACTCCTAGCAATAAAGAACTGCAAGAAACCTTGGAATCACTACAAGTTGAAGTCCGTGAATTGAGAAGGGAAAAGGAATTAAGAGAGCGAACTTCAGGTTTTAAAGCTACTAGTGACAAAGGTAGTATCAGTTGTAATTTTCAACCGAATCTTCCAAAGGTAATTATATATATATATATATATATATATATATATATATATATATATATATATATATATATATATATATATATATATATATATATATATATCATTATGAAATTAAAGTAGCTTAATTTATTTAATTAAAATATATACACAATAACAATTTGAAATTTATTATTGGTTTTAGGGCATTTCACCTTGTCAACTCTACTTATCATCACCGACTTATCGGATGGTTGGCAAGGGAAAAATGCATAACACTTTGGGAGAATTACTTCACACTAAACCTCTCCCTACTGGTTGTTTGAAAGTATCGGTTGACATTTCTTTGGAGAGGGATGCGTTATTACCACATCCTGCCGATGTTTTGGATGCCACACTTGTGGGAGATGCAATTGGTTCGTTTGTTGCATGGCCATCAAGCCTCATTAGTGTAGATGATGAGGTATGCATAAAACCATATATATGATCCTTTTAGTAATCAAATTTTTTACGCGTATTTTACGTACATTTTTTTACATGGTTATGTTAATTAGACTCCAACAAAATCTAAAGCAAAAGACAATGGGATTCCGAGGCAAACCGAGTCAGTGGCATCAATAAAAGAGGTACATCATAATTATATGATATTTATTCATGAAAAAATTTAATTCGTGATCTTATACTACACATAACTAATTATATGATCTTTAGATTCATACTAAATAGAATGAAGATGTCGGTAGGGGTAAGAATCCTGAAATTAGCAACATTTCCACACAAAAAAGGTTGTTGCTAAGAAGATCGCGGCTAAAAAAAACCTACTTCCAAGTTTAGGTCGTGCCTTGGGAAATTTTTAGAAATGTATGATATTCCGGAAGGAAATACTCGTCTTCTACATATGGAGTTTGGTATATTTGGTTTTGAATATTCCGAAACAATTGGTATGGAGGATTTTGATCAAGTTTTACAACTTACGCAATTAAGCCTCGGTGTTGTTAATACATACATAAGGTATATCTGATCTACTTTGTCTAATTATTTAATCAATTCATTTACTCATTTCAAATGTTAATGAGGTCTTTTATTTAAGGTTTTTGTATGAAAAATTGATGCGCCCGAGTGGAATGGAGCAAAGATTCTCTTTTTTATATCCTTTCAGTACCAACTTAGGGTTAATCATTCATAAACCAGATGAAGTCATGGCATATGTACTCGAGCACTTTATGGACGACAAAGATACCGAAAAGTTGTTCTTTTTACCGCTTAATACCGGCAACGGGTTAGATTTTCATTCTAAATCCATCTATTATAATTTTTCATATTTTGACATTGTGTAGAAAGTTTTCATCTCACATTTGTTTAATCTTACAGTGGACATTAGTTTTTGGTCGCGATTAATCCTATCAGAGAAGTTGTATATTATCTGGATTCTTTACGCAATGATCCAAGTACATACCAAGATATAAAGAATATGGTTGATACATAAGTGAGATTGTTCTAAATATTCGTGTGTATATTTATTTATTTATTTATGTGAATTGTTCTAAATATGCGTTTATGTTTTATTGGAATTATACACGTTTTTCGAGCATAAAGAGGTGTTCAAGTACCAAAGAGTAAAGCCAACAACATTACATGGATTATAGTTGAGGTATATTAATCAATTATCACAATTTTGATTATATTAATAGTGATGATACTTGATAAAACTTAGGCCTTATCCATATTTTATTTTCATGTGTAGTGTCCTTGGCAGCGTAATGAAGTAGATTGTGGTTTTTACATGTTGAGGTTTATGAGAGAAATCCTTCTTTTGGATCGAATAGAGATTCCATCTAAGGTATGGATTTCTAACTTAGGAGTTATTTTAATATTTAACACATATTTCTCATATAATAAAATAGTTTTAACTTAAACATACTATGTTATATTATTATGTAGTACTTTGATGAATTCAAGTGTGCTTATTACTCAAGTTCTCAGTTAGATGAACTTAAGGAGGATTGGTGTCAATACATTATTGAGACGAAAGTTATATAAGGTATATTGTAATCTTACTTTAATTGATGAGAATTTTGAGTATATTCAAGTGTTGCAATTTTGTTGTTGTTTGTCATGTGGTAAATTATATATATTTTGTTTGTATCATGGTATGAATTACGATATTTTGGTGTTGTTTCCGGTTATATGTGCATATGTAGAAGATAGAGATGAATAGATTTTCTAATGGTATATAATGGTGTTGTTTTAGTGTTGTTTTTTGTAAACGTAGATATGTACAAGAGTAATAGTATATATAAGTACATTGGTGCAAATGTATAATATCTTTCGGTATTATTTTTTATTGGATTGAAGCTCCAACATTAGTGAAAATATGGTGAAATTTGTAATGGTATATACAGGTGCGAAATATGGTGTAAACCTTGTGCAAATATGGTTAAAATATGTGCATATAAAATTCTATATATCAAACAACACTTTTTTTCTTTCAAAAAGGTTATATAAAAATTTTCGTTGACATTAGACAGCGCTTTAAATAACGCTGTCTGAAGCCCCCTTTAGACAACGCTTTTACTGTAAAAGCGCCGCCTAAAGAGGCTCATTTTTTAAATATTTTTTGTTTCAGAAAAAGCGCTAGCTAAAGGGGGCCTTTAGCAGCGCTTTAAAAAAAGTGCTTCCTAAAGGGGGCTTTAGACAACACTTTAACATTAAAAGCGCTGCCTAAAGAGACTTTTTTTAAAAAAAAAAATTTGTTTCAGAAAAAGAGCTGACTAAAGGAGGCCTTTAGCAGCGCTTTAAAAAAAGCGCTGCCTAAAGGCGGCTTTAGAAGCGCTGCCTAAAGGGGCTTTTTTTTGTTTCAGAAAAAGCGCTGGCTAAAGGAGGCCTTTAGTAGCGCTTTAAAAGTAAAAGCGTTGGCTAAAGGGGGCCTTTAGCAGCACTTTCAAAGTAAAAGGGCTGCCTAAAGGGGGGATTTAGTAGCGCTTTTACTTTCAACAGAGCGTTGTCTTTACCTACAACAGTGTTGGAATAGACAACGCTTTGAAGCGCTGTCTAAAGCCAAAAAAAGCGTTGTCTAAAGTCTTATTTGGCGTAGTGTCTGTGTGTTCCTTTATGTTTCTGCACTGTTTATTATTTTCAATTGTTCATTGTGTTGTTGTTCAAAGATCAGTGTCTCGACATCCCTTAGGACACCTGAGATCTGAATACTGGAATTTCACAAAGTCTTTTTTATCTTATTGAAAAATGGATGCAAATATTTTGTTTGTTATCAATGAAAAGTTTGTTGATTTCAATGATTTCGATCATTTTAAACTAAGGAAATTTGTTAACAAACAAAAGTTGAACGGTTACTTTCACAATCTACATGGCCCCATATACACTAATCTCATTAAAGAGTTCTGGATAAATGCCTTTGTTGTGCTAGCTAGTCATGATGAAGTCATCCTGTTTTATGTCAATTGCTCACATTTCTTCATTACTCCATCACTGATTGATATGACAATTGTCATACCCCAAATTTGTCTTACCCTTTCATTTTTCATCTAGCTTATGCATCTCATTCCCCTCATATGCATTACCTTTACAGTAGGTCATTTAACACATCATGCATTATTAATCAATAAACTTGGCAGGGGATCAAGGATCTTAAGGAATTAGGGCTTCTCTATGCTTTTAGGCTCTCATATTCATTCAAGCTTGAATCAAATGGTATCTTCCACAATCATGGTTTGAATCTAGGATTTTGATTCATGGTTATTATGGACTTATTTCTTATCAGGCTACAAGGGTATCTTCCTCAAGGTTCATTAAGATACAAGGTTTTCATATTTATCAAAGTTACCTTAAGAATCAAGTGCATTAGATTTGTGAGTTGTTGAGGCTAAGGTTTCCATTAATACTTCAGAGAAGGATCTTGTGAGCTAGGATTTACTTCCTCTCAACACCTTAAGCTATCTTCTTATTCATTGAACATCTAAGGCAAGTGGATTAGGGTTATCATTTCATCAATTGAGGATCATTGGATATCAAAATTGAATTTTTTGTATATCAGACTTCAAATGTCCTATGACATGTTGAGACATATGATCTGAACAAAACAAACATGGCAAGGTATAACACTCAAAACAGTACTGAAAAGCATAAACAACAAACAAGAATTGTTAACCCAGTTTGAAGCAACTCTCCTACTCTGGGGGCATACCAAGTCAGGGATAAGTATACTATGATAGTATTAATTCATAAACCCTACAACAAACATACCAGTTTATGATTTACACACTTAATCACTACATGTGTTATACTTCTATCTAAGGCACGCCTAGATATGAGGCCCTCCTCAATTCCTCGTCAATCACAGACAACGATTGGACAATAACAGGAAGACACACTTCCATGATGCAAAACTAGAAGACACACTTCCTTGACAATACCTAGCCAAGACTATTGACTAAGAACACAACTTGAAGTTTCTTACAAGATTCCTCCAAGAACAATACTCAACTCATTACCTACAGGCTTTAGAGTGAGAACAATAATAGAGACTGCAACTCTATAATATCAGTCCAACTCACAATCGAGTGGAACACACAACCAACTCTCTTAGAGAGTGGTACATACTCAGCCATAATAACTACATCTTTTCATCCACGACTGGTTCTTCTTTTAGGTTATAATGCTTCTACTTATAACCTTTTTCCCAACTGGGTTTGGGCTTCAAATCACAATACATCAGCTGCTACAAATCAACAAAATCTTCTGCTACAAAATAGGTATTCAATCATATTCTTCCTAATTTATCTCCATAATTCGAAAGTGAATATTCCTCTTGATTTCAGCTTGAATCTTCCAGACCTATAAAACAACACAACATAGGATAACATAATATTCTTAGAATATTATGCATTTGTTAAGTCTTGAACAGATCCAACTGTCCAGCCCAGTACAGGCGTGATGTCGAATGACTCTGCATGGGACATCTTATCCAACATGTTGCTCTAGTTGTTAAAACATTTCAACTTAACATGTTCTTTATAAAATATAACTTCAACCTTATTTCTCCTACAAGTTAGAAAATCCTATTTAACATATTACTTCTTTATTTGTTTTACTAAAATTAATGTTAATCCTAAAAATAGAGAACTAACAATCTCCCCCTTTGGCAAATTTTGGCTAAAACAAATAACAAAATAACAATCCATTATACAACAATAAACACAAGTTACAATAAGCTTAGTCTTTAGAAACTACTAAGCACAACAACATGGAGTCTGTCTTCAGTCAAGATGTCAGGACATCTTGTTCGACATCTTCTTTCCAGCATTCTGAATGAGCTCCATTGCAGCAAGGACTTTAGAAAAAATCATCAGAGTAATCGATCATAATCTTTTCTTTAGTCTTTACACTTGACCCTTTTCAGTTTTCGCACTTGATGTTAACAATTCTCTCTCTCTCTCTCACACACACACACACACACAAAGAGAGCCACATATTCTCTCCCCCGTTTAGCCATAATATGACAAAGGTATCATAACCCCTTGATCCAGAAACATTCCTCAAAGGGTGCATAAAAGGAAACTTTAGAGGTGACCTAACGCCACTCCAGGGGATCTCACTGTTACTCAAGGTAACTCATAACATAAGTCACAATTGTGTTCATAACTCAGATCACAAGTCACAAAAACACCCAGACACAACCTCAAAATAGGATATTCTATTTGAAAAATTTGCAAGTCAACTGCAAAGACGGACCTCAGACTAATCAACATCTGAACAATACCTCTTTCTCCCATTTTTTCCAACCTGTGACAGACAAAGCCCTCACTTCTGGACACGGGACATAAGAATGGAGAAGGAATAACCCTCACAAGATGAAAGAGTTGAAGAAATGACCTCTTTAAATAATCAAGAAGTTCTCTTAGGAATTAACGATCTTTGTCAATGAGAACGTTCTTTGAGAGAGATCACCAAATAACAATGCACCGTCCAAGACAGATTTTAATTGTCCTCATAATTCCAATAAATTCCCATGCAAAAACACAAATCAAATTTTAAACATCCTCTTGACAGCACCGTCCATAATACTTCCTTGTTTGGCTCAATGAAAAAACATGCCCTGAAAAATGTTCTAACATCCAGTTAGACATTGTCTACTTTCTCAAAACCGTGACCAATACTTCTTCAATTATCCAGTCAAGGATGTTTCATTGGATTCTGAGCCTACTTCTTTCAGGGTGACACAAATCAAAATATCAAGACCCAAAACATCAAATGAGTGACATAGCCATTTATCAACAACCTTCAAAGATTCCTTCGGAAATAAATTCCCCCATATACAAACATTGTCTTCTAGATAGACAAGTTTACTCTTGATTCAATCACCCAGCTTCACATGGCTAGAACCAACCATGCCTTGTTAAGAGCACCAAATAACTACTTATAGTAGCAAAATGCCACAACATGTGGTCTGAAATCACAACCTCCCTAGAGGTTTAACTTCTTTACAACTTGATCAGCACGCAAGCTTCAAAACTACTTGTACCAATGCAGCAACACACCATAGACAAGTACTTCAATCCCCTTGTCACGGATACATAATTCCCCCTCTGAGCATAATCACTTCGGCACCAAGTGAAAATACATGAAGATTCTCACATGCTCATAATGAAGGACCACAACTTCAGACATCTGCTGAACATATTCACACCCTTGTGAAAACAAAACTCAATCAGAACCTCTAGCTTCTTGAGAGCACATCCAATCCCTCTGACAAGGACATGATTGATAAATATCCTCTCAAATCCACAATATCATGACCTTTTGGTTAGACAAGATGTCATGCATACTTGGTTTAATCTCACTCAAATGCCAAAACTACTTCTCCACAAAGTCTCAGTTTTCTTAAAAGCTTTATTGAGATCCAGACATACCCAATCTCTTAAACTACAGCAGAAGAAAACACATCCTCACAAACATCACGATCATATCACAATATCTGAAAACCTTCTTCTTCCCGTACATCCACTAATAATTGTTAATACTAGTGGGGTCTTCAACACAGTGGTCATGCATTCATCAATAATGCTACTCCATACAGGATCAAAATCTGCATATTCTAATCTCCATAGTCAGATCTGCCACTTCTAACAATAATGTTTGAGAATCCAACTCCATATGCTCAAACCCAAGCATCTTCCAAACACAAACCAACATGATTTTACAACATCATTTATGACATCAGCTTTGTGATACGGTGGCAGAACCGACTGTTAATACTGGTTTGTGTTTTTTGTTCGCAAAATATCGCGGTAAGCAAGAGTCGCCACCGACTTTTATTTTATCCAATCGGGAAAAGGAAAAAGAACAAAAAAACCTTTTTCGATATGTTTCTGAGTACGGCGGGTAGATTATAGAAAGGGAAGGTGTTAGCACCCTTTCCATCCATGGTTTTCAATGGGCCCATAGGTACTTGCTCATTTTGAAATTGTTTGTGTGTGCTTTGCTTTGAAAAGTTTTGTTTTACTTCGTTTTAACCCTTGTTTTTGTCCTCAAGAGTGTTACGGAGTTGTTTTTGAAAACTTTGTTTGGGAAAGTGTTGGTGTGAAAAGTTTTGTTTGTTTGAGAAAGTACTTAAGAGTTTTCTACCTACTCGAAAAAGGCCTGTTCATTTTCCTTTTAGACAATGCTATCCCATTATTGAGAAATAGGTAGCATCGTTGTTGGAGTTTTTAGGGACATTCGAAGGGACATATACGGTTATAAAAGCAATGTTAGGAGGTGTTAGTGATCATCCTAAAGCCTTAAAGATCTATTTTCGAGGCAACATCCGAATGGGTCATTTGAGATCTTTCGGGGCTAGAGGACGACCACTAACAAACCCTATACTTCATGACCGCTTAACCGAAGGCAACCAAAGTGGAGTAAACCCTAGGAGTGAGCATGTGCGAGTGAGCTTTTTTCAACTAATTTGTCTTTTCACATTTAGGTTATCTACTGTTTTAATTTTCAAGCATTTTTCCCATACAATCCTATTAGCATACATCTAACAATTAATACTTGCGAAAATTTAAAGTACGGAAATAGAAATCCTAACTATTACATGGCTTTCGCAGATACAGGATTATTTAACTGAAAATAAAATGTCGCAATTAAAATCCTAATTAGAATCTATTACAACATCGAAGCATTTACAATAATAATTAAAAGGTAACTAAAATACGCGCGACGAATTAAATGCGAAGAATTAATTAAGAGGCCTAAAATCTAATTAAAAAAATAATTTGGTTATTTTTGGAGAAAAATTAATTATTTACAACCCTAATTTCTAATAATTTTAATTATGAAAAGGAATTAAATTAACCTAATTTGAACTAAATTAATTAATTAAATAAATAAAATATTTTTTTATGAAAAATATGATTTTCAATGTTTTTTGTGATTTGTTGATTTAATGGGAAAAAAACAATTTTGATGTTATTTTTGTGAAAAAAGAAATAATTAGTAAATAATAAATAAAATATAAGAAAGAAGTTGGGCTTGTTATTGCTGAATGGGGTGTGTTGTGAAATGTTTAGGCCCAAGAATGTTGAAGCCCAATCGGCGCGTAATCCAGTGGGGAGTCTTCCTGATGGTACACCATGGTCCTTCAGTGATAGGCGCTAGATCTGACTGATCATGGATCCTGTGGCTGGCTGTTGATGGTGTATGGTAAACGTTAGAGATAGTGATGTATATGATCTGTTAAAGGAAAATAAAATAAGATAATTTGTTGGGACCTGGGATCGAACCCAGGTCCTCTACCCTTTCCAGCATACTCATTTACCAGCTGCGCCACATGTTTCAATTTATAACATAATAATAATGATACATAATATATAAAACAAATGGATAAATTTGAAACAAATAGAAATGCACGCCCAGTTTGAATGAACCAGTGGTTGGCTGCCACGTTATCATCATCTTCCTCCTGGTGTCGTATTAGGCCTGCAAATTTCACCTACGGCCAAGCTTCCATGGCTATAACCCTGTGACTTTCAAAAATTACGTACAAGCAATATAAATAAGATTCAAGACCATGGATCGATTGGGTTTGACCCTCTGATCACAATGGTATCCTTCATTAGGGCCAATTGTTCCTGCATTTGAAAGCCCCAAAACAAAAAGGCAAACCCTAGCTATGGCCAATGTTCATACAAGCGTTAAAACTTCAATTAAATGGTCCAGACATGATGCAAATATGACAACAAACACGGATATACTATTGAAACACGTTGATGATGCAAGAATCATAGCAATGAGATCTGAAAAAGAATGCAAATCGGGTGACATCTAGAAGGCGATTTTGGGTGTGTAGAGGCGTGTAACCGATTGGGTTAGCTTCTGGGAAGGTCCAGGAATCGGTTGGCAATGCTAGAATGGCTTTAATTGGCCTCCAAGCTTGAAACCGAGTCACTACTTTTTGTCAATTTTTTTGAGTTCTGTTCTTTCTTTCTCATGACTGCAACCACCCTCTTTTGCCTTGGCTGCGTTATGTATATGTACTGGAGTGTATTAAGTCAACAAAAAACAACTTGTATCTTGAAATTTATGGAGATTTGATTTGGTTTTCATATGGTATGATCTCCTTCCAAATTTGGCCTAATCATGTAATTCTTGTGCCAATTATCTTTGATATGATTTGATTCTGATACGCCAGCATAATGAGCTTGTGATTCTGTCCAAAAATCCAATCAAAACAAATCTTTGTATTATTTACCAATTATTTGATTTAATTCAATTTTTAATAAATCAAAAATCAAAATAAAATAAATAATGAAGCAAATAACATGTGAGTGAACATTTGGGTCGTGTACCATGTCATGAGTGAGGTGCAAGCATAAAAAGTTAGGCCCATTTGGCAAAAAATGCATTTTTGAGCACTTTTGACTTTTGGCAATTTTGCAAAAAAGGTCAACTTTGACAAGGCATATCTCTTCCAATTTTAACCCTAGAGAGGTTTTCTTTGACTTTTTAGAAATCTTAGGATGTCCCATAAACAACCCTTTTGGTCTCATCTCAATTGAGTCTTCCATGTTCAGGTAAGAAGCTTTGACCCAAAAAGTGTTTTTGTTAACTTTTCAAAAGGACCTATAATGTGGAATTTCATATCTTTTTGTGAGTGCATATTTTGAACTTGAGGGATGAATATGAATTGTAGGGAATTGTATTCTATTCAAAATGAGACTTGGATGGAAAATTTATGATAAAGTATGAGGAAGTTATGTTTGGTCAAAGTTTGGTTGACGTTTCCTGAGAAACCCTAATTTAGCAACTTTTGGGTTTTGATGAATTTAGGGCATTCCTTGAGGAATCATGATCAACCCTTGATCAAATGATGGATATAACTTCAAAATGTTGATGTTTACCAAAAATCTTGAAGTTTGACTGTATGTGGGCCACAATTGACTTTTGACCTAATACAATCGATTCTCAAGCATTTGAGTTGTTGATTGAGCAAACTTCTTGTGCAAGGCTTGAAATTTGACATGGAAGGTCTTGATAACATATTAGGACCATGGAGAGCATATGAGGTCTTTGGATTTTGCCCATCTTGATGAAAATAGAAACCCTAGTTTAAGATACATTGCCTTAGGATAGAGTTTGTCTGGTCAACTCTTGGGCAACCTCGAGCAAATAGAGGATCTCTAGGAGTATGTTTTGAGTAAAATGAGAGGCCAAAATTTGGGGTACAACAAGCTTCATAACACAGAACCCAACCACCATGGTTCATAAAACACCACTCAAAGGACTCATTATGTAAACACGTCCTTCAAGAAGCTCCCAACAAACACAAGAAGATCTCAAAGGATCACACCTTCTGCAGCTCATCCAGGTTATCATAAACACCTGAATGACATAGAGAGAAATAAACTCTCAAACAATTTCTGAACCAACAGCTCAGAAAGCAGATTGACAGCTACACATCAGATAAGTACCCAAGACCCGATAAGGTCTTTTACCATCAAACACATGCACATCATCACCAAATCAAACTAATACCCAACTCCCGACAAGGTATTGGTCATTGTGATACGGTGGGAGAACTGACTTGGGATTTTTCGTTTGTGTTCGCACTTGTTCGGTTTAGCAAGAGTCGCCACCGACTTTTTATTTTATCCAAAGGAAAGGTCAAAAAGCACAAGAAAGACCTTTGAGATGTTTTCTTGGGTTCGGGGGGTAGATTATAGAAAGGGAAGGTGCCAGCACCCTTTGTATCCATGGTTATCCATGGGCTCTTAGTTACTTGCTTAGATCACTTGCTTTGCTTTTAAATTGTTTGAAATGGTGCTTTGTGTGTGGTTTTGAAAGATGTTTTGAAAAGAGGCCATCATTGTGGCAACCTTTGTAATGATTCTTGTTTGAATGTATACAAATGTGTTTTTGTCTTTTGAAAAGTTTCCAATGTTTGAAAGTAGGGTTTTGAAATTTGTGTTTTGAAGTGCATTTTGAAGATAGCAAGGATGTTTTGCAAGATTTTGGTCACGTAACTAAGAGTTGTCTACCCTATTTTACTGAAAGATCTTCCTTATGTTGTTAACCCTTTTAACAGTGTTGTTTCACCATTGTATTTGGTGAACAACCTTGTGTTAGGATATTAACGGGACAGGCGCGGGACATTATATAGACCATGATAGCAATAGTGTCAAGTATTTTTGGCAATTTTCTTGAGGGACTTGATCATTTTTTTTAGGCAACCCAGATAGCGTCATCGAGGGACTATGATCTTTTGTTTTGTTTTTGTTTTGCCAAAGTACTTGACATGCAACCATGGCCCATTTTTGAAGGCAACAAGTGGATTGTAACCCTAGGGGTGCAAGTGTGCATTGTGTTTGTTTTTCATGCATTGTCATCTTTGGATTAGGTCAAGCTAATTGTTACTTTAATTTTTTTTGCATACAAAACCCTAAGTCTAATCATGGCATAATTGAAAGCTTAAAGGTGCGAGAATTTAAATCCTACACTATTACAACATGATATAGGGAGGGGGGTACAAATTTGAATTGGAGATTATTTTGCAAGAAATTAAATTCTAAATTATTACAACCAAATCGAATGTACAAGGCATAATATTAAATATACAATATCTAAATAAATACAATAAATATTAAATAAAGCATATTATGCAAAAATGTTTTTATGTATGACAAAGTTTTTTTAATATGAGATGTAAATAAAATAAAAAGTTAATTTCAATTATTTATTATTTAGGGCAAAAACACTAATTTCTTAAATAATTTGTATTATTTATTATTTATATACAATAATGTATTAATTTGTACAAAAATATAAGTATATTGAAAAAAAAGTATTTTTAGTATGAAATATTAATAAAAACAAAAATGTATTATTTTTTGTGTTTTTTATCCTAATTATTTAATAAAATATGTATGTATATATTAAATGTATTAAATATATTAAGTGTATATAAAAATAAAATAAATTATTTACAAAACAAATGTGTATATTCGAAAAAATGTTTTCAAATTTAAATAAAAATAATAAATGAAAATAAACATATTCTTACATTATTTTTAGGTTTTAATAAAAAGAATATAAAACATTTAAACATTTTTTATACTAGTAATAATTAAAATAAATTCCAAATAAAATACAAAAATTTATAAAAATAATTTTTAAGTATTTTTTTTTGTTAGAAAATAAAATATCAAAATCAAAAATGAAATAAAAATGCAAAAATGACAAATGTACAAATAAATGGGCCAGGGGGGTGTAAACTGAAAATGCATGTGTTAGGAGTAAAAACAACCAGGCCCAGCCCAATCAGACTTCATCTTCTTCCTCAGTTCAAACCAAAACGTGCGCTTTGTACAAAAAATGCTATCTCCTGATTCCTTGATTTTTTAACAAAACTCATAACATGAAACTTGTAGAGCATTAAACAACGAATCCAACCATATAAAAAACTTAAGTTAACTCTCAAAGACCAGAGAGAATTTCTCTGGCCCTAATTCTTAACCTAGTTTTTCCAGAAAGTTAATGAAAAAAATTCTCCTAGCACGATTAATATAAATGAAAACTAAGCACATGTATGGTTTCAGGGCTATAAATACAACATCTTTCATTCACAAACCTAAGTCTAACTATTCCTAAATAGAGAGATAGAAGTTCATGAAATACCTATTTCAGTTGACTTCGAGCTGGACAATGCAGCAACTTCCAAAGGTGCTTGAGGTTCTTTTGAGCTTGCCTGAGGTCCAAGGAAACTTTCCCAATACCTGGATTATTTTGTAGTAGCCTGAATCGTGCTACAGAACTCAACCTGTAAAGCTTTGAAACAAAAATGGCAATGTGTGTTAATGGTGTTACAACAACTTGTGGATGATCTGGATAGCTCAGGTATGTTGGTTGGAAGGTGTTTGAAGTATCTTTGGGAAAAACGCATGATGGAATTTGATGCTGGCTTGCAAAATGCAGAACTGACCCTATTTTGCATGAAAATGGGGGTTTTATGCACTAGAAGTTTTGAGAGGCAAAGGGGTCGTGTTTCTGGCTTGTTAGGAGGTATCAAACTTGTTTGCAATGTTTTTGTAAGTTGGTTTTATCAGATGTGAAAGATGGCTTGTGTTTTGCAAGTTTTCCTCTTCTTGAAGCAAGAGTGTGTATCCTTTCAATGCAGGCCTATACAAGTCCTATATTATGCTGCATACTTTGCCCTTGGTTACTGAAATTGGTAGATTTGATCTTGCCTCAGAGATATGGCCCTATGCCTCAAGGATCTTGTTTTGACATAAAGTGAAGTTTAAGTAAAAATGGCATTGTTACTTTTTCCATTTAAGACTTAATCTAGTGTATAATACCCTAATGACCAAGACAATACCTTAGCTCAATGTATATGCATTAAATTATGGAGTAAAAACTGGTTTTGGGCCTGTAATTGTGAACCAAGCTAGCTAGATCAGATTTGCAACTTGGTATGAACATGTATTGGCCATGGATCAAAGTGAGTTTTTGCCAACTTCAAGCATTTGATTCTCTCTAACCACAAGGGTGTTTGAAGAGTTCTTGGACAATTTGGAAAGCTTGGAACATGTACTATAATCCATCTTTGAAATTCAGCTTGAAATTCCAAGTGGAACTATGTGAAAAATGGCCAAGAAGATGGGTCAAAATCCTGCCTAAACTAGGGCAAAATTTCTCTAAGTTAAAAGTTTTAGATACCCTTGTTCCAAAACTCATAACTTGAGATACAAGCTTCTTTTGAGAAAACTTTGTGAATAAAAGTTGTAGACTTTGTGATGGACTACAACTTTCATGTTGCAAGTTTTGTTTGAATCCATTTTCATCTTGGTGAAAAAATGGGACAAAGTTAGGAAAAAATAAGAAATTTTCATAACTTAGAAAATTTCTAAGTTATGAAATTTTTCCATTTTAAACCCTACTTTGTATTTTTGGGTTTCTTGATGAACAAGTTTCATAATTTGACATGTCTTGATGAAAAATAACTCTTGGCACTTGATTTTGACCAAAAAATCAAAGTTTGACTTTTCAGTGTACAGTCAAATTTTGATCAGTTGACTGGAAAATTCATCTGTCAATCCTATGCATTTGAGATCTTTTGAACTTGTTGAATGGGTCAAGACAATTTCATTAAGTCCTTGAGTCCATGGTTGAGCTTGATTTGCCATTGGTTAGGTCAAACAGTCAAAAATTGCCTTTGTACAGTCAAAACCCTAAAAATAACCATTTTGCCCTTTTGGTGATCTGATCAAATTTCTTGTGGAATTATGATCCAAACTTGATCAAATGATTCATATGAGTTCATTATGTTGATGTGGATCAAAATTCATGAGGTTTGACTGTCAATTGGCCACAATTGACTTTTTCCACAATATAGTTGATTTCTAGGTCAACTGTCCAATTGACTCGGCAAAAATTTGAATCAAGGCTTGAAACTTGGTATGGACAAACTTGTGGGTCCAACATGGAGTATGAAAGTCACTTTGGGCATTGTAGGTCAAAATATCCCTGTGTAAACTCAAACCCTAATTTAGGTCAACAGTGCAAGGAGGTGTCTTGAGCAGAGCAAACCCTAGCTTGATCTTGAGTTCCAAGAGTCTTGTGATGAGAAATGTTGATGAATATGGGAGGGAAAATATTGGGGTACAATAGTTTCCCCTGTTCAATCTTCTTAAACCTGAAGAGTTAGATTGGCAAGTTTGCCTTTCGTGACTCGAAGGTAAAAGAGGATTGGACACTAGAGTGCCCGTAAATTTGCACTCGTCAAAAATATAGCTGAGGAAATGGGCTTAAAGATGCCATTTGGAGATGGTAGAATCTTGCTGGAGATGGGCTTAAATATTCCATCCAAGAATGTTTGTTGATTTACAACATTGTAGGTCAGAAGAATGAACATCAAAATGGTATCCGTGTTTGGAATGCATTTGAACTGTATTTGGAGATTGAGTCTGTATAAGCAAAAGAATGGCGTCCGTGTCTGGAGCGTATCTGAGTTGTAACTGTATTTGAACTTTGAATGAATACCAGAATGACTGCCGTGTCTGGAGTGTATCTGTATTGTATCTGGGTAATAGAGAAACATTTGTGTATGGAGCAACTGTGTGCTGGGGATAAACTCTGAATGAGTGACAGAATGGCAACCGTGTCTAGAGCGTATCTGGACTGTATCTGAAGTTGAGATCTGTATGAGTAGTAGAATGACTTCCGTGTCTGGAGTGTATCCGTATTGTGACTGGGATCTGAATAAGTGACAGAATGACTTTCGTGGCGACTGCACTGGGGGAATCAAACTGCTGGTGTAAAATCCAGAACGACATCCGTGTTTGGAGCGTATCTGAACTTGTAATTGATAGTTGAATCTGAATGAGAGATAGAATGGCCGCCGTGTCTGGAGCGTATCTAGTCTGTATCTGATTGCTGAAGTCTGAATGAGTAGTAGAATGACCGCCGTGTCTGGGGTGTATCCATACTGTATTTTGACTTGAAGTTCTAAATGAGTAATAAAATGACCGCCGTGTCTGGGGTGTATCCATACTGTATCTGAATAATTGTTAGTGATAGCCTTTTAATCTTATCCTGAAAGGGTAAAACGTTAGCTAAAACACGAAGTTATATTGCATGATATGTATGATGCAATAAACTGTAATCCATGTTTATGATATATGAATGTAATGGTTATGCATGTAAGCTGAGTAGCTGTCTTGCTGAGGAAGATAAATCCTAGATAGCTAGAGATAATGAAATCTTTGACTGCTGCCGGGGAAAATAAATCCTTGATCGAAGTTGGGGATTCCAAAAATCTTTGATTACTGAAGATGAGAAATCCTTGCTGACTGCTTGGGGATTAAAGCTCTTGATTATTGAGAATGAGAAATCCTGGGACCACTGCTGGAGATTGAGGGTCCTCGGCGACTTGTAGGGATTTACAAGGGTTATGACAACTTCTGCGGGGAATGAGAATCCTTCATGACTTTCTTGGAAAATAGGGAAAATCTCTATTGGGGAGTTAAGACCTGGGAGGTTTCTGCTTTAGAGAAACAGGATCGAGAATCTTCGATCTGCTGGGAGATAACTCTGTAGGGATAATGTTTACTCGGCCGGTGAAATCAGGAGCTTTGGGTTTATGCCAATCTACTGGGGAATCATCCTAGCTGCTGGGGAAATTAAGGGAATTTGACCAGTTGGAAATTTGACTTCACTGGGGAAGGAGGTTTAGGTTATTCTGGCTTCGCTGGGAATCGAGAGTTTGAACTCTGATGGGAACTATGAAACTTAACTCGGCTGGGGAATCCAGTTTGGAATGTACTGGCTCCGCCGGGGGATCTTAAAGCTTAGCTCCGCTGGGGACATGTACTCCGAGGTTTTAGCTGTGTTGAGGATCTGAACAAAGTAATGCAGGGGATTTCTTCTTGAATGGCATAAAGATATCTTCCTACACCTTCAACATATCAGTAATTATCCTTTCCCAATTTCGTTTTATTTGTAAGCAGTGATTATATTCAAATGCATATGCCTATTTAACAAAACATTGGACGTTTCCAAATAAAACATAAGTGTAAAAAAGAAAAAGAAAGGCAAGCAAATTTCTGCACTTTGAAGTATATTTGTATTAATTTTTGTAAGTATCTTTGTACAAGGGAGACAGACATCCTAGTAAGAGAATGCTGCCGTAAAAATTGAGAAAAAATTTATACAAAAAGAAAGATGGCTATGTGTAACAATTCCATGGGGTTCCCATTCTGCTATAGCCTTCACAACTCTGAGTATTTGTCCATTCGTTGCTTTGTCTGTAGATGATTGGATTGATCAGAAACTTGGAGCTTGTTGGTGAAGAGACTGTTCTTAAAATGATCCGACGAGACATAGTCATACGCTTTTAATTCCCTAACTTTTGCCTGGACCGCCTGTTGTACCCCAAAATTTGCCCTCGCATTTTGCTACAAACAATCTCAGCTTCAGAACATTTCCTGACTTTTCAAACTGGCGCAAAAATCGGACAAACGGACTTTTCTTGACATTCAAGCAAAATTAGGTTTTTTTTTACTGATGTTCAGAGCCCTGATTTGTCTCATACAGTTGGCTTAGGGTTGGGATGGTTTTTGGTTCAATTCTGGTTAGGCAAGCGTTATCTAGCATTTAATCAGAAATTAAGGTTTTTTAGGCGTATTCTCAGAAGAATTTAAATTCCACTGCACTTTGCAGTTTGTTCCGAGATTCGGGTTAAAATTCGCGTTATCTTGATTTAATCAGTAAATGAGGCAGTCGGTTGAAATTCACCAGTCAAAAGGGGTATGTGCGATGGGGAGTTGCAGTGCTTGATAAAAGAATCAGTGAAGAAAAAAGGGGAATTGCATCTGATTAAGTTTTTGTGTTCGAATAATGGATACGGCGAATTCATTTATTTCGATCATTGAAGGTTTAGTTGATTATTTATGATTCTAAGAATTAAAATATTTGAAGTTAAATCTTCATTTTATTTTTATTTCAAGGAATTATAAATAACAATTGAACAATTAAAGAAAAGGATTGAAAGAAATTTAAATATCAAATGAATTTTTATTTAATATTTAATAATTGTTACAATTATCATTATTTGAATATTTATTACAAAGTATTTAAATGATAATAATGTACAAGAATTAAAACTAAAAAATAAAAATTCTATCCTATTTCCAAATTCTTCATTCTCCATTTCATGCCGATGCTCCATATTTTTATCTGCAAAAAGAAAGAGGAAGTCAGAAGACAATTAATTAAAAGAGACAATTAATTTGTTCATCATTAGGGGCCACTGACTGGGATCAGTTGCCCTCTCTGCAAATCACGGGATTTCTCCCGGTTCACAAAGAGGGAAGATTTTTTGGTTCATGGAATGCAAATGCATAATTCTTAAAAATTCAAGGCTGCATAAGAATCTCAATGTCCAATTCAAATCAAACTGAAAAAATTCATTTCCAACTTTCTATCCAAAGCAAAAAGGAAGTTGCTGTCAAAATGCCTAAGGATTACCCAAAAGCACACTTGCTGCAAGGTCAAAATGCCAAGATATCAAAGAAGTGCAAAGCTGTCAAAAGGATGCAGAGAAATATATGCAAGCAATTCAATCTTTTTTCATCATTTCCCAGCATGAGAGAGGGCCCCTTCAGAACCATAGGACAATACAAATCATATAATAATTCTGAGTTGTACTATGAATGAGAAAAAGAGAGATAAAAGAGCATAGGCAGAATTCAGGTTAGGCATAGGCAGTAGGACAGCAGAAATATATACAAAAAAGAAGACACAATTCAGCATGGCTTAAAACTACACAGCATGGACAGTTACTAAAAATGGAAAAGATGCCAAAAAATTGTGTCAAACTACCCAGCCAGCATGAATCAGAAGAAAGCCAAATTTTGAAATATGGTTAGGCGCCAAAGACCAATGGCAAAAGGACGAAATAATGCAAGAAAAGAGACTGATTGAGCCAAGCACCAATATCATATAACTCAGAACTGAACCAAGAAAAAAAAAGAAGCTCATACCTGCCTAACAAGATAGAAGTTATCAAAACATAATCAAACCTCTTGTCAACGGAGAACCAGCAAGCTTAGTTGTCTCAAGCCAATACACAACCCAAACCATCACACCCAAAAACCATCCAAGAAACCAGAAAACACAGCACAGTTCAGGCAGGACAGAAGTAAAAACAACATAACATACTGAGCCAACCAAGCACGCACCTGCTAATGCCTTAACCTGCCTGTCATCAAACTAAAGCCATCAAACACAACAAAACTCAGAACCTGAACCAGCATAATCCCACCCCCTGTCAATTTCTTTTCATCTTTGAAAACAATACCATAACCAAAACAAAACTGAGTTATCAAGCATCAGTCAAAAACAATGCCATAACCAGAAACTGCATCACCACGGCCTCAGAATCTCTTCATCATTGGCCAAACCCAACATACTGTCAATATAACCCCTCAACAGAAGCAAAGGCAACACGAGAGAGAAAGAAGCATACAATACTCAGGCAATAAGATTCAAGGCAACAACTGTTCAAAGAGCATTCAAGACCAGTTCACAAGCATACAGCATCTCAAGCAAATACTCAAGCAACAGTTCCAATAATATACAGAACACAAAGGCATCACAGTAAGAAGAAGAAGATAAAGAGGTGAATCAAAAAGAACTTCTCAGAACGCATCATCATCAAAGCCCTAAATATAGCAAAAGAACGAAGGTACCAGGAAAGCAAGCTTAAAGACTCATTACAGCGTCCCTCACTGTCCCGGCCTCCGAAACATCACGTCCTCCGCCTCTCCTCCATCTCCCAAACGAAGGTAGCCATTCTTCTCCCTCTTTCTCCACCACCTCACAATAGCACATATTCAAGAGTTAAAAATACGAATCGAAAGCATGCAATCTATAAAGAGACAAGAGATAAGCAACATAAAACATTGTAATCGAACCTTGCATCAAGAGAGCGTTGAGACCGTGCCCTGGAGAGAAGAAAGGGTTGAACGATGATGCTGGTGGCCGGAGATGAACACTCGGGGAAGCGAGATAATCGAAGAAGACGAACCCAACACGGCGCCGCTGTTAACCCTAGCCCTTGTTCTGAACTGCCAAATGCCTAACCCTAATTTCGTTCAAGGAATTCAAACGTGGGCTTAACCTTGTTCTGAGCTGCCAAATGCCTAAGCCCAAATTAACGCTTCATCATGTTTTTAAACACTAACCATTATTTTTTTCTTTTTCTAAATAATAACTCTTTTCTTTTATAAAACAATAACCCTTTTTATTTTATAAACAATTTTTATTTTCTTTGAAAAAACACTAATTTAACCATATAAGTTAAAATGTCTTTTTCTTAAATATATATATATATTTGTACATAAAAATAAACCTTCTCATACACAATTAAATTGAAAATGAAAATATTTTTTATACATATTTGTACATATATTTTAAGACATTGATTTGTATATATCATATAAATTTGAAAACATTTTTTAGACTAATACACATTTGTATATAAAATAACAAAATATTCTTTTTTCTATATATACATAATTAACTCGGAAATATTTCTTAGTATATATTAAAAAATATTTGTATACAAAATAATACATATCATTTTCATAATATAATTAAAATTGAAAACTTTCTTTTTATTAACATACACATTTGTACAAAATTAACATGTAAATCAAAAATACAAGATTAAAACATATATCTAGGTCAAAACCCTAATACGATTCAACTTCATATCACACTTGTACATAATTACACAATTCATATACATATACATCTCACATTTGCACTTACACAATATATTGCCCTATACACATTTTATCTTATATTCGTACATTCGATATTTACATTTTGATTGCGACATTCGATTTGGTTGTAAATTATTGGGTACTATAAGTCTCATCCCCTTGTACATTTACACCCCCACTCCCGGATATTATTTTGTAATAGCGTAGATTTACATTCCGCAATTTACAGTTTTCAATTATGCCATGGTTAGACCTAGGGTTTGTATGTACATAAAATCAAACGCTAGATAACCTAATACAAGACAAATACATGTAATCAATACACAATCACACTTGCACCCCCTAGGGTAATCCCACATGATGCCTTCCAAAATGGGCCATGCTTGCACGTCGAGTATCTTTGGCAAAATAAAAGCAAATGATCACAAGTCCCTCAAAGTGTTGCCTAAATGGAATGATCATAGTCCCTTCGAAATAATTGCCAAAGACACTTGGCACCATTGCACTCATGGTCTATGCGATGACCCGCGCCTGTCCCGAATAAACTTCCTAAATACAAGATTGCCTACCAATTTCAATGGTAGAACAAAATTGTCAAAGGGGTTAAAACACGACGAAAATCTTTGAGAAAGCTTTAGGGTAGATAAACTCTTAAGTACTTGTCAATTTGCAAAGAAAACACTTGCCTAATTTCAAAACCCACTTCACAAACACTTTTCAAAAATCAAACTTTTCAAACCCTTGAAACATCTTTTTAAAAGATAAAACACCTTTTGTAAAACATTCGAGTAAAGAATTGTTACAAGGTTAGCCTAGCGCAAGGCATCTTTTCAAAACATTTTCAAAAACAATCCACAAAGCACCATTTCACACAATTGAAAACCAAGGCAAGATTGATCTAAGCAAGTACCTAAGAGCCCATGGATAACCATGGATGAAAAGGGTGCTAATACCTTCCCTTTTCATAATCTACCCCCCGAACCCACGAAATATCTCAAAAAGGTTTTTGCTGTGCTTTTTTAACCTTTCCTTTAGGATAAAATAAAAAGTCGGTGGCGACTCTTGCTCAACCGCACAAGTGCGAATGCGAACGCAAAACACTAGTCAGTTCTCCCACCGTATCACAGAACTGGCGACTCTGCTGGGGACTACTTTTAAGTGGGGATACCTTAGGGCTTAGATCACCTTCTTGCATGACTAATTGGTTGATTTGCTTGCTTTATACCTTGGCTCTATTGTTTGGGTTTATAATCCTCCACCCGGATTTTGGGAAACATTCATAGATAGCAATACATTGTGGAAACTGTGCGGGGTATACCGACACGGTCTAAGCAATAGCTATATTAGTGCGACATATTTGTGGGTACCGGTAACCCTTGAGTTCAATCAAGGAGAGTACGGGGCCGCTGAGCGATGTCACTAAGCACTAATGACCTAGAACCTTACTTGACCATCTTGGCCTTTTATTAGGGGTAGTGAGATGACCGGCTTTGGTGCAGTCCGAAGTTGGTAGATACTCGATACTACACTCATTGAGGGTTGTTTTCTTGGAATATTTTGGTCGCCAGTTAAGTGGCTAAACCAAAACAATGAACAATGAAAACGATCCAGTGATATTGAGCTCCTTAGAACCCGGTTACTATTTATAGGACAGGTTTTTAAGCCAACTTCCCTCAAGAGGGTACTTACCTATGAAACCCCATGCAAGCCTGAAATTAGGGTTTGGTGTGATTTGCTTGTACACATGTTTTATACATACATCATAAACATCATGAAGCATCATACGCATTTACTAACCATTTCAAGGGTTTGGACCTTCACCATTGTTCTTGTTTTGTAGGTCATGGAAATACCTCGCCGAAATACCATTCAAGTCAACCTTGTGAGAATCTCTCCTCAACTCAAGGAGATCACTTCGAGAATTCCGGAAAATTCATCATTCAGTGAAAGACATGGTAGACTGCTCAACCTAGTCAACACCAACATCGAAGAAGACATGATGAAAGTGTTATTTCAGTTCTTTGACCCCCTTCACCATTGCTTCACTTTCCCGGATTATCAGGTTGTGCCCACTTTGGAGGAGTTTTCTCAACTCCTAAGAATCCCTATCCTTAATCAACTACCCTTCAACGGTACGGAGAAGGAACCAAAGCCTGAAGATGTTGCTCGAGCATTACATCTACAACCGTCTGAAATCAAGGGGCATTGGGAAACCAGAAGCGGTGTCAAAGGATTCTTAGCAAAATTCTTGTTTGAGAAGGCACAAGAATGTTGGAACTCATTGGACCTACAAGCATTTGAAGAAATTGTGGCACTCCTTATCTATGGGTTGGTCTTGTTCCCAAATCCTGACCAACTGGTGGATGTCAACGCTGTCAAAATCTTCTTGTCAAAAAATCCGATACCAACATTGCTGGGAGACATCCTTCACTCATTTTACACACGAACAATGAGAAAGAGGGGTGTTCTCATGTGCTGTACCCCTCTCCTTGCAAGGTGGTTTATTTCGCACCTTCAACAATCTGTCTTGAAGAATGACCAAGGTATAAGGTGGTCCCAACGGTTGATGACTCTCACTCATTCTGATATACATTGGTGTTCTCGGTCTAGAGAAAATATCATCATCGTCGATCGTTGCGGAGAATTTCCTAATGTCCCCTTACTTGGGATTATGGGAGGTATCACCTACAACCCTTGCCTAGCTTTGAGGCAATTTGGGTACGCACGGAGGGATGGCCCTCATGACATGCTGATTCCTAGCCTAGTTTTCGACTTCGACGACGATACGCAAGGACTTCGCCAAAAGTTCATCAGAGC
Source organism: Vicia faba (assembly GCA_948472305.1). Lineage (NCBI taxonomy): Eukaryota > Viridiplantae > Streptophyta > Magnoliopsida > Fabales > Fabaceae > Vicia > Vicia faba. The sequence goes on along the minus strand of OX451741.1, from coordinate 781,537,447 downwards.
TTGGGGAAAACTCAACAAGGTTGATAGCAAGACTCTGGGACACAAGAACTCCATCCCTCTTGAGCCTTACCTCAAGTGGGTGCGAGCCCGAGCCCAAAGTCTGATGATGCCCTATCCCCATGTACTCCCAGTGATTAAGGAGCCCGTCAATGAAGGAGAGGTCCCCTACACCATCCTGCATCCGGACATGCCTACATCGTGGGAGGAAATGCAGAGGAGTTGGATTCAGCTCAAGGAGGAACGGAACACTTTTGAAGCTAGCTACTACGCCAGTGAAAAGAAGGTTCTGGAGCTTACCCGCCGACTCCACGAGCAAGAGGCCCTCAATGCCTACATCGCACCAAAGAGGATGCGCAATGTCTTTCTGCCTTGAGAAGTTTATGTTGTAATATTTGGCCCATGGGGCATTTATGTACTAACAAATTTCTTCTTATTAATATGACGTGCGTTCTTCTTTGTCTGAAACAATTTTGAATATCCTAAATCCTTGAATGCATTGCATACATCAGCATACCATTCATCATGTGCATAAGCAGGTCTCGCTCCAGGTTTCCTTATCTATCTGCTGTTTATTTCAGTAGGATGGATCTCGAGCAAACGGTCAAAGACCTACAAGCCCAGAATGCACAATTCCAGCAACTCTTGACGACCTTGGTCAAGATTCAAGAGGATATCAAGGCTCATCTGGAGAGCAAGGACCCAGTGAAGAAGAAAAAGAGGGTCGGAGTGGCTACTTTGGGGAGAAGATTTGACAGAGAAGCTCGGAGGGTGCTTGAATTTCCTCCTACTTCTGATGAAGGGACTAGTAAAAGAGATCGGGTTGCGGTGCCTTCCGAGTCTGATGCAAAGGAAGAAGAGGTTGAAGAGGACGAGGATTATTCGGACCAGCAGTATCCTCCAGCTGATGACAAGTACAAGGGTTTAGAAGACAGATTGGCTGCCATGGAATTGCAGAGAGTACCGGGTTTGGATTTTGAAGACATGGGCTTGGTCGCCGGAATTGTGATTCCTCCAAAGTTCAAGGTGCCAGCGTTTGTAAGGTATGACGGGCTGTCCTGCCCCAAAATGCATCTCAGGTCCTATGTGAGAAAGATTCAGCCCTATACAGCTGATAAAAATCTCTGGATTCATTTCTTTCAAGACAGTCTGTCGGGAGCCCAGTTGGAATGGTTTTATCAGTTAGAAGGAACCAGTGTCAGGAATTGGGAAGATTTGGCCACCGCTTTCTATAAACAATACCAGTATAATTCCGATCTTGCTCCTACCCGTACCCAGCTTCAGGGTATGTCGCTAGGAACAAGTGAGGGATTCAAGGAATACGCACAAAAGTGGAGGGATTTGGCTGGCAGGGTGCAGCCTCCTTTAACCGATCGTGAGCTCGTTGATATGTTTCTTGGGACCCTATCTGGGCCATTTTTCAATCATTTAATCGGTAACTCTTCCGCGGGATTTACTGATTTGATCTTAACGGGCGAAAGAATCGAGGCTGGCATCAAGTCAGGAAAAATTCAGAAGGGTGTCGCTGCAAGTATGGAGAAGAAGCCGTTTAAAAAGGAGACAGCTATGGTATATTCTCAAAGGAGAGCAGGGAAGACGGAGCGTCGGCCGACTGTGGGGGCCGTAATGATTCAAAACACTCCGAGTGAGCAGCCTCGCTACAACCAATCCAGACCAAATCAGCAACGGGTGGAAAGGCCACAACGGCAGTTCACTCGTATCAATATGACCCCAGCGCAGGTGCTTCCCCATCTGTTGAAATTGAATCTGGCCTCTATCAAAGAAGCGCCAAAGAATGTAAATACATCCTCTCCACACTACCATGCCAATGCTAAGTGCGCCTATCATTCAGACAGTGTTGGGCATGACACCAACGATTGCTGGGCCCTCAAGCATAAGATCCAGGACTTGATAGACGCCAAGGAGGTAGAGTTTGACGCTCCAGAAAAACCCAATGTGATCTCTGCACCTATGCCGAAGCACGGTCGGAACGTCAACGCCATTGAGGAGGATCGGTATGTTGCTGACGTTAGTGATCTAACTACTCCACTGTTAACCATTAAGCTAAATTTGTTAAGGGCCGGGATCTTCCCGGGATGTAATAGAGACTGTTACTGTTGTCACTCTCTGCCGTTGGGTTGTCCGCTACTAAAGGAAGGCATCCAAGGCCTCATAGATAGCCGACAAATTTTGTTCGAAAAAGTTCCTGTTGTTCCAGTTCACGTTGAAAATATCTCAATCATAACCATTCACACCAATCTTTCCGAGGCCGTCAAAAAGCCAGTTAAGATTACACCAGCTGCAAAGTCCATACCTTTGAAGATAACAAGGCCGGGGCCGGTTCCCTATGTCTCCGAGAAGTCGATACCTTGGAACTATGGTGGTGACATCTACTACCATGGTATCAAGCAAGTTGAAATAATTGAAGAAGATTCAGATGACGATGAAGCCAGCATTAGTAACATTGCGGGCACCAGCAAAATCACCAGGAGTGGGAGGATATTTTCTCCAGAGATTGCTCCTCCAAAAGCAGTCTCTGGACCCTCATCAGTAAAAGAAATCATCCCTGCACCAGCAAGGCTCTCTGCCAGAACTCCTTTGATCAAAGAAATTTTCATTCCTAGTGCTGTCTCTCCTACCATCGCTGATAAGGGAAAAGGAATACAAGATGAGCCCGTCAGGACGAGGGCTCAACCCTTGGTGATTCCGGAAGCTTCCAAGAAAGAGATGGACGAAATTTTGAGGATAATCAGGAAAAGTGATTATGATGTGGTGGAACAGTTGGGGCAAACTCCCTCCAAGATCTCCATGTTGGCACTGTTGCTTTGCTCAGAAGCGCACGCTCAAGCTTTGATTAAGTTTCTAAAGGCAGCTCATGTGCCCCAAGAAACCTCCGCAGATCAATTTCAACATTGCGTGGCTAGCCTGACTGCAGACAATGGATTAGGCTTTTTTGATGCCGACCTGACCCCTAAAGGCCGAAATCACAATGATGCGTTGCATATCTCAATCGAGTGTCGCGGAACCACCCTTGCGCATGTTTTGGTTGATACCGGTTCGTCGCTGAATGTTTTGCCTAAGAAGGCCTTGGACCGGCTAGATTGCGAAGGGTTGGAATTGAAGCCGAGTGATATTGTCGTCAGAGCCTTCGATGGGTCGAAAAGAATGGTCCATGGAGAAGTTGAAATTCCTGTCAAGATAGGTACCGAGGTGTTCAAATCCACTTTCTATGTAATGGACATCCGTCCATCATACTCCTGCCTGCTGGGTAGACCTTGGATACACCATGCTGGGGCAGTCACCTCCTCCTTGCACCAAATGCTGAAATATCCGGTAAAGGGTAAAATCATTACTGTCCATGGCGAGGAAGAGTACATGATTAGCCATTTAAATTCTTTCTGGTACGTGGAAGTCGAAGGGGAGTTCATTGAGACACCGTTTCAACATTTCGAAGAAGTACTCCCTCAGATAGCAGTAGCAAAGTTGGCAGCTGAGACACCAAGACAGATGGCCAGGATGGCATCTCTGGAGGATGCAAGGGCTGCAGTTAAAGAAGGAAAGAATTCAGCGTGGGGGCAGCTACCCGATTTTCCGCATAAGGTTGATAAGCTTGGATTAGGTTTCACCACCGCTGGTCAGAAGGCCATGCGCCGGTCAAAGATTGAGAGAGCGGCGGTCAAGATTTCTCCTTACCAAATCAACACCCTGGGAGATGAAGACAAAGAAAGCAACTTTGAAGAGTGGATTCATCCGACGGTCAGAGGAGGGCTGAGCAATTGGGAGGCTAAAGACTTTGTCCCTGTCACTTTTATTCCTCAGTAATTTATCTATCAAACATTTTCTATTTTGGTCTGTAATATTTTACTTTCAAACAATCAGTACACTATCTTTTCCGCCTCCTGCCTTACCCGGGGCATGTAGGTCCACTTGTAAGGGTTTTGACTATCTTTCATATTCATATGCCATGTTTAATGATTCATTGGACGTTTTTTATTTGATAAACTGTTTGTGTTCATTATCTTTCCTTTTGCGTTTTTGTCGTTGTTTAAGGATGGCTACCCCTTACACACACCCACACTCACCAATGCAGGTACCCATCCACCCCGGATTCCATGGGTGACTATTCTGCTGTATCTTTCAATAACTCTGAAGACCTGGTCAATCTAGCCGAGTATGAGGACGACGAAGGTTGTGAAGTACCCGGGGAGCTAGCCAGACTCCTGCAACAATAGGAAAGGGCCATCTTACCGCATGAAGAGCCGTTGGAAACTATTAACTTGGGAACCGAGGAAAATCGGAAGGAGGTACAAATGGGTGCCAATCTGGAACCAGAAGTCAAGAAACGCTTGGTACAGTTACTGAATGAGTATGTTGAAATCTTCGCTTGGTCCTATGAAGACATGCCGGGCCTAGACACCGACATCGTGGTTCACCGTCTCCCCACAAGAGAAGACTGTCCACCGATCAAACAAAAAGTTCGCCGAATGAGGCCTGACATGTCCGAAAAAATCAAAGCAGAAGTGATGAAGCAGTTCAATGCTGGCTTTCTGGCTGTTACGTCCTATCCTCAATGGGTCGCTAATATTGTGCCAGTACCTAAGAAGGATGGCAAAGTCAGAATGTGTGTGGACTACAGGGATTTGAATAGGGCCAGCCCTAAGGATGATTTTCCGCTACCTCATATTGACATCCTGATTGACAATACAGCTCAGCATAAGGTGTTTTCTTTCATGGACGGATTCTCGGGCTACAATCAAATCAAAATGGCCCCCGAGGACATGGAGAAAACAACTTTTGTCACGCAATGGGGCACTTTCTGTTACAAAGTGATGCCGTTCGGGCTGAAGAACGCAGGAGCAACTTATCAACGCGCCATGGTAGCTCTATTTCATGACATGATACATCATGAGATTGAAGTTTACGTAGACGATATGATAGCTCGGTCACAAACAGAGGAAGAGCACCTTGAACATCTGGAAAAGCTGTTTGCCAGATTGAAAGAATACAAGCTCAGGCTAAATCCAAGTAAATGCACTTTTGGAGTTAGGTCCGGTAAACTCCTGGGATTCATTGTAAGCAACAAAGGCATTGAAGTCGATCCGGCAAAAGTAAAAGCAATACAAGAGATGCCTGCCCCTCGTACTGAAAAGGAAGTTAGAGGTTTCTTGGGGCGCATAAATTATATCGCCAGATTCATTTCACATCTGACTTCTACCTGTGAGCCAATTTTCAAACTCTTGAAGAAAGATCAGGTAATTGAATGGAACGACGACTGCCAAGCTGCTTTTGATAGAATCAAGGAATATTTGCTAGAACCTCCTATTCTGATACCACCCGTCGAAGGAAGACCATTGATCATGTATTTGACCGTTCTGGACAATTCAATGGGGTGTGTTTTGGGCCAGCATGACGAGTCTGGTCGAAAAGAGCATGCTATTTATTACCTTAGCAAAAAGTTTACCGACTGTGAGACTCGCTACTCGCTGCTCGAGAAAACTTGCTGCGCTTTGGTATGGGCTGCTCGCCGACTAAGACAGTATATGTTGACTCATACTACCTTGTTGATATCCAAAATGGACCCTATCAAGTATATCTTCGAAAAGCCCGCTTTATCAGGAAGGATAGCCAGATGGCAAATGATCTTGACCGAGTATGACATCCAATACACCACCCAAAAGGCTATAAAAGGGAGTGTGCTAGCTGACCATCTGGCTCATCAGGCTATCGAAGACTATCAATCCATGAGATTTGATTTCCCAGACGAGGACATCATGAGTTTGGACAACGTTAAAGGTGACAGACCGTATGACGGACCCGAAAAGGGATCCCGATGGACCCTGTACTTTGATGGTGCCTCAAATGCACTTGGAAACGGCATTGGCGCGGTACTTATTTCTCCGGAAGGATGCCACACTCCTTTCACGGCCCGACTTTGTTTCAGCTGCACAAACAATATGGCGGAGTATGAAGCCTGCATCTTTGGTCTCAAGGCTGCCATAGACTTGGGGATCAAATCTTTGATCGTATTCGGGGACTCGGCTTTGGTCATTAGCCAAATCAAAGGAGACTGGGATACCAAGCATCCTAATCTTATTCCATACAAAGAACATGTCCTGACGTTGTTGCCTCACTTCGAGCAAATTACCTTCGAGCACTTTCCGCGAGAAGAGAATCAGCTAGCAGATGCTCTAGCCACAATGTCCTCCATGTTTAAACTCAACTGGGATAACGAGGCTCCCCAAATCACCATCGGGCGAATGGATGAACCCGCGCATTGTCACGAGATTAATACCGAAGAAGTAGTGGAACAACCTTGGTTCCATGAAATCAAAAGGTATCTCGAGACCCAAGATTATCCTGAAGGAGCTTCTGTGAATGACAAGAAGTTCTTAAGGAAATTCGCTGCTAAGTTCTTCCTGAGCAACGGCATCCTTTACAAACGAAGCCATGATTGTGTATTACTCCGATGTGTGGATAAGGCTGAAGCAGAATTGATCATGACTGATATACACAGCGGCCCATTTGGCACTCACTTGAGCGGGCATACAATGGCTAAGAAGATCCTAAGGGCAGGCTATTACTGGTCTACCATGGAGGCTGACTGCCATCAACATTCCCGTACTTGTCACAAGTGTCAAGTCTATGCTGACAAAGTTCATATCCCTCCGGTTCCTCTCAACGTCCTAACTGCTCCATGGCCCTTTGCGATGTGGGGCATTGATATGATTGGAGAGATCAAACCCACGGCTTCCAACGGACATCGCTTCATCCTGGTTGCCATTGACTACTTCACTAAATGGGTCGAAGCAGCTTCCTTCGCCTCCGTCACCAAAAATGTGGTTGCCCGCTTTATCAAGCAAAATCTCATATGTCGGTATGGTGTTCCAGACAGAATCATCACAGACAACGGTACCAATCTGAATAACACAATGATCACTGCATTATGCGAACAGTTCAAGATTTATCATCACAATTCATCTCCCTATAGACCGAAGATGAACGGTGCTGTTGAAGCTGCGAAAAAAAATATCAAGAAGATTATTCAGAAAATGACAGTCACTTACAAAGACTGGCATGAGATGTTACCATTTGCGCTGCATGGATACCGTACGACGATACGTACCTCAACTGGGGCAACCCCATTTTCTTTGGTTTATGGCATGGAAGCCGTTTTGCCTATGGAAGTTCAGATCCCGTCTCTAAGAATTATGAAGGACGCAGGCTTGAATGAAGATGATTGGATTCAGACCCGACTTGATCAACTCAATCTGATCGACAAAAAGCGACTTGCCGCTGTATGCCATGGTCAGACGTATCAAAAACGGATGATCAAAGCCTTTAATAAGAAAGTCAGACGTCAAGTGTATCAAGTCGGAGATCTAGTAGTCAAGCGGATTATCCTGCCGCAAAGTGATCCCAGGGGCAAATGGACTCCTACATACGAAGGGCCGTTTGTAATCAAGAGCGTATTTTCTGGTGGTGCGATGATTCTGACCACCATGGACGGCGACGATTTGCCGCACCCTGCGAACGCAGACATAGTCAAAAGATACTACGCATAAAATAACCCGACAAGTCGAAAACCCGAAAGGGCGGCTTGGGCAAAAATGGGCATCCCGGTGAACCGAAAACCCGAAAGGGCGGTTCAGGCAAAAATTAGGGATAAAAACAAAAAAATCTGTACACACGGCAAGTCGAAAACCCGAAAGGGCGGCTTGGGCAAAAAGGGGTTTCCCGGTGGATCGAAAACCCGAAAGGGCGATTCAGGCAAAAGTTAGGGAGTTAAAGCGTATGACTATGCCTCGTCAGATCACTTCAAAGACAGTCTCTTCATCAACCGGTCCCAGGTTTCTGATCAATCCAGCCATCGTCAAACGAAGCATTGAATGGACAGATGTTCGGAGTTGTGAAAGCTACAGCAGAGTGGAATCCCATGGAATTATTTCACATAGCCATCTTTGTTTTGTATAAATTTTTCAAATATTTACGACAAGATCCTCTTACTAGGATGATTGTCTCCTTTGTACAAATATACCCAAAGAAAATCAATACAAATACTCTTCCCAAAATTTGTGTCATTTCCCTTTTCCTTTTTCTCTTGCACTATTTGTTTTATTTTGAGAAACGTCCAATGTTTTGTTAAATAGGCATATGCATTTGAAACATGATCACTTCCTAATTGAACCTAAGAAAAGGATTACTGATGGGATGAAAGTACAGACGAATATTTCGACACCCTTCCAAAGGAAATCCCTCGAGATCTGTAATCCACGTCCCTAACCAACCTTGAGGTCTATCTCCAGCAGACCCTCGGAGCTTCTCCCCGTAAGATCCCGAAAGGTATTCCCCGCAGAGTATGAACGTCCCTTCCAAGTTTTATTCAAAGTTATTCTCACAAAGGCGTATAACTGAGTTATCCTCGACTAATCATCAAGAGAGGTCACACTCGCCAGAATTCTTCCCATCCCCAGCGGAGTTCCTCAGAATTCCCCCAACAATAACTTATCAGTACTATCCCCGGAGAAGTTTATCCCCAGCCAAAGAATCTTCCGGAAATCATTTTTCTTCAGAGTCCAAGAATCGGTATCCCCAGCAGATCAAAAGCTTCAAATGGTCAATCCCCAGCGAAGTCAGACTTTTAAATCTTCTCCCCACAGAGTTGTCAGGAGAAAAATCTTGCATTCCCCAGTAGAGTCAGTCTCTAGAGATACATCTCTCCCAGTTGAAGATTCTCAATCTGGCCTCCCCAACATTAAGTCTACTAGTTTGACACTCCCCAGTAGAAGACTTCAGGAATTCCCCAGAGGATTGGTATACAATCCAAGCTCCAAGCTCCCCAGCAATGACCCAGGATTTATTTTCCCCAGCAGCAGTCAAGATACCTCTATCTCCCGATGTCCCGGATTCATCTATCCTATGCAAGACAACTCTCCAGCTTACATGCACATCCATTTACATTCATAAAACCATGATATACATTGTATCATGCATCATAGCATTGCATCCAACTAACTTTTTGCCTTTTTCAGGTAAGATCAGTCGACAGAGTAAAATAATTCAACTTCAAGATTTCTGAAAACAGTTCACGGGTTCTCCAAGTAAACGGATGCTAACCTATCACTTGTTCAGATTCTTCTCAAGACTTCTGAAAACAGTTCATGGATTCTTCCCAAGTAACGGATGTTAATCTATCAGCTTGTTCAGATGCGACTTTCGAATTTAGTTTACGGACGCTTCCCAACAACGGATGCTGCTCTATTGCTAATTCCACTTCAAGATTTCTGAAAACAGTTCACGGGTTCTCCAAGTAAACGGATGCTAACCTATCACTTGTTCAGATTCTTCTCAAGACTTCTGAAAACAGTTCATGGATTCTTCCCAAGTAACGGATGTTAATCTATCAGCTTGTTCAGATGCGACTTTCGAATTTAGTTCACGGACGCTTCCCAACAACGGATGCTGCTCTATTGCTAATTCCACTTCAAGATTTCTAAAAACAGTTCACGGGTTCTCCAAGTAAACGGATGCTAACCTATCACTTGTTCAGATTCTTCTCAAGACTTCTGAAAACAGTTCATGGATTCTTCCCAAGTAACGGATGTTAATCTATCAGCTTGTTCAGATGCGACCTTCGAATTTAGTTTACGGACGCTTCCCAACAACGGATGCTGCTCTATTGCTAATTCCAATCTCAAGATTTCTGAAAACAGTTCACAGGTTCTCCAAGTAAACGGATGCTAACCTATCACTTGTTCAGTTTCTTCTTCCAGACTTCTGAAAGCAGTTCATGGATTCTTCCCAAGTAACGGATGTTAATCTATCAACTTATTTAGATGCGACTTCCTGAAAAATGGCTTGTAGGTTCCCCTCAACCACGGATGTCAACCTATTGCCTGTTCAGACCCCCAGTTCAGAAATGGTCTAAAGCTCGGACGCTTTCCTATTGTTCCCTTCCAGATGGCATCTTTAAGCCCATCCCCGACAAGTTTCTGTCACTCTCCTAGATGGCATCGTTAAGCCCATCTCCAAATGGCATCTCTAAGCCCATTCCCGCATCCAGTATTTTGATGAGTGCAAATTTTCGGGCACTCTAGTGTCCAATCTCCTTTTACCTTCAAGTCGCGAAAGGCAAATTTGCCAATCTAACCCTTCAGGTCCAAGAAGATTGAACAGGGGCAACTGTTGTACCCCAAAATTTGCCCTCGCATTTTGCTACAAACAATCTCAGCTTCAGAACATTTCCTGACTTTTCAAACTGGCGCAAAAATCGGACAAACGGACTTTTCTTGACATTCAAGCAAAATTAGGTTTTTTTTTACTGATGTTCAGAGCCCTGATTTGTCTCATACAGTTGGCTTAGGGTTGGGATGGTTTTTGGTTCAATTCTGGTTAGGCAAGCGTTATCTAGCATTTAATCAGAAATTAAGGTTTTTAGGCGTATTCTCAGAAGAATTTAAATTCCACTGCACTTTGCAGTTTGTTCCGAGATTCGGGTTAAAATTCGCGTTATCTTGATTTAATCAGTAAATGAGGCAGTCGGTTGAAATTCACCAGTCAAAAGGGGTATGTGCGATGGGGAGTTGCAGTGCTTGATAAAAGAATCAGTGAAGAAAAAAGGGGAATTGCATCTGATTAAGTTTTTGTGTTCGAATAATGGATACGGCGAATTCATTTATTTCGATCATTGAAGGTTTAGTTGATTATTTATGATTCTAAGAATTAAAATATTTGAAGTTAAATCTTCATTTTATTTTTATTTCAAGGAATTATAAATAACAATTGAACAATTAAAGAAAAGGATTGAAAGAAATTTAAATATCAAATGAATTTTTATTTCATATTTAATAATTGTTACAATTATCATTATTTGAATATTTATTACAAAGTATTTAAATGATAATAATGTACAAGAATTAAAACTAAAAAATAAAAATTCTATCCTATTTCCAAATTCTTCATTCTCCATTTCATGCCGATGCTCCATATTTTTATCTGCAAAAAGAAAGAGGAAGTCAGAAGACAATTAATTAAAAGAGACAGTTAATTTGTTCATCATTAGGGGCCACTGACTGGGATCAGTTGCCCTCTCTGCAAATCACGGGATTTCTCCCGGTTCACAAAGAGGGAAGATTTTTTGGTTCATGGAATGCAAATGCATAATTCTTAAAAATTCAAGGCTGCATAAGAATCTCAATGTCCAATTCAAATCAAACTGAAAAAATTCATTTCCAACTTTCTATCCAAAGCAAAAAGGAAGTTGCTGTCAAAATGCCTAAGGATTACCCAAAAGCACACTTGCTGCAAGGTCAAAATGCCAAGATATCAAAGAAGTGCAAAGCTGTCAAAAGGATGCAGAGAAATATATGCAAGCAATTCAATCTTTTTTCATCATTTCCCAGCATGAGAGAGGGCCCCTTCAGAACCATAGGACAATACAAATCATATAATAATTCTGAGTTGTACTATGAATGAGAAAAAGAGAGATAAAAGAGCATAGGCAGAATTCAGGTTAGGCATAGGCAGTAGGACAGCAGAAATATATACAAAAAAGAAGACACAATTCAGCATGGCTTAAAACTACACAGCATGGACAGTTACTAAAAATGGAAAAGATGCCAAAAAATTGTGTCAAACTACCCAGCCAGCATGAATCAGAAGAAAGCCAAATTTTGAAATATGGTTAGGCGCCAAAGACCAATGGAAAAAGGACGAAATAATGCAAGAAAAGAGACTGATTGAGCCAAGCACCAATATCATATAACTCAGAACTGAACCAAGAAAAAAAAAGAAGCTCATACCTGCCTAACAAGATAGAAGTTATCAAAACATAATCAAACCTCTTGTCAACGGAGAACCAGCAAGCTTAGTTGTCTCAAGCCAATACACAACCCAAACCATCACACCCAAAAACCATCCAAGAAACCAGAAAACACAGCACAGTTCAGGCAGGACAGAAGTAAAAACAACATAACATACTGAGCCAACCAAGCACGCACCTGCTAATGCCTTAACCTGCCTGTCATCAAACTAAAGCCATCAAACACAACAAAACTCAGAACCTGAACCAGCATAATCCCACCCCCTGTCAATTTCTTTTCATCTTTGAAAACAATACCATAACCAAAACAAAACTGAGTTATCAAGCATCAGTCAAAAACAATGCCATAACCAGAAACTGCATCACCACGGCCTCAGAATCTCTTCATCATTGGCCAAACCCAACATACTGTCAATATAACCCCTCAACAGAAGCAAAGGCAACACGAGAGAGAAAGAAGCATACAATACTCAGGCAATAAGATTCAAGGCAACAACTGTTCAAAGAGCATTCAAGACCAGTTCACAAGCATACAGCATCTCAAGCAAATACTCAAGCAACAGTTCCAATAATATACAGAACACAAAGGCATCACAGTAAGAAGAAGAAGATAAAGAGGTGAATCAAAAAGAACTTCTCAGAACGCATCATCATCAAAGCCCTAAATATAGCAAAAGAACGAAGGTACCAGGAAAGCAAGCTTAAAGACTCATTACAGCGTCCCTCACTGTCCCGGCCTCCGAAACATCACGTCCTCCGCCTCTCCTCCATCTCCCAAACGAAGGTAGCCATTCTTCTCCCTCTTTCTCCACCACCTCACAATAGCACATATTCAAGAGTTAAAAATACGAATCGAAAGCATGCAATCTATAAAGAGACAAGAGATAAGCAACATAAAACATTGTAATCGAACCTTGCATCAAGAGAGCGTTGAGACCGTGCCCTGGAGAGAAGAAAGGGTTGAACGATGATGCTGGTGGCCGGAGATGAACACTCGGGGAAGCGAGATAATCGAAGAAGACGAACCCAACACGGCGCCGCTGTTAACCCTAGCCCTTGTTCTGAACTGCCAAATGCCTAACCCTAATTTCGTTCAAGGAATTCAAACGTGGGCTTAACCTTGTTCTGAGCTGCCAAATGCCTAAGCCCAAATTAACGCTTCATCATGTTTTTAAACACTAACCATTATTTTTTTCTTTTTCTAAATAATAACTCTTTTCTTTTATAAAACAATAACCCTTTTTATTTTATAAACAATTTTTATTTTCTTTGAAAAAACACTAATTTAACCATATAAGTTAAAATGTCTTTTTCTTAAATATATATATATTTGTACATAAAAATAAACCTTCTCATACACAATTAAATTGAAAATATTTTTTATACATATTTGTACATATATTTTAAGACATTGATTTGTATATATCATATAAATTTGAAAACATTTTTTAGACTAATACACATTTGTATATAAAATAACAAAATATTCTTTTTTCTATATATACATAATTAACTCGGAAATATTTCTTAGTATATATTAAAAAATATTTGTATACAAAATAATACATATCATTTTCATAATATAATTAAAATTGAAAACTTTCTTTTTATTAACATACACATTTGTACAAAATTAACATGTAAATCAAAAATACAAGATTAAAACATATATCTAGGTCAAAACCCTAATACGATTCAACTTCATATCACACTTGTACATAATTACACAATTCATATACATATACATCTCACATTTGCACTTACACAATATATTGCCCTATACACATTTTATCTTATATTCGTACATTCGATATTTACATTTTGATTGCGACATTCGATTTGGTTGTAAATTATTGGGTACTATAAGTCTCATCCCCTTGTACATTTACACCCCCACTCCCGGATATTATTTTGTAATAGCGTAGATTTACATTCCGCAATTTACAGTTTTCAATTATGCCATGGTTAGACCTAGGGTTTGTATGTACATAAAATCAAACGCTAGATAACCTAATACAAGACAAATACATGTAATCAATACACAATCACACTTGCACCCCCTAGGGTAATCCCACATGATGCCTTCCAAAATGGGCCATGCTTGCACGTCGAGTATCTTTGGCAAAATAAAAGCAAATGATCACAAGTCCCTCAAAGTGTTGCCTAAATGGAATGATCATAGTCCCTTCGAAATAATTGCCAAAGACACTTGGCACCATTGCACTCATGGTCTATGCGATGACCCGCGCCTGTCCCGAATAAACTTCCTAAATACAAGATTGCCTACCAATTTCAATGGTAGAACAAAATTGTCAAAGGGGTTAAAACACGACGAAAATCTTTGAGAAAGCTTTAGGGTAGATAAACTCTTAAGTACTTGTCAATTTGCAAAGAAAACACTTGCCTAATTTCAAAACCCACTTCACAAACACTTTTCAAAAATCAAACTTTTCAAACCCTTGAAACATCTTTTTAAAAGATAAAACACCTTTTGTAAAACATTCGAGTAAAGAATTGTTACAAGGTTAGCCTAGCGCAAGGCATCTTTTCAAAACATTTTCAAAAACAATCCACAAAGCACCATTTCACACAATTGAAAACCAAGGCAAGATTGATCTAAGCAAGTACCTAAGAGCCCACGGATAACCATGGATGAAAAGGGTGCTAATACCTTCCCTTTTCATAATCTACCCCCCGAACCCACGAAATATCTCAAAAAGGTTTTTGCTGTGCTTTTTTAACCTTTCCTTTAGGATAAAATAAAAAGTCGGTGGCGACTCTTGCTCAACCGCACAAGTGCGAATGCGAACGCAAAACACTAGTCAGTTCTCCCACCGTATCACACCGCCCTTTCGGGTTTTCGATCCACCGGGAAACCCTTTTTTGCCCAAGTCGCCCTTTCGGGTTTTCAACTTGTCGGGTGTACAGATTTTTTTTGTTTTATCCCTAATTTTTGCCTGAACCGCCCTTTCGGGTTTTCGATTCACCGGGATGCCCATTTTTGCCCAAGTCGCCCTTTCGGGTTTTCAACTTGTCGGGTCGTTTTATGCGTAGTATCTTTTGACTATGTCTGCGTTAGCAGGGTGCGGCAAGTCGTCGCCGTCCATGGTGGTCAAAATCATTGCCCCACCAGAAAAGATGCTCTTGATTACAAATGGTCCTTCGTAAGTAGGAGTCCACTTGCCCCTGGGATCACTTTGCGGTAAGATGATTCGCTTGATTACAAGATCTCCGACTTGATATACCTGACGCCTAACCTTTTTGTTGAAAGCCTTGATCATCCATTTTTGATACGTCTGACCATGACAAACAGCAGTAAGTCGCTTCTCATCGATCAAGTTAAGTTGATCAAGCCGGGTTTGAATCCAATCGTCTTCACTCAAACTGGCATCCTTCATAATCCTCAAGGAAGGAATATGAACTTCCATGGGTAGAACCGCTTCCATGCCATATACCAAATAAAATGGAGTTTCCCTTGTTGAAGTTCGTGTTGTGGTACGATATCTATGCAAAGCGAAAGGTAACATCTCATGCCAGTTCTTGTAGGTGACTGTCATCTTTTGAATGATCTTCTTAATATTTTTGTTCGCGGCTTCAACAACACCGTTCATCTTCGGCCGGTAGGGAGATGAATTGTGATGATAAATCTTGAACTGTTCGCATAGAGCGGTGATCATAGTGTTGTTCAAATTTGTACCGTTGTCTGTGATGATCCTGTCGGGGATACTGTACCAGCATATGAGGTTCTGCTTGATGAAGCGGGCAACCACATTCTTTGTAACTGAGGCATAGGAAGCTGCCTCGACCCATTTGGTGAAGTAATCAATAGCCACCAGGATGAAGTGATGTCCATTGGATGTCGTGGGCTTGATCTCTCCAATCATGTCAATGCCCCACATTGCGAATGGCCAAGGAGCTGTCAGAATGTTGAGAGGAACTGGAGGAATATGTACCTTGTCGGCGTAGACTTGGCATTTGTAACAGGTACGGGAATGTTGATGACAATCAGCTTCCATGGTAGACCAGTAGTAGCCTGCCCTTAGAATCTTCTTATCCATCGTATGTCCTCTCAAGTGGGTGCCAAATGTGCCACTGTGTATCTCGATCATGATCAACTCTGCTTCAACTTTGTCCACACAACGAAGTAGAACACAATCATGGATGCGCTTATAAAGGATGCCATTGCTTAGGAAGAACTTGGCAGCAAATCTCCTTAAGAACTTTTTGTCATTGACGGAAGCTCCTTCAGGGTATTCTCTAGTCTGGAGATACCTTTTGATTTCATGAAACCAGGGTTGTTCCACTACTTCTTAGGTATTAATCTCATGACAGTGCACAGGTTCATCCATTCGCTCGATGGTAATTTGGGGATCCTCGCTATCCCAGTTGAGTTTAAACATGGAGGACATTGTAGCCAGGGCATCTGCCAGCTGATTTTCTTCTCGCGAGAAATGCTCGAAGGTAATTTTCTCGAAATGAGGCAACAATGTTAAGACATGTTCTTTGTATGGGATAAGATTAGGATGTTTAGTGTCCCACTCTCCTTTGACTTGACTAATAACCAAAGCCGAGTCCCCAAATACGACCAAAGATTTGATTCCCAAGTCTATAGCAGCCTTGAGACCAAAGATGCAAGCTTCATATTCAGCCATGTTGTTGGTACAGCTGAAGCAAAGTCGGGCAGTGAAGGGTGTATGGCAACCTTCCGGAGAAATGAGTACCACACAGATACCGTTGCCAAGTGCATTTGAAGCACCATCAAAGTACAGGGTCCATCGGGATCCTTGTTCAGGTCCGTCATACGGTCTGTTACCCTAAATGTTGTCCAAAGTCATGATGTCCTCGTCCGGGAAGTCGAATCTCATAGATTGGTAATCTTCGACGGCTTGATGAGCTAGGTGGTCAGCTAGTACACTCCCCTTTATAGCTTTTTGGGTAGTACACTGGATATCATACTCAGTCAGGATCATTTGCCATCTAGCAATTCTTCCAGATAAAGCAGGCTTCTCGAAGATTTACTTGATCGGATCCATCTTGGAAATCAGCAAAGTGGTATGAGTCAACATATACTGTCTTAGCCGGCGAGCAGCCCATACCAAAGCGCAGCAAGTTTTCTCGAGCAGTGAGTAGCGAGTCTCACAATCGGTAAAATTTTTGCTAAGGTAATAAATAGCATGCTCTTTTCGGCCAAACTCTTCATGTTGGCCCAACACGCACCCCATTGAGTTATCCAAAACAGTCAGATACATGATTAACGACCTTCCTTCGACAGGTGGCATCAAAATAGGAGGTTCTAGTAAATACTCCTTGATCTTATCAAAAGCAACTT
Organism: Vicia faba; assembly: GCA_948472305.1. Taxonomy (NCBI): domain Eukaryota; kingdom Viridiplantae; phylum Streptophyta; class Magnoliopsida; order Fabales; family Fabaceae; genus Vicia; species Vicia faba. The sequence goes on along the minus strand of OX451741.1, from coordinate 781,520,303 downwards.
GACAATCATTTTTCCATTCAACTACCTGATCTTTCTTCAACAACTTGAAGATTGGCTCACAGGTAGATGTCAGGTGAGAGATGAACCTGGAGATATAGTTTAAGCGTCCCAAGAATCCTCTAACCTCCTTTTCAGTACGGGGGGCAGGCATTTCTTTTATAGCCTTCACTTTAGCTGGATCAACCTCAATGCCTTTGTTGCTGACAATAAATCCCAAAAGTTTACCAGACCTAACCCCAAAAGTGCACTAGCTTGGGTTCAGTCTGAGCTTATACTCCTTCAACCTAACAAATAGCTTTTGCAGATGATCAAGGTGTTCTTCTTCTGTCTGTGATCGAGCTATCATGTCGTCTACGTAAACTTCGATCTCATGATGTATCATATCATGAAATAAAGCTACCATGGCACGTTGATAGGTTGCCCCTGCATTCTTCAGTCCGAATGGCATCACTTTGTAGCATAAGGTACCCCGTTGCGTGACAAAAGTAGTTTTCTCCAGGTCCTCGGGGGCCATTTTGATCTGGTTGTATCCCGAGAATCCGTCCATGAAGGAAAATACCTTGTGCTGAGCTGTGTTGTCAACCAAGATGTCGATATGTGGAAGCAGAAAATCATCTTTAGGGCTAGCCCTGTTCAAATCCCGATAGTCCACACACATTCAGACTTTTCCATCCTTCTTAGGCATGGGCACGATGTTAGCAACCCATTGTGGATAGGAAGTAACAGCCAGAAAGCCAGCGTTGAATTGCTTCATTACTTCAGCCTTGATTTTCTCAGACATGTCAGGCCTCATCCGACGAACCTTTTGTTTGATCGGTGGACAATCCTCTCTTGTAGGGAGACAGTGAACCACGATATCTGCATCTAACCCTGGCATGTCTTTATAAGACCAGGCGAAGATTTCAACATATTCGTTCAACGACTGCATTAAGTGCTCCTTGACACTTGGTTCCAGGTTGGCACCCACTTTTACTTCTTTCCTGTCTTCCTCTGTCCCTAAGTTGATGGTTTCTAGAAACTCTTCATGAGGCAAAATGGCCCTCTCTTCTTATTGTAGAAGTCTGGCTAATTCTCCTGGCACTTCACAGTCTTCGTCAACTTCGTACTCAGCATGATTGACCAAATCTTCAGAGTTATCGAAGGCGAAAGCAGAATAGTCACCCATGGAATCCGGAGTGGATGGGTACCTGCATTTATGAGTGTGGGTGTGTGTAAGGGATAGCCATCCTTAAACAAACAAAAATGAAAAAGGAAAGAAAATGATCACAACAGTTTATAGATGAAAAACGTCCAATGATTCATTAAAACATGGCATATGATTATGAAGAAAATCAAGCCCTTACAAATGGACCTACATGCCCTGGGCAAGGCTTGAGGTGAAAATAGTGTGCGAATTGTTTTAATTATTACAGACCATAAATGGGAAATTGTTCAAAGATAAAATTACTGGTTGATAAAGGTGATGGGAACAAAATCCTTTGCTTCCCAGTTGCTCAAACCCCCTTCGAAGGTCGGAAAGATCCAATCTTCAAAGTGGCTCTCTTCATCCTCATCGTCTACAGAATTGATTCCATGGTGTGAGATCTTGACGGGTGGCCCTCCAGCCTTGGAGCGTCGCATAGCCTTTTGTCCTGCAGCAGTGAACCCTAACCCAAACTTGTTTGTCTTATGGGGAAAATCGGGCAATTGCCCCCATACTGTACTCTTCCCTTCTTTAACCACAGCCTCTGCGTCCTTGAGAGATTCCATTCTAGATACATGCTTGGGAACAACAGGCACTTCAACCATTGTCTTCGCAACTGCTACCTCAGGAGATACTTCCTCAAAATGTTAGAAAGGAGTTTCGATGAACTCGCCATCCAACTCCACATAACAGAAGGAATTGAGATGACTTATCATGTACTCTTCCTCGTCGTGCACTGTTATAATCTTACCCTTAACAGGATATTTCAGCATTTGGTGCAAAGAGGAGGTAACTGCCCCGACATAATGGATCCACGGTCTTCCTAACAAACACGAATATGAAGGAAGGATGTCCATCACGTAAAATGTGGAGTTGAAAACCTATGTGCCTACTTTGATAGGAATATCAACCTCTCCATGAACCATTCTTTTGGAACCATCAAAAGCCCTAACAACGATGTTGCTAGGTTTGAGGGTCAATCCTTTGCAGTGCAAACGGTCTAAGGCTTTCTTCGGCAGCACATTCAAGGAAGAACCAGTATCAACTAAGACATGGGCGAGGGTGGTTCCCCTGCATTCCACTGAGACATGTAACGCGTCATTGTGTTTCCTTCCTTTGGGAGTCAAGTCAGCATCGGAAAAGCCAAGGCCATTATCAGCAGTAAGACTGGCCACACATTCCTGAAACTGGTCAGCCGAAGTATCTTGGGGTACATGTGCCGCCTTTAAGAATTTGATTAGGGCCTTAGCATGGGCCTCAGAACAGAGAAAAAGAGCCAACATTGAAATTTTAGAAGGAGTCTGCCCTAACTATTCCACAACGTCGTAGTCACTTTTTCTGATTATTTTCAAGATTTCATCCATTTCTTTCTGAGTGGTTTCGTGGATAACCATAACATGAGCCTTCGTCCTGACAGGCACTTCTGGTATCCCCTTACCCTTGTCGGTAGTATCAACAGATGGCCTTACTTCAGGAGTATCCAATTCTTCAATCATTGGGCCTTGCACGGATGGTCCAACAGGTACAGAAGCTTTCAAGGGTCCGAAAACTGCTCGAGGGGAGGCAATCTCCGGAGAAAAGATCCGACCACTGCGGGTTATCTTGCTTGAACCCGCAATGTTCCCTATATAAGGGTTTTCTTCTTTAGAATTTTCTTGGACTGCCTCAATTTTCTTGATACCATGATAGAATATTTCTCCTCCATAGTTCCATGGTATCATTTTGCTTGATTGGTACGGGACAGGTCCCGGCATGGTGATCTTTAATGGTACACATTCAGAGTTGGGTGTAATCCTGACAGGCCTTTTGCAAGCCTTGGGAGGATAATCGGAAATGGTTATGATTGCAATATCGTTGGTTGAAGTAGAAAAAGTAACAGGAGTAACAAGATTGAAGGTATCAACAGGGGTTTTCTGGAAAAGTATCTCTTGAGTATCAATCAGGCGTTGTACACCTGATTTCAACATTGGGAAATCAACTCGTATGTTCAAACAAAAGTAACAGTCCTTCCCACAGCCCGGGAATATCCCGGATCTCATCAACTTTTCTTTAATCACTAACAATGGAGTCAACAGTTCGGCAACATCAGTAACATGGAGGTCTTCTATAACGGCATGAACATTGTGGTCGTGCTTGGGCATCGGAGCAGATATAACATTGGGCTTCTCAGGAGCATCAAATTCCACTTCTTTGGCATCAATTAAGTCCTGGATTTTGTTCTTAAGTGCCCAGCAATTATTGGTATCATGCCCAACACTGTCGGAATGGTAAGCACATTTGGCATTGGAGTGGTAGTATAGAGAGGAGGTGTTAGGATTCTTTGGCACTTCCTTTAAACTAGTAAGATTCAACTTCAACAAGTGAGGGAGTACTTGAGATGGAGTCATGTTGATGCGGGTGAACTGCCGTTGTGGCCTTTCTACCCGTTGTTGATTAGGTCTCGACTGATTGTTACGAGGTTGATCATTTGAAGAATTTTGAATCATCACCGCCCCTACAGTCGGTCGGCGCTCGGTTCTTCCCTGACCCTTCTGAGAATACACAGCAGAGGCTTTCTTCTTAGCCAGGAAAGGTTTCTTAACAGATGTGGATGCAGAAGCATCCTTTTGAATCTTTCCACTTTTAATACCGGCCTCGACCCTTTTGCCAGTCAAAATTAGTTCAGTAAATCCCGCGGAAGAACTCCCGATTAGATGATTGAAGAAGGGGCCAGACAGGGTCCCCAGAAACATGTCAACTAACTCCCTATCTGACAATGGCGGCTGCACCCTTCCAGCCAGATCACGCCACTTCTGGGCGTACTCTTTAAAACCTTCATTGGAAGCCATCCCCATACTTTGTAACTGAGTACGAGTGGGTGCAAAATCAGCGTTGTATTGATACTGACGGTAAAAAGCAGCTGCTAAGTCTTCCCAATTGTGAACCTCTAATCTCTCGAGCTGATAAAACCAGTACAACTGCATGCCAGACAAACTGTCTTGGAAAAAGTGTACCCAGAGGTCTTTATCAGATGGGTGGGGTTGGATTTTTCTGACATACGATCTCAGGTGCATCTTCGGGCAAGACAGACCGTCGTACTTGGCAAATGTTGGCCCCTTGAACTTGGGAGGGATAACAATCCCAGATACCAGTCCTAGTTCTTCAAAATCCAAACCGGGTACCCTCTGCAACTCCATGGCTTCCTGTCTATCCTCAAGATTCTTATATTTATCATCCGTTGGTGGATATTGTTGTTCGGAGTAGTCTTCGTCTTCTTCCTCTTCCTCCTCTTCAACCTCGGATTCAGAAGAGACAACAGTCCATTTCCCTTTACCGGTCCCTTAGTCAGACGTTGAGGGGAACTCAAGAACTCTCCTATCCTGATGCTCAAATCTCCTTCCCAAAGTGGCTACTCCAGGTCTCTTTTTCTTTTTCTCTTTATTCTTCTCCAACAGAGCTTTGAGGTCCTCTTGACCCTTTGCCAAGGTCATGAGGAGTTGTTGGAATTGTGAATTTTGTGCCTGCAGATCCTTTACCGTTTGCTCCAAATCCATCTTGCTGAAATAAACAGCAGAAAGATAAGGAAACCTGGTGTGAAGACATGTTTATGCATATGATGAATGGTATGTTATTCATGTAATGCATTAAAGGATTTAGAAATTCAAATTTGTTGCAAACAAAAAGAACGCACGTCATATTAAGAAGAAATTGTTAGTACATAAGTGCCCCATGGGAAAAATATTACAAAATTCTTAATGTAAAAAGACATTGGGCATCCTCTTTGGTGCGATGTCAGTGTTGAGAGTTTCCTCCTCATGAAGTCGGCGGGTAAGCTCCAAAACCTTCTTCTCACTGACATAGAAGCTGGCTTCGAAAGTATTTTGTTCTTCCTTGAGTTGGATCCAACTCTTTTGCATTTCTTCCCATGATGTTGGCATGTCAGGATGTAGGATTGTGTATGGAACCTCTCCTTCCGTAACAGGCTCTTTGATCAAGGGGAGAATGTGAGGGTATGGCATCATAAGATTTTGGGCTCGGGTTCGTACCCACTTGAGATAAGGCTCAAGGGGAATGGAATTCTTGTGCCCCAGTGTCTTACTATCTACCTTGTTGGGCATCCTCCAAGCTCTGATGAACCTTTGTCGAAGTCCTTGCGCATCGTTGTCGAAGTCAAAAACTAGGTCAGGAATTAGCATGTCATGAGGGCCATCCCTCCGAGCATATCCAAACTGTCTTAAAGCTAGACAGGGGTTGTAGGTGATGCCTCCCCTAATGCCAAGTAGTGGGACATTAGGAAATTCCCCACAACGATCAATGATGATGACATTTTCTCTGGACCGAGAACACCAATGTACATCAGAATGTGTGAGGGTCATCAATCGATCGTTGTGACCACCTTAAACCCTGCTCATTCTTCAAAACTGATTGTGGAAGGTGAGAAATAAACCACCTTGCTAGGAGAGGAGTACAGCACATGAGAACACCTCTTTTCCTCATTGTTCGTGTGTAAAATGAGTGTAGGATCTCCCCAAGCAATGTGGGTATAGGATTCCTGGATATGAAAATCTTGACAGCATTCATATCTACAAGTTGGTCGGGGTTTGGGAATAAGACCAACCCATAGATAAGGAGTGCCATAATCTCTTCAAAGGCTTGTAGATCAAGAGAATTCCAGCAGTCTTGTGCCTTCTCAAACAGGAATTTTTCCAAGAAACCCTTGACACCACTTCTGGTTTCCCAATGTCCCTTAATGTCAGATGGTTGCAAGTGTAATGCTTGAGCAACATCTTCAGGCTTTGGTTCTTTTTCTGTACCATTGTAGGGTAGTTGATTAAGAATAGGAATTCTCAGGAGTTGTGAAAATTCCTCCAAAGTGGGTACTAGATGGTAATCAGGGAATGTGAAGCAATGGTGTAGGGGGTCAAAGAACTGGAAAAGAACTTTCACCATGTCTTCTTCAATGTTGGTGTTGACCAAGTTGAGATGTCTACCATGTCTTTCACTGAAGAGAGAATTCTCTGGAATCCTGGATGTAAGCTCCTTGAGTTGAGGAGGGATTCTCACAAGGTTGACTAGAATTGTTTTCCTGCGAAGAGATTCCATGACCTACAAAACAAGAACAAAGATGAAGATCCAAACCCTTGAAATGGTTAGTGGATGCATATGATGCTTTATGATGTTCATGATGTATGCACAAGCACATGTACAAGAAAGTCCCACAAAACCCTAGTTTCAGGCTTGCATGAGGTTTCATAGGTAAGTACCCTCTTGAAGTTAGTTAGCTCAACCTGTCCTATAAATAGTAACCGGGTTCTGAGGAGCTCAATATCATTGGATTGTTTTCTATGTTCATTGTTTTGGTTTAGCCACTTAACTAGCGACCAAAATATTCCAATAAAACAACTCTCAATGAGTGTAGTATCGAGTATCTACCAACTTCGGACTGCACCAAAGTCGGTCATCTCACTACCCCTAGTAAAAGGCCAAGATGGTCACGTAAGGTTCTAAGAGTTTATTAGTGCTTTATGACATCACTCAGCGGCCCCGTATTCTCTTTGATTGACTCAAAGGATACTGGTACTCACAAATATGTCGCACTAATATAGCTATTGCTTCAACCGTGTCAGTATACCCCGCACAGTTTCCACAACGTATTGCTATTTACCTATGAATGTTTCCCAAATCCGGGTGGAGGATTTCAAACCGAAACAAGAGAACCAAATATAAAGCAATCAAAGCAAACAATAATCATGCAAAGGGTGATCTAGGCCCTAAGGTTACTCCACTTTTATAAATATCCCCAGCAGAGTCGCCAGTTCTGTGATATGGTGGGAGAACTGACTTGGGATTTTGCGTTTGTGTTCGCACTTGTTCGGTTTAGCAAGAGTCGCCACCGACTTTTTATTTTATCCAAAGGAAAGGTCAAAAAGCACAGGAAAGACCTTTGAGATGTTTTCTTGGGTTCGGGGGGTAGATTATAGAAAGGGAAGGTGCTAACACCCATTCTATCCATGGTTATCCATGGGCTCTTAGTTACTTGCTTAGATCACTTGCTTTTCTTTTCAATTGTTTGAAATGGTGCTTTGTGTGTGGTTTTGAAAGATGTTTTGAAAAGAGGCCATCATTGTGGGCAACCTTTGTAATGATTCTTGTTTGAATGTATACAAAGGTGTTTTTGTATTTTGAAAATTATCCAATGTTTGAAAGTAGGGTTTTGAAATTTGTGTTGTGAAGTACATTTTAAAGATAACAAGGATGTTTTGCAAGATTTTGGTCACGTAACTAAGAGTTGTCTACCCTATTTTACTCAAAGATCTTCCTTATGTTTTTAACCCTTTTAATAGTGGTGTTTCACCATTGTATTTGGTGAACAACCTTGTGTTAAAATATTAACAGGACAGGCGCGGGACATCATATAGACCATGATAGCAATAGCGTCAAGTATTTTTGGCAATTTTCTTGAGGGACTTGATCATTTTGTTTAGGCAACCCAGATAGTGTCATCGAGGGACTATGATCTTTTGTTTTGTTTTTGTTTTGCCAAAGTACTTGACATGCAACTATGGCCCATTTTTGAAGGCAACAAGTGGATTGTAACCCTAGGGGTGCAAGTGTGCATTTTGTTTGTTTTTCATGCATTGTTATCTTTGGATTAGGTCAAGTTAATTGTTACTTTGATTTTTTTTGCATAAAAAACCCTAAGTCTAATCATGGCATAATTGAAAGTTTAAAGGTGCGAGAATTTAAATCCTACACTATTACAACATGATATAGGGAGCGGGTACAAATTTGAATTGGGGATTATTTTGCAAGAAATTAAATTCTAAATTATTACAACCAAATCGAATGTACAAGGCATAATATTAAATATACAATATCTAAATAAATACAATAAATATTAAATAAAGCATATTATGCAAAAAAAAATTTATGTATGACAAAGTATTTTTAATGTGAGATGTAAATAAAATAAAAAGTTAATTTCAATTATTTACTATTTAGGGCAAAAACCCGAATTTCTTAAATAATTTGTATTATTTATTATTTATATACAATAATGTATTAATTTGTACAAAAATATAAGTATATTGAAAAAAAATATTTTTAGTATGAAATATTAATAAAAACAAAAATGTATTATTTTTTGTGTTTTTTGTCCTAATTATTTAATAAAATATGTATGTATATATTAAATGTATTAAATATATTAAGTGTATATAAAAATAAAATAAATTATTTACAAAAAAAATGTGTATATTCAAAAAAATGTTTTTAAATGTAAATAAAAATAATAAATGAAAATAAACATATTCTTACATTATTTTTAGGTTTTAATAAAAAGAATATAAAACATTTAAACATTTTTTATACTAGTAATAATTAAAATAAATTTTAAATAAAATACAAAAATTTATGAAAATAATTTTTAAGTATTTTTTATGTTAGAAAATAAAATATAAAAATCAAAAATGAAATAAAAATGCAAAAATGACAAATGTACAAATCAATGGGCCATGGGAGTGTAAACTGAAAATGCATGTGTTAGGAGTAAAAACAACGAGGCCCAGCCCAATCAGACTTCATCTTCTTCCTCAGTTCAAACCAAAACGTGCGCTTTGTATAGAAAATGCTATCTCCTGATTCCTTAATTTTTTGACAAAACTCATAACATGAAACTTATAGAGCATCAAACATCGAATCCAACCATATAAAAAACTTAAGCTAACTCTCAAAGACCAGAGAGAATTTCTATGGCCCTAATTCTTAACCTAGTTTTTTCAGAAAGTTTATGAACAAAATTCTACTAGCACGATTAATATAAATGAAAACTAAACACATGTATGGTTTTAGGGCTATGAATACAACATCTTTCATTCACAAACCTAAGTCTAACTATTCCTAAATAGAGAGATAAAAGTTTATGAAATACCTGTTTCAGTTAACTTCGAGCTGGACAATGCAGCAACTTCCAAGGGTGCTTGAGGTTCTTTTGAGCTTGCTGAGGTCCAAGGAAGCTTTCCCAATACTTGGCTTGTTTTGTAGTAGCCTGAATCGTGCTACAGAACCCAATCTGTAAAGCTTTGAAACAAAAATGGAAATGTGTGTTAATGGTGTTACAACAACTTGTGGATGATCTGGATAGCTCATATATGTTGGTTGGAAGGTGTTTGAAGTATCTTTGGGCAAAACGCACGATGGAATTTGATGATGGCTTGCAAAATGCAGAACTGGCCCTGTTTTGCAAGAAAATGGGGGTTTTGTGCACTAGGAGTTTTGAGAGGAAAAGGGGTCGTGTTTTTGGCTTGCTAGGAGGTATCAAACTTGTTTGCAATGTTTGTGTAAGTTTGTTTTATCAGATGTGAAAGATGGCTTGTGTTTTGCAAGTTTTCTTCTTCTTGAAGCAAGAGTGTGAATCCTTTCAATGCAGGCCTGTACAAGTCCTATATTATGCTGCATACTTTGTCCTTGGTTACTGGAATTGGTATATTTGATCTTGCCTCAGAGATATGGCCCTATGACTCAAGGATCTTGTTTTGACATAAAGTGAAGTTTAAGCAAAAATGGCATTGTTACTTTTTCCATTTAAGGCTTAATCTAGTGTATAATACCCTAATGACCAAGAAAATACCTTAGCTCAATGTATATGCATTAAATTATGGAGTACAAACTGGTTTTGAGGCCTGTAATTGTGAACCAATCTAGCTAGATCAGATTTGCAACTTGGTATGAACATGTATTGGCCATGGATCAAAGTGAGTTTTTGCCAACTTCAAGCATTTGATTCTCTCTAACCATAAGGGTGTTTGAGGAGTTCTTGGACAATTTGGAAAGCTTGGAACATGTACTATAATCCATATTTGAAATGCAACTTGAAAATCCAAGTTGAACTATGTGAAAAATGGCCAAGAAGATGGGTCAAAATTCTGCCTAAACTAGGGCAAAATTTCTCTAAGTTAAAAGTTTTAGATACCCTTGTTCCAAAAATCATAACTTGAGATAAAAGCTTCTTTTGAGAAAACTTTGTGAATCAAGATTGTACACTTTGTGATGGACTACAACATTCATGTTTCAAGTTTTGTTTGAATTCATTTGCATCTTGGTGAAAAAATTGGACTAAGTTAGGAAAAAATAAGAAAATTTCATAACTTAGAAAATTTCTAAGTTATGAAATTTTTCCATTTTAAACCCTAATTTGCATTTTTGGGTTTCTTGATGAACAAGTTTCATAATTTGACATGTCTTGATGAAAAATAACTCTTGGCACTTGATTTTGACCAAAAAGTCAAAGTTTGACTTTTCAGTGTACAGTCAAATTTTGATCAGTTGACTGAAAAATTCATTTGTCAATCCTATGCATTTGAGATCTTTTGAACTTGTTGAATGGTTCAAGACAATGTCATTAAGTTCTTGAGTCCATGTTTGAGCTTGATTTTCCATTGGTTAGGTCAAACAGTCAAAAATTGCCTTTGTACAGTCAAAACCCTAAAAATGACCACTTTGCCCTTTTGGTGATCTGATTAAATTTCTTGTGGAATTGTGATCCAAACTTGATCAAATGATTCGTATGAGTTCATTATGTTCATGTGGGTCAAAATTCATGAGTTTTGACTGTCAATTGGCCACAGTTGACTTTTTCCTCAATACAGCTGATTTATAGGTCAACTGTCCAATTGACTGGGCAAAAATTTGAATCAAGGCTTGAAACTTGGTATGGACAAACTTGTGGGACCAACATGGAGTATGAAAGTAACTTTGGGAATTGTAGGTCAAAATATCCCTGTGTAAACTCAAACCCTAATTTAGGTCAACCGTGCAAGGAGGTGTCTTGAGCAGAGCAAACCCTAGCTTGATCTTGAGTTCCAAGAGTCTTGTGATGAGAAATGTTGATGAATATGGGAGGGAAAATTTTGGGGTACAACAGTCATCATAGGAAACTTTCCTCACATACAAGAAACAGGTGATGCTCCCCTTCCTAGCACAAGAGGATTCTTTGCAACATTCTAGACTTGGTTAGTGACTGGACTTCACTCTATCATGGTTGGACATTCCAAATTTGGAATCCAATGATGATCAGCAATAGTCACCCCATAATCTTCAAAACATCTTTCTTTTCTGAAGAAGCAAACACCTGAGATGATGTTCCAACATCTTTTCAGACATCAATCTCAGTCACATGGATTTCACCTTTAACTATGGTTTTGGAGACAACACCATAGTAATTCATACATCACTCTTGAAGGAACCGCAAGAGAATAAACCATCAGTAGCTGATCACCCTTCAAGACCATATCACAAATACATGCAATAAACTGCATATAACACACCTCAAGGAACTTATCCTTATAAGTACAATTTACAAACCTCATATCTGACTTAAAGGTGTTTAGACGCCATTCTTATGCACCTAAAGATGAGATTACCTCTAACATGTATCTTGGGAAGACTTCAAGGCATCGAATGATCATTATACGCCACAAGCAGACTGTTCAAACTAAGTCTACTTCTCGCAATCCTTCAAAACACAAGGATGCCCTTCAACCATTGCAAAAACAAATGTTCCATCATGTGAGGACACCGCATAACTAAACCCATGCTTGAGGAGAAAATTCTCATGCGGACAACAGGGAACCATAATCCTTTGGTCCCAAAAACAACACCTCCTCTTTACTCCAGACACAAATCTGAAATGCTCATCCTAGGTGGTTTGGATGACACTTCAAAAGTGCACACAACGATCAACCATTTAGCTCAGGTTGATACATCTCCAATGCACACAGTCCCTTAAAAGAACTTTCACTTCAACAGAAAAAGAGTTTCATGCTCTTATTGACTTGATAGTGATATCAAGTTTGAGTAAACAGTCTCCATCTTGTTTATGAGAAACATCACCAGATATATTGAGAAAAATAAATTCACAATACAATGATGTAAAGATATTATGTCTGACCTTTCTTCAAGGTCTTCCAACTTCATATTTGGAATTCCCTTTCAACAGCTACTAGGAACCACTTAGAGAATTATAAATTATCCCCCTAAATAGAAGCATATCCACTGCACCATTGCTTTCTTAGATCAGAAATAAACCGATGTCAGGAGTAAATAGCATGTCGATCACACCTTGATTAACACAACCATCTAAGACAGGTTTCTAGGACTGAAACTTCTTAGACACGCAACCCAGATGCCTCATCTTCCAAATCAGGAGAAGGTTCCAAACATATGTGATCAATACACAATTGTTCAGCACCTAAAACATCTGCTAAGCCATCCCTTTAACCAACAGAATTATGCACAATTCTAATGTGATGTTCTAACATCTGGTAGGACATAATTCTAGGGAACACACCAAGAGATCCTTTATGCATTCTTCAGATCTCTTTTCAACAAACTCATTCAAAAGTTCCTTTATGACTGGACTTGGGATGAACCTCAAGTATTTTTGGCAACTTTAACAAGTTGGTTGAAACAGTCTTGCACATATCCCATCACCATAGGATAAACCTATTGAGGAGACCAAAACCCAAATACCCTTCCAAAAAATATCTTACTATAGTCTCACCATCAGAGACACAAGGAACAACCCGGGTTACATTAGATACCATACAGCGGAACACGAAACATACAAGCTCCTCAACATTCTTCAGGAACACTATAAAACCTTTGCATCACAACCCATGTGCAAACAAAACAACCTAGGTTTAAAAATAAATCAAACCTAAAACAGCAGCTCACCATCAAAGCTACAGGCCTGCTAACAACAGACATGTTTAACACACCCTGTCACAAATAGTCCATCCTCCACTTCAAGGGGTCATTCAAACAAAAATATGAACTTATCCAAATTCAAATAAATTTTAAGTAATCACATTCTTCCTTGCCCATGACCAGAAAGTATCTTCCCTAGGATCTCATCCAGAAATATAATAAGATGTCTGCTCTGATACCAATTGAAATTCTGGTATATTAGACTTCAAATGTCCTATACATGTTGAGACACCTGATCTGAAAAAAACAAATATGGCAAGGTATAACACACAAAACTGTACTGAAAAGCATAAACAACACACATGAATTGTTAATCCAGTTCGAAGTAACTCTCCTACTCTATGAGCATACCAAGCCAGGAACAACTCCACTATGATAGTATCAATTCATAGACCCTACATCAAACATATCAACTTACGATCTACTCACTTAATCACTACCCGTGCTATACTTCTATCTAAGACTCACCTAGATATGAGGCATTTCTCAATCCCTCATCAATCACAGACAGCGATTAGACAATAACACGAAGACACACTTCCATGACGCAAAACTAGAAGACACACTTCCATGATAATACCTAGCCAAGACTCTTGACTAAGAACACAATGCTTCTATTTATAACATTTTTCTCAACTGGATTTGGGCTTCAAATCACAACATATCAGCTGCTACAAATCAGCATAATGTTCTGCTACAAAACAGGTCTTCAATCATATTCTTCCTAATTTATCTCCATAATTAGAAAGTGAATATACCTCTTTATTTCAGCTTGAATCTTCCAGTCCTATAAATTAGCGCCACATATGATAACATAATATTTTCAGAATATTATGCATCTGTTAAATCTTGAACTGATCAAACTGTCCAGCTCAGTATAAGCGCGGTGTTGAATGACCCTGCATAGGATATCTTATCTGACATGTTGCTCCAGTTGTTGAAACATTTCAACTCAACATGTTCTTCATAAAATAGAACTTCAACTTGTTTTCTCCTACAAGTTAGAAAATCCTATTTAACATATTGCTGCTTTATTTGTTTTACTAAAATTAATGTCAATCGTAAAAATAGAGAACTAACAAAAGTGTTCTTTTTTACTTCAAGTTTTATCATTCATCTTTAAGGATTTTTTAAGACACTACTTTGTGTTAATGTCATAATTTGAAAAGGTATTTTGTCAAAACAAAGGAATTGTGGATGGAATTGCAAAATATGAATCATGGTATAAATATGATGTTGTGCGCAAGGCATTGTTATTATTTGATTTGGATTTTGAGAATTAAATATGCAAGTTGATGTGGGTTTGAAGTTAATTCAAGTGATTCCATAAATTCAAGTTTTGTTCAAGATGTCCAAAGGATCATTCTTAAGACGTTAAGCATACAAAGTTAGAAGAAGATTTACATGGATTCCTCGGGGTCCAAGGTACAATTACAAAGGCAAGGATTTCAAGGCATACATAATTTTTCATTCAAAATTATTAAGACATCATTCGAATTTCAAGTTAAATATCATACATTCATCCATGTCCAATTATTCTTCATCTCAAGTTCAATATTCAAATTCAAATAAGTTACAAACCACATCATACCATTTTTGAAACACAAAGGCAAGAGCAAACTTGAAATTAAGAATAGAAAAATGTTGGAAAAAGGTTTCATTGAATTTCCCAAAAGAAATACATACACAAGGTCATGTATACAAAGCTATATCTCCATTACAAAATCAATAACATCAAACTATAGCCATTACGTGGAGACTTTACATCAAGAATAAACCTAATATCTAAGCTTCCAAGCTTCACTTCAACTTCATGTCCATGGCTCCAAACTTCATGAATTTCCATGGCTCCAAACTTCATGAATATCTAACTTTGAGTGACCTTCATGTTTCAGTATGCTTCCTGCTTCAAAGACATCAACCATTCATAAACTTCAGCCCTGCACATTAATACTCATACTTCAGCAAAAACAGAATTGGATAACCATGGCCATCATAAAAAAACAGAAGGAAAAGCTATTGAAACCGAAACAGTAAATAGAGAGAATAAAAAACAAACACAGCTCAGAAGTAACAGAATTTTGCAAGCTCTTAACTAACTCAAGAAGAAGAAGCGAAAAGGAGAAGAGAAAGAATCGAGATTGAAAAACGCATACCTGAACCTCTAGATTTCTCATCGTTTTCATCAAGTTAGAAGAACCACCGGTGTTGCTTCGGTAGGTAAGTAGCCTTTAACTTCGAATCGCACCTTGTTTTTCCATAGCTTTCTCTGTTTTTCGCGATGTCGTTTTCTCACTATAGGCTTTTTCTGGACTGAATAAGTTATCCTTGGGCCTTGTATTAATTCGCCACACCTTAAGCCTTGATTTCTGCCCTTGCTACTTCATCTACTGAAATTGACATCTTATAAAAACTTGCCTAGTATCCCCCGACTCTTCTAATTTCATTTTGTTTTAGCTTTTCTTTTAGTTTTAATTTTTCCTTTGGGTTTTGATAGTAAAAATGCTTTTAAAAATAGAAGTATTGCTTAACAATATTTTAGAAGTTTATTTTGGAATTTTGCTTGAATATTTTGTTTTAGTTTCTTTACTTTTTGCATTGATTCTAATTCAAAGATTGTGTTGTGATCCTTTGTTTGTTTTGTTGAATTTTTTAGGCATAAATCTTGATGATGTTTGATGGTTGTTTTAATGCTTAATTATTTGTTGATTGTGTTTTGTTGCTCTCAGGGTGCTTTAGTATTATTTAATTCAATTTTTAATCTTTAATTAAATTGAATTAAATATAGACTTTAGGATTTAATCCAAACATGATAATAATTAGCGTTTAGCTTCTTTGATTCCAACTTTAAATTCATGATACAGGACAACATTAAGGTATAATTTCCTCTTTCTCTTTCTCTTTAGCATTCTTTTTTGCCTTTTCTTTTACTAAAACAAAAAAATATTTTTCTTTATCAAATTCAAAACATTAATAAATATGATACGTATAATACTCCATGAGCCTTAAGTACATGTAGAGTACTTTGAATTCGAGGCGCTTGACTCGATCATTCAAAGTCTATGTCATAGACTTTAATATAATACGTATCTCAAACAATTTCAAAACTAAAGGAGATGGATTCAAGTACCCCAGGGACCACTTGAAGGATCTCCTAACAAAACACTCCAAACAAATTCAAATCTTTTCCGCTTCTTGGCTTTTCTCTTTAAAACCTTTTTCAAAAGGACATGTTACTTCTGTTCTATCACAATACATATAATGTGTGAGTCTCTATACAATGAACAACAACACTTAATGCTAGAACACATACGTTAGCATCGTCCACTAAAAAACACCAAACAAACCAACATTTTTTAGAAGAACTACGGAATTCTGATTTCTTCATTGCACTATAGGGATATGTAGGCACTAGGTTGCAAGACCTGGGTGAGCTCGATAATAAAACCTTTTCTTTTACCCAATCAATTCATTCATGCATTTCGCTAAGCAAATAAGCTTTAAATATACACATCCTTAGAAACAAATAATCAAAGTGAATCCCGTTGAGTATAACGAATGTGAGAGATGCTAATACTTTCTCCTTGTATAACTGACTTCAGTACCCTTCTCTTGGTTGTGTTGACCACCTTATTCTTACTTTTGGGGGTTTTCTTGATATTTTCCCTTTCTTCGGAATAAATAAAATTCAGTGACGACTCTTTGTTTTTTCGTGGTGCGATAACAATCAACTGTCAAGAGACAGGTAGTTGTGTCAAAAATTATGAACTCAACTATGGCTACTCAACTAACCTTCATCGAATTTATGCTAACCAAGATAAGCCCACCAATCCTGCTTCTCTACTCCGTATTGCAAAATTTTAGTTTTAACTTTTAGTGGTAAATCTCAGTCCAAGAGAGAAACAACTGGAAACGCTTACTTGGTATGACAAACATCTCTTGTTCTTCCTCACCTACAATGTTAGAGTTAATATTCCTCTTATCAAATTCTTGAAGGAAATGATAAATATTTCCCGGAAAGAAATGATTTTCCTCATACCATATGGAAGAGTTCTTTCTGAACTTTTCTCTAAGTTAGGGATAGTTAAGGGTAACATTGAAGTTGAGTGGACTGAGAAGTTTGAATATGTGGAATTGTTTCTCTGTTGTCTTGTTTTTTTATTATCAATGAAATATTTCCTTTTTCTATTATTGCCTATTCTTTTTTATTGATAACAAAGATTTTGAGAATTACTAATTAACAAGAAAAATATAGAACTTGGAAAAGACGCCAAGTGATAAATCGTTGATTCTTTTAAATACGATAATGGAGATTCGCAGCGAGATACCTTATAGATATATTACCTCGGTTCTACGAAAAAAACTAAGAGAACATATTTATTATTTTTTATGTATAAAAAATGGCGCTCACTTATAGATGTGCTACCTCGGTTTTTTATAATGCCGAGGTAACATGTTGTTTATTTTATTAAAAAAATCAAAAACGACGCTCCCATGACATATACTCTCGATTTTTAGCATATTCGAGATGAAAGTTTCGTCATAAAAAGTGTTATTCTTTGTAGTGAAACAAGTGGTTATTTAGTTAATTAATTAAAAAATTAATTTAATCAACTAATAAAACTAATTAAGAATTAATTATCAAAATTAAATGGTAAAAGATTAATTAGACCAATTAATTAAGTTAATTAAAATTAATTATAGAAACTAATTAATTAAAGTTAAATTTAATTAATTAATTAAAAATAAAGAAATAAAGTAAATAAAAGAGTTACGTGGGCGTATGCATATTAAAAGGCTCATTGTAGGAAGGCCTAAGAGAAAGTCAAAAGATTAGTAAAAGGGGGTGTGACATGAAAATGAATTTTGCAAATAGAAAGGTCAAAAACTACAAAACCCTAATTTAATTTTATTAGTAAAAAAAGAAAATAAAGGGGATTTCTTAACCCATCCCATAGTTTTCTAGCGCACCACGCGGAAATACATAAATGTTCTTGGAAATTGAAAATCTATTTTCGGAATGCACCAAGATGTGATAAAAAACTATGTTTCTCAGAGTTATATTTCAGGTACCGTATCGATATTATATTTTCGGAAAATGTCATTACAAAATCCAGAAAAACAGAAATGAAGATACACCAACTTCTCAAAATATAAATTTCATCGATATCATAAAATAAGCCATACATAAGGGATTTAAGCATAGATTGTACATTACATTTCAATATCTAGGTGGACGTTGTAACATCTTGATAATATTATCAACCGATCTTGAAACAGTCGCATGCAACTCGAGGTGAACATTTTATTCTAAACGGAAAAAGATTCTCCACATAGTCCATAAATTCGTGCTTTTTGTACTTGTTGTCTACCATTTCCACCACAACCATTGGAAACAAAATAGTTGGTTTTGTGTTTCCTATTCTACCCTCCAATGGATCTCTTTTTCATCTATAAAAGGAGGACTTGGAAGAATTTGAAATCAACGAATAAGTTTAACAAATCTACGCTAAAGCGCTGCACAAACTCTTTTGAGATATTCTTTGTATAATTTTTCAAATAAGCAAGGAGTTTTTGTTTGCATCTTACTTTCAACACTTTTGTGTTGTTGTACTTAAACATTGTGTAATATGCTTTTTTAGAAGCATCTCTATATACACATCTTTATAAATCAACGGTTTTTGATATGTTTCTTGAGAGACTTAGTGAGTCAGGATTCTCAAGAAGATTTTGCCCGCGGTCATTGTGGATTGGCAATAAGGATCTACAGACTTGTTGGGGTTGTCAACAAGGTTAACCAGACTTATTGTGGTTGTCTGTAATCATTTGATTATAGTGGATTAATTCCTTGTGGATAAGACAAATCACCTCGCGGGGTGGACTTGAGTAACTTAGTTAACAGTGAACCAGGATAAAAATAATTGTGTTCATTTATTTTTTATTCACTTGTTAAGCTTTGTGTTTGAGTTGGTGAAAAGATTATTTTTGGTGCAACCCAATTCAAACACCCCTTTCTTGTGTTTCTCGAACCTTCAATTGGTATCAGAGCTCCAGTTTTAGTATTGATTATTATCAAACACTTAATTGTATCAGATAAAGATCCATACGTGTTTTAGAAACATTATGGTTGATCCTACTCCACCACCACCAGCTCCAGTTTATGATAAATAACTACAATGCTAAACCTCCCATTTTTATGGTGAAAAGTTTGAGTAATGGAAAGACAGACTAGAGAGTTTCTTTCTAGGTTGTAATGTTGATATTTGGGATATGGTAGTTGATGGCTACGATCCTCCAACAGATGTTGTTGAGAATAAGCTTGAAAGGAGAGCTATGATTGATAAACAAAAAAAGGATTGTAAGAATCGTCATAAAGCAAGAACCATCTTGCTGAATGCTATTTCTTATACTGAGTACGAGAATATCACAAATAAAGACTCAGCTAAGTCTACATTTGACTCTCTCAGAATGACTCATGAAGAGAATGATCAAGTCAAGGAAACCAAGGCTCTGGCCTTGATTCAGAAGTATAAATACTTAAAGATGGAGGATGATGAAACAATTGAGACTATGTTCACAAGGTTTCAAACCTTAGTTGCATAACTGAGAGTTCTTAACAAAGGATATTCTACGTCAGATCACGTGAAGAAGATAATCAGAAGCTTTCCATCCAAATGGAGGCCTATGGTAAATGCACTCAAGCTTGCAAAATATATCAACAACACTTCTCTAGAAGAACTGGTGAGCTCTCTGAGAAGTCATGAGATTGAGGTAGAACAAGATGAACCTCAAAAGAGAGGGAAGTCTATTACACTCAATTCTGTCATAATATTTGAGAAGTATAAAGCTCTTCAAGCTGAAGAGATTGAGGATTCAGAAGAAGATTCTAATTAAGTTGAAGATGAGTTGTGTTTGTTATCCATAAGGGTTAACCGTCTCTAGAAGAGAAATTAAGGCAACAAATTCATAAGTTTTAGAAGGACTGGTGGTCGCTTCGAATCTACTTCTGATTAGAGGAAGTCTAGTGGAAAAGAAGTCACTTGTTATAAGTGTAATAAGCCAAGACACTAGATGAACAATTGCCTTGAACTTCAGAAGGACAAGCCCTAGAAGAAAGCTCTCACAAGTAAGAAGAAAGGGCTAATGGAAACCTGGGATGATTCTGTTTCTTCAGAAGACGGCTTAATAGAAAAACATTCTAACATGGTGCTGATATCTCATATTAGATATTTTGATGCGAAGATCCCTCCAGAAGATGAAGCAAAATCTGATTCAAACACAGAATAGGTATTCTCCAAAGAGGTATTTTCTGAACTTACTCATTCTGAATTAACTTCTTCTTTAATTGAAATTCTGAAAAAACATGAGTTACTCTAGATTGAGTTCAAGGAACTTAAAAAGTCCCATGAATCCATATCTTTTTAAAATAGTAAGCTTAAGGAAGATCTCCTCATTTTTAATGAAGAATTTTTTTTCTTAAAGATAAGAACTTTTCAATCAAAGGCACGAGAACTCTTTCAAAAGCTTGTGAGGGTATTGATGATGTCATTAAGAAATATGACAAAGCTTTTCAAAAGTTCCTAGCCAAAAGCATAGGGAGACGCATGATGGCTTCTATGATCTATAACATGAGCAGAAATGGGACCAATGGTGTTTGTTATAACTCCTATGACGAATCTAATTCTGATAAGGAAGACAAACCTAATACTCTTTACTCCCATTTTGTCTCTGATGGATTTGTGCCCAAAGTTAAAGGAAAAGAAAAAGAGAAATCTGCTTCTGAACCTAAGGCAAAACCTTTGGCTAAACCTTCTCATTTTAATTCATGTAAATATGATTATTTTGGTTTTAAACCCAAAGTTGTTAAGAACTCTGGGAGACCTAACAAGAGAGGACCCAAGAAGTTGTGGGTACCCAAAAAAATGTTGCAGATATCCTCAACAACGCAGTTGAAACACCAGTTATAGTACATGGACTCTGGTTGCTTGCAACACTTGACGGGAAGAAAGCATATGTTCCAAAACCTGGACCATAAGCCTGAGGTGTCGTGGGTTTCACAGGGGATCAAAAAGGAAATATCATAGGCTCCAGAACAATTGGTAATGGTCATCTTCCCTCTATAACTAATGTTTTACTTTTTGTTGGAGTAATGCATAATGTGTTGTCCTTAAATCAATTAAGTGACAATGGTTATGATGTTATCCTTATTAAAGAATCCTCCAAAGCTATTAGTCAGAAGGATGAGTCTACTTTATTCAATGGTAAAAAGGAAAAACAACATCTCTAAGATTAGACTTTATAATCTAAAAGAACGCATCTTAAAATTTCTTATGTTTGCTAATGAAGAGAAATGGACTTTCCATAGATGATTGAGCTATGTCATTATGAGAAGAATATCTCATCTAAACAAGCTTAATTTAGTAAGAAGCCTTCCTAATCTGAAGTTCTCTTAAGATGCTCCTTGTGAAGCATGTCAGAAGTAAATCTTCAAAAACTTCTTTTAAAAATAAAGAATGTTGTTTCTACCTCCAAACCATTAAAGCTTCTGCATATTGATTTGTTCGAATCAATGAAAACTGCGCCAATAAATGGTAAGAAGTATGGGTTAGTCATTATTGATAACTATAGCAGATGGCATTGGGTGAAGTCTTTTAGACACAAGGATGAGTCACATTCTATGTTCACCCCCTTCTGTAACCAAGTGCAAAATGAGATAAATCTCAGATTTATCAAGGTTTGAAGTGATCATGGTGGAGAATTTGAGAATAAACACATTGAGAAGCTTTGCGATGAGAATGACATTTCTCATGTTTTCTCCTACCCTAAAACTCCACAACCAAATGGAGTTGTAGAGAGGAAGAATATGAATTTATAAGAAATGACCAGGACCATGATCAATGAAACCAACATGGCAAAACACTTTTGGGCAGAAGCTGTAAACACAACGTGTTACATTAAGAACAGAGTCTCTATAAGACCTATTCTGGGTAAGACTCTATGATCTGTGAAAGAACATGAAACCCAATATTCCTTATTTTCATCCTTTTGGATACTTTTGTCTTATCTTGAATACTAAAGAGAATCTTAATAAGTGTGACTCTAAAAGCTCAAAGTTGTATCATGTTAGGATGTTATGAATGCTCAAAAGGCTACAGAGTATACAACAATGAAACACTTAATGTTAAAGCATCAATCTATGATAGATTTGATAATAAGCTTGACCTTGAAAAGTCAAAGCTAGTTTAATTACTTATAGATCTGGAGATTATCAATTCAGCCGCTGTAGGTAATGAAGCTGCTACAGAAGAACGAGAAGTCAAAGACTCAGAAGATGCTCAAACAGAAGCTAAGGAAGCACATACAGAGCTAATCACATTTTGAGGAATTGATAATGGGTAAGTTTCTGGACAAAGATTGGATTCTGGCTATGCAAGAAGAAGTCGATCACTTCTCAGTAATGATGGCGTGCATGGAGAAGACATGCTCTTAGCGTGCAGCCCTTCAGAATGATAAATGATTGTCTAAGGTATGTATTATTTCTTTTATTAGCTTCTCGGATGTGATACTTCAAACTAATGAAGTTCTCATATATCAGAAGTACTCATGGTCAATATATTCTCTTGAGAATTCCTAATACCATTGGAAATTGAAGAGTTACTCCAGCAATTAATTTTTGATTACGCATAATTGATTACTCATCTGTCTGACTTTTGTCAGTTACTAAGTACCTTATACCAATTGATTGACATATTAGGTAAACAACTTTGTTGGAAATGAAAAATTGTTAGCACGTGTTATCCTATTTCTCTCTTAGTTATCCTCATTTATTCTTGATGTTGGTCTTGGAAATTGTCATTATCTCTCCCTTTATGGTTTTCATTTATTGATTTGTCAGTTTCAAGTGTGCTAGTTCTCTGAACTAAAATCTTTTCCCTTGTCTGATACATTTTTTTACTTCTATTTAAATAGCCTATATTTCTTCAATTCCTTATCCCTTATATCTTATCATTCTTAAAAATCTCTCTCTCTCTCTCTCTCTCTCTCTCTCTCTCTCTCTCTCTCTCTCTCTCTCTCTCTCTCTCTCTCTCTCTCTCTCTCTCTCTCTCTCTCTCTCTCTCTCTCTCTCTCTCTCTCTCTCTCTTTCTCTTTCTCTTTCATCATGTCTTTAAAAACCTTTCATGGCGATGAGGATCTCCTTGAAGTCATTCCTGAACTTCTTGCTAACAATCCTCGTTTAGGTGGTGGCAAACTTAATTAACCCAAAGCATAATAGTGCAAGCTTGGTATGGTTATTTTGAAATTCTACTTGCACCAATCAATCCAAATATGGTCAAATAATTTTGGAGGTATGCTTCTGTAAGTTTCAATGGTGCGTTTATCAACTCCAGCATTTTCGGTATCCCTATCTCTATTACTCTATCAACCATTGTTGCTACGATCAACTGTGTTTAAACGGGAACAACTATTGACCACTTTCGGTTCAAATACTACTTTGTCAAAAGAATCATTACCATTCATGACACATCCATCGGTTTTGAACCCACCGATCTTGAGTACCTCATTCCCGTTGCTAAGGTTTGGTTTCAGCTTCTTCTAACCAACTTTCTTCCAAGAAGTGTGAACTTGGACACTATGTCTTATGATGAAAGACTTCTCATCTACTTCCTTGTGCATCATGTAATGGTCAACCAGCCCCAAAATATCTTCAACTATCTTAGGGACTCAATTATTGTTTTCAGAAATCAACATCTTAGTGTGCTGACATATCTCAATGCTCATTTCCATGAAGTTATCCTGAACATTTATATACTTTTTAATGAAAAAATTCTTTTGTCTTTTAAATCTTCTTTATTTCTGACAAAGGGGGAGAAAAAGTATATGATTTTGATAGTATCTAATCTCAAAATCTTGAGCCTAAAAATGATATAATGCTTTTGCTTCTAACCATATGTTTGATGTTTAATTCAGGAACTTTGTAAAAGTTCACTAGTTTTCATAGACAATTTCTTTTGGAATTCAAAAGATTATCATCTGACAATCAAAAAACAAGATCAAGATGCATGAAGTATGCTCTGATGAGCTAAGCATTTGATAATATTGTATTCATTATAAGTTGTAAACTTTCTATAAATGAATCATGCCCTGATACTATGTATTGTTAAGAAGTTATGAACCTTCTGATTGAGTCAAAGGTTTAATTAGGCTCTAATACAACATATGTTTCAGAAGTTGTAAACTTCTTGAAAATATGGTTAAATCAAGCTCTGATACCCCACATTATTCAGAAGTTGTGAACTTTCCGAAAGTAAGGTAGTCGTGTTTTGACAACACCTATTGTTCAAAAGTTGTGAACTTTCTAAAGATATGGTGATTAGGATCTGATGCTCTAAAAGTTGTGAACTTTCTGGAAGCTTGACAAAGTTTGTTACTAAGCATTTTTTAGAAGTTGTGAACTATCTGAAAGAATGTCAACATGTGCTTTGGCAACATTTTATCAATTATCACAAAGTTGTTTAGGATTTGTTAACTATCTGAAAGTTTTGTAACCGGGTTATGATAAACCATACTCTGATACTTCAGAAGTTGTGAACTTTTTGGAAGTGTAGTAAGTCTGCTTTCATCTAGGCATCATTCAGAGGTTGTGAACCTTCTGAAGACCTGTTCTAAAAGACATGGTCTAACGACATGATCTAAGACATGGTCAGAAGACATTATGTAAGACATGGTCTAAGACATGGTCAAAAGACATGGTCTAAGACATGGTTGAAATACATGATCTAAGACATGGTCTAAGACACGGTCATAAGACAAGACATGGTCTAAGACATGGTCGGAAGACATAATCTGTGGCATGGTCTAAGACATGGTCTAAGACATGTTCTAATACATGGTCTGAGATATGGTCAGAAGATATGTTCAAAGACATGGTCGTTCAGGCAATGGTTCGAGTGCTGAACCTTCTGATGACATGATGTTTGCACCTTCTAGTGGCATGATACAAGTTTCTGGAAGAACCAGTGAATTAGTTCTGATGTTTTATGCGAGTCATCAAGATAATGATTAAACATGTTTTGACACTTCATAGTGTTCTGATAGTAAGCCAGGTTATAAGAAGAAGACCAGGCATTTCTAGTCAGACTCTGATGAGACGTCAAAGCTGGCACCCTGTTCTGTCTATTGGGTGAGCTCCAGTGAGAATATTTTTGGGTACTATGGATAAATAAGGAGGGTAAAACAACATACCACCTCTGTTAGATGGTTCAAATTATGATTGATGGAAGGTTAGAATGGTGTCTTTTTTAAAATCCATGGACAACAAAGCTTGGAAGGTTGTTTTGAAAGGATGGGAATATCTTGTTGAGAAGGACAAAGATGGGAATGTATCCTTGAAGCTAGAGGAAGATTGGAATGATGAGGATGATAAACTAGCTCTTGGAAATTCCAAAGCCTTGAATTATTTATTCAATAGAGTGGACAAGAATGTGTTCAAGTTGATTAATATTTGTACTGTAGACAAGGATGCTTGGGAAATCCTCAGAACAACTCATGAAGGTGCATCCAAAGTAGAAATGTCAAGACTTCAGCTTCTCACATCTAAATTTGAGAATCTAAAGATGAATGATGATGAGACTATCCAAGAATATCATATGAAGATTCTTGGAATAGCTCATGCATCTAGTGCTTTGGGAGAAAAAATGTCAAAAGAAAAGCTTGTTAGGAAGATTCTTAAGTATCTACCTAGGAAATTTAACATGAAGGTGACAACCATTAAAGAGGCTCATCACATCAGCAACATGAGGGTTGATGAACTTGTTGGCTCCCTTCAAACTTTTGAGTTGGCTATTAGTGACAAGTCTGAGAAAAAGAACAAAAGCATAGCTTTTGTTTCCAATGCTGAAGATGAAGAAGGCCGAGATGATCTAAATACTGATGAAGGTTTGTCCAATACCATTAAATTACTTGGGAAATAAGTCAATAGAATTTTGAAGAGAATGGATAGAAGAGGACGACCAAATGTTTAGAACATCTCATCTGACATCAGAAATAATGAGGATTTTCAGAAAATGCCATATCCGAGGACAAGTCCAATAAAAGGAAAGGAATTCAATGTTATGGGTGTGAAGGTTTTGTTGACATTAAACCAGAATGTCCCACTTTTCTCAAGAAGTAGAAAAAGGGATTTACTATATCTTGGTCTGATGATGAGTTAGAAGATGAGGCTAACAATGAGACTGTCAAGCTTGTAATGGTTCTTTCTAAAAGATGGGCACATAAAGTAGAAGCTTGTGATGAGAATGATCTCTATGAAGATCTGGATGTATTCTATAAGGATACATGTGACATGTGTGAAGAAAGATTTAAGACAGAGGAAGAATAGAGGAAGATCATATCTGAATTGGAGAATGAGAAGAAGGAACTTCTGTGTACTGTTTCTCATCTACAAAATGAGGTAACTCTCCTAAATTCCAAGCTTAATAACATGTCAAATTCTTTGAAGAAAATGAATAGTAGGATCTAATATCGTGAAAGAGGACGAAGATACAAAAGTTGATTATCAGTCTGATGGTAAACAAAGAAGAGTGTCTAAGAGGAAGTGCTTTCCTTCTAGAAGGAAGATAATGATCAACATGTCTAACAACATGTTACAATATCCTGGCAAACATGATACTTTATCCAGATTTCAATCATCCACTTGGATATGTCATTATTATGGTGAGCATGACCATATTAAGCCCTTTTGTTATAAATTGTATGGAGATAAAAAAATGTTCAGTTCATTTTAAGGTTGCTCAAGTGAGCAAAAAGAGAAGCGTTGAAAATAGGGATATAAACTTTATTCCTCATACTTCATTAAGAGACTCAAATGGAGAAGACTGGTACTTTGACAGTGGATGCTCTAGACACATGATAGAAGTTCATAAGTTATTGGTGAATATTAGGCCTCATCCCACATGTTCTGTCAAATTTGGTGATGGGTTTAAAGGTGAAATCAAAGGAGTTGGAAAGTCGATGTGTGCTAGTTATCCTAGTTTAGAAGATGTTCTTTATGTAAAAGGATTAACTTCTAATCTCATTAGCATTAGTCAACTATGTGACCAAAGTTTGCTAGTCTACTTTTAAAAGTCAGAATGTCTAGTCAAAGATAAAAAGGATGTTATTGTTATGAAGTGCATTAGATTAAAAGACAACTGTTATCTACAAGAGTCTCAAATAACTGCTTATTCTTCTACATGATTAATAACTCATGAAGAAGAAGTAAAGTTGTGGCACCAAAAGCTTGGACACCTTAATATAAAAGGAAATATGGAGATTTTATCTGAAGGAGCTATCAAGGGAATGTCAGAGCTCAAAACTGGAGAAGGAAAAGTCTTTGGTGAGTGTGAAATTAGAAATAAAACCATGATGTCACACTCGATGTTGCAACATCAGACTACTTAAAATGTGTTGGAACTTCTTCATATGGATATAATGGGACCTATGCAGATAGATAGCTTGGGTGGAAAGAGGTATGTCTATGTGGTTATAAATGATTTTTCTAGGTATACTTGGATGAACTTTCTTAGAGAAAAATAAGATGTTTTTGAAGTCTTCAAAAATCAGTGTCTAAGTATTCAAGAAGAGAAGAAGAGTGTGATTGTAAAGGTTAGAAGCTACCATGACAGAGAGTTTGAGAATACAAAATTCTCTGAATTTTGTACTTATGAAGACATCAGTCATGAGTTCTCTTGTCCCATCTCTTCTCAACAAGATGGAATTGTTGAGAAAAAGACTAGGGTTATACATGAATCAGCTAGAATTATGCTCTATACTAAGCAATTACCATTGGAGTTTTTGGCTGAAGCTATGAGTACCGCTTGCTACATTCATAATAGGGTCAATTTGAGAGAAGGTACTTCAACTACTCTCTATGAGATATAGAAAGAAATGAAGCCTACAATCAAGTATTTTCATACCTTTGGAAGTAAATGTTATGTCGGTGAACAAAGATAAAAAAGTTAAGGAGAATCTCATAAGGAATAAAGGGATATTTCTAGGTTACTCTTCAAATAAAAGAGTTTATAGAGTGTTTAACTCCATAACTAAAGATGTTATGGAGTCCACAAGTGTTGATCTATATAACTCTGAAGTTAGATTTCAGACAGAAAAACTCAAGGAGATCAATACAAGATACTCTTATGAAGCAGACATTACAGAATTCAATAAAGAAATATCAAATTCATGTCTTGTTTCTAAGTTTGAACTAAGATTATGTTCTACTTTTCAAGAAAGAAGGATTTTAAACTGCATCATTGGGTTAAAGTGGGTTAGTAGATATTTATATATAAGAAACAATATGATTTCTGTTTTCAATAAAAAGTAGATATGTGCTACTAGTTCGGAGTAGGGTGGAACAAGGAGAGGTTGTTCTCAACTGGTATAGATTGACCAGATGTTGAAGGATCATAATTTCAAACATGATGTCATGGCATTATTTGGTAAAAATATGAATGATATCAAATATCTCATTCAACATATCTGGAATAAGAACCTTGATAACCACAATCAACTTATTAAGAATCTTGTTGAAGGAAAGATTATTACTCTGGAATATATAGACTACAAGAAACAACTTGTTGTTATGTTTAAATATCAGACTGAGAACATAAGTAGTGAGATTGGAACTTGCACTATTGAAGAGTTATAGAAATTACAGATATGGAGGAGTGCAACTGATATTGCATCTTTCCTCTGTCTTCTGATGCTTAGGAAGCCTAAGCAAGCTGCTATTAGATGGGACCAAGGTTTTCTGCAAGATAGAAGTGCTGGTGAGAACACCAAGGAGTACAAGAGGTTCTTTGACAGGGGCAAGAGGTGAATGACCACCTGAAGTTGTTGAAGTTTTTGTGTTTCCATCTGCTATTGTATGCTTCCATCTATTTTTTGTGCTTTTGTGATATGTTTGCTTCCATTTTTGTTTAATTTACTCTATTTTTGTCAAATTTTGGCTAAAAATGGGGAGTAAAGTGCTAGTGTGTTCTATGTGTCCTGATGTTATGAAACATGTCTTGACATGTTAATTAGCATGTGGATAAGACTCTGCTACTACTAAGGGGAGAGTAGTGACTATAGTTACTTACTGGATGCAACTATTTAGAGGGAGCATGATAGTCTGTCATGCTTGTTGGAGCTTCTGCTGCTGCTACTGCTGATATGGTATAGTCTTACCAAATGTTCTAACATCCTTCCTGGTGAAGATGTGTAAAAATCCAGTTGTGAGGTTGTTTCATCTTTTACTGCTGTTGTCTGTGATGTGTGAACTTGGGTAGTTCATATTTGGTATTTTGGATTTTCTGGTGATTTGAGTTTTCTCTTTAATGGTGAGTCTTGATCATGTGTGATAGAGGGAGTTTGGACCTGTCTGTGATGTCAGACCTCATGTCTAGACATCCGTATTCTAGAGTATTGAAGATGGTGATTTGTAACTGCATTGATTCTCTGATATATATTTCTGATGCAGTTTATACAAAGTTTACATGTTTGCATATAGCTTGTGTTGTGGTTTTATTCCTCTCTCCAGGGTTTTTATGCAATGGTTGTTTTAGCTAAAAATTTCCAAAGGGGGAGATTGTTAAATCCATTGTTTTAGGATTGGCATAAATTTTTCTAAAACGTGGTTTTGGGATGATGTTTAGTAAGATGTCACAATATCTTAATCAACTGTCATGACAGGTTTTGCTGATTGTCACATTGAAGAAATTGTGGGTGCAACACAAGGATTAGGGTTTTCAGAGTCTTTTAAGTTCTTTGTGTTTGTGTTCTTTATATGTCACTCATGTATCTTTTGATGCATTGAGGTTGATTGATTGTTACTTAATTTTGTATAAAGTTATTATTCTCACTCATGAACTTTTAAGCAAAGAGTTGAGTATTGTTCTTGGTTGAAGCTTTTAATCAAAACAATATTGTTTATTTGAAGTGTAATCTTCTATTTGGTTCTTTAAGTCTAGCCACAAGGTTTGAGGCTGTAGGTATCACTGTGGTGGTTGAAAGTGAGATAGGGGTCTCATATCTAGTGGTGTCTAGGTAGAAGTTGCACAAGCCAATGATTAGGCGAGAAGTTGTAAACTAGGGTTGGTTTACCTTTGAACCAATACTATCATAGTGAATTTCCTTCCTGGCATGGTAGCCCCCAGAATAGGTGACGTTGCACCGAACTGGGTTAATAATTGATTGTGTTGTTTAATTTTCTGCAATTTATCTTTCTGCATAATCTCTTGTTTTAGCAAGTTTCTGTCAGTAGATGATGTTATAACATTTGTCCTAACATCGTGTTTTGTGTTTAGACATCAATCTTGACATTTGTATTGCAAGTGCCAGAATTTCACATAACAAATAAGAGATAAAAACACCAAGAAGAAGGCAAACAAACAAACAAAAGAAATCGAACACAAAGAGACCCAAACTACGAAAGACTCGATTAGGAGAAGTATCCCCAGTAGAGTTTCAAGATGTCACGGTGCAAAAAATACCTGAGCGTATCGCACGCTCAAAATGTAACATAGTCGCCACTGAACTTTATTTATTCCAAATGAACGAGAAAATATCGATAAAATCCATGAAGAATGAAAATATCACTACTACAAATAATACATTTAATGACAAAGCTTTCACCTTAACCAAAGAAAAACTGAGGTATAATGTCAAGGCGCACCATATTTTATTTTTGGGTTAAATATACAAAATCCCTCAGCATTGTCAGCGAGATTCACTTTAGCCCCATGTAAAAGTTTTT
Organism: Vicia faba; assembly: GCA_948472305.1. NCBI lineage: Eukaryota > Viridiplantae > Streptophyta > Magnoliopsida > Fabales > Fabaceae > Vicia > Vicia faba. Next base: position 781,489,602 of record OX451741.1, on the reverse strand, counting down.
TTAATCCCCCCTCCTAATACCCTGATTCCGTCACTTAGGCCCCCGATTGCAAGATTTCAACAAAGATTCCCTTATTTTTCCAGCGTGGCATAGATATACTGACACGATGGCCTTTAATTTTAATTTTCTTCATATTTTGTGTGACATCATGGCATTTATTTTTAATTTCCATCTATTAGGGGTGGAAGTAAAACATCATCGGTTGGTATCTCAAGTTAACTAAGCTTGCCAAGATGTAGTTGTAATGAATCAACAAAGATGTTGGTATCAAACACCATTTATAACCTAAATCGAAAATTCTAGAAATGTCAAAATTCACTGGTAAGTGTTTTATTCATGCTTGTCTTTTTTTTCTCCTTACCTTAACTCTTATGTTTGTGCTAAACATATTAGCAGAGTGAATGTGTAATTTTCATGTGGGACAATGAGGTTTGTGAGATTCAAAGGACTCAAATGATTCCCACAAAATGTTGTGAATGTGAAATGGCAAAGGTTTATTTGAAGGAATATGCGAAGTACATTGTCAAGAAAGGTGGGAATAAAGTTTCCAAGTAGTCCGGTGAAGAAAGTATTTCAAAGAAGATTGAAAAGATGAAGAAAAAACTGGTAATGGAGAAGAACATAAGTTATTGGTTGATGCTTACACTTTTTGTGTCGTGGATGTTGTCTTCAATAGTTATTAAGTTAATGTAATCTTGTGTTTTAGTTATTATACCAAATGTTGTATCAATATTTTATCTAATAGAAAGGTTGGACTTGACAGAAATTTGTCTGATATTGCAGTTTGTTTAAAAATTCTTAACATCACTGGTATAGTGCATAATTGAGATACAAAATGGCATAATGCATAATTCATTACCAAGTAGCACATATAGTGCATAACTTTGATACAAAATGGCACATGAAGTGCATACGTAATATGTTAATAGTACAAGCACAAATTAAACAAAGTAAAACATACTACAAGCACACCATTAAAAGTAGCACATAATGTGCATCATTACTACACCACTTGTCATTTCTTGTTCTTCTAAGACTTCAATGATCTGGTTGACACCCCAAAATTAGAATCATGTCCATGTGTACTTGTTATTTCCCCAAGTTTTGTCAATGTTATTGAGTGATCACTAGTTGAACTTTAGACTACAATTGGATTTCGAAACCACCTCAACTTAATTCTTTCACTCTACCTTTTTCTCATATCCATGACATGTGTTTTCCCTTCTCTTTTTTTTCTTGTGCCTGACTTGTGTCTACCACGGATGAGCTAGTTTGACTTGCATCAATGTGGTTATCTATAGTGGTCTGCACATCAGTTGGGTGCAAGTTGGTTGAATATCTTATGGCAATTCAATTGTGAAACAATCGGCTAAACAAATCATCGATATGAAATATATGAAGTCTCCATCAAATGTTTTTTATCTCACAGGAAGGGAAAGGTAAACATTGAGTAAAAATGAGAAGGGTGAAATCACGATTAAACAAACGAGAGATCAGGTAAGGGAGTCTGTTACGCGAGGAGAAGGTATTAGCATCCCACACGCCTGTAATACTCTATGGTATCCACTCTTGTTATTCTAATCAAAGGGTGTGTTCAAATCTAAGCTTACGAGCTAAAAGAAAAATACAAAGAGGGAATGCGTGCAAAAGAAGAAAACACGTGGGAAAAGAAGGAAATATTTATAAAGTTTCGCTCGACTGAGCCCCGTGACCAGATGCCTACGTATCCGTTTTAAGGAACCAGAGCGCCGTAGTTCGGCTCAATAGTTTCCAGTTTGTTTTGTGTTTTTTAATGAACAATATTAATTTTTCCTTCTTCCGCAACTCAACCTTTGGAGATTCATGCGTTAGCACAGAAGCGAATTAACATGTTGTTTTGAAAAGTTTGAAAGAAAGGGCCCGAAGGCGAAAAGAGTTTGCATTGGTTGATATTTTTTACCTTGAAAAAGGATTTGAAAGTTGTTAGATGTTTTATACATTTACCAAGAAAAAGGTGTTTTAGTTTTAATGCAATGATGCAGAAAGAAAAGAAAAACATCTAAGGGAGACTATCCTAAATCTATCCCTAATGTTATCATACAATAATTGGTCCTAAGGTTGAGTTTTGAAAGAGAAATCTCTACCCTATATTAGCACGTATTGATCACTATCCTAATGTTTAGCTCGAAAGCTACCCTAATCGAGCAATCCTAAGGGAACATACAACAGTTCAAAGCCTAAGGGGACATGGTATACTCAAATATGAAAATCAAACAAGCAATCAACAAGCTCAAGAGAGCACACACATGTCACGAGTAGCACACATTAACTCAAGCCAAAATGCCTAACCAAAATATTACGCATCGAGGTAGGAAATGGGAAGCTTTAGCCAAGGGGTCATATCAACCGAGGAAAATAAGCTGGGTAGGATACTGGAAGCTTTAGCCAAGGGGTCATACAAACCAAGGCAAACAAGCTATCTATGGGAACAAAATTTGTACCACGACATCGTATTACTAGGCAAGAAGAGTAAGGGGGGAAATGATAAACACAGAGCGTCAATGTAAACCAACGTGAGATCAAGACAAAGTGTGGGGGTTTGATTGTGAAACCCTTTTCCACTTGAGGACTTGATAACAAGAGTAGGCACAACTCCAAATCATCGTGGTGCATCACGAGCTAAGGAAGACACAAACTTAATGCAGGGATTGATTGCGACCCTTTCTGCTTGCCTCCTTTTGAGGACTTATCAATGGGAGATTGGGAATGGGCTCCTTCTTTGAGATCTTTGGGCACAAATGTAAACACGCCTGTAGAATGCACTTCAAAGGTGGGTCTTTAAACAAGCCAAACACAAGTAGCATACAATGGCACCTAATATGGAATTGCCCTAAAGGGGTTCCTGACATGATCAGCAACGGAGACCCCTGTCATACATCTCTACCCTACTTCTCGTGGCGAGGAAAGCAATTAAGAAATGCAATAAATAATGCAAGAAAGCAAAAGCAGCTGCGGCGGCTACCAATCAAACGCGAATTTGTCAATATCAGACGAAAGTAATAGAGAAGCGGGGAATACGTCAAGAATGCTTCACCAATAAACAAACATAGTAAAAAATGATATCCAACTAAACAAATACAAAAATGTGTGCTACAGATGCACCACATATCAGAGTTCCTGCACAAAGTGTCATACATACCCAGATAATATACAACAAGTGTGAATAAAGGACATTTCTCATGAAATGAGAAACAAGGCGTGTCGCGTCGGAAGCGAGCAATAGCCATAAGTTTTGATCACATAACCAATATTGTGTTACATGATCAAACACAATAGAATGTACCTTGCATAATGAACAAACACATCAAAAGATAACAAGATAAACGGTATCTGAACCGCGTCAAAAACTAATCTGATAATCACCAAATGAAATATCACACATGAGTACACAATAAATGGAGATTATAACAATGAAATTCTGCACATAGAAGTGTAAAAAAATCTGCACTAAGAACAAAATAAAAAAATCTGCATTAAACGAAAAAAAAACGCGTTTTATGAAATTAGGTATCCGGAAAAAGTTTCTCGGAATAGAATGAAATTTACACGGTAATCTATAAACAGGCCCAGGAATCCAAATCTGAAATCGGTTTGGTCAAACACACAGTGGAAGCATGACTTTCGCGCATGGTCAGTTGTAAAAGCGGTAAAAAAAATATGCTCAAAATCTCATGAAATTTGAGTCGTAGCTTGCAAACAGGCCAATGATTTCAGAAAAATAGGTCCCGTGAATTAATTCCAAACGTAGGTGCTCCATTTAGGCCATTTTACAGTGTAGGACATAATTGCGGTAAAGTGTTCTAAACGGCTGGAATTTCAATTCGAAAGCGCGGAAATCAATTTTAAATGGTATATAAACATGCGACACGCGTATTCCGAGCTTTAACGATTAAGCTTTGAATGAGTTTGAGTTCCAAATTTCATGAAAAAGATTAAAAATTCACAAATTGCCAATGTTGGTTTATCTCTCAAGTTTATGATTTTTTGTATTGAAATTGTGATTTTAGAGAGGCACAAACTTGAGAATTAAATCACATATAACCTGCAATACTTCACAATTAAGAAACCGGAAAATTGTAAATACAAATCATCTTTCAAATGTTAATATAACTTGTATCAATTTGGTGCTAAATCAATACAACTTACATTAACTCATGAAATGATATCAAACCTCAACACAAAACAACAATCAACATGATTTAGCACAAACCACAATCATTGACATAATTGAAATAAAACTTGGTTCCAATGGTTAGAAGTCCAAGAAGCACATCAACTCAATTATTAGTCAATCAATACCATATATCCTCATCATCATCATCATGTCAAAACAACACTTATACAACTCTAAATTCTCCTCTTAATTTAAGTTCTATGATATAAGCATTTCATCAAACATGTGATGTGCACTAATTTTCTTCATCAAGAATCAATGTTCAATTCACTAATTGTATGTTCAATTTCCTAACCTTAATCAAGATCAACATACAAATTCATAAACAAATGCTATCACAACCTCAATTTCACAATTCACAAAAATCATGATACAATTCAAGATTCCATGGAAGTTATGAGGAATTACCTCTTGAAGATAAGAGGAGATTGAAGTGATGATGATGATCGGAGCCGGAAAGAAGATGGAGAGAAGTTGCCGGAGGGAAGCAAATCACGCTTCACGCGATGTGGCAGAGGAGAGAAGAAGGCCGCGGTCTTGCAATGGAGAAGGAGGAGGAAGCCGAATTTTTGGTGGCGGATCAGAGATCAGAGAGGGAGAGGAGATCTTGTGACTTCTCTTTAAATTTTCTTTGAATCTTATTGAAGAAGCTTGAAGGTGATGATGAATGTTGATGAGTTTGATATTTTTGTATTTTTTATCTTAGAGGGAATGTGAGAGTGATTTGAGAGTGATTGTGAGAGGGAAAATGAAATTATGATAGTTTTTGGTGTGAATGAGAATATATAGTATGGGATAATATGAGTGAGTTTGATTAATGGGCTTCAAATAACCATAAACATAGTGCAGGTTTTTAATTCATCAGTGTCTGACACGTTCAGATCAAATTCGAAGGGAGTTTGGTGTGAAATTGGAAGTCAGGGCATGAAACAAAAACGTAGCCGGAGTCAATAGAGATATCATGTCAAAATATGAGCTTAATCCGATGAAAGACAAGTAAGATGTGAATTTTTAAATATTGAGATATCGACATAAAATCCTTCAGCACTAGTTTTCGCGTCAGTGTCAGACACAAACACCTTTTCAATCAAAAACTGGTACTTCTCGGAGCATAATCCGGACTTTGATTTGGAATACAAGTTGTAGATCTATGAGTCACTGACCTCGTGTAAAAATATGGGCCCAATCTGATAAAAATTGACCGAGTTATGAATTTTCTCGTGAAACGACAATTAAATTGAAATTTCCTTTTTTCGGTTCAACAACTCCATTTTGCAAAACAAGCCAAAAACGAGGGTCTCCAGAAAACCGTTTGAATTTGGAATATGAATAGAAATTATATCTAATATCATTTATGAAATTATATCGAAAGAACCATCTATATACGATAAAAATCAATGGAGTTACGATTTTTATAATATCGAGAAACGATGAATAAAAATTCAGGTTCAACATAATTATTTCTCCGGTAATCCATAATTCCTGGAACTTTCCTCAAGGAATCAGCTTTCTGTCCAAACATATGAAATAAAGAAGACATCAAGATAGATATTTCCCAAAAAGAACCACTCTAAAACGAAATTCCAGTCGGAAGTTATGAATTTTTGAATATCCGTAAAATTACGGTTCAGCATAATATTTTCACTATTTTTTCAATGTATCACTTCCAGGAGAATCACATATTCGAAAGCCATCCTCAAAGAATTAGCTTTTGATTTGAACACGAGAGTTGGAGAAGACATTAAGACGGTTTTAACGTCTCCAGAATTGCCCCAAAATAGTATTCCAATAAGAAGTTACGAATTTTTGAGTATGCGCATGATGACGGGCCAACAAATAAATTAAGTACACTGTCTTCAAAGAATTAAAATTCCAGAAGATTTTCTTCACACAACTAGCTTTTGATCTGAACATGATAAATGATAAGAGAATCAATATAGTCTCAATGCTCGAGGAATCCACTGAAAATACCGAATCGGATGAAAGTTACGAATTTCCAAACACTCGGTGAATAGATAACCAATCATTAAATCCAAATATTACTTCAGAGAAAACAAATTGTTCAGAGACTTTCTGCATGTAATTGACTTCTGGAATGAACACATGAAATAAAGAAAATACCGAGACGGTTATAATTCCTGAGGGATAAGCTCGAAACAGTACTCTGATGACAAGTTACAAATTTCTAAGCTCAAACCAGCAAAGACGCTGTTTCTAGTTCACACTGCCTCAAATTCACTGAAACACCCAATTCTTCCACAATTCAAAATGCATTGAAATACATGAGAGCTTTGATGAAGACTTGTTTGACAATTGCTTGGATAACTTGGAAATTATGCGGAGTGCATTAAAACGCGGAAAACCTTGAATTTCTATTTTTGCTGTACCGCTTGGTAAAACACTTGTCTTAGAGCTTGTTGCTGATAAAATACATTGATCCCATGAGTATAGATCCAATGAAATGTATGTATGCATATAATAATAAGATATAAGCCAGTTAGAATTAAAATAAAGAGGGTAAATTTTGGGGTGCAACAGCTGTCCCTATTCAATCTTCTTTAACCGAAGGGTGAGATTGGCGCAAGTCTTTCGAACAATCAAGGTGAAAGGGTTGAATATTTAATAGAACAGTAAAATTTGCACTCTGAAGCCCAATCGGGCACTGTTTATTTTTTGGTTTTCTGTATATATATATATATATATATATATATATATATATATATATATATATATATATTGCTTTTTGCGGCTAGTGGTTATCAATGATAGATGTATGTCAGGTCAAGATTAGACACACAAAAGAGAGATTGGATATCAAGAATTACGTGTTCGGAGCTGGTAGAGAACATAAACGTCAGAGACTAATCGAATGAAGCCCTATCAAAAATACCAATGATATATGTCCGGAGGAAAGGAAATATACGAAAGATATTGAATAAACATGCCCGGAGCTGGTAGCGGACACAAGAAAAGGGACTAGATAAAAGGACTCTTACGAGTGTATCACAGACATATGTTCAGAGCTAGTAGTGAACACATGACAAGAAAGAGACCGGAGGAAAAGACTGAATCGTAGATACCAAATATATGTCCAGATTTGGTAGCGAACATACAAAGGGAATGAGACTGGAGGAAAGGACTCTAACCCAAAGATGTCACGAGTACACGTCCGGAGGAAAGGATATATACGAAGGAGACATCAAATGTACATGCCCAGAGTTGATAGTAGTCATATACAAAAGAGACATACCGAAGAATGCTCTAACAAGGATATCAACATGTATGTATTCGATAGCCGACACATAAGAAAGAGACTAGAAGAAAGGACTCTAACCAAGATATCACGTATACATGTTTGTATTTGGTAGCAGACATAAAATAGGAGAGAGGCCAGAGGAAAGGACTCTAACCAAAGATATCACAACTATATGCTCGGGGTTAGTAGCGAACACATACAGAAGAGGCAGGAAGAAAGGACTCTTTACAAGGATATCACAAATACATGTTCGAGGTCGGTAGCAAACACATACGTGAAAGATATCGAAAATACATATCCGAAGTTGGTAGCGGATACATTCGAAAGAGACATTGAAAATACATATCCAGAGTCGGTAGCAGATACATACGAAAGAGACAGACTGAAGAAGGCTCTAACAAAGATATAACCATGCCTGGAGTCAGTAGTAGAAACATAAGAAAGAGACCGGAAGAAATGACTCTTTACAAAGATGTCACAAATATATGTTCGGAGTTGGTAGTGGACATATAACATGAAAGAGACCAGAGGAAATGACTCTTTACAAGGGTATCAACAAATATATGATCAGAGTTGGTAGCAAAACATATAGAAAGAAAGAGACTGGAGGAAAGGACTCTTCACAAAGATACCACAGACGTACGTTTAGAGTTGGTAGCGAAAATACGACAAAGACTAACCGAAGAAAGCCCCATCAAAGATATCAATGATACATGTCCGGAGGAAAGGACATATATGTTAGATATCAAATAAACATTCCCGAAGTTGGTAGCAGACACATAACAGGAAAGAGACCGGAGGAAAGGACTCTAACCAGAGATATCAAAGATGTATGTTCAGAGTTAGTAGCGAACCTACAACAGGAGAGAGGATGAAGGAAATGACGCTAACCAAAGATATCAAGAATACATGTCTGGAGTTGGTAGCTGACATATATCAATAAAGAGACCAGAAGAAAGGATTCTTTAAGAAAGATACCACAAATATTTATTTGGAGGAAAGAACATATATGAAAGAGACCGGAAGAAAGGGCTCTATCGAGGATATCAAATATACATGTCCGGAGTTAGTAGTAGACATAAGGAAGATATTGGGTACATGCCATGTAAAATTAGACATATACAAACAAGGAAGGAACCGACCGAAGAAGGATCCAAAAAGGAATGCTAACCACAAATAGACTTCTGGAGAAAGAATACCGGTTGAAGGCGAACTGGGGATAAAATATACGTGTCTGGTCATAGTTAGAGAGACATATGAAAGAGACCCACCGAAGTAGACTCTAATAAAGGATGTCTACACAAAGGTGAACCTACAACAACAAGGAGACTAACCGAAGGTAGACTCTTGGGCAAAGAACTTACTGGGGACTCACGTTTGTATTGAACCCGAATAGAACGCCGGTTGAAGGAGAACTCGCAACTGGAAAAGAGACCGACTGTAGGACTCTAGACAAAGATTGCCAACACACGCTGGACCTTAAGAGGTTGCAAAGGTGCAAGAACTACAACATCCCCTAGGCCAAAGACGAGGGGTGTAATTCTTCAAGAGTGGCAACTATCTGAATTACCACACACCAAGTATGGATACTCAAATACTCGAGAAATAAGAAAGGTTATATGCCAACTCTTAGTTGAACTCAGAAGAAGGAAAAAACGGGTAAAAATAACCAAGGGCTTGCAAGGGAAAGGGAAAACCACAACTCACTGGGGAAATGGAAATCACCAAAGACCCGACTGGTGGTAAATCAAAGAGACTCCGCTGAGAAAACATGAAAGGATTATCCTAGGCTTACTACGGAGGTAATTCAAATCTAAGTGCATAACAATCTGGTTACTGCAAGTAAACATTATTGGCTTATACTTATGCATGTTTGGTTTTGGTAGATAAAATGTAATGATGCATTTTTAGCGATGTACTTAGGAAAATGCAGTAATAATCGACTGCTGAGAAGACAATGGACTTCCGAATGATTATCTTTGCACATATGATCTTTTGTAAAGAATAATCAATCCGAACTTCAATCGGGAATTGAGATCGAGAATCATCATCTTCCAAAGATTGATATCACTGGGGAAGCAACTTCCTAGAGAGAATACTGCAAAAATACATTGCAGCTTAGAGAAAATCCCGAACTCTGATCCAGCTCTCAACTTATTGGGGAACACATTCCTTCGTCTTCTGTTAGAATGAGGAGAACTTTGCTGGGGATGGAAACATTCTGACATATAATTTCTTGACAAAGATAACTTCTATCAGGGATCATAGAAATTCTTAAATAAAAAGAATTCTACTCAGACCACGCTGGGGATAACACCACCAGGGTAAGAATCTTCGCTTGAGGAAGAGACAAGCATCTTGTGGTAGAAGCTCCACTGGGGACATCTCAACCATCTTCTATCACCGAGGATGAAAAGAGTTATATCTGGAACTCTTATGCGTACCACACTAGGGAGACAAAACACTTGTTGGGGAAACACAACTTGCTCCACTGGAGAATAATAGGCAAGTTAATCCAAAAGGTCCTCAAAATTCGACTTTGACTGAGGATAAAGACTACCTTCTACACTAGGGAGCCAAAAAAATTTAGATGGTAACATAACAATACCCATTGCACTGGGTGTAGCCATCTCTGAAAGATTCAAGCCGACAAGGATTTTGTACTCGGGAGCAGAAATCACTTCATTGGGGATAATGGCCGTCCTCATAAGGATATAAACTAGAATCTCCCGTAGATAATCAGGAATCTCGTCAAGCAACTCTGATATGGGGCAGACCACACCGGGGAGGAAGGGTGCAAAATTCACTGAGGAGGAATATGTATACTTCATAGGGAGAACAAGTTCCAACCTTACCGGGGAAGCCATAGAATGTCGACTTCAAGGGGAGTATATCAAGAACCCCCGATTGGTAAATGGTAAAGATTCTTCTAAGAAACATGGGAAGAAACATACTGCACTGAGAAAAGGAATTATACCCGAACGAGAGTACACCTTCACTGGGGAATTCAGATTCCATTCTACATAAATCCTCATTATTTAAGACCCCCATGTTGGTCACATACATACCTTTCTTGATTCATTTGTTGGTATGCTTCTTGTGATAAAAGACCAACAGTACCTGCAACAGGGAAACTACAACAACATGCCCCAGGTATGGAATAGTAACCTTGGCTAAGGAATAAATAGTTTGAATTACTGACCACTGGGTAAACAATACGATGTAAGATGGCAACTCCAACATGTAAACTCCGAGGAGGAATACCACTAAAAAGTGGTCTTTGGAGAGGATAATGCAAAAATAAATTGCAGTCCATTGAGAAGAAATTATCTTAACTTCAAATAACTCCTAAATTTTCGGGAAGAAGATCCATTCTCCCCCTGCAGAGAAATGAAGAATGCTTCGCTAGGGAATAAAGATCTCTGAAGAGAAACCCCTTAGTAAACGTACCTTTGTTAAGTAGCAACGAATCCTTTACTGGGGAAAGGAGTCCTCTTAGGAAACAACATTACCATTATGAACCTTGTATGGGTAACAACCTCACATGATCTTTGCATTCTTGCTCGTATCCTGCTGAGGATAACAATCCAAACTTCAATTGCAGATAGTGATCCTGACTTCTGATGGAGGAACATCAATAAATGGACTTAAGTCTCTGATGAGCCGAGGATAACGATCCTGACTTCCAGACATGCTTTTCAAATTCACAAATTATTTAGCCTGTGCCTGGACTTAATATGACCAACCCTTGAAGAGGAGAAAATGCCCTGAATAATTTCTTGCCCCAGTCTATAGGGCCTACAAAGAAAATTGCCTCGAGAGGACTTCATAAGATATGTACCACAAAGATAATCTGCCTCTGTGTTATGAACTTCATAACACTGCCCCTGACTGAATAGTGTTGGAAGCAGCTTCAACCATGCTTGAGTGAATTCCCTTGCATCTGTAGATTCTGAAAAGATTCTCCTCTAATCAACTGAGTTCTCAAAGAGATTTGTCAAATCTTGACATAATTGTCCCAGTTTGACTGCATTTGAGGGGTCGAATATCGACTTGAATGCCTCAGATTGGATGAACACTTACTCAACGGAGTATTCAACATACTTTGTGTTTCTACACAACAGAGTACTACCATTGAAATATCTGGCCCATGCTTAACAGAGTCTCGATAAACCATTTCCTCACCTCATGCTCACGGAGAAATGAGAAACTCAAAGTTTTGAAGACAACACCTCCTCAGGGTAATTGACTTACGTCTTGAAAGTAGGTTAGTACACAACTGTGCTTCTCAACTTGAACTGCTTCGTTCTCCAATCAGATACTTGAAGAAATACGTCCCTCAGGACCAACTGGAAGTAATGCGCCACTGCTCGATAGTGACTTTGGGAAATCAACTTTTGCAATCTGCTTCAGATCATTTCTCAAACTAGTTCTTTTACTCAACAAAGTCAATAGAAGGTTTGCCCCAAATTAAGATCATTCTCAAAAATAACTTACCTTTCAACGGTATCCTGAAGCAATTTGTCCCTTGAGATAATCAAACTTCCATCTGATGCTCATTATGCAAGCTCACTTGATGTTTAAGCACTTACTCACATGGAAATAATGTTTATTCTAAGAATGATAATTCTAATGCAACGCTCATGTTTGTCTTGATGTTTAAAAACTTTTTATTAAAAAGATGTCAAAACATCGAATTTTTCTTGTGCAAAAGAAAGTAAAAAAGATGGAGTGATACCAACTCGAAAGTTTTATCAAGCCTCCTAGGAGTTAGATTACCCTACTCTCATGTTTTGCTTCGAATTAACCCGTGCTTCAATTAGGACTTTTAAGGGTTATAACATGGTCTGGTTCACAATTTTTTAAAAAAAAGGATTTAAGGCTTAAAATATTTGGTGCTTACCCATTCTAATGTTCTCCATTCCTACGTTCAGTTAACTCTATACGAGCACTCATCTCTTGGAAGGAGTTTATGATGGTTAAGGAATCAAACGGGGTTTTTTGGACATGTAGTCACTCACTTTCTCATCCTTCTGGTTTATCATCACACGACTTTTTTCTTGCTCGACAAATTTCATCGTCCCTTTTTCATTACTTTGCTATTTCTATGCCTAAGTCGTTTATTATTATTATTATTATTATTATTATTATTATTATTATTATTATTATTATTATTATTATTATTATTATTATTATTATTTATCGACTTGGTGGGCTTTCTTTATTTCCTTTTGAACAAGTCGTTGATCTTTATGTCATCTTCGATTTGTTGGAAGTGATTGTGACTTCTCGAGTCCTTGGTAGATGAGGGATAACCATTGTTATATTGTCATCTACTGACCTCCTGATGTGTGAGAGATACCCATTGGGATATCTTCAATTGATGCAAACTCCTAATAAGTGAAGGTTAGCCATTGCTATTTTGAATTTCCTAAGCCTTTTAATGCATAACCATTGTTGTATCCTTAGATGCACACTCCTAATGAGTTCTGAATGCTTGATCAGATTAACTGAACACTACCCGCCCCTGGGTTCAAAAATAAGGTTTTTTCTAAATAGAAAACAAACTCCTGCTTTGAAGGCTCAAAGGAGTCAACAAGGGTCTATCTCCCTTATATCTCAGGTGTTTAGGAATTGAAATAAGGCTTGTACATCGTCAGTAGGGTTTTACTCAAAAGCATACCGTTTGAGATTATAGGTATATTTCTCATCATCCTCCCGCCAAAGATTTTTTCTTTGTTCACAAGAGTTGAGTATCAAAAGAAAAAAAGAGAAAGAAAAGGAAAAAAAACATTTAGAGTGAATATGAATGGATTAATTCAAGACAAACATATTCAATGCATTATGATTAATATTCAAAAATAAGCAAGGTTTACATACAAGAAAGTACTGAACCAAACAAGAAAGATTATAAATGAGAATGCAAATGTAATTTGAAATTGCCATGTTGAGAAGACTAGTCTCTGTATGGACTTATTGCTTCAGAAGATACTCTGGCAGTCTTGACATTCACTAAATCAAAGGAGACTTCAAATCTGACCGTCTGGTACGAAATTGATGACCTTTGCACTAAGCAAGCTTTACACTTCATCTTTGAATGGTTTATAACCTTCAGTTGAATGGCCAGGTGCCCCAACATGGTAATCACATCGGATTCCCTCAATAGATGTGATGAATGCTTTATCAAGAGAATTTGCATAAACTGCATCACAAAGTATTTTCTACTACAGAGAAGAAATTTCAGCCATCTTCTACTACACAAAAGAAAAAAATCTAGAACCTGTAACAAGATCTTCTATTACACAGAAGGAAATGAACTTCATCTCCTACTTCACAAAAGAGAAGTTTTAGAAACTGAATTCTGGGAAATCTCCTTCTTCACAAAATAATCTTCGTCTTCTACTACACAGAAGCAAGAACCAACAACCATACCAAAGGATCTTCTACTACACATAAGAAAATAAACTATGAATGTAGAACTCAACCTTTGAGGTATTTTCCTTCTACATAGTAGCAGATGTTAAGATCTAGATATCTCATGCTTCTTCATCATAGAAGCATCACCCCATATTCTACTACACAGAAGAAGTATTCAGCTGAGGAGAAAGAGTCTGAAATGATTTACCAAACATGGACTGAACCTTAGAAAAGATGTCAGACAAGTGTCAGACTTCATACTTCAACCCCTTGTAGTTTTCAATATTATAACCAGGTGCCTCAGAATGGGAGACACATCTAGAATTTGCGTCGAAATGAGGAAAGAGGTTTGTGGGAGGAGGACTCAAAGAACAAAGCTTTTACCAATTGAACTTCCAACAGACGAGGAAGTAACTAGATGGAAGGAATTTGGATTGCATCAACATGCTTCTCAGGTTTCTTCTGTCATTGCTGATAAGATTTTCCCCATGGGTTCACTTGGAGACCAGAAACTAGTTGTTGACGAGAAAATACGGGAACACGAAGTTCTGGGTGAGACCCACAAAGTATCTCTCGATTTGAAAAATGTCCCATAGGCTGTCAGCACCTTCTGCCCGAAGAAATCTTTACCTTTTCTAAAGATTTTGGTCCAAGCAATCACTACCCTCTTTAGTATCTCAAGATCTTCCCCTTTCATGCAAAACACTGATTCATTGATTTCGCTGCTTTTATGAGGACTCCGCATAGCATACCCTAGCTGGTGTAGGGCAAGAACCTAGTTATAGTTAATCACTCCTTGTGTCCCCATGAGAGGGAAGTTTTAGAAGCCTAAAAAACTGTTAATAACTGCAATACTATCAAGTCGATGCCTATACCATGTAATGTCAAAAAAGGTGAGAGCCATGAGCTTTGTGGCCCAAGTACAAGTGCTTTGAGTAACCACGAACGGTCCTTTGGTCGACAGCTGATACATGAACCATTTGTACAACAATGGCACGCATCACACCACAACTCCTTTCTTACCATACCTGGAATGGATAGAAAAGTAAGTGTTGGTCAGGATAGTCGATACCAAATTCGGTTTCATGAACACACAAATAGCTGTCAGATCTACCAACTTCTCAACATTAGGGAAAATAACTAGGCCATAAATCAAAACCGCTAGAAGAGCGTTGAACTCGACCCACAGACACTTAATTTCCATTTATATAGCTTTGCATATCAGAAAATCCTTAGAGAGACCACTGGTTGTACTTCTGTTCCTCCAATTGCCTTTCACATCACTCAGACTCAAATAAAGTGCCTTAGAGATGGATTTATAATCGGGCTCATTTGGAACACATGAAAAGGTAATATGATCAGTGACTTTGATCCCTGGAATATAAGAATACTCCTCAAGAGTCGGAGCTAGTTGATAATCTTGAAATGTGAAACATTGCAGTTCTGGATCATAGAATTGTAACAAAGTGTGAAGAGCTCTATGCTGCACATGAACATCCAACAAGGGAAAAAGATTGATGTACCGTGTGCTAAAGGCTTGTGAATTCGGATAAACCACCGCCCCACTCAACTCTTTCAAACGAGGCCAACTGAAAATACTGAACTTGTAATCGAAAATGTATCTGGCGTCTCTCTTGACAACATCATGGTTGTTTGCCATTTTTGGTACATACGTCTACTCTAAAACACCCTGGAAATGAAATGCAAATGCAGGTTAACTTTTTTAGACATATACATTTGTTTTACATTTCTTTTGTAAAAATAAATATGCCATGATGCAAGGTGCAATAGCTCATGGAATCAAGGTTTCTGACATCAAAAATTCGTTGTACTATTTCTGGATGCACCGAGAATACCAAGATCAAAAGTTAGAAACATAAACCACAGAAAACCAAGTCACCAACAAAACACGATCACAAATAGAACAAGGTCACCATCAGAACAAAGTCACCATTGGTACCTGTAAAGACTATCCCCCCACTCACGGGTAAAGACTAGGCCAGGGTAAGCCAATGGTAACTCAAAATCACGGGTTCGTCTGAAAGCACTACTATCAAGCCACATACGTGGATGACGATTACACCCCATTTAAACCTCATCTGAGCGTAGACGACATGACCATGCTAGTAGGACCTTCGTCCAATAGCCGTCGTGTTCTACTATATTCCTAGGTTTCCTAGATAATGCACTCTAGCCTGGATACTAGGCCTTTTACCTCATAGTAACACCAATCCAACATGGAAAACCAGAAGCCATCATAACAGATAACTAATATGGAAAGCAATAAAATGAAATGCAAACATATGATCAGATGATCATGTACAAATGAATAAACTGAAAGCATAAAAATAAACACCCAAAGAAAAGAAAACAACAGCTAGGAGCGACTCCAAGATGGACCAACAATTGGTCAATCTAACCCCAATGAAGTCGCCAGCTGAACAGGTTCAATTAGGAAATGGTCCCTAGTGAAGTCGCCAGCTGAAACAACCAACTGAACAAATCATCGAGAAGAAATCAATGAAGTCGCCATCAAACATTTTTTATCCCACAGGAAGGGAAAGGTAAACACCGAGTAAACCTGAGAAGGGTGAAATCACGATCAAACGGCTGAGAGATTGGGTAAGGTAGTCTGTTACGGGAGGGAAATGTATTAGCACCTATAATATGGTGGGAGAACTGACTTGGGTGTTTTGTGTTTTATTGCAATTGTTGCGGATAGCAAGAGTCACCACCGACTTTTCTTTTATCCAATAAAGGAAAGGGTGAAAAGAACATGAAAGACTTTTGATATATTTTCTTGAGTTCGGGGGTGTTGCACCCCAAAATTTTCCCTCTCATTCTACTTAACACATGCCCATTGAGGTCCTCAACTTGCCCAAGGATGCCCAAGAATTAATCAGACAAATTCTCTCCTAAAGCAATGAACCCCTAATTAGGATTTCCATTTTCATCAAGATGGGTGAGAACCAAAGGTCTCAAATCCTTTCCATAGTCCTAGTATGTCCTCAAGATCATCCATGCCAAGTTTCATGCCTCGCACAAAAAGTTTGCTCAGTCAACTACTCAAATGCCTGAGAATCAACTGTACTAGGTCAAAAGTCAACTGTGACCCACATACAGTCAAACATCAAACGCGCTCACAATACACCTCACAGATCCAGCCCTTAGATCATCACGTGGCCCAGATCCAAGTGTCTAACAAAAGTAGCACATGGTGAACCCCCAGATGAGAGCCTCACTGAATCACGTGTTGGCAGATGGGTCAGCAATCTTGGGCCTAACACAAATTCAAATCCACACCCCCAAATTGCTTCTCATATCAGACCCATTTTAATTTTTGTTTTAATTTCTTTATTACTTTTTTATTGTTTTAATTATTTATTCTAATTGTCTTAAAAAACCATTTTTTAATTAAACCATAAAATCAAGAAATCACAAAAATGTTAGAAATAGTTTTTTTATTAAAATTAATTTTGTTTAAAAAATAAATTAATTTAATTAGGGTAACTTGATTTGTTTTCCTTAATTAAAATTAATTAGAAATTAGGACTAATTTGCAAAATTCAACTTTACTTTATTTTCTTAAATAAAAATACAAAAAATATTTTAAGTAGATTCTTTAGGATATTTAATTTATTCTCGCACGCATTTATTTATTTTTTCCAATTAATGTAATTGCTCCGAGGTTTGTAATAGTTAATTAGGTTATTTACTGCCCTTTCCTGTTCTACTGTTCAAATCCCCAAAGTTTTTGGTTATGTAATCCCCCTCCCCAAAGCCTTGTAATAGGTAGGTTTAAACTTTTCGCACTTTTACTTTCCGTCATTATAATCTGTTAGATGATTGATAATAGGATTGTATGTGAAAGATAAATCAATGTTTAAAATAGTAGAAAGCCCTAATTGTGCAAAGATAATTGACTGAAAAAATAAACACTTGCACATGCTCACTCCTAGGGTTTCTCCCCACTTCGGTTACCTTCGAAAAACGATCACTATTCTCAAAACATGAGAATTTTTAGTGGATGTCCTCTAATTCAAAATATCACTAGTCCCTCGATGACCCTTTCGACGTTGCCTCGGTAAATAAGTGATCTTAGAACTTTAGGACAGTTACTAAGAGATCTCGCCCTGTTGCCTTAAGTGACAGTAATTGTTCCTTTCGATTGTCCCTTAAACTCCAACGGTGGAGCTACCTACTCCTTAATAGTAGGATAGCGCTGTCTAAAGGAAATAAGAAAAATGAACAGTCTTTTTCGAGTAGGTAGAAACTCTTAAGTACTTGCTAAAAAACAACTTTTTACACCCTACACTTTCACACTCTTTTCAACTAAAGTTTTCAAAAACACTTTATCACACCCTTGAGGACTGATACAAGGGTTACCATAAAGTGAAACGCCGCACTAAGGCATTTTCAAAACTTTTCAAAACACACACAAAAGAAATTTAAAAATGAGCAAGTACCTAAGAGCCCATGGAAAACCATGGATAGAAAGGGTGTTAACACCTTCCCTTTCTATAATCTACCCTCCGTACTCAAACATCTCAAAAAAGGTTTTTTCTATTCTTTTTCCCTTTTCCCTTGTTGGATAAAATAAAATATGGTGGAGACTCTTGCTTACCATACATTTGCGAACAAAAAACACAAAACCAATAATAACAAAAAACAGTCAATTCTGCCACCGTATTACAGAACTGACGACTCTGTTGGGGGTAATTATAAAGTGGGGTTTACCTTAGGATCTAGGTCATTCTTAATTTCTCCTTTGGCTTGTCTTGTTTGATTTACTTTTAAGGGTATCTGTTTGGGTTGTTTGGATCCTAAACCCATATCGAGGAATTCCTTTTAGGTAAGTAGCAATAAACTGTGAGGGAGCTGTGCGGGGTATACCGACACGGTTGAAACAGTAGCTATGTTGATGCAATACTTTGGTGTGTACCGATAGCCCTTGAGTAATCAAGGAGAATACAGGGCCGCTGCATGGTATCATAAAGCGTCAACTAACCTTAACACCTTAATTGACCAACTTGGCTTTTTAGGACGTAGTGAGATAGTCGTCTTTGGTGTAAACCTAAAGTCGATTGATACTCAATGCTACACTCATTGAGGTTTGACTCTTGAGTTTTGTTTGGTGACAAGTCAATTGTCTATCGGAACGAAATTTGGGGGAAAGATCGGTGATATTGATATCCCTTAGAACCCGGTTACTATATTTAGGATAGGTTGAACCAACCCAACTTCAAGAGGGTATTACCTTAAAATCCATCCAAGCCTTAAACCTAAGGTCTCTGTGATTTTCTTGTGTTTTCTATATCTTCTATATCTAAGCATAATCATGAAATCATAACATAGCATATCATACTAACCATTTCAAGGATTCCCAGCGTTTATTTTTGTCTTGTTTTGTAGGACATGGCCCTCGCCCGCAGATTCACTATCCAAGTCAGTCTAGTAAAGGTAACTCCTCAGCTTAAGGAGTTAGTATCAAGGGTTCCTAAAAGCTCTCCCCTCACTGAAAGGCGTGGTCGACTTCTCAGCTTGGTCACCTCAAACCCTGATGAAGAAATGTTAAAATTGCTCTTTCAATTCTTTGACCCTCTACATCACTGCTTCACTTTTCCAGATTACTAGTTAGTGCCTACTATGGAGGAGTTTTCTCTGTTACTAGGGGTGCCTATCCTTAACAAGGTACCTTTCAATGGTATGGAAAGAGACCCTAAACCTGAAGATATTGCTAAAGCACTGTCCTTACAACGGTCTGACATAGTAGCAAATTGGGAAACCAGGAGAGGTGTAAAGGTTTTTTTTGGCTAAGTTCTTGTTTGAGAAAGCTCATCATTTTTGGGATACCCTAGACTTACAAGCTTTTGAAGAGGTGTTAGCCCTTCTCATCTATGGGATGGTGCTATTTCCTAATCCGGACCAGCTCATAGACGTGAATGCGGTTAAGGGTTTCCTGTCACGCAATCTGGTACCTACTCTGCTGGGAGATATCCTACATTCTTTGCATACTCGCACTATAAAGAAAAGAGGGACCCTTATGTGTTGCACTCCTATTTTGGCTAGGTGGTTTATTTCGCACCTACCCCAACCCGTCTTGAAGAATGAACAGGTTTTGAGATTGTCTCATAGGCTAATGAATCTTACACATTCAAGTATTCATTGGTGTCCTCGATCCTCGAAGAACATTACCATCATTGATCGATGCGGAGAATTCCCTAATCTCCCTCTCTTAGGAATTAGGGAAGGAATCACTTACAATCCTTGTTTGGCACTGCGATAGTTTGGATATGCGAGAAGGGATGGTCCTCATGATACACTTATCCAAGGAATCACCTTTGACTATGAGATTGATGCCCAGGGTTACCGTAAAAGGTTCATGCGAGCTTGGGGCATGGTACATAGGGTTGATAGAAAGACACTAGGGCACAAGAATTCCATCCCTATTGAGCCTTATCTCAAATGGGTACGAGCCCGTGCTCAAAGTTTTTTGATGCCTTACCCCGCCATCCTACCCATGATTATGGAACCGGTTGCTAAAGGAGACACTCCTTATCTTGTTGTTCATCCTGACATGCCAACTGATCATGAGGAGTTACAAAAATCATTGGTTCAACTTAAAGAGGAGCAGGATACATTTGAAGCTCAATTCTACGCCAGCGAGAAGAAAGTCCTAGAACTCACTAGGCTACTTCATGAGGAGAGGAATATAAATACCTACATTGCACCAAAGAGGATGCGCTTATGGGAAAGCTAATTTTCTTTTGCTTTAAGTTTTATTTTGTTTGATTGTACGCCTAAAGGGCACTCTTTGTAACAATTCGAACTTATTAATACAATTAACATGTGTTTCTTTTAGTTAAGCAAATTTTAGCCTTTAAGAATCCTTGAAATAATTGCTTACACATATCATCCATGACATTGCATAAATAGGTTTCTCATCTTATTCGCTGTTTATTTCAGCAATAATGACTTCTGAACAAAGTATCAAGGATCTCCCGGCACAAAATGCCCAATTTCAGCAAATGTTCGTAGCTTTGGCTAAAGGACAGGAAGATCTGAAGGCCCTTATTCTGAAAGATAGAAAGAAGAAGACGAAGAAGACCGTTGGTGTCCTGAATCTGGGCAGAAGATTCAGGGGACCGTTGAAGCAAACAGTTGATCTAACCTCTTCATCCAAAGAAGGGGAGAACCAAGAGGGTGAAACAAGGGAGGAAGACCCTAGTCAAGGGTTTTCGAGGATGAATCTGATTACAATGATGAACAGTATCCTCCCACTGAGGATAAATACAAACAGTTAGAGGATCGTCTGAACGCAATGGAGATCCAAAGAGTACCAGGGCTGGATTTTGAAGAGCTGAGTATGGTATCTGGGGTTGTCATCCCACAGAAGTTTAAAGTTCCGGTATTTGCAAAGTATGATGGGGTTTCTTGTCCCAAGCTTCATCTCCGTTTTTATGTGAGGAAGATTCAGCCCCACACTGCTGATAGGAACTTGTGGGTCCATTTCATTCAAGACAGTCTGTCCGGGACTCAACTTGAGTGGTTCTATCTACTAGAGGGAGTCAATGTTCGCAACTGGGAAGATCTGGCTGCTGCTTTTTATAAGCAGTATCAATATAACGCTGACCTTGCTCCTACCCGTACTCAAGTCTAGAGTATGTCTATGGGTGCAAGCGAAGGTTTTAAGGACTATGCGCAGAAGTGGAGAGATTTGGAAGGGAGAGTCCAATCCCCCTTATCTGATAGGGAGTTGGTATACATGTCTCTTGGTATGCTATCTGGTCCGTTCTTCAATCACTTGATTGGTAGCTCCTTAAATGGTTTTATTGAGCTGATATTGACTGGAGAAAGGGTAGAAGCTGGGATCCGGAGTGGCAAGATCCAGAAAGACACCTCTTCAAGTACAGTGAAAAAGCCTTTCATGGGTAAGAGGGAGGTCAATGCTATTTACAATCCAAGAAGTCAGAATAGAACCGAGCACCGTCCAATGGTAGGGGCTGTGATGATACCTAGGCTTGTGGCTACTCAACAACGAAATAATCAGCAAAGGGTAGAAAGACCTCAAAGGCAGTTCACCCGGATCAATATGACGTTGTCTGAGGTTTTACCCCATCTGTTAAAATCTAATTTGTCAACCTTAAGGGAGGCTCCCAAGAACCCCAACACCATATCTCCTTGTTACAATCCAAACGCTCGGTGTGCTTACCATTCTGAGAGTCCAGGCCACGATACAAACAACTCTTGGGCTCTGAAGAATAAGATACAGGATCTGATTGAAGCAAAGGATATTGAGTTTGATGCTTCTGAGATGCCTAATGTCATAACTGCTCCTATGCCCAAGCACAACCGTGGTGTTAATTCCGTTGATACTGATCTATTCGTTACTTCTGTTGATGAAATTTCCACTCCTCTCATGATCGTCAAGAAGAATTTGTTGCTAGTCGGTTTATTTCTGAGTTGTGGTAAAGGTTGCCACATGTGTTTATCTCTGCCTTCTGATTGTTATTTGTTGAAAGCAGCTGTCCAGCGCCTGATGGATAACAAAGAGATTTTGTTCGAAAAGACTCTGTTTCCAACTGTTCTACATGAAGATGTTACTATCATAACCATTTCCACCAATCCTTCCAAGGTCTCCTCCAAAAGACCTGTTAGGATTACATCTGCTCCAAGAATTGCTCCATTAATAATCACTTTTCCTGGCCCTGTACCATACTCCTCGGACAAAGCTGTTCCTTGGAATTATGGTGCTGATATTTACTACCATGGCGTCAAGCAGGATTTGTTGACCATTAAAAACGAAAAAGCTGAAGAGGCTGATCCTGATATCAGTAACATTATCGGGACCAACAAAGTTACTCGAAGTGGAAGTGTTTTCTCTCCCGAGATCTCCCCGAAGACTGTTGCTAAGCCTGTTGTTATTCCATCTGTTGTTCCGGCTAGTACTTCTGCTACTACTCCCATCCTTACTCCAGTTGTTACCCATGCCGATGAGTCATCTGGGACTCGGGGAAAAGAAGTTGTAGGTGAGCCCGCTCGGACGGAGGCACCTAGAAAAGTTATTTTTGAATCCTCTAAACAAGAAATGGAGGAGATTTTAAAGATAATCAAGAAGAGAGACTACAACATGGTCGAATAGCTGGGGCAGACCCCTTCGAAGATATCAATGCTAGATTTGCTATTGTGTTCCGAGGCCCATGCAAAGGCTTTTATTACATTTCTCAAGACTGCGCATGTACCGCAAGAAACCTCCACCGACTAATTCAAGGATTGTGTGGCTAGTTTGACTGCTGATAATGGGTTGGGTTTTTCTGATGCTGATTTGACACCCAAGGGGAGAAAGCATAATGATGCTCTGCATGTCTCTGTCGAATGCAAGGGCACTACTATGGCCCATGTGCTAGTGGACACTGGATCGCCACTGAATGTTCTGCCCAAGAAGGCTCTTGATAGGCTAGATTGTGAAGGCTTGACCTTAAAACCCAGTAACATTGTGGTGAGGGATTTTGACGGTTCAAAAAGAATGGTGCACGGGGAGGTGGACATCCTTGTCAAAGTGGGTTCCCATACCTTTGAATCCACCTTCTACGTGATGGATATCGGGCCATCTTATTCTTATTTGTTAGGTCGTCCTTGGATCCATGAAGCTGGAGCTGTTACTTCTACGTTGTACCAAATGTTGAAGTATCCAGTGAAGGGAAAGATTGTCACCGTGCATGGTGAAGAGGAGTACATGGTAAGCCATCTGAACTCTTTCAAGTATGTGGAGATGGACAGTGAGTTCATAGAGACCCCTTGTCAAAATTTTGAAGAGGTTCCCCAGATTATGGCATCAACCGAGACTATCACCAGTGTGCTGAAGATCACCAGACCTCCTTTGAAGATGGCTTCTCTCAAGGACGCGAGAGCAGTAGTTGAAGAAGGTGGGTGTACCATTTGGGGACAGCTCCCTGATTTTCCTTACAAAACTGACAAATTTGGTTTGGGCTTTACTTTAGGAGCTCAAAGGGTTGTTCGGCGTGCTCGGGCTGGAGGACCTCCCCTACGCATCAGCAATCGTGGGGTAAATGCTATAGAAGATAATGATGAGGATTCTGATATTGACAGCTGGATCTACCCTACTACCAACGGGGGACCTAGTAACTGGACGACCAAAGATTTTGTGCCGATTACTTTTGTTTAGAAGTAATTGTCTTACTTGTTTTTTTTTTCCGGATTTGTAATAAACAATATAAACTATATGGCCTTGTGTCTTACCCGAGGCAAAATGGTTTATTTGTGAGGGTTATTATATGTCATTATCATATGTCATCAATAAAACATTGGACGTTCTTGCATACAAATTTTGCGCTATTTGTTTTTCTTTTCTGCTTTTCACTTTATCAATACAGCTATGCTCTTAAACACACTCACATATTAAACTGCAGATCCATATCCACTATGGATCCCATTGATAATAGTTCTGCTATTTCCAGTTATAACTTCGAAAATCCGATCAAGCAAGCCGAGGACGAAGGTGAGGAAGATTGCGAGGTACCTGGAGAAATTGCTAGACTGCTACAGCAAGAAGAGAGGGCTATACAACCTCATGAAGAGCCAGTTGAGACAATAAACTTAGGTACAGAGGTATATAAAAAAGAAGTCAAGATTGGCACAAATCTAGAGCTTAGTGTCAAACAGCGGTTGGTACAGATGTTGCATGACTATGTCGAGATCTTCGCCTGGTCATATGAAGACATGCCTGGTTTAGACACTGATATTGTGGTACATCGTCTGCCGACTAAAGAAGATTATCCTCCAGTTAAACAGAAGGTCCGTCGTATGCGCCCTGAAATGTCAGAGAAGATCAAAGCAGAGGTGATGAAACAATTCAACGTTGGGTTCTTAGTTGTCACCTCTTATCCCCAATGGGTGGCCAACGTAGTTCCGGTGCCTAAAAAAGACGGTAAAGTACGAATGTGTGTGGACTACAGAGACCTGAACAGGGCAAGCCCAAAAGATGAATTTCCGCTGCCCCACATTGATGTTCTGGTTGGAAACACCGTGCAACACAAGATCTTTTCCTTCATGGATGGTTTCTTTGGCTACAACCAGATCAAGATGGCACCCAAAGACATGGAGAAGAAAACCTTCGTCACACAGTGGGGCACTTTCTGTTACAAGGTGATGCCTTTTGGGTTGAAGAATGCTGGGGCAACCTATCAGCGAGCCATGGTCGCTTTATTCCATGATATGATTCACCATGAGATAGAGGTCTATGTTGATGACATGATAGCCAGGTCTCAAACCGAGGAAGAACACCTTGATCATCTACAAAAGTTGTTTGACAGGTTGAAGACATACAAGTTGAGGTTAAATCCGAATAAGTGCACCTTCGGGGTAAGGTCTGGTAAACTTTTGGGGTTTATCGTCAGTGACAAAGGTATTCAAGTAGACCCTGCAAAGGTGAAGGCCATACAAGAGATGTCGGCTCCCTGTACGGAGAAGGAAGTTAGAGGTTTCTTGGGACGCCTAAATTATATCGCCAAGTTCATTTCACATCTGACTTCTACTTGTGAGCGGATCTTCAAACTCCTGAAGAAAGATCAAGTGGTAAAGTGGAATGACGAATGCCAAGTCGCCTTTGACAGAATCAAGGAATACCTTCAAGAACCTCCCATTCTGATGCCTCTGATTGAAGGAAAACCTTTGATAATGTACTTAACAGTGCTAGATAACTCAATGGGGTGTGTGCTGGGGCAACATGACGAGTCTGGTCAAAAAGAGCACGCAATATACTACCTTAGCAAAAAGTTTACTGACTGTGAGACAAGATACTCACTGCTCGAGAAAACTTGTTGCGCTTTGGCATGGGCTTCTCGCCGACTAAGACAGTATATGATGACTCACACTACTTTGTTGATATCTAAGATGGATCCAATCAAGTACATCTTCGAGAAGCCCGCTCTTTCCGAAAGAATAACAAGATGGCAGATGATCTTAACTGAATACGATATCCAATGTACAACCCAGAAAGCAATCAAGAGAAGTGTATTGGCTGATCATTTGGCTCATCAGGTCGTGGATGACTACCAGTTCATGAATTTTGAATTCCCGAATGAGAATATTATGCTAGTGACTGACTATGAAGAACCTGGACCGGATGAAGGACCTGAAGAAGGATCCCGATAGACCATGGTTTTCAACGGGGCCTTGAATGAACTCGGTAATGGCATTGGTGTTGTAATCATATCCCCCGAGGGCTGCCATACTCCTTTCACTGCCTGACTATGCTTCAACTGTACCAACAACATGGCAGAGTATGAAGCATGCATCATGGGTCTCAAAGCTGCTATTGACCTGAGGATCAAATTCTTGAGCATTTTCGGGGATTCAGCCTTGGTGATAAGTCAGATCAAAGGAGAGTGGGATACGAAGCCCCAAAATATCATCCCGTACAAAGAGCACGTGCTGACATTGCTGCCACACTTTGAGGAGGTAACCTTTGAACATTTTCCACGAGAAAAGAATCAGCCAGCGGACGCGCTAGCTACCATGTCCTCTATGTTCAAGGTCAAGTGGGATAACGTGGCCCCTCAGATCACTATTGAAAGGTTGGAGGAACCGACATATTTCTACGAGATCGACACTAAAGGAGTAGCAGACAAACCTTGGTTCTATGAAGTAAAGAGATATCTCGAGGCTTAAGAGTATCCCGAGGGGGTATCTGTCAATAATAAGAAGTTTCTGAGAAGGTTCGCCGCGAAATTCTTCCTCAGTAATGGAATCCTCTACAAGCGCAACCATGACTCTACTTTACTTTGGTGTGTAGACAAGAGCGAAGCAGAGAGGATTATGACAGATCTACACGAATGTACCTTCGGAACCCATTCAAGTGGATATACCATGGCTAAAAAGATCCTATGGGCAGGATACTAATGGTCCTCTATGGAAGCAGACTTCTATCAGCATTCCCGAACTTGTCACAAATGCAAGATCTATGTTGATAAGGTGCATGTGCCTCCGGTTCCTTTAAATGTCTTGACGGCTCCTTGGCCCTTTGCAATGTGGGGCATTGACATGATCAGAGAGATTAGACCTATCGCTTCCAATGAGCATCACTTCATCCTGGTGGCCATTGATTACTTCACGAAGTGGGTTGAAGCTACCTCTTTTGCTACTGTTACCAAGAATGTTGTGGAGCGGTTTATCAAGCATAATCTGATATGTTGATACGGTGTACCAGAGAGAATCATCAATGACAATGGTACAAATCTCAACAACACAATGATCACCAAACTCTGTAAACAATTCAAGATCCAGCACCATAATTCTCCCCCCTACCGGCCGAAGATGAATGGCGTTGTTGAAGCTGCTAACAAGAACATCAAGAAGATTATACAGAAGATAACGGTGACATACAAAGACTGGCATGAGATGTTACCATTTTATCTTCACGGTTACCATACCTCAACACGTACTTCAACGGGGGAAACACCTTACTCTCTGGTATATGGTATGGAGGTTGTCCTACCTATTGAGGTCCAAATCCCTTTTCTGAGGATTATGAAGGATGCGGGTTTGAACAAAGACGACTGGATCCAGACTCGACTTGATCAACTGAGTCTTATCGATGAAAAGAGACTTACTGTTGTCTGTCATGGTCAAATGTATCAAAAACGAATGCTCAAGGCTTTCAACAAAAAGATCAGGCGCCAAGCATGTAAAGTCGGGGATCTAGTGATCAAACGCATCATACTACCGCAAGGTGATCCCAAGGGAAAATGGACTCCCATGTATGAAGGGCCATTTGTGATCAAAAGCATTTTTTTTGATGGAGCCATAATTCTGACCACCGTGGACGATGACGACCTCCCTCACCCTGTCAATGCGGACATAGTGAAAAGATACTACGCATAAATAAGACCCGCTAGGTTAATTGGCATAGGAAAAAATAAGGTCTTGCCGGCAAACCAAAAGGGTTCGGGCAAAAATTAGGGATGAAAACAAAAAAATCTGTACACCCGGCAAGTCAAAAACCTGAAAAGGCGACTTGGGCAAAAAAGGGTATCCCGGTGGACTGAAAACCCGAAAGGGCGGTCCAGAAAAAAGTTAGGGATTTAAAGCATATCACTATGTCCCATTGGATCACCTTGCGACCAGACATCAGCATCAACTATCAAGCTCAAACGGCACCAATCAATCCAGTCAGCTTCGGACAAGCAGCAAAGTGATGAGACGCTCGAAGACATGGCGACAATAGCAGAATTGAAACTCAATGGGATTATTACACATAGTTGTTTTCTTCCCTTTGTACACAATATTGTATATCTTTCATTTTCACGACGACATTCTCTTACTAGAACGTCAGCTTCCTTGTACAAAAACGCCTATTATAGGCCAACTTCAAAAATTAATACAAGTCGTTTTTACAAAACCATTTGTTATTCTTTTTTCTGTTTTATTTTGCAAAAACGTCCAATGATTTATTCTTGACATATGCATTTGAATATGATTTCTATTCACAAATATTTGCATAAGAAACGGAAAGACAATTGCTTATAACTTAAGGAACAGGGGCAAAGCTAAAAAAACCATGTCAATCCCGACAGTTACTCCTTCCGGCAGGTACAGGGGTAGGGACAACTTTGAAACGAAGTCACCATTACATGCGAACCCGTGACGTCTACACTTCCCACAGAGTAGAGGCAACCAAAGCTTTAACATCGGCTTCCCCAAACAGGAGTTACTTTCCCCAAAAAAGTTCCTTCAGAGAGCCGACATCTATTTCCCCAACCAAGTTTTATAATTGCAAGCGGTTCATAAAGTTTTCTCCCGAGCAGATTTTATTTCTATGAATACATAAGCTCAATTCCCAAAAGAGTTTATTCCTCCAGCTACGGAAGTTCATCCCCCAGCGGAGTTCATTTCTCTGAATCGGAAAAATCTTCCCACAAAGCATCTCCTCTCTCAAACAGAGTTATTCCCCTGCAGAGTTATTCTCAAGCAGAGTCTCTCCCCGATAGAGTATTCACAAACTGAAAGGAGTAAATCCATGACATAGTCATCTCCGTTCACCATCCCCAGCGGAAGTAGAAGAACCACTTCTTCTACAACCGCCAAGAATTCAATTTCCAGTACTCTCTAGCAGCAGTCAGGGATTTATTTTCCCAGACTCGGATATGTCACAATAGCATTTCATGTTCATACATCATGACGTGCGCATATATATTGCATACAACATAATCTCATTTATTTTGAGAACATCATCACACAATGCATTTCATGCATCGCATATAATTAATCTTGTACCTTTTCAGGAAAGATGGTTATCATCAACAATTCCAACAGTTCAAGACTAAATCCATGAAGCTATACATGTCATATCTGCAGACAACTAATGGAAAATCAGTTCCCGAAACCAAACGGGTCAACTAATCTACGCGATCAAATAATACAACCCTACTACCCAGGCTTTTGTCCCAAAGCAGCCATACTACCCAGGCTTTATTCCGAAGTAACCCTACTACCCAGGTTCCTTCTCACAGCCCTACTACCCAGGCTTTATTCCGAAGTAACCCTACTACCCAGGTTCCTTCTCACAGCCCTACTACCCAGGCTTTATTCCGAAGCAACCCTACTACCTAGGTTCCTTCTCACAGCCCTACTACCCAGGCTTTATTCCGAAGTAACCCTACTACCCAGGTTCCTTCTCACAGCCCTACCACCCAGGCTTTATTCCAAAGTAGCCCTACTACCCAGGCTTTATTTCGAAGTAACCCTACTACCCAGGTTCCTTCTCATAGCCTTACTACCCAGGCTTTATTTTCGAAGTAACCCTACTACACAGGTTCCTTCTCATAGCCCTACTACCCAGGCTTTATTTAGAAGTAACCCTACTACCCATGTTCCTTCTCATAGCCCTACTATCCAGGCTTTTATTTCTAAGTAACCCTACTACGTAGGTTATTTCTCATAGCCCTACTATCCAGGCCCCTTTTTATGAATTACCTGGTGCAGTTTTACATGGACTTGTCCCGAGAAAGCCCTATACAGGCTCCTTCCCTTTTATCTCCGGACAACAGTTTACAACACTATAAAACCTGGACCCGACAAGATACGGTCGATTTCATATTCCCCAGTAAGTCGCTGTGAAGCCTGGAATACGACCAGATAGCAGTCAACTTTATCATCCTTAACCAGTCACTGTGAAGCCTGGACCCGACCAGATAACAGCTCACTTTTGTCTCATCAATCAAGAGTTAATTCCCCAGTAGAGTAATGGACAACCAAAGCTCCTAGACTCTATTTCCTAGGACATAAATCAACATTCCTCGACGAAGTCGTCCCCAACGGAAGGTACAAGAATTCTCACAAAGGAATCTCTTATGCAACCGATATCTTCTCGATGGTATCTTTAAGCCCATCTTCGACGACTCTCCGTCACATTCTCAAGATGGCGTCTTTAAGCCCATCTCCGACGATTTTTAGTCATCTTCTCTAAATGGCATCTGTAAGCCCATTCCCGACGTCATCAACCATCAGTATTACTTCATGCGAGTGCAAATTTCTAGGTACTCTAGTGTTCAATAATCTTCCACCTTCAGATCACGAAAGGCAGACAAGCCAATGTACATCCTCAAGTATAAGAAGATTGAACAGGGGCAGTTGTTGCACCCTAAAATTTGCCCCCTCATTCTACTCAACACATGCCCATTGAGGTCCTCAACTTGCCCAAGAATGCCCAAGGATGCCAAAGAATTGATCAGACAAATTCTCTCATAAAGCAATGAACCCCTAATTAGGGTTGCCATTTTCATCAAGATGGGTGAGCTCCAAAGTCTCAAATCCTTTCCGTAGTCCTAGTATGCCCTCAATATCACCCATGCCAAGTTTCATTCCTTGCAATAAAAGTTTGCTCAGTCAACTGCTCAAATGCTTGAAAATCAACTATACTAGGTCAAAAGTCAACTGTGACCCACATACAGTCAAACTTCAAGGTTTTTGGCCAACATCAACATTTTTAAGTAATATCCATCATTTGATCAAGGGTTGATCATGATTCCTCAAGGAATGCTCCTAATTCATCAAAACTCAAAAGTTGCTAAATTAGGGTTCCTATAGGAAAAGTCAACCAAACTTTGACCAGGCATAACTTTCTCATACTTTATCAGAAATTTCTCATCCAAGGCTCATTTTGAAGAGAATCCAATTCCCTACAACTTCTCTTCAGCCCTCAAGTTCAAGAAATGCACTCATGAAAAGATATAAATTCGAACATTATAGGTCCACGACCTATGGGACCCTCCATGCGTTATTCACTTATTTATTTAATTTATTT
Organism: Vicia faba; assembly: GCA_948472305.1. Lineage (NCBI taxonomy): Eukaryota > Viridiplantae > Streptophyta > Magnoliopsida > Fabales > Fabaceae > Vicia > Vicia faba. The sequence goes on along the minus strand of OX451741.1, from coordinate 781,458,393 downwards.
TGATTTTATTTATTTAAAATTCATATAAAATCAAATTAAATAAAAAATAAATCAAATTAATGGGATAAGATTTGTTTTGGCATTGATTGAATATCTCATGAGCTGTCAAATAAAGAATAAAATCGTGCAAGCTCAAAACAAGAGGAAATCTTCAAATATGGAAAGATTGGAATCAAAATTCATGACCATTATATCTTGGATTCTTTCTAATTCTAATGACCTAGATTGATTCTATTACATATAACAAAGCATTTGCAACCCTAAGGACAGATTTTTATGCGCAACCTGCCTCCCACAAAGCAAGAACAAATTTCAAACTTTTTGTCAAAAAGTGTTGATCACATATCCCTCCATAGACCGTTTCAAGCAATTCCAAGGACACAACAACACTCCTGGATATTCACTGAATCTATCCCACTCATTCCCAAGCCTCAAAGCATCAAGAATCAGGCATAATAACAGTCACGATTTGCTCTTTTTTTTGAAAATTGTTTTCCTTAATTCTAGCATTATAAACATGTTTTAATCATTTATTCATTCTTATTATCATGTTTGCAATATGTTTGGATGATTTCATTTGAGTTTACGCATAGGAGTCGTGAAACACCATTCTTAGGGTTTCAAAGCATGTTTTAGGGCTTTTTGATATATGTTAAATTAGTCCAAACCAAGGGTATATTCAGGATCAATGGTTAATTTCCAATCGACCCACGCCCTTGGTTGAGATTTATCATGCCTATGCTGCATTTTGGGAGTGTCACGGGTTATAGCAATGGACATGTCCGTAGGTACATGTCTGGGTCTAAAATGACAGTTCCAACGAGGAAGATGAAGGCATGTCAAAACTTGAGTGGCCAATTTGAATGGCGCGCGTTTTTTCTTATAACACTGACTCATTATTAAATATATTATATGTTGTTTATTTGTATCAACGAATAGAAAGCTAGCTCAGTGGTACAAGTGAAAGGTTTCAGGGTGTGCGCGTGTAGGAGGTCAGGGGTTCGATCCCTGCCTCCTACATAATATTTTTCTTAACCTTTATCTGCAGATTTAGTAGTACCATTCCAAACACGCTCACAATACACCTCACAGATCTAGCCCTTAGATCATCACGTGGCCCAGATCCAAGTGTCCAACAAAAGCAGCACATGGTGAACCCCCAGATGAGAGCCTCACTAAATCACACGCTGGCAGATGGGTCAGCAATCTTGGGCCTAACACAAATTCAAATCCACACCCCCAAATTGCTTCTCATATCAGGCCCATTTAAATTTTTGTTTTAATTTCTTTATTACTTTTTTTATTGTTTTAATTATTTATTCTAATTGTCTTAAAAAACCATTTTTTAATGAAATCATAAAATCAAGAAATCACAAAAATGTTAGAATTAGTTTTTTTATTAAAATTAATTTTGTTTAAAAATAAATTAATTTAATTAGGGTAACTTGATTTGTTTTCCTTAATTAAAATTAATTAGAAATTAGGACTAATTTGCAAAATTCAACTTTACTTTATTTTCTTAAATAAAAATACAAAAAATATTTTAAGTAGATTCTTTAGGATATTTAATTTATTCTTGCGCGCATTTATTTATTTATTTTTTCCAATTAATGTAATTGCTCCGAGGTTTAATATTTAATTAGGTTATTTACTGCCCTTTCCTGTTCTACTGTTCCAATCCCCAAAGTTTTTGGTTATGTAATCCCCCTCCCCAAAGCCTTGTAATAGCTAGGTTTAAACTTTTTTCACTTTTACTTTCCGTCATTATAATCTATTAGATGATTGATAATAGGATTGTATGCGAAAGATAAATCAATGTTTAAAATAGTAGAAAACCCTAACTGTGCAAAGATAATTGACTGAAAAAACAAACACTTGCACATGCTCACTCCTAGGGTTTTTCCCCACTTCGGTTGCCTTCGGAAAACGGTCACTATTCTCGAAACGTGAGAATTTTTAGTGACTGTCCTCTGATTAGAAAGATCACTAGTCCTTCAATGACCCTTTCGACATTGCCTCGGTAAAAAGTGATCTTAGAACTTTAGGACAATTACTAAGAGATCTCACCCTGTTGCCTTAAGTGACCGTAATCGTCCCTTTCGATTGTCCCTCAAACTCCAACGATGGAGCTACCTACTCCTTAATAGTAGGATAGCACTGTCTAAAGGAAATAAGAAAAACGAACAGTCTTTTTTGAGTAGGTAGAAAATCTTAAGTACTTGCTAAAAAACAACAACTTTTTACACCCTACACTTTCACACTCTTTTCAAGTAAAGTTTTCAAAAACACTTTATCACACCCTTGAGGACTGATACAAGGGTTACCATAAAGTGAAACGCCGCACAAAGGCATTTTCAAAACTTTTCAAAACACACACAAAAGCAATTTAAAAATGAGCAAGTACCTAAGAGCCCATGGAAAACCATGGATAGAAATGGTGCTAACACCTTCCCTTTCTATAATCTACCCCCCGTACTCAGAAACATCTCGAAAAAGGTTTTTTCTGTTCTTTTTCCCTTTTCCTTTGTTGGATAAAATAAAAGACGCTGGTGACTCTTGCTTACTGTATATTTGCAAACAAAAAATGCAAAACCAGTAGTAACAAAAAACAGCATGTTCTGCAACCGTATTACAGGGGGTGGATTATGAAAAGGGAAGGTATTAGCACCATTTTCATCTGTAGTTATCTATGGGCTCTTAGTTGCTTGCTAGATCAAAAAATGCTTTGTTTGAAGATGTGTTTTGTGATGGGTGTAAGTTTGAAAATATTTTGCAAAATTCCTTTTTTGCGGATAACTTTATAATGATTCTCGTCTCTATAAGAATGCGTACAAAGTGTTGGTTTTGAAAATAGTTCAAACAGATATTTTTTTGTGAAAGTGTTTTGAAAGTGTAAGTGTGGAAGTGGTTTTAGTTTAAGAGAAAACAACTACGAGCGTCATACCTACTCAAAAGGTCTATGTTCTTTTCCTCCTCCTTTAGATGTTGCTATCCTACTATTGATTTGGTAATAAGCTCCATCGTTGGATGTGAAGGGACGGACGTTGGTCAATCATATAGTCGTAGAAAGCAACTTATGAGACGTTTTAACAATTTTCGTAAGGGACTAGATCGTTTACCAAAGGCAACATCGAGGGACATCGAGGGACTACGATCTTTTTTATCGAGGGTCTTTGCTAAAACGCCCATATTCGAGGGACATGACTATTTTCCGATACAACAAGTGAGATTACCCTAGAGGTGCATGTGTGAATAGTGTGTTTGATTGCATGCATTTTTGTCTTTGATATTAGGGTTTTCTAAGGGTTGATTTTATCTTGCCATACACACCCTAATTACTAACAATTTATGTTAAAGTGGTAAATTGCGGAAAAATAAATATCCTACTCTATACATATTTTTGAGATGGGGTATACAAATTTACAAATGGGGGTGGAAAGCAATAAAAGTCCTAATTATTACAACCATATTGAATTAGAAACGAAAGAAAATATATAGAAAAATATAAAAAACAAAAATAGTGTAAAAGAGAGAAAGAAAAGAAATCCTGGATTGAAGCATGTGTCCTTCGATTCACAACCCTTTTGTTTTCTTTCGTTTGGGCCTGCAACAAGTGTGTATCGAAGCCTGCATCCTTCGATTCACACAACCTTTTTTTTATTTCATTTGGGCCTGCAAATCAGTGTGTATCGAAGCATACACCCTTCGATTCACACACCTTTTTTTTGTTTTCTTTCGTTTGGGAATGGATAGCAGTATGGGTCGAAGCCATGCTAATATTGTTTTATGGTCTGTACAGGTTAGTTCTTAACATGTATTTGGACAAGAAAAGAAAACAAACCGAAGGGTAGAAACGAAAACTAAACAAAAGGTTATTTGCATGTTATGCCTGAAACGAAAGGTTTAAAGTCAAGAAGACTTACCTTGAAGTTGGAATGTGTTTTGGACTTTGAGTTGCTGCCTTGTATATCCTTGAATTCAAAGGAAGGAAGGAACCTGAGTTCGAAGGATAGGGAAACTAGGATTCGAAAGAGAGAACAAATAGAGGTGTTGTATTTCTTTGGTTTTGGATTCGAAAGAAAAGAAGTGTTGTGTTTCTTTGGTTCTGGGTTTAAGAGTGTTTAAGTGTTCTCTCCTCTCTTTGCCTTGCGAAAAAACCTCTATCCAGAAAGCCACCACTAGATATGTTGTGAAACATCTTATTTATAGAAGAGTTTGGATGAGATTTGGGGGGGAAAACAAATGAAATTTGAACAATTTGGATATGCTGTCTTCATAGCTTTTGAGGTGAAACTCTTGTATGCCAATTTGGTGCAAATTAGGAGCAGCATAGCAGGACTGCTTTGCAACAGTTTTGGAGTGTTGTGGTAGCTTGGTGCAGGACTGTTTCATAGTAGTACAACAGACTTGGACTTGGCAGCATATAGGACCTTGTTCAACTGCCTTCAACCAGACTCATCAAAAGACAAAACACCAATTGTGTATTCTTCGAATGGACCTTTTGTATGTCCTTCGAATGGACCAATTGTATATCCTTCGAATGGACCACCAAATGTAGGTTCTTCAGATCCACCAAATTCATCTTCTTCGAATGGGCCACCAAATACGTGTTCTTTGAATCCACCATATTCATATTCTTCGAATGGGCATTTTGTGTGTTCTTTGAATGGACCCATTGTGTATCATAGTGTAGAAACTATGTGTGTTGAAGGGTTTAAAGGTGGAATCGAAGAAATAATGAAGGGAGTCATTGCCTTGTGGGTGCTAGCATGAAAGAAGTCATTGCCTTGTGGGTGCTAGCATGAAGGAAGCCCTTGCCTTGTGGGTTCTAGTATGAAGGAAGTCATTGCCTTGTGGGTGCTAGCATGAGGGAATCCCTTGCTTTGTCGAAGCTTTGTGAAATCGAAGCAAACTTGAAGGAGGCCAAAGTCCAGCCGAAGCTTGGGAAATCGAAGTAAGCTTGAATGAGGCAAAAGTCCAGTCGAAGCTTTGGAAATTGAAGCAAACTTGAAGGAGGCCAAAGTCCAGTAGAAGCTTGGGAAATTGAAGCAAGCTTGCTCTTCTTTGATTTGATGCTTGAAAGCCCAATCTGATCCATGGAAACTAAATGGGGCATCAAAAATCCAATTGTACTTATGCAAACTTGAAATTTTGAAAATCCTTGTGAGAAAATGTCTTGAGAAGAGAGAGGGCAAGTTTTTGGGTACAACAGCTGCCCCTGTTCAATCTTCTTAAACCTGAAGAGTTAGATTGGCGAGTCCGCCATTCGTGACTTGAAGGTGGAAGATGATTGAACACTAGAGTGCCCAAAAATTTGCACTCGACCATGTGTTAGTTGATTGTGTAGGGAATGGGCTTAAAGATGCCATTTGTAGAAATGATGGAGAGTTGTCGGAGATGGGCTTATAGATGCCATCTAAAGGTGATTGTTGGTAGAAATTGGAAGACGTGTCAGAATAAATCTCTGGTCGATTTATATTGAAACAGTAGACGTAGTGGGATGAGTATCAGAATATTATCCATAAATGGATTGTATCTTACTCATATCTGAAAGATGTACTGAATGAGTGTTAGAATGACATCCGTATCTGGATCGTATCTGAACCGGTTTTGCAAGATGTACTGAATGAGAGTCAGAATGACGTCCTTATCCGGATCATATCTAAACTTTGTTTGAGAACTATACTGAATGAGTGTCAGAATGACATCGGAATTTGGATCGTATTTGGACTGTATTTGAGAAATGAGCTGAATGAGTGTCAGAATGACATCTGTCTCTAGATCATATCTAGACTGTATTTGAAAGAATCTGAAATAAGTATCAGAATGACATTCGTATATGGATCGTTCTGAACTGTTTCTGGAGGGAATATGGAATAAGTATCAGAATGACACCCGTCTCTGAATCGTATCAGAACCATTTCTAGAGAAAGTCCGAAATAAGTATCAAAATGAAATCCGTATCTGGATGGTATCTGAACCGTTTTTGGAGGGAATCTGGAATAAGTATCAGAATGACATCCGTCTGTGGATCGTATCTGAACCATTTCTAGAGAAAGTCTGAAATAAGTATCAGAATGACATCCGTATCTGGATCGTATCTGAACCGTTTCTGAAGGGAATCTGGAATAAGTATTAGAATGACATTCGTCTCTGAATCGTATCTGAACCGTTTCTAGAGAAAGTCTGAAACAAGTATCAGAATGACATCCGTATCTGGATCGTATCTGAACCGTTTCTAAAGAAAGTCCAAAATAAGTATCAGAATAACATTCGTATCTGGATCGTATCTGAACCATTTCTAGAGGGAATCTGGAATAAGTATCAGAATGACATCCATATCTGGATCGTATCTAAACCGTTTCTAGAGGAAGTCTAAAATAAGTATCAGAATGACATCCGTCTCTAGATCGTATCTGGATCGTTTCTAGAGAAAGTCTGGAGTAAGTATCAGAATGGCATCCGTCTCTGGGTTGTATCTGACTCGTATCTGAAAGATGTACTGAATGAGTGTCAGAATGACATCCGTATCTGGATCGTATTTGAACCTCTTTTGAAAGATGTACTGAATGAGAGTCAGAATGACATCCGCATCTGGATCGTATCTGAACTATTTCTGAAAAATGTATGAGAAGGAACTCGTGTAGGACTGCTTCATGATGAGCCCGTGTGAAACTACATCTGGAAATTATGAGAAAGAACCTGGGTAGGGTTGCTTCAGGATGAGCCCGTGTAGAGATGCATTTGAAAATATGAGAGAAGGAGCCTGTGTAGGGCTGATTCGTCTGGTCGTGTAGATAGTTGTCCTGTCTTGCTTCAGGTATTAATCTATAATCAGTTTCTCACATATAGTTGTCCTGTCTTGCTTCAGGTATTAATCTAGAACTTGTTTTTTGTTGGTCATAGAGATAGTTGCCCTGGCTTATTTCAGGAATTAATCTCTGACCTTTGAGAAAGAAAGATAGTTTCCCCGGCTTGTTTTAGGAGTTAATCTTTAATCTGCTCATGTATATAGTTGTCCTGTCTTGCTTCAGGTATTAATCTATAATCAGTCGCTCACAGATAGTTGTCCTGTCTTGTTTCAGGTATTAATCTGGAACTTATTTTTGAAAGAAAGATATTTTCCCCGGCTTGTTTCGGGAGTTAATCTTTAATCAGCTCATGTAGATAGTTGTCCTGTCTTGTTCCAGGTATTAATCTATAATCAGTTGTTCACAGATAGTTGTCATATCTTGCTTCAGGTATTAAACTAGAACTTGTTTTTTGTTGGTCGAAGAGATAGTTGCCCTGGCTTGTTTCAAGAATTAAAATCTGACCTTAGAGAAAGAAAGATAGTTTCCCTGGATTGTTTCAGGAGTTAATCTTCAATATGCTTATGTAGATAGTTGTCATGTCTTGCTTCAGGTATTAATCTGCAATCCGTTGTTCATAGATAGTTTTCCTGTCTTATTTCAGGTATTAATCTGAAACTTGTTTTTTTTGTTGGCCGTTGAGACAGTTGCCCTGGCTTGTTTCAGGAATTAATCTTTGAACTTTTGAGAAATGGTTGTGATATCTACCAAAAGAGAATTTTTGCTGATTTACTTTTCCCTGCAAGGAAGAAGGTTAGTTTCATGCAGATGTATGCATGGCTTAATGATGTTCTCAAAATAAATGAGATTATGCTGTATGCATTTATCATGTATGTAATATGATGTTTGAATGTGAAAAATTTGTTGAAATGTATCTTTGCTTCGGAAAATAAATCCTTGACAAGTGCTGGGGAGCTTTGGGAAGTTAAATCCCGAAATTCTGTTGGGGATGAATAGTATGCACATCTTCAAACCTTGTTTAGAAAATTTCCATTGGGGATTCCCATTTTGTTGTTTGAGGAGAAATCCGCTGGGGAAGATTGGCTTTGACTTGAGAAATCTTTGTGGAGAGTGTTGATTTCTGCTTGGGGAAAAGAGTTCAGGAGTTTTAGTTGTCTATTGCTCTACTGGGGATTTATCTCTTGATTGGAGAGAATGGAACTTAACAACTTGTTGGGGATAAAGAAGTTAACTGTTAACTGATTAGCTTCCAGGCTTTGCAGCAACTCACTGGGGATAGTGGAAAACTTTACTGGGGAAGAGGAGTTTTGTTAGTGATTTGAAGAAGTTAAACTAATATATGGTTGGGTCCAGGTTTCGTAGTAAATTTTGGGAATAGTAACAATTCCGTTGGGGATATCAATGACTCTTCCAGGGATTAAAGGGTTTTGTCTGTTGATTTGTATTGGTCTGGAGGATTCGTAGTTTGTTCGGGAAATAAACCCATTTGACAATCTGTTGGGGAAGTGTTTGTTTTTTTTGGGCAGAAATCCTTGAGGCTTCCTCTTAATACCAATTCAGATGGGGAGAGGTTTTCTGGAGATTGAAACTCTGGCAGGTGATTGCATGGATCCAACTTTGCGGGGATATCCATGAATTTGGCCTTGTGGGGTTTGTACCCTTATCCGTGAAGATTATTCTGTGGGGATAACTTTATATAGTTGGCTCTGGCGACCTCACTAGGTATCATCTTATGAAAGGGACTTTGTGGGGATTTGTCATTGTCCACAACAACAAGTGTTGTAGTTACTGCCATAATTTTTTTGCTTGATTGTACTTGACCCTTTACTAGAATTCACGTTCAATGCCCCAAGTGATTCAGATGAAGGCCTGCCCCTGGTTATTCAGCACTTCTTGAGAGATTTCTTGGAACCTCGACTTGACTTCCCCCATATGATTTGGATAGTAACCTGTCATGCCCCCTTTATTATGGGAGATTTGTCATTGGAAGCGTCTTCAAATTTTGAAGTGATTATGTTCTTTAAGAGAATTTCCGTTCATTGGATATTTGCCGTGCAAATTTCTATGTTGTCAAACAAATAGCCATATGCAAACAACAGTATTCAAACAATGCAAAGTTTATGTTTGTCTTGAAGTTTTGAAAATGCAATTCTGACAAATAAAAGAGTTTTGTAAGCATATGAATTCAACTCAGGATTTACAGTAAGCCTTACAGGAGTCAAGATACCTTTTGTAACAATATGCTTTTGAACTAACCCATGCTTCAATTAGGACTTTTAAAGGGTTGTAGCGTGGCTTGGCTCACGATTTAATAAACAAAGTATAAGGCTCAAAGTTTATTTATACCCACCCATTCTTCATGATGTTCTCTAATCCTAAACTCAGTTAATTATGCATTTTGAATTCCAATTGAGTCTGAAATGATGTTTCGGTGATGTGAAGGCAGTCAGTTTTGAAATATTTTTCATGTTGTCTAGGATTTGTAGCGACCTCTTTTGATTATGACTTATTGTCCCTAATTTTTGCCTCACTGTTCTTGTTTTGAGATTACAGCCAGCGGGATGTCCAAGTTTTTCTTAAGTGTCATTCGTAGGTTTTGACTTAGTGGGCTTTTCTTTTGAGATTATGACTGCCTATTTTTTGGGACCATCGCTTTCTTTTAATTCAGAAGGTTATTTTCGTTGTGAAGTGACAGCTTGTGACTGAACACACACTTGAATTAACTGAGAAACTAACCATGCCCCAGGTTTTGATTAAAGGTTTCAATTTGTGTGAAAAAGAAAACTCCTACTTCTTAGGCTCAAAAGGGCTAACTAAGGATTATCTTCCTCATAACTCCATTGTTTAGGAATTGAAAGAACGTCTGTACATCATCAGCAAGGTCTGTCCAAAAGCATACTGTATGAGATTATGGCATTATTTTCGTCATCCTCCCTCTAAAGGCTTACAACTTTTAACGAGAGTTGAATATCACGAAAAATAGGGAATAAAAACACAGTTTAAATATAGTGAAAACGAATGGATTAATTCAAGACAAAGATATGCAATTCATTAATGAAACAACCAAAGTTTGACATAAGGACAAATGTTTAAACAAACAAAGAAATTAAAACTGAAAATTCGAATGAACAAAAATTTCTCCGCCTAAATTTGTCACTTCAGATGGTGTATCTTTGAGGGGTGACAGAAAAATTCAATTTGACCGTCTTGTGCGAATTCCAACGCTCTTTCATCGACCAGGTCTTGAATCTTGTTTTTTAATGTCCAACAGTGGTTAGTGTCATGTCCAGGACTGTTGGAGTGGTATGCGCACCTTTCATTGTCTTCGTAGTTGGGAGAAGAAGTGTTAGATTTTTGAGGAGGCTCCCTTAATGTAATTAGCTTGGATTTTAACATATGATGCAATGCTTGAGCCAAGGGCATATTGATCTCAGCAAATTTTCTTCCTTGCTTACGCCGACCACCTTGTCATGGTTGTTGTTGGGCTCGTGATGTAGCAGCAATTTGGAAAGGTCTACTCTCCACCAATGTCAAGTGGGTCATATCCTTTGACTCTTGTTACCGTGATTTGGTTCTTGACGGCATTTGGTTAGAGGAGAATAAATCCTCTTTCCCCTTGATAGACGTCTGGCTCAACATATCCTTGCATTATAGGCCCTTGAGATCCTTGAAATGGTTATTGACAACGTTATGATATGATGTCATGATGTTATGTACAAGTAATCATACACAAGCAAGTCGTTATATACAAACAAAACAAACAATTCCTTAGGTTTTGGCTTGCATGGAGTTTGTAGGTAAGTACCCTCTTGAAGTTTAGTTGGTTCAACCTGTCCTAGAAAGTAACCGGGTTCTAGGGGATCTCAATATCACTGATCTTTCTTCATCGAGCACTGTTTTAGCGCAAGCCTCTTTATTGGAAACCGAAATATCTTGAAAAGTTTGATCTCAATGAGCGTAGCATCGAGTATCAACCAATCTTCGGTCAGAACCAAAGTCGGCTATCTCGCTACTTCCTAATGGCCAAGTTGTTCAATTAAAGGTTCTAAGGTCAGTTAGTGCTTCACGACACCACACAGCGGCCCCGTATTCTCCTTGACTAAACTCAAGGGCTACTGGTACCAACAAAGGTGTCACACTAACGTAGCTATCGTTTCAACCATGTAGATATACGCCACACATCCCCCACGATTTATTGCTACTTACCTAAAAAGGTTTCCCAGATCCGGGTGCAGGATCTTTAACAATAACCCAAACAAGGACCCACAAATGTAAAGCAAACAAATCAAACAATGAAAGCAAATAAATGTGATCTAGCTCTAAGGTAACCCAACTTTTAAGTAGTCCCCAGCAGAGTCGTCAGTTCTGTAATACGGTGTGTGATACGGTGGGATTGGTTGTTTTACGTTTGTATTCGCAAATGTTGCGGTTAGCAAGAGTCGCCAACGACTTGTCTTTTACCCAAAAGGAAAGGCTGAAAAGAACAGGAAAGACCCTTAGAGATGTTTTCTTGAGTTCGGGGGGTAGATTATGAAAAGGGGAAGGTATTAACACCCTTTTCATCCATGGTTTTTCATGGGCTCTTAGTTGCTTGCTAGATCACTTTCTTTTGTTTGAATGTGTGCTTATGGTGTGGGTTTTGAAAGTATTTTGAAAATGTCCTTGTAATGGTTCTCGTTTCTATAAGAACACGTACAAAGTGTTTGTTTCAAAAATAGTTCAAAGAGGTGTTTGTGGAATGTGTTTTTGAAAGTGATTTTGAAAAAGGGTTTTCTTTGTAATGGCTCTTGTTTCTGTAAGAACGCGTGCAAAGTGTTATCTTTTGGAAGTGTTTCAAAATGAGAGTGTTTGGTGTATAAAATTATTTTGTTATGAGCAAGCGAGCGACTAGGAGTAACCTACCTACTCAAAAGGTCTTAGGTGTTATTTTCCTTCTGATATGTCTATCTTACCATTGTTTTGGTAAGAAGCCTCGTTGTTGGATGTGAAGGGACGGGCGCGGGACGTTTGTATAGTCATAGAAGGCAACCCATGGAACATTTTAGCAATGTCGCTTTAGGGACTAGATCGTTTACCGAAGGCAACATCGAGGGTCATTGAGGGACTATGATCTTTTATCGAGGGTCTTTTGCTAAAAACGCCCATTTTCGAGGGACATGACTAATTTCCGATAGGCAACAAGTGAGATTACCCTAAGGGTGCGTGTGTGCAAGTGTGTTTGTTTGCATACATTTTGTCTTGCATTTAAAGGTTATCTATTTATTGATTTTATCTTGCCATACATCCTAATTACTAGCAATATATGAAAGCAAAATAAAATACGGAAAATAAAATCCTAAGCTATTACATCATTAGGGGGATGGGGGTACAATTTGCAAATAAGGATGAAATAATTGTCTAATTATTACAACCATATCGAACAACTGGGAAGCAATGAAAATATATGCATAAACAGTGTATAAAATGGGAGAAACTGCCTTTTGAACCATTATGTGTCGACACATGCTGTTATGCATCGACACATAACTTTTCATTGCTCCTGTTGTAGCGGTAGAAATGTTCAAGACTAAGCCATTGGATTGACTAGACTTTATACAAATCAAAATAAAAATCGCCACCGCACTTTATTGTTTCCAAAGGAATGGAAAAAGAGCGAATAACCCAAAAAAGGGGGAAAGATTCAAGGTAAGGGGGTTGGTTATGCATAGGGAAGGTATTAGCACCCTAAACATCTATGGTACTCCGCAGGAACCTCTTTGAAAAATCTGTATATTTTGGCTATAAAAATGTGTTGTAAATAAAATGGATGGTGGAGGTGAGAAAAGAAATATTTTTATGATTTTTGCACCCGCCGCGGTTGCGAACCTTTAGTGCCTAAGTACCACCTTTCTTGCAATAGGGGATCAGGGTACACGTAATTCCTCTTTTTAAAAAAAATTTGAAACACAAGTGTGTTGGTTAATTTTATGAGATAAGACATCATCGTCATTGTCCGTGTGGAAAACATACTTACTACCCACAATCATGAGAAAGGATAATTTGCATCATCTCAAAGTGAAGGATATGGCTTGGATTTTAAAATCAACAATGCCTCACTCAACACCCAAGTGGAAAATATCTCACTTCACTACATATTATAGAAGTATAGTTGTTTGCATCACTACAAGGATTGACAAGAGTCTAATCTTTTGAGAAAGATTTTAAAATAAAAAGCCAAAGTGGCAAAAATGGTTTGAAATGAGATTGATTGACTTTTAGTCTTCTCACAAAAAATGTCAAGGTATTATTAAGTTGATTGAAGTTTATTGATGAAAATGTTTTGAAAATGCATGGACATAAGTCCAAGTTTATTATGAAAATGTTTCAAGTTACAAAACAAGAAGAGTTTTTTTTTAAAAGGAGGGAGAAGATTTTTGAAATTAAAGAAGATGGGAGGAGAAGAAGAGGCTATCCTAAAGCATAAGGTAAAAGCTAGGGATAAGAACCATCTAACCAACAAGAATCCAATACTTGACATTGTGAGTCAATATAGAATTCCCATTCTTTGGATTAAAACCAAGCAAGCAAAGATACTAGACCTCTTGAGAGAACCAAACTTCAAGTGTATTAAATCTTCTCAAAAATTGGGCAGAGTAACGGCTGTATACGGGTGAATTCCAAATTACAAACAAAGTATGTAATCACAATAACCTGCACACAAAATAAAAAACAACCCAATGTCTTGAGGTAAACCTCAAGAACTCCAGACAAAATATCAAATAAAATCACAAGGTCTCCAAGATAGGCCAAGGTCTCTAATCCTAAGTCCAAGAAGTCCAATGCTCCATAATGCCAAGGATAGTAACCAAATAGTCCAAGTATCATTAAAGATTTTTATGGTTCATGTTGATTATTAGGCGTCTTTAAAAGGAAAAGAAAAGCTCAAGTGAACAAAATAAAAATGACATAAAAGTAAATGCTCAAGTGAGCAAAATAAAAATGGCATGAAATGTAAATGCTTAAAGTAAATAGTACATAAAGCATAAAAAATAATAAAGCATAAGATAAAGTCAATTGTTAGAAATTAGTGGTTAGTTGGATGACCATCTTGAAACTTTAATTTTGAACTCATTAGAGGATTGGTAGAACCAAAGCCTCCACACAACAAGTTGCATTTGCTTTTTATCAAGTACATCATCCATTTTAGAATCCTCAAAAAGTAACATTTAATGATCAACGATGTTTAAGTGATCCGCGTTGACCATAGGTGTTGTAGATCCATTAGAGGATTGGTAGAACCAAAGCCTTCACACAATGAATCTCAAGGTTATTGGATCAAAGAGATCAAATTAATATACTTGGGCTTGCAATCATAATTTTGGGCCATGAATGATCATTTATTCGAATCGGGACAAAATTTAGCGTTATGTTAAGCAATTGTAAGTGGACTTATGTATAAGTCACACCTATTTTGAGGTCGGTCAATAGAAATCTATGTACTTAATGTTTGGATAAATGATATAGAGATCACCATCCCTTAACATGTAGCACAATTAAAAAAGAAAGGGATAAGATGAAGAGGGAGGGGAATGATAAGCTAATTTGGATCACCATTTCAAAATTCTTTCATCTTTAAATTCAACCACTCCTCTAGATGGATTAAAGCACTAAACATATCATTAATCCAAAGCACCAAAAATGAATTAAATAATTAACTCTTAGGTAGATTTGAATTGATTAACATTTATCCAACTTCATCTACATCACAAAGTCCATTGAGTTTAAAGACAAATTGGACATTTAAAATTGCAATCCAAACCAACAATCAAAAGGAGTGAGTAGAAAAAGTATTTTGGATCAAAGCTGCCCCAAAATAAGGCAAAAAAGTGCATTTTGTCCCTGTGCAATCGATTGCAGTAACTGTGCAATCGATTGCACAATGTTATTTTCAAAAAAAAATTTATGTGAAACGCTTATGTGCAATCGATTGCACAGTTACTGCAATCGACTGCACACTGTTACAGTAGCAAAAACAACATTTTAAAAGGCCAATTTTTTGCTCAAACTTTCCATCAAACACCTTATGATCATGGATCCAATTGAGCACGAAAATTCCATCAAATTATGAGAAAATAACACCATTGGAATCACAAAATAATGGTCAAAGAATCGAACCCAAAGATCAACAAGAGATCACATTGTGAAAGATGAATTATCCAACTTACCAAAGGTAGATCTAGAGAATTATCAAAACAACTTCAAGAATTTGCTTCAATTCAACCACAAGAATCAATTGACCAAGCTTGGATGTAGAGAATTGATGGAGAAAAAGTGTTTAGATGAAGGTTTAGCTCAAAGATTAGTAAGCTTCAATGTAAAGCTTACTAACTTTTTGAAAATGGAGTTTTGAGTGAATTTGGTAGATGGAGAGAATTGAGAGATTTTTTAGCAAGGTGGATTTGGCTATCAAAAACTTGAAATTTGAATGAAATGAGGGCTCAATTTATAGAGTTTAGGATTGAGATTAGTGGTAATTTGGTAATTGGTTCTTGGAGCCAAAATTTGAATTAATGATAATTCTTTCAAATATTAGAGCCAAAATTTGAATTAATGGTAATTCTTTCAAATATTAGAGCCAAAATTTGAATTAATGATAATTCTTCTTAAAAATGAAAGATTGGCACTAAAATTATAATTAATGATACATCTTTCAAAAATGAAGGAAAATTGGAGCCAAAATTTGACAAGTTTAAAATTGCTGATTTTTTTTCAAATTTTCACGCTGTGCAATCGATTGCACTATAGTGCAAATCGATTTGCACAATGTATTTTTTCAAAAATGGCGCAAAATGCACTATGTGCAATCGATTGCACTCTAAGATCAATCGATTGCATCAGTGAAAAAAATGAAATTTTTTAATTCTTTTTCTTTGCAAATGGAGATTTTAGGAAAATGATACCAGAAATCCTTATTTGTCAGATGCTTCGACTTGGTACCTACAAAACAAAAATATACAAAGACAAAGACAAATATTTTTTTTGTATTTCGATTAGAAATTAGTCAACAACACATATACAAAATACACAACCAATGTTCTTGGAGATTCCTCAAGATCAAACTTAAAGATAGAAAAAGAGGAAGAACCAACCCTAAAGTGATCTTGTTATGATCGAGTTGATATGATATGATAGAGGAATCTTAGGGGAAAAAATTAGGGTACAACATATGCCCTTATTTAAGTGTCTTCTATCCGGAGATTCGAAGGTTAAAAATCTTCGTGTCGACGCGATTGAAGATACTTAAATATAAAACAAGCCCTATTTTTGTCCCTAAGATGCCATGCAATGCTTATGATTATGAATGCAGATGGACAAAACAAAAGAAACGCAAAGTAACACCGGGGATGCCACAAAAATAAAGAAAAAAAGGAGCAACCCCACCAGGAAAATAAATCACTGGTGGACCAAAAGAACTGAATCAGAGAGGAAGATAACAAGCATCGACGTTCACTGCCGATGTCTACCAACGTTCACTGAAGGTAGAAAGAAAATATCATACCATCGCTGTTCACTGACCATGAACTATCAACGTTCACTGATGATAGCAAAAAGATAACAAACACCAACGTTCACTGCCGATGTACTACCAACATTCACTGAAGGTAGAGAGAAAATATCATACCATCGCCGTTCACTAACGATGAACTATCACCGTTCACTGATGATAGCAAAAAGATAACAAACACCGAAGTTCATTGCCGATGCACTACCAACGTTCACTGAAGGTAGATTTGAAAATATCATACCACCGCCGTTCACTGACGATGAACTATCAACGTTCACTGATGATAGCAAAAAGATAACAAACACCGACGTTCACTGCTGATGTACTACCAACATTCACTGATGGTAGAGAGAAAATATCATACCATCGCCGTTCACTGACGATGAACTATCAACGTTCACTGATGATAGCAAAAAGATAAGAAACACCGACGTTCACTGCCGATGTACTACCAATGTTCACTGAAGGTAGATTTGAATATCATACCACTGCCGTTCACTGACGATGAACTATCAACGTTCACTGATGATATCAAAAAGATAAGAAACACCGACGTTCACTGCCGATGTACTACCAACATTCACTGAAGGTAGATTTGAATATCACACCACCGCCGTTCACTGACGATAAACTATCAACGTTCACTGATGATAGCAAAAGGATAATAAACACCGACGTTTACTGCCGATGCACTACCAACGTTCACTGAAGGTAGAAAGAGAATATCATATCACCGCCGTTCACTGACGATGAACTATCAACGTTCACTGATCATAGCAAAAAGATAACAAACATCGACGTTCACTGCCGATGTACTACCAACATTCACTGAAGGTAGATTTGAATATCAAACCACCGCCGTTCACTGACGATGAACTATCAACATTCACTGATGAAAGCAAAAAGATAAGAAACACCGATGTTCACTGCCGATGCACTACCAACATTCACTGAAGGTAGAAAGAGAATATCATATCACCGCCATTCACTGACGATGAACTATCAACGTTCACTGGTGATAGCAAAAAGATAACAAACACCGACGTTCACTGCCGATGTACTACCAACGTTCACTGAAGGTAGAAAGGGAAATATTATATCACCGTGTTGTACCCCAAAATTTACCCTCTCATGTTTCCCAAAGTCTTCCCCCTACATGGTTGATCACAAACTCTTGCCTAAGGAAAAGGAAAATTTTTGAGTGGTGCTTTGAGTACATTTCGATTGGAATTCTAAAACACCCTTCGATTGGCATTCTGAAAGACCCTTCGATTGGTATTCTGAAGGAGCATTTCGATTGGCATGGACAAGCATTTCGATTGGCATCATGTCAAGCCTTTCGATTGGCATTATGGACAAGTACTTCGATTGGCGTTATAACAGTGTCCTTCAATTGGAATTCCAAAAAGGTCCATTCGGAGAGGCATTCAAAGGGTCCATTCGAAGAAGCTTTCGAAAAGCATTCGAAGGAGGCCATCAGCCCATTCGAAAGGGAGCATTCGAAGGCCAGTTACATGTCATTCAAAATTCAAAAAGGGACAGGATCCCATGTGTTTAGCCAACGTTTCAAACTCTCATTCATGGCTATCAAACACATAATCAAGGTCATTTAAACCTTTGCCTTCCTGTCCCCTCCACCCCCTCTATATAAAGAAATCACAAATGTTGCAAAAGGACACACAAAAATATACAGAAAAATAGAGAACTTGGAGATACGCTGCCAAAAGTCATCAGCACTTCCAGGAAACCATACCCAATCCTTGCATAAGCCAAAGCTGGCACCCAGCGAACACTAGCACCCTCAGAACTATAGATCGAAGCACCTCTGTTTGGTAAAAAAATGAGCTAATCTCAAACTCATTCTTAAATTCATTTTGATTGCATATTAATATTATTATGGCTGTTTGTGAATGATTTAATGTGCCACATATAAGATACAGCGCAGAGATGAGATTATGCCATTGCTTGGGCACAATATGAGTTTTTCCTTCGAATCCCAGGATAAAACAAACCCAGACCCAGATTCAGCAGGTGCGAATAAGAGGGGGATTCGAACCAGGGGGTAAAATCCCCCCTGGACTTTTAAACATGTGTTTCGTTTTGCAGGAACTACATCATCAGATTCCTGATCAGAGTTTCGAAGCTCAGCAGTTTAACTTCGAACTGGACCCAGGACTTCCAGTTCGAAGGATGACACGTCCAGATCGAATACCTTCAGAGTGCAGCCCCTCATGCACCTTCGATCCAGCTTCTTCACTGGGTCGAAAGACAGCCTGCACCTCTTTCGACCCAGGCCTCCAGAACTATGTTTTTTCTTGATTTGCTGCCTGGCCCATTTGTACTTTGTTTACTTTGTTTTTGTTTATTTCTTTTAGTTTGTCTTTTTTTTAATCAACATAAAAATCATAAAAATAAATAACTTAGAATTAGGATTTAATTTAGTTAATTGTTTTAACTTATTTTCTTCAATTTTTAAAATCAGTAGACTTATGATTTATTTGAATTCAATCCTTTTCATAAACACAAAAATGCAAAAATATTAGGTATGTTTTAGAGTTAATTTTAATCATTTTTTTTAATTAATTAAATTTGACTTAATTGAACACTTAGCATTTTCCCAAAAAAAAAAAAAATAAAACAACAAAAAGATTATACTCTTAGGATTTTTAAGATTCACGCGCATTTATTTTATTGTAACTGCTTATTATTCCCCCAATTTTGGACATGTAAATAATCCCCCTCCCCGAAGCCTTGTAATAGCGTAGGATTTACAATTTCTGCATTTTAAATTCATGTATATATATTAACTGCTTAGATGTATGCTAACTAGGATTGTATGACAAGATCTAAAAGCAAATGGTAGAACACCTAAAAATACAAAGATGATATAAACTGAAAATTGACACACTTGCACATGCCACTCTTAGGGTACACCTCACTTGATTGCCTCAAATGTGGTCATTAAGTATAGGATGTTTTAGAGATCGTCCTGTTGTCCTAAGATCATAAGTTGCCTCGAAACGGTTGCCTCGATAAAAATGATCTAAGACATTAGGATTACCACTAAAGCATCCTAACGTTGCTTTAGTGACCACACGTCCCTAAAATCGAATTGACCTGAAAACTCCAACGACGGTGTTATCTACTCCTCAATAGTGGGATAGCACTGTCTAAAGGACATTCACACAATTTAATTTCTTTTCGAGTAGGTAGAGGTTCTTAAATACTTGCTCAATTTAAAAACAAAAACAAACTTTTCGCACTTACACTTTTCTTCAAAAAAACAAAACTTTTTTCAAAACCCACAAACACAAAGAAAAGCAAACTTTTGAAAACATAGTGAGCAAGTACCTAAGAGCCCGTGGATAACCACGGATAGAAAGGGTGCTAACACCTTCCCTTTCTATAATCTACCTCCCGAACCCGAGAAACATCTCGAAAAGGAATTTTTCTGTGCTTTTGTCCTTTCCTTGTTGGATAAAATAAAAGACAGCGGCGACTCTTGCTTACCGCGACACTTTGCAAAAACAAACACAAAAGCGAACCAGCATTCCCAAAACAGTCAGTTCTCGTTCCCACCGATCACACACCGCCGTTCACTGACGATGAACTATCAACGTTCACTGATGATAGCAAAAAGATAACAAACACTGACGTTCACTGCCGATGTACTACCAACATTCACTGAAGGTAGAAAGAGAATATATCAAGTCATCCCAAAATTCTGGTGTTTTGGCAAGAACGGATCCCAACTTCTTCTTTAACCAAGGCATTCTGCTTGCAAAGGGTAATATATAAGTTGTCTCAAATAAAGAGACTTCCACTTGCAAAGGTTTCACAACGACCAATTTCTGTGAATTTGAAAGTCTTGCCATCCACTGGCATAAATTGACGACGGACTGCAAACTAACCACTCATAGAGGAAATAGCAAAAAAACTTACGTCGACTTGTACAGGGAAGCACGAGTTGCTCAAATAAAGAGACCTGTTTCTTGTTATCATGGAAGATTGCAAAAAAGAGACGACTTTCTGGGGATAAAAATATGGCTTCCTGGGGAAAGAGATATGACTTCCTGGGGAAAGAGATATGACTTCCTGGGGAAATGCCACGATATTCCTGCTGAGGAGATAAAGTCTTTCTCGTGCAAAATAAATGCACAAACCAAAACTCAAAGTTCTCAAAAATCCAAAGTAAATAATATTGTCGTGCAACCACAAATCCAATTCAGAAATAAACCGGAGCAAGACGGTCAATGCAGATACATCCTTTGAGAAATAAACTCAAGAGGGAAAACCAAATCCACCTAAGCAAGGAGCGCTGCAGAAAGGTTAGAACACAATGTCAATGAAAAATGATTTGTAGCAATGCATGATGTATGTATGAATGTATGAGTGATATCGTGCATATGCTGGTAAAAGGATACATAATCAGTACAAACAAACAAAACTTCCTCAGGTACTAACAACGTTGGGATAAACTTCAACCACAAAGATCAATCCAAGAAAGGTAAAAGTAACTGCGGAAACCAAACCTATTGCCTGTCCTAACTTCACTGAGGAGAAACGTAATCCGGATGTAGCTAAATCAAACAGATACCGGGATAGAACATCCTTCTTCCGGTTTCATCGGAGAAATCAGTTTTCCAAAAGCAACATGCTTACTGGAGATTGCAAGACCAGCCTCAAATAAAGCAGACTGACGCCGAGACAATCAAACCTCACTGGGGGATTCAAGCCTACCTCCGTGGAGAAAAAACTGCGGATTGAAAACTTTTTATCACGAATACTCATTCAAACAAGAGATGCCCTGGGATAACCTTCCCGGGGAATTAAGAAGTCAACATTAATACCAATACTGCAGAGAGAGTGACATAATCCAGAAGTAAACAAATCATAACGATAAAGCAGTACAGATATAGGGATATAACATCCTTCTCCAGGCTTCACCGGGGAATAGCACATAGACTTCAATGGGGAAACAAAAGTTTTCACGGTTCGTACTTCTACTGGATATTGCAACATTGATCTTGAATAAGATAGATGGAAACCAAATTGTCAAAACATTCACTGGGGAATTCAGGCCCACTTTGAAGGAAGAAAAACATACGGACTTCACTAAGGGAAGACAATGCTTCATCATCGAGACATCTACTGGGGACTTCATGCTGACTTCAATGGGGAGGCCAAAACCACATCATCGAGGGGAAACCAAGATACGTTCTTTACTGGAGGAATTGGAGATACTTTCTTCACTGGAGAAACCGGAAATACGTTCTTCGAGAGTAATTATTGCACCAACTTCTTTGGGGAGAAGGGACTTCTATCAAATAAATGAGGCCTTCACTTGGGAATATTGGATGGAGTCTTCATATCATACAAACCTATTCCAACCAAAGATGCCCTGGTATAGTCTTCCTTTCATCATATGAGGGAAAACTTCGCTGGGGAATCTGGGACGGAGGCTTCTGACCATGCAAACCCAAAATCAAAAGCGAAACAAGACTTGGCCGGGGATAAAAGGATCACAAACCTAATATTGTACCTTGCACCCACTGGTATCGTCTTCTACTATCTGAGAAACACACAGAGATTGCACACATACCAACAAGATGACTTGAGAAAAGCCTTCACGAAGGAAGTAAATCTTCTTAAAACAATCGGAGTTTGTTCATTCCTGGGATCGCCATTTTTGTTGTCATTGTTTCATCACAAATCCCAAAGTAAATTGAATTGTGGAGATCTCCCCTTTTTTTGAAAAGTCAATTTTGCTTTTTAATCTTTTTGCTTTAAAAATTATTATCAGTAATAAATGGAGTCTTTGCAAGCTAAATAAAAATAAAAACACAAAGAATTGGGTAAAAGCTCGAATTTCATTAATAGAATGGTAGTATGCGAATGGCGAGACTCCATGGATGATTACAAAGTTTGGGAAATGGTAATATATAATGGGAAAGATACATTGAGATGCAATGACCATCATTCCCCCAACAACTTTTGAAATCCCGAGCAGCAGCTTTTGTTGAAGTATGGTGAGGATCCGAAAAGATTGTTGCTTCAACGATTAAGTCTTGTCTGACGTAGTTACTTGCCAAGAAAAATCCCTAACTTTTGCCTAAGCTGCCCTTGCGGGTTTTCAACTTAGCAGGAAATTTATTCTGTTTATGTCTCTAACTTTTGCCTAGACCGCCCTTTCGGGTTTTCGGCCTACCGAGACGCTCCTTTTTGCCTAAGCCTCCCTTTCGGGTTTTCAACTTAGCGAGCTGTTATTTTATTTCTTTAGGCAAAGTATTTCTTGACTGCGTCATCATTCATGGGACGTGGGAACTCCTCGCCATCCATAGTTTCAAGAATTAATGCACCACCTGAGAAGGCTTTCTTGACAACATACGAGCCTTCAAAATTGGGAGTCCACTTGCCCCTAGAATCAGTGTTAAAAGACATGATCTTCCTGAGCACGAGGTCGCCTTCTCTGAATTCACGAGGTTTAACCTTTTTATCAAATGTTTTCTTCATTCTTTTCTGATATAACTGCCCATGACATAAAGCTGTCATTCTCTTCTCTTCAATCAAGTTCAATTGGTCAAACATGTTCTGGACCCATTCAGCCTCTGCCAACTTGGTTTCCATTATCACACGCAAAGAGGGAATCTCAACCTCAATTGGGAGTACGACTTCCATTCCATATACTAAGGAGAACGGAGTTGCTCCTGTTGAAGTGCGGACAGATGTTCGATATCCATGTAGAGCAAAAGGGAGCATTTCATGCCAATCCTTATAGGTGACAACCATTTTCTGGATAATTCTCTTGATATTCTTATTAGCAGCTTCAACAACCCTATTCATCTTTGGCCTGTATGGAGACGAATTGTGATGAACAATCTTGAATTCTTTACACAGTTCTGTCATCATCTTGTTGTTCAAATTTGAGCCATTGTCAGTGATGATTCTACTCGGCACACCATACCGGCATATGAGATTGTTTTTGATGAAACACACAACCACATGTTTGGTAACATTGGCATAAGAAGCAGCCTCTACCCATTTGGTAAATTAGTCAATTTCTACCAAGATAAATAGGTGTCCATTCGAAGCTTTGGGTTCTATCATCCCGATCATGTCAATACCCCACATAGAGAAATGCCATGGGGAGGAAATCACATTGAGAAGTGTCGGCGGCACATGGATCTTAAATGCATAAATCTGGCATTTATGGCACTTCTTTGCAAATTTGTAACAATCATATTCCATTGTCAACCAATAATAACCTGCCATTAGCATCTTTTTAGCCATCGAATGTCCATTAGCATGCGTGCCAAATGAACCTTCATGAATCTCATGCATCAACATGTCTGCTTCGTGTCTATCCACGCATCTGAGCAAGACCATGTAATAATTTCTCTTGTATAACACATTTTCACTGAGGAAGAAATTGCCTGCCAATCTTCTCAGTGTCTTTCTATCTTTCCTCGATGCACCAATCGGGTATTCTCGAGTCTGAAGAAAATGTTGGATGCCATAATACCAAGGTTTTTCATCTGCTACCTCCTCTGTCGCAAACACATGAGTGGGCCTATCCAATCGTCGAATTGTAATTCGGGGTATATCATTCCAAGTATTCACTTGGTACATGGAAGCCAGAGTTGCCAGAGCATCCACCATTTGATTTTCATCTCTAGGAATGTGATGGAATTCAACTTTATTGAAGAAGGGTAGTAATCTTCTAGCATAATCTTTGTAAGGGATCAAGCTGGGGTGACGAGTATCCCATTCTCCTTTAATCTGATTTATTACCAAAGATGAATCACCATACACATCTAGAATTCTGATTCTGAGATCAACAGCTTCCTCAAGACCCATGATGCAAGCCTCATATTCCGCCATATTATTAGTGCAATCAAATGTTAACCTCACAGTAAAAGGAATATGCGATCCATGAGGAGTAACAATCACAACACCAATTCCTTTACCATAAGCATTCACAGCTCCATCAAATACCATACTCCAACGAGATTCAGGGCCAGGGCCTTCCTCAGGTAATGGTTCATCACAATCTTTCACTTTCAGGAACATTACATCCTCATCGGGGAATTCAAATTCTGCAGACTGATGATGTTCCACCGGTTGGTGAGCAAGGTAATCTGCCAACACACTACTTTTAATAGCTTTTTGAGTGCGGTATTCGATATCATATTCAGATAACAACATCTGCCAGCGGGAATTTCTTCCAGTAAGAGCAGGCTTCTCAAAAATATACTTGATTGGATCCATTTTGGAGATCAACCAAGTGGTATGATTCAACATATACTGCCGCAAACGCTTTTCCGCCCAGGCCAAAGCACAACATGTATTTTCCAGCATGGAATACCGCGACTCACAATCAATGAAATTTTTGCTGAGATAATAAATGGCGAACTCCTTCTTTCCCGTTTCATCCTATTGTCCCAGAATACAACCCATGGATTTATCCAACACTGTTAGATACATAATCAACGGTCTTCCTTCTACAGGAGGGAGCCAGATAGGAGGTTCAAGCAGATACTCTTTAATACTCTCAAATGCCCTTTGGCAGTCATCCTTCCACACACAACCTTGATCTTTCTTTAACAACTTAAAGATCGGTTCACATGTTGCAGTCATGTGGGAAATAAATCTGGAGATGTAATTCAAACGCCCGAGGAAACCCCTGACTTGCTTTTCAGTTCTTGGTGCTGGAATTTCTTGAATTTCTTTGACTTTATCAGGGTCAACTTAAATTCTTTTCTGGCTAACAATAAAACTCAACAATTTCCCCGATCTAACTCCGAAGGTGCATTTATTTGGATTCAAGCGGAGACGATACTTCCTCAAACGCTGAAACAACTTCAACAAATCTTTCATATGCCCTTCTTCAGTTTTGGATTTGGAAATCATATCATCAACATATAATTCGATTTACTTGTGCATCAGATCATGGAATAGGGTTGTCATAGCCCTCTGGTACGTTGCACCAGCGTTCTTCAACCCGAAGGGCATCACTCTGTAACAGAATGTTCCCCAGGGTGTGATAAACGTTGTTTTTTCCATGTCCTCTGGAGCCATTCTTATTTGATTATACCCAGAAAATTCGTCCATGAACGAGAATACCTTGAATTTTGTTGTGCTGTCCACTAACATGTCAATGTGAGGCAATGGGAAATCATCTTTCGGACTAGCTTTATTTAGATCTCTGTAATCTACGCACATGCGGACTTTTCCGTCTTTTTTCGGTACTGGGACAATATTGGCAATCCATTGAGGATACACTGACGTCACAAGAAAACCAACATTAATCTGCTTTAGGACCTCCTCTTTGATCTTTACTGCCATATCTGGGTGGGTTCTTCTCAACTTTTGTTTAACTGGCAGACACTCTGGCTTCAACGGCAAATGATGCTTAACAATGTATGTATCTAGACCAGGCATATCTTGATAAGACCAAGCAAAAATATCCACATACTCTTTCAACAGCTCAATCAACCCGTTCTTTACATCAGGATGCAATGATGCTCCGATCTTATCCTCCTTCAGATCTTCTTCTGATCCCAAATTAATCACTTCCAAAGGCTCCTTATATGGCTGAATGGTATTTTCCTCGTGCTCAAGAAACCGTGAGACCTCTTCTGGAATCTCATCATAATCTTCTTCTTCAGCTCCAAACACAGGACAATCAAAGTTGGGAGAGGGTGCAGGGTCATTGTATTTTGCGGGTTTTTTAATTAATCTGCACATGTGATTTATGATTTCTTTTAGAAACTGACACATATAACAAGTGATCATGCAGATTAATTTTCAGTTGTTATTTATTTTGAAAGGGTTTTTTATTTGATTACCATTTCCTAAGAAAAAGCAGAAAATAAAGACATATTTTTGGAAGCAAAGACAACTTTTATTAATGATCTTAAAAGTTAAAGCAAACAGATAAGCCCATACAATACTTTCACCTTGGGCAGAGTGAAAGCTTTTCAAAAGAAAGAAATAGATTAACAAAACAAATTACTTTGAAACATGTATTCAAGAAGGAACATCAATGGTGACCCAGTTCTGAACTCGGACTCCATGCGTCACGTAATTCAATACTTTCTGCTCTGCTTCATCCTCTTCAACAACATTAATTCCAGAACCAAATGGGTGAAGGTAGCCTCCGCTGCGGAAAACATCATGATAACTGTTCACAGAAGTCTTTGACTTCAAAATTTCTCCTTTTCCATTCTTCTAAGAGAAACCCAAACCAATTCTATTTTTGTTCACGGGTGGATCCACAAGTTGTCCCCAAACTGCATTATGACCCTTGCGCACAACCTGTTGCGCGTCCTTCAGCGAAACCATAAAATTCTCATTCCTCCTTATGTTGTCAATAGATAGGGCTTGGAACTGGGTTCCAACAGTAGCCTCATCCTCTTCTACAATACTGAAAGAGGATAGATGGGATATCAACAATGCCTGCTCCCCATTTATGATCACCACCTTCCCTTCACGCACAAATTTTAGCTTCTGATGCAGAGTTGAAGTGACAGCCCCTGCTTCGTGTATCCATGGTCATCCTAGCAAACAACTATATGCGGGAATAATGTCCATGACCTGGAAGGTTATCAAGAACAAATATGGTCCTATATGGATGGGCAAGTCCACTTCATCGATGACAGATTTCCTCGACCCATCAAAAGCCTTCACAATGATGCCACTCGGGCGCATAGATGCTCCTTGATACTTTAACTTCATGAGGGTACTCCTCGGTATAACATTCAGCGTAGATCCGTTATCAATTATCACATTGGACAGCGAATCATTCTTTCAGTTCATAGATATGTGGAGGGCCAGGTTGTGATTCCTCCGTTCATCTGGTAACTCATCATCGCAGAAACTCAAGTTGTTACATGACGTAATATTTCCAATTACGCTGCTGAATTAATCTAATGGCATGTCATTCTCCACAAAAGCTTGGTCTAGTACTCTCATCAACGATTCTCTATGAGCAGAGGAATTCATCAATAAAGCTAGAATATATATCTTTGAAGGAGTCTGCAATAGTTGATCTACAATTTTGTAGTCGCTCATCTTGATTATCTTCAAGATATCATCCACTTCTTTCTCTAATGTAGCTCCACTAGTCTCTCCTGCAGCCTTCTTAGGCTCATCATTCTTAGCAATTTTCTTTCCAGCAACAACATCTCTTTGAATAACCGGCGTGAACACAAGACCGCTACGGGTCACCCTGCTATTATCAGCTATATTTCCAACATCTGGCATTGGCTGGATGGGAACCTCCACCCCGTCTTCTAAGATTGTAACGTTGTATTTGTAAGGCACAACCTTATCTGATTTATAGGGAACAAGACCTGGCAGACTAATTACCAGTGGGGTAACAGCTGGTTTGCTATGGTACTCCACCTCAAGATGAGCGGGTGCACCAAAACACGGTACAATGACATTCACCCCTTCCTCAACACAATCAGCCATCAAAAAGTCATTTCCGGCAAACAAATCTTCGTCTGAAGAGAAATACTCATCTGCGAAGGCATACTCTTCCTCCGACTCTTCCTCCGACTCTTCTTCCGTCAAACAAACTTCAACCATATCAATCTCGTGATAATCATCTCTTTGACCTGTGATCTTGATAGTTCCATTGTCTAACAACAATTGAACACCTTCCTTCATAATAGAACATCCTCGGGGATTTCGACAACAAACTATGCAAGATCCATATTGGTGTTCCACCTGACCAGCAGTATGGCAGAAGGTAGCTTGCAACTGCACGAGATCCTCATTCAAATGATCCACATCAAAAATTCTGAATTCACCCGGACATCTAGAAACCATATTCACTTCCTCTTCATATTCTTCCCTAGGCCTGATTATATGAACTAAACCTTCATCCATCATCTCCTGTAAATCAGCCTTTATCTTCTCGCAACCCTGTATATATGTACTACAAATAGCACAACCGGCGTGGTCATGTGTATAATAACTAAATTCATAGAGGTCTGCGTGCATATTCACCAAATCTCCTCTAACCAGATTAATATCAAAAATTCGAAAGTCGCCTGGACAACCGGCCATCATATTTACATCATTCACTTCCCCATGCTTGGGTAGAGGATTGTCTTTCACATTAGGTCCCAATTCTTTGAAAGATAAAATTCCAGACTTCACCAACCTTTGCACTTCAATCCTCAAAGGATAACAATTCTCAACACTATGCCCTGGTGCTCCCTGATGAAAGGCACACGTCTGGTCTGCTTTGTAATACCAAGGCAATGGTGATGGTACGACTGGAGGTGGTCGTGTCTGGACCAACTTCTTCTAAATCAATGTTGATAGTAGCTCTGCATAGCTCATGGGAATAGGATCATAGTTCTCCCTTCTCTGATTATACGCTTGATTCCCCTGCTGGGACGGTCTTTGATAAGCAACGGTAGTCGGAGCGGCATTCATAACAGGAGTAACTGAGGCGACTTGCTGATGACGCTGATAATTCCTTCTAGGAGCATTTACCCTTCTCTCTTGGATAACAGCATTTGCATCTCCCTCTTACTTCTTGGTAAACCCATAAGATTGCTTTTTCACACCTCCAGATCCTTCACCCTTCATCAAACGGCCTTCTCTTACTGCCTCTTCTAGGCGGACACCCATTCCTACCATCTCTGTAAAATCACTTGGGGCACTTGCTACCATTCTTTCGTAGTAGAAAGCGACCAGCGTCTTCAGAAAAATCTTAGTCATTTCCTTTTCTTCCATAGGAGGAATCACTTGGGCGGCTACCTCGCGCCATCTCTGCACATACTCTTTGAACGATTCTTTGTCTTTCTGAGCCATGGCCCTAAGCTGCTCACGATCGGGCGCCATGTCCATATTGTACTTGTATTGTTTAATGAATGCTTCTCCCAAATCAAAGTATGGATGTTGGCGCTGTCCAAACTCATGTACCATTTCAATGCTGCGCCGGTCAGACTATCCTGGAAAAAGTGAATCAGCAGACGCTGATCATCAGTGTGGGTAGACATTCTCCTTACGTACATCAGCAAGTGAGCACGAGGGCAAGTGTTGCCCTTGTACTTCTCAAATTCCGGGACCTTTAACTTAGCAGGCACTTTAACATTCGGGACCAAACACAGCTTATTCACATTCTTCCCAAATAACTCTTTTCCCCTAAGAGCCTTCATCTCTCTTTGCATTCTATCAAACTGCTCTTGGAAATCATTCATTCTGTCATAAAGACCCAAGTCTTCACTCGGCGAAGGGAAAGGACGACACATATCTTCATTAACAAACGGAACCAGATTCACCGAAGGAGGTGCAGCAGGAACAGTATGCACCACAGGAGGTGCAGGAGTAACAACATTCTGAACCACTGGAGCATCTTGAGGGCCAATATTGAAACCTTCAGGTGCAAAATTCTCTGGCATACCCCACGGATAACCTTGAGGCATATGGTTTTGAACAACAGCCGGAGTAGCGGATACAGGAACAGTAGGAACATCAGCATTTTCCCTTGTTGGTTGAGTTTGAACACTCGGTGGCTGATTCTGAGCAACCACCAGAGCTTCCATCAGAGCAGTCAAGTTGGCCAAGCCAGCCTTCAAAGCGGAAACTTCTTCGCGCAACTCGCGATTCTCCTGTTCTAAGTTGTCCATCTTCTTTTTGAAGTTAGCTCGAGTGTTGTAGTGATGAGCCAACTTGCTTAGTGAAGTAAAGAAGTTGGGTAAGACACCTGGATATGCATAACAAATGCAAGAAATATGTGCAATATGATGCATGATATGCATATGATTATTTTTACTTTATCATTTAATATTTCAAGGGATTTATGGTTTATAGACATATTGCAAACATCAAAATAATAACGCGTTTGAAATACTGAAAATTTTCATTATAATAACTTCAAAATGGATTGCAAGTTTCAATGATCCCAAGTACAAGATGAAAATACAATCTAAAATCCTGAGAAGAGGAACTAATGGAGATCAATCTGTACGCTGGCACTTTCCTGTGAGCCTGGAAATCTGAGCCCTCAACCTCTGGTTTTCTTCCACATGTCTGATGGCAATCTCCTTCCAATCATCTGAAGCAGGAAGTGAGTAATCAACACCTGTTTGAGGCTTAAGAGAAAATAAATCCCCTTGCCTCTCCATAGACTCCACTGCTCGACTTTCAAGGATCTCGATCAAATTATCTTTCTCCTTCAGGTCTACTCTGTAGGAACTCTCTAAAGTCTGGAACTTGTTCTTCCAAGCATCCCTCTCTTGTTGCATCCTAACCAAAGCAAGTTGCAGCTCTTATAGATCATCTAACAAAGGAGGAGTGGTCTTCACAAACAAATCAGGATGGGTGTCTCCCGAGTATACGACATCTTTAACTGAATGGCTCTCGATCGGACCCATTGAAGATATGGCTCCAAAGAAACAACACCTCTAGGTCCCAAATCCTTCCTACTCTTCTTATGAATGTAAAGAAGTGATACACTGGATCATAGAACTGGACCAAGGTTGAGAGAATACCCTCATTCATCTTCAGCTTCATGAGAGGAATAATGGATCCATACTTCTTCCGAAAGTCTGCAGAACACTCGATCTCTAGAATTAGACTGATCAACTCATCTATCTTGGGATCCTTGAAACTGTATTTCCCGGTCTTTCTCTTTCCATAATCCATGGTTAAAAAGTACCTGAGATATTCACAAATAGTCAACCTTTAAATCCCTTGAAATATTATTTTCTTCAAAAGATGCTTTTGAGTGCATGGATGCATGATGCAACAACCACACACAAGATCACACATATAGGGTTCATAGGTTCAACGTCACGAGTATGAGGTCTAAGGTACTACCCATAAGGTGTTGGTCTAAAAAGTTATCACCTGTCGAACAAGGTTCTAGAGGTTCCCAGAGTCTACATCCTTCCTTCAGATATTACCAACTTCCCGATTAACTCGATAATTAGTAATATTCTCAAGAAAGACTCGTCCGAGCGTAGTATCGCGTGACAAATATTTCCGGATTACTCTGTCATAGCTTCTGCACTACACCTAAAAGGCCAAGATGGGTTTGGTATTCTACGGTCCTCAGCTTCAGCTGGCTCCCAGGTTGAAAGCAGTACGTCTTCCCGATTACTCGGTAAACGACACTATAATCAAAGGGGCCTCAACTGAGTGAGGGATCTCATGCCTCCTTTTTTGGGGTTACTCCCTCAAAGTTAACATGACTATACCGCCCGTCCTATCTTAAAGTTTGCCCAAGTCCGGGTATAGGACTTATGAGTAATCACCAAGCACCCTGAAAACCAGGAAAATCAAAACAAACATATATACAAAATATAACACATAAACAAAAATAGCACATATACATATATAAACAAAGATAGGCTCAACCCACTTAGGGATGGACCAGCAAGAGGTCAATCTGTCCCTAGTGAAGTCGCCATTTTTCTGCAGCGGTAGAAATGTTCAAGACTAAGCCATTGGATTGACTGGACTTTATACAAATCAAAATAAAAATCGCCACCGCGCTTTATTGTTTCCAAAGGAATTAGAAAAGAGCGAATAACCCAAAAAAGGGGGAAAGATTCAAGGTAAGGGGGTTGGTTATGCAAAGGGAAGGTATTAGCACCCTAAACATCTATGGTACTCCGCAGGAACCTCTTTGAAAAATCTGTATATTTTGGCTATAAAAATGTGTTGTATATAAAATGGATGGTGGAGGTGAGAAAAGAAATATTTTTATGATTTTTGCACCCGCCTCGGTTGCGAACCTTTAGTGCCTACGTACCACCTTTCATGCAATAGGGGATCAGGGTACACGTAGTTCCTCTTTTTAAAAAAAATTTAAAACACAAGTGTGTTGGTTAATTTTATGAGATAAGACATCATCGTCATTGTCCGTGTGGAAAACATACTTACTACCCACAATCATGAGAAAGGAGAATTTGCATCATCTCAAAGTGGAGGATATGGCTTGGATTTTAAAATCAATAATGCCTCACTCAACACCCAAGTGGAAAATATATCACTTCACTACATATTGTAGAAGTATAGTTGTTTGCATCACTACAAGGATTGACAAGAGTCTAATCTTTTGAGAAAGATTTTAAAATAAAAAGCCAAAGTGGCAAAAATGGTTTGAAATGAGATTGATTGATTTTTAGTCTTCTCATAAAAAATGTCAAGGTATTATTAAGTTGATTGAAGTTTATTGATGAAAATGTTTTAAAAATACATGGACATAAGTCCAAGTTTATTATGAAAATGTTTCAAGTTTCAAAACAAGAAGAGTTTTTTTTAAAAGGAGGGAGAAGATTTTTGAAATTAAAGAATATGTGAGGAGAAGAAGAGGCTATCCTAAAGCATAAGGTAAAAGCTAGGGATAAGAACCATCTAACCAACAAGAAGCCAATACTTGACATTGTGAGTCAATATAGAATTCCCATTCTTTGGATTAAAACCAAGCAAGCAAAGATACTAGACCTCTTGAGAGAACCAAACTTCAAGTGTATTAAATCTTCTCAAAAATTGGGTAGAGTAACAGCTGTATACGGGTGAATTCCAAATTACAAACAAAGTATGTAATCGCAATAACCTGCACACAAGACAAACAAACAATCCAATGTCTTGAGGTAAACCTCAAGAACTCTAGACAAAATATCAAATGAAATCACAAGGTCTCCAAGATAGGCCAAGGTCTCTAATCTTAAGTCCAAGAAGTCCAATGCTCCATAATGCCAAGGATAGTAACCAAATAGTCCAAGTATCATTAAAGATTTTTATGGTTCATGTTGATTATTAGGCGTCTTTAAAAGGAAAAGAAAAGCTCAAGTGAACAAAATAAAAATGACATAAAAGTAAATGCTCAAGTGAGCAAAATAAAAATGGCATGAAATGTAAATGCTTAAAGTAAATAGTACATAAAGCATAAAAAATAATAAAGCATAAGATAAAGTCAATTGTTAGAAATTAGTGGTTAGTTGGATGACCATCTTGAAACTTGCATTTTGAACTCATTAGTGGATTGGTAGAACCAAAGCCTCCACACAATAAGTTGCATTTGCTTTTTGTCAAGTATATCATCCATTTTGGAATCCTCAAAAAGTAACATTTAATGATCAACGATGTTTAAGTGATCTGGGTTGACCATAGGTGTTGTAGATCCATTAGAGGATTGGTAGAACCAAAGCCTTCACACAATGAATCTCAAGGTTATTGGATCAAAGAGATAAAATTAACATACTTGGGCTTGCAATCATAAGTTTGGGCCATGAATGATCATTTATTCGAATCGGGACAAAATTTAGCGTTATGTTAAGCAATTATAAGTGGACTTATGTAGAAGTCGCACCTATTTTGAGGCCGGTCAATAGCAATCTATGTACTTCATGTTTGGATAAATGATATAGAGATCACCATCCCTTAACATGTAGCACAATTAAAAAAGAAAGGGATAAGATGAAGAGGGAGGGGAATGATAAGCTAATTTGGATCACCATTTCAAAATTCTTTCATCTTTAAATTCAACCACTCCTCTAGATGGATTAAAGCACTAAACATATCATTAATCCAAAGCACCAAAAATGAATTAAATAATTCACTCTTAGGTAGATTTGAATTGATGAACATTTATCCAACTTCATCTACATCACAAAGTCCATTGAGTTTAAAGATAAATTGGACATTTAAAATTGCAATCCAAACCAACAATCAAAAGGAGTGAGTAGAAAAAGTATTTTGGATCAAATCTGCCCTAAAACAAGGCAAAAAAAGTGCATTATGTCCCTGTGCAATCGATTGCAGTAACTGTGCAATCGATTGCACAGTGTTATTTTCAAAAAAAAACTGTGAAACGCTTCTGTGCAATCGATTGCACAGTTACTGCAATCGATTGCACACTGTTACAGTAGCAAAAACAACATTTTAAAAGGCCAATTTCTTGTTCAAACTTTCCATCAAACACCTTATGATCATGGATCCAATTGAGCATGAAAATTCCATCAAATTATGAGAAAATAAAACCATTAGAATCACAAAATAATGCTTAAAGAATCGAACCCAAAGATCAACAAGAGATCACATTGTGAAAGATGAATTATCCAACTTACCAAAGGTAGATCTAGAGAATTATCAAAACAATTTCAAGAATTTGCTTCAATTCAACCACAAGAATCAATTGACCAAGGTTGGATGTAGAGAATTGATGGAGAAAAAGTGTTTGGATGAAGGTTTAGCTCAAATATTAGTAAGCTTCAATGCAAAGCTTACTAACATTTTGAAAATGGAGCTTTGAGTGAATTTGGTAGATGGAGAGAATTGAGAGATTTTTTAGCAAGGTGGATTTGGCTATCAAAAGCTTGAAATTTGAATGAAATGAGGGCTCTATTTATAGAGTTTAGGATTGGGATTAGTGGTAATTTGGTAATTGGTTCTTGGAGCCAAAATTTGAATTAATGATAATTCTTTCAAATATTAGAGCCAAAATTTTAATTAATGATAATTCTTTCAAATATAAGAGCCAAAATTTGAATTAATGATAATTCTTCTTAAAAATGAAATATTGGCACTAAAATTTGAATTAATGATACATATTTCAAAAATGAAGGAAAATTGGAGCCAAAATTTGACAAGTTTAAAATTGCTGATTTTTTTTCAAATTTTCACGTTGTGCAATCGATTGCACTATAGTGCAAATCGATTTGCACAGTGTATTTTTTCAAAAATGTTGTAAAATGCACTATGTGCATTCGATTGAACTCTAAGAGCAATCGATTGCATCAGTGAAAAAAAATGAAAATTTTTAATTCTTTTTCTTTGCAAATAGAGATTTTAGGAAAATGATACCAAAAATCCTTATTTGTCAGATGCTTCGACTTGGTACCTACAAAACAAAAATATACAAAGACAAAGACAAATATTTTTTTTGTATTTTGATTATAAGTTAGTCAACAACACATATACAAAATACAAAACCAAGGTGCTTGGAGATTCCTCAAGATCAAACTTAAAGATAG
This sequence comes from Vicia faba, assembly GCA_948472305.1. Classification (NCBI taxonomy): domain Eukaryota; kingdom Viridiplantae; phylum Streptophyta; class Magnoliopsida; order Fabales; family Fabaceae; genus Vicia; species Vicia faba. The sequence continues at coordinate 781,423,033 of OX451741.1, read as the reverse complement.
AAAAAGAGGAATAACCAACCCTAAAGTGATCCTGTTATGATCGAGTTGATATGATATGATAGAGGAATCTTAGGGGGAAAAATTGGGGTACAATAGCTGTAAAGAAAAATCAGCTCAGTATGAGCCGACACATAATGGGATGTGTCGACTCATACACCTTCTTTGTATCGACCAATACGCATTTTGTGTCGACTCATAGACTTTTCAACCTTCTGTTTTGGGACCTAGAATCAGTATGAATCGATGCATGGGGTTTATGTATCGACTCATACCCTGTTTTTTTACTAGGATGAGTCAACACGTGTGCATATGTGTCGATACATACTGTACTTTTCTGCTTTAAACATTGTTTTATTGTCCATTCATGTCAGTTTACATCATACGCTTGATAAACATAAACAGCAAGCAAACATGTAGCTAAAAGGGGAAATGATTACTACATCTTATCTTAAAAAATAAATCATTAATGATGTATGAAAAATACCAAGTCAAGAAGACTTACCTTGAAACTACACTTGGTGTTTGAAATCTGAATACTTTTCAAGATGTTGTGAGGGCTCCAATGAATCTCCAGGCAGCTTGTTCCAAACTGTTGAAACCCATTCAAGTTGTACAATATTGTTTTTATTTTTGGATGGTGAGGATAATGGCACTAACAGAAACTGTTTTAATGTTTTTACAATCTCTATGTGCTAAGGTGTTTGGTTTATGGGAGAGTTTGTAAGATGGAATAATTGATTGAAGTTCTGTTTTGAATGAGATTAGCGCTGTTTTTTTCTTGAGTGGGCCAAAGTTATAAAGAATATTGTTTTTTTGTTCAAAGACTCTCTATTCTCTCCAAAAATTCCAACCCTTATGTCTTATGAAACGGTCCCTTTTGTAGACCCTTGACTGAGGTTTAGGGGGGGGGGGGGGGGGGAATAAGTCATTTTGAATTGTTTTTGCCTACTATTTTGATACTTTATTCACACAATTTCCATTTTGCCATTTTGGTGCAATTTTGGGGCTGTTATGATGCAGGTTGGGGCAGACTGCATAAACCATTTTTGGACTCTATAGGACAGCATATGCAGATTTGTGGTGCAGCATAGCACAAGGTTTTTTGTAGGACAGCAATGGAGCAGGTTTTGGGGTGTTGTGGCAATGCAACATATCATACTTTGTTCAACTTGGACAGCAAGATTTGTAGCATGAAACAAACTTAGTCTTGTGGAGTATTTTATGCACATTGTATCAAGGACAAAACATTGTGACAAGGTTTTGAGTCAAAGGGAAAAATCCAAGCAATACAAAGTTTAGGGTTTATAAACTTGCAAAAAATTTCACTTTGTAATAACTTGAATTATTTGCCTCATTTTAAATTATTTGGAATTGTAGTAAAAAAATGTCATGAAGCGAATGAAATTAACAAGTATAGAAAATATTTAGAAAAATTTCAAAGTCTTGCAAAAGTTGGATTTTTTTATTCTCTTGATTTTTTTTATGATCAAATTTCACCTTTTGGATGTCTTGACGCAATGTGATTTTTGGGACTCAAATTTGGTCAAAAAGTCAAAGTTTGACTTTTCAGTGTGCTTTTGACCATTTTTCCCTTGTGAATGATTTTCTTGAAAAGTTGTAATTCCATACTTGAAACTTGATAGAATCAAACCTGAGGGTCCAGGATGATCTTTTGAGAAATAAGAGGGCAAATTTTAGGGTACAACAACTGCCCCTGTTCAGTCTTCTTAAGCCTGAGGATGTAGATTGGCTGGTCTGCCTTTCGTGATCTGAAGGTAGAAGATGATTGAACACTAGAGTACCCAGAAATTTGCACTCACATGAAGTAATACTTATTAGTGATATCGGGAATGGGCTTACAGATGCCATTTGGAAGGCGACGGAGAATCGTCGGAGATGGGCTTAAAGATTCCATCCAGAAAAGATCGGTTGCATAAGAGATTCCTTGGCGAGAATTCCTGTACCTACTATTGAGGAGGACTTCACTGGGGAATGTTGATTTATGTCCTGGGAAGTAGAGTCTAGGAGCTTCGGTTGTCCATTACTCTGTTGGGGAATTAACTCTTGATCGAGTAGTGGAAAGTAGAACGTATATCTGGTTAGGGTCCAGGCTGTACAATGACTTACTGGGGAAATGTGAAATCGACCGTATCTGGTCGGATCTAGGCCTTACAGTGTTGTAAACTGTTGTCTGGAGATAAGAGAGAAGGAACCTGGATAGTAGGGTTTCTTTGAGATGAAAGCCTGGGTAGTAGGGTTGTTTCGAAATGAAAGTCTGGATAGTAGGACTATAAGAAGGAACCTGGATGGTAGGGTTACTTCAAGATGAAAGCCTAGATAGTAGGGCTTATGGGAAGTTGTCACCGTCCATGGATAATAGGGTTACTTCACTATGTCTGCATTGACAGGGTGAGGGAGGTCATCACCGTTCATGGTGGTTAGAATCATGGCTCCACCCGAGAAAATGTTTCTAATCGCAAATGGCCCTTCATAGGTGGGAGTCCATTTGCCCCTGGGATCACCTTGCCACAGTATGATGCGCTTGATTACCAGATCCCCGACTTGATATCTTGACGTCTGATTTTTTTGTTGAAAGCCTTGATCACCCGCTTTTGATACGCCTGACCATGGCAGACAGCAGTATGTCTCTTTTTGTCGATCAGATTTAGTTGATCAAGTCGAGTCTGGATCCAGTTGTCTTTGTTCAAACTCGCATCTTTCAAAATCCTTAAAGAAGGAATCTAGACCTCAACGGGTAGGACTGCCTCCATGCCATATACCAGAGAGTAAGGAGTTGCCCCTATCGATGTCCGTGCTGAGGTACGGTACCCATGAACAGCGAATGGTAACATCTCATGCCAGTCTTTGTATGTCACTGTCATCTTCTGTATGATCTTTTTTATGTTCTTGTTAGCCGCTTCAACAACGCCATTCATCTTCGGCCAGTAGGGAGAAGAGTTATGATGATGTATCTTGAATTGCTTACAGAGTTCAGTGATCATCAAATTATTGAGATTCGTACCATTGTCCGTGATAATTCTCTCTGGCACACTATACCGACATACCAGGTTATGCCTGATAAACCGCGCCACCACGTTCTTGGTTACAGTAGCAAAAGAGGAAGCTTCAACCCACTTTGTGAAGTAATTGATAGCTACCAGGATGAAGTGATGCCCATTGGAAGCGGTAGGCCTGATTTCTCTAATCATATCAATGCCCCACATTGCAAAGCGCCACAAAGCTGTCAAGACATTCAAAGGAACCTGGGGCACATGCACCTTATCAGCATAGATTTGGCACTTATGACAGGTTCAGGAGTGCTGATAACAATCTGCTTCCATAGTGGACCAGTAGTATCCTGCCCGTAGGATCTTCTTAGCCATGGTATGTCCACTGGAATGGGTTCCGAAGGTACCTTCATGTAGATCTGTCATAATCCTCTCTGCTTCGCTCTTGTCTACACACCGCAGTAAGGTAGAGTCATGGTTGCGCTTATAGAGGATTCCATTACTGAGAAAGAACTTCGCTTAGAACCTTCTCAGAAACTTCTTATTGTTGACAGATGCCCCTTCAGGATACTCTTGAGTTTCGAGGTACTTCTTCACTTCATGAAACCATGGTTTATCTACTACCTCTTCGATATCAATATCGCAGTAGTGTGCTGGTTCATCTAACCTCTCAACGGTGATTCGGGGATCTTTTTTGTCCCACCTTACTTTGAACATAGAAGACATGGTAGCTAACACGTTCGCTAACTGATTCTCCTCTCGCGGGAAATGTTCAAAGGTTACTTCCTCAAAGTGTGGGAGCAATGTCAGTACGTGCTCTCTGTATGGGATGAGATTCAGATGTTTCGTATCCCATTCTCCTTTGATCTGACTTATCACTAAAGCTGAATCCCCGAAGACATTTAAGAACTTGATCCTGAGGTCGATAGAAGCTTTGAGACCCATGATGCAGGCTTCATACTCCACCATATTGTTAGTGCAGTTGAAACATAGTCGGGAAGTGAAAGGAGTATGACAGCCCTCAGGAGATATGATTACGACGCCAATGCCATTAACGAGTGTGTTCGAAGCTCCATCAAAAACCATGGTCCATCGGGATCCTTCCTCAGGTCCTTCATCCGGTCCAGGTTCTTCATAGTCAGTCACCATCATAATGTTCTCGTCCGGGAACTCAAAATTCATGGACTGGTAGTCATCCATGGCCTGATGAGCCAAATGATCGGCCAATACACTTCCCTTGATTGCTTTCTGGTTGTATATTGTATATCGTATTCAGTTAAGATCATCTTCCATCTCGCTATTCTTCCGGAGAGAGCGGGCTTCTCAAAGATGTATTTGATTGGATCCATCTTAGATATCAACAGAGTAGTGTGGTTCAGCATATACTATCTTAGTCGGCGAGCAGTCCATGCCAAAGCACATCAAGTTTTCTCGAGCAGTGAGTATCTTGTCTCACAGTCGGTAAACTTTTTTCTAATGTAGTATATTGCATACTCTTTTCGACCAGACTCATCATGCCTCCCCAGCACACACCCCATTGAATTGTCTAGCACTGTTAAGTAAAATATCAAAGGTATTCCTTCAACCGGAGGCATCAGTATTGGTGGTTCCTGAAGGTATTCCTTGATTCTTTCGAAAGCAGTTTGGCATTCGTCATTCCACTTTACCACTTGATCTTTCTTCAGAAGCTTGAAAATGGGTTCACAAGTAGCAGTTAGATGTGAAATGAACCTGGCGATATAATTTAGGCGTCCCAAGAAACCTCTGACCTCCTTCTCTGTATGGGGAACTGGCATCTCTTGTATGGCCTTTACCTTTGCGGGGTCTACCTGAATACCCTTGTCACTGATGATGAAACCCAAAATCTTACCAGACATTACCCCGAAGGTGCACTTGTTCGGATTTAGCCTCAGCTTGTATGTCTTCAACCTGTCAAACAGCTTTTGTAGATGGTCGAGGTGCTCTTCTTTGGTTTGAGACCTGGCTATCATGTCATCAACATAAACCTCTATCTCACGGTGAATCATATCGTGGAACAAAGAGACCATGGGTCGCTGGTAAGTTGCCCCAGCATTCTTCAACCCAAAAGACATCACCTTGTAATAGAAGGTGCCCCACTATGTGACGAAGGTTGTCTTCTCCATGTCTTCAGGATCCATCTTGATCTGGTTATAGCCAGAGAAACCATCCATGAAGGAGAAGATTTTGTGCTGCGCGGTGTTGTCAACCAGCACATCAATGTGGGGAAGCGGGAAGTCATCCTTGGGGCTTGCCCAGTTCAGGTCTCTATAATCCACACACATCCGTACCTTTCCGTCCTTCTTAGGTACCGGAACAATGTTAGCAACCCACTTAGGATAGGAGGTGACAACTAAGAACCCTGCATCAAACTGCTTCATAACCTCTACCTTGATCTTCTCTGACATTTCAGGGCGCATATGACGGACCTTCTGTTTAACCGGAGGACAATCTTCTTTAGTCGGCAGATGGTGTACCATGATATCAGTGTCTAAACCAGGCATGTCTTCATATGACCAGGCGAAGATCTCAACATAGTCGTGCAACATCTGTATCAGTCGCTGTTTGATCTTAATCTCCAAATTTGTACCAATCTTGACTTCTTTTCTGTCCATCTCTGTGCCCAAGTTTATTGTATCAACTGGATCTTCATGAGGCTGTATAGCCCTCTCTTCCTGATGTAATAGTCTAGCCATTTCTCCAAGCACCTCACAATCGTCCTCACCTTCGTTCTTGGCTTGGTTGATCAGATTTTCGAAATCATAACTGGCAGTAGCAGAATTGTTATAAATGGGATCCAGAGTGGATATGGATCTACAGTTTGATACGTGAGTGTGTGTAAGAGCATAATTGTATTGATAAAGTAAAAAACAGAAAAGAAAAAACCAGAGAGCGCAAAATTTGTATGCAAGGAAAGTCTAATTCTTTATTGATGACATATGAAATGACATATAATAACCCTTGCAGATAGAAACATTGTGCCTCGAGTAAGACACAAGGCCAAAAAGTTAAAGATTGTTTATTACAAATTCAGAACACAAGTAAGACAATTACTGCAGAATAAAAGAAACCGGTATGAAATCTCTAGTCGTCCAGTTACTCGGTCCATCGTTGGTAGTCGGGTAGATCCAGCTATCAATGTCAAAGTCTTCCTCGATGTCTTCAATAGCGTTGACCCCACGATTGATGATGCCTAGTGGAGGTCCTCCAGCTCGAGCGCGTCAAACAGCCCTTTGAACTCCTGAAGTAAAGCCCAAACCAAATTTGTCAGTTTTATGAGTAAAATCAAGGAGTTGTCCCCAATTGGTACACGCACCCTCTTCGACCACTACTCTAGAGTCCTTGAGAGAAGCCATCTTCGGAGGAGGTTTGGTGTTGGTGGTAGTCTCAGTTGACGCTAAAATCCGGGGAACCTCTTCAAAGTTTTGACAAGGAGTCTCTATGAATTCCCCGTCCATATCCACATACCTGAAGGAGTTCAGGTGGCTCACCATATACTCCTCTTCGCCATGCACAGTGATAATCTTCCCTTTTACCGGATATTTCAGCATTTGGTGCAGTGTAGAAGTAACAGCCCCAACTTCATGGATCCAAGGAGGACCCAACAAACAAGAGTACGATGGCCTGATGTCCATCACGTAGAAGGTGGACTCAAAGGTCTGAGAGCCTACCTTGATAGGGATGTCCACCTCCCCATGCACCATTCTCTTTGACCCGTCAAAAACCCTTACCACAATGTTACTAGGTTTTAAAGTCAAGCCTTCACAATCCAGCCGATCAAGAGCCTTCTTAGGCAAAACATTAAGTGAAGACCCAGTATCCACCAGCACATGAGCCATAGTGGTACCCCTGTATTCGATCGAGACATGCAGAGCATCATTATGCTTTCTCCCTTTCGGAGTCAAGTCAGCATCTGAAAAACCCAACCCATTGTCAGCAGTCAAGATGGCCACACATTCTTTGAATTGATCGGCTGAGGTTTCTTGGGGCACATGCGCGGTCTTGAGGAATGCAATCAAAGCCTTTGCATGGGCCTCGGAACATAACAGCAAAGACAACATCGATATCTTCGAGGGGTCTACCCTAACTAATCAACCACATTATAGTCGCTCTTTTTGATTATTTTTAAGATTTCCTCTATCTCTTGCTTAGAGGATTCCACAACAACTTTCCTAGGTGCCTCCGTCTGGGCAGGCCCACATACAACTTCTTTGCCTCGAGTCCCAGATGACTCATCGGCAGGGATAACAACTGGAGTAAGGACGGGAGTAGTAGTTGAAGTACTAGCAGGAACAACAGATGGAATAACAATAGGCTTATTGACAGTCTTCGGGGAAATCTTGGGAGAGAAAACCCTTCCACTTCTTGTAATATTGCTAGTCCCGACAATTTTACTGACATCGGGATCAACCTCTTTATTCTTTAGATCTTGTTTAACGCCATGATAGTAAACATCGGCACCATAATGCCAAGGGATAGCTTTGTCCGAGGCGTATGAGACATGACCAGGAAAAGTGATTATTAATGGAGCGACTCTCAGAGCGGGTGTAATCCTAGCAGGTCTTCTCGAGGAGGCCTTGGAAAGATTGGCGGAAATGGTTATAATAACAACATCTTCGAACGGAACGGCTAGAATCAAAGTTTTCTCGAACAAAATTTCTCTCCTGTCCATCAGGCGCTGGACACGTGTCTTTAGCAAATAGCAACCAGAAGGCAGAGATGAACACATGTGGCAACCTTCACTACAACCCGGAAATAAATCGTCCAACAAAAAAGTCTTCTTAACAATCATAAGGGGAGTATAAACTTCATAAAATATGCTCACAAACAGATTGGTATCAACGACATTAACTTCACGGTTGTGCTTAGGCATGGGAGCAGTTATGATATTGGGCTTCTCTGGTGCATCGAACTCAATTTCCTTGGCTTCAATCAGATCCTGTACTTTATTTCTTAGAGCCCAATAGTCATTTGTATCGTGACCAGGACTCTCAGAATGGTAGGCACACCGAGCGTTTGGATTGTACCGAGGAGAGGTGGTATTAGGATTCTTGGGAGCCTCTTTCAAGGTTGCCAAGTTGGATCTCAGCAGATGGGGTAGAACCTCTATCAATGTCATGTTAATCCGAGTAAACTGCCTTTGTGGTCTTTCTACCCTTTGTGGATTGTTGTGTTGTGGAGCAAACGCAGGCCTAAGTATCATTACAGCACTTACCGTCGAACGGTGCTCAGCTCTGCTATGACCTCTTGGGCTATAGATAGCACTGGTTTCCTTCTTACCAGTGAAGGGCTTCTTTGCTGAACTGGACGAGGTATATTTTTGTATTTTACCGCTCCAGATCCCAGCTTCTACTCTATCTCCAGTTAATATCAGCTCAGTAAAACCAACCGATGAGCTATCGATCAAATGGTTGAAGAATGGACCAGACAGCGTCCCTAGAAACATGTCGACCAACTCCCTATCAGACAAAAAGGGTTGGACTCTCCCAGCCAAATCTCTCCACTTATTCGCATAGTCCTTAAAGCCTTCACCTGCACCCATGGACATACTCTGAAGCTGAGTACGGGTAGGGGCAAGGTCGGCGTTATATTGATACTGCTTGTAGAAAGCAGCAGCCAAATCCTCCCAGTTTCAGACACTGGTTCCCTCCAATTGGTAGAACCACTCAAGCTGAGTCCCTGACAGGCTGTCTTAAAATAAGTGAACCCACAAGTTCCTATTAATAATGTGAGGCTGAATCTTCATCACATAGGAACGGAGATGAAGCTTCGGACAAGACACCCTATCATATTTTGCGAAAACTGGAGCTTTAAATTTGTGTGGGATAACTACCCCGGACACCAATCCCAGCTACTCAAAATCTAGCCCTAGTATTCTCTGGATCTCCATGGCGCTTAACCGATCCTCTAACTGTTTGTACCTATCCTCAGTGGGAGGATACTGCTCACCATTGTAGTATGTATCATTGTCAGAGACTTGAGGACTAGGGTTCTCCTCCCTTGTTTCTCTCTCTTGATTTTCCCCTTCTTTGGACGAGGAGGTCAGATCGTCTGGTTGCTTTAGCGGCCCCCCAAATCTTCTGCCTATATTGAGGGCACCAACGAGCTTCTTCTTCTTCTTCTTCTTCTTCTTCTTCTTCTCTTTCAAGATGAGGGCCTTCAGATCCTCCCGCCCTTTTTCCAGAGTTATGAACATCTGTTGAAATTGGGTATTTTGTGCCTGAAGATCTTTGATACTTTGTTCAAAAGACATTTTTGCTGAAATAAACAACGAAGAAGATGAGAAACCTGTAATGGTACCTGCTTATGCAATGTTATGGATGATATGTATATGCAATGATTTAAAGGAAATTATAGATTCAAATTTGTTTTAGAAAAAAAGGGAACACACGTTATATTAATAAATCAAAGCTTGAGTACATCGTGCCTCTTTGGGCTTACAAAGTAATACAAAAACTCTAAGATAAAAAGGTTGTACGCATCCTCTTAGGTGCGATGTAGGCGTTTAGAGTCCGTTCCTCATGAAGTTGCTTAGTGAGTTTCAAAACCTTCTTCTCGCTGGCGTAGAATTGGGCCTCGAAAGTGTATCGCTCCCCCTTAAGATGTATCCAATCCCTTTGTAAGTCTTCAAGAGAGGTGGGCATGTCAGGATGTAGGATAGTGTAGGGAACATCTCCTTCCACAACAGGCTCTATGATAACTGGGAGAATGGAGGGGTAAGGCATTATAAGACTTTGAGCACGAGCTCGTCCCTATTTGAGGTAAGGCTCAAGAGGGATGGAATTCTTATGCCCAAATGTCTTGCTATCTACCTTGTTCATCATACTCCATGCTCGGATAAATCTTTGGCGGTGACCTTGATCGTTGTTCTCGTAGTCAAATACCAAACCTTGAATGAGCATCTCGTGTGGGCCATCCCTTTGAGCGTAACCAAACTGTCTTAAAGCTAAGCAAGGGTTGTAGGTGATACCTCCTCTGATGCCAAGTAAGGGTACATCAGGGAATTATCCGTAACGGTCGACGATGATAACATTCTCTATAGATCGGGAACACCAATGGATGTATGAATGTTTGAGCGTCATCAACCTTTGTGACCACCTTGAACCTTGCTCGTTCTTTAATACAAATTGGGGAAGATGTGAAATAAACCATCTTTCCAAGAGAGGAGTGCAACACATAAGGATACCTCTTTTCCTCATAGTGCGAGTGTGAAAGGAATGTAGGATGTCTCCTAGCAAAGTAGGAACCGGGTTACGAGACATGAATATTATGACGGTGTTCACATCTATGAGTTGGTCAGGATTTGGAAACAAAACCATCCCATATATGAGGTGATCCACAATTTCCTCAAAAGCTTGCAAATCCAAAGAGTTCCAACAATTTTGGGCTTTCTCAAACAAGAACTTTGCTAGGAAACCCTTGGCACCACTTCTTGTCTCCCAATTAGTTATCATATCAGATGGTTGCAAGTGTAGAGCTTAAGCAATCTCACTGGGCTTTGGATCTCTTTCTGTACCATTGAAAGGTAGTTGATTGAGAATGGGAATCCTCAAGAGTAGGGATAATTCTTCCAAAGTTGGCACAAGTTGATAATCGGGAAATGTGAAGCAATGGTGTAGAGGATCAAAGAACTGGAAGAGCACCTTCATCATGTCCTTATCGGTGTTGGACGTAACCAAGTTTAATAGGCGACCATGTCTTTTGGTAAATGGAGAATTTTCAGGAATCCTTGATGCTAGCTCTTTAAGTTGAGGAGGGATCCTTACAAGGTTGGCTTGAATAATTTTCTTGCGAATAGAATCCATGTCCTACAAAACAGAACAAAGATAAATCCCAAGATCCTTGAAATGGTTAGTGAATATGATTATGATGTTATGATGTTCATGATGTTCATGATGTTATGTACAGGTATATATTCACTAACAAAGCAAGTTCTTAGGTTTAGACTTGCATGGAGTCTCATAGGTAAGTACCCTCTTGAAATTTAGTTGGCTCAAACCTGTCCTAGTAATAGTAACCGAGTTCTAAGGAGCTTAATATCACTGGTTTGTTTCCTTGGGCATTGTTTCAGCGCGAGCCTCTTTAATGACGACCGAAATATCCCAAAAAACCAAACCTCAATGAGTGTAGTATCGAGTATCTACCAACTTCGGACTGCACCAAAGCCGGTCATCTCACCGCGTCCTAATGGCCAAGTTGGTCAAGTAAAGATTCTTGAAGTTAGTTAGTGCTTCATGACATCACTCAGCGGCCCCGTATTCTCCTTGACTACTCAAGGGCTACCGATACCCACAAATATGTCACACTAACGTAGCTATTTCTTAGACCATGTTGGTATACCCCGCACTGTAATGCCCCGTTTTATTTAATATTAATTATATTAATATTTTCGAGTTCCCGTTTGACGTTTATTTTTGCGACGAGAATATTTATATTAACCGTTATATCTGTTAATATATTCGGCGATATTTTATTCAGACCGGTAATTATTTTATTCGGTCCGGTATTTGTTTTGAGGACCGATAATTATTTTATTCGGTCCGGTATTTTTTTTGAGGGACTGGTAATTATTTTATTCGGTCTGGTATTTGTTTTGAGAGACTGGTAATTATTTTGTCCGGTCCGGTTTTTTATTCTGTTCGGTTCGGTAAAATATTATTCAGACCGATATTTAATTATTTGGAGTTATTTTAATTATTTGGGTTAATAATATTATTTAGTTTTAATTAGTGGTGATATATCAAGAAGGGTTTTTTGTGTATTTACTTGTGTCTTGCTACTAGAACCAACCACACACTCCTTGTTTCATGTAATAATACAAAAACATACTTAGAGACATAGAGAGCTAAAGAGAGTCTTGGAGAAGTAGAACAAGAAGAACACAAAGCTAGGGTTGGATTTGGTTGAAACATCAAGAATCATTTCAAGCATCTAAGGTAAGGGGTTTGATTTTCCAATGCTTATAGTTAGGGTTTGATTTGGTATATTTGGGATTTGGGGAAAAATTGATGTTAGGGTTCTTGAGTTTGTTGAGATAAATTAGATGAGTTAATTTAGGTATTGTTGTTGATGGATTATTGTTATGTTAATTGAAATGGAAATCGGAAATTAAATTAGGAAGGAAAATTGAATTATATTAAGTTTAAGAAATATAACTGACAGTATGTAAATGGAATATGGATTATGCAGTATGTTAGAAATAATGAATATACATGTTACAGGTTTTCTTTTTTGGAAAGTGGCAATGGGATTTTTTTAGAAACAAAATTGCATGTGCCTTGAATTGAACAGTGCGTATGCAGTATTTTTGTTTAGTTTGGAAATTGGCAAGTTAAGAAACTAAATTATGCATTAAGCTAATGGAGAGACGGCATGACGGTTTTACGGTTTCTCTGTTTTGTTTTTTTTTTCTTTTACAGTTCAGGTTTCTTCCAAAAATTAGTTCCTGTTTTTTTCTTTTCTTTTCTTAATTTGTTATATTAAATAATTATATTAATTAAATACAAATATGACATAAGTTAGATGATTTAATTTGGAACCCGATTATGTTCCGATTTCTCGATTTCGGCAATTTTGGCGACGAAGCTAGTTGCTCCGAATTGAATGAAAATTGACGTGCTAGCTAATTTTGACGTGTAGATCATCGTGGTGAGATTAGTTTTTCGAGATTACAAGTTTTTAAAGAAGCAACCTGAAATAGGTCAATTTACGGTTAAGTTGAACCGGGTTGCGTTTTAGTCGGTTTAAGTCGCGTATGGACAATCCGATTGCGACGTTGATGATTATGATTGATGCCGATTATTATGAATGACTTTTGCGATGATTATTGATGTTTGATTATTTTTCCATGTTTGGAATTAAGTGAATTATTTGATGATGATGTTATGTGATTAAATACGATGTTTGCGACGTTTTATTCAAAATGAATGCTTGATGATAAATGATGTGATGATATGTTTATCTTGATATGGATAAATATGGCGACGTGGGCTTTAGGCCAATTTTGATGTGCGATAATGATGTTTTATTGTGTCGTGTTTGTGATGTCGTGTTGTCGAGTCACATACATTACATTGCTGACCAGGGCTTTTATGCCAAAGCGACGATGGGCTTTTATGCCAAATGTCCCTAATTATGGACAAAGCGACGGGTACCACATGCATAACATAGTCGTGTCTCATGGAGTCAGTTATGTTTATTTTTGAGTCTTTTGGCATTGAGTTTTATTTGATGGTTTATGATGAATTACGACAATATATGATACTTTGTTTTGTGATGATTTTTGTGTTGAACATAAAGTGAATATGATGTGATGATTTCATGAAGATTATGCGATGAATATAACATGACGGTAAAGCGATGATATGAGTTTATGGCGATGAAGTTTATGTTTTGTTTTGATGTGATTATGGTGATTATGTGACGATATTAAAGTGTTGATTTTATACCCTAACATGATGATTTAAAGTATGTGAGATTTGGTTATATGTTGATATGCTCTTATTAATCCTATATCATTTATGATTCCAAAACTATTTATATATTTTATTATGCCTTTAATTATATGTTTTGGAGTATCTCACCCTTTACTTGTTTCGCCGTTGCCTTTAAATTGGTAACGTGCAGGTGATCCACGAGGATGATAAGGATTAGCTCGAGTCTCTTTATTTTGAGTCGCTCTGCTCTGATAGTAGTAACACTCAGGATTTGGGCGACGTTATTATTTTGGATAGGATAGTTTATGTATACTATCTTATGACTTTATGTATTGATGATAACATGATGATATGTACATTTTGTGAACACATCAGTTGTGCTGTGAATATTCATATGTTTATATGATGATTTGTGATATGAATCAGTATATCCGACTTTTGATTTTTGTGATGTGCATTATAATGCAAAGTGATGAAAACATGAATATGTGATACCTCAATTTATGTTTGGATGAAATTTTGAAACTCTGATTTTATTATTAATTACGAGGGGTAGAATTGGGGTGTTACATTAGTGGTATCAGAGCAGGTCGGTCTGTCCGACCAATTTGTTGAGTTTGTTGTTGTCTAACAATCAAGTATTGATATTTGTTGATTCTAATCCTTGTTTTGTTGTGAGCAGGAGTTGTTATGGTTGGAAGGAACGCTGGTAGGAATGATGAGGCTCTTACTGCTGTTATGCAGGCAATGGCTCAGGCTTTCCAAAACCCGCCGAATGCTGACGAGAACGCTGGGTCTCGTAGTTTGCAACCTTCCAAAGAGAGAATTCTCCTACTTTCCAAGGAAAGTATGATCCTGAAGGTGCTTTGGCGTGGCTGAAGGAGATTGAAAGAATCTTCTGTGTGATGGATTGCACTCTTGTGCAAAGGATCCGTTATGGTACTCATAAATTAAGTGCTGAAGCGGATGACTGGTGGGTTGAAACCCGTCAGAGGCTTGAGGTTGCTGGTGAGGAAGTGACGTGGGAAGTTTTCTGAAGGGAATTCATGAGGAAATATTACCCAGAAGATGTTCGGGGAAAGAAGGAGATAGAGTTCCTTGAATTAAAGCAAGGAAGCATGTCTATCATTGATTATGCTGCAAGGTTCACTAAGTTGGACAAGTTCTATCCGCATTATGATGGGCCGAATGGCGAGTTCTCTAAATGCATCAAGTTTGAAAATGGTTTGCATCGTGAGATTAAGAAAGCTGTTGGTTATCAGAAAATCCGTGTCTTTTCGAATTTGATTGATAGTTGTAGGATCTTTGAGGAGGACAGTAATGCTCATTATAAGATTATGTCTGATAAGAGAAACAAAGGTCAGCAAAGCCGTGGAAAACCATATGATACTCCAGCTGGTAAAGGAAAACAGAAAGCGTTTCTTGGGCGAAGAACTAGTGGGGGAGATGCTCCTGCTAGTATTGTTTGTTACAAGTGTGGGAAACCTAGCCACAAAAGTAATGTTTGTCGAAGTGATGTGAGAGCTAAGGAGGTTGAGGTGAGATGCTTCCTATGTGGAGAAGTGGGTCACATGACTTGTGATTGTAGGCATAAGGATGTGGTTTGTTTTAATTATGGCGAGGGAGGTCACATTAGTGCTCAATGTAAGAAGCCTAAGAGGACTCAAGGAGCGGGAAAGGTGTTTTCTTTGTCGGGTGCTCCGACGGCAAACGAGGATGGTCTTGTTCGAGGTACTAGTTTCATTAATAGCATTCCTCTTATTACTATTATTGATACTGGTGCTACTCATTGTTTTATTGCTGCTGATTGTGTAAAGAGATTGGGTCTCACTTTGTCGTCTCTAGATAGAGATATGGTGGTAGAAGTTCTGGCGAAGGGAACAGTTACTATTTCTTTTGTGTGTGCAAGTTTCCCTTTATCAATCTTTGATAGAGACTTTATGGTGGATCTTTTTTATTTACCGCTTGTCGGGTTAGACGTGGTTTTAGGTATGGACTGGTTGAAAGTTAATTATGTCCATATCAATTGCTATGACAACACTGTGAGGTTTTATTCCTTAGTAGAAGAAGAACAATCTATGTTGGTGTCGACGAAGCAGTTGAATGAGTTCATGAAGGATGAGGTGTTGGTTTTCTTGTTGATGGCGACTCTTTCTATGAAGAAGCTGTGATTGTAAACTTTCCGGTGGTGTGCGACTTTCCCGGAGTATTCCCTGATGAGATTCCTAGTGCACCTCCAGAAAGAGAAGTTGAATTTTATGTGGATCTTGTCCCTGGTACCAGACCTATCTCTATGGCACCATACAGGATGTCCGCGTCCGAGTTAACGGAATTGAAGAGCCAATTAGAAGATTTGCTCGAGAAGAATTTTGTTAGACCAAGTGTGTCGCCGTGGGGAGCTCTTGTGTTATTGGTGAAGAAGAAAGACGGTAGCATGAGACTTTGCATTGATTATCGTCAGTTTAATAAAGTAACTATCAAGAATAGGTATCCACTTCCTAGAATTGATGATTTGATGGACCAATTGGTTGGCGCTCGCATGTTTAGTAAGATAGATTTGAGATCGGGTTACCATCAAATAAGGGTGAAAGAAGAAGATGTTCAGAAAACTGCTTTCAGGACAAGGTATGGACATTACGAGTATTCGGTGATGCCTTTCGGTGTCACTAATGAACCAGGAGTATTCATGGAG
Organism: Vicia faba; assembly: GCA_948472305.1. Lineage (NCBI taxonomy): Eukaryota > Viridiplantae > Streptophyta > Magnoliopsida > Fabales > Fabaceae > Vicia > Vicia faba. Next base: position 781,406,879 of record OX451741.1, on the reverse strand, counting down.
TACATGAATCGTATTTTCCATCCTTACTTGGATCGTTTTGTGGTTGTTTTCATTGATGATATTCTTGTTTATTCTAAATCGGAAGAAGAGCACGCAGAACATTTGCGCATCGTGTTGGAAGTTCTGAAAGAGAAGAAGCTTTATGCTAAGTTGTCAAAGTGCGAGTTCTGGTTAAGTGAACTGAGCTTTTTGGGGCATGTCATCTCTGGCGATGGCATTGTAGTTGATCCTTCTAAAGTTGATGCTGTGTTAAGATGGGAAACTCCTAAGTCTGTTACTGAGATTAGAAGTTTCTTAGGATTGGCTGGTTACTATAGAAGGTTCATTGAAGGTTTTTCTAAGTTGGCGCTCCCTTTGACAAAGTTGACTTGTAAAGGAGCTGCATTTGTGTGGGATGTCAAGTGTGAAGAAAGTTTAGTTAAATTGAAGAAAAGGTTGACAACGGCTCCGATCTTGATTCTACCTAATCCTGAAGAACCGTTTGTTGTTTATTGTGATGCTTCTAAGATGGGTCTAGGTGGCGTGCTTATGCAAAATGGCAAAGTGGTTGCGTATGCTTCTAGGCAATTGAATATTCATGAGAAGAATTATCCTACGCACGATTTGGAGCTTGCGGCCGTTGTTTTTGTGCTTAAGATTTAGAGGCATTATCTTTATGGTTCTAGATTTGAAGTATTTAGTGACCATAAAAGTTTGAAGTACTTGTTCGATCAGAAAGAGCTTAATATGAGGCAAAGACAGTGGCTTAAATTGTTGAAAGATTATGATTTTGGATTGAATTACCATCCTAGTAAAGCTAATGTGGTGGCCGATGCTTTAAGTCGAAAGACTTTACATATGGCACTTTTGATGGTGAAAGAGTTGGAATTAATTGAGCAATTTAGAGATACGAGTCTTGTAATAGAAGTGACGCCGAAGAGTGTTATCTTGGGAATGTTAAAGATCAATAATGATTTCCTTGATAGCATTAGAGAAGCTCAGAAGCTTGGTGTGAAACTTGTTGATTTGTTGGTTGGTGTTGGACAAACAGAAAATGAAGATTTCAAGTTGGATGCTCAGGGTGTTTTGAGGTTCCGAGGTAGGATTTGTATTCCCGATGATGTGGATTTGAAGATAATAGTTTTGGAAGAAAGTTGTGATACGATGGACAGAACTGGGACGTGTTTTCCTCTTTTTTAGGAATTTACTGGTTTGCATTTTGCGTTTGTGTTCGCAAAATGTCGCGGTAAGCAAGAGTCGCCACCGACTTTTATTTTATCTAACAAGGAAAGGAAAAAAACATAGAAAAATTCCTTTTTCGAGATATTTCTGAGTACGGGGGGTAGATTATAGAAAGGGAAGGTATTAGCACCCTTTCTATCCGTAGTTATCTACGGGCTCTTAGGTATTTGCTCATCATTTTCAAAAAAATTCTTTGTGTTTGTGTGATTTGAAAAGCTTTTGTTTTGACTTCGATTTAACTCTTTCTTCTGTCTTCAAGAGTGTAATAAAGTGTTTTTGAAAACTTTGTTTGTAAAGGAGTGTAAGTGAAAAATTTGTTTGGAATGAGCAAGTACTTAAGAGCTAATCTACCTACTCGAAAAAAGAATCGTTCTATGTTTATTTCCTTTTAGACAATGCTATCCCACTATTAGTGAGTAGGTAGCACCGTGGTTAGAGTTTTGAGGGTCAATTCGAAAGGGACATACGGTCACTAAGGCAATGTTAGGACGTCTTAGTAATAACCCTAATGTCTTAGATCAATCATTCGAGGCAACAATTCCGAGGCAACCATTCTGAGGTAACTTTTTCCGAATCGGGACTTTGATCTTTGTTTAGATAAAAGGACGACCACTAAAGCATCCTATACTCAATGACCGTTTACCGAAGGCAACCAAGTGGGAGTGTACCCTAGGAGTGCGCATGTGCGAATGATTCAATTTCAGTTTATTTATCTTTGCACATTTAAGGTGATCTAACTGTTTTAAAATTAATCATACATTCTTGTCATGCATCCTATTATCATACATCTAACAGTTAATAATTTGCGGAATTTAAAGTGCGGAAATTAAACTAAGCTATTACAAGGCTTCGGGTATTTACATAGCCAAAAACAAACCCCTTGAAAATAAAGCAATAAAGGTAAAGACCTAATTAACTATTACAACTTGTCGGCAGTTACATCAATATGATAATTAATAAAAATAAAGCGCGCGAGAAAAATTAAGATCGGGAAGAAATTTAGGGTTTTGACCCTTATAACCTAATCAAAAGAAAATTTTTTTTGTTGTTTTTAATAAAAGAATTATGTTTTCTAAACTAAATACAAAAATTAATTAGTTAATTAATTAATTAATGAAAATAATGACATGGCCTATTTTTGGTTTTTTTGTTATTTTTAGGAAAAAGAAAATATAATTAAATTAGAAATAAAAACCTATTTGTTCTAATTAATTTTAATCATGTACAAAAAAGAAATTAAAGTTATCTAAATTAACAAACCTAATTAAATTAATTAATTTTTTTAATAAAAATAAAATCTAGACCTAATTTATGAAAAGTAATATTTTTGTGATTTTTGATAAGAATAAATTAATTAATTGTTAGTAAAATAAATAAATAAAATTAAATAAAACAAATAAAAATAGAATAGAGAAAAGGATTTGGGCCTGAATTTAGCAGTTTGGGGGGGTGTGAGAAGCAGTTTTGGGCCCAACAATTTGAAGTCCACGTTTGACTTCTATGATTTCCTGCCATGCGTTGACTGGGCCTCATGATGCACCTTCAGATGATGGCCATCAGATTTGGCCATCTGGAGATCCAAGGGCTAGATCTTAAGAGTCTATGGTGGGTCTTGGACTTGTTTACGCATCTGAACCTGAAGAGAAAAATAATATGCAAGCAAATGGGGGACCTGGGATTCAAACCCAGGTCCTGAAGCAGCTACCATGCGCTCCACTACCACTGCGCCAACTGTTCTTGTTTGTACATAAAATAAGTAATAATAATAATATACAAAATAAAGGAAATTAGTGGGGAACCAAGAAAACGCGCGCCAGGTTTCAAATATGCCAATGGGAAGGTGACACGCAGGTCATCCCTGACCTCGCTCCGTTGGTAAAAGTGGAAAACTTTTACCTACGGACATATGTCCGTTGCTATATCCCTGCCATTCCTCAAAATCAAGCATGGGTAAGATAAATCAAAACTAAAGCCATGAATGGCTTCGTCTGGCCTTGCTGAACACAAAGGTGGCCCTTTCATGGCCCAATTTTTCCTGCAAACGAAGATCCTAATTTGAACCCTAAAACCCTAACTATGGTGAAATCCAGTACAAGCCATGAAAATGCAATAAAATATTACAGTAAGCTTGCAAACATGATGGTGATCAAGAATATACAATTATTTTATGCTACAAGTGCAAGAATGATGTTATTCGATTTCAAAAAAGAAGTTATGTCGTGGGCGACTTACAGCGCGATATAAGGCCTGGAAACACTTGCTTTGGATTGCTTTGGCTTGCTGATGACCTCAGGAAACGATTGGAATGGTTTAAAGGTCTTGAATTGGCCTCTAAGTGTGAATTTGTGTTTGCACTTTTTCTTGATTTTTCAAGTTTGTGTTCTTGATGCTGCGCCTCCTTCTAACCTTTGTTTTGGGTCTGCACGCACTCTATATGTATTGAGGAATATATTAGGGTTGATAACTGATCTCAATCTTCCTCCATCAATGAATTAGATCTTGATTTGATACACCTTAAAAATCTTTCCAAAAATGGCCTAATTCAATCTTGTTGTTCACACCATGCCTTGATACGAATTTGACTTGATGCTAGCTGGACATTAAGACCTGAATCATGTAAAAAATCTTTAGTTTTCAATACTTTGGATGTTATATGATTTATTTTGATTAAAATTGATTTAAATCAAATAAAAATAAAAATAAATAATAAAAACATGATAATGACAATTGGAAAGGGCTAGAGCTCGTGGACTATGTTTCCAACTCAAAACAAGTGAAAAAGATTGGGCCCATTTGGCAAAAATTGAAGTTTTAGGCATAGTTGACTTTTGGCAATTTTGCAAAAAAGGTCAACTTCACCAATGCATAACTTCCTCAATTTTGACTCTTTGAAGGTGTTCTTGGACTTTTTAGAAAGTTTGAGATGTCCTCTAATCAACCCTTTTGGTATCAACTCAATTTGATATTCCATGCTCATGTATGAAGCTTTGACAAAAAAGGTGTTTTTGTTGACTTTTTAAAATGACCTATAATGTCCAAATTTATAACTTCTTGTGAGTGCATATTTTGAACTTGGTAGATGAATATGGATTGTAGGGAATTGAATCCTCTTCAAAATGAGCTTTTGACGGGTCATTTCTCATAAAGTATGAGAAAGTTATGCTTGGTCAAAGTTGAGTTGACTTTTCCTACAAAACCCTAATTTAGCAACTTTGGAGTCTTGATGAATTATGCGCAATCCTTGATGAATCATGATCAACCCTTGATCAAATTATGAAATATACTTCAAAATGAGGATGTTGACCAAAAATCTTGAAGTTTGACTGTATGTGGGCCACAGTTGACTTTTGCCCTAGCATAGTCGATTTTCAGGCCTTTGAGCAATTGACTGAGCAAATTTCCTCTGTAGGGCTTGAAACTTGACATGGATGTTCTTGAAAACATATTGGGACAATGTTGAGCATTTGGGGTTCCTTGGACTCAAGTATCTTGATGCAACATGAAACCCTAATTTGAGGTAGACTGCCTTAAGAGAGAGCTTATCTGGCCAACCCTTGGACTACCTTGAGCAACTTGAGGATCTTTCTTGAAATGTTTTGAGGAATATGGGAGGGAAAATTTTGGGGTACAACAGCTGCCCCTATTCAATTTTCTTAAACTTGGAGATTTAGATTGGCTTGTCTGCCTTTCGTGATCTGAAGGTGGAAGATGATTGATCACTAGAGTGCCCAGAAATTTGCACTCGCATGAAGTGGTAATTGTCTTGTGATGTCGGGAATGGGTTTAATGATGCCATTTGGAGACTGATGACGGGAGATGGGCTTAAATATGTCATCCGAAGGAGTGTCGGTCGCATAAGAGATTCCTTAGCGAGAGCTTGTATACCTGTCGTTGAGGAAGATTCCGCTGGGGAAGGCTGATCTTTGTTAAGAGAAGTAGAATTTTAGGATCTTTGGTCGTCCGTTATTCTGCTGGTGAGTCGTCTCTGTTTTTTATTTTAGGAACTTCGATCGTCCGTATTCTACTGAGGAACCATCTCTATTGAATTTTAGGAACTTCGATCGTCCGTATTCTACTGAGGAAACATCTCGGTCAAGTTTTAGGAACTTCAGTCGTCCGTATTCTACTGAGGAACCATCTCTGTTGAATTTTAGGAACTTCGGTCGTCCGTATTCTACTGAGGAATCATCTCTGTTGAATTTGAGGAACTTCGGTCGTCCGTTATTCTACTGAGGAACCATCTCTGTTGAAATTTAGGAACTCGTCTGTTATTCTACTGAGGAATCATCTCTGTTGAAATTTAGGAACTCGTCCGTTATTCTACTGAGGAATCATCTCCATTGAAATTTAGGAACTCATCCGTTATTCTACTGAGGAATCATCTCTGTTGAAATTTAGGAACTCGTCCGTTATTCTACTGAGGAATCATCTCTATTGAAATTTAGGAACTCGTCCTTTATTCTACTGAGGAATCATCTTTGTTGAAATTTAGGAACTCGTCCGTTATTCTACCAAGGAATCACCTCTGTTGAAATTTAGGAACTCGTCCGTTATTCTATTGAGGAATCATCTTTATTTAAAGAGGAAAGTTGAATTTTAGGAGCTTTAGTCGTCCGTTATTCTTGTTAAGGAACCATCTTTTCGTCGAAGAGGTGAAAATTGACTACTATCTGGTCGTAATCCGACTTTTGGGGATTAAAATATTATCCGATTGAATCCGGGCTTCATAGCTTGAACTTTTGTGAGAATTTGATTGTATCTTTTCCTGAAAGTTAAAGGTTAATTGTATGTAATGCATGACATGTATCAAGCAATGATGTTCTCAAAATAAATGAGATTGTATTGTATGATGTTTATGTGTACGTCATAATGCATGGATATGCAAATGTTTGTATGACATCCTCTGGCTGGGGAAAAAAATCCCGGCTTGCTGCTGGAGAAAAGAGTTGAATTCTTCGTTTCCGCTGGGGATAGTGAATGAAGATGATTGTGAGAATAAACCTGCAGAAGAGGATAACTCCACTGGGGAATAAACTGACGAGGAAATGACTCTGTGGGGAAATCATATTCTGCTAGAGGACCTGTTGATTTGGAGAAATAAACTCGGTTGGGGATGAATTATCATTGCCGGCGATGATAAACTCTGTTGGGGATTGAGTTTCTGCTTTTAAATAGGAATGAACTCCGCTGGGGATGATTTTCCAGTTGCAATCTCACTGGGGATAATCTTTTAGACTCTATTGAGGACAATCTTCCAGACTCTACTGGGGATAATTCTCCACACTTCACTGGGGATAATCTTCCAGTGTTAGTGATAAATAAACTCTGCTTGGGGAGAATATCGCTGACTCATTCGCGATTGCGAGCCTCAGCTGGGGAGAATTGTGTCATGTTCGGGACAACTTAACATCACTGTCTTTTCCTTAATCTGCGGGGAGTGAATGTATTTTTAATCGTTTTCTCCAACTAGGTCTACCCTTATACCTGGTGGACAGAGCAACTGTAAGGTCTGGACATTTCTTATTTACCCCTGTTTCTGATATTACGAGTAATCGTCTTTTGTTTCGTATGTAAATATTTATGAGTAGCAATTAATGTCTAATGCATATATCAAAATTGAACATTGGACGTTCTTGCAAAACAAAAAAAGGAAAACAATTTGAAATTTCTTTGTGAAAATGAATTGTATTAACTTTGAAATTAGCCTGTAAATAGGCGTTTTTGTACAAGAGGCTGACGTCCTAGTAAGAAAACGCTGCCGAAAGAGAATTTATACAGTTTGTGAAAAATAAAGAAAAACAACTATGTGAACAATCCCACTGGGTTCCAACTCTGCTATTGCCTTTATGTCTTTCGAGCATCTCATCACTTCGCTACTTGGTTGAAGGTAGATCAGATTGATTAGTGTCGTCCGGGCTTGATTGTCGATACCGAAGTCTGGTTGCAAGATGATCTAATGAGACATAGTGTTACGCTTTGATCCCTAATTTTTGCCTGGACCGCCCTCTCGGGTTTTCAGTCCACAGGGATACCCTTTTTTTCCCAAGCCGCCTTTTCAGGTTTTTGACTTGCCGAGTGTACAGTTTATTTTTAATTTTCATCCCTTATTTTTGCCCGAACCTTTTTGGTTCGTCGGGAAGCCCTTATTTTTGCCTAGGCCAGTCAACCTAGCGGGTCTTTGATTATGCGTAGTATTTTTTCACTATGTCTGTGTTGACGGGGTGAGGAAGGTCGTCACCATCCATGGTGGTTAGAATCATAGCTCCTCCTGAGAAAATGTTCTTAACCACAAATGGCCCTTCGTACGTAGGGGTCCATTTGCCCCTAGGATCACCTTGAGGTAGTATGATGCGCTTGATCACCAGATCCCCAACTTGATATTCTTGTCGTCTGAATTTCTTGTTAAATGCCTTGATCATCCGCTTTTGATATGTATGACCATGAAAAATAGCAGTAAGTCTCTTTTCGTTGATTAAGTTTAGCTGATCAAGTCGGGTCTGGATCCAGTCGTCTTCGCTCAAACCTGTATCCTTCATAATCCAAAGAGAGGGTATCTGAACTTCAATGGGAAAGACTGCCTCCATGCCATATACCAAGGAATAGGGTGTTTCCCTTGTTGAAGTCCGCGCTGAGGTACGGTACCCATGAAGAGCAAACGGTAACATCTCGTGCCAGTCTTTGTAGGTCACCGTCATTTTCTTCACAATCTTGTTGATGTTTTTATTAGCCGCTTCAACAGCTCCATTCATCTTCGGCCGATAAGGAGAAGAGTTGTGATGTTGTATCTTGAACTGCTTGCAGAGCTCGGTGATCATCGTATTGTTGAGATTCGTACCATTGTCTGTAATGATCCTCTCGGGTACACCATATCGATAGATCATATTGTGTCGAATAAACTGTGCCACGACGTTCTTGGTTACAGTAGCAAAGGAAGCTGCTTCAACCCACTTGGTAAAGTAATCAATCGCTACCAAGATGAAACGATGCCCGTTGGACGCAGTAGGTCTGATCTCACCAATCATATTGATGCCCCACATTGAGAAAGGCCAAGGAGTTGTCAAGACGTTCAGAGGTACTGGAGGTATGTGCACCTTATCAGCATAGACTTGGCACTTATGACAGGTCCGAGAATGCTGATAACAGTCGTCTTCCATGGTAGACCAATAATATCCTGCCCGTAGGATTTTCTTTGCCATGGTATGTCCACTGGAGTGAGTTCCGAAGGTACCTTCGTGTAATTCTACCATGATTTTTTCTGCCTCGTTCTTATCTACACATCGCAATAAGGTTGAGTCATGGTTACGCTTGTAAAGGATACTATTACTGATGAAGAACTTCGCCGCGAATCTCCTCAGAAACTTCTTATCATTAACAGATGCACCCTCGGGGTACTCCTGAGCCTCAAGATACCTCTTAACCTCGTGAAACCAGAGCTTATCTGTTACCTCTTCAATCTCAATGTCACAGCAATGTGCGGGTTCGTCTAACCTCTCAATGGTAATCTGGGGAGCCTCATTGTCCCATCTGACCTTGAACATAGAAGACATCGTAGCTAGCGCGTCCGCCAACTGATTCTCTTCTCTTGGGAAGTGTTCAAAGGTTATCTCCTCGAAGTGTGGGAGCAGTGCCAATACATATTCTTTGTAAGGAATAAGATTTGGGTGTTTCGTATCCCACTCGCCTTTGATCTGACTGATCACGAGAGCGGAATCTCCAAATACACTTAAGAACTTAATCCTTAGGTCAATAGCTGCTCGAAGGCCCATGATGCATGCTTCATACTCCTCCATATTGTTAGTGCAGTTAAAACATAATCGGACGATGAACGGAGCATGACAGCCTTCAGGAGATATGATCACAGCGCCAATCCCATTACCCAAAGCGTGTGAAGCTCCATCAAAATACATAGACCATCGGGATCCCTCCTCAGGTCCTTCATCCGGTCCAGGTGTTTCACAGTCGGTCACCAACATGATGTTCTCATCCAGAAACTCGAAGTTCATAGACTGGTAATCGTCCACTGCCTGATGCGCCAAATGATCTGCCAACACACTTCCATTGATTGCTTTTTGGGTCGTGTATTGGATGTCATATTCAGTCAAGATCATCTTCCATCTCGCTATTCTTCCGGACAAGGCAGGCTTTTCGAAGATATACCTGATTGGATCCATCTTTGATATCAATATAGTAGTGTGAGTCAGCATATACTGTCTCAGCCGTCGAGCAGCCCATGCCAAAGCGAAGCAAGTTTTCTCAAGCAGTGAGTATCGGGTCTCACAGTCGGTAAAATTTTTGCTAAGGTAGTAAATAGCATGCTCTTTTCGGCCAGACTCGTCATGCTGCCCCAGCACACACCCCATTGAATTATCGAGTATTGTCAAGTATAAGATCAAGGGTCTCCCTTCAACTGGAGGCATCAGAATAGGGGGCTCTTAGAGATATTCCTTGATCCTTTCGAAAGCGGCTTGACATTAATCATTCCATCTTACCACTTGATCCTTCTTTAACAACTTGAAGATTGGTTCACAAGTAGCAGTCAAGTGCGAAATAAATCGGGCAATGTAGTTCAGACGTCCCAAAAAGCCTTTGACTTCTTTTTCTGTTCGGGGAGCTGGCATTTCCTGTATAGCCTTCACCTTTGCAGGATCCACTTGAATACCTTTATCACTAACGACGAAACCCAGCAGCTTACCATACCTCACCCCGAAGGTGCACTTGTTCGGGTTTAACCTCAGCTTGTACATCTTCAACAGGTCAAATAGCTACTAGAGATGGTCAAGATGTTCCTCTTCAGTTTTGGATCTTGCTATCATGTCATCAACGTATACCTCAATCTCATGATGAATCATGTCGTGGAACAAAGCGACCATGGCGCGCTGATACGTTGCCCCAACATTCTTCAATCCGAAAGGCATGACTTTGTAGCAAAAGGTACCCCACTGCGTGATAAAGGTTGTCTTCTCCATATCCTCGGGAGCCATCTTAATCTGATTGTAACCGAAGAAACCATCCATAAAGTAGAAGACCTTATGCTGTGCGGTATTGTTAACCAGAACGTCGATATGAGGCAGAGGGAAATCATCCTTGGGGCTTGCCTTGTTCAGATCCCTATAGTCAACACACATTCGAACCTTACCATCTTTCTTTGGCACTGGAACCACGTTGGCAACCCACTGCGGGTAAGAAGTAACTGCTAGAAAACCGGCATCAAACTGTTTCATAACCTCAGCCTTGATTTTCTCAGACATCTCTGGGCACATTCGACAAACTTTCTGCTTCACTGGAGGACAGTCCTCTTTAGTAGGCAGGCGGTGAACCATGATATCGGTATCCAACCCAGGCATATCTTCATAAGACCAAGCAAAGATCTCAACATAGTCACGCAGCATTTGTATCAACCGTGGCTTGATGCTAGACTCCAAATTTGCATAGATCTTGACCTCTTTCTTGTCTTCTGTTGTACCCAGATTTACTGTTTCCACTGGCTCTTCATGCGGCTGTATGGCCCTCTCTTCCGGAAGTAACAGTCTAGCAAGTTCACCAGGCAATTCGCAATCATCCTCACCTTCGTCCTCGACTTGGTTGATCGGACTTTGGAAGTCATAACTGGCATTAGCAGAGTCGTTATCAATGGGATCTAGAGTGGATGTGGACCTATATTATGATATGTGAGTGTGTGTAAGACAAATAGTTGTTTTAATAAAGTGCAGGATAGAAAAACAGGGAGCGCAAAATTCGTAATGCAAGAAACGTCCAATGCTTTATTTGATGATATATGGAAATGACAAATATTAAGCCCTCACAAACAAAGCCACGGTGTCTCGGGCAAGGCACCGGGCCGTAAAGTTTCAAATTGTCTGTTACAAATTCAAAACAAAAGTCTATTACTGTGTAATAAAAGAAATGGGCACGAAGTCCTTCGCTGTCCAATTGCTTAATCCACCGTCAGTAGTCGGGTAAATCCAGCTGTCAAAATCAGACTCTTCATCATCATCTTCAATCGCATTCACTTCTGGATTACTGATACGCAGGGGAGGTCTTCCAATCCGTGCACGCCGAACGGCCCTTTGAGCTTCTGCAGTAAAACCCAAACCAAACTTGTCAGTCTTGTGTGGAAAGTCATGGAGTTGGCCCCAATTCGCACACCAACCTTTTTCAATAACAGCTCGGGCATCCTTGAGGGAAGCCATCTTCATTGGAGGATCTTCAGTGACAGTTTCAGTTGACGCCAGAGTCTGGGAGACTTCTTTAAAGTTTTGACACGGGGTTTTAATGAACTCCCCATCCATCTCCATATACCGAAAAGATTTAAGGTGGCTCACCATGTATTCCTCTTCTCTTCGTACTGTAACGATTTTCCCTTTCACTGGGTATTTCAACATCTGATGGAGCGTAGAAGTTACTGCCCCAGCTTTATGAATCCACGGGCGACCCAGCAAACAAGAGTAAGATGTTCGGATGTCCATCACATAGAATGTAGACGCAAAAGTCTGGGAACCAACTTTAACAGGGACATCCACCTCCCCGTGCACCATCCTTTTGGACCCGTCAAAGGTCCTAACCACAATATTACTTGGCTTCAAAACCAACCCTTCACAGTCCAACCGGTCTAACGCTTTCTTGGGTAAAACATTTAACGAGGACCCAGTATCCACCAGCACGTGGGCCATAGCAGTGCCCCTGCACTCAATTGAAACATGCAGAGCATCATTGTGATTATTTCCTTTGGAAGTTAAATCTGCGTCAGAGAAACACAACCCGTTATCAGCGGTCAAACTAGCCACACAGTCTTTGAATTGATCAGCAGATGTTTCCTGCGGCACATGCGCAGTTTTTAGGAAAGCAATTAAAGCCTTAGCATGGGCTTCTGAGCACAACAATAAAGATAACATAGAGATCTTCGACGGGGTTTGCCCCAGCTGTTCGACTATGTTGTAGTCGCTCTTTTTGATGATCTTCGAAATTTCCTCTATCTCCTGCCTAGAGGTTTCAACAATAATCTTCTTTGGTGCCTCCGTCCGGGCAGGCTCACCGGTGATCTCTTTACCCCGAGCGTCAGATGACTCGGCGATAGGGGTAATGATTGAAACATGAACAGGGACAGTAGCAGATGTACTGGCAGGTGGGATAGCAACAGGTTTCCGAACAGTTGGTGGGGAAATTTCAGGAGAGAAAAGTCTTCCGCTTCGGGTGACCTTGCTAGACCCAACAATGTTGCTGACATTAGTATCAGTCTCTTCAACCTTCAAGTCTTGTTTAATCCCATGATAATACACATCGGTCCCATAGTGCCACGGGACAACCTTATCCGACGTGTAATGGATAGGTCCAGGAATAGTAATGATCAATGGAGCAACTCTCGGAATAGATGTAATTCTAACAGGATTTCTCGAGGAAGCCTTGGAAGAATTAGCGGAAATGGTGATTATGGAAACATCTTGAACATGAATCAATGAAACCAAAGTTTTCTCGAACAAGATCTCTTTGTTGTCCATCAGGTGCTGAACACCTGATTTCAACAAATGACAACCAGCAGGTAGGATGGAACATAGGTGGCAACCTTCGCCACAACCCGGAAATAAACCGGCCAACAATAAGTTCTTCTTAACGGTCAACAACGGAGTAGAAATGTCTTCCACAAAGGTTACAAACGAATCATCATCCACAACATTTACTCCATGCTTGGGCATAGGAGCAGTCATGACATTAGGATTTTCCGGCGCTTCAAACTCGATCTCCTTAGCATCAATCAGATCCTGCACTTTATTCTTCAAAGCCCAACAGTTGTTTGTATCATGCCCTGGGCTATCGGAGTGATAAGCACAGTGGGCGTTCGGATTATACAGCGGTGATGTAGTACTAGGATTCTTTGGAGCCTCCTTCAGAGTCACCAAGTTGGTTTTCAACAGTTGCGGCAAAATTTGAGATAGAGTCATACTAAGCCGAGTATATTGCCTTTGTGATCTTTCTACTCTTTGTTGATTGTTACGTTGTGGGGCAAAAGCAGGTCCTGATATTACTACCGCATTAACCGCTTGGTGGCGCTCAGGTCGGTTTTGGCTCCTCGAGCTGTAAACTGCACTAGCTTCTTTTCTGAAAGGCTTCTTCTCTGTACTTGACGAAGCACCTTTCTGTATCTTGCCACTTTTAATACCAGCTTCAACTCTCTCCCCAGTCATAATCAATTCAGTAAACCCGGATGATGAACTACCGATCAAATGATTGAAGTATGGACAAGACAAAGTCCTAAGAAACAAATCCACCAACTCCCTATAAACCAGAGGGGGTTGTACTCTTCCAACAAGATCTCCCCACTTCTGAGTGTAGTCCTTAAAACCTTCGCTCGCACCCATAGACATACTCTAAAGTTGAGTACACGTGGGAGTAAGGTCGGTATTATACTGGTATTTCTTGTAAAAAGCAGCAGCAAGGTCCTCCCAGTTGCGGACATTAGCTCCTTCCAGTTGATAGAACCATTCAAGTTGAGTCCCTGACAGACTATCTTGAAAAAAATGAACCCAAAGGTTCCTATCAGCAGTATATAGTTGAATCTTTGTGACATACGAGCGGAGGTGTAACTTTGGGCAGGAGACCCCATCGTACTTAGCAAAGACAGGAGCTTTAAACTTGTGTGGGATCACCACCCCAGATGCCAAACCCAAATCTCCGAAGTCCAACCCAGGTATCTTCTGGATCTCCATTGCGCTCAACCGGTCTTCGAGTTGCTTATACCTATCCTCAGCAGGAGGATACTGGTCTTCATCAAAGTCAGTGTCGTTGTCAGAAACCACAGGGCTAGGACCCTTCCTTTCCTCTTGATTCTCTCCTCCTCCAGATGAATGAGACAAATCCACTTCTTCTTGCCACCTATTCCCAAACCTGTGACCCATATTTAGGAGGACCACCTTCTTCTTCTTCTTCTTCTTCTTCTTGTCCTTCAAGATAAGAGTCTTCAAGTCTTGTTGACTCTTGGCTAAGTTCAAGAACATCTCCTAGAACTGAGCATTCTGAGCCTGAAGATCCTTGATGGCTTGATCAGTAGGTGTTTCAGAAGACATGATTGCTGAAATAAACAGCGAAGAAGATGAGAAACCTGTAATGGTACCTGTAATGAGGTGCATGGGAATGGAATGCGTATGAAATGATTTCAAAGAATTTGGGAGATTCAAATTTGTCAAACCAAAATAAAACACACTTTATTAGATTAAAACTTGTAACAATGTTTAACAAATGCCTTTAAGGCGTTACAAAAGAAATACTGAAAAGCAAATCTAAAGTAGAAACAATAAAAAACATCAGAAATCCCATGGTCGTTTTCCTTTCATGCTGACATAATCGTTGATTGTCGTCTCATTCTCAAGCTTCCTTCTAAGCTTCAGGATCTTCCTCTCCTGCTCATGATATTTCTCTCTGTAGGTATCCCTTTCTTCCTTTAACTGGATCCAAGATCTCTTCAATGCCCCCAGATCAGTAGGCATATATGGATGGATGACCGTATAAGGAACACCTTCTTCATTAGTATGCTCTATGATTACCGGCAAAACAGCTTCATATGGCATCCCCAGCTTCTGAGCACGGGCTCGAACCCACTGGAGGTATGGTTGCATCGGGAGAGAAGTCTCCATTCCTAGCTCATGTGGATCAGACCTATTAACCCTGTCCCAAGCTCGTATAAACCTGCGGCGATGTCCCTCAACATCCCCCTTGAAGTCAAAGACAATGCCTGTAAGCAGCAGCTCATGAGGACCGTCCCTTCGAGCTCGTCCAAACTGTCGTAAGGCCAAACAAGGATTATAGGTTATTCCTCCTCTAATTCCAAGCAATGGAACATTGGGGTATTCCCCACATCAATCAATGACAACTACTTTTTCCATATCTTTAGTACTCCAAAGGATGTCCGTATGAGCAAGGGACATGATTCTGTAAGCCCAACCTATACCTTCCTCATTCTTCAAAACAGATTTGGGGAGGTGCGAAATAAACCACCTCGCCAGCAGCGGTGTACAACACATGAGAGTTCCTCTTCTCCGAACGGTACGGGTATAAAGAGCATGCATAATATCACCTAAGAGAGTAGGCACTGGGTTACGAGACATGAAAATCTTGACCGCATTCACATCTATGAAGGCATCTGGATTTGGGAACAGAACCAAGCCGTAGATAAGGAGAGCCAGGATGCCTTTAAATGCTTGAAAGTCCAAACTATTCCAGAACTATTGAGCTTGATCGATCAAGAACTTAGCCAAGAAACCTTTAACCCCACTCTGAATCTCCCAGTTAGATACTACATCAGCCATTTTTAGATGTAGGGCTGAAGCAATATCCTCTGGCCTAGGAGCTATCCCCAAACCTGTAAAGGGTGTTTGCTCTAGAATAGATATGCCAAGTAAATCAGAAAACTCCTCCAAAGTAGGGACTAACTGATAGTCCGGGAAGGCGAAATAGTGATGCAACGGGTCAAAGAACTGGAACAAGACACTCATCATTTGCTCATCCAACTTTGAAGTGACCAAGCTAAGGAGGTGAACATGTCTTCTAATAAAGGAAGAGGTATTAGGAACCTTTGAAACCAACTCTCTGAGCTGAGAAGGGATTTGCATGAAGTTGACTCGAATGGTATTTCTGCGCATAAAGGCCATGATCTGCAAAATAGAACAAAGATGAATCCCCTCGGTCTTTGAAATGGTTAGTCTAATGAAATATGCATGCGATGTCATGATGCATGATGTCATGATAAAAACACACCACAAGTATCACAGATAGAAAACATGGTAAGGGCAGACAAGTCACACAATAGCCCTTAAATTTCAGGCTGGCATGGAGTTTAGGTACTACCCTCTTGCAGTTTAGTTGGTTCAACCTGTCCTAATAATAGTAACCGGGTTCTAGAGGTTCTCAATATCACTGACCATCCTCCATCGGTCATAATTCCAGTCATGCAATCTTTTCTTGCAGCCGGAACCATCTCGAGAGTATGGTCTCAATGAGTGTAGCATACTGCTACTTTCTATGGCCAAGTTAGTCAATTATAGGTTCTAGGGTCAGTTGATGCTTAATGACCCATTAGCAGCCCCATACTCTCCTTGTTCCTCCATAAGGGATATCAATACCAACTAATGTGTCACACCAACGTAGCTACTTCTTCAACCGTATCGGTCTACGCTGTACAGTTCCCTCACAGTCTATTGCTACTTACCTAAAAGGTGTCCCCAGATCCGGGTTAGGATCTATAGTAACTCTGATACAAAGCCCACAAAGATAAAGAAAACAAATCAAATAATTGAAACAATATGATGAACTAATCCTAAGGTACACCCCACTTGTTAAGTCCCCAGCAGAGTCGCCAGTTCTGTAATACGGTGGCCAGAACCGGGACGTGTTTTCCTCTTTTTTAGGAATTTGCTGGTTTGCGTTTTGCGTTTGTGTTTGCAAAATGTCGCGGTAAGAAAGAGTCGCCACCGACTTTTTTTTTATCCAACAAGGAAAGGAAAAAAGCACAGAAAAATTCCTTTTTCGAGATATTTCTGAGTACGGGGGTAAATTATAGAAAGGGAAGGTATTATCACCCTTTCTATCCGTAGTTATCTACGGGCTCTTAGGTACTTGCTCATCATTTTCAAAAAATTTCTTTGTGTTTGTGTGATTTGAAAAGCTTTTGTTTTGACTTCGATTTAACTCTTGCTTCTGTCTTCAAGAGTGTAATAAAGTGTTTTTGAAAACTTTGTTTGTAAAGGAGTGTAAGTGAAAAATTTGTTTGGAATGAGCAAGTAGTTAAGAGCTAATCTACCTACTCGAAAAAAGAATCATTCTATGTTCATTTCCTTTTAGACAATGCTATCCCACTATTAGTGAGTAGGTAGCACCATCGTTGGAGTTTTGAGGGTCAATTCGAAAGGGATGTACGGTCACTAAAGAAATGTTAGGACGTCTTAGTAATAACCCTAATGTCTTAGATCAATCATTTGAGGCAATAATTCCGAGGCAACTTTTTCCGAATCGGGACTTTGATCTTTGTTTAGACAAAAGGACGACCACTAAAGCATCCTATACTCAATGACCGTTTACCGAAGGCAACCAAGTGGGAGTGTACCCTAGGAGTGCGCATGTGCGAATGATTCAATTTCAGTTTATTTATCTTTTCATATTTAAGGTGATCTAACTGTTTTAAAATTAATCATACATTCTTGTCATGCATCATATTATCATACATCTAACAGTTAATAATTTGCGTAATTTAAAGTGCGGAAATTAAACTAAGCTATTACAAGGCTTCGGGTATTTACATAGCCAAAAACAAACCCTTTGAAAATAAAGCGATAAAGGTAAAGACCTAATTAACTATTACAACTTGTCGGCAATTACATCAATATGATAAATAATAAAAATAAAGTGCGCGAGAAAAATTAAGATCGGGAAGAAATTTAGGGTTTTGACCCTTCTAACCTAATCAAAAGAAAAATGTTTTTGTTGTTTTTAATAAAAGAATTAAGTTTTCTAAACTAAATACAAAAATTAATTAGTTAATTAATTAATTAATGAAAATAATGACATGGCCTATTTTTGGTTTTTTTGTTATTTTTAGGAAAAAGAAAATATAATTAAATTAGAAATAAAAACCTATTTGTTCTAATTAATTTTAATTATGTACAAAAATAAATTAAAGTTATTTAAATTAACAAACCTAATTAAATTAATGAATTTTTTAAATAAAAATAAAATCTAGACCTAATTTATGAAAAGTAATATTTTTGTGATTTTTGATAAGAATAAAATTATTAATTGTTAGTAAAATAAATAAATAAAATTAAATAAAACAAATAAAAAAAGAATAGATAAAAAGATTATGGCCTGAATTTAGCAGTTTGGGGGGGTGTGAGAAGCAGTTTTGGGCCCAATAATTTGAAGTCCATGTTTGACTTTTATGATTTCCTGCCATGCGTTGACTGGGCCTCATGATGCACCTTTAGATGATGGCCATCAGATTTGGCCATCTGGAGATCCAAGGGCTACATCTTGAGAGTCTATGGTGGGTCCTGGACTTGTGTACGCATCTGAACCTGAAGAGAAAAATAATATGCAAGCAAAGGGGGGACCTGGGATTCGAACCCAGGTCCTGAAGCAGTTACCATGCACTCCACTACCACTGCGCCAACTGTTCTTGTTTGTACATAAAATAAGTAATAATAATATACACAATAAAGGAAATTAGTGGGGAACCAAGAAAACGAGCGCCAGGTTTCAAATATGCCAATGGGAAGGTGACACACAAGTCATCCCTGACCTCGCTCCGTTGGTAAAAGTGGAAAACTTTTACCTACGGACATATGTCCGTTGCTATATCCTTGTCATTCCTCAAAATCAAGCATGGGTAAGATAAATCAAAACTAAAGCCATGAATGGCTTCGTCTGGCCTTGCTGAACATAAAGGTGGCCCTTTCATGGCCCAATTTTTCCTACAAAGGAAGATCCTAATTTAAACCCTAAAACCCTAACTATGGTGAAATCCAGTACAAGCCATGAAAATGCAATCAAATATTACAGGAAGCTTGCAAACATGATGGTGATCAAGAATATACAATTATTTTATGCTACAAGTGCAAGAATGATGTTATTCGATTTCAAAAAAGAAGCTATGTCGTGGGCGACTTACAGCGCGATATAAGGCCTGGAATTGCTTGCTTTGGATTGCTTTGGCTTGCTGATGACCTCGGGAAACGATTGGAATGGTTCAAAGGTCTTGAATTAGCCTCTAAGTGTGAATTTGTGTTTGCACTTTTTCTTGATTTTTCAAGTTTGTGTTCTTGATGTTGCGCCTCCTTCTAACCTTTGTTTTGGGTCTGCACGCACTCTATATGTATTGAGGAATAGATTAGGGTTGATAACTGATCTCAATCTTCCTCCATCAATGAATTGGATCTTGATTTGATATACCTTAAAAATCTCCAAAAATGGCCTAATTCAATCTTTTTGTTCACACCATGCCTTGATACGAATTTGACTTGATGCTAGCTGCACATTAAGACCTGAATCATGTAAAAAATCTTTAGTTTTCAATACTTTGGTTTTTATATGATTTATTTTGATTAAAATTGATTTAAATCAAATAAATATCAAAATAAATAATAAAAACATGATAATGACAAGTGGAAAGGGCTAGAGCTCGTAGACTATGTTTCCAACTCAAAACAAGTGAAAAAGATTGGGCCCATTTGGCAAAAATTGAAGTTTTAGGCATAGTTGACTTTTGGCAATTTTGCAAAAAAGGTCAAATTCACCAATGCATAACTTTCTCAATTTTGACTCTTTGAAGGTGTTCTTAGACTTTTTAGAAATCTTGATATGTCCTCTAATCAACCCTTTTGGTCTCATCTCAATTTGATATTCCATGCTCATGTATGAAGCTTTGATAAAAAAGGTGTTTTTGTTGACTTTTCAAAATGACCTATAATGTCCAAATTCATAACTTCTTGTGAGTGCATATTTTGAACTTGGGAGATGAATATGGATTGTAGGGAATTGCATCCTCTTAAAAATTAGCTTTGGATGGATCATTTCTCATAAAGTATGAGAAAGTTATGCTTGGTCAAAGTTGAGTTGACTTTTCCTACAAAACCCTAATTTAGCAACTTTTGAGTCTTGATGAATTATGAGCAATCCTTGATGAATCATGATCAACCCTTGATAAAATGATGAAATATACTTCAAAATGAGGATGTTGACCAAAAATATTGAAGTTTGACTGTATGTGGGCCACAGTTGACTTTTGCCGTAGCATAGTCGATTTTCAGGCCTTTGAGTAATTCACTGAGCAAATTTCCTTTGTAGGGCTTGAAACTTGACATGGATGTTCTTGAAAACATATTGGGACAATGTTGAGCATTTGGGGTCCCTTGGACTCAAGTATCTTGATGCAACATGAAACCCTAATTTGAGGTAGACTGCCTTAGGAGAGAGCTTGTGTGGCCAACCCTTGGACTACCTTAAGCAACTTGAGGATCTTTCTTGAAATGTTTTGAGGAATATGGGAGGGAAAATTTTGGGGTACAACAAAAGTCATAGAAGCAATTTGAGTATTCATCCCGGAGCGACCAAAATGTATCAAGATTTAAAGAAACTATTTTGGTGGTCGGGCATGAAAATAGAGGTGGCTCAGTTTGTTTATGCTTGTTTGACTTATCAGAAGTCTAAAGTGGAGCATCAGAAACCTGCAGGGTTGATGCAACCGTTAGATATTCCAGAATGGAAATGGGATATCATTTCTATGGATTTCGTAACGGGGTTACCGAATACACCAAGAGGATACGATGTGATTTGGGTGATTGTTGATATGCTTACGAAGTCGACTCACATTATTCCTATTAACATCACTTATCCCGTATTGAAGTTGGCGGAAATTTATACGCATGTGATTGTGAGATTACATGGTATTCCTTTGTGTATTGTTTCGGATAGGGATCCGAGGTTTACTTATGAATTTTGGAAGAGCTTGCAAGAGGCTTTGGGTTCAAAGTTGAGGTTGAGTTCGGCTTATCATCCTCAGACTGATGGTCATACGGAAAGGACGATTCAATCGTTGGAAGACTTGTTACGAGCTTGTATTCTTGAACATGGTGGTTCATGGGATACATACCTTCCTTTGATTGAGTTTACTTAAAACAACAATTTTCATGCTAGTATTGGAATGGCATCATTCGAGGCTTTGTATGGTCGGAGGTGTAGAACTCCTTTGTGTTGGCACAAGTCGGGTGAAAGTGTGGTGCTTGGACCAAAATTGGTTAGAGAGACTACTGAGACGGTGAAGATGATTAGAGAAAAGATGAGAATTTCTCAAAGTCGACAAAAGAGTTATCATGATAAAAGGAGAAATGACTTGGAATTTCAAGATGGTGATCATGTATTTTTGCGAGTTACTCCTACAACCGGCGTTGGGAGAGCATTGAAGTCGAAGAAGCTAACTCCTCACTTTATTGGTCCTTACCAAATTACTAGTAAAGTGGGAAAAGTGGCTTATAGAGTGGTGTTACCGCCAAATCTTTCGAACTTGCACGATGTATTCCATGTGTCGCAACTTCGGAAATATGTTCCGGATCCTTCACATGTGATTGAGATTGATGATATTCAAGTTCGAGACAATCTTACGGTGGAGATGATTCCTTTAAGGATCGAAGATCGTGAGATAAAGTCTATTCGTGGCAAAGAGATCTCCTTGGTCAAAGTTGTTTGGATAGGAGCAGCTTTTGAAAGTGCGACGTGGGAGTTGGAAAGCAAGATGCGGGATTCCTATCCCGAGCTTTTCGAGTCAGGTAATTTCGAGGACGAAATTTTTTAAGTGGGGGAGAGTTGTAACGCCCTGTTTTATTTAATATTAATTATATTAATATTTTCGAGTTACCGTTTGACGTTTATTTTTATGAGGAGAATATTTATATTAACCATTGTATCTGTTAATATATTCGACGACGTTTTATTCGGACCGATAATTATTTTATTCGGTCCGATATTTGTTTTGAGGGACCGGTAATTATTTTATTCGGTCCGGTATTTGTTTTGAGGGAACGGTAATTATTTTATTCGGTCCGGTATTTGTTTTGAGGGACCGGTAATTATTTTGTTCGGTTCGGTTTTTTATTTCGTTCGGTTCGGTAAAATATTATTCAGACCGATATTTAATTATTTGGAGTTATTTTAATTATTTGGGTTAATAATATTATTTAGTGTTAATTAGTGGTGATATATCAAGAACGGCTTTTTGGGTATTTACTTGTGTCTTGCTACTAGAACCAACCAAACACTCCTTGTTTTATGTCATAACATAAAAACACACTTAGAGACATAGAGAGCTAAAGAGAGTCTTGGAGAAGTAGAACAAGAAGAGCACAAAGCTAGGGTTGGATTTGGTTGAAACATCAAGAATCATTTCAAGAATATAAGGTAAGGGGTTTGATTTTCCAATGCTTATAGTTAGGGTTTGATTTGGTATATTTTGGATTTGGGGAAAAATTGATGTTAGAGTTCTTGAGTTTGTTGAGATAAATTAGATGAGTTAATTTAGGTATTGTTGTTGATGGATTATTGTTATGTTAATTGAAATGGAAATTGGAAATTAAATTAGGAAGGAAAATTGAATTATATTAAGTTTAAGAAATATAACTGACAGTATGTAAATGGAATATGGATTATGCAGTATGTTAGAAATAATGAATATACATGTTACAGGTTTTCTTTTTTGGAAAGTGGCAATGGGATTTTTTTAGAAACAAAATTGCATGTGCCTTGAATTGAACAGTGCGTATGCAGTATTTTTGTTTAGTTTGAAAATTGGAAAGTTAAGAAACTAAATTATGCATTACGCTAATGGAGAGACGGCATGTCGGTTTTGCGATTTCTCTGTTTTGGTTTTTTTTCTTTTACAGTTTAGGTTTCTTCCAAAAATTAGTTCCTGTTTTGTTTTTCTTTTCTTAATTTAATATATTAAATAATTATATTAATTATATACAAATATGACATAAGTTAGCCGATTTAATTTGGAACCCGATTATGTTTCAATTTCCCGATTTCAGCAATTTCGACGACGGAGCTAGTTGCTCCGAATTGAACGAAAATTGACGTGCTAGCTAATTTTGACATGTAGATCATCATGGTGAGGTTAGTTTTTCGAGATTATGAGTTTTTAACGAAGCGACCCGAAATTGGTCAATTTACGGTTAAGTTGAACCGGGTTGCGTTTTAGTCGGTTTAAGTCGCGTATGGACAATCCGATTGCGATGTTGACGATTATGATTGATGCCGATTATTATGAATAACGTTTGCGACGATTATTGATGTTTGATTATTTTTCCATGTTTAGAATTAAGTGAATTATTTGATGATGATGTTATGTGATTAAATACGATGTTTGCGACGTTTTATTCATAATGAATGCTTGATGATAAATGATGCGATGATATGTTTATCTTGATGTGGATAAATATGGAGACGTGGGTTTTATGCCAATTTTGATGTGCGATGATGATGTTTTGTTGTGTCGTGTTTGTGATGTCGTGTTGTCGAGTCACATATATTGCATTGGCGACCAGGGCTTTTATGCCAAAGCGACGATGGGCTTTTATGCAAAATGTCCCTAATTATGGACAAAGTGACAGGTACCACATGCATAACATAGTCGTGTCTTATGGAGTCGGTTATGTTTATTTTTGAGTCTTTTGACGTTGAGTTTTATTTGATGGTTTATGATGAATTACGACGATATATGATACTTTGTTTTGTGATGATTTTTGTGTTGAACATAAAGTGAATATGATGTGATGATTTCATGAAGATTATGTGATGAATATAACATGACGGTAAAGCGACGATATGAGTTTATGGCGATGAAGTTTATGTTTTGTTTTGATGTGATTATGGTGATTATGTGACGATATTAAAGTGTTGATTTTATACACTAAGATGATGATTTAAAGTATGTGAGATTTGGTTATATGTTGATATGCTCTTATTAATCCTATATCATTTATGATTCTAAAACTATTTATATATTTTATCATGCCTTTAATTATATGTTTTGGAGTATCTCACCCTTTACTTGTTTCGCCGTTGCCTTTAAATTGGTAACGTGCAGGTGATCCACGAGGATGATGAGGATTAGCTTGAGTCTCTTTATTTTGAGTCGCTCTGCTCTGATAGTAGTAACACTCGGGATTTGGGCGACGTTATTATTATGGATAGGATAGTTTATGTATACTATCTTATGACTTTATGTATTGATGATAACATGATGATATGTACATTTTGTGAACACACCCGCTGTGCTGTGAATATTCATATGTTTATATGATGATTTGTGATATGAATCGGTATATCCGACTTTTGATTTTTGTGATGTGCATTATAATGCAAAGTGATGAAAACACGAATATGTGATACCTCAATTTATGTTTGGATGAAATTTTGAAACTCTGGTTTTATTATTAATTACGAGGGGTAGAATTGGGGTGTTACACGCACAGTTTCCACAACGTATTGCTACTTATCTATAAGGTATCCCAAATTCGGGTAGAGGATTCAAACCCAAATAAAGAACCATAATGTAAAGCATACAGGTCAAACAATAAAAGTAAATAAACGTGATATAGCCCTAAGGTAACCCCACTTTTAAGATTTTCCCCAGCAGAGTCGCCTGTTCTGTGATACGGTGGGAGAACTGAATTGGTTGTTTTGCGTTTGTATTCGCAAATGTTGCGGTTAGCAAGAGTCGTCACCGATTTTTATTTTACCCAAAAGGAAAGGCTGAAAAGAACAGGAAAGACCTTTAGAGATGTTTTCATGAGTTTGGGGGGTAGATTATGAAAAGGGAAGGTATTAACACCCTTTTCATCCATGGTTTTCCATGGGCTCTTAGTTTCTTGCTAGATCACTTGCTTTTGTTTGAATGTGTGCTTATGGTGTGGGTTTTGAAAGTATTTTGAAAATCTCTTTGTAATGGTTCTCGTTTCTATAAGAACGCGTACAAAGTGTTTGTTTCAAAAATAGTTCAAAGAGGTGTTTGTGGAATGTGTTTTTGAAAGTGATTTTGAAAAGGGTTTTCTTTGTAATGGCTTTCATTTCTGTAAGAACGCGTGCAAAGTGTTGTCTTTTGGAAGTGTTTCAAAATGAGAGTGTTTGGTGTATAAAATGTTTTTGTTGTGACCAAGCGAGCAACTAGGAGTAACCTACCTACTCAAAAGGTCTTAGGTGTTCTTTTCCTTCTCCTTTAGATATGGCTATCTTACCATTGTTTTGGTAAGAAGCCTCATCGTTGGATGTGAAAAAATGGGCACGGGACGTTTGCATAGCCATAGAAGGCAACCCATGGAATGTTTTATCAATGTAGTTTTAGAGACTAGATCGTTTATTGAAGGCAACATCGAGGGTCATCGAGGGACTACGATCTTTTATCGAGGGTATTTTGCTAAAAACGCCCATGTTCTAGGGACATGACTAATTTCCGATAGGCAACAAGTGAGATTACCCTAAGGGTGCGTGTGTGCAAGTGTGTTTGTTTGCATACATTTTGTCTTGCATTTAAAGGTTATCTATTTGTTGATTTTATCTTGCCATGCATCCTAATTACTAGCAATATATGAAAGGAAAAATAAAATCCTAAGCTATTACATCATTAGGGGGATGGGGGTACAATTTCCAAATAGGGATGAAATAAGTGTCTAATTATTACAACCATATCGAACAACTAGGCAGCAATGAAAATATATGCATAAACAGTGTAGAAAATGGGAGAAACTGTCTTTTGAACCATTATGTGTCGACACATGTTGTTATGCATCGACACATAACATTTCCTTGCTCCTGTAAAGAAAAATCAGCTCAGTATGAGCCGACACATAATGGGATGTGTCGACTCATACACCTTTTTTGTATCGATACATACGCATTTTGTGTCGACTCATAGACTTTTCAACCTTCTGTTTTGGGACCTGGAATCAGTATGAATCGATGCATAGGGTTTATGTATCGACTCATACCCTGTTTTTTTACTAGGATGAGTCGACATGTGTGCATATGTGTCGATACATACTGTACTTTTCTGCTTTAAACATTGTTTTATTGTCCATAGTCAGTTTACAACATACGATTGATAAACATAAACAGCAAGCAAACGGGTAGCTAAAAGGGGCAATGATTACTATATCTTATCTTCAAAAATAAATCATTAATGATGTATGAAAAATACCAAGTCAAGAAGACTTACCTTGAAACTACACTTGGTGTTTGAAATATGAATACTTTTCAAGATGCTGTGAGGTCTCAATGACTCTCCAGGAAGCTTGTTCCAAACTGTTAAAACCCAGTCAAGTTGTACAGTATTGTTTTTATGTTTGGATGGTGAGGATAATGGCACTAACAGAAGCTGTTTTAGTGTTTTTACAATCTCTATGTGCTAAGGTGTTTGGTTTATGGGAGAGTTTGTAAGATGGAATAATGGATTAAAGTTCTGTTTTGAATGAGATTAGCGCTGTTTTTTTCTTGAGTGATCCAAAGTTATAAATAATACTGTTTTTCTGTTCAAAGACTCTCTATTCTCTCCAAAAATTCCAACCCCTGTGTCTTATGAAACAGTCCCTTTTGTAGACCCTTGACTGAGGTTTAGGGGAGAAACAAAATAAGTCATTTTGAATTGTTTTTGCCTACTATTTTGATACTCTATTCACACAATTTCCTTTTTGCCATTTTGGTGCAATTTTGGGGTTGTTATGATGCAGGTTGGGGGAAGACTGCATAGAGCAGTTTTGGACTGTATAGGACAGCATATGCAGATTTGTGGTGCAGCATAGCACAAGGTTTTTTTGTAGGACATCAATGGAGCAGGTTTTAGGGTGTTGTGGCAATGCAGCATATCATACTTTGTTCAACTTGGACAACAAGATTTGTAGCATGAAACAAACTTAGTCTTGTGGAGTATTTTATGCACATTGTATCAAGGACAAAACATTGTGACAAATTTTTGAGTCAAAGGGAAAAATCCAAGCAATACCAAGTTTAGGGTTTGTAAACTTGCAAAAAATGTCACTTTGTAATAACTTGAATTATTTGCCTCATTTTAAATTATTTGGAATTGTAGTAAAAAAATGTCATGAAGCAAATGAAATTAACAAGCATAGAAAATACTTAGAAAAATTTCAAAGTCTTGCAAAAGTTGGATTTTTTTATTCTCTTGATTTTTTTTTGATGATGAAATTTCACCTTTTGGATGTCTTGACGCAATGTGATTTTTGGGACTCAAATTTGGTCAAAAAGTCAAAGTTTGACTTTTCAGTGTGCTTTTGACCATTTTGTCCTTGTGAATGATTTTCTTGAAAAGTTGTAATTCCAGACTTGAAACTTGATAGAAGCAAACCTGAGGGTCCAAGATGATCTTTTGAGAAATGAGAGGGCAAATTTTGTGGTACAACACGGTGGGAGAACTGACTTGGGTGTTTTGCGTTTTATCACAATTTTTGCGGATAACAAGAGTCGCCACCGAATTTTCTTTTATCCAATAAAGGAAAGGGTGAAAAGAATAGGAAAGAACTTTGAGATATTTTCTTGAGTTTGTGGGGTAGGTTATGAAAAGGAAAGGTATTAGCACCCTTTTCATCCGTAGTTATCTACGGGCTCTTAGTTTCTTGCTAGATAAAAAAAATGCTTTGTTTGAAGATGTGTTTTGTGATGGGTGTAAGTTTGAAAATATTTTGCAAAATGCCTTTGTTGCGGCAAACTTTGTAATGATTCTCGTCTATATAAGAATGCGTACAAAGTGTTGGTTTTGAAAATAGTTCAAAGAGATATTTGTTTTCGAAAGTGTTTTGAAAGTGTAAGTGTGGAAGTGGTTTTAGTTTAAGAGCAAGCACCTACGAACGTCCTACCTACTCAAAAGGTCTATGTTCTTTTCCTCCTCCTTTAGATGTTTCTATCTTACCAATGATTTGGTAAGAACCCCCATCGTTGGATGTGAAGGGACAGGCGTGAGTCTATCATATAGTCATAGAAAGCAACTTATGAGACGCTTTAGCAATTTTCATAAGGGACTAGATCGTTTACCGAGGGAAACATCGAGGGACATCGAGGGACTACGGTCTTTTTTATCGAGGGTCTTTGCTAAAATGCCCATATTTGAGGGACATGACTATTTTCCGAGGCAACATGTGATATTATCCTAGAGGTGCACGTGTGAATAGTTTGTTTGATTGCATGCATTTTTGTCTTTGATATTAGGGTTTTCTAAGGGTTTATTTTATTTTGCCATAAACACCCTAATTACTAACAATTGATGTAAAAGCGATAAATTGCGGAAAAATAAATATCCTACGCTATTACATATTTTCGGGATGTGGTATACAAATTTACAAATGGGGGTGGAAAGCAATAAAAGCCCTAATTATTACAACCATATTGAATTAGAAACGAAAGAAAATATATAGAAAAATATTAAAAAAAACAAAAATAGTGCAAAAGAGAGAAAGAAAAGAGATCCTGGATCGAAGCATGTGTCCTTCGATTCACACCCCTTTTGTTTTCTTTCGTTTGGGCCTGCAACCAGTGTGTATCAAGTCCTGCATCCTTTGATTCACATAACCTTTTTTTTTCTTTCGCTTGGGCCTGCAAATCAGTGTGTATCGAAGCATACACCCTTTGATTCACACACCTTTTTTTGTTTTCTTTCGTTTGGGAATGGATAGCAGTATGGGTCAAAGCCATGCTAATATTGTTTTATGGTCTGTACAGATTAGTTCTTAACATGTATTTGGACAAGAAAAGAAAACAAACGAAAGGGTAGAAACAAAAAATAAACAAAAGGTTATTTACATGTTATGCCTGAAACGAAAGGTTTAAAGTCAAGAAGACGTACCTTGAAGCTGGAATGTGTTTTGGACTTTGAGTTGCTGCCCTGTATATCCTTGAATTCGAAGGAAGGAAGGAACCTGAGTTTGAAGGATAGGAAAACTGGGATTCGAAAGAGAGAACAAACAGAGATGTTGTATTTCTTTTGTTCTGGATTCGAAAGAAAAGAAGTGTTGTGTTTCTTTGATTCTGGGTTTAAGAGTGTTTAAGTGTTATCTCCTCTCTTTGCCTTTCCAACAAACCTCTCTCCAGCTACTAAAAAAGCCATCACTAGATGTGTTATGAAACATCTTATTTATATAAGAGTTTGGCTGAGATTTGGAGGGGAAAAGAAATGAAATTTGAACAGTTTGGGTATGTTGTCTTCATAGCTTTCGAGGTGCAGCTCTTGTATTCCAATTTGGTGCAAATTATAAGCAGCATAGCAGGACTGCTTTGCAGCAGTTTTGAAGTGTTGTGCCAGCTTGGTGCAGGACTATTTCATAGCAGTACAACAGACTTGGACTTGGAAGCATATATGACCTTGTTCAGTAGCCTTCAACCAGATTCATAAAAAGACAAAACACCAATTGTATGTTCTTAGAATGGACCCATTGTATGTCCTTCGGATGGACCAATTGTATGTCCTTCGAATGGACCACCAAATGTAGGTTCTTCAGACCCACCAAATTCATGTTCTTCGAATGGGCCACCAAATGTGTGTTCTTGGAATCCACCATATTCATGTTCTTCGAATGGGCCTTTTGTGTGTTCTTCGAATGAACCCATTGTATGTCATAGTGTGGAAACTATATATGTTGAAGGGTTTAAAGGTGGAATTGAAGCAATCATGAAGGGAGTCATTGCCTTGTGGGTGCTAGCATGAAGGAAGTCATTGCCTTGCGGGTGCTAGCATGAAGGAAGTCATTGCCTTGTGGGTGCTAGCATGAAGGAAGCCCTTGCCTTGTCTAACCTTTGTGAAATCGAAGCAAACTTGAAGGAGGCCAAAGTCCAGTTGAAGCTTGGGAAATCGAAGCAAGCTTGAAGGAGGCCAAAGTCCAGTCGAAGCTTGGGAAATCGAAGAAAACTTGAAGGAGACCAAAGTCCAGTCGAAGCTTGGGAAATTGAAGAAATCTTGCTCTTCTTTGATTTGATGCTTGAAAGCCCAATATGATCCATAGAAACTAAATGGGGCATCAAAAATCCAATTGCACTTATGCAAACTTGAAATTTTGAAAATCCTTGTGAGAAATTGTCTTGAGAAGAGAGAGGGCAAATTTTGGGGTACAACAACACCCACACTCCCATAGTACTCTATGGTATGGACTCTTGTTGTTCTAATCAAAGGGTGTGTTCAAATCTAAGATTATGAGCTAAAAGAAAAATACAAAGAGGGAATGCATGCAAAAGAAGAAAACACGGGAAAAGAAGGAAATATTTACAAAGTTTCGCTCGGCTGAGCCCCGTGACCAGATGCCTACGTATCCGCTTTAAGGAATCAAAGCGTCGTAGTTCGGCTCAATAGTTTCTGGTTTGTTTTATGTTTTTAATGAACAATATTAATTTCGCCTTCTGTCGCAACTCGACCTTTGGAGATTTATGCGTCAGACAGAAGTGAATTAACATGTTTATTTGAAAAGTTTGAAAGAAAGGGCCCGAAGGCGAAAAGAGTTTGCATTGGTTGATATTTTTTAACCTTGAAAAATGATTTTAAAGTTGTTAGATGTTTTATGCATTTATCAAGAAAAAAAGGGTTTTAGTTTTAATGCAGTGATGCAAAAAGAAAATAAAAACATTTAAGGGAGACTATCCTAAATCTATCCCTAATGTTATCATACAATGATTGATCCTAAGGTTGAGTTTTGATAGGAAAATCTCCACCTTATGTTAGTATGCATGGATCACTATCCTAATGTCTATCTCGAAAGATACCATGATCAAGCGATCCTAAGGGAACATACAACGGTTTAAATCCTAAGAGAACATGGTATACACAAAGATGAAAAGAAAACAAGTAATCAACAAGCTCAAGAGAGCACACACGTGTCATGAGTAGTGCACGCTAACTCAAGCCAAAATGCCTAACCAAGATATTGCGCATCGAGGTAGAAAATGGGAAGCTTTAGCCAAGTGGTCATATCAACCGAGGCAAACAAGAGGGGTAGGATACGGGAAGCTTTAGCCAAGGGGTCATATCAACTGAGGCAAACAAGCTATCTGTAGGAACAAAATATGTACCACAACATCGTATTACCTGACAAGAAGAGTAAGGGGGAAAAATGATAAACATGGAGCGTCAACATAGACCAATATCAACTCAAGACAAAGTGTGAGGGTTTGATTCCGAAACCCTTTTCCACTTGACGACTCGATAACAAGAGTAGGCACAACTCCAAATCATTATGGTGCATCACGAGCTAAGGAAGATACTGACAAAATAAGGGGTTTGATTGCAAACCCTTTCCGCTCGCCTCCTTTTGAGGACTTATCAATGGGAGATTGGGAATAGGCGCCTTCTTTGAGGTCTTTGGGAATAAATGTAAACACGCCTACAAAATGCCCACTTCAAAGGTGGGTCTTTAAACAAGCCAAACACATATAGCATACATTGGCACATAATGTGGAATTGCCCTAAACAAGTCTTTAAATAAACCAAGGGGTTCTTGATATGATCACCAACGGAGAGCCCCGTCATACATCTCTATCATACTTCTCATGGCAAGGAAAGAAATAAATAAATACGATAAAAAATGCAAGAAAGCGAAAGTAGCTACGACGACTACCAATCGAACGCAAATTTATCAATAGCGGACGAAAGCAACGGAGAAGCAGGGAATATATCGAGCAAGCTTCACCAAGAAACAAACATAGTCAGAAATGATATCCAACTAAACAAATACAAAAATGCGTGCCACATATGGACATCATATCAGAGTTCCTTCACAAAGTGTCATACATATCCAGACAATATACAACAAGTGTGAATAAAGGACATTTCTCATGAAATGAGAAACAAGGCGTGCCGCATCAGAAGCGAGCAATAGCCACAAGTTTTAATCACATAACCAATATTGCGTTACATGATCAAACACAATAGAATATACCTTGCACAATGAACAAACACATCAAAAGATAACAAAATAAACGGTATCGGAACCGCGTCAAAAATCAATCTAATAATCACCAAATGAAATATCACATATGAGTACACAACAAATGGAGATTATAAAAATGAAATTCTACACATAGAAGTGTAAAATAATATGCACTAAGAACAAAATCAAAATTCTTCATTAAATGGTAAAAATGCGTTTTATGAAATTAGGCATCCGTAAAAAGTTGCTCGGAATGGAACGGAATTTACACGGTAAGCTATAAATGTGCCCAGAAATCCAAATTTGTAATCGGTTTGGTCAAAAACACAGTGGAAGCATGACTTTCGCGCACGGTCAGTTGTAAAAGCGGTATAAAAAGATGCCTGTAATCTCATGAAATTTGTGTGGTAGCTTGCAAACGGGCCAATGGTTTCAGAAAAATAAGTCCTGCGAATTAATTCCAAGCATAGGTGCCTGGTTTAGGCCATTTTACAGTGCATGACTGAATTGCGGTAAAGTGGTCTAAACGGCCTGAATTTCGATTCGAAAGCGCGAAAATCAGTTTTAAATTGTATATAAACATGCGAAACACATATTCCGAGCATTAAGGATTAAGCTTCAGATGAGTTTGAGTTTAAAATTTCATGAAAAGAGTAAAAATACACAAATTGCAAATGTTGGTTTATCTCTCAAGTTTATGATTTTTTGTATTGGAATTGTGATTTTAGAGAGGCACAAACTTGAGAATTAAATCACATATAGCTTGCAATACTCCAGAATTAAAAACCTGAAAGTTGTAAACACAAATCATCTTTCATGCGTTAATGTAACTTGTATCAATTTGGTGCTAAACCAATACAACTTGCATTAACTCATGAAATGATATCAAACATCAACACAAAACAACAATCAACATGATTTTATCATAAACCACAATCAATGACATAATTGAAATAAAACTTGGTTCCAACGGTTAGAAGTCCAAGACGCACATCAAATCAATTATTAGTCAACTAATACCACATCTCCTCATCATCATCATGTCAAAGAACACTTATACAACTCTAAATTCTCCTCTTAATTCAAGTTCTATCACATAAGAATTTCATCAAACATGTGATGTGCACCATTTTTCTTCGTCAAGAATTAATGTTCAATTCACTAACTCTATGTCCAATTTCCTAACCTTAATCAAGATCAACATAGAAAATCGTAAACAAATGGTATCACAACCTAAATTTCACAATTCACAAAAATCATGATACAATTCAAGATTTTATGGAGGTTATGAGGAATTACCTCTTAAAGAGAAGAGGATATTGAAGCGATGATGATGATCGGAGCTGGAAAAAAGATGGAGAGGAATTGCTAGAGGGAAGCAAATCGCGCTTCATGCGATGCGTCAGAGGATAGAAGAAGGCCGCGGTCTCGCGGTGGAGAAAGAGGGAGGAAGACGAATTTTTTGGTCGCGGATCAGAGAGGGAGAGGAGATCTTGTGACTTCTCTTTGAACTTTCTTGAATCTTGTTGAAGAAGCTTGAAGGTGATGATGAATGTTGATGAGTTTGATAGTTTTGTATTTTTGATCTTAGAGAGAATGTGGGAGTGATTTGAGAGTGTTTGTTAGAGGAAAAATGAAATTATGGTAGTTTTTGGTGTGAATGAGAATATATAGTATGGGCTAATATGAGTGAGTTTAGTTAATGGGCTTCAAATGACCACAAACAAATAGTGCATATTTTTTATTCATCAGTGTCTGACACGTTTGGGTCAAATTCGCAGGGAGCTCGGAATGAAATTCGAAGTCGGTGTGTGAAACAAAAATGTAGTCGGCGTCAATAGAGAACTCGTGTCAAAATATAAGCTCAATCCTATGAAATCCGAGTGAGATATGATTTTTTTATATCGAGACATCAACATAAAATCCTTCAACGCCAGTTTTCGCGTCATTGTCAAATACAGACACCTTTTGGATCAAAAACTGATATTTTTTAGAGCATAATCTGGACTCGAATTTTGAAGAGAAGTTGTAGATATTTGAGTCTGTGACATCTTGTAAAAATATGGGCCCGATACGATAAAAATTGACTGAGTTATGAATTTTTTCGTGAAACAGCAATTAAATTTGAATTTCCTTTTTTCGGTTCAGCAACTCCATTTTACGAAACAAGCCAAAAACGAGGGTCTCCATAGTACTGCTTGAATTTGGAATCTGAAGAGAAATTATATCTGACACCATTTATGAAATTATACCGAAAGAACCGTCTCAATACGATAAAAATCGAAGGAGTTACAATTTTTGCAATATCGAGAAACGGTGAATAAAAATTCTGTTTCAACACAATTATTTCTTCGGTAATCCATAATTCCGGGGATTTTTCTTAAGGAATCGAATTTCAGTATGAAAATACAAAACAAAGAAGACATCAAGACGGATTTTTTCCAAAAAGAACCGCTCCAAAAAAGATTCCAGTCAGAAGTTATGAATTTTTGAATGTCCACAAAATTATGGTTCAACACATTATTTTCACTGTATCACTTCCAGGAGAATCGCGTATTCGGAAGCCTTACCCAAAGAATTAACTTTTGTTCCGAATACGAAGTTGGAGAAGACATTAAGATGGTTTTAATGCCTCCTGAATCGTCCCAAGTCAATATTACAATCAGAAGTTACGAATTTTTGAGTATGCGCATGATGACGTGCCAACAAATAAATTAAGTATATTGTCTTCAAAGAATTAAAATTCCAGGAGATTTTCTTCACACAATTAGCTTTTGATCTGAACATGAGAAATGATAAGAGAATCAATAAAATCTCAATACTCGAGGAATCCAATGAAATAACCGAATCAGATGAAAGTTATGAATTTCTAAACACTCGGTGAACAGATAATCAGTCATTAAATCCAAATACTGCTTCAGAGAAAACAAATTATTCGGAGACTTTCTGTATGTAATTGAATTCTAGCATGAACAGATGAAATAAATAAAATACCAGGTAGGTTCCAATATTTGAGGAATCAGCTCAAAATAATACTCTGATGGCAAGTTGCAAATTTCTAAGCTCAAACCAGCAAAGACGCTGTTTCTGGTTCCCACTGCCTCAAATTCACCGAAAAACCTAATTCTTCCACAATTCAGAATGCATTGAAATACATGAGAGCTTTAAAGACTTGCTTGGAAATTGCTTGGATAACTTGGAAACTATGCGAAGCGCATTAAAATGCGGAAAACCTTGAATTTCTATTTTTGCTGTATCGCTTGGTAAAACACTTGTCTCAGAGCTTGATGCCGATAAAATGTCTTGATCCCATGAGTATAGATCCAATGACATGTATGTATGTATGTATTTATGTATATGGTTATGAAATATAATCCAATTATAATTAAAATGAAGATGGAAAAATTTGGGGTATAACAAGTTGGATGCATATCAGATGGCACTTCAGATAGGCGCACACCAGTTGGTTGAACATCAGATGGCACTTCATTTGGGTGCAAAACAGTTGGTTGAATATCAAATCGCATTTCAGTTGGGTGCACACCAAATGGTTGATCACCACTTAATTGGTTAGTTTTCGCAGTTGGTTGCACATCCCCATGGCCAGTCTGGTGCTTTCTCTCAGCCTTGGGTTTTCTCTACATTCAAAAAACATATGTGTTCAAACAATAAAATTCACAAAGTTCACACAATAAAAAACACATAGCAGAAATAAACACATGTTACCTTTCTTTTCAGTGCAGTAGGGTTTTGTGTCAAGCTCTTGCATGACAAGGCATAATGGCCAAATTTTCCATATTTGGTGCACTTATAGACAACCCCAGATCTTCTCCTCATTGCACCATCCTCTCCAAATTCTCTTATCCTAACCTTCCTTGGTCTACCAGATCCATTTTTATATGTTGGAGGTAGTAATTCCTCCATTTGAAGTTCTGACCACATATCCTGCTCATAGATAGAACTCACAGAAAAAATCATAATAAAATGCATACTTATCTCTTGTATAATATTCATCAACAAAATCATCAGGGATTTGTTTCCTATAAAAAATCATCAGGATTTATTTCCTATCACAACGGCAGAGGCGTAAAACAACGACGGAAGGCAGGGAGACAATGGAGGGATCAAAGATAGTGGATTTTGCTGTCATGTTCGGCGAGTTTTAGAGCTTTCTAATTCATTTTAGAATCCTTGAAGTTTTTAGAGTTAAGGTGAGGGTTTTGGGAAACCCTTGCCAATTGCAGTAAGACAATTTTAGAGTAAAGACAAGAGTTGTGGGAAATCCTAATAGTGATTCAAGGAGTTTGCGTTATTTGGTATATTTAGAGTTATTTGAAATTTTTAGAGTTGAGTTTGAAATTTTTAGAGTTAAATTTGAAATGTTTAGACTTGATTTTGAGTTATTAATGTGTTTAGAGTTGAAGTTGATATGTTTAGAGTTGAAGTTGACATGTTTAGAGTTGAGTTATCGATATGTTTAGAATTGAGTGAGAGTTAAATTAGTTGATTTATGGTTGTTCTTGATATTTTAAAGGATATGCCTGCAATCCTTAATCTTTAAATAAAAGTTGTAGAGTTAATTGCGAGTTCTATGAACATGCCTTGTTGAATGTTTATGTTGTTTTGATGCTGTTGATGAGTATTATTGATAAAATAATTATTTTAGTTATTATGATGAGTTATGATAAAATAATTATTTGTGGTGCAGATACTCAAGTAGAGGAACTTTAGTTGTTACTTGTGTTGAAGGATGACATAGTTGGCATTCTTCGCTGTTTATCGTATTTGAGATGTTTAATTTCTGCATGTCGCTCTGATAGTGTAACACTAGGAGGGGAAGACTGTTTTTTGTTTTGTGTTCTGTGAGTTGTTAAACTATTTACTTTATGATTTGAAATGAAATTGATTTTTAATTATGAGACAATTAAAGTTGTGTTGAGATTTATTTCCACTACTATAATATGACTCGAGAAAAATGTTACGCTGAGAAAATGTGACACCCTTTTTAAGTAAATATTTCCAAATGTTTTTATAAAAATATCGCTCGGAGTTTAGGGTGTTACAGTAAAACTCATGGTTGATAATGATTCCACTATAAACCTTGTTAAGAACCCAATTGCACATGAGAGTAACAAGCATATTAAAATGACGTTTCACTACTTTCGAGAACTTGTTAGTGAAGGAAGGTTGAATTGAGATATTTTAGAAGTGAATACCAAGTGGCTGATTTGTTGACCAAGAGAGTTACAATTGAAGTATTCAAAAGGTTGAAGATGAACATGAGCATGGAAGACTTGGAGCACTTGAATTAAGGTGGTATATTAAAAGAAAATTGATAATTCAAGCGGTGTAATTGATTACCAAGAGGGTGTAATCGGTTACAGCTATGCATAAAAGTCAAATAAGTTGAAAATAAGTGATTTTGTTATTGGTATAACCGATTACGCATTCGTAGTAACCAGTCACCACATTAGTATTTTTCTAACTTTTAGTAGCTGTAGTCGATTGCAGGTTTTGTGTAATCGATTACAGACACGCAAATTTCAATTTTCAATTTAGGCTTGATTGTTACTTGTTCCCCAATTCACTTATAATTGTTTAAATGTCTTTGAGTTATTATTATCAATATTAATGCAGTAGAGTGCATATTTCCACCCTCAATTATATTCTCTCTCATTCTCTTTATTTCTCTCATTCATTCTCCACGTTCAAATTCTCCATTTTTATCAATAAAATGATTCCAAATTCTAACAACTATCTTAGTTATTTATTACTTCAATTATCTCAATTAAGACAAACTTTGTTAGTACAATAACTTGAGTTACAAGAAAAGTATCTTGAATTAAAAAAATCAATATTTTTAGGATTTTGTTTTCGAGATTTCGGAGCCAAATGGAATATATCCCATGGAAGTCTTCACTTAAATATAATTGGCGATCTTTAATTTTATAAAGAATAAATTTACTTTTACTAAAACCACTTATTACTATTTTCGGAGAGACGGAGTAGTAATTTTTCCTCAAATCTACGTTACTAAGCGATAAAGTTATAGATATTATTCAATTATTCAACTAATTTATGTAATGATTACTAAAGGTGGTAAACGAATCCAAACTCTATATTTACTCGTTACCGACCGCTAAAAGAAGACGCATTAATTCATATTGAATTGAAAGTATAGAGCCAAACTCTCCTAGCATGGCCATACAGAAGAGAACCAAAAAGGGAATGGGGTGCGTTAAAAGGTGAGGAAGGTGCACGTGGTCCCAAACATGAGTTAGATAATCACAAACAAGGTAACCCTACCTTGTTAAAGCCTCTTCTCTCTGCTTTAGTTGTTTGAATTGTCAAAGAACAATCACACCCACTTTCCCCTCTCCTTTCCTGCTACATTTTCTCCTTTCATCATTAACTTAAGATACCCTTGTATATTTGGTCCCGTTTAATAATGTTTATCTTAAAATAACTTCTCCTTTTGTTGTAATATATTATTTATCATTTTTGTTTTTACATCCCTCACTTTTAAACAGGTAATTATTTATTTTATATATATATATATAATGTCTTGATCTAATCTTAGAAATCATGCATACTCTATTAAGGATAGTGTGACATGACTCTTTTTTGAGAAAGTCTCATGACATGGTTATGTCACCCATCTGCCGAGCATATGACCTACTCGATGTGCCTTTTTTTAATACATCTCGTGTGTTCTACATGATCATATGTGTATATGAGCTATAATATTTTATGATCGTCCACAACTTCAAATACGAGGTTTGTAGTGATATTGTGTTTCGTTTCGTCTTTGGTGTATATGAGTTGACAATTATTGTTTCTTTTGGACTGATTACATTATACAAAATGATATAGAGTGTATAAAATGTTTTTGGCCCCTGCTGTAGTTCAAGTTTTAGTGTGTCTTAGGTGTTTTCTGAGCACGTTTTTGGATTTGTTGCTATCTTTTAGCAACCTATTTAACTAGTGTACATCTCAAAAATGTTAGGCCCGATCGGGTAGTAAAATCAGCAGAAAAGAAGGTTAAATCAGTAGTCGGCTCAAGGGCGAAGGTACTCAGGGTGCAACTCGATTAAAGGAGTATCAGTTGATCCACGGCACCCGGATAGCAACCCGTCAACATCATAGACTCAAATAAGGTGGGTGGCCGAGACGCACCTGCCTGTAACTGGTCATCATCTCGACTTATTAATGTCTGTAACCTTCGACGACACAGTCATTACAGCGTTACACGAATTTTATTCTCTCCATTCATGGAGACGACAAAGGTTATAGAGTTATGGAACTCAAGAGTCACACATTAACTGATGTTCTTGATGACGCAAAAGATATATGCTATATAAGGGGCTCTCGGCAGAGGGATACACAAGACATTTGCTGAATGCGGTGTAGCGAAAAGCAACAAAAGTTTTGGAAATATTTATCTAGGAATTTATCGTGTCCACAGAGATTGGTTATTAAATTCTCGCGTTTATGAGTTTGGAAAAAGAATCGATTTGTTTGTAAGGTGTAGGAATTAAAAGTTATAGACATAAAAAGAATTTCATTCTTCGATTAGTAAAGAACTCTCGAGTTTGTATTTAGTCTACCCTATCAAATACTTAAACTTACTACCCAGTTGCACTTAACCTTAACTACTTGTCAATATCATCATGTATCGCTCACACATAAGTCATCTCTAACACAAAGTGAGATATTAACCGTATCGCTATATTTCGACGATCTCTCTAACAACATAAACAACACAGAGGCATTAAGAGTCGATACCTAAGTGATTACTAAGCCTAAATCTATCTCTAGAATCTAAGTCTAATAGATATTCATCCTAAGCTCGGATTCAATCCGTCCATCTCAGCAATAACTCAAACCCAAACCCTTAGCAAGCTAAAAAGGATAAACATCAATAAAGATTTGTAAAGAAAGTTTCATACAACACCATGAGTAATAAATATACATATAATCAAGGTAAAGTTATATACAACACCATGAGTAATAAATATACATATAATCAAGGTAAAGTTACATACAAAATCCAACAAATAATGGTTACAAAGAGAGGAAGAGGAGAGAAAACCAAATTTCTCGCAGTGTCAACACGATCCATCAAGCTCTCGACCCAGGATCATCCAATTGCAAGCCACAAATGTTGTTTTCTAAGCTCTAAATATCAAAGAATGAAGGTGATGGAGTTTGGGAACAAATACCCCAAAAACCATAACCTAGAAAATGACTAAAATTTGTTTTTATAAAACTATTCTCAGCAGACTGCGCTAAGCGGCCTCAACGCACTAAGCGGGTTGTACAATACTTACACACTAAATCGACCTAAACCGCGCTAAGCGTGCTATTCGCGTTAAGTGGGCTTCAAATCTTTGGTTCTGCCAAAACAGTAAAGGCAAGCAACGCGCTATAAAATGCGCTGAGCGCCAATCGCGCTTAGCGGCCTCCTACGCACTAAGTCGGCTCTCCTGGACAACAGGTCCCAAAACTGATATTTTATTCTGGAAACACGCATCTGAAGCTGTGCCTTTGACACCTTATTTCTCGATGCTCCAAATATGCGACAAATACCTACAAAATATACCAAAACTATCAAACGGTACACTATTTACATAAAAACACAATTATTCGCAAAGTAAACGTATTTACAAACAAAGTGGGGAATTATTCAAAGAATATTAACAAAAGTATCGATAAGTGGAACAAAACTTATATACAAAAATAGCTACAATTTGCACTTATCAAACTCTCCCAAACTTGAACTTGTTTGTCCTCAAACAAGGTCAAGCAACTCAAATAACAAATAAACAATAATAAAGGAATCATGAATCAACAGGTTTTTAAACCGAAATACAAATATATGGTTCAAAAATAAAAACTTACACACAAGGCAAAACTTACCATTAAACTAAAACGATAACATGAAGATGAAACAACTCCTAAATACAAAGCACATGTCAAAAATTCTAAAACAATACACTATTCACAAGTGAAT
The DNA here is from genome assembly GCA_948472305.1 of Vicia faba. Lineage (NCBI taxonomy): Eukaryota > Viridiplantae > Streptophyta > Magnoliopsida > Fabales > Fabaceae > Vicia > Vicia faba. The sequence continues at coordinate 781,366,196 of OX451741.1, read as the reverse complement.
CACACCTAGCACACACTTCATCGGTAGATGAAAAATGCAAACATGAGGTGTTCAACTTTCACTCAACAATCTTGCTAATAACAACTAAATTATGCATTCATCAAAGTAAATTCATATTGAAAAGCACAAAAGTAAAATCACAAGGGCTTCAAGGATTGTAATGTGGCTTGGGTAACAAGCAATGGATAATATCTAGAAGTAATTGAAACAAATAATCATGGCCTAATCCTATGGGAGTGATCAATTCACAAAGTCTCAAGCATCTCTTAATCAACTTTTTCAACTATCTCAATTGTTGCACAAAACACATCAATTATTTGTACATTTTTTTCTTTCTTTTTCTTTTTCTATAAATTTTTTTTCTTCACCATGCAATTTATTTTCAACCTCAAACAACCATCTTATGAACAAGCAACATTGCTCTCCCCAACTTAAACACGACCACACATAGTGACAAATTGCTCCCACTTTCTAAGACAAGGAAAAATTCAACCAAAATACATGGTTAGGGTTAAGTAGCAACAAACGACATTAGAATCCATGATGAATTCTAACTAAAAGGCTCAAAGGGGTTCACAAATGATCGCTCACTCACAAGGTGAATTACTTTTGGTTAGGTGGTTTTTCTCAAAATCAAACAAAATGCCTTGATAATTTCATGCTTTCATACGAACAACATAAATGAAAGATTAAACATAATAAAATTGATTTAAGACAAGATTCTCGGACTCCCGTGCATATAGTAGACAATGGAAAGCAACCTCACAAGGAGTTTAGTCCTAAAGTGATTCAAAAGTGAACACAAATTGCAAAAGAATGAATGACATGAAAATTTGTACAAAAGAAAAGTCTCCTAAACATGATATGTTCTAGAAAGAGATAAATGAGTACTTGATGTGTACCAACTTCAAAACACTATCATTACCATACATCCGCAAGTTGAAATACACAGAATTGGAAAATTACCTCAAAATTCCTCAAGAAATCGGACCAAATTTGGAGTCCAAACAATAAACAAAAGAATTAAAAAAATAACTCTATTATTTATTAATCTAAAAATCCTAGGTTGAGAGTAGGAAAAAGGAAATAAAGTGAAAAAGCTTAAAGGAATTCAGTGGCTCTGCACAGCAGGGCGTGCTAAACGGCTTGGAGCGTGCTACACCAGATGCAAAAAAATAGGACAACAACATCTGGTGCAGCTGTTATGCAACTCTACAAGAACCTACACACTCTATGTACAAAATATTCACAACATACAAACTTCCACAAGCTAAACAGGACAAGCTTACGGTAAAACACAAATTAACTCAACGAAACAAACAATTTAAAAGTGTATTAACAAGTTGAAAAGTGAAAATTTGAAATTTAAAAACTAATCCGAGTTCAACTTGTTAAAACACAAGTCAACACATACATAAATGGATATAATAAAAACAATACAACATGCTCGTTTTACGTCGTAAGCTCGACGCTTTTATTGTGCGATCTAGTAACCTCCTCTCGTCATGCATGGTATTGTCACACCGTGCAAACCTAAAGAAAGTGTCCTAATATCCACACAACAAACATTACAAAAACGAGACAATTCATAACAATATGTGAAAATAAAGAAAACACACATATATGCACAAGTATCATATACAAGTTAATGTATAATTTATATACAAAATATACACTAATTACAAAACTCAAAAACAAAAGAAACTATCGTAATGCGAAAACAATAGAACCAATCCCCGACAGTGGTGCCATTTTGCTGAATGTGGTGTAGCGGCAAGTAATAAAAGTTTTGGAAATATTTATCCAGGAATTTATCGTGTCCACAGAGATTGGTTATTGAATTGTCGTTCGACAATTTCTCGCGTTTATGAGTTTTGTAAAGGAATGGGTTTATTTTTAAGGTGCGAGAATTAAAAGTTATAGACATAAAAAGAATTTAATTCTTCGATTAGTAAAGAACTATAGAGTTTGTATATAAGTCTACCCTATCAAATACTTAAACTTACTACTCGTCAATATAATCATGTATCGCTCACACAAAGGTCATCTCTAACGGAGAGTGAGATATCAACCTTATCGCCCTATGTCGACGATCTCTCAGCATAACATAAACAACACAGAGGAATTAAGAGTCGATACCTAAGTGATTACTAAGCCAAAATCTATCTCTAGAATCTATGCCTAATAGATATTCATCATAAGCCCAGATTCAATTTGTCCATCTCTGCAACATCTCAAACCCAAACTCTTAGCAAGCTAAAAAGGAAAAACATCAATAAAGATTTGTAAAGAAAGTTTCATACAACATCATGAGCAATAAATATACATATAATCAAGGTAAAGTTACATACAAAATCCAAGAAATAATGGTTACAAAGAGAGTAAGAGGAGAGAAAACCAAATTTCCCGCACTGTCAACACGATCCATCAAGCTCCCGACCCTGGATCATCCAATTGTAAGCCACAAATGTTGTTTTCTAAGATCTAAATATAAAAGAATGAAGGTGATGGAGTTTGGGAACAAATACCCCAAAAACCATAACCTAGAAAATGACCAAAATATGTTTTTATAAAACTATTCTCAGCAGACCGCGCTAAGCGATCTCAGCGTGCTAATCGGGTTGCGCAATACTTACACACTAAACCGACATAAACTGCACTAAGCGGGCTTCAAAAATTTGGTTCTTCCAAAACAGTAAATGCAAGCAGCGTGCTGAAAAATGCGTTGAGCGCCACTCACGCTTAGCGGCCTCCTGCGCGCTAAGCGGGCTCTCCTGGACAACAAGTCCCAAAACTGATCTTTTATTCCGGAAACACGCATCCAGAGCTATGCCTTTGACACCTTATTCCTAAATTCTACAAATATGCGACAAATACCTACAAAATAGACCAAAACTATCAAATGGTACACTATTTTTATAAAAACACTATTTTTCACAAAGTAAATGTATTTACAAACAAAGCGGGGAATTATTCAAAGAATATTAACAAAAGTATTGATAAGTGCAACAAAACTTATACACAAAGATAACTACAGTTTACACTTATCAACATTCATCTTGGGACAAGACGCAATACTGACGTAGCTCCCAAATCCCCAATCATCCTATAAACTTACTCTAGTGGATCTCCCTAACAAGAGACGGGAAGTCGGTCAAATATTAGTTCTACGTAAGAACATTGGCGCCCATCATGGGGCCTCAGCGAAATTATTCGTAGGCCACACTTCAATTCATATTCAACAGAGTATCATCACCTGGAGACCCTCCAGACATGGCGCAACTACTAGCCATGGTGGAGGCCCTCAGACAACAGAATGAGACTCTGCAGGACATGTCACCGACCTGCAATAGAGAATCGTGGGGGACAATAAACCAGAAGAGGAGCTTCTAGAACCGAAGCTTCTCTCTCAAATCATCTAGGACGATCAAGTCCCAGAGAACTTCAAGTCACCATCACTGACGGCCTACGACGGTAAGACCGATCCTCAGGACCATGTTATTTCCATCAATAACCAGATGGCAATAATAGGCTTCACTGACTCACTGAAATGTAAATTGATGGTCAGAACCTTCGAAGAAGTAGCATTGTAATGGTACATGAGCCTACCATGATTATCCGTGGAAAGCTACTCAAACTTGACAAAGAAATTGATTCAGCACTTCTCCGTCAACAAGCAGTGTCTGAAAAGGACAGACATAATCTCTCAGGGAATACTTTTCCCAGTTAAACGAGGAGACTATCAAAGTGTCTCATACCAACAAGTAGTTTTTCGTTGGAGCTTTCCAGCACGACCTTCAGGCCAGGCAGTTCAACAAGTCATTAGCACAGAAACTGGCGTCCAACATGAACGAAACCATTAACCAAGAGTAATGTTACATACAAGGTGAGGAAAGATACCTGGAGAAACGATCCAGAGATACTCGGGAGAGAAGCAAGATCAAAGAAGAAGGGTCGAGAGGGAATCAGGAGTCCTCCCGGACAGCTCCGAAAGACAAACCCCGAGAGCGCACAACTCAAAGGCCTAGCCGATGTGCCTTCAATCCTATTGACGTAGAGGCGCCTTTGAACACAAAGAGGGGCGAAATTTTATAAGAGGTGGCACACCTGAACCTGGTCCCAGAAGCGCCCCGAAACAAAAGGGGGGTCAATGTCGTGCTTGGAAAGGATGATGGGGCTTGGTATAGCTATCATCGGCTTCAGGGACACAATATCTATGATTGCCTACAGTTAAAGAAGGAAATCAAGATATTGATGCAAAGAGGACACTTGCTAATTTATGTTAAAGAAGGTAAAACCCCATCCTGAAAAAGAGACACTAGGCGAGAAGATGCCGACTCGAAAGGACCCTCCCAAAATAATGTGAAGGGTACTTAAGAGGTGCATGAGACCAAATCATCCCGTCATACCCTTAACATCATCAGTGGCAGATTCGCTGGCGGCGAAGAAACTAGCTTGGCGAGGAAGAAATACACACGGGCCGTGATGCATGTATCCAAGGACATAGAAAATATCCAAGAACATGATTTAGACCTGGTTAGCTTCTCTAAAACGTATGTGGTCGGCATTATGGTCCACGAGAATGATCTTATGGTCATTAGAGTGCAAATTCGAGATTGGAGCATGAAAAGGGTGCTGGTAGATCCCGACAATTCAGCTGATGTACTCTATTGGAAAGTAAAATTATGGCTATTAGATCCCGAATGTCCTAAGAGATGTCGAGAGACCAGATCTGACTTTACACACAACAATAAGATGTATAGACAAAATATAACAGTGTTGCATGTAAATAACACAGGATATGTTTACCCAGTTCGGAGCAACCTTCCTACTCTGGGGGCTACCATGCCAAGGAAGAAATTAACTAAATAGTATGAATTTGTAGACCTCACAACAAACATCATAGTTTACTGCCTACACACTTAATCAATACCCTTTGCTTAATTTCTACCTAAGACTCACCTAGGTATGAGGCCCTCCTCAAATCCCTCTTCAATTACACTCAGAAATTGGAGCAACTCTAAATACTTGTAGAGAACACAACACTAGAAGAAAAAACTTCCAAAACGCACAAAACTCAATGCTTAAAAGCTCAGAAGCCAAGAATTTGGTAATAGGCTCATCGTCGGGATCAATCATATCAGCCTTTTCTTGCTTCTCCTTTCACAAGCAACTTTCTTAGAAGTAGATTCATTTGGTTTTGCATTAGAGATCTTATCAGCCCTAGTTTCTTCTTCCTCAGATATTTGAACATTTTACAAGATACTAGCTTCCTTTAACACTTTACACACAAACATTCTATTTTTTTAATCAAGTTTTCTTTCATAATCAGAAGTCCTAACAACCTTTAAGGAAGATGATCTTGTTTCCTTTTGGGTAGAGGCTAGAACAATGGATACCGATATAATATCCAAAACTAGGTCAAAAGGATTAATCATTCTACTTGTACCTTCAACCCTAGGGTTTGATTGAGATGATCCATGGTCTTCTGACAAGGCATGCATGAGCTCAGATGAATGATGTTGAGACATTGTTGATTCTTGTTGAGCCAAATTAGTAGTTGAGACAAGAAAGTGTAAGCACATCCGCCAAGGTTTGACACTATTTAGAGAGAAACAGTAGATTTGGTAAAAGTAGTGTGTCCAAATTATTAGGCCTTGGAGGTATGAGATTAAGAAGGCGGGGGACACATAAAATTTGAAAATTTGATTTACCCAAATAAAGACCATTAATTGTTGCAATTTCCCATTCTTATGCACTTCACGTCGTTCACCTAGTCTTTTACCATTTACACATTTAAAAACTAGGTCTTCCATTTTGACTTGACCTTTCATATCATGTTGCCTGACATTTTTGATCTTGATGCTTCTTTGCTGAATAAGGTGTTCATCACTTTTTACTATTTATAAGTTGTCACAATACAATGTCCCGACATCTTATGTGACTTTATAAGCAACCAACACATGTCTTGGCTTAATACTTCTTTCAACAACCTTCTTGGCCCTCAGACATGTCGTAGAGCACTTTATTTTCTCAGGATTCCATAGATAGTAATTGTCTTTTGATCTGTTGTCGTTCATGATAACCTCATCTTTCTCATTCGTTATCAGACATTCAGAATTAGTAAAGTTAACTCTAAGACCTTGATAACATAGTTGACTTATGCTTATCAGATTTGCATCTAATCCTTCAACAAATAACACATCATCGAGACTAGGTTTCCCTGCATAATTTTGCTTTCCAACACCCATTACTCTACCTTTACATCCATATCCATATGTCACAGTTTTAGCGGAAGATGGTTTGATTTCCACTAAAAACTTCTTGACACTTGTCATGTGTCTTGAACAACCACTGTAAAAATACCAAGCTTCTCTAGCTGAAGCTTTAAGAGATGTGAGAGTCAGTTCTTCAGATGTACTCCTTTTAGGAATCCATCTTTTCTTTGTGTTGTCTACAGCCTGTCTTTTTCCAGGTTGTGAGTTAGATTTAGGATAACCATGTAATTTGTGACAATGGGATTTTTTATGACCAAGACCACCACAATAATAGCATCTTCATCTCTGATTTCTGCCTCCTTTATGCTTTATTTGATGTCCATATTGATGTTGGGACATGTGCTCAAACATCTTCTGTTATTGTTTCCCTTTTGGGGGTACAAAATTTACAACATGCTTTACTTATTTGTTCTTCACACCTTGAATCTCATATCCCAAACCTCTAACATTCCCAGTATTCCTTCCAGATTCAAGAATCTCATCTAAAGCATCAGAACCACTATTTAACATTCTTATAGTTTTAGTCATATTGTCCAGTTTTGAATTGAGCAATACAACCTTTTCTTCAAGATCAGAGATGATGGATACATGCTTTACTTTCTCAGCCTGTAGATGAGCAATGGTTATATTTTTCACTTCTCCTTGTGGACATACTTCTTTGATTTTGATACAAACTCCATGTAGGAAGCATCTAGGTCCTCAAACGTGATCTCTTCATCATCAGCATCATAAACTCCAGTCAAAGCATTCAATTTTTTGATTGACTCTTCCTTACAGTCAGTTTCAGAGTCTTTCTCTGACCATGACACTAATAGACCTTTCTTCTATTTCTTGAGGAAAGTGGTACACTCAGATTTTATATGTCCAAATCCTTCGCATTCATAGCACCAAACTCCTTTTTACTGACTCGACCTTTATTCAAACCTAGACCCTCCTCCATTGTACAAGTCTTTGTTGATATCGAATGACATATTCTTGGCATTTGACTTGGACTTCCTCAACAACTTGTTGAACTGTCTTTCTAGTAACATAAGTTCTTTAGATACTCCTTTTAAGTTCAACTCATCATAGTCCTCTGAGTCTTCAGTACTAGACATAAAAGCTATACTCTTCTTCTTCTCAGACCTTTCATTGATAGAAGATTCAAATATCTTAAGAATACCTACCAGTTCATCCACAATCATAGTGCTTACATCGTCAGATTCTTCAATGGAAATGACCTTCATGTTAAACTTCCTGGGAAGAGATCTGAGCATCTTCCTAATCAATTTATCTTCTGATATCTTCTCTCCCAAGTCTTCTGAATCATTTTCAATGTCTAAAACATACATGTGAAAGTCTTGGATACTTTCATCCTCATTCATCTTCAAGTTCTCAAATTTTGTGGAGAGAAGCTGAAGCTTTGCCAATTTAACCTTAGGATTTCCTTCATGCACCTTTCTCAAGGTCTCCCACGCCACTTTTGCATGTTTGCAATTATTTATCAACTTGAAAATATTTTTATCAACTCCATTAAATATGGCATTCAATGCTTTGGAGTTTCCTTGGGATGAAGCCTCATCATTATCATACCAGTCTTCTTCAGGCTTTAGCAAATCAGTGGTCTTCCCTTCTGTATCCACAACCTTCGGTGGATACCAACCTTTGACAACATTTCTCCAAGCCTTGTTACCCAAGGACTTTATAAATGTTTCTATACAAGGTTTCCAACTATCATAGTTTATACCATCCATAATCCATATTTTAGCCACAGTTCTATCATCCTTGTCCATTGCACCAGAGAGTAACTTCCCTGAATCTCACCCAGAGTCAGAGCAGGATGCCTGCTCTGACACCAATTGAAATTCTGGCTATCAGATCCTGAATGTCCTAAGAGATGTCGAGACACCGTATCCGACTTCACACATAACAACAAGATGTATAGACAAAATATAACAGTGATGAAAGTAAATAACACATGATATGTTTACCCGGTTCAGAACAACCTTTCTACTCTGGGAGCTACAAAGCTAAGGACGAAATTAACTAGATAGTATCAATTTGTAGACCTCACAACAAACATCCCAGTTTATAGCCTATGGAGTTAATCACTACCATTTTCTTAACTTCTACCTAAGACTCACCTAGGTATGAGGCCCTCCTCAAATCCCTCTTCAATTACACTCAGCAATTGGAGCAACTCTAAACACCAATAGAGAACAAAACACCAGAAGAAAACACTTCCAAAACATAAAAAACTAAATGCTTAAAGGCTTACGAGAATTGACACAAAAATGCTCAATGCTTAATAGCTCATGACCATCTGCATATAAATATTCAATTCTTAAAAGCTTATGAACATCTGACACATAACTTACAACCCAACAATAAGGATTCTAAAAACCTAACGAAATACACACGTAAGTTCCACCTAATATTAGGTATACACTAATCTATTTATATTTTCTTTCTGGACTGGATTGGGCTTCAAAACCACAACAATGAGGATGCACAAAGTCTGCAAAAACTCCTCCAAACAAATAGGTCTTCAATAATTAGTTTCCTAAAAAGTCTCCATATTTAGAAACTAATCAAATATTCAAAAACCAACACCAAATACACTGATTTGTCAATCTTGGGTGCCACATAAGCTACTTGAATATTCCCTGAACATTCGGTAGCTAAAAATCAACTGATCCACCAATATCAGCTAGTTGCATAAGCAATGTCATATCTCCTTGTTGGGACATCTTACTTGATATGTTCTCACTATTTATTTCAGCAATGGCTCTCAAACAAGACAACAGATATCTTCAAACTCAAGAAGCTCAGTTCAGGGACATATTCCTAAACCTATCCAAGGGGCAGGAAGAGTTGAAAACACTCCTCGTTGGGAATTTGGTCAAGAAAAGTCCTGAAGACAATAAGGACGAACGGCTGGAACAACTGCAAGCTGAGGTAGATGCAATAAGAACCCAGATGCTATGGAAGATGGATCTTATCCAAGACCTAGCCCGGGGACAAGAAGAGCTGAGAACCATCATCAACCAACTTCATCAAGACGGATACAATAATATGAAGCAAACAGTCGAGGTCGGGGACCAAGTCATTGATCAACCTCCAAGAAGACAAAATGTTGGTTTGGTGAAGAGTGGACCTTTCCAAATTGCTACTACATCACGGGTCCAACACCAACCTCTCCTAAAACAACGGGTTGATCAGAGTAAGCCGAATATTCCCAAAAGGCAGTTTACCAAAATCAACATGTCATTGGCTCAAGCATTGCAATGCCTGTTGAAGGCCAAGTTGGTTATATTAAGGGACTCTCCTCAGAATCCCAACATAGCATCCCCAAGGTACAATCCTGATGCAAGGTGTGCATACCATTCCAACAGCCCTGGACATGACACCAACAACTGTTGGGCGTTGAGAAATAAAATTCAAGACCTGATTGATGAAGGAGCGCTAGAATTCGCACAAGACGGTCAGGCTGAGTTCTTCTGCCATCCCTCCAAAGCATACCATTTGAAGTGACAAGTTCTAACAAGAGGGCTTTTCGTTCATTAGAATTTTCAATTTGTAATTTTCTTTTGATTGTTTAAACATTTATTCATATCAAACCTCGTTATTTCATCAATGCATTGCACATGTTTGTCTTGAATCAATTCATTCGTATTCACTATTTCAAAAATGTGTTCTTATTTCCTTTTGTGATATTCAACTCTCGATTAAAAACTCTAAGTCTTAGAGGGAGGATGACGAAAATGATACCACAATCTCTACAGTATGCTTTTGAATAGACCCCGCTGATGATGTACATGCGTTGTTTCAAATCCTAAACAATGGAGTTATAAGGAAGACAATCCCTGTCAACCCCTTCGAGCCAAAGAAGTAGGAGTTTTCTTTTCACACAAATTAAAACCCTTAATCATAACCTGGGGTAGAGTAGTTTCTCAGTTAATTCAGATGCGCGTTCAGTCGTAATATTCTACTTCATACATAATGAATGGCATCAAAGACATCCTTCTGAAACAAAAGACGGTGATGGTTCCCTATAATCATCAAGGCAGGCAGTCATTATCTCTCGAAATAAAAGCCCATTAAGTCAAAACCTATGAAAGAGACTTAAGGAAAAAAACAGGGCATCCCGCTGAATGTAATCACAAAAAGAAACAGTTCAGGCAAAAGACAGGGATAATAAAACCAAAAAAAGAGGTTATTACAAATCCTCGGCAAAAAAAAAAAACAAAATGACTGCCTTTTTCAAGTAAACTTTCAGTATCCGAACCATCACCGGAACATTAAGGGCAATATTCCAAGACTCAAACGGGATCTAAATGCACAATTAACTGAGTATAGGATCGAAGAACATCACGAAGAACGGGTGGGTACAAATAAATTTTGAGCCTTTATCCTTTGTTTCTTGAACCGTGAACCAGGCCCCGTTATAACCCTTAAAAGTCCTAGCTGAAGCATGGGTTAGTTCAAAAGTATATTTTTACAAAAGGTATCCTGACTCCTATAAGGTTTGCTATAAATCCTGAGTTAACATCACACTTTTACAAAAAAAAAACTTGTTTTACTAAAAAATGAATTTTCAAACTTCAAGACAGACATAAGCTTTGCATTCTTAAAATAACATTGTTTGCATATGACTATTTGTTCAACAACAAAGAAATTCGCATGACGAATATCTAGTGAACAAAAACCTTCTCAATAAAAGGGATCACCTCAAGTGGAAAAAACACTTCCAACCAAGGGGCACGGCATGATCATTGTCCATCATCTGGGGCAGTCAAGTCAAGATTCAAGGAATCTCTCAAAGATGCCAAATAGCCAGGGGAAGATCTCCATCTGAATCACTTGGGGCATTGGACATGAATTCCAGCAACGAATCTTGTATGATCAAACGAACATCTTCTGGTATTGTGGCAACACCACACTATCGACAGTGACAACTCCCTACACCCTGAGAGCGTGGACATTGTCAGAAAATACTGTGCATGAATAAAGACCCTCTAGGTTTACTGGCCTAGGAAAAAATAAGGGCATCCCGGCGAACCAAAAGGGTTCGAGAAAAAATTAGGGATAAAAACAAAAAAGATATGTACACTCGGTAAGCCGAAAACCTGAAAAGGCAGCTTGGGAAAAAAAGGGTATCCCGGTGGACTAAAAATCTAAAAAGATAGTCCAGGAAAATGTTAGAGATTAAAGTGTACGACTATGTCCCATCTCCTGTCTATCTATTGAAGACTTATACCTTGATCAACATTTAGCAAGAGCACCGGAATCGATACAGTTCAGATCGCTCCAGATACGAATGCCATTCTGATACTCATTCAGATTCAGCTTTCAGATACAATCCAGATACGCTCCAGATACAAATGCCATTCTGATACTCATTCAGATTCACCTTTCAGATACAGTTCAGATACGCTCCAGATACGGATGCCGTTCTGATACTCATTCAGATTCAGCTTTCAGATACAGTTCAGATACACTCTAGATACGGATGCCATTCTGATACGCATTCAGATTCAGCTTTCAGATACAATTAACATACGCTCCAGATACAGATGCCATTCTGATACTCATCCAGATTCAGCTTTCAGATATAGTTCATATACGCTCCAGATACGGATGCCATTCTGATACTCATTCAAATTCATCTTTCAGATACAGTCCAGATATGCTCCAAATACGGATGCCATTCTGATACTCATTCAGATTCAACTTTCAGATACAGTTCAGATATGCTCCAGATACGGATGCCATTCTGATACTCATTCAGATTCAGCTTTCAGATACAGTCCAGATACGCTCCAGATACGGATGCCATTCTGATACTCATTCAGATTCAGCTTTCAGATACAGTTCAGATACACTCCAGATACGGATGCCATTCTGATACTCATTCAGATTCAGCTTTCAGATACAGTCCAGATACGCTCCAGATATGGATGCCATTCTGATACTCATTAAGATTCAGCTTTCAGATACAGTTCAGATACGCTCCAGATACGAATGCCATTCTGATACTCATTCAGATTCAGATTTCTGATACAGTTCAGATACGATCCAGAGACGGATGCCATTCTGAAACTCATTCAAGACATATTTCAAGTACAGTTCAGATATGATCCAGAGACGGATGTCATCCTGTCAGTCATTAAATACATGTTCAAGTACAATCACGACATAGATCCATCCACAAAATCTCCGCATGTACTTTTTCCAGCATGGTACAAAGGGCAGAGACAGTTGGAAGCAAAGTTACTATTACATACAAGCCAGTGAAACCCATACTCCCCACAGAGTCGAGACAACCAAGATCCGACCTCCGTATCCCCAAGAAGGAATTCCTATCTGATCGGGACTTTATAAGTCTGTCGGGATACTAACTGCAAGTATACAGTTCAGTCGTTCTAGTTTTAAAAGATTATCGAACCCACAGAGATTGAGGATCAATCACATACGATCTAATGCTACAGTTTGTTTAACTAACCGATGAATATTCGATTTTTAGGGGGAAACAGTTTAATTAAAATAATGGTAATAGCTATACCGGTATGTGATAGTCAAACTTCGGGAATTCGGTGAATCGCTTGGCCTATAAAGTATTTCGGTAAAAACTAATTGTTTAAAAACTTGAGACATACACTCTCGTGTTCATGAAATAAGTTATGCTACTAAACCTAGTGGATGCACTTTAAATTTAATAACACTTTTTGAAAACAATTTGAGTTTAATTAATTTATTAAAACACTCTCGTGTATTTAAAAATTAATGTTTCGTTACCACTATCTGGGTTGAACCCCATCTCTCGCATGCAGGTTCTTGCCTTAATTAATTTTCCACTCTCGTGGCAAAATCGTGTTAATTAACCTCTCACTCTCGTGACAAGGGTAGTTAAATTAAACATGGAAATTGGAAACCAGAAATCGTTTTATAAATATTTTTGGCCAAGGTATCACTGAATTCTTTCGGTTCTTAAGAGTCCCATACCGGTACGAATAATTTAGTCGGACATAATATATTTAATACCAATGCAATTCAAAATATAATCCATAGAAATAATTGGCATAATACAAGAATGAATAAATATTAATTGCAATAAAAACCTGGAAATAACGTTGCTATGGTAATCTTGAATGCTTACAAATTCCTTGCAATTCAATTGAAATCTATAACTGTGTTAATTCTTAGATGAAGAATTAACACTCTAAAAACTAATTCTGGAAATAAAAATTACAGTACGAATGAAAAATGGTTCAAAAATAAATAATATAGTTTGATGTAGAAAAGCAGCAATTTTGGTCTCTGGAAAAAATTCTTCGACCCTCATCCCTTTGCACTACCACATATATATAGGAGAAAATATTGCAGTTGAGAAAATCTTGGAAGAGGCTTGAGTGGCGTGAAAATAGGATGCATGGTTACTGAGTGGAGGAAATATTGGAGAAGGATTCTGCCTCACGTTGACCACGTCTCCACCAATTCATAACGTTCCTCTTTACGCGCGTGACGGTCGTCACAGGTGGGTGACGGTCGTAATGCGCTTAAATAGCGCATTACGCTCGTCAACGATGTGTGACGAGCGTTCTCTCTAGTTGGGGAGGCGTGACGATCGTCACAGGGTGTGACGGTCGTCATAGGTGCAAAATCTGAGATTTTGTTCTTTTCTCTTTTGTTTCTTGTTTAGCTTTCTTCATGTTGTCCTTTTTTCATTGTCTTGAGTTGACAAATGTTATACCTGTGAAAAGACATAAAAACTTGGAATAATCGGGAGTTAGACGACTCAATGTATTATAAAATGGGTAGAAAGCGTAGTAATTATATGATATGATTTCTCGTTATCACTATCCCAGTAGGTTCCTTCAGGAAGCTGATATCTGCATTCCCCACCGAGTTTTATAACCATGAACAGTTTATAAAGCCATCTCCCGAGCAGAGTTTATTTCTCTGACAGTGGAAGCTCAATCTCCAACATAGCTCTTCTCTCCAGCAATGAAAGTTCATCCCCACCTGAGTTTATTTCTCCAAATCAGCAGATCTTCCAACAGAGTATCCCTATTCCCCATAGAGTCAGTCTCCCACAAGGTTATTCTCAAACAAAGTCTCTCCCGGAAGATTGTTCTCAAGCAGAACGGACGCAAGTCTCCATCTAATCATCTTCGGTCATTATCCCCAGCAAGAACGAAGAACTCAACTCTTTGTACTCTCCAACAACAGTCTAGGATTTATTCTCCCTAGCTGGAGAATATCACAATGGCATTACATATCCATACATCATGGCATGCGCATATGCATCATACAGCATAATCTCATTTATTTTGAGAACAACATTACTCAATACATTTCATACATCATGACATTGCATACAACTAACTCTTTACCTTTCAGGGAAATACGCAATCAAGTTCTCACAAGTTTTTCTCTGGTTCAGTCAAACCGATACTAAGGTTTCTATTCTAGTTGAAGATGTTCTAAGACTTTCGTTTGGGTCAGCCGAATTATCGCTAAGATTCCCCTGATTTCTATGCCAGTCAAAGTTAATCTGAGACCTCTCCAGGGAAAAGTCAAATTGACACTAAGATTTCTCTCCCAGTTGAAGTTTCCCCTGGTTCAGTCAAATCAATACTAAGATTTCTATTCCAGTTCAAGCTATGAAGCCCGAAAATCGACCGGATAATATCTTGATTTCTCCAAAATACTACGAAGCCTGGAATCGACCAGATAGTGGTATATCTCAGATTCAAGCTATGAAGCCCGAAAATCAACTGGATAATATCTTGATGTCTCCAGTTACTACGAAGCCTGGAATCGACCAGATAGTGGTATATCTTAAATACAAGCTATGAAGCCCGGAAATTGACCGGAAAACAGCTTAACCCTCAGCAAGTTATTATGAAGCCTGGAAATCGACCAGATAGCAATACAATATACCATGAAGCCTGGAATCGACCAGATAATGGTATAAGACACTGTGAAGCCTGGGACACGACCAGATAATAATATAAGGTACTGCGAAGCTTATAATTCGACCAAATAGTAGTTTACCCAACCAATTACTATGAAGCCCAGAAATCGACCGGATATTAGTATGCCTTAAACTTAAGTTGAAGTCCGGATGCTACCGGATAACCACTTGATTCCTTTTGAAGCCTGGAGCACGACCAGATAATAATTGAGAAATTGCGAAGCCTAGAAGACGACCAGATAGCAAGTCTAATCTCATCTCCCTAGTAAGTCACTGTAAAACCTGGAGCACGACCAGATAGTAGTCAGTCTTATTTTCCTCAGCAAATCACTGTAAAGCCTGGAGCACGACCAGATAGAAGTTCATTTTGCACCTCCTAGACTAAGAGATGATTCCCCAGTAGAGTAACAGACAACTGAAGTTCCTAAAACTCTATTTCTCTCAAGACAGAGACTAGCATCCCCAGTGAAGTCCTCCTCAACAACATGTATACGGGCTCTCGCAAAGGAATCTCTTATGCGATCGACACTTCTTCAGATGGAATCTTTAAGCCCGTCTTCCGACATCGACCTCCAAATGGCATCTATAAGCCCATTCCCGATATCGCAAGGCCAATACCACTTCATGTGAGTGCAAATTTATGGGCACTCGGTGTAAAGATGAGAACTGGTTGATACTTGATGCTACACTCATTGAGACCATACTCTCGAGATAGTTCCGGCCGCAAGAAAAGATTGTGTGAGCTGAAACCATGACCGATGGAGGATGGTCGGTGATATTGAGATCCTCTAGAACCCGGTTACTTTTCTAGGACAAGTTGAACCAACTAAACTTTAAGAGGGTACTACCTTAAAACCCATGCAAGCCTAAACCTAAGGTTGTTTGTGTGACTTGTGTGCTTTCAACTTGAACTACTTGTACATTTTTATTATCTGACAACATGAGTTCCTTGTAGGTTTTGTTTATAGTCCTTATCCAATAACTTGGATTTCTTGCCGAGTTTACTTGCTTACATCACCTCTCACTTTTGCTTAAACACATAGCATGCACATCATACCATCATGCCTTAACATTTCCTTAACAATTTCAAGGATCTCAAGGGTTTGTAATGCCGGTTATGGTAAATCAAACGTCTAGCAAGGGTAAAGGGGATTTATTTTCCTCTAGCAATGTCGTCAGAAGATCAAAACTTAACAACTTGAGTTAGGGGCTATGACCCACTTGATACGGTGAGCTTGACTCTCGTAGAAGGACTCTTAACGATACAAAGTTCTTCAATCAAAACTGCAAAATTCAACTTCTGACATTTTCTTGTTTACCCCGAGAGATCCTTGAAAACATTGCATACATATCATACATATCATTGCATAAGTAGGTTTCAAAGCATGTCTTTCATGTTATCGCTTTTTATTTCAGCAATGGCTATCCAACAAGACAACAGAGATCTCCAAGCTCAAGATGCCCAGTTCAAGGAATTTCTTCTGAATCTATCCAAGGGGCAAGAAGACCTGGAAACACTCTTCGCCGGGAATCTGACCAAGGAACGTCCTGACAACAACAAGGATGAACAATTGGAACAACTGCAAGCTAAGGTAGAAGCAATGAGAATCCAGATGCTGGGGCAGATGGCTCTTATCCAAAACTTAGCTCGAGGACAAGAAGGGCTAAGAGCCTTCCTCAACAAGCTTCACCAAGATGGATGCAGATCCATGAAACAAATATTTAAAATTGTGGATCAAGGCATTAATCATCCCCCGGTGAGAGAAGAGGTTGGGAACAGACCTTTCCAGATTACTACTACATCACAAGCCCAACCACAACCTTTCCAACGACAACGGGGAAATCGGCATAAGAAGAATACATCTGAAAGACGCTTCATCGAAATCAACATGTCATTGGCTCAAGCATTGCAACGCATGTTAAAGGCCAAGTCGATTATGTTAAGGGACCCTCCTCAGAATCCCAACATAGCCTCCCCAAGGTACAATCCAAATGCAAGATGTGCGTACCACTCAAACAGTCCTGAACATGACACCAACAGTTGTTGGACGTTGAGAAATAAAATTCAAGACCTAATTGATGAAGGAGGGCTAGAATTCACACAAGATGGTCAGGCTGAGTTCTTCTGCCATCCCTCCAAGGCATACCATCTGAAGTGACAAGTTCTCACAAGAAGGCTTTTCGTTCATTAGAATTTTCAATGTGTAATTTTATTTTGATTTGTTTGAACATTTATTCATATCAAACCTCGTTATTTCATCAATGCATTGCACATGTTTGTCTTGAATCAATTCATTCGTATTATTATTTCAAAAATGCGTTCTTATTTCCTTTTGTGATATTCAACTCTCAATTAAAAACTCTAAGCCTTAGAAGGAGGATGACGAAAATGATACCACGATCTCTACAATATGCTTTTAAACAGACCCCTCTGACGATGTACAGGCGTTGTTTCAAATCCTAAACAGTGGTGTTATAAGAAAGATAATCCCTCGTCAACCCCTTCGAGCCAAAGAAGTAGGAGTTTTTCTTTTCACACAAATTAAAACCCTTAATCATAACCTGGGGCAGGGTAGTTTCTCAGTTAATTTAGATGGGCACTCAGTCGCAATATTCTACTTCATACATAATGAATGGCATCAAAGACGTCCTTCCAAAACAAAAGACGGTGATGGTTTCATATAATCGTCAAGACAGACAATCATTATCTCTCGAAATAAAAGCCCATTAAGTCATAACCTATGAAGGAGACTTAAGAAAAAAACTGGGGCATCCCGCTGACTGTAATCACAAAAGGAACAATTCAGGCAAAAGACGGGGATAATAAAATCAAAATGAAAGAGGTCCTACAAACCCTAAAAAAAAAGACTGCCTATTTAAAATAAACTTTCAGTATCTGAACCATCATCGGAACATCAAGGACAAGATGCCAGACTCAATGGGGATCTAAATGCACAATTAACTGAGTATAGGATTGAAGAACATCACGAAGAACGGGTGGGTACAAATAAATTTTGAGCCTTTATCCTTTGTTTCTTGAACTGCGAACCAGGCCACGTTATAACCCTTAAAAGTCCTAGCTGAAGCATGGGTTAGTTCGAAAGTATATTGTTACAAAAGGTATCCTGACTCATATAAGGTTTGCTATAAGTCCTGAGTTGACATCACACTTTTACAAAAAAAACTTTTTTTACTAAAAAATGAATTTTCAAACTTCAAGATAGACATAAGCTTTGCATTCTCAAAATAACATTGTTTGCATATGACTGTTTGTTCAACAGCAGAGAAATTCGCATGGCGAATATGTAGTGAACAAAAACCTTCTCAATAAAAAGGATCACCTCAAGTGGAAAAACACTTCCAACCAAGGGGGCACGTCATGATCATTGTCCATCATCTAGGGTAGTCAAGTCAAGATTAAAGGAATCTCTCAAAGATGCCAAATAGCCAGGGGCAGATTTCCATCTGAATCACTTGGGGGCATTGGGCATGAATTCCAGCAACGAATCATGTACGATCAAACAAAGATCTTCTGGTAGTGTGGCAACACAACACTACCGACAGTGACAAATCCCTACACCCTGAGAGCGTGGACATAGTCAGAAAATACTGCGCATGAACAAAGACCCGCTAGGTTGACTGGCCTAGGAAAAAATAAGGGCATCCCGGCGAACCAAAAGGGTTCGGGCAAAAATTAGGGATAAAAACAAAAAAGATATGTACACCCGGCAAGCCGAAAACCTGAAAAGGCAGCTTGGGCAAAAAAGGGTATCCCGGTGGACTGAAAATCTAAAAAGATAGTCCAGGAAAAAGTTAGGGATTAAAGCGTACGACTATGTCCCGTTATCTTGTCACTTGCTTATCAGTAGAAGACTTATCATTCTGATCGGCAGTTACCAAACACCTCATAAGTTGGAATGACACTCAATCCACAAGGCCTCCGCATGCACTTTCTCCAGCAGGTACAGGGGCAGAAAAGTCTCGATGCAAAGTCATTGTCATATCCTTAGCATGCGCCCCAGTAACATCTACACTCCCTGTAGAGAAGGAAGTATCCGAAGACAGTGGTGTTAATTCTCCCCAAGCAGAGTTTATCTATCACCAGCAATAGAAGATTACCATCTGCTGAGTTTATTTCTCCCGCAGGCAGAAATTTAATCCCCGACAACATTCATTATCACCAGCAACGGTAATTCATCCCCGCGAAGTTGTTTCTCCAAGACAGCAGACCATCTAACAGAGTATCTCTCTTCCCCACAGAGTCATTCTCCCACAAGGTAATTCGTGAAACAGAGTCTCTCCTGACGGAACATTCTCGAGCAAAATAGGTGCAAGTCTCCAGCTAATCATCCTCGGTCACTATCCTCAGCAAGAACGAAGAACTCACTTCCTTGAACTCTCCAAAAGTAGTCCAGGATTTATCCTCCCCTGCCAGAAGACGTCATAAAAACATTTCATATCCATACATCATGGCATGCACATATGCATCATATAACATAATCTCATTTATTTTGAGAACAACATTACTCAATACATTTCATACATCATGACATTACATACAACTAACTCTTTACCTTTCAGGGAAAGACGCAATCAAGTTCTCACAAGTTTTCTCTGGTTCAGCCAAACTGACACTAATGTTTCTATTCTAGTTGAAGATGTTCTAAGACTTTCGTCTGGGTCAGCCGAATCGTCACTAAGATTCCCCTGATTTCTATGCCAGTCAAAGTTAATCCGAGACCTTTCCAGGGACCAGTCAAATCGACACTAAGATTTCTCTCCCAGTTGAAGTTCTCACAAGTTTCCCCTGGTTCAGTCAAATCAATACTAAGATTTCTATTCCAGTTCAAGCTATGAAGCCTGGAAATCGACCGGATAATATCTTGATTTCACCAAAATACTATGAAGCCTGGAATCGACCAGATAGTGGTATATCTCAAGTTCAAGCTATGAAGCCCGGAAATCGACCAGAAAATAGCTTAATCCCCAACAAGTTACTGTAAAGCCTGGAAATCTACCAAATAACAGTACAAGATACTATGAAGCATGGAGATCGACCGGATAATAGTCAACCAACAATACATCATACTGTGAAGCCTGGAGAACAACCGGATAACAGTACCAAAATACTACGAAGCCTGGAATCGACCAGATAGTGGTATATCTTAAATACAAGCTTGGAAGCCCAGAAATTGACCGGAAAACAGCTTAATCCTTAGCAAGTTATTGTGAAGCCTGGAAATCGACCAGATAGCAATAAGAGACACCATGAAGCCTGGAATCGACCAGATAATGGTATAAGACACTGTGAAGCCTGGGACACGACCAGATAATAGTATAAGGTATTGCGAAGCTTGGAATTCGACCAAATAGCAGTTTACTCGGCCAGTTACTATGAAGCCCGGAAATCGACCGAATATTAGTATGCCTTAAAACCAGATGGAAGCCCGGTTGCGACCGGATAACCACCTAATCCCTTCTGAAGCCTGGAGTACGACCAGATAATAATTGAGAGATTGCAAAGCCTGGATTACGACCAGATAGCAAGCCTAATCTCATCCCCCCAATAAGCCACTGTAAAGCCTGGAGCACGACCAGATAGCAGTCAGTCTTATTTTTCTCAACAAATCACTATGAAGCCTGGAGCACGACCAGATAGCAGTTCATTTGCACCTCCTCGACTAAGAGATGATTCCCCAGTAGAATAACGGATGATTGAAGCTCCTAAAACTCTATTTTCTCTCAGGACAGAGACCAACATTCCCCAGCGAAGTCCTCCTCGACAACAGGTATACAGGATCGCAAAGGAATCTCTTATGCGATCGACACTTCTTCTGATGGCATCTTTAAGCCCATCTTCCGACATCAACCTCCAAATGGCGTCTTTAAGCCCATCTTCCGACATCAACCTCCAAATGGCATCTATAAGCCCATTCCCTATATCTCAAGACAAGTACCACTTCATGCGAGTGCAAATTTCTCGGCACTCTAGTGTTCAATCATCTTCCACCCTCGGATCACGAAAGGCAGACAAGCCAATCTACATCCTCAGGTTTAAGAAGATTGAACAGGGGCAGCTGTTGTACCCAAAAATTTTCCCTCCCATATTTCTCAATACATTTCAAGTGAGGTCCTCAAATTGCTCAAGGAAGTCCAAGATGTTAGAACAATGTTTGAATCTAGTACCCTATATTTGAGTTTTGATGATAACAAAGTGAAAAGATATAGTATTTATATGTTTCATGTTTGAACTATATGCTACCTAAAATTACTATGCTCTGACTTGCAGATACGCTGATTGAAATAAGCAAGATCACTTCTTCAGCATCAGAATTTGATTTCATACTCCAGCATCAGAAGTTGCTGAATCAGAACGTCAAGATCAGATGATCAACGCACGTACATGCTGAAGCTTGATGAACAGAACTGCGCGTAAACACTCTGATACAGAAACAATAGTTCATCAGCAGCGAAGCAGAATCAGAATGAGCCAAGCCAAAACGTGCATTGAAGAAGCAACGGTACTGTGCATTGAACGCCAATTAATTCCAACGGCATCATTCTAGACAAGATCTGCTCAAAAAGGAAAGCTTGTTATTAGCATTGAATCAAGAATATTTGCATTCAACGTTCATCTTCTCAAGTGCTATATAAACAAGGCTTCGAAGATTATAATGGCTAATGCTCTCCAATTCTCTACACGCACAAAGCTGAACAATAATCTTCATCTACCAGTTTTGCTAAACCAACAAACTCTGATACTCCATTAGTGTTTAGCAATCTAGTTTCTAAGCTTAATTTGTGTATACATCACAGTTGTGATAAAGTTTTGTAGAAAACATTCACACACATTGTTTTATACCTTTGTAAGAAAGTGTTGCCTTGACAAACCGGATTGTGGTTTGAATCAAGAAGGCTTTAGCAGTTGTTAAAGCAGTCTGTAATATTCAGTTGAATATAGTGAATTAAGACCTCGTTGGAGAGAGGCGAAATCACCTTGACGGGTGGACTGGAGTAGTTTGAGATCAAACGAACCAGGATAAAAATATCTTGTCAATTGCTTTAAGATTTCAGTTTTACAATTCAACCCCCCCTTCTTGTGTTTTTCACCCCTTCAATTGGTATCAGAGCGCCTGGTTCTGAGCTAAAACACTTAACCGTGTCAGTACAAGATCCAGCGTCAGAAAAACACAATGGCAGGAAACAACTCTCATTTCAGCAATGACAACAATGAGGACAGAGACAGATTCAGCGGCAAACCTCCAGTCTTTGATGGAGAAAACTTTGATTACTGGAAAGACAGAATTGAAAGCTTCTTTCTAGCACATGATGCTGATCTGTGGGATATGGTGACAGATGGATACACACACCCTGTGAATGCAACTGGTCAGAAGATTGACAGAAAATCAATGACTGATCAACAAAAGCGTGATTTCAAGAATCACCATAAGGCCAGAACCATCCTCCTCAGTGCCATCTCCTATACTGAGTATGAAAAGATCTCCAACAGAGACACAGCTAAGAACATCTTTGATTCTCTCAGAATGACGCATGAGGGCAACGTTCAAGTCAAAGAAACAAAAGCTCTGGCGCTCATTCAGAAGTATGAGGCGTTCAAAATGGAAGAATCTGAATCCATTGAAACTATGTTCTCTAGATTCCAGATTCTGGTAGCTGGTCTCAAAGTTCTGGACAAAGGATACTCTACTGCTGACCATGTCAAGAAGATAATCAGAAGTTTACCCAAGCAGTGGAGGCCTATGGTTACTGCTCTGAAGCTAGCGAAAGATCTCAACAAAATCACTCTGGAGGAACTTATAAGCTCCCTCAGAAGTCATGAGATAGAGCTAGAAGCTGATGAGCCTCAGAAGCAAGGTAAGCCTTTAGCTTTAAAATCTAACAGAAAATCTGAATCTAAAGTTTTGCAGGCAGTTGAAGAAACATCTGATGGATCCTCATCAGAAGAAGACGAACTTTCCCTTCTCTCCAGAAGAGTAAATCAACTGTGGAAGCAAAGACAAAGGAAGTTCAGGAATCCCAGAAGATCTGATCAGAACGAGTCTTCTTCCAGATACAGAAGGTCAGATTCTTCCTCTGGATACAGAAGATCTGAAGGCTCCTCCGGTAGCAAGAAGCCAAACACAAAAGACATCATCTGCTACGAGTGCAATGAGCAAGGACACTACAAGAGTGACTGCCCAAAGCTTCAGAGGGAAAAGCCCAAAAAGAAGTTTGGAAGAGAGAAGAAGAAAAGTCTCATGGCCACATGGGATGACTCTGACTCGTCTGAAGCTGAATCAGAATCAGATGATGAAAGGGCAAACATAGCGCTCATGGCTAACATTCCAGATGATAGTGAAGCTTCTGAATCAGACTCAGAATCAGACACAGAAGAGGTATTCCCTAACTTCGCTGTTAATTTTACAAAGGCTGAACTTGCTGAAAGCCTCAATGAAATTCTGGAACGTTATCAGCAGATTAGAGCTAAATTCAGAGACCTGAAAAGGAATCTTGAATCTGACTCTAATAAGTCTGAGAGTCTCAAATTGGAAAACTCTGAGCTGAGAGATAAAATTTCAAAATTAGAAAACTCTTTACAAAACTCTCAGAAGGAACCAATTTCTGAAACTCCCAGCAACGCTGATGAGATCATCAAGGAGTATGATCATAGTTTCCAGAAGTTCCTTGCTAAAAGCATAGATAGAAGCAGAATGGCTTCAATGATCTATGGAGTTAGCAGAAACGGCAGGAAAGGAATAGGATACCTAGGTAAGGTTCCTAAACCTAAAAATGTCATGGATTTAACCATTAAACACACTCCTCTAAATTCACACTTTGTGTATGGTCACACACATGACATCAAATATACTAGTAGTAAGCACTCTGTGAAACCAAAATTCAACCAGAGTTTTGGTAAAACTAACAAATCAGGACCCAAGAAGATCTGGGTACCTAAGGATAAAATAATACATGTTGCAGATATCTTTAGCAGCAAGTCAGAAACACCAGTCATGGTACCTGGACTCTGGCTGCTCACGACACATGACGGGAAGAAGGCATATGTTCCAAAGCCTGGAACTTAAGCCTGGAGGCCACGTTGGCTTTGGAGGCAATCAGAGGGGAAAGATAATTGGCTCTGGAACTGTAGGTAATGGAAATCTTCCCTCTATTAATAATGTTCTGCTAGTAGATGGATTGATGCATAATCTGTTATCCATAAGTCAATTAAGTGATAACGGTTATGATATAATCTTTAATCAAAAATCATGTAAAGCTGTTAGTCAGAAAGATGGGACTATCCTGTTTAATGGAAAGAGGAAAAACAACATTTACAAAATCAAACTTTCTGAACTAAAGAGTCAGAATGTAAAATGTCTTCTGTCTGTTAACAACGAGCAGTGGATCTGGCACAGAAGATTGGGGCATGTTAGTATGAGAAGAATATCTCAGATTAACAAACTCAATCTGGTCAGAGGACTTCCAAATTTGAAGTTCAATTCAGATGCTCTGTGTGAAGCATGTCAGAAAGGCAAATTTGCAAAACCTTCTTTTAAATCCAAAAATGTTGTTTCTACCTCTAAGCCATTAGAACTTCTGCACATTGACTTATTTGGACCAGTTAAAACTGCTTCAGTCAGTGGCAAGAAGTATGGGTTAGTAATCGTAGATGACTATAGCAGATGGACATGGGTAAAGTTCTTAAGACACAAGGACGAGTCACACTCTGTGTTTGTTACCTTCTGTAACCAAGTTCAGAATGAAAAAGATCTTAGAATCGTTAAAGTCAGAAGTGATCATGGTGGAGAATTTGAAAATAAATATTTTGAGTCATTCTTTAATGACAAAGGCATTCTGCATGATTTCTCTTGTCCTAGAACTCCCCAACAAAATGGAGTTGTAGAACGAAAGAACAGAACATTGCAAGAAATGGCCAGAACCATGATCAATGAGACAAACGTTGCTAAGACATTCTGGGCAGAGGCAATAAACACAGCGTGCTACATTCAGAATAGAATCTCAATAAGACCTATTCTGGAAAAGACTCCATATGAATTGTGGAAGAACAGAAAGCCCAACATTTCGTATTTTCATCCATTTGGATGTACTTGCTTTATGTTAAATACAAAGAATTATTTGAACAAGTTTGATTCTAAGGCACAGAAGTGTATTATGTTAGGATACTCTGAACGCTCAAGAGGGTACAGAGTATACAATACAGAAACACAGATTATGGAAGAATCAATCAGTGTTCGTTTTGATGACAAGCTTGACTCTGAAAAGTCAAAGCAGAATGAAAATCTTGCAGGTATAGAAATTGAATTTGCAGGTTCTGAAGACAAGTCATCAGAAGCTCTCAACACAGACATTCCTTCAACGTCTGAAAGGAGCAATGCTAGAAGTCCTACAACTGCTGCTGATCAACCTCAGAAGAGATTACCCAGAAGCAGTTTGGATCACCCAGAAGAAACTATCCTAGGAAGAAAGGAAGATCCAATCAGAACAAGAGCAAGCTTCAGAAACTCTGAAGAAACTCTTATGGGACTCGTGTCTCTGATTGAACCTTCTTCTATTGATGAAGCACTTCTGGACAACGATTGGATTCTGGCAATGCAAGAAGAGCTGAATCAATTCACCATAAACGACGTATGGGATCTCGTTCCCAGACCAAAAGGATTCAACGTCATTGGAACAAGATGGGTGTTCAGAAACAAGCTAAATGAACAAGGTGAAGTCATCAGAAACAAGGCACGACTGGTTGCACAAGGTTATAGTCAGCAAGAGGGGATAGACTATACAGAAACCTTTGCCCCAGTCGCCAGGTTAGAATCTATCAGACTTTTAATTTCATTTGCTGTTAATAGAGGCATCACTCTGTATCAGATGGATGTCAAAAGTGCATTCTTAAATGGTTATATAGAAGAAGAAGTTTATGTTCACCAACCCCCAGGTTTTGAAAATACAAAACATCCAGAACATGTTTTCAAACTGAAAAAGTCACTGTATGGTCTGAAACAAGCTCCCAGAGCTTGGTATGAAAGGCTAAGTAACTTTCTGCTTGAAAATGAATTCACCAGAGGGAAAGTGGACACTACTCTATTCTGTAAAACAGTTAAGAGTGACATTTTAGTCTGTCAAATTTATGTTGATGATATTATTTTTGGTTCTACTAATCCTTCTCTTGGAAGAAAATTTGCTAAGTGTATGCAGGCAGAATTTGAGATGAGCCTCATGGGGGAACTGAAATTCTTTCTAGGAATTCAGATCAATCAAACTCCAGAGGGAACCTACATTCATCAGAGCAAATACATCAGAGATCTTCTGAAGAAATTTGACCTCTCAGAATGTAAGCCATCAAAGATTCCAATGCATCCCACGTGCATTCTGGAAAGAGAAGAGGTAAGCAAAATCGTAGAACAGAAAGTCTACAGAGGTATGATTGGTTCTCTCCTTTATCTGACAGCTTCAAGACCTGATATCTTATTCAGCGTATGTATTTGTGCTAGATTCCAATCAGATCCTAGAGAATCTCACTTAACAACTGTTAAGCGAATTTTCAAGTATCTGAAAGGTACTACTAATCTGGGTTTGTTTTATAGAAAATCTAGTGATTACAGCTTAGTAGGCTACTGTGATGCTGATTTTGTTGGAGACAGAGTGGAACGTAAAAGTACTTCTGGAAGCTGCCAGTTTCTGGGAGAAAATCTGATCTCGTGGTCCAGCAAAAGGCAATCAACAATTGCTCTGTCAACAGCAGAAGCTGAGTACATAGCAGCAGCAGGATGTAGCACACAAATGCTCTGGATGAAAAGTCAGCTTGAAGACTTCCAGATTTTTGAGAGTAACATTCCTATTCTTTGTGATAATACTTCTGCTATTTGCTTAAGTAAGAATCCTATTTTACATTCTAGAGCTAAGCATATAGAAATAAAACATCATTTCATTAGGGACTATATTCAGAAAGGTATTTTGAACTTGAAATTTATAGATACAGACCATCAATGGGCTGATATCTTTACTAAACCCCTTTCAGAAGATAGGTTTAATTTCATTCTGAAACATCTCAGCATGAAAGTATGCCCAGAATGAAAATGTTTTAATTCCATATATTTATCTTCAGAATGTAATTATATTACTGTGAACTTCTGATCAATCTTCTTTCAGAAAGATAGAACATGCAGATTGTATCAGATGCAAGTCTAAAGATCTGAGAGTCTAATCTCAAAGACAGACGTGCTGATCACTACATCAAACAAGTGTCATCCAATCATCAGCAAATCTCTGAAGCAGAACGCGTGCACGCTTCTGAGAAGGCAAAGCGCTGATTGGGTGCATTGAGACACATGTCTGGTAACCGTTTTTAAGTATCTTTCTCAAATCCCCCAAAATCAGCAAGCATTTAATGAAAAGTAATCACGCTTGTTAATGGCAATCATTATTTTTTTCTCTCTCTTAAAAACGTTTAATTTTTCAAAATAATTTTTGAAAACTCTATTTAAGCACATTAATCCTTCACTCTTATTCTTTACGCTTTCTCATAATCATTCAAGTATTTTCTGCATATTTCTGAGTTTATCTCCTACAAACCTTTTTTCTCTCAAATCATTCTCAAAGCTTTCTTTAGTGAGAACAATGGCATCCTCCAGCATTTCTGCAGGCAATCAGAAGAAAGAAACCTCTGAACAATATCAGGTGCCCCTCAGAACTCTTCTCACACCGGTAAAGAATCTTGAGGTTCTCTCTGAGTTAATCATCGACTTTGAAAGTTTGAAGGAAAATGGATTTGACCTAACTGAAGAAATTAGGGCTCAAAAGTGGGAGAGGTATTTCAATAGGTTGGTTGGACCAACATTCCCAGAGCTTGTCAAGGAATTTTGGATTCACGCCAAGATTCATAAACATCTAGTCATCTCTTCTGTCATGGGAAAGAAGATAGTGATTTCTGAAGATCTCATTGCTAGGTTAATCGGTCAAAGTGGTGGTGGAGTCCGTTGTGTGGACATGGCTGACAGATGCCCTGATATAGGTGTGGTAGCCAACAGCATTTTCACTCTTGGATTTCCCAGCAGCAAAATTAAGGATCTAAAGGATCACTGCAGAGTATGGGCCAAGATTGTTCTTGGATGCTTCAACCACAGGAAACCAACAAGTTCTCCTGATTATATAAACGTGGATCAGCAATTTCTGATCTACTTTATTAATCAGAGGGTAAAGATCAATCTGGCACACTTCCTGTTCAACCATCTCAAGACCAGTGTCAAAGAAACAAGAGAAGAAGAAAGGACCAAAAGGGACTGGATACCGTTTGGAAGGCTCATATCAGATATTCTGACAGAGAATAAGCTGATAGAGTATCTGAGCGAAGCTCAAGTGCTGAGCACTATTGAACCAACTGTTGGAAAACCGCTGAACGCTAAGAACCTGAAAAAGATGAAGCTGATAGAAAATATTAAGAAGGAACCCAGAGCTACTTCAACTGCTGACATCTCCAGCAGAAGAGTGCCTCTGAGTGATTTCCCAAAATTTTCTGAAATGGAATCCAAACCTGATATGTTTCTCAAGTATCCAGATTCATACAAGGAAGAAGATACAGGGTCAAAGCTGAAGATCAAAGATCTGAGTCAAGTCCAACCAGAAGTGACTCAGAAGAAGACAAAGAAGAGGAAAGCAGAAGGATCATCTCATCAGACTCCAAAGAAAAGAGGTATTTCATCTGCTGCCCCTATTTCAAAATCCTTTACTATTCCAACATCTGCTGCTCCTCCTCAAACCTCTCACAGAATATCCATTCCAATCCCTACCATTGATGAAACCATACCAGAAGACCCTTCTGAGGCCTTACTACTCAGAAGACCCAGAACTAAGATTCCCAAACAACCAACTGTTTCAACAACACCAGCACTTGATAGAGTGCTAGCTGATATTGAGCGTGAACATGTTTCTGCTCCACCAAATTCTGAACCACCAAATATTCCTCCTCCACAACAAGAACCACAACCTGAACCAGAAATACAACAACAACCAGAACCAGAACCACAATCACAACAACCACTCACAGAAGAACCTCTGATCCCTGAGCAATCAGAGATTCCACCTCCTCAACCAGAAAATAATCCACCTTCACCACAAACAGAGTTTCACCACTATGAAACCCCTTCTCCTCATCATTCTGACCCCCACTCACCTCAACCTTCACCACTGGCAATCCAGTTGCCATGTGGAACCACTATTGTCAGGCCCCAGTTGCCATCCTCATTAGAATCAACACCTCCAAAAACTCCAACCACTCCAATAGAAATATCTGACTCTGACTCTGATACACCTCCTCCAAAACAAACAGCCCCTCAGCAAACCTCTGAAAACCCCAGCAGAACTTTCATTGACTTAACAAGTCTTGAACGTCTTGCTGACTTAAGACACAAAATTGCCATACCCAAACCAAAGCAACCAGATGTTGGCTCTGGTATTTTGAATTTTGAAACAGGTATGCTGCAATAGATTGCTTCTTTGAAGCAAGTCTGTCCGGGGATGATCGACCCTGCTGCTTCTGACCAGCTCTGGTCACAGTTCAGACTATGGGTACGTGCTGAAGCCCTCAAGCTGCAGGACGTCAACTATGAGCAGGCTCAACAGAACTTCAGCAAGCTGCTGAAAGAAGTTGAGAGTCAGCTGCCTCAAGAAGTTGTGCTCCCTCTGGACAGTGAATCTTGGTCTGAGAAAGAGCAAGCTGCACAGGTGCAACCATCAGAAGACAAGACCATTCAGGCTGAAGAAAATCCAGCAGAAGATGTCGCTGAAAGTTCTGAGAAGCTTCCTCCTTCTGACACTTCTCAAGCTGCCTTGGACAGGCAGGCTCTGGAAGAATTAAGGCTGAATGACTTGCGTCTACAGCAGCGGATGGAAGAGAATGATCAGAAGATGAAAGCAAGAATGGATGTACAGGACAGCAAGATTGACACTGTTGTCAACATGGTTCAGAAGCAGAATGAAACTTCTGAAAAGATTCAAGCAATGCTGGAAAGCCTGTTCTCACGCATGCCCCCTCAACCTTAAATTTTTTTTTCATGCATGACATTCTCTATGTTTTTCTTCATTTTCTGATGTACTGTTTTGACTATGTTTTGTAATGTTCTTTTGCTCTGATTATGAACTATTTTAATATAATTTGTTTTTCTGATCTAAATTGTTTTCGCACATCACCAACACTTTTTGATTGCTGACAAAAAGGGGGAGAACAAGAATGATATTTAAAATCAATAACGGCTAACTAGACAGAAATTCTCAAACATTCTAACTCTATTACTTGAAATGTTTTTCTGTTTTTGTTTTTAAGTCTACAGGCACAAGGAAGCTCCTGAACACTATGAAGACTAGAAGCTAGAAGCTCTGATCAAAATGTAGAAGCTCATGTTGCTCTGATCAAATATGAAGTTCTGATCGACCTAACACTCTGATCCGAAGCAAAGCTCTGACAGGAAAAGCTCTGAAGCTCTGCTCTCTGATAAGTCAAAGACCTATAATCTGATGCTCAAAGATAGAAAAAGATCTGATCCTGAAGAACACGTATATCAAAGGGAAGTAACAAACTCAGGGGGAGTATCTCATAACTCTGATTTTTCCGTACTTCTTATTCTGATACATTTCCCAGACACCTTTTCACGTTATTTTTCATTTAAAATATCTAGTTTTTGTCATCATCAAAAAGGGGGAGATTGTTAGAACAATGTTTGAATCTAGTACCCTATATTTGAGTTTTGATGATAACAAAGTGAAAAGATATAGTATTTATATGTTTCATGTTTGAACTATATGCTACCTAAAATTACTATGCTCTGACTTGCAGATACGCTGATTGAAATAAGCAAGATCACTTCTTCAGCATCAGAATTTGATTTCATACTCCAGCATCAGAAGTTGCTGAATCAGAACGTCAAGATCAGATGATCAACGCACGTACATGCTGAAGCTTGATGAACAGAACTGCGCGTAAACACTCTGATACAGAAACAATAGTTCATCAGCAGCGAAGCAGAATCAGAATGAGCCAAGCCAGAACGTGCATTGAAGAAGCAACGGTACTGTGCATTGAACGCCAATTAATTCCAACGGCATCATTCTAGACAAGATCTGCTCAAAAAGGAAAGCTTGTTATTAGCATTGAATCAAGAATATTTGCATTCAACGTTCATCTTCTCAAGTGCTATATAAACAAGGCTTCGAAGATTATAATGGCTAATGCTCTCCAATTCTCTACACGCACAAAGCTGAACAATAATCTTCATCTACCAGTTTTGCTAAACCAACAAACTCTGATACTCCATTAGTGTTTAGCAATCTAGTTTCTAAGCTTAATTTGTGTATACATCACAGTTGTGATAAAGTTTTGTAGAAAACATTCACACACATTGTTTTATACCTTTGTAAGAAAGTGTTGCCTTGACAAACCGGATTGTGGTTTGAATCAAGAAGGCTTTAGCAGTTGTTAAAGCAGTCTGTAATATTCAGTTGAATATAGTGAATTAAGACCTCGTTGGAGAGAGGCGAAATCACCTTGACGGGTGGACTGGAGTAGTTTGAGATCAAACGAACCAGGATAAAAATATCTTGTCAATTGCTTTAAGATTTCAGTTTTACAATTCAACCCCCCCTTCTTGTGTTTTTCACCCCTTCACAAGAGTTGACCAGACAAACTCTCTCCTAAAGAAGTCTACCCTAAATTAGGGTTTCAGTTTGCATTAAGATGCTTGATTCCAAAGGACCCCAAATGCTTGCTATTGTCCTAATATATTCTCAAGATCATCCATGTCATGATTCAAGCCTTGCAGAGAAAGTTTGCTCAGTCAATTGCTCAAAAGCCTGAAAATCGACTATGCTAGGGTTAAAGTCAACTGTGGCCCACATACAGTCAAACTTCAAGATTTTTGGTCAAAATTATCATTTTGAAGTATTATTCATCATTTTATCAAGGGTTTATCATGATTCCTCAAGGATTGCTCATAATTCATCAAAACCCAAAAGTTGCTAAATTAGGGCTTTGTAGGAAAAGTCAACTCAACTTTGACCAAGCATAATTTTCTCATACTTTATCAGAAATGACCCATCCAAAGCTAATTTTGAAGAGGATGCAATTCCATACAATTAATTTTCATCTCACAAGTTCAAAATATGCACTCACAAAAAAATATAAATTCAGACATTATAGGTCCTTTTCAAAAGTCAACAAAAACACCTTTTGGGTCAAAGCTTCTTACATGAACATGGAAGTCCAATTGAGATGAAACCAAAGAGGTTCCTTAGAGGACATCCTAAGCTTTCTAAAAAGTCCAATAAAACCCTCATAAGGTTAAAATTGAGAGAGATATGCATTGTCAAAGTTGGACAATTTTTGAAAAAATGCATGAAGCAAATATTGACCAAACTTGCATTTTTTTCCAAATGGGCCTATATTTTCAAGTTTGAAACTCATTCCTAACATGGTCCACGACCTCAAAGCCCACCCATACATTTTTCTACTATTTATGCTATTTATTTTGATATTTTATTCATTACAATTCAGAATTAAATAAGTAAATAATAGAAATAATGTAAATTTTGATGTGAATCTATTTTGGGCAAGTTTTATGCTGGTTTATATCAATTGATTTCATGCAATAACCCTTCAAATATGTCCAGGTTCATCCACATGTGAAAATGGAATAAAATCATCAAATATGGCATTTTTTTCAAATTTTGATCATGGTCTTAAAACACAACATTATGAGGGAGATTCTTTCCATGCTTTCTTGTCTCCTCATTCTCCTCTATAAATATAGATCCATACAAGCTTGAAAGACACGAAAATTCCTCTCTAAAAGCTCTCAAAAAGCTCTTCAAAAAACACTCTAAAAGCTCTTCAAAAAGCTCTCCAGAAATCAAAGAATTGATGCAAGTCATATCTCAAGGTTCCGGTCTCTCTCAATTGACATCAAGCCTCAAACCATCCTCTTGAAGTCCTCAGGAGTCTTACAAGGCCCAAGAGCAATCCATCACACGCCTAGCACGCCCCCATTTGACAACACCGGTTTGGTAAAATTTTAAACTTCGAATCTCTAATTTTAATCACATTTTATGGTATGCTAACGTTAGTTTGAGTTTATATAGAACAATTATGGATGGTTGAATCATAGGTTCCACGCAAGAATAAAAAAACACCATAGTTAGAGCATGAAGCTTTCGAAGATTTGGACCTAGGGATTTCTGATGATTGCACCACCTGTTTACTTTTGCTACTAGGCCCATCTTTATTTTCTTGTTTTATTCATTTCATCTATTTCTTTTAATCCCATTTTTTTTAATTTTTATCAATAAACAAATATAAAAATCACATAAAAATAGATTTAGGATTTTTTCTTAATTAAATTTTAAATTTGGTAAATTAATTAACTAAACACTTTAACTTCTTTTTTTTTAAAAAATTAAAATTAATAGAACTTAGGTTTAATTTCATTTTAATTCATTTTCCTTCTCGTAACAAAAATACCAAAAAAAACATAGAATTAATTTCTTTTATTTAAATTTCATGTTTCTTTAATAATTATCTTTTTTTTTTAAATATAGATCTAGATCAATTATTTTTTAATTTAATCCATTTCTATAAATTAAAACAAAAAACAACACAAAGATTTTTTTTATATCTTAGGATTTTTAGACGTCTTTTCAAATTTGTGCATTATTATTCTTTCGCACTTCATTTTATTATTGTAATTGTATATTGGGATGTAATAGATGATTAGTAGGACCTTTACCACTTTTACTTATTTTTCCCCCCAGTTTTGGATATGTACATAATCCCCCTCCCCGAAGCCTTGTAATAGCTGGTTTTATATTTCTGCACTTTTAAATTACTGCAATTATTAACTGCTAGATGTATGACTAATAGGATTGTATGGAAAGAATAATCAAACATTAGCAAACTTAACACAAGACTAAAATAACTTAACATAACACACCTTGCACATATGCACTCTTAGGGTATACCTCACTTGGCTTCCTCAGAAAATAATGATCATGTCCCTCGAACGTAGGGATACCCTTAGCAAAGACCCTCGGTTAAAGTCATCATAAAAGATCATGGTCCCTTACTGTCCCTCGAGTTGCCTACGATATATGATCTTGTCCCTTGATGTTGTCTACGAATATATGATGACAGTCCCTTCGAAATGCTAAGGTATCCTTACATGTTGCCTTCAATGACCATTACATCCCTTTCGAATTGACCCTTACAAATTCCAATGACGGTCCTACCTATTTCTCAATAGTAGGATAGCGCTGTCTAAAGGAAACAAGAATAGAAACGATATTTTTTAGAGTAGGTAGATGCTAGTAGGTACTTGCTCAACTCAAACCTTTTCACACCAAACACCTTTCAAACAAAGTTTTCAAAAACACTTCATAACACTCTTGAAGACATAAGTAAGGGTTAAAACGAAGTAAAACAAACTTTTTAAAATAAAGCACACACACACAAGCAATTTAAAAAGATGAGCAAGTACCTAAGATCCCATGGAAAACCATGGATAGAAAGGGTTCTAACACCTTCCCTTTCTATAATCTACCCCCCGTACTCAGAATATCTCGAAAAAAGGATTTTTTATGTACTTTTTTACTTTCCGGTTGGATGAAATAAAAGTCGGTGGTGACTCTTACTTACCGCGACATTTTGCGAATAAAAAAACGCAAAACACAAACCAGTAAAAACAGTCGGTTCTGCGACCGTATCACAGGTACCTTGGTCGGATTCTCAGGAGAACAAGTGCAAGTATTAGGGAACCTCCCAGTGCTTACCATCTTTGGGAGTGGCTCAAATGCTAAAACGGTCAGAGTGAGGTACCTGATAGTCAATGTTGCTTCACCCTATAACATCATCATTGGGATACCCTCCTTCAATTCCTTAGAAGCTTCCCTCTCCACCATATACCTTACCATGAAGTACCCATTGGGGAATGGCTGGGTCGGGGTGGTTAAAAGCGATCAAGGAGTAGCCAGAAAATGATATAAAGACAACATGAAATTAAAAATAAAGGTACAACCCGAAGAGCCCGGACACTCTAATGAACTGAAAGTCAACATGATCGACATAGAACCGCGAGACGACACATCGGAAGAAAGCCTTTCTCCTCATGATGAAACAAAGAGAGTCCAGATTGGTTCCACACTCTCCTAAGTCACTTATGTAGGATGCAATCTTTCTCAGGAGGAGGAAACATAAATTGTGGGACTGTTAAAAGAAAATGTCAAGTTGTTCGCATGGAAACCCTCGAATATGACGGGAATATACCCTAATTTCATGTGCCATGATTTAGAATTGAATATTGACACCAAATCGGTATCCCAGAGAAAAAAAAGGTGGAGAAGAAAAAAAGAAGGCTATAAAAGATGAGGTCGAAAAGTTTCTCGATGCCGACTTCATCAAAGAAATCAAGTATCTGACTTGGCTAGCCAATGTGGTCATGGTAAAAAAGAAGATGACAAAGTGGCACACGTGCGTTGACTTCAAGGATCTCAATAAAGCATGCCCTAAGGATTCATGTCCTTTACCTCAGAGAGACCGACTCATTGACGAGACCTCATGTTACAAACAACTCAGTTTCATGGATGCCTATTCAGGGCACAACCAAATTCACATGGGCTCGACCTATGTGTCAAAGACTGCCTTCATGATAGATCGAAGCAACTATTATCATGAGGTAATGCAATTTGGCCTCAAGAAAACAGGAGCCACCTACCAGCAGCTGATGGACAAAGTCTTTGCCACTCAAATCGGGAGAAATCTGGAAGTATACATAGATGACATGATCGTCAAAACCACAAGAGAGAAACGACATGTAACAAACTTAAAAGAAACACTCGCACCAGTAAGGCGATACAACATGAGGCTTAAACCAGAAAAATTCATCTTTGGAGTTTAAGCCGACAAGTTCTCGGGTTTCATGCTCACGAACCGTGGAATAGAAGCCAAACCAGAAAAGCTCCTAGTAATCATTGACATGTATAGCCCCTATTCAAAAAAGGAAGTACAACAACTTACTGGAAGACTGGTTGCCCTGTGTTGCACCCCAAAATTTTCCCTCTCATGTTTTCCAAGATTGTCTCCTACATAGTTGGTTACAAACAATTGCTTAAAGAAAATGTAATTTTTTCGAGGATAAACAAGATGTATTCGATTGGAATTGCGACAAAGTACATCAATTAGGAATGTGGAACTCTTCGATCATGCCTTGACTCACCAACTTCGATTAAGCGCTGGACCCCCTTCAATCAAGTTGATTTCACAATGTCTTCGATGGAGCGTTGGGCCTCCTTCGACCAAGCTTGATTCACAAGGCTTCGACTGTGCATTAGCTACTTCAGGCTTGCCTTTGATTCACAAGATAAGAAACCCTTACAAGCCTCTTTTGATTCACCAGTAGTGACCTCTACGCGCAACCTTCGACTCACTAGGAAAAGGACTCTTCTTGCTTGCCTTGGATTCTCTAAGTCAAAGGATTCCCCCAACGGGCCTTCGATCCACAAGGAAGAGGCTTCCTCAGACTTGTCTTGGATTCACAAGGGCAAAGGCTTCTTCTATAATTGCCTTCAATACACAAGGAAAAGACTTCCTCTGTGTTTGCTTTCAACGCATAAGGCCAAGATCCCTCAACACAATTTATGCATTATGACATACGATATGACCCCTTCAAAAGATTACTCCAAAGGCCCATTCGAAGGACACACATTAGTGGCCCATTTAAAGAGGGCACACAGCATACATATGGACTATTCGAAAGACACTCAAAAATTCCATTCGAAGGGTACACAAAAATTCCATTCGAAGAAGGCAACAAAATGCCCATTCAAAGGGTACAGAAAAGGTCCATTCAAAGAAACATTCAAAGGGACCATTCGAAGGATATACAAGAGGTCCAATCGAAGGGCAGGGACTGAAGGTATTAGAACGTCAAAGGTGTCCAGGTTCATAGAGAATTCAAAAAGGGACAAGAAACAATGTCTTTGGCAAAGTTTCAAAGTGGAATTCATGGCCATTAAAACACCAACTTAATGGTTGTTTATTCCTTTGCCCTTTTGTCCCCTCCATCCCCTCTATATAAGGAGCACACTAGCGAGGATGAAAAGAAGAGGATACCAGGTACATACGCACACGTTGCCTCACAAGATAATACCAAACTTGCCTCTTTCCTTTCGAATCCAAGAGCATCCAGCAACTCCAGTCCATACACAAGTTCCAGTTCCAGGCAAGGTAAGACCTCCTAACCTAGCCTCTTTTCGTTTCAGCATAACATGTAAATAGCCTTTTACTTACTTTTCATTTCAGCATAATATCTAGATAGCCTCTTAGTTATGTTATTTGTTTCTTCCCTCTTGGTTTGTTTGCTTTTCATGTTGGAACTAACCTGTACAAATTCAAACGAAAGACAAAAAGAGTGTGAACGAAGGATATGCACTCATGCTGCTCCGCAGGTCCATGTTACTTCATATTCTAAATTGAAAGAAGAAGAGGAGTTTGTAGTCAAAGGTTGCTCATGCCCACTCCCTGACTCAATCGAAATAAGTAGATAAGGCTGCGATCGAAGGTTGCCCATACCATTCGCAAACTCAGTCGAAAGAGGCAGGAAATGGTGCAAATCAATGCTTGCTCATTTCAACTCTTAAGCCCAATCGAAAGAAGGCCAAAGGAGGGTGAATAGATGGAATCCAAGTCCTGGATCAAAGAATTCATTTCTCTTCTTTATGTTGTTCTTTGTTTTTACATTTTTCTTGTCTTTCGATTTGGTTGTAATAGCGTAGGACCCTTACTTTATGCATTTTTAATGCTTTTCATATTAGCTGCTAGATGTATGACTAATAGGATTGTATGGAAATACTAATAAAAAAAGTTCAGAAAACCTAACACAAAAGATAAAAAATAACTGAACATAACACATATTACACATATACACCTCTAGGGTACCCCACTTCGGTTTCCTTCGGAAAACGGTTACAATTCTCGAAACGTGAGAAGTTTTAGTGGCTGTCCTCTAGTTTGAAAAGATCACAAGTCCCTCGATGACCCTCTCGACATTGCCTCAGTTAAAAGTGATCTTAGAACTTTAGGACAGTTACTAAAATTCCTTGCCAAGTTTCCTTCGTGACCGTAACATCCCTTCGATTGTCCCTCAAACATCCAATGATAGGGCTACCTACTCACTAATAGTTGGATAACACTTTCTAAAGGATAGGAGGAAAAGAACAAACTTTTTCGAGTACAAGTAGATAGCTGTTAGATGCTTTCTCAAATAAAACAAACTTTTTACACTTACACATTTCAAAAACACTTTAAAAAACATTCGCTTTGTCTACACTCTTGAGGACTGATACAAGAGTTATCACAAAGCAAATCGCTGCACTAAGGCATTCAATTTTTTTTCTTCAAAACACACAAAGCACAAGGTACTTTCAAAATGAGCTAAGCATCTAAGAGCCTGTAGATAACTACGGATGGAATGGGTGCTAACACCTTCCCTTTCCATTATCTACCCCTCTTACTCAAGAAAACTCTCGAAAAAGGTCTTTTTATATTCTTTTCACCCTTTCCTTAATTTGGATAAAAGAAAAGTCGGAGGCGACTCTTGCTTACCGCAACATTTGTGAACATAAACGCAAAACCAGTATTAACAGTCTGTTCTGCCTCTTTATCACAAAACTGGCGACTCTGCTGGGGACATACTTGTAAAAGTGGGGTTATCTTAGAGTTTAGTTCATCATTTTAAATTGGTTTCCTTGTATGCTTTGCTTGC
Source organism: Vicia faba (assembly GCA_948472305.1). Taxonomy (NCBI): domain Eukaryota; kingdom Viridiplantae; phylum Streptophyta; class Magnoliopsida; order Fabales; family Fabaceae; genus Vicia; species Vicia faba. The sequence goes on along the minus strand of OX451741.1, from coordinate 781,327,149 downwards.
TTTATCTTTGAGGGTTTTGCTGGGGTTTACTTGTAAAGATCCTACACCTGGATCTGGGGAACCTTTTTAGGTAAGTAGCAATAAATCATGGAAGTTGTACGGTGTAGACCAATATGGACGAAGTGATAGCTACGTTAGCGTGATACTCTGGCATGTACTAATGTTCCTTGAGTCAATCAAGGATAAAATTAGGCTTCCTTAGTGTTATTAAGCATTAACTGACCTTTATAACCTTTAATTGACTCATCCTAAGCCATTAGAAAGTAGTGAGATGGCCGACTTTGGTTCTGACCGAAGATTGGTTGATACTCGATGCTACACTCATTGAGATTGGACTTTTGGGGAATTTTGGTTGCAATACTTCAGCGCTTGAGCTAGAACAATGCCTAAAAGAAAGGTCAGTGATATGAGACTCCTTAGAACCCAGTTACTCTTAATAGGACAGGTTGAGCCAACTGAAACTTCAAGAGGGTACTTACCTTAAACCTCATGCAAGCCCCTGAACCTAAAGCTGCTTGTGTGACTTGTTTGCCTTCATTATCTAACAACTTGAACTAATTGTAGGGCTTTTGTTGATATTCCTGGAAGGACCTTGTTTGTATACATTATCCAATAAACTGGTTTTCTTGCAAGACATACTTGTCTTCATCACCCTGCATTTTTGCTTGATGCATAGCATATACATCATAACATCATACTATAGCATTTCCTTAACCATTTAAAGGATCTCAAGAGCCTGTGATGCATGTTATGATGAACCAGACGTCTAGCAAGGGGATTTATTTTCCTCTAGCCAATGACGTCAAAAGATTAAAACATGATAATTTGAGTCAAGGGCTATGACCCACTCGACATGGTGAACTTGACTCCCGTAGAAGGACCTTCAACGATATAAAGTTCTTCAATCAATGCTGCAAAATTCAACTTCTGACATTTTCTTGGTTACCCCGCGAGACCCTTGAAAACATCGCATAAGCACATCATACATGTCTTTGCATAACAGGTATTTTCAAGACAGGTTTCTTATCTTTTCGCTGTTTATTTCAGCAAAAGAAATGGATCTTGAACAGAAAGTAAAAGACCTTCAAGCTCAAAACGCTCAGTTTCAGCAAATGTTCCTGGCTCTAGCTAAGGGACAGGAGGATCTTAAAACCATGATCATCAAAGAGAAGACCAAGAAGCCAAAGAAATAGGCTGGCATCTTGAATATGGGAAGAACAATTAGAGGACCAGTCAAGCGAGCTCTAGATCTCACAACTCCATCAAGTGAGGGGGATAATCATGAAGATGATAACAACCCAGGGACTGATGAAGATGAAACTGATTACTCTGAGGAGCAATATCCTCCTGCTGATGATAAATACAAATAGCTGTAGGATCGTCTCAATGTTATAGAGATTCAGCAAATACCTGGCTTGGACTTCGAAGAATTAGGGTTGGTTTCTGGCGTGATCATCCCACCAAAATTCAAGGTTCCCACGTTTGCTAAATATGATGGGGTATCTTGTCCTAAACTTCACTTGAGATCATACGTCAGAAAGATCCAGCCTCACACTGCTGACCAAAAGTTATGGGTCCATTTATTCCAAGAAAGTTTAGCTGGAACTCAATTGGAGTGGTTCTATCAGTTGGAAGGAACCGATGTTCATACCTGGGGAGACTTGGCTGCTGCTTTCTACAGGCAGTACCAATATAATGCTGACCTCGCTCCAACCCGTACTCAACTTCAAAGCATGTCTATGGGTTCTAGTGAGGGATTCAAGGATTACGCCCAGAAATGGAGAGATCTTGCAGGGATAGTCCAGCCTCCTCTGTATGATAGAGAGCTGGTAGACATGTTCTTGGGAACTTTGTTTGGTCCATTCTTCAACCACTTGATTGGAAGTTCTTCGATTGGTTTCACAGAGCTGATACTGACAGGTGAAAGAGTAGAAGCTGGTATTAAGAGTGGGAAGATCCCGATGACTGCGTCTTCCCTTTCTGAGAAGAAGCCATTTGGTGGCAAGAAAGAAATTAATGTTGTCTATGGCCAAAAGAGCCATAGTAAAAATAACCACCATCAGTCCGTGGGAGCAGTGTTAATGTCTAATCATACACCTGTTCAACATCAACGAGGCAATAGGCGTAGGATAAAGTATCAAGAGAGGAAGTACACTAATATTAACATGCATTTTTCTCAAGCGTTACAACAATTGCTAAAAGCGGAGCTGATTACACTAAAGGATCCTCCTCAAAAACCTGATACTCTTCTCCTAAGTACATTCCTAATGTAAAATGTGCTTACCATTCTGATAGTCATGGGAACGACACCGACAACTGTTAGACTTTGAAGAACAAGATTCAAGATTTTATCGACATCAAGGAGATCGAATTTGACTCTCCTAAGACCCCATGGAGATCACTGCTCCCGTGCCAAAGCATAGTCAAAATTGAGAGCGTTTATTTCATTTGAATTATCAGTTATTATTTCGTTGTTTCTTAAAACATTTATCTTTATGTCAAACTTTGGTTATTCATATTAATACATTGCATATGTTTGTCTTGAATTATTTCATTTGTATTCATTATATTCAAACTGTATTTTTACTTCCTTTTTTTGTGATATTCAACTCCTGATTAAAAAGCTCCAAGCCTTTAGAGGGAGGATGACGAAAACGATACCATAATCTCTATAATATGCGTTTGAACAGACCCCGCTGACGATGTACATGCGTTGTTTCAAATCCTAAACAGTGGAGTTATAAGGAAGATAATCCCTAGTCAACCCCTTTGAGCCTAAGAAGTAGGAGTTTTTCTTTTCACACAAATTAAAACCCTTAATCATAACCTAGGGCAGGGTAGTTTTCTCAGTTAATTCAAATCTGCATTCAGTCGCAAGCTCATCCTTCATACACGATAAATAGTGTAGAAGATGCCTTCCAAAAGATGGTGATGGTTCTGTATAATCATTAAAGCAGGCAATCATTATTTTTCAAAAAAGCCCGATAAGTCAAAACCTACAAAGGAGACCTAAGAAGAAAAACAGGGGCATCTTGCTGACTGCAATCACAAAAGAAACAGTTCAGGCAAAAGTAGGGATACCAAAAAAAAGGGGTCCTACAAATTCTCAACAAAAAAGAAAAGTTTACAAAAATGACTGACTTCTCAAACAAACGTTCAATTTCTGAACCATCACCCAATATCAGAGCAATGATTCCAGACCCAACTGGAATCTAAACACACAATTAACTGAGTTTAGGACTAAAGAACATCACGAAGAACGGGTTGGGTACAAACAAATTTTAAGCCTTTATCCTTTGTTTCTTAAACCGTGAACCAGGCCACGTTACAACCCTTAAAAGTCCTAGATGAAGCATGGGTTAGTTCGAAAGCATACTGTTACAAAAGGTATTCTGACTCCTGTAAGGTTTGCTATAAATCTGAGTTGATATCACATTCTTGCAAATTTTGTTTTACTAAAAAAATGAATTTTCAAACTTCAAGACAGACATAAGCTTTGCATTCTTAAAATACCATTGTTTTCATATGACTATTTGTTGAACAATAGAGAAATTCGGACGACAGATATTCGATGGACAGAAATCCTCTCAATGGACATAATCACCTCAGATGGAAAGACATTCCAGTGACTGGCCTTTCATAATCAAGGGGCATAGCATGTTATCCAGCTGATCTGGGGCAGTCAAGTCAAGGTTCAAGGAATCTCTCAAAAATTCCAAATATCCAGGGGCAGATCTCCATCTGAATCACTTGGGGCATTGGACATGAATTCCAACAACAAATCCTATATGATCAAACAAACATCTTTTGGCAGTGTGGCAACACTTACTACTAAGGACAGTGACAATTCTCCGTACCCGGTGAACGTGGACATAGTTGTAAAATACTACGCATGAACAAAGACCCGCTAGGTTGATTGGCCTAGGAAAAAATAAGGGCATCCTGGCGAACCAAAAGGGTTCGGGCAAAAATTAGCGATATACATATGAAAAAAAACTGTACACCCGATAATTCGAAAACCTAAAAAGGCGGCTTGGGCAAAAAAGGTTATCCCGATGGATTGAAAATCTGAAAGGATAGTCCAGGAAAAAGTTAGGGATTAAAGCGTACGACTATGTCCTGTCATCTCGTCATTTGTCTATTAGTAGAAGGTTTATTACCCTGATCAACATGCACCAAGGACTCCAGATGTTGGGATAACTGTCAAACCGTCTACAAAATCCCAGCAGATACCTTCTCCAACAGGTCCAGAGGCATGGGCATCCTCCTAAAAAAGGTCACCGTCATATCCTCGGCTTACGGCCTCATGAGGTCAGGTGTTCTCATATCCCCGACAGAGCAAGAATCTTCAACTACTGCTCCGACATCTGGAAAATTCCCCAATGAAGTCGTCAAACTTTTTGGTTTCCCCAAAAGGATTCCATAAAGATCCCTAAGCGGATTATGGAGTTTCCTTCCCCAATAGAGTTTATTTCTCTAAAAATGGAAATTCGTCTCTCAACATCTCAACTTCAACAAAATTTGAAGACCTACATTTCTTCATCCCTAATAGCAATTAGGGATTTATTTTCTCTAGTTCAACAATACCGCAATAGAATGAATGGCACGTTCATACATTGCATTCATACATCATTTTACAAACATCATAGCATACGCAGTACAAACGCATATATCTCAATCTCTTTTTTTTAGAACATCATTTGCACTTCATGCATCATGACATTGCATGAAGCTAAACCTTTATCTTTTCTTGTAAAGTCTATACACAGACGGATTTTCATATGACCAGAAGAATTTCTGGTACTCTGTTGAGGTAGTAATCATCCAAGATTCCTTCATTATCTGTTGAGGTAGCAATCGTCAAATATTCCTTCATTATCTATTGAGGTAGAAATCATCAAAGATTCCTTCATTATCTGTTGAGGTAGCAATCGTCCAAGATTCCTTCATTATCTGTCGAGGAAGCAATAATCCAATATTCCTTCATTATCTACTGAGGTAGCAATCGTCCAAGATTCCTTCATTATCTGTTGAGGTAGCAATTGTCCAAATTTCTTCATTATCTATTCAGGTAGTAATCGTCCAAGATTCCATCATTAGTTGTTGAGGCAGCAATCATCCAAGATTCCTTCATTATCTGTTGAGGTAGAAATCGTCAAAGATTCCTTCATTATCAGTTGAGGTAGAAATAATTAAAGATTCCTTCATTATCTATTGAGGTAGCAATCGTCAAAGATTCCTTCATTATCTGTTGAGGTAGCAATCGTTAAAGATTCCTTCATTATCTGTTGATGTAGAAATCGTCAAAGATTCCTTCATTATCTATTGAGGTAGCAATCATCAAAGATTCCTTCATTATCTGTTGAGGTAGAAATCATTAAAGATTCCTTCATTATCTGTTGAGGTAGAAATCATCAAAGATTCCTTCATTATCTGTTGAGGTAGTAATCGTTAAAGATTACTTCATTATCTGTTGAGGTAGAAATCGTCAAAGATTACTTCATTATCTGTTGATGTAGCAATCGTCCAAGATTCCTTCATTATCTATTGAGGTATCAATCGTCAAAGATTCCTTCATTATCTATTAAGGTATAAATCGTCAAAGATTCCTTCATTATCTGTTGAGGTAGAAATCGTAAAAGATTCCTTCATTATCCATTGAGGTAGCAATCATCAAAGATTCCTTCATTATCTGTTGAGGTAGGAATCGTCAAAGATTCCTTCATTATCTATTGATGTAGAAATCTTCAAAGATTCCTTCGTTATCTGTTGAGGTTGAAATCGTTAAAGATTCCTTCATTATCTGTTGAGGTTGTAATATTTAAAGATTCCTTCATTATCTGTTGAAGTAGGAATCGTCAAAGATTCCTTCATTATCTGTTGAGGTAGCAATCGTCAAAGGTTCCTTCATTATCTGTTGAAGTAGAAATCGTTAAAGATTCCTTCATTATCTTTTGAGGTAGCAATCATCAAAGATTCCTTCATTATCTGTTGAGATAGAAATCGTTAAAGATTCCTTCATTATCTATTGAGGTAGAAATCGTCAAAGATTCCTTCATTATCTATTGAAGTAGCAATCATCAAAGATTCCTTCATTATCTGTTGAGGTAGCAATCGTTATAGATTCTTTTATTATCCATTGAGGTATCAATCGTCAAATATTCCTTCATTATCTGTTGAGGTAGCAATCGTCAAAGATTCCTTCATTATCTATTGAGGTAGCAATCTCAAAGATTCCTTCGTTATCTGTTGAGGTAGAAATCTTCAAAGATTCCTTCATTATCTGTTGATGTAGCAATTGTCAATGATTCCTTCATTATCTATTGAGGTAGCAATCTTCAAAGATTCCTTCTTTATCTGTTGAGGTAGCAATCCTCAAAGATTACTCTTTATAACCCTCCCGAGGCAGTCCAACACGGACTCATCCTGAAACATCCCTACATAGGCTCTTTATAATACATTTTTAGGTATCGGTTAATTCCCTTATCCCCAACAAGTTAGTGCGAAGCCTGGATTTCAACCAGAAAAATAGAAAACTTTCATCTCTCCAGAGACAACTCTTTAGCAGAGCCTTGGACAACTAAAGTTGCTAGACTCTATTTCCCTCAGAGTTTCCTCAAGTGGGAGAACAACAGAAACCCACATTACTCAGCGGAGTCCTCCTCAGACAGCAGGAACATGAATTCCCAACAAAGAGACCTATTAGGAAGCCACCATCTACTTTGGATGGCATCTTTAAGCCCATCTCTGACGACTTTCTGTCATCTTCTCCAAATGGCATCTGTAAGCCCATTCCCGCCATCATCAACAATCAGTGTTACTTCATGCGAGTGCAAATTTCTGGGCATTCTAGTGTTCAATCATCTTCCACCTTCAGATCACAAAAGGAAGACAAGCCAATCTACATCTTCAGGTTTAAGAAGATTGAACAGGGACAACTGTTGTACCTCGAAATTTTTCCTCTCATGTTTTCCAAGATTGTCTCCTACATGGTTGGTTACAAACAATTGCTTAAAGAAAATGTAAATTTTTTGAGGATAAACAAGATGTCTATGATTGACATTGGGACAAAGTACTTATATTAGGAATTTGGCTCTCTTCGATCATGCCTTGATTAGTAAGCTTCGATTGGGCATCTAAATCCTTCGATACAAGCTTGACTCACCAACTTCGATTAAGCACTGGACCCCCTTCGATCAAGTTGATTTCACAATGTCTTCGATGGAGCGCTAGGCCTCCTTCGACCAAGCTTGATTCACAAGGCTTCGACTGTGCATTAGCTACTTCAGGCTTGCCTTTTATTCACAAGGTAAGATCCCCCTACAAGCCTCTTTCGATTCACCAGTAGTGTCCTCTATGCACAACCTTCGAATCACTAGGAAAAGGCCTCTTCTTGCTTACCTTAGATTCTCTAAGTCAAAGGCTTACCCCAACGGGCCTTCGATCCACAAGGAAAAGGCTTCCTCAGAGTTGTCTTGGATTCACAAGGGCAAAGGCTTCTTCTATAATTTCCTTCAATGCATAAGGCAAAGACTTCCTCTGTGTTTGCTTTCAACGCATAAGGCCAAGATCCCTCAACATAGTTTCTGCACTATGACACACAATATGACCCCTTCGAAAGAGTACTCTAAAGGCCCATTCGAAGGACACACATTGGTGGCCCATTCAAAGAGGGAACAAGGCATACATATGGACTATTCGAAATACACTACAAAATCCATTCGAAGGAGGCAACAAAATATCCATTCGAAGGGTACACAAAAGGTCCATTCGAAGGAGGCAACAAAAGGACCATTTGAAGGGTACACAAAAGGTCCATTCGAAGAAACATTCAAAAGGCCCATTTGAAGGATATACAAGATGTCCAATCGAAGGGTAGGGACTGAAGGTATTCGAAACTCAAAGGTGTCCAGTTTCATAGAAAATTCAAAAAGGGACAAGAAACCATATCTTTGGCAAAGTTTCAAAGTGACATTCATGGCCTTTAAAACACCAACTTAATGGTTGTTTATTCCTTTTCCCTCTTGTCCCCTCCATCCCCTCTATATAAGGAGCATACTAGCGAGGATGAAAAGGAGAGGATACCAAGTACATACGCACATGCTGCCTCACAAGATCATACCAAACTTGCCTCTTTCCTTTCGAATCCAAGAGCATCCAACATCTCCAGTCCAAACACAAGTTCCATTTCCAGGCAAGGTAAGTCCTCCTGACCTAGCCTCTTTTCGTTTTAGCCTAACATGTAAATAGCCTTTTACTTAATTTTCGTTTCAGCATAATATGTAGATAGCCTCTTGGTTATGTTATTTGTTTCTGCCCTCTTGGTTTGTTTGCTTTTCTTGTTGGAACTAACCTGTACAGATTCAAACGAAAGACAAAAAGAGTGTGAACAAAGGATATGCACTCATGCTGCTCCGCAGATCCATGTTACTTCATATTCTAAATAGAAAGAAGCAGAGGAGTTTGCAGTGAAAGGCTGATCATGCCCACTCCCTGACTCAATCGAAAGAAGTAGAGAAGGATGCGATCGAAGGTTTCCCATACCATTCCCAAACTCAGTTGAAAGAGACAGGAAAAGGTGCAAATCGAAGCTTGCTCACGTCAACTCTTAAGCCCAATTGAAAGATGGCCAAAGGAGGGTGAATCGAAGGAGTCCATGTCCTGGATCGAAGAATTCATTTCTATTCTTTATTTTTTTCTTTGTTTTTACATTTTTCTTATCTTTCGATTTGGTTGTAATAGCATAGGACCCTTACTTTCTGCATTTTTACTGCTTTTCATATTAACTGCTAGGTGTATGACTAATAGGATTGTATGGAAAGATTAATAACAAAAGGTTAGCAAACCTAACATAAAAGATAAAAAATAACTGAACATAACGCGCATTGCACATAAACACCTCTAGGGTACCCCACTTCAGTTGCCTTCGGAAAACGGTCACAATTTTCAAAACGTGAGAGTTTTTAGTGGTTGTCCTCTAGTTTGAAAAGATCACAAGCCCCTCGATGAACCTCTCGACGTTGCCTCAGTGAAAAGTGATCTTATAACTTTAGGACAGTTAATAAAATTCCTTGCCAAGTTTCCTTCGTGACTGTAACATCCCTTCGATTGTCCCTCAAACATCCAATGATAGGGCTACCTACTCACTAATAGTAGGATAGCACTGTCTAAAGGATAGGATGAAAAGAACGAATTTTTTCGAGTACAAGTAGATAACTGTTAGATGCTTGCTCAAATAAAACAAACTTTTTACACTTACACATTTCAAAAACACTTTCAAAAACATTCTCTTTGTCAACACTCTTGAGGACTGATACAAGAGTTATCATAAATAAAATCGCCGCACTAAGGCATTCCAAAACATTTTTCAAAACACACAAAGCACAAGGTACTCTCAAAATGAGCTAAGCATCTAAGAGCCCGTAGATAACTACAGATGGAAAGGGTGCTAACACCGTCCCCTTCCATAATCTACCCCCTCACTCAAGAAAACTCTCGAAAAGGTATTTTTCTGTTCTTTACACCCTTTCCTTAATTTGGATAAAAGAAAAGTCGGTGGCGACTCTTGCTTACCGCAACATTTGCGAACACAAATGCAAAACCATTATTAATAGTCGGTTCTGCCACTGTATCACACCCTGTCTCAATTTCTATCATGTGCTGGAGACAAAGTGTTGTGCCCTAAAATTTTCCCTTCCATTTTCCTTCAAGACAATCTCATGAGATCCTCATTTGCTCAAGGTGGCTCAAGAATTGATCAGATAAATTCTCCTTCTAAGCAATGGGTCCACAACTAGGGTTTTGTGTTTCCTAATAAAGATTGGGTTCTCAAGGCCTCAATTAGTTTTCATGGTTCTACATAGATCTTCAAGATTTCCCATGCCAAGTTTCATACCTTGCATCACAAGTTTGCTCAGTCAATAGCTCAGATGATTGAAAATCAATCGTATTGGGTAAAAAGTCAATTATGCTCAACATACAGTCAAACTTAAATATTTTTGGTCAACATCAACATTTTTAAGTCATATTCGTCATTTGATCAAGGGTTGATCATGATTCCTCAAGAAAATCCCTCAAATCATTAAACGTCAAAAGTTGCCAAATCAGGGTTTCCTTAGGAGAAGTTAACTGAACTTTGACGAAGCATAACTTTCATATGCTTCATCAGCTTTTCCCCAACCAAAGCTCATTTTAAAGGGAATTCAATTCTCCCTAAATTTGCATCTTTATGCTCAAGTCCAAAAAATGCATAATTTGAGAGATATGAGCCAATACATTATAGGTCATTTCAAAAGTCAACAAAAATACACTTTTTATCAAGGCAACTTACATCAAGATAAATTCTTCAAAAGTAAAAATGATCAACATAGAGGTTGTATAGGACATCTTGAGCTTTCCAAAAAGTCCAAGATCACCTTCAAAAGATAAAAATTAAATGAGTCATGACCATTGCAAGTTGGGAAATTTTGAGAAAATGCATGAAGACCAAATTGAGCAAGCTTGATGTTTTGGACTATTGGGCCATGTTTTAAGGTCCAAACGTGTGTTATACTCTCCATACACCTCAAAATTCATTCATCCACCGTTTAGACTTGTTTTATTTTATTTATTTTTATTATTATTTATTTAATTAATTAATAATAAAAAATAAATAAGATAAAAATTATATCTTATTACACAAGAGTCCAAGCCCATTAGTTTTTACGCTAAAAATTCTCTATATGTTCAGGCATCAAGACAAGAACAAGACATGAAACCCATGCACCACAAAATTGTCAAAATTTTCCAAATATTTTCAAGAACCATAAAATTCTCAAATCCTTATTACACTACCTTTCACCACAAGCAAGCGATTCTAATCAATTCCATTCACTCCCAGGGTAAACTCGGATCATTTACAATGATCCAAATGGCCAGAAAATACTCATGCAAACATCACAACTTCATCCATATTTAAAATTCTGTATTTTTATTTTATTTTACTGCATTATAATGTTTACTAACATTTTCTATGTGTTCATGAGGTCTAATAATGTTGAATAGAGCAATCGCAGGGGTCTCATGCATGCTAGACTACAAAACCCCATGTTTGCTCTAATCTTCTTTGCTTGCTTCAAAATTCATGTCCAGGGACTTTTAGCCAAAACTAAGCCCATATTTGGATTCAGGAGGGTTGAATTAGGGGGGATAAGATGTTTTGGATCATTAACCATTTAAATTTCGCAGGTTCAAGAAAACACGTCGCCGAAGAAGACGACCAGAGGTAGGGCTCCGGTGCTTTTCCAGCCAATGCATTTGATTATATATGGATGAAACAGCCACCCCAATAACAGAAGCACGCGTGATAAGGCATTAGTCTCAAAGGTCCTGGGTTCGAGCCAGCCTTTTGACACTTTTTTTCTAATATTTCATATGTTTTGCAGGTTAATTATAAAACATGCTGAACGCGTATCTTAGCACAGGCGTGCGCCTGGATCAGTTGGTATGCATTCTGCCTAGAGATGCAGGGGGCGTGGGTTCAACACCCACCCCCAACATTCTTTTTCTCTATTTTATTTACTAACCTTATTTTCTTTTTTTCTAACTTAACCATAAATTTTTAATAAACCCTAATTATTTTTTAATCAACATTAAAATAAATTAGATTTATTTTTCTTTCTCATAAATTAACTTTGACTTTTATTTGTTAAATTAATTAGGATATTTAGTTTCAATTAATTTAATTACTTAAATTTTTCGATTAATTAAAGTCAACCTAGACTTTAGGGTTTGTTTAAATTAAATACTTAATCAATTGTTTTTCAATTAAAATTAATTAAACGTTAGGTTAATTATCAAGTCTTTTTCATCAAACAGTTTTTTCTCTTATTTTACAATATTCGCGCGTTTTACTATCGCAATAGTTTTCCTATTATGTAATTGCTACATAATGTAATAGCTTAAATTAGGGTTTTTGCTTTCTTTCTTTCCCTGAGTTTTTGTGGTTTTGTACCCCTTTCCCCGAAGCTTTATAATAGCGTAGGACATTTAATTTCTGCCTTTACTGTTTTCCTTATAACTGTCTAGTTTAATAGGATTGTATGGAAAGACTAAAAACAATCTAGAAAGCCCTACCACAGGATTAAATAATTAAATTTAACACACTATTCACACACTCACCTCTAGGGTAACCTCACTTGTTGCCTTCGAATAAAACAGTCATGTCCCTCGAACGTGGGGATGCTTTAGCAAAGTCCCTCCGATATAAAAGATCATAGTCCCTCGATGACTCTTTCGATGTTGCCTTAAGTAAATGATCTAGTCCCTTAAACGATAATTGCTAAAGCGTCCTTATGAATTGCCTTTGATGACTGTACAATGACCCACGTCTGTCCTTCACACATCTAATGATAGGGCTTCCTAGTAACTAATGGTAGGGTAGCATTATCTAAAGAAGGAGGAAAATAACACGAAAGACTTTTGAGTAAGGGTAGAATACTTTTAATCACTTGCTCACACAAAAAACATCTTTTCACAAACACTTTTTCTCTGAAATATTTTCAAAACAAACACTTTGTATGCATTCTCAACTGATACGAGAGTCATTACAAAGTTTCTGCACTTAGGCATTTTCAAAATATTTTTCAAAACACTTACACACAAAGGTGCTAACACCTTCCCTTTTCATAACCTACCCCCCAAACTCAGAAAAAATTCTCGAAGGTCTTTCTTGTTCTCTTCGCCCTTTCCTTTATTGGATAAAAGAAAACTCGATGGCGAATTTTTCTATCTGCAACATTTGCGATAAAACGTAAAACCAAGTCAGTTTTCCCATCGTATTACACAGAGCAATCTATTTCTTCGCGACTCTCAGGAAATCAGAAGAATTCAAATGGACGGCGGCATGTGAAGAAGCCTTTCAAGGAGTAAAACACTTCCTATCCTATCCACTAATACCTAACGAGACCAGAGGAGAATACACCGCTGATCCTATATCTGGAGGTCTTTGAAAAAGCTATGAGTTTAGTTCTCGTTTAGGAAGGGGAAGAGGGGGAAAACTGGTGTACTTCGTCAGCAAAGTTCTGAAAGGAGCCAGGCAACGATACCAAAAGATCGAAAAGCTAGCGCTAGCGTTGGTAATAACAACCTGGAAATTGAGACGTTATTTCCAAGGCCATTCGATAATCGTAAGGACCAATTATCCCAGCAAACAAATACTGAAAAAGCCGAATCTAGTGGGAAGAATTGTCACATGGGTTATAGAATTGTCAGAGTATGATATTGGATTCACTCTGAGAACCAACATTAAATCGTAGGTCTTAGCTGACTTCGTAGTGAGCTAAGCGACCCAATACCAGAGGAGAGTATAAACAAAAGGATTCTTCATGTTGATGGTTCATCTAACCTTAAAGGAAGCAGAGCCGAGATTGTACTCTAAGGACCAGAGAACTTTATATTGGAATACTCTTTAGGCTTTAAATTTCAAGCTAGCAATAACCAAGCAGAATATGAAGCTCTCGCAACAAAGACGAAACTAGCTAAAGAAGTGGGAGTCACTCATCTAGTGGAGAATACTCACTCACAATTGATTGCATGAAAGATGAAGGCAGAGTATAAGACTAGGGACCTAGCCTTGCTAAAATATCTTCATTTAGCGCAGGGGCTATCGAAGTCCTTCACAGAATTTGAGATCAGTCATATCTCAAGAGAAGAACATATATGGGCTGATATGTTAGCCAGACTCGCTAGTACCAAATGACCGAGGCTAAATAAAACAATGATACAGGAAGCCATGGAGATCAAGCACATCTCTAGATAGATGGCCCCGATAATACAATACCTAATGCAATGGAAATTACTCAAAGACACCAATGAAGCCAAACGCATAAAAAAGTATCCACTTTTTATCAAATAGTGTCTGATAAACTGTACAAGATGGGGAGGTCCACGCCTATGCTGAGATGCATGGCATTGAAAAAAGTTACCTTAGTAATGAAAGAGGTCCATGAAGGGGCATGCAGAAGTCACATAGAAGGAAGAGCCCTATCTAGGAAAATCCTCTGAGCCGGGTACTACTGGCCTCGAATCTTATGAGACTGTGTCGAGTTTGTGAGCAAGTGCGATAAATGCCACATATACTCACCATTCAGACATTCCTGACCGAGTTATTACACTCCATCTTTTCCCCATCTCCATTTTACCAATGGGGAGTAGATATTCTGGGATCATTCCCCACATCACCGGAACAGTTATAATTCCTAATCGTAGGCGTCAACTACTTTAGAAATGGGTAGAAGAGGAAGTCGTGGCTTGCATCACCACAGAAAGGGTACGTCATTTTTACTGGAAAAATATCATTTACAGGTTTGGCTTTCCGAGAGTCATAGTATCAGACAACGGGACACAATTTGCGAGCTCGACCTTTGTGGAATTCCACAATGACCTAGGCATCCAAAATAGATTTACATCAGTAGAAAATCCTTAAGCCAACAGACAAGTCGAAGCTACCAACAAGATCATCCTGACAGGGATGGAAAAGAAACTGTATGATGTAAAAGGCCTGTGGTCCGAGTACTTTCCGGAGACCCTTTGGTCATATCATACTACTCCTTACTCCACCACCCGTGAAACAGCTTTTCGAATGGTGTATCGGGCTGATGCCATGATACCCGTCGAAATCAACACCCCTACCTAGAGACGAGAACATTTTGACGGAGAATCTAACAAGGAAGACTTGAAAAGTTTTGCCGATGTGGTGGACGAGGTCCAAGAAATGGCCCGGATCAGAGAGTTTACAGCTAAGAACATGCTAGATAAGAGACTCAATCTGAAGGTTAGGCAAATAGGCTTTCAACCAGGAGATATAGTCTTCAAAAATATCACCGACCCCAAAAACAAGGGAAAGTTGTCTCTGAACTAGGAAGGCCCATACCGGATGGAGTAGAAATACCTATGGCTTGGAATGTATCCAATCTAAATATTTACTTTAGCTAAAACTATGTAATAAAATTATTAATAAATGCACGGGATGCACTCTTTTCTCTTGTAATCTTAATTTTTTTTTTCAAGAGAGTCTGTCTGGAACACTACTAGAATGGTATTATCAACTTGAAGGTACCAATATCCATACCTGAGAAGATTTGGCTGCAACTTTCAATAAACAATATCAATACAATTCTGATTTGGCACTAACCCATATACAACTATAGAGTATGTCCATGGGATCTGAGGAAGGCTTTAAAGAGTACGCATAGAAATGGAGAGATCTTGCAGGCAGAGTTCAACCTCCTTTGGCTGATAGGGAATTGGTTGACATGTTTATGAGCACGCTAACAGGTCCTTTCTATAATCACTTACTTGGAAGTTCTTTATCCGATTTCACTGAACTGATATTAACAGGAGAACATGTTGAGAATGGAATCAGAAGCGGTAAAATTCAGGTGGCTACATCTTTGAATAATGTGAATAAGTCTTATAATGGTAATAAAGAATCCAATGTTGTGTATGGCTAGAATGGTCGTAGTAAGAGTAACCGCAACCACTCTATGGGGGCAGTTCTGATCTCTAATCCCGCGCCAGTACCACAATAACAACAAAGTAATCAGCGTAGGCAGGTCGCACCCAGGAGATAGTTCACAAAAATCAATATGCCGTTGTCTCAAGCATTGCAACACATGTTGAAGGCATAGCTTATTACATTGAAGGATCCTCCGTAGAATCCAAATGCTTCTTCTCCCAGTTATAATCTCAATGCAAGGTGTGCATATCACTCCAACAGTCCTGGACATGACACTAATGGTTGTTGGGCTCTGAAAAATATGATCCAAGATATGATTGACTCTAAGAAGATTGAATTTGATCCTCCTGAGACCCCTAATGTGATTACCTCTCCTATGCCTAATAATGACAAAAATCAAGTTAACACTGTGGAAGATGCTGATAGCGACTATGATATAGACAGTTGGATTTTCCCTACTACCGACAGTGGACTCAACAATTGGAAGGCAAAAGAATTTATACCAATCTCCTTTAGTCAGGAGTAAATTTTATTTTATTCTTTCTTGTTTTCAAGTTCTTGATTATGTAATATAAACAATAACTTTAAACCTTGTGCCTTACCCGGGGCACAACTGTCCATTTGTTAGGGTTGTCATT
This sequence comes from Vicia faba, assembly GCA_948472305.1. Lineage (NCBI taxonomy): Eukaryota > Viridiplantae > Streptophyta > Magnoliopsida > Fabales > Fabaceae > Vicia > Vicia faba. The sequence goes on along the minus strand of OX451741.1, from coordinate 781,311,015 downwards.
TTTCATCCGCATATTTTCATTTAATAAATAATTGGACGTTTACATTAAAATTTTGAGCTCTTTGTCTTTATTTTACTTTATTGCTTTCAAAATAGCTATATGTTCTTACACACACCCACACAACAAATTGCAGATCCATATCCACCCTGGATCCCATTGATAATAATTATGATATTGCCAATTATGACTTTGAAAATACGATCTACCAAGACGAGGACGAAGGTGAGGAAGATTGTGAAGTACCTGGAGAGCTTGCTATACTGTTAATGCAGGAAGAAAGAGACATTCAACTGCATGAAGATCCATCTGAGGTTATGAACTTGGGTACCGAAGAGGACATGAAAGAAGTCAAGATAGGTGCCAACCTAGAAGACAATGTCAAAAAGAGATTAATCCAAATGTTGTGTGACTATGTTGAGATCTTTGCTTAATCGTACAAAGACATGCCAGGGCTTAATACTAACATTTTGGTTCACCGTCTACCGATGAAGGAAGGTTGTCCTTCTATAAAATAGAAGGTTATTCGTATGCGTCCTGAGATGTCTGCAAAGGTCAAAGCTGAGGTTATGAAGTAGTTCAATGCAGGTCTCTTAGCCATTACGTCCTATCCTCAATGGGCTGCAAATATGGTGCCAGTACTTAAGAAGGATAGAAAGGTGCATATGTGTATAGACTATAATGATTTGAACAAGGAAATCCCCAAAGATGACTTTCCGCTTCCGTATATTGATGTTCAGGTTGGCAACACCATTCAGTTTAAAGTATTTTCCTTCATGGATGGTTTATCTGGTTATGATTAAATCAAGATGGAACCTAAAGACATGGAGAAGACCACCTTTATCACACAGTGGGGCACCTTCTGTTAAAAAGTTATTCCTTTTGGTTTGAAGAATGCCGACGCAACATATCATCGTGCTATGGTAGATTTGTTTCATGACATGATCCATCATGAGATAGAGGTTTACATTGATTACATGATAGCCAAGTCTCAGAATGAAGAAGAAAATCTCGACCACCTGTACAAGCTGTTTGAAAGGTTAAAGAAGTACAAGTTGAGGTTGAATCCCAACAAGTGCACCTTTGGGGTAAGATCCGGTAAACTCCTTGGTTTCGTTGTTAGTGGTAAAGGTATTAAAGTTGATCCTGCCAAGGGTAAAGCCATTCAAGAAATTTCAGCTCCCCGTACTAAGAAGTAAGTCACGGGTTTCTTGGGACAATTGAACTATATCTCCAGATTTATTTCCCGTTTGACTGGTACTTGTGAGACAGTCTTAAAGTTTCTGAAGAAAGATCAAGTAGTGAAGTGGAATGACGATTGTCAGATAGCCTTCGAAAAAATCAAAGAGTACCTCCAGGAACCTCCAATTATGATGCGACCGGTTGAAGGAAAACCTATGATCATGTACCTGACAGTATTAGAGAACTCAATAGGGGTGTGTATTTGGGCAACATGACGAGTCTAGTCGAAAAGAGCATGCAATATACTACCTTAACAAAAAGTTTACCGACTGTGAAACAAGATACTCACTGCTCGAGAAAACTTGCTACGCTTTGGCATGGGATGCTCGTTGACTAAGACAGTATATGTTGACCCATACTAATTTGTTGATCTCTAAGATGGATCAAATAAAATACATATTCGAGAAACCCGCTCTCCCCGGAAGAATATCAAGAGGGAAAATGGACTCCCACATACGAAGGGCCATTTGTGATCAAAAAGATATTTTCTGGTGGTGCTATGATACTTACTACCATGGACGATGAAGATTTTCTACACCCTGTGAATGCGGACATAGTAAAAAAATACTGCGCATAAAAGAGACCGGCTAGGTTAACACGCCTAGGAAAAAGTAAGGGCATCCTGGCAAACCAAAAGGGTTCGGACAAAAATTAGGGATATATGTAAAAAAAATTATACATCCAGCAAGTCGAAAACCTAAAAAGGAGGCTTGGGAAAAAAAGGATATCTTGATGGACTTAAAACCCGAAAGGGCGGTCCAGGAAAAAGTTAGGGATTAAAGTTCAAATGGTACAGCGTCAAGTTAAAACCCGTTGGATCACCTATATACTTACAACTAGCTTCATTACTAGCGTCAAGTTCAAATGGTACAAAACAATTCAACCATCTTCTTCCAACAAGAAGTGATGAGATGCTTGAAGACATAAGGGGAATATCAGAGTTGAAACTTGATGGGATCGTTTCCACATAGCTGTTTTTACTTGTTTTTCTTTGTACCCTTTCTTCATTCCTACGATGATTTCCTCTTACTAGGATTTCTGTCTCTTTGTATAAAACTTCCTGCTTATAGGCAAACTTTCAGAATCAATGCAATTAGATTTCAAAATTCAAAATTGTTTTACTTTCTCTATTTTGTTTGCAAAAACGTCCAATGATTAAATTGAATGAACATATGCATTTGAATATGATTACTGTTAACAAAATATATGCATAAAAACATGATTAGAATTTACTAAAGACTTTAGGAGTTGGGATAATGGTCAAGTCATCCACAAATCTCCACAGAGCAATCTCCACGGAACTATCTCTACAGAGCTATATTCACAAGCTCATCCCCAATAGAGATATATTCCCCAGAAAATCTAATATGCCATCAGACAGAAATTATGGCATCTTCTAGCGGTTCACCTCTATATCCCTGATAGATAGATCGACATGATCATCTTCCATAATAGGCCCATAGCGGATAAGGAAGTTTGATCATTTCCCCAACATACAGTGGAAACTTCTTCAGCGCAACCTATGAAATCCCGATCCCCATCAGAGATTATTTCCTCAATACAGTCTACATGGGTTATTTCCCCAACGAATTTTATTTCTCTGATATTGCAATTCCCTGATAGGATTCTCTTCCCCAGCCAAATGTCATTCAACTTTGTCCTCCCCAGAAGAGTTTCCATCCATATCTGAAACATGGTCAGGCAGCACATTAGAGGATTATCCATCTCTTTTATCCCCAGTCAAGGTATATAAGAATCAAATCTTTCAAATGAATGATGAAAGACTAATTTTCTTGGAATTATTCTATCCCCAAGATGAAGTCGAACGTTCCCAGTGGAATGTACTCAAACAAAAAGCAGGAATCCTCAGCGAAGACGTTCTAAACAAGATTGAAGATTCATATTCTTCATCCCCAGCAATAGTCAGGGATTTATGTTCCCCCATCCAAAGATGTTATACATAGCTACTGATACGTCTCAGTGACATATTGCACCCATACATCATTTACAGAATATCATAACATATGCATACAAAACACATATAACATTCTCATTTATTTTGAGAGCATCATTACGCAATGCATTACATACACCATGACATTGCATAAGACTAACTTTGTTTCTTTCATGTTAGTTTGCAAATAGATAAATATTATCAATAGTTTATCATCCTTAAGATACAATCAGTCAATGATTCATTATGATATTCTTTTGGATACAGTCAAAAGTAGACTCATTTCAGTATATCGTCTAGATACAGTTCAGATACGACCGAGACATATATCCATTTTGATACTCATTCCAGTACATATTCCAGATATAGTTCAGATACAATCAAGACGTGGATCCACTATGATATTCATTTCAGTATATCTTTATATACAGTCAGGCGTAGACTCATTTTAATACGAATCTCAGATACAGTCGGGCGAAGGCTCATTCTGATCACCTTTTAGATACAACCAGGCATGGACTCATTCTAATACGGATCTCAGATATAGTTGGGAGGAGACTCATTCTAATCTTCTCATAGATACAGTCAAGACACAGACTCATTCTAGAACATCATTCAGATACAATCACAACATAAGATTCATTTTGACACTCCTCAGCACATCTTCTAGATACAGTCAGACACAGACTCATTCTAGTATACTTCTCAGATGCAATCGGACACAAACTCATTCTAGTATACTTCTCAGATACAATCGAACGCAGACTCATTCTAATACTTATATCAATAGTTATTTTGGATGGTGTTGTACCCCAAAATTTGCCCTCCCATATTCTTCAAAGATTTGCAAAATCAAGCTGCAAAATTCCCCAAGGGTTGCACAGTGCAAAGGTCTCCCATACAGTCAAAACTAGGGTTTGTGTTCTGATCAAGAAAATGAAGTTTCCAAAGGTCCAATCAAGTCTCATATGCCTACAAATATGGTCAAGCATCCTCATATCAAGTTTCAAGACATTCAGCTCAAAATTGCACAGTCAAAACCCTAAATTGCACTACAGTCAACTGTAGGGGCAAAATGGTCATTTGGCAGTCAAAAGTTCAAATTTTTGGTCAACATGTCATTTTGAAGCCACAAACATCATTTGATCAATGCTTGATCATGATTCTCAAAGTTTGGCTCAGAAATCATCAAGATGCAAAAGTTTCCTTATTTGGACAGTTGAAAAAGTCAACTGAAATTGACCAGGGCATAACTTTCACATGGATTATCAGAAAAATTCCATCCAAAGCTCATTTTGAAGAGAAAGACATTTCCTACAACTCATCTTCATACTTCAAGTCCAAGAAATGCTCTCACAAAAAGTTATCAATTTCAACATTATAGGTCATTTTCAAAAGTAAACAAAAAGGGACTTTAAGTCAAAGGCCATAACTTGAGATTGGTAAATCAAAATGACATGGGACCAAAGACATTGGTTAGAGGACTCAAAGACCTTTCCAAAATATCCAAGAACATGAGAAAAGCTTAAAAATTGAGCAAGTTATGCCTTGTAGAAGTTGGGAAATTTTTGGATATTTTGAAAAGTCAACATTGATTCAAATGACCTAAAATTGCTAATGGGCCCATTTTTCTTCCACAATTCATCATTCCAAGCATGTGCACGACCACTTGGCCCAAAGGGAAGTATTTTCTCATTTTTTATTTATTTATTTGAATTTTTATTTATAATAATTCACTTAAATCAATTAAATATGTGAAAAATATTTAACTTAACCTAACAAATCTTTTTGTACTTGTTTTATTCTCAAGATTTCGTGCATAAGTCAATATGGAAAGAATTGGAGCAATTGGATATGATTTGAACCAAAAACACATGGAAAAAGATATGGAAATCATGGTGAAAAAATCAAATCTTTAAACCATGATTGCAAGAGATTTTGAGCAAGTTTCTTGACCTAATGCATTCAGTACAAAAGCCTAAACACAACCCTAATGTTCACACACGCACAGCTGCTCCAGAAAGCTATTGTCAAACTTGAAAAAAAATTGCAAAAAACTCAAAACTGTAAACACCTTTGCAAGGCGATTCAGGTCTCAAGACTTGTTTCAATAGCTTCCTCAAGGTCCACTGAACATATTCCAATCAAGAACAACCATTAAAACGCAAGGAATTGGTATACAGCATTCAAGATATCTCATGGAAAATTCATAATCGTGCATCATGATTTACGCATCTTTTGTGATTTTTAATACTTGATTCATGTTCATTATGAAGTTCTAATGCTAACCATATGATTCAATTATGTTTTTATGTTGTATACGCGATTGTGCCATGTTTGTGTTCTAGGGTTTGCAGGACCTCAAAATTGGGGATTTTGAAACGAGGAAAAATTAGCCTTCCAGACACATACCATTCAAACCAGCGCATCTGGACGAATCTAAACATACCCTCGCGCTCAATTTATGAGTGTCTGAGGGCTAGTCGTTATTTTCTGGAAAGCTACCTAACAGAACGCGTGTAAAACCGTGGCCTAAATGTTTTGTGTTTCAGGAAGGTGGAGAAGACGAATTCGTGGCACACGGTGATAGGGTGATTTAAAAATTCGCGCGATGAAGACATTAAGGCATTGTTTCATATTATATTAATTGTTGTTTATTTATTTAACAAACGCGTTGTAGTGGTCCAGTGGCAAGGTGTGAACGTTGGCAATGCATATGACCTGGGTTCGAGCCCCAGGTCTTCGTTACTCTCAATATTATTTTTCAAATTACCATCCTATGCAGGCATAACATTAAGGACTAGCATACACTCTCGCTATCCCACCATCCACGTACATATCAGGCTCAAATCAAAGGCTGAAAATTGGAGAGCACCATAAACCCTGGTCCACGCTTCAGTACGCTACCCAAAAAAGTCAAACGGACCAGGCTTGTTGGGCCAGAATTGCTTGGATCTAACCTCCATATTGGGGTCTGAACCCCCAGGTTTGCACATTCTTTTTATTTTCTTTACCTTTTTTTGTATTATTTTTTTTTATTCCTCTTAATTATTGTTTATTCAGTTAATTAATTATTTTTCATAAATATAAAAAATGCATAAAAGTCAAAAAAGGATAAAAAATATAATAAATATTTATTTCTAATATTTTTCATGAATAAATTTGCATGTAATTGATTAGTTTAAAATAAGGTTTTAATTTTAATTTCTTTCATAACAAAAAATCTAAAAAATATAGAACTAGGTTTAGTAAATGTTTTATTCCTTTTAATTTTTCTTTTTTCACAATAATATTATTTATTTTATTTATTTTCATAATTAAAATTGTACATAAAAATTAGGTTTAATTTAGGTTAAATTTTAACGTTTTCTTAATAAATTAAAATAACTAGAATTAGGGTTTGCGTCGCATTTTGATTAATTCCTTTTTCTATTAAATCTTAAAATACTAAAAAACACAAAAAATAAGTTCTTTCTCTTTTAATTAATTAACTCCGTTATTAATTTAATTTTTGCAAAAGGGTCCAACGTCCTCGTTCGTAATTTCTTATTTCTTTGCATATTTATTTTATGTCATTTAAATGATTATGTACCTCTCCCGAAGCCATGTAATTACTTCTCGCATATTTAAATTCTTTTACTTTATTTATTTTCTGTCAAATCGGGTCCTGGTTAATTTTGGCGATGTGGACCCGCGCCTTTTGTAATAGCTTTAGATTTACTTTTCCTCGCAACTTTTAACTGTTAAGCAAAGCATGCAAGAATGAATGGCCTTAAATAAAATCAAGCGTAGAACACCAATAACATGACAAGATAAATGCAAATGAAAACGACACACAAATCACACACCACCCCTAGGGTACGCCTCACTGTTGCCTTGCCTCGAAAGGTGATCGTCGAGTAGAGGATGTCTTAGTAAGTCCTCATGATCCGGGAACCTGGCATGAGGGTAGCTTCTAAGGTGTCTTCCCATTGCTCTGGTGATCACCATGTCCCGAACCTCGAATTGACCCGAACACCTCCAACGCTGGTGCTACCTACCTCTCAATGGTGGGATGGCACTACTTTAAAGTACATTTACACAGACGAATTCCTTAGGGTAGGTAGGTTCTCTAAGATACTTGCTCTAATTTCAAAACAAATCAAAAAATACTTTTCACACCAACACATTTTCAAAAAGCTTTCGAAAGCAATTTTTCAAACACTCTTGAGGACCGATACAAGAGTCGAACTGGAATTTTCAAAGAAACTTTTTAAAAAAAACCCACAGTTGAAAAGCAAACAAACAATTTTGAAAACACAAATGAGCAAGTATCTAAGAGCCCATGGATAACCATGGATAGAAAGGGTGCTAACACCTTCCCTTTCTATAATCTACCTCCCGAACCGAGAGCAATCTCTGTAAGGAATTTTTTTGTGCTTTTGTCCTTTCCATTTGGAGAAAATAAAAGACGGTGGCGACTCTTGCTTCCGCGACATTTCGCGAACCAGCGTTAAACAGTCAGTTCCAGATCCACCGATCACAGATGGCATCTATAAGCCCTTCTCCAAAGACATTCTGTCACCTCTCCGAATGGCATCTTTAAGCCCATTCAAGAAATACAATCAACCAACAGTGTTACCTCGGGCACATGTGAGTGCAAATTTCTGGGCACTTAAGTGTTCAATCCTCTTCCACCTTCAGATCAGGAATGACAGGCATGCCAATCTAACTCTTTGGGTTTAAGAAGATTGAACAGGGGAAGCTGTTGTACCCCAAAATTTTCCCTCCCATTTTTTCAAGAAACCTCCTCATGCTCCTAGTGTTCTCAATTGCTCAAGACTACTCAAGGGTTGGCCAAACAAACTCTTCTCCTATGCAGTTGACCTACAACTAGGGTTTTGATTTTCTCAAGGGAAATTGGACTTCTAATGCCTCAAGTGGATCTCATGGTTTTTCATATGTCTCAAAGAATCCTCATGCCAAATTCCAAGCCTTGCAGCACAAGTTTGCTGAGTCAATTAGTAAGATGATTGAAAATTAACTATATTGGGAAAAAAGTCACATTTGACCAATTTATAGTCAAACTTCAAGATTTTGGGTCAACATCAACATTTTGAAGTCATATTCACCACTTGATCAAGGGTTGATCATGATTCATCAAGAAAACTCAAGATTCACCAAAAGTCAAAAGTTATTAAATTAGGGTTTTCTTTAGGAGAAGTCAACTGAACTTTGACCAAGCATAACTTTCACACACTTCATCAGAAAATTCTCAACCAAAGCTAATTTTGAAGGAAATTCAATTCTATACAACTTTTCCTCTCTAATCTCAAGTCCAAAAAATGCTTCATTTGAGACATATGAGCCAAAACATTATAGGTCATTTCAAAAGTCAACAAAAAGACACTTTTTGTCAAAGCAATTTACATCAAGATAAAGCTTCAAATGAAAAATTGACCAAAATGAAGATTATAGGGGATATCTCGAGATTTCCAAAAAGTTAAAGATCATCTTCATATGACAAAAATTGCGTGAGTTATGATTGGTGTAAGTTGGGCAATTTTGAGGAAATGCATGAAGTCCAAATTGAGCAAATTTGAATTTTTGGGCTAATGGGCTTATCTTATAAGGTCCAAACATGTTCCCAACCACATAATAGACTCCTAAATCCATTCATTTATTTTTATGGTTTTTATTTCTTTTTATTTTGATTTTTAATCATTTAAAAGAAAAATAAATCTAATAAAATATCAAACAAATGATACAAGGTGTGGGATCTATTTTGAATCAAATCATGAGTCCAATATTACATAGTTATGCTAAAAAAATTGTGAGGGTTCGTGAAGATTGTATTTGGCACAAGATTGAGCTAAAAAAGATATGTTTCCATGCAAAAAAATCGAATAAAATATTGTCATGAAATACAAAGATTTGATTCATGTTTGTTGACCTAATTCATGGCCTATAAATAGAGAACACATTTAGACCATCAAAGATCACTAAATTGTCTCAAGAATAACCCTAAAAAATCTCAAAAGTCTCAAGAGCTAGGGCAAACACAAACCCTTATCTCTAGCCATTCTCAAAGTCGTGAATCTATAGTTGCAGGTTGTTTCAGATGAAACTAATCACACCACTAAACTCAAAGCCTCTTAATTAGCCAATTTGGGCACTTTGTTTTGTTATTTGATGTTGATTTCGCAGGTTTCAATGTTTAGCACCATCAGAGAAGATGGTTGTAACCTCCATCCCTGACGGTTGACTGGCCAGTTGAATCTTTGACCTAGGCGTGTCAATATCTCATTTATCCATTCAAATATCAAGACCCCACCACCAGCGTGCATGTTCAATTTCATTTAATCTCTGAATTTCTGATTTAATCTTCTTTTATATATATTGTCGTTCATATGTTTTACAAACAACAACATGTGGCGTGGTGGTAAGATCATTGACTGGTTAAAGGAAGGGCGTGGGTTCAACACCCACTCCAGACATTCTATTTTTTCTTCTTTTTTTCACTAACCCTAATTTCTTCTTATTTTCTTAACTATTTTATAATTAATCATTAACAAACTTTAATTCTTTTTAAATTATGATTAGGTTTTTTAATGAGTAATTGATCTTTTTGATAATTTTTTATTTATTTTACTAATTAATTAAATTAATTAACATTTTTCTTAATATTAAAATTAATTAGAATTAGGGTTATTTTAATCAATAATCAATTTTTGACATATTATTTATTTATTAATTAATTAGGCTAATTAATATTTTCTTAAATATTAAAATCAATTAGAATTTAGGTTTTAATTACTATTATCATTTAAATTATTTTCTATAAAAATACAAAAATACAAACTTAGGTTTTATAACATTCAAACATTTTTCTAAACATTTCCTTATTTCTTTTTGCTATTTATTTTCTTAGAAAAGTGTATATGTTGCACTCTTTAATTGTAATAGCTTAGATTTATTTTCTCACACTTTTTCTCTATTATGTATCTGCTCCTAGGATGTAATAGTTTTAGGGTTTACTTTCCCGCATTTTCCTACTTATGTAACTCCCCCAAAGCCCTATAATAGCTTAGGTCTTTACATTGAACACTTTACTTTTCCTGCTATATTTTATACTGCTACTAACTAGGGTTTGTATGGCAAGATTAAAAACAATCATAGCAAAACCCTAATTTTCAAGATAAATATAACTGAACTAAACACTCTTTTCACACTCACACCTCTAGAGTAACCTCTCTTGTCGCCTTACGAATATTGGTCATGTCCCTCTAAAATAGGGATACTTTAGCAAAAATCCCTCGAATAAAGATCATAGTCCCTCGATGACCCTTCGATGTTGCCTATGAAAAATGATCTAGTCCCTCCGATATAATTGCTAAAGTATCTCTATATGTTGCCTTCGATGACCATACGATGACCCTTCATTTGTCCCTTCCCATCCAATAGATAGGGCTACCTACCTACTAATGGTATGGATAGTACTATCTCTAAAGGAGAAGGAAAAGAAAATGAAAGACCTTTAGTGGGTAAGAAACCCTTAATTGCTTGCTCACAATTTTTTTTCTCAAAACATTTTCACACTACACTTTAAAATAAATATTTTCAAAAACACTTTGTATACAATCTTGAGGATTGATACAAGAATTATTATAAAGTCATCCTTACATTGGAAATTTCAAAATATTTTCAAACAAATCACACACGCAAAGCAAGTTTTCCAAAGTGAGCTAAGTAATTAAGAGTCCGTAGATAACTATGGGTGAAAAGGGTGCTAACATCTTCCCTTTTCATATCTTACCCTCCCAAACTCAAAATATATTAAGGTCTTCCCTGTTCTTTTCACCCTTTCCTTATTGGATAAAATAAAATTCGGCGTCGACTCTAGCTAGCCGCACATTTGGATAAAACCAAAAAGTCAATTCTCCCCACCATATAACAATAACATCATTTTCTTCCCCGGTTGAGGAAACCGCTATAAAAGACCGAAGCTTAGCGATCTTCATATCATCGAGCATGCTATTCTTGTAACTCATGACTTTGAAGTTGAAAGGGGCAGAAGCTTCCATCAGAAATTCTATGAAACCTGAGGAAGAATTGTGGTCAGAATTACTCAAAGACGTAAGGTTGAAACCATAAACTTCCCTTGTGATCTGGTTAAACCCCTCCCGACCTAGATCTCCTTTCACCCCTCGCATGCATTGGTCTCATAACTCTTTCCTCTCCTCAGTGTTAGAGGGTTTTACGACATTTCCTTCGTTATCACACTCCCTTAGGGTAACCATAATCTAAAAGGAAAAACGAAAACGAAAGGGTAAGAGGAAATACCTAGAAAATGGAGAAAGCTTGAAGATGATTGAACGTGTTTGAAGATGTAACGCCTTCTACAAGGATAGAGATAAAAAAGGAAAGGAGGAAAGCAGGTCTTTAATAGAGCCCAATGTATAGTGCGCTAGGGGAGGGAAACATCACCCAATGAACAAATGTTTATGTGGAAGTCATCATTAATTTAGGAAGGAGAAAGTGGTGACTCTTCACTCTGCTCCACATGGGCCAGAATAGAGTAGCATCACGGTAGTGCCTGCATTACCTTCCTCAACTACGTGACCTAACACAACATCCTTACAAGAAAGGACTTGAATTCGTGGGGCTTATGTACATACCAGAAATGTTAGGCCAAATCGGGTAGTATAATCGGCATAAAGAAAGGTTAAACTAGTAGTCGTCTTAGGGGCGAAGGTACCCAGGGTGCAACTCGGTTAAAGGAGTATCAGATGACCCACGACACCCGGGTAACAACATGTTAACATCATGGAATTAGATAAGGTGGATGGACGAGACGCACCTGCCTGTAACCGGTCATCATCTCGTCTCATTAATGCCTGTAACCTCCAATGACACATTCATTACAGCTTTACACAACATTCATTCCCTCAATTCATGGAGATAATAGAGGTTATAAAGTTATGGAACTCAAGAGTCATTCATTAACTGAGGCTCTTGATGACGCAAATGATATATTCTATATAAGAGGGTCCCAATAGAGGGATAAGCAAGACATTCATCTTGGGACAACACACAATACTGATGTAGCTTCCAAATCCCTAATCATCTTATAAACTTACTCTAGTGGCTCTCCCTAACAAGAGAAGGGAAGCCGGTGGATATTGTTTTATGCAATAACAACTAGATTTGTTTGATAATTTATCAAGATCAAATTTAAATATTTGAAAATTTAAATTTGACTTCCAATCAAATTAAATCTTGTAGTGGAGTTGTTTTGAAAAATAAATCTTAATCAAATCTCCACTTTATCTGTTGATCAAATCTTATGTCCGTTGGAGGAAAGCCCAGTATAGGAATTATATTTAAAGATACTCAATTCCATCATTGAAGACTACACACTTATTTAAAGTTATTTAGTGTTAGGGTTTATATTTGAGTCTTTGGCCGTGTTTCTTGTACGCAACGATAGCCCATACATTCATATAATAAGGCACGGTGTTGGTTTATTTAGTTGAGTTGTAATTCAACATCTTTTAGTTTTTTATTAAAGTTGATCACTAAAGTTTGTGATTGAGAGAAAGTGAGAGGGGTACTCATATTTTGGGGTGACCTAAATAGAAAGTCATTGAGTAGTATTAGGAAAGGTTGTGAATAAAGTGTTTTCATGTAAGACTAAGTGTACTGATACTATTGATAGTGAACTTTCTTTCTTGGGTTTGATTCTACCCAAATGTAGGTGTGGTTTGCACTGAATTAGATTAACAATTATTGTGTTCTTTATTTCTTTTCTTCTTCATTATCTTGTATAAGTTAAACTTTCATAACTTGGCTGTACACATTATTTCAGACATCGTATCCAACATCTCTTCCCAAGAACAAGTTTTCAATTGACATCAGAGCGGGAACATTGTTCTATTTAGGTGAGCTCTAGTGAAGTAATTTTATGTTCAAAGGAACAATACCAAAGATGAAGGATCACTCAGTAAACCACATGTATTGGATGACACTATTTATGATTATTGGAAAGCCAAGATAATTTATTTTCTCAAATCCATGGACAACAAAACATAGAAGGTTGTTGTAAAAGGTTGGAAACACCTTGTGATTACTTATCAAGATGGAACATCAACCTTAAAGCCATAAGATGGGTGTAGTGATACTTAAGATAATGAAGCACTTGGAAACTCCAAATCTTTGAATGTTGTTTTCAATGGTATTGACAAAAAACATGTTTAGATTGATCAACACATGTATTGAAGCAAAATATGCTTGGGAGATTCTCAAAACTTCACATGACAGCACATCCAAGGTTAGAATGTCAAGGTCGCAACTCCTTACTACAAAGTTTGAGAATATGAGAATGAATGAAGATGAATCAATTTATGACTTTAAAGTCAGACTGTGTGGCATTGCCAACACTTGTTTTGCATTAGGAGAGATAATGTATGAAGAAAATATTTCTAGAAAAATCCTCAGATATCTTCCTAAGAAGTTTGATATGTAGATCATAGCTATTTAAGAAGCTCAAGACATAAGAAACTTCAAAGTTGATGAACTCATTGGTTATTTACAAATCTTTGAGATTACTTTATATGATAGGTCTGAAAAGAAGAACAAAAGTATAAAATTTATTTCTAATTCTGAAGAGGAAGAAAATCACCGTGAGAAAGAAGAAATTCAATAAGATGTTATAGCTCTTCTTGTTAGAAAGTTTAAGTGATCCTTGAAGAAACTAGACAAAAAATGGAGGAAAAATGTCCCAGATAAGGTGTTAAACATTAGTCCCCAGAGCAAGAGCAAGGATTAAGACAAACATAATATTGGAAAATGATCACAATGCTATGAATGTGAAGGGTATGGTCACATTAAAGTTGAATGTCCTACTTTTCTAAAGAAATAGAAAAGGGGTTGTTAACCAGTTGGTATGAATCTGATGATGAGAGTGAAGAAAAACAACTAACAATATGATGGATTTTACTGGAAAATATGACTCCTATAGTGAGTCTAGTGATGAAGACATATCATTTGAAGAACTAGCTGAAACCTTTAGACTTTTGCTCATTCAGTGGAAGGAATGCTGCTTGAGAGAAGAGAAACAAAAGAAGACCATAAGTGCTCTACTTCTGGAAAAAGAGATGCTTGGCTCAACCGTTGCAGGTTTGGAAGAAGAAGTTACATTGTTAAAGTCCAAACTTGACAATATGACAAAATTTGTACGTATGTTGAACAATGGTTCTGATATGCTAGATTAGATCTTTGAAGTTGGGGAGAAATCTATAAATATGAAGGCTATAGGGTTTGACTATAGTTCCATGAAAAAAATGTCAAATTCCCACTAAGAAGTTTGTTACTCCTGAGAAGAAAACTGAGTTTCTGATGGAGGAACATGTGTCCCAGCATCCTGCTCAACATGTGTGTTAGACGATGTGATCAATCTAGAAGGAGTGTTGAATAGATCATTTTAAAAAATTATTTGTGCTTTTTAAATTTTTTTCTCAGAAATATATGTGAAAGCTCCTGGAATCTCCAATCGTCTAAACAATCCTCTATTGAAAATATCGGATATGCGTAACCGTATGGGATAGGATGACAAAATAAGAATCAATACGTTTTGCTCAATTGGTTAATCACTTAAACATCCTTAATGAGTATATGAATTACTTCGAATGAGTTGATTGAGATAAAGCTAAACACAATGAATAATGTATGGATGAATCAATTTGTCAAACGCCTTATGTGCAAAGCACCTTAGGTTTGATTTTACTAAATTGTGGCGGTGAGTTTTCTTAGGTATCAATCACATGGATTATTACCAATGTTGTGAAATGATCTCAACACACCACAATTTCAGTGCAAGCAAATTTGACAATTTAATTCCCACAAATTATAGTAGTCAAGTATGGAAGTAAAGAAAAAGAAGAAGAACACACGACTTGTTAAGGCAGTTCCCCTTGTCGTCCTCGCGTAGGGTATGTCTGCCCCCAATTCTAGAATCTATAATTGAGATATTTGATATTAAGATGCAAATGTTATAAGATAAGAGATAGTTTACAATAAAAACAAACCAATGTTGTTGATGTAACAGTCTTCTTCCCTTTCCTTGGTTTGAGTCAAACCAAATGCCAAATTCTTCGAACAAACCTCCGGTTACCGCTACTTGATTTTCAAGAACTCTTATTTTGTAATACTTTCACTCGACTAATTTCGATCGAAAGAAATTTGAACCCAAATCTTCCTTCACAATCCCCCGGTTACAGCTACTTGATTAAGCAAACCAACTGTTTCTTAATCCTTTCACTCAGCTGAATTTGATGAAGTAAATACTTGTGCAAAAACCCTGCACCAATTGGAATCTTGGAGGAGAAAATCCAAAAGATTTTATTCAAGAACAACCCACAATTCCTCAACCCAAATCTGAATTCAATATTTGATTTGAACGTTATCACCATAACACTTTTCTTGAATCAACGACCATGATTATGTGTAGATGTTGATTTTTGAGAAGAGAGGATGAAGATGATGAGCACTATGTGTATCTTTCACTAGTTCTTGTTAACTGCTCAAAAGGAATCAAAACTCTATTTATATGTGTTAGTAAAACAACTAATATTTAAGAAAAAAGAAAATAAGACAAACAAAATTTTGAGTATGTTAAGTGGGCGGTCGACCGCTCCATAGGGTTGGGTCGGTGCAACATAACCCGCACCTAGGAGACGAGCCAAACAGCTTGAATGCGTCGACCGCACCAGGGTGTTGCGTCGATGCAACCTTCAATTTTATTGACCATTAGGTTGAGTCGACCAAGGGGTCGGTGCAACACAACCCGGGAGAAGCACAAAGCTTTGAGTCGATTGGAGCTAGTTTGCGTCGATGCAGGCTTCATTTTTCTTGCCAAAAAGGTTATTTTCATCCAAGCTTGCATCCCATACTTTGTCACAAGTACATTTTATGTAGCACACATGTCATTGAGGATAGGAGGGGTTTTGACACCATGAAAACATGAATCTTTCCCTCACAACGTGTACCCTCATAACTGAGGAAACAAGAACTCCTCTAGAAGGTGTCACCACTTGGGTAGATATCATCATCTAATAACCTTTTGTTATCCTCAGGCTCATAGTCAGTCATAGCTCTTCAAGAAGACATGGAAGAAAACTCAAGTAAAGAAAGAGTGGAAACCCAAGGAAACTATCACTTGTCTCATATCTCCTACATCTCTTAGAGTTTTCTTAAGATAAGATTGGTATTTTGATGATGGTTATTCAACGCACATGATTAGAGATGATAACTCTCTTAAAGAGTTAAATCCATAATCTAATAGCTATTCCACTTTTGGTGACGGAACAAGAAGAAAAATCAAGGGCATAGGCAAACTGGTCTATCTAGGTCTCCCTCGCCTTGATGATGTGTTGCTGGTAAAATAATTGACTGTAACATTGATCAGTATAAGTCAACTAGGTATAAATGTAAACTTTAATAAGTTTGAATGTAAACTTTAACAAGTCTGAATGTATTGTCTCCAGCAAATATCAAGAAATGATAATGAAGGGTTCAAGATCTAAAGGAAATTTCTGTATGTGGATATTCATCCCTCGTCATGTGTGATGTCCAAGGTTGATAGGAAGATTATATGTGAAGAAGGAAAAATCTGTGGAGATTCTCAAACAGGCAAGATGTCCCACAAGACGCTTCAACATCCTACCTTCTTAGAACCTTTGGAGTTACTTCTTATGATCCTATTGAATCCACACAATTGAAATCCCTACGTGGAATAAATATCTTCCTAAGTGTAAAGAATAATAAAAGAAAATCAATTATGACTTTAGTTTTGGTGATATGTAAGAAGAGATGTTGGAACATTGTGTTCAACAAATGATGTTTTAATGTGAGATGAGTCTTGTAGTATAAATAACCAATTTTATTGATCTTCAAGTAAAACAAATAAGAGAAATAATTTATGTATCTCATATCATGTTTAAACTGGAAAATCAAAAGGGCACTATTGGAAATTGCTTCAATGAGAACTTGTTACTTTCATTCCTAAGAAAATGTGCAAATGGAAACTCTCTCTCTCTCTCTCTCTCTCTCTCTCTCTCTCTCTCTCTCTCTCTCTCTCTCTCTCTCTCTCTCTCTCTCTCTCTCTCTCTCTCTCTCTCTATCTCTCTCTCTCCCTCTCTGTCTCTCATATGATTATTACTAAAAGAGAAATAAGGCTCATTATTCCTATTTTAGTTCATTTCAAAAACTTCTTTGCGCTCACACACTTGAAGAATGATACCTCTCTCGTTTACTCTTAAACTGTTCATCTCTCTCTATATATATATTTCTCTCTCCTCTCTCTCAGAGTTATAAAATTCATTCAAAAATGAGTAAAAAATCTAATATTTCTAAGACCCATGATCCCAAACATGTCACCAACTCCTATGGAGTCAAGATGTTTGGATTTCAAATAGGGAAGAAAGAGACACCAAAGAAAAATAGGGTTTCTGAATTTAGCGACAATGATGATGAACCTGTCACCAAAACTTCTGCAAATGTTTTTTTACTACTCATGTTTCAACAAAAGGACAAAGTGTACTGCCACCAAGAAGAATAAATCATCTGAAAATATTAGTACCTCTGAAAAGGAATCCTTTATGTATGAATCTATGAATACCGCTAAGGAACCTGATTCCAATTCCATTAGGAAAAACATTGTTCATGTTGAAACCAATGTTGAGGAACCGCATGTGGAACCACATGTTGAATCACATGTTGATTCACATGTTGAACCAAATGTTGAAACATGTGTCCCAACATCTGGTTAACCACAGGTTAAACCCCATACTGAACCGGGTGTGAATATTCATGTTTTTAATACTTATGTGAATGAGATATTAGATGGAAGTAGTGATTCTTCTGAAGATTTGAGGAATGAAAATCCTCAAAATCAATAGGATGACATTCACAGTAAAAGTAACGAAGGAGAAAATAAGGATAATGACGCTCCCATTGTCAACATAATGAAAGGATTATTAAAGAGAAGACTGCTCATGTGAAGAATAAAGAAGTGATTGAGATTAATGAAGAACCAGTTGTGACAATTTTGAAAAGCTAAGCCATGTCTATAATTTAGAAAGCTAAAGATAAAAATAAGAAAGTTGATACTCCAAGATCTTCTATTAAGAATGTTGGAATTGTGAAGTAGAAAACTCATATGTCAAGTCCTTTGTAGAAGAAGAAGAGAGTAGATGAAAAGGCTATTGAAAGAAACTCTCTTAAGAGGAAACTCGTGCCATCAAGTGACTAAGAGACACATTTTGAAGAATATTTTCTAGAGATTGTGCCCTCTTCTAGAAGAAAGATTGGATGAAGAAGAGTTCAAGTTAATATTCCAGGTGCCCCTTTTGACAATGTGTCATTCCACTTTGAAGGAAGTGTGTAGAAGGGGAAGTATGTGTTCCAAAAACGAGTTTCCCATGAAAAGGAACATAGAAAATATGCTTTTGAGTTTCATGAAATCATGGATATGTTGAAGGATGTTAGATCAATGAAGACTATTTCAGACATTGGACCCTGCTTTAAGAAACTAGTCAAGGAGTTCATTGTTAACTCGTCCAATGAATGCAATATTGAAGGTAGTAAAGAATTTAGGAAGGTGTTTGTGATAGGTTTCTATGTGAATTTTTGTCCCGAGAGAAAAAATGAGTACTTGGGCAGAAGCAAGATTTCAGAAGCTGGTGAGGTACCATCAATGGACAAGATAGCCAGAGCAATAACTTCAAAATAATTCAAACAATGGCCAAAGGAATGATTAATCCCTTATGGAAGTCTAAGAGTGAAGTTTTCTCTAATGAATAAGATAGGTGCATCAAATTTGGAACCCACTAATCAAGTTCAGGCATCACCTCTATCTTGGCCAAGTTGATCTTTCAAATTAGAACCAAGTCTAAACTGAACTTTGTAGAATGTGTATTTAATTATACCATGAAACATGTTGGCTCATATGTTTTAAAGCTTATAATAGATTTTCCTTGCTTAATCATTGGGATCATATTGAACCAACATCGTTATATTGTGCATGTTAAAGAAATGAAGAACAAGAAACCAGGACCATTGACACTTGACTACATGTTGTTTATTGGAGCACATGTCCTACACATTGTGGTGCCAAGAAACCAAAGACAAAATAAAGACAAAAAGTCTTCTTCTGTATCAAAAGACACTAAAAAGGATGTGTTACATGAACTTGTGGAAGTTTTAAAGGCTCTACAAGCAACAATTAGTGCAAGTACCATCAGGAAGAAGAAGGTGGATGAATTGATCAATCTGATGACCAATGAGAAGAAAGGTTAAAAAGAAGAAGAAGTTTATAGTGAAAAAGAGGATATGAAAGTGAAGAGGAGGAATTTGGAAGTGTAGAGGAGGAGGTCAGTTTTGAAGATTAAGTTGCACAAGATATGAATTTCAATCAGGATGTGCTATACATCTGGTATGCCATGTGGTTTATGATGTGGATTGGATGTTGATTAGCTATAATTTTTGTTTTAATTATATTGTATTTTTGGCCCTTGTATATGCACACACTTTTATGGTTGTTGGTTTTGTAATGATCATTTATCATTAATAGTTATTTTACATTATTTCATTGATCTAAGATGCACATGATATGTATTTTTGACCAAATGTTCTAGCATTTTATTTAACACTCATGCTCAAGATTGATGTCTACTCCTAACTATTTTGTTAACTGACTGTGCTAGTATCTTTTCCAAATTATGGCAAAAAGGGGGAGTAATAGTGTGTGGTAGAGTTGTGTGACTACTAACTAGTGTTGTAATATAAGTAATGCAGTGTTGCTTATATGTGCTCACATGCTGGAGCATCTGAACTAGCATCTGGCCTTTTTAGAATGTGTGAGTTGATTTACTGATTATGTGTGAACTCTAATGTTCTGATGTTGGGTGTTAGTAGTATCTTATAACTTATGAATTGTGACGACTAAGTGTGTGCATGCATGACTAATGGATAATTATGACTGATTTTGGGAGCATCATTGTGTGAATGGCTGACTGATGTGCAACAACACATTCAACTATTAATGTTTGCTACAAACTTCTACCACTGTTGTTTTCTATGATTGTTTATGGTGTGGTTATGTAGCTCATTTTGAGTTGTTTTTGGGGTCTTATCCTTTGTACATCTTACAAGTCTTGAAAGAGTTATTTTTCCAAAATTTACCAATGGAGGAGATTGTTATTCCTTTTGGATTGGATAAATTATCCAAAAAAACATGAAGTGTACAATATATTTTGGTGAAGAAAGGACACATGTGGGACATGTTGTTCAAGCAGGCGTGGCACATCTTGCCCCTATTGCAGTTCAAGCTTTGGCGCTTGTTCTGTGTTTTCTGAGCATTCTTTTGGATTTGTTTCTGATTGATTAGTTGTTATCTTTTATTAATATAGTTAATTATACTTGTTTGATGATTTATTAAGATCAAATTTAAAAATTTGGAAATTTAATTTTTGAATTCCAATCAAATGAAATCTTGTTATGGAGATGTTTTAAAAACCAAATCTTAACCAAATAGCCACTTTATCTGCTGATCAAATCTTATGGCCATTGGAGGAAAGCCTAACACATGATTTCTATTTAATGATACTCAATTCAATCGTTGAAGAATATGTTCTTAATTAAAGATCTTTAGTGTTAGGGTTTATATTTGAGTCTTTGGTTGCATTTCTTGTACACCACACTTGTGCCAACATTCATATCATAAGGCATAGTGATGGCTTGTTTAGTTAAGTTGTAATTCAACATTATTTAATTATTTATTAAAGTTTATCACTAGGGCTAGTGATTAAGAGAAAGTGATAGGGGTTCTCATATTTAGGGGGAGTCCTAAATATAAAATCGTTGGGTATTATTAGGAAGAGGTTGTGAACAAGGTGTTTTCATGTAAGACTAGGTGTACTAATACTATTGATATTGAACTTACTTTCTTGGGTTGGATGCCACCAAGATGTAAGTGTGGTTTGCACTGAATTAGTTTAATAATTATTGTGTTCTCAGGCATTGTGTCCAACATTTGTCCCCAAGAACATAATTTCAACAATGTCACAAATGTAGGATTGGAAATAATTCATACTTTTTGTCCAATGGTTCCCTATTGAATATTTTTTATTTCCCTATCAAAAAATTCTTGTTAAATCAATTTGTTTTAGAAAGGGAATTCAATAAAACTGTTGATCGTGTACATGCTTTAAATATTGACCATTGATCTTCGGACATAAATGATGATTGTTGGCCTGAGAATCCAAAGCAATGTCTTTTCTTTAATATATATATTAAAAGTAAACTCTTTAAACATCATCCTTTTTCTATATTGTTCAACTCCTATTGTCCATTTCACCATCCTTGTAAAAATCTCGATATCTTCCTATCACACCTTATATACAAGTATTTTCTCCTTTCTCATTCTTCATTTCATTTCCTTTCTTCCAAAATTAGTTTTACTTAGGGAGTGTGATAAGAATGAGAATGTAGTTGAATTGAAAAATTATAAAGAGGAAATCAAATTGTAGGAGAGTTGTATAAAAATTGTGAGACGAGCAAATGAGAGTGTTGATTAGGACATAGTTGAGAAAGATGTTCGAGAGTGATGGTTGCAGTAGTAATAATAGTGGCTCAAAGTGATACAAAGACTAAGGACTAAGGTGTGTATTGTTGAAAGCCTTTTGCACAAAAAGTTATGACAAATGACAATTATGAGTTTAGTGGAAGGAAGGTGTTAGATTTTGCAAGATGTTGGACCAAATGTCTTGATATATTGATACAACATTGTAGCATGACTTTTTTGGTAGACGTGTATCTTGTGATTCAAAAGATTTGATTTATGTTTCGTGTAGACCAAGTTGTGCATATGAATATTTGACTCTCTGAATATTTGTTTCAAGTGAAAGATCTGATCTGATTTGTTTTGTTTCTGAAGATTGGAAGTCGTAACATTCAAGGAAACATTATATTTTGCACCAGAATATTCTGCTGAAGATCTGATTTAATTTGCAGATTGTTTATCCAAATTTGATCTTCAAGCCTAATTTGTTTCTATGGATATAAGAAGAAAGACTCTAAACCTAAGAAAACAACAAAGTTGCATGTGTAAAAGCGTCAATTAGGGTTTCGTCTGTTCATTGTTCATTGTGTTCCATTCTTGTATCTCATTGATGCTAGAGTTGTACTGTTAGTTGAGTTGTAATCGGGAATCACTCATAAGATTTTAAGTAACACTTGATTCAGTTTATTGGATTATGTCTCCTTACTGATTGTTTTGTGTTTTATTACTGGTTGTATGATTGAGGGGAAGTGAGAGGGGTCTCATATCTAGGAGAGTCTTAGATAGAAATACCAAGGGCAGTAATTAGGTGCGAAGTTTTTAAAGACAAAGGTTGTTTAGAACTCAAACTAATATTTTTATAGTTAATTTTTTTCCTGGCTTGGATTCCCCAAGATGTAGGTGACGTTGCACCAAAATGGGTTAAAAATTGATCTGTGTTATTTACTTCCTGCAAATTACTTTAAAATTGTTTATTGTTCCATCTGTTGTTATGATGTCTTAACATTGTGCTCGATATTGCATTTTTTCATCCTGGTGTTGTAACATCGTATAGCATATATATCTTGTTGTGCCAGAATTTCAATTGGTATCAGCAGGAACCCTACTCTGTTTTTGGGTGAGTTCCAGGGAAGATATTTTCTGGCACTATGGACAAGGAAGGAGGAAATTCTAATAGAACACTCATTCTAGATGGTACCAACTATGATTTCTCGAAGGAGTGTATGGTGGCTTTTCTAAAATCTATGGACAACAAAACATGGAAAACGACCATTAAAGGTTGGGAACACCCTGTGGTAAAGGGAAAAGATGGGAAGGAAACACCTAAGCTAGAAGAGAACTGGTCTAAGAAAGAAGATGAACTTGCTCTTGGAAACTCCAAATCTTTGAATTCCCTGTTCAATGGTGTTGACAAAAATATATTTAGGCTAATAAATACATGTATTATGGCCAAAGATGAAGGAACATAGCGACTCAATACGCAGCATAAATTAAAAGTTTCATTTAGTGATCCTTACAAATGGGCATGGTCAGTGATAAAAACTATTACCTCTTGCGGTGATTTAGATCTTTGATGCTATGTGTAATACAGTGAGAGAACTGACTTTTTTAGTGTTATCGCAAATGTGCGGTTAGCAAGAGTCGCCATCGACTTTTATTTTATCTAATATTTAGGAAAGGTTAAAAGAACAGGAAGACCTTTGAAAGATTTTGAGTTCGGGGAGTAAATTATGTAAAGGGAAGGTGTTAGCATCCTTTACATCTGTAGTTGTCTATGGGCTCTTAATTGCTCAGCTGCCTTGCTTTTTGTGTGTGAATTGTTTGAAAATGTTTTGGAATGCCAATGTAAGGCAGTCTTTATAATAATTCCTATATCAGTCCTCAATAATTTATACTAAGTGTTTCGTAAAATATTTATTATTTTGAAAGTGTGATGTGAGAAAATGTTTTGTTTGTGAGAAAGCATTCAATAGTCCTACCCACCAGGTTTTTGTCTTTCCTACTCATTTCATTTTCCTTTAGAGATAGTATTATCCATACCATTAGTTGGTAGGTAATCTTATCTATTGGATATGAAGGGACAAGCGTACGGTCATCGTATGGTCATAGAAGGCAACATGTAAAGATACTTTAGCAATTGTATCGAAGGGACTATTATCATTTTACTCGTAGGGTCATTGAGGGACTAGATCATCTTTTCATAGGCAACTCGAGGGACATCGAGGGACTATGATCTTTTGTATCGTAGGGACTATGATGATTGTATTGAGAGTCTTTTACTAAAGTATTCCTACTTTCGAGAGACATGACCAATATTCGTAAGGCAGCAAGAGAGGTTACCATAGAGGTGCAAGTGTGAAGAGTGTTTGTTTTTAGTTAATTTATCTTGGAGTTAGGGTTGTCTACATTTGATTTTAATTCTTTCTATACAATCGTAATTACTAATCATAGCATAAAAATATAAGTGCGAGAGTATAAATTTCCTACGCTATTACATCCTTGGAGCACATACATAATAAGGAAAAAGATATGGAAAATAAATCTATGATATTACATTAGATAGTGCGTCCTATACACTTGACTAAGAAAATAACTGGCAAAAGAATAATGAAAGTGTTAGAAAAAGATGTTTAAAATCTTAAGATTCTATGTGTTAGAAAATATATTTTTGGTGTTTTCGTAGAAAATAATTTAAGTGTTACAAGTAATTTAAAAAACCTAATTTCTAATTCATTTTAATTAATAAAACCTAAAGTCTAATTAGTTCAAGAAAATTAATTGGTTAAGAAATAAACTTAAAACTAATTATGTTTTGAAAAAGTATTTTATGGTTTTTGGTTAATTGTTTAATTAGAAAAATAGATAATTAAATGGAATGAAAAATAAGGGTTAGAAAAACTGAGAAAATAAGATTCATGGGGTGGGGATCAAACCCACCCCTTTGGCTCAAAGGTGATAGGTTCGTCCATCAGACCATATGCTTGTTTGTGATTGAGAATTAGTATCAATTAACATATAATGAACTTGTGTTAACCAGAAAAATAAAGAAAAGATTTTGACAAAAGGAGAAATCAAACCCACGCCCTCTCGTTTAATAAGAATCTCTCTTACCACCTGGCCATAGTTGTTTCGCATCAATTTAATAACACATAATATATATAAAACAAGTTAAACTCTAAAAATCAGAAATCAACAAAAATTGAAAACACATGCTAGTGATGGGGTCAGATGTTTTTAAATGGACCAATCAGAGAGAGAGAGGGAGCCACACATGCCCTTGACCCAGGTCAGCGCCACCACCAACGGTGGTGCTACCTTCTTCTCCAGTGAGCCAAATGCAAAACCTACAAAATTGAAGAAAAATGAAAAAAAGCATCCCGATCCACTAATTGAGACCTCGCGAATTCAAGGGTGGTGTTAGTTTTGGCTGAGAAGGCTTGTAGCTAGGGTTTCAAAACTTTGAGAGCTTTGAGCCCTAACAATTGTGAATTCTGATACATGCACTCAAACTCAGAAATAATGGTTCAAAATAAATTTAATTATCAATATTAGCATGAATATATGCATAAAATTCATTTATATTGCATGAATAAGTAGTTTGAAATTGAAAAACATGAACAAATCAAAGATGTTAGGTTGGAGAGTTCTGAGATGTTGTAGGCTTCAGTATAGATTGGGAACGACTCCTGGAGGTCTCAGGAAGCTGATGGAATGCTCAAAGTCGATTGAAACTTACTGGAGAAAGATTTTCCTCGTGCCCTAGTTTCTTTGCAAATTTGAGGAATTAGGGTTGGCTCTACAAGCTGCTATTCGTCCTTCTTTTGGTCTGAATGAAATGAGTATATATAAAAGAGAAGATTAGGTCAAATAGTGGGGTTGGATACCTCATGAAATCATATCTTTGATTTTGTTTGAAAATAAGTTGATACCTTCTAAAAAGAATGAAGATTTGATTCATAATAAGTCTACATAGTTTGTAGCATGACCTTGGGCCTCCAAAAGATTCAGATCACAAGCCTTTTATGCTTTATACATTTATTTAACATTTATTTGATTTAATTTTGAATTTAAATGAATAAAAATCAAAATAAATGAAATAAAAATTAAAATGATGCTTTAATGGACTTAGAGGTCCTCTAAGGTGTCATGAACAAGTTTAGACCTTAAAAGATTGGTCCATTAGTCCAAAAATTCAAGTTTTCTCAAATTGAACTTCATGCACTTTCTCCAAAATTTCTCAACTTGCACAACACATAACTTTCTCAAATTTTTTCATATGAAGGTGATCTTGGAATTTTTGGAAACCTCAAGATGTCTCCTACTACTTTAGTTTTGATTACTTTTTCATTTGAAGTCTTTAATTTGATGTAAATTGCATTCATAAAAAGTCTCTTTTTGTTGACTTTCAAAATGACCTGTAAAGTTTTGGCTCATATCTCTCAAATGAGGCATTTTTGGCCTTGAGCTTAGAGAGGCAAAGTTGTAGAGAATTTAATTTCCTTCTAGATTGGCTTTGTTTGAGTAATTTTTTGATGAAGTATGTGAAAGTTTTGCTTGGTCAAAGTTCAGTTGACTTCTTAAGAAAACCATAATTTAGTAACTTTGACTTTTGATGAATCTTGAGTTTTTTTTATGAATCATGATCAACACTTGATCAAATGATGAATGTGACTTCAAAATATTGATGTTGACCAAAGATCTTAAAGTTTGACTGTATATTGATCAATGTTGACTTTTTACCCAATACAATTGATTTTCACTCATATGAGCAATTGACTGAGCAAACTTGTGAAGAAAGGCCTGAACCCTGACATGAAGATTCTTTGAAGCATATGAGGAACTATGAAACCCACTTGATGCATTAGAAGCTCAATTTCCTTTGAGAAAAACAAAACCTTAGTTAGATATAATTGAATTTCTTATGAGGAGGACTTGTCAGATCAATCCTTGAGAAGTCTTGAGCATTTAAAACTTCTATGAGCCTGAGGGAGTGTCTTGAATTAATTTGTCCTAGAAATGGAAGGGAAGATTTTTGGGTACAACACTATTATTACGAGCATTGATGAAGAACAACACCTCTAATGAGTCCACACAAACTGATAACCTTCAGTCTAAGTGCTAGCTACTACAAATGAAGGCTTTGAGTGAGAAAGAGAAATACATCCATGGTTTCACAAACCCTGATTTCGTAAAGTGAGAAAGCTTATGTACAAGGGTTATATTATAGAACCACTTGTGTGGGCTGTAAGCTAAAAAGCCCAACTTAAGTGATCCATATAATAATAATAACAATAATAATATTTTTATTATTATAATAACTTTTATTACAATAACTGCTATTATAAAAACTATTATTATAATAAACATATTTTATTATTATTATTATATTTTATAACTATTGTAAAATAATAATAATAATAATAATAATAATAACTATTATTATATGAGGTTTCATATTTCACTTAAGTGCACCGTACCTTACGGTGTTCTATAATTCTCTAAAGTACACGGTATCTTACGATGTTCCTTATTTATTCTATCTCTCATCAATATGTTTTTATGTGTGTGACCCTGTAGGTTCTTATAACATTGATAATTATATTAAATCATACATTTAATAAAATAAATAGTGAGCGGTATCTAGCAATGCATCACTGCTACCCAAGTCACGAAAATGTCATGTGATCTGACAAAATATTTTCCGTGATAATGTTTGTGTGTGCATTTACCCTTTCCCCCATGTCTATATCGACCACAAAGCATATATCGTGTCATCCTTGTCCATTTCAATATTGAGCTCTTAGACATTAATTCTATCACGTAGGATGGGCAAATTTCATCCAGGTCACTCATATCCCTCAACATGCTTTGTGAAGTACCCATCAACTATCTTTATGGTCATCCGGTTACGCATGAAGTTTGATCAACAATAAAGCACTTAACTCTACAACTTTTGTCCATAGTGGTTTCAGGTTGAATTGTGGTATACATCAATTATCACCATGAGAATAACTTATGACAATTTGCATAACATTCTGTGTAAAATTCTCATAGCGGGTCAATCCAGTATAAATATTACTGTTAATATTCATACCTATGCCAAGACTTGATAACTCCTTATCCATGATCCATGAGATGTGATCATCAGTCTATCTTTATAATAATCTCAATGCTTTAATGTTATCCCGCTTCACAATAAAGCTTGACTATAAATACTTTAAGAATAATGTCCTTATGTTTAATGGGACCTCATGATTAAGTCATACTTAACATTTCATTAAACAAACAAACTATTCTAGGGACTATCATTTTAGAAAAACAAACATAAGAAAGAAATGCCTTTTATTATTAATAAATAATTCGATACAAGTACCAAAAGTATTAGCCTCTAGGGCTTACACCAACAATCTCTAACTAGTACTAGAGCCAATCAGGTATACATATAATACCCATAAATATATTATGGCCATCATGATTCTACTACACAAGAGGCTTTGTTATTTAGTCAACGACATTGTCAAGTGTTGGTACTCTACATATCTTCACATATACTATTTATATCATCTCTCGAATGAAGTGATATCATTTAAGTGTGTGTTTGGATCATTGGTGAGATCTAGGATCCTTAGCTTGTGCGATAGCACCATTGTCATCACAATAGAGATCAATGAGATCCACAATGCTATGGACTATGCCAAGTTCATAATGAACCTCTTGATCTAAACAACTTCCTTTGTTGCATCCAAGGAAACAATACACTAGACTTCAGTTGTAGAATAAACAACTATATCATGCTTTGGACTTTTCAAGCTTACAACGCCACCATTTACGCAAAACACATAACCAGATTTGAGTAATATTTCATCTACATATAATATCAGGATGATGATCATTTTCCCACTAACTTTATTGTAGACACAAGGCTCATTTTGATCCATGATTAATACATCACCTTGATCAATTACGAGATAACCATATCTCTCAGGTTGGCGACGTATCATCTTTGATCTATGCTAGTCTTGTTCTAATTGAGTAGGTTGCTCTTCCATAACTACTTGTGTTTCCTGCTCTAGTTCCTCCATGTGTGTATCACTGATTTTGTGATTATTAAATTTCTTCAAACTCTACTTTCCTCCCACTGATTCCTTTGGAAATAAAGTCCTTTCGAAGAAAAATCAAGCTCAAGAGAAAAATACTTTGCCATTAGAAGGATTGTAGAAATAATATCCTCTTATTTCTTTAGAATACCACACAAATAAGCATTTGTCAGATTTGGGCTCAAGCTTTGTTGAAATTTATCGTTTCACATAAACTTCGTAACCCCAAATCTTCATGAAAGACATAAGTGGTCTCTTACCACTCCATATCTCATATGGTGTCTTCTCAACCATTTTGGATGGAACATGGTTAAGTGTGCAAGCTGTTGTCAATAAAGCGTGTCCCTAAATGGAGTTTGGAAGATTGGTGTGACTCATCATAGATCAAACCGTGTCTAACAATGTTCAGTTTCTTCTCTCGTATACACCATTCCATTTTGGTGTTCCTGGAGGAGTAAGTTGGGATAGAATCCCACATTCCTTTATATGGTCATCAAACTCTTAGCTTAAATATTCACCACCTTAATCTGGTCGAAGAATTTTAATATTCTTATCTAGTTGTTTTTGTACTTTATTCTTGAATTGCTTGAACTTTTCAAAGGTTTCATATTTGTGTTTCATTAAATACACAAAACCATATATACTGAAATCATCAGTAAATGTGATGAAGTATTGAAAACCTCCTTTGGATGGTATGTTCAGTGGTCCACATACATCAGTATGTATGAGGGTCAAAAGATCATTATCCCTTTCACCTTTTCCTGTGAATGGGAACTTTGTCATATTTCCAATTAAACAAGATTTGCATGTCTCATATGAGTAATAATCAAAAGAGTCCAATAGTACATCTTTATGGAGTTTGGAAATGCATTTCTCATTTATGTGGCTTAAGAGACAACGCCAAAGGTAACTTAGATTTAACTCATTAGGTTTAATCCTTTTTATATTAATGTTATAATATGGCATTTAAAGATCAAGGAAATACAATCCATTGTTAATTTGTGCATAAGCATAGAATATATCACTCAAATAAATGGAGCAATGATTGTTCTTTATTATGAATGAAAAACCAGACTTGTCCAAACAAGAAACAAAAATAATATCCCTGCTAATTGCATGTACATAATAAAAGTTCTCTAACTGAATTATTAAACCACTAGGTAAAGTCAAAACATAAGTTCCTATGGCTAAAGGAGCAACCTTTGCTCCATTTCCAACTCGTAGGTCAACTTCACCTTTTGCCAAATCTATACTCCTTTCAAGCCCCTGCACATTAGTATACATGTGAGAACCGTATCCAATATCTAATAGCCATGATGCAGAAGTAGATAAATTAATTTCTATAACAAAAATACCTGAATTTGAAGTCTCTACTCCATTATTCTTATCTTCTAAGTACTTCGGGCAGTTTCTCTTCTAGTGTCCGGTCTTACGCAATGGATGAAAGTTCCCTATTTTGAAATGCCTCCAATAGGCTTCAAAGAAGGAACAATAAGTTTAGGTTTGGCGACTTTCTTGGATTTCCCTTTACCAACCTGCTAGGGTGACCTTTTTTTCCAGATTCTTTCTATTACTGACCATCAGAATGGACTTTCCTTTTGACTTCACATTTTGCTCAGCAGTTCTTAACATGCTTAGCAACTCTGGAAGACTTTTGTCCATGTCATTCATGTTGAAATTCAAGAAAAATTGACTAAAGCTCTCTGGAAACGATTGCAAGATCAAATCAATCGCAAGTTCCTTTCCAAGGGGAAACCATAACCTTTCAAGGTTCTCTACATACCCAATCATCTTGAGTACATGGGGACCTCCAGGGGTTCCCTCACCTAACTTGCTATTAAAAAAGGGCCTTTGAAACCTGAAATGTCTCATTTCTTGCCTGCTCTTGATAGAGCATCTTCAGATGTGCGATCATATCGAATGCTGACATGTTCTCAAGCTACTTTAGCAACTTTGAGTTCATGGTAGCTAGCATAAGGCAAGCGGTTTCATTGGCATCATCGACATGCTTCTTCTAAACATCTCTTTTTGCCTTAGGTGCAGAACTAGGAGGTTCCATTTCAGGAACAGGTGTCTCCAAGACATACAACTTCTTATCATGCTTGAGGATAATCCTCAAATTTCGGTGCCAATCCAAAAAATTTGTCCCAGAAAATTTTTCCTTATCAAGGATTGATCGCAAAATGTTGTTAGAGGTGTTTGTTCTCATGGTAATTTACAAGAAAAACATGAAAATATAATTATCATTAAAACAACATATTCAATTATCCCTTTAATCAAATATTCTCTCACTATTTTTAATCAAACCAAATGACCCTCATCATTTGATTCGAAAAATACCGTTGGAAGATTTTCTAGTGGGTCGAGATCCATATTCATTTTGTTTTAAGTCAGCGTTAGGTTGATTACACAAAACTAGGTTATTTAGGTATGAACTCATTCCAAATGTATCTCATATAATTCTCGAATATTTTCAGTTGGGTGAATAACTCTTTATTCTAATCCATCATATGAATCATTCCCAACTCTTACTTCTAAACATGAATAATCTTATTATAATTTGCTTATTTAAGTTTGACCCACTCTTTTAGCAATTGGATATTACATTTATCCCATCACACCTTACTAATATAGAACATGCACCTCACGTTAGGTGAAACCGACATTGTTTGATACTAGTCTTGATGAGTGCTAAAACTTGGAAAGCATAAACTTAATATTCCTTTTGAGGGAGTTTGATATTAGTTTAATCTCACCGGCTTAACATGCAAACACATGCATCATAATACATATAAAAAGATACAATTATGGCCCCTAGCGCAATTGTTCTCCCAAGCCAATGAGAGAACCTAATCTAACCTAATAACAATCTAAACTTCTCCAAGATAGATCTCCATGGTTGTCTTCCTTCAATCTTGTCTTCTTCCTTTTTCTTAATTATATTACATTACATAAAAGAATACTCATTTTACATACGAGGGAATAAGATGAAAAAAGAAGTTACATCAAGAGATTAAGAGAAAGGCGCGACACGCATGTCGTATTTTAAAATCCCAAAAACAAAATAAAGGAATCTAAGACCATAACTGATCACCATAAGACAACAATAATAAACACACTTTATTATTATTATTATTATTATTAATATTAATTTAAATTATGTTAATTAAATAAATTAAATTAATTTTTAACAATTGGTCAGGTAAAGTTATCTTTGATTTGTTGCCTTATTATAAAAGTATATCAAGTTATTTAAATAAAATAATAATAATAATTAATATTATACTAATTAAAGTAATTTGATAAAACCACGTGACTAATGTAACCGACTATTTTTCCACCACAGTACATAAGACAATGTTTGACTTATTTTTCATTACCGGCACATTGTCGTTACGTTACTGATTCCTACAACAACTTTCGTGATAACATATGTTGTAACTTTTCATGTTCATTTTAAATATAATAATAACTATTATTATTATTATATTATAAAAAAATAAAACTTATAATAATAACGATAATAATTATTATCATTATTATTATAATAAAATTTTGCAAATCTGATGCATATTTCTTGTGTCGCTACAAACCCAAATTTTATAACTCTTGACAATACAACTCTTGTATTGTCATAAAATCTAATGCAACATACGCATAATACAAAAATATGATGATCAATTATTCAATTAAAATGATCCAAATGTCATTACTTCACCATACAAATGTCAGATTTCGAAGCAGAATGAACACTGACCATTCATATGAAACACAATCATCACACTAATTGAATCAATGAAATTAAAGGTATATCAAATATACCGCCTTTGCATCCGAATTATCCATATCTTATATGAATTTGATCAATCAATTTTATGTAACTTATGGATGATCGATGTATCGCTGCTTCACCATATAGAAGTCGGATTCCAAAACATAGTCAACATTGAATCATCCATATCGTACACAACATGATGCCAAAAATTAATTTTCTTAATCATTTAATCCATTATGTGTTTTAATCGAATTAATACAGAAAGTACAGAAAATAAAATATCTATCAGATCGATGGTTTCATAAGTGGCTCTGATACCACTGAAGGAAAATAACGACTCAATATGCAGCAGAAATTAAAATTTTCCTTTAGTGATCCTTACGAATGGGCATGGTCAGTGATAAAAACTAATACCTCTTATGGAGATTTAGATCTTTGATGATATGATCACAAGCATTGATGAAGAATAACACCTCTACTCAGTCTACACGAACAAACAACCTTCAGTCTCAGTGCTAGCTACTACAAGTGAAAGCTTTGAGTGAGAGAGAGAAATATGGCCAAGGTTTCACAAACCCTAATTTCATCAAGTGAGAAAGCTTATGCACAAGGGTTGTATTTATAGAACAACTTGTATGGGCTGCAAGCTAAAAATCCCAACTTAAGTGATCCATATAATAATAATAATAATATTTTTATTATTATAATAACTTTTATTACGATAACTATTATTATAATAACTATTATTGTAATAAACATATTTTATCATTATTATATTTTATAACTATTATAAAATAATAATAATGATAATAATAATAATAATAATAATAATAATAACAATAATAATAATAACTTATTATATGAGATTCCATATTTAACTTAAGTACACTGTACCTTACGGTGTTCCATAATTCTCTCAAGTACACCGTACTTATAATGTTCCTTGTTTATTCTATCTCTCATCAATTTGTTCTTATGTGTGTGACCCTCTAGGTTCTCGTAACATTGACAATTATATTAAATCATACATTTAATATAATAAATAGTGAGCAATATCTAGCAATACATCACTGCTACCCAAGTCACGAAAATGTCATGTGATCTGACAAAACCTTTTCCGTGATAATGTTTGAATGTACATTTACCCTTTTTCCCCCATGTCTATATCGAACACAAGGCATAGACTGTGTAACCCTTATCCAGTTCAATATTGGGCACTTAGACATTTATCCTGTTACGCAGGATGGGTAAATTTCATCTAGGTCACTCATGTCCCTCAGCATGCTTTGTGAAGTACCCATAAACTGTCTTTATGGTCATCCAATTATGGATGATGTTTGATCAACAATAAATCACTTAACTCTAAATCTAGGGTCTATAGTGGTTTCAGGTCGAAGGGTGGTATACTCCACTTATCACCATGAGAATAACTTATGACACTTTGCATAACATTCTATGTAGTACTCTCATAGAGGGTCAATCCAATATAAATATTACTCCTAATATTCATACCTATATCAAGACTTGATAACTCCTTATCCATGATCCATGAGATGTGATCATCAGTCTATCTTTATAATTATCTCAACGCGTTAATGTTATACCACTTCACAATAAAGCTTGACTACATATACTTTAAGAATAATGTCCTTATATTTAATGGGATCTCATGATCAAATCACACTTAACATTTCATTAAACAGACTAACTACTCCAGGGACTTTATCATTTTGGAAAAACAAACATAATAAAGAAATGCCTTTTATTATTAATAAATAATTAGATACAAGTACCAAAGGTATTGGCCTCTATGGCTTACACCAATAAAAGATGCATGGAAAATTCTCATAACTACTCATGAAGTCACACATAAAGTCAAAATATCTAGACTTCAACTTCTCACCACAAAGTTTAAAAATCTCAGGATGAAAGATGATGAGCATATTCATGATTTTCACATGAGTATTCTTGACATTACAAATTCATCTAGTGCATTAGGAGAGAAGATGTCAGAATAAAAACTTGCCAGAAAAATCCTCAGGTCTCTGCCCAAGAAGTTTGACATAAAGGTCACAACCATAGAAGAATCCCAAGACATTTGCAACTCGAAACTTGTGAACTGGATATTAATGATAGATCATAAAAGAAGAATAAGAGCATAAGTTTTATCTTCAACACGGGTCGTGAATAGGATCAATATGACATGAAAACTAATGAGGGAATTTCTAATGCTATTGTGCTCATTGGGAGGCAATTCAATAAGGTACTGATGACAATGGATAGGCAGTCAAGACAAAATGTCAAGAACATGTCGTTCGACATCAATAAGAATAGTGAGTTTCAAAGGAAGGAAAGGACATAGGAGAAGCCTAATTAAGGTAGATGTGTTCATTGTCATGAATGTGAAGGCTTTGGTCACATTAGGTCAAAATGTCCAATTACCTTAAGAAACAAAAGAAGGGGTTCTCTGCTTTCTGGTCTGATGATGATGAGTCTAAAGGTGAACCTGATGGTGAAACTGCTAAGCATGTTACTGCCTTCACTGGTAGATGTGAATACGGATAAGAATATTATTATGAGGATGCCTCTTATGAAGAATTGGCAGCTTCCTACAAAGAGCTTTGTGTCATAAGTGAATAAGTTTGTAAGACAATAGAAAAGCATAAGAGAATCATGGTTCAAATATAGGCTGAAAAAGAGAAATTGTCATCTACTGTCTCCGATCTTCAAAATGAGGTAACCTTACTGAATTCTAAACTTGAAAATATGACCAAATCAGTAAGTATGTTGAACAATGGGTCTGATATGTTAGATGAAATTCTTCAAGTTGGAAAAGGGGTTAGAAACTAAATAGGTATAGGTTTCGATTACCAATCTCTTATAGGAAAAACCTCAGTGATAAAATTTCTTCATCCAGAAAGGAATTATGAGCACATGATGTCCGACCACATGTTACCACATCCTACCAGACAATAAGAAAATCAAACTAAAGTCAAGTTTTTGCCTTGGAAATGTCATTATTTTGGTAATTATGGATATTTAAAGCCTTTTTGTTACAAGTTATATGGTTAACCAAATCATGCAACATATCCTAGGGCTAATCATATGGTGATTAAAACTAGAAATAAGTGGAAACTTAAGGTTATTGATACTTGTCTTATAGCCCATACTTCTTTTAGAGCTTCATCTAGAGAAGACAGGTGCTTTGACAGTGAATCTTCTAGAAATATAACAGGAGTCAAGAATTACTTTGTGGAAATTAAGCCTTATGCCACAAGTTTTGTTACTTTTAGTGGTGGATATAAAGGTGTAATTAGGAGAGTGGTAAAGTTAGTGCGTATTCAACTTCCTAGACTAAATGATGTTCTTCTTGTGAAATGAGTGACTCCAAATCTTATTAGTATCAGTCAATTGTATGATCAAGGCTTAAATGTAAATTTTACTAAATCATAATGTTTGATTACCAATGAGAAAGATGATGTTTTGACGAGGGGAATTAGGTCTAAAGACAATTGTTACTTATGGGCACCTCTAGAAACTACCTACTCTTCCACATGTTTAATGGCCAAGGAGTATGAAGAAGAATATATCTAGAGAAGCTATTAGAGGCCTTCCAAAGCTCAAAATTGAGGAGGGTAAGGTCTGTGGTGAGTGCCAAATTGGGAATCAAATCAAGATGTCACACCCGAAGTTACAACATCATACTACTTCCAAAGTGCTAGAACTTATTCATATGGATTTAATAGGACCAATACAGGTTGAAAGTCTTTGTGGAAAGAGGTATGTCTATGTGGTTGTTGATGATTTTTCAAGGTTTACTTTGGTGAAATATATCAAAGAAAAATCAGACACTTTTGAGGTTTTCAAAGATTTGTGTCAACCCCTTCAAAGAGAGAAGGATAGTGTGATTGTTAGAATCAGAAGTGACCATGGAAAGGAATTTGAGAATGCCAATTTTTTTGAATTTTTTTCTTCTAAAGGTATTAGTCGTCTCCCATCTTGCCTCTTAAAAATGGAGTTGTAGAACGCAAGAACAAAACCTTACAAGAATCAGCTAGAGTCACACTACATGCTAAAAAACTTCCTTATCATTTTTGGGTTGAAGCCATGAACATTGCTTGCTGTATTCAAAATCATGTTACTCTGAGAGCAGGTACATCACCCACGCTTTATGAATTATCGAAAGGGAGGAAATATATTGTTAAATACTTTCATGTTTTTGGGAGTAAATGTTTTTTGGTTAAGCCAATCTTTGTTTATTTGTGTATGTGTTATTATTTGTTATATATTATTTGTTTTATATATGTTTGTCTAGATTTTTCTGGTGTTCAGGATGCTTGGTGATTTCTTATAAGTCCTCTACCCGAACTTGGGAAAACTTAAGATAGGACGGGTGGTATAATCATGTTAACTTTGAGGGAGGAATCCCAAAAAAAGGAGACATGAGATCCCCCACTCAGTGGAGGCCCCTTTGACTGTAGAATTTGTTTACCGAGCAATCGGGAAGATGTGTTGGTTTTGACTTGGGAGCCTAAGAAGCTGGAGACCGTAGAACCCTTAACTCATCTTATCCTTTTAGGTGTAGTGCAGAGACTATGACAAAGCAATCCAGAAGTGTTTGTCACGTAATGCTACACTTGGACGAGTTTTTCCTGAGAATATTGCTAATTACCAAGCTAATCGGGACATTGGCAATATCTGAAGGAAGAATGTAGACTCTGGGAACTTTTTAGAACCTTGTTCAGTAAGTGATAAAACATTAGTCCTTACCTTGTGGGTAGTACCTTTGACTTCATGCCTGTGACGTCAAACCTATGAACCCCCATGTTTATGATCTTGTGTGTGATTGTGGCATCATGCATTCATGTATCCATGAGCATTCTTTAAACAATTGATTCAAGGAACTTAAGGTTGACTTTTGAAAATATCTCAGGTACTTTTTTGACCATGGATTTTGGAAGTAGAAAGACTCGGAAGTACATTTTCAAGGATCTTAAGATAGAGGGACTAATGAGTTTGATTCCTAAGATTGAGAGTTCCACAGATTTCCGAAAGAAGTTTGGAGACATCGTGCCTCTTATGAAGCTCAATATGAAAGAGGGTATTATTTCTACATTGGTCCAATTCTATGATCCGTTGTTCCAGTGTTTTAATTTTCCTAATTATCTGTTGATGCCAACATTGGAAGAATATTCTTATTTACTCGGTTTACCTGTTACTGATTGTGTTCCTTTCACCGGCTTAGACGGAGATCCCAAATCTCATGAGATTTACATCTTAACTCACTTAAGGAAGTATGGTATTGAGGCTAACATGATTACCAAAGGAGGAATCAGGGGTTTCCCTGCTCAATTTCTATTGGAGAAAGCTCGTTATTTCGCCAACATGAAGAGTACATATGCTTTCGAGGCCATCTTTGCTTTGTTAGCCTATGGGTTGTTCTTGTTTCCTAACATCGACAAATTTGTGGATGATAATTCCATTAGGATCTTTCTAATTTGGAACCCAGTCCCTACACTACTAGGAGATAATTATTATTCCATCCATCTTTCGAATTTCTATCAGAGATGGATGGTTATCTGTTGCACACCGTTGTTATATTAGTGGTTTATTTGTCACTTACCTCGGTCTGTTGCTTTTTGGGATATCAATAAGTAACCGCGTTGGGCCCAAAAGATTATTGCTTTCACTCAGTCTAACATTGATTGGTATCATTAAGCTTATTATGATGTGGAGATTATTGATAGTTGTCGTTGTTTCCCCAATGTACCTCTTCTTGTTACAAAGGGAGGAATTAACTAGAATCTCATTCTTGCGCATTGTCAGCTTGGATATCTGATGCAAGACAAGCCAAACATCACTCATCTTAGTAGTTTCTTTCTCAAAGAAGGATAATATCACAAGGCAACTAAGGAAGCAATTGAAAAGTCTTGGCGTCATATTCATAGGAAGGGTAGAAAATATTTGGGACCAAGAGGAGCTATGTTTCCTTAGAGCCTCATCTCCTTTGGGTATAAGCAAGGGAAATTGAACTGGAGATGCCTTATTCTCGTGAAGAACCTATATCTGATATGCGTATGAGGACTACTCTTTCTCTCTTAGATGATGTGGAAGAACTTTAGCTTGCGTTAGTTAGGATGCAGCAAGAGAAGGAAGCATGGAAGAATAATTACCATACTTTGGAGGTGTCCTACTCAAGAAAATTGAAAGAGAAAGATGACTTGATTGAGATTATTGAGAGTCGTGTTGTGGAGATGATGGAGAAGCAAGATGATTCATTTTCCTCTAGAGCTCAGCCAAGTTGCGGTCACCCATCTTTTGATACTGGTGGATGGAAAGAAATCACCGACAAGTACACAGAAGAGAACAAGCAGTTGAAGTCCCAGATTGCAAGACTCATGGGAAAGCTTCAGTGTGTAGAGATATTTTCATCATCTTTGTCTCCTTGGGATTTTTAGATTCTATCTTTATTCACTTGTACTTAGGATTATTGAAACTTGTACTAAAAGTTGTAATCCATTCCAAAGTTATTATTAAAACAAGATTTTTTCAATACTTCAATATTTGCAATTGTTTATAATTCTTTGAGTTCCTTGAATAAACATAATAAATCATGTGAATTGCATATCATGCATCATTTTGCACATATTTTATGCATTCCTATCTTTCACATGTGTCTTACTTGTTTCTTGCACTTCCTTCAATCAACAAGCTGTCTCATCACCACAATACTCGGGCTAATTCTAGAAATAAGATGGAAAACCTTGAACAAGAGAATAGTGAGCTGCACGAAGAAGTTAATGCTTTGAGAGCTGGTATGGCCAACCTGACCTCTTTGGTAGAATCGTTGGTGGCTGCTCAGAATCAGCCACCACCTCCTCATCCTCAGTCTCCTCATGCTACTCAATCACAACAAACAACTGTTATTTCAGAGATTCTGCCAATTCCCATCTCTGTTACTCCAGTTACTTCCACTTAATACCGTATTCCTCGCGGTTACCCATGGGGAATGCCCACTACGCCAAAAAAGACCTACGAAAGCGCTTTTTTTGGCCTTTAAAAGCGCTTAAAAGCGCTTTCTAAGGTGGCGCTGCTAAAGGTTTTAGCAGCGCTTTTTTTTTGGAGAAAAGCGCTCTCATAGGTCTACTTATGACAGCGCTTTTTCTAAAAAGCGCTCTCTTAAGTACCCTTATGGCATCGCTTTTTCCAAAAAGCGCTCTCTTAAGTAGGCTTTTGGCAGCGCTTTTTCTAAAAAGCGCTCTCTTAAGTAGGCTTTTGGCAGCGCTTTTTTATGAAAAAGCGCTTTCATTGGTGGCGCTTTTTTTGGAAAAAAGCTTCCATAGGTTGTCTTTTAGCAGCGCTTTTTCTTGGAAAAGCGCTGTCATAGGTCTACCTATGAAAGCGCTTTATGTGAAAAAGCGCTTTCATAGGTCTACCTATGAAAGCGCTTTTCTCCAAAAAGCGCTTTCATAGGGTGTTTTTTTTAGAGGTATTATTTATATCATTCATATACCTGCATTGTTTGCCATAACCTGTAATTCATATATAGCGGTAATGCATTGTAATTCCGATACCCCGTTCTCGTACTCTTTCGACAATCGATTGGAATACAACCGTGTCTTATCCATGGTTTACGGTTTCTGAGTCAAAACCAATACTCAATATAACAAAACCAATACTCAATACTTTTCACTAAATTCATTTTATTCTATCAACTACTTTAGTACACAAGTATAACACAAGAAACCATAAACAAGAAACTATCATTGCTCAAAATCAATCATAAATTATGTTTGTATCTCAAATTATATATAAACCATTGTTATCTGTATTCTAACTCAAAGTCAGTATTACAAAATCAATTCTAACAACAACTAAACCAGTCCTTATATTATTCTCTGCTCAATAAAATATTGACACAACTCCTCTTTGGTTTCTTCCAACTGAAGTTTCGTGTAATATGCACATTTGTACTCATCGAAGTACTACATAAGAAAACATAATATGCATGATTTAGTTAAAAGTAAAAAATTATATGGAATATCCGAGAAATAATAAAACAAATTCTAAGTTATAAATTCATACCGTGACTGGAATCTCTATTTGATTCAGTTGAATGATTTCTTTGATAAACCGCATAACAAAGTATCCGCAATCTATACCGTTTTGTTGTTGAGGACACTACATAGAAAAACAAATAAGAATATATAGTTGTATTGTTTTATCAAATAGCGTAAATATTATAATCAAAATAGTGGAAATTAATATACCTGCACTTTGATCCAATTAATGTTGTTTGCTTTAGACCGTCGTATCCGAGCTTCTCTTTGACACCGGAATACTTGTATCACTCTAACAAAATTAAAAATATATATTTAGAACAATGTCACAGAAATAATTAAATACATAAATACACATAAATATTTAGAATAATCTCACTTACGTATCAATCATTAACTTCATATCCGGATAATTGGTCCAATCACCGTCAACCGAATTCAGATAATAGACCACTTCTTTTACCGGATCGATAGCAACCAACAACCAGTGACGTCTATAAATTAAAACAACAGTTTAGAATAAATTTTTCTACGCAAAAATTACAAATATTAAAATGAATTTAGAATGAAAATCTAACCCTGTAGGAATAGTATTATACGCCCAAAGATATAAGCTTTCTGTACTGCCAGTTGCCATGAATCTTTCGACTAAGTGATCTCTTACTGAATCCGGTTCCCTACCAATTGTCGCTCCGCTGACACGGGAGGAAGACACAAAATGGAATCTGTTTGACAATTGATTCCCGCGCATCAATTTGTCATATAACAGCCTTAAATAGAAACATAATTAATATTAGAGTATATTCATTGAAAATGTTTAAAAAAGATTTCAGCTAATTACATAATATAAAGATGGGGTTACCGGATGTATGCGTGCATAATACTGACACCCAATTCTTTATGACGGAAAATTTGTTCCACGTCCTCATGTCCAATTATTTCTGTGCAAGGAAAACCAAAAATACCTTGATCCATATCAATTTGACGAATACCACCATCCATCAAATTTGTTGTTCCCACTATTGTTTCCAGACACTGCCGGTATCGAGGGAAAAATCTAGTAGGCACCCTTTTCTTGGGCGGTACGCCAACGATTTTCTGGCTCACTTGTTGTGACCCATGAAAAGGTACCTAAAAATCATATAAACTCGGTTAAATTATAAAATTATGCAGTTTTTTATTCGGATCATATAATTAACACTTTAAACGTACCTCTTTTGGTGATACGTCAGACTCGTCGTGCCGCAAAATCCCTTTACCCTTAGATGCGGGTGTTGTAGGAGTCTATAATTACCGTAGAAATAACTAAGGTCAGAACTGACAGTTGAAGACTTAAAGATTCATAATTATTTTCAACATACCTGATCATCTATGAAAATGAGGTCGGATGGCCATGCAACAAAAGATCCAATTGCATCTCGCAGCAATGTGGTCTCAGTAACAATATCAGGTACCGGCAACAATGCATCCATATCTAAAGCAATGTCAACCGATACTTTCATGTGACCATCCAGAAGCGGTCTATTATGAAGTAAATCTCCCGAACTGTTATGGACTTTTCCCTTGCCAACTAGTCGATAAGTCGGTGACGATAGGTAGAGCTGGCAAGATGAAATGCCCTAAACCAATAATAACCGTTAGAAGTGACTAAAAATATTCTATAGTAATAACGGATATATATTGAAAATTACCTAGGGAAATTTATGCTGAAAGTTGATACTAGCTTTGTCACTAGTTTCTTTCAAGTGTGAACTGCTCTTTTCCGCCATATATCTCTCTTTATCCTTCTGCAATTCACGAACTTGAGCTTGTAAATCCTGCAATGTTTGCATCACTTCTGCATTGCTAGGATTTCTTCTCCTTGGATGCTTATACAAAGAGGTTGGAGTCACACCATGACCTTTACCCCTCACCCGACCCGGATACTCAGCAATATTTAGTGCTCGACTATGTACGCTCCTGGTATCGTGAGGATCCTCACCTGGGGATACCGATTGGGACAAGGTCTCCTGTAATTCAATTACATATAAAAAATTATTAGTGGAGATAAAAAATTACTTAAATATTAATAAACATTAATTGATTTAACTAAAGACACAATCTTATACTTACACATTCATCATACACATGTTGAATATCGGGATTAAAAGCTTGATCCTTGCCCACACGGGCTTCCTTCCACAACAAATGTGTCGGTAGTGATGTTGCGTCACTTTTCGTCTCTTCTAACTACACAATGACGGAGGTCTTAAGATCATCAACTATATAACACATTGAGAGAATTAATAATATCGTAGAGTTTATATTTACTTACAATTTTTTCCTCTAAGCGAGCATATCCCAAATGCCCTTTTTTGTATGGATATGCGGGTTTTCACGCTCTCTCGCGATTTATAGCACTCACTTTCTTGAAATTCTCATCTCTTCTTTAGCCTACGAAACCAACCCATTCTTCAGGTGTAATGAAGTTCTCATACTTCTTTGGACGTTCCGGATCCTCTTCAAGAAAATTTCCTTCATCATCTTTAAGATACTTGTTGGTTAAAAATGTTCTCCACCCTCTGTGTCTTTTTCCAGCCAAACCCATTATATAC
Source organism: Vicia faba (assembly GCA_948472305.1). Lineage (NCBI taxonomy): Eukaryota > Viridiplantae > Streptophyta > Magnoliopsida > Fabales > Fabaceae > Vicia > Vicia faba. Next base: position 781,267,698 of record OX451741.1, on the reverse strand, counting down.
TTTTTACGGGTATCTTCAATGTTAAAAGACCTCTACAAAAAAACATACGCATAAAGTGTGTTAGTAAAAGAAATTTAAACACATATTATCGTCAAGATAAAGCAAATAATAAAAACCATATATGTACCTTTATCTCAGTCCAAACTTTCTCCTTAGCCTCATCCAACTCTCCTCTTTTCCATCTAGGAGTGGTGATCGGAATGTGTATACGAACAAGCGTACCAATGTAGCTTGTCAACTTTTCAGCATTAGACCCAATTAATTGGTCATTATCATCCCATTCTACATTATAGGTTACTCCTCTATCTCTATCACGTATGATTCCCCTCATAATAGTAATACCTCGTGTAATATCTTTTTCTGAAGTATTTTCTTGAGTATTTTCAGGAGCATTTTCAGGAGCATTTGCATTATCTTAATTACTAGCCATTTGACCTGTAATAATGAAAAAAAAAACATGAAATGTCAAATAAAAATGAAATGACAAATATAAAAAAGAAATGACAAATAAAAATGAAATGGCAAATTAAAATGAAATGACAAATATAAATGAAATAGCAAATAAAAATGAAATGACAAATATAAAAATGAAATGACAAATAAAAATGAAATGGCAAATTAAAATGAAATGACAAATATAAAAAAGAAATGACAAATAAAAATGAAATGGCAAATTAGAATGAAATGACAAATATAAATGAAATAGCAAATAAAAATGAAATGACAAATATAAAAATGAAATGACAAATTAAAATGAAATGACAAATATAAAAATGAAATGGCAAGTTATATATACTATTACCCTTTTCACTAAGGTCTCTTTCTTTTCTTGGTAGGAATGTGTTCTACTCGTCTCTTAACAACGCGGACAGTTGGATTGATCCAAATACCCTCATTATGATCGTTTCTAATACATGATTCATTATCATTTTGATCAGTTATGGTTAAAGATTCAATGTTAACACCAATATCACTTTGATCTCCAATGCTTTCATCAATTACTTTGTTAGATAGTAGCACTATAGACCATTTCGTACTTGTCGGATCATTGACATAGAACACTTGTTTAGCTTGAGAGGCTAGAATGAAAGGCTCATCTTTGTACCCCACCCTATTAAGATCCACTTGCAAAAAACCTGACTTATCCATTCGTATGCCATTATTATTTTCAACCCACTTGCAACCAAATATAGGAATCTGAAACTTCTCGTAATCAAACATCCAAATGCGCTCGATAACCCCAAAATATGACAGGTTTGCAAATTTTGGGTTTAAGTCCTTCACACTTGATATATGCATTGCTTCAGCGATCAAGGTGACACCACTATTTTGCATAGTACTTTTGTCATCCTGTTCTTTGGTATAAAATGTGTATCCATTAATTGCATATGCGCTATAAGAAAACACAATTAAACTTGGACCGTATGCTAAACATCTCAATCTTTCTGTTACTGAATCATGATATGAACGATACTTTGAATAAATATGTTCCTTAAACCATGGTATGAAACTTCGATTGTGCTCTCGTACAATCCAATTCTCATTTCTATTCGGATTTAAACCTCGAAGAACACCCTTGTGAATTTCAACATACGGCTCAACTTCAAGCTCATTATGCAGAACATACAAATGCACTTGATCCCGTTCGACCATTGATACTGTCACAACTTTATTTCCAATTAGCTTCTTACCTTCTTTTTTTTCAACAATGTGAGATTTGGGGAGTCCAATTGATTGAACATTTGACAGATATTCAGTACAAAACTCAATCGCTTCTTCAACAATATATCGTTCAGCAATACAACCCTCTGGTCGACTTCGGTTTTTCACATACCCTTTTAATATTTTCATATAACGTTCAGTAGGGTACATCCATCTCATATAAGCTGGTCCGCACAGTTGTGTCTCTTTGACAAGATGAACGACGAGATGAACCATTATGTCAAAAAACGAGGGAGGGAAATACATTTCAAGATCACACAAAGTAACAACTATTTTTTTTTGCAATGTTGGTAAGATCTCAGGATCGATCACCTTGCTGCAAATTGACTTGAAGAAAAAACACAGTTTAGTTATTGCGCTTCTTACTTTTTCTGGAAGAATAGAACGTATACCTATCGGTAGAAAATGTTCCATTATAACATGGCAATCATGCGTCTTTAAACTCTTTAACTTGAGGTCTTGCATAGACACAAGTCTCTTAATATCTGATGAGTAGCCTTCTGGAACTTTAACCTCACTTAGGAACTTACACAATATTTTTTTCTCCTTTCTGGATAGAGTGTAAACAGCAGGTGGTAGATATGTTCGTGTTCCTTTTTTCATGGGTCCCAATTCAGTTATTATTCCCATCTCTACCATATCCTCCCTTGCTTTAAGACCATCCTTAGACTTCCCTTTTATATTGAGTAACGTACCAATAACACTATCAAATACATTTTTTTCAATATGCATAACATCAAGAAAATGTCTTACGTACAAAGATTTCCAATATGGCAATTCAAAAAAAATCGACCTCTTCTTCCACCCACCTGTAACAACTTTATGTGCAAAAGGCTTGCCAAACTGAATACTCACATCTTTCACCTTTTCAAATAATTGATCACCTATCAATCCAGGCGGAGCTCTACGTTGTTCGGTATCTCCGTTGAACGCTTTTCTCCATCCACGATATTGATGTTTAGAATTTAAGAATCTACGATGACCGAGAAAGACATTCTTCTGACAAAGTTTCAATCGCATCGTATCGGTTCCATCTTCACAGATAGGACACGCTTTTTCACCTTTAATGTTATACCCGGATAGATTTTCGTAGGCTGGAAAATCGTTAATTGTTCCAAACAACATCGCCCTCAAGTTGAAACTTTCTTTCCTATACCCATCATAAACCTCCACACCGTTCTCCCACAAAATCTTCAAATCTTCGATTAAAGGTTCCAAATATACGTCTATGTCATTTCCTGGTTGTTTAGGCCCAGAAATTAACATAGATAACATCATGTACTTACGCTTCATACATAGCCAAGGAGGTAGGTTATAAATCATAAGAATTACAGGCCATGTGCTATGCGAGATACTTTGAATACCGTGTAGGTTCATTCCATCAGTAGACAATGCCAAGCGAAGGTTTCTTGCGTCTTTTCCAAATTCAGGATAATCATTATCAATTTTCATCCACTGTGGTGAATCTTCCGGATGTCGAAACTTTCCATCAACAATTCTTTCATCTGCATGCCAAGTTAAATGTCTTGAATCGGTTTCACTACGATACATCCGTCTAAAACTCGGAATTATAGGAAAATACCATAAGACTTTTGCCGGAGACAACTTTTTCTTATATCGAGGGGCACCGCATTTAGGACACTCATTTAACGATGCATACTCGTTTCGAAACAAAACGCAATCTTTTGGACAGGCATGTATCTTGTCATAGCTCATGCCAATAGAGTACAACATCTTTTTGACCTCATACGTTCGATTGGGGAGAACATTATCCTCTGGTAGCATATCTTTCATAAGGGCTAATAACTCTGAAACTTTTATCCGACCATCCATTGCCCGCCTTTAAGTTGTACAACTTTAATACCGCAGACAATCTTGTGAATTTTGTACAACCATTATACAACGGTTTCTCTGCATCGCTTACCAACCTCTCGAACATTTTGGGACAATCATTAAGATCTTCTTCAAGCGCTTCTGCAATCTCTTCAACTCGATCATAATCGTATGTATCTGTGCCATTGTCGTTTGAAGCATAGGTCCTATTATCCCCCGATTCATCATTCCCATCACTTTTCTCACCATGCATATTCCAACATGTATAACTTCTATCAATTCCATACCGTATTAGATGCGATGCCAACTGAACCGCGTCAACCCGATTCCCATAACAGCAACACAAACAAGGACATGTCATTCGACCGGGGTCTTCGGCGTGCGCAACAACAAACTTAACGAATTCCGATACCCCGTTCTCGTACTCTTTCGATAATCGATTGGAATACATCCATGTCTTATCCATGGTTTACGATTTCTGAGTCAATCTAAGCTAAACAAAAACTTAACTTAATCAATTTGTCGAACACTTGGTGTGAAATCAATTTTAATCAGATTTTTCTTTGGTTTTGTTGATATGAAAAATAAATTGCAATTTTATAGATTATAATCAACTCAACAAAAAATTGTTTAAAATATTATTGATAAGAAAATTATCTCAATATGTTGATTGCACAATCAATGAATTCACAATTTACAATAAAAATGAGTGAAAGAGAAGGAGAGATAAATTTGTTTAAGGAGTTCTCCTATCGATCTAAGGGCACACCTTCCCTTAATTTCAATGAAATTGAGATAATAACTTAAATGAAATTTCTACGACGATTTTTGCGGCCGTAAGAGCCAACCGTCGTCAATTTTTTGGTTATGTAAAGGCAAAATATATAGAATCCCTTTGGTGGAAGGTACAAGTCACATTTCATGTCTTATGGCGGTCATAAGAACCGACCTCGCTCAAATTCCACGATCGTTCTCCACTAGCCACCATGTTCCTATATACCCATTTTCCAATTTACGCGGCTATGTTTTCCAAATTCTATCGCGTTTTCATTTTATTTCAGAATCGTAAACCCTTGTACTTTTTCCATCCAAACTGAACCGTATTCCATTTTCCTAACCTAAAATTGCAAAAATTTCTTGATCTATCTAATAATATCAAATCTGCAGAATCATTTTTCTCTCACATCTCATGTACAAAGAAATTCAGTGAAGGTAAAAAGATGCAACTTTATTATATTAATTCATTGACAAGGTAAAAAGATTTTATACAATAATATCTTTCATAGATGCAACTATATTGTATTAATTCATAAAACCTCTACAATATCTCTATGATTTGATTTAATGCCCATGGAATCATTTGTTGATTATGTTTGTGTTGCGTTAGTATAAAATTGGTAACTTTCCTAAGTGTCTAATCAATTGAAGAAAATATTTTGTATAGATTGAAAAGAAGAAACAATCACCTGACGGTTCTCTTGTTTTCCGATGATTTGACACGTTTGAGTTCTCCGGTGAGATATGTTGCTCTGAATCGGAAGGTCCTGAAGAAGTTAAAGAAACCGATTAATTTCCAAAACACATTAAACAAACATCAAGTTGTCCCATTTGTTCAAACTGCTATTGTTTCTACAACTCCTATGGTGCATGCTACTCCTGTAGCTAATAATGAGATTCATCATGTTGCACCTCCTACAATGAATGTTATTCCTATTATTAATCATGAAGTTTATCATCCTGCTACTCCATAAAGTGATAGTTTGGGTTTTTATGACCGAATGGATGACTTTAAAGATCCATTCAATGAAATTCATAAATAAGTAAAGGCTCTCTGAGGGAAAGAGTTATTCGGACAAAATGTTAGTGACTTCTACTTGGTTCCTAATGTGAAAGTGCCAACAAATTTTAAGGTGCCAAAATTTGAGAAGTACAAGGGAAGTTCTTGTCCCTGTGACCACCTGGTGATGTATATCAGAAGGATGTCCACTCATACTGATGACCAACACTTGCTTATTCATTTCTTCGAGGATAGTTTAACCGGTGCTGCCTTGAAATGGTATATGGGATTGGACAATAGCAACATCTGCACATTCAATGACTTGGGTGAAGCTTTCATCAAGCAGTATAAGTACAACATGTTTATGGCACCTGACCATGACCAATTGAGAGTGATGGCTCAGAATGATAAGGAATCCTTTAAAGAGTATGCGCAACGTTGGTGCGAGGTTGCTGCCCAAGTGGTACCCCCGATGGGAGAGCAAGAAATGACTAAGGTCTTCCTAAAAACCCTTGGTTCATTTTACAATGAAAGAATGGTGGCGAGTGCCCCAAGTTTGGGTATTCGTTTAGAGGAATATGGTTTATGGTTGCCGCGACGAATTCTAGAATTTTGATGTAACCTATATGGATGATGATCTGGTACAGCTGCACACCATATTTTGTCACATGGAGGGCCAGGAGGTACATCATTATTGGTCCTGTCAGATCTGCTGCAGGGATTCCCGTGGTTGTTCTGTTGTAAGAAGAGGTGTTCAATTGTTGTTACATAATGGTACTATCAGAGTCACAAACAACAAATATGATTATAATGGAGTTAATATGATTGAAGACTACTATGTTAAGGCCTTGTTTGATGATGAATATGTATCTGCCAATGAGTTATTTTCTTATGATGAAGGTATGTTTTCTGATAACGATTATGCGATTCCTGAGTATGCTGAAGAAGTAGGGGTGAATGTTATTGTGGCATATTTTAGTGTTCCCACTCCTTTAGAGATTGTGTACCACACCAAACCCATTGTTGCTCCCGTAGTTATCTGTCTGCCTTGTCCTGTCCCATATGAATCAGACAAAGCTATGCCTTATAAGTACAATGCAACTATCCTGGAAGATGGTGTGGAAATTCCTATCCAACCTTTGTCCCATGTGGAGAATATTGCTAATGCTAGTTGGGTAACTGGAAGTGGTGGTGTCTTTGCCCATACCTTTCGAGGAGATGTTGATTCTGGTAAGAAGGTTGTTGAGAATGCTGAACCTAAGAAAGTTGTAGGAGAATCTAGTGGAGCCGCCTTGGAAAAGGATGTTGATAATCTGTTGAAAATCATTAATATGAGCAATTACAAGATTGTGGATTAGTTGTTGCAAACTCTGTCTAAGATTTCTATTTTAGCCTTTTTGATGAACTCTCATGCTCATCGAGAATCCCTGATGAGGGTGTTACATCAGGATTTTATTGAAAGTGATATGTATTTAGATCAGTCCAACAATGTTGTGGGGAATATTACATCTTGTAACAATCTGAGCTTTTGTGATAGCGAGTTGCCTAATGATGGGAGAAACCATAACCTGGATCTGCATATATCTTTGAATTGTAAGAATGAATCTTTATGAAATGTGCTGACAGACAATGGATCTTCTTTGAATGTCATACCTAGAAGCACTCTCATGAAGCTTAAGTACCAAGGGACTCCTATGCACCCTAGTGGCATTATAGTGAAAGCTTTTGATGGTTCGAGAAAATCTGTCACTAAAGAGGTAGATTTACCTATTCACATAGGTCCATAATTATTCCAAATCACCTTCCAGGTTATGGATATTGTCTCAGCATATAGCTGTTTATTGGGACGACCCTGGATCCATGAAGCATGAGCTGTTACTTCCACCTTCAATCAGAAGCTGAAATTTGTTCGTGAAGGAAAGGTAGTCATTGTGAATGGTGAGCAAGCTCTGTTGATATCTCATTTGTCTTCCTTTAGCAATGTAGAAGCTGATGAAGCCGTTGTTGGAACTCAGTTCTAAGATTTTTCTATTGATAATATAAGGAAGAATGAAGATTCTATCATCTCATTTAAGGAATGCTAACAGGTAGTGCAGAAGGGTCCTAATAAGGTGTAGGGGAAGGTAATTAATCCACCTATGAATATGAATGGGATTGGTTTAGGTTTATCCGTGAAGAATGAAGTTGTGAATTTGATGTCTGCTTTGAGTAAATATCAAGACATCTTTCATAGTGCATGATATCTCCATGCGACTACTCCCGAGACCAATGTTATTCTCGAAGATGAGTTAGAACAGGAGATGCCAAATTTTGTGACACATGGAGTCAGAATCCAGAATTAGATCACTGTTGATGTTCCTTCTTGCATTCACATTTCAAAGTAATTTTTTTTTGTCTGTCTTTTCAAAAATCTTTCACTCTACCCAAGGTGAAAGTAATGATGTTGTATGGGCGTGTCTGTTGTTTTGAATCTTAAAATCATTAATAAAAGTTGTTTTTGATTTCTAAATTTGTGTATTTATTTTCCATTTTTTCTTGGAAAATGGTAATCAGAAAAAACCTTTTGAAATAAATATAAACCGTAAATAAATTTGCGTAATCACTTGTTACATGTCTCAATTTCTAAAATCAATCATAAATCTTATGTGTAGATTAATTAAAAAACACGTTGAGTGCAATGACCCTACACCCTCTCCCATCTTTGAATATCCTGTGTATGTGGCTGAAGAAGAAGAATATGATGAAATACCATAAGAGGTTTCATGGTTGCTTGAGCGCGAGGAAAATACCATTCAACAATATAAAGAGCCGCTGAAGACCATTAACTTGGTTTTAGAGGAAGATTTGAAAAAAGTCAAGATTAAGGCACTTCTTCATCCCAATGTGAAGAGTGGGTTGATTGAGTTGCTAAAAGAGTATGTGGATATCTTTGCTTGGACTTATCAAGACATGCCTGGTTTGGACACCGATATTATGGAACATTATTTGCCGCTAAATCCAGAATGTCCACCAATCAAGTAGAAGTTCCGGAGAACTCGTCCTGACATGGCAGTGAAGATTAAAGAAGATGTTTTGAAGCAGATAAATGCGGTTTTTCTTGTAACATCGGTGTATCTGAAGTGGATTTCAATTATTGTTCCAGTACTAAAGAAAGACAGAGAAGTCTGCATGTGCATTGATTATAGAGATTTAAACAAAGTAAGTTCAAAAGATAGCTTTCCATTACCACATATTGATATGTTGGTTGATAGCACAAAAAAATTCAAGGTGTTTTCATTCATGGGTGGATTTTCCGGATACAATCAAATTAGGATGGCTCTTGAGGACATGGAAAAAGCAAAGTTTATCACACCCCGGGGAACATTCTGTTACAGTGTGATGCCTTTCGGGAATAAGAACGCTGGTGCAACGTACCAGAGGACAATGGTAACCCTATTCCATGATCTGATGCATAATGAAATTAAAGTATATGTTGATGATATGATCACCAAATCTAAGACTGACGAAGGGAATATAGAAAACTTGTAAAATTGTTTCAGTGTTTGAGGAAGTATCGTCTCTGCTTGAATCCAAATAAGTGTATTTTTGGTGTTCGCTCAGGAAAGTTGTTAGATTTCATTATCATGCAAAAAGGAATTGAAGTTGATCCTGATAAAGTTAAGGCAATTCGAGAAATGCTCGCACAAGGAACTGATAAGCAAGTTAGAGGTTGTAGCGGTATAAATGTTGAGACTAAGCCATTGGATTGACTTGACTCGCACAAATCAAAAATAAAAACCGTCACTGCACTTTATTGTTTCCAAAGGAATGGGAAAAGAGCGAATAACCCAAAAGAGAGGGAGAGAATCTATGTTCGGGGGTTGGTTATGCAAAGGGAAGTATTAGCACCCTAAACATCTTCGTACTTCGTAGGAACCACTTTGAAAATTTGTGTATTTTGGCTATAAAAGTTGTACATAAAAAATGGATTGTGGGGATGGGAAAAGAAGTATTATTTATAATTTTCACCTGCCGCGGTTGTGAACCTTTAGTGCCTACGTACCACCTTCCGTGCAATAGGGGATTAGGGTACTCATAGGTCACCTTTAAAAATTTCAAAACACAAGTGTATTGGTTAATTTTAAGAGATGAGACATCATCGTCTTATCCGAGTGGAAGGACATACTTACTACCCATAATTATGAGAAAGGAGAATCTACGTCATCTCAAAGTGGAGGATATAGCTTGGAGTTAAAAATCAACAAAGCCTTGCTCAACCCCCAAGTGGAAAATATCTCACTTCACTATATATCGTAGAAGTATAATAGCTTGCATCACTACAAGGATTGACAAGAGTCTACTATTTTGAGAAAATTTTAAGGATAAAATCCAAAATGGCTAAAATGGTTTGAATGAGATTGATTGACTTTTAGTTTTCTCTAAAAAAAAGGTCAAAGTATGATTACATTGATTAAAATTTGATTAAGAAAATATTTTTAAAAATGCATGGACCTAAGTTCTAGTATAATGTGAAAGCGGTTCAAGTTTTAGAAAAAAAGAAGAGTTTTCAAAAGGAGGGAGAAGATTTTTGAAATTAAAGAAGATGGGAGGAGATGATGGGACTATCCTAAAGCATAAGGTAAAAGCTAGGTAAAAGAACCGTCTAACCAACAAGAAGCCAACACTTGACACAATGAGTCAATGTAGAATTCTCATCCTTTGGAATGAAGCAAACAAGTAGTGATAATAAACCACTTAAGAAAACTAAGCTTCAAATGCATTAGGTCTTTCACAAAAATTGGGCAGAGTAACGACTGTATACAGATGAATTTCCGTTCACAGGCAAAGCATGCAATCAAAGTAACCTGCACACAAAGAAAACAAATAACCCAATAACTTGGGGTAAACCCCAAGAACTCCTGACAATATTGTAATAAAAGTTACAAGGTCTCAAGGTAGGTCCATGTCTCTAATCCTAAGTCCAAGAAGTCCATCACTCCATAATGCCAAGGATGGTAACCAAATAGTCCAAGTAACATTAATGTTTTTTATGGTTCAAGTTGATTATTATGTATCTTCAAAAATAAATGAGAAGCTCAAGTGAGTAAAAATAAAAATGACATAAAAGTAAATGCTCAAGTGAGCAAAGATGAAAGTAGCAAGAAATGTGAATGCTAAAATAAAATGGTGTATAAAGTAAAAGCATAAAATAAAAGCATAAACTAAAGGGCATAAAATAAAAGTCAAATGTTAATGAATTGGTAATTAGAGGTTAGTTGAATCACCATCTTGAAACTTGCATTTGAAACTCATTAGAGGATTGATAAAATCAATGCCTCTCAACAACTAGTTTCCTTTGCTTTTTGTCAAGTATATCATTCATTTTCAAAATCTCAAGGCAACAATAAATGATCAATGATGTTTAAGTGATTCACTTTGACCAAAGCATATAAAGATTTATTAGAGGATTGATAATACCAAAGCCTCCTAACAATGAATCTTAAGATTATTAGATCAAAGGTTTCAAATTAGCATACTTGGGCTTGCAAACATAGGTTTAGGCCACGAATGGTCATTTCTCAAATCGAGACAAAATTTAGCGTTATGTTAAGTAATCGTAAGTGGACTTATATGGAAGTCGCACCTATTTTGAGGTCGGTCAATAGTAATTTATGCACCATATGTTTGGAGAGATGATATGTATATCATCCTCTAACAACATGTAACACAATGAGAAGAGGATGAGATGAAGAGGGAAGGGATATGTTTGAAATAAAACATTAATAAAACTATCATTAAAATCATTCATCCATTTTGATGGAGTTAAACTCAACACCCAAGATCCAATGATGTTAATAAAGTACATGATCAAAAGTTAAAAGGTCAAAATATGTACAAAAGTAAAATTGTATTTAATGAATAAAATAAAAAAAGAAAATGGTTTTTAAAATGTTTTTAAAATGAAAATAAAAGGGAAAATAAAAAACTATACTCAAAATATCAAAGAAAAAAATAAAAGAGACCATAGAAAAATAAAAAATGACCTCCAATATTTTTACAAAATTTTTGGTAATTTTTCAAATCAGAAAAGTATTTTTAAACTAATTAAAATTGTTCAAATAAGTGAAACAAAGATAAAAAATAGTAGAATTCAAAATAAATTTTTATAAAAAATTTAAAAGGTCCAAAATAATAGAAATAATTTTGATGAATTTTTTCAAAATTAAAAAATGTCAAAAAGTAATTTTAATCAATTAAAAATAAACCAAAACAAAGAAAAAATCATGAAAAATACCAAACCTGAAAATAAAATTATGGAAAAACAAAATTCAGAAAGAGAATATTTGAAAATATTTTTGTGAATTTTTTCATAATTTTTGAGTCAGAAATGAATTTTCTATGAGTTTTTGAAGTTTAAAATAATTAAATAAAAGAAATCAGAAATAAAAAATACAGTAAAAAATATTGACCATTGGATGAGTCAAAACGCATAAGTAAGCTAATCCAATAGATCAGACGCGATGTGCATATCATGGTCCTTAATGAATAAAACATGTGATCAACTATTAAATTAGAATTTAAAAAACTGCATGGCAAATTCCCATTGGTTGAAGACGAACATGTAGGTCATCTTCAATCTTTGTCCACACGATTTATAGGTTCATGAAATGGAAAAGTTAGATCTCGAGACTGGTACCATTCGCTCAGTCTCTTCAAGACGATTCCAATGGTACCCTCGTGAAAAATTTATGTAAGGTGTAGCTCACTCGTTTCAGAAGGAAAGATTTGAAAAGGGATTTGAAAATTCATGGCCAAAACTCACTTCCAGTTGAAAACAAATGTTGCGACTAGAATCATAATGATGATAGCTTCATTACAGTACCAAAGTTTGAGAGAATTGATGAAGGATCTACCTATTGAAGTTCAAATTCAGAGCTCTGAAACTTGACTTGGCTAACACGATTTAGAAAGTCTTAGAGCTTGGTTCTTCTTCTGTTAGCTCTAGTGAAGTTCAAGGATGAAAAATTGACAAAGAAAATAGATTGAGTAAAGCTGTAAAACCAAATTCAAAGTTGCAGAAAAGTGGGTTGAAGAGAGAGTTTCGCAGGGTGATTCTGGCTATCTAAGCTTGGGAAAATGAATGAGGTATGACCCTCTATTTATAGGGAAGCTAATGGAATGCTTAAGCATATGAAATGATGAAGTTTGGAGGGAAATCGTGTGAAGTAAACATTAAAAATGTTACTTCTATTTTGATCAAAACTCAACCAAAACTTGCATTTCAAGGTGCTAATAACTTCTGGAAGATTGCTAAACATGATTAGAAGTAAAAACATGAATAAATTTTGTGTTTAGAGGCCAAATCATGAATTTCAAATTCTGACTTTGGAGGAAACTTCAATCTCAAGGTAACATCTTTGAATCAACGGTGTGCATGATTTAGAAAACCTTAGGACTTGATTATTGATGCCTTGGAAAAATGAGATCACAAACTTTACAATATGCAAATAATGAAATAAAATGGATGCTTGAGCTAAAAGTTGTGATGAGTCAAAGTTGGAAAAAAATGCTGACTTTTTGTACTTAAAAAAATTCTAAGTTTTTCTTTAAAAATGTCCTATAATGTCTTGCATCCAAACATGGCCTTCCATTTAAAATTTGATCTTGACCCAAAAATATGGAATGAAGTAGATATCTTGAATGAAATTCTGAGACTTTAACCATTTAAAAACTTAAAAAATTGAGAAAGTTATGACTTTGTGAAGTTGGTGAAAATTCATGAGATGACCTATAATCTTTTTCATCCTTAGGGCATCTTCCATCTATTTTCAAGCTTCACACGTAAAAGAAGAGTTGAAGTTCACGCCTTTAATATCATTATGGAAAAATAATGGGCTCAAGGAGATAAAAATTGACCAATTTATGATCTTTTCAAGTCACATAGGGGAATTTGATGGCCTCTCTAGAGGACTTGTAATCTTTCTCAATCATTAGGCATCTTCCACATAAAAGTTTCTTGAAAATTTTGAAGTGATTTGTTGTAACCCTTTAAAGAGAAGCATGTCTTTGGAATCACTCAAAAATACCAAAAGATGAGCAAGATATAACCCTTAGAAGTTCAAAACCCTAACTCATAGAGAAACAAAATGCTTTGGAAACCCTTTTCAATTTTTACAAACTTTCTTGCAAAAATACTTTTGTCATGTAAATAGAATTTATTGAGGATGATAATGGGAAACCATAGCAACCATAACCACTTCCAAATATTAATAATTAAGGGGAAAATGCACTTGTGACCAAGAAATCAAGAACTTGTCCAATTAGGTCAAATTTCTTCAATCAACCCTTATATCTTTGAACTATCTTTGACAAATTGAGGCATGATGAATCATAATAAACTTTTTCATGCTATTACCTCAAAATATCTTCAATGATGAGGCTTGAATATCAATTAAGCTTTGTTGAAGAAGGCATGAAAATAAACTCATGAACCTATAGATCAACTTGATGGAATGTGTTGTGCTCACACCTATAATATCATCATTAGGGAAAACATTCATTGTATTTATGAGTTAAAAGTTAATCAATACAGAACATAGATTATCACAATATAAAAGTAAAAGTGCTTGGTAATTCCCCATGAGTAAAGCTAAAGATAAGGAGAAAAACCAAACCCTAATGTGATCTTGTTGTAACATAATTGACATGAGATGATAGAGGGATCTTAGGTGAAAAAATAGGGGTACAACAGAGGCCTCCTTGGATGTTTGAATTACATTTCTAGATTTATTTCCCATATGACTGCAACATGTGAACCAATCTTCACGTTGTTAAAGAAAGATCAAGGTTGTGTATGGACGAATGATTTCCAAAGGGCATTTGAAATCATTAAAGAGTATCTTCTTGAGCCTCCTATCTTGCTCCCTCCTGTTGAAGGAAGACCATTGATTATGTATCTTACTGTGTTGGATAACTCCATGGGATGTATTTTGGGAATACAAAATGAGACATGAAGCAAAGAATATGCCATTTTTTATCTCAACAAGAAGTTCACTGATAGTGAGTCACAATATTCTATGCTAGAAAAAATATGTTGTGCTTTGACATGAGTGGCAAAGCGATTGCGACAATATATGTTGAATCATACTACTTGGTTGATTTCCAAAATGGATCCAATTAAGTATATTTTTGAAAAGCCTGCTCTTATTGGAAGAATTTCCCATTGGCAGATGCTGTTGTCTAAATATGATATTGAATACCATACTCAAAAGGCTATTAAAGGCAGTGTGTTGGAAGAGTACCTTGCTCACAATCGGTTGATGATTATTAGTCTTTTAAGTATGCTTTCCTTGATCAGGATGTGATGTTTTTGAAAGTAAAAGATTGTGATGAACCTTTTCCTGAGGAAGGTCCTGATCTTGAATCCCGGTGGGGTATGGTGTTTGATGGAGCTGTAAATGCTTATGGAAAAGGAATTGGTGTTGTGATTATTACTCCCCATGGGTCACATATCCCTTTTACTGTAAGGCTAACATTTTATTGTACCAATATCATGGAGGAATATGAAGCTTGTATCGTGGTTCTTGAAGTGGTTATAGATCTCAGAATTAAAATTCTTGATGTATATGGTGATTCAACTTTGGTAATAAATCAGCTCAAAGGAGAATGGGAGACTCGTCACATTGGCTTGATTCCTTAAAAAGATTATGAAAGAAGATTATTACCTTTCTTCAATAAAGTTGAATTCCATCATATTCCTAAAGATGAGAATTAGATGGCAGATGCTTTGGCCACTTTGGCTTCCTTGTACCAAGTAAATGCTTGGATTGATATACCTCAGATTAAAGTTCGATGTCTTGATAGACTAGGTAATATGTTTGCTACAGAGGGGACGTAAAATGAAAAACCTTGGTATTATGATATCAAACATTTCCTCCAAACTTAAAAATACCCACTTGGTGCATCGAACAAAAATAGGAAGACGTTGAGAAGGTTGGAAGGTAGCTTTTTCCTCAATGAAGATGTGTTATACAAGAGAAACTATGACACGATCTTGCTCAGATGTGTGGATAGAAACAAAGCAGACATGTTGATGCATGAGATCCATGTAGATTCATTTGGTACCCATGCCAATGGACAGTTTATGGAAAAGAAGATGATTAGGTCATTTTATTATTGGCTGACAATGGAATCTGACTGTTATAAATTTGCAAAGAAGTGCCATAAATGTTAGATTTATGCTGATAAGATTCACGTGCCTCCAACGATTCTCAATGTTATTTCTTTTCCATGGCATTTTTCTATATGGTGTATTGATATGATTGGAGTTATTGAACCCAAGGCATCGAATGGAAATCGTTTCATCTTAGTGGCAATTGACTACTTCACCAAGTGGGTGGAAGCAACTTCTTATACTAATGTCACCAAGCAGGTGGTGGTACACTTTATCAAGAACAATCTTATATGTAGGTATGGTGTACCAAGTAGGATTATAACTGATAATAGCTCAAATTTGAATAATAATAATATGATGACGGAACTTTGTGAAGAATTCAAGATTGTGTAGAAGATCATCCAGAATATGGTTGTTACCTATAAGGATTGGCATGTGATGCTCCCTTTTGCTTCGCATGGGTATCGTACATTCATCCGAACTTTAACAGGGACAACCTAGTTCTCTCTTGTGTATGGTATGGAAGTAGTGCTCCCTGTTGAGGTTGAGATTCCCTCTTTGCGTGTAATGATGGAAACCAAGTCGTCAGAAGCTGAATGGGTCCAAAACAGGTTTGACCAGTTGAATTTAATTGATGAAAAGAGAATGATAGCCTTGTGTCATAGTCAATCATATCAAAAAAGAATGAATAAATATTTTGATAAGAAGGTCATGCCTCGTGAAATCAGAGAAGGCGACCTCATGGTTAGAAAGATCATGTCTTTTAACATTGATTCTAGGGGAAAGTGAACTCCCAATTATGAAGGCCCATATGTTGTCAAGAAATCCTTCTTTGGAGGTTCATTGATTCTTGAAACTATGGATATTGATGAGTTTCCACGTCCTATGAAAGATGATGCAGTCAAGAAATACTTCGCCTAAAGAATAAAAGAACAACTCGCTAAGTTGAAAACCTGAAAGGGCAACTTAGGCAAAAAAGAGCGTCTCGGTAGGCTGAAATTTTGAAAGGGCAGTATGATACGGTGGCAGAACCGGACTGTTTTGGAAAATGCTTGTTTGCATTTTGCGTTTGTGTTCGCAAAATGTCGCGGTAAGCAAGAGTCGCCACCGACTTTTATTTTATCCAACTGGAAAGGAAAAAAGCACAGAAAAATTCCTTTTTCCAGATTTTGAGTACGGGGGGTAGATTATAGAAAGGGAAGGTATTAGCACCCTTTCTATCCGTGGTTTTCCACAGGCTCTTAGTTACTTGCTCATAATTTTTAAAAATTGCTTGTGTGTTTGTGTTTTGAAAAGTTTTTTATTTTACTTCGATTTAACCCTTGCTTCTGTCTTCAAGAGTGTTATGAAGTGTTTTTGAAAACTTTGTTCGAGAAACGTATTTGATGTGAATAGGTTTGATTTGAGCAAGTACCTACTAGCATCTACCTACTCGAAAAAAGATGATTTTTGTTCTTATTTCCTTTAGACAATGTTATCCTACTATTGAGAAGTAGGTAGCACCGTCGTTGGAGTTGTAAGGGTCAATTCGAAAGGGACGTACAATCACTAAAGCATTGATAGGACGTGTTGTACCCCAAAATTTGCCATCCCATAATCTCCAAAGTTTTGCCAAGCATCACCTCAAATGGTTCAAAGTTTACTCAAGGGCTACACAGCCAAGCACCCTCCTAAGCCAGTCAAATTAGGGTTTTGGTTCTTGCAAGGAAGTTGAGGTTTTCAAGGGCTCAATCAAGTCCCATATGCTCATATACATTGTCAAGCATCTACATGTCAAGTTTCAAGGCTCACAAGGTCAAGTTGCACAGTCAAAAACCCTAATTGCTCCACAATCAACTACAGGGGCAAAATGGTCATTTGGCAGTCAAAAGTCAAAATTTTTGGTAAACATCTTATTTTGAAGCCACAATCATCATTTGATCAAGTCTTGATCATGATTTCACAAGAATGGTCCAAAAATCATCAAGATGCAAAAGTTTCTATTTTTGGATAGCTGAAAAGTCAACTGTAACTTGACCAAGGCATAACTTTTTCATGGTTCATCAGAAAAATCCCATCCAATGCTCATTTTGAAGGGGAGGACATTTGCTACAATTCATCTTCACATTCCAAGTCCAAGAAATTCTCTCACAAAAAGTTATCAATTTCAACATTATAGGTCATTTTCAAAAGTCAACAAAAAGGAATTTTAAGTCAAAGACCATAACTTGAGATTGGTAAATCAAAATGACATGGGACCAAAGGCATTGGTTAGAGGACTTCAAGACCTTTCCAAAATGTCCAAGAACATGTTCATAGCTTCAAAATTGAGCAAGATATGCATTGGAGAAGATGGGAAATTTTTGTGAAATAGCCAAAGTCAACTATCCATGAAACTTCAACTTTTGACAAAAAGGGCCCACTTTTTCCACTTGATTCAGCTTTGCCATGCCTCCCACGTGTCCCTTGATTTATTTCAAGATTAAAAATTAATTTTTCCATCTTTATTTAATTTTATTTGATTTAATTCATTTTAAATCTTTAAAATTCAAATAAAAATCAAGAAAATTAATTAAGGGATATCTTTTGGTTTGAATAACTTTGATACACCATAATTCACATACCAATTTCGTGTACATCCTATTTCAAGCATAAAAATTCAAATTTGGAGCAAATATGGCAAGTTGTTTAATGGTGGTCACGGAAAAATCTCAAACTTCATTGCAAGGCTTAAAGGTCCATTATTTTGATTGATTCTCATTGCTAGACATATATGCAATTGGTCCATACCATTTACACGACCTAAAAAACTCAGAGGCAGCATAACCATATTGAAAAAAATCAAGAAAAGTTCAAAACTGAAATCAGTGTTCCAGGCAAGTTCAAAGCTTATTCTTGATTCAAATACCTTGCTTGAGTCTCCAGAAACAGTTTGCAATCAAAAACGAGCACTAAAGCCACAAGAATCGTCAGAAACGGTTCAACCCTGTGTACATATTTTTTTGAATTGCATATCATGATTCATGCGCATTTGATACATGTTGTTGAGTGTTTTGTATTCACAGGACTCACATGAAGCTTATGACATGGTTTAATTGCATTGTAGCACGCTGAATCCCAAATTGCCATTAGCATATTTTAGGGTTCCTGAAGCTTTGAATTGGGGCTTTCCTATACCAGAAAAATTAAGCTTCGTGGCGCCTATGGTTGAACTCAGAAGCTCCATACGAGTTGAATGAGACCCTCGCGCCTTTTTTATATGAACTGAGCGCCTAGTCGCTATTTTTTGCAGTGCCATTTTGTGGGGGTTTGAAACCCCCGCTATTTGTCTGTATTTTTTGTTTCAGGGACGAAGAAGATGAGGCGTGGAAGCAGGCTATTGGAGGATTCAAACCACGCGCGCGTTTTTTCCTTTTTTCAGCATATAGTGTGTTTGTTTTATATTATGTTATTTTCTTATTATTATAACAAACGTGTATAAGTGATGCAGTGGTTGGAGATGTGGTTTGCAATCTTTGGGGCCTGGGTTCGATCCCAGGTCCCCACCAAATTTCATATTATTTTTGTTCCTATGCTTGTGTGCAGCATTCCAACCATACTCCACCATGGGCTCCCCTCCATCCAAACGCCATGTGTCCTCAGTGCAGATCCAAAGGTCCAGAAAGCAAGAACACCATGTGCCTGGTCAACAGCGCTCCACTCAATTCCCAGAGTCAACAAGCTTTGTGCAAAATGGGCCTCACAAATTCCATACACACCCTCATTCCTGGCCCAATACCCCCCATGGTTCTTGCAATTTCTTTTCTTTTTTATTTACTAATTATATTTATTAACTATTATTATTTAATTAACTCATAACTAATTTTTCACAATAAAATTCAATAAAACCAAAAAAATGCTTTATTAATTTAAGTAATTATTTTGTAAATAAAATATTAACAATTAAAATAGTTTAATTAGGCAATTTTAACTTCTTTTCTTAATAATTAAAATAGATTTAGAATTAGGTAAGATTAACTTTTAATTTTATTTCTTTTTATTTTATTTCATAAAAAACATAAAAACACAAAAAATATTTTCTTTTAATAAATTAATTAATTAGTTTAATTATTAGTTTTAATCTCATTTAATCACAAAAAAAGACAAAAAAATTCAATTTCTTTTCTTAAAAGGGTCAAAACCCTTAGAACGTTCCCGATTAATTTTTATTCGCGCGCATTTACTTTATTTTTGATTATTATGTAATTGCTTTCAAGAATGTAATAGTAAATAGGTTTACCGCTTTATTTAATTTCTCGTACTTATTTACCAAAACGGGTCTTTGTATTTTTGGCGATGTATAGACCCGCGCCTTGTAATAGCGTAGAATTTACATTTCCGCAATTTACTTTCCGCACCCCGTAACTGTTAAATGCATGAAAGAATGTATGTAAATAAAAACAACTCGTAGCTCACAAATAACATGTACAAAAACATTAACTGAAAAACAACACACAAAGCACATGCCACTCCTAGGGTACGCTTCACTCGTTGCCTCGAAACGTGGTCATCAAGTATAGGACGTCTTAGAGGTCACCCTTTGTCTCAAGATCCAGTTGCCTCGAAACGGTTGCCTCAGATAAAAGGATCTAGGACATTAGGGTTACTTCTAAGGTGTCCTACCGTTGCTTCGGTGACCACACTGTCCCGATAATCGAATTGACCCGAACACCTCCAACGATGGTGCTACCTACCTCTCAATGGTGGGATAGCACTATCTAAAGGATACTTACACAGCTTAATTCCTTAGGGTAGGTAGATGACTCATGGGTACTTGCTCTTTTCAAAAACAAACAAAATACTTTTCACACCTTACACTTTCAAAAGGTTTTCAAACAATACTTCATACACTCTTGAGGACTGATACAAGAGTCACCTAGAAGTTTTCAAACGAACTTTTTCAAAACCCACACACACTTGAAAAGCAAACAAATTTTTTGAAAACATAAGAGCAGGTACCTAAGAGCCCGTGGATAACCACGGATAGAAAGGGTGCTAACACCTTCCCTTTCTATAAATCTACCTCCCGAACCGAGAAACATTCTCATAAGGAATTTTGTTGTGCTTTTGTCCTTTCCATATTGGAGAACATAAAAGACGGTGGCGACTCTTGCTTCCGCGACATTTCGCGAAACCAGCTTAAAAAACAGTCAGTTCTATTTCCACCGATCACAGAACTGGCGACTCTGTTGGGGACTTAATAAGTGGGGTGTACCTTAGGAATAGTTCATCATCATGTTTTCAATTGCTTGATCTGCTTGCTTTAATATTGTGGGCCTGTTTTGGGAGTTTCATAGATCCTAACCCGGATCTGGGGGATACCTCTTAGAAAGTAGCAACAAACTGTGAGGGAACTGTGCGGGGTATACCTGTTTACCTTGGGTTTTGGTAAACAACCGCTGATCCTCCAAATGGTTACTTATTTGGTTACTCGCAGGATCGATCAGATTGATCCTATGGACATAGGTTGATTTTGAAGTTTGATTAATGTGGATAAGGCTTTAAATTAAAGGTTTCAAGTAAATTGCATAAAGAAAAGGCTTGGTAAAATAAACAAGGCTTTAAAGTAAAGGTTCGACAGGAATTTAAAGGAGAAAAGCAAGTAAAATGCTGGAAAAGTAAATGACTTTAATTGATAAAATTGGTGTTTCACACATACATTTCTCAACAATTCTTTCGCTCACACTGGGTACTTGAATCTAAATGAGTGACTATGTATATATTTGTGAACACACGCGAGAAACTACATGTCTACTCCTATTTATACTAAAACATTCCAAGTAACCGTCGGGCAGTTACACTGCTTCGAGATCAAGCCACTTGGCACGTTCTCCATGCTCGACGCTCCAGATCCTTGCACGTTTGCACGTAGTAACTGCTGGAAACCGTTTTCCCTCCAAAGCTTTGAATTTCAAACTGCTCCACTCTGGACCATCGAACACCTTCATCAAGAGACGTCTTCGACGAAAACTCCTTCGACGTCGAAGGCAACCAGCCTTCTTCCTTGGAAGAAATCTTCTAAGTATTTTGCCATCTTTCGACGGGCACTTCGACAGGCTTAGCCAGTCGAAAGCATCTTTCAGCTTTTAATGGCTGACATCAATCAAAACAAAGGTGTCGAATTTAGGAGCCAACAAATTGCCCCCCAAGAATGCCTTATTTCGACTCTGAAAGAAAAAGGCATTCTTTGAAAACGCCATTCGACACCTGTTTTTCCACGCTTAGTCACAAGTTAACTTGTGCACTTTTTGTTGCTTTTTACCAACTATTGGCAATCCCAAGAAACCATCATTGATTTGATCCTAGGACGTCACTTTCAGTACGGCGTGCAGTACCAAACGTCACTTTAGAATTTGTCATTATGACAAATCCCAAAAACGAGGACGCACGCTGCGTCTCTCTGTTTCTGCAGAAACGGCCAAAACAACAGGATGTTGCCACGCGTCCCACTAATTCCTGCAGCATTAAATGACATTTAATGTCCTCGTTATTGGAGATTTTTCCCACTACTATAAATAGTAGTGAATATCCCATTGTGGGACTTTTTACGCAAACTAGCCTTCAAACTTCCTTGCTTTCGTACAAGCTTGCTCTCTTTGCAGAAAACTTTTCCTCTTTCACTTCATCTTCATCCTCAACAATGGCCTCTGCTTCTACTGCCCCCAAGACTAACGCACCAACTGAACAACATGTTAAACCCAAGGTCTTTGTTACTGCTCCGGTAGTGAACTCTACAGGGAAACGAAGGGTTCCTGAACCTTCTGACATCTCCGTTCGCGATGCTTATTCGCGTCACTTGATGATCCCGGTTGGATACTCCAACCAGATCTTCGCAATGTCTGGGCCCATGAATCCAAGCATCTCTGAAGCTCTGAAGATCAAGAGCTATTTCCCCATCGTCGAGAAACTCAAACCAGTAGCATGCGCCAAGAAGGACGCAGAAGACAACGAAGACCCTACACGCGAAAAAATCGACCTCCGCTTCTTCAACAGAAGTGTTAGGGTCTTCAGGTCTTGCCCTAATCTGACTTCCGACTATGTTGCTTGGCTAACAAAGTTGGAGAAACATCAAACTCCAGTCTGGAAGGAAATGGGAATCTTCGACTTAGTGATGCTGTCGAAGACAGGCTTAAACTACTCCCCAGAAATGCTGATAGCTTCATTGTTGTTCTGGGATTACTCTCACTTCACTTTTCATCTTCCATGTGGGATGTTAACCCCCACACTCTTCGACGTAGCAGCTATTACTGGCCTTCGACCAACCGGAGATTATTTCGACCCGGAGGAGATGTCGGAGGACCAAATTGGCTTCTCTGAGACCAAGCCAACATACACTACCTTTATCAACCATTATCACGACAGGTCGACAGACGCGGTGTCGGATGTCGAACACATAGCGTTTCTAGCCTTATGGCTAACTCGCTTTGTGTTTTGCTCGAAGTCTCTACAAGTGACCAAAAAGATGGTCACTCTTGCTACCCAACTGCATCACCGCCAGAACATCTGTCTGGCAGAACTGATTCTGGCCAGTCTTTATGACTCGATCAGCAATGGGGTCACTATTCTGAAACATGTCGAAGATAGGGCCAGTTTGCTACTCGCTGGGCCTTTCTGGCTACTTCAACTGTGGCTCAACGCCACTTTCGAATCTTTCTTACCCAAGAAGATTCAGATAAATGAACAAGCCCCAGCGATAGCTAATAGACGTATCGAAGGAATTAGGCTGGCTCTGCTGACACCTGTGGAAGATGGGCTGGAGTTTCAACAAACCTTCACTAACTTCGTTCTGATGTTCGCTCGAAGGAAGGAATTTGTTTCAACTATGGTTCCATTTGCTCAACGGAGGGTGGGGCCAGCATGGTTCACAAGGCCACATCCAAGGGAGTCGAGCGGTCCCAATGTCGATGAGCACACCATACTTTGGGAGGCGTTCCTGACACCTAGGATCATGCCTCTTCGATTTAAGAGTTCTAAGACTCATTTGAGTCTGCTTGCCTATCAACCAAATCTGGTATCTCGCCAGTTTGGTATCATCCAAACCCTGCCTTCTCCTATTTTTCAAAGAGAGAAGTCAATGTTGTACTTCTGCAACGATTATACAGAAGAAGCTGCCATCAAGCATATCGGAAGATATGCTGGTCGAACAATCCTCTCGCTGTTTGACTACCAGCTTAATTTCCTTTGCTCACCATCCTTCGAGGAGTGGTGGAGAAGCTATTATGCTGAGTACTTCTTCGACGAGAAGGACTTCATGGCAGAGTTGCAGAAATCTTTTGTCCTTGTGTTGGACAAAGTAAAGAAATGTAAGTTCATGCTCTCACATTACTTTTTGTCTTTCTCTTCGATTGCTAGCCTGTTAACCTTTTCTTTTGCTTTCACTTGTTCGAAAGCCTCTAGCCAAGAAGGCTACAGAAGGCCCACAAGGAGGAGTCCCTTCAACAAAACCTCCACCGCCGGCGAAGACTATAGCGCCGGCGAAGACAACAGGCAACCAACAGGGGGAAGGCTCTTCGAGGAGGCCTCCTGCATCGGTAACCAGATTTTCTTCATTTTTCTTCTGGCTTTCGATTTTTTATTTTCGATGTAATTATTCAATCGAATTCCTATTGGTTTTCTAGGCCCCTTCGCCCAAGAAAAGGGCAGCTTTGGTGGTCGAATCGGGGAGTGATGACGAAAGTGATTCTCCTCCTGCTCCCTTAAAGAGGCGAAAGTTAACGAAGGACGCTTCTGTTCCTGCTCCTGCTCCTGAAGGTCGAACCGTCAGAATAAAGGTCGCTGTGAGAAAGCCTAGGCCACCTGCAGTGATCATCGAGGAGCCAACTGAGGAGGAACTGAACGCTCTTCTTACCAAGCCCGTCGAAAGTGACAATTCCAGCCCTGGGGCTGAAGTTAATCCACACGTAATCTATTGGACCCTTTTTATAACTTAGGCATAGATACCAGTATTTGATTATGTCTCTTTCGACATCTGAAGATTTGTCTTCTTTCTCTTTTTCAGGACACTACTGAAAGTTCTCCACCAAGGACTTCAGAAACTCTAGAATCTGCTGACCTTAGCAGGCCTCAGGAAAAAGATTTGGGCAATGACGAAGCCCACACTGAGAATGAGGCCAATGCTGAAACAGTGGAGAAGACAACAGAGGAACCTATGGTGGAGGAAACACAGCCAGAAACTGTTCATGTGGTGGACTTGTCGTCAGAAGAGAATCCTGAAGGAAGAGACCAAGGCAATGGCGAAGAGAATCAAGATGCTGTTGACGAAGAGCACCAAGGTGGTACTGGCGAAGGACACGCTAGCGAAGAGCCACAAAATGACACCGGCGAAGGACCCCCGGGTGATGTTAATGAAGAACCACAAGTCGACGCTGGTACCGCCTCAGTCCAAGTCGAAGAGTAACCAATCGAGGCACTCAGCATTCAACAGCCTCAAGTCCAAGATAATACTGTGGCAAGGGTTACCTCCTCAAAGCACAGGTCAAAAGAGGATTTGGAAATCTTGAAACAAACTGATCCGGTTAGCTACCTCAATGCCATCATTGAGAGTAAGAGTTCATCTGACACTAGTCAGGAAATTCCTACCCTGTCGGGGAAGTCTACTGAAACTTCTCCTCTTGATGATGCGTTGGCGAAGATTAAGGCCCAGTTCTTCAAGAGAGATTTGATGAAGACTTTAGAGGGGGACCCCACTGCTCCATCATGCTTAAAGGAGGTCTTGAATGCTGTTGACTTCGAAGCTGTAGCCCCAGAAATCTCAGACTTGATCATGGAATTACATTCTATGATTGATCAAGTTTCAGCGGATTACAGGCGCCAACGAGGTTTTAACAGTCAGCTCGAAGTGTTGCATGGCAAAAGCTCATCTGCGTGGACTGCTGTCTCAGATTCGACTTCTCGAATTACCGAGTTGTCGAAACAAAAAGCGTCTGCACAGGAAAGATTCGATGCCATTGAGCGAGAGAATGTCTCCTTCCGAGCA
Source organism: Vicia faba (assembly GCA_948472305.1). Classification (NCBI taxonomy): domain Eukaryota; kingdom Viridiplantae; phylum Streptophyta; class Magnoliopsida; order Fabales; family Fabaceae; genus Vicia; species Vicia faba. The sequence continues at coordinate 781,242,219 of OX451741.1, read as the reverse complement.
CAAATCGCAGAGATAGAGGCGAAGATAAACGCCAACACTGTACTCCAGGAGGAAATTCTTTCGACCATCTCAGACACTGAGAGCCAGACTGAGATCAAGCAAGGCCTGGAATTCGCTGAGAGGGCCCAAAGCCTCGACGCTCAAATTGCAAAGCTAGTGCAGGAAAACTCTTGGTGCAAAAAGAGGTTGGAGCTGCAGCATGCCAAGTATCTTCGACTCAAGAATTCTCTTACCTTTTGATTGATTCTCTTTTGTAACCATCTTCTGTAATCGTTTTCGACGACAATTGCCATCTTGGCTGAAATTAATAAAAATTTCCATTTTGGCATTTTTTATGGTTAATTTAGTTTGTTCTTTTATTATTTTATTTTTATCTCTTGAAGTATAGGCTTATATTTTTTCAAATATTTACCATTTACTCTCAAGAGCCTTTTATCACCACTTATCTCTTCGACTTCATAGGCTCCACCAGAAAAAGTTTGGATAACTCTGAAGGGTCCTTCCCATTTGGGTGACCATTTCCCCATGCTTCGATCCCGTCGATCCATGGGAAGAATTACCTTCCAAACTAAATCTTCAGGCAAAAATACCTTAGGTTTTACCTTTCTATTATAAGAGTCTTCTACTCTTTTCTTCTGAAGCCTGAGTAAGTCGAGAGCGTGTAATCTCTCTTCGTCTAAATCCACCAATTCATCTAACATCATATTCCAATAAACCTCAGAAGGAATATCATAATGCCTCTGAACTCTTGCAGATTGAAGACAAATTTCTGCTGGCAATACTGCATCATGGCCAAAAGTTAGCCTATATGGCGTTGTACCAGTGGCTTCTTTTGGGGACGTTCGACAAGCCCATAAAATCTGGTCTAACGTCTTATGCCAATTCTTTGGTTTCTTCCCAACATGTTTCTTTATCAAGCCAGTCACCACTTTGTTAGCTGCTTCGACCTGACCATTCGCCTGTGCATAGTAAGGCGTGGATGTTAGGAGTTTGAAACCTGTTTCCTGAGCAAATTCCTGCATCTTTCGACCAGTGAAAACTGACCCTTGATCAGTTGTTATTGTCTCAGGGATTCCATACCTAAATATAATGTTCTTTTGAATGAATTCAATGACATTTTCTTGGTCTACATTGACTAAAGGGACAGCTTTGATCCATTTAGTAAAATAATCAATGCCTACCAATATGTATTTCTGACTCTTTGATGATGCTGGTCGAATCTCTCCAATGAGATCCAACGCCCATCCTCGAAAGGGCCAAGGCTTCACTATCGAGTGAAGTTCGCTTGCTGGCACATGTTGGATACCTGTGTGAACTTGACACTCCTGGCAACCTTTGGCGAACTCAACACAATCTTTCAGCATAGTAGGCCAATATAGTCCTTGTCGAAACAACAACCATTTCATCTTATGGCCTGCTTGGTGAGCCCCACATGCCCCAGCATGCGTAGTCGAAAGGGCTATGTATGCTTCAGTTTCACTTAAACATTTCAGCAACACCCCTTCAGGCGTCTTCTTGAATAACTCATTACCCATGAGCACAAAACTCAACGCCCTGTATTTTGTTTTTCGTTCTGTCGAAGCTCCTGGATTTTGGAGATAGTCCACAATGGGTTTCCTCCAATCTTGCTCTGACAAATTATCAATGAACGAAATCTCGAAGTTTGAGTGATCAGCATAACCTAGCCTCGTCGATTCCAAGTCTGATGGTGATAGACAAGTTGCTTTTATCTTCTCTCGAACTTCGATTGCTCTTTGTAGTTTCGTTTTTGAAATCTTATACCCAGATGCAATTTGTGCCAAGTCATTGGCTATTTGATTTTCGACTCTGGGTATGTGTCGAATATTAACACTTTCAAATTGTTTCAATAAACGATTTGCTATCACAAAGTACATAATGAGATTCTCTCTTATGCATTTATATTCCTTTGTGACTTGCTTGATGACTAACTCTGAGTCTCCCATTATTTCGACTCGAGTTGCCCCCAATTCCAACAATATCTCAAGGCCAGTAATTAGAGCTTCATATTCAGCCTCATTGTTCGAACAAGAACCTTCTATTTGGTACTTGAATGTTGTTGGAATTTTATCTGGAGAAATAATCAAGACTCTTACTCCTGTTCCATTTTTATGGCTGGAACCATCGAAGTAGAATTTCCAAGGTTCTATCTCCACATAATTAATATCCTCGACTTGAATTGAGTGGTCGACTATGAAGTCTGCAACCACTTGTCCTTTTACTGCCTTAAGAGGCATAAAGGTCAAGGAGTATTCAGTTAATGCTAATGCCCACTTGCCAATTCGACTATGCAAGATAGGTTTCGACAACATATATTTGAAAACATCAAAATGAGACGAAACATAAACATCAACTGGTTTTATATATTGCTTGAGTTTTGTACAAGAGAAATACAGACATAGACACAATTTTTCAACTTCGCTATATCTAGTTTCTGCATCATTCAAAACTCGACTGAGATAATAAATAGGTCTTTCGACTCCATTCTCATCCTCTTGGGCTAACATACTTCCCAGAGTTTTGTCAGATGCAGCTATGTACAATCTCATACTCCTATTACTACAAGGAGGCACCAAAATAGGTGGCTTAGTGAGGTACCCTTTGATTCTGTCGAAGGCTTCTTGTTGCTCTTGCCCCCATTCGAACCCCTCTTTGTTCAGTCGAAGTAAGGGTGAAAAGGCCTGAGCTTTCCCACTTAGGTTAGATATAAACCTTCTCAAGAAATTTATCTTGCCTAAGAGAGATTGCAATTCCTTCTTATTCGATGGCGCTTTCGCTTCCAAAATTGCCTTCGTCTTGTTCTGATTGATTTCGATTCCTTTCTTGTGGACAACGAAGCCCAAGAAATCTCCAGCTTTCACACAGAACGCACACTTCAAAGGGTTCATTTTCAGACCATGTTCTCTCATTCTTTCGAATGATTGTCGAAGGTGGTCAATGTGACTCTTCCTGGAAACAGATTTTATAACAATATCATCAATATAAACTTGCATAAAAGTGTTAATAAAATCATGGAAGATAGTATTCATTGCTCGCTGGTACGTTGCCCCAGCGTTTTTTAGGCCAAAAGGCATCACTACCCATTCGTAAGTGCCTAAGGCCCCAGGGCATCGAAAATCCGTTTTCGACACATCCTCTTCAGCAATGAATATTTGATTATATCCTGAATAACCATCGAGCATACTCAGGTATTCGTAGCCAGCGGCAGAATCGACTAGCATTTCCGCCACAGGCATAGGATATTCATCTTTGGGGGTGGCAGCATTCAAATCTCTGAAATCTATGCACACCCTTAATGTGCCATTTTTCTTAATTACTGGCACAATATTTGCAATCCATTCGACATACCTTGTAACACGGATGAATTTGCATTTCAGAAGTCTTTCGACCTCCGTTTTGATCTTCGACAATATTTCTGGAGCGAAGCGTCTTGGATTTTGCTTGATTGGCTTCTTTCCAGGTTTGATTGGCAACTGAAGTTCTACCAATCCTCTGTCGAGACCAGGCATTTCGTCATAATCCCATGCAAAACAGTCTTTAAACTCTTTCAGCAATTGGATTACTTCCAACCTAAGTTCTGGATCAATTTTGGCGCTGATGTAAGTTGGCCTATTCTCTGATCCTTCGCCTAAGTTGATTTCTTCTAAAGGGTCTTGTGCTAACATCTTAATGTTGTTCGCCAAGGGATCCTTTTCGAAGCCCAAAGGCTCATCGTCATAGATAGCGTCGAGCCTCTGTTCCTGCAATTCTTCTGGCATGATATCAGGAGGTTTTGGATCGAAATCCTTTCCTGGGCCAACAGCAGATAATTGTTGATCATTGGCCTGTGTGGCCATGTACTTTACTTCGGCTTCGAGAGCCGTTATCATCTTGGTTTCGGCCACATAAGCCGAAATTCGCTTCAGAGATTGTGACTCAGTCATTATCACTGAATTCACTTCCCCAACCAGTTGGTTGGATATCAGTTAGCCCACTGAAGTCTATGTGGGACAAGTCTTCTCTGTCCCATTAGAAACCATGCTCAGGATGCAGGTATAGGGAACAAAAGGTGTTTGGCGCTGGCGCCATGTCAAAGTCAGGAGTTGGACATGGCCCTATGTGAGCCAAGTTTTTGTCGAAATCTGTTACACCCAAGTGATTCACTTCGCCAAGGTAGTAACTTTGATCCGCCTCTATGTTTTCGACCATCCCATCTGGACGCCATAGCAACAGTCTTTGATGCATCGATGAAGGCACAACACCTACACCATGAATCCACTCACGGCCTAACAAAAGGTTGTAGTTAGGTTTGGCCGATATGACCATGAACATTGTTGGTCGAAGGATCGACCCCACTTTGATATCTAGCTGGATCACTCCCATGGTGGTCCCAATGCCGCCCTCATAGTTCGACAGGACCATATTGTGGGGTTTAATTTCCTCATCTCTTTTGCCAATCTTCCTTAGCATAGAATGAGGGATAATATTGATAGTGGCCCCACAGTCGACCAATATTTTGTTCACAGTGGTCTCTTCGAGCTTAGCCCTTATGAACAAAGGTTTGAGGTGATTCTTCATCGCCTCTGTAGGTGGCTCGAAGAAGCCATTTTGTTCCTCTGTAGTGCCATTGTCCATGACAAAATAGCACACTGGCCTATGTTTGGCCATTTCTTGTTCCACCTCCCAGTCACTGGCTTCGACTTCTACCTGTCGATTGAATTCCCTAGGCAGTACTGAAACAATATTCACCATTATATCCAGAGTATCGTCGGACTCAGCATCATCTTCGTCTTCGACTTCACTTTGGTTAGGTCAAACTAGCCTGTTGGTAACTGGTTCTCTCTCAAGAGGCTTTCTTTGTTTCCTTTGAGGCACATTCGAACTAGTTTCTGCCTTAGGTTCGTTGGCAGCCTCCCTTTCAGCTTTTCGCCTCCTTTGATATCTCCTCCACTGAGATCGAGACATAGGATTTTTACCCTTGTAGTTGCTGGACACTTGAGCAACCTTAGGTGCAGCAACTTGAGGCTCTTTCTTTTGAGTCAGAGAGGAACCTCTTGGCACATCGAAGGAATGCCATTTCTCTTCATTTGGCCTTTTTCGGCCAGAAGTTTTGTACCAAGTGTCTACTGGTACATTGGTTGGAGGCCTAAAAGTCAATGGCCTTTTGTCTTGATTAGAACCCCTTCTGGGATCATGTCGAAGGTCAGCATTCTCCCTTCTCTTGTTCGCTGCTCTCACGCCTTGTATGTGCTCAGCAGCTTTTTTATTAAAGATTGAACTGCATCTTGGACACAGCATTACCTCTGATTTCTTTTTCTGGCATCTTTGTAAAAAATCTGCCAAGTTTTCGTTTTCCCGAGGGAAAGCCGTTTTATTAGCCTGCTCTTTCCTTATGGCCTCTTCTGATGCTTTAGGATCAGAAAGTTCAACCATGTTGATATTCATTGTATCTTTACTAGCAAGAGTTAGTTGCTTCATTTGTGTCTCCAGATTCTCCGTCTGGCCTTGAACAGTGGCCAAGTGGGAACTGGGCTTTGGTCCAGTTTTTTGTGTTTCAGCAGTCTTCGACTTCGGGTCCTCGACCGCTTTCTGGACAGCTTCAATTGTCTTCCTGGATAAGTTTCCAGAAAAACTGCCAAAGATTGGCATGTTGATGTGGTCCTTTGAAACTTCGACCATAGTAATTCCTGGCTTCTTCGACTGGATCCTGGTTGCCTCTATCATGTTCACCTCAGAGGGTTCTGCATAGTGGGCTTCAGCCTTCAGTGGATTGGAGTCGACAGCCATGGGGGATTTGTCAGCAAACTTTAATCTCCCTTCCTCAATAGCGTCTTGCACGAGATTCCTGAAAAGAAAACATTGAGAAGTTTTATGGCCCAGAAAATTATGATATTTGCAAAAACCTCTCTTCTTTCTTTGATCAAGAGGAGGCACTTTTACCCCGGGGGGTACTATCATTTGGCCATCTTTAACTAGCAAGTCGAATATTTCATCACATTTTGTGATGTCAAAACTATAAGTCTTCTTTGGGAACCTATCGTTGGTCCTGTCTGGACCAATGGGATTTTTCCCATTTGAGGGGACTAACTGTTTACAAGAGTATGGTGGCCCTTGTTTTAGTTCTGCTAAATCGACCTCTCCTTCTTCGACAGCTAAAGTATCGTCGAAGAATTCTAGATCTTCGTCATCCATCTCAACGTACGCTATTCTTTCTCTCTTGTGAGTTTTCGTTGCCTTAGCTTTTTCAGCTTTGAGGCGTTCGACCTGTCGAACTCTGTCGGCCAGTTGGGCCATGTCTCTTAGGTACTGGGTATCTAGCTTCTTCCTAATGGAATAATCTAAACCGCCTGCGGCTATTTCGACCAACTCATGCTCTGGCACTTGTGTAAAACATCTCGCCTTAAGCAACCTAAACCTATTCAGATATTCGTCTATAGGTTCAGTGAAACGTCTCTTCACACTGGCCAGTTCTTTCAGGCTTATCTTGGTTTGCCCCATATAGAATTGTTCATGGAACAATCTTTCCAACTGGGTCCAATGATGGATCGAATTGGGGGGTAAAGTTGTGAACCAAGTAAAAGCGTTCTTGGTTAAAGAACTTGGGAAGTACTTGATCCTTAGGTTTTCATTATTTGAAATGTCTCCTGCTTCGATCAAATACCTCGCCACATGTTCGACAGTAGATTCTGTCGTGTCCCCAGAGAACTTAGTAAACTTGGGGACTTTGCTCCTAGGAGGTAAATCCGTTTGTAGCACATATTCTGACAATGGAGATGTAAAGTTGGGCCTTCGAAAGCCCATGTTCATTCCATTCTGAGTCATGATCCTTTCGATCATGGTTGCCAGATTGTTTTCCAAACCCATGTTTTGGTATTGGATATGCTGAACTACTTCGTCAGCATTTTGGTTTCTGTTCACTAACCTTACCTCTGGGGCTATTACCCTAGGCTCTTCGACAGGTTGTTCCAACCGTGCCCTAAGGTTTTCCTCGACAGGCTGTTGGGCCTGGTTAATGGTGGTTTCTTGCTCTACAAATATCCCCTGATTTCCCCTTATTTGCGCCCTTTGGGGCTGTCGAATAGGTGGGGGCACTCCAAAGAAGTCAGCCAAACGCGTCATTTGCGCTGTAACTTGCTGATTCGATTGAGTAGTGTTTTGTATTAGAGGATTTAGCACTGTACTCAAAGTTTGTGCCAACATTTGCACCATATCATGGTTGCTTTCGTCCATCTGTTGCCTCAAGACTGCTGTCGAGGCATTTGTAAGGCCATGGGCTACTTGGGACGTTCCTCCTAAGAGTTGAGTCCTATTTCTATTCGCCATGCCTACTCCAGAGCCTTGGAGTGGCGAAGAGGCACTCACGAAAGGTTCTGAAAAAGTGGACGCAGCATTCGTCAGGCTTGCCACTTCAGAAGTTGGCATGCCATAGAATGGAATGAATCCTGGGGGAACCACAGGCCTTGGGCCTATATTTCCCCTTGGTGGGGGGGTTCCCAAAGGTATTCTGGGGCCTGTTAACGAAGTTATTGGCCCCGTAGTTGTGACTGACACCGCTGGTATCGAACCAACATTCGTCGCTTCACTCACGGTCATATTAACCGTTGCTCCCACACTCGTTTGTGGGATTTCGTTATTGTTTGGCGGATTCGCCATCTCTTCCCTTCTTCTGGCAGTATTGTTATCGTTAGTGTATATTCTACCACTCCTCAATAACATACAACTCGAAAAGATGAGATTATTTTCAACAATCAACACACAGTCCCACCAGGTGTGCCAATTTGTTTACCTTGGGTTTTGGTAAACAACCGCTGATCCTCCAAATGGTTACTTATTTGGTTACTCGCAGGATCGATCAGATTGATCCTATGGACATAGGTTGATTTTGAAGTTTGATTAATGTGGATAAGGCTTTAAATTAAAGGTTTCAAGTAAATTGCATAAAGAAAAGGCTTGGTAAAATAAACAAGGCTTTAAAGTAAAGGTTCGACAGGAATTTAAAGGAGAAAAGCAAGTAAAATGCTGGAAAAGTAAATGACTTTAATTGATAAAATTGGTGTTTCACACATACATTTCTCAACAATTCTTTCGCTCACACTGGGTACTTGAATCTAAATGAGTGACTATGTATATATTTGTGAACACACGCGAGAAACTACATGTCTACTCCTATTTATACTAAAACATTCCAAGTAACCGTCGGGCAGTTACACTGCTTCGAGATCAAGCCACTTGGCACGTTCTCCATGCTCGACGCTCCAGATCCTTGCACGTTTGCACGTAGTAACTGCTGGAAACCGTTTTCCCTCCAAAGCTTTGAATTTCAAACTGCTCCACTCTGGACCATCGAACACCTTCATCAAGAGACGTCTTCGACGAAAACTCCTTCGACGTCGAAGGAAACCAGCCTTCTTCCTTGGAAGAAATCTTCTAAGTATTTTGCCATCTTTCGACGGGCACTTCGACAGGCTTAGCCAGTCGAAAGCATCTTTCAGCTTTTAATGGCTGACATCAATCAAAACAAAGGTGTCGAATTTAGGAGCCAACAATACCGACATGGTTGAAACAGTTTGTTACGTTGATGTGGCACTTTGGTGAGTACCGGTAACCCTTGAGTCAAGTCAAGGAGAGTACGGGGCCGCCGCGTGGTGTCGTGAAGCATCAACTGACCTTAGGAACCTTACTTGAACCATCCCGGCCTCTTTAGGGGTAGTGAGATGGCTGACTTTGGTGCAGTCCGAAGTTGGTTGATACTCGATACTACACTCATTGAGGGTTGTTTTCTTGGAATATTTTGATCGCCAGTTCAGTGGCTAAATCAAAACAATGAACATAGAAAACAACCCTATGATATTGAGCTCCTTAGAACCCGGTTACTTTTGATAGGACAGGTTTTGAGCCCACCAACTTCAAGAGGGTAGTATCCCAAACTTCATGCTGGCCTAAACTATAAGGGCTCTTTGTGTTACTTGTGTGCCTTCAAACTTGACTACTTGCATACTTGTTATCTAACACCTGAGTTTCTTGCAGGGTTTGTTTACAGTCCTTAACCTGGACTCATAACAGGGTTTACTTACATCACTCCATGCATAGCATAACATCATACCATTGCATGCATCTTGCATAAAAACTAATCCATTTCAAGGATCTCAAGGGCTTGTGATGAAGGTCATGATGAATCAAAGTGTCTAGCAAAGGGCAAAGGGGATTCATTTTCCTCTAGCCGAGGTTGTCAGGAGCTATGACCCACTCGATATGGTGAGCCTAGACTCTTGAAGAAGGACTCTCAACAAACTAAAGTTCCTTCAATCAAGCTACAAAATTCAAGTTCTAACAATCTTTCTTGTTTACCCCGCGAGATCCGTGAAAACATTGCATGCATATCATACATATCATTGCATTACAGGTACCCTTGTTACAGGTCACTTACCTTCTTCGCTGTTTATTTCAGCAATGGCTTCCCAACAAGATAACCAGGCTCTTCATGCTCAAGAGACTCAGTTCAGGGAGATCTTCCTAAGCCTATCCAAGGGGCAAGAAGAGTTGAGGACACTCCTCATGGGGAATTTGGCCAGGAAAAGTCCCGAAGATGATAAGGACGAACGGCTGAAACGTCTGCAAGCTGAGGTAGATACAATGAGAACCCAGATGCTGGGGCAAATGGCTCTCATCCAAGGCTTAGCTCGGGAGAAAGAAGAGTTGAGGACCATGATCAGTCAGCATCATCAAGACAGATATAACATGAAGCAAATAGTCCAAGTCAGGGACCAGGTCATTGATCAGCTTCCAAGAGTACAAGGGTCTGGTATGGTGAAGAATAGACCTCTCCAAGCTGCTGCTACTTCACAAGTCCAAGAACGGCCTCGCCAAGAACAACGGGTTGATCAGAGCAAGCCAGGCAAGCCCAGGGGGCAATTCACCCAGCTCAACACGTCACTGTCCCAAGCTTTGCAATACTTGTTAAAGTTGAATCTGGTGATGTTGATAGGACCTCACCCTAATCCTAAGACTTCTTCACCCAACTATAATCCTGAGGCCAGGTGTGCATACCATTCTAACAGCCCGGGGCACGATACTGACGACTGTTGGAAGTTGAAGTACAAAATCCAGGACCTGATTGATGAAGGAGCAGTGGAATTCACCCAAGATGGTCAGGCGGAGTTCTTCTACTATCCCTGCAAGATTCATCACTTGAAGTGACTAGTTCAAATTAGAAGACTTTTGTTCATTATATTTTTCAAGTTGTAATTCTCTTTTGATTGTTCAAACAATTATTGTCATAGCAAACTTTGTTACTTTATCAATGCATCGCACATGTCTGTTTTGAATCAATATATTCGCATTCACTATATTCAAACTGTTTTCATATTTTTATGATGATCAACTCTTGGTTGAAAATTCTAAGCCTCTTGAGGGAGGATGACGAAAACGATACCATAATCTACAGTATGCTTTTGAACAGACCCCGCTGATGAGGTACAGGCATTGTTTCAATTCCTAAACACTGGAGTTATAAGGAAGATAATCCCTCGTCAACCCCTTTGAGCCAAAGAAGCAGGAGTTTTTCTTTTCGAAAAAAAAATTAAAACCCTTTAATCATAACCTGGGGCAGGGTAGTTCTCTCAGTTGATCCAGGTGCATAACGAATGGCACCAAAAGGAATCCTTACAAAACAAAAGACAGTGATGGTTTCGAATGATCATAAAGACAGGCAGTCATCATTTCTCAAAATAAAAGCCCATTAAGTTAAAACCTATGAAAGAGACTTACAAAACTGGGGCATCCCGCTGACTGTGATCATGAAAGAAACAGTTCAGGCAAAAATAGGGATAATAAAATCAAAAAGAAAGAGGTCACATAAACCCTCAACAAAAAGAAATGACTGCCTATTCAAAATAAATTGTCAACATTCGAACCATCACCGGAACATCATAGCAAAGACTCAAACAAGGTCTGACACACGATCGACTGAGTTTAGGTTTGAAGAACATCACGTAGAACGGGTGGGTACAAATAAAATTTGAGCCTTTATCCTTTGTTTCTTAAACCGTGAACCAGGCCATGCTACAACCTTTAAAAGTCCTAGCTGAAGCATGGGTTAGTTCGAAAGCATACTGTTACGAAAGGTATCCTGACTCCTTAAGGCTTGCGGTAAAATAACGAGTTGACATCACGTTTTACAAAAATTCATTTGTTTTACAAAACTACATTTTCAAAAAAATTCAAGACAGACATACGCTTTGCATTCTTAAAATAATATTGTTTGCATATGACTATTTGTTCAACAGCAGAGAAATTCGCACGAAGAATATCTAGTGAACAAAAACACTTCCAATCAAGGGGCAAAGGTGATCATGGTCTATCATCTGGGGCAGTTAAGTCAAGATTCGGAGAATCTCTCAAATGCCAAATAGCCAGGGGCAAACCTCCCTCTGAGTTCACTTGGGGCATTGGACATGAATTCCAGCTGCGAATCTTGCACGATCAAACATCTTCTGGTGGTATGGCAACACAATGCTACTAACAGTGACACCTCCCTACATCCTAAGAGCACGGACATAGTCGAAAAAATATTGCGCATAATCAAAGACCCGCTAGGTTGGCACACCTAGGTAAAAATAAGGGCTTCCCGGCAAACCAAAAGGGTTCGGGCAAAAATAAGGGATGAAAAATGAAAAATCTGTACACCCGGCAAGTCGAAAACCTGAAAAGACGGCTTGGGCAAAAATGGGTATCCCGGTGGACTGAAAACCCGAAAGGGAAGTCCAGGAAAAAATTAGGGATCAAAGCGTACGACTATGTCCCGACATTTCGTCACTTGTCTACCAGAAGAAGATTCGTCGATCAGCAGCCATCAAGCACCTCCACAGGTACCTTCTTCTCCCGCAGAAACTGGGGCAATAAGAATTGTCTAAGAGATCTGGTTGCTATGTCCACCGAAGTACCAAGGTAGGTTCAGCTGAAGAACATAACCAAGTTACCTTCACTCCACGCAGAGTAAGACCAGAATCAACAATACTCTCCCCCGAGCAGAGTTGGTATCCCAATCAGCCCCTAAAAGGCACAGTATATCCCTAGCAAGTCAGCAACACTCTCCCCGAACAGAGTTAGTCTACTGTCAGCCTTAAGGAAGTTGGATTATCCCCAGAAGATCTCAACATTCCCCAGCGGTATACAAATATTCCTCTACAAGCATCCCCAGCAGTCTTGATCTAAGATTGTTCCTCGGCATAATACTAGACATCCAGTAGAGCCATTCCCCAGTACAGTTCAAAAGATTCCCCAGGAGAGTTGAATCAATCTCCGCAGTAGGAAGCTTATCCCCAGTAGATTCTGGAAGCTTACCCCTGCAGAGCACGAACGCGTCTCCCCGGCTTTATTCAAAGTTATTCCCCACCAGAGCTTATAACTGGGTTATCCTCAGCCATTGCCACGGAAAGATCGTCCCCGACGAAGTTCTTCCTATTCCCCAACGGAGTTCATCAATTCTTCCGACATAACTCATCAATGGTATCCCCAACGGAGTTATCATCAACATCTCAGCAAAGTATCTCTTCCCACAGAGTAATTCCCCGCAGAGTAATCTCTTCAACAAGTTTATTCCTAAACGGAGTCGTCTTCTCCTACCGGTTTATTGTTGTAATCATCATCCCCAGCGGAAACGAAGAACTCTGTTCTTCAACATCAGCCCATGATTCAACTTCCCCGCATGCGTCAAGGATTTACTTTCCCAGACAAAGATACATTCATAAACATCACATCATGATACATGCATATGTGCATCATGTCATACAATCTCGTTTATGTCGAGAACATCATTGCTTGATCCATATCATGCATTGCATACGACTGACCTTTACCTTTCAGGAAGGATACAGTTAAATAATCAACTACATCAAAGTAGACAAATACAGTCAAAAGAGACCAATCCAGTCAAAAAAGACAAATCCAATCAAAGAAGACAAATCCAGTCAAAGAAGACAAGTCCAGTTAAATCCCAAAGGTTTTTCTGATGCTCATCCAGTCAAAGAAGACAAGTCCAGTTAAATCCCAAAGGTTTTTCTGATGCTCATCCAGTCAACGAAGACAGATCCAGTTAAATTACTTCCAAAAGTCAAGGAAGACAACCCGTCGTTATAGACACCCGTCATTATAGACAACTCGTCATTTAAGACAACTCGTCATTTAAGACAACCTCATCATTGAAGACATCTCGTCATTGAAGACAACTCGTCATTGAAGACAACCCGTCAATATAGACACCCGTCATTGAAGACACCTTGTCGTTGAAGACTACTCGTCATTTAAGACAACTCGTCATTGAAGACAACTCGTCATTGAAGACAACTCGTCATTGAAGACAACTCGTCATTAAAGACAACTCGTCATTTAAGACAACCTCGTCATTGAAGACATCTCGTCATTGAAGACAACTCGTCATTGAAGACAACCCGTCAGTATAGACACTCGTCATTGAAGACACCTCGTCGTTGAAGACTACTCGTCATTTAAGACAACTCGTCATTGAAGACAACTCGTTATTGAAGACAACTCGTCATTGAAGATCACTCGTCGTTAAAGACAACCCGTCCATGAAAATAACCCTTCCAAAGAGACAACTCGTCAAGAAAGACAAAACCTCCTCTGGATCGGTTAAATCCCAAAGATTTTTCTGAGATAACCTGTCAGTAGAGACAACCCATCAACCTTTTGAAGTTCTAGATTCGATACTTGTATCTAGCCAGGGCATGTCTGTGAGCGACTTAGTGAAGATCGACCCCTGTAACAGGCCAAGTATTTGTCTTTCTTTCTCAGGTACGCAAGTTCTCGCTAAGGAATCTCTTACGCGATCGACACCTAGATGACATCTATAAGCCCATCCTCCCATTACAATTCCAAATGGCATCTATAAGGCCATTCCCGACAAGGTTCTGTCACATTTCCAGATGGAATCTATAAGCCCATCCTCCTATCCATCATCTCTCCAAATGGCATCTGTAAGCCCATTCCTGCCATCACACTGGTGATACTCTACTATGTGAGTGCAAATTTATGGGCACTCTAGTGTTCAATCATCTTCCACCTTCGGATCACGAAAGGCACACAAGCCAATCTACATCCTCAGGTCTAAGAAGATTGAACAGGGGCAACTGTTGTACCCCAAAATTTGCCCTCCCATAATCTCCAAAGTTTTGCCAAGCATCACCTCAAATGGTTCAAAGTTTACTCAAGGGCTACACAGCCAAGCACCCTCCTAAGCCAGTCAAATTAGGGTTTTGGTTCTTGCAAGGAAGTTGAGGTTTTCAAGGGCTCAATCAAGTCCCATATGCTCATATACATTGTCAAGCATCTACATGTCAAGTTTCAAGGCTCACAAGGTCAAATTGCACAGTCAAAAACCCTAATTGCTCCACAGTCAACTGCAGGGGCAAAATGGTCATTTGGCAGTCAAAAGTCAAAAATTTTGGTCAACATCTTATTTTGAAGCCACAATCATCATTTTATCAAGTCTTGATCATGATTTCACAAGAATGGCTCAAAAATCATCAAGATGCAAAAGTTTCTATTTTTGGACAGTTGAAAAGTCAACTGTAACTTGACCAAGGCATAACTTTTTCATGGTTCATCAGAAAAATCCCATCCAATGCTCATTTTGAAGGGGAGGACATTTCCTACAATTCATCTTCACATTCCAAGTCCAAGAAATTCTCTCACAAAAAGTTATCAATTTCAACATTATAGGTCATTTTCAAAAGTCAACAAAAAGGCATTTTAATTCAAAGACCATAACTTGAGATTGGTAAATCAAAATGACATAGGACCAAAGGCATTGGTTAGAGGACTTCAAGACCTTTCCAAAATGTCCAAGAACATGTTCATAGCTTCAAAATTGAGCAAGATATGCATTGGAGAAGTTGGGAAATTTTTGTGAAATGGCCAAAGTCAACTATCCATGAAAATTCAACTTTTGACAAAAAGGGCCCACTTTTTCCACTTGATTCAGCTTTGCCATGCCTCCCACGTGTCCCTTGATTTATTTCAAGATTAAAAAATAATTTTTCCATCTTTATTTAATTTTATTTGATTTAATTCATTTTAAATCTTTAAAATTCAAATAAAAATCAAGAAAATTAATTAAGGGATATCTTTTGGTTTGAATAAATTTGATACACCATAATTCACATACCAATTTCGTGTACATCCTATTTCAAGCATAAAAATTCAAATTTGGAGCAAATATGGCAAGTTGTTTAATGGTGGTCATGGAAAAATCTCAAACTTCATTGCAAAGCTTAAAGGTCCATTATTTTGATTGATTCTCATTGCTAGACATATATGCAATTGGTCCATACCATTTACACGACCTAAAAAACTCAGAGGCAGCATAACCATATTGAAAAAAATCAAGAAAAGTTCAAAACTGAAATCAGTGTTCCAGGCAAGTTCAAAGATTATTCTTGATTCAAATACCTTGCTTGAGTCTCCAGAAACAGTTTGCAATCAAAAACGAGCACTAAAGCCACAAGAATCGTCAGAAACGGTTCAACCCTGTGTACATATTTTTTTGAATTGCATATCATGATTCATGCACATTTGATACATGTTGTTGAGTGTTTTGTATTCACAGGACTCACATGAAGCTTATGACATGGTTTAATTGCATTGTAGCACGCTGAATCCCAAATTGCCATTAGCATATTTTAGGGTTCCTGAAGCTTTGAATTGGGGCTTTCCTATACCAGAAAAATTAAGCTTCATGGCGCCTATGGTTGAACTCAGAAGCTCCATACGAGTTGAATGAGACCCTCGCGCCTTTTTTATATGAACTAAGCGCCTAGTCGCTATTTTTTGCAGTGCCATTTTGTGGGGGTTTGAAACCCCCGCTATTTGTCTGTATTTTTTGTTTCAGGGTCGAAGAAGATGAGGCGTGGAAGCAGGCTATTGGAGGATTCAAACCACGCGCGCGCTTTTTCCTTTTTTCAGCATATAGTGTGTTTGTTTTATATTATGTTATTTTCTTATTATTATAACAAACGTGTATAAGTGATGCAGTGGTTGGAGATGTGGTTTGCAATCTTTGGGGCCTGAGTTCGATCCCAGGTCCCCACCAAATTTCATATTATTTTTCTTCCTATGCTTGTGTGCAGCATTCCAACCATACTCCACCATGGGCTCCCCTCCATCCAAACGCCATGTGTCCTCAGTGCAGATCCAAAGGTCCAGAAAGCAAGAACACCATGTGCCTGGTCAACAGCGCTCCACTCAATTCCCAGAGTCAACAGGCTTTGTGCAAAATGGGCCTCACAAATTCCATACACACCCTCATTCCTGGCCCAATACCCCCCATGGTTCTTGCATTTTCTTTTCTTTTTTATTTACTAATTATATTTATTAACTATTATTATTTAATTAACTCATAACTAATTTTTCACAATAAAATTCAATAAAACCAAAAAAAAATGCTTTATTAATTTAAGTAATTATTTTGTAAATAAAATATTAACAATTAAAATAGTTTAATTAGGCAATTTTAACTTCTTTTCTTAATAATTAAAATAGATTTAGAATTAGGTAAGATTAACTTTTAATTTTATTTCTTTTTATTTTATTTCATAAAAAACATAAAAACACAAAAAATATTTTCTTTTAATAAATTAATTAATTAGTTTAATTATTAGTTTTAATCTCATTTAATCACAAAAAAAGACAAAAAAATTCAATTTCTTTTCTTAAAAGGGTCAAAACCCTTAGAACGTTCCCGATTAATTTTTATTCGTGCGCATTTACTTTATTTTTGATTATTATGTAATTGCTTTCAAGAATGTAATAGTAAATAGGTTTACCGCTTTATTTAATTTCTCGTACTTATTTACCAAAACGGGTCTTTATATTTTTGGCGATGTATAGACCCGCGCCTTGTAATAGCGTAGAATTTACATTTCCGCAATTTACTTTTCGCACCCCCTAACTGTTAAATGCATGAAAGAATGTATGTAAATAAAAACAACTCGTAGCTCACAAATAACATGTACAAAAACATTAACTGAAAAACAACACACAAAGCACATGCCACTCCTAGGGTACGCTTCACTCGTTGCCTCGAAACGTGGTCATCGAGTATAGGACGTCTTAGAGGTCACCCTTTGTCTCAAGATCCAGTTGCCTCGAAACGGTTGCCTCGGATAAAAGGATCTAGGACATTAGGGTTACTTCTAAGGTGTCCTACCGTTGCTTCGGTGACCACACTGTCCCGATAATCGAATTGACCCGAACACCTCCAACGATGGTGCTACCTACCTCTCAATGGTGGGATAACACTATCTAAAGGACACTTACACAGCTTAATTCCTTAGGGTAGGTAGATGACTCATGGGTACTTTCTCTTTTCAAAAACAAACAAAATACTTTTCACACCTTACACTTTCAAAAGGTTTTCAAACAATACTTCATACACTCTTGAGGACTGATACAAGAGTCACCTAGAAGTTTTCAAACGAACTTTTTCAAAACCCACACACACTTGAAAAGCAAACAAATTTTTTGAAAACATAAGAGCAGGTACCTAAGAGCCCATGGATAACCACGGATAGAAAGGGTGCTAACACCTTCCCTTTCTATAAATCTACCTCCCGAACCGAGAAACATTCTCATAAGGAATTTTGCTGTGCTTTTGTCCTTTCCATATTGGAGAACATAAAAGATGGTGGCGACTCTTGCTTCCGCGACATTTCACGAAACCAGCTTAAAAAACAGTCAGTTCTATTTCCACCGATCACAGAACTAGTTCTGTGATCGGTGGAAATAGAACTGACTGTTTTTTAGCCGGTTTCGTGAAATGTCGCGGTAAGCAAGAGTCGCCACCGTCTTTTATGTTCTCCAACATGGAAAGGACAAAAGCACAGCAAAATTGCTTCTTTGAGATTTCTCTCGGTTCGGGAGGTAGATTTATAGAAAGGGAAGGTGTTAGCACCCTTTCTATTCATGGTTATCCACGGGCTCTTAGGTACTTGCTCTTATGTTTTCAAAATTTGTTTGCTTTTCAAATGTGTGTGTGGGTTTGAAAAAGTTTCGTTGAAAAATTTCTAAGTAACTCTTGTATCTGTCCTCAAGAGTGTATGAAGTGTTTTGTTTGAAAACTTTTTGAAAGTGTGGGGTGCGAAAAGTTGTTTTTGTTTGTTTTTAAAAGAGCAAGTACTTAAGAGAATCTACCTACTCTAAGGAATTAGGCTGTGTAAGAGTCCTTTAGACAGTGCTATCCCACCATTGAAGGGTAGGTAGCACCGTCGTTGGAGGTGTTCGGGTCAATTCGATTAAGGGACATGTGTGGTCACCAAAGCAATGGTAGGACACCTTAGTGGTAACCCTAATGTCCTAGATCCTTTTATCCGAGGCAACCGTTTCGAGGTAACTGGATCTTTAGACAAAGGGCGACCTCTAAGACACCCTATACTTGATGACCACGTTCGAGGCAACCAGTGAGGCGTACCCTAGGAGTGGCATGTGCTTTGTGTGTTATTTTTCAGTTATGTTTGTCTTGTACATGTTATTTGTGAGCTACGGATTGGTTTTATTTACATACATTCTTTCATGCATTTTTTTAACAGTTAGGAGTGCGGAAAATAAATTGCAGAAATGTAAATCTAACTATTACAAGGCGCGGGTCTATACATCGCCAAAAGACAAAAACCCGTTTTGGTAAATAAGTGCGAGAATTTAAATAAAGCGGTAAAAATCCCTAATTAACTATTACATACTATGTACAGATACATAAATATAAAATAAGAAAATAAATACGCGCGAAAGAAAGAATCGGGAACGTCCTAAGGGTGTTGACCCTTTTAAGAAAAGAATTGAATTTTTTGTCTTTTTTTTTATTAAATGAGATTAAAACTAATGATTAAATTAATTAATTAATTTATTAAAAGAAAAAATGTTTTTGCGTTTTTATGTTTTTAATGAAAATAAAATAAAGGAATTAAAATAAAAAGTTAATAAACCTAATTCTAAATTTATTTTAATTATTAAGAAAAAAGGTTAAAGTTTGCCTAATTACAATTAATTCAATTTATTAGTATTTATTTACAAAAATAAAATGAAATTAATGATAATAATAATATTAGTTATTTTTTTGATTTTTTATGAAAAATAGTTAGTTATGTTAATAGTTAATAAAAGGGAAAAAATAAAATAATACAAACAAAATATAAAAATGACAAAATAAAAATTACAAACCCAAGGGGGGTTTTGGGCCAGATTGGGGTGTTTTGATTGGAATCTGAAAACCATCAAGAAACCAGCTTTGTTTGACTTTGGAGATTTCCTGTGCTTGTGTTGCCCTGATAACATGATGCTCCTTCCCTTGTGGCCATTGGATTTGTACTTGGAGACACTTGGCGCTTTGGATTTGTGAGGCGCATGATAAGCCTTCTTTGAAGCCTGCACACAAGTATGTAAGAAAAAATAATATGGGATTTTGAGGGGACCTGGGAATACTTACAGTGCTTGATAATGGACCTTAGGACGTGGCAAGGGTTGCTTTAGCTTCAGGGTATGGCAAAGAAGAGAGTCACGTTCTCCTTTTGGCCTGAAAATGCTTGCAAAACTCCTTTTGATCTCACACTTTTTTTGACAAATTTTGAACTTTGCTCTGGCCGTTTGTGCACTTTTTTTTTGTTTTTGAATGAGGCTTGCAAGGCTTGTATATATAGTAATGAGTGAGAATCAGTCACTATTATGAGCTCTTAACCATTGCAATTAAACTTTGGATTTCTCCATAACCACCATTAAAGGAACTTGCCAATTTTGTTCAAAATTTGAATTTTATGCTTAAAATGGACCTTACACGAATTTGGTAGGTGCATTATGCTTCATCAAGGTCATTCAAACCACAAGATATCATTGAATTAATTTTTTTGATTTTTATTTGAATTTTATGGATTTAAAATGAATTAAATCAATAAAATTAAATAAAAAATAGAAAAATTAATGTTTAATCCTGAAATTAATCATGGGACACGTGGGTGGCATGACAAGGCTGAACCAAGTGGAAAAAGTGGGCCCTTTTGTCAAAAATTGAAGTTTCAAGGATAGTTGACTTTGGCCATTTCATAAAAATTTCCCAACTTCTCCAATGCATATCTTGCTCAATTTTGATCATATGTACATGTTCTGTGACATTTTGGAAAGGTCTTGAAGTCCTATAACCAATGCCTTTGGTCCCATGTCATTTTGATTTACCAATCTCAAGTTATGGTCTTTGATTTAAAGTGCCCTTTTGTTGACTTTTGAAAATGACCTATAATGTTGAAATTGATAACTTTTTGTGAGAGCATTTCTTGGACTTGGAATGTGAAGATGAGTTGTAGGAAATGTCATCCCCTTAAAAATGAGCATTGGATGGGATTTTTCTGATGTACCATGAAAAAGTTATGCCTTGGTCAAGGTACAGTTGACTTTTCAACTGTCCAAAAATAGAAACTTTTGCATCTTGATGATTTTTGAGCCATGCTTGAGGAATCATGATCAAGACTTGATCAAATGATGATTGTGGCTTCAAAATAATATGTTGACCAAAAATTTTGACTTTTGACTGCCAAATGACCATTTTGCCCCTACAGTTGATTGTGAAGCATTTAGGGTTTTTGATTGTGCAACTTGACCTTGTGAGCCTTGAAACTTGACATGTAGGTGCTTGAAAATGTATATAGGCATATGTGACTTGATTGAGCCCTTGAAAACCTCAACTTCCTTGCAAGAACCAAAACCCTAATTTGACTGGCTTAGGAGGGTGTTTGAACTGTGCAACCCTTGAGTAGACTTGAGCAAATTGAGATGATGCTTGTCAAAACTTTGAAGAATATGGGAGGGCATATTTTGGGGTACAACAGTTGCCCCTGTTCAATCTTCTTAGACCCGAGGATGTAGATTGGCCTGCGCGCCTTTCGTGATCCGAATGTGGAAGATGATTGAACACTAGAGTGCCCAGAAATTTGCACTCACATAGTAGAATATCAGCAAAGTGATGGTGGGAATGGGCTTACATATGCCATTTGGAGAGATGATGGATAGGAGGATGGGCTTATAGATGCCATCTGGAGCTGTGACAGAACCTTGTCGGGAATGGGCTTATATATGCCATTTGGAGACTGTTGGTATGTGGATGGGCTTATAGATGCCATCTAGGTGTCGATCGCGTAAGAGATTACTTAGCGAGAACTTGCGTACCTGAGAAAGATAATTACCTGGCCTGTTACAGGGGTTGATCTTCGCTCAGTCGCTCACAGACATGCCCTGGCTAGATACAGGTATCGAATCTGGAACTTCAAAAGGTTGATGGGTTGTCTCTACTGACAGGTTATCTCAGAAAAATCTTTAGGATTTAACTGAACCAGAGGAGGTTTTGTCTTTCTTGACGAGTTGTCTCTTTGGACGGTTTGTCTTCATGGACGGGTTGTCTTCAACGACGAGTGTTCTTCAATGACGAGTCGTCTTCAATGACGAGTTGTCTTCAATGACGAGTTGTCTTCAATGATGAGTTGTCTTCAATGACGAGTTGTCTTCAGTGACGAGTTGTCTTCAATGACGAGTTGTCTCCAATGACGAGTTGTCTTTAATGACGAGTTGTCTTCAATGACGAGTTGTCTTCAATGACGAGTTGTCTTAAATGACAGGTTGTCTTCAATGACGAGTTGTCTTCAATGACGAGTTGTCTTAAATGACGAGTTGCCTATAATGACGAGTTGTCTTAAATGACGAGTTGTCTTCAATGACAAGTTGTCTTCAATGACGAGTTGTCTTCAATGACGAGTTGTCTTCAATGACGAGTTGTCTTAAATGACGGGTTGTCTTTAATGACGAGTTGTCTTTAATGACGAGTTGTCTTAAATGACGAGTTGTCTATAATGACGAGTTGTCTTCAATGACGAGTTGTCTCCAATGACGAGTTGTCTTAAATGACGAGTTGTCTTCAATGACGAGTTGTCTTCAATGACGAGTTGTCTCCAATGACGAGTTGTCTTCAATGACGAGTTGTCTATAATGACGGGTTGTCTTAAATGACGAGTTGTCTTCAATGACGAGTTGTCTTCAATGACGAGTTGTCTTAAATGATGAGTTGTCTTCAATGACGGGTGTATATAATGACGGGTTGTCTTAAATGACGAGTTGTCTTCAATGACGAGTTGTCTTTAATGACGAGCTGTCTTAAATGACGGGTGTCTATAACGACGGGTGTCTATAATGACGGATTGTCTTCTTTGACTTTAGGAAGTAATTTAACTGGACCTGTCTTCTTTGACTGGATGAGCATCAGAAAAACCTTTGGGATTTAACTGGACTTGTCTTCTTTGACTGGATTGGTCTCTTTTGACTGTATTTGTCTTTTTTGACTGGATTGGTCTCTTTTGACTGTATTTGTCTACTTTGACATAGCTGATTATTTAACTGTATCTTTCCTGAAAGGTAAAGGTCAGTCGTATGCAATGCATGATATGGATCAAGCAATGATGTTCTCGACATAAATGAGATTGTATGACATGATGCGCATATGCATGTATCATGATGTGATGTTTATGAATGTATCTTCGTCTGGGAAAGTAAATCCTTGACGCATGCCGGGAAGTTGAATCTTGGGCTGATGTTGAAGAATAAAGTTCTTCGTTTCCGCTGAGGGTGATGATTTCAAGGATAAACCGGTAGGAGAAGATGACTCTGTTGGGGAATAAACTTGTTGGAGAGATTACTCTGCGGGGAATTACTCTGTGGGAAGAGATACTTCGCCGAGATTTAATGAGAAGTCCGCTAGGGATTCCATTGATATGTTTTGTTGAGGATTTTGATGAACTCCGCTGGGGATAGGAAGAACTTCGCCGAGGACGATCTTTCTGTGGTAATTAGCTGAGGATAACCCAGTTATAAGCTCTGGTGGAGAATAACTTTCTGAATAGAGCCGGGGAGATGCGTTCGTATTCTGCAGGGGATAAGCTTCCAGAATCTACTGGGGATAAGCTCCCAGAATCTACTGGGGAGATTGATTCAACTCTCCTGGAGAGACTTTTGAACTGTACTGGGGAATAGCTCCACTGGGGTGTCTAGTATTCCGCCGGGGAATAATCTTATATTAAGACGGCCGGGGATGCTTGCTTAGGAATATATGTATACTCCGCTGGGGAATATTGAGATTTTCTGGGGATACCCAACTTCCTTAAGGCTGACAGTAGATTAACTCTGCTTGGGGAGAGTGTTGTTGACTTGCTGGAGATACTGTGCCTTTTCAGGGCTGATGAGAGACCAACTCTGCTCGGGAGAGAGTATTGTTGATTCTTATCTTACTCTGCAGGGAGTGAAGGTATCTTGGTCACGTTCTTCAGCTGAACCTACCTTGGTACCTTGGCGGACAGAGCAACTAGATCGCTCGGATAACTCATTATTGCCCCTGTTTCTGCGGGAGAAAAAAGACCTAGGAGGTGCTTGATAACTGCTGATTGATGAACCTTCTTCTTGTAGGCAAGTGACGAGATACCGGGACATAGTCGTACGCTTTGATCCCTAACTTTTTCCTGGACTGCCCTTTCGGGTTTTCAGTCCATCGGGATACCCATTTTTGCCCAAGCCGCCTTTTCAGGTTTTCGACTTGCCGGGTGTACAGATTTTTTTTATTTCATCCCTTATTTTTTCCCGAACCCTTTTAGTTCGCCGGGAAGCCCTTATTTTTGCCTAGGTGTGTCAACCTAGCGGGTCTTTGATTGTGCGCAATATTTTTTTTCCGACTATGTCCGTGCTCTCAGGATGCATGGAGTTGTCACTGTCAGTAGTGCAGTGTTACCATGCCACCAGAAGATCCTCGTTTGATTGTCCAATGCCCCAAGTGATCCAGATGGAGATTTTCCCCAAGCTATTAGGCATTTGAGAGATTCTCTGAATCTTGACTGGACTGCCCCAGATGATGGACAATGATCATGCCATGCCCCTTGATTGGAAGTGCTTTTGTTCACTAGATATTCTTCGTGCAAATTTCTCTGCTGTTGAACAAATAGTCATATGCAAACAATATTATTTTAAGAATGCAAAGCGTATGTCTGTCTTGAATTTTTTTTGAAAATGTAGTTTTGTAAAACAAATGAATTTTTGTAAAACGTGATGTCAACTCGTTATTTTACCGCAAGCCTTAAGGAGTCAGGACACCTTTCGTAACAGTATGCTTTCGAACTAACCCATGCTTCAGCTAGGACTTTTAAAGGTTGTAGCGTGGCCTGGTTCACGGTTTAAGAAACAAAGGACAAAGGCTCAAATTTATTTGTACCCACCCGCTCTTCGTGATGTTCTTCAAACCTAAACTCATCTGATCATGCATTAGACCTTGTTTGAGTATTTGCTCTGATATTCCAGCGATGGTTCGGATACTGACAGTTTATTTTGAATAGGCAGTCATTTCCTTTTGTGTTGAGGGTTTGTAGGACCTCTTTTTTTGATTTTGTTATCCCTGTTTTTTGCCTGAATTGTTTCTTTTGTGATTACAGTCAGCGGGATGCCCCAGTTTTGTAAGTCTCCTTCATAGGTTTTGACTTATTGGGCGTTTATTTTGAGGGATTATGACTGCCTGTCTTTATGATTATTCGGAACCATCACTGTCTTTTGTTTTGTAAGAACTTCTTTGGTGCCATTTGTTGTGCACTTGGATCAACTGAGAGAGCTACCCTGCCCCAGGTTATGATTAAGGGTTTTAATTTTTGAAAAGAAAAACTCCTACTTCTTTGGCTCAAAAAAGGGGGTAACGAGGGATTATCTTCCTTATAACTCCAGTGTTTAGGATTTGAAACAATGCTTGTACCTCATCAGCGGGGTCTGTTCAAAAGCATACTGTAAATTGTGGTATCGTTTTCATCATCCTCCCTCAAGAGGCTTAGAATTTTTCAATCAAGAGTTGATCATCACAAAAATATGAAAACAATTTGCGTATAGTGAATACGAAATAATTACTTCAAAACAGACATGTGTAATGCATTAATGAAATAACAATGTTTGACATGAATACAATGTTTGAACAATCAAAGAAAAATACAACTTGAACATTCGAATGAACAAAAAATTTCTAATCCTAGCCATGTTTTGGCAAGGGAGCAGTGATCACAT
Source organism: Vicia faba (assembly GCA_948472305.1). Taxonomy (NCBI): domain Eukaryota; kingdom Viridiplantae; phylum Streptophyta; class Magnoliopsida; order Fabales; family Fabaceae; genus Vicia; species Vicia faba. The sequence goes on along the minus strand of OX451741.1, from coordinate 781,217,094 downwards.
TGGGAGCCTCTGGAGAGTCGAACTGGACTTCCTTTGCGTCGATCAGATCCTGAACCTTGTTTCTCAAAGTCCAACAATCATCTGTAGTATGCCCCGGGCTGTCAGAATGATAAGCGCAGCGAACGTTGGGGTTATACCTTGAAGGTGTCCTGTTAGGATTCTTAGGAGGGTCCCTTAGAGTTACCAACTTGGTCTCCAGCAGCTGTGGCAATATCTGGGACAAGGTCATGCCGAGGGGAATGCATTGCCTTTTAGGTCTCTCTTCCCTTTGTTGGTTGCAATGTTGAGGAGCACTGGCCGGTTTTGAGATAACTACTGCGTTGACAGCACTAGATTCTTTCTTGGACGGTTTCTTCTCAGTGTTCGAGGAATCACCATTCTGTATCTTCCCCGACTTGATACCGGCTTCAATTCTTTCCCTAGTCAAGATTAGGTCTGTAAACCCAGCAGAAGAATTTCCAATCAGATGGTTGAAGAATGGACCAGATAGGGTCCCCAGGAACATATCCACAAGCTCACGGTCAGTCAGAGGTGGCTGCACCCTTCCAGCAAGGTCTCTCCACTTTTGAGCATATTCCTTGAATCCTTCACCCGTCCCAAGTGACATACCCTGGAATTGGGTACGCGTAGGAGCGAGGTTGGAATTATACTGATACTGTTTGTAAAAGGCAGTAGCAAGGTCCTCCCAGTTGCGGATACTGGCTCCATCCAGCTGATAGAACCACTCAAGTTGAGTCCCCGACAGACTATCCTGAAAGAAGTGAATCCACAAATTCTTGTCAGCCGTGTAGGGCTGGATCCTCCTTCTGTATGATCTGAGATGCAGCTTAGGACAGGAGGCCCAGTCATATTTTACAAAAGCAGGTGCCTTGAATTTGTGAGGGATCACCACCCCAGAAGATAAACCTAGGTCCCCAAAGTCCAACCCAGGAACACGTTGAATTTCCATAGCATTTAACCGGTCCTCCAGTTGTTTGTACATGTCCTCAGCAGGAGGGTACTGTTCATCATTGAAATCTGTCTCGGTGTTAGAGACTACGGGACTAGGAACCCTTCCCTCTTGGTGACTGCCTTCCCCAACAGATGGAGTAGTCCGCTCAGCTTCATTCTACAGTGTATTCCCAGATCTGCGTCTAGGGTTGAACAAAACAGTCCTCTTCTTCTTTTTTTTCAAAAGCAGAGTCTTCAATTCCTGTTTTCCTTGGGCTAAGCTCATGACCAGCTCCTGGAACTGGGCGTTCTGGGCCTGGAGGGCCTTGATAGCTTGTTCATTGGATGATTCAGGATTCATGATGATGGCTGAAATAAACAGAGAAGAAGATTAAGCAACCTGTGGAAAAGAGTACCTGTAATGCAATGATATGTATGTATGCATGCGATGTTTTTAAGGATCTCGCGGGGTAAACAAAGAAACTTGTTAGAATTTGAATTTTGTAGCTTGATGGAAGGAACTTCATGTTGCTGAGAGTCCTTCTTCAAGAGTCAAGGCTCACCATATCGAGTGGGTCATAGCCCCTGACTCAATTTATCAACCTTGGCTAGAGGAAAATAAATCCCCTTTGCCCCTTTCTAGATATCATGACCTTCATCACAAACCCTTGAGATCTTTGAAATGGATTAGTCCTTACGTAGGATGTATGCAATGGTATGATGTTATGCTATGCATGGAGTGATGTAAGTAAACCCTGTAATGATTCCCAATTAAGGACTGTAAACAAACCTGCAAGAAACTCAAGTGTCAGATAACAAGCATGCAAGTAGTCGAGTTTGAAGGCACACAAGTCACACAAGACAGCCCTTAGAGTTCAGGCCAGCATGAAGTTCAGGTACTACCCTCTTTCAGTTTCGTTGGTTAAGACCTGTCCTATCAAAAGTAATCGGGTTCTAGAGGATCCCAACATCACTGACTACCCTCAATCGGTCATAACTCCAGCGTCACAATCTTTTCTTGCAGCCAGAACCATCGCGAGAGTTTAGCCTCAATGGGTGTAGCATACTGCTACTGTTCTATGGCCAAGTTGGGTCAATTTAGGGTTCTAAGGTCGGTTGGTGCTTAATGACTCCTCAGAAGACCCATATTCTCCTCGTTGCAACACAAGGGATATCGGTACAGACCAAGGTGCCACACCAACGTAGCCACTGCTTCACCCGTGTCAGTCTACGCCGGACAGGTCCCTCACAGCTTATGCTACCTAAAAGGGGTATCCCCAGATCCGGGTTAGGATCTATGAAACTCCGATGCAAAGCCCACAAATATAAAGCAATCAAAGCAAAGCAATTGAAAACATAAGTATGATCTAATCCTAAGGTACACCTCACTTTTAAGGGTCCCCAGCAGAGTCGCCAGTTCTGTGATCGGTGGAAATAAAACTGACTGTTTTTTAGCTGGTTTCGCGAAATGTCGCGGTAAGCAAGAGTCGCCACCGTCTTTTATGTTCTCCAACATGGAAAGGACAAAAGCACAGCAAAATTTCTTCTTTGAGATTTCTCTCGGTTCGGGAGGTAGATTTATAGAAAGGGAAGGTGTTAGCACCCTTTCTATCAGTGGTTATCCACGGGCTCTTAGGTACTTGCTCTTATGTTTTCAAAATTTGTTTGCTTTTCAAATGTGTGTGTGGGTTTGAAAAAGTTTCGTTGAAAAATTTCTAAGTAACTCTTGTATCTGTCCTCAAGAGTGTATGAAGTGTTTTGTTTGAAAACTTTTTGAAAGTGTGGGGTGCGAAAAGTTGTTTTTGTTTGTTTTGAAAAGAGAAAGTACTTAAGAGAATCTACCTACTCTAAGGAATTAGGCTGTGTAAGAGTCCTTTAGACAGAGCTATCCCACCATTGAAGGGTAGGTAGCACCGTCGTTGGAGGTGTTCGGGTCAATTCGATTAAGGGACATGTGTGGTCACCAAAGCAATGGTAGGACACCTTAGTGGTAACCCTAATGTCCTAGATCCTTTTATCCGAGGCAACTGTTTCGAGGCAACTAGATCTTTAGACAAAGGGCGACCTCTAAGACACCCTATACTTGATGACCACGTTCGAGGCAACCAATGAGGCGTACCCTAGGAGTGGCATGTGCTTTGTGTGTTGTTTTTCAGTTATGTTTGTCTTGTACATGTTATTTGTGAGCTACGGATTGGTTTTATTTACATACATTCTTTCATGCATTTTTTTAACAGTTAGGAGTGCGGAAAATAAATTGCGGAAATATAAATCTAACTATTACAAGGCGCGGGTCTATACATCGCCAAAAGACAAAAACCCGTTTTGGTAAATAAGTGCGAGAATTTAAATAAAGCGGTAAAAATCCCTAATTAACTATTACATACTATGTACAGATACATAAATATAAAATAAGAAAATAAATACGCGCAAAAGAAAGAATCGGGAACGTCCTAAGGGTGTTGACCCTTTTAAGAAAAGAATTGAATTTTTTGTCTTTTTTTTTATTAAATGAGATTAAAACTAATGATTAAATTAATTAATTAATTTATTAAAAGAAAAAATGTTTTTGCGTTTTTATGTTTTTAATGAAAATAAAATAAAGGAATTAAAATTAAAAGTTAATAAACCTAATTCTAAATTTATTTTAATTATTAAGAAAAAAGGTTAAAGTTTGTCTAATTACAATTAATTCAATTTATTAGTATTTATTTACAAAAATAAAATGAAATTAATGATAATAATAATATTAGTTCTTTTTTTGATTTTTTATGAAAAATAGTTAGTTATGTTAATAGTTAATAAAAGGGAAAAAATAAAATAAGACAAACAAAATATAAAAATGACAATAAAAATTGCAAACCCAAGGGGGGTTTTGGGCCAGATTGGGGTGTTTTGATTGGAATCTGAAACCCATCAAGAAACCAGCTTTGTTTGACTTTGGAGATTGCATGTGCCTGTGTTGACCTGAGAACATGATGCTCATTCCCTTGTGGCCATTGGATTTGCACTTGGAGACACTTGGCGCTTTGGATTTGTGAGGCGCATGATAAGCCTTCTTTGAAGCCTGCACACAAGTATGTAAGAAAAAATAATATGGGATTTTGAGGGGACCTGGGAATACTTACAGTTCTTGATAATGGACCTTAGGACGTGGCAAGGGTTGCTTTAGCTTCAGGGTATGGCAAAGAAGAGAGTCACGTTCTCCTTTTGGCCTGAAAATGCTTGCAAAACTCCTTTTGATCTCACACTTTTTTTGACAAATTTTGAACTTTGCTCTGGCCGTTTGTGCACTTTTTTTCGTTTTTGAATGAGGCTTGCAAGGCTTGTATATATAGTAATGAGTGAGAATCAGTCACTATTATGAGCTCTTAACCATTGCAATTAAACTTTGGATTTCTCCATAACCACCATTAAAGGAACTTGCCAATTTTGTTCAAAATTTGAATTTTATGCTTAAAATGGACCTTACACGAATTTGGTAGGTGCATTATGCTCCATCAAGGTCATTCAAACCACAAGATATCATTGAATTAATTTTTTTGATTTTTATTTGAATTTTATGGATTTAAAATGAATTAAATCAATAAAATTAAATAAAAAATAGAAAAATTAATGTTTAATCCTGAAATTAATCATGGGACACGTGGGTGGCATGACAAGGCTGAACCAAGTGGAAAAAAGTGGGCCCTTTTGTCAAAAATTGAAGTTTCAAGGATAGTTGACTTTGGCCATATCACAAAAATTTCCCAACTTCTCCAATGCATATCTTGCTCAATTTTGATCATATGAATATGTTCTTGGACATTTTGGAAATGTCTTGATGTCCTCTAACCAATGCCTTTGGTCCCATGTCATTTTGATTTACCAATCTCAAGTTATGGTCTTTGACTTAAAGTGCCCTTTTGTTGACTTTTGAAAATGACCTATAATGTTGAAATTTATAACTTTTTGTGAGAGCATTTCTTGGACTTGGAATGTGAAGATGAGTTGTAGGAAATGTCATCCCCTTCATAATGAGCATTGGATGGGATTTTTCTGATGAACCATGAAAAGGTTATGCCTTGGTCAAGGTACAGTTGACTTTTCAACTGTCCAAAAATAGAAAGTTTTGCATCTTGATGATTTTTGAGCCATGCTTGAGGAATCATGATCAAGACTTGATCAAATGATGATTGTGGCTTCAAAATAAGATGTTGACCAAAAAATTTGACTTTTGACTGCCAAATGACCATTTTGCCCCTACAGTTGATTGTGAAGCATTTAGGGTTTTTGACTGTGCAACTTGACCTTGTGAGCCTTGAAACTTGACATGTAGGTGCTTGACAATGTATATAGGCATATGTGACTTGATTGAGCCCTTGAAAACCTCAACTTCCTTGCAAGAACCAAAACCCTAATTTGACTGGCTTAGGAGGGTGTTTGAACTGTGCAACCCTTGAGTAGACTTGAGCAAATTGAGATGATGCTTGTCAAAACTTTGAAGAATATGGGAGGGAAAATTTTGGGGTACAACAGGACGTTTTATTAATAACCCTAATGTCTTAAGATCACATTTGAGGCAACATTTCTGAGGCAACCTTTCCGAGGCAACATTTCCGAACGGGATGTTTGATCTTTGTTTAGACAAGAGGGCAACTACTAAAACACCCTATACTTAATGATCGTTTACCGAAGGCAACCGAAGTGAGAGTATACCCTAGGAGTGCGCATGTGCGATTGATTTGATTTCAATTATTATCTTTGCACATTAGGGTTTGCTAGCCATTTTAAATTAACATACAGTCTTGTCATGCAACCCTATTAACATACATCTAACAGTTAATATTCGCGAAAATTAAAATGCGAGAAATAAAACTATGCTATTACAAGGCTTCGGAGAGAGGGATTAATTACATAGCCAAAAACCCATAAAACGATAAATAAAAGAAAATCCTATTTAAACTATTACATACTGTAAGAAGTTACATTAATATTGTAAAAAAATATAAGCGCGCGCGACGAAACGGAAACGAGAGAATTAGGGTTTTGACCCCGTCTAAACCTAATTGAAAGAAAAAAATCATTTTTTGGTGTTGTTTTTGATTATTTGAGAAAATAAGATTTAATTGAATAAAAACCTAATTACTAATTAATTTAAATCAAGAAAAATAATTAATTTAACCTATTTTTTTATTTTTATTTTATGAAAAGAAAATAAAAATTAAATTACATGCTAAACCTAATTTTTTCCGAATTTGATTTTAATTACTTATAAAAAGGTTAAAATTACCCTAAATTAAATTAAAACTAATATAAAATTAAATTTGATAAAATAAAATAAAACCTAAATTCTAAATTGATGAAATTGATTTTATGATTTTTTTGGGAAAAGGAATTAATTTTGGTTAGAAAATAATTAAATAAAAGAAATTAAATAAAAAGAAAAAATTTAGAAAAAAGAAATAAGAATGGGCCTGTTGTAGCAAGAAGGGGGGGTGTGGATTTCATTTTCTGAGCCCAACAACACCTATCCCATTTGACTTTTCCAGATCCCATGTACAAGTTTGACTGATGTCCATGGTAGACCTTCATTGGGAATCCTTGGATTTAGCGTGTGGATGATCTGATTGGTTGGACATTGAGGACACATGGTTGTCATATGAGAAGCCTTCACACTTGAACATACAAAGCAAAATAATATTGAACAAATATCGGGACCTGGGGATCGAACCCAGGCCCTTTGGCATTTTCACAACACACGCTGACCATCTGAGCTGGCTTGTTCTTTTATATGAATAATAACAAATAAGCATTATATGATAAAGACAAAAAGTGGATTCTGAAAATGCGTGAAATTTGAATGGGCCAGTCAGGGAAGGGCATGTTATCATCTTCTTCCTCCCTCCGTTGGTAAACGTTTTTGGACTTATACCTACAGTCATCTGGGCATAGGTATAAACCTATGCATCTCCAAAATCTTATCCCTGCATGAAAAATCAATACCAGTGGTACCAATTAACTCATTGCAACCTCACAAGCATCATGGTACCACTCTCCCTGGCCAATTGTTCTTGTGTGCAAAATCCCTAAAAACGAAACTAAAACCCTAAACATGGCAACTTGCTGTATAGCCAATAAAAAAGAAATTGGATATTACCATTAGCTTGCAAACACCATAAGGATTAAGAATATGTCCATAAAACATGATAACAACGCCAGAATTATGATATACGATTTCAAAAAAACATGGAAGTTGTGGGGTACTTACAGCGTGTTTCCGGGCTTGAGGGAGTTTGTTAAGGGTTGCAATGTGATCCTTGGATGTCCAGCAAATGAATGGTGTGCCTGGAATGGCTTGAGGAAGCCTGGAACTAGGAAATCAGATTGCAACTTTTCTTTAAAATTTTGATATTTTTCTCTTGTTTCCACGCCTCCAATGTGCCTGCTTTTGATCTGCATTCCTTCCTTATGTACCCTAGAATGAATTAGGTTACAAACTTGCTTCAATTATTTTCCAATTAAGATGATTGAATCATGATTTGATCCTTATGCAAATATTTCCAAATCAAGGCAAATCCAATATTTTTGTGTCCAAATAAAGCTTACACGATTTGATTCTCTTTCCTGCTGTATGAGAGGCCTAAACATGCACAAAATCTCAAGCTTTGATTAGTTTTGATATTTTCATGATTTTATTTTGATTTTATTTGATTTAATTGAAATAAAATCAAAATAAATGACAAAAATAAATGAATGACAAATGGGAAGGATCATGGGTCGTGGTTCATGTTACAAACTCATTGCAAGCATAAAAAGTTGGGCCCATTTGATAAAAAATGCAATTTTGTCCACATTTGACTTTTGACAATTTTGCAAAAAAGGTCAACTTTGCCAATGCATAACACCTTCAATTTTGACCCTAGAGATGTGTTCTTGGACTTTTTAGAAAGCTTAGTATGTCCTCTAAGCAACCCTTTTGGTCTCATCTCAATTGAGTCTTCCATGATCATGTATGAAGCTTTGACAAAAAAGGTGTTTTTGTTGACTTTTCAAAGTGACCTATAATGTCCAAATTCATATCTTCTTGTGAGTGAATATTTTGAACTTGGGAGATGCAGATGGATTGTAGGGAATTCCATCCTCTCCAAAATGAGCTTTGGATGAGTCATTTTTGATAAATTATGAGAAAGTTATGCTTGGTCAAAGTTGAGTTGACTTTTCCTGCAAAACCCTAATTTAGCAACTTTTGGGTTTTGATGAATTGTGAGCAACCCTTAAGGAATCATGATCAACCCTTGATCAAGTGATGAATAATACTTCAAAATGAGAATGTTGACCAAAAATATTGAAGTTTGACTGCATGTGGGCCACAATTGACTTTTGCCCTAACACAGTCGATTTTCAGGCTTTTGAGTAATTGATTGGGAAAACTTCCTCTGCAAGGCTAGAAAATTGACACGGATGATCTTGAGAACATATTAGGACAAGGAGAGCATTTGGGACCCTTTGGATCCAAACAACTTGATGCAAACTGAAACCCTAATTTGAGGTAGACTGCCTTAGGAGAGACTTTGAATGGTCAACCCTTGGACTTCCTTGAGCAATTTGAGGACCTCACTTGAAATATATTGAGAAATATGGGAGGGAAAATTTTGGGTACAACAGCTGCCCTTGTTCAATCTTCTTAAACTTGAGGATGTAAATTGGCTTGTTTGCCTTTCGTGATCCAAATGTGGAAGATGATTGAACACTAGAGTGCCCAGAAATTTGCACTCGCATGAAGTGGTACTTGTCTTGTGATGTCGGGAATGGGCTTATAGATGCCATCAGAAGAAGTGTCGATCGCATAAGAGATTCCTTTGCGAGAGCTCGTATACCTATTGTCGAGGAGGGCTACGCTGGGCAGTGCTAGTCTCTGTCTTGGTAAAAGTAGAATTTTAGGAGCTTCAGTCCTCCGTTATTCTACTTAGGAATCATCTCTTGGTCGAAGAGGTGAAAATGAACTGCTATCTGGTCATGCTCCAGGCTTCCCAGTGGTTTGCTGGAAAAAAAATAAGATCGACTGCTATCTGGTCGTGCTCCAGGCTTCACAATGACTTACTGGGGGGATGAGATTAAACTTGTTATCTGGTCGTTCTCCAGGCTTCACAATTTCTCAATTCTTATCTGGTCGTGATCCAGGCTTCAGAATGAAATAAGTTGTTATCCGGTCGCATCCGGGCTTCAACTTGAATTTAAGGCAATACTAATATCCCGTAGATTCCGGGCTTCATAGTAATTGGCCAAGTAAACTGCTATTTGGTCGAATTCTAAGCTTCGCAGTACCTTATATTGTTATTTGGTTGTATCCCAGGCTTCAGTATCCTTTGGCTCTATCTGGTCGTAATCCAGGCTTCACGATGTCTTATACCATTATCTGGTCGAGTCTAGGCTTCATGGTATCTTGTATTGCTATCTGGTCGATTTCCAGGATTCACAAAACCTTGTTAAGCTATTTTCCAGTCGATTTCTGGGCTTCACACCTTGTGTTTATGATATACCACTATCTGGTCGATTCCAGGCTTCATGGTGTCTTGTACTGCTATCTGGTCGATTTCCAGGCTTCACAGTAACTTTCCCGGGATTCAACTATTTTCCGGTCGATTTCCGAGCATCATAGCTTTGAATTTGGGATATACCACTATCTGGTCGATTCCAGGCTTCGTAGTATTTTGGTACTGTTATTCGGTCGTTCTCCGGGATTCACAGTATGATGGAGAAATCATGATATTATCCGGTCGGATCCGGGCTTCATAGCTTGAACTGGAACATAAATCTTAGCATTGATTTGACTGAACCAGAGAAAACTTGTGAGAATTTAATTGTATCTTTCCCTGAAAGGTAAATAGTTAGTTGTATGTAATGTCATGATGTATGACATGTATCGAGTAATGATGCTCTCAAAATAAATGAGACTGTGCTGTATGATGCGTATGCGCATGCCATGATGTATGGATATGCAATGTTCTTATGATGTTCTCTAGTTGGGGAAAATAAATCTCGGACTGCTGCTGGAGAATACAAGGAGTTGAGTTCTTCGTGCTCGCCGAAGATAATTAGCCAGAGACTTGCGTCCGTTCTGTTTGAGAATACTCTGCCAGGAGAGACTTTGCTGGAGAATAAATTGACGAGAGCATGAATCTGGGGGGAAGAGAGATACTCTGCTAGAAGAGCTGCTGATTTAGAGAAATAACTCCGTTGGGGATGAATTACCGTTGCTGGTGATAATGAACCCTGCCTGGGGATTGAGTTTCTGCATGTGGAAGAAATAAACTCCACTGATGGTGAACTTTTATTGTTGGTGATAGATAAACTCTACTTGGGGAGAATTAACACCTCTGTCTTTGGGTACTTCCTACTCTATGGGGAGTGTATGCACCTTTAGTCATATTCTCAAGCTGGCTCTATCCCTGTACCTGGTGGATAGAGCAACTGTAAGGTTTGGACATTTCTTGTTTGCCCCTATTCCTGGAATTACGAGTTATCGTCTTTTGTTTGGCATGTAAATATTTATAAGCATCAATTATTGTCAAATGCATATATAAAAAATGAATCATTGGACGTTCTTGCAAGAGAAAACAGAAAAATAAAACACAAGTTGAAATTTCTTTGTGAAAATGAATTGTATTGATTTTTGAAGTTAGCCTGTAATATGCGTTTTGTACAAGAGGCTGACGTCCTCATAAGAGAACGCCACCGAGAGAATTATACATTTTGTGGAAAAGAGAGAAAAACAGCTATGTGAAACAATCCCACTGGGTTCCAACTTTGCTATCGCCCTTATATCTTTGAGCGTCTCATCACTTTGCTACTTGGTCGAAGGTAGATCAATTTGTTTGGCGCCGTCCGAGCTTGATAGTCGACACCGAAGTTTGTTTGCAAGATGATCCAATGAGACATAGTGTTACGCTTTGATCCCTAAATTATTCCTGGACCGCCCTTTCGGGTTTTCAGTCCACCGGGATACCCTTTTTTGCCCAAGCCTCCTTTTCAGGTTTTCGACTTTCCGGGTGTACTGTATTTTTTTCGTTTTCATCCCTTACTTTTGCCCGAACCCTTTTGGTTCGCCAGGAAGCCCTTATTTTTGCCTAGGCCAGTCGACCTAGCGGGTCTTTGATTATGTGTAGTATTTTTTTCACTATGTCTGCATTGACGGGGTGAGGCAGGTCGTCACCATCCATGGTGGTTAGAATCATAGCTCCTCCCGAGAAAATATTCTTAACCACAAATGGCCCTTCGTACATGGGGGTCCATTTTCCCCTGGGATCACCTTGCGGCAGTATGATGCATTTGATCACTAAATCCCCGACTTGATATTCTTGACGTATGACTTTCTTGTTAAAAGCCTTGATCATTCGCTTTTGATACGCCTGACCATGACAAATAGCATTAAGTCTCTTTTCATCAATTAAATTCAGCTGATCAAGCCGGGTCTGGATCCAGTCGTCTTCGCTCAAACCTGCATTCTTCATAATTCGGAGAGAGGGTATCTGGACTTCGATGGGTAGGACTGCCTCCATTCCATACACCAAGGAGTAGGGTGTTGCCCTTGTTGATGTCCGTGCTGAGGTGCGATACCCATGAAGAGCAAATGGTAACATCTCATGCCAGTCTTTGTATGTCACCGTCATCTTCTGCACAATCTTCTTAATATTCTTATTAGCTGCTTCAACGGCCCCATTCATCTTTGGACGGTAGGGAGAAGAGTTATGATGCTGAATCTTAAACTGTTTGCAGAGCTCGATGATCATTGTATTGTTGAGATTTGTACCATTGTCCGTGATGATCCTCTCCGGTACACCGTATCGACAGATCAAGTTGTGTCGGATAAACCATGCCACAATGTTCTTGGTTACTGTAGCGAAAGAAGTTGCCTCAACCCACTTTGTAAAGTAATCAATGGCCACCAGAATGAAACGATGCCCTTTAGACGCAGTAGGTATGATCTCGTCGATCATATCGATGCCCCACATTGCAAAAGGGCAAGGAGCCGTCAAGATGTTCAGAGGAACCAGAGGTACATGCACCTTATCAGTATAAACTTGGCACTTATGACAGGTCCGAGAATGTTGATAACAATCGGCTTCCATAGTAGACCAATAATATCCATCCCGTAGGATTCTCTTTGCCATGGTGTGTCCACTGGAATGAGTTCCGAAGGTACCTTCATGTAACTCTGCCATGATCCTTTCTGCCTCGTTCTTGTCCACACATCGCAGTAAGGTTGAATCATGGTTACGCTTGTAACGAATACCATTACTGATGAAGAACTTCGTAGCGAATCTCCTCAGAAACTTCTTATTATTGAAAGACGCACCCTCGGGGTACTCTTGAGCCTCAAGATACCTTTTCACCTCGTGAAACCAGGGTTTATCTGCTACCTCTTCAGTCTCAATGTCACAGCAATGTACGGGCTCGTCTAACCTCTCGATGGTAATCTGAGGAGCTTCATTGTCCCACCTGACCTTGAACATAGAAGACATGGTAGCTAGCGCGTCCGCTAACTGATTCTCCTATCTTGGGAAATGTTCAAAGGTTATCTCCTTAAAGTACGGAAGCAATGTCAGTACATATTCCTTGTAAGGAATAAGATTTAGGTGCTTCGTATCCCACTCGCCTTTGATTTGACTGATCACGAGAGCAAAATCTCGGAATACACTCAAGAACTTAATCCTTAGGTCAATAGATTCTCGAAGCCCCAAGATACATGCCTCATACTCCACCATATTGTTGGTGCAGTTAAAACATAATCGGGAGGTGAATGAAGTATGACAACCCTTAGGGGATATAATCACAACTCCAATTCCATTACCTAATGCGTTTGATGCTCCATCAAAATACATAGACAATTGGGATCCCTCCTCAGGTCCTTCATCTGGTCCAGGTTCTTCACAGTCGGTCACCAACATGATGTTCTCATCTGGGAACTCGAAATTCATGGACTGGTAGTCATCCACGGCCTGATGCGCCAAATGATCCGCCAGTACACTCCCCTTGATTGCTTTCTGGGTTGTGTATTGGATGTCGTACTCAGTTAAGATCATCTGCCATCTTTCTATTCTTCCGGACAAGGAAGTCTTTTCGAAGATTTACTTGATTGGATCCATCTTTGATATCAATAGGGTAGTGTGAGTTAACATATACTGTCTCAGCCGGCGAGCAGCCCATGCCAAAGCGCATCAAGTTTTCTCGAGCAATGAGTATCGGGTCTCGCAGTCGGTAAACTTTTTGCTAAGGTAGTAAATAGCATGCTCTTTTTGGCCAGACTTGTCATGCTGCCCCAGCACACACCCCATTGATTTATCCAGTACTGTCAAGTATAAAATCAAAGGTCTTCCTTTAACTAGAGGCATTAGAATTGGTGGCTCTTGAATATATTCTTTGATCCTTTCGAAAGAGGTCTGACATTCATCATTCCATTTTACCACTTGATCTTTCTTAAGAAACTTGAAGATTGGCTCACAAGTAGCAGTCAGATGTGAAATGAATTGGGAGATGTAATTCAGACGTCCCAAAAAGCCTCTAACTTCCTTTTCTGCGCGGGGAGCCGGCATTTCCTGTATAGCCTTCACCTTTGCAGGATCCACCTGAATACCTTTATCAATAACAACGAAACCCAGCAGCTTACCAGACCTTCACCCCGAAGGTGCACTTGTTCGGGTTCAACCTCAGCTTATACATCTTCAACCTGTCGAACAGTTTCTAGAGATGGTCAAGGTGTTTTTCCTCAGTCTGGGATCGGGCGATCATGTCATCAACATAAACCTCAATCTCATGGTGAATCATGTCGTGGAACAAAGCAACCATGGCGCGTTGATAAGTTTCCCCAACATTCTTCAACCCGAAAGGCATTACTTTGTAACAGAAGGTTCCCCACTGTGTAACTAAGGTTGTCTTCTCCATGTCCTCGGGAGCCATCTTGATCTGGTTGTAGCCAGAAAAACCATCCATGAATGAGAAGATCTTATGCTGCGCGATGTTGTTGACCAAAACATCAATGTGAGGTAGTGGGAAATCATCCTTTGGGCTTGCCCTGTTCAGATATCTATAGTCCACACACATCCGTACCTTACCATCCTTCTTAGGCACCAAAACAACGTTGGAAACCCACTGCGGGTAAGAAGTGACAGCTAGAAATCCGGCGTCAAACTGTTTTACAACCTCATCTTTGATTTTCTCAGACATCTCAAGGCGCATACGGTGAACCTTCTGCTTTACCGGAGGACATTCTTCATTGGTTGGCAGGCGGTGAACCACATTTCAGTGTCTAAACCAGGCATGTCTTCATAGGACCAGGCGAAGATTTCAACATAGTCGTGTAGCATGTGTATCAACCGTTGCTTGACACTAGGTTCCAGATTTTCACCTATCTTGACCTCTCTCATGTCTTCCTCTGTACCCAATTTCACTGATTCCACTGGCTCTTAATGAGGCTGTATGGCCCTCTCTTCCTGCAGTAGCAGTCTAGCAAGTTCTCCAGGCACCTCACAATCATCCTCACCTTCGTCCTCGGCTTGGTTGATCGGATTTCCAAAGTCATAACTAGCAATAGAAGAGTCGTTATCAATGGGATCCAGAGTGGATATGGATCTGCATTATGATATGTGAGTGTGTGTAAGAGAATAACTGTTTTGGTAAAGCGAGAGACAGAAAATAAAAATAAGGAGCGCAATATTTGTAATGCAAGAAAACGTCCAATGCTTTATTGATGATATATGAAAATGACAAATAATAAGCCCTCACAAGCAAAGCCAGGGTTCCTCGGGCAAAGCACCGGGTCATAAAGTTTCAAATTGTCTGTTACAAATCTCAAAACAAAAGTCTATTAATGTGTAATAAAAGAAACGGGTATGAAGTCTTTCTCCGTCCAGTTGTTCAATCCACCGTTGGTAGTCGGGTAGATCCAGCTGTAAATATCTGACTCTTCTTCACCATCTTCAACTGCATTCACTCCATGATTACTGATGTGCAGAGGAGGTCTTCCAATCCGCGCGCGCCTAACAACCCTTTGAGTCTCTGCAGTAAAGCCCAAACCAAATTTGTTAGTTTTGTGTGTGAAATCAGGGAGATGACCCCAATTTGCACACCCACCTTTTTCAATTACAGCCCTGGCATCCTTGAGGAAAGCCATCTTCATCGGAGGTTTGTCAATAGCAACTTCAGTTGACGCCAAAGTCAGGGGGACCTCTTCAAAGATATTACAAGGGGTTTCGATGAACTCCCCATCCATCTCCACATAGCGAAAGGAATTGAGATGACTCACAATGTACTCCTCTTCACCTTGTACCGTGACAATCTTCCCCTTTACTGGATATTTCAACATTTGATGGAGCATAGAAGTCACTGCCCCAGCCTCATGAATCCAAGGGCGACCCAACAAGCAAGAATATGATGGTCGGATATCCATCACGTAGAAAGTATATGCAAAAGTCTGAGAGCCAACTTTAACAGGGACGTCCACCTCCCCGTGCACCATCCTTTTTTGTTAGAACATAGTTTGATTCTACAACCCTTGATTAGAGTTTTGATGATAACAAATACAAAGAATAAATATATACAAAGAACAAATATGCTCCTTAAAAATATGGTTTGTATATGCAGAAGTTCTGATGGGATCAGCATCAAAAGATAAGTTATAAAGTATTACATTCTGAAGCAATCAGATTATACGCTGAAGATTGGTGACCAGAACCTGCGCTTAATTACAATAAACTCTGATTCTGATCAAAGACATATCAACCAAGTCATTAATATTCTGAAGCGTCATCAGCAGTTAAGGAAAGAAGCCTCTGAAGCGTTACTGTACATTCAAGACAGAATTAATGCCAAAGGCTTTCTTCAGACAAGATCTTCTACAAAAGGAAAGTGTGTTATTAACATTAAACTTGCTTTATGGACAACGTTTTTGCCTTGCCTATATAAACAAGGATGCTTGCAAAAAGAAGCACGTACGTACACACACAACAATTTGCTAAAGATTTCCAAACCACGCAAATTCAAGCTCTAGCAAATTTATTCTTCATTCTAAGCTTAACCTGTGTAATTTTATCACAGTTGTGATAAACTGTTTTGTTAGAAAACAACAACAGATTCTTGTTCAATTATTTGTAAAAGATTTCCTTGAGATTAACCGGTTTGTGGTTGTACTCAAGAAGACTTTAACAGTTGTTAAAGTAGCTATTGTAATCTTTTGAGATTAGTGGATTAAGACCTCGTTGGAGAGAGGCGAAATCACCTTGACGGGTGGACTGGAGTAGTTTGAGATCAAACGAACCAAGATAAAAACACTGTGTCATTAAGCTGTTTTTTATCCAAGTTTTCAATTCAACCCCCCTTCTTGGGTTTTTCTCATATTCAATTGGCATCAGAGCGCCTGGTTCTGAGCTTAAACACTTAACCGTGTCAGTACAAGATCCAACCTCAGAAAAACACTATGGCAGGACCAAGTCAAAACATCAGCAATGACAACAATGAAGAAAGGGACAGATTCATTGGCAAACCTCCATTCTTTGATGGAGAGAACTTTGACTACTGGAAAGACAAAATTGAGAGTTTCTTTCTGGCCCATGATGTTGATCTGTGGGACATGGTGATTGATGGATACACGCATCCAGTGGATGGACGTGGTCAGAAGATAGACAGGAAAATGATGTCTGATCAGTAAAAGCGTGAATTCAGAAATCACCACAAGGCCAGAACAATTCTCCTCAGTGCCATCTCATATTCAGAATATGAGAAAATATCAAACAGAGAAACTGCCAAGAACATGTTTGATTCTCTGAGAATGACGCGTGAAGGCAACATTCAAGTCAAGGAAACCAAAGCCCTTGCGCTCATTCAGAAGTATGAGGCATTCAAGATGGAAGATAGTGAATCAATAGAAATTATGTTTTCAAGATTTCAAATTCTTGTTGCTGGTCTAAAAGTTCTTGACAAAGGGTATTCTACTGCTAATCACGTTAAGAAGATCATCAAAAGCTTGCCAAAACAGTGGAGGCCAATGGTCACAACGCTTAAGCTAGCCAAAGATCTCAATAAAATCTCTCTGGAGGAACTTGTTAGCTCCCTCAGAAGTCACGAGATAGAGCTAGAAGCAGATGAACCTCAAAATCAAGGTAAGCCATTAGCCTTAAAATCTAACAGAAAATATGACTCCAAAGTTTTGTAGGCTGTGGAAGAAACCTCTGATGGATCCTCATCAGAAGAAGATGAATTGTCTCTCCTCTCTAGAAGGGTGAACCAACTGTGGAAGCAGAGGCAAAGGAAGTTCAGGAATCCCAGAAGATCAGAAAATCAGAATGAATCTTCCTCCAGATATAGAAGGTCATAATCCTCCTCTGGACACAGAAGATCTGAAGGTTCTTCAGGATACAGAAAGCCAAACAACAAAGACATCATCTTCTACGAATGTAACGAGCAAGGGAACTACAAAAGTGACTGCCCAAAGCTTCAGAAGGAGAATCCCAAAAAGAAGTTTATCAAGGAAAAGAAGAAAAGCCTCATGGCTACATGGGATGATTCTGACACATCTAAAGCTGACTCATAATCAGATGATGAAAGAGCAAATATAGCTCTCATGGCAAACGTATCTGAAGACAGTGAGGCTTTTGGTCCAGACTCAGAATCAGACACTGAAGAGGTATTCCCTGACTACATAAACATTGATCAGCAGTTTCTGATCTACTTTATCTCCAAGAAGACTAAGGTAAATCTTGCTCACTTACTATTTAATCATCTGAGGACCAGTGTAAATGAGACAAGAGAAGATGAACGTACCAAAAGGGACTGGATACCCCTTGGAAGACTCATATCAAACATTCTGACAGAGAATAGGCTGATATAACATCTAACTAAAGCACAGGAAATTAGCTCTCTCGAGGCAACTGATGGGAAGCCACTGAATGCAAAGAATCTGAAAAAGATGAAAATTATTGAGAACATCAAGAAGGAACCCAACATTACTTCTTTTGCAACCATCACCTCCAGAAGAATTCCTCTAGATGATTTTCCTATGTTCTCTAAGATTGATTCCAAGCCTGAGATAATTGTCAGATATTTGGATACGTGTAAGGCAGATGACACTGCACCAGGGTTAAATATCCAGGACTTGCAACAGGCGGCTCCAGAAGTTGTTTTGAAGAAGAACAAGAAAAGGAAGGAAGCAGCAAAAGGATCATCCCAGTGGACTCCTAAAGCTGCTAAAATGAAAGGTAATCCTTCTTCTATTACTGTTTTAGAATCAATATCTATATCAACATCTGAACCCTTAACTACCCAATCTGAAATTCCTACCCCACAAACATTTGATGATTTTGACATAGGGTTTGATCCCTCAGAAACACTAATTCTTAGAGAAACTCACTCCCTTCCTATCAATCCAAATTCTGAATCAACTCAACCAGAACTTGCAAAAGTTCTGTCAGACATTGAATCTTTTGACCAAGATATTTCTGCTCCCACACCAGAAAATCCAAATCCTCTAATCCTAGATAATCCAAACTCCGAAACCACAATAGAAGCTCCACAAACAGATATTCCGCTACTAGATATTCCTCTCTCTCCACAACCAGAAATACCACTACCTCTCTCTCCACAACCATATATTCCTCATCCACCATCACCACAACCTGAACAATCACAACCAGAAGTTCAAACTTCTGAGAACCAACCATCTGAAACATGTGAACCATAACCTCACAATGTTCAATCCAACCAATATGAAGAACCTACTTCAGATTCAGATACAATCCCTATTCCAGGAATCACTGAACCTCCTGCCATTCGCATGCCCCTCACCATCCTGGACATTCCACAAATTCCTTCTTCTCTGGATAAACTCCACCAAATTCCCCAACCAGTCCAATAATTAAACCAGACTCTCCCACTCCCTCAGCAAAGAGCAATCCAAATGACAATGTAAGACTTGTCATTGATCCAACTGTTTTTGAATGTTTAACTGCTATATCTAACAAAACCAAAACTGCCATTCCAAAACCAACACCATCTGAAACCACACCAGATGTTGGTACTAGTTTGTTGATGTTTGAAACAGAAATGCATAAATGGATAACCTCCTTGAAGCAAGCTAGTCTAGAGATGATTAACCCTGCTACTTCAGATTATCTATGGACAAGTTTCAGAAAATGGATAAGTTCTAAAACACATAAGATGCAAGAACAGAGCTATGGACAGGTTCAACAGAATTTCAGTGATATGCTTAAGCTATTTGAAGACCAAGTTCTGAGCCAACTGCTCAAGGAAGAGATTCTCCCTCTGGATAATGCTCCATGGTCAGAACATCGTCCCTCAGACAAAGTTCAACCAGAGTCAGAAGGTCTCACTCTGATTGTTGCTCCAGATGAGATGATTTCTGCGGAGGAATTGGTTCAAAATGATCAAGTTGTAGAATTCTCTAAGAAGCATCCAATTACTGAAGATTCTCCAGCTCCCTCCTATGAAAGGCAAACTCTGGAAGAACTGAAGAGAGAAAATGTTGTTATCTAGGAAAGGTTGGATAAATAGGATGACACAAACAAATAAATCAAGAGGATTTTAAGCAAACAGGAGGAAACCAACACCCAGATCAAGGGCTTGATGGAAGCTTTGTTCACACGCCTTCCTCCTCCCTCTTAGATTTTCTTTTGTTTTTAAAATATGTTTATCTGTAATATTTGTTTTACATTGCTTCTGTTCTGAACTTCCTATCATTGCTTCTTATTTTAATATAAATCAACTTTTTAGCTCTGATTATATAGCCTTTTTAATAACTGAGAAAAAGGGGGAGAAAGTAAGATATTTTCAATAACGGTTTACTGAGACAAGAAGTCTCAAACATTCTGAACTACTTAACTTCTTTCTTCTGAAAAGCTTGAATAGGTATAAAACTCTGATGAAAGACGCAGTCAAACTCTGATGCGCAAAGACTCAAGGAATTTAATGGAAGTAATCAACTCAGGGGGAGTTTTTCTTCTTAATTCTAACCTTTTTATTCTTTATTTTTAATTGAAAAATCTGGTTTTTGTCATCATCAAAAAGGGGGAGATTGTTAGAACATAGTTTGATTCTACAATCCTTGATTAGAGTTTTGATGATAACAAATACAAATAATAAATATATACAAAGAACAAATATGCTCCTTAAAAATATGGTTTGTATATGCAAAAGTTCTGATGGGATCGACATCAGAAGATAAGCTATAAAGTATTACACGCTGAAGCAATCAGATTATACGCTGAAGATTGGTGACCAGAACCTGCGCTTAATTACAATAAACTCTGATTTTGATCAAATACATATCAACCAAGTCATCAATATTCTGAAGCGTCATCAGCAGTTAAGGAAAGAAGACTCTTAAGCGTTACTGTACATTCAAGACAGAATTAATGCCAACGGCTTTATTCAGATAAGATCTTCTACAAAAGGAAAGTGTGTTATTAACATTAAACTTGCTTTATGGACAACGTCTTTGCCTTGCCTATATAAACAAGGCTGCTTGCAAAAAGAAGCACGTACGTACACACACAACAATTTGCTAAAGATTTCCAAACCACGCATATTCAAGCTCTAGCAAATTTATTCTTCATTCTAAGCTTAACCTGTGTAATTTTATCACAATTGTGATAAACTATTTTGTTAGAAAACAACAACACATTCTTGTTCAATTATTTGTAAAATATTTCCTTGAGATTAACCGGTTTGTGGTTGTACTCAAGAAGACTTTAACAGTTATTAAAGTAGATGTTATAATCTTTTGAGATTAGTGGATTAAGACCTCGTTGGAAAGAGGCAAAATCACCTTGACGGGTGGACTGGAGTAGTTTGAGATCAAACGAACCAGGATAAAAATATTGTGTCATTAAGCTATTTTTGATCCAAGTTTTCAATTCAACCCCCCCCCCCATCTTGTGTTTTTCTCATCTTCATTTTTGACCCGTCGAAAGCCCTGACCATAATATTGCTCGGCTTTAGAATCAAACCTTCACAGTCCAGACGGTCTAATGCTTTCTTTGGCAAAACATTTAATGAGGATCCGGTATCCACCAGTACATGGGCCATAGAAGTTCCCCTACACTCGATCGAGACGTGCAGAGCATCATTATGATTTCTTCCTTTAGCAGTCAGATCTGCGTCTGAGAAGCCCAACCCATTGTCGGCAGTCAAACTAGCTACGCAGTCTTTGAATTGATCGGCAGAAGTTTCCTGTGGCACATGCGCAGTTTTGAGGAAAGCAATTAAAGCCTTTTCATGGGCTTCAGAACACAATAACAAGGACAACATGGAGATTTTAAACAGGGTCTGCCCCAACTGCTCGACTACGTTGTAGTCGCTTTTCTTGATAATCTTCAGAATTTCCTCTATCTCCTGCTTAGAGGTTTCTACAATGATCTTCTTAGGTGCCTCCATTCGGGCAGGCTCACCTGTGATTTCTTTTCCCTGAGTCCCAGATGGCTCAGCGACAAGGGTGATAACTGGAATAGGAACTGGGATTGTAACTGATGTACTAGCAGATGGAATGACAACAGGTTTGTGAACAGTCGGAGGGGAAATCTCGGGAGAAAGAGTCTTCCACTTCTGTTGACCTTGCTAGCCCTGACAATATTGCTGACATCAGCATCAACTTCTTCAATCTTTAAGTCTTGCTTAACTCCATGGTAATACACATCGGCCCCATGGTGCAATGGTTAGCCTTATCCGAAGTGTATGGGATAGGACCAAGGACAGTAATGATTAACGGAGCTATTCTTAGAACGGGTGTAATCCTAACAGGCTTTCTCGAGGAAGCCTTGGAAGGGTTGGAGGAAATGGTTATGATGGAAACATCTTCAACTGGAACTAATGGAATCATAGTCTTTTCAAACAAGATCTCTTTGTTATCCATCAGGCGTTGAACACCTGATTTTAGTAAGTGGCAACCAGCAGGAAGAAATGAACACATGTGGCAACCTTCGCCACAGCCCGGAAATAAACCGGCCAACAATAGATTCTTCTTTACTGTCATCAAAGGAGTAGAAATTTTTTCCACGGAGGTCACAAATAAATCATCGTCCACGGCATTCACTCCATGACCATGTTTGGGCATAGGAGCTGTTATGACGTTGGGCTTCTCTGGAGCGTCAAACTCAATCTCTTTAGCTTCAATCAAGTATTGTACCTTATTCTTCAAGGCCCAACAGTTGTTTGTATCATGACATGGGCCATTGGAGTGATAGGTGCAGCAGGAATTCGGGTTATACAGCGGAGATGTGGTGTTGGGATTTTTTGGGGACTCCCTCAGAGTTACCAGATTGGTCTTTAATAACTGCGGTAGAATTTGAGACAAGGTCATATTGAGCCGAGTGTACTGCCTATGTGGTCTTTCCACCCTTTGTTGATTGTTGCATTGTGGAGAAACTGTGGGTCTTGATATCACTACCGCATTTACTGCTTGACGGTGTTCAGGTCTGCTTTGGCCCCTCGAGCCATATATTGCACTAGCTTCTTTCTTACCGATGAAAGGCTTCTTCACCGTACTTGATGAAGTATCCTTCTGTATCTTATCACTTCGGATACCATCTGTGATACGGTGGGAGAACTGACTTGGGATTTTGCGTTTGTGTTTGCAAATGTTTCGGTTTAGCAAGAGTCGCCACCGACTTTTTATTTATCCTAAGGAAAGGTCAAAAAGCATAGGAAATACCTTTGAGATGTTTTCGTGGGTTCGGGGGGTAGATTATGAAAAGGGAAGGTGCTAGAACCCTTTCCATCCATGGTTATCCATGGGCTCTTAGTTACTTGTTTAGATCACTTGCCTTTGCTTTTCAATTGCTTTGAAATGGTGTTTTGTGTGTGTGGTTTTGAAAATGTTTTGAAAAAGATGCCTTGTCTAGGCAACCTTTGTAATGACTCTTGTTTGAGTATATACAAAGGTGTATGTCTTTTTGAAAGGTTTTCAATGTTTTGAAAGTTGTTTTGAAATTGTGTTGTGGAGTGTGTTTTGAAAAATAGCAAGGATGTTTTGCAAGATTTTTGATCAAGTAACTAAGAGTTGTCTACCCTATTTTACTCAAAGATCTTTCTTATGTTTTTTAACCCTTTTAACAGTGTTGTTTCACCATTGTATTTGGTGAACAACCTTGTGTTAGGATGTTAACGGGACAGGCGCGGGTCATCGTATGACCATGATAGCAATGTTGTGAAATGACTTAGCACTTTTCTATAGGGACTAAGATCATTTTGAAAGGAAACTTGGATAGCGTCATCGAGGGACTATGATCTTTTTTCAATTTGTTTGTGCTAAGACATCCCACATGCATAACATGGCCATTTTTATAAGGCAACAAGTGGAATTACCCTAAGGATGCATGTGTGCAAGTGTGTTTGATTGCATGCATTTTGTCTTCGATTTTTGGGTTGTCTACTTGTTGATTTTATCTTTCCATACACACCTATTTACTAGCATTTGTATAAAGCAATAAAATTGTAGCAAATAAATATCCTACACTATTACAACCATATTGAAGTGCATGAGAATATAAAGGCAAAAATAAGGGAAAAGCAAGAAAAATGAGTGTCTTTCGACCTAGGCAGTAGCACCCTTCGACTTGCATTTTGTTGGCCTCCTTCGATTGGGGGCTGGCATCAGTAAAGTCTTGTCCTTCGATTGGGAATTCGTGCCAGTGAGGTCATGGCCTTCGATTGGGCTTTGGCACCAGTCAGGTCATGTACTTCGATTGGAGGTTGGCACCAGCATGGAAGTGCCTTTCGTCTGAGCCTGGACTTAGTGCAAGTGTGCCTCTTGCTGGGCCTTTCTGTCTTGTTGCCTTCTTCGATTGGGCCTGGTATCTGTGCAAGATGCAATCTGACTTTCTGTCTCCTTCGATTGGGTGTGGATTCAGTGAGGAAGCCTGGGGCGTCATTTCATACTCCTGTCTTTTGTTTATTTCGTTTGAGATATTAAATAGCAACATGGCCCAAGGCCATGCTATCATTACCTCAGGGCCAGGTTAGTTCTTAGAGAATTTGTAACAAACCAAAGAACAAAACCAAAAGGAGAGACAATAAAAACAAACTAAAAGAGTGGAAACGAAAAGGTAACAAACACTATGTATATGTTTGAAACGAAAAGGAAGCTTATTTACATGTTACGCCAGAAATGAAGGGTTCAAGGTTAAGAATGACTTACCTTGCTTGAGGCTGGAATGTGTGCCGGGCCTTTAAGTGGTTTCCTTGAATACTTCTGGATTCGTAGGGAGGAACCAGGAGATATGTCTTTGATACTGGATTCGAAAGAGAAGAAGCAAGTGTGAGGTTCTTCCTACTGGATTTGAAGGGTAACGAGGTATAGGGATGTTTCAGATTCTAAGGGGATAAGTGTTTGGATTATGGATATGTGTTTGATGAGTGTTTAAGTGTTTAAGTGTTTAAGTGTTTGGATTCTGGATATGTGTTTGATGAGTGTTGAAGTGTTTAAGTGTTTGAGAGCTTTATGGTGTTTGAGAGTTTTTTGAAGATTCGTTCCTCTGGCCAAAAAGTCCTCTCCCAGCTTTGCATAAATTCCTCCATTTATAGAGGAAAATAATGGACATGTTTTCAACAGCCAGCCTTGCAAAAATAGTAAAATAATAGGTAACGTGACAGTACATGTGGTGGTCCTGTTGGCAGTTGGGGTGCAGAAGTTGTGACTCATGCTTCTGTCATTGCTTGTGGAGCGAAAATAATAAAATAAGGCCCGGTTGGAAAGTAAATGTCCACTTGTGCCACAAAAGCAAGATGAATGGTTCAAATGGGGTTGCTTCATGCTGAAGGAAAATAGGCGCAAGACTCAAGACAGACTTTCCTGAAAGGTAGTACTGTGCTATTAAGTGCAAGTGGTCTTAGACAACAAATGGGTACAGGCCTAAAAAGGGAAGACACGTGGCCTAGCCTATGGGTCTAAATGTTCAACTTGATCTTTTGAGTCGAATCCTCCATCTTTCTACATCTTTCGACCAGACTGGAACAACACATCATTCGTTTTCACCAGCTGTGTGTCCTTCGAATGGATTTCTTATGTATCCTTCGAATGGGCCTTCTTTGCCAGCTTCAAAGTCCAATTCGAATCTATTTAGAACATTCCCTATTAGACAACTTCGACCAGGCCTTGGCCTTGTGATGAGTCTAAGTTCTGATTCGAAGTGTTCAGAACTTCCTTCATCAGAGCATCTTAGATTAAGAGAAACTCTGCACTGAAATGCCATTCGAAGGTCATTTCGTTTTGATGTTCTTATTAAGGGAAACTCTGAAGTTCCAGTTGAAGGACACTCTGAAGTTCCAGTCCAAGGGCCTTTTGAAATGCCAATTGAAGGGTATTTATCCATATACCAATCAAAAGGTACTTGTTAAAATTCCAATCGAAAGGCTTTGTTAACAGGCCAATCAAAAGGTGTTGTTCATGCTAATCGAAGGACATGGTTAACATGTCTGTCGAAGCTGCCTTGACACAATGCTAAAACGAAGGATCCTGTGCCATGCCAATTGAAAGGCTTGGCCCAGGGTTCTAAACGAAAAGGTCTTTTAGAATTCCAATCGAAGGCCTTGACACAATGCCAATCGAAGTGCTTGTCCATAATGCCAATCGAAGGATTTTTTGAATGTCAATCGAAGTGCTTGTCCATAATGCCAATTGAAGCATTTTTGGACTGTCAATCGAAGTGCTTGTCCATAATGCCAATCGAAGGGAATTATCCATGCCAATCGAAAGGCTCCTTCAGAATACCAATCGAAGGGTCTTTCAGAATGCCAATCGAAAGGTACTTAAAGAACCACTCAAAAATTTTATTTTTCCTTAGGCAAGGGTTTCTGGTCAACCATGCAGGGGGAATACTTTGGAAAACATGAGAGGGAAAATTTTGGGGTATAAAGCTGCCCCTGTTCAATCTTCTTACACCTGAAGAGTTAGATTGGCAAATCTGCCATTTGTGACTTAAATATGGAAGATGATTGAACACTAGAGTGCCCAGAAATTTGCACTCGTCAAAATATAGCTGAGGATATGGGCTTAAAGATGCCATTTGGAGATGTGACAGAAACTTGTCGGGGATGGGCTTAAAGATGCCATCTGGAGATGTGACAGAATCTTGTCGGGGATGGGCTTAAAGATGCCATCTAGAGATGTGACAGAATCTTGTCGGAGATGGGCTTAAATATGCCACCTGGAGATGTGACATAATCTTGTCGGGGATGGGCTTAAAGATGCCATCTGGAGATGTGACAGAATCTTGTCGGAGATGGGCTTAAAGATGCCATCCAAGAATGTTTATTGAACTGTATGTTGTAGGTCAGAAGAATGAGCATCAAAATGGTATCCATATATGGAATGCATTTGAACTGTATCTGGAGACTGAATTTGTATGAGCAAAAGAATGGCGTCCAGGTCTGGCGCGTATCTGAGCTGTAACTGTATTTGGATTTTGAATGAATATCAGAATGACTGTCGTGTCTGGAGTTTATCTGTATTCTGAATGGGTAACAGAGAAAAATCTGTGTATGGAGCAACTGTGTGCTGAGGATAAGTTCTGAATGAGTGACAGAATGGAAACCGTGTCTGGAGCGTATTTTTGAATGAGTGACAGAATGACATCCGAATCTGGATCGTATCTGGACTGTATTTTGAATGAGTGACATAATGACATCCGAATCTGGATCGTATCTGGACTGTATCTGGAGTTTGAGATCTGTATGAGTAGCAGAATGACTTCCACGTCTTGAATGTATCTAAAACTGTAAATGGGATCTGAATGAGTGACAAAATGGCAACCGTATCTGGAGCGTATCTGGACTGTATCTGGAATTTAAGATCGGTATGAGATGTAGAATGACTTCCGTATCTGGAGTGTATCTGAAACTGTAACTGGGATCTAAATGAGTGACAGAATGGCAACCGTATATGGAGCGTATCTGGACTGTATATGGAGTTTGAGATCTGTATGAGTAGCAGAATGACTTCCATGTCTGGAATGTATCTGAAACTGTAACTTGGATCTGAATGAGTGACAGAATGGAAACCGTATCTGGAGCGTATCTGGACTGTATCTGGAGTTTGAGATCTGTATGAGTAGCAGAATGACTTCCACGTCTAGAATGTATCTGAAACTGCAATTGGGATCTGAATGAGTGACAGAATAGCAACCGTATCTGGAGCGTATCTGGACTGTATCTGGAGTTTGAGATCTGTATGAGTAGCAAAATGGCTTCCGTATCTGGAGTGTATCTGAAACTGTTACTGGGATCTGAATGAGTGACAGAATGGCAACCGTATCTAGAGCGTATCTGTACTGTATCTTGGAGTTGAGATCTGTATGAGTAGCAGAATGACTTCCATGTCTGGAATGTATCTGAAACTGTAACTGGGATCTGAATGAGTGACAGAATGGCAACCGTATCTGGAGCGTATCTGGACTGTATCTGGAGTTTGAGATCTGTATGAGTAGCAGAATGACTTCCACGTCTGGAATGTATCTGAAACTGTAAATGGGATCTGAATGAGTGACAGAATGGCAACTGTATCTGGAGCGTATCTGGACTGTATCTGGAGTTTGAGATCTGTATGAGTAGCAGAATGACTTCTGTATCTGGAGTGTATCTGAAACTGTAACTGGGATCTGAATGAGTGATAGAATGGAAACCGTATCTGGAGCGTATCTGGACTGTATCTTGGAGTTGGAGATCTGTATGAGTAGCAGAATGACTTCAATATCTGGAGTGTATCTGAAACTGTAACTGGGATCTGAATGAGTGACAGAATGGCAACCATGTCTGGAGCATATCTGGACTGTATCTTGGAAAGTTGGGTTGTTTGATCTGGTCGAGTAGATAGTTGTCCTGTCTGGTTTCAGGTATTAATCTCTGACCTGAGAAAGAAAGATAGTTTCCTGGCTTGTTACAGGTGTTAATCTTCAATCTCTTCATGTAGATAGTTTTCCTGGCTTGTTACAAGTATTAATCTACAATCAGTCGTCCATAGATAGTTTTCCTGGCTTACTATAGGTATGAATCCAGAACTTGAAAAGGTTGGCCGATGAGATAGTTGTCGCGTCTGGCTTCAGGTATTAATCTCTGACCTGAGAAAGAAAGATAGTTTCCTGGCTTGTTACAGGTGTTAATATTCAATCTCTTCATGTAGATAGTTTTCCTAGCTTGTTACAGGTATTAATCTACAATCAGTCGTCCATAGATAGTTTTCCTGGCTTACTACAGGTATTAATCCGGAACTTGAAAAGGTTGGCCTATGAGATAGTTGTCCTGTCTGGCTTCAGGTATTAATCTCTGAACTGAGAAAGAAAGATAGTTTCCTTGCTTGTTACAGGTGTTAATCTTCAATCTCTTCATGTAGATAGTTTTCCTGGCTTGTTACAGGTATTAATCTACAATCAGTCGTCCACAGATAGTTTTCCTGGCTTGCTACAGGTATTAATCCGGAACTTGAAAAGGTTGGCCGATGAGATAGTTGTCCTGTCTGGCTTCGGGTATTAATCTCTGACCTGGGAAAGAAAGATAGTTTTCTGGCTTGTTACAGGTGTTAATCTTCAATCTCTTCATGTAGTTAGTTTTCCTGGCTTGTTACAGGTATTAATCTACAATCAGTCGTCCACAGATAGTTTTCCTAGCTTGGTACAGGTATTAATCTGGAACTTGAAAATGGTTGATGGTAACCATCTGTTGATCGATCTTTCCTGAAAAAGGTAAAATGTTAGTTGTATGCAATGTCATGATGCATGAAATGCGTGATGTCATGATGTTCTCAAAATAAATGAGATTGTGTCGTATGCACTTATCATGTATGTAAATAGGATGTGTGGAATGTTAATGAATGTATTTTTGTCTGGGAAAATAAATCCTTGACAAATGCTGGGGAGTCGTTAAATCCTGGGTTGTTGTTGAAGAGTATGTGTGTCTTCAATCTTTGCTTGGAATGTTTCCACCGGGGATTCCTATTTTGTTGTTTGAGGAGAAACTTCGCTTGGGAATATTGAAAACTCTGGGGAGAATGTTTATTCCTGCTTGGGAAAAGAGTTCAGGAGTCTCGGTTGTCCGTTGCTCTACTGGGAAGTCGAAGTTGAACTGATATCTGGTCGGGTCCAGGTTTTGCAGTAACTTGTTGGGGATTGTAGAGTAGTCTACCGGGGAAGAGGAGTTGTGGTCCTTTGATTTGTAGTAGTCGGAGAGGCAAACTAAAGCTGGGGAATCCTGGTGTTGTTGGGGAAATAAACCCTGTCGTCAGTCCTCTAGAGAGGTGACATCTTCGTTGGGGGAAGTCCTCGAGGATTCTTGAGGTTGATTCAGCTGGGAAAAGAGGGTCAGAGATTAAACTCTTTCTGAGAGTCATTCTATGAGAAGGAATTTGGGGAGACTTGTCATTATCCCTAGTAGCGAATGCTTGTGACATTGCCAGAAAATGTTTAATTGTACGTAACCCTTCACTGAGATTTGACGTTTAATGCCCCAAGTGACGGAGATGGAGACCTGCCCCTGGTTACTCTGCACTTCTTTGAGAGATTTCCTGGAATATTGACTGGACTGCCCCAGGTGTGCTGGATAGTGACACGTCATGCCCCCTTGTTGATAGGAGATTTGTCAATGGAAGTTTCATCCCACTTGAAGTGATTTTGTTCACTGGGAGAGCTTTCGTTCATCGGATATTCATTGTGTGAATTTCTCCGCTGTCAAACAAGTAGCCAAATGCAAACAGTGATATTCAAGTAATGCAAAGTTTATGTTTGTCTTGAAGTTTTTTTGAAAATGCATTTTAGCGAGTAAAGAAATTTTGCTAAGAAAAATTCAAACTCAGGATTTAGAGCAGAGCCTTACAGGAGTCAGGATACCTTTTGTAACAGTATGCTTTCGAACTAACCCATGCTTCAGTTAGGACTTTTGAAGGGTTGTAACGTGGCTTGGTTCACGGTTTAAGAAACAAAGGATAAAGGCTCAAAGTATATTTGTACCCACCCGCTCTTCGTGATGTTCTTCAATCCTAAACTCAGTTAATTGTGCGTCGAACTCTATTCGAATTTGGAACGACGTTTTGGTGATGGTTCACACAAGTTGAATTTGTTGGAAGGCAGTCATTTTTGCAACATTTTTCATGTTGTTGAGGATTTGTAGTGACCTCGTTCTTTTGATTTGTTATCCCTAACTTTTGCCTGACTGTTCCTGTTTTCGAGATTACAGTCAGCGGGATGCCTCAGCTTTCTTAAGCCTCCTTTATAGGTTTTGGCTTAGTGGGCTTTTCTCTTTTGAGAGATTGACTGCCTATGACGTAAGGAACCACCATTGTCTTTTGATTCCAGAGGAATACTTTTGATGTCGTTCGTTGTATTACGAACTGAGAGTTTGCGACTTCAATGTGCATCTTTTGAATTAACTGAGAGACTACCCTGCCCCAGGTTTAATCAAAGGTTTCAATTTGTGTTTAAAACAGAAAACTCCTACTTCTTTGGCTCAAAGGGGTTGAATAGGGATTATCTTCCTTATAACTCCAGTGTTTAGGATTTGAAAGAAACGCCTGTACATCTTCAGCAAGGTCTGTCCAAAAGCATACTGTTGTACCCCAAAATTTTCCCTCCCATATTCTTCAAAGATATATCAAGAATCATCTCCAAATGGTTCAAGACTACTCAAGGATTGCCCAATTCAAACACCTCCTAAGCCAGTCAAAATTAGGGTTTTGGTTCTTACAAGGAATTTGAGGTTTTCAATGGCTCAATCAAGTCTCATATGCCCATATACATTGTCAAGCATATACATGCCAAAGTCTCAAGTCTCACAGTGCCCAAATTCCACAGTCAAAAGCCCTATTTGCTTCACAATCAACTGTAGGGGCAAAATGGTCATTTTACAGTCAAAAGTCAGAATTTTAGGTCAACATCTTATTTTGAGTCCACAATCATCATTTGATCAAGTCTTGATCATGATTCCTCAAACATGGCTCAAAAATCATCAAAGATGTAAAAGTTACTATTTTTGGACAGCAGAAAAGTCAACTGTATCTTGACCAAGGCATAACTTTTTGATGGTTCATAATAAAAATCCCATTCAATGCTCATTTTGAAGGGGATGACATTTCCTACAACTCATCTTCACATTCCAAGTCCAAGAAATGCTCTCACAAAAAGTTGTCAATTTTTACATTATAGGTTAATTTCAAAAGTCAACAAAAATGCACTTTAAGTCAAAGACCATAACATGATATTGGTAAATCCAAATGACATGGGACAAAAGGAATTGGTTAGAGGACTTCAAGACCTTTCCAAAATGTCCAAGAACATGTTCATATGATCAAAATTGAGCAAGATATGCATTGGAGAAGTTGGGAAATGTTTGTGAATTTGCAAAAGTCAACTTTGCTCAAAACACTTTGTTTTTGCTAATGGGCCTCAAATTTCTTCTTGAATCTTTATCCAAGGCTTATGCACGACCCATTGAGATTAAATTGAATTATTTTTTTATTTTTATTAATTAATTGGATTTTTAATTGATTTTTAATTCATTTAATTAATTTAAAATGTAGGAAATTCAAAGATATGATTTATCACTCTTTTGGTGAAGCAAAGATGACCAATATATGCTGGAGATTTCGTGTGCCAATAAAGGATGTCAAAAAATCAAAATTTAGCAACTTTCTTCAATCAAAAAGATTGAAAAATATTTGATTTTCAATCAAATATTGAATCATAATTCCATGGATTTTTGGTCAAAGATTTAACCTAAATTCAGTCCATTATATATACAGAACCTAACCCTAATGCATTGAACGAGAGATTGCTGCACACAAAGCCATAACAATATTGAAAAAATTCAAAGAAACTAGAAACTTGAAAACTGTTCTCCAGGTTCCAGGCCAATTCAAGGGCTTTTGTGGATTCAAAGACATTGCTGGAGGTTCCCAGGACGATTTGCAATCAGTTTCCAGCTTCATAGCTCCAAGAATCGCTAGTTCCAAAACCACGATTTGCATATTTATTTCATAATCGTAATTCATTATTCATGCATCATTAACGAGATTTTTAGTGTGCTTTGCATTGCTAGAACCTCTCTGAGGCTAATGGTACAGGTGAATTGCATTATGGTGTCCAGAATCATAAAACGCCATTGATGAATTCTAGGGTTCTTGAGTTCTCAGATTGGGGCTTTCCCCTACAGCAAAAATTGGAACATCTAATGCCTATGGTCGTAATCGTTGCAACCATATGAATTGAATGCCATACTCGCGCCATATTTATATAGCCTAGGATTCTATTCGCTATTTTTCCTCATGCCAAATTGTGGGGGTTAAAAACCCCCGCTATCTAACCTTACAGGCAAACGAGGAAGATGAATACGTGTTGTCTCATGGTTGGTCCATTCAAAAAATACGCGCGCTTGTTTTGTTTGTACAGCATATGATTTGTTTTTATATATTATTTTCAATTGTCACTATAATATCAAATGCAGGCATATGGTGTAGTGGTTGGTGATCTGGCTGGTTATCATTGGGACCTGGGTTCGATTCCCAGGTCCACCCAAAACTCTATAATATTTTTTCTAACGTGTTCACGTGCAGGCTTCCAAATGGTAAATACCATGTACCTCACATCCTAGCGCGCAAAGTGGCCATAACATTGAATCTGATGACCATGAGATGAGCCTCACCGTGCTCCCAGTCAACCATGCGCATAGGAAAGCCAGAAAGTCAAACAGGCTGGAGAGCTTCATGGGCTTGAATTTGCTAGCATACCTCCATATTGGGCCCAACACCCCCATGGTTTTGTTTCTCATTTTTTCTCTTTTCTATTTAATTATTTTTTATTAACTATTATTATTATTATTTAATTACCTCATAAATTAACTATTTTCATAATTAATTCAGAAAACAATATTTTCTTATTATTATTATTATTTATTAATTTCACTATTAATTATTTTGTAAATAAATTTAAATTAATTAATTTAGTTTAATTAGGTTAACTTTGTAATTATTTTCACAATAAATAAAATCAATTTAGAATTAGGGTTTTTCTTGACTTTTAATTTATTTTATTTTCAATACAAACATAAAAAACTAAAAACATACTTTTTCTTTTAAAATTAGTTATTAGGTTTAATTTTAATTAATTGCAAAAAAGGACAAATTTCTTTCTTTTCTCAAAAAGGGTCAAAACCCTGAGGACGTTCCCGATTTAATTTCTTTGCGCGCATATTTATTTTTGATTGTATTTATGTATCTGCTCAGAGAATGTAATAGATAATTAGGGCTTTTATCGCTTTATTTAATTTTCTCGCATTTATTTTCAAGGGTTATGTTTTTGGCGAAGTAAATACCCGACACCTTGTAATAGCGTAGATTCACTTTCCGCAATTTATTTCCCGTAAATTATTAACTGTTAACTATGCATGACAAGACTTGCCTGAAAATAAAATCAAAACGTAGCTCACCATGACATGTGCAAAGATAATATAAACTGAATCCTGACACACTCACACATGCCACTCCTAGGGTACGCCTCACTTGGTTGCCTCAAGGTGGTCATCAAGTATAGGGTGTTTTAGAGGTCTCCCTCCTGTCTAAAGATCCAGTTGCCTCGAAACGGTTGCCTCAGATAAAAAGGATCTAGGACATTAGGGTTACCGCTAAGGCGTCCTACTATTGCTTTGGTGACCACACATGTCCCTATAATCGAATTGACCCGAATAACTCCAACGACGGTGCTACCTACTTCTCAATAGTGGGATAGTACTGTCTAAAGGACTCTTACACAGCTTAATTCCTTAGAGTAGGTAGATTTCTCCTGGGTACTTGCTCTTTCAAAAACCAAAACACTTTTCGCACTTACACTTTCAAACAAAAGTTTTCAAACAAATACTTCATACACTCTTGAGGACTGATACAAGAGTTACCTAGAAGTTTTCAAAACGAAACTTTTTCAAAACCCACAAACACAAGAAAAGCAAACATTTTTGAAAACATAGTGAGCAAGTACCTAAGAGCCCATGGATAACCACGGATAAAAAGGGTGCTAACACCTTCCCTTTCTATAAATCTACCTCCCGAACCGAGAAACATCTCGAAAAGGAATTTTGCTGTGCTTTTGTCCTTTCCTTGTTGGAGAAAATAAAAGACGGTGGCGACTCTTGCTTACCGCGACATTTCGCGAACCAGCATTTCAAAACAGTCAGTTCTATTTCCACCGATCACAGAACTGGCGACTCTGCTGGGGACTATTAAAAGTGAGGTGTACCTTAGGATTAAACCACTCTTGTTTTCAATTGCTTGCTTTGTTTGCTTTAATATTGTGGGCTTGTCTTGGAGTTTCATAGATCCTAACCCGGATCTGGGGGATACCTTTTAGAAGTAGCAACAAACTGTGAGGGAACTGTGCGGGGTATACCGACATGGTTGAAGCAGTTGCTACGTTGATGTGGCACTTTGGTGAGTACCGGTAACCCTTGAGTCAAGTCAAGGGGAGTACGGGGCCGCCGCATGGTGTCGTGAAGCATCAACTGACCTTAGGAACCTTACTTGACCATCCTGGCCTCTTTAGGGGTAGTGAGATGACCGACTTTGGTGCAGTCCGAAGTTGGTAGATACTCGATACTACACTCATTGAGGGTTGTTTTCTTGGAATATTTTGATCGTCAGTTCAGTGGCTAAATCAAAACAATGAACATAGAAAACAACCCAATGATATTGAGCTCCTTAGAACCCGGTTACTTTTGATAGGACAGGTTTTGAGCCCACCAACTTCAAGAGGGTAGTACCCAAACTTCATGCTGGCCTAAACTCTAAGGGCTGTCTGGTGTGACTTGTGTACCTTATCATGTTTGATTTTTGTGAATACTTGTGGTGTGTCCTTATCATAACATCATAACATCATAAAGCATCATATGCATTTACTAACCACTTCAAGGGTTCGAATCTTCATCTTTGTTCTTGTTTTGTAGGACATGGAGATTATCCGCAGAAAGACAATTCAGGTCAACCTTGTAAGGATCCCTCCTCAGCTTAAGGAGTTCACATCCAGGATTCCCGAGAACTCTTCCTTCAGTGAAAGGCATGGTAGACTACTCAGCTTGGTCAACACCAACATTGAAGAGGATATGGTGAAAGTGTTGTTCCAGTTCTTTGACCCCTTACACCACTGTTTTACTTTCCCGGATTATCAATTGGTGCCTACTTTGGAAGAGTTTTCCCAACTTCTGAAGGTTCCTATCCTTAGTCAACTACCCTACAACGGTACGGAAAAGGAACCAAAACTTGAAGAGGTTGCTAAAGCATTACGTCTACAACCATCTGACATCAAGGGGCATTGGGAAATTAGAAGTGGTATCAAAGGATTCTTGGCAAAGTTCCTGTTTGAGAAGGCCCAAGAATGTTGGAATTCCCTTGACCTACAAGCCTTTGAAGAAGTTGTGGCACTCCTTGTCTATGGGTTGGTGTTGTTCCCGAATCCAGATCAACTTATAGATATAAATGCTGTCAAGATTTTCATGTCCAGGAATCCCATACCTACGTTGCTTGGGGACATCCTCCACTCATGTTACACTCGAACCATGAGAAAAAGAGGTGTTCTCATGTTCTGCACTCCTCTCCTGGAAAGGTGGTTTATTTCGCACCTTCCACAATCAGTTTTGAAGAACGAGCGGGGCTTAAGGTGGTCACAACGGCTAATGACTCTTACACATTCTGATATACATTGGTGTTCTCGGTCCAGAGAAAATGTCATTATCATTGACCGTTGCGGAGAATTTCCCAATGTTCCTTTACTTGGAATTAGAGGAGGTATTACTTACAACCCCTGTCTGGCTTTGAGGCAGTTTGGATATGCTCGGAGGGATGGCCCTCATGACATGTTGATTCCTGACATAGTTTTTGACTTCGACAACGATGCACAAGGACCCCGCCAGAGATTCATCAGAGCTTGGAGGATTCCTAACAGGGTAGATAGTAAGACACTGGGGCACAATAACTCCATCCCCCTTGAACCGTACCTCAAGTGGGTACGAGCCCGCTCCCAGAGGCTTATGATGCCATATCCTCACATTCTCCCCGTGATCAAAGAGCCTATTTTGGAAGGAGAGGTCCCGTACACCATTCAACATCCTGACATGCCAACATCTTGGGAAGAAATGCAAAAGAGCTGGATCCAACTCAAGGAAGAACGGAATTCTCTTGAAGCCAATCTGCATGCCAGTGAGAAGAAGGTCTTGGAGCTCACCCGCCTACTGCACGAGGAAAAGACCCTCAACACTGACATAGCTCCAAAGAGGATCCGCAGTGTCTTTTGGGATTAAGTATTTTGTAATATTTCGCCCATGAGGCATTGATGTACTGAACAGATTATTTATTAATATAATGTGTGTTCCTTTTTGTCTACAACGAATTTGAACTTTCGAACCCTTGAATGCATTGCATAAATAGCATACCATGCATCATATGCATAACAGGTACCCTCTTTTTACAGGTCACTTATCTTCTTCGCTGTTTATTTCAGCAATCATTATGTCTTCTGAGCCTACTACAGAACAAGCTATCAAGGCCCTCCAGGCCCAGAACGCCCAGTTCCAAGAGTTAGTCATGAGCTTAGCCCAGGGTCAACAGGAGTTGAAGACTCTGATTCTGAAGAAGAAGAAGAAGAGGACTGTGCTGTTCAACACCAGATGGAGGTTTGGAAATGGACTACAAAATGAGGCTGATCTGGCTACTTCCTCTGCAGGGAAAGACAGTCCTCAAGAGAGAAGGGTTCCTAGTCCCGTGGTCTCCGACAACGAGACAGATTACAATGATGAACAGTACCCTCCTGCTGAGGACAGGTATAAACAATTGGAGGACCGCATGAGTGCTATGGAGATTCAGCTAGTGCCCGGGTTAGACTTTGGAGACCTAGGCTTATCCTATGGGGTGGTGATTCCTCACAAGTTCAAGTCACCTTATTTTGCAAAGTACGACGGAGCTTCCTGTCTTAAATTGCATCTCAGATCATATGTAAGGAAGATCCAACCTTACTCTGCGGACAAGAATTTATGGATCCATTTCTTCCATGATAGTCTTTCAGGGACTCAACTCGAATGGTTCTATCAGCTGGATGGAGCCAGTATTCGAAACTGGGAGGACTTGGCT
This sequence comes from Vicia faba, assembly GCA_948472305.1. Classification (NCBI taxonomy): domain Eukaryota; kingdom Viridiplantae; phylum Streptophyta; class Magnoliopsida; order Fabales; family Fabaceae; genus Vicia; species Vicia faba. The sequence continues at coordinate 781,180,034 of OX451741.1, read as the reverse complement.
ACTGCATTTTATAAGCAGTATCAGTATAATTCCGACCTCGCTTCTACGCGTACCCAACTCCAGGGTATGTCACTAGGGACGGGTGAAGGTTTTAAGGAGTATGCTCAAAAGTGGAGAGACCTGGCTGGAAGGGTGCAACCACCTCTGACTGACCGTGAGCTCGTTGATATGTTCTTGGGGACACTGTCTGGTCCGTTCTTCAACCATCTGATTGGGAAATCTTCTGCCGGGTTTACAGATTTAATTTTGACTGGTGAGAGGATAGAAGCTGGTATCAAGTCGGGGAAGATACATAAAGGTGCCTCCTCGAGTACTGAAAAGAAACCCTTCAAAAAATAATCTAGTGCTGTTTATGGTTCAAGAAGACAAAGTAAACCGGAACGCCGCCAAGCTGTCAACGCGGTGGTAATCTCAAAGCCTGCTGCTGCTCCTCAGCAATATAACCAACCAAGGGGTGAGAGACCCAAAAGGCAGTACACTCGGCTCAGTATGACCTTGTCCCAGATATCGCCACAACTACTGTCAACCAATCTGGTAAGTGTCAAAGAAGCTCCGAAGGTTGTAAACACCACCTCTCCAAAGTATAACCCCAACGCCCGGTGCGTTTATCACTCTGATAGACCGGGGCATACTACTGATGATTGTTGGGCTCTGAGGAATAAGGTTCAGGACCTTATTGATGCTAAAGAAATACAGTTCGAGGCGCCCGAAAGGCCCAATGTTGTGACTGCTCCCATGCCCCAGCATGGAGTGAATGTTGTGGAAGAAGACCTGTATGTAGCCTCTGTGGATGAGATTGTTACTCCGTTGGTGACTGTCAAGAGGAACCTGTTGCTAGCCGGTTTATTTCCGGGATGTAGTAAAGGTTGCCATCCATGTTCTGTTTCACCTGCTGGTTGTCCCTTGTTGAAATCAGGTATCCAAAGCCTGATGGATAATAAAGAGATCTTGTTCGAGAAGATTGTTGTTCCTGCTACCCCTACTGAAGAAGTGTCCATTGTTACTATCTTCAACAACTCTCCTAAGGCTCCCTCCAAGAAGCCTGTCAAAATCACGTCTACTCAGAAGATTACACCTATAATCATCACAGTTCCAGGGCCCATCCCCTATACATCTGACAAAGCTGTCCCGTGGCACTATGGGGCAGATGTTTATGTGCTTGGAGTTAAACAAGAATTTGATACTAGTACCGACGTCACCAACATCACTGGGCCTGCAAAGGTCACTCGCAGTGGTAGACTTTTCTCACCAGATATTGCACCACCAGCTATCCAGAGACCTATTGTCATCACATCTGCAAGTGTGCCTGCTTCCACTCCTGATCAAGTTTCTATTTCTACCCCTGCTTCCGAGTCATCTGACGTTCAGGGCAAAGGGATTGCTACTGATGTGCCTGCCCAGACGGAGGGACCAAAGACAACCACTGTTGAAGCTTCCAAGCAGGAAATGGAAGAGATTCTTAAGATTATCAAGAAGAGTGATTTTAATGTAGTTGAGCAGTTGGGGCACACCCCATCTAAGATTTCTATGCTATCACTGTTGTTGTGTTCAGAGGCCCATGCCAAGGCCCTTATTACCTTCCTGAAGACGGCCCACGTGCCACAAGAGACATCAGCTGATCAATTTACCGAGTGTGTGTCCAATTTTACTGCTGATAATGGTTTGGGTTTCTCTGACGCTGATCTGACTGCTAAAGGGAAGAACCATAACGATGCCCTACATGTCTCCATCGAATGCAGGGGCACTACTCTTTCCCATGTGCTGGTTGACACTGGTTCCTCGTTGAACGTATTACCTAAGAAAGCTCTAGACAGGCTGGATTGTGAGGGTTTGGAGCTCAAGCCAAGTAACATTGTTGTCCGGGCCTTTGACGGGTCCAAAAGGATGGTACATGGTGAGGTTGATATCCCAATCAGGGTTGGCTCTCAGGTCTTTGATTCAACATTCTATGTAATGGACATCTGACCGTCCTACTCTTGTTTGCTGGGTTGTCCTTGGATCCACAAGGCTGGAGCTGTGACTTCCACACTACATCAGAAGCTGAAATACCCGGTCAGAGGGAAGATTGTGACAGTTCAGGGGGAGGAAGAATACATGGTCAGCCACCTCAACTCGTTCCGGTACATAGAGATGGATAGGGAATTCATTGAGACCCCCTTTCAACACTTTGAAGAGGTACCTCAGATACTGGCATCAGCAGAAACTGTGATCGAAGATTCTCCTTTGAAGATGGCTTCCTTAAAGGATGCCCGGGCTGTTATTGAGAAGGGTGAGTGTGAAAACTGGGGGCGACTTCCTGATTTTACTCCAAAGACTGACAAGTTTGGTTTGGGTTTCACTGCAGAAGCTCAGAGGGTTGTTCGTAAGGCAAGGATTGGAAGACCTCTTGTGTTCATCACCAACCCGGGAGTGAATGCTATTGAAGACGACATGGAGGAATCTGAATTCGACAGCTGGATCTACCCCACAACCAACAGTGGACCGAACAACTGGACTGCGAAAGACTTCATACCTATTACTTTTGTCACTCAGTAATGAACTCCTTTGTTTTGAATTTGTAACAAACAATAATTTGTGGAACTTTATTGCCCGGTATCTTACCCGGGGCACCGTGGCTTCATTTGTGAGGGCTTATTATTTGTCATTTTCATATATCATTAATAAAAGCATTGGACGTTTTTTACATTTCAAATCTTGTGCTCCTTGTCTTTCTTTATTATATATATTGCAAAACAGCTATATTTACACACACTCACCTATACAGGTTCCAATCCACTCTGGATCTCATTGGTAACGACTCTACTACCGCCAGTTATGACTTCGAAAATCCGATCAACTTAGCCGAAGACGAAGGTGAAGATGATTGTGAAGTGCCTGGTGAGCTTGCAAAACTGTTACTCCAGGAAGAGAGGGCCATTCAGCCACATGAAGAGCTAGTGGAAACGTTAAATCTGGGTACTGAGACAGACAAAAAGGAAGTCAAGATTGGTGCCAATCTGGAGTCTAGTGTGAAACAAAGGTTGATTCAGATGCTGCATGACTATGTGGAAATCTTTTCTTGGTCCTACGAGGATATGCCTGGGTTGGATACCGACATTGTGGTTCATCACTTGCCTACCAAGGAAGAATGCCCTCCGGTAAAACAGAAGGTCCACCGTATGCGTCCAGAGATGTCCGAGAAAATCAAGGCTGAGGTTATGAAACAATTTGATGTCGGGTTTCTAGCAGTAACATCTTACTCTCAGTGGGTTGCTAACGTGGTTCCAGTACCGAAGAAAGATGGTAAGGTCAGAATGTGTGTTGATTACAGGGATTTAAACAGGGCGAGCCCTAAGGATGATTTCCCTCTGCCTCACATCGACGTTCTGGTTGACAACACTGCTCAGCATAAGGTATTCTCCTTCATGGACGGGTTCTCCAGATATAATCAGATCAAGATGGCTCCTGAAGACATGGAGAAGACCACTTTTGTTACTCAGTGGGGCACCTTCTGTTACAAGGTCATGCCTTTTGGGTTGAAAAATGCTGGGGCAACCTACCAACGTGCCATGGTTGCCTTGTTCCATGATATGATCCATCACGAGATTGAAGTATACGTCGATGATATGATTGCAAGGTCCCAAACTAAGGAGGAACACCTTGACCATCTACAGAAGCTGTTTGACCGGTTGAAGTTGTACAAGCTGAGGTTGAACCCAAACAAGTGCACCTTCGGGGTGAGATCTGGAAAATTGCTAGGCTTCGTCGTGAGCGACAAAGGTATTCAAGTGGACCCTGGCAAAGTAAAAGCCATACAAGAGATGTCAGTTCCCAAGACAGAGAAAGAAGTCAGAGGCTTTCTAGGACGTCTGAACTACATTGCCCGATTCATCTCGCATCTAACTGCTACCTGTGAACCAATCTTCAAGTTACTGAAGAAAGATCAAGTAGTACGTTGGAACGATGAATGCCAGGCCGCTTTCGAAAGAATCAAAGAGTATCTCCAAGAACCACCCATCCTTATGCCACCGGTTGAAGGGAGACGTCTAATCTTATACTTGACAGTACTTGACAGCTCAATGGGGTGTGTGCTGGGGAAACATGACGAGTCTGGCCGAAAAGAGCACGCTATTTATTACCTTAGCAAAAAGTTTACCGACTGTGAGACCCGATACTCACTGCTCGAGAAAACTTGTTGCGCTTGGGTATGGGCTGCTCGCCGGCTGAGACAATATATGTTGACTCACACTACTCTTTTGATTTCAAAAATGGATCCAATCAAGTACATCTTCGAAAAGCCTGCTTTATCCGGAAGAATAACAAGATGGCAGATGATCTTGACAGAATATGACATCCAGTACACGACTCAGAAAGCAATCAAGGGAAGTGTGTTGGCAGACCATTTGGCACATCAGGCAGTGGACGACTACCAATCTATGAACTTTGAATTTCCAGACGAGAATATCATGGTAGTGACTGATTGTGAAGTACCTGGACCGGATGAAGGACCTGAGGAAGGATCCCGATGGTCTATGCACTTTGACGGAGCCTCAAACGCTTTGGGTAATGGTATTGGCGCTGTGATCATATCTCCTAAAGGCACTCATACTCCACTTACCACCCGACTATGTTTCAACTGCACCAACAACATGGCGGAGTATGAAGCTTGCATTATGGGACTTCGAGCTGCAATTGACCTAAGGATCAAGTTTCTGAGTGTCTTCGGAGATTCCGCTCTCGTGATCAGTCAGATCAAAGGCGAGTGGGATACGAAACACCCAAATCTTATTCCATACAAAGAGTATGTATTGACGTTGATCCCCTATTTCGAGGAGATAACCTTTGAACATTTCCCAAGAGAGGAGAATCAGTTGGGGGACGCGCTGGCTATAATGTCTTCTATGTTCAAAGTCAAATGGGACAACGAGGCTCCCCGGATCATTATCTGGAAGTTGGATGAACCTGCACATTGTTGTGATCTTGAGACCGAAGAGGTAACAGAAAAGCCTTGGTATCATGAAGTGAAGAGGTACCTTGAAGCTCAAGAATACCCCGAGGGCTCATCTATTAATGACAAGAAGTTTCTGAGAAGGTTCGCGGCAAAGTTCTTCCTCAGCAATGGCATTCTCTACAAGCGAAACCATGATTCAACCTTACTGCGTTGTGTGGATAAGACTGAAGCAGAAAGGATCATGGTAGAGCTGCATAAAGGTACCTTCGGAACGCATTCCAGTGGACATACCATGGCAAAGAAAATCCTTCGGGCAGGATATTACTGGTCCACAATGGAAGCTGACTGTTACCAACATTCTCGGACATGTCACAAATGCCAGATCTATGCTGATAAGGTGCACATTCCTCCAGTTCCTCTGAACGTCTTGACAGCACCTTGGCCTTTTGCAATGTGGGGCATTGATATGATCGGCGAGATCAGACCTACGGCATCTAACGGGCATCGCTTGATCCTGGTAGCGATTGATTACTTTAAGAAATGGGTTGAAGCAGCTTCCTTTGCCACCATAACCAAGAATGTCGTGGCACGGTTCATTCGGCATAACTTGATCTGTCGATACGGTGTACCGGAGAGGATCATTACGGACAATGGTACCAATCTTAACAACAAGATGATCACTGAGCTCTGCGAGCAAATCAAGATACAGCACCACAACTCTTCTCCCTACCGGCCGGAGATGAATGGGGCTGTAGAAGCAACTAATAAGAATATCAAGAAGATTGTGCAGAGGATGACAGTGACATACAAAGATTGGCACGAGATGTTACCGTTTGCTCTTCACGGATACCGTACCTCAACGCGGACATCAACAGGGGCAACACCCTTTTCCTTGGTCTATGGCATGGAGGCAGTCTTGCCTATTGAAGTCTAGATACCCTCTCTCCGGACAATGAAGGATGCAGGTTTGAACGAAGATGACTGGATACAGACTCGGCTTGATCAATTAAACCTAATCGACGAGAAGAGACTCACTGCTATTTGTCATGGTCAGACGTACCAAAAACGGATGATCAAGGCTTTTAACAAGAAAGTCAGACGCCAAGAGTATCAAGTAGGGGACCTGGTAATCAAGCGCATCATTCTACCTCAAGGTGATCCTAGGGGAAAATGGACCCATACGTACGAAGGGCCATTTGTGGTTAAGAATATCTTCTCAGGAGGTGCGATGATTCTAACCACCATGGATCGTGACGACCTTCCTCACCCCGCCAATGTAGACATAGTAAAAAAATACTACGCATGATAAAAGACCCGCTAGGTCGACTGGCCTAGGCAAAAATAAGGGCTTCCCGGCGAACCAAAAGGGTTCGGGCAAAAATAAGGGATGAAATGAAAAAAAATTTGTCCACCCGGCAAGTCGAAAACCTGAAAAGGCGGCTTGGGCAAAAATGGGTATCCCGGTGGACTGAAAACCCAAAAGGGCGGTCCAGGAAAAAATTAGGGATAAGTGTAACACTATGTCTCATTGGATCACCCTGCATTCAGGCTACGATATCAACTATCAGGTTCAGACGGCATCAATCAATCAACTTCATCTTCAACTAAGCAGCAAAGTGATGAGACGCTTGAAGACATAAAGGCGATAGCAGAGTTGGAACCCAGTGGGATTTTTCACATAGCTGTTTCGTTTTCCTTTTCACAAAATTGTATAGTGTTCGGCGGCGTCCTCTTACTAGGACGTCAGCCTCTTGTACAAAAAAACGCCTATTTACAGGCAAATTTCAAAATCAATACAAGTTCAATTTTTCAGACAAATTGCCAATTGTTTTTCCTTTTTCTGTTTTGTTTTGCAAAGAACGTCCAATGTTCACTTTTGATATATGCATTTGACATTATTTGCTAATCATAAATATTTGCATACGAGACAAAGGACTAATTACGGGTGATATCAGAAACAGGGGCAACAAGAATTGTCTAAGCGATCCAGTTGCTCTGTCCACCAAGGTACCAAGGTAGGTTCGGCTGAAGAATTTGACCAAGATACCTTCACTCCCCACAGAGTAAGACAAGATTCAGCCATGCTCTCCCCAAGCAGAGCTGGTCTCCCATCAGCCCCGAAAAGGCACAGTATCTCCAGCAAGTCAGCAATACTCTCCCCCGAGCAGAGTTGGTCTACCATCAGTCCTGGAAAGTTGGGTATCCCCCCAGAAGATCTTAACATTCCCCAGCCGAGTATACAGATATTCCTCAGCAAGCATCCCCGACAATCTTAATATTCCTCGACAGAAATATAAGATTGTTCCCCGGCGGAATACCAGACACCCCAGTGGAGCCATTTCCCCAGTACAGTCCAAAAGTTCCCCAGGAGAGTTGAATCAATCTCCCCAGTAGATCCCGGAAGCTTGACCCCTGCAGAGTACAAATATCTCTCATCAGCCATGTTCAAAGGTTACCCCCCACCAGAGCCTATAACTGGTTTATCCTCAGCAAGTTACAACGGAAAGATCGTCCTCGGCAAAGTTCTTCCTATCCCCAGCGGAGTTCATCAAATCCCCCAACAGAGCTTATCAACAGGAATCCCCCAGCGGAGTTATCATTAAAACCTCAGCGAAGCATCTCTTCCCACAGAGTAATTCCCCGCAAAGTAATCTCTCCATCAGGATTATTCCCCAACAGAGTCATCTTCTCCTACCGATTTATTCTTGCAATCTTCATCCCCAGCGGAAATGAAGAACTCTCTTCAACATCAGCCCAGGATTCAACAAACTCCCAGCACTCGTCAAGGATTTATTTTCCCAGATGAAAATACATTCATAAAACATATCACATTTCATACCTCCTGCTTACATACATGATAAAGTGCATACGACACGATCTCATTTATTTTTGAGAACATCATGACAACATGCATTTCATACATCATGACATTGCATACAACTAATGTTTCGCCTTTTCAGGAAAAGGTCAACCAAAAGATGATTGAAATCAACCTTTTGAAGTTCCGGATTCGATACCTGTATCTAGCCAGGGCATATATGTGGACGACTAATTCCAGATTCGATACATGTATCTAGCCAGGGCATATATGTAGACGACTAATTCCAGATTCGATACTTGTATCTAGCCAGGGCATACTTGTGGACGACTAATTCCAGATTCGATACCTGTATCTAGCCAGGGCATATCTGTGGACGACTAATTCCAGATTCGATACCTGTATCTAGCCAGGGCATATCTGTGAGCGTTTGTTTGTAGATTCGATACCTGTATCCAGCCAGGGCATATCTGTAAGCGACTGATTAGAGGTCTACGCCTGTATCCAGCCAGGAAAGCTATCTCGATCAACCTTTTGAAGTTCCAGATTCGATACCTGTATCTAGCCAGGGCATATTTGTGAGCGATTGTTTGTAGATTCGATACCTGTATCCAGCCAGGGCATATCTGTAAGCGACTGATTAGAGGTCTACGCCGGTATCCAGCCAGGAAAGCTATCTCGATCAACCTTTTAAAGTTCCAGATTCGATACCTGTATCTAGCCAGGGCATATCTGTGAGCGACTGTTTGAAGATCAACACCTGTAACAGGCCATGAAATTATCTTTCTTTCTCAGGTACGCAAGTTATCGCTAAGGAATCTCTTACGCGATCGACATCTCCAAATGGCATCCATAAGCCCATTCCCGACAAGATTCTGACACACTTCCAGGTGGCATCTATAAGCCCATCCTCCTACCATCATCTCTCCAAATGGCATCTGTAAGCCCATTCCCGACATCACATTGCTGATACTCCACTATGCGAGTGCAAATTTCTAGGCACTTTAGTGTTCAATCATCTTCCACCTTCGGATCACGAAAGGCACGCAAGCTAATCTACATCCTCAGGTTTAAGAAGATTGAACAGGGGCAACTGTTGTACCCCAAAATTTGCCCTCCCATATTCTTCAAAGAAATATCAAGAATCATCTCCAAATGGTTCAAGACTACTCAAGGATTGCCCAGTTCAAACACCTCCTAAGCCAGTCAAAATTAGGGTTTTGGTTCTTACAAGGAATTTGAGATTTTCAATGGCTCAATCAAGTCTCATATGCCCATATACATTGTCAAGCATATACATGCCAAAGTCTCAAGTCTCATAGTGCCCAAATTCCACAGTCAAAAGCCCTATTTGCTTCACAATCAACGGCAGGGGCAAAATGGTCATTTTACAGTCAAAAGTCAGAATTTTTGGTCAACATCTTATTTTGAGTCCTCAATCATCATTTGATCAAGTCTTGATCATGATTCCTCAAACATGGCTCAAAAATCATCAAAGATGCAAAAGTTACTACAACTCATCTTCACATTACAAGTCCAAGAAATGCTCTCACAAAAAGTTGTCAATTTTTACATTATAGGTCAATTTCAAAAGTCAACAAAAATGCACTTTAAGTCAAAGACCATAACTTGAGATTGGTAAATCTAAATTACATGGGACCAAAGGAATTGGTTAGAGGACTTCAAGACCTTTCCAAAATGTCCAAGAACATGTTCATATGATCAAAATTGAGCAAGATATGCATTGGAGAAGTTGGGAAATTTTTGTGAATTTGCAAAAGTCAACTTTGCTCAAAACACTTTGTTTTTGCTAATGGGCCTCAAATTTCTTCTTGAATCTTTATCCAAGGCTTATGCACGACCCATTGAGATTAAATTGAATTATTTTCTTATTTTTATTAATTAATTGGATTTTTAATTGATTTTTAATTCATTTAATTAATTTAAAATGTAGGAAATTCAAAGATATGATTTCTCACTCTTTTGGTGAAGCAAAGATGACCAATATATGCTGGAGATTTCGTGTGCCAATCAAGGATGTCAAAAAATCAAAATTTAGCAACTTTCTTCAATCAAAAAGATTGAAAAATATTTGATTTTCAATCAAATATTGAATCATAATTCCATGGATTTTTGGTCAAAGATTTAACCTAAATTCAGTCCATTATATATACAGAACCTAACCCTAATGCATTGAACGAGAGATTGCTGCACACAAAGCCATAACAATATTGAAAAAATTCAAAGAAACTTGAAAACTGTTCTCCAGGTTCCAGGCCAATTCAAGGGCTTTTGTGGATTCAAATACATTGCTGGAGGTTCCCAGGACGATTTGCAATCAGTTTCCAGCTTCATAGCTCCAAGAATCGCTAGTTTTAGAACCACGGTTTGCATATTTATTTCATAATCGTAATTCATTATTCATGCATAATTAACGAGATTTTTTGTGTGTTTTGCATTGCTAGAACTTTACTGAGGCTAATGGTACAGGTGAATTGCATTATGGTGTCCAAAATCATAAAACGCCATTGATGAATTCTAGGGTTCTTGAGTTCTCAGATTGGGGCTTTCCCCTACAGGAAAAATTGGAACCTCTAATGCCTATGGTCGTAATCGTTGCAACCATACGAATTGAATGCCATACTCGCGCCATATTTATATAGCCTAGGATTCTATTCGCTATTTTTCCTCATGCCAAATTGTGGGGGTTAAAAACCCCCGCTATCTAACCTTCTTTTTTACAGGCAAACGAGGAAGATGAATACGTGTTGTCTCATGGTTGGTCCATTCAAAAAATACGCGCGCTTGTTTTGTTTGTACAGCATATGGTTTGTTTTTATATATTATTTTCAATTGTCACTATAATATCAAATGCAGGCATATGGTGTAGTGGTTGGTGATCTGGCTGGTTATCATTGGGACCTGGGTTCGATTCCCAGGTCCACCCAAAACTCTATAATATTTTTTCTAACGTGTTCACGTGCAGGCTTCCAAATGGTAAACACCATGTACCTCACATCCTAGCGCGCAAAGTGGCCATAACATTGAATCTGATGGCCATGAGATGAGCCTCACCGTGCTCCCAGTCAACCATACGCATAGGCAAGCCAGAAAGTCAAACAGGCTGGAGAGCTTCATGGGCTTGAATTTGCTTGCATACCTCCATATTGGGCCCAACACCCCCATGGTTTTGTTTCTCATTTTTTCTCTTTTCTATTTAATTATTTTTTATTAACTATTATTATTATTATTATTATTTAATTACCTCATAAATTAACTATTTTCATAATTAATTCAGAAAACAATATTTTCTTATTATTATTATTATTATTTATTAATTTCACTATTAATTATTTTGTAAATAAATGTAAATTAATTAATTTAGTTTAATTAGGTTAACTTTGTAATTATTTTCACAATAAATAAAATCAATTTAGAATTAGGGTTTTTCTTGACTTTTAATTTATTTTATTTTCAATACAAACATAAAAAACTAAAAAAATACTTTTTCTTTTAAAATTAGTTATTAGGTTTAATTTTAATTAATTGCAAAAAAGGACAAATTTCTTTCTTTTCTCAAAAAGGGTCAAAACCCTAAGGACGTTCCCGATTTAAGTTCTTTGCGCGCATATTTATTTTTGATTGTATTTATGTATCTGCTCAGAGAATGTAATAGATAATTAGGGCTTTTATCGCTTTATTTAATTTTCTCGCATTTATTTTCAAGGGTTATGTTTTTGGCGATGTAAATACCTGACGCCTTGTAATAGCGTAGATTCACTTTCCGCAATTTATTTCCCGCAAATTATTAACTGTTAACTATGCATGACAAGACTTTCCTGAAAATAAAATCAAAACGTAGCTCACCATGACATGTGCAAAGATAATATAAATTGAATCCTGACACACTCGCACATGCCACTCCTAGGGTACGCCTCACTTGGTTGCCTCGAGGTGGTCATCAAGTATAGGGTGTTTTAGAGGTCTCCCTCCTGTCTAAAGATCCAGTTGCCTCGAAACGGTTGCCTCAGATAAAAAGGATCTAGGACATTAGGGTTACCGCTAAGGCGTCCTACTATTGCTTTGGTGACAACACATGTCCCTATAATCGAATTGACCCGAATAACTCCAACGACGGTGCTACCTACTTCTCAATAGTGGGATAGTACTATCTAAAGGACTCTTACACAGCTTAATTCCTTAGAGTAGGTAGATTTATCCTGGGTACTTGCTCTTTCAAAAACCAAAACACTTTTCGCACTTACACTTTCAAACAAAAGTTTTCAAACAAATACTTCATACACTCTTGAGGACTGATACAAGAGTTACCTAGAAGTTTTCAAAACGAAACTTTTTCAAAACCCACAAACACAAGAAAAGCAAACATTTTTGAAAACATAGTGAGAAAGTACCTAAGAGCCCGTGGATAACCACGGATAGAAAGGGTGCTAACACCTTCCCTTTCTATAAATCTACCTCCCGAACCGAGAAACATCTCGAAAAGGAATTTTGATGTGCTTTTGTCCTTTCCTTGTTGGAGAAAATAAAAGACGGTGGCGACTCTTGCTTACCGCGACATTTCGCGAACCAGCATTTCAAAACAGTTAGTTCTATTTCCACCGATCACACATACTATATAAGATTATGGTATTGTTTCGTCATCCTCCCTCTAAAGGCTTGTAACTTTTAGCAAGAGTTGAATGTCATAAAGTGAGTAAAAACATAGTTTAAATGTAATGAAAATGAGTGGATCAAATCAAGACAAACATATGCAATGCATTAATGAAACAGAGTTTGACATTAATAGATAATTGTTTGGATAACAAAGAGATTACAAATTGAAAATTCAAATGAACAGAAGCCTATTTGTATGAACTTGTCACTTTAGGTGGTGAGCCTTTGGAAGAAGAATTCAGTCTGGCCATCTTGTGTGAACTCCAGCATTCCTTCGTCGATCAGGTTTTGAATCTTGTACTTCAACGCCCAATAACCGTTTGTATCATGTCCAGGACTATCAGAATGATAGGCACACCTGGAATCTGGATTGTAGCTGGGAGAAAAAGTTTTGGGATTTGGATGAGGTCTTATTGGTGTAATCAGATTCATCCTCAGCATGTGTTGCAAAGCTTGGGACAGTGGTATGTTGATGTTGGTAAACTGTCTTTTGGGCTCGCTTTGCCTTTGCTGATTTTCCGGTTGATGTTGACGAAGTCGTTGTTGGGCTCGTGACGTGGAAGCAAAGTGAGAAGGTCTTCTCTCCCTTAAACCGACTTCTTGTATCATGGGAGGCTGAATGATGACTTGATCCCCAATTCTAGATGTTTGCCCCATTTGGTTACATCCATCTTGACGAAGCTTGTTGATGAGAACCCTCAGCTCCTCTTGTCCTTGAGCCAGATTTTGGATAAGAGCCATCTGGCCCACCAACTGTCCCTTCATTATGGCTATCTCAGTTTGTAGCCTTTCCAACTAGTCATCTTTGTTTCCATCAGGATTTCCCATGATCATGCCCCTGGTGAGGAGCGCCTTGACCTCTTCTTGTCCCTTGGATAGGTTCAAGAACATCTCTTGAAGTTGATAGTTTTGAGCATGGATGTCCTTGATAGTCTTCTCTAGAGCCATCTCTACTGAAATAAATAGTAGGAAGATAAGGAGACCTGTGTGGGAGAAACCTGTCATAATATGATGCATGATATGTGGATGTATGTTTTCAAGGATCTCATGGGGTAAACACGAGGAAATGTTACAGATTGAATTTCGATCAACATCTTTGATTGGAGAACCTTGTAATGGTGGATGTCTTTCCACGAGAATCAAGATCACCATGTCAAGTGCGTCATAGCCCCTGATTCAAGTTGTTGCACTTGATCTTTGATGGCGTTTGTTTAGAGGGGAACCCTCTTGCTCTTTGGTAGACGTCTGGTTCAACATGCCCCTGTATCAAAAGACCCTCGAGATCCTTGAAATGGTTATGGTAATAATGCTATGGTATGATGTTATGATGTTATGTACATGTATGCAGAACTAAGCAAGTGTATATACAGGCAATCATATTCACACAAAGCAAACAAGTCCTTAGGTTTAGGCTTGCATGGGGTTTGTAGGTAAGTACCCTCTTGAAGTTAGTTGGCTCAACCTGTCCTAAAATAGAAACCGGGTTCTAAGGAGCTCAATATCACTGTATTATTTTTTGTGTTCATTCTTTTGGTTTAGCCACTTAACTGGCGACCAAAAATATTCCAAGAAAACAATCCTCAATGAGTGTAGTATCGAGTATCTACCAACTTCGGACTGCACCAAAGTCGGTCATCTCACTACCCCTAAAAAGGCCAAGATGGTCAAGTAAGGTTCTAAGAGTTCGTTAGTGCTTCATGACATCACTCAGCGGCCCCGTATTCTCCTTGACTACTCAAGGGCTACCGGTACCCACAAATATGTCACACTAACATAGCTACTGCTTCAACCATGTTGATATACCCCACACAGTTCCCTCACAGTTTATTGCTATTTACCTAAAAAAGTGCCCCCAAATTCGGGTGTAGGATTAAACAAACCCAAGCAAGGAACCCAAAAATTAAAGCAATCAAAGCAAACAAGGTAAGCATGTAAAGGTGATCTAAAACCCTAAGGTAACCCCACTTTTAGAAATTTCCCCAGTAGAGTCGCCAGTTCTGTGATACGGTGGGAGAACTGACTTGGGATTTTGCGTTTGTGTTCGCAAATGTTTCGGTTTAGCAAGAGTCGCCACCGACTTTTTATTTATCCTAAGGAAAGGTCAAAAAGCACAGGAAAGACATTTGAGATGTTTTCGTGGGTTCGGGGGGTAGATTATGAAAAGGGAAGGTGCTAGCACCCTTTCCATCCATGGTTATCCATGGGCTCTTAGTTACTTGTTTTAGATCACTTGCCTTTGCTTTTCAATTGCTTTGAAATGGTGTTTTGTGTGTGTGGTTTTGAAAATGTTTTGAAAAAGATGCCTTGTCTAGGCAACCTTTGTAATGACTCTTGTTTGAGTATATACAAAGGTGTATGTCTTTTTGAAAGGTTTTCAATGTTTTGAAAGTTGTTTTGAAATTGTGTTGTGGAGTATGTTTTGAAAAATAGCAAGGATGTTTTGCAAGATTTTTGATCAAGTAACTAAGAGTTGTCTACCCTATTTTACTCAAAGATCTTTCTTATGTTTTTTAACCCTTTTAACAGTGTTGTTTCACCATTGTATTTGGTGAATAACCTTGTGTTAGGATGTTAACGGGACAAGCGCGGGTCATCGTATGACCATGATAGCAATGTTGTGAAATGACTTGCACTTTTCTGTAGGGACTAAGATCATTTTGAAAGGCAACTTGGATAGCGTCATCGAGGGACTATGATCTTTTTTCAATTTTTTTGTGCTAAGACATCCCACATGCATAACATGGCCATTTTTATAAGGCAACAAATGGAATTACCCTAAGGTTGTATGTGTGCAAGTGTGTTTGATTGCATGCATTTTGTCTTTGATTTTTGGTTTGTCTACTTGTTGATTTTATCTTTCCATACACACCTATTTACTAGCATTTGTATAAAAATGTAGCAAATAAATATCCTACACTATTACAACCATATTGAAGTGCATTTGAATATAAAGGCAAAAATAAGGTAAAAGCAAGAAAAATGAGTGTCTTTTGACCCAGGCAGTAGCACCCTTCAACTTGCATTTTGTTGGCCTCCTTCGATTGGGGGATGGCATCAGTAAAGTCCTGTCCTTCAATTGGGAATTCACGTCAGTGAGGTCATGGCCTTCGATTGGGCTTTGGCACCAGTCAGGTCATGTACTTCGATTGGAGGCTGGCACCAGCATGGAAGAGCCTTTCGTCTGAGCCTGGACTTAGTGCAAGTGTGCCTCTGGCTGGGCCTTTCTGTCTTGTTGCCTTCTTCGATTGGGCCTGGAATCTACGCAAGATGCAATCTGCCTTTCTGTCTCCTTCGATTGGGTCTGGAGTCAGTGAGGAAGCCTGGGGCTTCGTTTCATACTCCTGTCTTTTGTTTATTTCGTTTGAGATATTAAATAGCAACATGGCCCAAGGCCATGCTATAATTACCTCAGGGCCAGGTTAGTTCTTAGAGCATTTGTAACAAACCAAAGAACAAAACCAAAAGGAGAGACAATAAAAACAAACTAAAAGAGTGGAAACGAAAAGGTAACAAACACTATGTATATGTTTGAAACGAAAAGGAAGCTTATTTACATGTTACGCCAGAAATGAAGGGTTCAAGGTTAAGAATGACTTACCTTGCTTGAGGCTGGAACGTGTGTTGGGCCTTTAAGTGGTTTCCTTGAGTGCTTCTGGATTCGAAGGGAGGAACCAGGAGTTATGTCTTTGATACTGGATTCGAAAGAGAAGAAGCAAGTGTGAGGTTCTTCCTACTGGATTTGAAGGGTAACGAGGTATAGGGATGTTTCAGATTCTAAGGGGATAAGTGTTTGGATTCTGGATATGTGTTTGATGAGTGTTTAAGTGTTTAAGTGTTTGGATTCTGGGTATGTGTTTGATGAGTGTTTAAGTGTTTAAGTGTTTAAGTGTTTGAGAGCTTTATGGTGTTTGAGAGCTTTATGGTGTTTGAGAGTTTTTTGAAGATTCGCTCCTCTGGCCAAAAAGTCCTCTCCCAGCTTTGCATAAATTCCTCCATTTATAGAGGAAAAGAATGGACATGTTTTCAACAGCCAGCCTTGCAAAAATAGTAAAATAATAGGTAATGTGACAGTACATGTGGTGGGCCTGTTGGCAGTTGGGGTGCAGAAGCTGTGACTCATGCTTCTGTCATTGCTTGTGGAGCGAAAATAATAAAATAAGGCCCAGCTGGAAAGTAAATGTCCACTTGTGCCACAAAAGAAAGATGAATGGTTCAGATGGGGTTGCTTCATGCTGAAGGAAAATAGGCGCAAGACTCAAGACAGACTTTCCTGAAAGGTAGTACTGTGCTATTAAGTGCAAGTGGTCTTAGACAACAAATGAGTACAGGCCTAAAAAGGGAAGACACGTGGCCTAGCCTATGGGTCTAAATGTTCAACTTGATCTTTTGAGTTGAATCCTCCATCTTTCTACATCTTTCAACCAGACTGGAACAACACAACATTCCTTTTCACCAGCTGTGTGTCCTTCGAATGGATTTCTTATGTATCCTTCGAATGGGCCTTCTTTGCCAGCTTCAAAGTCCAATTCGAATCTATTTAGAACATTCCCTATTAGACAACTTCGACCAGCCCTTGGCCTTGTGATGAGTCTAAGTTCTGATTCGAAGTGTTCATAACTTCCTTCATCAGAGCATCTTAGATTAAGAGAAACTTTGCACTAAAATGCCATTCGAAGGTCATTTCGTTCTGATGTTCTTATTAAGGGAAACTCTGAAGTTCCAGTTGAAGGACACTCTGAAGTTCCAGTCCAAGGACCTTTTGAAATGCCAATTGAAGGGTATTTGTCCATATACCAATCAAAAGGTACTTGTTAAAATTCCAATCGAAAGGCTTTGTTAACAGGCCAATCAAAAGGTGCTGTTCATGCTAATCGAAGGACATGGTTAACATGTCTGTCGAAGCTGCCTTGACACAATGCTAAAACGAAGGATCCTGTGGCATGCCAATAAAAAGGCTTGGCCCAGGGTGCCAAAAGAAAAGGTCTTTCAGAATTCCAATCGAAGGCCTTGACACAATGCCAATCGAAGTGCTTGTCCATAATGCCAATCGAAGGATTTTTGGAATGTCAATCGAAGTGCTTGTCCATAATGCCAATTGAAGCATTTTTGGACTGTCAATCGAAGTGCTTGTCCATAATTCCAATCGAAGGGAATTATCCATGCCAATCGAAAGGCTCCTTCAGAATACCAATCGAAGGGTCTTTCAGAATGCCAATTGAAAGGTACTTAAAGCACCACTCGAAAATTTTCTTTTTCCTTAGGCAAGGGTTTCTGGTCAACCATGTAGGGGGAAGACTTTGGAAAACATGAGAGGGCAAATTTTGGGGTACAACACCATCTTCTACTCTCTCTCCAATTAAAATTAACTCAGTAAACCCAAATGACAAACTACCGATCAAATGATTGAAAAATGGACCAGATAGCGTCCCTAGAAACATGTCAACCAACTCCCTGTTAGATAAAGGGGGTTGGACTCTTCCAGCCAAGTCTCTCCACTTCTGAGCATAGTCTTTAAAACCTTCACTTGTACCCATAGACATACCCTGAAGCTGAGTACGAGTGGGAGCAAGGACAGCGTTATACTGATACTTCCTGTAGAAAGCAGCAGCAAGGTCCTCCCAGTTTCGGACATTAGCTCCTTCCAATTGATAAAACCATTCAAGCTGAGTCCCTGACAGACTATCTTGAAAGAAATGCACCCACAAATTTCTATCAGCAGTGTGGGGTTGGATTTTCTTGACATACGAGCGGAGATGGAGTTTTGGACAAGATACTCCATTATACTTGGCAAAAACTGGAGCTTTGAACTTATGAGGGATCACCACTCCCGATACCAGTCCCAGCTCTCCAAAATCCAAACCAAGGATTTTCTGAATCTCCATAGCACTCAAACGGTCTTCTAACTGCTTGTACCTATCCTCAACAGGAGGATATTGTTCATCATCGAAATCAGTATCATTATCAGAGTTGGCAGGACTGGAGCCCTTTTCTTCTTCTTGGTTCTCCCCTTCCTTGGATGAAGCGGTCATATCAGCTTGATGTTTCAACCTATCCCCAAACCTCTTACCCATATTCAGAAGAACAACCTTCTTCTTCTTCTTCTTCTCTTTCTCTTTCAGAATGAGAGTCTTCAAATCCTCTTTCCCTTTAGCCAAGCTCAAGAACATCTCTTGGAATTGGGAATTTTGTTCCTAAAGATATTTGATAGCTTGATCGGAAGACATTTCTGCTGAAATAAACAGCGAAGGAGATGAGAAACATGTAATGGTACCTGTAATGGTGTGCATGATAATGGGATGCGTATGTAATGATTTCAAAGACTTTGGGAGATTTAAATTTGCAAACCAAAAAAATAAACAAACTTTATTAGATTAAACTTGTAAAAAGGTTCAACAATGCCTTTGAGGCGTTACAAAGAAATAAACGAAAAACAAATTTAAACTAGAAAAATCAAAATCAGAAATCCCATGGACGCTTCCCCTTCGTGCTGACATAGTCATTGATCTTCTTTCATTCTCGAGTTGCCTGGTGAGTTCAAGATCTTCCTTTCTTGCTCATGGTAATTTTCCCGGTAAGTATCCCTCTCCTCTTTCAACTGAACCCAAGATCTCTTCAATTCCCCAAGATCAGTGGGCATGTAGGGATAAAGGATTGTATAAGGAATGCCTTCTTCATTAGTGGGATCCACTATCACTGGCAACACAGCTTCATAGGACATCCAAAGCTTCTGAGCATGAGCTCGGACCCACTGGAGGTAAGGCTGCATAGGGAGAGAAGTCCTTGGTCCTAGCTCTTGAGGGTCAGATCTTTTCACCATGCCCCAAGCTCATATAAACCTCCGACGATGCTCGTCAAGGTCTTCCTTATAGTCGAAGGCAATATATGTAAGAAGTAGCTCATGAGGACCATCTCTCCGAGCACGACCAAATTGTCGCAAGGCTAAATAAGGACTGTAGGTTATTCCCCCTCTGATTCCAAGCAGTGGGACATTAGGGTATCCTCCATAACGATGAATGACAGCAGTGCTTTCCATAGCCTTGGAACTCCAAAGAATGTATGTATAGGCAAGGGACATTATCCTGTAAGACCATCTTAAACCCTCTTCATTCTTCAACACGGACTTAGGGAGGTGCTAAATAAACCACCTCGATAGCAACGACATACAACACATGAGAGTCCCTCTTCTGCGCATAGTACAAGTGTAGAGGGCATGCAAGATATCACCCAGAAGAGTAGGCACAGGATTATGAGACAGGAAGATCTTAACCGCATTCACATCTATAAAGGAATCCGGATTTGGGAAGAGAACCAAACCGTAGATAAGGAGAGCCAAGATGTCTTCGAATGCTTGAAAATCCAAGTTATCCCAGAATAGCCGAGCTTGATCCATCAGAAACTTGGCCAAGAAACCTTCAACCTCGCTTCGTGTTTCCCAATTGGATACTACATCATCCCTTTTTAGATGAAGAGCTGAAGCAATGTCTTCTGGTCTAGGAGTCTCTTCCAAACCTGTGAAGGGCATCTGCCCAAGGATGGATATGCCCAGTAAGTGAGAAAACTCTTCCATAGTGGGAACTAGCTGATAATTTGGGAAGGTGAAACAATGATGCACAGGATCGAAGAACTGGAAAAGCACACTCATCATCTGCTCATCAAACTTTGAGGTAAACAAGCTAAGAAGCTGACCGTCTTTCTTAATGAATGAAGATGTCTCAGCAACTCTTGAGGCCAACTCTTTAAGTTGATTAGGTATTTGCACAAAGTTAACTCGGATTGTGTTTCTATGCATGGAAACCATAATCTGAAAAACAAAACAAAGATAAATCCCCTCGGTCTTTGAAATGGTTAGTATAATGAAGTATGCATGCTATATTATGATGCAAGATGTCATGGTAAAAACAACACAGGTATAGCAGATAACAGACATGGCAAAGGAAAACAAGTCACACAAAAGCCCTTAAGTTTAAGGCTTGCATGGGGTCTAGGTATTACTCTCTTGAAGTTCAGTTGGTTTCAACATGTCCTAGCAAAAGAAACCGGGTTCTAGAGGTTCTCAATATCACTGACCATCCTCCATCCGTCATGGTTTCAGCTCACACAATCTTTTGTTGCGGCCGAAAGTATCTCGAGAGTATGGTCTCAATGAGTGTAGTATCGAGTATCAACCAGTTCTCAGCTTTACACCAAGGTCGGCTATCTCACTACTTCCTAATGGCCAAGTTGGTAAATTATGGGTTCTAAGGTAAGTTGATGCTTAATGACACACATAGCAGCCCTGTATTCTCCTCGTTTCTCCACAAGGGATACCGGTACCAACCAATGTGCCACATCAACATAGCTACTACTTCAACCATATCTCTCTATGTCGTACAGTTCCCTCACAGTTTATTGCTACTTACCTAAAAGGTGTTCCCCAGATCCGGGTTAGGATCTATAGTAAATCCCAATACTAAACCCTCAAAAGTAAAGCAACCAAAACAAATAAGATAAGCAATTTATGATGACTTAATCCTAAGGTATACCCCACTTATACAATTCCCCAGCAGAGTCGCCATTTCTGTGATACGGTGGTAGAACCAGACTATTTTGGAAAATGCTGGTTTTTGTTTTGCGTTTGTGTTTGCAAAATGTCGCGGTAAGCAAGAGTCGCCACCGACTTTTATTTTATCCAACTGGAAAGGAAAAAAGCACAGAAAAATTCCTTTTTCGAGATTTTGAGTACGAGGGGTAGATTATAGAAAGGGACGGTATTAGCACCCTTTCTATCTGTGGTTTTCCACGGGCTCTTAGGTACTTGCTCATCATTTTTAAAAATTTCTTGTGTGTTTGTGTTTTGAAAAGTTTTTTGTTTTACTTCGGTTTAACCCTTGCTTCTATCTTCAAGAGTGTTATGAAGTCTTTTTGAAAACTTTGTTTGAGAAACGTGTTTGATGTGAAAAGGTTTGATTTGAGCAAGTACCTACTAGCATCTACCTACTCGAAAAAATATTTTTTTTTTCTTATTTCCTTTAGACAACGCTATCCTACTATTGAGAAGTAGGTAGCACCATCGTTGAAGTTGTAAGGGTCAATTCGAAAGGGACGTACGATCACTAAAGCAATGGTAGGACGTTTTAGTAATAACCCTAATGTCTTAAGATCACATTCGAGGCAACCTTTCTGAGGAAACCTTTCCGAGGCAACATTTCCGAACGGGACGTTTGATCTTTGTTTAGACAAGAGGGCAACCACTAAAACACCCTATACTTAATGATCGTTTATCGAAGACAACCGAAGTGAGAGTATACCCTAGGAGTGCGCATGTGCGAGTGATTTGATTTCAATTATTATCTTTGCACATTAGGGTTTGATAGCCATTTTAAATTAACATATAGTCTTGTCATGCAACCCTATTAACATACATCTAACAGTTAATATTCGCGAAAATTAGAATGCGAAAAATAAAACTACGCTATTACAAGGCTTCGGGGAGGGGGATTAATTACATAGCCAAAAACCCGTAAAATGATAAATAAAAGAAAATCCTATTTAAACTATTACATATTGTAAGCAGTTACATTAATATTGTAAAAATAAATAAGCGCGCGCGATGAAACCAAAACGAGAGAATTAGGGTTTTAACCCCGTCTAAACCTAGTTGAAAGAAAAAAAATCATTTTTTGGTGTTGTTTTTGATTATTTGAGAAAATAAGATTTAATTGAATAAAAACCTAATTACTAATTAATTTAAATCAAGAAAAATAATTAATTTAACCTATTTTTGTATTTTTATTTTATGAAAAGAAAAGAAAAATTAAATTACATGTTAAACCTAATTTTTTCCTAATTTGATTTTAATTACTTATATGAAGGTTAAAATTATCCTAAATTAAATTAAAACTAATATAAAATTAAATTTGATAAAATAAAATAAAACCTAAATTCTAAATTGATGAAATTGATTTTATGAGTTTTTTGGGAAAAGGAATTAATTTTGGTTAGAAAATAATTAAATAAAAGAAATTAAATAAAAAGAAAAAATTTAGAAAAAAGAAATAAGAATGGGCCTGTTGTAGCAAGAAGGGGGTGTGGATTGCATTTTCTAAGCCCAACATCGCCTAGCCCATTTGACTTTTCCAGATCCCATGTACACGCTTGACTGATGTCCATGGTAGACCTTCATTGGGAATCCTTGGATTTAGCGTGTGGATGATCTGATTGGTTGGACATTGAGGATGCATGGTGGTCATATGAGAAGCCTGCACACTTGAACATACAAAGCAAAATAATATTAAACAAATATGGGTACCTGGGGATCGAACAAAGGCCCTTTGGCATTTTCACAACACACGCTGACCATCTGAGATGGCTTGTTCTTTTGTATGAATAATAATAAACAAGCATTATATGATAAAGAAAAAAAGTTTATGAAAATACGCGAAATTTGAATGGGCCAGTCAAGGAAGGCCACATTATCATCTTCTTCCTCCCTCTGTTGGTAAACGTTTTTGGACTTATACCTACAGTCATCTGGGTGTTAGGTATAAACCTATGCATCTCCAAAATCTTATCCCTGTATGATAAATCAATACCAGTGGTACCAATAAACTCATTGCAACCTCACGAGCATCATGGTACCACTCTCCCTGGCCAATTGTTCCTGTGTGCAAAATCCCTAAACACGAAACTAAAACCCTAAACATGGAAACTTGTTGTATAGCCAATAAAAATGCAATTGGATATTACCATTAGCTTGCAAACACCATAAGGATTGAGAATATATCCATAAAACATGATAACAACGCCAGAATTATGATATACGATTTCAAAAAAACATGGAAGTCATGGGGTACTTACAGCGTGTTTCTGGGCTTGAGGGATTTTGCTAAGGGTTGCAATGTGATCCTTGGATGTCCAGAAAATGAATGGTGTGCTTCGATTGGCTTGAGGAAGCTTGGAACTACGAAATTGGATTACAACTTTTCTTTGAAATTTTGAGATTTGTTCTCTTGTTTTCACGCCTCCAATGTGCCTGCTTTTGATATGAATTCCTTCCTTATGTACCCTAGAATGAATTAGGTTACAAACTTGCTTCAAATCTTTTCCAATTAAGATGATTGAATCATGATTTGATCCTTATGCTAATATTTCAAAATCAAGCCAAACCCAATCTTTTTGTGTCCAAATTAATCTTGCATGATTTGATTCTCTTTCCAGCTGTATGAGAGGCCTAAACATGCACAAAATCTCAAGCTTTGATTAGTTTTGATATTTTCATGATTTTGTTTTGATTTTATTGAAATAAAATCAAAACAAATGACAAAAATTAAAGAATGACAAATGGGAAGGATCATGGGTCGTGGGTCATGTTACAAACTCAATGCAAGCATAAAAAGTTGGGCCCATTTGATAAAAAATGCAATTTTGGCCACATTTGACTTTTGGCAATTTTGCAAAAAAGGTCAACTTTGCCAATGCATAACTCCTTCAATTTTGACCATAGAGATGTGTTCTTGGACTTTTTAGAAAGCTTAGGATGTCCTCTAAGCAACACGTTTTGTCTCATCTCAATTGAGTCTTCCATGTTGATGTATGAAGCTTTGACAAAAAAGGTGTTTTTGTTGACTTTTCAAAGTGACCTATAATGTCCAAATTCATATCTTCTTGTGAGTGCATATTTTGAAATTGGGAGCTGAAGATGGATTGTAGAGAATTCCATCTTCTCCAAAATGAGCTTTGGATGGGTAATTTTTGATAAAGTATGAGAAAGTTATGCTTGGTCAAAGTTGAGTTGACTTTTCCTACAAAACCCTAATTTAGCAACTTTTGGGTTTTGATGAATTGTGAGCAAACCTTGAGGAATCATGATCAACCCTTGATAAAATGATGAATAATACTTCAAAATGATAATGTTGACCAAAAATCTTGAAGTTTGACTGCATGTGGGCCACAATTGACTTTTGCCCTAGCACAATCGATTTTCAGGCTTTTGAGCAATTGACTGAGCAAACTTCCTCTACAAGGCTAGAAACTTGACATGGATGATCTTGAGAACATATTAGGACAATGGTGAGCATTTGGGACCCTTTGGATCCAAACAACTTGATGCAAACTGAAACCCTAATTTGAGGTAGACTGCCTTAGGAGAGAGTTTGTCTGGTTAACCCTTGGACTTCCTTGAGCAATTTGAGGACCTCACTTGAAATGTATTGAGAAATATGGGAGGGCAAATTTTGGGGTACAACAGGAAGTATAGGCAAAAGTTAGAGACACAAATAGAATAAATTTTCTCGGTAGGTTGATAACCCGTATGGGCAACCTAGGCAAAAGTTAGGGATTTCCTGGCAAGTAATTGCGTCAGATAAGACTTGATCATTGAAGCAACAATCTTCTCAGATTCTCATCACACTTTAACTGAAGCCTATGCTCAGGAGTTCAAAGTTTTTAGGGAGAATAGTAGTCATTATATTTCAATGTATCTTTTCCATGTATTTACCATTTTCTAAAACTTTGTAATCATCCATGGAGTCACGTTATTTGCGGACTACCATTCTATTAATAAAGTTTAAGTCTTTATCCAATTCTTTGTAGTTCTTATTTTTTACTCTATTTACAAAAATTTCATTTATTATTGATAGAAATTTTCAAAACAAAAAGACTTAATAATAAAAACATGATTTTGAAAAGAATCTGCAAATTACTTTTTATTTCAATTCTTTGATTCAAGTGGAACAAAAGTAGTGGTTCTAAGGATGGAAAAACTCAAAAGTTTTGAACAGATTCCCCAAGAAGTATCCCAGGTTACTCTTGCTAATATGCATGTTGTCCACTTGTGATTTTTTTTCCTTGGATTGTTGGATTTCATACCAGTTGATATATGGTGTGGTGTTGGGTTTGTAATCCTATTTTCCCCAGTTAAGTCTTGGTCCAGAATTTCTCCAAGTTGTTATATGGTGTTGGGTTTTTGTGGTTTCATACCTCTCTCCCATATTCCCTGGCTAAGTCTTGATTCAGGTTTTTCTAGCTGAGTGTGATTCTTTCCCCAACCAGGTGGTGATCAGGCAGAGATTGCAAAGTTATGTAGTCTTTAATTAGTTGATTGGATTCTTTTTTCCTCTGTATTGAGAATTGGTGTAGAATCTCTTGTAGAGCATTTCTCCCTCCAATTTATACATTGTTGTTGTTATGTGCTTCCCAAGTAGCCGGACAAAAGTAGTATCATTTTCTAAGAAGTGTTGAGACAACTGTCAACCTTTTGGGTTCTCTCTCGCCAAGTGTTGTGTTTGATTTAAAATCCCCATAATTTTATTTTCTTGTTATGATGTTAACTTCTTAATTTCCCAGATGAAGCAAAGATGATGCTTCCCACTAAAGTTTTTATCCCCGTGAAGTTTTATAAATTCTCCCCAAAGAAGTTTGCACAAATACTACTCTTGATATTGAAGAATATTTTTAGGCTCCCCTCGGCGTGCATGGTTTCATTTTCCATAGTGAATTTAATACGGTATCCCCAGTCGAAGCCTAGAAGGTTTGGCATGGTCTTCCCTAGTGAAGTCTATATGATATTCCCCGGTGAAGCCTGGAGGATTTTATTATATTTCTGCAATTGTATTGGTTTATTACTATCAGATTTTGATTTGATTTATTTTCAAACAGTGTTTCTTCCCAGTGAAGTTAATCCATGAAGTAGGACTTTGTTTCCTCAGTTGGTGCTCACTCTCTTATATAATCTTTGTCTTGGATGTGATTTATTCGAGTGTTATCCTTACCCAAGTTGGTTTTGTCTGGTTATCCCAAGTGCAGTATGTCTATTTTTTCAGTATATACATGATAACATTCATACACTTATACATACATCATGCATAGATGAATTAAAATTCATTGCTCATTTGTATTCATTAATGTTTTTGTTGGCATATTATCTTCTTTGCAGAGTTATGCTATTCTCTCTCCAATAGAGTGTCAACCTTAAGTGGAAAGTGAATATCCTTTCAATTTCCCCAGTGAGTTATCCCTCGTGGAAGAATTTTGCTTTACCCTTCCTACCCATCTCATTATCTGGATAAAATTTGACCCCCATTTGAGTTTATTCCTCATTATATGGTGTCCTGGTTGATTGTTTCACTCCTGTTTGTTCTTGCTTTGAATCTGTCGTCTCCGGCATCAATATTATTTTGATCCATATAGGCTGTGAGCCCTGGATTGAGAATGTGAATTTATTTTGCATGTGAAGAATTTATCCCCTCAGCAGGAATGTGTTAGTATATCCGCTTGAAATCAAGCTTCATTTCCCAACAATGTTATCGCAATAAAAAGCGATGGTCTCTTTATTTGAACAACTCGTACTTCCCCAGTAAGTTTTTTAGTTTCCAGAGAAGATGTTTTTACTCTGATGGGATGGTAGTCTATTCATTATGGGAGATAGTCCATTGTTGAGATTTTACTCCGATGGATGGTAGTGTTTTCATTATGGGAGATAGTTCATTGTTGAGGTTTGATTTAATCCGATGGATGGTAGTTTCTTCATTATGGGAGATAGTTTCTTGTTGAGGTTTGATTTACTCTGATGGATGGTAGTCTCTACATTATAGGAGATAGTTCGCTGTTGAGATTTGATTTACTCCGTTGGATGATAGTCTCTTCATTATGGAAATAGTTTGTTGTTGAGGTTGGCTTTACTCTGATGATAAAAACATTTTGTCGAAAGATTCATACAACAGTTCTTACCCTTTTCAAGTGATATCTTGATAAAAGAAGAATTTGAGACCCTTTATAGGTGGAATACTAGAATTTTGGGAAACTTTTCATTGATCTATGTTTTTTATACATTCATTCTTGAGTTGGTAGTTCTCTCTCGTTCGTAGTCGACATTTATCTCTTTCTCCTCATTGGACTTTACTCCAATAGAGTTGAGTTATTTCCATCCATAAGTGTTGATGTCAATCTTTTGGTCCCAGCCATAAGTGTTGATGTCAACCCTTTGTTCCTAGCCATAAGTTTTAATGTCAATCCTTTGTTCCCAGCCATGAGTGCTGATGTCAACCCTTTGTTCCCAACCATGAGTGATGATGTCAAACCTTTGTTCCCAACCATCAGTGTTGATGTCAACCCTTTGTTCCCAGCCATAAGTGTTGATGTTAACCTTTGTTCCCATCCATAAGTGCTGATGTAAAACCTTTATTACCATCCATAAGCATTGATGTAAATCATGTGTTTCCAGTCATAACTACTGATGTCAATCATTCATTTACTAGTCTCGATGATGATGTTTACCGTCATCTCTGAGCCAATATTATCTTACTATTTCTATTCACATCCTTGGGTTTGTTAGTTTTCGATCCCCTATAAGTTGATGTTACTATCTTTTTGCTATCTCCTCTCTAAGTGGATAGTTTACAGTTATATGTCGATCGTTGTTATCCATTAATTTTTCCTCATTTATTGAGTTAGTGATACTTTGTCTCCTCTTTGGGCCTTACCCTAGTAGAGTTAAGTTTTATTTTCCATGGGGGAGTTGAGTTTCTTTCCTCCAGTCAATCCGATATTCCTTTCTTAATGGTCACCTCCTTGATAAATTGTTGCTTGCATTGTTAAGATTTTCCGTTGTTGAAATCTTACTATGCATTTAGATTCTTTGATCGTGGTTTGGATTTACTTGTTTATAGCCACCCACATAGTCGTGTTGTTCCCCAACAATTTATTTTCCTGGTCAAACTCTCTTTTTGATGCGTTGGTTTCATTTTCTACTTCCCCAGTGGTGTTCTCTGTCACCTTTAGAATTGGTCATTTTCATTCATAATCATAAGCATTGCATGGCATCTTTGGGCCAAAAATAGGGTTTATTTTGTATTTAAGCATCTTCAATCGCGTTGAGATGAAGATTTTAACCTTCGAATCTCCGGATAGAAGACAATTAAATAAGGATAGTTGTTATACCTAATTTTCCCCCCTAAGATCTCTCATCATCTCATATTATAATACATTAAGATCACACATTAGGGTTGGTTATCCCTTACTACTTCATCATATCTTTAAGTTTTCTCTTAAAGGATCACCAAGCACCTTTAATTGTGTATCTTTTACATGTGTTTTTTTAACTAACATCAAGATATGTATATATGTTTCTTTTGAATGTTCATATTATAGGTGATCACAATTGAATTCATCTCACTATATAACCTAGGGTTTGAGGGGTGTTTCTCAATAAAATGGTTATTCAATCGATTACAAGAGTTCAAGTTTCAATTCTATGTCTATGATATCAAATATTTGTGGTTCAAAGAGCTCCCTCACTTTATTTAGGTCAAGTTCTCCTCAAATTTGATGGTGGTATTCATCAAGAAGATTCATAGGTTCACGTGTTTATTTCCATGCCTTCTTCAATAAGTTTCTTTGAGACTTAAGCTCCATATTTGAGTGTTCTTCAAGATAACATAATTTCAAGGCCTATTATGATCATTCATGCTTTATTTTGTCGAGAAAGTTCAAAAGATTCAAGGTTGATTCAACAAGTTTGACCTAATTTGAGAAAATGTTTATTTCAGTGGTCACATGGGCATAACTCTCTCAATTTTCAACATTTTTAGTTGGTTTATTTTACTATGGATTCTTACCATCATCTACAACAACTTTTCTTCACATGACAAGATCTAATGGTGTAAGAAAAATCATCAAAAGTTGAAAGGGGTTTCAAGTCAATTTGACACTCTCTGAGCTAGGGTTTAACTTCCAAGAACCATATCTTGCTCATTTTTTTAGATTTTTGATTGATTAAAAACCATGGTTCTCTTTAAATGGTCCTTAACAAGTTCTCTTTAGGGATCTAAGGCAAATTTTGAATGAAAGATCAGTAATGGTTGAGAAAGATTGCCAGTCTCTTTGAAAAGCCTTTGAATCTTAGGGTTTGACTTCAAATGATCATAACTTGGTCAATGTTTATCTCCTTGAGCCTATTCTTTTTTCCAAAGTAATCTTTGGTATGTCTAATACAACTTAGTTTCAATGTGCAAGACTTGAAAATGCTTGGAAAGTTGTTGATGAATTGAAAAGATTATAGGTCTTTTGTGAATTTTCCCATATTTGTTCATCATTTTCCAAAGACCATAACTCTCTCAATTTTTATTATTTTTGAGTGATCTCAATTCCACAATTCAATTAAAGACGTATACTGCATCTCATCTCCAGATATGAAGAACAAATTTTGAGTGGAAGGTCATGTAATTTTGAAGAATATTATAGGTCATTTTGAGGTCCCATACTTTGAAATATTTTTATGTACAAAAATCAGATTTTTTCCACGATTTCAAAGTGATGTAAATTTATGCTCAGGTATCCAAATGAAGTCTTTCTTGGAACATTGTAAAGATTGTGACATTTTCTTTAAAATTCTTCAAGAATCATGTCATAAAGCCTCTTGAGTTGTGTGCACCATGGATTCAAAGTTGGTACCTTGGGACTGAAGTTTCACTTGCAGTCAGATTGCAATTTCCATAATGTGACTTCTAATGATCAAATTTGTGCATGTTTTCCACTTAAGCATGATTACCAAAGATGTCTTAAGCATTTATAGTGTCAAAACACATCATTTGGATGAGTTTTGATGCACATGTGATCACACTTTCTTCATGACTACATGTGTGCATGATTTCCACTCAAATTGCATCATTCACCCCTTATCTTGATTCCATTCACTTCTACTATAAATAAATACCATATTCCACTCATTTTGACAAGCTTGGATATCTAGAATCGCCTGCCAAACTCTCTTCATGACTCACAATTCTGAGATTTCGAATTCACTCTTCCCTTATTTTTCAATCCAATTTCTTTGTTCATTCTTCATCCTTGAACTTCAATGAAGCTAATAAAAGAATAACCAAGCCTTGAGGTGTCCTAAATTGTGCTAGCCAAGTCAAGTTTCAGAGCTCTGTAATTGAGCTTCAACAGGTGGATTCTTCCACCAATTTTCTCCAAACATGTTACTACAATGTAGCTCTCATCACCCTGATACACATAGCATCGTTGGTTTTTAACTAGAAGTGAATTTTGCTCATGAATTTTCACATCCCTTTTCATTCTTTTTCTTCTGTTTTTTTTTCTTTTCAAATTGAATAAGCAACAATTTATATAAATGTTTCGCGAGGGTACCATTGAAATCGTCTTGATGAAACGAAGCGAATGTCACATGTCTAAGATTCTAATTTTACAGTTTGTGGAACCTACAACTCGCGTGTGATCGGAGGTTGAAGATGACAAGCGTGTCATCTCTGAACCAATGACTAGGCGCCATTTGTTTTTTCAACTCTGTTTAAAAAATAAATGATCTGATGGTTTATTCAGTAATGTCCATATCATGCACAACGTGTCTGATCCTTTGGATTATCTTACTAACTCTTTTGACAATAATCAAATGGTCCACATTATTTTGTTTTTATTTTATTTTTTGATTTTATATTTTAATTGTTTTAAACTTAAAAAATTCATAAAAAATTTATTTCCACTTCTAAAATTATAAAAAAAATTATCAAAAATACTTTTGAAATTTCTCTTTCTGATTTCTATTTTTTAACAATTTTATTTTGAGATTTGGTATTTTTTATGATTTTCCACTTTATTGACTTGTTTTAATTGTTTAAAAATACTTTTCTTGATTTTTAAATTCTGAAAAAATATATGGAAGGATCTAATGACCTCTTGACAAATATTGGTGACCTCGTTTTATTTTTATTTTAGATTTTACTATTTTTCACAAATTTTGGTTTATATTGCTCATTTCTTTATATTTTAAAAATAGTTTCTGACTTTAAAAAGTTCTTAAATATTTTGCCAACACTTATTGACTCTTGTTTGACTTCTTATATTTATTTAGAATTTTTATTTGGTGTTTTAATACATGTTGTGTATTTTACCAATTATTTACTTTTTAAATCTTTTAATTATTTTATTACATATATTTTATTATTTTTTTGATTGGTTCTGATTTGGGGATGCTTGGGTGTTATTTTGGGATAATTTCCTCAACCTCATTGGATCTTGGGTGTTGATAGGTTGAAAAACCAAATCCACCAAAATGGATGAATGATGTTGATGATATTTGAAACCTTAATTTCTCTAACATGTTGGTACAAAGATTGCTATTGACCGGCCTCAAAATAGGCGTGACTTCTATATAAGTCCACTTACGATTGCTTAACATAGTGCTAAATTTGTCTCGAATTAAAAAATGATCATTTGTCGCCCAAACCTATGTTTGCAAGCCCAAGTATGTTTAATTAGAAACTTTGATCCAATAATTTTGAAGTTCATTGTTAGGAGGCTTTGGTTCTATCAATCCTCTAATGAACTTCATAAATTTTGGTCTAATTGAATCATTGAAACATCTTTGATCATATATTGTTTCTTTGAGCATTTGAAATGAATGATATACTTGACAAAAAGAAAATGAGACTTGTTGTTGAGAAGCTTCTAATGAGTTTTCAAATGCAAGCTTTAAGATGGTCATTGAAATAACCTTGTAACTTCTAATTCACTAACATTTAACTTTACTTTATGCCTTTATTTTGTGCCTTTATTTTTATGTACCATTTACTTTAGCATTTACATTCCATGCCATTTATCTTTTGCTTACTTGAGAATTTATTCTTATGCTATTTTATCTTTTCTCATTTGAGCTTTTATTTTCTTTTTAAAGACACTTAATAATCAACTTGAACAATAAAAAACTCTAAGGTTACATGGACTACTTGGTTACTATCCTTGGCATTATGGAGTTGTGGATCTCTCAGACTTAGGATTAGAATCCTTAATACTTGGGGACCTTGTTATTCTGTTATTATTTTTTCTGAAGTTCTTGGGGTTTACCCTAAGACATTGGGTTGATTTTCTTTGTGTGCAGGTTATTCTTATTATATGCTTTATCTGTGATTGAGAATTCCTCTGTATACAATCATTACTCTGCCCAATTTTTCTGAAGACTTAGTTCATCTGAAGCTTAGTGTTCCTCAGAGGTTTAATAGTTTTGCTTGCTTGGTTTTAATCCAAAGGATAGGAATTCTACATTGACTTCTTCATGTCAAGTGTTGGCTTCTTTTTGGTTAAATGGTTTTTTACTTGGTTTTTACTTTATGCTTTAGGATAGTCCGTTTGTCTCTTCCTATCTTCTTTAATTTCAGAAATATTCTCCCTCATTTTTAAAACTCTTCTTATTTTCTAACTTGAACCGCTTTAATAATAAACTTGGACTTAGGTCCATGCAATTTCAAAATTATTTTCTTAAACAAACTTTAATCAATTTAATCATACTTTAACATATTTTTCAAGAATAAAATTCAATTAACCTCATTAAAACCATTTTGCCACTTTGCCTTTTTATTTTAAAACCTTTTTCTCAAAAGATTATACTCTTGTTGATTCTTGTAGTGATACGAGCTACTATAGTACTACGATATGGAGTAAAGTGAGATATTTTCCACTTGGGTGTTGAGTGAGCCTTTGTTGATTTTAAAATCCAAGCTATATCCTCCACTTTGAGATGATGCAAATTCTCCTTTCTCACAGTTGTGGATAGTAAGTATGTTTTCCACTCGGATACGATGATGATGTCTCTCCTCTTAAAACCAACCAACACACATGTGTTTTAAAACATTTGAGGTGAACTACGAGTACCATGATCCCCTATTGCACGGAAGGTGGTATGTAGGCACTAAAGAATCGCAACTGCGGCAAGTGCAAAATTTAAAAAAATACTTTTTTTTCTCATCTCCACCATCTATTTTTGTATACACTTTTTATAGCCAAAATACACATATTTTCAAAGAGGTTTTTATGGAGTACCGTATATGTTTAGGGTTCTAATACCTTCTGTAATACATTGGGAGAATTGACTTGTTTTGTATTTTATCGCAAATGTTGCTGATAGAAAGAAACACCACTGAATTTTTTTTTATCTAATAAGGAAAGGGTGAAAAGAACATGAAAGACCTTGATAAATTTTGATTTCAGGGGGTAAGTTATGAAAAGGGAAGGTGTTAGCACCCTTTTCATCTGTATTTATCTACGGGCTCTTAATCACTTAGCTCACTTTTGAAAATTTTCTTTTTTGTGTGTGTTTTGAAAATATTTTGAAATGCCAATGTAAGGCGATCTTTGTAATAACTTTTGTATCGGTCCTCAAGAATGTATACAAAGTGTTTGAAAATATTTGTTTGCAAAGTGTTATGTGAGAAATGTTTTTTTTTAGAAAAGTTTATGAGCAAGCGATTAAAAGTATCCTACCCACTCAAGGTCGTTCTTATTCTTTTCCTTCTCCTTTAAAGATAGTGTTATTTGTACCATTAGTTGGTAGGTAGCCCTATCTATTGGATTGGAAGGGATAAGAGAAGGGTCATCAAATGGTCATCAAGGGAAACTTGTAAGGATACCTTAGCAATTGTATAAGAAGGACTGTCATCATATTATTTGTAGGCAATTCGAGGGACTAGATCATTATTCCATAGGCAACATCAAAGGGTCATCAAGGGACTATGATCTATTGTATGATGATGATTTGATTGAGGGTCTTTTGCTAAAGTATCCCTACTTTCAAGTGACATGACCATTATTCCAAAAGGCAACGTAAAGAGGTTACCCTAGAGGTGCAATTGTGCAAAGTGCTTTTGATTTAGTTATGTTTATCTTGAAATTAGGGTTTTTCTATCAGTTAATTTTAATCTTGCCATAGAAACCCTAATTACTAAAAAATATAGTAGCAGAAGATAAAGAGTAAATATAAACCTAAAACTATTACAAGGCTTTAGGATAGTTACATAAGAAATGCGGCAAGAAAACCCTAAGCTATTACATACTCAAAGCAGATACATAATGAGAAAAACGCGAGAATAATAAACCTAAGCTATTTACATTCGCAGAAGAATCCTATACAATTTATCTAGGAAAATAAAAAGGAAATAGAAAAGAATATTTTTTTGTAGTGATTTTTTATGAAAAATAGTTTATGAGAATAATTAATTAAAAACCTATAAATATAATTAATTTTAAAATTGAAAAAAAGGTTAATTAATTAGTTGATTAAAAGGTTAATTAAAAAAAACCTAAACCTAATTAATTAGGGTTTTTAAAAATAAAAGGTTTGTTAGTGGTTAATTTAAAAGAATTAGGGTTAGCCAAAAAAAGAATTATGGGAAGAAAAATCAAGGAAATAAGGGTTAGTAACCAAAAATAAAACCTAAAACTATTACAAGGCTTTAAGACAGTTACATAAGAAATGCGGCAAGAAAACCATAAGCTATTACATTCTCAAAGCAGATACATAATGAGAAGAACACGAGAACAATAAACCTAAGTTATTTACATTCGTGGAAGAATCCTATACAATTTATCTAGGAAAATAAAAAGGAAATAGAAAAGTATATTTTTTTTTGTAATGGTTTTTTATGAAAAATAGTTTATGAGAATAATTAATTAAAAACCTATAAATATAATTAATTTTAAAATTGAAAAAAAGGTTAATTAATTAGTTGATTAAAAGGTTAATTAAAAAAAACCTAAACCTAATTAATTAGGGTTTTTAAAAATAAAAGGTTTGTTAGTGGTTAATTTTAAAGAATTAGGGTTAGCCAAAAAAAGAATTAGGGGAAGAAAAATCAAGGAAATAAGGGTTAGTAACCAAAAATAAAACAAACGCCAGGGGTGGGTGTTGAACCCACACCCTTTGCTTTCTGCCTTGCACCATTTGCCACTGAGCCATGCATTGGTTGGTGTCAGTAGATTGAGCATTGATGATTATATGTTAAACCTGCGTAAATTGGAAAATGTAAAAAAAAGTGCCAAAAGGCAGGGATCAAACCCACGCCCTCATAGACCAATTCCCTAATGCGCGTGCTCCTGCCACTGGGGTGGCCATTACATCCGCTAATATTACAAAACCAAATAAATATTAAATAAATATAAATGAATGGGCCGGAGAAGCGTCGGAGTCCTAGCTTATGTCGTCTTCTCTGGCGAGTTCGTTTCTTTAACCTGCGAAATAATAATTCTTAGTGATCCAAAGGGACTCTACCCCCCTAATTTGACCCTGGTGAGTTTAATGGTGGCCTTGGTTTTCACTAATTCTTACTATATGATGAGATAGGAAGCAAATATGGTAAATCGGTTCAAGAATGGAAATCTCTGATCCAGGCATTATGGGACTCATGCAATGGTTCTATCCTGAATAGTTTCACCTCAAAAGTGCATTAGTATTATTAGTATGCATCAAAGCAACATAAAAACGAAAATATGAATTTACAAAAAAAAAAAATTAAGCTGGAGTTGCATGGGTTGCTTGTTTCATGTTGTTTGGACCATCAAGATCGATCCATACTTATTCTATGAGACTTCTGGAATTGATTGGGATAACATGCTTGCTTGAAAAAAGGCTGAAAATAGGGTTTTGAAGTTTGCCCTAGTTTGAAAAAATTTAAAGTTTTGGAATGTGATTTCTTGCAAGGGTTTTCATGATCCTTTGTCGTCTGAATGTAAACAATATTAATAGGAGACAATTAGGTTAAAGGAATGGGCTTGGACACCTTGTCATGAAAACTTTGATTTTATTTTATTTAATTTTGAATTTAAATAATTAAAATCAAAATAAATGGAATAAAAATAAAAGGGGTGTATGAATATGTTTTGAGGTTCATTATGAGGTCTAAAACACGTTTGGACCTTGAAACATAAGTCTATTATCCTAAACAATCAAGTTTGATCAGTTAGGGTTTCATGCATTTTCTCAATTTTAATCCTAATCATAACTCTCAATTTTTATCATATGAAGGTGATCTTGGTCTTTTTGGAAAGCTAAAGATGTCCCCTACAATCTCTATGTTGATCATTTTTTCATTTGAATATTTTATCTTGATGTAAATTGCTTTGACAAAAAGTGCCTTCTTGTTGACTTTTAAAATGACCAATAATGTTTTGGCCCATATCTCTCAAATGAAGCATTTTTTGGACCTGGGCTTAGAGAGTCCAAGTTGTATAGAATTGAATTTCCTTAAAAATGAGATTTAGTTAAGGAAAATATTATGAAGTATGTGAAAGTTATGCTTGGTCAAAGTTCAGTTCACTTCTCTTTAAGAAAACCCTAATTTGGTAACTTTGACTTTTGATGAATTGAGAGTTTTCTTGAAGAATTATGATCAACCCTTGATAAAATGATGAATGTGACTTGAAAATCTTGATGATGACCAAAAATCTTGAAGTTTGACTGCATGTTGACCATAGTTGACTTTTTACCCAATATAGTTGATTTTCAATCATCTGAGCCATTGACTGAGCAAACTTGTGATGTAAGGATTGAAATTTGTCATGTGCATTCTTAGAGACATATGAGAAACCATGTAATCCACTTGAGGCATTAGAGTCCCAATTTTCCTTGATAAAAGGGAAACCTTAGTTGTAGGTCAACTGCTTCGGAGGAGGGTTTGTCCGGTCCAACCTTGAGTAGCCTTGAGCAATTCAAACCCCTAGGAGCATGAGGAGATATCTTGAAGAAAATGGGAGGGAAAAGTTTGGGGTTCAAAAGCTTCCCCTGTTCAATCTTCTTAAACCTGAAGAGTTAGATTGACATGTTCTCTATTCGTGATCTGAAGGTGGAAGAGGATTGAACACCTTAGTGCCCAGAAATTTGCACTTGTGTGTGCACAAATTAACACTGTTTGTTGATTATATTGCTTGAATGGGCTTAAAGATGCCACTCGGAGAAGTGATAGATTGTCTTCGGAGATTGGCTTATAGATTCCATCCAAAATTTCTATTGATATGAATATCAGAATTAGTCTACGTTCGACTGTATCTGAGAAGCATATTAGAATGAGTCGGTGTTTGACTGTATCTAGCAGATGTGCTAAGGAGTGTAAGAATGAATCTTGTGTCTTGATTGTATTTGAAGGATGATAAACTACTGACAATATTTATCCGTTTGTGAGCTAACCTGAAAGAGCAAGGTTAGTTTTATGCAAT
Organism: Vicia faba; assembly: GCA_948472305.1. Taxonomy (NCBI): domain Eukaryota; kingdom Viridiplantae; phylum Streptophyta; class Magnoliopsida; order Fabales; family Fabaceae; genus Vicia; species Vicia faba. Next base: position 781,142,637 of record OX451741.1, on the reverse strand, counting down.
GTCATGATGTATGTAATTCATTGCGGAATGATGCTCTCAAAATAAATGAGAATACTATATGTGTTTTGTATGCATATGATATGATATTCTGTTAATGATGTATGGATGTAATATGTCATTAGAACGTATCATTAGCTTCGTATAACATCTTTGGCTGGAGAAAATAAATCCTTGACTGTTGCTGGGGATGAAGAACATGAATCTTGAATCTTGTCTAGAACGTCTTCACTATGGATTTCTGCTTTCTGTTTGAGGATACTCTACCGAGGACGTTTGACTTCTGCTTAGGGATAGGAAAATTTGTCGTTCATCATTCTCCTTAAGGACTTGATTCTTATGTACCCTGACTGGGATAAAGGAGATGGATAACCTTTTGATGCTATTTGACCGAGTTTCAAATATGGATGTCAATTCTTCTAGGGAGAATAAAGTTGAATGTCATATGGCCAGGGAAGAGAATCTTCCAGGGGAACTGCGATAATTGGAGAAATAAACTCTGTTGGGGAAATAAACCATGCTGGAGAAGAGAATTCTATGGGGGATTTTACGGTGTTATAGATGTAAACTCCTCTAGAGAACTAAATTCCTGTAAACTGCGTTGAGGAAAAAATCTATGATGGGGATGAGCTTGTGACGATAGCTCTGTGGGGATTTCTCTGTGGAGATTCATGGATGACTTGAACACTATCCCAACTCTTATAGTATTTAGTAAATGCTAACCCTGATTTTATGCATATATTTTGTTAACAGTTATCATGCTCAAATGCAAATGTTCATTCAATGTAATCATTGGACATTTTTGCACAGAAAACAGAGAAAGTAAAACAATTTTGGAATTTTGAAGCATATTTCGATTGAAGGTTTGCCTATAAACAGGCAATTTTATACAAAGAGATAGAAATCCTAGTAAGAGGATCGTAAAACGAAAAGGGGTAGAAAGAAAAACAAATAAAAAATCTATGTGGAAACGATCCCATCAAGTTTTAACTCTGCTATTGCACCCATATCTTCAAGTACCTCATCCCTTGTTGTTGGAAGAAGATTATTGAATTATTCTGTACCATTTGAACTTGACGCTAGTAATGAAGCTGGTTGTAAGTAAATGATCCAACGGGACATAGTCGTACGCTTTAATCCCTAACTTTTTCCTGGACCTCCCTTTTGGGTTTTCAGACCACCGGGATACCCTTTATTACCCAAGCCGCCTTTTCGGGTTATCGACTTGCTGGGTGTATAATTATATATATATATATATATATATATATATATATATATATATATATATATATATATATATATATATATATATATATATATATATATATATATATATATATATATATATATATATATATATATATATATATATATATATATATATATATATATATCCCTAATTTTTGCCCGAACCCTTTTGGTTCGTCAGGATGCCCTTATTTTTACCTAGGCCCATCAACCTAGCGGGTATTTTTCATGCGTAGTATTTTTTTACTATGTATGTGTTCACAAGGTGTGGAAAAAATCTTCAGCGTCCATGGTAGTAAGTATCATAGCACCACCAGAAAATATCTTTTTGATCACAAATGGCCCTTCATATGTGGGAGTCCATTTCCCTTGGGATTAGTATGGTGCACTCGATGTTTTAAGTTATTGATCAACCATTGATTAGCAGGTTTTTGATAGTCTTGACCTTCCTCTATATTTTTCTAAGAATTTTCATGGCAGAATGACACCATCTGATACTACTGACATAGACAAGCAATTTGGTTATACCGAAAATTCAATTTTCAAAGTGGCTTTGCTGACACTCATGATCAATGTAACATGCCTCATGTGATTCAGATGGAGATCTGCCCCTGGCTATTCAGCACTCTTGAGAGATTCTTTGAATCTTGACTTGACTTCCACATATGAGTTGGACAATAACATGTCATGCCCCTTGATTTATAGCCAATTGAGTCCATGAAAGGCCTGTTACTGGAAGTGTCTTTCTCTTTGACCCATCCTCTGAAGTAATCCTGTCCATTGGGAGTATTTTCATTCATTGAATATTCGTCATGCGAATTTCCCTATTGTCAAACACTTAGTCATATGCAAACAGTGGTATTAAAATGCAAAGCTTATGTATGTCTTGAAGTTTAAAAAATGCATTTTTTTAGTAAAACAAAATTTGTAAGAATGTGATATCAACTCAGGATTTATAGTAAGCCTTTTAAAGGAGTCAGGATACCTTTTTGTAACAATATGTTTTCGAATTAACCCATGCTTCAATTAGGACTCTGAAGGGTTGTAACGTGGCCTGGTTCATGGTTTAAGAAACAAAGTATAAAGGCTCAAAGTTTATTTATACCCAACCAGTTCTCTATGATGTGATTTAGTCCTATACTCAGTTAATTTTGCATTTAGATTCCAATAGAGTTTGGAATTATAGCACCGGTACTTGGTGATGGTTCAGAAACCGAAATTTTATTTGAGAAGGCAGTCATTTTTTCTTGTAACATCTTTCTTTTGTTGAGGATTTCTAGTGACCTCCTTTTGCCTTTATTATCCCTAACTTTTTCCTGATTGTTTTATTTGTGATTACAGTCAGCGGGATTAAAGGTTTCAATTTGCGTGAAAAAGAAAAGTCCAACTTCTTAGGCTCAAAGGGGGTTGACTATGGATTAACTTCCTTATATTTCCACAGTTTAGAAATTGAAGCAACGCATGTACATCGTCAGCAAAGTCTGTTCAAAGCATACTGTATGAGATTATGTATCATTTTCATCATCCTCCCTCTAAAGGCTTATATCTTTTAACGAGAATTGAATATCACAAAAAGGAAGTAAAAAGCACAGTTTAAATATAGTGAAAACGAATGGATTAATTCAAGACAAACATATGCAATGCATTAAAAAACAAAGTTTGACATAAAGATAAGTGTTCGAACAAACAAAACAAATTACAACTGAAAATTCAAATGAATTGGACGCTCTCAATCTTAGTCATGATTTGGCATGGGAGAAGTGATCCCGTTAGGAGTCTCGGGAAGGTCGACTTCAATCTCCTTAAATTTAATCTTAACTTGGATTTTAATCTTCAGAGCCCAACAATTATTAGTGTCATGTCCGAGACTATTAGAGTGATATGCACACCTTGCATTAGGGTTATAAATGGGAGAAGTAGTATTGGGATTCTGAGGAGGATCCTTTAATGTAATCATCTCTGCCTTCAACATGTGTTTCAACGCTTGAGACAACGACATGTTGATTCTTGTGAATTGTCTCCTGTGTGTGACCTGCCTACGTTGATTATTTTATTGTTGTTGTTGTTCTTGTACTAGTGCGGATTAGAGATTAGAACTGCCCTAACAGATTGGTTGCAGTCACTCTTATTACGACCCTTCTGGCCATACACAACATTGGATTCTTTCTTACCATTGAATGACTTTTTCGCAGTACTTAAAGATGCAACCACCTGAATTTTTCCGCTACTGATTCCACCTTCAACATGTTCCCCTATTAATATCAGTTCTATGAAACCGGATGAAGAACTTCCAAGTAGGTGATTATAGAAAGGACCTGTTAGCATGCTCATGAACATGTCAACCAATTCCCTATCATCCAAAGGAGGTTGAACTCTTCCTGCAAGATCTCTCTATTTATGTGCGTACTCTTTAAAGCCTTCCTCATAACCCATGGACATACTCGGTAAATGCACGCGGGTTGGTTCCAAATCAGAATTGTATTGATACTATTTATAGAAAGCTGCAGCCAATCCTTCCCATGTATGGACATTGGTACCTTCAATTTGATAATAACATTCCAGTTGTGTTTCAGACAGACTCTCTTGAAAGAAATGCAACCACAATTTTTTGTCAGCAGTGTGTGGTTGAATTTTCCGAACATATGATCTCAAATGCAGCTTCAGGAAAGAAACACCATCATACTTGGCAAAGGTAGGAGTTTTGAATTTAGGAGGAATGATGACTCCTGAGACTAAACCCAATTTTTCAAAGTTCAAGCCAGGAAATTTTTGGTTCTCCATAGCATTTAGACGATCTTCTAGATGCTTGTATTTTTCATCACCAAGGGGATACTATTCATCCGAATAATCTTCTACCTCTTCATCAGGAACCTTGTCAAAACCAAAGTTGTCTCTTTTAGATTTAACGCCTTTACCGTCTTCATCTTGGTTTTCATCTTCGTTCGATGGGATATCAAACTCTTGAGCTTGCTTAATTGGACCTCTGAACCTCCTCCCCATGTTAATGATGCCGACTGGTTTCTTTGTTTCTTCTTCTTCTCTTTGGAAATAAGGGCCTTTAGTTCTTCTTTCCCCTTGGCTAAGTTAAGGAACATCTCTTAGAACTGAGCATTATGAGCCTGGAGATCTTTAAGTGTCTATTCAAGAGCCATTTTGCTGAAATAAACAACAAGAAAATGATAAAACCTGTCATGGAAACTTGTTATGTAATTATATGTATGGTATGTAGATGCATATGCAATATTTTCAAGGATCTCATGGGATTTAAGTTTGAAATGTTGGAAGGTTAATCTGGCTGCAGCTTTGTCTGAAGAACTTTGAGTCTTCATCTTTGAATGTCCTTATTTAATAATCAATCTCACCATATCAAGTGGGTCCTAGCATCTGACTCAAAGGAATTCACTTTTATCTTTGACTACATTTGGTTAGAGGAAAATAATACCTTTTGCCCCTTGCTATCAATCTGACTTATGATAATCTTGTACGATAACTCCCTAAGATCCTTGAAATGGTTAGTAAAAATGCTATGTTATGATGATATGATGTCGTGATGTCATGTTTAAATAAATAGCATACACAAAAAAATCACGCAAGAGCCTTAGGTTTAAAGGCTTGCATGAGGTCCATAGCTAACTACCCTTCTCTATTGAAGTTAAGTTGGCTCAACCTATTCTAAAAATAGTAACCAAGTTCTAGGAATCTCATATCACTGATCTTTCTCTCAGGTTTTATTTTAGCATGACAACTGTCTTGCCGCTAAAACATCCCGAGAGTCGAATCTCAATGTGCGTAGCTTTGAGTATCAACCAACCTTGGAATGCACCAAAGTCGGCTACCTAACTACCTTCTAATGGCAAAGATGGGTATATTATGGTTCTAAAAGTCAGTTAGTGCTTATGAAACCATGCGACAACCTAATGTTATCCTTGATTGACTCAAGGAACATCAGTACAAACCAAAGTGTCACACTAATGTAGCCATCACTTCAACCATATCGGTCTATGCCGTACAGTTTCCATGATCTATTATTACTTACCTATGGCATCCCTAGATCCGGGTGTAGGATCTTACAAGAAATTAAACCCAAGCAAACCCTTAAATTTAAAGCGAACAAATCATAAAAATAAAGCAAGTAAAAGTGATCTACGACTCTAAGGTAACCTGTCTTCTTTAATTTATTCCTTAGCAAAGTCGTCGGTTCTGTAATACGGTCAGAGAATTGACTTGTTTTGCGTGTTATCGCATGTTGCGGATAGCAAGAGTCTCCACCGACTTTTCTTTTATCCAATAAGGAAAGGGTGAAAGAATAGAAAACACCTTGATAGATTTTGAGTTCGGGGGTTAAGTTAAGAAAAGGGAAGGTGCTAGCACCATTTTCATCCGTAGTTATCTATGGGCTCTTAATCGCTTAACTCACTTTTGAAAATTTGCTTTTTTGTGTGTGCTTTGAAAATATTTTGAAATTCCAATGTAAGGAGAACTTTGTAATAACTCTTGTATCGGTCCTCAAAAATGTATACAAAGTGTTTAAAACTATTTGTTTGCAAAGTGTTATGTGTGAAATGTTTTATTTTAGAAACGTTTGTGAGTAAGCGATAAAAATTATCCTACCCACTCAAGGTTGTTCTAATTATTTTCCTTCTCCTTTAGAGATAATTCTATCTGTACCATTAGTTGGTAGGTAGCCCTATCTATTGGATGTGAACGGACAAAAGAAGGGTCATCGAAGGCAACTTGCAAGGACACCTTAGCATTTGTATCGAAGGGACTGTCATCATATTATTTATAGGCAACTTGAGGGACTAGATCCTTTTTCCGTAGGCAACATCAAAGGGCCATCGAGGGACTATGATATTTTGTATGATGATGATTTGATCGAGGGTCTTTTGCTAAAGTATCCCTACTTTTGAGGAACATGACCATTATTCCGAAAGGAAATGAAAAGAGGTTACCCTAGAGGTGTAAATGTGCAAAGTGCATTTGATTCAGTTATGTTTATCTTGAAATTAGGGTTTTTCTATCGGTTGATTTTAATTTTGCCATACAAACCCTAATTACTAAAAAATATAGTAACAGAAGATAAAGGGAGTAATGTAAACCTAAAACTATTACAAGGGTTTGGGGCAGTTACATAAGAAATGCGTAAAGAAAACCCTAAGCTATTACATACTCGAAGCAAATACATAATGAGAAAAAACGCGAGAACAATAAACTTAAGCTATTTACATTCGCGGAAGCATGCTATACAATTAATCTAGGAAAATAAAAAGGAAATAGAAAATAAAATATTTTTTTGGTGATTTTTTATGACAGATAGTTTATGAGAATAATTAATTAGAAACCTAAAAATCTAATTAATTTTTAAATTGAAAAAAAGGTTAATTAATTAGTTTAATAAAAGGTTTATTAAAAAAACCTAAACCTAATTAATTAGGGTTTTTAAAAAGAAAAGGTTTGTTAATGGTTAATTAAAAAGAATTAGGGTTAGCCAAAAAAAGAATTAGGGGAAGAAAAATCAAGGAAATAAGGATTAGAAACAAAAAATAAAATAGATGCCAGGGTTGGGTGTTGAACCCACGCCCTTTTCCTTCTGCCTTGCACCATTTGCAACTGAGCCATGCATTGGATGGTGTATGTAGACTGAGCGCTGATGATTATATGTTAAACTTGCGTAAATTGAAAAATGTAAAAAAAACTGGCAAAAGACAAGTATCGAACCCACACCCTTATAGACCAATGCCCTAATGCGCGCGCTCCTGCCATTGGGGTGGCCATTACATCTTGTAATATTACAAAATCAATTAAACATAAAATAAAAATAAATGAATGGGTCGGAGAAGCGTTGGATCCCTAGCTCTGGTTGTCTTCTTCGGTGAGTCTGTTTCTTCAACCTGCGAAATAATAATTGTTAGTGATCCAAAGGGACTCTACCCCCCTAATTTGAACCTTGCGAGTTCAATGGTGGCCTTAGTTTTCACTACTTCTTCCTGTATGATGAGATACAAAGCAAATATGGTAAATCTGTTCAAGAATGGCAATCTCTTATCCAGGCATTATGGGACTCATGCAATGGTTCTACCCTTCATAGTTTCACCTCAGAAGCGCATTAGTATTGTTAGTATGCATCAAAGAAACATAAATACGAAAAATATGAATTTACAAAGAAGAAGGAAATCGGAGATGCACGGGATGCTTGTTTCATGCTCTTTTGATCATTAAGACTGATCCACACTTACTCTATGAGACTTCTGGAATTGATTGAGACGGCTAGCTTGCTTGGAAAAGGCTGAAAATAGGGTTTTGAAGTTTGCCGTAGTTAGACAAAATTTGATGTTTTGGAATTTGATTTCTTGCAAGGGATTTTGTGATCCTTTGTTGTCTGAATGTAAATGATATTTATAGGAGACAATTAGGTTAAAGGAATGGGCTTGGGCACATTGTCATGAAAACTTTAATTTTATTTAATTTAATTTTGAATTTAATCAAATAAAATCAAAATAAAAGGAATAAAAATCAAAGGGGTGTATGAATAGATTTAGAGGTTCATTATGAGGTCTAAAACACGTTTGGACCTTGAAACATAAGCCCATTAGCCCAAAAATTCAAGTTTGATCAATTTGGGTTTCATGCATTTTCTCAAAATTTCCCAACTTGCACCAATTATAACTCTCTCAATTCTTATCATATGTAGGTGATCTTTAATATTATGGAAAGCTCAAGAATTCCTCTACAATCTCTATGTTGATCATTTTTTCATTTGAAGATATTATCTTGATGTAAATTGCTTTGACAAAAAGTGCCTTCTTGTTTACTTTTGAAATGACCTATAATGTTTTGGCCCATATCTATTAAATGAAGCATTTTTTAAACTTGATTTTAGAGAGAATAAGTTGTAGAGAATTTAATTTCCTTCAATATGAGCTTTGGTTGAGAAAAATCTGATGAAGCATGTGAAAGTTGTGCTTGTTAAAAGTTCATTTGACTTCTCCTTAAGAAAATCCTAATTTGGTAACTTTTGACTTTTGATGAATTGAGAGTTTTCTTGATGAATCATGATCAAACCTTGATCAAATGATGAATGAGATTTCAAAATATTGATGTTGACCAAAAATCTTGAAGTTTGACTGCATGTTGACCATAATTGACTTTTTACCCAACACAGTTGATTTTCAATTATTGAGCCATTGGCTGAGCAAACTTGTGAAGCAAGGCTTTAAATTTGGCATGTGCATTCTTAGAGATATATGAGAAACCATGGAATCCACTTGAGGCATTAGAGGCCCAATTTTCCTTGAGGAAAGTGAAACCTTAGTTGTAGGTCAACTGCTAAGGAAAAGGGTTTGTATGGTCCAACCTTGAGTAGCCTTGAGCAATTGAAAACCCTAGGAGCACGAGGAGATATCTTGAAGAAAAAAGGAGGGAAAATTTTGGGGTACAAAACCTTCCATTTGCATAAGCAACCCCCGTACCTAGATTCTCCCCCTTTTTTTGGGTTTATTTGCTCTTTTCCCATTTCCTTTGAAAAACAATAAATCGCGGTGGCAATTTTTTATGTGATATTTGCGAGTTTAGTCAATCCAATGGCTTAGTATCAACATTTCTACCTATAAAATAGGATATGTTTACCAAGTTCAGAATAACCTTCCTACTTTAGGGGCTACCAAGCCTGGGACGAAATTAACTATATAGTATCAATTTGTAAACCTCACAGCAAACATTTCAGTTTACAGTTTACGCATCTAAACACTACCCTTTGCTTAACTTCTAGCTAAGACACACCTAGGTATGAGGCCCTCCTCAAATACCTCTTCAATCATACTTAGTAATTGGAGCAATTCTAAACACAAGGAGAGAACAAACAAAAACCAGAAGACACACTTACAAAACACACAAAAATCAATGCTTAAAAGCTTATGAGAATTAACACACAAATGTTCAATGGTTAAAAGCTTATGAACATCTGACATAGAACTTACAACCCAACAATAAGGATTCTAAAAACTCTAACACAAATACATCCATAAGTTCAACCTAAAACCAGGTATACACCAATCTATTTATAACTTCGTTATGGACTGGGTTGGGCTTCAAAACCGCAGCAGTGAGGCTGCACAAAGTCTGCAAAATATTATCCAAGGGAATAGGTCTTTGATCATTAGTTTCCTAAAAAGTCTCCATATTTAGAAACTAATCAAATATTCGAAAACTAACACCAAATATTCTTATTTGTCAATCTTGGACGCCACATAAGCTAACTGAATATTCGCTGAATATACAGTAGCTAATAAATCTGTTGCACCATAATTGTCAGCTACTGCATACACGATGTTCTATCTCTTTCTTTGAACATCTTACTCAACATGTTGAAACATAACGTCGAAACATCTTGTTCAACATTGTAGCGGTAGAAATGTTGAGACTAAGCTATTGGATTGACTTAACTCATACAAATCAAATAAAAATCGCCACCACTCTTTATTGTTTCCAGAGGAATGGGAAAAGAGCGAATAACCCAAAAAGAAGGGGGAGAGAATTTAAGTTTGGGGGTTGGTTATGCAAAGGGAAGGTATTAGCACACTAAACATCTATGGTAATCAGCAGGAACCTCTTTAAAATTATGGGGATTTTAAATCAAACCCAGCACTTGGCGGAAGAAAACCCAAAAAGTTGACAACTATTTCAACACTTCTTAGAAAAGATATTGCCCTTGTCTAGTTGCCTGGGAAACTAATAAAAACAATAATGCAATCACTGCAAAGGGCGGTGTTTTGCAAATGATTCCACCTCAGCATACAAAGGGCCTTTCTTCATATGCAAGAAGACCCTATTGGGGAATATGGGATAAAGGCTTCAAACCATGCAAAACCCAAAATCAAAATAATCATCTAGGAGGAAAACAAATGAACCAAAACTTGACTGGGGAAAATGGGATCACAAACCCAACACCACACCATATATCAATTTGTTTTATCTCCAACTATTTGAGAAACACAATGAGATCATGCGCATATTAGTAAGAGTGACTTCAGAGAACTTTCCTAGGGAATATATACTTCAAAAATTTCAGAGTTCGTCTATCCTCGCAATCACTATTTTTGTTTTTCTTGAATCACATAAGTCTAAATTAAAAAATAATTTGTAAATTCTTTTCAAAAACAATTTTGTTGTTTAATCTTTTTGTTTTGAAAATTGCTATCAATAATAAATGGAATCTTTGCAAACAAAATAAAATAAGAATTATAACACATTGGATAAAAGCTCTAACCTTATTAATAGAATGGTAGTCTGCGAATGGAGAGACCCCATAGATGATTACAAAGTTTGGATAATAGTAATATATTGGGAAAGATACATTGAAATACAATGACCATTATTCTCCCTAAGAACTTTGAATTCCTGAGCAACGACTTCTGTTGAAGTGTGGTGAGGATGCAAGAAGATTTTTGCTTCAATGATTAAGTCTTGTCTGATACAGTTACTTGCCAAGAAATCCCTAACTTTTTCCTATGTTGCGCTTGTGGGTTTTCGACCAAGCGGGAAGAATTTATTCTGTTTGTGTCTCTTTTTTTTTTCCTAGACCGGCCTTTCGGGTTTTCAGCCTATCGAGATGCTCTTTTTTGCATAAGCTGCCCTTTCGGGTTTTCGACTTAGCGAGTTATTCTTTTATTCCTTTAGATGAAGTATTTCTTGACTGCATCAGAATTCATATGACGCGGGAACTCCTCGCCATACATAGTTTCAAGAATCAATGCACCGCCAGAGAAGGCTTTCTTGACAACATACGTGCCTTCAAAATTGGAAGTCCACTTGCCCCTAGAATCAACATTAAAAGACATGATCATTTTGAGAACGAGGCCGCCTTCTCTGAATTCATGAGGCTTGACCTTCTTATTAAAAGCTTTCTTCATTCTCTTCTGGTATAATTGACCATGACACAAGGCCGTCATTCTCTTTTCTTCAATCAAATTCAATTAGTCAAACCTGTTCTTGACCCATTCAGCCCCTGACAACTTGATTTCCATTATCACACGTAAAGAGGGAATCTCAACCTCAACGAGGAGCACTGCTTCCATACCATACACAAGAGAGAACGGGGTTGCCTCTATTGAAGTGCGGACGAATGTACGACATCCTTGTAAAGCAAAATGGAGCATCTCATACCAATATTTATAGGTAACAACCATTTTTTGGATGATCTTCTTGATGTTTTTATTAACAACTTCAACAACCCCATTCATCTTTGGCTTGTAAGGAGATGAATTGTGATGGAAAATATTGAATTATTTACAATGTTTTGTCATCATCTTTTTATTCAGATTCGAGCCATTGTCAGTGATAATCCTGCTTGGCACACCATACTGACATATAAGATTGTTCTTGATAAAGAGTACCACCACCTTCTTAGTGACATTAGCATATGAAACTGTTTCCACCATTTGGTGAAGTAGTCTATTGCCACTAAGATGAAACGATGTTCATTCGACGCCTTGGGTTCAATCATTCTAATCATGTAAATACCCCACATAGAGAAAGGCCAAGAGGAAGAAATAACATTGAGAAGTGTCGGAGGCACATAAGTTTTATCAACATAAATTTGGCATTTATGGCACTTCTTTGCAAATTTATAACTGTCAGATTCCATTGTCAGCCAATAGTAACCTGCCATAAGAATCTTCTTTGCCATCGAATGTCCATTGGCATGAGTACCAAAGGAACCTTTATGGATTTAATGCATCAACATGTCTGCTTTGTGTCTATCCACGCATCTGAGCAAGACCATGTCATAATATCTTTTGTATAACACATCTTCATTGAGGAAAAAGCTTCCTATCAACATTCTCAATGTCTTTTTATCTTTGTTTAACGCACCAACTAGGTATTCCTGAGTTTAGAGAAAATGCTTGATATCATAATTTCAAGGTTTTTCGTTTGATGTTCCCTCTGCAGCAAACACTTGAGCTGGTCTATCCATATGGCAAACTTTGATATGAGGCACATCGTTCCAAGTATTTACTTAATACATAGAAGCCGGAGTGGCCAAAGCATCTGCCATCTGATTCTCATCTCTGGGAATATAATGGAATTCAACTTTATTAAAGAAGGGTAATAATCTTCTAGCATATTCTTTATAGGGAATCAAGACAACGTGACGAGAATCCCATTCTCCTTTAATCTGATTTATTACCAAAGATGAATCACCATATACATCTAGAATTTTGATTATGAGATCTATAGCCTCTTCGAGACCCATGATGCAAACTTCATAATCTGCCATGTTATTGGTACAATCAAATTCCAATCTTGCAGTAAAAGGGATATGTGACCCATGAGGAGTAATGATCACAACACCAATTCCTTTCCCATAAGCATTTACAGCTCCATCAAATACCATACCCCAACGAGATTCAGGATCATGACCTTCCTCAGGCAAAAGTTCATCACAATCTTTTATTTTCAAAAACATCATATCCTCATAAAGGAAATTATATTTAATAGACTGGTAATCATCAACCGGTTGGTGAGCAAGATAATCTGCCAACACACTGCTTTTTATAGCCTTCTGAGCATGGTATTCAATATCATATTCAAACAAAAGCATCTGCCAACAGGAAATTTTTCCAGTAAGAGCAGGATTTCAAAAATATACTTAATTGGATCCATTTTGGAAATCAACCAAGTAGTATGATTCAACATATATTGCTGCAACCGTTTTGCTGCCCATGCTAAAGCACAACATGTTTTTTCCAGCATAGAATACTGTGACTCATAGTCGGTAAACTTCTTGCTGAGACAATAAATGGAATATTCTTTTCTTCTTGTTTCATCTTGTTTTCCCAAAATACAACCCATAGAATTATCTAACACAATCAGATACATAATCAATTGTCTTCCTTTAACAGGAGGGAGAAAGATAGGAGTTTCAAGGAGATACTCTTTAATGCTTTCAAATTCTCTTTGGTAATCATCTATCCACACACAACCTTGATCTTTCTTTAACAACTTAAAGATCGGCTCACATGTTGCAGTCATATGGGAAATAAATCTGGAAATGTAATTCAACTGCCCAAGGAAGCCTCTAAATTGCTTTTCAGTTCTTGATGCAGGCATTTTTTGAATTGCCTTAACTTAATTAGGATCAACTTCAATTCCTTTTTGGCTGACAATGAAACCTAATAATTTTCCTGATCGAACACCAAAGGTGCATTTATTTGGATTCAAGCGGAGTTGATATTTCCTCAAATGCTGAAACAATTTCAACAAATCTTCTATATGCCCTTCTTCAGTCTTGGTTTTGGAAATTATATCATCAACATATACCTTAATTTCCTTGTGCATCAGATCATGAAATATGGTTGTCATAGCCCTCTAGTACGTTGCACAAGTGTTCTTCAACCCGAAGGGCATCAATCTGTAACAGAATGTTCCCCAGGGTGTGATAAACGTTGTTTATTTCCATGTCCTCAGGAGCCACTCTGATTTGATTAGATCCAGAAAACCCGTCCATGAACGAGAATAATTTGAACTTTGTTGTACTATCAACCAACATATTAATATGTGGAAATGGAAAGTCATCTTTTAGACTAGCTTTGTTTAAATCTATATAATCAATGCATATGTAAACTTTTCTGTCATTCTTTGGTATTGGGACAATATTGGTAATTCACTGAGGATACACTGAGGTAACAAGAAAACTGACATTAATCTGCTTTAAAGCTTCTTCTTTAATTTTCACTTCCATATCAGGGTGAGTTCTTCGGAATTTCTGCTTGATTGGCGGGCATTATGGATTTAGGGGTAAATGATGTTCCACAATATCAATATCCAACCCCGGCATGTCTTGGTAAGACCAAGCAAATATGTATACTTATTCTTTCAACAACTCAATCAACTTGTTCTTTACATCACAATGAAGCAATGCTCCAATCTTGATTTCTTTTGGATCTTCCTCTGAACCCAAATTAATCCTCTCTAACGTATCTTTATATGGCTTAATGATACTTTCCTCGCGCTCAAGAAACCGTGAAACCTCTTCTGGGGTTACATCGTATTCTTCTTCTTCAGCCACATACGCTAGATATTCAAAGTTGGGAGAGGGTGCATGGTCATTGTACTCAACGGGTTTTTTAATTAATCTGCACATATGATTTATCATTACTTTCAGAAACTGACACATATAGCAAGTGATTATGCAGATTTATTTACAATTATTATGTATTTTGAAATTTTTTTCTGATTACCATTTTCCAAGAAAAAGTAGAGAAAAAGACACAATTTAGGAATCAAAGACAACTTTTATTAATGATTTTGAAGATCAAAATAACAGATATGCCCATACAATATCAATACTTTCACCCTGGACATAGTGAAATATTTTTGAAAAGATTAACAAAAAAACAAATTACTTTGAAATATGAATGCAAGAGGGAACATCAATAGTGATCCAATTTTGGACTCTGACTTCATGCTTCACATAGTTCAGCATCTCTTGCTCCGATTCACCTTCCACAATAGCATTGATCCTAGGAATGTTGGATGAAGGTAACCTCTGCTGTGAAAGATGTCTTGATATTTTCCCAAACCAGACTTCGGCCTCATAAACTCACCTTTATTACTCTTCACAGATAATCCCAAACCAACTCTATTCTTATTCACAGGCAGATCAACAATCTTCCCCCACACCTTGCTAGGGCCATTATGCACTACCTGTTGAGCATCCTTAAATGAGGCTATGGAATCTTCATTTTTCCTTACATTATCAATGGATAAAGCTTGGAACTGAGTTCCAATAGTAGCTTCATCTTCTTCCACAACAATGATAGAGGATAAATGAGATATTAACAAAGCTTGCTCTCCACTTATGATGGCCACCTTTCCTTCACGAACAAACTTCAGATTTTGGTGCAAAGTTGAAGTAACATCCCCTACCTCGTGGATCCACGATCGCCCCAGTAAACAGATGTAAGAGAGAACAATATCCATAACCTGGAAAGTAATCTGAAGTAAATGCGAGCCTATGTAAATAGAAAAATCTACTTCTCCGGTGATAGACTTCCTCGATCCATCAAAAGCTTTCAGAATTATGCCACTCGGGCGCATGAGAGTTCCCTGGTACTTCAGCTTCACGAGTGTGCTCCTTGGTATGACATTCAAAGAGCAAATCAATTAGCACTTTGGAGAACGAGTCATTCTTACAATTGTACAACGAGCATATCAAAGACCCATTATCAATCAACACATTGGACAACGAGTCATTCTTACAATTCATGGAGATATGGAGAACCAGATTATGATTCCTTCCTTCATCGGGAAATTCGTCATCATAGAAACTCAGGTTATTACATGATGTAGTATTCCCTAGAACACTACTGAATTGGTCTAGAGACATATGACTTTCCACAAAAGCTTAATCCAATACTCTCATCAAATATTCCCTATGGACAAAAGAGTTCATTAGCAAGGCTAGAACAGATATCTTAGATGGAGTCTACCACAGTTGATCTACAATCTTATAGTCACTCATCTTGATAATCCTCAATAGGTCGTCCACATGTTTTTCTAAAGCAGCACCGCTAGATTCCCTCATTGCTTTCTTAGGTTCAGTACTTTCAATAACCTTTTTATCAGCATTAACATTTCCTCGAATGACAGGTGCGAAAACAAGGCCACTACGGGTCACTCGGCTGGCTTCAGCAATATTCTTAACATCAGACAAATGTTAGATAGGAATTTCTACACCATCCTCCAAGATTGTCGCATCTTATTTATATGGCACGACCTTGTCTGATTTGTATGGTACAGGGGATGGCAGGCATATAACCACTGGAGTAACAACTAGCTTGCCATGGTACTCAATCTCTATAGGGGCGGGAACACTGTAACATGGCACAATAACATTCACTCCTTCTTCAGAATACTTAGACATCACATAATTATTGTCGGAGGACATATCTGCATAAGAAGAAAAGAACTCATCTACAAAAGCATACTCATCATCTGATACAGTCTCACCCGAGCAATCTTCAATCACGTTAATTCCATGGTAATCATCTCTATGGCCCGAGACTTTGATAGTACCATGATCCAATAATAACTGAACGCCCCTTCTCACAATGGAACAACTGCGAGAATCTCTGCAGCAAATATGGAAAGACCCATAATGGTGTTCTTCTTGGCCGTCCATGTGACAGAAGGTACTGTGCAACTGCACCAAATCATCATTCATATGATTCACATCAAAAATACAGAATTCACTGGGACATACATAAACCATATTCATATATTCCTCGTACTCTGCCCTTGGCCTGATTATATGAATGAGGCCTTCGTCCATCATTTTCTGAAGTTCAGCTTTTATCTTATCACATCTCTGGATATATGTATTGCAAATACTAAAACCAGCATGGTCGTGCGTATAATAGCTGAATTTGCAGAGGTCAGCATGCATCTTCACCAGATCCCCTCTAACTAGGTTGATATCAAAAATTCGGAAGTCCCCAGGAAAACTAACAACCACATTTATAACATTTTCTCCTCCATATTTAGGCAAAGGATTATCTTTCACGTTAGGTCCAACATCTTTAAAGGTTAGGAGGCCATAACTCACCATATTTTGTACTTCATATTTCAAAGGATAATAGTTCTCAATGTTGTGCCCTGGGGCTCCCTGATGAAAAATACACGTCTGGTCAGCCTTAAAATACTAGGGAAAAGGTGAAGGTATAGCAAGGGGATGCCTGGTTTAAACCAACTTCTTCTGAATCAAAGTCGGGAATAACTCTGCATAGTTCATTAGAATAAAGTCAAAAGCCTCTCTCTTATGACTTTTCCCTTGATTTCTCTGAGGAGATGGTCTCTGATAGGCAACAGTGGTTGGAGCTACATTAATGATGTGAGTCACAGAAGTAACTTTTTTCTGGTACCGATGATGCCTTCTAGGTTGTCTAATATTCCTCTCCCTAATAACAACATCCGTTTCAATTTCTTTCCTTCGAGAGAAACCATATGATGACTTCTTTGTCCCTTCATATTTTGTCAAGCGCCCTTCTCTGACAGCTTCTTCTAGTCTAACACCTATGTTCACCATCTTAGTAAAATCACTCGGTGCACTGGCAACCATCCTCTCGTAATAAAATGATCCAAGGGTTTTCATGAAGACCTTGGTCATTTCTTGTTCTCCCATGGGTGGTACCACCTGGGCAGCTATCTCGCGCCAACGATGCATATATTCTTTAGACAACTCCTTGTCTCTCTGAGCCATTGCCCTCAATTGGTCATGGTCAGGTGCCATGAACATATTGTACTTATACTGCTTGATAAAGGCTTCTCCTAGATCATTGAAGGTGCGGATACCACTACTATCCAAACTCATATACCACTTCATAGCGGCAACGGTTAGACTATCTTGGAAGAAATGAATAAGCAAACGTTGATCATCAGTATGGATAGAAATTTTCATGATATACATCACGAGGTGGTCACGAGGTGGTCACGAGGACAAGAGTTTCCATTGTACCTCACAAATTCCGACACTTTATAAATCGCTGGCACCTTCACATTGGGAACTAGGCAGAGTTCACTGATGTTCTGTCCAAATAATTCTTTTCCTCAAAGGGCCTTCATTTCCTTCTGCATCTCATTGAACTGATCCTGAAAATCATCCAACCGGTCATAGAAACACATAATTTCACTCGGTAGAGAACAAGATGATAAATGTCATCTTTAGCAAATGCCATAGCGTTCACCGAAGGAGGTGCAGTATAATGAATCTCATTTCTAGCCATAGGAGTACCATGCACCATAGGAGGTTCGGGAGTAGCAGCAACTTAAACAACTGGAGTAACTTGAGCATCAAGATTGTAACCTTCTGGCATGAAATTTTCAGGCATCCCCCAAGGGTAACCCTTAGGCAAAAGATTTTGTGCAGCAGTAACTGGAGTAACAGAAATTGGAACTTTCGGAGCTTCGGAAGTGACTGTTATTTGTTGTGGCTTAGTATGTGTTGGCTAATTCTGAGCAGCCACCAAAGATTCCATCAAAGAAGTCAGATTGGCCATACCGGCCTTCAAATCAGTAACCTCTTCGCGCAGCTCGTGATTCTCTTATTCAAGATTCTCCATCTTCTTCCTGGAATTATCCCTAGTATTATACTAGTGAGACAACATGCTTTTGAACGAGGTAGAGAAACACAGTAAGACACATGGGTATGAACATAAATGCAAGAAATATGTACAAGATGATGCATGATATGTAATGCACATGATTTATTTATCTTTATTAATAATTTCAAAGGACTCAAAGATTTATAGACGATTCACAAATACTAAAGTACTAACATATTTTGAAATACTGAAAATCCCATTATAATAACATCAAAATGGATTACAACTTTTAGTAAAAGTTTCAACAATCCCACGTACAAGAGAAGATAGAATATAAAACCCTTAAGAAGGCAAAGCTGATGAAGATCACTCCACACACTGATGCTTTCCCGTGAGTCTTACAATATGAGCCTTCAACATCTTGTTCTCTTTTACGTACCTGTCGGAAACCTCTTTCCAATCACCAGAGTCGGGAAGTGAGTAACTAACTTTTTTTGAGCTTTAGAGGAAAATAAATCCTCTTGTCTCTCCACTATCTCTACAGCATGACTCTCAAGAATTTCAATCAGGTCATCTTTCTCTTTCAGGTCTGCTCGGTAGGACATCTCTAAAGTCTGAAACTTGTTCATCCAAGCCTCATTCTCCTAATACATCCTTACTAGGGCAAGCTGAAGTCTTCTACGTCATTCTAAAGGGGAGGAGTGGTCTTCACAAACATATCAGGCATAGGCTCTTCACGGGAATATGGAATCTTCAACTGAATTTCCCTTGATTATACCCAACAGAAATGAGGCTCTAAAGAAATAACTCCTCTTGGTCCCAAGTATTTTCTACTCTTCCTGTGAATATGGCACCAAGCCTTTGCAATTTCCTCCTTATCTTCCTTATGATTCTCTCCTTCTTTAAGAAAGAAACCACTCAGATGAATACTATTTGGCTTGTCTCTCATTGGATATCCAATCAAAAAGATCCTGATGGCATTGATATCCAAAAACTTGTCAACGTTCGGAAATAAGAATAACCCGTAGGCAAGTAGATAAAAGATGGCCTCAAAAGCAACTGTACACTTCATCCTATCAAAGTAGCAAGATTTCTCCAATAAAAATTGAGCGGGTAATCCTTTGATTCCTCCTTTGGTAGTCATGTGGGCCTCAATCTCAGACTTCCCCAAATGAATCATAGCAGCAATCTCATGAGACTTGATTTCTTCCTCAAAACTGGTTAAAGGAACACAATCAATAACAGATAAACCCAATAGTTAAGAATACTCCTCCAATGTAGGCATCAATTGATAATCAGGGAAAGTGAAACATTGATACATCGAATCATAAAACTGGACCAAAGTAGAGAGAATACCCTCCTTCATCCTGAGCTTCATAAGAGATACGATGTATCCATACTTCTTCTGAAAACCTGTAGAACTCTTGATCTCGGGAATTAGACTCATCAAATCATTTATCTTAGGATCCTTGAAACTGTACTTCTGAGTCTTTATTTTTCCTAAATCCATGGTCAAATAGTACCTGAGATATTCATAAAAATTCAACTTTAAGTCCCTTGAAACAAATGTTTTAAAGGAAGCTCATGGGTGCATGAATGCATGATGCAACAATCACACACAAGATCATAAACATGGGGGTTCATAGGTTCGACGTCACGAGCATGAGGTCAAACGTACTACCCACAAGGTATGGTCTAATAGTTTATCACCTGCCGAACAAGGTTCTAAGAGGTTCCCAAAGTCGACATCCTTCCTTCGGATATTACCCACGTCCCGATTGACTCGGTAATGAGTAATATTCTCAGGAAAAACTCTTCTGAGTGTAGTATCGCGTGACAACCATTTCCGGATTACTCCGTCATAGTTTTCGCACTACACCTAAACGGCCAAGATGGGTTAAGGGTTCCATGGTCCTCAGTTTTAGCAGGCTCCCAGGTCAAAATCAGCACATCTTCTTGATTACATGGTAAATGAAACTATAGTAAAAGGGGCCTCCACTGAGTGGGGGATCTCATGCCTCCTTTTTTGGGATTACTCCCTCAAAGTTAACATGACTATACCGCCCATCCTATCTTAATTTTACACAAGTCTGGGTAGAGGAATTATGAGAAATCACCAAGCACCCTGAAAACCAGAAAAATCCAGACAAACATATACAACACATAATATACAACAAATAATAGCACATACATAAATAAACAAAGATAGGCTTAACCCACTTAGGGAAGAACCAACTTTTGGTCAATCTTTCCCCAACAGAGTCACCATTTTTTCTGTAGCGGTAGAAATGTTGAGACTAAGTCATTGGATTGACTTAACTCGTACAAATCAAATAAAAATCGCCACCACGCTTTATTTATTCTAGGGGAATCGGAAAAGAGCGAATAAACCAAAAAGAAGGGGGATCGAATCTAAGTTCGGGGGTTGGTTATGCAAAGGGAAGGTATTAGCACCCTAAACATCTTTGATACTCTACAGGAACCTCTTTGAAAATTTGCGTATTTTGGCTATAACTATTGTATACAAAAATAGAATATAGGGATGAGAAAAGAAGTATTTTTTTTTACAATTTTTGCACCCGCCGCGGTTGTGAACCTTTAGTGCCTACTTACCACCTTTCGTGCAATAGGGGATCAGGGTACTCGTAGTTCACCTTTAAAAATTTTAAAACACAAGTGTGTTGGTTAATTTTAAGAGATGAGACATCATCGTCTTATCCGAGTGGAAGAACATACTTACTACCCACAATTATGAGAAAGGAGAATTTGTGTTATTTCAAAGTGGAGGATATAACTTGGATTTTAAAATCAACAAAGCCTCGCTCAACACCCAAGTGGAAAAAATTCACTACATATCGTAGAAGTATAGTAGTTTGCATCACTACAAGGAGTGACAAGAGTCTAATCTTTTGAGAAAAGTTTAAATTAAAAAGCCAAAATGGGAAAATAGTTTGAATGAGATTGATTGACTTTTAGTCTTCTCACAAAAAAGTCAAAGTATGATTAAGTTGGTCAAAGTTTGATTAAGAAAAATTATTTTTTGAAAATGCATGGACCTAAGTCCAAGTATATTGTGAAAGTTATTCAAGTTTGAAAAAAAAGAAGAGTTTTCAAAAGGAGGGAGAAGATTTTGGAAATTAAAGAAGATTGGAGGAGATGAAGGGACTATCCTAAAGCATAAGGTAAAAGTTAGGGAAAAGAATCGTCTAACAACTAAGAAGCCAACACTTGACACAATGAGTCAATGTATAATTTCCATCCTTTGGATTGAAACCATGAAAACAAATATATTAAACCTATTAAGAATACCAAGCTTCAAATGCATTAAGTATTCACAAAAATTGGCCAGAGTAAAGGCTGTATACAGATGAATTCCCAATTACAGACAAAGCATGTGATCATAATAACCTGCACACAAAGAAAACAAACAACCCAATGCTTTGGGGTAAACCCCAAGAACTCCAGAAAAAATAACAATATAAGTCACAAAGTCCCGAGGGTGGTCAAGGTCTTTACTCCTAAGTCCAAGAAGTCCATAACTGCAAAATGCCAAGGATAGTAACCAAATAGTCCAAGAAACCTTAAAGTTTTTTATTGTTCAAGTTTATTATTAGATATCTTCAAAAAGAAAATGAAAGTTCAAGTGAGCAAAAATAAAAGTGACATAAAGATAAATGCCCAAGTGAGCAAAGATGAAAATAGCATGAAATGTAAATGCTAAAATAAATGGTGGGTAAAAGTAAAAGTGTAAAGTAAAAGAATAAAAATAAAAGTCAATTGTTAATATGTTATAAATTAGAGGTTAGTTAAATTACCATCTTGAAACTTGCATTTGAAAACTAATTAGAAGATTGATAAAATCAAAGCCTCTTCACAACAGGTTTCATTTGCTTTTTGTCAAGTGTATCATTCATTTCAAATTTGCAAGGCAACAACAAATGATCAACGATGTTTAAATGATTCACTTAGACCAAAGTTCTTGAAGATTAATTAGAGGATTGATAAGACCAAAGCCTCCTAACAATGAACCTCAAAGTTATTGGATCAAAGGTTTCAAATTAAACATACTCGGGCTTGCAAACATAAGTTTGGGCCACGAATGATCATTTCTCGAATCAGGACAAAATTTAGTGCTATGTTAAGCAATCGTAAGTGGACTTATATAGAAGTTGCACCTATTTTGAGGCTGGTAAATAGCCATCTATGTGCCATATGTTTGGAGAAATAATATGTAAATTATTCTCTAACAACATGTAGCACATGTAACAAAGGGATAAAATGAAGAGGGATGTCAAGTATATGAATCAAAGATTTTAATCAAGATATTATTAAAATCATCCATCCATTTTAGTGGAGTTAAACTCAACACCCAACATCCAATGATGTTAATGAAGCTCATGATAAAAAATTACATAGCTAGAATATATTAAAAAAATAAATTGCGTTTAATGAACTAAATAAAAAGGGAAAATGATTTTTAAATTGTTTTTTTAAATGAAAATAAAAGGCAAAATAAGAAACTATATTCAAGGTATCAAAGAAAAATGAAAAGAGACCATAGAAAAGTCAGAAGTGATCCCAAATATTTTTATAAAATTTTTGGTAATTTTTTAAAACAGAAAAACATTTTTAAACTAATTAAAATCACTCAAATAAGTAAAAAAAGATCAAAAATAGTAAAATTCAAAAATAAAATTCTAGAAAATTTTCAAAAAGTCAGAAATATGAAAAATGATTTTCATGACAAATTTTTAGAATTTAAAAATGCCAAAAAAGTATTTTTAAATAATTAGAAACAAGTCAAAATAAAGGAAAGAATTATAAAAACACGTCAAATCTGAAAATAAAATCATGAAAAAATACGAATCAGAAAGAGAATATTTGAAAATATTTTTGTGAATTTTTTCATAATATTTGAGTCAGAAGTGAATTTTCTATGATTTTTTGAAGTTTGGTATAAAAATACAGAAAATAAAATAAAGTTTAAAAAATGTGAACAATTGGATGAGAGTCAAAACTTTCTAGTTATCAGAACCGATGGATCAGGCACGCTGTGCATATCATGGCCAGCTTTGGAATTTGCACCGGATCACCTTTTAATATTTAAAAACAACTAAAATTTGGGCGCGTTGGATGGAGTCTGACTAATGGAAGTAATCAGATCCAAGGAATCTAAAAACGCACGTATGATAAAGAAAACACACTGGATTGAATTCAAAAAAATACATGTCACGCCTTAATTGGTTAAAGCACGACACGTAGGTCGTCTTCAACCTCCGGACCCCTAGATTGGGATTCCTCAAACTGTAAAATTAGAGGACCATACAAGTACCATTAGATTCGTCTCTTCAAGACGATTGTAATGGTAACCTCGTGCAAAATTTATATAAACTGAGTAAGGCTTGAATTGAGAAAAAGCAAAAATAATAGTGATCACGAAATTCTGGAATATCTCACTCAAATCTCAATGAAATCACAAATTATAAAAAGCATGAGAATCAGAAGGATGAAAAGAGTAGATTATTCTTTTATTTGGATTGATTTGACTAAGAAATCTACTTGAACGAAGTAGAAAAATTGGCTCTGAAACTGGACTTCTGTAGATCAATATAGGTCACAATACTTGGAGGTAAGAGTATGGTTAGCTTTAGATAAGTTCAATGGAGCTAATTGAATGGAGATTTTGGTGTTTTGGAGTGAGAATCAGAGAAATCGGAAATTCAATCTCAAAGTTTGTGTGAGATCTGAACAGGGGTCAATTGGATATAAAAAGCTTATGGAAATAGGTGGAATATGAATCTTATTTATAGGAGAGGATGAGGCAATGCTTAAGCATGCGAATGAGAGAGTAATTGAGTGAATTTTGGTGAATCTAAAACATGAATAATATGTGACTTGCTTAGCTTCAAAACTTAGTCAAATCCTGCGCTTTATGAGGATAAATTCTTTGTTTCTAAACATGATTAGAAGCAAAAACGCAAGAAAACTTTTTGTTTAGAGGGCACAATATGGATTTCAAATTCTGATTTTGGAGAAAACTTCAATTTCAAGGTACCAACTTTGAATCCATGGTGTTAATAGCTTAAGGGGTCTTAGGGCATATCTTGAAGCATTTGAAATATAAGGTTACCATCTTTGCAATGAATAATGAGATCAAATGGATTCTTGAGCTAAAAGTTGTGATGAGTCAAAGTTGATAAAAAGTTGCTGACTTTTTGTACTTAGAAAAAATTCTAAGTTTTTTCTTCAAAAGTGACCTATAGTTTTTTATTCCAAACAAGGCCTTCCCCAAAAATTTTGATTTGATCAATGATTATAGCTTAAATTAGACTTCCTAAAGATAATTATGAAACTTGAATCACTCAAAAATACCAAATATTGAAAAAGTTATGGCCTTGTGAAATTAGTGAAAATCCATGAGATGACCTATAATCTTTTGGGTTCTTAGGGAACCTTCCACACATTTTAAAGTCTTGCACATAAAAGAAGAGTTGAAGTCCACATTATTAACATCATTGTGGAAAAAAATGGGCTCAAGGAGATAAAGTTATGATCTTTTGAAGTCATATAAGGGAATTTGATGACCTATTTAGGGGACTTGTAATATTTCTTCATCATTAGGAATCTCCCACACAAAATTTTCTTGAAACTCTTGAAGTGGTTAATTTATAACCCTTTAAAGACAAGAATATATTTGGAATAACTAAAAAATCTCAAAATATAAACAAGATATAGCCCTTAGGAGTTCAAAACCCTAGCTCCTAAAGCACCAAAATAACTTGAAAACCCCTTTCAATTTTGACAATCTTCCTTGCACAATAAAATTTTCCATGTGAATATAAGTTGTTGTGGATGATAATAAGAAACTATAGCAACAATAACCACTTACAAATATTAATAATTGAGAGATTTATGCACTTGTGATCAAGTAATCAAGAACTTGTCCAATTAGGTCAAACTTTTTCAATCAATTCTTGCATCTTTTGACTTCCTTTGACAAATTTAGGCATGATGAATCATAGTAGAACTTGTCATGATATTACTTTAAATCATCCTCAATTATGAATCTTGAATCTCAATGAAGCTTTTCTAAAGAAGGCATGGAAATAAACTCATGAACTTATGAATCCCCATGATGAAATGTATTGTGCCCTCACCTATAGGATCATCATTTAGAGAAAACATTCATTGTATTGGTTACTTAAAAGTTAATCAAAACAAGACATATAGGATCACAATATACAAATCAAGGTGCTTGGTGATCCCCCATGAGAAAAACTAAAGATAGGGAGAAGAACCAAAACCCTAGTGTGAGCTTGATATGATTGAGTTGATAAGAGATGATAGAGGATTATCAAGGGAAAAAGTTGGGGTACAACAAACATGTTGCTGCCAAAATGGTTTTACCAAAATGTATTCCAATCATAATTTTAGAGAAATAACAATCTTCCCCTTTGGCACATTTTGGCTAAAATAGTTAAACAACCCTTGCACAAAACATTATGCTTGAAAATCAATCAAACATACACATTACAGGTACAACATCAGAAAGAAAAATTCAACATCATTATGTCAAGACACCATGTCTTACATTTTTTTAGAACAACATTAACTCCCCCTTAATACTTGCTATTACAAAATAGAGAATCATAAAATTCTCCCCCTCAGCAATAGTACCAGCTAGTACCTCCAACACCCTTAATAACATATTACTCCCCCTTTATAGCCATAATATGACAAAGGTAAGTAAACAATATTAGTAAAAAAATTTAAGCACCTAAATTCTTAGTAGCATGGTGCAGAAACTTAAAAATATTCTGGGCATTTAGCCCTTACAGAGTCATAAACCAAAATAAACAGAATCATCAGGTAAATCCAAGAAAAATCCCATGACAAACAGTCATGCATTAGCATCTTCTTTTTCCTTAAAAGTATTGGAAGAATATTCATTAGGTGCAACAACATACTTATCATCCTCAAGACAAGATGCAACACGAACAATAATTGCTATAGCTCTTCATAGAAACAGATCCCAGGTCTCCTCCTTATATTCTTAAAATGACCAGCATCAAGAGTTTTTTAAAGATATCAGCAAGTTGATTCTCAGCACTGACATGCTCAAGCTTAATGACTTTGTCCTCCACAAGATCTCTGATGAAGCGATGCCTAATGTTAATGTGCTTGGTCCTACTATGATGAATAGGATTTTTGGAAATATTTATAGCACTCAAATTGTCACCGATAATTTCATTACATCTTGTGTGACATTATATTGATACAACATTTCCTTCATCCACACCAGTTGAGAGCAGCTGCTTCCTACTGCTATGTATTCAGCTTCACCAATAGATAGAGAAACACTGATTTGCTTCTTACTAAACCAAGAGATCAAGTTGTTTCTCATAAAGAATCATCCTCCAGATGTGCTCTTTCTATCATCATCACTTCCAGCCCAATCAACATCATAAAATTCCACCAATGAGGAGTTTGTATCACGAGAGTACAACATACCATAGTCACATGTTCTATTCACATACTTCAGAATCTTCTTCACTTGATTAATGTGACTTACCTTAGGTTCTCATTGATATCTTGTGCATACTCCAACATAAAGTGGGATGTCTGGTCTGCTAGCAGTAAGATATAGAAGATTGCCAATCATGCTTCTATACAAACTTTGATCAACACTAACTCCTTTTTCATCTTTGGTTAACTTCAGGTGTGTAGGAGTAGGAGTCCTCTTATTTATGGCTTGCATTTTCCAACCCAAACTTCTTCACAATATGCCTTGCATATTTTCTCTGATAGAGAAAAGTTGAGTCTTCCATCTACTTAACTTGCAACCTGAGAAAGTAAGTCAGTTCACCTACCAAACTTATCTAAAATTCAGATTGCATCTGTCTGACAAAATGTTGGACCATGTCATCTGACATTCCTCTAAAAACAATGTCATCCACATAGATATGAGCTATCAACAACTTTCCAACTTCATCTTTGACAAAGAGAGTCTTGTCAACTCCACCCTTTCTATATCCATGACTAACTAAAAATTCAATCAATCTTTCATACCAAGTTCTTGGAGCTTGTTTCAGTCAGTATATGGCCTTCTTCAATCTGAACACATGCTTTGGGAAGGAAGGATCAACAAACCCTTTTGGTTCTTTAACATAAACCTCTTAGTTCAAGTACCCATTTAGAAAGGCACTCTTGACATCCATTTGATATAGCTTGAACCATAGATGACAAGATACACCAAGCAGTAGTCTAATACACTCCAGGAGATCCACATGAGAAATTTTTTCATCAAAGTATATTCCCTCAATTTGAGTGTACCCTTGAGCAACTAGTCTGACTTTATTTCTGATGACACCTCCTTATCATCTGTCTTGTTCTTGTACACCCATTTTGTAGCAATGATATTCATCCCTTCAGGTCTTGGTACTAAATCCCGGACTTCATTTCTGTTGAACTGATCAAGCTCATGTTGCATAGCATTGATCCAGAATTCATCGGTCAAAGATTCCTTCACATTATTGGGCTCAATCTTTGACACAAAGCAAGCATTTGATATGGCTTCTCTTGATCTAGTGACTACACCTTGTTTAGGATTTCCAATTATCAGCTCCTTAGGGTGATCCTTTTGAATTATAAGAGAGGGTCCTTTGTTAGTTACCTGAGGTTCTTCAACTTCAAAATCAACACTTAAATCTACAACATCTGTGGTAGATGTTGTGACATTTTTTCCAGGAACCACATATTCAGTAGGATTAGTTGTCTCAACTTCTTCTGGGACATCATCTTCATTAGTTGAGTCATCTATAATAACATTTGAGGACTCCATCATCACCTTGGTTGTGGAGTTGAATACTCTATATGTTTTACTGTTAGTAGAGTATCCCAGAAAAATTCCTTCATCACTCTTTACATAAAACTTCCTTCTTGGCTCACGGTCAGCCAGAATATAACATTTACTTCCAAAGACATGGACCAACTTGACAGCTGTATTTTTTCCTCTCCATAATTCATACAAAGTAACCGAAGTTCCAATTCTAATTGTCACTCTGTTGTGAATATAGCAAGCAGTGTTCATGGCTTTAACCCAAAAGTAAAGAGGCAATTTCTTGGCATGAAGAATAACTCTAGCATACTCTTGAATAGTTCTGTTATTTCACTCAACCATACCATTTTGTTGTGGAGTTATGGGTGAGGAAAACTCATGACTAATCCTCTCAGAAGCACAAAATTTCTCAAACTTGTTGTTCTCAAATTCCTTTATGTGGTCACTTTTGATTCTGACAACCCCATAGTCTTTTTCTCTTTGAATCTTGTGACATAGTTCCTTGAACACTTCAAACATCCCATATTTCTATTTGATGAACTTCACCCAAGTGAATCTTGAGTAGTCATCAACAACAACATATGCATAACTTTTGCCTCCAAGACTTTCCACCTGCATAGGTCCCATCAAGTCCATGTGAAGAAATTCTAAAACTCTTGAGGTAGCAATAAGTTGAATCTTCTTATGGGACATCCTTGTCTACTTCCCAATTTTACATTCTCCACAAATTCTCCCTTTATTAATATTTAGTTTGGGAATATCCCTAATAGCTTCCTTTGACAGGATCTTCTTCATGCCCTTAAGATGTAGATGTCCAAGCTTTTGATGCCATATGGTTACTTCATCATCTTTTGACAATAAGCATGTTGAGAGACATCTGGAGAGTTCCATAGGTAGCAGTTGTCTTTTGACCTGGTTCCCTTCATAACCACTTCATTCTTATCATTTGTAACCAGGCATTCAGATTGAGTAAAGTTAACTTTGAGACCTTGATCACAAAGTTAACTGATACTTATCAGATTTGATGCGAGCCCTTTCACAAACAACACATTATCTAGACTAGGTTATCCAGCAAAATCCACCTTTCCCAAACCTTTGATTTCACTCTTTGACCCATCTCCAAAAGTAACATAGTTGGTCGTACGTTGTTTAATGTCCACAAGAAATTTCTTAATACCAGTCATGTGTCTTGAACAACCACTATGAAAATACCAATCTTCTCTAGTTGAGGCTTTAAATGAAGTGTAAGATACGAGTCCATAAGAATCATGATGATGAGATCCTCTTGACTTAACTTCAGTATCAACATCTTTCCTTCTGTCAGGATCCATATTGATTGGTTCTTAGTGGCCTAAAATTTATGTTTGCAAGCCCAAGTATGATTAAGTGTTGAGCTATGGCCAATAACCTTGAAAGCTCATTGTTAGGAGGATTTAATTCTATCAATCCTCTAATGATTCTTCATCAACTTTGACTTAGGCTCAAGGCTTAAATCATCATGGATCATATCACTTGGATTTCTCCCCATTTCCTTTTATTTGATTGATTCTTAGTGGCCTAAACTTAGTGTTTGTAAGCCCAAAGATGAATAAATGTTGAGATATGGCCAATAAATTTAAAAACTCATTGTTAGGAGGCATTGATTCTATCAATCCTCTAATGATTCGTTATCAGTTCTGACCTAGGCTTAATGTTCAAATCATTATGGATCACTCATCTAACAATTTCCCAACAATCAACTGTTAATTATTAATTTGTAACTATTAACCATTGACATCTGACTTTACTTTATGCTTTTACTTTATTCATTTAATTCTTACGTCTTTACTTTATGTCATTTAACTTTAAAGCATTTACATCTCATGCTATTTTTCATTTTGCTCACTTTAGCATTTAATTTTGGTTATTTTTTCTTTGCTCGTTTGAGCATTTACTTTCTGTCATTTTATCTTTGATCACTTGAGCTTTCTTTTCTATTTTTCAATACACTTAATAATCAACTTGAACATTAAAAGCTTTAAGGTTACTTGGACTATTTGGTTAATATCCCTGGCACATTGGAGTTATGGATTCCTGAGATTTAGGATTTAAAAACCTCGATACTTTGAAACTCTGTGATCTCTATGATATTTTTGGTGAAGTTATTTTAATGTCCTTAGGGTTTACTCCAAGGAATTGGCTTGAATTTTTTTTCCGTGTGTAGGTTATTCTGATTTTCATACTTTGTATGTCATTGGGATTTCCTCTCTATACAATTGTTACTGTGGCCATTTTTTTAAGACTTTGCTTGGTTCTTAGTTCATCTGAAGCTTGGTATTCATTTGACGTTTTGCATTATGCTTGCTTGGCTTTAATCCAAAGGATGGGAATTCTACATTGATTTCTTTATGTCAAGTGTTGGATTCTTGTTGGTTAGACCTTTCTTTTCCTTAGCTTTTATTTTGTGTAGATAGGATAGTCTCGTTATCTCCTCCCATCTCCTTTAATTTCAAAATTTTCTCCCTCCTTTTCAAAACTCTTTTTGTTTTTCAAATTTGAACCGCTTTCATAATAAAATTGGACTTTGGTCCATGCATTTTCAAAAGTTTTTTCTTAATCAAACCTTTAATCAATTTAATCATACTTTGACATTTCTTTCAAGACTAAAAGTCATTAACCTCACTCAAACCATTTTTTCCACTTTGGCTTTTTATTTTAAATCTTTTTTCTCAAAAGATTAGATTCTTGTTGATCTTGTTTATTCTTGTTGATGTGAGATATTTTCAACTTGGGTGTTAAGTGATATATTGTTGATTTTAAATCCAAGCTAAGTCCTCCATTTTGAGATGATGAAAATTCTCCTTTCTCATAATTCTGGGTAGTAAGTATGTTTCCACTCGGATATGACGAGATGTATCTTCTTCTTCTTAAAATTAACCAACACACTAAACTTTCATAAATTTTGAGGTGAACTACAATTACCCTGATGCTCTATTGCATAGAAGGTGATACGTAGGTGTAATACGGTGGGAGAACTGACTTGGTTTTTCATTTTATCGCAAATTTTGCAGATAGAAAGAATCGCCACTGACTTTTCTTTTATCCAATAAGGAAATGGTGAAAAGAACAGGAAAGACCTTGATAGATTTTGAGTTCGGGGTGTAGATTATGAAAAGGGAAGGTATTACCACTATTTTCGTCAATAGTTATCTACAGGTTCTTAATCGCTTAGCTCACTTTTGAAATTTGCTTTTGTGTGTGTGTTTGGAAATATTTTGAAAAAATTGACAATGTAAGGCGAACTTTGTAATAACTCTTATATCGGACCTCAAGAGTGTATACAAAGCGTTTGTTTGAAAATATTTTGAAAAGTGTGATTGTGAGAAATGTTTTGTTTTGTGAGCAAGAAATTAACAATATCTACTCACTCAAGGTCGTTCTTGTACTTTTCCTTCTCCTTTAGATAGTGCTATCCATACCATTAGTTAGTAGGAAGTCCCATCGTTGGGTGTGAAGGGACAGGTGAAGGATCATCGTATGGTCATCGGAGGCAACTTGTAAGGACGCTTTAGCAATTTTAGTAAGGGACTAGATCATTCATCGAAAGGCAACATCGAAAGGATCATCGAGGGACTATGATCTTTGATTTCGAGGGACTTTGCTAAAGCGTCCATACTTTCGAGGGACACGACCATTTTGTTTCAAAGGAAACAAGAGAGGTTATCCTAGAGGTGCTAGTGTGCAAGTGTGTTGTTTTCAGTTATTTATCTTTTGAATTTAGGGTTTTTCTGTCATTTGGTTTTTATCTTTACATACAAACCTAATTAGTAAGCGGTAGTATAACAAGTATAAAAAGGTAAGGTGCAGAAGGTAAAATTCCTACGCTATTACATGGCTTCGGGGCAGATACATAATAGTAATGTGCGGAAAAGAAATCCTAACTATTACATTCTGGAGCAGTTACATAATAATGGAAAAAAAGAGGGAAATAATTACATTCGCGATAACCTATACAATTTTTCTAAGAAAATAAGATGAAAAAGAAAATGTTTTTTGATGAAAAAAAGTTTTTTTGATGATAATTAAAATAAACCTAAAAACTAATTAATTTTAATTAATAAAAGAGTAAATTAATTAAATTGATTAAAAACCTAAAACTTAAATAATTAGGGTTTGTAAAAAAAGGGTTTTGTTGTTTTATGGTTAAGTGAACATAGGGTTAAGGGGAAAAGAGTAAGTTAGCGAAAAATACACAGGGTAAGAAAAACCAAAGAAAAGGGTTAGAAAATAAAAAAAACAATGAAAATTCCAGGGGTGGGTGTTGAACCCACACCGTTAGCTTCCTGCACAACAAGGCTTGCCACTATGCCAAGTGTGTGCTTGCGTTAGGGGAATGTGCGCAATGCAGTACATAACAAAACCTGTAAAATATGAAAAAATGTGAAAAAAATCCCAAAACACCAAAAGGCAGAGATCGAACCCACGCCCTGGTATAGTAAGGCCTTATCATGCGCACGCTTGCCACTAGGGTGGCTATACATTCGGTAACATAAATGAAACTAATTAAACATAAAACAAACATTATGGCATGGACCAAAGAGGTGCCGGAGCCCTAGCTCCGGTCGACTTCTCCAGCGACTATATTTTTCAACCTGTAAAAACAAATGATTTTAGTGATTCTCAGGGACCCTAAACCCCTAATTCAGGCCTTGCAAGTTCATTGGAAGTATCAGTTTTGGCTAAAACACGCTGTAAGAAGAGATACGATGAAAATATCATCACACAGTGCAATCATGGAAACCTTCGATTTAGCCATTATGGGGACCATGCTACGGTTCGATCATGCATTGTCATACCTCAGAAGAACATTAGTATCATTACTATGCATTGAAACATAAAGAAACGAAAGTATGAAAATCATGTAATGAACCAAAAACGGCAAGGCATATATGAGGGTTTCAAGCCCTTTGGATCTTCAAGGATGATCCATTCTTACCCAACAACACTTCAGAGGTCGTTTGGAAGGGCTAGCTTGCTTGGAAAGAGGCTGTAAGATAGGGTTTCACTTTGCCTATGTTTTTGATATTTTTTTGGAATTTTGGAAAGGCTTCTTGAAAGGGTTTTTTCGTATGTCCTGATGTCTGAACAATGAAGAGTATATATAGAGAAGAAATTAGGTCAAACAAATAGGCTTAGACCTTTGTAAGAAGAATTGATTTTATCTAATTTATTTTGAATTTAAATAAATAAAATAAAAAAAAAAATAAAAAAAATAAGGGGGTGTATGAAGTGATTCAGAGGTTCATGTTGAGACCTATAACACGCATGGACCTTGATACACAAACCCACTAGACCAAAAATTCAAGTTTGGTCACTTTTGGTTTCATGCATTTTCTCAAAATTTCCCAATTTGTACCAACCATAACTCTCTCAATATTTATCATATGAAGTTAATCTGGGACTTTTTGGAAAGACCAAGGTTTCCTCTACAATATCTATATTGATAATTTTTACATGTTAAGAATTTATCTTGATGTAAGTTTCCTTGCCAAAAAGTGTCTTTTTGTTGACTTTTGAAATGATCTATAATGTTTTGGCCCATATCTCTCAAATGAAGCATTTTCTGGACTTGATCTTAGAGAGACAAAGTTTTAGATAATTGAATTTCCTTAAAAGTTATCTTTGGTTAAGAAAAATATGATGAAGCATGTGGAAGTTATGCTTGGTCAAAGTTCACGTGTCTTCTCCTTAAGAAAAACCTAATTTGGCAACTTTTGACTTTTGATGAATTGAGAGTTTTCTTGATGAATCATGATCAACCCTTGATAAAATGATGAATATGACTTCAAAATGATGATGTTTACTAAAAATCTTGAAGTTTGACTGTATATTGTCCACAATTGACTTTTTGTCCAATACAGATGATTTTCATTCATCTGAGCCATTGACTGAGCAAACTTGTGATGCAAGGCTTGAAACTTGGCATGAGAATTCCTAGGGACATATGAGACACCATGAAATCCAATTGAAGCTTTAGAAACCTAATACTCCTTGAGAAAAGTGAAACCCTAGTTGCAGGTCAATTGCTTAGGAGGAGAATTTGTCTGGTCAATTCTTGAGCAACCTTGACCAAATGAAAACCCTATGAGCATGAGGAGATATCTTGAAGAAAAATGGTAGGGTAAATTTTGGGGTAAAACAGCTGCCCCTGTTCAATCTTCTTAAACCTGAGGAATTAGATTGGCTTGTCCGCCATTCGTGATTTGAAGGTAGAAGAGGTTTAAACACATAACTGCCTTGAAATTTGCGCTCGCATGTGCACGGAGTAACACTTGGTTGGTAGTATTGCTTGAATGGGCTTAAAGATGCCATTTAGAGAGGTGATAGAGTTTCATCGTAGATGGTTTTATAGATGCCATGCAAAATAATTGTTGATAGGAGTATCAGAATGAGTCTACGCTTGACTGTATCTGAGAAGTATACTAGAATGAGTCTGTGTTTGACTGTATCTAACAGTTTCACTCAGGAGTGTCAGAATGAATATTATGTCTCGATTGTATCTGAATGATGTCCTAGAATGAGTCTATGTCTTGACTGCATCTAGAAGGGGGCCATAATGAGTCTTCACCCGAATGTATCTGAGATCTGTGTTAGAATGAGCCTATGCTTGGCTGTATCTAAGATCTATGTTAGAATGAGCCTACACCTGGCTGTATCTACCAGATGATCAGAATGAGTCCTTGCTCGACTTTATCCAATATTCGTATTAGAATGAGCTTATGCCTGGATTTATCTAGGATATACCAGAATGAATGTCAGAATGGATCTACGTCTTGATCGTATCTGGAGTGTATCGAGAATATGCACTCGAATGAGTATCAGAATGGATCTACGTCTTGATCGTATCTGAATTTTATCTGGAAAATGTACTGGAATGAGTATCAGAATGGATCTATATCTCGATCATATCTGATTTGTATCTAGAATCTATGTTGGAATGAGTTTACGCTTGACTGTATCCAAATGATCATCAGAAAGAATTGTCGATTGATTGTATCTGAAGAATGAATAATTGTTGACAATGTTTATTTGTTTGCATACAAACCTGAAAGAAAAAAGGGTAGTTTTTATGCAATGTTATGATGTATATAATGCATTGCATAATGATGTTCTCAAAATAAATGAGAATGCTATATGCACTTTGTATGTATATGCTATGATATTTGTAAATGATGTATGGATGTAAGATGTTGGTAGCAGTTGCTTCGTATAACATCTTTGTTGGGGAAATGAAATCCCTGAATGTTACTGGGGATGAAGAATATGAATCTTTAATCTTGTTTAGAATGTCTCTGTTGGGGATTCCTGCTTTTCGTTTGAGGATACTCTATTGGGGACGTTTGACCTTAGCTTAGGGATAGAAGAATTCCAAGAAAATTGGTCGTTCAGCATTGGATTCTTATGTAACCTGACTGGGAGACAAAAGAGATGGACAATCCTCTGATGCGTAGATGTCAAATATTCTAGGGAGGATAAAGTTGAATGACATCTGGCCCGAGAAGAGAATACTGTTAGGGAATTACGAGAATTGGAGAAATAACCTTTGTTTGGGAAATAAACCCTGTTGGGGAAATAAACATCGCTGAGGAAATAAAACCTACTGGAGAAGAGGAGTCTGCAGGGAATTTTATGTGTTGGAGAAATAAACTCTGTTGGGGGATTAAATTCTTGTAAACTGTGCTGAGGGATTAACTTCTGATGGGAATCATAATTTCGTAGGTTATGCTGAGGAAGTTTCCACCGTATGCTGGGGAAATGATCAAACTTCCTTATACGCCATGGGACTTACTAGGGGATATGATTATGTGAACTACTGGAAGATGCCCTAGTTCCTATCTGAAGGCCTATTAGACTTGCTAGGGAATATATCTCTATCAGGGATGAGCTTGTGAATGTAACTCTGTAGAGATAGTTCCATGGAGATTGCTCTGTGGGGATTTGTGGACGACTTGAACGTTACCCCAACTCCTAGAGTCTTTAGTAAGTGCTTATTCTAGTTTGTATGCATATATTTGTTAACAGTAATCATACTCATATGCATATGTTTATTCAATTTTTCCATTGGATGATTTTGCAAACAAAACAGAGAAATTAAAGCAAATTTGAATTTTGAATTATATTTGTGTTGAGATTTGCACATAAACAAGCATTTTTGTACAAAGAGACAGAGATCCTAGTAAGAGGAAATCATCGTAAAAATGAAAAAAAGTACAAAGTGAAACAAAGAAAAACAGCTATGTGGAAACAATCCCATCGAGTTTCAACTCTAATATTTCCCTTGTGTCTTCAAGTATATGATCCCTCGCTGTTAGAAGAAGTTGACTGAATTGATCGGTACCATTTGAAGTTGTTGTTGATAATAAAGCTTGTTGTAAGTAGATGATCCAATGGGACATAGTCGTACGCATTAATCCCAAACTTTTTCCTGGACCGCCCTTTCGTGTTTTTAGTTCACCAGGATATCCTTTTTTTGCCCAAGATGCCTTTTCAGGTTTTCGACTTGCCGGGTGTACAATCTTTATATATATATATATATATATATATATATATATATATATATATATATATATATATATATATATATATATATATATATATATATATATATATATATCCCTAATTTTTTTCCCGAACCCTTTTGGTTCCCGGGATGCCCTTATTTTGCCTAGGTCAGTCAACCTAGTAGATCTCTTTCATGCGTAGTATTTTTTTACTATGTCCATGTTCAAAGGGTGCGGAAAATCTTCACCATCCATGGTGGTCAGTATCATAGCACCACCAGAAAATATCTTCTTAATCATGAATGGCCATTCGTATGTGGGAGTCCATTTTCCCCTAGGATCACCTTGTGGTAGGATAATACGCTTTATTACCAAATCACCATCCTAGTATACCCGATGCTTGACTTTCCTGTTAAAGGATTTAATCATGTGTTTCTAATACATTTGACTATGACAAATAGCAGCAAGCCTTTTTTCATCGATTAAATTTATTTGGTCCAGTCGAGTCTTAGTCCATTCGTCTTCATCTAAACTTGCGTCTTTCATAATCCTTAGGGAAGGAATTTGGACTTCAACAGCTAAGACAACCTCCATATTGTAAACTAGAGAGAACGGGGTGGCTCAGGTTGTATTTTATTAGATCCATATTAGAGATCAACAAAGTACTATGATTCAACATATATTGTCTTAGTCAGCGAGCAGCTCATGCCAAAGCGCATCAAGTTTTCTCAAGCAGTGAGTATCTTGTTTCACAGTCGGTAAATTTTTTGATAAGGTAGTATATTGCATGATATTTTCAACCATACTCGTCATGTTTCCCCAATACACACCCCATTGAGTTCTCTAATACTGTTAGGTACATGATCAGAGGTTTTCCTTCAACCGGTGGCATCAGAATTGGAGGTTCCTAGAGGTACTCCTTGATTTTGTCGAAGGCTATCTGACAATCGTTGTTCCACTTTACTACTTGATCTTTCTTAAGCAACTTAAAGATTGGCTAACAAGTAGCGGTCAAATGGGAAATAAATCTGGCAATGTAGTTCAATCGTCCTAGGAAACCTATGACTTCCTTCTCAGTATGGGGAGTTGGCATTTATTTAATGGTGTTGACCTTAGCGGGATCAACTTCAATACCTTTACCACTGACAACGAAACCCAGGAGTGGGGATCTTACCCTAAAAGTGCACTTGTTCGGATTCAACCTCAACTTGGACTTCTGTAGTCTCTCAAACAACTTTTTCAGGTGGTCAAGATGTTTTTCTTCAGTCCGAGATCTGGCTATCATGTCATCAACATAAACCTCTATCTCACGATGGATCATGTCATGGAACAAAGATACCATATCACGCTGATATGTTGCGTCGACGTTCTTCAACCCAGAAGGCATAACTTGGTAGCAGAAAATGCCCCACTGAGTGGCGAAGGTAGTTTTCTCCATTTCTGCAAGTGCCATCTTTATCTGATTATAACCCGAGAAACCATCCATGAAGGAAAATAATTTGTGTTGAACAGTGTTGTCAACCATAACGTCAATATGTGGAAGCGGAAAGTCATCTTTAGGGTTTGCTCTATTCAAACCCTTGTAGTCTACACGCATACGCACATTGAAATCTTTCTTTGGTACTGGGACCACATTCGCAACCCACTGAGGATAGGATGTAACAACTAAGAATCCTGCATTGAATTTCTTCATAACCTCAACCTTGAACTTCTTCGACATCTCGGGACGCATACGACATACCTTTTGCTTTACTAGAGGACAACCTTCTTTCATTGACAAAAGGTGAACCATAATATCAGTATCAAGCTCTTACATGTCTTCGTATGACCAAGCAAAGATCTCAACATAATCGTGCAACATCTGGATTAATCTGTTTTTGACATTGTCTTCTGGGTTGGCACATATCTTGACTTCTTTCTTGTGCTCCTCAGTACCAAAGTTTAAAACCTTGACTGGCTCTTCATGTGGTTGTATAGCCTTTTCCTTTTGTACTAATAATCTGACAAGTTCTCCAGGTATTTCACAATCCTCCTCACCTTTGTCCTCGGCTTGGTAGATTGGATTTTCAAAGTCATAAGTGGCAATAGAAGAATCGTTATAAATGGGATCCAGAGTGGATATGGATCCGCAATTTGTTGCGTGGGTGTGTTTAAGAACACATAGCTATTTTGAAAGTAATAAAATAAAAGAAAGAGCAAAGAGCACAAAGTTTGAATGCAAAACGTCCAATGCTTTACTGAATGAAAATATGAGAATGTAATGACAACCCAAACAAATGGACCGTTGTGCCCCGAGTAAGGCACAAGGATTAAAGTTATTGTTTTAAAAAATTACATAGCCAAAACTTGAAAGCAAAAAGAAACAGAAAATAACATTTACTCCTGACTAAAGAAGATCGGTATACCGTCTTCGGTCTTCCAATTGCTGAGTCCATTGCCGGTGGTTGGAAAAATCCAGTTTTTTAGGTCATAGTTACTATCAGCATCTTCTATAGAAGAAACATCATCAATAGCATTAACACCCTTGTCGTGCTTAGGAATAGGAGCAGACTTTAAGAACTTCACCAAAGCTTGTGCATGGGCTTCAGAGCACAACAAAAGGGATAACATGGATATCTTGGAGGGAGTCTGTTCCAACTGTTCAACAATCTTATAATCTATTTTTCAGATGATTTTTAATAGCTCCTCTAACTCTTTCATAGAGGTATCTTCAGTTGTAACCTCTTTAAGTCCCTGTGTCTGGGCAGGTTTAGTCATTTATTCTTTGCCATGAGTCTCAGTAGCTGACTCAGTAACAGTAACACGAACTTGTGTAGTAACAATCTTCAGGAGATTTCAACAGAGAAAACCCTTCTGCTTCTAGTAACTTTACTGGTCCCAACAATATTGTCAATGTAGGGATCAACAACTTTGGTGTCTTCACATTCAATAGTCAATGGTTCTTGGTTGACGCCATGGTAGTAGACGTCGGCTCCATAGTTCCATGGGATAACTTTGTCCAAGAAATATGGAATTGGTTCGGGTGTGGTGATTATCAGAGGAGCAACTATGAGTTTGGCAGTAATCTTTACAGGGCCTTTGGCAGTGATCCTAATAGGAGTGCTTAGGCGTAGGTGAAGTAATCACATTGGGGGTCTCGGGAGGATCAAATCCAATCTCTTTATTGTCAATCATATCTTAAATTTTGTTTTTCAAGGCCCAACAACTGTTGGTGTCATGTCTGGGACTATTGGAATGGTAGGCGCATCTTATATTAGAATAATAACGAGGAGAGGAGGTGTTGGGATTCTGAGGAGGATCCCTTAACGTTATAAGCTTTGGTTTCAATAGATGTTGTAATGCCTGAGACAATAGCATGTTAATCTTGGTAAATTGTCTCCTAGGTGCATCTGACATACACTAATTGCCTTGTTGATGTTGCTGCACTGGTGCAGGATTAGAAATTAGCACAGGTCCCAAAGACAGGATGCAGTCACCTCTAGCATGACCCTTCTGGCCATAAACATCATTAGTTTCTTTCTTTCTGTTAAACGTATTCTTTATAGGACTTGAAGATGTAGCTACCTAAATCTTTCCACTTCTGATTCCACCTTTAACATGTTCCCCAATTAAGATCAACTCGGTGAACCCAGATGAAGAGCTTCTGATCAGATGATTAAAGAAAGGTCCTATCAAAGTTCTCATAAACATGTCAACCAGCTCCCTATCAGACAATGGAGGTTGAACTATTCCAGCTTAATATCTCCACTTCTGGGCATACTCCTTAAAGCCTTCGTTTGAACCCATAGTCATACTTTGTAATTGCACACTGGTTGGTGCAAGATCAACATTGTATTGATATTTTTTATAAAAATCAGTAGCCAAGTATTGTACCCCAAAATTTTCCCTCCCATATTCTCCAAGAAATTGCCAAGCCAAGCTGCAAAATTCCCCAAGGGTTGCACAGTGCAAAGGTCTCCTATACAGTCAAAACTAGGGTTTGTGCTCTGATCAAGAAAATGAAGTTTTCAAAGGTCCAATCAAGTCCTAGATGCCTACAAATATGGTCAAGCATCCTCATATCAAGTTTCAAGGCATTCAGCTCAAAATTGCACAGTCAAAACCCTAAATTGCACTACAGTCAACTGTAGGGGCAAAATGGTCATTTGACAGTCAAAAGTTCAAATTTTTGGTCAACATATCATTTTGAAGCCACAAACATCATTTGATCAATTCTTGATCATGATTCTCAAAATTTGGCTCAGAAATCATCAAAGATGCAAAAGTTTCCTTATTTGGACAGCTGAAAAAGTCAACTGAAATTGACCAGGGCATAACTTTCACATGGATTATCATAAAAATTCCATCCAAAGCTCATTTTGAAGAGAAAGACATTTCCTACAACTCATCTTCATACTTCAAGTCCAAGAAATGCTCTCACAAAAAGTTATCAATTTCAACATTATAGGTCATTTTCAAAAGTCAACAAAAAGGGACTTTAAGTCAAAGGCCATAACTTGATATTGGTAAATCAAAATGACATGGGACCAAATACATTGGTTAGAGGACTCAAAGACCTTTCCAAAATGTCCAAGAACATGAGAAAAGCTTAAAAATTGAGCAAGTTATGCCTTGTGGAAGTTGGGAAATTTTTGGATATTTTGAAAAGTCAACTTTGATCCAAATGACCTAAAATTGCTAATGGGCCCAATTTTTCTTCCATGATTCATTATTCCAAGCATGTGCACGACCACTTGGCCCAAAGGGAAGTATTTTCTCATTTTTTATTTATTTATTTGAATTATTATTTATATTAATTCATTTAAATCAAATTAAATATAGGAAAAATACTAACCTAAGTTTTCAAATCTTTTTGTACATATTTCAGCCTCAATATTTCGTGCTTAGCTAAATGTGGAAAGATTTGGAGTAATTGGATGCTAATTGACACAAGAATACATGAAAAAGATATGAAAAAGATCCTTAAAATCAAATTTCCTAAAACCATCAATGCCATGGATTTGATTGAGTTTTGTTGACCTAATTTGTTCACTACATATGCCTGATCATAAACCTAATCACAATAGACACAAAAGTTGCGCCTCAGACCATAACCCAAACTTGAATTTTTGCAAAAAAGCTCAAGACTGAAAACTGGCTTACAAAGCGATTCAAGGCACAAAAACTATTCCAATAGCTTCCTCAAGTCTCCCTGAACATATTCCAATCATTAACATCCATTCAAACCCCAAGAATTGGTAATATGAACCGGAACTGTATCAAACAAATTTCATAATCGCATATCCCATTCCATGCATTAATTGTGAAATCTATTCATGGATTCATGTTCATTATGAAGTTCTGAAGCTAACCAATATATTCAATTGCTTTTTTCTATGCTATACGCGATTTCGCCATGTTTACTTTCTAGGGTTTGCAGGATGTGAATTTGGGGATTTCAAGACAAGGAAAAATTGGAACACATGAGTTACACCATTCAACTCAGCGCATGGAGACGACCTTGAAACACCCATCGCGCTCAATTTATGAGTGCTTGATAGCTAGTCGCTATTTTCTCAAAACTGACTTTAAGCAACGCATAGAAAACCGTTGCCTCATGTTTTTGTTTTCAGGAACACGTGAAGAAGATGAGTCCGTGGCATGATTTGGTTGGTTGATTTGAAATTCGCACGTTTTATCCCACTAACGCGTAGTTTCATCTTTTGTTATTTATTGTTTATTATTATAACAAATAATTCAAGTGGCTCAGCTGGCAA
The DNA here is from genome assembly GCA_948472305.1 of Vicia faba. Classification (NCBI taxonomy): domain Eukaryota; kingdom Viridiplantae; phylum Streptophyta; class Magnoliopsida; order Fabales; family Fabaceae; genus Vicia; species Vicia faba. Next base: position 781,100,159 of record OX451741.1, on the reverse strand, counting down.
GTGTTGATTGCATTGACGTCCAAGACCTGGGTTCGAGCCCCAGGTCTGTATAATTTCCATAATATTTTTCATTAACAACTCCCATGCAGCGCCCAAAGTCAAGACTACCATATGCCTTCAAGAATCCTACAGCCACGCGTCCATCAGAATCAAATCAAAGGCTCAAGATTGATGAACATGCTAAGCCCTAGTCAACGCACTACACGCTACTCAAAAAAAGGTCAATGGACCTGAAGCTTGTTGGGCCAGAATTTCACAATCACACCTCACAATTGGGGCCTGAACCCCCCCCCCCCCCTGGTTTGCAATTTTCTATCTTTTTCTTATATTTTATTTTTTCAATTGTATTATTTTCTTTATTGTTTTAAATTAATTAATTATTTTTACAAAATACAAAAAATGCCTAAAAATCAGAAAAGATAAAAAATGTAATAAATAATTTTTATTCTAATATTTTCATAAATAAATGCATGTAAATTAATTAGTTTAAATTAGGGTTCGCAATATTAATTCTTTTCATAAAAAATCTAAAAATGTAGAACTAGGTTTAATTGATAATTTTTATTCCTTTTAATTTTCCTTTTTACCATAATATTATTTATTTATTTATTTTCATAATTAAAATTGTACATAAATAACTTAGGTTTAAATTAGGTTAAAATTCAATATCTTTCTTAAATAACTTAAAAATAGTTAGAATTAGGTTTAGTATTCTATTTTAATTTTAATTAATTCTTTTTTTTATTAAATCCTAAAATATCAAAAACACCAAAAACATCTCTTCCTAATTAAATAATTTATATAATTTTAACATTTTGCAAAAGGGTCCAACGCCCTCCTTTCGACTTAATTGTTTAATTTCGCATATTGTTTTTATTTCGCTTGAATAATTGTGTACCTCTCCCGAAGCCTTGTAAAAATTACTTCTCGCACTTTTCAATTCTTTAATTTCTTTTAATTCTTTATTTTCTGTCAAATCGGGTCCTGGTTAATTTTGGCGATGTGGACCCGCGCCATTTGTAATAGCTTTAGATTTACTTTTCTCGCAAACTTTTAAACTGTTAAACCAAGCATGCAAGAATGAATGACCTTAAATAAAATCAAGCGTAGATCACAATGAACATGAACAAGACAAAAACAAATAAAATGACACACAATTCGCACACACCACCCCTAGGGTACGCCTCACTGTTGCCTTACCTCGAAAGGTGATCGTCGAGTAGAGGACGTCTTAGTAAGTCCTCATGATCCGGGAACCTGGCATGAGGGTAGCTTCTAAGGTGTCTTCCCATTGCTCTGGTGATCACCATGTCCCGAACCTCGAATTGACCCGAACACCTCCAACGGTGGTGCTACCTACCTTTCAATGGTGGGATGGCACTACTTTAAAGGACATCTACACAGACGAATTCCTTAGGGTAGGTAGGTTCTCATAGATACTTGCTCTAATTTCAAAACCAATCAAAAAATACTTTTCACACCGACACCTTTTCAAAAAGCTTTCGAAAGCAATTTTTCAAACACTCTGACACAAGAGTCGAACTGAAATTTTCAAAGAAACTTTTTTAAAACCCACAGTTGAAAAAGCAAACAAACCATTTTTGAAAACACAATGAGCAAGTACCTAAGAGCCCATGGATAACCATGGATAGAAAGGGTGCTAACACCTTCCCTTTCTATAACCTACCTCCCGAACCGAGAGCAATCTCTTTAAGGAATTTTTCTGTGCTTTTGTCCTTTCCCTTGTTGGATAAAATAAAAGACGGTGGCGACTCTTGCTTCCGCGACATTTCGCGAACCAGCGTTAAACAGTCAGTTCCAGATCCACCGATCACAGAACTGGCGACTCTGCTGGGGAATATCTTTATAAAGTGAGGTGTACCTTAGGACTAAGATCACTATGTTTTCAATTGCTTTCTTTGCTTGCTTTAAATTGTGGGACTGTCTTGGGAGTTCTATAGATCCTAACCGGGATCTGGGGATACCTTCTTAGAAAGTAGCAACAAGGCTGTGAGGGAACTGTGCGGGGTATACCGACATGGTTGAAACAGTCTGCTACGTTGATGTGGCACTTTGGTGTGTACCGGTAACCCTTGAGTTCAGTCAAGGAGAGTACGGGGCCTCCGCGTGGTGTCGTGAAGCATCAACAGACCTTAGGGACCTTAATTGAACCATCTTGGCCTCTTTAGGGTAGTGAGATAACTGACTTTGGTGCAGTCCGAGGTTGGTTGATACTCGATACTACGCTCAATTGAGGGTTGCTTTCCTGAAATATTTCGGTTGCCAGTTTAGTGGCTAAATCGAAACGATGAACAATGAAAGCAATCCCGTGATATTGGGAACCTTAGAACCCGGTTACTTTAATAGGACAGGTTGAACCTACCAACTTCAAGAGGGTAATACCCAGACCCCGTGCTGGCCTAAACTCTAAGGGTTTCTCTTGTGTGACTTGTGTGCCTTCGTACTTGACTAATTGTATGCGTGTTATCTAACACATAAGCTACTTGCAGGTTTTGTTTGTAGTCCTTAACTGGGACTCATAACAGGGTTTACTAGGTCTTTTGCAGGTTTTGTTTATAGTCCTTAATTGGGACTCATAACAAAGTATACTGAATTTCTTGAAGGGTTTGTTTATAGTCCTTAACTGGGACTCATAACAGGGTTTGCTAGGTCTCTTGCAGGTTTTGTTTATAGTCCTTAATTGGGACTCATAACAAAGTATACTGAATTTCTTGCAGGGTTTGTTTATAGTCCTTAATTGGGACTCATAACAGGGTTTACCTACATCACCCCATGCATAGCATGACATCATACCATTGCATACATCCTAACCCATTTCAAGGATCTCAAGGGCTTGTGATGCAGGTCATGATAAATCAAACATCTAGCAAGGGGCAAAGAGGATTTATTTTCCTCTAGCTAAGGTTGTCAGGGGCTATGACCCACTGGATATGGTGAGCCTTTGACCCTTGAAGAAGGATTCTCAACAACATGAAGTTCCTTCAATCAAGCTACCGGTTTCCAATTCTAACAAACTGTCTTGTTTATCCCGCGAGGTCCTTGAAAACATTGCATGCATATCATACATTGCAGGTATCCCTTTGACAGGTTGCTTACCCTTCTTCGCTGTTTATTTCAGCCGATCGTCATGAATCCTGAATCATCAGCTGAGCAGTCCATCAAGGACCTCCAGGCTCAGAATGCCCAGTTCCAAGAGATGATCATGCATTTGGCCCAGGGGCAACAAGATCTGAAGGCTTTGCTCTTGAAGAGAGAAAAGAAGAAGAAGAGGACTGTTTTGTTCAGCCCTAGACGCAGATCTGGGAATACACCGCAGATTGAAACTGAGAGAACAACTCCATCTGTGAGGGAAGGTAGTCATCAGGAGGAAAGGGTTCCCAGTCCAGTGGTCTCCGACAACGAGACAAATTTCAACCCTCCTGCCGAAGACAAGTACAAACAGTTGGAGGATAGGCTGAATGCTATGGAGATCCAACAGGTACCTGGGCTGGATTTTGGAGATCTGGGTTTGTCAACTGGTGTGATTATTCCTCAGAATTTCAAAGCACCATCCTTTACCAAGTATGACGGGGCGTCTTGTCCCAAGTTACATCTCAGGTCCTATGTTCGGAAGATTCAACCATATACGGTGGACAAGAATTTGTGGATCCACTTCTTCCAGGAGAGTCTTTCAGGGACTCATCTCGAATGGTTCTATCAGCTAGATGGGACCAAGGTTCATAACTGGGAGGAGTTGGCTACTGCTTTCTACAAGCAGTATCAATATAATGCCGACCTTGCTCCTACGCGTACCCAACTCCAGGGTATGTCGTTAGGATCAAGTGAAGGTTTTAAAGAATATGCGCAGAAATGGAAGGATCTTGCTGGAAGGGTACAACCACCTCTGACTGATCGGGAACTTGTCGATATGTTCTTGGGGACCCTGTCTGGTCCGTTCTACAACCACCTAATTGGGAATTCGTCTGCTGGATTCACAGATCTTATCTTGACTGGAGAGCGAATAGAAGCTGGCATCCGGTCTGGGAAAATTCAAGAGGCTGCACCTTCTGATAAAAAGACTCATCAGGGAAAGAAAGAATCTAATGCTGTGCACGGTAAAAAGAGCCTTCCTGAGGTAGGGGCAATCCAGATCTCCAATCCTGGACCTGCTCAACAAGGACAGGGGCAGCAGCGCAAGGAGAAACGACAGTACACCAAAATCAACATGTCGCTGGATCAAGCACTGCAACAAATGTTGAAGGCAGGGTTGATCACCTTAAGGGCTCCTCTTCGGAATCCGAACACTTCTGCTCCCAACTATCATCCCAATGATAGGTGCGCATATCATTCTGATAGCCCGGGGCATACTACGGACAACTGCTGGCCTCTGAAGAACAAAATTCAAGACATGATCGACGCCGGGGAGATTCAGTTTGAAGTGCCTGAGACTCCGAACATAATCACTGCTCCGTTGCCCAATCATTGAAGCCTTTTGTTTATTTGAATTTTTGAGTTGTATTTTTCTTTGCTTATACAAACAATTAATGTCATAGCAAACTCTTTTATTCTATCAATGCATCGCATATGTCTGTTTTGGGAATTAATACAATTGTTTTCATTATGTTCAAATTTCTTTTCATATTTTTTCTGATGTCAACTCTGAATCTAAAATTCTAAGCCTCTTGAGGGAGGATGACGAAAACGATACCATAATCTACAGTATGCTTTTGAACAGACCCCGCTGATGAGGTACAAGCATTGTTTCAATCCCTAAACACTGGAGTTATAAGGAAGATAATCCCTCGTCAACCCCTCTGAGCCAAAGAAGTAGGAGTTTTCCTTTTCGAAATTTAAAACCCTTTATCATAACCTGGGGCAGGGTAGTTCTCTCAGTTGATCCAAGTGCATAACAAATGGCACCAAAGGAGTCCTTACAAAACGAAAGACAGTGATGGTTCTGAATAAATCACAAGGACAGACAGTCATTATCTCAAAAAATGAAAAAACCCATTAAGTCAAAACCCATGAAGGAGACTTACAAAACTGGGGCATCCCGCTGACTGTAATTCCAAAAAAGGAAACAGTTCAGGCAAAAAAAGAAAGGGATAACAAAAATCAAGAAAGAGGTCTCACAAACCCTCAACCAAAGCAAAAAATGACTGCCTATTCAAAAGAAATCACCAACATCTGAATCATTATTGGAACATCAAAGCAAAGACTCAAGCAAGGTCTAACGCACGATCAACTGAGTTTAGGTTTGGAGAACATCACGAAGAGCGGGGGGGTACACATAAATTTGAGCCTTTATCCTTTGTTTCTTAAACCGTGAACCAAGCCACGTTATAACCCTTAAAAGTCCTAGCTGAAGCATGGGTTAGTTCGAAAGCATACTGTTACGAAAGGTATCCTGACTCCTTAAGGCCTACGGTAAATACGGGGTTGACATCACGTTTTACAAACATTCACTTGTTTTATGAAAAAAAGAATGCATTTTCAAAATCTTCAAGACAGACATAAGCTTTGCATTTTTAACATAACTTTGGTTGCATATGACTTTTTGTTTGAACAGCAGGGAAATTCGCACGATGAATACCTAGTGAACAAAAGCACTTCCAATCAAGGGGCAATGATATGATCATGGTCTATCATCTGGGGCAGTCCAATCAAGATTCGGAGAATCTCTCAAAGGCCAAATAGCCTGGGGAAAATCTCCGCCTGAGTCACTTGGGACACTCCAGCAACGAATCTTGCCTGATTAAACATCTTCTGGGGCACGGCCAAACACTTCTAACAGGGGCAACTCCCTACTTTCTGAGAACGGACATAGTCGAAAAAATACTACGCAAAATCAAAGACCCGCTAGGTTGACATACCTAGGCAAAAATTAGGGCTTCCCGGCGAACCAAAAGGGTTCGGGCAGAAATAAGGGATGAAATGAAAAAAAAACTGTACACCCGGCAAGTCGAAAACCTGAAAAGGCGGCTTGGGCAAAAATGGGTATCCCGGTGGACTGAAAACCCGAAAGGGCGGTCCAGGCAAAAGTTAGGGATTAAAGCGTACGACTATGTCCTGCCATCTGTCTACCAGAAGAAGGTTTGTCCATCAACAACTATCAGCACCCCACAAATGCCTCCCCCATAGAAACAGGGGCAATAAAGAGTGGTCTAAGCAATCTGATTGTTCTATCCTCCAAGGTATCAGGGTAGGTTCCGTTGAAGAACATAACCAATACAGTTCAATACTTCCCCAGGAGAGTCCAATCCAGCTTCCCCAGGAAAGTTGTAATCCATCTCCCCAAGCAGTAAGCTTATCCCCAGTTGATTTTGGAAGCTTATCCTCGCAGAGCACGAATGCGTCTCCCGGCTTTATTCAAAGAGTTATTTCCCTAACAGGATATAACTGGGTTATCCTCAGCCAAAAGCCACGGAAAGAGCGTCGTCAACGAAGCCTTCGTATCCCCAGCGAAGTCCATCAACACTTCCAACAACAAGGATATCCTCAGCAAGTTACTATCAACAATCAACAGAGTGTCTCTCCTCCCACAGAGTATTACTCCCCAGCATGGTCGTTAGAGTATCTTTTCTCTCCACAGAATCTTCCATTTTGCCAAGTTTATTCCGCAACGGAGTCGTCTCCTCCTACCGGTATTCTTGCAAATATCATCCCCCAGCGGAAGCAAAACCTATTCTTCAACATCAGCCCAGGAGTGACTTCCCGGCACCCGTCAAGGATTTATTTTCTTAAACAAGAATACATTCATAAACATCACATCTTCATACATTATAGCATGCATATGCATCATACTACACGAATCTCATTAATTTTGAAGACATACAGTTCATGCATCATGATTTTGCATACAATTATGTTTTGCCTTTTCAGGAAAAAGATCAATACAAAAATGATTACTATCAACTATCGCAATTCTTTCTAGATATAGTTTCAGATGTAAACCAGATATGGTGACGTTCTGATGCTGCTTCCAGATATCCTTCTAGATATAGTTTCAGATGTAAACCAGATATGGTGACGTTCTGATGCTGCTTCCAGAGTTCCTTCCAGATATAGTTTCAGATGTAAACCAGATATGGTGACGTTCTCATGCTGCTTCCAGAGTTCCTTCTAGATATAGTTTCAGATGTAAACCAGATATGGTGACGTTCTGATGCTGCTTCCAGAGTTCCTTCCAGATATAGTTTCAGATATGACCCAGATATGGTGACATTCTGATACTGCTTCCAGATATCCTTCTAGATATAGTTTCAGATGTAACCCAGATATGGCGACGTTCTGATGCTGCTTCCAGATATCCTTCTAGATATAGTTTCAGATGTAAACCAGATATGGTGACGTTCTGATACTGCTTCCAGATTTCCTTCCAGATATAGTTTCAGATGTAAACCAGATATGGTGACGTTCTGATGCTGCTTCCAGATATCCTTCTAGATATAGTTTCAGATGTAAACCAGATATGGTGACGTTCTGATGCTGCTTCAAGAGTTCCTTCCAGATATAGTTTCAGATGTAAACCAGATATGGTGATGTTCTGATGCTGCTTCCAGAGTTCCTTCTAGATATAGTTTCAGATGTAAACCAGATATGGTGACGTTCTGATGCTGCTTCCAGAGTTCCTTCCAGATATAGTTTCAGATATGACCCAGATATGGTGACATTCTGATACTGCTTCCAGATTTCCTTCCAGATATAGTTTCAGATGTAAACCAAATATGGTGACGTTCTGATGCTGCTTCCAGAGTTCCTTCCAGATATAGTTTCAGATATGACCCAGATATGGTGACGTTCTGATACTGCTTCCAGATTTCCTTCCAGATATAGTTTCAGATGTAAACCAGATATGGTGACGTTCTGATGCTGCTTCCAGATTTCCTTCCAGATATAGTCCAGATATGAACCAAATATGGCGACGTTCTGACACTTATTCCAGTTGAAGACATTTCAAGACCTTGTCCGGTTCAGTCAGATCGACCCTAAGATCTCCCTGATGCTTATCCAGTCAAAGGCCTTCTCTGGTTCAGTCAGATCGACCCTAAGATCTCCCTGATGCTTATCCAGTTGAAGATATTTCAAGACCTTGTCCGGTTCAGTTAAATCGACCCTACGATTTTCCTGATGCTTATCAAGTCAAAGGCCTCCTCTGGTTCAGTCAGATCGACCCTAAGATCTTCCTGATTCTTATCCCAGTAGAAGGCACCCAAGATTTTTCTCAACGAGCGTTATTGAAGTTAAAGTCGTCCAAGGTTCTCTTACCGTTCATGCTAAGACAGTAACCATCCCTGGTTCATTCATCGCCGTTTGAAGCTCCAGACTCAGCTCCTGTAACCAGTCAGGACATATCTATGCCAAGCATCTAAAATCAGCTCCTGCAACGTGTCAGGTACTCATGTTTCTTTTGCAGGTATGCAGGTTCTCGCTAAGGAATCTCCTACGCGATCAACATCCAGATGGCATCTATAAGCCCATCATCCTATCCAGCAACCTCTAAACGGCATCTATAAGCCCATTCCCACCACACTGCCACTATGTGAGCGCAAATTTCTGGGCACTCTAGTGTCCAATCATCTTCTACCCTCGGATTACGAAAGGCACGTCAGCCAATATGCATCCTCAGGTCTAAGAAGATTGAACAGGGGCAACTGTTGTACCCCAAAATTTTCCCTCCCATATTCTCCAAGAAATTGCCAAGCCAAGCTGCAAAATTCCCCAAGGGTTGCACAGTGCAAAGGTCTCCTATACAGTCAAAACTAGGGTTTGTGCTCTGATCAAGAAAATGAAGTTTTCAAAGGTCCAATCAAGTCCTAGATGCCTACAAATATGGTCAAGCATCCTCATATCAAGTTTCAAGGCATTCAGCTCAAAATTGCACAGTCAAAACCCTAAATTGCACTACAGTCAACTGTAGGGGCAAAATAGTCATTTGACAGTCAAAAGTTCAAATTTTTGGTCAACATATCATTTTGAAGCCACAAACATCATTTGATCAATGCTTGATCATGATTCTCAAAATTTGGCTCAGAAATCATCAAAGATGCAAAAGTTTCCTTATTTGGACAGCTGAAAAAGTCAACTGAAATTGACCAGGGCATAACTTTCACATGGATTATCAGAAAAATTCCATCCAAAGCTCATTTTGAAGAGAAAGACATTTCCTACAACTCATCTTCATACTTCAAGTCCAAGAAATGCTCTCACAAAAAGTTATCAATTTCAACATTATAGGTCATTTTCAAAAGTCAACAAAAAGGGACTTTAAGTCAAAGGCCATAACTTGATATTGGTAAATCAAAATGACATGGGACCAAAGACCTGGTTAGAGGACTCAAAGACCTTTCCAAAATGTCCAAGAACATGAGAAAAGCTTAAACATTGAGCAAGTTATGCCTTGTGGAAGTTGGGAAATGTTTGGATATTTTGAAAAGTCAACTTTGATCCAAATGACCTAAAATTGCTAATGGGCCCAATTTTTCTTCCATGATTCATTATTCCAAGCATGTGCACGACCACTTGGCCCAAAGGGAAGTATTTTCTCATTTTTTATTTATTTATTTGAATTATTATTTATATTAATTCATTTAAATCAAATTAAATATAGGAAAAATACTAACCTAAGTTTTCAAATCTTTTTGTACATATTTCAGCCTCAATATTTCGTGCTTAGCTAAATGTGGAAAGATTTGGAGTAATTGGATGCTAATTGACACAAGAATACATGAAAAAGATATGAAAAAGATCCTTAAAATCAAATTTCCTAAAACCATCAATGCCATGGATTTGATTGAGTTTTGTTGACCTAATTTGTTCACTACATATGCCTGATCATAAACCTAATCACAATAGGCACAAAAGCTGCGCCTCAGACCATAACCCAAACTTGAATTTTTGCAAAAAAGCTCAAGACTGAAAACTAGCTTACAAAGCGATTCAAGGCACAAAAACTATTCCAATAGCTTCCTCAAGTCTCCCTGAACATATTCCAATCATTAACATCCATTCAAACCCCAAGAATTGGTAATATGAACCGGAACTGTATCAAACAAATTTCATAATCGCATATCCCATTCCATGCATTATTTTTGAAATCTATTCATGGATTCATGTTCATTATGAAGTTCTGAAGCTAACCAATATATTCAATTGCTTTTTTCTATGCTATACGCGATTTTGCCATGTTTACTTTCTAGGGTTTGCAGGATGTGAATTTGGGGATTTCAAGACAAGGAAAAATTGGAACACATGAGTTACACCATTCAACTCAGCGCATGGAGACGACCTTGAAACACCCATCGCGCTCAATTTATGAGTGCTTGATAGCTAGTCGCTATTTTCTCAAAACTGACTTTAAGCAACGCATAGAAAACCGTTGCCTCATGTTTTTGTTTTCAGGAACACGTGAAGAAGATGAGTCTGTGGCATGATTTGGTTGGTTGATTTGAAATTCGCGCGTTTTATCCCACTAACGCGTAGTTTCATCTTTTGTTATTTATTGTTTATTATTATAACAAATAATTCAAGTGGCTCAGCTGGCAAGTGTTGATTGCATTGACGTCCAAGACCTGGGTTCGAGCCCCAGGTCTGTATAATTTCCATAATATTTTTCATTAACAACTCCCATGCAGCGCCCAAAGTCAAGACTACCATATGCCTTCAAGAATCCTACAGCCACGCGTCCATCAGAATCAAATCAAAGGCTCAAGATTGATGAACATGCTAAGCCCTAGTCAACGCACTACACGCTACTCAAAAAAAGGTCAATGGACCTGAAGCTTGTTGGGCCAGAATTTCACAATCACACCTCACAATTGGGGCCTGAACCCCCCCTGGTTTGCAATTTTCTATCTTTTTCTTATATTTTATTTTTTCAATTGTATTATTTTCTTTATTGTTTTAAATTAATTAATTATTTTTACAAAATACAAAAAATGCCTAAAAATCAGAAAAGATAAAAAATGTAATAAATAATTTTTATTCTAATATTTTCATAAATAAATGCATGTAAATTAATTAGTTTAAATTAGGGTTCGCAATATTAATTCTTTTCATAAAAAATATAAAAATGTAGAACTAGGTTTAATTGATAATTTTTATTCCTTTTAATTTTCCTTTTTACCATAATATTATTTATTTATTTATTTTCATAATTAAAATTGTACATAAATAACTTAGGTTTAAATTAGGTTAAAATTCAATATCTTTCTTAAATAACTTAAAAATAGTTAGAATTAGGTTTAGTATTCTATTTTAATTTTAATTAATTCTTTTTTTTATTAAATCCTAAAATATCAAAAACACCAAAAACATCTCTTCCCAATTAAATAATTTATATAATTTTAACATTTTGCAAAAGGGTCCAACGCCCTCCTTTCGACTTAATTGTTTAATTTCGCATATTGTTTTTATTTCGCTTGAATAATTGTGTACCTCTCCCGAAGCCTTGTAAAAATTACTTCTCGCACTTTTCAATTCTTTAATTTCTTTTAATTCTTTATTTTCTGTCAAATCGGGTCCTGGTTAATTTTGGCGATGTGGACCCGCGCCATTTGTAATAGCTTTAGATTTACTTTTCTCGCAAACTTTTAAACTGTTAAACCAAGCATGCAAGAATGAATGGCCTTAAATAAAATCAAGCGTAGATCACAATGAACATGAACAAGACAAAAACAAATAAAATGACACACAATTCGCACACACCACCCTTAGGGTACGCCTCACTGTTGCCTTACCTCGAAAGGTGATCGTCGAGTAGAGGACGTCTTAGTAAGTCCTCATGATCCGGGAACCTGGCATGAGGGTAGCTTCTAAGGTGTCTTCCCATTGCTCTGGTGATCACCATGTCCCGAACCTCGAATTGACCCGAACACCTCCAACGGTGGTGCTACCTACCTCTCAATGGTGGGATGGCACTACTTTAAAGGACATCTACACAGACGAATTCCTTAGGGTAGGTAGGTTCTCATAGATACTTGCTCTAATTTCAAAACCAATCAAAAAATACTTTTCACACCGACACCTTTTCAAAAAGCTTTCGAAAGCAATTTTTCAAACACTCTGACACAAGAGTCGAACTGAAATTTTCAAAGAAACTTTTTTAAAACCCACAGTTGAAAAAGCAAACAAACCATTTTTGAAAACACAATGAGCAAGTACCAAAGAGCCCATGGATAACCATGGATAGAAAGGGTGCTAACACCTTCCCTTTCTATAACCTACCTCCCGAACCGAGAGCAATCTCTTTAAGGAATTTTTCTGTGCTTTTGTCCTTTCCCTTGTTGGATAAAATAAAAGACGGTGGCGACTCTTGCTTCCGCGACATTTCGCGAACCAGCGTTAAACAGTCAGTTCCAGATCCACCGATCACACCAAGTCTTCCCAACTACAAATATTGGTCCCTTCCAGCTGATAGAACCATTCCAATTGTGTACTAGATATGCTCTCTTGAAATAAATGAATCCATAACTTCCTGTCGGCAGTGTGGGGTTGAATCTTCCAGACACAAGACCTCAGATGAAGCGTAGGGAAAGAAACACCATCATATTTTGCAAAGGGATCTTGAATTTGTGAGGGATAACAACTTCTGAAATAAGACCCAGAAATTTAAAATCTAACCCATGCACTCTCTTGATTTCCATAGCATTGAGACAATCTTCTAGTTGATTGTATCTTTCATCAGCAGGAGGATACTGTTCATCAGAATAATCTTCTTCACCATGAATTTTTCCAGAACCAAGGTTTCTCCCCCTTCGGCTTTGATACTCTTACCGTCTTCTTCTTGATTTCCATCTTTATCTGATGGGATGTCAAAAGTTTGAACCTGCTTGGCGGGACCTCTTAATCTTCTTCCCTATTAAATATGTCGACTGGTTTCCTAGTCTTTTTATTCTTGGTGATGAGCACCATTAGTTCTTTCTGCCTCTTGGCTAAGTTCAAGAATGTCTCTTGAATAGAGCGTTTTGTGCCTGAAGATCTTTGACAATTTGTTCGAGAGCCATCTTTTACTGAAATAAACAACAAGATGAGAAAACTTGTCTTGAGAACGACCTGTTATGATATGATGTGTATGGTATCTGAATGCACATGCAACATTTTCAAGGATATCACGGGATAAACAAAAATGAAATGTTAGAAGTCGAGTCTGGTTGCAACTTTGACTGAAGAACTTTGTGTCTTAGAACGTCCTTATATGAGAATCAAGCTCACCGTGTCGAGTGGGTACTAGCCTTTCACTCGAGTGAATGTACTTTGGTCTTTGATGACATCTGGTTAGAGGAAAATAAATCCTCTTGCCCCCTGCTAGAAGTCTGGTTTATGATAAACCTGCATCACAGGTCCTTGAGATCTTGAAATGGTTAGTGAAAATTTGATGTTAGGATGTCATGATGTCATGTTTGAACAGATAGAAAACACAAACAAATCATACAAGAGCCTTAGGTTTAAAGGCTTGCACGAGGTCTGTAGTTAAGTACCCTTTTCTATTGATGTTCAGTTGGCTCAACCTATCCTAAAAAGTAACCGGGTTCTAGGAGTCTCATATCACCGATCTTTCTCGCAGGTTTTATTTCAGCAAAGCAACTAACTTTCCACCAAAATATCCCAAAAGTCAAATCTCAATGAACATAGTATCGAGTATCAACCTACTTTGCACTGCAGCAAAGTCGACCATCTCACTACCTTCTAATGGCTAAGATGGGTAAATTAAGATTCTAAAAGTCAGTTAGTTCTTATGACACCATGCGAAAGCCTAGTGTTATCCTCGACTAACTCAAGGAACACCAGTATAAACCAAAGTGTCACACTAACGTAGCCATCACTTCATCCATATCGGTCTACACCATACAGTTTCCATGATCAATTTCTAGTTACCTAAGGTCCCTATATCTACGTGTATAATCTTTACAAGAAAATAAACCCAAGCAACCCTCAAAGATAAAGAAAACAAAGTAGTTAATTTAAAACATTTATAGGTGATCTAAACTATAAGGTAACCACTCTTTTAAGTACTCCATAGCAGAGTCGCCAGTTTTGTAATACGGTGGGAGAACTGGCTTGGTTTTTTGTTTTATCGCAAATGTTGCAGATAGAAAGAGTCGACGCCGACGTTTCTTTTATCCAATAAGGAAAGGGTGAAAAGAACAGGAAAGACCTTGATAGATTTTGATTTCGGGGGGTAGATTATGAAAAGCGAAGGTGTTAGCATCCTTTCCATCCGTAGTTATCTACGGGCTCTTAATCGCTAAGCTTACTTTTGAAATTTGCTTTTATGTGTGTATTTGAAAATATTTTGAAAAAAATTCCAATGTAAGGTGAACTTTGCAATAACTCTTGTTTCAGTCCTTAAGAGTGTCTACAAAGCGTTTGTGTGAAAATATTTTGAAAAGTGTGATTATGAGAAATGTTTTGTTTTATGAGCAAGTGATTAACAATATCTACCTGTAGCGGTAGAAATGTTTAGACTAAGCCATTGGATTGACTTGACTCACATAGATAAAAAAAATCGCCACCGCGCTTTATTGTTTCCAAAGGAATGGGAAAAGAGCGAGTAACCAAAAATGAGGGGGAAATAATCTAGGTAAGGGGGTTTGTTATGCAAAGGGAAGGTATTAGCACCCTAAACATCTATGGTACTCCGCATGAATCTCTTTGTAAATTATTGTATTTTGGCTATAAATGTTGTATACAAAAATAGATAGTGGAGATGAGAAAAGAAATATTTTTTACAATTTTTACACCCGCCGCAGTTACAAACCATTAGTGCCTATGTACCACCTTCCATGCAATAGGGGATCCGGGTACTCATAGTTCACCTTTAAAAATTTTAAAACACAAGTGTGTTGGTTAATTTTAAGAGACGAGACATCATCGTCTTATCCGAGTGGAAAACATACTTACTACCCACAATTATGAAAAAGGAGAATTTGCTTCATCTCAAAGTGGAGGACATGGGAAGGATTTTAAAATCAACAAAGCCTTACTCAACACCCAAGTCGAAAATATCTCACTTCACTATATATCTTAGAAGTATAGTGGCTCGCATCACTACAAGGATTGGCAAGAGTCTAATCTTTTGAGAAAATTTTAAAGCAGAAAGCCAAAGTGGCCAAATTGCTTGAATGAGATTGATTGACTTTTAGTCTTCTCACAAAAAAAAATGTTAAGGTATTATTAAGTTGATTAAAATTTGATTAAGAAAACATTTTTTGAAAATGCATGGACCTAAGTCCAAGTTTATTGTGAAAATTGTTCAAGTTTAGAAAAAATGAATAATTTTGAAAAGGAGGGAGAATATTTTGAAATTAAAGAAGATGAAGGGAGATGAAGTGACTATCCTAATGAGTCAATGTAGTATTCCCATTCTTTGGATTGAAACCAAACAATCAAGGACAATATAACCTTATGAGAATCAAACTTCAAATGCATTAAGTCTTCACAAAAATTGGGCAGAGTAACGGCTATATACAAATAAATTCTCCACCAAGGCATATAATCAAAATAACCTGCACATAAAGAAAACAAACAACCCAATGTCTTGGGGTAAACCCCAAGAACTCCAGACAAAATAGCAATAGAAGTCACCAAGCCTCAAGGTAGGTCAAGGTATCTAATCCTAAGTCTAAGAAGTCCCTCACTCCATAATGCCAAGGATAGTAACCAAATAGTCCAAGTAACTTTAAAGTTTTTTATGGTTCAAGTTGATTATTAAGTATCTTCAAAAAGAAATGAAAAGCTTAAGGGAGAAAAATAAAAATGCCATAAAAGTAAATGCTCAAGTGAGCAAAGATGAAAATAGCATGAAATGTAAAATGCTAAAATAAATGGTGCATAAAGTAAAGAGCATAAAGTAAAGGCATAAAAAAAGTCAATTGTTAGAAATTAGAGGTTTGTTTAATGACCATCTTAAACTCATTAGAGGATTGATAAAACCAAAGCCTCTCAACAACAAGTTTAATTTTCTTTTTGTCAAGTATATCATTCATCTCAAAATCTCAAGGCAACAATAAATGATCAATGATGTTTAAGTGATTCACTTTAAACAAAGTTTATGAAGATTCATTAGAGGATTGATAAGACCAAAGCCTCCTAAAAATGAATCACAAGATTATTAGATCAAAGGTTTCAAATTAACATACTTGGATTTGAAAACATAGGTTTGGGCTACGAATGATCATTTCTCAAATCGGGACAAAATTTTGCGCTATGTTAAGCAATCGTAAGTGGACTTATATAGAAGTCGCACGTATTTTGAGGCCGGTCAATAGCAATCTATGTACCTTATGTTTAGAGAAATGATATGTAAATCATTTTCCAACAACATGTAGTACAAGTAAGAAGTGGATAAGATGAAGAGCGAAGGGATAAGAATCAAACCGCATATGAACCAAAAATTTAATCAAGCTATCATTAAAATCAATCATCCATTTTGGCGGAGTTAAACTCAACACCCAAGATCCAATGATGTTAATGAAGCTCATGATCAAAATCTCATAGTTCAAGATCAGCCAAAATATATACAAATATTAAAATTTTATTAAAAAAAAAAGAAAAGGTTTTTTTAAAAAAAATGGTTTTAAATGAAAATAAAAGGGAAAAATAGCAACTATATTCAAAACATCCAAGAAAAATTCAATGAGACCATAGAAAAATCAGAA
The DNA here is from genome assembly GCA_948472305.1 of Vicia faba. Lineage (NCBI taxonomy): Eukaryota > Viridiplantae > Streptophyta > Magnoliopsida > Fabales > Fabaceae > Vicia > Vicia faba. The sequence continues at coordinate 781,083,501 of OX451741.1, read as the reverse complement.
ATAAGCTTAAATGTTTTTATAAAATTTTTGGTAATTTTTAAAGTCGGAAACTATTTTAAAAATTAAAAGAAAGAGGCAAAATAAACCAAAAATTGTGAAAAATAGTAAAGTCAGAAATAAAAATAAAATGAGGTCACCAATATTGGTGAAAATTCATGAGATGACCTATAATATTTTGCATCCTTAGGGTATATTCCATTCATTTTCAAGCTTTGCACATAAAAGAAAAGTTGAATTTCACATCCTTAAGATCATTATGGAAAAATAATGGGCTCTAGGAGATAAAAATTTGCCAAGTTATGCCCTTTTGAAGGTACATAAGGGAATTTGATGGCCTATCTATAGAACTTGTAATCTTTCTCAATCATTAAGAATATTCCACATAAAATTTTCTTGAAACTTTTGAAGTGATTTGTTGATAACCTTTTAAAGAGAAGCATGTCTTTGGAATCACTCAAAAATCTCAAAAGATGAGCAAGATATAGCCCTTAGAAGTTCAAAACCCTAGCTCCTATAGCAACAAAATACTTTGGAAACCTCTTTCAATTTTGGAAAACTTTCTTTCACAAATATTAAGAATTGAAGATGATAATGAGAAACCATAACATCAAAAATCAACTTCGAATATTTAGAATTGAGGGAAATATGCACTTGTGAACAAGAAAGCAATAACTTGTCCAATTAGGTCAAACTTCTTCGATCAAATCTTGCATTCTTTGACTTTCTTTAACAAATAAAGGCATTATGGAAAATGGTAGATCTTGTCATGATATCACTTCAAAGAGCCTTCAATGATGAAGCTTGAATCTTAATGAATCTTTGTTGAAGAAGGCATGTAAATAGTCTCATGAACCTATAGATCCACTTGATGGAATGTGTTGTGATTTCACCTATAACATCATAAATTATAGCAAACATTCATTGTATTTATTAGTTAAAAGTTAATTAATACAAAACATAGGTGATCATAATATACAAGTCAAGGTGCTTGGTGATCCCCCATGAGCAAACCCAAAGGTAAGGAGAAGAACCAAACCCTAGCATGATCTTGTTGTGATTAAGTTGACATGAGATGATAGAGGGATCTTAGGGGAAAAAATTAGGGTACAACACTACCCACTCAAGGTTGTTCTTGTACTTTTACTTCTCCTTTAGATATTCATATCCATACCATTTGTTAGTAGGAAGCCCTATCATTGAATGTGAAGGGACAAGCGAAGGGTTATCATACGATCATCGAAGGCAGTTTGTAAGGAAACTTTAGCAATTTTCGTAAGGGACTAGATCATTTATTGGAAGGTAACATCGAAATGGTCATCGAGGTACGATAATCTTTGATTTCGAGGGACTTTGCTAAAGAGTCCCTACTTTCGAGGGACATGACTGTTTTGTTCTGAAGGCAATAAGAGAGGTTCCCTAGAGGTGCGAGTGTGCAAGTGTGTTGTTTTCAGTTATTTATCTTTTGGATTTAGGGTTTTGCTATTGTTTGGTTTTTATCTTTCCATACAACCCTAATTAGTAAGCAGTAGTATAGCAAGTATAAAAAGATAATGTGCGGAAAGTAAAATTCCTACGTTGTTACATGGCTTCGGGGCAGATACATAATAGTAAAGTGTGAAAAAGAAATCCTAACTATTACATTCTGGAGTAGTTACATGATAATGGAAAAAAAAGCGGAAAATAATTACATTCGTGATAACCTATAAAATTTGTCTAAGAAAATAGGATGAAAAAGAAAATTTGTTTTGTTGTTTTTTAATGAAAAAATGTCTTTTGATGATAATTAAAATAAACCTAAAAACAAATTAATTTTAATTAATAAAAGAGTAAATTAATTAAATTGATCAAAAAATCTAAAACCTAAATAATTAGGGTTTATAAAAAAAGGGTTTTGTTGTTTTATGGTTAAGTTAAAATAGGGTTAAGGGGAAAAGAGTAAGTTAGCCAAAAATACATAAGGGAAGAAAAACCAAAGAAAAGGGTTAGAAAATAAATAAAAAACAATGAAAATGCCAGGGATGGATGTTGAACCCACGCCCTTAGCCTCATCCCAATCAAAGCTTGCCACTGCGCCAAGCGCATGCTTGTGTAAGGGGAATGCACGCAATACAATACATAACAAAACCTATAAAATATGAAAAAATGTGAAAAAAATCCCAAAACACCAAAAGGCAGGGATCGAATCCACGCCCTTGTATAGTAAGGCCTTATCATGCGTGCGCTTTCCAATGGGGTGGCTATACATCCGTTAACATAAATGAAACTAATTAAACATAAAAAAAACATTATGGTATGGACCAGAGAGGCGTCAGAGCCCTAACTCCGGTCATCTTCTCCGGCGACTATATTTTTCAACCTGCAAAAACAAAGGATGTTAGTGATTCCCAGGGACCCTACCCCCTTAATTTAGACCTTGAGTTCATTAGAAGTATCAGTTTTGGCTAAAACATGTTGTCAGAAGAGATACGATGAAAATAATATCACGCGGTGCAAACATGGTAACCTTCGATTTAGCCATTATAGGGGCCATGCTACGATTTGATCATGCATCGTCATACCTCAGAAGAAAATTAGTATCATTAGTATGCATTAAAACACAAAGAAAATTAAAGTATGTAAATCATGAAATGAACCAAAAACGACAAGGCATATATGAGGGTTTCAGGACCTTTAGATCTTAAAGGATGATACATTATTACCCTACAACACTTCAGAGATCATTTGGAAGGGTTAGATTGCTTGGAAAAAGGCTGTAAGATAGGGTTTCACTTTGCCCTAGTTTTTGATATTTTTTGGAATTTTGGAAAGGCTTCTTGCAAGGGTTTTTTCATATGTCCTGATGTTTGAATAATGAAGAGTATATATAGAGAGGAAATTAGGTCAAACAAATGGGCTTGGACCTTTGTAAGAAGACTTGATTTTATCTAATTTATTTTGAATTCAAATAAATAAATAAATAAATAGAATAAAAAACAAGGGGTGTATGAAGTGATTCAGAGATTCATGTTGAGACCTAAAACACGGATGGACCTTGAAACACAAGCCCACTTGTCCAAAATTCAATTTTTATCATATGAAGATGATCTTATACTTTTTGGAAAGCCCAACATGTCCTCTACATTCTCTTTTTGATCATTTTTGCATTTGAAGAATTTATCTTGATGTAAGTCCTTACCAAAAAGTGTCTTTTTGTTGACTTTTGAAATGACCTATAATGTTTTGGCCCATATCTCTCAAATGAAGCATTTTTTGGACTTGATCTTAGAGAGAAAAAGTTGTAGAGTATTGAAATTCCTTCAAAATAATATTTTGATGAGAAAAATCTGATGAAGAATGTGGAAGTTATGCTTGGTCAAAGTTCAGTTGATTTCTCCTTAAGAAAACCCTAATATGGTAAGTTTTGACTTTTGATGAATTGAGAGTATTCTTGATCAATCATGATCAACCCTTGATAAAATGATGAGTGTGACCTCAAAATGTTGATTTTGACCAAAAATCTTGAAGTTTGACTATATGTTGGCCATAATTAACTTTTTGTCCAATACATTTGATTTTCAGTCATCTGAGCCAATGACTGAGAAAAATTGTGATGCAATGCTTGAAACATGGCATGAGCATTACTAGGGACATATGAGAAACCATGAAATCCACATGAGGCTTTAGAAACCTAATCTTCCTTGAGAAAAGTGAAACCTTAGTTGTAGGTCAATTGCTAAGGAGAAAAATTCGTCTGGTCAATTCTTGAGTAACCTTGAGCAAATGAAAACCCTGGGAGAACGAGGAGATATCTTGAATAAAAACGGGAGGGAAAATTTTGGTGTACAACAGTAGGCACTAAAGGTTCACAACTGCGAAGGGTGTATAAATTGTAAAAAAAATACTTCTTTTCTCATCTCCACCATCTATTTTTTTGTAAATATTCTTTTATAGCCAAAATACACAGATTTTTAAAGAGGTTCATGCAGAGTACCATATATGTTTAGGATGCTAATATCTTTCCTTTTCATAACCAACCCACGTACTTGATATTCCCTCTTTTACTTTGGGCTTTATTCACTCTTTTCCCATGTCCTTTGGATAAAATAAAAGTGCGGTGGCAACTTTCACTGATTTTGCGATTTAAGTCAATCTAATGGCTTAGTCTGAACATTTCTACCACTACATAAAATTGGAGACTTCACTGGGGAAAATAAGTTCTAAGTGGGTTGAGCCTATCTTTGTTTATTTGTGTATGTGTTATTATTTGTTGTATATATGCATGTTTTTCTGGATTTTTCTGGTTTTCAGGATTCTTGGTGATCTCTTATAAGTCCTATACCAAGATTTGGGCAAACTTAATATAGGATGGGTGGTATAGTCATGTTAACTTTGAGGGAGTAATCCTAAAAAAAGGGAAATGATATCCCCCGCCCAGTGGAGGAATCTTTATCTGTAGTAATTATTTACCGAGCAATGGGAAGACATTTTTGCTTTTGACCTAGGAGCAAGAGAAGCTGAGAAGCCGTAGAACCCTTAACCCATCTTAGCCTTTTAGATGTAGTGCATAGACTATAACGGAGCAATCTGGAAGTACTTGTCACGCGATACTGCACTCAGACATGTTTCTCTTGAGAATATTGCTAATTACCAAGCAAATTGGGACGTTGGTAATATCCGAATGAGGAATGTGTTGCACCCTATAATTTTCCCTCCTAATGTCTTTATATCTGGCTTAGGCTTAGCATTGCATTCAAATCTTTTCATTAAGTCATTTGCATAGAATAACATTGTATTCATTAAAGCGTTTGAGGTTCAAAAGATTAGTGATTGTGCAAGCAGGGTTTTCACATTCTTTTGAGGAGTGCATATCAAATTAATCTTGATGTCCCTGATTCTCCTTCTATCAGTGAGGGCGTAGAATTGGGATTTCTTTGATTTCAAAGGGATCCTTACCTATTGAAAGGAAGATTAGGGTTTATATCTTATCATACTTGGGTTTATCAACATTTTCAATGGATGTTCATTGGATAATAAGGCATGATATAAGGATGGTATTGTGAATTCATTAACATCAAGTCGGGTTGGTTCTCTTATTGTTTGTTACACAAGATTGATGAGGATCAAGGTATTGGATCCATTATCTCATAAAGGACGAAGGGTGATATTAGGGACCATTTGTTTCATGGTCATCAATTGAAGATTAGGCTTGCTTCATGGCTTATGATATAAGTCATTTTTTTGGGGTTCATTCAAGAAGTTTGAATTTTGATCATGGAGTTTGCCTTGGATTATTTCAAGAGAAATATCATCTGAATTCATGTTTTGTTCAAAAATTGGATTAAAGTTCATTTATCTAGCATGCAAGGTTAGAAAAGGATTCATGTGGATTTCTTGAGAAACTAGTTACTTGAAATTTAGAGCAAATATCAAGTCCATTCATGTACAAGGTCATTCGAGAATTATTCGAGGCAATTTCAAAGTTCTGACATGAGTTCAAATTTCACCATAATTCCATTTCAACCTCTAATATCATACACCTTTTTTTCGTCCATATAATATTTCAATTTCTATCCATTACAAAAATTACAAAATATTCATTCAAAAGTTCATTCAAGTTTACTTTACATCAAAAGAAAGCTACAAAAATACTATCCTAAACCACCTAGTTTTATCCAATTTTGCTTTCAATCGTCCCTAAACTCTTGCAAACTTCAAGCATTGCCATGTTCTTCACTTTGAATCAAAAAACCATGCTTCTAGGCCATGTTACCCTGCAAAAGAACCATTAAACCTGGTAAACAATTAACACAAACAACTCATGAAAACCAAATCCTAATGGCTAAGTTCCCCTCTTCAAATCCAAGTTTTCTTCCTGGCTTCGCTTCCAGGTCCAACACCAAGTGTTATCCCATGTTTCCTTAATGGTAAGCGTTTATTCCATACAAAAACCGTCCATAAAAAAAGGGGCATTAACAAAAACTAGATCCAATCAATTAACCAAGCACATGACTCATATAACTGCATCCCTGTATCAGTAGAGAAACTGAGAAACAAACTTGTTTATTAGCACATAACCAATGAAACTTTCAAATAATTTTAAATAAACTTGTAATAGAAAATCAACAAACTAATTGATCATCCTAAGCCTATTTAACCAATTGCTAACTAACTTTTTTCTAACTCAGTAACTAACTTTTCTGCTAATTAATCGCATCAGTTGAATCACAAAAACAATAGAAGAAAGTTGCCAAAGTAGGAGATTCACGGATATTTCAAAAGAAAAATTATCATAAACAAAAATAGAAGATAAAATATTTTCCTAGCTAACTGTTTTTCTAACCTCATAACTGTAACCGAATCCAAAATAAAAATTTGTTGAAGCTAATTGATCCAAATCTCTAACTGTCAAAAAACATATAACTAACTTCTAATCTCACCATTCAATCAGATAACCAGTTTTTAGACCTAAGGCTCAAATTCGTTCAAATTTTAACTAAAATTTCCTCAAGAAATAACAGAATATAAATTCAAATTTTACCTGAGATTGCATCATTCTTCATTTTCTGAGAAGAATCACAAAAATCACCACAACACTCTCTTTGCAATTTCCAACCTTCTCTCTTCATTTTCACTCATCCATCACCAAAATCTCCATATCTCTCTCTGGATTCTATCTTCACCTTCATTCTTCAACAATCGGAGAAGAATCATCAAAGGAAAAAACTCAGAATTCTCTCTTTCAGAAGAATCACAGAAAAATCTCTCTTCAACATCCTCTCTGAAGCTTCAATCACTTTTCTCCTCTACAACAAATCACTGCACCTTCATCCTCAGTATCAAGCCGCAATAACATCCATCTTCATAGTTGCTTCTCCAAAGATCTTCCATTCCTATCTACATCATCATCACCTCTGCGACACGCTTTGCAATCATCTGTTCATATCAGTAATGACGTCGCCGCATCAAAATGCAAAGAAGAGAAGAAATCTGGGGCAACTGGAATCAAATGAAAATGTGAAATCAGAATCCTATTATTACCTATAGATTTCTGTTAATAGTTTCGATACGTTGAAAATGAGCCAGACAAACCTCCGGTAGGTAATACACTTCGATCATTTCCGTTATCATTTGATTCATTTCATTATTCGTTTAGTTGGTATAAACCGCGAGGACGAGTCGAAGAGGAGATGAACACTGAAGTTGCGAGACTCAAGGGAAAGTGTTAGTGTATGGAGAAATCTTCATCATATTTGGCTCTTTAGGGATCTTAGACCCTCTTTCATTCTCTTGTATTTAGGATTATTGAAAATTTTACGAAAAGTTGTAATCCTCTTCCAAAGTTATCATAAAATGAGATTATTCAATTTTCCAAATTGTGCTACTTCTTGGATGTTTGAAATTATTTGTGATTCATTAAGTTCCTTGAAAAAAAACTAAAATAAAAAAACTAAATTATCTTAATTTCATATCATGCATCATTTCTCACATATATTTTTTCATTATTCATAAATTTCCCAGGTGTCTTGTCTCTCTACCTCGTTCAATCAGCAAGCTGTCGCATCACTATAACACTAGGGCTAATTTTAGAAAGAAGATGGAGAACCTTGAACAAGAGAATCATGATCTTCACGAGGAAGTGATTTATTTGAGGACTGGTATGTCCAACCTTACTGCTTTGGTGGAATTGTTGGTGGAAGCTTTTCCTCATGCTACTCAACCACAACAGGCGACTGTTATTTCTAAAGTTACATAGTTCCTATTTCTGTTGCTCCTGCTGCTCAATACCATATGCCTCCTATTTATCCATGGGGAATGCCTAAAGGTTACATTCTAGAAGGATACAACCCTACTGCTCAAGTCGCTCCGCTTGTTCAACCTGTTGTTGTTTCTGCCCCTCTTGTGGTTCATGTTGTCCCTGTTATTAATGATGAGGTTTATCATGATTTTCCTCCACCAAGGGAAGGCTTGGGCTTCTTTGATAGAATGGATGATTTTCAAGATCAATTCAATGAAATTCAAAAGGAAATAAAGGCCTTCAAAGGGAAGGAGTTATTCAGACAGAATGTTAGTGACCTCTGCTTAGTTCCTAATGTGAAAGTTCATGTGAAGTTTAAATTGCAAGAATTTGATAAGTACAAGGGAAATTCTTGTCCCCGTGATCATCTGGTGATGTATATCAAGAGGATGTCCACTCATACCGACAATCAACGCTTGCTTATCCATTTCTTCCAAGATAGTCTGACTGGTGCTTCATTGAAATGGTATATGGGTTTGGACAGTAGAAACATCCATACATTCAATGACTTAGGTGAAGCTTTTGTGAAGGAGTAAAGGTACAACATATTTATGGCACCTGAATATGACCAGCTATGAGTAATGGCTCAAAACAATAAGGAATCATTTAAAGAGTATGCGCAGCGTTGGCACGAAGTTACTGCCCATGTGGTACCCTTGATGGGAGAGAAATAAATGAATAAAGTCATCCTAAAGACCCTTGGTTATCCATGCTTGATGTTTTGTCATCCATGCTTGATGTTTTATGTTGTGTCATTATTTCTTTATGTTTTTTCATCCATGCTTGATGTTTTATCATCCCATTTCTTGATGTTTTGTCATCCATGCATGATATTTTATCATCTCTTACATGATGTTTTGTCATCTCTGATGTTTTGTCATCTCTTACATGATGTTTTGTCATCTCTTACATGATGTGTTTCAATTCATACTTGATGTTGTGTTATCGTTTCTTGATGTATTGTCATCCATGCTTGATGTTTTATTATCCCATTACTCGATGTTTTATCTCCATGCTTGATGTTTTATCATCCCATTTCTTGATGTTTTGTCACCCCATTTCTTGATGTTTTTTCATCCCATTTTTTGATTTTTTGTTGTCTATGCTTGATCTTTTATCATCCCATTTCTCTATGTTTTGTCATCCATGCTGGATTTTTTATCATCCTTCTCTTTTCTTTGAGACCTGATGTTTTGTCATCTTAATATGTGCATACTTGATGTTTTATCATCTTTTACTTGATGTTCTATCATCTTTTACTCATTATCTCTATCATGATGTATCATCATCTTCGTATGATGTTTTGCCATTTTTTCTTTCATTGGTTTGGGTTTCCACCTATATGATTTCCTTATAAATGTTTTGTCATCCCTATAGCGGTAGAAATGTTGAGACTAAGCCATTGGATTGACTTAAGTTGTACAAATTAAATAAAAATCGCCACCACGCTTTATTGTTTCCAAAGGAAATGAGAAAAGAGCGAATAAATCCAAAAAAAGAGGGGGAGAGAATCTAGGTACTGGGGTTGGTTATGTAAATGGAAAGTATTAGCACCCTAAACATCTACGGTACTCCACAGGAACCTCTTTGAAAATATGTGTATTTTTGGTTATAAAAGGTGTATACAAAATTAGATGGTGGAGATGAGAAAAGAAGTATTTTTTACAATTTTTGCACGCTCCACAATTGTGAAACTTTAGTGCCTACGTACCACCTTTCATGTAATAGGGGATCAAGGTACTCGTAGTTTACCTCAAAAAATTTAAAAGACATGTGTGTTGGTTAAGTTTAAGAGAAGAGACAGCTCGTCATATGTGTCATACCCCAAATTTTTCCTACCTGTTTTACTTTTGTTTGGATTAGGCTTCGCATTTCATCTACATCATCTTTGCTATATTATGCATTTCATTGAATAAAGACACTTGAGGTCCAAGAGTTTAGTGGTTGTGAAATATTAAAGTTTCACAGTGTTTTCAGGAAGCTAGGATTTTTGCCTAAAGGTCACATTGAGCTTTATCTTCTTCTACAAGTCAATTGCTTATCAAGAGGTTTAAGGGGTGAAACCAAGGATTTCTTCTCATATGGATTAAATTTTATTTGAGGAGTTTCTTGAGGGACTAAATTTTGAACTAAGATGGCATATATCATTTTCAAAGTGGTTTGAATTTGTCATGAAGATTCGAAATTGAAAGAAAAAAGAAAACTTCGATTTGGATTGCAAATTGGAAATAATGGAAATTGGTATTTCATACTATGTATTTGGTTCACAAATCACCAGTTCCTTACATCACAAGTTGCTATATTCAAGATTCAAGTCACTATTGATTATCTTGCATTCATTTTTGGATTCATGCCATGACCATTTGAAACTGTAAGTGTTTGTTGGAAGCAATTTTAATAAAACAATGACTTGTTAATGTTTTGCTAAATGTCTTAACATTTGGAGCAAATTTTTTTTGTATGATATCAAAGCAGATGTCTTGACATCTTCCTACGGAATTAATCCCAGCCCAACATCAGTTAAGTCTTCTTGTTTCCTGATTTCCAGCACTCTATAATTCAGGATTTGTGATCTACAGGCTGCGAATAATATGGAGGAATATTTTACAAATTGCATAATTTTATCTTTGCCTGTTTTTATGGAAATATTCAAAAGATTTGATTAGTTGCTTTTAAGCCCAAGCCCAAAAATTCGCATATATGAGGACTTTCTTCCTTATTCAAAGACAAGCAACTTTTGAAGAAGAATACTTTCTTTCTGATTAGAAGTCTAGGCTTTTTATTTGTAATACACTCTAAGTATTAGTTTAAATACTTGAGTTGTAATTTGGGTTGTTAATTGTGTATCATTCATAAGCTTTTAAGCATTGAATGACTGAAGTGTTTCAAACTTATTAATTTTTTTAAGTTCTTCACGGTAAGTGATTGAAGGGATTTGAGGATGGCCTTATACATAGGTGAGTCTTAGGTAGAAGTTTAGCCTTGGTAGTGATTAAGTGATTACATCGTAAACTGGTTTTTTACTGAGGTTCTATGAATTGATACTATTTAGTGAACTTATCCCTAGCTTGGTAGCCCCTATAGTAGGTGTTGTTGTACTCTGAGCTGGGTGAACAATCTCTTGTATTTTTACTGTTTTTTATTCTACTGTACTTTACTTGCAAATAAATATTTATGTCGTGACATCTCATTCGACATTATATATCTGATACCAGAATTTCAATTGGTATCAGAGCAGGCATCCTGCTCTTTATCTGGGTGAGATTCAGTGAAGATACTTTTTGGTACTATGGACAAGGAAGGAGGATTTGTGAACAGACCACCCATTCTGAATGGAAGCAATTATGACTACTGGAAACCACATATGGTTTCCTTTCTAAAGTCCTTAGACATCTTGGATTGGAAAGCTATTTTAAGAGGATGGAAACACCTTGCCAAATTAGGAGAAAATGGAGAACCTACTTCTGAATTAAAACCTGAAGAAGATTAGTCTAAGGAAGAAGATGAAACTTCTCTTGGAAATTCTAAAGCCTTGAATGTTATGTTCAATGGAATTGACAAGAACATTTTCAGGTTAGTGAATACATGTGAAGTTGCTAAGGTGACATGGGGGACTCTTCAATCTACTCATGAAGGCACATCCAAAGTTAAGATGTCAAGACTTCAGTTACTCATCATAAAATTTGAGAATTTGAGGATGAAAGTATAAATTACTTCCATATGAACATCCTTATAATTGCTAATGCCTCCAGTGCTTTGGAGAGAAAATACCTGAAGACAAATTGGTGAGAAAGATGCTCAGGTCTCTTCCCAAGAGATTTAATATGAAAGTAACTGCTATAGAAGAAGCCCGAGACATTGAAAAAACGAAAGTGGACGAACTTGTTGGATCCCTTCTAAAATTTGAATTAAGCATAAATGAAATATCTGAGAAGAAAAACAAAAGCACAGCCTTTGTATCTAATATAGAAGATGAAGAAGAGGACTATGATTTGTATACAGATGATGGAATATCAAATGCTTTAGCTAGGCTTGAAAGACGATTTAATAAAGTGATAAAAAGAATGGACAGGAACCAAACATCAAATGTCAAATACATACCATCTGACATCTAAAAGTCAAATAAGGTGGGAAGAAAAAGGGCCGAAGAAAAATCTTCTCAAGGGAAGGGAATACAATGTCATGAATGTGAAGGCTTTGGTCACATTAGAGCTGAATATCCTACATATCTAAAGAAACTAAAGAAGAATCTATTTGTTACTTGGTCCGAGGAGGACTCAGAGAGTGATCTTGAAGAATCTGCCAAATATGTTAAAGCTTTGACAGGAAAATATGTATTTGATGAAGAGTCTAGTGATGGGGAACTAACCTTTGATGAGTTAGCTGCTTCATACAAAGAGTTATGTCTCAGAAGTGCATAAGCGTGTCTTGAAGGGGAGAAACAGAAATCCATCATAACTTAGCTTAAGGAGGAAAGGGAAGAGCATCTTAAAACTATTACTGATCTGGAAAGTGAAGGGTCCTCTCTAAATTCAAATCTTGATAGAATGGTCAAATCTCTCAAGATGCTGAATAATGGGTCTAACTCATTAGATGAAATTCTCCAAGCAGGAAGAGTGACAGGAGATAAGAGTGGTTTAGGTGTCAATGAGAAAAAGGAACCTAACTCAGAAGAGCCTTCATCTGTTTCCACTCATGCCAAGCCTAAACCAAAGATTTGAATCAAATGTCTCAACATGTGGGAAAACATCATGGTAAGAAATGACATTTTGGCAAACATCATCATGGAAAACCGCCTTTATCTGTTTCCACTAATGCCAAGCCTAAAACAAAGATGTCGAATCAAATGTCTCAACATTATAATAAGAAAGGACATCTTGGGAAACCTCATGTGAAGAAAGGACATCATGGCAAACATCATGGGAAGAAAAAGCTTAATCACACCAGGGAGAATCCCCAGCCCTAGAGATGTCATCACTATGGAAGGCTTGGACATATTAGGGCCTTCTTTTTTAAGTTGTATGGATACCCTAACAATTATCTTCTTCCCAAAACATATAAGACTCCCAAAAATAGAAAAAAGGAGAAACAATGGGTTCCCAAGTCCAAGGTTGGTAGTTTCATTGCTCACACCTCCCTCGGAGTATCAACCAAAGATGACTAGTACTTTGATAGTGGCTGTTCTAGACACGTGACATGTCTCAAGAATCTGTTGGTGGATGTCAAATCTCATTCCACCAGTTATGTGACTTTTGGTGATGGAGCAAAAGGAGAAATGAAAGGTGTTGGCAAGCTTTACTGTTCAAGAGTTCCTAAGCTTGATAATGTGTTACTTGTAAAAGGGCTAACATCTAACCTGATAAGCATAAGCCAACTATGTGATCAAGGATTCAAAGTTAACTTCTCCAAGGAAGAATGTCTTGTGTGCAATGAAAATAATGAAGTTATCATGAAAGGAATCAGATCTAAAGACAACTATTATCTATGGGTTCCTCAAGAGTTAAACCTCTCATCAACATGTGTTTTAGACAAAGATTATGAAATTAAACTATGGCACCAAAAATTGGGGCACTTGCATCTGAAAGGTATGAAGAAAATTATATCTGAAGAAGCAGTGAGAGGGATTCCTAAGATCAAGATAGAAGAAGGAAAGGTATATGTTGATTTTCAAATTGGAAAGTAGACTAAGATGTCACATAATAAGATTCAACATCTTACGACATCAAAAGTTTTGGAACTTCTCCACATGGACTTGATGGGACCTATGCAGGTTGAAAGTCTTGGTGGTAAGAAGTATGCCTATGTTGTTGTAGATGACTTTTCTAGATACACATGGATAAACTTTGTTAGAGAAAAGTCATAAACTTTTGAAGTGTTCAAAGATATTTTTCAAAAACTTCAAAGGGAAAAGGAAAGCCATGTAATAAGAATAAGAAGTGATCATGGAAAGGAATTTGAGAACAACAAATTTGTTGAGTTTTACTCCTCTGAAGGAATCAGCCATGAATTCTCTTCTCCCATTACTCCTTAAAAAAATGGGATTTTAGAATGCAAGAATAGAACTCTCCAAGAATCTTCCTGAGCCATGACTCATGCTAAGAAGCTACCCTACCGTTTTTGGGCTGAAGCTATGAATATTGCATGCTATATTCATAACAAAGTCACTCTAAGGAAAGGCACTTCAGCTAATTTATATGAAATATGGAGGGGGAGAAAACCAACGGTTAAATACTTTCATGTCTTTGGAAGTAAATGTTACATCTTAGCTGGTCGTGAACAAAGTAGGAAGATTAACCCCAAGAGTGATGAAGGAATATTCCTGGGCTACTCTTCAAATAGAAGAGCATACATAGTTTTTAACTCCAAAACCAAAGTTATGATGGAGTCAATAAATGTCACTATTGATGATAGAGGATGGAATGTTGAAGAAGGTGTCTCTGAAGATGTTGGAACATCTTTGCCTGATAGTTCAATTGAATTAAATTACACAAGTATTGATTCTAATCCTCCTAAAGATGATCCCCAGCCTAGTCACTTCAATAAAGGACCTTCAATTAGAACTCAGAATGATCATCCTAAAGAGCTTATAATAGGCGATCCAAACAAGGAAGTTATTACCAGATCAAGAGAAGGAATTTCAAAATCTTGCTTTGTATAAAAAAGTTGAGCCTAAGAATGTCAAAGAGGACCTAACTGATGAGTTCTGGATTAATGATATGCAAGAGGAGCTGGGACAATTTAGTAGGAATGAAGTTTGAGATCTGGTTCCAAGACCTGAAGGGACAAATGTTATTGGCACTAAATGGGTATACAAGAATAAATCTGATGAAAAAGGGGTGGTCACTAGATATAAGGCGAGGTTAGTTGCACAAGGATACACTCAAATTGAAGGAGTGGACTTTGATGAAACCTTTTCTCTTGTGGCTAGACTTGAATCAATCAGACTATTGTTGGGAGTTGCATGAATTTTGAAAGTTAAATTGTTTCAAATGGATGTAAAAAGTGCCTTCTTGAATGGGTACCTGAATGAAGAAGTTTTTGTTGAACAACCAAAAGTATTTGTTGATCCATGTTTTCCTAAACATGTTTATAAACTGAAGAAAGCTCTGTATGGATTGAAGCAAGCTCCAAGAGCTTGGTATGAGAGACTGACAAAATTCGTTGGGGAGAATGGATATCGGAAATGTGGCATAGAAAAAAACCTCTTTGTCAAAGAAGAATAAGGGAAGATTACGATTGCTCAAATCTATGTTGATGATATTGTATTTGGTGGGATGTCAAATGAGATGGTGGAACATTTTGCCAAGCCAATGCAGTCTTAATTTGAAATGAGTCTTGTTGGTGAATTAACCTATTTTCTTGGTCTACAAGTTAAACAAATGGAAGACTCCATATTTTCATCCCAGAGCAAATATGCCAAGAATATAGTGAAGAAGTTTGGGATGGAGAATGCCAGTCACAAAAGCACCCTTGCTCCCACGCATCTGAAGCAGACTAAAGATGAAAAAGGAGTATGTGTAGATCAAAGTCTCTATAGAAGCATGATAGGCAGTCTTCTATATCTCACAGCTAGCAGACCAGACATTGCCTTTGTTGTAGAGGTGTGTGCAAGATATCTAGCTGATCCCAAAGTTATCTATGCCAACCATGTGAAGAGGATTCTTAAATATGTGAGTGGGTCAAGTGATTATGATATGATGTACTCTCATGGATCAAATTATGCATAACTGATTTTTGTGATGTTGATTGGGCAGGAAGTGTTGATGATAGAAAGAGTAATTCAGGAGGATGCTTCTTTATGGGAAATAATATCATATCATGGTTCAGCAAGAAGCAAAATTGTGTGTCTCTGTCCACTACTGAGGATGAGTACATTGCTGCAGGAAGCAGTTGTTCTCAATTGGTTTGAATGAAACAAATGTTAACAGAATACAATGTCAAACAAGATGTCATAACATTATTCTGTAATAATTTAAGCGCCATAAACATTTCAAAGAATCCCATTCAACACAGCAGGACCAAACATATTGACATCCATTATCGATTCATAAGAGAGATTGTTGAAGAAAAGATTGTTGCTTTAGAACATGTAGCCACTGAGTTGCAACTGGCTGGCATCTTCACAAAAGCTTTGGATGATAATCAATTTGAGAATTTAAGAGGAAAATTAGGGATATGCTTATATGAGGGCTTGTAGCAATTAAAAGTGTGTGGGAATAACATTAAAGTGATATTGCATTATTTGTGTTTCCAACAAATAAAAGTTAGAAAGCAATCATTACAAGACTGTCTCAATTTTTTTCTCGCACGCTGCGAAATTTCTTCTCTCTACTTTCACAAACTCTTCATTCTCATCCATAGAAGAAGGACCCTTTCCATTCTTCATCACCTTGCTCAAAAAAATTCTCAAACATGCCTCAACATTACACATCATCTTCCTCAAAATCTGCCAATGAAAATATTTCCCTAGATATTACTCCTCTATCAAAGATCCCTCCGCTTGAGAAAAAGGTCAAGAAACCTAGATCATCACTAGCTAAGAAATCTAAAGATCATAAAGGTAACTCTTCTACTGCTACTGACAATAGAACTGAATAAGAAATTTTCAATGTTCATAGAAGCATCAGAAGGCTTGTGGAACGGGTATTAAATGAAGGATTTGTTGTTCCTGGGATTTGTACTCCCCTTGCACGCATGCCTCCTCATGCTGACAAAGGAAGTAATCCTAAAAATGATGCTACTGAATCATCCAACAATGATGCTGCTGATAGCAAACTTGAGAAGCTTGCTACCTCTGCCCTAAAATATGTGGAAGAAGAAAATGTTGATCAAGATGTTGAGGAAAATGTTGAAATAAATGTTGAAGAAAACTCTCCTTCTAAAGAAGATGTTGCTGCCTCCAAGGATGGAGATGGTCACAATGCTATGAATATAGTCAATGTTGAAGAGCTATCTTACAATGATCTCATCACTAATATTGTACCTGGTATTGCTAGAAGGCTAAAGTCCAGGAGAGTGAAATATGCAAGTATCACACCCCCTCGCAAGACAATCAAGAAGAAAACCATGTATGGACCCCCAAAAGCAGGAAGTAAAGTGGTCCCTCCTTCTAGCAAGAGAAAAGCTATACCTGTTAGATTTACTAATGATGATGAGGATGCTGTAAAAAGATCCAAGATTAAGAAGAAAGATGTTCTGATTAAAGAGATTGACTCTAAGTATGATGTCAAGAAATATGTCCAGGACATCTCTCCTATCAAAAAGTCTGTAAATAAGAAATTGTCTGTTAGGGTTCCTGATGCCCCACTTGACAATATCTCCTTTCTCTCTGTTGGGAATGCTGAAAAGTGGTAATATGTGTATCGAAGAAGGATTTCCCTGGAGAGAGAACTAGGAGCTGGTTCTTTGGAATGTAAGGAAATCATGGTGCTGATATCCTATGCTAGACTGATGAAAAAAGTTACGAGGTTTGCAAATTGCTATGAAACTCTTGTTAAGGAGTTGATTCTTAATAATTCTGTTGACTGTGCTAACCATAAGAGTAAGGAGTATAGAAAGGTTTTTTTAGAGGAAAGTTTGTAGAATTTTCTCCTGCCATTATAAATAAATTTCTAGATAGGTCTGAAGATGTATGTTGTGAGCTGGAAGTAACAGACAATCAAGTGTGTAGAGCCATTACTACTAATCAAGTAAGTGAGTGGCCAATGAAAAACAAACTTCATATAAGCAAACTGAGTTTGAAATATGCAATTTGACATAGAATTTAGCTGCAAATTGGGTTCCCACTAATCACACTTCAACCATCTCCATTGGTTTAGGAAAGTTCATTTATGTTGCAGGAAACCAGAAACTTTTTGATTATAGGACTTATATCTTTTATCAGACCATCAAACATGCAGGAACTTGTGCCATTAAGATGCCAATGGCTTTTCCTTCCCTCCTCTGGAATTATCCTAAATCAGCATCCTGGAATCCTAAGTGGAAATGATGTTATGTGCAAGAGGGAGTCTGCCTTGACCCTCCTTTTTAAGCTCTTTTCAGGAAAACATGTCCCAGACATTGTTTTAACATCTGCTCCTGCTGAAAAGACCTCCACCAAGGATGAAATGATCAATGAATTAAGGGAAGCCTGCAAGGAATTAGATGATGTGTTCAGAGTGAGCTCAACTAGGAAGCAAATCTTTGAAAAGATGATCAAGGACCTGCAAAAGGACAACAACCTTGATAATACAATGAGCTTTGAAGGTGAAGACTCCAGTATGGAAATAATTTTTGGTTTAACCAAGTCAACTTGTCCTGATGACAATTAGACTACTTGATGTCTCTCTGAACTCTTTGTTTCATTTTTTGGCACTTACATGTGCTTCACATTTGAATTATATGGTTTGTAACCTAATATTGATATTATCCTGAATGCATCCTTTATTTGGTATTTATGACTAAAAAGGGAGAGAGAGAGAGAGAGAGAGAGAGAGAGAGAGAGAGAGAGAGAGAGAGAGAGAGAGAGTGAGTGACTGACTAACCACTGACCACTAACTGACCACTGACCAGCATTTATTAAGGGGGAGCTCCATACTTGAGGGGGAGCCTCATGTCTCAAAAGATGTTTTGACATCTTCCTTTGCTAACAACTAACTGCTAACCGAATGTATGTTTTGATTTCCTTGCTTATGCTGCTTCCCTGATAATGCTCTGATAATTGTGATGCTGCTCTAATAATGTTTTAGCCAAAATTTGCCAAAGGGGGAGTTTATAAGTGTTTGTTGGCAGCAATTTTGGTAAAATAATTACTTGTTAATGTTTAGGTCAAAGCAGATGTCTTGACATCTTCCTATTGAACTGATCTCAGCCCAACATCAGTTAAGTCTTTTTGTTTCCTGATTTCCAGCAGTCTATAATTCAGGATTTGTGATCTACAGGCTGAGAAAAATATGGAGGAATATTTTTCAAATTGCATAATTTTATCTTGGCCTGTTTTTATGGAATTATTCAAAAGATTTGAATATTTTATTTTTAAGCCTAGGCCTAAAACTTCGCATATATAAGGACTTGCTTCCTTATTCAAAGACAAGCAAATTTTGAAGAAGAATACTTTCTTTCTGATTAGAAGTCTAAGCTTTTTATTTTTAATACACTATAAGTATTAGTTTAAATACTTGAGTTGTTATTTGGGTTGTTAATTGTGTATCATTCATATGCTTTTAAGCATTGAATGATTGAAGTATTTCAAACTTATTAATTTTGTCAAGTTCTTCACTGTAAGTGATTAAAGGGATTTGAGGATGCCCACATACCTAGGTGAGTGTTAGGTAGAAGTTTAGCTTGGGTAGTGATTAAGTGATTTGATCGTAAACTGATTGTTTACTAAGGGTCTATGAATTGATACTATTTAGTGAAATTATCACTGGCTTGGTAGCCCCCAGAGTAGGTGTTGTTGTACACTGAACTGAGTGAACAATCTCTTGTGTTTTTACTGCTTTTGATTTTACTGCACCTTACTTGCAAATAAATATTTATGTCATGACATCTCATTCAACATCATATATATGATACTATAATTTCATAAACCATACAAAGGAATTTCTCATTACAAGCCCAAAGTTTGCACCAACTAGCCCCAAAAAACAGGCACAAAGTTTGCACCAACCAGCCCCATAAAACAGTCCAAACTAATGATGTCCATTTTGCTGCAAAAAACCCAACCATGTTGTCCATTATGTAATACAACCTTATAAACCTGCATCACAAACGCAAAACACCCAAGTCAGTTCTCCCACCATATTACAAAATTGGCGACTCTGTTGGGGAAAATCTACTTAAAAGTGGGGTTATCTTAGAACTAGATCATATTTATTTGCTTTCATTGTTTGATTTGTTTGCTTTACATTTATGGGTCCTTGTTGGGGTTTTTGATCCTGTACCCGGATCGGGGAACATTATTAGGTAAGTAGCAATATATTGTGGGGATTGTACAGGGTATACCGATATGGTTGAAGAGATGGCTACGTTAGTGTGACACATTTGTTGGTACCGGTATACCTTGTGTTGAATCGAGGAGAATACGGGGCCGCTGAGTGGTGTAATGAAGCACTAACTGGCCTTAGAACCTTTAATTGAACAACTTGGCCATTAGGAAGTAATGAGATAGTCGGCTTTGGTGTAGAGCTGAAGACTGGTTGATACTCGATGCTACGCTCATTGAGATTGGACTTTCGGGATATTTCATTCGCCAATAAAGTAGCTTGCGCTGAAACAATGCCCGGTGAAGAAAGATCAATGATATTGAGATCCCCTAGAACCTGGTTACTTTCTAGGACAGGTTGAGTAAACTAAACTTCAAGAGGGTACTTACCTATAAAACTCCATGCAAGCCTAAACCTAAGGAGTTGATTGTTTTGTTTGTATATGTTTATTTGTACATAATAACTTGTTTGCTTTGTTCGTGTATGATTATTTGTACATAACATCATGACATCATACCATGGAATTTTCAATAACCATTTCAAGGATCTCGAGGCTCTGTGATGCATGGTTATGTTGAAACAGATGTCTATCAAGGGGCAATAGGATTTATTTTCCTATAACCAATTCCCTTCAAAGACTAAAGCATGATAACTTGAGACAAGGGCTATGACTCACTTGACTTGGTGAGCTTGATTCTGATAGAAGGACATTCAACGATACAAAGTTCTTCAAAGCTGTGATCAAAGTTCAACTTCTGAAATTTTTCTTATGTTTACCTCGCGAGATCCTTGAAAACATTGCATCCACATATCATGCATCATATCATGACAAGTTTTCCCCATACAGGTTTTCTCATCCGCTTGCTGTTTATCTAAGTAAAAATGGCTCTTGAACAAGTTGTCCAAGATCTTCAGACCCAAAATGACCAGCTTCAAGAATTTTTCCTGAATCTATCCAAGGGTAAAGAAGAAGTGAAAGCACTCCTCATTGAGAGAATCACCAAGAAGAATACCTAAGACGACATGGATATCCAGTTGAAGCAAGTGCAAGCAAAGATAGCTACAATGAGAATCTAGATGTTAGGACAGATGGCTCTTATCCAAAACTTAGCTCGGGGACAAGAAGAGCTGAGAACCCTCATCATTAAGCTTCATCAAGACGGGTGCAACCATGTGGAACAAACAGTTAGAATTGGGTATCGAGTCATTAATCAGCCTCCGGTAGGATAAGAAGTTGGTTTGGTTGAGAGAACACCTTTCAAAATGGCTACTACACCAAGAATCCAACAACGTCATCGCTAACCACGACAGGGTGGTCAACATAAGCAAGATACGCCCATAAGACAATTTACTGAGATCAACATGTCCTTGGCTCAAGCATTGCATCATATGTTGGAAGCCAAGCTGGTTACATTAAGAGAGCCTCCTCAAAAACCTAACACTTCTGCTCCCAACTACAAATACAATGAAAGGTGCGCATACCACTCCAACAGTCAGGGACACGACACTAATCACTGTTGGGCATCTAAGAACAAGATTCAAGACCTGATCAACAAAGGAGTGTTAGAATTTACACAAGATGGTCAATTGGAGTTTTTCTGTCAACCCTCAAAGACACACTATCTGAAGAGACAAAGTTTAGGCAGAGAAATTTTTGTTCATTCGAATTTTGAGTTGTAATTTCTTTGTTTGTTTAAACATTTTTCCTTATGTGAGACTTTGGTTGTTCTCATTAATGCATTGCATATCTTTGTCTTGAGTTAATCCATTCGTTTTCACTATATTGAAACTATACTTTTACTCCTTTTTGTATGATATTCAACTCTAGATTACAAGTTGTAAGCCTTTAGAGGGAGGATGACGAAACTAATACCATAATCTGATATAATATGCTTTTGGACATACTTTGCTGATGATGTAGAGACTTTATTTCAAATCCCAAAACAGTGGAGTTATATGGAAGATAATCCGTAGTCAACCCCTTTGCGCCAAAGAAGTAGGAGTTTTCTTTTCCGTACAAACTGAAACCTTTAATCATAACCTGGGGCAGGGTAGTTTCTTGGTTGATTCAAATGTGCATTCAGTCACAAGCTATCACTTCACAAATATATTTTTGAATTAAAAATATGGTGTTTGGTTCCCCATAAATAAGGCAGTCTTTAGAAAAGCCCACTAGGTCAAAACCTATGAAGGAGACTTAAGAAAAAAACTGGGGCGTCCCGCTGGATGTAATCTCAAAACAAGAATAGTCAGGCAAAAATTAGGGACAGTAGATCAAAAAAGAGGTCACTACAAATCCTCGACAATGTGAAAAATGTCACAAAAATGACTGCCTTCCCAAATAAACCTCCAGTATCCGAACCATCACCAAAATATCATTCCAGATTCTAGTAGGAGATAAACGCGTGATTGGCTGAGTTTAGGATTGGAGAACATTATGGAGAACAAGTTGGGTACAATTTGAGCCTTATCCTTTGTTTCTTAAACCGTGAACCAGACCATATTACAACCCTTTAAACGTCCTAATTGAAGCATATGTTAGTTCAAAAGCATGTTGTTACAAAAGGTATACTGACTCCTGTAAGGCTTACTGTAAACCATGAGTTGAATTCATATTATTACAAATTTATGTTTCTCTTTAAAAGTGCAGTTTTCAAATTTTTTTCTCAAGAAAGACATAAAATTTGCATTGTTTGAATACCACAGTTTGCATATGGCTAATTGTTTGACAACAGAGAAATTCACACGACGAATATCCAATGAACGAAAAATCTCTCAATAAACAGAATTACTTCATATGGAAATACGCTTCTAATGACAAATATCTCATAATCAAGGGGCACGACATGACCACTGTCCAACACATATGGGGCAGTCAAGTCGAGATACAAAGAATCTCTCAAAGAAATGTTGAATAACCAGGGGCAAGTCTCCATCCGAATCACTCGAGGGGAAATGGTACGTTAATCATTAGGCTTGCATAAAATCCACTATGAAGACTTCCGGTACCACCAAATTACTTGTCTACCCCAGTAGTATCAGATGGTGTCAGTATCATGTCTTCGGATCCTTCCATGACAGTTATTAGAAAATTCTGAGACTTGACCAAAAACCACTGGTAGCACCAAATTGCTTGTCTGTGCCAGTAGTATCAAATGGTGTCAGTATCATGTCTTTGGATCCTTCCATGACAGTTCTCAGAAAACACTGAGATTTGATCAAAAGATTCCCAGTACCACTAAATTGC
Source organism: Vicia faba (assembly GCA_948472305.1). Lineage (NCBI taxonomy): Eukaryota > Viridiplantae > Streptophyta > Magnoliopsida > Fabales > Fabaceae > Vicia > Vicia faba. Next base: position 781,060,517 of record OX451741.1, on the reverse strand, counting down.
TTGTTTGTGCCAGATGGTGTCAGCATCATGTCCTCGAATTCTCCCATGACAGTTCTTAGAAAAGATACATAGGAAGTTCAAGGCTATTATAAATTTGGTCAAAACATCAAACATCAAGTGCACCAGACAATGACAATTCTCTACACCATGGACATAGTCAAATATACTACGCATGAAAAGAGACCCACTAGGTTAACATACCTAGGAAAAATAAGGGAATCCCGACGAACCAAAAGGTTTGGGCAAAAATTAGGGATATATTCTAAACATTTTATACCCGTCAAGTCGAAAACCTGAAAAGGCAGCTTGGAAAAAAAGGGTATCTCGTTAGACTGAAAATCAGAAAAGACGGTCCAGGAAAAGTTAGGGATTAAAGTGTACGACTATGTCCCGTTATCTCATTGATTTATCTATCAATAAAATATTTGTCACTCTGACAGAATTCAAACTGTCTCTAATCCCCACAAGGCAAATTTCATGGATGTCCCTACAGAGTTACATCAATCAAATTATCCCCATAAATTTGAATTCATGAAATCCCCAACCAGAGTTTCAACCTTCGGAAAACTCTCTCCCAACTGATTTGGTCTTAAAAGAAGAAGTCTTATGGAGTTCCTTTCTAGAGAATACCTCCCCTGCAGATTGTCAAAAATTCTCTTCAACAAGGTTTATTTCCCTAACAAAACTACAAACTCCCTAGTTTAAGTTTGCCTCGCAGACTACTACAAATCAACAAACAAGTTCCCTTAACCTCGGGTTAAGTCATTACCATTCTCAACGAAGTTGTTACTATCACCAAAAGTTACCGCGAAATCTAGAATCCAACCAGATATTAGTTGACTGCTTTCTCTTCAAAAGCAAGTTACTATGAAGCCTGGATCCGACCAGATAATAGTTTAACCTTATTCCTATCCAAACAAGTTACTACGAAGCTTGGATCCGACCAAATAATAGTTCAACTTCATTCCTATACAAGCAAGTTACTACGAATCCTGGACCCGACCAGATGCTAGTTCAACTACATCCTATCCTCAATTTACTGTGAAACCTGGACCCGACCAGTTAATCTCAATTTTAAGTTACTAAAGCCTGGACCCGACCAGATGCAAGTTCAACTTCATCCTATCCTCAATTTATTGTGAAACATGGACCCGACCAGTTAATCTCAATTTTAAGTTACTAAAGCCCGGACCCGACCATATGGAAATTTAACTTCCTCAAATCATTGCTGAAACCTGGACCTGACAAGATAAAAGTTTGAGTTGCTAAAGCCTGGACCCGACCAGATACTAGTTAACCTCGAGTTCAAATTGCCGAAGCCTGGACCCGACCAGTTAACAGTTCAAATTGCTGAAGCCTGGACCCGACCAAATAACAGTTCCAGTTGCTGAAACGTGGACGCGACCAGATACCAGTTAACCTCAAGTTTAAATTGCTGAAGCCTGGACACGTCCAGTTAACAGTTCACATTGCTGAAGCCTGGACCCGACCATATAACAACTCCAGTTGCTAAAACCTGGACCCGACCAGATACCAGTTAACAGTTTAAATTGTTGAAACTTGGACCCGACCATATAACCGTTCGAGTTACTACGAAAACTGGACCCGGCCAGATAATAGTTTAACTTCTTCAAATCACTAACAAAACTCCTCTTCCCCAGTTAGAGTTTGCCACTATCCCCAACAAGTTGTTGTGAAGCCTAGAATTCGACCAGATAACAGCTAAACTTTCTTCCTCTCTAATTAAGAGATAGCTCCCCAATAAAGCAATGGACAACTAAAACTCCTGAGTTCTAGTTCCCAAGCAGAAATCAACACTCTCCATAGAGTTTTCTCAAGCCAAATTCAATATTCCTCAGCGGATTTCACCTTAACAAAACAGGAATTCCCAGCAAAAGCGTTCTAAGCAAAACTTGAAGATGCACATATTCTTCATCCTCAATAGCCGTCTAGTATTTAAACTTTCCAAGGCTCCCCAACACTTGTCAAGGATTTATTTTCAGACAAGGATACGTTGCAATAACATTTCATAGCATACATGACAAATTCATATAGCATAGTCTCATTTATTTTGAGAACATCATTACACCATGCATACATATGCATGCTACTAATTCTTTTCCTTGCATGAGAAGTTCAATTAACAATCAAAGACCTCTTCTGGTTAGATTTAATTCTTCCAGTTAAAGACAAGCAAATATCATCAACATTTCCCATATAGGTCAGAGATTAATTCTCGAAGCAAGCCGAGGCAACTATCTCTATGACCAACAAAAAAAGGGGTTCCAGCTTAATACATCAAACAAGACAAGATAACTATCTGTGGATAAACTGATTGTAGATTAATACCTGAAATAAGACAGGACAACTATCTACATGAGCAGATTGAAGATTAACTCCCGAAACAAGATGAGGAAACTATCTTTCTTTCTCTTTGGTTAGATAAAGATCAATTCCAGAAATAGGACAGGGAGACTAACTTTATCACCAATGGTATGAACTCCCAGAATAGGACGAGTTTACCAACAAACTAATTATAGATTAATATCTGAAACAAGACAGGACAACTATCTACATGAGTAGATTGAAGATTAACTCCCAAAACAGGATATGGAAACAATCTTTCTTTCTCTTTTGTTAGATAAAGATCAATTCCCAAAACAGGACGGGGCGATTATCTTTATCACCAATGGTATGAACTCCCAGAACAGGACGGGGTTACCAACAAAATAATTGTAGATTAATACCTGAAACAAGACAGGACAACTATCTACATGAGAAGATTGGGGATTAACTCCTGAAACAAGACAGGGAAACTATTTTTCCTTCTCTTGGTTAGATAAAGATCAATTCCCGAAATAGGAAGGGGCGATTATCTTTATCACCAATGGTATGAACTCCCGGAACATGACTGGTTTACCAACAAACTAATTGTAGATTAACACCTAAAACAAGACAGGACAACTATTTACATGAGCAGATTGAAGATTAACTCCCGAAATAGGTCGGGGAAACTATCTATCTTTCTCTTTGGTTAGATAAAGATCAATTCCTGAAACAGGATGTGGCGACTATCTTTATCACCAATGGTATGAACTCCTAGAACAGGACATGTTTACGAATAAAATTATTGTATATTAGTGCCTGACACAAGACACATAAACTATCTACATGAATATATTGTAGATTAACACCCGAAATAGGACAGAGAAACTATCTTTCTTTCTCTTTGGTTAGACAAAGATCAATTCCCGAAATAGGACATGGCGACTATCTTTATCACCAATCGTATGAACTCCCGGAACAGGACGGGTTTACCAACAAACTAATTATAGATTAATACCTAAAACAAGACAGGACAACTATCTACATGAGAAGATTAAAGATTAACTCATGAAGCAGGACGTGAAAGTATCTTTCTTTCTCTTTGGTTAGATATATATCAATTCCTGAAACATGACAGGGAGACTATCCTTATCACCAATGGTATGAACTCCCAGAACAAGACGGGTTTACCAACAAAATTATTGTAGAGTAATACCTGAAACAAGACAGGTCAACAATCTACATGAGAAAACTGAAGATTAACTCCCGAAACAGGATGGGGAAACTATCTTTCTTTCTCTTTGGTTAGATAAAGATCAATTCCCGAAACAGGACGGGGCGACTATCTTTATCACCAATGGTATGAACTTTAGGGTTAGGACGGGTTTACCAACAAACTAATTGTAGATTAATTCCTGAAACAACACCGGGCAACTATCTACATGAGAAAATTGATGATTAACTCTCGAAACAGGGTGGGGAAACTATCTTTCTCTCTCTTTGGTTAGATAAAGATCAATTCCCGAAACACGACATGGCGACTATCTTTATCACAAATGGTATGAACTCCTGGAACAGGACGGGTTTACCAACAAACTAATTATAGATTAATACCTGAAACAAGATAGGAAAACTATCTACATGAGTAGACTGAAGATTAACTCCCGAAACAGGATGGGGAAACTATCTTTCTTTCTCTTTGGTTAGATAGAGATCAATTCTTGAAATAGGACAGGGCGCCTATCTTTATCACCAATGGTATGAACTCCCGGAACAGGATGGGTTTACCAACAAAATAATTGTAGATTAATACCTGAAACAAGACAAGACAACTATCTACATGAGTAGATTGAAGATTAACTCACGAAACAGGATGGGGAAACAATCTTTCTTTCTCTTTGGTTAGATAAAGATCAATTCCCGAAACAGGACATGGCAACTATCTTTATCACCAAAGGTATGAACTCCTAGAATAAGATAGGTTTACCAACAAACTAATTGTAGATTAATACCTGAAACAAGAGAGGACAACTATCTACATGAGCTGATTTAAGATTAACTCCCGAAACAGGACGGGAAAACTATCTTTCTTTCTATATTGTTAGATAAAGATCAATTCTCGAAACAGGACGGGGCAAATATATTTATTACTAACGGTATGAACTCCCGAAACCGGATGGGTTTACCAACAAACTAATTGTAGATTAATACCTGAAACAAGACAAGACAACTATCTACATGAGCAGATTGAAGATTAACTCCCGAAACAGGACGGGGAAACTATCTTTCTTTCTCTTTGGTTAGATAAAGATCAATTCTCGATAAAGGACATGGCGACTATCTTTATCACAATTGGTATGAAATCATGGAACAAGACGGGTTTACAAACAAACTAATTGTAGATTAATACCTGAAACAAGATAGGACAACTATCTACATGAACAGATTTAAGATTAACTCCCGAAACAAGACGAGGAAACTATCTTTCTTTCTCTTTGGTTAGATAAAGATCAATTCCCAAAACAGGACGGGGAGACTATCTTTATCACCAATGGTATGAACTCCCAGAACAGGACGGGTTTACCAACAAACTAATTATAGATTAATACCTGAAACAAGACAGGATAAGTATCTACATGAGTAGACTGAAGATTAACTCCCAAAACAAGACGGGGAAACTATCTTTCTTTCTCTTTGGTTAGATAGAGATCAATTCCCAAAACAGGACATGGCGACTATCTTTATCACCAATGGTATGAACTCCCGGAACAAGATAGTTTTACCAACAAACTAATTATAGATTAATACCTGAAACAAGACAGGACAACTATCTACATGAGCAGATTAAAGATTAACTCCTGAAACATGACGAGAAACTATCTTTCTTTCTCTTTGGTTAGATAAAGATCAATTCCCGAAACAGGACGCGGCAACTATCTTTATCACCAATGGTATGAAGTCCCAAAACATGACAGATTTACCAACAAATTGATTGTAGATCAATTCCCAAAACAAGACAGGGCGACTATCTATATGACAAACACTTCCTTCAAGACCTGTGCTGGTTCAGTTTAAATCGACCAATGATTTATCCTGATTCCATTTTGATAGACACTTTCTATGGTTAAGCTAATCGACCCTAAGATTTTCTGATTCTTATCCAATCGAAGACAAATACGGACATCTGATGTTTCAGTATATATCGACCAAAGATTTATTCTGATATTTCTTCTAATCCCTATCAACAATCACTTTGGAAGGCATCTATATGCCCATCTCCGATGACTCTCTATCAATTTTGGATGGCATCTATAAGCCTATCTCTGACAATATTCCCTTATTCTCAAAATGGCATCTTTTAGCCCATTCCCGACACAATCAACTAACACATCAGCGAGTGCAAATTTCTGGGTACTCTAGTGTTCAATCATTTTTCACCTTCAAGTCATGAATGGCGGACCCGCCAATCTAACTCTCCAGGCTTAATAAGATTGAACAGAGGCAGCTGTTGTACACCAAAATTTTCCGTCTCATTTCTCAATAAATTTCTCACAAGATTCTTAATTGCTCAAAATTGCACAAGGACTGATAAGCTCAAGACACTTCCTTAACACTAATGACTCAAATTAGGGTTTGAATTTGCACAAAGATAAATGGACTTTTAATGCCTCATTACTTTCATGGATCATTTTGGACCTTCAAGAATGCTCAAGTCAAATTTCAAGTCTTACAGTTCAAGTTTGCTTAGTCAATTGATTAGATGACCTAAAATCAGCTGTATTGGGTAAAAAGTCAAATGTGGCCAACTTAAAGTCAAACTTCATGATTGTTGACCCATATAAATATTTTGAACTTATATGAACCATTTGGTCAAATTTGGACTACAATTCCTAAAGAAATTTTACCAGATCACCAAAGGGGCAAAATGGTCAAAATTAGGGTTTTGACTGAGAAGGCTTGATTTTTGACTTTTAACCAAATACATGACTTATTGGCTTAAGACATGATATCAAAGATTCAAATGTGTCATATTTATCTAATTTCATGGGTAAAAACATTTCTCAAGATCAATTGATTGATAATTGAAATTTGGTCAACTGATAAAAAAGTCAATTGTACACTAAAAAGTCAAACTTTGACTTTTTGATCAAAATCAAGTTTCAAAAATAATATTTCATCAAGACATGTCAAAGTATGAAGATTATTCATCAAGAAATCAAAAGTCAATATTACTTTGAAAAAAGTTAAAGTTCTAAACACTTAGAAATTTTTCCAAGTGTTAAGGAAAATATGATAATTTCATAACTTCGTGCCAAATTTTTACCATGATGCAAGATGATTCAAGAAAAATTTCCAACATGAAATTTGTAGATATCAATGAGATATAAAACATTGTAGGGCATACTTTTTTATATAAATTCTTGGATCTCAAGTTATAAATCCATGAAGACATGTCCATGAAACTAAAACACTTAGTAAAATTCTGAGCATTTTGAGTCAAATTTTGATAGAACTTTTGGGCCAAGTTTCACATAGTTACAATGGGGGTTTGCAAAAGTGATTCAAAGAGGGATTGTAGAGCATTTTACAATATTTCTAAAATGTCTAAGAACTCCTTCAGATCATGCTGGAGAAGGGAGAATCGAAGATCGGAAGTTGAACATTCATTCTTAAATTATAAGTCATTTTCATGATGAACATCTGATCCAATTCCAAGCAATGTTGCATAATCCCACTTTTAAGGCCCTATAACTTATGTACCTATGCTTAATTAGAAGATTACACAAGATTTTGAGCTATTAACCACTTGACTTAAGCTTTGTCCAATACACCTTGCTGTTTAAGGAAGAAAGTTTCCACTTCCATTTTGGAAAAGTGACTTTAATTACAAAGTCAACTCTCCTTGAGCTTTGTGTTTATTGTTTCGGCAAAAGCATCCCCTACAAACTCAGAGCATGCATGTTTAAAGATACTAGCCACCCTACCTTGCCTTGAAACCATGTTTGTCTAAGCTTGCTTAAAAAACAAGTCAAAAATCATAACATGAGATTTGTACTTCTGACTTCTCCAAACTTCCAAACCCTTTGTCTATAAATTAAACCTTCATTTGCAAGATAAGGGAGGATTGGATAAGCCCTGAAACTCACTAAAACTCCCTAGAACCAGAAATTGCAACACAAGTACAAAAACTTGTTATTTCTGATTTTTGAATCCAATCTCCAAATCCTCTAGTGCGTTTCTTGGCAAAACCATCCAAGAAGCTTATAATACACATATAGAAGCTATACCAACCTCTGTTTTCAAACTATAACACCATCTTCACCAATCACCATTTTCATAAACAAAGCATTACATCTCGACTTCTCCAGAACATTCCAGCCATCCATAGCTCAAGCTAAGGGCTGCATTAGCTTCCTGGGAACATGAGGAAGCTAACCAGATCATTATAGCAACTTGAATCAAGCTCTAATTCAAAACATGATCTCCAGCTTCAAGGTGAGTTTTTTTTAATTTTCATCTCATTATTTAGGCATTGTTAGGCTTGCATTTTCAAAGACAAAACATAGATAGCATTGCCCTGAAACTGTACATATCCATATATTTTATTTATATGGCCTGAGTAGAGAGAATTTTGGATCAGAAATTCCTGGTAAAATTAGGGTTCAGATTAGGGCTAGCAAAATTCATGCTTGTTTTTCATTTATAGTTATAATGCTTTAAAGTTCTGGAACCATGATGAATTTTTCCATAACTTTCATGTTTACATTTTTCATTTCGGTTGAGAAATGAATGAGTTGCAAATGCTTTGGCTGGCGCGAGGAAGAAGATGAAGTTCATCATCAGAACTGATTTTGTAATATATATTTGTGGTTTTGCTTATAATTCCGGATGTATAGCCACCCCAGTGGTAGAGAGTGCGCGCGTAAGGCATTACTGTTAAGGGTACTGGATTCTAGCCACAAGAGCACCTTTTTGTTTTTATTTCTTAAAATTTTACCCCATTTACTTGTTAAAAGCACGCCTGGGCTAGAACTTCTAGGATTTCTCATTTTTGCTTCCAGCATCACCCCTCTATTTACTTTTTAACAGCACACATGGACACAAAACTTCTGGGATTTCTCATTTTTGTACTTCCAGTATCACCCCCTCTATTTACTGGTTAACAACACGCATGGACAAAGAACTTCTAGGCTTTCTCATTTTTCTTCCAGCATCCCCCCCCCCCCCCATTTACTTGTTAGCAGCGCGCTTGGACACAACTTCTGGGCTTTCTCATTTTGCTTCCAGCAACATCCCCCCATCCATTATTTTAATCACGCTTCCAGAATAGCCTTCTTCTTATTTTCTTTCTGATTCTGATCACAAAAATACATTTGGGCGTAAATCAAACAGAAATCAGTTTTACTCATAAACATCCTTTCCACTTTCTAAAACCCCCTCTGACTTTTATTTTTTATTTTTATTTTCTTTCCTTTATTATTTTCAGTATCATTATTATTATTTTTATTAATCAGAAACACAAAAAATATATTATATTAAATATTTAGATTATTTAGTTTATTTTTATTTAACTTCTTAAAATAAAAAGACCAAAATCCTTTTCCTATTTAACTTCTTTTCTTTAACATTCTTCTATAAAACCCTAAAAACTTGCTTTCATCAAATAAATTTAGTTTCTTTTTTATTAACTTAAACTTAATTTTTAATTTTAATTATTTTCTTTTAGTTAATTAGGTCAAAAACCCCTTTTCTTAAATAAAATCCAAAGCAAGTTCCATTTCTTTTCCATTTTAATTTTTATACATTATATTCATTCCATTTCTTGTACATTATATACGTTTCAATTCTTGTACATTATTCAAGTTCAATATGGTTGTAATAGATAATTAGGTTTAATTTCTTACAATCCCCATTTGTAAATTTGTACACCCCATCCCCAAATGATGTAATACGTAGGATATTTACTTCCCGCAATTTAGCGCTTTCATATAATGATAGTAATTAGGGTTTGTATGGAAAGATAAAACCAATACTTAGAAAACCCTAATCCAAGATTAAACAAAGCATGAAATACAAAACACTTGCACACTTTACACCTCTAGGGTTAACTCCACTTTGTTGCCTTAAACAAACAGTCATGATATGAATGTGATACATCTTAGCAAAAACAAATAAAAAATATAAGATCATGGTCCCTTGATGACGCTAAGAATGTTGCCTTACGAATGATCTTAGTCCCTTAATAGAAATGCTAAGATATCTCACAACATTACTGTTCGTGACTACATGATGACTCACACCCGTCCCATTACATCCAAAGATAGGGTTACTTGCCAATCAATGGTGAGATAACAATATTAAAGGAAGGGAGAAATGAATAAAAGATTTTCGAATAGGTAGAACGTTCTTAGGTTCTTGCTAACAATCCAACTTCAAAAACAAACATATTTTCAAACACACTAAACACTTTCAAAAAATATGAAATATATTAAAAAGTCTAACACTTTGTATGCATTCTTATAGAGACGAGAATCATTACAAAGTTTTCCTAAACGAAGGCGCTTTTTAAAAAATACTTTCAAAACCCACCATAACACATTTCAAACAAAGTAATTTCAAAAGTGATATAGCAAGCAACTAAGAGGCCGTAGATAACTACGAATGAAAAGGGTTCTAACACCTTCCCTTTTCAAAACCGACCTCACAAACTCAAGAAAATATCTCAAAGGTATTTCCTGTTCTTTTCACCCTTTCCTTTATTGGATAAAAGAAAAGTCGGTGGTGACTCTTGCTATCTGCAACAATTGCGATCAAATGTAAAACACCCAAGTTAGGTCTCCCACCGTATTACACCTTTCTCTATATGGGGTATTGATATGATCAGGATGATTGAACCCGAGGTGTCAAATGGATATCGTTTCATCTTAGTGGAAATTGACTACTTCACCAAATGGGTAGAAGCGGATTCTTATGCTAATGTGACCAGGCAGGTGGTGGTGCGGATTATTAAGATCAACCTTATTTATCGGTATAGGGTGCCAAGTAGGATTATCATTGACAACGGTTATTTGAATAACAAAATGATGGCAGAACTTTGTGAAAAATTCAATATCCTCCATCATAACTCGTCTCCTTACATGCCAAAGATGAATGGGGTTGTTGAGGCTGCTAATAAAACATTAAGAAAATTATCCAAAATATGGTTGTTACCTATAAGGATTGGTATGAGATGCTTCCTTTTGAATTACATGGGTATCACTCTTCTGTCTACACTTCAACAAGGGAAACCCCGTTCTCTCTTATGTATGGTATGGAAGCAGTGCTCCCCGTCGAGGTCATGATTCCCTCTTTATGTGTTATTATGGAAACCAAACTGTCAGAGGCTGAATGGATCCATAACAGGTTTGACCAGTTGAATTTGATTGAAGAAAAGAGAATGAAGGCCTTGTGTCATGGTCAGTTATATCATAAAATAATGAAGAAATCTTTTGATAAGAAGGTCAAACCTCGTGAGTTCAAATAGGGAGATCTCATGCTCAGAAAGATCACGTCTCTTAATGCTGATTCTAGGGGCAAGTGGATCCCCAATTATGAAGGCCCATATATTATCAATAAAGAATTCTCTAGAGGTGCGTTGATTCTTGAAACTATGGATGGGGAGGAGTTCCCATGTTCCGTGGATGCTGATGCAGTTAAGAAATACTTCGCTTAAAGAAATAAAAGAACAACTCGCAAAGTTGAAAACCCGAAAGGGAGGCTTAGGAAAAATGAGCATCTCGGTAGGATGAAAACCCGAAAGGGCGGTCTAGGAAAAAGTTAGAGACAGAAGCAGAATAAATCTTCCTTATAGGTTGAAAACCCGCAAGTGAAACTAGGGAAAAGTTAGGTATTTCTTGGAAAGTAACTACATCAGACAAGACTTGATCATTGAAGCAACAATTTTCTCGGATTCTAATCGTTTTTCAATTGAGTCCTATACCCGGCAATTCAAAGTTGTTAGGGAGAATAGGTGCCATTCTACTTCAATGTACCTTTTTCATGTATTTACCATTTTTCAAACTTTGTAATCAACTATGGAGTCATGCCATTCGTGGACTACCATTCTATTAATAAAGTTTGAGCCTTTATCCAATTCTTTGCATTTATAATTTTATTTTGTTTACAAAAATTTCATTTATTATTGATAGTAATTTAAAAAAAAACTTAAATAAATTAATGGTAAAACATGTTTTTTTTTTAAGAATTTGCAAAATTTTTACTTCAATTTTGTGAATAAAGGGAACAAAAGTAGTGGTCCCAAGGATGGACGAGTTCCGAAGTGCTGAAAGTATTCTCCAGGAAGTATTCTCTGGTTACTCTTTTTGACATGCACATAGTTTCCCTACAGTTGTTCTTTGGATAGTTGGATTCCCTCTAATTTATTTATGAGGAAATTGGATTGGTAATCCCATATTCCCCAGTTAAGTCTTGATTCAAACTTCTCCAGCTGAGTGTGATTCCTCTTCCCCAGCAAGGTTGTGATCAAGAAGAGATTGTAAAGTTGTGTGACATTTGCTTAGTTGTTGGATTCTTTCTCCCTTTGTGTTGAGAGTTTCTGTATAATCTTTTACAGAGTATTACTCTCTCCAGTTATGACATTGTTGTCATTGTGTGCTCCCCAAGTATCCATACAAGAGCAGTATACCTTCTAAGAAAAGTTGAGACAGTTATCAACTTTTGGGTTTTCTCTCATCATGCGTTGAGTTTGATTTAAAATCCCCATAAGCTGACTTCTTGTTATGATGTTAACTTATTAACTTCCCAATATGAACAGAGAGTGATGTTTCCCTCTAAGGTTGTGTAGCGGTAGAAATGTTTTAGACTAAGCGATGGGAGTGACTAGACTTGTACAAATCAAAATAAATTCGCTACCATACTTTATTATTTCCAAAGGAATGGGAAAAGAGCGAATAACCCAAAAAGAGTGGGAAAGATTCAAGGTAAGGGGGTTGGTTATGAAAAGGGAAGGTATTAGCACCCTAAACATATACGGTACTCCGCAAGAACCTCTTTGTAAAAATTTGTATATTTTGGCTATAAAAATGTTGTATGTAAAAAAAATAGCTGGTGGAGGTGAGAAAATAAATATATTTTTTATGATTTTTGCACCCTCTGCGGTTGTGAATCTTTAGTGCCTACATACCACCTTCCGTGCAATAGGGGATCAGGGTACACGTAGTTCCTCTTTAAATTTTTTAAAACACAAGTGTGTTGGTTAATCTTATGAGATAAGGCATCATCGTCATTGTCCGTGTGGAAAACATACCTACTACCCACAATCATGAGAAAGAATAATTTGCATCCTCTCAAAGTGGAGGATATGACTTGGATTTTAAAATCAACAATGCCTCACTCAAAACCCAAGTGGAAAATATCTCTCTTCACCATATATTGTAGAAGTATAGTTATTTGCATCACAACAAGGATTGACAAGAGTCTAATCTTTTGAGAAAGGTTTTAAAATAAGAAAGCCAAAGTGGCAAAAATGATTTGAAATGAGATTGATTGACTTTTAGTCTTCTCGGAAAAAAATGATGTCAAAATATTATTAAGTTGATTGAAGTTTATTCATGAAATTGTTTTTAAAAATGCATGGACCTAAGTCCAAGTTTATTATGAAAGTGGTTCAATTTTCAAAACAAGAGGAGTTTTCAAAAGGAAGAAGAAGATTTTTGAAATTAAAGAAGATGGGAGGAGAAGAAGAGACTATCCTAAAGCATAATGTAAAAGATAGGGATAGGAACAACCTAACCAATAAGAAGCCAACACTTGACATTATGAGTCAAGATATAATTCCCATTATTTGGATTGAAACCAAGCAAGCAAAGATACTAGACCTCTTGATAGAACCAAACTTCAAGTGTATTAAGTCTTCACAAAAATTGGGCAGAGTAACGGCTGTATACGGGTGATTCTAGATTACAAACAAAGAGTGTAATCACAATAAGCCTCACACAAAACAAACAAACAACTCAATGTCTTGAGCTAAACCTCAAGAGCTCCAGACAAAATAATCAGATAAGGTCACAAGGTCTCCAATCATAGGCCAAGGTTTTTAATCCTAAGTCCAAGATGTCCAATGCTCCATAATGCCAAGGATAGTAACCAAATAGTCCAAGTATCATTAAGTATTTTATGGTTAATATTGATTATTAAGTATCTTAAGAAAAGAAAAGAAAAGCTCAAGTGAGAAAAATAAAAATGACAAGAAAGTAAATGCTCAAATGAGCAAAGATGAAAATGACATGAAATGTAAATGCTAAAAGAAAATAGTGCATAAAAATGAAAGGGGCATATAATAAAAATACATGATAAATATAATTATTAATGATTAGTGATTAGTTGGATGATCATCTTGAAACTTGCATTTGGAACTCATTAGAGGATTGGTAGAACAAAATCCTCCACACAACAAGTTGCATTTGCTTTTTGTCAAATATATCTTCCATTTGGAATCCTTATAAGTACCATTTAATGATCAACGATGTTTAAGTGATCCGCTTTGGCCAAAAGTGTTGAAGATCCATTAGAGGATTGGTAGAACCAAAGCCTCCACACAATGAATCTCAAGGTTATTGGATCAAAGAGATCAAATTAACATACTTGGGCTTGCAAACATAATTTTGGGCCACGAATGATCATTTATTCGAATCAGGACAAAATTTAGCACTATGTTAAGCAATCGTAAGTGGACTTATATATAAGTCACACCTATTTTGAGGCTGGTTAATAGCAATCTATGCAACATTTATTTTGAGACATGATATAAAGGTCATGCTCCAATAACACTTAGTGCAAAAAGAAACGGATGAGATGAAGAGGGGTGGGAGATAATATACAAACCACTTTTGAATTAAATTTAATCAAACTATTATTAAAATCATTCATCCATTTTTGTGGAGTTAGACTCAACACCATGGATCCAATGATGTTAATAAAGTTCATGGAAAAAAATTTAACCCAAGATCAGCGAGAAAATAGTCACAAAATAATATTGCATTTTAATATATACAAAAAAGGTTTTAAAAAATGTTTTAAAATATAAATAAAAGAGAAAAATATCAACTATGTTTAAATTAATCAAGAAATAAAAAGTAAGACCATAGAAAAATCAGAAAAGGACTCAAATGATTTTATAAATTTTTTTGGTAATTTTTTAAAGTCAGAAACTATTTTTTAAAATTAAAAGAAACGAGTATAATAAACCAAAAATGATAAAAAAAACAAAGTCAGAAAAAAAAAAGGTCACCAATATTTGTCACAATATCATTGGATCATTCCATAATCTTTTCAGAATTTAAAAATGCAATAAAGTATTTTTAAACATTTAAAACAATTTAAATAAAGTGAAAATTTATAAAGAATACCAAAACACTAAATTAAATTATGAAAAAAATAATAACAGAAAGAGAATAATCAAAAATATTTTTCATAATTTTTTCAGATTTTTTGGACTTAAAATGAATTTTCTATGATTTTTGAAGTTTAAAACAATTAAATATAAAAATTAAAAAAGAAAATAAAAGACAAAAATATGTGGACCATTGGATAAGAGTCAAAACGCGTTAGTAATCAAATCCAAGGGATCTGATGCACTGTGCATATCATGGTCATTAGTGAATAAAGCACTGAATCAAACGTAAATCAGAAATTCAAAAAAAATCCAAATGGCGATGTTTCATTGGTTGAAGGATTACACTTTGGTCATCTTCAACCTCCAGCCAATCCCAAAACCAGGTTGCTCAATCTATAAAATTAGAGCACGAGACTTATGCCATTCGTTTCGTCTCTTCAAGACGAAGACAACCACACCCTCGCGACAAACTTATATAAATTATAGCTCAAACAATTTAGAAGGAAAGTTTTGAAAAGGGATTTGAAATTTCATGGTCAAAATGTGTTTCCAGTAAAAAGCAAGTGTTGCGACTAGAACCAGGGCAATGAGAGCATCACAATGATATCAATGTTTTGAAGAATTAATGAAGGAATCTACCTATTGAAGTTGAGTTGCAGAGATCTGAAACTGGACTTCTATGGAGCGATATAGGGCACGATTCTTGAACGTAATTATATGATTAGCTTCAGGGAAGATCAAGGAAGGTGAATTGATGGAAAAATTGGATTGAAAAAGGCTTGAGAATAGATTTCAAAGTTGATGAATTTTGAGTTATGGAACAATTTTGGCAGCGTGATTCTGGCTATCCAAGCTTCAGGAAATGAATGGGGAATAACCCTCTATTTATAGGGAATCAAAAGGAATGTCCAAGCGTTTGAAATGATGAAGTTTGGAGGAAAATCGTGTGAAGTTGCAAACAAGAAAAGTGTGACTTCTAATTTGATCAAAACTCATCCAAAACGCGCGTTTTTTTGTGCTAATCAATTCTGGAACTTCATTAAACATGTTTAGAGGAAAAAACGCGTGGAAAAAATGTGATTAGAATCCAAAACAAAGATTTCAAAAACTGACTTGTGATGAAACTTCAGTTCCAAGTTACCAACTTCAAAATCATCGCATTCTCAGCTCAAGGGGTCTTAGGGCATGATTCTTAATGCTTTAGAAAAATTAGTTTACAAGCTTTGCAATTGAAAAAGAATGGAATCAAATGGATGCTTAATCTGAAAGTTGTGTTGAGTCAAAGTTGGAGAATAAGGGTTGACTTTCCATACTTAGAAATATTTCAAATTTTTCTTTAAAAGTGACCTATAATGTCTTGCATCCAAACATGGCCTTCCACTTGGTTTTTGCTTTTGACCAAAAAATATGGCATGAAATAGACCTCTTGAATGACATTTTGAAAATTTAACCATTCAAAATATCCAAAAATTGCGAGAGTTATGAATTGTTAAAGTTGGCAAAAAATCCTGAAATGACCTATAATCTTTTGTATCCTTAAGGTAACTTCCATCCATTTTCGCACTTTGCACATAAAAGAAGGCATAAAGTTCACATCCTCAAGATCATTGTGGAAAAAGAATGGGATCAAGGTGATAAAAATTGACCAAGTTATGATCATTTGAAGTCACACATGGAAAATTGGGGATTCATCTGGAGGACTTGTAATCTTTCTTCTTCATCAAGTTTCTTCCACATGAAAACTCCTTGGAACTTTTGAAGAGATTTGTTGGTAACCCTTTGAAGAGAATGATGCCTTTGTAATCACTCCAAAATACCAAAATATGAGAAATATATGCTTCTTTGAAGTTCAAAATCCTAACTCCTAGATCAAGAAAAATGCCTTGAGGAACCTTGACAATTTTTCAACAAACTTCTTGTACCAACACAAATGCTTTGTAAATATAAGTTGTTGAGGATGATAATGAGAACTCATAGCAACCACAACCACTTCCATATCTTGACAATTTAGAGAAATATGCATTTGTGACCAATGGGAACAAAGCCTTATCCAAGCATGACAACTTCTCCAATCAATCCCTTGTGCTTTTGAACCAAATTTGATAATCTTGAAATATGGTGAACCAAAATAACGTTGACATGCCATTTCCTCCAAAAAAATTCCAATGGCATGGTTTTAACTTCTCAAGCTTTATTGACTACGACATGGAAATAAACTCATGAACCCATGGAGTAACTTGTTGAATCTTATTGCCTTTACCTACATGAGTAACAAGCAAGACAAAACAACATTGCATTTTATTAATTAAGAGAAGAAATAAAGACAAAAATATTCATGATCACAAAAGAACACAAGTCAAGGTGCTTGGTGATTCCTCAAAGAGCAAATCTAAATATATGGAGGGGAACCCATAATCCTAATGTGATCTTGTTGTGATGGAATCAACACGGTATGATGAAGGGATCTTAGGGGAAAAAATTGGGGTACAACAGCTGCCCTTATTTAAGTTTCTTCTATCTGGATATATGAAGGTTAAAAATCTTTGTGTCGATGTGATCAAAGATACTTAAATATAAAACAAACCCTATTTTTGGCCCTAAGATGCCATGCAATACTTATGAGCATGAATGCATATGAACAAGATCAAAGAGACGCAAAACACCATTGGGGGTGAAACAAAAATAAATAAAAAAGAGAGTAACCCAACCAGGAAAATAAATCAACGGTGGATCAAAAAGAACTGAATCAGAGAGGATAGTAAAATGGTCAAAGGATACACCAACTTCCACTAAAGGCGAAGCTACCAACGTTTACTGAAGGCAGAGAGAAAGAATCATCGGTGTTCACTGCCGATGATATACCAACTTTCACTGAATGTTGGAAGAGAATACATCAGAGCACCGTCGTTCACTGACGATGAACTAACAACATTCACTGAGGGTAGCAAAAAGATAACAAACACCAAATTTCACTGATGGTGATCTACCAACTTTCACTGAAGGTAGAAAGAGAATATATCATAGCATCGCCGTTCACTGACGATGAACTACCAACGTTCACTGAAGGTAGCAAAAAGATAACAAAAACCAACTTTCACTGATGGTGATCTACCAACTTTCACAGAAGGTAGAGAGAAAATATATCATAGCACCGCCATTCACTGACGATGAACTACCAACGTTCACTGAGGGTAGCAAAAGGATAACAATCATCGAGGTTCACTGCCGATCACCTACCAACTTTCACTGAAGGTAGGAAGAGAATATATCATAGAATCACCGTTCACCGAAGATGAACTACCAACATTCACTGAGGGTAGCAAAATGATAATAAACACCAACTTTCACTGATGGTGATCTACCAACTTTCACTGAAGGTAGAAAGAAAATATATCATAGCACTGTCGTTCACTAACGATGAACTACCAACGTTCACTGAAGGTAGCAAAAAGATAATAATCACCAACTTTCATTGAAGGTGACCTACCAACTTTCACTGAAGGTAGAGAGAAAATATATCATAGCACCGTCGTTCACTGACGATAAACTACCAGCATTCACTGATGGTAGAAAAAAGATAACAATCACCAACTTTCACTGAAGGTGACCTACCAACTTTCACTGAAGGTAGAGAGAAAATATATCATAGCACCGTCGTTCACTGACGATGAACTACCAACATTCACTGAAGGTAGCAAAAAGATAACAAGTTTCCCTAAAATTCCGACATTTCTCCTAGAACGGGTCTCAACTTCTTCTTTAACCGAGGCACTTTGCCTGGAAAGGGTAAGATGTCTCAAATAAAGAGAATTCCACTTGAAAAGATTTCACAACAAACTGTCTCTGCGAATTTGAAAGTCTTGCCATCCACTGGCGTAAATTGACGATGGACTACAAACTATCCACTCATAGAGGAGATAGCAAAAAAAAGTTACGTCGACTTTTACAGGGAAACACAAGTTGCTCAAATAAAGAGATCTGCTACTTGTTGTCATGGAGGGTTGTAAAAAGAAATAACTTTTTGGAGAGAGAAATATGGCTTCCTGGGGAATGAAATATGACTTCCTGGGGAAATGCCACGATATTCCTGTTGAGGAGATAAAGTCTTCTCGTGCAAAATATATGCACAAACCAAAACTCGAAGCTTTCTGAAATCCAAAGTAAATAATATTATTGTGAAATAAAGATTCAAATCAGAAATAAACTGGAATGAAACAGTCAACCAAAATACATCCTTTGAGAAATAAACTCAAGAGGGAAAACCAAATCCATCCAAACAAGGAGCTGTACAGGAAGACTAAAGCAAAAATCTTCCACGAGGGATAACTCAGTAGGGAAATTGAAAGAATATACGCTTTCTACTTAAGGACAACACTCTATTGAAGATAGGACAACATAACTCTGCAAAACAGGGTGATATGTCAACAAAAATATTAACAAATGTTAATGAATAATGATTTGCCAATTTTAGCTACGCATGATGTATGTATGAATACATGAGTGTTATCGTGCATATGCTGACAAAACAGATATACAACACTGGGAGTAACCAGGAAAAACCACATTGGGCACAAACAATACTCTACTAAATCACATCAAAGATGATCATTCCAAAAAAAAGTAAATGCCAACTGAGGAAACAAAACCTACTGCCTGCTTTAGCTTTACTAGGGATAAACATAATCCGGAAGTAAACAAAATAAAGTGACAGAATAGTACAGATATAGGGATAGAACATCCTTCTCCAGGCTTCACCGGGGAAACAAATGTTTTCAAAAGTAACACTTCTATTGGGGATTGCAAAAAACAATCTCAAGTAAAGTAGATGGACACCAAATCATCAAAACATTCACTGGGAAATTCAGGCCAACTTCATTGGTGAGGTTAACACCACATCCTCAAAGGGAAAACCACAATACATTCATCACTAGAGAAAACGGGGACCTGCGTTCTTCAATAGTGATTATGGTACCAACTTCTCTGGAAAAAGAACTTCCATTAGACCGAACGAAAACTTCACTGGAGAAAGCTCGGATTGAAACTTCACATCATGAAAACTCAGAAAAGAGGAGAAATGAATCCAAACTTGACCGAGGATACCGGAGTCACGAACCCAATACGGAAAATCATCCTGAGTAAACCTTCTCGAGGGGAACAAAAAATTCTTAAAACAACTAGAGTTTATCCATTCCTGGGATCACCATTTTTTTTTGTTTTTTTTCTCGCATCACAAATTCTAAAGTAAAAACAAATTGTAAATTCTATTCGAATAATCGATTTTTTTATTTAATCTTTTTGCTTTGAAAGTTATTATCAATAATAAATGGAGTCTTTGCAAGCTAAATAAAATAAGAAACACAAAGAATTGGGTAACAGATCAAAATTTATTAATAGAATGGTATTCTGCGAATTGCAAGACTCCATAGATGATTACAAAGTTCAGAAAATGGTAATATATACTGGAAGTTGCTTCTCAGTGATCATTGTCTCTCAATGTATCTTTTCCAGTATATATTACCACTATGGAGTCAAAAGTTTTCAGTATATACAAAAGTTTTCTTCATTCTTTTCTGATATAATTGTCCATGACACAAAGCTGTCATCCTCTTCTCTTCGATCAGATTCAATTGGTCAAATCAATTTTGGACCCATTCATCCTCTATCAACTTGGTTTCCATTATCATACGCAAAGAGGGAATGTCAACCTCGACTGGGGTACAACTTCCATTCCATACACCAAGGAGAATGGGGTTGCTCCCGTTGAAGTGCGAACATATGTTCGATATCCATTCAAAGCAAAAGGGAGCATTTCATGCCAATCCTTATAAGTAACGACCATTTTCTGGATAATCTTCTTGATATTCTTATTAGCAGCTTCAACAGCCCCATTCATCTTTAGCCTGTACAGAGAGGAATTATGATGGACAATCTTGAATTCTTCACATAGTTCTGTCATCATTTTATTATTCAGATTTGAGCCATTATCGGTGATAATTCTGCTCGGCACACCATACCGACATATAAGATTATTCTTGATAAATCGCACAACCACCTGCTTAGTGACATTAGCATATGAAGCAGCCTCCACCAACTTGGTGAAGTAATCAATTGCTACCAAGATGAAATGGTGTCCATACGAAGCTTTGGGTTCTATCATCCCAATCATGCCAATACCCCACATGGAGAAAGGCCACGGGGAGGAAATCACATTGAGAAGTGTCAGAGGCACATGGACCTTATCTGCATAAATCTGGCATTTATGACACTTCTTTGCAAATTTGTTACAATCATATTCTATTGTCAGCCAATAGTAACCCGCCCTTAGCATCTTTTTAGCCATCAAATGTCCATTGGCATGAGTGCCAAATGAACCTTCATGAACCTCATGCATCAACATGCCTGCTTCGTGTCTATCCACTTATCTGAGCAAGAGCATGTCATAATTTATTTTATACAACACATTTTCACTGAGGAAGAAACTGTCAGCCAATCTTCTAAATGTCTTTCTATCCTTCTTCGATGCACCGATCGGGTATTCCTGAGTCTGAAGAAAATGCTTGATGTCATAATACCATGGTTTTTCATCTTCTACCTCTTCTGTTGTAAACACATGAGTGAGCCTATCCAGTAGCCGAACAATAATTCGAGGTATATCATTCCAAGTATTTACTTGATACATAGAATCCAGAGTTTCCAGAGCATCCGCCATTTGATTTTCATCTCTTGGAATATGATGGAATTCAACTTTTTTAAAGAAGGGTAACAACCTTCTAGCATAATCTTTGTAAGGGATCAAGTCGGGGTGACGAGTATCCCATTCTCCTTTAATCTGGTTTATTGCCAAAGCTGAATCATCATACACATATAGAATTTTAATTATGAGATCAATAGCTTCTTTGAGATCCATGATGCAAGCCTCATATTCATCCATATTATTAGTACAATCAAATGTCAACCTTGCAGTAAAAGGAATGTGCGATCCATGTGGAGTGACAATCACAGCACCAATTACTTTACCATAAGCATTCACAGCTCCATCAAATATCATACTCCAACGAGATTCAGGGCCAGGACCTTCCTCAGGTAATGGTTCATCACAATCTTTCACTTTCAGGAACATCACATCCTCATCGGGGAATTCATACTCTATAGACTAATGATCCTCCACTAGTTGGTGAGTAAGATAATCTGCCAACACACTACTTTTAATATCTTTTTAAGTGCGGTATTCAATGTCATATTCAGATAACAACATCTTCCAACGGGAAATTATCCCAGTAAGAGCAGGCTTTTAAAAAATGTACTTGATTGGATCCATTTTGGAGATCAAACAAGTGGTGTGATTCAACATATACTGCCGTAAACGCTTTGCCGCCCAGGCCAAAGCACAACATGTCTTTTCCAGTATGGAATACTGCGACTCACAATCAGTGAACTTTTTACTGAGATAATAAATGGAAAACTCTTTCTTCCATGTTTCATCCTGTTGTCCCAGAATACAACCCATGGATTTATCTAACACTGTCAGATACATAATCAACGGTCTTCGTTCTACAAGAGGGAGCAAGATAGGAAGTTCAAGCAGATATTCTTTAATACTTTCAAATTCCCTTTGGCAGTCATCCGTCCACACACAACCTTGATCTTTCTTTAACAAATTAAAGATTGGATCACATGTTGCAGTCATGTGGCAAATGAATATGGAAATATAATTTAAACGCCCGAGAAACCCTCTGACTTTCTTTTCAGTTCTTAGTGCTGAAATCTCTTTAATTGCTTTGACTTTATCAGGGTCAACTTCAATTCCTTTCTGGCTAACAATGAAACTTAACAATTTTTTTGATCAAACACCGAAGGTGCATTTATTTGGATCCAAGCGGAGACAATACTTCCTCAAACGATGAAACAACTTCAACAAATCTTCTACATGCCCTTCTTTAATCTGGGATTTAGCAATCATATCATCAACAAATACCTCGATTTCCTTGTGCATCAGATCATGCAATAGGATTGTCATAGCCCTCTGGTACGTTGCACCAACGTTCTTCAACCCGACGAGCATCACTCTGTAACAGAATGTTCCCCAGGGTGTGATAAATGTTATTTTTTCCATGTCCTCCAGAGCCATTCTTATTTGATTATAACCGGAAAATCTGTCCATGAACGAGAAAACTTTGAATTATTCTGTGCTATCCATTAACATATCAATGTATGGCAATGGAAAATCATATTTTAGACTAGCTTTATTTAGATCTCTGTAATCTACGCACATGCGGACTTTTTCGTCTATTTTGGTACTGGGACAATATTGGAAATCCATTGAGGATACACTTACGTCACAAGAAAACCATAATTAATCTGCTTTAGAACCTCCTCTTTGATCTTTACTTCCATATCTGGGTGAGTTCTTCTCAACTTTTGTTTGATTGGCGGACACTCTGGTTTCAACGGTAAATGGTGCTCCACAATATCTGTATCTAGACAAGGCATATCTTGGTAAGACCAAGCAAAAATATCCACATACTCTTTCAACAACTCAATCAACCTTCTCTTCACATCAGGATGTAACGATGCTCTAATCTTGACTCCTTTTGGATCTTCTTCTGAACCCAAATTGATCACTTCCAATGGCTCTTTATATGGCTGAATGGTATTTTCCTCGTGCTCAAGCAACCGTGAGACCTCTTCTAGAATCTCATCATAACCTTCTTCTTCGGCCCCATACACAGGACATTCAAAGTTGGGAGAGGGTGCAGGGTCATTGTATTCAACGGGTTTTTTAATTAATCTGCACATATGATTTATGATTGCTTTTAGAAACTGATACATATAACAAGTGATCATGCAGATTGAATTTCAGTTATTATTTATTTTTAAGGGTTTTTTCTGATTACCATTTTCCAAGAAAAAGCAGAAAAATAAAGACACAATTTGGGAAGCAAAGACAACTTTTATTATTGATTTTAAAAGTCACAGCAAACAGATAAGCTCTACAACATTAATACTTCCATCTTTGGCAGAGTGAAAGCTTTTCAAAAAGATTAACGAAACAAATTACTTTGAAACATGTATGCAAGAGGTAACATCAATGTTGGTCTAGTTCTGAACCCTAACTCCGTGCGTCACATGATTCGCCGTTTCCTGCTCTGCTTCATCTTCCACAATGGAATTAATCCCATAAACATTTGGATGAAGATAACCCCCACTACAGAAGATGTCTTTATAGTTGCTTTCAGCAGACTTCGGCTTCATGCTCTTACCTTTTTCATTCTTCAAAGAGAACCCCAAGCCGACTCTGTTCTTGTTTACAGGTGGATCCACAATCTGTCCCCATACCTCGCTCTGACCCTTTCGCACAACTTGTTGCGCATCCTTAACCGAAACCATGGAATTCTCATTTCCACTTATGTTGTCAATGGATAAGGCTTGTAACTGGGTTCCAACAACAGCTTCATCCGCCTCCACAATGCTGAAAGAGGACAAATGAGATATCAATAATACATGGTCCCCATTTATGATTACTACTTTCCCTTCACGTACAAATTTCAGTTTCTGGTGTAAAGTTGAAGTGACAGCCCCTTCCTCGTGAATCCACGGTCGTCCCAACAAACAACTATAAGCGGGAACAATGTCCATGACCTTGAAAATTATCTGAAACAAATGTGGTCCTATATGAATAGGCAAGTCCACTTCACCAATAACAAATTTCCTTGATCCATCAAACGCTTTCACAATGATGCCACTTGGGCGCATAGGCGTTCCTTGATATTTCAACTTCGTAAGAGTGCTCCTCAGTATAACATTCACAGCGGATCCATTATCAATCAACACATTAGATAGTGAATCATTCTTGCAAATCATAGAGATGTGGAGGGCCAAGTTGTGCTTCCTTCCTTCATCTGGTAATTCATCATCGCATAAACTCAATTTATTACATGATGTAATGTTACCTATTACGCTACTGAATTGGTCCATTGGCATATCCCTCTCCACAAAAGCTTGGTCCAATACCCTCCTCAAGGATTCTCTGTGAGCAGATGAGTTCATCATTAACGCCAAGATATATATTTTTGAAGGAGTCTGCAGTAGTTGATCTACAATTCTATAGTCACTCATCTTGATTATCTTTAAAATAGCATCCACTTCTTTCTCTAACGTAGCCCCACTAGTCTCACCCGTAGCCTTCTTGGGTTCAACATTCTCAGCAATTTTCCTTCCAGCACTAACATCTCATCGAACAACTGGTGCAAACACACGACTACTGCAGGTCACCCTGCTATTTTCAAAAATATTTCCAACATCAGGCATTGGCTGGATGGGAACTTCCACTCCATCCTCTATGATTGTAGCATTGTATTTGTAGGGCACAACCTTATCTAACTTGTAGGGGATAGGACGTGGCAAATTAATCACCAATGGGGTAACAATTGGTTTGCCATAATATTCAACTTCAAGATGGGTGGGTGACCTAAACAAGGTACAATGACGTTTACCCCTTCTTCAACACAATTAGTCATTATTGAGTCATTTTTGGAAAACAAATCCTCATCTGATGAGAAATAATCATCTGTAGAGGCATACTCTTCATGCGACACTTATTCAGTCAAGTAAACCTCAATCAAATCAACTTCATGGTAATCATCCCTTTGACCTGTAACCTTAATAGTTCCGTTGTCCAATAACAACTAAACACCTTTCTTCACGATTGAACATCCTCGGAAATCTCGACAGCAAACTCGGCAAGATCCATATTGGTGTTCCACCTGACCAGCCAAGTGGCAGAAAGTAGCATGCAATTGCACAAGGTCCTCATTCATATACTCTATATCAAAAATTCTGAATTCTCCAGGACATACAGAAACCATATTCACCTCCTCTTCATACTCCGCCCTAGGCCTGATTATGTGGATGAGGCCCTCATCCATCATCTCCTGTAAATCATTCTTTATCTTATTACAACCCTGTATGTCTGTATTGCAAATAGCACAACAGGAATGGTCATGAGTATAGTAGCTAAATTCAGAGGTCTGCATGCATTTTCACCAAATCTCCTCTAAACAGATTAATATCAAAAATCTGGAAGTCGCCTGGACAACCGGACACCATATTCAAAGCATTTACGGCTCCATGCTTGGGTAGAGGATTGTCTTTCACATTAGGGACCACATCCTTGAAAGATAGAATACCAGACTTCACCAATTTCTGCACCTCAGACTTCAAAGGATAACAATTCTCAACATTATTCCCTGGTGCTCCCTGATGAAAAGCACATGTTTGGTCTGCCTTGTAATACCAAGGCAATGATGATGGTACAATGGGAGGTGGTCGGGTCTGAACCAACTTCTTATGAATCAATGCCGCTAGTAAGTCTGTATAGCTCATAGGAATAGGGTCACAACACTCCCTTATCTGATTATACCCTTGATTCCCCTACTGGGACGGTCTCTGATAAACAACGGTATTTGGAGCTGCACCCATAACTCGAGTAACTGAGGCGACTTGCTGATGACGCTGATAATTCCTTTTATTATGTTAACCTTCCTCTCTTGACAGCATTTGCATTCCCATCCTTCTTCTTGGTAAACCTATAAGTTGGCTTCTTCACACCTCCAGATCCTTCACTTCTCGTTAAACGGACTTCTCTTACAGCCTATTCTAAGCAGATACCCATTCCTACCATTTCAGTAAAGTCACTTGGAGCACTCACTACCATCCTCTCATAGTAGAAAGCACCCAGGGTCTTCAAGAAAATTTTAGTCATCTCCTTCTCTTCCATGGGAGGAATCACTTGGGCGGCTACCTCACACCATCTCTATGCATATTCTTTGAATGATTCCCTGTCTTTCTGAACCATGGCCCTGAGTTGATCACAGTCAGGCGTCATGTCCACATTGTACTTGTATTGTTTGATGAACGCTTCTCCCAAATCATTGAATGTATGGATGTTAGCACTGTCCAAACTCATATACCACTTCAGCGCAACACCGGTCAAACTATCCTAAAAAAAGTGAATCAGCAGACGCTGATCATTAGTATGGGTAGACATTCTCCTTACATACATCACCAGATGAGCACGAGGGCAAGTGTTGCCCTTGTACTTCTCAAACTCCGGGACCTTAAACTTAGCGGGTATCTTAACATTCGGGACCAAGCATAACTCATTCACATTATGCCCAAATAGCTCTTTTCCCCTTAGGGCCTTCATCTCTCTCTACATCTTGTCAAACTGTTATTGAAAATCATCCATTATGTCATAAAGACCCAAGTCTTCACTCGGTGGAGGGAAAGGACGACACACATCTTCGTTAACAAACGGAACCATATTCATCGAAGGAGGTACAATAGGAGCAGCATGCACCACAGGAGGTGCCAGAGTAACAATAGTATGAACAATTGGAGTGTCTTAAGGACCAAGGTTGAAACTTTAAAGTGCAAAGTTCTCCGGCATTCCCCATGGATAACCTCGAGGCATGAAATTCTGAACAACAGCAGGAGTGGTAGATACGGGAACAATCAGAGCTTCAGTAGTTACCCTTGTTAGTTGAGGTTGGACACCCAATGGCTGATTCTGAGCAGCCACCAGAGATTCCATCAGATCAGTAAAATTGGCCATGCCGGCCTTCAAAGCAGAAACCTCCTCACGCAACTCGCGGTTCTCTTGTTCTAAGTTGTCTATATTCTTTCTGAAATTAGCCCGAGTGTTGTAGTGGTGAGTCATCTTGCTGAATGAAGTAAATAAGCTTTGTAAGACACTTGGATATGCATAAAAAATGCAAGAAATATGTGCAATATGATGCATGTTATGCAATGTACATTATTTTATTTTATTATTTAATATTTCAAGGGATTTAAAATTTATGGACATATTGCAAATATCAAAGTAATAATGCATTTGAAATACTGCAATTTTTATTATAACAACTCCAAAATGGATTACAAGTTTCAATGATCCTAAGTACAAGATGAAAATAAAATCTAAAACCCTGATAAGTAAAGCTGATGGAGATCACTCTATACGCTGGCGCTTCCTTGTGAGCCTAGCAATTTGAGCCTTCAACCTCTGGTTTTCTTCTGCATATCTGGTGGCAACCTCCTTCCAATCACCTGAATCAGGGAGTGAGAAAATGGAATTCGACTGAGGCTTAGGAGAAAATAAATCCTCTTGCCTCTCCATAGTCTCTAAGCCCGTCTCTCAAGAATCTGAATTAAGTTGTCTTTCTCCTTCAAATCTGCTCTATAAGAAATCTCTAAAATTTGGCACTTGTTCTTCCAAGCATCCTTTTCCTGTTGCATCCTGACTAAAGCAAGTTGTAGATCTTATAGATCATCCAATAAGGGAGGAGTGGCATTCACAAACAAATTAGGCAGAGGGGTTTCCCGGGAATACAGCATCTTCAACTGAATAGCTCTCGGTTGGACCCATTGAAGATATGGCTCCAAAGAAACAGCACCCCTAGGTCCCAAATCCTTCCTACTCTTCTTATGAATGTGACGCCAGGCCTTCACAATCTTCTCCCTAGATTCCCTATGTTCTTCTCCCTCCTACAAAAATAAACTACTCAAATGAATACTATTTGGTTTATCCCTCATCGGATAATCGAGATGTCGTCGTGCAAAAACAAGGTTATAATTAATTCCTCCCTTTGTACCAAGAAGAGGTACATTGGGGAAACTACCACAACTGTCAATAATATCTATATCCTGGTAAGCTCGATGATACCAATTAATATCCGAGTGAGTAAGTTCCATGATCTTAGGAGCCCAACGAGGTTCCTTCTTGAAATCCCAAAAAGAATCAGACTGAGGCATTTGAGAGATAAACCACCGGTACAACAGGGGCGTGCAACAGATAATCATCCCCCCATGGTAAGAATTCAGAAGATGCATATAGTAATAAGCATCACCCGACAAGGTAGGAACTGGGTTTCCAATCATGAATATCCTGATAGCATTAATGTCAACAAACTTGTCCACATTAAGAAATAAGAACAACTCGTAAGCAAGTAGAGAAAAGATGGCCTCAAAAGAGACTGTACTCTTCATCCTGGAAAAGTAGCGAGCTTTCTCCAATAAGAACTTAGCTGGTAATCCTCTAATCCCACCTTTAGTATTCATATGGGTTTCCACCTCAGACTTCCCCAGATGAATCAAACCAGCAATCTCATGTGGTTTTGGCTCACCCTCCAAACCAGTAAAAGAAACACGATAAGTAATGGGTAAATCCAATAGATAAGAATACTCCTCCAGTGTAGGCATCAACTGATAGTTGGGAAAAGTAAAGCAATAATACATTGGATCATAGAACTGGACCAAGGTCAAGAGAATAACCTCCTTCATCTTCAGCTTCATGAGAGGAATGATTGATCCATACTTCTTCTGAAAGTCTGCAGAACACTCGATCTCGGGAATTAGACTGATCAACTCATCTATCTTGGGATATTTGAAACTATATTTCTAGGTATTTCTTTTCCCAGAGTCCATGGTTAAAAAGTACCTGAGATATTCACAAATGGTCAACTTTTAAATCCCTTGAAATAAGATCTCTTCAAAAGATGCTTATGAGTGCATGGATACATGACGCATCAATCACATACAAGATCACACATATAAGGTTCATAGGTTTAAAGTCACGAGCATGAGGTCGAAGGTACTACCCATAAGCTATGGTCTAAAAGTTATCACCTGCCGAACAAGGTTCGAGAGGTTCCCAAAGTCTACATCCTTCCTTCGGATATTACCAACTTCCCCATTAACTCGGTAATTAGTAATATTCTAAAGAAAAACTCGTCCGAGCATAGTATCGCGTGACAAATATTTTCGGATTACTCCGCCATAGCTTCCGCACTACACCTAAAAGGCCAAGATTGATTAGGTATTCTACGGTCCTCAGCTTCAGCAGGCTCCCAGGTCAAAAGCAGTATGTCTTC
This sequence comes from Vicia faba, assembly GCA_948472305.1. Lineage (NCBI taxonomy): Eukaryota > Viridiplantae > Streptophyta > Magnoliopsida > Fabales > Fabaceae > Vicia > Vicia faba. The sequence goes on along the minus strand of OX451741.1, from coordinate 781,030,871 downwards.
CCAATTACTCAATAATTGACACTACAGTCAAAGGGGCCTCCACTGAGTGAGGGATCTCATGCCTCCTTTTTTGGGATTACTCCCTCAAAGTTAACATGACTATACTATCCGTCCTATCTTAAAGTTTTCCCAAGTACGGGTATAGGACTTATAAGTAATCACCAAACACCCTGAAAACCAGGAAAATCCAGATAAACATATATACAACATATAACACATAAACAACAATAGCACATATACAGATATAAACAAAGATAGGCTCAAACCACTTAGGGATGGACCAGCAAGAGGTCAATCTTTCCCAAGTGAAGTAGACATTTTTCCGTAGAGGTAGAAATGTTTAAGACTAAGCCATGGGATTGACTAGACTTGTACAAATCAAAATAAAATCGCCACCGCACTTTATTGTTTCCAAAGGAATGGGAAAAGAGAGAATAACCCAAAAAGAGGGGGAAAGATTCAAGGTAAAGGGGTTGGTTATGCAAAGGTATTAGCACCCTAAACATCTATGGTACTCCACAGGAACCTCTTTGTAAAAATCTATATATTTTGGCTATAAAAATGTTGTATGTAAAAATAGCTGGTGGAGGTGAGAAAATAAATATATTTTTTATGATTTTTGCACCCGCCGCAGTTGCGAACCTTTAGTGCCTACGTACCACCTTCTGTGCAATAGGGGATCATGGTACACGTAGTTCCTCTTTAATAATTTTAAAACACAAGTGTGTTGGTTAATTTATGAGATAAGGTATCATCGTCATTGTCCGTGTGGAAAACATACCTACTACCCACAATCATGAGAAGGAAGAATTTGCATCATCTCAAAGTGGAGGATATGGATTGGATTTTAAAATCAACAATGCCTCACTCAACACCCAAGTGGAAAATATATATCTTCACCATATATTGTAGAAGTAGAGTTGTTTGCATCACTACAAGGATTGACAAGAGTCTAATCTTTTGAGAAAGGTTTTAAAATAAGAAATCCAAAGTGGAAAAAATGATTTGAAATGAGATTGATTGACTTTTAGTCTTCTCACAAAAAAAATTATGTAAAAATATTATTAAGTTGATTGAAGTTTATTCAAGAAATTGTTTTTGAAAATGCATGGACCTAAGTCCAAGTTTATTATGAAAATGGTTCAAGTTTCAAAACAAGAGGAGTTTTTAAAAGAAGGAAGAAGATTTTTGAAATTAAAGAAGATGGGAGGAGAAGAAGAGACTATCCTAAAACATAAGATAAAAGCTAGGGATAGGAACCATCTAACCAACAAGAAGCCAACACTTGCATTATGAGTCAAGATGGAATTCCCATTCTTTGGATTCAAACCAAGAAACCAAAGATACTAGACCTCTTGAGAGAACCAAACTTCAAGTGTATTAAGTCTTCATAAAAATTGGACAGAGTAACGACTGTATACGGTGAATTCCAGATTATAAACAAAGAGTGTAATCAGAATAACCTGCACACAAAACAAACAAACAACCCAATGTATTGAGGTAAACCTCAGAGCTCCAGGAAAAATAATAAGATAAGGTCACAAGGTCTCAAATCATCGACCAAGGTTTCTAATCCTAAATCCAAGAAGTCCAATTCTCCATAATGCCAAGGATAGTAACCAAATAGTCCAAGTATCATTAAGGATTTTATGGTTCATATTGATTATTAAGTATCTTAAGAAAAGAAAAGAAAAGCTCAAGTGTGCAAAGATGAAAATGGCATGAAATGTAAATGCTAAAAGTAAATAGTGCATAAAAATAAAAGGGGCATATAATAAAAATACAGGATAAAGTTAATTATTAGTGATTAGTGGTTAGTTGGATGATCATCTTGAAACTTGCATTTGGAACTCATTAGAGGATTGGTAGAACCAAATCCTCCACACAACAAGTTAAATTTGCTTTTTGTCAACTATATCATCCATTTGGAATCGTCATAAGTAGCATTTAATGATCAACGATGTTTAAGTGATTTATGTTGATCTAAAATTTTAAAGATCCATTAGAGGATTGGTAGAACCAAAGCCTCCACACAATGAATATCAAGGTTATTGGATCAAAGAGATCAAATTAATATACTTGGGCTTGCAAACATATGTTTGGGCCACGAATGATCATTTATTCGAATCGGGACAAAATTTAGCGCTATGTTAAGCAATCGTAAGTGGACTTATATAGAAGTCGCGCCTATTTTGAGGTCGGTCAATAGCAATCTATGCATCATTTTTTTTTGAGACATGATATAGAGATCATGCTCCAATAACACTTAGTGCAATAAGAAAGGGATGAGATGAAGAGGGGTGAGAGAGAATATACAAACCACTTTTAAATTAAATTTAATCAAACTATTATTAAAATCATTCATCGATTTTTATGGAGTTAGACTCAACACCATGGATCCAATGATATTAATAAATTTCATGATCAAAAATTTAACCCAAGATCCTCCAGAAAATAGTCACAAAATAATATTGCATTTTAATATATACAAAAAAGGTATTAAAAAATGTTTTAAAATAGAAATAAAAGAGAAAAATATCAACTATATTTAAATTAATCAAGAAATAAAAAGTAAGAACATAGAAAAATCTGAAAAGGACTCAAATGATTTTATAAATTTTTTGGTAATTTTTTAAAGTCAGAAACTATTTTTTAAAATTAAAAGAAATGAGTAAAATAAACCAAAAATGATAAAAACTAACAAAGTCAGAAACAAAAATAAAATATGGTCCCCAATATTTGTCACAATATCATTGGATCATTCCATAATTTTTTTCAGAAATTAAAAATGCATAAAAGTATTTTTAAACATTTAAAATAATTCAAATAAAGTGAAAATTTATAAAAAATACAAAAACGAAAAATTAAATTGTGAAAAACTAAAAATCAGAAAGAGAATAATCAAAAATATTTTTCATAATTTTTTCAGATTTTTTGGACTTAAATTGAATTTTCTATGATTTTTTGAAGTTTAAAACAATTAAATTTAAAAATCAGAAAAGAAAATAAAAGTTAAAAATATGTGGACCATTGGATGAGAGTCAAAACGCATTAGTAATCAAATCCAAGAGTTCTGGCGCGCTGTGCATATCATGGTCATTAGTGAATAAAGCACTGAATCAAACGTAATTCATAAATTCAAAAAAATCCAAATGGCGATGTTTCATTGGTTGAAGGATGACACGTTGGTCATCTTCAACCTCCAGCCAGTCCTAAAACCAGGTTGCTCAATCTGTAAAATTAGAGCACGAGACCTATGCCATTCGTTTCGTCTCTTCAAGAACAAGACAACCACACCCTCGCGGCAAATTTATATAAACTGTAGCTCAAGCAATTTGGAAGGAAAGTTTGGAAAAGGGATTTAAAATTTCACGGTCAAAACGTGTTTCCAGTAAAAAGCAAGTGTTGCGACTAGATCCAGGGCAATGAGAGCATCACAATGATATCAAAGTTTTGAAGAATTTGTGAAGGAATCTACCTATTGAAGTTGAGTTGCAGAGCTCTGAAACTGGACTTCTATGGAGCGATATAGGGCACGATTCTTGAATGTAATTATATGGTTAGCTTCAGGGAAGATCAAGGAAGGTGAATTGATGGAAAAATTGGATTGAAAAAGGATTGAGAATAGATTTTGAAGTTGCTGAATTTTGAGTTATGGAACAAGTTTGGCAGGGTGATTCTGGCTATCCAAGCTTGAGGAAATGAATGGGTAATTACCCTTTATTTATAGGGAATCAAATGGAATGTCCAAGCATGTGAAATGATGAAGTTTGGAGGGAAATCGTATGAAGTTGCAAACAAGAAAAGTTTGACTTCTAATTTGATCAAAACTCATCCAAAACGCGCGTTTTGTTGTGATATTCAATTCTGGAACTTCATTAAACATTTTAGAGGCAAAAACGCATGGAAAACTTGTGATTAGAAGCCAAAACAAAGATTTCAAAATCTGACTTGTGATACAACTTCAGTTCCAAGTTACCAACTTCAAAATCATGGCATTCTCAGCTCAAGGGATCTTAGGGCATGATTCTTGATGCTTTAGAAATATGAGGTTACAAGATTTGCAATGGAAAAATAATTGAATCAAATGGATGCTTGAGCTGAAAGTTGTGTTGAGTCAAAGTTGGAGAAAAAAGGTTGACTTTCCATACTTTGAAATATTTCAAATTTTTCTTCAAAAGTGACTTATAAGGTCTTGCATCCAAACATGGCCTTCCACTTGGATTTTGCTCTTGACCAAAAAATATGGAATGAAATATACCTCTTGAATGACATTTTGAAACTTGAACCATTCAAAATCTCCAAAAATTTAGAGAATTATGAATTGTTAAAGTTGGCAAAAAATCATGAAATGACCTATAATCATTTTTATCCTTAAGGCAACTTCCATCCATTTTCTCACTTTTCACATAAAAGAAGGCGTAAATTTCACATACTCAAGATCATTGTGGAAAAAGAATGGGATCAAGGTGATAAAAATTGACCAAGTTATGATTATTTGAAGTCACACATGGAAAATTGGGGATTTATCTGGAGGACTTGTAATCTTTCTTCTTCATCAAGTTTCTTCCACATGAAAACTCCTTGGAAATTTTGAAGTGATTTGTTGATAACCCTTTGAATAGAAGTATGTCTTTGGAATCACTCAAAAATACCAAAATATAAGCAAGATATGCTTCTATGAAGTTCAAAACCCTAGCTCATAGATCAAGAAAATTGCCTTGAGGAACTTTGACAATTTTGAACAAACTTCTTGTACCAACACAAATGCCTTGTAAATATAAGTTGTTGAGGATGATAGTGGTAACTCATAGCAACCACAACCACTTTCATATCTTGATAATTGAGAGAAATATACATTTGTGGCCAATGGGAACAAAGCCTTGTCCAAACATGACAACTTCTCCAATCAATCCCTTGTGCTTTTGAACCAAATTTGATAATCTTGAAATGTGGTGAACCAAAATAACCATGCCATGTGTTTTACCCTAAAATTTTCCCTCTCATTTTCTCATCCAATTCCAAGCCTTGAATTATCAATTTTTCAAAGAAAATCACCCATAAGGGAAAAATGGTTATTTGCACAATGAGAAGCCTAACTTTGATTTTTGGATCAAAATCAAATCTCAAAAATCAGATTTCATCAAGACATGTTAGAATATGAAGTTTGTTTTATCAATAGTTTCAAAAGTCAAATTTTACTTTGGAAGAATCAAATTCTAAATACTTAGAAATTTTTTCTAAGTGTTTAAGAAATATGACAATTTCAGAACTTCTGAGCGAGTGTTCACACTCAGCAAATTATGGATATTCTCAAGATAGAGTTTAGTCAGAACTTTTGGGCCAGTGTTCACAAAGGTTCAGTCAGAGTTTTGCCAAGGTAAATCAAAGAAGATTACAAAGCATGCTGCAAGCTTACTGAAAAGTATGAAGGGTCCTTCAGAACATGCTGAAGCCAGAAGATAAGAGGATCAGAAGATTGGATGCTACACTGAAGTAGAACTTCTAATCCAGTGTTAAGCAAAGGTGAAGAGTTTCACATGGGAACTTATTTAATGATCACAACCGCCTCTGAGTTTTTATCCAAAGGATTTCCCCCACGTGTACCCCTACTGTCTTGGGAAGACAAACTTTTGTGCAAAAGTATACTAGGCCAGGCGCTGCTTCTGCTTTTCCTTAATTCACGCTGCCATATCTAGCTTAGGCGCTACTAACCACCTCACTTTATGCATTGAACATACTGGTTAAGCTGACTTCAAGAGTAAGTCAGCTTCTAGCACATGATGTTAGTACCACTTGACATCTCCAAACTACAAAAACTTTGCCTATAAATAGAACACCATTGGCCACTGAGAAAGGGTCCAGAAAAATTTGTAAAAGATGCGAGAAAATTGAGAAACAAAGCTTTGAACAACTGCAAAAATTCCAAGAACACAAGAAACTATAAACACAAAATACCAAAATCTTAGCATTGATTCCTTACATTCAAACTCCATTTTTCCTCAAGTGTTCTTGACTAAAGCCATCCACGAAGTTGCTAATTCACACATTAGAAGCTACCTTAACTTATGTATTCCTATTGCCATACACTCTCTATTCACTTCCATCTCAAAGAAGTCAGAATATCACCCCTAGGTTGTTCCAGAAGTTGCAAACTTCTATCCTGGTTAGTACCTGAAGAAGTTGCTCAGAATATCACCGAAATTCAAGACCAACCTCCAGTTCACAGAATCCTTTCCAGCTGCAAAGTAAGTTTTCTGCTGACTCTCATCATACTAATTAAGCATTGTCAATTTTTTCTTATTTAACACAATATGGATATTCTGATCCTGATGATGTATATATTCTGAAAATTCATGCATCTGCCTGCCTAAGTAGAAGAAATCCCTATTCAGAGTTTCATAAAGAAATTAGGCCTCAGAATTAGAATTAGAAAATACATGTTGCTTCTGATTTGTGCTTATGATATTTCATGAAATTTGTCATAATTACTATGTATGCAACTTCTGTTCTATTAAGAAATAACTAAGTTACAGATGTTCTGACTGGCATGGAGAGAGGCAAAGTTCTGATAGTTGCGTCATAACTTCTGAAAACTTCTGAGTTCTCAGAAGATCCAGAACTTCTGAGCTTCCATATTACTACTAACGTTGTTTATGTTTGTGCAGCAAGTCAGAGTCAGAACTTCTGACCTCTTCTATTTTCAGAATTTTGCACTGATTATGTTTTCTTTCTCTTTTATTTATTTTGCCATCATATTATTTTTTATTATTAATCAAAAAACACCCAAAATATTTTATATTTGCATGTTATATTTTCTTTTGACCAAAAAAGAGAGACAAAATATTTTCTTAAACAAAAGTTATTTTCCATTTTTAAATAGATAAACATTTTACATTTCCTCTACATTCTTACCTATTCAATATGGTTGTAATAGTAACCTAGGATTTAATTTGCAACCCCCGTCTGAAGTTTGTATACCCCATCCCCCTAATGTTTGTAATAGCGTAGAATCTTTATTTTCTGTACTTTTATTGCTTTCATAAATTGTTAGTAATTAGGGTATGTATGACAAGATTAAAACCAATGTTTAGAAAACCCTAATTCAAGACAAATTCTGCATGCAATCAAATACACTTGCACAATATCACCCCTAGGGTTATTCCACTTGTTGCCTTACAAAAATGGCCATGTTATGCATGTGGGATGTCTTAGCATAAAAAAATCGAAAAATACAAGATCATAGTCCCTCGATGATGCTATCAATGTTGCCTTTTCAAAATGATCTTAGTCCCTAAAGAAAAGTGCTAAGTTATCTCACAACATTTCTATCATGGTCATATGATGACCCAATGCATGTCCCTTCACATCCAACAATGGGGCTTCTTGCCAAATCAATGGTAAGATAGCAACATATAAAGGAGGAGGAAAAGCATATCTAAGACCTTTTGAGTAGGTAGATTACTTTTAGTTACTTTCTCAATTTCAAAATAAACATCTTTGCTATTTTCAAAAACAATCACATGCGCTTTCAAAACAACTTCAAAACACTTTCCGAAACATTGAAATATTTTCAAAAGCTCAACACTTTGTATACATTCTTACGAACGGGGATCATTGCAAAGTTTGCCTAGACGATGGCACCTTTTCAAAATACTTTCAAAAACCACACAAAGAACATTTTCAAATAAAAGCAAGTGATCTAGCGACTAACTAAGAGCCCATGGAAAACCATGGATGAAAAGGGTGCTAATACCTTCACTTTTCATAATCTACCCTCCAAACTAAACAAAAACATCTCTAAAGGTCTTTCCTGTGCTTTTTCACCTTTCCTTTTGGATAAAAGAAAATTCAGTGGCGACTCTTGCTAAACTCCAACATTTGCGAACACACTCGCAAAACCTCAAGTCAGTTTTCCCACCGTATCACAGAACTGGCGACTCTGCTGGGGAATATTGTATTTCTAAAAGTGGGGTTACCTTAGAGTTAGATTACATTTACTTGCTTACATTGTTTGATTTGTTTGCTTTACATTATGGTTCCTTGTTTGGGTTTGTTTTAAATCCTACACCTGAATTTGGGGACACCTTTTAGGTAAGTAGCAATAAACTGTGAGGGAACTGTGTGGGGTATACTGACACGGTTGAAGTAGTAGCTACGTTGATGTGGCACTTTGGTTGGTACCGGTAACCCTTGAGTCAGTCAAGGAGAGTACGGGGCCGCTGTGTGGTGTCGTAAAGCATCAACTGACCTTATAACCTTACTTGACCAACTTTGCCATTAGGAAGTAGCGAGATAACCGGCTTTGGTGCAGTCCGGAGTTGGTTGATACTCGATGCTACACTCATTGAGGTTTGACTCTTGAGTTTTGTTTGGTTGCGAGTCAATCGCTTATTGAAAGAAACTTGGGGGAAAGACCAGTGATATTGAGATCCCTTAAAACCCGGTTACTATTAATTAGGACAGGTTGAGCCAACTAAACTTCAAGAGGGTACTTACCTACAAACTCCATGCAAGCCTAAAGCTAAGGATTTGTTTGCTTTGTGTGAATATAAATTTGCTTACCTCACATATTTTTACATAGCATCATGACATCATATCATAGCATCCTCACTAACCATTTCAAAGATTTTTGGAATTCATCTTTGTTCTGTTTTGTAGGACATGGCATCCACTCATAGGAGCACTATCTAAGTCAGTCTCGTGAGGATACCTCCACAACTCAAGAATTTAGTATCAAGGGTCTCTAAAGATTCTCCGTTCACCAAAAGACATGGTCAACTCCTCAGTTTGGTTACCTCAAGTTTTGAAGAAGATATGGTAAAGGTTCTTGTCCAATTCTTCGACCCTGTGCATCATTGCTTCACTTTTCCTTATTACCAACTTGTGCCCACTTTAGAAGAATTTTCTCAACTCATGGGGACCTCTATTCTTGATCGGTTACCTTTCAACGGTATTGAAAGAGACCCTAAACCTGAGGAAATTGCTTGAGCTCTACATTTGCAACCATCTGACATAGTAGCAAATTGGGTAACAAGGAGTGGTGTCAAGGGGTTCTTAGCAAAGTTTTTGTTGGAGAAGGCTCAAGAGTGTTCGAGTACCTTGGATCTACAAGCCTTTGAGGAAATTTTGGCTCTTCTCATCTATGGGTTGGTACTATTTCCCAATCCTGATCAATTTATAGATGTAAATGCGATCAAAGTTTTCATATCTTGTAATCTGGTGCCTACATTGCTTGGAGACATCGTGCATTCTCTTCACTCTTGCACTATGAAGAAAAGAGGAACTTTGATGTGTTGCACTCCTATTTTGGCTTGGTGGTTTATTTCGTAGCTACCTTGATTCACGGTGAAGAATGGACAAGGTATGAGGTGGTCTAAAATATTGATGTCACTTTCACATGTTGATATCCGTTGGTATTATCGCTCTTTGGAAGACATCACCATCATTTACCGCTGTGGGGAATTCCCCAATGTCCCTTTACTTGGCATTAGAGGAGGCATTACTTACAACCCTTGTTTAGCTTTGCGACAATTTGGATACGCTATGAGAGATGGCCCTCATGAGGTACTCATCCAAGGAATTGTGTTTGACTACGAAAGCGATACCCAAGGTTATCGCCAAAGATTTATACGAGCTTGGGTTATGGTTAACAAAATTGATAACAAGACATTGGGGCGTAAGAATTACATTCCTTTGGAACCTTATCTTATATGGGTGAGGGCTCGCGCTCAAAGTCTTAAGATGCCTTATGAAGCCGTCTTACCTGTTATCATGGAGCCAGTAGTTGAGGGAGACGTTCCACATACTATCCTCTATCCTGATATGCCTACTTCTTTTGAAGATTTGCAAAACGCTTGGATTCAGTTAAAAGGAGAACAAGATACCTTTGAAGCTAAGTTCAAAGAGAGTGACAAGAAGATGTTAGAGCTTACAAGGGAGATTCATGAAAAAAAGAGTTTAAACACCTACATTACGCCAAAGAGGATGCGCACAACTTTTCTGTCTTAGGAGTTTACTCTATGTTTATTTCTGTTGATATAAGCCCAAGAGGCGTGTTTGTATTCAAATAATAACTCTTTAATGCAAGTAAACGTTTGTTCACTCTTTACAAATTTAAATTCTTTAAATCCTTGAAATCATTTGCATTAATCTGATGATGATTAAGCAATTAGAAGACAGGTTGAAAGCGGTTGAAATCCAAGCTATTCCCGGTTTAAATTTTGACGATTTGGGCTTAATCTCTGGGGTGGTCATTCCCCACAAGTTCAAAATACCAACCTTTTCAAAATACGATGGGGTTTCTTGCCCAAAACTCCATTTGAAGTCCTATGTGTGCAAGATACAACCACACACTGCTGATAAAAAACTTTGGGTCCACTTTTTCCGAGAGAGTATGGATGGAACACAACTTGAATGGTTTTCTCAGTTGGATGGCTCTCTCATCAATACTTGGAAGGGTCTAGCTACTGCCTTCTACCATCAATATCAGTACAACACCGACTTGGCACCGACAAGGGTTCAATTGCAAGGTATGACCATGGGGAAAAATGAGGGATTTAAGGAATATGCGCAAAAGTGGAGAGACCTTGCTAGTAGGGTCCAACCTCCCTTGACTGATAGGGAACACATTGACATGTTCATGAGCACATTATCTGGTCCGTTTTTTAATCTATTGGTTGTCTGCTCTTCTTCTGGTTTCACCGAATTAATCTTAACCGGTGAAAGAGTTGAAAGTGGCATTAAAAGTGGAAAGATCTCTGTGGCATCTACCTCCACTCCCAATACTATCAAAAAACCTTTTGCTGCGAAGAAAGAAGTTAATGATGTGTATGGGGCAAAGGACCACACCAAGAAGAATAATTATTTGTGTTTCAATGTTGTCCGAATCTCCAATCCAGCTCCCACTCCAACACCATCTGTAAATCATCAACGTGTTGAAGCTCCGAGAAGACAGTTTACAAGGTTAGGCATGTCATTATCTCAAGCCCTTCAACATCTGCTCAGGGCTAATTTAGTGACATTGTGGGATCCTCCCGCCAACCCTGACACCCCATCGCCAAAATATAATCAGAATGCAAAGTGTGCTTACCATTCAAACAGCCTCGGGCATGAGACTGATCAGTGCTGGGTCTTGAAGAACAAAATCCAGGATTTAATTGACAACCAGACTATTGAATTTGATCCTCCTCCGACTCTAAATGTAATTACCGCTCTAATGCCGAAGCATGACAAAGGCATTAATGCTGTCGAAGATACAATTTTCATTGCCTCTGTTGAAGAATTAACTACCCTGTGGAATGTAATCAAGAGTAATCTGTTGAAAGCTGGGATTTTCCCTGGCTGTGAAAAAGACTGTGTGTGCTGTATGAGACAACCCAATGGGTGTGAGGAATTGAAGAAAGGTATACATTGCCTAATGGATGGTCGCGAAATCCTATTCGAAAAGATTCCCACCATCGAAAATTCAATCGACAAAGCTGAAGATTTGGCCATCATAACAATTTCAAACAAACCTCTTAGGATCTCATCCAAAGGTCCTACCAGGATTTAGAATGAACCAATCATTGCTCCTCTCATAATCACTACTGTTGGACCTGTTCCATACACCTCTAATAAAGCAGTACCATCGAATTACGGTGTCGAGGTTTATTATCATGGGGTAAAACAAGATTCTTGGATTGATGATGATGAAGCTGGTGTTACTAATATTACTGGTTCTAGTAAAGTCACAAGAACAGGAAGGGTCTTTTCCCCTGTTATCTCACCACCAACTACTACCACAGCCCCAATCTGCACAACCAATGGTAATGTTGGTGCCAGTACTATAGGGAAAGAGAAAGAAAGTGAGCCTGCTAGGGAAGAGGCACCTGCTAAAAAGTCTGTTATAGAAGAACCATCCACTCAAGAGATGGAGGAGATTCTGAAAATCATCAAGAAAAGCGACTTCAAAATAGTAGAGCAGTTGGGGCAAACCCCTTCTAAAATATCAATATTGTCCTTATTGCTATGTTCCGATGCCCATGCACAAGCTTTGATTAAGTTCTTGAAAAGGGCTCATGTGCCTTAAGAGACCACAGCTGACCAATTCGAGAACTGCGTAGCAAGTCTGATAGTTGACAATGCTCTGGGGTTCTCTGACACAGATTTAACTCCCATGGGAAAGAATCACAATAAAGAATTGCATGTTTCTGTTGATGTAAGGGGACAACTCTGGCACATGTTTTGGTGGACACAGGTTCATCTTTAAATGTGTTACCTAAAGGCGCTTTAGATCGGATAGACTGTGAAGGTTTGGTTTTGAAGCCAGGTGATATTGTTGTGAGGGAATTTGATGGGTCAAAAAGGATGGTTCATGGAGAGGTGGATCTCCCAATTAAGGTTGGTTCACAAATTTTCAACTCCACATTCTATATAATGGACATACGGCCTGCGTATTCTTGCTTGCTTGGGCGCCCATGGATCCATGGGGCAGGTGCGTTCACTTCTACTCTGCACCAGAAGTTAAAATATCCCTTCAAGGGAAGGTTGTCACTATTTGCGGTGAAGAAGAATTTATGGTAAGCCATCTCAATTTTTCAAGTACGTAGAAATGGATGGAGAATTCATAGAAACACCTTACCAGACATTTGAAATTGTGGCCGCCACCAAAATCTCCCCCGACACTCCAAGAGATGATAAAGTTATCCCCAAGATGGTTTCTCTTAGGGATGCCTGTGCTGTGGTAGAAGTAGGAAACAATGAGATGGGGGGTCAACTCCTCGATATCCCGTTCAAGACAGACAAGTTTGGGTTAGGTTTCACCTCCAAAGCTCAAAGAAATTAGAGGTGCTTGTATCGAAAAGCCGCCTCTCCACCTCAAAAATCATGAAGTGAACGCTGTAGAAGACTCCGATGATGAGTGTGTTTTTGAAGACTGGATCTACCCAACAACCAAAGGGAAGCTCAACAATTGGCATGCAAAGGATTTCACTCTCGTTTCTTTCATTGAGGAGTAATTACTGGTTACTTTTTCTGTCAATTCAGGAACTCTATGTCTGTAATATTATCTCCAAACAACGACTTTTAAGCCATGTGCCTTGCCCGAGGCACTTTGGTCCTTTTGTCAAGGGTTTTATTTATGTTCATTGAATCATACGATCATTCAGAACATTGTACTCTTTTGCATTCAAATATTTGTGTTCATTATGTTTCTTTTCTTTCAAATAACATTTCCAACAAATAGCCATGTATCTTACATGCACACACACACACCCTCTTGCAGGTCTACATCCACTCTGGATCCTATTGCCAATGACTCTACTATTGCCAACTATGACTTTGAATATCCTATCAACCAAGCCGAAGATGAAGGTGAGGAAGATTGTGACATACCAGGAGAACTAGCCAGACTTCTATTATAAGAAGAAAAAGTTGTTCAACCACATGAAGAGTTAGTTGAGACTATCAACTTGGGTACTGAGTCAGATAAGAAGGAAATTAGGATCAAAACTAATTTGGAAATCAGTGTTAGGAGCCGTTTGGTTCAGATGTTGCACGATTATGTGGAAGTATTTTCTTGGTCGTATGAATATATGCCTGGATTGGATACCGACATCGTGGTTCATCATCTGCCAACTAAAGAAGACTTCCCTCCTGTTAAACAAAATGTTCGTCGCATGAGGCCTGACATGTCTGAAAATATCAAAGCTGAAGTAATGAAACAGTTTGATGCAGGATTCCTAGCCGTAACATCCTATCCTCAATGAGTGACCAATATAGTGTCGGTGCCAAAGAAAGATGGGAAAGTTCGCATGTGCGTAGACTATAGGGATCTGAATAGGGCAAGCCCCAAGGATGATTTCCCTCTACCACACATTGACGTCATAGTCGATAATACTGCTCAGTATAAAGTCTTCTCATTCATGGATGGCTTCTCAGGCTATAATCAAATAAGGATGGCTCCCGAAGATATGGAAAAAACTACTTTCATTACATAATGGGGCACCTTCTGCTACAAGGTCATGCTGTTCGAGTTAAAGAATGCAGGGGGAACATATCAAAGGGTTATGGTTGCTTTATTTCATGACATGATTCATCATGAGATAGAGGTATATGTGGATGATATGATTGCTAGATCACAAAACGAAGACGAACATCTCGATCACCTGCACAATCTATTCGAGAGACTGAAAAAGTACAAGCTGAGGTTAAACCCTAACAAGTGCACATTGGGAGTACGCTCTAGAAAGCTTCTAGGTTTTGTTGTTAGCAGTAAAGGAATTGAAGTTGATACTGCCAAGATAAAGACCATCCAAGAAATGCCAATCCCTATGTCTGAAAAAGAAGTCAGAGGATTCTTGGGTCATCTCAATTACATTTCCCGTTTCATATCACACTTAACTGCTACTTGTGAGCCACTCTTCAAACTGTTGAAGAAAGATCAAGTAGTCAGGTGGAACGATGAATGCCAAATTGCTTTTGACAAAATCAAAGAATACCTACAAGAACCTCCTATTCTCATGCCTCCAGTTGAATGAAGACCTTTGATCATGTACTTGACAGTACTAGAAAATTCTATGGGTTGTGTTTTGGGCCAACATGACGAGTCTGGCCGAGAAGAGCATGCAATTTACTACCTAAGCAAAAAGTTTACCGATTGTGAAACTAGATATTCACTGCTCGAGAAAACTTGTTGTGATTTAGCGTGGGATGCTCTCCGGCTAAGGCAGTACATGTTGACTCATACCACTTTGTTGATTTATAAGATGGATCCGATTAAGTACATCTTTGAGAAACCTGCCCTTTCCAGACGAATAGACAGATGGAAAATGATTTTGACTGAGTACGACATTTAATACACAAATCAAAAAGCCATCAAAGTAAGTGTACTAGAAGATAATTTTTCCCATCAAGCTGTGGATGATTATCAGTCAATGAACTTCGACTTTCCTGGCGAGAATATTATGCTGGTAACCGACTGTGTGAAACTTAGACCATATGACGGACCTGAACAAGGATCCCGATGGACTATGGTATTCGATGGGGCTTCCAACGCCTTAGGTAACAGAATTGGTGTTGTGATCATCTCTCCCGAAGGTTGTCACACTCCTTTCACTGCCAAATTATGCTTCGATTGCACAGATAACATGGCCGAATACGAAGCATGCATCTTAGGTCTAAAAGCTGCTATTGACTTAAGGATCCAGCATTTGAATGTGTTCGGAGACTCCGCCCTAGTGATCAGCCAAGTAAAAGGAGATTGGGACACTAAACACCCTAATCTTATCCCTTACAAGGAACTTGTGCTATCACTGATTCCTCACTTCGAGGAGATCACGTTCGAGCACTTCCCTAGAGAAGAAAACTAGTTGGCTGACGCTTTGGCAACCATGTCTTCAATGTTCAAGGTTAGATGGGATAACGAAGCCCCTATGATTACAATTTAAAGATTCGATGAACCTACACATTGCTATGAGCTCGATACCGATGCCGAAAAGCCATGGTACCATGAGGTGACGAGATACCTTATAGCACAAGAGTATCCATAAGGGAAATCTACCAATGACAGAAAGTTCTTATGAAAATTTGCAGCCAAATTCTGCCTAAGTAACGGGATATTGTACAAGCGAAACCATGATTCAACTCTACTCCGATGTGTGGACAAGAAGGAGGCAGAGGAAGTTATGAAAGACATATACGATGGCCTTTTTGGTACTCACTCAAGTGGACATACGATGGCTAAGAAAATCTTAAGAGCGGGTTACTATTGGTCGACGATGGAGACCGATTGTCACCAACATTCAAAAACTTGTCACAAATGCGAAATCTACGTTGACAAGGTCCATGTACCTCCAATCCCTCTGAATGCCATGACCACTCCGTGGCCATTTGCAATGTGGGGAATTGACATGATCAGAGAAATCAAACCTACGGCTTCCAACGGACATAGCTTCATTCTTGTCGCCATCGACTATTTTACCAAATGAGTCGAAGCTTCCTTGTTTGCCTCACTCACCAAGAATGTGGTATCCAGATTCATCAGACACAACCTTATCTGTCGTTATGGTATCCCCGAAAGTATCATCACCGACAATGGGACTAACCTTAACAATGCCATGATCAAGGAGTTGTACACTCAATTTAAGATCAAGCATCACAATTATTCTCCGTATAGACCAAAAATGAATGGCTCAGTCGAAGCGACCAACAAAAATATCAAGAAAATTATGCAGAAAATTGTAGTGACCTATAAAGATTGGCATGAGATGTTACCATTTACTCTACATGGCTACCGCACTTTAGCTAGAACATCAACCGGGGAAACTCCCTTCTCTCTAGTCTATGGCATGGAATTTGTTTTTCCAGTGGAAGTTCAAATTCCCTCACTGAGAATTATGATCGAGGCAGGCCTAGGCGAAGACGAGTGGATTCAAACGAGATTGGATCAGCTGAACTTGATCGATGAAAAACGATTAGCTGCTATGTGCCATGGTCAGACGTATCAAAAACGGATGATCAAGGCATTCAACAAAAAGGTCAAGCCTCGAGTATACCAAGTTGGTGACCTGGTGATAAAATTCATCATTTTACCACAAGGTGACCCCAGAGGAAAATGGACCCTGTGATACGGTGGGAGAACAGACTTGAGGTTTTGAGTTTGTGTTCGCAAATGTTTCGGTTTAGTAAGAGTCGCCACCGACTTTTTATTTTATCCAAAGGAAAGGTCAAAAAGTACAGGAAAGACCTTTGAGATGTTTTCTTGGGTTCGGGGAGTAGATTATGAAAAGGGAAGGTGCTAGCACCCTTTTCATCCATGGTTATCCATGGGCTCTTAGTTACTTGTTTAGATCACTTGCTTTGCTTTTCCAATTGTTTGAAATGGTGCTTTGTGTGTCGTTTTTAAAATGTTTTGAAAAGAGGCCATTGTTATGGCAACCTTTGTAATGATTCTTGTTTGAATATATACAAAGGCATATTGTATTTTGAAAAGATTTTTTCAATGTTTGAAAGTTTGATTGTGTTGTGGAGTGTGTTTGAAAATAGCAAGGATGTTTTGCAAGATTTTATCAAGTAACTAAGAGTTATCTACCCTATTTTACTCAAAAGATCTTTCCTATATGTTTTTAACCCTTTTGACAGTGTTTTTTTACCATTGCATTTGGTAAACAACCTTGTATTAGGATGTTAAACGGGACAGGTATGGGTCATCGTATTGACCATGATAGCAATTTTGCTAAGTATCTTTAGCAAATTTTTGAGGGACTAGATCATTTTATTTAGGCAACCAAGATAGCGTCATCGAGGGACTATGATCTTTTGTTTTTTTTTGTTTTGCCAAGATACCTAGCATGCGTACCATGGCCATTTGTTTAGGCAACCAAGTGGAGATACCTTAAGGGTGTTAGTGTGCAAGTGTGTTTTATTGCATGCATGATTTTATCTTGAATTAGGATTTTCTATTTCATTGATTTTATCTTTCCATACATATCCTAATTACTAGCATTTACATTTGAAAGCAATAAAATGCAGAAATGTAAAATCCTACGCTATTACAATATTTAAGGGATGGGGGATACACATTTGTACATGGGGGTGGTTCAATGAGAAAAATAGATAAGAAAAGAAAATAACAAGGGGAAGAAAAAGAGAAAGAGAGAGAGGGCTAGCGCGCTGCTGAGAGGAAGTCAGAAGTTCTGACCCAGGCCTGCTGCAGGATTATCAACATGTTAGTGAAATTGTATGAGTCAGAACTTGACTCTGGTGCCCTGCAAAACAGAAACCTATTAGTGGGAAGGTCAGAAGTTCTGACCCCCATGCGCTGTAAGACAAAAGTTCGTTAGTAGGGAAGTCAGAAGTTCTAACCCTGCTGGAAACACAATAATTTTCAGAAGTTCTGATATTATTGACAACAAAACAGGCCTCAAAAGTGCTGACGTCAAAGTCAGAGCTTGATTTCCCCCTGTGCTAGCCAGAACATCTGCAGTTTTATTATTTTTTCACAAAACAGAAGGCATGCCTAGGATAGTCTCAGCAGGTGTCAAAGTGTTTCAGAAGCCAGAACCAACAAGGTCACAAATAGGTTCCACACTGATTCAATTCCTACTTAAGCATCAAGAGGCATGGAAATCCTCAAAACACATACAACAGCAACATGATATCTACATTGTGTTTTTTCAGCATGCAAAGCTGATGATGCTTAGCAGCGTGATGAGATTCAGCAGGTGCTTACCTTGCTGTTGGAAGAAAATCTGTGAGTTGGAGCTAGCTTTAGCTCTAATGGTGTTCTGGACAGGTTCTTCTTAGAATGGATGAATGGAGAAGATGTATGTATGTATGGTCATAAATTGTATGGACGGTCTCTAGCCAAGGAGAAAACTGAGTATTAATGAAGTTGGGAGGCAAGAAGTTCAAAGTTATGAAACACTATGGATTTTGGCAGAGTTTCACAAGGTTTTCTTCACTAGAGTTTTGTGTTCCTCTTCTAGCAATTTTTTTCTGGATGTTTTTTCTTTTTTTTTCACCACCTTTAAAGTGGACAATGGTGTCCTATTTATAGGTAAGGCTTTGTGGATTTTTGAACGTTAAATGGCCCCAATCTTATGCAGTAGAGATTAACTTGTTTTTGAAGGAAGTTCATGAAAATTTATGATGATGGACAGCTTTTCAGCCTAGGCTGGAACAGTAAGCGAGGATTAAGGAGAGGTGACACCTATAGGCGAAAAGTGGCGCATAGACCCATGCCTAAGCCTGCACAAAGGTGTTACCAAGCCACACTTGGAGAGACCCCTTGGATGAATGCTCATAAGTGGTTGTGAGCATTAATGAGCATTAAATGCTGATGAGATTTGTCAAAATCAAAAATCTTGTAATAGGAGATTTTGCATCATTACCTAAAACCTGAGCCAGCAGTTCTGCTTCACCAAAAAGAACAACGTAAACCACGCTCTGACCTTGGCCTCTTGCTTCCTCAACAAATTATGAGAGTTTTCCAGAATTCCCATCATGCTCCTTTGATCTTCCTTTAAAAACTCTGGACTTAGTGATTCTGCTTCAGTATTTTACCCAATCTACTGATCCCATTACCTTCTGATCTCAGTACGTTTTGAAGGAGTTTTAGGCTTTGTTTCCTTCTTTATACTTCTCCAACAAACTCTAGCTGAACTTTGCGTAACTGCTGAAAGATCCATGTTCTGTTTAAAGATCACGTGCTGAACCACGTTTACAATCCCTGACTGAGTTGGTGTAGCTGCTGAAGAGCCACCTTCTGGCTGAATGTTATTGTTGAGCCAAGTTTGCAACTTCTGACCATTTCTGCCTGGAGGTTGGTTCAGAAGCTCTGAAGTGCCATTTTCTTCTTAAACATTTTTCCTTTTTTAGAAAAGATTCTAAATATTTAGAATTTAACTTTTCCAATGTAAAAGTTTTGACTTTTGAGCTTGCAAATGACCATTTTGCTCTTGTAAACTGTTTACTCGGAAAGGAATGATAATAAAGGGCTTGGATTTGTTTAAGAGAAAGTTTGAGAGTTCAGGATGAATTCCTGAAGGATGAGAGGGCAAATTTTGGGGTACAACAGTTGCCCCTGTTCAATCTTCTTAAACCTGAAGAGTTAGATTGGCGAATCCGCCTTTCGTGACTCGAAGGTAAAAGAGGATTGGACACTAGAGTGCCCGTAAATTTGCACTCGTCAAAATGTAGCTGAGGGAATGGGCTTAAAGATGCCATTTGGAGATGGTAGAATCTTGCTGGAGATGGGCTTAAAGATTCCATCCAAAATTTGTTTGTTGAAAATCAGGAGAATGAATGTCTGAATGGTATCCATGTCTGGAACGTATCTGAGTTGTACATGGAGTTGAGATCTGTATGAGTAGTAGAATGACATCCGTGTCCGGAGTGTATCCGTACTGTAACTGGGATCTGGTCAGGTGACAGAATGACGTCCGCGTCTGTAGTGTATTTGAACCTGAGGTTGATAGTTGAATCTGAAATGAGAAGTAGAATGGCTTCCGTGTCTGGAGCGTATCTAGTCTATATCCGATTGCTGATGTCTGAATAAGTAATAGAATGACCTCCGTGTCTGGGGTGTTTCCATACTGTATCTTGAATTTGAAATTCTGAATGAGTAATAGAATGAGTTTCGTGTCTTGGAGTGTATATGTACTGTATTTGGAGTTGAGATTTGTATGAGTAGTAGAATGACTTCCGTGTCCGGAGTGTATCCGTACTGTAACTGGGATCTGGTCAGGTGTCAGAATGACGTTCGCGTCTGTAGTGTATCTGAACCTGAGGTTGATAGTTGAATCTGAATGAGAAGTAGAATGGCTTCCGTGTCTGGAGCATATATAGTCTGTATCTGATTGTTGAAGTCTGAATAAGTAATAGAATGACCTATGTGTCTGGGGTGTATCCATACTGTATCTTGACTTGAAATTCTGAATGAGTAGCAGAATAACTTCTGTGTCTGGAGTGTATTTGTACTGTATTTGAAATCTTTGAACATTTGTTAAAGGTAGATTTTAATCTTATCCTGAAAAGGGTAAAATGTTTGCCAAAACACAAAGTTATGTTGCATGATATATATGATGCAATAAAGTGTGCTTCATCAATGTTTATGATATATGAATGCAATGTATGCGCAAGTAAGATGATTAGTTGTCTTGCTGAGGAAAATATACCCTTGATAACTAGAGATGATGAAGTCCTTGACTGCTATTGGAGATTCAAAATCTTTGATTGTTGGGAATGAGAAATCCTTGTACCACTGTTGGGGATTGAAAATCATAGGTGACTTGTGGGGATTAATAAGAACTTTGACAACTTCTGTGGGGAATTGAGAATCCTTCATGACTTTCCTGGAAAATAAGGAAAGCTCTGACGATTTCTACTAGGGAATTAAAACCTGGGAGGCTTCAACTTGGAGAAATGAGAACAAGAATATTCGTTTTACTGGGAAATAACTCTTGTGGGGAGAATGCTTATCCTTCTGGGGAAATCAAGAGTTTGGGTTGTATGCCAATCTACTGGGGATTCAAGTTTTGTTGTTTGAGGAGAACTCCGCTGGGGATATGTATTTCAAGGTTTTAGCTTTGTTGAGGGTCTGAATGACATGCTGCAGGGGATTTCTTTTGGAATAGCCTAAAAGACGTTTTCCTATACTTTCAACCTATGAGTAATTATCCTTTCTCATTTTGTTTTGTAAGCAGTGATTATATTCAAATGCATATGCTCATTTAATAAATCATTGGACGTTTTCAAATAAAAACACAGGTGTAAAAAGAAAGAAAAGGCAAACAAATTTTTGCACTTCGAAGTATCTTTGTATTAACTTTGTGTAAGTATTTTGTACAAAGGAGACAGACATCCTAGTAAGAGGATGTTGTCATAAAAAATGAGAAGAATTTATACAAAGAAAGATGGCTATGTGTAACAATTTCCATGGGGTTCCCGTTCTGCTATAGCCTTCGCAACTCTGAGTATTTTGTCCATTCGCTGCTTCGTTCGCAGATGATTGGATTGATCAGAAGCCCGAAGCTTGTCCGTGAAGAGATTGTCCTTAAAGTGATCCGACGAGACATAGTCATACGCTTTAATTCCCTAACTTTTGCCTGGATCTCCCTTTCAGGTTTTCGATCCACCGGGAAACCCTTTTTTGCCCAAGTCGCCCTTTCGGGTTTTCAACTTGCCGGGTGTACATATTTTTTTTTTATCCCTAATTTTTCCTGAATCTCCCTTTCGGGTTTTCGATTCACCGGGATACCCATTTTTGCCCAAATTTCCCATTCGGGTTTTCAACTTGTCGGGTCGTTTATGCGTAGTATCTTTTGACTATGTCTGCGTTTGCAGGGTGCGGCAAATCATCGCCGTCCATGGTGGTCAGAATCATAGCCCCACCAGAAAAGATGTTTTTGATCACAAATGGTCCTTCGTAAGTAGGAGTCCATTTGCCCCTGGGATCACTTGGCGGCAAGATGATCCGCTTGATTACAAGATCTCCGACTTGATATACCTGACGTCTGACTTTCTTGTTGAAAGCCCTGATCATCCGTTTTTGATACGTCTGACCATGACAAACAGCAGTAAGTCGCTTCTCGTCAATCAAGTTAAGTTGATCAAGCTGGGTTTGAATCCAATCGTCTTCACTTAAACCAACATCCTTCATAATCCTTAAAGAAGGAATCTGAACCTCCATAGGTAAAACAACTTCCATGCCATATACCAAAGAAAAGGGGGTTGCCCCAGTTGAAGTACGTGTCGTGGTACGATATCCGTGCAGAGCGAACGGTAACATCTCATGCCGGTCCTTGTAGGTGACTGTCATCTTTTGAATGATCTTCTAGATATTTTTGTTCGCAGCTTCAACAACACCGTTCATCTTTGGTCGATAGGGAGATGAATTATGATCTTGAATTTTGAACTGCTCGGACAGAGCGGTGATTACAGTGTTATTCAGGTTTGTACTGTTGCCCGTGATGATCCTGTCAGGGATACCATACTGGCATATGAGGCTCTGCTTGATGAAGCGGGCAACCACATTCTTTGTAACAGAGGCAAAGGAAGTTGCTTCGACCTATTTGGTAAAGTAATCAATAGCCACCAGGATGAAGCGATGTCCATTGGATGCCGTAGGCTTGATCTCTCCAATCATGCCGATTCCCCACATTGCGAATGGACAAGGAGTTGTTAGGACTTTGAGAGGAACTGGAGGAATATGTACCTTGTCAGCATAGACTTGGCATTTGTCACAAGTACTCGCGTATTGATGATAGCCAGCTTCCATGGTAGACCAGTAGTATCCTGCCCTTAGAATCTTCTTAGCCATCGTATGTCCGCTCAAATGGGTGCCAAATGTGCCACTATGCAGTTCAGTCATGATTAGCTCAGCGTCAACCTTGTCCACACAACGGAGCAGAACATAATCATGGCTGCGCTTATATAGGATACCATTGCTTAGGAAGAACTTGGCAGCAAATCTCCTTAAGAACTTTTTGTCGTTGACTGAAGCTCCTTCAGGGTATTCTCGAGTCTTGAGATACCTTTTGATTTCATGAAACCAGGGTTGTTCCACTACTTCTTCGGTATTAATCTCATGACAGTGTGAAGGTTCGTCCATTCGCTCGAAGGTGATTTGGGGAGCCTCGTTACCCCAATTAAGTTTAAACATGGAAGACATTGTAGCTAGAGCATCCGCTAGTTAATTTTCTTCTCGCAGGAAGTGATCGAAGGTAATCTGCACAAAATGAGGTAACAATGTCAGGACATGTTCTTTATATGGGATAAGATTAGGATGTTTAGTATCCCACTCTCCTTTGATTTGACTGATAACTAAAGCTGAGTCCCCAAATACAACCAAATATTTGATTCCTAGGTCAATCGCAGCCTTGAGATCAAATATACAAGCTTCATACTCGGCCATGTTGTTGGTGAAGATGAAACAGAGTCTAGAAGTGAAAGGCGTATGGAAACCTTCTGGAGAAATAAGTATTACACCGATACCGTTGCCAAGTGCATTTGGAGCACCATCAAAGTACAGGGTCCATTGGGATCCTTTTTCTGGTTCGTCATATGGTCCGTTACCTTTAACGTTGTCCAATGTCATAATGTCCTCGTCAAGGAAGTCGAACCTCATGGATTGGTAATCTTTGACGGCTTGATGATCTAGATGGTCAGCTAGTACACTCCCCTTTATAGCTTTTTGGGTCGTGTACTGGATATTATACTCAGTCAGGATCATTTGCCATCTAGGGACTCTTCCGGATAAATCAGGTTTCTCGAAGATGTACTTGATCGGATCCATTTTAGAAATCAACAAAGTGGTATGTGTCAACATATACTGCCTTAGCCGGCGAGCAGACCATACCAAAGCGCAGAAAATTTTCTCGAACAATGAGTAGCGAGTCTCACAGTCGGTAAACTTTTTGCTAAGGTAATAATGGCATGCTCTTTTCGGCCAGACTCGTCATGTTGGCCCTGTACGCACCCCATTGAATTATCCAAAACATTCAGATACATGATTAATTGCCTTCCTTCGATGGGTGGCATCAAGATAGGAGGTTCCAGCAGATACTCCTTGATCTTATCGAAATCAACTTGACAATCATTGTCCCATTCAACCACCTGATCTTTCTTCAACAGCTTGAAGATTGGTTCACAGGTAGAAGTTAGATGAGAGATGAACCTTGCGATGTAGTTTAGGCGTCATAAGAAACCTCTGACCTCCTTCTCAGTGCGGGGGGCAGGCATTTCTCGTATAGCCTTGACTTTAGCAGGATCAACCTCAATTCCTTTGTTACTGACGATAAATCCCAAAAGTTTAGCAGAACTGACTCTGAAAGTGCACTTGCTAGGGTTCAGTTTTAGCTTGTATTCTTTTAACCTGGAAAATAACTTTTGCAGATGGTCGAGATGTTCTTCTTCTGTCTGTGAATGGGCTATCATGTCGTCTACGTAGACTTCAATCTCATTATGTATCATGTCATGAAACAAAGCTACCATGGCTCGCTGATAGGTTTCCCCGACATTCTTCAGTCTGAATGGCATCACTTTATAGCATAAGGTACCCCACTGCGTAACAAAAGTAGTCTTCTCCATGTCTTCGGGGGCCATTTTGATCTGGTTGTACCCTGAAAATCTGTCCATGAAAGAGAATACCTTGTGTTGAGCTGTGTTGTCAACCAAGATGTCAATGTGTGGTAGTGCAAAATCATCTTTAGGGCTAGCCATGTTTAAGTCTCTGTAGTCCACACACATTCTAACTTTGCCGTCCTTCTTAGGCACGGGTACAATGTTAGCAACCCATTGTGGATAGGAAGTAACAACCAGAAAGCCAACATTGAACTGCTTCATCACCCCAGCTTTGATATTTTCGGACATGTCAGGCCTCATTCGGCAGATTTTCTGTTTGATTGGTGGACAGTCTTCTCTTGTAGGGAGACGGTGAACCACAATATCTGTATCTAGGCCCGACATGTCATCATAGGACCAGGAAAAGATCTCAACAAACTCATTTAACAGCTGAACTAAGCGCTCTTTGACATTTGGCTCCAGGTTGGTACCCACCTTAACCTCTTTTTTGTCTTCCTCTGTTCCCAAATTGATAGTCTCTAACAACTCTTCATGGGGCAGAATAGCCCTTTCTTCTTGTTGAAAAAGTCTAGCCAACTCTCCAGGCACTTCACAGTCTTCATCACCTTCGTACTTGGCATGATTGACCAAATCTTCAGAGTCACTGAAGGCCAAAGCAGAATAGTCACCCATGGAATCCGGAATGGATGGGTACTGCATTTTGTGAGCGTGGGTGTGTGTAAGGGATAGCCATCCTTACATAAAATGTAAACGGAAATAAAATGAACACAAAAGTATATAGATGAAAACATCCATGATTCATTAAAAATGGCATATGAAAATGAAGAATTAAAACCCTTACAAATGGACCTATGTACCCCGGGAAAGGCACAAGGCAAAAGAGTGTACGAATTGTTTAAAAGTTATTACAGACCAACAGGAAATGTTCAAAAGATAAATTACTGATTGATGAAATTAATGGGAACGAAATCTTTAGCCTCCTAATTGTTCAGTCCCCCTTCAATGGTTTAAAAGATCTAATCTTCAAAATTTCCTTCTTCATCATCATCTTCTAAAGCATGAACTCTATGATGAGTGATTTTCAGTGGCGGTCCTCCAGCTCGGGAGCGACGCACGTCTTTCTGGCTAGCAGCAGTGAAACCCAATCCGAACTTGTCTGTCTTATGAGAAAAATCTGGCAGTTGCCCCCATATGGTGCTCCCTCCTTCTTTGATCACAGCCTCCGCATCTTTAAGGGATGACATCCGGGACATAGGCTTGGTAATAACGGGCACATCAGTCATTGTCTTGGCTACTGCAACTTCAGGAGAAACCTCTTCAAAGTGTTGGAAAGGTGTTTCTATGAATTCACCATCTAACTCCATGTAGCGGAAAGAGTTAAGGTGGCTTATCATATACTCCTCTTCACCATGAACTGTTATGATCTTACCCTGGACTGGATATTTTAGCATTTGGTGTAGAGAGGAAGTGACTGCCCCATCGTTGTGGATCCATGGCCTTCCCAACAAGCATGAATATGAAGGACGGATGTCCATCACATAAAAGGTAGAGTTGAAAATTTCTGTTCCCACCTTAATTGTGATGTCCACCTCTCCGTGAACCATCCGCTTAGAACCGTCGAAGGCTCTTACAATGATATTATTGGGCTTTAGGGTTAAACCCTCATAGTCTAATCTGTCCAATGATTTCTTTGGTAGGACATTTAAAGATGACCCGGTATCAACCAGAACATGAGCAAGTGTGGTCCCCCTGCACTCTACTGAAACATGCAGCGCATCATTATGCTTTCTTCCCTTAGCAGTTATATCGTCGTCAGAGAAGCCAAGACCATTATCGGCTGTAAGGCTAGCCACACACTCTTGAAACTGATCTGCAAAAGTTTATTGAGGCACATGCGCCATCTTCAGGAATTTGATCAAGGCTTTGGCGTGAGCCCCAGAGCAAAGTAATAGAGCCAGCATAAAGATTTTTGAAGGGGTTTGGCCCAGCTGCTCTACGACATCATAGTCGCTCTTCTTAATTATCTTTAATATTTCCTCCATCTCCTTTTGGGTGGTCTCGGGGATAACCAAAGTCTGAGCCCTCGTCCTGACGGGCGCTTCTTTGGTTCCCTTACCCTTATCAGCAGTAACAGTAGAGGGTACAACTTCGGGAGTAACAAATTCTTCGATCACTGGACTTCGCACATATATCTTGATAGGCGCCGGAACAGTTGAGGGTCCTAAGACTTCCCTTGGAGGAGCAATCTCCGGAGAGAAGATTCTTCCGCTACGAGTTATCTTACTCGTCCCTGCAATATTTCCTACATCAGGAGTTTCTTCATCGGAATTATCTTCGGCTGATTCGATATGTTTGACACCATGGTAGAAGATCTCTCCTCCATAATTCCATGGTATCTTCTTGTTGGACTTATATGGGACAGGCCCCGACATGGTAACCTTTAGCGGTACAAACTTTGGATCAGGCCTAATCTTAACAGGCCTTTTGCAGGTCTTGGAAAGATTGTCGAAAATGGTGATTATAGCAATGAAATTCTGGTGTATGCCAGTCTTCAGATGTTATACTCAGTGTCTAGACATCTGATATGACATAATAAATACACTGCAAGGTAGATACCCAATTTTTCATGCACACAAACCAGCATGATATCCATTCATCTCTTTTGACATCATCTGTAACATTCACACAGTTTTATCCAGGCTGCACCAGATATACTTTGAAGGTGCAGAGGATAGAACACACGATGTACCTAGTTCTGTCCATCTGGTACACATGATCAGCAGAGAGCAAACAACCTTCACAGTTCTGTTTCTCCTGCACAGATATCAGCATGATGTCTTAACATGTTCTGA
The DNA here is from genome assembly GCA_948472305.1 of Vicia faba. NCBI lineage: Eukaryota > Viridiplantae > Streptophyta > Magnoliopsida > Fabales > Fabaceae > Vicia > Vicia faba. The sequence goes on along the minus strand of OX451741.1, from coordinate 781,003,455 downwards.
GACATCATCTGTTACAACATTACAGTTTTACCTTGATATATAACAGACAGAATTATAAAGTGTTGAAGGTAAAAACACAAATCAGTTGTTGACCCAGTTCGGTGAAACACACCTACTCTGGGGGCATACCAAGCCAGGAAGAAGATCCACTATCAGCAATATTAATTCAGGACTAAACTTCACAAGTTCCCATCCCTCACTTAATCATTTACCCAGTGCAACCTATACCTAGGAACTCCTAGATAGAAACCTACCAGTTTCCATTCCTATTGTCGCAACAACAGAAGTCTTACTCCTACTCAAGAAGTAGTGCCCTCCCACTTGGTTTCCTACATTACAATGAATATGAAGTAATGCAAAAATACTTAGACTTGCTTCACAGCTTCGTCCAAGAACACTCAAACTCTTACCTACAGGTATCGAGTTACACACATGGTAACCTTGCCACAGATCGACAGGTTTACCTAACAGAACACCCCCAATATTACATTATGTGAGGCATACAAATGATCATATAACCAAAAAAGGGATTACTTGCAAAACAGCAGCTCTGTTGAATATATAGCAGCTGCAACTTCAGTTAGGGTTTCCACAAAAACCTAGGGTTAATTCCGTTTGACCTAAAGACCAGGTCACAGGACTTTATTAACCAGGTTAGGGTTGAGCTAGGTTACCCCTCAGAAAACGCAGGATTCTGTTCAGGAAAGACTGAGTTATTTCCTGAAAAAACTCAGACTTATCCAACCTGCAAACCTGTTGGTTCAGAACAGGATGTCATAACATCTGTTATGACATCTGAGAAAACCTGTCTACTGATTTAGCAAAATGTGATCATTTTGCAAAATGCTCAGATACACACTTATAAACATCAGTACTTGAATTACAATATTTTTCTGCAAAGGTACCTAATGAGTCAGTACAAACTAAACTAGAATGTTATGACATCAGTCATGACATTCACACACACTTGGGTTTTACCAAAAATGTAAGCCAATAACTAAACACCTACAAACTCCCCCTTTGGCAGATTTTTGGCTAAAGACCCTAAGCAATTAGAGATAGATAGCAGCAGAAAGAAATGACTGCAGAAAAATAGAATGTCTAATTGAGCAAGTACCAAAATATTCTCCCCCTCTTTAGCCACAAATGGGCCAGAGATACATGTTCAAAAAGATTATACAGTTATCCAAAACAAATAACAAGAGCAGCAGCAGAAAAAAGGAACTGAACACACTTCCAAACTCCACCAGATATCAGCACCAACCAGCAACACCACCAAATAGCAACCAACCTTTAAGCACTGTCATCAGGCTCGGAGGATTCTGGCTTCTTCCTTTTCTTGTGAGCAATGTCAACATTCTTTTCTTTGTCTGATGTCTCAACATCCTTAGAGACATCTGGATTTAAAGGAACAGCATTTGAACTTTCTTGATTTAAAGGACTACTCCCCACTCCACCAATTACTAGAAATCACACTCTGCCTCAGTTATATAATACCTTTATTAGATGACAAGTTATCACCTAAACATTCCAGCTCACTAAAATGCTTCATAATGAGACACAAACGCCCTGTTTTCTTAGCAGATGAAAACATGCTCAAATCCTATGTCGTCATACATTCTGCTATTTTCATATTAGCAGCTTGAAACCATTCCATTTACACAAAGATGATGGTTACTCCCTCTGAGTCATACAACTGTACACACATGGGTTTATTAATAGTAATCCACACTTCATCCAATTTTCCTCCTGTCTGTAGTTTTAGAGGAAATTGGGAACAATGTCATTAGGCAATGTGATGACATTCGGTCAGACATAGTCCTCTTCAGTCTTGAACACATCATCCCAATAGTTAATAAAGTGCCACACTTTATATCCTACGAGTCTGATGAAGACTTTCCGTACAAACCAATACTCCCCCTGTTAGGGACAATCACTTCTCCTCATGGAAACAAGTAGGTCACATTCAATACTCAGTTGGACCTTCAAGACAACTTCTGATTCAAAGTAAATAAGACCCCTTGATGAATGGAAAACATAAGACGCATCTTCATGTCTTCAAGAGCGCACCCTCTGTTCAACTATATTGGTTGAACGCATCCATACTCTGAATCAAACTTTCTTCAGACCAGAACAAGTTAGAACATCCTTGGTCTAAGTCAACCTTTCTGAGTCACATCATACAAAGGACATCTTCTGAAAATCTTTAGAAATTACTCTGACATCTTCAGACCATCCTCAGACAATATTCAGACCTTACTGCGCTACCAGCTTGATCAGAACAAAATCAAACACACAAATAGGGACACCAACATTCTCATCCCATTACAAGAGATAATCTACTATAGATGACTCATAACTTCTACCACAAGCTCCAAGAGATGAATAAAAGCCACCTCCTCTTTGTATTCAACTCATTACTCTTCTGCCCAAAAGTAATCTGTCTAAGACTAACCTCAATAATAATCAGCTGCCACATGTTGATTATCTTGATTCTCCGAATCCACTGTTGAGATAGACCAAATCCCACTGTTTGATTATCTCCTTCATGAATCCTCATATGAAAAAAATCAAATGCCACCTTTTGACTTCTCCATGTTTATTAGCTAATTCACTTCCTTACCTAGATCAGAACCAGACTGATCCAAGTAACCACCATCAAGATTATGATGTCTTCTTCTTCTTGTAGCTTCAAGTCTGAAAACGTTTCCAGGAAACTTTTTCAGAGATCAAATGATTTTGCTGTTACCAAAGAGATAGCTCTAAAGCATCACTCTTCCTGTGATTCTTCACAGGGTCTAGAAGAAGGAATGTTCCCATATCTTTAAGAACATCAGTTATCTTGAATTCCAAGGATAATCAATTAAATACTTGTACTTGTCACAAATAGCAATTGATCTTAAATCCTTCCCATTATCCTGTAAGATACTTTCACCATTTGAATACTTTGACATACTCTTCGTGTGTTAATATCTTCTTCTTGCAAGCACTTTCTTTGAGAGACCAAAGAGTTGAGATATCTAGGTTGCCACCCTTGACTCAGGTAAATAGAATTTTCTCTGAACAAACTCTACTCACCTTAACAGATTTGACACTCCTTCCAGATCAGATTCATCCTTAGGAATGAGAGAGATGAATCCTTCATTGCAAATATGTCACACAACACCCAGAACCCATGTGACACAGGTCAACAGCCAGCTAAACACCAGGCTGAACTAATGTGAGGAGGTTAACCAAATCTCCCCCTCAAACTACCAATCATGGAAGCTCCACACAAAATATCCATGCATTGTACACAACTGTCTCGACATGACATATGACATCCCTACCAGATTCAAGTAACTCCAAGAGTTATACCTATTCATACTCCAATCACACCAATCAACTGACCTTAAGTACTTCAGTGAAGACAACAACACCAATCATCAGCAGATATGTATTTCCAGAACATACTACCTTAACCAAACTCTGAGTCTTCATATTCTCACATCTTGAAGGATCTTCCACTTCTAATCATGATGTTTAAATGACAAGATTCATGATCCCAATCTACTTCTATGAAGGAGCAATAATGCTGCACCATCATTGACTTTTATTAACCAATGGGCTTGTCTTTCTTCACACCATAGTACTCCAGGGAACACCTGCTCAGCCCTGATCAATCTTCAGGAATAAGCCCACCAATAGGGATTGCACAATGTCACATCTCAACCAGCTCCACTTCTAGAGTTCTGACTTCTAAAAGTAACCTTCGGGAGCACACAGACATAGTTGATTCTACCATTGTCAACTTTGCACACACATATGTCTCCTCTTCCAGGTCAGGAGTAGGTTCCAAACAAAAGTATCCCTTTGTTTGACACCCAAAACATATGCTCTTCAACTAGTAGCTGCATACTTGTTGAACACATGTTCCACCATCACATAGAACATCAGTTCCATCACCTTGGAACAAAGCCCTCCTTGAAATTCTTCAAGGTCTTCGTATAACACTAATCCGTGATTATGTGACTCTTACCATCCTGAACGAAGAACGTCTTCATGAGTGGACTTGAGAGGACTCAAGTATCTGTGACATCTTCAATAGCTTATGTTGAAATCTTGAATACAGTAGCCTTCAATCCACAAGAGGGGAAACACATCAGAGCTTGAGTTTTGCTAAGTATTATGCAGCGGAAGAACATAATACAACTCAATCTTTGCACACACTTTAGGCGTACACAAATCCTAGGTTTGAAAATAAATCAAACCTAGAGCAGCTAACACACAACAAGGTCAAATGCCAATCACCAAAGACAGGTATACACAGTTCCTGTCATGAATAGTCCATCCTCCCACTTTAAGGGACCATTCAGGGAAATAACAAACCTTTCCAGGTTACGATCTCCAGTACTAAAATTGACCTTGCAGATACCAGAAAGTATCACCCATGGATCTCATCCAGAAACAGAACAGGATGCCTGCTCTGATACCAATTGAAATTCTGGTGTATGCCAGTCTTCAGATGTTATACTCAGTGTCTAGACATGTTATATGACATAATAAATACACTGCAAGGTAGATACCCAATTTTTCATGCACACAAACCAGCATGATATCCATTCATCTCTTTTGACATCATCTGTAACATTCACACAGTTTTATCCAGGCTGCACCAGATATACTTTGAAGGTGCAGAGGATAGAACACACGATGTACCTAGTTCTGTCCATCTGGTACACATGATCAGCAGAGAGCAAACAACCTTCACAGTTCTGTTTCTCCTGCACAGATATCAGCATGATGTCTTAACATGTTCTGAGACATCATCTGTTACAACATTACAGTTTTACCTTGATATATAACAGACAGAATTATAAAGTGTTGAAGGTAAAAACACAAATCAGTTGTTGACCCAGTTCGGTGAAACACACCTACTCTGGGGGCATACCAAGCCAGGAAGAAGATCCACTATCAGCAATATTAATTCAGGACTAAACTTCACAAGTTCCCATCCCTCACTTAATCATTTACCCAGTGCAACCTATACCTAGGAACTCCTAGATAGAAACCTACCAGTTTCTATTCCTATTGTCGCAACAACAGAAGTCTTACTCCTACTCAAGAAGTAGTGCCCTCCCACTTGGTTTCCTACATTACAATGAATATGAAGTAATGCAAAAATACTTAGACTTGCTTCACAGCTTCGTCCAAGAACACTCAAACTCTTACCTACAGGTATCGAGTTACACACATGGTAACCTTGCCACAGATCGACAGGTTTACCTAACAGAACACCCCCAATATTACATTATGTGAGGCATACAAATGATCATCTAACCAAAAAAGGGATTACTTGCAAAACAACAGCTCTGTTGAATATATAGCAGTTGCAACTTCAGTTAGGGTTTCCACAAAAACCTAGGGTTAATTCCGTTTGACCTAAAGACCAGGTCACAGGACTTTATTAACCAGGTTAGGGTTGAGCTAGGTTACCCCTCAGAAAACGCAGGATTCTGTTCAGGAAAGACTGAGTTATTTCCTGAAAAAACTCAGACTTATCCAACCTGCAAACCTATTGGTTTAGAACAGGATGTCATAACATCTGTTATGACATCTGAGAAAACCTGTCTACTGATTTAGCAAAATGTGATCATTTTGCAAAATGCTCAGATACACACTTATAAACATCAGTACTTGAATTACAATATTTTTCTGCAAAGGTACCTAATGAGTCAGTACAAATTAAACTAGAATGTTATGACATCAGTCATGACATTCACACACACTTGGGTTTTACCAAAAATGTAAGCCAATAACTAAACACCTACATAGCAATGTCATTGATTGGAGTAACAGGAGTAACAAGGGTAACATGAGTAATAGTATCAACAGGAGTTTTCTGAAAGAGTATTTCTTGAGTATCCATCAGGCGTTGGATGCCTGATTTCAACAGCGGACAATCGGATTGCAAGGTTGAACAAGAGTAACAATCTTTTTCACAGCCCGAGAAAATCCCGGCTTTCAACAGATTTATTTTGATCATTGGCAATGGAGTCATTAAGTCATCAACAGTAGTAACATGAAGGTCTTCTACAATAGCATGGACATTATTACCATGTTTTGGCATAGGAGCGGATATCACATTAGGTTTTTCGGGAGCATCAAACTCTACCTCCTTGGCATCTATCAAATCTTAGATCTTGTTTTTAAGGGCCCAACAGTTGTTGGTGTCATTCCCCACACTATCTGAATGATATGCACATTTTGCATTTGAATGATAATAGGGAGAAGAGGTATTTGGGTTTTTTGGCGCTTATTTCAAGTTGGTAAGGTTTAACTTTAACAGATGAGGAAGGACCTGAGCCGATGTCATATTGATCCGAGTGAATTTTCGTTGTGGCCTTTCCACCCTATTTTGGTTAGCCCTAGGTTGATTGCTTCGAGGTTGATCAGCTGAAGAGTTCTGGATCATCACAGCCCCTACCACTGGTCGGCGCTCCCTTCTTCCTTGATTTCTCTGGGAGTAAACAGCAGAAGCTTCTTTCTTGGCCGGGAAGGTCTTCTTGACAGGGGTGGTAGCAGTTGCATCCTTCTGAATTTTACCACTACTAATGCCAGCTTCGACCCTTTCACTTGTCAGTATTAATTCGGTGAACCCTGCAGATGAGCTCCCGATCAAGTGATTAAAGAATGGACCTAACAGGGTCCCAAAAAACATGTCAACCAGTTCTCTATCCAACAATGGTGGCTGCACCCTTCCAGCCAAATCTCGCCACTTCTGGGCGTATTCCTTAAAGCCCTCATCAGAAACCATACCCATACTCTGCAGTTGAGTACGGGTAGGCGCTAAATCTGCGTTATATTGGTATTTTCGATAGAAAGCAGCAGCCAAATCCTCCCAGTTATGAACATCAGATCTCTCAAGTTGATAGAACCAGTCCAATTGCGTACCTGACAAACTATCTTGAAAGAAGTGGACCCACAGATCCTTATCAGAAGAGTGAGGTTGGATCTTTCTGACGTAGGACCTCAAATGCATCTTCAGACAGGACAAACCATCATATTTGGAAAATGTAGGCACTTTTAATTTTGGAGGAATGACGATCCCAGCAACCAACCCTAGTTCTTCGAAATCCAATCCAGGAACCCTTTGCACTTCCATGGCTGCCAACCGCTCTTCCAGATTTCTATACTTATCGTCCTCAGGAGGATACTGCTGCTCAGAGTAATCTTCCTCCTCTTCCTCTTCTTCCTCTTCAGCTTTAGACTCGGAGGGCATTGCAACTCCCTTACCTTTACCAGCCCCTTCGTCAGATGTTGAGGGGAACTCGAGGACTCTTCTAGCCTGGTTCTCAAATCTTCTTCCCATAGTGGCCACACCAGCCCTTTTCTTATTTTTCCCTTTGTCTCTCTCTTTCTCCAACAGTGCTTTAAGGTCCTCTTGACCCTTTGCCAGGGTCATGAGGAGTTGTTGGAATTGCGAATTTTGTGCTTGCAGATCTTTGACCGTCTACTCTATATCCATCTCGCTGAAATAAACAGCAGAAAGATAAGGAAACCTGGTGTAAAGACCTGTGTATGCATATGATGAATGATATGTTATTCATGTAATGCATTCAAGGATTCAGAAATTCAAATTTGTTTCAAACAAAACGAACACACGTCATATTAATAAGAAGAAATTTGATAGTACATAAATGCCCCATGGGAAAATATTACAAAGCTTCTTAATGTAAAAAGATGTTGCGCATCCTTTTTGGTGCGATGTAAGTGTTAAGAGTCTCCTCTTCGTGAAGTCGGCGGGTAAGTTCCAAAACCTTCTTCTCACTGGCATAGAAGCTGGCTTCAAAAGTATTTTGTTCTTCCTTGAGTTGTATCCAACTCTTTTGCAACTCTTCCAATGATGTTGGCATGTCAGGATGTAGGAGGGTGTATGGAACCTCTCCTTCCATAACAGGCTCTTTGATCACGGGGAGAATGTGGGGGTAAGGCATCATAAGATTCTGGGCGCGGGTTCGTACCCACTTGAGATAAGGCTCAATGGGGATGGAATTCTTATGTCCCAGTGTCTTACTATCCACTTTGTTAGGCATCCTCCAAGCTCGGATAAACCTTTGTCGAAGCCCTTGAACGTCGTTGTCGAAGTCAAAAACCAAGTCTGGAATCAGCATGCCATGAGGGCCATCCCTTCGGGCATACCCAAATTGTCTCAGAGCCAAGCAGGGGTTGTAGGTAATGCCTCCCCTAATTCCAAGTAGTGGGACATTAGGGAATTCCCCACAACAATCAATGATGATGACATTTTCTCTGGACCGAGAACACCAATGAACATTAGAATGTGTAAGAGTCATCAATCGTTGTGACCACCTCAAGCCTTGCTCATTCTTCAAGACTGGCTGGGGAAGGTGAGAAATAAACCACCTTGCTAGAAGAGAAGTACAACACATGAGAACACCTCTTTTCCTCATTGTTCGTGTGTGAAATGAGTAGAGGATATCCCCGACCAATGTGGGCACAGGATTCTGAGATATGAAAATCTTGACAGCATTCACATCTATAAGCTGATCAGGGTTTGGGAACAAGACCAACCCATAGATGAGAAGTGCTACAATCTCCTCAAAAGCTTGCAGATCTAAAGAATTCCAGCAGTCTTGTGCCTTCTCAAACAAAAACTTTGCCAAGAAACCCTTGACACCACTTCTGGTTTCCCAATGACCTTTGATATCAGATGGTTGCAAGTGTAAGGCTTGAGCAACATCTTCAGGCTTTGGTTCTCTTTCCGTACCATTGTAGGGTAGTTGATGGAGAATTGGAATCCTCAGGAGTTGAGAAAATTCCTCCAAAGTAGGCACTAGTTGGTAATCAGGAAATGTAAAGCAATGGTGTAGGGGGTCAAAGAACTGGAAAAGAACTTTCACCATGTCTTCTTCAATGTTGGAGTTGACCAAGTTGAGAAGTCTACCTTGTCTTTTACTGAAGGGAGAATTCTTTGGAATCTTGGAAGTAAGCTCCTTGAGTTGAGGAGGGATTCTCACAAGGCTAACCTGGATTGTTTTTCTGCGAAGTGATTCCATAACCTACAAAACAAGAACAAAGATGAAGATCCAAACCCTTGAAATGGTTAGTGGATGCATATGATGTTTTATGATGTTCATGATGTATGCACAAGCACATGTACAAGCAAATCACACAAGATCCTAGTTTCAGGCTTGCATGGGGTTTCATAGGTAAGTACCCTCTTGAAGTTAGTTGACTCAACCTGTCCTATAAGTAGTAACCGGGTTCTAAGGAGCTCAATATCATTGGATTATTTTATGTGTTTATTGTTTCAATTTAGCCACTTAACTGGCGACCGAAATATTCCAAGAAAACAACCCTTAATGAGTGTAGTATCGAGTATCTACCAACTTCGAACTGCACCAAAGCCGGTCATCTCACTACCCCTAATAAGGCCAAGATGGTCAAGTAAGATTCTAAGAGTTCATTAGTGTTTCATGACATCACTCAGCGGCCCCGTATTCTCTTTGATTGACTCAAAGGCTACCGGTACCCACAAATATGTCGCACTAATATAGCTATTGCTTCAACCATGTCGGTATACCCCGCACAGTTTCCATAATGTATTGCTATTTACCTATGAATGTTTCCAAAAATCCGGGTGGAGGATTCAAACCCAAACAAGAGAACCAAATGTAAAGCAATCAAAGCAATCAAGATAAGCATGCAAAGGTGATCTAAACCCTAAGGTTACTCCACTTTTAGATATTTCCCCAACAGAGTCGCCAGTTTTGTGATACGGTGGGAGAACAGACTTGAGGTTTTGCGTTTGTGTTTGCAAATGTTTCGGTTTAGCAAGAGTCGCCACCGACTCTTTATTTTATCCAAAGGAAAGGTCAAAAATCACAGGAAAGACCTTTGAGATGTTTTCTTGGGTTCGGGGAGTAGATTATGAAAATGGAAGGTGCTAGCACCCTTTTCATCCACGGTTATCCATGGGCTCTTAGTTACTTGTTTAGATCACTTGCTTTGCTTTTCCAATTGTTTGAAATGGTGCTTTGTGTGTGGTTTTAAAAATGTTTTGAAAAGAGGCCATTGTTATGGAAACCTTTGTAATGATTCTTGTTTGAATATATACAAAAGCGTATTGTCCTTTGAAAAGATTTTTTCAATGTTTGAAAGTTTGATTGTGTTGTGGAGTGTGTTTCAAAATAGCAAGGATGTTTTGCAAGATTTGATCAAGTAACTAAGAGTTATCTACCCTATTTTACTCAAAAGATCTTTCCTATATGTTTTTAACCCTTTTGACAGTGTTGTTTTACCATTGCATTTGGTAAACAACCTTGTATTAGGATGTTAAACGGGACAGGCGTGGGTCATCGTATTGACCATGATAGCAATTGTGCTAAGTATCTTTAGCAAATTTTTGAGGGACTAGATCATTTTATTTAGGCAACCAACATAGTGTCATTGAGGGACTATGATCTTTTGTTTATTTTGTTTTGCCAAGATACCTAACATGCATACCATGGCCATTTGTTTAGGCAACCAAGTGGAGATACCTTAAAGGTGTTAGTGTGCAAGTGTGTTTTATTGCATGCATGATTTTATCTTGAATTAGGATTTTCTATTTCATTGATTTTATCTTTCCATACATATCCTAATTACTAGCATTTACATTTGAAAGCAATAAAATGCGGAAATATAAAATCCTACGCTATTACAATATTTAAGGGATGGGGGATACACATTTGTACATGGGGGGGTGGTTCAACGAGAAAAATAGATAAGAAAAGAAAATAACAAGGGGAAGAAAAAGAGAAAGAGAGAGAGGGCTGGAGCGCTGCTGAGAGGAAGTCAGAAGTTTTGACCCAGGCCTGCTGCATGATTATCAACCTGTTAGTGAAACTGTATGAGTCAGAACTTCTGACTCTGGTGCCCTGCAAAATAGAAACCTGTTAGTGGGAAGGTCAGAAGTTCTGACCCCCATGCGCTGCAAGACAAAATTTCGTTAGTGGGGAAGTCAGAAGTTCAGACCCTGCTTGAAACACAATAATTTTCAGAAGTTCTGATATTATTGACAGCAAAATAGGCCTCAGAAGTGCTGACGTCAAAGTCAGAGCTTGATTTCTCCCTGTGCTAGCCAGAACATCTGCAGTTTTATTATTTTTCCACAAAACAGAAGGCATGCCTAGGATAGTCTCAGCAGGTGTCAAAGTGTTTCAGAAGGAAGAACCAACAAGGTCACAAACAGGTTCCACACTGATTCACTTCATACTTAAGCATTCAGAGGCATGGAAATCCTCAGAACACATACAACAACATGATATCTACATTGTGTTTATGTGGCATGTAAAGCTGTTGATGCTTAGCAGCATAATGAGAGTCAGCAGGTGATTACCTTGCTGTTGGAAGAAAATCTGTGAGTTGGAGCTAGCTTTAGCTCTAATGGTGTTCTGGACAAGTTCTACTTAGAATGGATGGATGGAGAATATGTATGTATGTATGGTCAGAAATTGTATGGACGGTCTCTAGCCCGGGAGCAAACTGAGTATTAATGAAGTTGGGAGGTGTTGTACCCCAAAATTTGCCCTCCCATATTTCTCAAAATATTTCAAGAAAAATTCACAAGTCCAACTCGGCGCGTCATATTCAGGTATTCTTTCGCCAAGATATCTCTGATAACGTATTCTCAAATTCAGGTTCGGCTCAAGAGTCAATTCTTTAAAGAAGGTATCCGAATGTGTGAGTTTTCTCGAAGAAATATGGTGAAAAAGTGTGCTGAAAGTGCAGTTTTTACGCGCTAAAAAATTCATAACTTGAAGATTGTGGCTCGTTTTGAACCCGTTCCGGTGGCCAAAATTCCGTCTTGACATTATCTACGTTTTCATCTCTCACGGCTGGAAGCCAATTTCGATCAGAAGGTCTTCAAAAATGTGGATTTATCAAGTATTTTTGCACAGAAAATTTGTGACAGAAGTTTATTTGCGTCATGTTCAGAAAATCATAACTTGGTCGATTTTCATCGTATCGAGCTGGTTCTGGCGCCAAAATTTCACAAATTGAGTTGACTACATTTTCACAGAAGGTATTGAGTTCAAACGGTATTCAAAAGGCCTTCGTTTTTTGCTCAGAGTGCGTAACACGCTGAAAATCCTGAATGCTGAATATTATTTCATCTGGGCCGAAACTTCAAAAATTCATAACTCGGTCAATTTTTATCGGATTGGACTCATATTTTCACACAAGGTCACTGACTCATAGATACTTGCTCTATTTAAAAACAAATCAAAACTCTTTTCACACCGACACTTTCAAAAAAGCTTTCAAAACAATTTTTCAAACACTCTTGAGGACTGATACAAGAGTCGATCTAAAATCTTTAAACGAAACTTTTTCAAACCCACTCACACTTGAAAAGCAAACCATTTTGAAAACACAAATGAGCAAGTATCTAAGAGCCCATGGATAACCATGGATAAAAAGGGTGCTAACACCTTCCCTTTCTATAAATCTACCTCCCGAACCGAGAAACAAATCTCATAAGGAATTTTGCTGTGCTTTTGTCCTGTCCATGTTGGAGAAAATAAAAGACGGTGGCGACTCTTGCTTCCGCGACATTTCGCGAAACCAGCTTTAAACAGTCAGTTCTAAATCCACCGATCACAGAACTGGCGACTCTGCTGGGGACAATCTTAAAGTGAGGTGTAGCTTAGGACTAAGATCACTTGTGCTTTCAATTGTTGTGCTTGTTTGCTTTATTATTGTGGGACTGCCTCGGGAGTTCTATAGATCCTAACCCGGATCTGGGGGATACCTTCTTAGAAAGTAGCAACAAGGCTGTGAGGGAACTGTGCGGGGTATACCGACATGGTTGAAGCAGTCTGCTACGTTGATGTGGCACTTTGGTGTGTACCGGTAACCCTTGAGTTCAGTCAAGGAGAGTACGGGGCCTCCGCGTGGTGTCGTGAAGCATCAACTAACCTTAGGAACCTTAATTGAACCATCCTGGCCTCTTTAGGGTAGTGAGATAACTGACTTTGGTGCAGTTCGAGGTTGGTTGATACTCGATACTACACTCAATTGAGGGTTGTTTTCTTGGAATATTTTGGTCGCCAGTTCAGTGGCTAAATCGAAACGATGAACAATGAAAGCAATCCAATGATATTGGGACCCTTAGAACCCGGTTACTTCTGATAGGACAGGTTTTGAGCCCACCAACTTCAAGAGGGTAGTACCCCAAACTTCATGCTGGCCTAAACTCTAAGGGCTCTTTGTGTGACTTGTGTGCTTTCAAACTTGACTACTCGCATACTTGTTATCTGACACTTGAGTTTCTTACAGGTTTTGTTTACAGTCCTTAATCTGGACTCATAACAGGGTTTACATATATCACTCCATGCATAGCATAACATCATACCATTGCATACATCCTGCATAAGGACTAACCCATTTCAAGGATCTCAAAGGTTTGTGATGCAGGTCATGATGAACCAACTGTCCAGCAAGGGGCAAAGGGGATTTATTTTCCTCTAGCCAAGGTTGTCAGGGGCTATGACCCACTCGATATGGTGAGCCTTGACCCTTGAAGAAGGACTCTTAACAACATGCAGTTCCTTCAATCAAACCACCAGATTCAGATTCTAACAATTTTTCTTGTTTACCCCGCGAGGTCCTTGAAAACATTGCATGCATACATACATATCATTGCATTACAGGTATCCCTTTTACAGGTTGCTTACCTTCTTCGTTGTTTATTTCAGCCGATCATCATGAATCCTGAGTCATCTACTGAGCAATCCATCAAGGCCCTCCAGGCTCAGAACGCCCAGTTCCAAGAGTTGATCATGAGTTTGGCCCAGGGGCAACAAGACCTGAAGACCCTGCTTTTGAAAAAGAAGAAGAAGAGGACGGTGATGTTCAACCCTAGACGCAAATCTGGGAATGGATCACAAAATGAAGTTGAGCAGACTACCCCATCTGTTGGGAAAGACAGTCCCCAAGAAAGGGAAGTTCCTAGTCCAGTGGTCTCCGACAACAAGACCGATTACAATGATGAGCAGTACCCTCCAGCTGAGGACAGGTATAAACAGTTGGAAGACCGGCTAAGTGCCATGGAGATACAAAAAGTGCCCGGCCTGGACTTCGAAGATCTAGGTCTGTCTTCTGGGGTGGTGATCCCACATAAATTCAAGGCACCTGCCTTTGCCAAGTACGACGGGGCATCCTGTCCTAAGCTGCATCTCAGGTCTTACACCAGGAGGATCCAGCCCTACACGGCTGACAAGAATCTATGGATCCATTTCTTCCAGGAAAGTCTTTCAGGGACTCAACTCGAATGGTTCTATCAATTAGATGGAGCCAACATTCGTAACTGGGAGGACTTGGCTACTGCGTTCTACAAGCAGTATCAGTACAATGCCGACCTCGCTCCTACACGTACCCAACTCCAGGGTATGTCGCTAGGATCGGGAGAAGGTTTTAAGGAATATGCGCAAAAATGGAGAGACCTTGCTGGAAGGGTACAACCACCTCTAACTGACCGGGAGCTCGTTGACATGTTCTTGGGGACTTTGTCTGGTCCATTCTACAACCATCTAATTGGGAATTCTTCTGTTGGGTTCACGGATCTTATCTTGACGGGGGAGAGAATTGAAGCTGGTATCAAGTCGGGGAAGATTCAAGAAACCACACCTGCTGATGCTCAGAAAAAGCCCCACAGTGGGAAGAAAGAGTCCAATGCTATACATGGTAAAAAGGGTCGTCATGATGTAGGGGCAACCCAGATCTCTGATCCCGCGCCTGTTCAACCAAGAAAGAGCAATAGGCGTAGGATAAAGTATCAAGATAGGAAGTATACTGACATCAGCATGCCTTTGTCTCAGGCACTACAACAATTGCTGAAGGCGAAATTGATCACACTAAAGGATCCTCCTCAAAATCCTGACACTTCCTCTCCCAAGTACAACCCGGGTGTGAGATGTGCCTACCATTCTGACAGTCCTGGACATGACACCGACGACTGTTGGACCTTGAAGAACAAGATCCAGGATTTGACTGACGCCAAGGAGGTCAAGTTTGAACACTGATCCTACACCAAGTCATCGAGAATGTCTTTTCTTCATTCGAATGTTCAAGTTGTATTTTTCTTTGATTGTTCAAACATTTTATTCATGTCAAACTTTGTTATTTCATTAATGCATTACACGTGTCTGTTTTGAAGTAATTATGTTTACTATGCTTAAAACTGTTTTCATATTTTTGTGATGTTCAACGCTCGGTTAACAATTCTAAGCCTCTTGAGGGAGGATGACGAAAACGGTACCACGATCTTTACAGTATTCTTTTGAACAGACCCCACTGATGAGGTACAGACATTGTTTCAATTCCTAAACACTGGAGTTATAAGGAAGATAATCCCTCGTCAACCCCTCTGAGCCAAAGAAGTAGGAGTTTTTCTTTTCAAAATTTAAAACCCTTAATCATAACCTGGGGCAGGGTAGTTCTCTCAGTTGATCCAAGTGCATAACGAATGGCACCAAAGAGGTCCTTACAAAACAAAAGACAATGATGGTTCCGAATAATCATAAAGACAGGCAGTCATTACCAAAAAAAAAAAAAAACTAAAGCCCATTAAGTCAAAACCTATGAAGGAGACTTACAAAACTGGGGCATCCTGCTGACTGTAAATTCAAAAAGAAACAGTTCAGGCAAAAAAACAGGGATAACAAAATCAAAAAGAAAGAGGTTCTACAAACCCTCAACATAAAAAAGAACTGACTGCCTATTCAAAATAAATTGTCAACATCCGAACCATCATTGGAATATCAGGACAAAGACTCAAACAAGGTCTAACGCACGGTCAGCTGAGTTTAGGTTTGAAGAACATCACGAAGAGCGGATGGGTACAAATAAATTTTTTAGCCTTTATCCTTTGTTTCTTAAACCGTGAACCAAGCCACGCTACAACCCTTAAAAGTCCTAGCTGAAGCATGGGTTAGTTCGAAAGCATACTGTTACGAAAGGTATCCTGACTCCTTAAGGCTTGCGGTAAAATAACGAGTTGACATCACCATTTACAAAAAAAATTCACTTGTTTTTATGAAAAAAATGCATTTTCAAAAACTTCAAGACAGACATAAGCTTTGCATTTTTAATATATCATTGTTTGCATATGACTTTTTGTTTGAACAACATAGAAGTTCGCACGACGAATGTCTAATGAACAAGAGTACCTCCAATCAAGGGGCGGCATGGCATGATCATTGTCTATCATCTGGGGCATTCAAGTCAAGATTCAGAGAATCTCTCAAAAGGCCAACCAACTTGGGGAAAATCTCCATCTGGATCACTTGGAGCGTTGGACGATCAAACAAAGATCTTCTGGTAGTATGGAAACACTACGCTTTTAATAGGGGCACCTCCCTACATCCTGAGAGCGTGGACATAGTCGAAAAAAGTACTACGCATAATCAAAGACCCGCTAGGTTGACACACCTAGGCAAAAATATGGGCTTCCCGGCGAACCAAAAGGGTTCGGGCAAAAATAATGGATGAAAATAAAAAATCTGTACACCCGGCAAGTCGAAAACCTGAAAAGGCGGCTTGGGCAAAAATGGGTATCCCGGTGGACTGAAAACCCGAAAGGGCAGTCCAGGCAAAAATTAGGGATCAAAGCGTACGACTATGTCTCGTCATCTCGTCACTTGCCTACCAGAAGAAGATTTGTCAATCAGCAGTCACCAAGCACCTCTACAGGGTATCCTCTTCTCCTACATCAGAAACAGGGGCAATAATGAGTTGTCTAAGCGATCTAATTTCTCTATCCACCAAGGTACCAAGGTAAGTTCGGCTGAAGAATGTAAGCAAGATATCTTAATTCCCCAGAGAGTGAGCCAAGATTCAACAATTCTCTCCCAAGCAGTTGGTCTCCCATCAGCCCTAGAAAGGCATAGTATTTCCTAGCAAGTCAGCGATACTCCCCCCAAGCAGAGTTAGCCTACTCAGTCAGCCTTATGGAAGTTGGATTATCCCCAGCAGATCTCAACATTCCCCAACGCAATATACAAACATTCTTAACAAGCATCCCC
The DNA here is from genome assembly GCA_948472305.1 of Vicia faba. Classification (NCBI taxonomy): domain Eukaryota; kingdom Viridiplantae; phylum Streptophyta; class Magnoliopsida; order Fabales; family Fabaceae; genus Vicia; species Vicia faba. The sequence goes on along the minus strand of OX451741.1, from coordinate 780,986,386 downwards.
GGCAGTCTTGATCTAAGATTGTTCCCCGGCGGTATACCAGACATTCAGTGGAGCCACTTCCCCAGCATATCTCAAAAGTTTCCCCAGGAGAGTGGAATCCATCTCCCCAGCAGGATGCTTATCCCCAGTAAATTCTGGAAGCTTGTCCCCTGCAAAGCACGGACGCGTCTCCCATATTTTATTCAAAGGTTATTTCCCCACCAGGATATAACTGGGTTATCCTCAGCTAATGGCCACGGAAAGATCGTCCTCGGCGAAGTCTTCCTATCCCCAGCGGAGTTCATCCAATCTTCCAACAAAGCTCAACAATGGTATCCCCAGCGGAGTTATCATCAAACCTCAGCAAAGTACATCTCTTCCCACAGAGCATTCCCCGCAGAGTAATCTAATCGCCAAGTTTATTCCCCAACAGAGTCATCTTCTCCTACCGGTATTCTTGCAATTACCATCCCCAGTGAAAACGAAGAACTCTCTTCAACATCAGCCCAGGATTCAGCTCTCGGCATTCGTCAAGGATTTATTTTCCTAGACGAAAATACATTCATAAACATCACATTGTCATACATTATGATACATGCATACACGAATCATATCACCCCAATCTCATTTATTTTTTAGAACATCATGACATCATGCATGTCATACATTATGACATTGCATACAACTAACTCGTTACTTTTTCAGGAAAGAACAATCAACAGATAAAAGTCTTTACCTTTTGAAGTAGAAGACGTCCAAGATTCCTTCATCATTCTGCTGAGGTTGAAGTCGCCTAAGATTCTCTCATCATTCTGTTGAGGTTAAAGTCGCCAAAGATTCTCTCATCATTCTGCTGAGGTTGAAGTCGCCTGAGATTCTCTCATCATTCTGTTGAGGTTGAAGTCGCCAAAGATTCTCTCATCATTCTGCTGAGGTTGAAGTCTCCTAAGATTCTCTCATCATTCTACTGAGGTTGAAGTCGCCAAAGATTCTCTCATCATTCTGCTGAGGTTTAAGTCGCCTAAGATTCTCTCATCATTCTGCTGAGGTTGAAGTCGCCAAAGATTCTCTCATCATTCTGCTGAGGTTGAAGTCGCCAAAGATTCTCTCATCATTCTGCTGAGGTTGAAGTCGCCTAAGATTCTCTCATCATTCTGCTGAGGTTGAAGTCGCCAAAGATTCTCTCATCATTCTGCTGAGGTTTAAGTCGCCTGAGATTCTCTCATCATTCTGCTGAGGTTGAAGTCGCCAAAGATTCGCTCATCATTCTGCTGAGGTTTAAGTCGCCTAAGATTCTCTCATCATTCTGTTGAGGTTGAAGTCGCCAAAGATTCTCTCATCATTCTGCTGAGGTTGAAGTCGCCAAAGATTCTCTCATCATTCTGCTGAGGTTGAAGTCGCCTAAGATTCTCTCATCATTCTGCTAAGGTTGAAGTCGCCAAAGATTCTCTCATCATTCTGCTGAGGTTTAAGTCGCCTGAGATTCTCTCATCATTCTGCTGAGGTTGAAGTCGCCAAAGATTCTCTCATCATTCTGCTGAGGTTGAAGTCGCCTAAGATTCTCTCATCATTCTGCTGAGGTTGAAGTCGCCAAAGATTCTCTCATCATTCTGCTGAGGTTGAAGTCGCCCAAGGTTCTCTCATCGTCCCGTTAAGGTAGAAATCGCCCAAGGTTCTCTCATCGTCCCGTTGAGGTAGAAATCGCCCAAAGGTTCTCTCATCGTCCCGTTGAGGTAGTAATCGCCCAAGGTTCTTTCATCGTCCCGTTGAGGTAGTAATCGTCCAAGGTTCTCTCATCGTCCCGTTGAGGTAGTAATCGCCCAAGGTTCTCTCATCGTCCCGTTGAGGTAGTAATCGCCCAAGGTTCTCTCATCGTCCCGTTGAGGTAGTAATCGCCCAAGGTTCTCTCATCGTCCCGTTGAGGTAGAAATCGCCCAAGGTTCTCTCATCGTCCCGTTGAGGTAGTAATCGCCCAAGGTTCTCTCATCGTCCCGTTGAGGTAGAAATCGCCCAAGGTTCTCTCATCGTCCCGTTGAGGTAGTAATCGCCCAAGGTTCTCTCATCGTCTCGTTGAGGTAGTAATCGCCCAAGGTTCTCTCATCGTCCCATTGAGGTAGAAATCACCCAAAGGTTCTCTCATCGTCCCGTTGAGGTAGTAATCGCCCAAGGTTCTCTCATCGTCCCGTTGAGGTAGTAATCGTTCAAGGTTCTCTCATCGTCCCGTTGAGGGCACGTCTGAAGAGTTCGAAGATCCGACTCCTGTATCTTGCCAGGGTGTATCTGTTGACGACTATTCTCCGGACTCGATTCCTGTATCCTTCCAGGGCACGTCTGAAGAGTTTAAAGATTTGATACCTGTATCCAGCCAGGGCACATCTACACGAAGAGTTTGAAGATCAACCCCTGTAACAGGCCAGGTAATTATCTTTCTTTCTCAGGTACGCAAGTTCTCGCTAAGGAATCTCTTACGCGATCGACAACCTCTCGATGGCATCTATAAGCCCATCCACATACCAACAGTCTCCAAATGGCATCCATAAGCCCATTCCCGACAAAGCTCCATCACAGCTCCAGATGGCATCTATAAGCCCATCCCCCCATCCATCACTTCCAAATGGCATCTATAAGCCCATTCCCCCTACATCACATTGCTGATACTACACCATGCGAGTGCAAATTTCTGGGCACTTTAGTGTTCAATCATCTTCCACCTTCGGATCACGAAAGGCACGCAAGCCAATCTACATCCTCAGGTTTAAGAAGATTAAACAGGGGCAACTGTTGTACCCCAAAATTTGCCCTCCCATATTTCTCAAAATATTTCAAGAAAAATTCACAAGTCCAACCCGGCGCGTCATATTCAGGTATTCTTTCGCCAAGATATCTCTGATAACGTATTCTCAAATTCAGGTTCGGCTCAAGAGTCAATTCTTTAAAGAAGGTATCCGAATGTGTGAGTTTTCTCGAAGAAATATGGTGAAAAAGTGTGCTGAAAGTGCAGTTTTTACGCGCTAAAAAATTCATAACTTGAAGATTGTGGCTCGTTTTGAACCCGTTCCGGTGGCCAAAATTCCGTCTTGACATTATCTACGTTTTCATCTCTCAGGGCTGGAAGCCAATTTCGATCAGAAGGTCTTCAAAAATGTGGATTTATCAAGTATTTTTGCACAGAAAATTTGTGACAAGTTTATTTGCGTCATGTTCAGAAAATCATAACTTGGTCGATTTTCATTGTATCGAGCTGGTTCTGGCGCCAAAATTTCAAAAATTGAGTTGACTACATTTTCACAGAAGGTATTGAGTTCAAACGGTATTCAAAAGGCCTTCGTTTTTTGCTCAGAGTGCGTAACACGCTGAAAATCCTGAATGCTGAATATTATTTCATCTGGGCCGAAACTTCGAAAATTCATAACTCGGTCAATTTTTATCGGATTGGACTCATATTTTCACACAAGGTCACTGACTCATAGATACTTGCTCTATTTAAAAACAAATCAAAACTCTTTTCACACCGACACTTTCAAAAAAGCTTTCAAAACAATTTTTCAAACACTCTTGAGGACTGATACAAGAGTCGATCTGAAATCTTTAAACGAAACTTTTTCAAACCCACTCACACTTGAAAAGAAAACCATTTTGAAAACACAAATGAGCAAGTATCTAAGAGCCCATGGATAACCATGGATAGAAAGGGTGCTAACACCTTCCCTTTCTATAAATCTACCTCCTGAACCGAGAAACAAATCTCATAAGGAATTTTGCTGTGCTTTTGTCCTGTCCATGTTGGAGAAAATAAAAGACGGTGGCGACTCTTGCTTCCGCAACATTTCGCCAAACCAGCTTTAAACAGTCAGTTCTAAATCCACCGATCACAGGAGGCAGGAAGTTCAAAGTTATGAAACACTAGGGATTTTGGCAGAGTTTCACAAGGTTTTCTTCACTAGAGTTTTCTGTTCCTCTTCTAGCAATTTTTTTCTGGATGTTTTTTCTTTTTTTTTTTCACCACCTTTAAAGTGGACAATGGTGTCCTATTTGTAGGTAAGGCTTTGTGGATTTTTGAATGTTAAATGGCGCAAATCTTATGCAGTAGAGATTAACTTGTTTTTGAAGGAAGTTCATGAAAAGTTGTGATGATGGACAGCTTTTCAGCCTAGGTTGGAACAATAAGCGAGGATTAAGGAGAAGTGACACCTATAGGCGAAAAGTGGCGCATAGACCCATGCCTAAGCCTGCACAAAGGTGTTACCAAGCCACACGTGGAGAGACCCCTTAGATGAATGCTCATAAGTGGTTGTGAGCATTAATGAGCATTAAATGGTGATGAGATTTGTCAAAATCAAAAATCTTGTAATAGGAGATTTTGCATCATTACCTAAAACCTGAGCCAGCAGTTCTACTTAACCAAAAAGAACAATGTAAACCACGCTCTGACCTTGGCCTCTTGCTGCCTCAACAAATTCTGAGAGTTTTCTAGACTTCCCAGCATGCTCCTTTGATCTTCCTTTAAAAACTCTGGACTTAGTGATTCTGCTTCAGTATTTTACCCAATCTGCTGATCCCATTACCTTCTGATCTCAGTACGTTTTGAAGGAGTTTCAGGCTTTGTTTCCTTCTTTATACTTCTCCAACAAACTCTGGCTGAACTTTGCGTAACTGCTGAAAGAGCCATGTTCTGTTTAAAGATCACGTGCTTAACCGCGTTTACAATCCCTGACTGAGTTGGTGTAGCTGCTGAAGAGCCACCTTCTGACTGAATGTTATGTGTTGAGCCAAGTTTGTAACTTCTGACCGTTTCTGCCTGGAGGTTGGTTCAGAAGCTCTGAAGTGCCATTTTCTTCTTAAACATTTTTCCTTTTTTAGAAAAGATTCTAAATATTTAGAATTTAACTTTTCCAAGGTAAAAGTTTTGACTTTTGAGCTTGCAAATGACCATTTTGCTCTTGTAAACTGTTTACTCAGAAGGGAGTGATAATAAAGGGCTTGGATTTGTTTAAGAGAAAGTCTGTTAGTTCAGGATGAATTCCTGAAGGATGAGAGGGAAAATTTTAGGGTACAACAGATCCCCACCTATGAAGGGTCATTTGTTGTCAAGAGAGTTTTCTCTGGCGGTGCCATGATACTGACCACCATGGACGGTGAAGATTTCCCACACCCTATAAACGCAGACGTAGTTAAAAAATACTACGCATAAGAGACCCGTTAGGTTGACGCACCTGAGAAAAATAAGGGCATCCCGGCAAACCAAAAGGTTTGGGTAAAAATTAGGGATATATGCAAAAGATTATACACCCGACAAGTTGAAAACCCGAAAGGGCGAGTTGGGCAAAAAAGGGTATCCTGGTGGACCGAAAACCCGAAAGGGTGGTTCAGGAAAAAATTAAGGATTAAAAGCGTACGACTATGTCCCGTGGAGTCAACGCAGTCAATGCTATCACCAAGGTCAAAGTTCAAATTGTCCAAGATCAATCCAATCAATTTTGATTAACAGAAAGGGATGCTCGAAGACGTATGGGCAATATTAGAGCTGGAAGGCAACGAGATCATTTCACGTGGCTATTTGTTTTCATTCTCAAAATTGTTTTCCTTTTTGGCGATTTCCTCTTACTAGGATTTCCGTCTCTATGTACAAAAACGCCTATTCATGGGCAAAATATCAATACAAATACACTTTGAAGTGTAAAATTTTCTAGCTCTGTTTTGAATGAAAATTTGTCCAATGACTAAAATTGAATGAACATATGAATATGAACATAATTAAAACTATTTGGCACATGCGCCCTACTAAGCAGCAGCATCAACAACAGAGCATCAGCGCACAACTTCAGTCAGCATCCCTTTAATGTATATGAAATAGCCCCATAGAGTTATCTCATCATCATTATCCCTCATAGGGATGGTGACAATAAACCTTTCCCTAACCGATTTGCCCACAATATCTCTTTACATGGGATAATTCCTGGCTAGAGTCTCAATCTCTTGGCAACTTTCTCCCTAGCTAAGTCAATTTTACAAAGATTGAAGCCTCAGTGATCTCTTCCTAAAGGAAGTTCTCCTTAACAGGGGTTTTTTCCCCAACAGAGTTATTTCCCTAGCCAAGTGCAAATTTCTCAAACATACAACAATCAAGAGACCACAAGTTCCCCAGCTGAGTACGTCTTCTCCAACTGAGCATATCTTCCCCAGATGAGCCCATCATCACCCAAATGAGCCCATTATCCCCAACTGAGTATATTTTCTCCAACCAAGGCTTTTATCTCGAAACGGAATCCAAATTCCCCAATGGAGTCCAAATTGCCCAGCTGAGTGTATCTTCTCCCTCTGAGCCCATCATCCCCAAGCTGAGTCTGCCTTACCCGACTGAGTCTATACTCTCCAGTCTGAATTTCCCTTTCAAATGACTGCAAATCACAAGGCCACAACCGCTAATCCCCAATAAAGCCTTCAACAAAGCCTTTATTATTACCAAGAAATTCTATAAAGCCTGGATCCGACCAGATATTAGCATAATTTTCAAGTTATTACTGAAGCCTGGACCCGACCAAATAACAATTTATCTTCTTTCAATTACTGAAGCCTGGACCCGACCAGATAACAGTTTGACTTCTTGAGTTACTGAAACCTGGACCCGACCAGATAACAGATGATCTCAAAAGGCTATGAAACCTTGACCCGACCAGATAATAGCCTAACTCTTCAAATATATAGAAGAACCTGAACCCAATACGACCATGGTTTAATTTCTTTTCCCCAGTAGAGTGGTCTCTCTATCCCTAACAAATGGCTGAGAAACCTGGACCCGACTATATATCAGTCCTCATTTTCTTCCTTTCAAGAAAGCTGTTCCGAAGCCTGGATCCGACCAGATAGCAATCACCCTCAGAGATTCATTGTGAAACCTGGAAATCAACCAGACAATAACTAAACCCCCAAGCCATCTATTGTGAAGCCTGGACCTGACCAGATAACAATTGACCTCATCAAAGAAATCAGCAAAGCCTGGACCCAACCAGATAATAGTTTTCAAACAGTTTATTGTAAAGCCTGGACCCGACCAGATAACAATTGACTTCATCAAAGAAATCTGCAAAGCCTGGACCCGACCCGATAACAGTTTTCAAATAGTATATTGCGAAACCTGGACCCGACCAGATAACAATTAACTATGATTCCTAGAAAGACACTATGAAACCTGGACTCGACCAGATGATGGTACAGTTTCCCAAAAGACCATGAAACCTGGACCCGACCAGATAAGTATTAAATTTCAAAAAAAATTCTACAAAGCCTAGATCCGACCAAATAGTAGTGAATTCATCCTTTCCTCCGGTAAGTTATTGTGAAGCCTGGATCCGACCAGATAACAGTTAATTCATCTCTTCTTCCAGTAAGTTGCCATGAAACCTGGATCCGACCAGATAGCAACCGACTACCTCATCCTCAACAACTATGAAGCCTGGATCCGACCAGATAACAACTGATATTTGAGTGATGTTCCCCAGCAAAAGCATCCCTTCAATAAAATTTAAAGATATGCATATTTTTCATTTCCAACAGGCAATCAGGGATTCAACCTCTAAACATTTCCTCAACAGTAGCCAGGGATTTATTTTCTCGAATGAAAACACACATTTGACATTCATACATCATAGCATGTACATACCAATGCATTTAGCATGATACCACATCTGGTGAACATCATGCAAGCATCTGTATTTTACTAACCCCTTTTCTCACAAGTAAAAACATCAAGTTTAGTATGAATCAACAAGAGATTTGTGCTGATACTTCTTCCAGCGTTTACCAACATTCCTCCAAATGGCATCTATAAGACCATTCACCATCCATCTTTGAGTGCAAATTTCTGGGCACTCTAGTGTTCAAACATCTTTCACCTTCAAGTCACGAATGGTGGATCCGCCAATCTAACTCTTCAGGTTCAAGAAGTTTGAACAGGGAAAGCTGTTATACCCCAAAATTTTCCCTCTCATTTCTCAAGGGATCACCCCGGATCCTCAAGTTTTTTTCTTATCCAATTCCAAGCCTTGAATTATCAATTTTTCAAAGAAAACCACTCACAAGGGCATAACGGTCATTTGCACACTGAGAAGTCTAACTTTGACTTGTGGATCAAAATCAAATCACAAAAATCATATTTCATCAAGACATGTTAGAATATGAAGTTTGTTTCATCAAGAGTTTCAAAAGTCAAATTTTACTTTGGAAGAATCAAATTCTAAATACTTAGAAATTTTTTCTAAGTGTTTGAGAAATATGACAATTTCAGAACTTCTGATCCAGTGTTCACACTCAGCAAATTCTGGATATTCTTAAGACAGAGTTCAGTCAGAACTTCTGGGCTAGCGTTCACAAAGGTTCAGTCAGAGTTTTTCAAAGGTAAATCAAAGAAGATTACAAAGCGTGCTGCAAGCTTACTGAAAAGTATGAAGGGTCCTTTAGAACATGTTGAAGCCAGAAGATAAGAGGATCAGAAGATTGGATGCTACGCTGAAGCAAAACTTCTAATCCAGAGTTAAGCAAAGGTGCAGAGTTTCACATGGGAACTTATTTAATGCTCACAACCGCCTCTGAGTTTTTATCCAAAGGATTTCCCCCACGTGTACCCCTACTGTCTTGGGAAGACAAACTTTTGTGCAAAAGTATACTAGGCCAGGTGCTGCTTCTGCTTTTCCTTAATTCACACTGCCAAATCTAGCTTAGGCGCTACTAACCACCCCACTTGATGCATTGAACATATTGGTTAAGCTTACTTCAAGAGTAAGTTAGCTTCTAGCACTTGATGTTAGTACCACTTGACATCTCCAAACTACAAAAACTTTACCTATAAATAGAACACCATTGGCCACTGAGAAAGGGTCCAGTAAAATTTGTGAAAGAGGCGAGAAAATTGAGAAAGAAAGCTTTGAACCACTGCAAAAATTCCAAGAACACAAGAAACTATAAACACAAAATACCCAAATCTTAGCATTGATTCCTTACATTCAAACTCCATTTTTCCACAAGTGTTCTTGACTAAAGCCATCCACGCAGTTGCTGATTCACGCATTAGAAGCTACCTTAACTTCTGTATTCCTATTGCCATACACTCTCTATTTACTTCCATCTCAAAGAAGTCAGAATATCACCCCTTGGCTGTTCCAGAAGTTGCAAACTTCCATCCTGCTGAGTAGGTGGAGAAGTTGCTCAGAACATCACCGAAATTTAAGACCAACCTCCAGTTCCAAGAATCCTTTCCAACTGCAAAGTAAGTTTTCTGCTGACTCTCATCATACTAATTAAGCATTTTCAGATTTTGCTTATTTAACACAATGTAGATATTCTGATCCTGATGATGTATATATCCTGAAAATTCATGCATCTGCCTGCCTAAGTAGAAGAAACCCTTATTCAGAGTTTCATAAAGAAATTATGACTCAGAATTAGAATTAGCAAATACATGTTGCTTTTAATTTGTGCTTATGATATTTCATGAAATTTGTCATAATTACTATGTATGCAACATCTGTTCTATTAAGAAATAACTAAGTTACAGATGTTCTGACTGGAATGGAGAGAGGCAAAGTTTTGACAGTTGCGTCAGAACTTCTGAGTTCTCAGAAGACCCAGAACTTCTGAGCTTCCAAATTACTACTAACATTGTTTCTATTTGTGCAGCAAGTCAGAGTCAGAACTTTTGACCTCTTCTATTTTCAGCATTTTGCGCTGATTATGTTTTATTTCTCTTTTATTTATTTTGCCATAATATTATTTTTTATTATTAATCAAAAAACACCAAAAATATTTTATATTTGCATGTTATATTTTCTTTTGACAAAAAAAGAGAGACAAAATATTTTCTTAAACAAAAGTTATTTTCCTTTTTTAAACAGACAAACATTTTACATTTCCTGTACATTCTTACCTATTCAATATGGTTGTAATAGTAACCTAGGATTTAATTTTCAACCCCCATCTGAAGTTTGTACACCCCATCCCCCTAATGTTTGTAATAGCGTAGAATCTTTATTTTCTGTACTTTTATTGCTTTCATAAATTGTTAGTAATTAGGGTATGTATCACAAGACTAAAACCAATGTTTAGAAAACCCTAATTCAAGAAAAATTATGCATGCAGTCAAATACACTTGCACACTTGCACCCCTAGGGTTATTCCACTTGTTGCCTTACAAAAATGGCCATGTTATGCATGTGGGATGTCTTAGCATAAACAAATCGAAAAATACAAGATCACAGTCCCTCGATGATGCTATCAATGTTGCCTTTTCAAAATGATCTTAGTCCCTAAAGAAAAGTGCTAAGTCATCTCACAACATTGCTATCATGGTCATACGATGACCCAATGCCCGTCCCTTCATATCCAACGATGGGGCTTCTTTCCAAATCAATGGTAAGATAACAACATCTAAAGGAGGAGGAAAAGCATATCTAAGACCATCTGAGTAGGTAGATTACTTTTAGTTACTTGCTCAATTTCAAAATAAACATCCTTGCTATTTTCAAAAACAATCACATGAACTTTCACAAAAAATTCAAAACACTTTCCAAAACATTGAAATATTTTCAAAAGCTCAACACTTTGTATACATTCTTACGAACGAGAATCATTGCAAAGTTTTCCTAGACGATGGCACCTTTTCAAAATACTTTCAAAAACCATACAAAGCACATTTTAAAACAAAAGCACGTGATCTAGCGAGTAACTAAGAGCCCATGAAAAACCATGGATGAAAACGGTGCTAATACCTTTCCTTTTCATAATCTTCCCCCCGAACTCAAAAAACATCTATAAAGGTCTTTCCTGTGCTTTTTCACCTTTCCTTTTGGATAAAAGAAAAGTCGGTGGTGACTCTTGCTAAACCGCAACATTTGCGAACACACACAAAACCTCAAGTCAGTTCTCCCACCGTATCACAGAACTGGTGACTCTGCTGGGGAATATTGTATTTCTAAAAGTGGGGTTACCTTAGAGTTAGATCACATTTACTTGCTTACATTGTTTGATTTGTTTTCTTTACATTATGGTTCCTTGTTTGGGTTTGTTTTAAATCCAACACCCGGATTTGGGGACACCTTTTAGGTAAGTAGCAATAAATTTTGAGGGAAATGTGCGGGGTATACCGACACGGTTGAAGCAGTAGCTACGTTGATGTGGCACTTTGGTTGGTATCGGTAACCCTTGAGTCAGTCAAGGAGAGTAAGGGTTCAATTGCAAAGTTGTGTATCCTTTTTCCAACAGATTTTCAACTTAAAATAGAAAGTGTATATCCTTTCAATTTCCCCACTGAGTTATCCCTCGTGGGAGAAATTTGATTTCCTACCCAACTCATTATCTGGATGTAATTGAGCCCGATTTGAGTTTATTCCTCATTGGGTGGTGTCTTGATTGAATGTTTCACTCCGGCTTGTTCCTGGTTTGAATTTTGGTCTCTTACAGCAATATTATTTTGATCTCTCTAGATTGTGAAACCTATATTGAGAATGCGCATTTATTTTTCACGTGAGGACTTTATCCTCTCGGCAGAAATGTATTGGCATTTCCCTAAGAAGTCAAAGTTCATGTCCCGACAATGTTATTGGAAAACTATTCTTGACAACAAGTGGTTGTCTCTTTATTTGAACAATTTGTACTTCCCCAGTAAATTTTTTGGGTCCCAGAGAAGATTATTTTTGTTTTACTCCAATGGATGGTGGTATCTTCTTTATGGGAGATAATTCGTTGTTGAGATTTGATTTTTTCTAACGGATGGTGGTCTCTTTGTTATGGGAGATAGTTCGTTGTTGAGATTTGATGTACTTCGATGGATGGTGGTCTCATCATTATGGGATATAATTCGTTGTTGAGATTTGATGTACTTTGATGGATGGTGGTCTTTTCGTTATGGGAGATAGTTCATTGTTGAGGTTTCATGTACTCCTATGGATGATGGTCTCTTTTTTATGGGAGATAGTTCATTGTTAAGATTTGATGTACTCCGATGGATGGTATATGACCAAGACAGTTAGTTGAAAGATTCTTACAACAGTTTATTACCCTTTCCAGGTAGAATGCCTTGGTTAAAGAAGAAGTTAAGTCTCGTTCTAGGTGAAGCACCGGAACTTTGGGAAACTTGTTATTATGATACATATTTTACTCATATTGAACCGATGGTTATTGCTTCATATAAGCAAGTATTGTTGTATTGTTTTCTACCTTCACACTTCGGGTTGATAGTTTATTATCCCCAATGAGTCGGTATTGCTCTCTTTTTGCTACCTACTCTGTGAGTGGGTAGTTCATCTGTGAGTGGGTAGTTCAGTGTTATATGTTAATCATTGTTATCCGTTGCTTTTTCCTCATTAATTGAGTTAATCTTACATTGTCTCCTCTTTTGGTCTCACCGCAGTAGAGTTAAGTCCTCTTTTTCCCAGCAGATTTGAATTTTCTCCAATGGAGTCAAGTTCATTTCCTCAGTCAGTTGGTAACCCTTTCTTAAAATATTACCTCCTTGTTGGCTTGCTGCTTGCATTGTTAAGAATTTCCCCTATTTAAATTCTTACTTCGCAGTTCGTTTCCTTAACTATGATGTTGGCTTTTCCTATTCATAGTTACCCCAAGAGTCGTGTTGTTATCTAGTTGTTTATTCTCCAGGTCGAACTCTAGTTTTTAGTTTGTCAGTATCATTTTTTGCTTCCCAATTGATGTCTTTTTCACTCGTGGATTTTGTTTTTTACATTCATAATCGTAAGCATTGCACGACATCTTAGGGGAAAAAATAGGGTTATTTTTGTATTTAATTATCTTCAATAGCATTGAGACGATGTTTCCAGCATTCGTGTCTCCAGATGGAAGACACATGAAGTAGGGCAGCTGTTATACCCCAATTTTTCACCTAAGATCATACATCACTCCATATCATCACAATTCACAAAGATCACACATTAGGGTTGTTTCTCTCTTATACTCTCTCTCCTATCTATAAGTTTTCCCTAGAGGGATCACCAAGCACCTTGAATTGTGTATCTTGTACATGTGTATATTATGGTTATTGATTTATAACTAACATTAAAAATGTGTATATATGCTTCCTGGATGTTTATAATGTAGGTGTTGGCACCATTGCATCCATCTCACCACCTAACCTAGGGTTTTCAAGGTTGATCCTCAGCCAAATAGTTATTCAATGGATTTAAAAGCTTGAGCATTCAAAGCTATGATTATGGCATCAAAGGTCTGTGGTTGGAGAACTCTCTCAATTTCATTTATACCAAATTTTACTCAAAAAGAGTGGTTGGATTCATCAAGAAGATTCATAGGTTCATGTGTTTATTTCCATGCCTTCTTCAACAAGTTTCATTGGGATTTAATCTCCATCATTAAGTGTGCGTCAAAATAACATCATTCTAAGGTCTAATGTGATTCATCATGCCTTAATTTGCAAGGAAAGTTCAAAGGATGCAAATTTGATTCAAGTAGTTTGACCTAATTTGAACAAGTCCTTGATTCTATGATCACAAGTGCATAACTCTCTAAATTTTAAATATTTTTAAGTGGTTCATTTTTATATGGATTCTCATAATCATCTACAACAACTTCTCTTAACATGAAAAGATCCAATTTTGCAAGGAAAATCATCAAAAATTGAAAGAGGTTACAAGCCAATTTTGGACTTTATTAGTAAGGTTTGGTTGACTTTAAAAGACCACATCTTGTTACATTTTTGAGATTTTGAATTGATTCCAAATCCATGATTGTCTTTAAAGAGTCCTTAACAACTTCTCTTCAGGATCTAAGGTCAATTCTGAGTGGAAGATCATTAAAGGTGGAAGAAGATTACAAGTCCTTTCTAAAAGTTCTTAAATTCTCTAAAGTGACTTCAAATGACCATAACTTAGTCAATACTTACCTCTTTGATATAATTCTTTTCTCACAAGGAACTTAAGATTGTCCCCTACAACTTTGTTTCAAAGTGCAAGGTTTGAAAATGTTTGGAAATCCCTTAAAGATTGCTAAAGATTATAGCTCATCTATGGATTCCTCAAGAAGATTTCACCATCTTCCAAAGGCCATAACTCTTTCAATTTTTATGATTTTTGAGTGATCTCAATTTCAAAATTCAATTTGATAAGTCTATTCCATTTCACCTTCAAGGATTAAGAGCTAATTTTAAGTGTAAGGGATTGTAAGCTTGCAAAACATTATAGGACATTTTGAAGCCCATACTTAGAAATATTTCTAAGTATAAGGATCCATGTGTTTTTACCAAAATCAAATGAACATATCTCTCAGCTCAAGTATCCAAATTCCACCTTTCTTGGAACATTATGAAGAGTGTGATGTTGTCTTTTAAATGCGTCAAGAATCATGCCATAAAGCTTCCTTAGTTGTTTACACCATGGATTCAAATATGACACCTTGAAACTGAAACTTTCTCACCAAGTTTGAATCCAATTTGAATAATAAGGCTTCTTATGATCATTTTACTATGCTTTTTATTTAATTATGATTATCAAAGTTCAAAAGCATGTTTAGATCGTTGAAACGCAAGGTTTGGATGAGTTTTGAGCAAGTTGGAGTCACACTTGTCATACCTTCGAGCTTCACATGAATTCCCTCCAAATCTCATTATTTCACACGCTTAAGCTCACCATTCACTCTCCTATAAATAAAGTATCATTATTCCTTCATTCCCCAAGCTTTAGACAACCATAATCACCCTGCCAAACTCTCATTTGAAGCTTTAAGTTTGAAAATCAATTTCAATATTCCAAGCTTTCTTTCTCCCAACTCTTTTCAGAATCATCATCCTCAATCAAAATAAAAACTCTCCATCATAAAAACCAAGAAAATCGAGCCCTAATTCAGTCCGTAGAATTTCAATTTTATAGCTTACAATTTGACCTTTGTTTAGATTGTTTTCGCAACCAAATTGATTCAAGAAACTTTATAAGTGTAATACGGTGGGAGAACTGACTTTATGGTTTTATCCAAATGTTGTGGATAACAAGAGTCTCCATCGACTTTTCTTTTATCCAATAAGGAAAGGGTGAAAAGAACATGAAATACCTTGATATATTTTGAGTTTTGGGGGTAAGTTATGAAAAGGGAAGGTGTTAGCACCCTTTTCATCCGTAGTTATCTATGGGCTCTTAATCGCTTAGCTCAATTTTGAAATTTTACTTTTTTATGTGTGTGTTTTGAAAATATTTTGAAGTTTGACAATGTAAGGAGAACTTTGTAATAATTCTTGTATTAGTCCTCAAGAATGTATACAAAGTGTTTGTTTGGAAATATTTGTTTTGAAAGTGTGATGTGCAAAAATGTTTTGTTTTGTAAATATTGTGAGCAAACGATTAAAAGTATCCTACCCACTCAAGGTCGTTCTTATTATTTTCCTTCTCCTTTAGAGATAGTGTTATCCGTACCATTAGTTAGTAGGTAGCCCTATCCGTTGGATGTGAAGGGACAAGCGAAGGGTCATCGTACGGTCATCGAGGGCAACTTGTAAGGATGCTTTAGCAGTTTCGTAAGGGACTAGATCATTTTTCGTAGGCAACATCGAAGGTTCATCGAGGGACTATGATCTTTAATTGTGGGTATTTTGCTAAAGCATCCCTACTTTCGAGGGACATGACCTTTATTCCGAAAGGCAATGAAGGCAGGTTACCCTAGAGGTTCAAGTGTGTAGAGTGTGCTTAATTCAATTATGTTTATCTTGAAATTAGGGTTTTTCTATCGGTTGGTTTTAGTCTTGCCATGCAAACCCTAATTACTAGCAATTGCATAAAAAATATAGTACCAGAAGATAAAGGGCGGAATGTAAACCTAAGACTATTACAAGGCTTTGAGGAAGTTACATAAGAGAAAGAGTGTGGGTAGTCAAACCTACAATATTACATGCTCAGAGCAATTACATAATAATGAGAAAAACGCGAGAAAAATAAATCGAAGCTATTTACATTTACGCAAGCATCCTAGACAATTGATCTAGGAAATAAAAAAGGAAAGATGAAAATAGGAAATAAAATGTTTTGGTGATTTTTATCAAAAAATTGTTATGGTAATAATTAATTAAAAAAAACCTAAAATTATTATTAGTTTTAAAATAAAAAGGTTAATTAATTTAAAAAAAGTTCAAAACCTAAAACCTAAATAATTAGGGTTAAAGAAAAGGTTTTGTTAATGGCTAATAAAAAGAGTTAGGGTTAGCCAAAAAAGAATTAGGGGAAGAAAAATCTAAGAAATAAGGGTTAGAAACCAAAACAATAAAAAATTCCAGGGGTGGGTGTTAAACCCACACACTTTGCCTTCTCTATTGCATAACTTTCCACAACACTAGGCGTGTGCCGGTGTTTGTAAAATACGCGCTACATAAAATATAATAAAACCTGCAAAACATTGGAAACTATGAAGAAAAAAACTTCAAAAGGAAGGGATCAAACCCATGCCCTCAAAGACTTATGCCTTAACATGTGCACGCCTTACCACCGGGGTGGCTGTTTCATCTGGTATCTCAATTGAATCTGTTAAATATAAAATAAACAAAATTGACTAGGCCGGAGAGGCGTCAAAGCCCTAGCTCTGGTCGTCTTCTCTAGCGACTTGTTTTCTTTAACCTGTGAAATAAAAAACGTTAGTGATTCAAAGGGACCCTACCCCCCCCCCCTCTAATTTGGCCCTTGTGAGTTCAATGGTGGCCTTGGTTTTCACTAATTCTTCCTGTATGATGAGACACGAAGCAAAGATGGTAAACCGGTTCAAACATGGAAATGCATGATTTTATCGTTATGGGACTAATATGATGGGTTAAACCTGCATAGTTACATCTCAGAAGCACGTTAGCAATGTTAGTTTTGATCAAAGCACAATAAAAACAAAAATACGAATTTCATGCAAGAATAGAAACTGATGACGGTTACGAGTTTCAGGCTTCGTGGATCATCAGGGATGACCACGTCTTACCCTATGATGCCTCAGGGATTGATTGGAATGGATGGCTTGCTTTGAGGAAGGCTGAAAAGAGGGCTTTAATTTTCCCTAGTTTTGATAATTTTTTAGATTTTTGGAATGTGATTTTTTTGCAAGGTTTGGGTCCTCCTCTTGTTGTCTGAATGAGAAGAATATATAGGCCATGAATTAGGTTTAAAAAGTGGGCTTGGACCTTGTCATGAAAGCCTTTGATTTAATTTAATTTCATTTTGAATTTAAATAAATAAAATCAAAATAAATGGAATAAAAATCAAAGGGGTGTATAAATAAATTCATAGGTTCACTATTAGGTCTAAAACACGTTTGGACCTTGAAAGATAAGCCCATTAGCCCAAAAATTCAAGTTTGATCAATTTGGGTTTCATGCATTTTCTTAAAATTCTCCAACTTGCACCAATCATAAGTCTCTCAATTTTTATCATATGTTTGGGATCTTAGAATTTTTAGAATGCTCTAGACGTACCCTACAGTCTTTATGTTGAAAAAATTTCCATTTGAATAATGTATCTTGATATAAGTTGCCTTGACAAAAAGTGTCTTTTTATTGACTTTTGAAATGACCTTTAATGTTTTGGCCCATATCTCTCAAATGAAGCATTTTTTAGGCTTGATCTTAGAGAGACAAAGTTGTATAGAATTGAATTTCCTTCAAAATGAGATTTGTTTGAGAAAAATATGATGAAGCGTGTGAAAGTTATGCTTGGTCAAAGTTCAGTTGACTTCTCCTTAAGAAAACCCTAATTTAGTAACTTTTGACTTTTGGTGAATTGAGAGTTTTCTTGATGAATCATAATCAACCCTTGATAAAATGATGAAGGTGACTTCAAAATCTTGATGTTGACCAAAAATCTTGAAGTTTGACTGTATGTTGACCATTATTGACTTTTTGTCCAATAGAGTTTATTTTCAACCATCTGAGCAATTGGCTGAGCAAACTTGTGATGCAAGGCTTGAAATTTGGCATGGGCGTTCTTTGAGACATATGATAAACCATGGAATCCACTTGAGGCATTAGAAGCTCAATTTTCTTTTAGAAAAGTGAAACCCTAGTTGTAGGCCAACTGTTTAGGAGGAGGATTTGTCTGATCAATCCTTGAGTAACCTTGAGCAATTGAAAACCCTAGGAGCATGAGGAGATATCTTGAAGAAAATGGGAGGGAAAATGTTGGGGTACAGCAGCTTCCCTTGTTCAATATTCTTAAACCTGAAGAGTTAGATTGCCTTGTCCGCCATTCGTGACTTGAAGGTGGAAGAGGATTGAACATTTAAGTGCCCAGAAATTTGCACTTGCATGTGCAAGAGATAACATTGTTGGTTGATAGTATTGCTTCAACGAGCTTAAAGATACCATTTGAAGAGGTGACCGATTGTCATCGGAGATGGGCTTATAGATGCCATCTAAAGTAACTGTTGATCAGAACGAGTCTACGTTCGACTATATCTTAGAAGTGTACTAGAATGAGTCTTTGTCCGACTGTATCTAGAAGATGTGTTGGGGTGTCATAATGATTCTTATGTCGCGATTGTATCTGTATGATGTTCTAGAATGATTCTATGTCTTGACTTTATCTATAAGTTGATTAGAATGAGTTTTCACCCGACTGTATCTGAGATCTGCATTAGAATGAGTCTACGCTTGATTGTATCTATAAGAGGATTGGAATGAGTCTTCGCTTGACTGTATCTGAGATTTGTAGTAGAATGAGCCTACGCCTAGTTGTATCTAAACATATGCTGGAATGAATATCTGAATGGATCTATGTGTTGATTGTATCTGAACTGTATCTGGAATATGTACTGTAATGAGTATTAGAGTGGATCTATAGCTTGATTGTATATGAATTGTACCTATAGTATGTATAAGAATGAGTCTACGCTTGACTGTATCCAAAAGACCATCAGAATGAATCGTCGATTGATTGTATCTGAAGGAAGATAAGTTTTCGATAATATTTATCTACTTGCGAACTAACCTGAAAGAAACAAAGTTATTCTTATGAAATGTCATGGTGTATTTAATACATTGCATAATGATGCTCATAAAACAAATGAGAATACTATATGAGTTTTGTATGCACGTGCTATGATAATTCGTAAATGATGTATGGGTGCAATATGTTGCTGGAACATATCGATAGCTTCATATAACATCTTTGGCTAGGGAGAATAAATCCTTGACTGTTGTTGAGGAATGAAGATTGTGAATCTTCAATCTTGTGTAGAATGTCTATGCTGGGGATTCCTACTTTCTGTTTGGGGATATTCCACTAGGGATGTTCGACCTTTGCTTGGGGATAGATGAATCCCAGGAAAATTGGTCGTTCATTGTTGGATTCTTATGCACCCTGACTAGGGATAAAAGAGATGGATAATCTTCTGACGCGCTGTCTGACCAAGCTTCGGATATGGATGTCAACTCTTCTGGGGAGGACAAAGTTGAATGACATCAGGCTGGGGAAGAGAATCCTGTCGGGAAATTGCAATATCGGAGAAATAAACTCCATTGGGGAAATAAACGATGCTAGAGAAGAGAATTCTACGGGGGGTTTACGGTGTTGCAGAAATGAACTTCGCTTGAGAATTAAATTCATGTAAACTGCATTGAGGAAACAATCTCTTACGGGGATGAGTTTGTGACGATAGCTCTGTGGAGATTGCTCTGCGGGGATTTTTGAGAATAGTTGAAACTTTATTCCCATTCCTAGGGTCATTAGTAAATGCTTATTCCTGTTTGTATGCACATATTTGTTAACAGTAATCATATTCAAATGCATATATTCATTCAATTTAGTCATTGGACATTTTGGCAAACAAAGCAGAGAAAGTAAACAAACTTGAATTTTGAATTATATTTGTATTGAAATTTTGCTTATAAGCAGGCAGTTTTATACAAAGAGACAGAAATCATAGTAAGAGGAAATCGTCGTAAGAATAAATAAAGTTACAAAGAAAAATAAAGAAAACAACTATGTAGAAACGAACCCATCAAGTTTCAACTCTGTTATTTCTCCTATGTCTTCAAGCATCTCATCGCTTGTTGTCGAAAGATTTTGATTGAATTGATCTATACCATTTGAACTTGACGTTGATAAAAAAGTTTGCTATAAGTAGATGATCCAACGAAGCATAGTCATACGCTTTAAATCCTTAACTTTTTCCTGGACCACCCTTTCGGGTTTTCAGCCCACCGGGATACCCTTTTTTGCCCAAGCCGCCTTTTCAGGTTTTCGACTTGCCGGACGTACAATTTATATATATATATATCCGTAATTTTTTCCCGAACTCTTTTGGTTCGTTGGGATACCCTTAGTTTTTCCTAGGTCTGTCAACCTAGCATGTATCTTTTATGCATAGTATTTCTAGACTATGTCCGTGTTCACAGGGTGTGGAAAATCTTCAGCATCCATGGTAGTAAGTATCATAGCACCACCGAATAATATCTTCTTGATCATAAATGACCCTTCGTATGTGGGAGTCCATTTGGCCCGGGGATCACCTTGTGGTATGATAATGCGCTTTATTACCAAATCACCAGCCTGATATACCTGATGTTTGACTTTCTTGCTGAACGCTTGGATCATGCGCTTCTGGTACATCTGACCATGGATAATAGCCGCAAGCCTTTTCTCGTCAATCAAGTTTATCTGGTCAATCCTAGTCTAAATCCATTCATTTTCGTCTAGAATTGCGTCTTTCATAATCTTTAGGGAAGGAATCTGGACTTCAACAGCTAAGACAACCTCCATAGTGTAGAATAAAGAGAACGGGGTCGCCCCAGTTGATGTACGTACTGAGGTGTGATAACCATGAAGATAAAATGGTAGCATCACATGCTAATATTTGTACATCATCTTCATCTTCTGCAAGATCTTCTTGATATTCTTGTTGGGGGCTTCCACTACGTCATTCATCTTTGGTCGATACAGAGAATAATTGTGGTGTTTAATCTTGAACTGCGTGCATATTTAAATAATCATAGTATTGTTGAGATTGGTGCCATTTTTTTGTGATAATCCTTTCAGGTATGCCATACCGACAGATGAGGTTATGTTTAATGAACCGGGCGATAACATTCTTGGTAACGGAGGAAAACGAGGCTGCTTCAACCCACTTAGTGAAATAATCGATATCGACTAGGATAAAATGATGCCCATTGGAAGAAATAGGCTTAATCTCTCCAATCAAATCAATTCCCCAGATTCCAAACGGCCAAGGAGCATTCAAGACATTCATAGGAACCAAAGGCACGTGTACTTTGTTAGCATAAATCTGGCATTTGTGACATGTTCTGGAATGATGATGGCAATCAGTTTCCATGGTCGACCAATAATAACCCGCTCTCATAATTTTAGTAGCCATTGTATGCCCATTAGAGTGAGTACCAAAGATTCCTTCGTGTATATCTTCCATAATCTTCTACGCTTCCTTCTTGTCTATACAACGAAGCAGATTCGAATCGTGGTTGCGCTTGTACAAAATTGTGTTACTCAAAAAGAACTTGGCAGAGAACCTCCATAGAAATTTCTTATCATTGATAGACGCCCCCTCGGGGTACTCTTCAGCCTCGAGGTATCTTTTTACTTCATGAAACCAAGGCTTTTCCTCTACTCCATCAGCATCAACTTCGTAGCAATGTGTCGGTTCATCTAGTCTCTCGATGGTGATTCGAGGAGCTTCATTATCCCATCTGGCTTTGAACATATATGACATGGTGGTTAATGTGTCTTCCAATTGATTCTCTTCTCGTGGAATATGTTCAAAATTGATTTCCTCAAAGTACGAAATTAACATAAATACATGCTCCCGATATGGAATGAGATTTGGATGCTTCATATCCCATTCTCCCTTAATTTGACTGATTGCCAAGGCTGAGTCCCCATATACATTTAAGAACATGATTCTCATATCGATAGCAGATTTGATGCCCATGATGCATGCTTCGTATTCTACCGTGTTGTTGGTATAGTCAAAGCAAAGTCTAGCGTTAAACAACGTATGGCAACCTTTGGGAGAGACAATCACAACACCAATTCCATTAACAAGCATGTTGGAAGTTGTTGTACCCCAATTTTTTACCCTAAGATCCCTTCATCATACCATATTGATTCAATCACAACAAGATCACATTAGGGCTTTTGGTTCTCCTCCTTATCTTTAGTTTTGCTCTTTGAGGAATCACCAAGCACCTTGACTTGTTTTTATTTTGTGATCATGCATGTTTTATTTTGACTTTCCTTTTAATTAATAAAATTCAATGTTGGTTTGTCTCACTTGTTAATAATGTAGGCAATGTGGTTTAGCAAGTTGATTCATTGGTTCATGAGTTCATTTCCATGCCCTAGTCAATAAAGCTTCGGAAATTCAAACCTCACCATTAAAGTTGTTTTAGAAGAAATGGCATGGCAAGGTTTATTTTGGTTCACCACATTTCAAAGTTATCAAGATTGATTCAAAAGTACAAGGGGTTGATTGAAGAAGTTGTCATGGTTGGACAATGCCTTATTCTCATTTGTCACAAGTGCATATTTATTTCAATTCTCAAGATATGGAATGGTTTTGGTTGCTATGAGTTCTCATTATCATCCTCAACAACTTCTATCTATAAAGCAAAAGTGTTGGTACAAGAAGGTTGTTTAAAATTGTCAAAGTTCCTCAAAGCATTTTCTTGATCTAGGAGCTAGGGTTTTGAACTTCAAAGAAGTATATATTGCTCATATTTTGGTATTTTTGAGTGATTCCAAAAACATCCTTCTCTTAAAAGGGTTATTAACAAATCACTTCAAAAGTTTCAAGGATTTTTCATGTGGAAGAAACTTGATGATGAAGAAAGATTACAAGTCCTCCAGATGAACCCCCAATTTCCCATGTGTGACTTCAAATGATCATAACTTGGTCAATTTTTATCACCTTGAGCCTACTATTTTTCCACAATTATCTTGAGGATGTGAAATTTATTCCTTTTTTTTATGTGAAAAGTGAGAAAATGGATGGAATATGCCCTAAGGATACAAAAGATTATATGGCATTTCATGATTTTTTGCCAACTTCAACAATTCATAACTCTCTCAATTTTTTTATATTTTGAATGGTTCAAGTTTCAAAATGTCATTAAATAGGTCTATTTCATGCCATATTTTTTGGTTAATAGCAAATTCCAATAGGAAGGCCATGTTTGGATGCAAAACATTATAGGTCACTTTTTAAGAAAAAACTTGAAATATTTCTATGTATGGAAAGTCAACCTCTTTTTCCCAACTTTGACTCATTGCAACTTTCAGCTCAAACATCCATTTGATTCCATTCTTTTACCATTACAAATCTTGTAATCTCATCTTTCTAAAGCATCAAGAACCATGCCTTAAGAGCCCTTGAGCTGAGAATGCCATTATTTCAAAAGTGGTAACTTAGAATTGAAGTTTCATCGCAAGTAAGAATCTGAATTTCATGTTACAACTTCTAACCCTCAAATTAGAACGCGTTTTGGGTCTAAACATGATTAGCCAACTTTCCCAAGTGGATTAGTGCATTAAAAAGCGCGTTTTGGATAAGTTTTGACAAAAGAGAAGTCACACTTTCTTCATGATGCAGACCCACACGAATTCCCTCCAAATTGCATCATTCACCCTTCATTTTGATCCCATTTGCTTCTCCTATAAATACATGAGCTATCCCATTCGTTTTCTCAAGCTTGAACAGCAAAAATCACCCTGCCAAACTCGCTCTTTAACTCACTTTTCTGCAACTTTGAAATCATTGTTCAAGCCTTTTTCAATCCATTTTTTCTATCAATTCACCTTCCTTGATCTTCCATGAAGCTAACAAAAGAAGAATTGAGCCTTGAAACCTTCTGAATTGATCTGACCAACTCCATTTACATAGCTCTGCAACTTAACTTCAATAGGTAGATTTCTCCATCAATTCTTCCAAGCATTGATATCATTGTGAAGCTCTTATTGCCCTGGTTCTAGTCGTAACACTTTCTTTTAACTGGAAACACGTTTTGGCCATGAGTTTTCAAATTCCTTTTCAAAACTTTCCTTCCAAATTGCTTGAGCTACAATTTATATAAATTTTTCGCGAAGGTGTGATTTTCTTCGTCTTCATGAGACGAAGCGAATGGTACCAGTCTCGTGCTCTAATTTTAGTTTGAGCAAGCTCGATTTGAGACTGGCTGGAGGTTGAAGATGACCAACGTGTCATCCTTCAACCAATGAAACAACGCCATTTGGAATTTTTTAATATCTGATTTAATTAATGATCATGTGTGTTATTCTCTAATGACCATGATATGCATAACGCGTCTGATCCATTGGATTAGCTTACTAATGTGTTTTGACTCTCATCCATTGGTCCACCTTTTTTTGACTTGATTTTATTTTCTGATTTTTATATTTAAATTATTTTAAACTTCAAAAAATCATAGAAAATTCATTTTAAGTCCAAAAAATATGAAAAAATTATGAAAAATATTTTTGATTTTTCTATTTTTGATTTTTATTTTTTACCAATTTTATTTTGTGTTTTGATATGTTTTATAACTTTTCACTTTATTTGAATTGTTTAAAATGTTTAAAAGTACTTTTATGCATTTTTAAATTCTAAAAAAATATGGAATGATCCAATGATATTGTGACAAATATTGGTGACCTCATTTATTTTTTATTTCTGAATTTTT
Source organism: Vicia faba (assembly GCA_948472305.1). Taxonomy (NCBI): domain Eukaryota; kingdom Viridiplantae; phylum Streptophyta; class Magnoliopsida; order Fabales; family Fabaceae; genus Vicia; species Vicia faba. Next base: position 780,961,749 of record OX451741.1, on the reverse strand, counting down.
AAATTTTTGTTTTATCATTTTTAGTTTATTTTACTCATTTCTTTTAATTTTAAAAATAGTTTCTGACTTTAAAAAATTACCAAAAATTTTATAAAAAGATTTGAGTTCATTTCTGATTTTTTTATGGTCTTACTTAATCTTTCTTGATTAATTTGAACATAGTTGATATTTTTCTCTCTTATTTCTATTTTAAAACATTTTAAAACCCTTTTTAATGCATATATTAAATGTAATATTATTTTGTATTATTTTTTGGCTGATCTTGGGTTGAATTTTTTATCATGACCTTTAATAACATCATTGGATCCATGGTGTTGAATCTAACTCCATAAAATTGGATGAATGATTTTAATAATAGTTTGATTAAATTTTAATTCAAAAATAGGTTGTATATTCTTTCCCACCCCTCTTCGTCTTATCCATTTCTTATTGCACTAAGTGTTATTGGAGCATGATCTCTATATCATGTCTCAAAACAAATGGTGCATAGATTGCTATTGACCAACCTCAAAATAGGTGCGACTTCTATATAAGTCCACTTACGATTGCTTAACATAGCGCTAAATTTTGTCCCGATTCGAATAAATGATCATTCGTGGCTCAAACCTATGTTTGCAAGCCCAAGTATGTTAATTTGATCTCTTTAATCCAACAACCTTGAGATTCATTGTGTGGAGGCTTTTGTTCTACCAATCCTCTAATGGATCTTCATCAATTTTGGTCAACGCGGATCACTTAAACATCGTTGATCATTATATGTTACATTGAGGATTCTTAAATGGATGATATACTTGACATAAAGAAAATGCAATTCATTGTGTAGAGGCTTTGGTTCTGCCAATCCCCTAATGAGTTCCAAATGCAAGTTTCAAGATGGTCATCCAACTAACCACTAATTACTAATAATTGACTTTATTTTGTGTTTTTATTTTATGCTCTTTTATTTTATATACCATTTACTTTAGCATTTACATTTCATGTTATTTTTCATCTTTGGTCACTTGAGCCCCTTTATATTCTTGTCATTTTTATTTTGCTCACTAGAGCTTTTCTTTTCTTTTTTTAAGACACTTAATAATCAACATGAACCATAAAAAAACTTTAATGATACTTGGACTATTTGGTTACTATCCTTGGCTTTATGGAGTATTGGACTTCTTAGACTTAAGATTAGAAACCTTGGCTTATGTTGGAGACCTTGTGACCTTAATTGATATTTTGTCTGGAGTTCTTGAGGTTTACCTCAAGACATTGGGTTATTTGTTTATTTTGTGTGCAGGTTATTGTGATTACATACTTTGTTTGTAGTCTGGAATTCACCCATATACAGCTGTTACTCTGCCCAATTTTTGTGAAGACTTAATACACTTGAAGTTTGGCTCTCTCAAGAGGTCTAGTATCTTCGCTTGCTTGGTTTCAATCCAAAGAATGGGAATTCTATCTTGACTCATAATGACAAGTATTCGCTTCTTGTTTGTTAGATGGTTCTTCTCACTAGATTTTACCTCATGCTTTAGGATAGTCTATTCTTCTCCTCTCATCTTCTTTAATTTTGAAAAATCTTCTCTCTCATTTTGAAAAGTCTTCTTGTTTTTAAACTTGCACTACTTTCATAATATACTTTGACCTAGACCCATGTATTTTCTAAACCTTTTTCATAAATAAACTTCAATCAACTTAAATAATACCTTGACATTTTTTGTGAGAATACTAAAAGTCAATCAATCTCATTTTAAACCATTTTGCCACTTTAAAACTTTTCTCAAAAGATTAGACTCTTGTCAATCCTTGTAGTGATGTGTGATCGGTGGAAATAGAACTGACTGTTTTGAAATGCTGGTTCGCGAAATGTCGCGGTAAGCAAGAGTCGCCACCGTCTTTTATGTTCTCCAACAAGGAAAGGACAAAAGCACAGCAAAATTCCTTTTTGAGATGTTTCTTGGTTCGGGAGGTAGATTATAGAAAGGGAAGGTGTTAGCACCCTTTCTATCCGTGGTTATCCACGGGCTCTTAGGTACTTGCTCACTATGTTTTCAAAAATGTTTGTTTTTCTTGTGTTTGTGGGTTTTGAAAAAGTTTGTTTGAAAACTTCATTTTAACTCTTGTATCTGTCCTCAAGAGTGTATGAAGTGTTTGTTTGAAAACTTTTGTCAGAAAAGTGTAAGTGCGAAAAGTTGTTTTTGTTTTGAAAGAGCAAGTACCCAGGAGAAATCTACCTACTCAAAAGAAATTAAGCTGTGTAAATGTACTTTAGACAGTACTATCCCACTATTGAGAAGTAGGTAGCACCGTCGTTGGAGTTATTCGGGTCAATTCGATTATAGGGACATGTGTGGTCACCAAAGCAATAGTAGGACGCCTTAGCGGTAACCCTAATGTCCTAGATCCTTTTTATTCGAGACAACCGTTTCGAGGCAACTGGATCTTTAGACAGGAGGGCGACCTCTAAAACACCCTATACTTAATGACCACGTCGAGGCAACCAAGTGAGGCGTACCCTAGGGGTGGCATGTGCGCGTGTGTCAGGATTCAGTTAAATTATCTTTGCACATGTATTATGGTGAGCTACGTTTTGATTTTAATTTTTCAGGCAAGTCTTGTCATGCATAGTTAACAGTTAATAATTTGCGGAAAGAAAATTGCGGAAAGTAAATTGCGGAAAGTAAATCTACGCTATTACAAGGCGTCGGGTATTTACATCGCCAAAAACAAAACCCTTGAAAAGATAAATTGCGAGAATTTAAAGAAAGCGATAAAAGTCCTAATTATCTATTACATCCTCGGAGCAGATACATAAATATGATCAAGAAATAATATGCGCGCGAAGAAATTAAATCAGAGAAGTCCTTAGGGTTTTGACCCTTTTTTGAGAAAAGAATGAATTTGGTCCTTTTTTCAATTAATTAAACCTAATTCTAATTAATTAAATAATTAAAAGAGGAAAGTATTTTTAGTTTTTTAATGTCTTAATGAAAGTAAAATAAAAAGGATTAAAATTGTCAAAAGAAAAACCCTAATTCTAGATTGATTTTATTTATTGTGAAAAAAAGTCAAAGTTAACCTAATTTAAAAGACTAAATCAATTTTGTTAGTATTTATTTACAAAATAATAATTAATAGTGAAATTAATAAATAATAAAAATAAATAATATTTTAGGTTTCTGAATTTATTATGAAAAATAATTATGTGAGTTAATTAAATAATAATAATAATTAATAAAATAATGAAATAGAAATTAAAATAGAAAAGAAAAAATAATAAAGAAACCAGGGGGGTGCTAGGCCTTTTTTGGAGGTGAGGAAGTAATTTTGTGGCACATTAACAATCAAGCCCTTCTGACTTTTGAGATCCTCCACGCTTGCTTTGACCAGGGAGCACCATGATCATTCAATCCTGACCTTTATATCCAAGCTTGTGGCCACTTGGCATGCTGAGATGGGAAGCGTATGGAGGAACGCTTTTGGAGACCTGCATGTAATTACATGAAGAAAAATATGAAACAATTATTTTGGGGGACCTGGGAATCGAACCCAGGTCTCAATGGATACCAGCCAGCGCATCTACCACCACACCATGTGGCTGCATTTGTTATTATGATAAGAAGCAATTATAATATATAATAATTAATTCACATGCTGCCAAAACGAAAACACGCGCGCCCCATTTGAATGCTCCAATAGCATATCAACGCGTCATCATCTTCCCTAATTGTTCCTGCAAAATACAAACAGATAGCGGGGGTTTTTAACCCCCACAAAACATGATGAGGAATAATAGCGATTAGCCCTACAAGCTACAAAAATATTTTGCGATGGTGGCTTTTGATTCGTCTTGTCTCAACGATTTCAACCATAGGCCTTAGAGGTGCTAATTTTTCTTGGGCTGTAAAGCCCCAATTTGGAAGCTCAAGAACCCTAGATTTTGTCAATGGCAATTCTTGATTCTGTGCGTTTCAATGCAATTAAACTATACCATCAGCTTTGTACAGTCCCTATGAACACAAAACAATCAACAAAACATGTCAAATATGCATGAATCAATATATACGATTATGGAAAAAAGCTTCAAACCGTGACACTGTAATGGGCGATTCCTTGAGTTTTAGTATTGGAATTTGAGTGTAACACGTCCTGGGAACCTCCTGCAGTGTATTAGAATCAAGAAAATGCCTTGAATTGGCCTGGAATGTAGAAAACAGTTTTGAGTTTTCTTTGAATTTTCTTGAATGTGGTTATGGCTTTTCTGCAGCAAATTCACGTCCAATGCATTAGGGTTGGCTTGTGTACTTATAGTAGAATAGAATTAGGTTAAATCTTTGCCAAGAAATCCATGGAATTGATGTCTGTATATTTGAATTGAAATCATATATTTTTGAATCTTTTTGATTGGAAAAACTTGCCAAACTTGGAGATTCTTGTCCCTTTGATTTGCACACGAATTTTCCAGCTTGATTAGGTCATTCTTGCTTCAAAAAAAGATTTAAAAACCATATCTTTGAATTTCCTACAATTTAAATTAATTAAATGAATTAAAATCAATTAAAAATCCAATAAATTAATAAAAATAAGAAAATAAATTCAAATAGGCTTGATGGGTCGTGCATAAGTCATGGATAAAGTTTCAAGAAACAATTTGAGGCCCATTAGCAAAAACAAGGTGTTTTGGGCAAAGTTGACTTTTGCAAATTCATAAAAATTTCCCAACTTCTCCAATGCATATCTTGCTCAATTTTGATCATATGAACATGTTCTTGGACATTTTGGAAAGGTCTTGAAGTTCTCTAACCAATTACTTTGGTCCCATGTCATTTGGATTTACCAATCTCAAGTTATGGTCTTTGACTTAAAGTTCACTTTTGTTGACTTTTGAATTTGACCTATAATGTAGAAATTGATAACTTTTTGTGAGAGCATTTCTTGGACTTGGAATGTGAAGATGGATTGTAGGAAATGTCATCCCCTTCAAAATGAGCATTGGTATGGGATTTTTCTGATGAACCATGAAAAAGTTATGCCCTGGTCAAGATACAGTTGACTTTTCTGCTGTCCAAAAATAGTAACTTTTGCATCTTTGATGATTTTTTAGCTTCCCTTGTGGAATCATGATCAAGACTTGATCAATGATGATTGTGGACTCAAAATAAGATGTTGACCAAAAAATTTGACTTTTGACTGTAAAATGACCATTTTGCCCCTGCAGTTGATTGTGAAGCAAATGGAGCTTTTGACTGTGCTAACTGGCATTGTGAGACTTGAGACTTGACATATAGATGCTTGAGGATGTATGTAGGCGTATGGGACTTGATTGGACCATTGAAAACCCCAAATTCCTTGAAAGAAACAAAACCCTAATTTTGACTGGCTTAAGAGGCATTTGGACTGTGCAATCCTTGAGTAGTCTTGAACCATTTGAAGATGATCCTTGACAAACCTTGAAGAATATGGGAGGGAAAATTTTGGGGTACAACAGTTTCCCCTGTTCAATCTTCTTAAACCTGAGGATGTAGATTGGCTTGCGCGCCTTTCGTGATTCGAAGGTGGAAGATGATTGAACACTAAAGTGCCCAGAAATTTGCACTCGCATAGTGGATTATCAGCAATGTGATGTCGGGTATGGGCTTACAGATTCCATTTGGAGATATGATGGATAGGAGGATGGGCTTATAGATGTCATCTGGATATGTGACAGAATCTTGTCGGGAATGGGCTTATAGATGCCATTTGGAAATGTGTGTCGATCGCGTAAGAGATTCCTTAGCGAGAACTTGCATACTGGAGAAAGAAACGTAATTTTCCTATCTGGTTTCAGGTATTGATTTTCAATCTCATCATGTAGATAACTTTCCTGGCTAGATACAGGTATAGATCTACAATCGGTCGCTCACAGATATGCCCTGGCTAGATACAGGTATCGAATCTGGAACTTCAAGGGTTGGTCGAGATAGCTTTCCTGGCTGGATACAGGTGTAGATCTCTAACTTGAGAAAGAAAGATGACTTCCTGGATAGATACAGGTATTGATCTTCAATCTCTTCATGTAGATAACTTTCCTGGCTAGATACAGGTATAGATCTACAATCAATCGCCCACAGATATGCCCTGGCTAGATACAGGTATCGAATCTGGAACTTCAAGGGTTGGTCGAGATAGCTTTCCTGTTTGGATACAGGTGTAGATCTCTAACCTGAGAATGAAAGATAATTTCCTGGCCTGTTACAGGTGTTGATCTTGAAACTCTTCATGCAGATAATTTCCTGGCTAGATACAGGTATAGATCTACAATCAATCGCTCACAGATATGCCCTGGCTAGATACAGGTATCAAATCTGGAACCTCAAAAGGTTGGTCGAGATAGCTTTCCTGGCTGGATACAGGTATAGATCCACGATCAATAGCTCACAGATATGCCCTGGCTAGATACAGGTATCGAATCTGGAACTTCAAAAGGTTGGTCGAGATAGCTTTCCTGGATGGATACAGGTGTAGACCTCTGACCTGAGAATGAAAGATAATTTTCTGGCCTGTTACAGGTGTTGATCTTCAAACTCTTCATGCGGATACTTTCCTGGCTAGATACAGGTATAGATCTACAATCAATCGTCCACAGATATGCCCTGGCTAGATACAGGTATCGAATCTGGAACTTCAAAAGGTTGATGATAATCATCTTTGGATTGACCTTTTCCTGAAAAGGCAAAACATTAGTTGTATGCAATGTCATGATGTATGAAATGCATGATGTCATGATGTTCTAAAAAATAAATGAGATTGTGTGATATGATGCGTATATGCATGTATCATGATGTATGACAATGTGATGTTTATGAATGTATCTTCGTCTGGGAAAATAAATCCTTGACGAATGCTGGGAGCTTGTTAAATCCTGGGCTGATGTTAAAGAGTAGAGTTCTTCGTCTCCGCTGGGGATGATGAATAAAGAGGATTGCAAGAATAAACCGGTAGGAGAAGATGACTCCGTTGGGGGAATAAACCTGATGGAGAGGTTACTCTGCGGGGAATTACTCTGTGGGAAGAGATGCTTCGCTGAGATTTTAATGATAGCTCCGCTGGGGATTCCGTTGATAAGCTCTGTTGAGGGATTTGATGAACTCCACTGGGGAATAGAAAGAACTTTGCTGAGGACGATCTTTCCTTTGCAATTTGCTGAGGATAACCCAGTTAGACTCTGGTGGGGAATAACCTTTGAATATGGTTGGGGGAGAGATATTCGTACTCTGCAGGGGACAAGCTTCCAGAATCTACTGGGGAGATGGTTCAACTCTCCTGGGGAAACTTTGGACTATACTGGGTAAATGGCTTCACTGGGGTGTCTGTATTCCGCCGGGGAACAATCTTGTATTTATGTCGAGGAATATTACGACTGCCGGGGATGCTTGCTGAGGGATATCTGTATACTCTGCTGGAGAATATTAAGCTCTTCTGGGGATACCCAACTTTTCCAGGACTGATGGTAGACCAACTCTGCTCAGGGGAGAGTATTGCTGACTTGCTGGGGATACTGTGCCTTTTTAGGGCTGTTGGTAGACTAACTCTGCTTGGGGAGTATTATTGTTGATTCTTGTCTTACTCTGCGGGGAGTGAAGGTATCTTGGTCAAATTCTTCAGCTGAACTTACCTTGGTACCTGGAAGACAGAGCAGCTCGTATAGTTCGGACAATTCTTATTGCCCTAGTTTCTACGGGAGAAAGTGCCTGTGGAGGTGCTTGATAACTACCGATTGACAAATCTGACAAATCTTCTTCGAGACGACGGGACATAGTCGTACGCTCTTGATCCCTAATTTTTGCCTGGACCGCCCTTTCAGGTTTTCAGTCCACCGGGATACCCATTTTTGCCCAAGCCGCCTTTTCAGGTTTTCGACTTGCCGGGTGTACAGATTTTGTTCATTTTTTATCGCTTATTTTTGCCCGAACCCTTTTGGTTCGCCGGGAAGCCCTTATTTTTTCCTAGGCCAGTCGACCTAGCGGGTCTTTGATTACGCGTAGTATTTTTTGACTATGTCCATATTCTCAGAGTGCAGGGAGTTGTCACCGTCAGTAGTATTGTATACTACCAGAAGATCTTCGTTTGATCACGCAAGATTCGTTGCGGGAATCCATGTCCAATGCCCCAAGTGACTCAGGCGGAGATCTGCCCCTGGCTATTTGGCATTTTGAGAGATTCCTTGAATCTTGACTTGACTGCCCTAGATAATAGACAATGATCATGTCGTGCCCCTTGATTGGAAGTGTTTTTCCACTTGATGTGACCCTTTTTATTGAAAAGGTTTTTGTTCACAAGATATTCATCGTGCGAATTTCTCTGTTGTTCGAACAAATAGTCATATGCAAACAATGTTATTTCAAGAATGCAAAACTTATGTCTGTCTTGAAGTTTTTGAAAATGCATTTTCAATAAAACAAGCAATTTTTGTAAAATGTGATGTCAACTCAGGATTTTACAGCAAACCCTATAGGAGTCAGGATACCTTTTGTAACAGTATGCTTTCGAACTAACCCATGCTTCGACTAGGACTTTTTGAGGGTTGTAACGTGGCCTGGTTAATGGTTTAAGAAACAAAGGGTAAAGGCTCAAATTTTATTTGTACCCACCCGCTCTTCGTGATGTTCTTCGATCCTAAACTCAACTAATCGTGCCTTAGATCTTGTTGAGTCTTTGCTCTGATATTCCGGTGATGGTTCGGATACTGATAGTTTATTTTGACCAGACAGTTATTTCTTTTTGTTGAGGGTTTGTAGGACCTCTTTCTTTTTGATTTCGTTATCCCTGTTTTTCGCCTGAACCGTTTCTTTTATGATTACAGTCAGCGGGATGCCCCAGTTTTGTATAAGTCTCCTACATAGGTTTTGACTTATTGGGCTTTTATTTTGATAGATAATGACTGCCTGTCCTTACGATTATAGGGAACCATCACTGTCTTTTGTTTTTGGAAGGACTCATTTGATGCCATTCATTGTGCACCTGGATCGACTGAGAAAACTATCCTGCCCCAAGTTATAGTTAAGGGTTTTAATTTGTAAAAAGAAAAACTCCAACTTCTTTGGCTCAAAGGGGTTGACGAGGGATTATCTTCCTTATAACTACAATGTTTAGGATTTGAAACAATGCTTGTACCTCATCAGCGGGGTCTTTTCAAAAGCATACTGTAAAGATCGTGGTATCATTTTCGTCATCCTCCCTCAAAAGGCTTAGAATTTTTTTAATTGAGAGTTGAACATCACAAAAATAAAAGCAATTTGAATATAGTGAATACGAATGGATTGATTCAAAACAGACATATGCAATGCATTGATAAGGTAAAAGAGTTTGACATGAGTAAATGTTCGAACAATCAAGAGAAACTTACAAATTGAAAATTCTAATGAACAAAAGCTTTCAATGATTCATCATATGAGCAGTGGTTATGTTTGGAGTCTCTGGAGGGTCAAACTTGATCTCCTGGGCATCAATCATGTCTTGGATCTTGTTCTTCAAACTCCAGCAGTTGTTTGTGTCATATCCCGGACTGTCAAAGTGGTATGCACACCTTTCATTGGGATGATAGGTAGGAGCGGAAGTGTTTGGATTCCGGAGAGGATCCCTTAATGTAATCAGCCCTGCCTTCAACATTTGCCGTAGCGCTTGAGTCAGTGACACGTTAATCTTAGTGAATTGCCTCCTGGGCTTGTTTGGCTTGCTCTGATCAACCCGTTGTTCTTGGCGAGGTTGTGAGGTAGCAGCGACTTGAAGAGGTCTATTCATCAAACCAAACCTTTGACTTCTCGGAAGCTGATTAATGACTTGATCCTCAGCCTTGACTATTTTCTTCATGTCGTTGTCTTGACGAAGCTGGTTGACAATGGTTATCAGCTCTTCTTGCTCCCGAGCTAAGCCTTGGATGAGAGCCATCTGTCCCAGCATCTGGGTTTTCATTGCATCTACTTCAGCTTGTAGATGTTTCAGCCGTTCATCCTTACTGTCTTCTGGACTCTTCTTGACCAAATTCCCCATGAGGAGTGTTCTCAACTCTTCCTACCCCTTGGATAGGTTTAGGAAGATCTCCCTGAATTGAGTCTCTTGAGTATGGAGATAATGGTTGTCTTGTTGGAAAGCCATTGCTGAAATAAACAGCGAGAACATGAGAGACTTGTATCGGATGACCTGTTATGCAATGATATGTATGATATATGTATGCAATGTTTTCAAGGATCTCGTGGGGTAAACAAAGAAACTGTTAGAGTTTGAATCTGGTAGCTTGATTGAAGGAACTTCATGTTGTTGAGAGTCCTTCTTCAAGAGTCAGGCTCACCATATCGAGTGGGTCATAGCCCCTGACTCAAGTTATCGTGTTTTGATCTCCGAACAACCTTGGCTAAAGGAAAATAAATCCCCTTTGCCCATTGCTAGACATTTGGTTCATCATGACCTGCATCACAAACCCTTGAGATCCTTAAAATGGTTAAGGAAATGCTATGGTATGATATTATGATGTGTATGTTATGCGTGTGAGGTGATGTAAATAAGCCCTGCAATGAATAAGGACTGTAAACAAAACCTGCAAGGAACTCATGCTGTCAGATAACAAGAATGTGCAAGTAGTTCAAGTTTGAAAGCACATAAGTCACACAAAGAGCCCTTAGATTTTAGGCTAGCATGGAGTTTAGGTATTACCCTCTTGAAGTTAGTTGGCTCAAAACCTGTCCTATAAATAGTAACCGGGTTCTAAGGAGCTCAATATCATTGGATTGTTTTCTATGTTCATTGTTTTGATTTAGCCACTTAACTGGCAACCAAAATATTCCAAGAAAACAACCCTCAATGAGTGTAGTATCGAGTATCTACCAACTTCGGACTGCACCAAAGTCGGTCATCTCACTACCCCTAAAGAGGCCAGGATAGTCAAGTAAGGTTCGAAAGGTCAGTTGATGCTTCACGACACCACGCGGCGGCCCCGTACTCTCCTTGACTTGACTCAAGGGTTACCGGTACTCACCAAAGTGCCACATCAATGTAGCAACTGCTTCAACCATGTCGGTATACCCCGCATAGTTCCCTCACAGTTTGTTGCTACTTCTAAAGGGTGTCCCCAGATCCGGGTTAGGATCTATAAAACTCTGATGCAAACCCACAATATTAAAGCATTCAAGGCATACAATTGAAAACATGGTGATCTAATCCTAAGGTACACCTCACTTATAAAAATCCCCAGCAGAGTCGCTAGTTCTGTGATCGGTGGAAATAGAACTGACTGTTTTGAAATGCTGGTTCGCAAAATGTCGCGGTAAGCAAGAGTCGCCACCGTCTTTTATGTTCTCCAACAAGGAAAGGACAAAAGCACAGCAAAATTCCTTTTTGAGATGTTTCTCGGTTCGGGAGGTAGATTATAGAAAGGGAAGGTGTTAGCACCCTTTCTATCTGTGGTTATCCACGGGCTCTTAGGTACTTGCTCACTATATTTTCAAAAATGCTTGCTTTTCTTGTGTTTGTGGGTTTTGAAAAAGTTTGTTTGAAAACTTCATTTTAACTCTTGTATCTGTCCTCAAGAGTGTATGAAGTGTTTGTTTGAAAACTTTTGTCAGAAAAGTGTAAGTGCGAAAAGTTGTTTTTGTTTTGAAAGAGCAAGTACCCAGGAGAAATCTACCTACTCAAAAGAAATTAAGCTGTGTAAATGTCCTTTAGACAGTACTATCCCACTATTGAGAAGTAGGTAGCACCGTCGTTGGAGTTATTCGGGTCAATTCGATTATAGGGACATGTGTGGTCACCAAAGCAATAGTAGGACGCCTTAACGGTAACCCTAATGTCCTAGATCCTTTTTATCCGAGGCAACCGTTTCGAGGCAACTGGATCTTTAGACAGGAGGGCGACCTCTAAAACACCCTATACTTAATGACCACGCCGAGGCAACCAAGTGAGGCGTACCCTAGGGGTGGCATGTGCGCGTGTGTCAGGATTCAGTTAAATTATCTTTGCACATGTATTATGGTGAGCTACGTTTTGATTTTAATTTTTCAAGCAAGTCTTGTCATGCATAGTTAACAGTTAATAATTTGCGGAAAGAAATTTGCGGAAAGTAAATTGCGGAAAGTAAATCTACGCTATTACAAGGCGTTGGGTATTTACATCGCCAAAAACATAACCCTTGAAAAGATAAATTGCGAGAATTTAAAGAAAGCGATAAAAGTCCTAATTATCTATTACATCCTCGGAGCAGATACATAAATATGATCAAGAAATAATATGCGCGCGAAGAAATTAAATCAGAGAAGTCCTTAGGGTTTTGACCCTTTTTTGAGAAAAGAATGAATTTGGTCCTTTTTGCAATTAATTAAACCTAATTCTAATTAATTAAATAATTAAAAGAGGAAAGTATTTTTAGTTTTTTAATGTCTTAATGAAAATAAAATAAAAAGGATTAAAATTGTCAAAAGAAAAACCCTAATTCTAGATTGATTTTATTTATTGTGAAAAAAAGTCAAAGTTAACCTAATTTAAAAGACTAAATCAATTTTGTTAGTATTTATTTACAAAATAATAATTAATAGTGAAATTAATAAATAATAAAAATAAATAATATTTTAGGTTTCTGAATTTATTATGAAAAATAATTATGTGAGTTAATTAAATAATAATAATAATAATTAATAAAATAATTAAATAGAAATTAAAATAGAAAAGAAAAAAGAATAAAGAAACCAGGGGGGTGCTGGGCCTTTTTTGGAGGTGAGGAAGTAATTTTGTGGCCCATTAACAATCAAGCCCTTCTGACTTTTGAGATCCTCCACGTTTGCTTTGACCAGGGAGCACCATGATCATTCAATCCTGACCTTTATATCCAAGCTTGTGGCCACTTGGCATGCTGAGATGGGAAGCGTATGGTGGAACGCTTTTGGAGACCTGCATGTAATTACATGAAGAAAAATATGAAACAATTATTTTGGGGGACCTGGGAATCGAACCCAGGTCCCAGTGGATACCAGCCAGCGCATCTACCACCACACCATGTGCCTGCATTTGTTATTATGATAAGAAGAAATTATAATATATAATAATTAATTCACATGCTGCCAAAACGAAAACACGCGCGCCCCATTTGAATGCTCCAATAGCGTATCAACACGTCATCATCTTCCCCAATTGTTCCTGCAAAATACAAACAGATATCGGGGATTTTTAACCCCCACAAAACATGATGAGGAATAATAGCGATTAGCCCTACAAGCTACAGAAATATTTCGCGATGGTGGCTTTTGATTCGTCTTGTCTCAATGATTTCAACCATAGGCCTTAGAGGTGCTAATTTTTCCTGGGCTGTAAAGCCCCAATTTGGAAGCTCAAGAACCCTAGATTTTGTCAATGGCAATTCTTGATTCTGTGTGTTTCAATGCAATTAAACTATACCATCAGCTTTGTACAGTCCCTATGAACACAAAACAATCAACAAAACATGTCAAATATGCATGAATCAATATATACGATTATGGAAAAAAGCTTCAAACCGTGACACTGTAATGGGTGATTCCTTGAGTTTTAGTATTGGAATTTGAGTGTAACACGTCCTGGGAATCTCCTGCAGTGTATTAGAATCAAGAAAATACCTTGAATTGGCCTGGAATGTAGAAAACAGTTTTGAGTTTTCTTTGAATTTTCTTGAATGTGGTTATGGCTTTTCTGCAGCAAATTCACGTCCAATGCATTAGGGTTGGCTTGTGTACTTATAGTAGAATAGAATTAGGTTAAATCTTTGCCAAGAAATCCATGGAATTGATGTTTGTATATTTGATTTGCAATCATATATTTTTGAATCTTTTTGATTGGAAAAACTTGCCAAACTTGGAGATTCTTGTCCCTTTGATTTGCACACAAATTTTCCAGCTTGATTAGGTCATTCTTGCTTCAAAAAAAGATTGAAAAACCATATCTTTGAATTTCCTACAATTTAAATTAATTAAATGAATTAAAATCAATTAAAAATCCAATTAATTAATAAAAATAAGAAAATAAATTCAAATAGGCTTGATGGGTCGTGCATAAGTCATGGATAAAGTTTCAAGAAGAAATTTGAGGCCCATTAGCAAAAACAGGGTGTTTTGGGCAAAGTTGACTTTTGCAAATTCATAAAAATTTCCCAACTTCTCCAATGCATATCTTGCTCAATTTTGATCATATGAACATGTTCTTGGACATTTTGGAAAGGTCTTGAAGTCCTCTAACCAATGCCTTTGGTCCCATGTCATTTGGATTTACCAATCTCAAGTTATGGTCTTTGACTTAAAGTTCACTTTTGTTGACTTTTGAATTTGACCTATAATGTAGAAATTGATAACTTTTTGTGAGAGCATTTCTTGGACTTGGAATGTGAAGATGGATTGTAGGAAATGTCATCCACTTCAAAATTAGCATTAGATGGGATTTTTCTGATGAACCATGAAAACGTTATGCCCTGGTCAAGATACAATTGACTTTTCTACTGTCCAAAAATAGTAACTTTTGCATCTTTGATGATTTTTGAGCTTCCCTTGTGGAATCATGATCAAGACTTGATCAAATGATGATTGTGGACTCAAAATAAGATGTTGACCAAAAATTTTGACTTTTGACTGTAAAATGACCATTTTGCCCTTGCAGTTGATTGTGAAGCAAATGGAGCTTTTGACTGTGCTAACTGGCATTGTGAGACTTGACATATAGATGCTTGAGGATGTATGTAGGCCTATGGGACTTGATTTGACCATTGAAAACCCCAAATTCCTTGAAAGAAACAAAACCCTAATTTTGACTGGCTTAGGAGGCATTTGGACTGTGCAATCCTTGAGTAGTCTTGAACCATTTGAAGATGATCCTTGACAAACCTTGAAGAATATGGGAGGGCAAATTTTGGGGTACAACATGATGCAAACAAATATATTTCTACAATATGTAGTGAAGTGAGATATTTTCCACTTGGGTGTTGAGTGAGGCATTGTAGATTTTAAAATCTAAGTCATATCCTTCACTTTGAGATGATGCAAATTCTCCTTTCTCCGGATTGTGGGTAGTAAGTATGTTTTCCACACGAACAATGGAGATGATGTCTTATCTTATTAAATCAACCAACACACTTGTGTTTTAAAAAAATTTAAAAAGAGGAACTACGTGTACCCTCATCCCCTATTGCACGAAAGGTTGTACGTAGGCACTAAAGGTTCGCAACCGCGATGGGTGCAAAAAATCATAAAAAAATACTTCTTTCTCACCTCCACCATCTATTTTTATACAACATTTTATAGCCAAAATATACAGATTTTTCAAAGAGGTTCCTGCGGAGTACTGTAGATGTTTAGGGTGCTAATACATTCCCTTTGCATAACCAACCCCCTTACCTAGAATCTTTCCCCCTCTTTTTGGGTTACTCGCTCTTTTCACATTCCTTTGGAAACAATAAAGCACGGTGGCGATTTTTATTTTGATCTGTATAAGTCTAGCCAATCTAATGGCTTAGTCTTAAACATTTCTACGGCTACAGGAAGCTCCGTCAAAAACCATGGTACATCGAGATATCAATTCAGGTCCTTCATACGGTCCAGGATCTTCGCAATCTATAACTAGCATAATATTCTCATCAGGCAACTCGAAATTCATAGACCGGTAGTCGTCTACAGCTTGATGAGCCAAATGATCTTCCAATACACTTCCTTTGATCGCCTTCTGAGTAGTGAACTGAATTTCGTATTCTGTCAAGACCATTTGCCATCTTGCCATTATTTCAGAGAGAGCGGGCTTCTCGAATATGTATTTTATTGGATCCATATTAGAGATCAAAAAATTAGTATGAGTCAACATATATTGTCTTAGTCGGTGAGTAGCCCATGCCAAAGCACAACAAGTTTTATCGAGCAGTGGCTGTCTTGTTTCACAATCGGTAAACTTTTTGCTAATGTAGTATATTTCATGCTCTTTTCGACCAGACTCATCATGTTGCCCCAATACACACCTCATTGAGTTCTCTAACACTGTTAAGTACATGATAAAGGGTCTTCCTTCAACTGGTGGCATCAGAATTAGAAATTCCTGGAGGCAGTCCTTGAATTTGTCGAAGGCTTTCTGACAATCATCGTTCCACTTCACTACTTGATCTTTCTTCAGTAACTTGAAGATTGGCTAACAAGTAACGTTAAATTGGGAAATAAATCTAGCAATTTAATTTAATCGTCCCAAGAAACCTTTGACTTCCTTCTCAGTGCAAAGAGCTGGCATTTCTTGAATGGCTTTAATCTTGGCAGGATCAACTTCAATACCTTTACCACTGATAACGAAACCTAGGAGCTTACCGAATCTTACCCCAAAGGTGCACTTGTTCGGATTCATCCTCAACTTGTACTTTTTTAACTTCTCAAACAGCTTGTGCAGATAGTCGAGATATTCTTCTTCAGTCTGATACCTGGCTATCATGTTGTCGATGTAAACCTCTATCTCGTGATGTATCATGTCATGGAACAAAGCTACCATAGCACGTTGATATGTTGCACCAGTGTTCTTCAAACCGATAGGCATAACTTTATAACAGAAAGTGCCCCACTGTGTGACTAAGGTAGTTTTCTCCATGTCTTTAGGTGCCATCTTGATTTTCTTATACCCAGATAAACCATCCATGAAGGAAAATACTTTGTGGTGAGCGTTGTTGTTAACCACAACATCAATATGGGGAAGCGGAAAGTCATCTTTGGGGCATGACCTATTCAGATCCCTGTAGTCTACACACATGCGCACCTTGCCATCCTTCTTAGGTACTGGCACCACATTTGCAACCCAATGAGGATAGGATCTAACAGCCAAGAAACCGGCATTGAACTGCTTCATAACCTCCGCTTTGATCTTTTCAGACATCTCGAGACGCATACGATAAACCTTCTGCTTTATTAGAGTACAACCTTCCTTCATTGATAGGCGGTGAAACATAATGTCAGTATTAAGCCCTGACATATCTTCGTATGACTAAGAAAAGATATCAACATAGTCACGCAACATATAGATTAATCTCTTTTTGACATTATCTTCTAGGTTGGCACCTATCTTGACTTCTTTCTTATCCTCTTTAGTACCCAAGTTCACAACCTCGACTGGATCTTCATAAGGTTGTATGGCACTTTCTTCCAATATTAACAGCCTAGAAAGTTCTCCGTGTATTTCACAATCTTCCTCACCTTTGTCCTCGACTTGGTAGATCGTATTTTTGAAGTCATAATTGGCAATAGAAGAATTGTTATCAATGGGATCCAGGGTGGATATGAATCTGAAATTTGTTGTGTGGTTGTGCATAAGAACACATGGCTATTTTGAAAGCAATAAAGTAAAATAAAGACAAATAGCACAAAACTTGAATGCAAACGTCCAATGATTTATTAAATGAAAATATGCCAATGAAATATGACAACCCTAACAAATGGACCGTTATGCCCCAAGCAAACTACAAGGCTTAAAGTTATTTTTTAAAAACTACATAACTAAAACTTGAAAGAAAGAAAACAGAAAATATCATTTATCCTTACTAAAGGAGATTGGTATAATGTCTTCAGTCTTCCAATTGCTGAGCCCATTTCCAGTGGAAGGAAAAATCCAACTGTCTAGGTCATAGTCACTATCAGTATCTTCTATCGTGTTGACTCAAATATTCTTGATGCACAATGGTGGTTTTCCAGCACGAGCACGATGAATAGCCCTCTGAGCCTCTGCAGTGAAACCGAAACCAAATTTATCAACCTTGTAAGGAATGTCGAGAAGCTGACCCCAAGAAGTGCAACCACCTTCTTCTACCACAACTTTAGCGTCTTTCAGAGAAGCCATTTGGGGCGGAACCATGGTAACCTTAGGAATAGCAGAAATGTCTTCAGTAACAGTAGTTTTCCAAGGAATAACATCAAAGGTCTGGCAGGGAGTTTCGATGAATCCGTCGTCCATCTCAACATACTTGAAGAAGTTCAAGTGACTCACCTTATATTCTTCTTCACCGTAAACTATAACAATCTTTCCTTTCACGGGATATTTCAAATTTTGGTGCAACATAGAAGTAACAACGCCTACCTCATCAATCCAAGGGCGTCCAAGTAAACAAGAATAGACCAGACGAATGTCTTTCACATAGAAGGTAGAGTCGAAGAACTGCGAACCTAATCTGATCGGAAGATCCACCTCTCTGTGCACCATCTTCTTCGAACCATCAAAGGCTCTGACCATAATGTCACTGGGTTTCAGCACAACCCATTCACATTCAAGCCTGTCTAGAGCACCTTCCGGTAAAACATTCAACGAGGAACCCGTGTCAACCACAACATAAGCTAAGGTAGTTCCCCTACACTCAATAGAGACATGCAGAGCCTTGTTATGGTTCCTTCCTGCAAGAGTTAAATCAACATCAGAAAAGCCTAGCCCATTATCAGTGGTCAGGCTAGCAACATAATTTTCGAAATGATCAGCAGAGATTTCCTGCGGTACATGAGTGAATTTCAAGAACTTCACCAAAGCCTGAGCATAGGCTTTTAAGCATAACAACAAGGATAACATGGATATCTTAGAGGGAGCCTGCCCCAGCTGTTCAACAATCTTGTAGTCACTTTTCTAGATAATTTTCAGTACTTCCCCCATCTCTTGCTTGGAGGCTTAGAGGAATCTTTAGTGGGAACCTCTTCAAGTGCCCTAGCCTAGGCAGACTCAGCCATTCATTTTTTTCCTCGAGTCTTGATAGATGAATAGGTATTAGTAACATGAACTAGTGTAGTAATAGTCTTCAGGGAGATCTCCTGAGAGAAAACCCTTCCACTTCTAGTAACGTTACTGGTCCCGACAATATCGTCAACATTGGGATCAGTAACTTTAGTATCTTCACTTTTGACAACCAATGGTTCTTTCTTGACACTATGGTAGTAAACATCAGCTCCATAATTTCAAGAGACAACCTTGTTAGAGGAATATGGAATTGGCCCTGGTGCTGTAATGATTAAAGGAGCCACCCTAGGTTTGGAAGTAATCCTCACGGGACCCTTGGAGGTGATTGTTTTACCCCAAAATTTTCCCTCCCATTTTCTTCAAAACATTCTTCTAAGGGTCTCAAGTATTCAAGGATACTCAAGGGTTGGCCAGTCAAACCTCCTCTTAAGCGAGGGGTCTATAATTAGGGTTTTTAGTTTCTCAAGAAAGATTGGGTTGCAAAGGTCTCAAGTGGTTTCCATGATTATCCATATGTTTTCAAAAATGTTCATGTCAACTATGGGTAAAAAGTCAACTATGGCCAACATACAATCAAACTTCATGATATTTGGTCAACATCAACATTTTGAAGTTATATTCATTATTTGCTCAAGGGTTGATCATGATTCCTCAAGGAAAGCCCTCAAATCATCAAAAGTCAAAAGTTTCCAAATTAGGGTTTCCTTAGGAGAAGTCAAATGAACTTTGAACAAGCATAACTTTCACATGCTTCATCAACTTTACCCTAACCAAAGCCCATTTTGAAGGAAATTTAATTTTCTACAAATTTTTAATGATGCTCAAGAACAAAACGCGCTTCATTTGAAAGATATGATCCCATACATTATATGTCATTTCCAAAGTCCACAAAAAGACACTTTTTGTCAAGGCAACTTACATTAAGATAAGGTCTCCAAATGCCTAAATTATCAAAAAGATATTGTAGAGGACATCTTGAGCTTTCCAAAAAGAAAAGATCACATTCAAAAGATGAAAATTGAGAGAGTTGTGACCAATGCAAGTTGGGAAATTTTGGTAAAATACATGAAGTGCAAAGTAAGCAAACTTGAAATTTTGAACTTGTGGGCCTAACTTTTTAGGTTTCAAACATGTCTTGAACCTTATGGAAGACTCCTAATATCATTCATACCATGCCTTATTTTTTTAATATTTTATTTATATTTATTTTGTTTTTATTCAATTAAATACAAAATAAATAAAACAAAATGAAAGATCATTTGGTCAAGGTGCATGATGGGTTTCTTGATCATCTAGAGGCCCAAGAAAATTCATGACAACTTGCTAAAACCAGGTGGACTCAAGAAGGCAAGAATTATCCCAAAAATGGAAGTTTTTTAATATGTTTTATTCTTGTCTAAGAATGGCCTTGATTACATGTTTCTTCCATATTGGTTCACCCTAATCCTTCCATATATATAAGCACAACAAGCCATACCAAGAAGGAAACAAAATATTGACTAAAGAGCCCTTAAAAATTCCACAAAAAATCAAAGAAAGTTCATGATCTGTATCCTAACTTCCAGTCGTTCTCAATTAAAACTAAGGCCAACAATCATTTCTTGAGGATCAAAGGAGGTGATCTAAATTCATAGATGCATCTCTCGAGTTCCAGAACGCAATATCCCAACCACACCAGTTGTCGAGATTGGTTAACTTCTAACTTTGATTTCGTGTGTCTTCAATCATTGCTAACTAGATAAATCTGTTCATTTGCATCCTTAGAATTTATTTGACGTATTACATGTGAGGTTGGACGCAGGAATCATGTATCACCATGGTTAGGGCATCATAGTCAGTTCCGTTTGAACCACCCGTTACAGTCGTTTTGAGGAAAAACTAATAGGCCTATAGGACTTGCAGGGGTCTAATTATCTAATTAGGGTTGTTAGTTTTCGTTTTTGATTTATTTGGAAAGGTTTTCAAAAAATGCGTCATCGGAGAAGATGACCTTCTCCTCCGCGTGTGGTGGTAAGAGATAACCAGGGTCGCGTGGCATCTTGTCACTGGACCATTCAAAAATAGGGATCCCCACTTGGACGCACACTCTTTATTTGAATGATTTTGAATTGATTCTGTATTATATACATATTTGGTTGATTGTATTACGGATGTATGGGCCACCCCAACAGTTAGAGTGTGTTTGCAAGGTATTCGTATACCATAACATGGGTTCGATCGCTGCCCCTGGTATGTTATTTTTCATATTTTCTTCTTGCATATCCAGTGCAAAGTAGCCCATCGCGCTCACCCTATAACCTCACATCATCACAATCCAATCCAGATCTAACAACCAGAAGAGAACCCCCACGATGTACCTCCTGGAACCGGTCATAAAGGATCATTTAGGAAACTGGGCCAACGTGTTTAGGCCTAGCAATTTGATTTATTGCACCCCCTGGGTTTACTTTTGCATGCCCATTTCTTTTTCTTTTACAAATTCTTTCTTTTTTAAAATATAATTAACTTTTTTAATTAATTAATTAAAATTAATTTAGATTTAGGTTTTCTTTGATTAAATTAATTTGACCTTTTTTTATTATTTAATTATATCAAATTAACTTTTTTTGAAAATATATTAATTAAATTAATTATTAAACTTTTCTTCAATTAAAAATAACTTAGGTTTTATTAGGTTTTAATTCCCTTTTCTCAAATAAAAAACCAATTACTCATCAATCATTTTCCAACAAATAAATTCCCCGTTTCTTCTTGCAATCTTTGCGCTTTTCTTATTTTTGCATTAATTTTTCATACTTATGTAACTGATAAGGGTTTTAATAGCTTAACCTAGGGTTTACTGTTTCTTCCCCCCATTTTTATGGTTTGTACCCCTTCCCCGAAGCTTTGTAATAGCGTAGGAAATTTATTTTCTGTCTTTACCGCTTTCCTTATAAACTCCATTAGATGTATGTTAATAGGCTTGTATGGAAAGACTAAAAGAGACCATAGCTAACCCTAATAATCAAGATATTATATCTGAAACAAATCACTTTTCACATAAGCACCTCTAGGGTGACTCCACTTGTTGCCTTCTAAAAATAGTCATGTCCCTC
Organism: Vicia faba; assembly: GCA_948472305.1. NCBI lineage: Eukaryota > Viridiplantae > Streptophyta > Magnoliopsida > Fabales > Fabaceae > Vicia > Vicia faba. The sequence goes on along the minus strand of OX451741.1, from coordinate 780,939,952 downwards.
GAACGTGTGACGCTTTATCAAAAGACCCTCGGTTAAAAAGATTGTAGTCCCTCGATGACCCTTTGATGCTGCCTCGATAAATGATCTTAGTCCCTTACAATAAAAATACTAAAGTGTCCTGCAAGTTACCTTTATGACTGTACGATGACCCGCGTCTATCCCTCACACATCCAACGATAGGGCCTCCTACTAATAAATGGTAGGATACACTATCTAAAGGAAGAGGAAAAGAACAAATAACTTTTGAGTAGGTAGATAATTCTTAATCGCTTGCTCGCAAACATTTCAAAACATTTTTCACACAAACACTTTTCTGAAATATTTTCAAAACAAACACTTTGTATGCGTTCTCAAGGATACAAGAATCATTATAAATTTTTCCGAACTTAGGCACTTTCAAAATATTTTCAAACTTACACATTCACAAAGAATTTTCAAAAGTGAGCTAGCGATTAAGAGCCCATAGATAACTATGGAAGAAAAGGGTGCTAATACCTTCCCTTTTCATAACCTACCCCGCTTACTCAGAAACATTCTCAAAGGTATTTCTTGTTCTTTTCATCCTTTCCTTTATTGGACAAAAAACATTCGGTGGCGACTCTTGCTATCCGCAACATTTGCGATAAAACGCAAAACCAAAAGTCAGTTCTCCCACTGTATTATAGTGATCCTTACGGGAGTATCAAAAATTAAAGATACATCTTCCAGCTACAAGTCTTTAAACAAATTCTCCATATATGAAGTCTTCTCAACTATAATTATATGGTTATCTATCAGACGTTGAATACCTTCTTTCAGTAGTTTGTAGCCATTGGGTTAGGCTGCGTAGCAGTAGCACCTTTCAATGCAACCCAGAAATAAACCGGCTTGGAACATATTCTTCTTAATAATCAGGAGGGGAGTAGTCAAGTCACTTACAACAGAAACATAAGAAACATCATCGATAGCATTAATACCTTTGTCATGGTTAGGTATAGGAGAGGTAATCACATTTGGAGTCTCAGGAGGCTCAAATTCAATTTCTTTGGAATCAATCATATCTTGAATTTTGTTTTCAAATCCATGCAGCCATTTGTGTCGTGTCCGGGACTATTCGAATGATAGACACATCTTACATTAGGATTGTATTGTGGAGAGGAGGTGTTGGGATTCTGAGGAGGATCTCTTAACGTTATCAACTTTCCCTTCAACAAGTGTTGCAATGCTTGAGACAACGGCATGTTGATCTTGGAAAATTTTCTCCTGGGTGCGTCTAATCTACGTTGATTTCCTTGTTAATGTTGCATTGGTGTAGGATTAAATATTAGTACTGCCCCCACAGATTGGTTGCGGTCACCTCTAGCACAACCCTTCTAGCCATACACAACATTAGCTTATTTTTTCCCATTGAATGTCTTCTTCATTGTACTTGAAGATGCAGCCACCTGAATTTTTCCGCTTCTGATTCCACCTTTAACACGTACCTCTGTTAATATCAATTCAGTGAACCCGACTGAAGAGCTTCCAATTAGATGATTTAAGAAAGGACCTGTCAAAGTTCCCATAAACATGTCAACGAACTATCTATCAGACAAAGGAGGTTGAACCCTTCTTGCTATGTCTCTCCATTTCTGGGCATACTCTTTAAATCCTTTGTTAGAGCCCATGGTCATACTCTATAGTTGCATGCGGGTTGGTGGTGTAGCGGTAGAAATGTTTAATACTAAGCCATTGGGTTGACTAGACTTTATACAAATCAAAATAAAAATCGCCACCGTGCTTTATTGTTTCCAAAGGAATGGGAAAAGATCGAATAACCCAAAAAGAGGGAGAAATATTTAAGGTAAGGGGGTTGGTTATGCAAATGGAAGGTATTAGCACCCTAAACATCTACGGTACTCCGGAGGAGCCTCTTTGTAAAATCTGTATATTTTGGCTATAAAAAATGTTGTATATAAAAAATGGATGGGGGAGGTGAGAAAAGAAATATATTTATTTTATAATTTTTGAACCCGTCGCGGTTGTGAACCTTTAGTGCCTACGTACCACCTTTTCGTGCAATAGGGGATCAGGGTATACGTAGTTCCTCTTTTAAAAAATTTAAGACACAAATGTGTTGGTTAATTTTATGAGATAAAACATCATCGTCATTGTCCGTGTGGAAAACATACCTACTACCCACAACCATGAGAAAGTAAAATTTACATCATCTCAAAGCGGAGGATATGGATTGGATTTTAAAATCAATAATGCCTCACTCAATAGCCAAGTGGAAATTATCTCTCTTCACTATATATTATAGAAGTATAGTTGTTTGCATCACTATAAGGATTGACAAGAGTTCAACCTTTTTGAGAAAAGTTTAAACATAAAAGCCAAAGTGGCAAAATGGTTTGAAATGAGATTGATTAACTTTTAGTCTTCTCACAAAAAAATTCAAGGTATTATAAAGTTGATTGGAGTTTATTTATGAAAAATGTTTTGAAAATGCATGGACATAAGTCCAAGTTAATTATGAAAGTGGTTCAAGTTCAAAAACAAGAAGAGTTTTCAAAAAAAAAAAGAGGAGAAGATTTTTAAAATTAAAGAAGATGGGAGGAGAAGAAGGGACTATCCTAAAGCATAAGGTAAAAGCTAGGGATAAGAACCATCTAACCAACAAGAAGCTAATACCTGACATTATGAGCCAAGATAGAATTCCCATTCCTTGATTGAAACCAATTAAGAAAAAAAAACTATACCTCTTGAGAGAACCAAACTTCAAGTGTATTAAGTCTTCACAAAAATTGGGCAGAGTAATGGTTGTATACGGGTGAATTCTAGATTACAAACAAAGGGTGTAATCACAAAAACCTGCACACAAAAGCAAACAAGCAACCCAATGTCTTGAGGTAAACCTTAAGAACTCCAGACAAAATAATTAGATAAGATTACAAGGTCTCCAAGATAGGCCAAGGTTTCTAATCCTAAGTCCAAGTAAAGTCCCATGCTCCATAATGCCAAGGATAGTAACCAAATAGTCCAAGTACCATTAATGAATTTTTAGGGTTTATGTTGATTATTAAGTATCTTAAGAAAGGAAAAGAAAAGCTCAAGTGAGCAAAGTAAAAATGGCAAGAAAGTAAATGCTCAAATGAGCAAAGATGAAAATGGCATGAAATATAAATGCTAAAAGTAAATGGTACATAAAGCATAAAAAGAATAAAAGCATAAGGTAAGACAAGTCAATAATTAGTGGTTAGTTGGATGACCATCTTGAAGCTTGGATTTGGAACTCATTAGAGGATTGGTAGAACCAAAGCCTCCACACAACAAGTTGCATTTGCTTTTTGTCAAGTATATCATCCATTTGGAATTCTCGCAGGTACCATTTAATGATCAATGATGTTTAAGTGATCCGTGTTGACCAAAGGTGTTTAAGATCCATTAGAGGATTGGTAGAACCAAAGCTTCCACACAATGAATCTCAAGATTATTGGATCAAAGAGATCAAATTAACATACTTGGGCTTGCAATCATAAGTTTGGGCCATGAATGATCATTTATTCGAATTGGGACAAAATTTAGCGCTTTGTTAAGCAATCGTAAGTGGACTTATATAGAAGTCGCACCTATTTTGAGGCCGGTCAATAGCAATCTATGTACCATTTGTTTTGAAACATGATATAGAGATCATGCTCCAACAACATCTAGTGCAATAAGAAAGGGATGAGATGAACAGGGATGGGAAAAAATATACAAACCACATTTGAACTAAATTTTAATCAAACTATTATTAACAACATTCATCCATTTTTGTGGAGTTAAACTCAACACCATGGATCCAATGATGTTAATAAATTTCATGATCCAAAATCTAACCCAAGATCAGCCAGAAAATAGTCACAAAATAATATCACATTTTAATATACACAAAAGGATTTAAAAATAATGTTTAAAAATAAAAAAATAAAGAGAAAAATATCAACTATGTTCAAATTAATCAAGAAATGAAAAGTAAGACCATAGAAAACTCAGAAAAAAGCTCAAATAATTTTACAAATTTTTTGGTAATTTTTTAAAGTCATAAACTGTTTTTAAAATTAAAATAAATGGGTAAAATAAACAAAAAAATGATAAAAAATAGTAGAGTCAGAAACAAAAATAAAATAAGGTCACCAATATTTGTCACAATATCATTAGATCATTCCATAATTTTTTCAGAATTTAAAAATGTATAAAAGTATTTTTTAACATTTAAAACAAATCAAATAAAGGGTAAAATTTATAAAAAATACCAAAACAAAAAATTAAATTGTGAAAAAATAAAAATCATAAAGAGAGTAATCAAAAATATTTTTCATCATTTTTTCAGATTTTTTGGACTAAAAATGATTTTTCTATGATTTTTTGAAATTTAAAACAATTAAAATATAAAAATCAGAAAAAGAAAATAAAAGTAAAATATGTGGACCATTGGATGAGAGTCAAAACGCGTTAGTAATCAAATCCAAGGGATCTGTCGCGCTGTGCATATCATGGTCATTAGTGAATAATGTACATAATCATTAATTAAATCAGAATTTGTAAAAAACAGATGGCGCACCTTCATTGGTTTGAAGATGACACGTTGGTCATCTTCAACCTCCAGCCATCCTGAATTGCATGTCTCTCAAACTGTAAAATCAGAAGCTCAGACCTATGCCATTCACTTCGTCTCTTTAAGACGAAGACAACCACACCCTCGCGCCAAATTTATATATAATGTAGCTCAAGCAATTTAGAAGGAAAGTTTTGAAAAGGGATTTGAAATTTCATGGTCAAAATGTGTTTCTAGTAAAAGGTAAGTGTTGCGACTAGAACCAAGGCAATGAGAGCAACACAATGATATCAGAGTTTTGAAGAATTGATGAAGGAATCTACCTATTGAAGTTGAGTTGCAGAGCTCTGAAACTAGACTTCTATGGAACAGGATAGGGCATGATTCTTGAATGTAATATGTGGTTAGCTTCAGGGAAGATCAAGGAAGGTGAATTGATGAAAGAATTTGATTGAAAAAGGCTCGAGAATGGATTTTGAATTTACTGAATTCTGAGTTATGAAACAAGTTTGGCAGGGTTATTTTGGCTATCTAAGCTTGGGAAAATGAATGGGATAGTACATGTATATATAGGAGAAGAAAATGGAACCAAAAGGAAGAGTGAATGATGCGTTTTGGAGGGAATTCGTGCAAACCTGATGCTCGAGTGAAGTGTGATCCAAACTTCACCAAAACTCATCCAATTCTTGCATTTTGATGCACTAATCCACTTGGGAAAGTTGGCTAATCATGTTTATACACAAAACGCGTGCTAATTTGAGGTTTAGAAGTTGTAACATGAAATTCAAATTCTGACTTGCAAGGAAACTTCAATTCCAAGTTACCACTTTTGAAACAATGGCATTTTCAGCTCAAGGGGTCTTAAGGCATGATTCTTGATGCTTTAGAAAGATGAGGTTACAAGCTCTGTAATGGAAAAAGAATGGAGTTAAATGGATGCTTGAGCTGAAAGTTGCATTGAGTCAAAGTTGAAGAAAAAGGGTTGACTTTCCATAAAAAATATTTCAAATTCTTCTTCAAAAATGACCTATGATGTCTTGCATCCAAACATGGCCTTCGACTTGGAATTTTCTCTTGACAAAAAAAGATGGCATGAAGTAGATCTCTTTAATGACATTTTGAAACTTGAATCATTCAAAATCTCCAAAATTTATGCAAGCTATGACTTGTTGAAGTTGGCAAAAAATCTGAAAATGACCTATAATCTTTTGCATCTTTAAGGCAACTTTCATCCATTTTCCCACTTTGCACATAAAAGAAGGCATAAAGCTCACATCTTCAAGATCATCATGGAAAAATAATGGACCCAAGGTGATGAAAATTGACCAAGTTATGACCATTTGAAGTCACATATAGAAAATTGGGGATTCATTTGGAGGACTTGTAATCTTGCTTCCTCGTCAAGTCTCTTCCTCATGAAAACTCCTTGGAACTTTTAAAGTGATTTGTTAATAACCATTTAAAGAGAATGATGTCTTTGGAATCACTAAAAAATACCAAAAGGTGAGAAAGATATACTCCTTTGAAGTTCAAAACCCTAGCTCCTAGATCAAGAAAATATTTTGAGGAACTTTGACAAGATTGAACAAACTTCTTGTACCAACTTCTTGCTTTATGAATAGAAGTTGTTGAGGCTGATAATGAGAACTCTTAGCCACCAAAACCACTTCCATATCTTGAAATTTGAGAGAAATATGCTCTTGTGACCAATAAGAACAAGGCCTTGTCCAAACATGACAACTTCTTCAATCAACCCTTTGTACTTTTGAGTCAAATCTAATAACCTTGAAATGTGATGAACCAAAACAACCTTGCCATGCTAATTCTTCCAAAACCAATCTAATGGTGAATTTTGAATTTCTCCAGCTTTATTGACTAGGGCATGGACATAAACTCATGAACCCATGGGGTAACTTGTTAAGTCTCATTGCCTTTACCTACATGGATAATAAGCAAGACAAACCAACATTGCATTTTATTAGTTAAGTGAAGAAATCAAAACAATATTCATGATCACAAAAGGAACATAAGTCAAGGTGCTTGGTAATCCCTCAAAAGGGCAAAACTAAATATAGGGAGGGGGACCAAGAATCCTAGTGTGATCTTGTTGTGAATAAATCAAAATGGTATGATGAAGGGGTCTTAGGTGAAAAATTGGGGTACAACAGCTGCCCTTATTTTAGTTTCTTCTATCTGGAGATACGAAGGTTAAAAATCTTTGTGTTGACGCGATCAAAGATACTTAAATATAAGACAAGCCCTATTTTTGGCCCTAAGATGCCATGCAAATGTTTATGATCATGAATGCATCTGAACAGGACCAAAGAGACACAAAACACCACTGGGGATGTAACAATAATAAATAAAAAAGGGAGTAACCCCACTAGGAAAATAAATCACTGGTGGATTGAAAGACCTAAATCAAAGAGGATGGTAGAATGTTCAAAGGATACACCAACTTCTACCGAAGGCGAAGCTACCGAGGTTTACTGAAGGAAGAGATAAAGATAACAAACATCGACGTTCATTGTCGATGTCCTACCAACTTTCACTGAAGGTAGAAAGAGAGTATATCATATCACTGCCGTTCACTGACGATGAACTCTCAACGTTCACTGAGGGTAGCAAAAAGATAACAAACACTAACGTTCACTGCCGATGTCCTACCAACATTCACTGAAGGTAGAAAGAGAATATATCAGAGCACCACCCTTCACTGACGATGAACTACCAACATTCACTGAGGGTAGAAAAAAGATAACAAACACCGACGTTCACTACCGATGGTCTACCAACTTTCACTAAAGGTAGAAAGAGAATATATCATATCACCGCCGTTCACTAACGATGAACTACCAACATTCACTGAGGGTAGTAAAAAGATAACAAATCGACGTTCACTGCCGATGGTCTACCAACTTTCACTGAAGGTAGAAAGAGAATATATCATATCACTGCTGTTCACTGACGATGAACTACCAACATTCACTGAGGGTAGCAAAAAGATAACAAACATCGACGTTCACTGCCGATGGTCTACCAACTTTCACTGATGGTAGAGATAATACAAATTTACCCAAGATTCTGGCGTTTCACCTAGAACGGGTCTCAACGTCTTCTTTAACCAAAGCACTCCGCCTAGAAAGGATAATATATAAGCTGTCTCAAATAAAGAGACTTCCACTTGCAAAGATTTTGCAACGAGATGTTTCTGTGATACTGAAAGTGTTGCCATCCGTTGGCGTAAACTGACGACAGACTGCAAACTATCCACTCATAGAGGAGATAGCAAAAAAAAGTTACGTCGACTTTTACAGGGAATCACAAGTTACTCAAATAAAGAGACCTGCTACTTGTTGTCATGGAGGATTGTAAAAAGAAATGACTTTTTTGGAAAAGAGGTATAACTTTCCGGGGAAATGCCATGATATTATTGTTGAGGAGATAAAGTCTTCTCGTGCAAAATAAATGAACCAACCATAGCTTTGAGTTTTCAGAAATCAAAAGTAAATAACATTGTCGTGGAACCACAGATTCAAACCAGAAATAAACTAGAATGAAACAATGAACCAGAATACATCCTTTGAGAAATAAACTCAAGAGGGAAAACCAAATCCATCCAAACAAGGAGCTGTACCGGAAGGCTAAATAAAAAAACTTCTATGAGGGACAGCTCTGTGGGGAAATCAAAAGAAATATACGCTTTCTGCTTAAGAACAACACTCTACTGAAAAGAGGGCAACGTAACTCTGCAAAACAGGGTAATATGTCAACAAAAATATTATCAAATGTCAATGAACAATGATATGCCAATTTTATCTATGTATGATGTATGTATGAATGCACGAGTACTATCGTGCGTATGCTGACAAAACAGATACATAACATTAGGAACAACCAGGAAAAGCCGCCTCGAGCGCTAACTACACTCGGCTAAACTTCATCCAAGATGATCATTCTAAGAAAGGTAAATGCCAGCTGAGGAAACAAAACCTACTTAATGATTTAACTTTACTGAGGAGAAACGTAATCCAGAGATAGACAAATCAAAGTGATAAAATAGTACGAATATAGGGATAGAACAATCTTCTTCAGGCTTCACCGGGGAAACAAGTGTTTTTTGAAAGTAACATTCCTACTGGAGATTGGGAGACCAGTCTGAAGTAAAGAAGACTGACACTGAAACATCAAAACATTCACTAGGGAATTCAGACCTACTTCCCTAGGGAGGTTAACACCTGAAATAACTGGCTGAAAATCATCGAAATAATGAAGTCGCCATCGAACGTCTTTTATCCCATATGTAGGGAAAGGTAAACATCAAGAAAACTTGAGAAGGGAGAATTTACGGTCTTGCGACTGAGAGATCGGGTAAGGGAGTCTGTTATGCGAGGGGAAGGTATTAGCACCCCACATACCTGTAGTACTCTACGGTATCCACTCTTGTTATCTATCTTATGGGTGTGTTTAATATATGCTTACTGTGTACTATACGGCTAAAGGGAGAATGCATGCTAAAGAAAGGGGAAACAATGTAGCGAAAATAAAAATGTGCTCGCTTTGGCCCTACCCCAATGCCTACGTATCCATTTTGAGGAATCAGAGCTACCGTAGTTCGGCTCATATGTTTTTGTTTGTTTGTGTTTTTTGTGGACGAAGTTAATTCCGCCTTCTGCCGCAGCTCGACCTTTGGAGACTTATGTGTTGGCTCATAAGTAAATTAATCATGTCCATACTTGAAAAGGGTTTCTTAGAAAAACGTGTTCGAGTGCACAAATGGTTTGAGTTGGTTTGTATTTTTGTTGCAGATAATGACTAGTTGACCTCAAGAGAAAGATATTAGCCATTTTTCTACTTAGCCATGAATGGAGTCTTTGAGAATTGAACCACACCTAGGCTTGAGATGAAGAATAATAAGATCGAGAAGAGACCCGCTTATCATTTCCCAAACTAAGCAAAGGCATGATTCTCATCATGCCTTTTAAGTATTTTGAAGTTTGTAAAAAAAGTTTTTGTTTTAATGTATATGCAAAGGGGAAAGAAAGTCACAGGAAGACTAGTCCATTTCTAAACCTAATTATATCATGCGTTGTTAGACCTAAGTCAAGGATGAATGAAAGGGAAACGTCTAACTAATGTTAGCATGCATATGGTTTGCGGTAAAGCCCTTACTTCTCATGATTTCTAGAAAGCGGTAAAGAAACGTGATAAAGTGCGGAAATGAGGGATAAATTGAGGTCGCGATGATACCGAACGGAGAAAGTTCGTTGCCTCTTCAAAGCCACGCTAGTGATAGGAAAACTCCACGGAAGTTGCTCCGCATGAATAATTAAATAATTAGCCTCCTAGCATTCAATATCGCGAAAGTTATATCAACATTCTACCACAAAATTTTAACTAAAAAAATGATAATGAAAACGATTGTTAAACATAAAATAATAGAAATTTTTAATAAAATTCTAAAGAAAAGTTCTAGAGAATTCTAAAAATATGCTACTATTTTTGTATATCATTTTTATCATGAAAATCATAAGGAGGTGAAGCTAAAATTGATACAGAGGGGGTGTATGCTGGAATTCGGGTGGTAAGCTCAGTAATTCAGGACTTTGGTGCTAGGCCCAATCCATGAATGAATCCAATAGCCATTTTTGTTTGCATCCAGCAAGAAATCACCAAAAATAATTCAGGCCCAAGGATGTGTGGCTCGGTCCATTATGCATTCAACACCCAAACCAGATATTTCAAGATTTTTGTTTCAGATTTTACTTATTAAATTAAAAACCAAAGAAAATAATGAATTAAATTTATAAAAAAAAAACAAATAGGATTAGGGTTATAACGCTTTAGCTTCACGAGATCGTTTCCTCTATTCCTCTTGTTCCAATCGGCAGCGATAACCTCATCTTCTCCGGCGATCTCGATCTCAAACCACCGCCCCTGTATCAAACTCCGGCCACTCGAACCGTGCTAGTCTACATAATTGAACTCTCGGAGACGCTTCAACGGTGTTCTGGTCGTGATAGAGAATCATAAATTCTGAAATAAAACAGGTATGCACTCACTCGTTGTATCTCCTCCCTTCTTCTTCTGCGTTTTTCCTTCTGAATTTCTACGATGCGTGATGCCTATTGATGTTGGCGCTGTTGTTCTGTGTGAGATGTTGAAGGTTTTTTAATGTTGATGTTGTTATGGTTGAAGCTTCAAGATCACATATTGATGAAGATTGATGATGTGCAGTCGATGCGAGGATTGAAGACTGATACTTGATTTTTGTTGAAGCAGTTCTGAGATGATGATTGAAGGTGTCCAAGGAGGTCGTTGCAGATAAAGGTTCAACTGATTTCACAGGGATGAAACTTGAAGGTGATGTGGTGAGAATGTTGTGAAACTCGTTGTAGATTTTTGAAGAAGTGCGGTGGAGTTCTTGTATGATGATTGAAGCAGTATCACGAAAAAAAATTGAGAGGGTTGAAGTTTGTGGTGGAAGGTTATGATATGATGAATGAAGAATCGTGAAGAGAGATTACAGAATGAAGAGAACGATGGAGATTGAGAGTTTTTCTGGTGATATCCCTCCCTATCTCAATCTGTTATTTTTTTGTTATTTTTCTCCTCTTATTTTATTCTGTTATGCATATGATGTTAGATCTGTTGATGTGAATTTGTTGTGTATTGTTGTGTATATTTGCAGTAGCGGTTTTTGTGAAATGGTCGTTGTTTTGATGTTAAACGCTGCAGATTGATGAAATTGTTAAGAGCAGAAGAGGATTGAATGTGTGGATTACTGAAGATGATTAAATAATATGCAGAAGATTGATGAAGCGTGATAAAGTGCAGAACTGAGGGTTATGATGGGGATGATACAAGAAGGTAAATGAATAATGAAGCAGGGAAAATGACAAAGTGATAATTAAGATTGAAGGTGTTTATGTGTTGATCCTTCTCATAGAGGTTGGGTAATGATGATGGTTGAATAATCACTGATGCATAGAAGCAGTCTCAGAGAGATTTTAGAGGTGACTTTTCTCTTATTTTCTTCTCTGTAATTTTTTTATGATTGATTTTTCCGTGAGCTTCTGAATTAAATAATGAATGCAGAAAGAGAGAGAGGGAGCAGAGCAAGGATGAAGAAGGAGGTTCAGAAGTGAAGGTGGAGGTTATGGTGTGGGAGAGAAATTGAGAATGGAATGAATCAAGGTGAGCATCAGTTTTTTTTATATTCTGTTAGTTATGTGAAAGTTGGTTACAAATATGTTATGAGTCAGTTAAGGAATTAGTTGGAAGTTTGAGAGTTTGTTATAGATTGTTAGGATTAGTTAGGAACTAGCTGGGAATTCTGTTAGCTTTGTTAGTTAGGGGATTGAGGTCTGACCTATTCTGTTATTTTCGGTTGGTTGGTGTGGTTATAGAATTCTGTTAGAGAATTCTGTTTGACAGATGGTAGAATTCTGCTAGTTTGGATATGTTATTTATGTTAAACAGTTAGGAGGTTATATTCAGTTGTAGTTTATGACAGTTGGTTAGAAGTTAGGGAAGTTAGTTGGAGTTGGTTAGAGGTTCTGTTTTGGTTAGAGCAGTTAGGGAATTCAGTTTGTTATTCAGTTACAGATTATGTTGCTGTAAGTTATTTTGTTATAAAAAAATTTATATGCAGGGCTGTGAAGAGTGGGCTACTTAGAAGCATGTTTGTTAAAAACCATTTAGTTTTCGGTTGCATTCCCTGTTATCTTGAGCTGGGTTGATGGATGGAATATGTTTGGTTTTTTTGAAATCTGTTTGATATTGGTTTAATGTTGCAAGTTTGTGTACTAGCGATAGTGTAATCAGTTTATGCTTATGACAGTTTATTCAATATTTTTGCAGGTTTGGTTTATATCATAGCAGCTTGGACACTGTAGCTTGGAACATGGGGCATAATGGAATCATGGAAGATTATAAATGAAGCAAGGCTTGAGGATTAGGACAATGAGTTTAAAATGTACCCTTTTGGAGTAACAAATGAGGTAAAGGACCAATGAATAGGTTAAGAAGTGCTTTCGGTGAATATCTTCATCATTTGAGAATGATCCCCCGCAACCAAACATTTCACCTTAGCTTACTGTATGAAGTTCCAACATGAATAGCTTGTGATCTAAGTAATAAAACAATCCCTGAATTAGTGATAACAGACTGGATTGAACCAAACTTCCAATGATAATAAGAACCAAGCGAGACCTTAATATGCTGAACTAAACCCTATGATAATTATGGCTAGACAAAATCGAGTTTACTTAATAACATAAGCACGCTGAAAAGAACCCCAATCCAACTGGTGATTGCGACACAGGTAATGCTTCTCAAACCCCGGTCCTTATGAATTCCCATACACAAGATAAAGTCTCCTGAATGAAATCCAATTGAATGAATTGTACAAGAAGCCACAAATAACAACAACATCTTGATCACCATATGATTTCACAACAACATCTTTGTGTCATAACTCAAAGCTTTTGCACCCCAATCTTCAGAGATATCTTGACTTGCAGGGCCCAAAATATAATTGGCTTAAAGAACTCTTGGAGATGGATGATAAGGCTCGAAATAGTGAAGAAGACCCAAACCCTAGCTCCAAGCAAACTCTACTAAAAACCGATACTGAAACCCTAATTCCTGAAGGTTCTCGTTCCCTTGCGAAGTTATGTTGTTAGCGAATGTATGCAATGTTAAATGACCTAATGGAGTTATGTACCTGAGAAAAGCGCGACAATGCATAAACCAGATAAAAGTAAGAGGGTAGGACAAATTTGGGGTATTACAACACCATATTCACAATACGTCCTTCACTTAGTGAAACCAGGGACCCGCATTCTTCAAGAGCGGGTATGCCACCAACATCTCTGGAAAAAGAATTTCTATTAGGCCGAACGAAACCTTTACTGGAGAGATCTTGGATTGAAACTTCACATCATGAAAAATCAAAAAAGAGTAGAAATGAATCCAAACTTGACCGAGGATACCGGAATCATAAACCCAATACGGCGAAAACATCCCGAGTAAACCTTCTAGAGGGGAATAAAAACTTCCCAAAACAACTAGAGTTTGTCCATTCTTGGGATCACCATTTTTGTTGTCATTGTTTCATCACAAATCTCAAAGTAAAAGCATATTGTAAAATCAATTTTGTTATTTAATCTTTTTTTTCTTTGAAAGTTATTATCAATAATAAGTGGAGTATTTCCAAACTAAATAAAATAAGAAATACAAAGAATTGGGTAAAAGCTCAAATTTCATTAATAGGATGGTAGTCTGCGAATGGCGAGACTCCCATAGATGATTACAAAGTTCGGAAAAGGATAATATATACTGGAAAAGATACATTGAGATACAATGACCACTATGCCCTCTAACAACTTTTGAAATCCTGAGCAGCAGCTTCTGTTGAAGTATGGTAAGGCTCCGAGAAGATTGTTGCTTCAACGATCAAGTCTTCTCTGACGTAGTTACTTGCCAAGAAAATCCCTAACTTTTTCCTAAGCTGCCCTTGCGGGTTTTTAACTTAGCGGGAAATTTATTTTGTTTAGGTCTCTAATTTTTGCCTAGACCTCCCTTTCAGGTTTTCGTCCTACTGAGACGCTCCTTTTTTGCCTAAGCCTCCCTTTCAGGTTTTCAACTTAGCGAGTTGTTATTTTGTTTCTTTAGGCGAAGTATTTCTTGACTGCGTCAGTGTTCATGGGACGTGGGAACTCCTCTCCATCCATAGTTTAAAGAATTAATGCACCGCCAGAGAAGGCTTTCTTGACAACATATAGACCTTCAAAATTGGGAGTCCACTTTCCCCTAGAATCAGCGTTGAAAGACATGGTCTTCCTGAGCATGAGGTCGCCTTCTCTGAATTCACGAGGTTTGACCTTTTTATCAAAAGCTTTCTTCATTCTTCTCTGATATAACTGGCCATGACACAAAGCTGTCATCCTCTCCTCCTCAATCAAATTCAATTGGTCAAACATGTTCTGGACCCATTCAGCCTCTGTCAACTTGGTTTCCATTATCACACGCAACGAGGGAATCTCTACCTCGATAGGGAGTACAACTTCCATTCCATACACCAAGGAGAACGGGGTTGCTCCTGTTGAAGTGCGGACATATGTTCGATATCCATGCAGAGCAAAAGGGAGCATTTCATGCCAATCCTTATAAGTAACAACCATTTTCTGGATAATTCTCTTGATATTCTTATTAGCAGCTTCAACAGCCCCATTCATCTTTGGCCTGTATAGAGATGAATTGTGATGGACAATCTTGAATTCATCACATAGTTCTATCATCATCTTGTTGTTCAAATTCGAGCCATTGTCAGTGATGATTCTGCTCGGCACACCATACCGACATATAAGGTTACTCTTAATGAAGCGCACAACCACCTGCTTAGTAACATTGGCATTTGAAGCAGCCTCCACCCATTTGGTGAATAATCAATTGCTACCAAGATAAAACGTTGCCCATTCAAAGCTTTGGGTTCTATCATCCCAATCATGTCAATACCCCACATAGAGAAAGGCCACGGGGAGGAGATCACATTGAGAAGTGTCGGAAGCACATGGACCTTGTCTGCATAAATCTGGCATTTATGGCACTTCTTTTCAAATTTGTAACAGTCAGACTCCATTGTCAGCCAATAATAACCTGCCCTTAGCATCCTTTTAGCCATCGAATATCCATTGGCATGAGTGCCAAATGATCCTTCATGAATCTCATGCATCAACATGTCTGCTTTGTGTCTATCCACGCATCTGAGAAAGACCATGTCATAATTTCTCTTGTATAACAAATTTTCACTGAGGAAGAAACTGCCTGCCAATCTTCTCAATGTCTTTCTATATTTCATCGCCGCACCAATTGGGTATTCCTGAGTCTTTAGAAAATGCTTGATATTATAATACCAAGGTTTTTCATCTTCTACCTCCTCTGATGTAAACACATGAGTGGGCCTATCCAGTCGTCGAACCGTAATTCCGGGTATATCATTCCAAGTATTCACTTGGTACATAGAAGCCAGAGTTGCCAGAGCATCCGCCATCTGATTTTCATCTCTAGTGGTGTGATGAAATTCAATTTTATTGAAGAATGGTAATAATCTTCGAGCATAATCTTTGTAAGGGATCAAGCCAAGGTGACGAGTATCCCATTCTCCTTTAATCTGATTTATTACCAAAGCTGAATCACTATACACATCTAGAATTTAAATTCTGAGATCAATAGCTTCTTCGAGACCCATGATGCAAGCCTCGTATTCTGCCATATTATTAGTACAATCAAACGTTAACCTTGCAGTAAAAGGAATGTGCGATCCACGAGGAGTGACAATCACAGCACCAATTCCTTTACCATAAGCATTCAAAGCTCCATCAAATATCATACTCCAACGAGATTCAGGGTCAGGACCTTCCTCAGGCAATGGTTCATCACAATCCTTCACTTTCAGGAACATCACATCCTCATCGGAGAATTCATATTCTACAGACTGGTGATTCTCCACTGGTTGGTGAGCAAGATAATTTGCCAACACACTACTTTTAATATCCTTTTGAGTGCGGTATTCGATATCTATTCAGATAACAACATCTGTCAGCGGGAAATTCTCCCAGTAAAAGTAGGCTTTTCAAAACTGTACTTGAATGGATACATTTTGGAGATCAACCAAGTAGTGTGATTCAACATATACTGCCGCAAACGCTTTGCCGCCCAGGCCAAAGCACAACATGCTTTTTCCATCATTGAATACCGTGTCTCACAATCAGTGAATTTTTCACTGAGATAATAAATGGAGAACTCCTTCTTCTCTGTTTCATCCCATTGTCCCAGAATATAACCCATGGATTTATCTAACACTGTCAGATACATAATCAACGATCTTCCTTCTACAGGAGGGAGCAAGATAGGAGGTTCAAGCATATATTCTTTAATAATTTCAAATTCCCTTTGGCATTCATCCGTCCATACACAACCTTGATCTTTCTTTAACAACTTAAAGATCGGTTCACATGTCGCAGTCATGTGGGAAATGAATCTTGAAATATAATTCAAACGCCCGAGGAAACTTCTGACTTGCTTTTCAGTTCTTGGTGCTGGCATTTCTTGAATTGCTTTGACTTTATCAGGGTCAACTTCAATTTCCTTCTGACTAACAATGAAACCCAACAACTTCACTGATCGAACACCGAAGGTACATTTATTTGGATTCAAGCGGAGACGATACTTCCTCAAACGCTGAAACAACTTCAACAAATCTTCTATATTCCATTCTTCAGTATGGGATTTGGCAATCATATCATCAACATATAATTCAATTTCCTTTTGCATCAGATCATGGAATAGGGTTGTCATAGCCCTCGGGTACGTTGCACCAGCGTTTTTCAACCCGAAGGGCATCACTCTGTAACAGAATGTTCCCTAGAGTGTGATAAACGTTGTTTTTTTCATGTCCTCTGGAGACATTCCTATTTGATTATACCCGGAAAATCCGTCCATAAACGAGAATACTTTGAATTTTTCTGTGCTATCCACTAACATGCCGATGTGTGGTAATGGAAAATCATCTTTTGGACTGGCTTTATTTAGATCTCTGTAATCTACGCACATCCGGACTTTTCCGTATTTTTTCGGTACTGGTACAATATTGGCAATCCATTGAGGATACACTGACGTCACAAGAAACCCAGCATTAATCTACTTTAGAACCTCCTCTTTAATTTTTACTTCCATATCTGGGTGAGTTCTTCTCACCTTCTATTTGATTGGCGGACATTCTGGCTTCAACGGCAAACGGTGCTCGACGATATTTGTATCTAGACCAGGAATATCTTGGTAAGACCAAGAAAAATTATCCACATACTCTTTCAACAGCTCAATCAACCTGCTCTTCACATCAGGATGCAACAATGCTCCAATCTTGACTTCCTTTAGATCTTCTTCTGAATCCAAATTGATCACTTCCAATGGCTCTTTATATGGCTGAATGGTATTTTACTTGTGCTCAAGCAACCGTGAGACCTCTTCTGGAATCTCATCATAATCTTCTTCTTCAGCCCCATACACAGGACATTCAAAGTTGGGAGAGGGTGTAGGATCATTGTATTCAACATGTTTTTTTAGTTAATCTGCACATATGATTTGTAATTGCAATTAGAAACTGACACATATAACAAGTGATCATGCAGATTAAATTTCAGTTATTATTCATTTTGAAAGGTTTTTTCTGATTACCATTTTCCAAGAAAAAGCAGAAAATAAAGACATAATTCGGGAAGCAAAGACAACTTTTATTATTGATCTTAAAAGTCACAACAAACAGATAAGCCTTACAACATTAATACTTCCACCTTGGGCAAAGTGAAAGATTTTTGAAAAAAAGATTAACAAATCAAATTACTTTGAAACATGTATGCAAGAGGTAACATCAATGGTGATCCAGTTCTGAACCCTAACCCCGTGTGTCACATAATTCGGCATTTCCTGCTCTGCTTCATCTTCCACAATGGCGTTAATCCTGGAAACAGTCGGATGAAGATAGCCCCTACTACAGAATATGTCTTGATACCCGCCTGCAGCAAACTTCGGGTTCATGCCCTTCCCTTTGTCATTCTTCGAAGAGAACCCCAAGCCAGTTATGTTCTTGTTCACAGGTGGATCTACAATTCATCCCCAAACTTCACTATGACCATTACGCACAACCTGTTGCGCATCCTTCAGTGAAAACATGGAATTCTCATTTCCTATCATGTTGTCAATGGATAAGGCTTGGAACTGGGTTCCAACAACAGCTTCATCCGCTTCTACAATGCTGAAAGAGGAAAAATGAGATATCAACAATGCCTGCTCACCATTTATGATCACTACTTTCCCTTAACGTACAAACTTTAACTTTTGGTGTAAAGTTGAAGTGACAGCCCCTGCTTCATGTATCCACGGCCGTCCTAGCAAACAACTATAAGCGGGAACAAGCCCATGACTAGGAAAGTTATCTGAAAAAAATGTGGTCCTATATGGATAGGTAAGTCCACTTCACCAATGACAGATTTCCTTGACCCATCAAACGCTTTCACAATGATGCCACTATGGCGCATAAGCGTTCCTTGATATTTCAACTTCATGAGAGTACTTCTCGGTATAACATTCAACGTGGATCCATTATCAATCATCACATTGGATAGTGAATCATTCTTGCAGTTCATAGAGATGTGAAGAGCCAGGTTGTGATTCCTTTCTTCATCTGGTAATTCATCATCGCAAAAACTCAGGTTATTACATTAAGTAATGTTCCCTATTACACTGCTGAATTGATCTATTGGCATATCACTCTCGACAAAAGCTTGGTCCAATACCCTCATCAAGGATTCTCTATGAGCAGAGGAGTTCATCAATAAAGCTAAGATAGATATTTTTGAAGGAGTCTACACTAGCTGATCTACAATTCTATAGTCGCTCATCTTAATTATCTTCAAAATATCATCCACTTCTTTCTATAACGTAGCTCCACTAGTCTCACCTGTAGCCTTCTTCGTTTCATCATTCTTAGCAACTTCCTTTCCAGCAACAACATCTCTTCAAACAACTGGCACAAACACATGACCACTATGGATCACCCTGCTATTTTCAGCTATATTTCCAACGTCAGGCATTGGCTGGATGGGAACTTCCACTCCATCTTCTAAGATTGTAGCGTTTTATTTGTAAGGCACAACCCTATCTGATTTGTAGGGGATAGGACCCGGCAAACTAATCACCAATGGGGTAATAGCTGGCTTGCTATGATACTCAACTTCAAAATGGGCGGGTGCACCAAAACAAGGCACAATGACGTTTACCCCTTCTTCAACACAATCATTCATTAATAAGTCATATTTGGAAAACAAATCTTCGTCTAAAGAGAAATACTCATCTACGGAGGCATACTCTTCATCTGACTCTTTTTCCGTTAAACAAAACTCAACCATATCAACTTCATGGTAATTATCCCTCTGACCCGTGACCTTGATAGTTCCATCGTCTAACAAGAACTGAACACCTTTCTTCACGATTGAACATCCTTGGGGGTCACGACAGCAAACTAGGCAAGATCCATATTGGTGTTCCACCTGACCAGCCGTATGGCAGAAGGTAGCGTGCAACTGCACGAGGTCCTCATTCATATACTCTACATCAAAAATTCTGAATTCACCAGGACATCCAGAAACCATATTCACTTCCTCTTCATACTCTACCCTAGGCCTAATTATATGGATTAGGCCCGCATCCATCATCTCCTGTAAATCAACCCTTATCTTCTTGCAACCCTGTATGTTTGTACTGCAAATAGAACAACTGGAATGGTCATGCATATAAGTGTTAAATTCATAGAGGTCTGCATGCATTTTCACCAAATCTCCTCTAACCAGATTAATATCAAAAATTCGGAAGTCGCCTGGACAACCGGCCACCATATTCATAAAATTTACTCCCCCATGCTTGGGTAGAGGATTATCTTTCACATTAGGTCCCACGTCCTTAAAAGATAGAACACCAGACTTTACCAATTTTTGTACCTCAGTCTTCAAAGGATAACAATCTCAACATTATGCCCTGGTGCTCCCTGATGAAAAGCACATGTTTGGTCTGCCTTGTAATACCAAGGCAATGGTGACGGTATGGCGGGAGATGGCCGGGTTTGAACCAAGTTCTTCTGAATAAATGTCGGTAGTAACTCCGTATAAATCATAGGAATAGGGTTATAACTCTCCCTTCTCTGATTATACCCCTGATTCCCTGTTGCACCCATAACTAGAGTAACAGAGGCGACTTGCTGATGATGCTGATAATTCCTTCTAGGAGTGTTTACCCTCCTCTCTTGTATAACAGAATTTGCATCTCCTTCTTTCTTCTTGGTAAACCCATAAGATGGCTTCTTCACACCTCCGAATCCTTCACTCTTCGTCAAACAACCTTCTCTTACAGCCTCTTCTAAGTGAATACCCATTCCTACCATCTCAGTAAAGTCACTTGGCGCACTTGCTACCATCCTCTCGTAGTAGAAAGCACCCAACATCTTCAAGAAAACCTTAGTCATCTCCTTCTCTTCCATGGGAGGAATCACTTGGGCGGCTACCTCACGCCATCTCTGTGCATACTCTTTGAATGATTCCCTGTCTTCTTGAACCATGTCCCTAAGTTGATCTCGGTCAGGCTCCATGTCCACGTTGTACTTGTATTGTTTGATGAATGCTTCTCCCAAATCATTAAAAGTATGGATATTGGCGCTGTCCAAACTCATATACCACTTCAACACAGCACTGGTCAAACTATCCTAAAAAAAGTGAATCAGCAGACGCTGATCATCAGTATGAGTAGACATTCTCCTCACGTACATCACCAGATGAGCACGAGGGCAAGTGTTGCCCTTATACTTCTTAAACTCCGGGACCATAAACTTAGTAGGTATCTTAACATTAGAGACCAAGCATAACTCATTCACATTCTTCCCAAATAGATCTTTTCCCCTGAGGGCCTTCATCTCTCTTTGCATCTTGTCAAATTGCTCTTGAAAATCATCCATTCTGTCATAAAGACCCAAGTCTTCACTCGGTGGAGGGAAAGGACGACACACATCATCATTAACAAACAGAACCATATTTACCTAAGAAGGCGCGGCAGGAGTAGCATGCACCACAGGAGGTGCCGGAGTAACAATAGTCTGAACAATTGGAGTATCTTGAGGACCAAGATTGAAACCTTTAGGTGCAAAATTCTCTAGAATTCCCCATGGATAACCTTGAGGCGTGTGATTCTGAATAACAGCTGGAGTGGCAGATATGGGAACAGTCAGAGCTTCAGTAGTTTCCCTTGTTGGTTGAGGTTGAAGACTCGGTGGCTGATTATGAGCAGCCCCCAGAGCTTCCATCAGAGTAGTCAGACTGGCCATGCCGGCCTACAAAGTAGAAACTTCCTCGCGCAGCTCGCGATTCTCTTGTTCTAAGTTGTCCATCTTCTTTTTGAAATTAGCCCGAGTGTTGTAGTGATGAGTCATCTTGGTGAACAAAGTAAAGAAGCTTGGTAAGACACCTGGATATGCATAACAAATGCAAAAATGTGAAATATGATGCATGATATGTAATGCACATGATTATTTTTACTTTGTTATTTAATATTTCAAGGGATTTATAGATTTATAGACATATTGCAAACATCAAAGTAATAACGCATTTGAAATACTGAAATTTTTTATTATAATAACTCCAAAATGGATTACAAGTTTCAATGATCCCAAGTACAAGATGAAAATAAAATCTGAAACCCTGAGAAATAGAACTGATGGAGATCACTCTATATGTTGGCGCTTCCCCGTGAGCCTAGCAATCTGAGCCTTCAACCTCTGGTTTTCTTCAGTATATCTGGTGGCAACCTCCTTCCAATCATCTTAATCAGGAAGTGAGTTATCAGCACCTGATTGAGGCTTAGGAGAAAATAAATCCCCTTGCCTCTCCATAGGCTCTACCGCTCAAATCTCAAGGATCTCAATCACGTCGTCTTTATCCTTCAAGTCTGCTCTATAGGAACTCTCTAAAGTTTGGAACTTGTTCTTCCAAGCATCCTTTTCTTGTTGCATCCTAACCAAAGCAAGTTGAAGCTCTTCCAGATCATCTAATAAGGGAGGAGTGGTCTTCACAAATAGATGAGGCATGGGTGTCTCCCGGGTATACGACATCTTTAACTGAGTGGCTCTCAATCGAACCCACTGAAGATATGGCTCCAAAGACACAGCACCTCTAGGTCCCAAATCCTTCTTACTCTTATTATGAATTTGACGCCAGGCCTTCACAATCTGCTCCCTAGCTTCCCTATGGTCTTCTCCTTCCTTCAGAAAGAAACTACTCAAATGAATATTATTCGGTTTATCCCTCATCGAATAACCAAGCTATCGCCGTGAAAGAACACGGTTATAGTTAATTCCTCCCTTTGTACCAAGAAGATGTATATTAGGGAAACTACCACAATTGTCAATAATATCTATATCCTGGTAAGCTCGATGATACCAATCAATATCCGAGTGAGTAAGTGCCATGATCTTAGGAGCCCAACGGGGTTCCTTCTTGACATCCCAAAAAGCATCAAACTGAGGCATATAAGAGATAAACCATCGGTACAACAGAAGCGTGCAACCGATAATCATCCCCCATGATAAGAATTATGAAGATGAATAGAGTAATAAGCGTCACCCAACAATGTAAGAACTTGGTTTCCCATCATGAAGATCCTGATAGTGTTAATGTCAACAAACTTGTCCACATTAGGAAATAAGAACAACCCGTAAGCAAGTAGAGCAAAGATGGCCTCAAAAGCAACTGTACTCTTCATCTTGGCAAAGTAACGAGCTTTCTATAATAAGAATTGAGCTGGTAATCCTCTAATTCCTCCTTTAGTTGTCATATGGGCTTCCACTTCAGATTTCTCCAAATGAATCAAAGCAGCAATCTCATATGGTTTTGGCTCCCCCTCCAAACCAGTAAAAGGAACACGATTGGTAACAGGTAAGAATACTCCTCCAGTGTGGGCATCAACTGATAGCCGGGAAAAGTAAAGAAATGATACATCGGATCATAGAACTGGACCAAGGTCGAGAGAATACCCTCCTTCATCTTCAGCTTCATGAGAGGAATAATGGATCCTTACTTCTTCTAAAAGTCTGCAGAACACTCGATCTCGGGAATTAGACTGATCAACTCATCTATCTTGGGGTCCTTGAAACTTTATTTCACGGTCTTTCTCTTTCCATAATCCATGGTTAGAAAGTACCTGAGATATTCACAAATAGTCAACCTTTAAATGCCTTAAAATATGGTTTCTTCAAAAGATGCTTATGAGTGCATGGATGCATGATGCAACAATCACACACAATATCACACATATAGGGTTCATAGGTTCAACATCACGAGAATGAGGTCGAAGGTACTACCCATAAGGTATTGGTCTAAAAGTTATCACCTGCCAAACAAGGTTTTAGAGGTTCCCAGAGTCTACATCCTTCCTTCGGATATTACCAACTTCCCAATTAACTTGGTAATTAGTAATATTCTCAAGAAAGACTCGTCCGAGCATAGTATCGCGTGACATCTATTTCCGGATTACTCCGTCATAGCTTCCGCACTACACCTAAAAGGCCAAGATGGGTTTGGTATTCTACGGTCCTCAGTTTCAGCAGACTTCCAGGTCGAAAGCAGTACGTCTTCCCGATTACTCGATAAACGGTACTACAGTCAAAGGGGCCTCCACTGAGTGGGGGATATCATGCCTCCTTTTTTGGATTACTCCCTCAAATTTAACATGATTATACCGCTCGTCCTATCTTAAAGTTTGCCCAAGTCCGGGTATAGGACTTATGAGTAATCACCAAGCACCCTGAAAACCAGAAAAATCCAGACAAACATATATACAACATATAACATAAAAAACAGTAATAACACATATACAAATATAAACAAAGATAGGTTTAACCCACTTAGGGATGGACCAGCAAGAGGTCACTCTGTCCCCATTGAAGTCGCCATTTTTCTGTAGCAGTAGAAATGTTTAAGACTAAGCCATTGGGTTAACTAGACTTTATACAAATCAAAATAAAAATCGCCACCGCGCTTTATTGTTTCCAAAGGAATGCGAAAAGAGTGAATAACCCAAAAAGAGGGCGAAAGATTCAAGGTAAGAGGGTTGGTTATGCAAATGGAAGGTATTAGCACCCTAAACATCTATGGTACTCTGCAGGAGCCTCTTTGTAAAATCTGTATATTTTGGCTATAAAAAATGTTGTATATAAAAAACAGATGGTGGAGGTGAGAAAAGAAATATATTTATTTTATAATTTTGGCACCCGCCGCGGTTGTGAACCTTTAGTGCCTACGTACCACATTTTCGTGCAATAGGGGACCAGGGTACACGTAGTTCCTCTTTTAAAAAATTTAAGATACAAATGCGTTGGTTAATTTTATGAGATAAAACATCATCGTCATTATCCATGTGGAAAACATACCTACTACCCACAATCATGAGAAAGGAGAATTTTCATCATCTCAAAGTGGAGGATATGGCTTGGATTTTAAAATCAACAATGCCTCACTCAACACCCAAGTGGAAAATGTCTCTCTTCACTACATATTGTAGAAGTATAGTTGTTTGCATCACTATAAGGATTGACAACAGTTGAACCTTTTTGAGAAAAGTTTAAAGATAAAATCCAAAGTGGCAAAATGGTTTGAAATGAGATTGATTGACTTTTAGTCTTCTCACAAAAAAAATGTCAAGGTATTATTAAGTTGATTGGAGTTTATTTATGAAAAATGTTTTGAAAATGCATGGACATAAGTCCAAGTTTATTATGAAAGTGGTTCAAGTTCAAAAATAAGAAGAGTTTTCAAAAAAAAAAAAGGGGAGAAGATTTTTGAAATTAAAGAAGATGGGAGGAGAAGAAGGGACTATCCTAAAGTATAAGGTAAAAGCTAGGGGATAAGAACCATCTAACCAACAAAAAGCCAATACTTGACATTATAAGCCAAGATACCCATTCCTTGGATTGAAACCAATCAAGAAAAAAAAATTAGACCTCTTGAGAGAATCAAACTTCAAGTGTATTAAGTCTTCACAAAAATTGGGTAGAGTAACGGTTGTATACGGGTGAATTCTAGATTACAAACAAAGGGTGTAATCACAAAAACCTGCACACAAAAACAAACAAGTAACCCAATGTCTTGAGGTAAACCTCAAGAACTCCAGACAAAATAATGAGATAAGATCACAAGGTCTCTAAGATAGGCCAAGGTTTCTAATCCTAAGTCCAAGAAAAGTCCCATGCTCCATAATGCCAAGGATAGTAACCAAATAGTCCAAGTACCATTAAAGATTTTTTAGGGTTATGTTGATTATTAAGTATCTTAAGAAAGGAAAAGAAAAGCTCAAGTGAGCAAAGTAAAAATGGCAAGAAAGTAAATTCTCAAATGAGCAAAGATGAAAATGGCATGAAATGTAAATGCTAAAAGTAAATGGTACATAAAGCATAAAAAGAATAAAAGCATAAGGTAAGACAAGTCAATAATTAGTGGTTAGTTGGATGACCATCTTGAAGCTTGCATTTGGAACTCATTAGAGGATTGGTAGAACCAAATCCTCCACACAACAAGTTTCATTTTCTTTTTGTCAAGTATATCATCCATTTGGAATTCTCACAAGTACCATTTAATGATCAACGATGTTTAAGTGATCCGCGTTGACCAAAGGTGTTTAAGATCCATTAGAGGATTGGTAGAACCAAAGCCTCCACACAATGAATCTTAAGGTTATTGGATCAAAGAGATCAAATTAACATACTTGGGCTTGCAATCATAAGTTTGGGCCACATATGATCATTTATTCGAATCGGGACAAAATTTAGCGCTATGTTAAGCAATTGTAAGTGGACTTATATAGAAGTCGCACCTATTTTGAGGTCGGTCAATAGAAATCTATGCACCATTTGTTTTGAGACATGATATAGAGATCATGCTCCAACAACATCTAGTGCAATAAGAAAGGGATGAGATGAAGAGGGATGGGAAAAAATATACAAACCACATTTGAACTAAATTTTAATCAAACTATTATTAAAATCATTCATCTATTTTTGTGGAGTTAAACTCAACACCATGGATCCAATGATATTAATAAAGTTCATGATCCAAAATCTAACCCAAGATCAGTCAGAAAATAATCCCAAAATAATATCACATTTTAATATACACAAAAGGATTTAAAAATAATGTTTAAAAATAGAAAATAAAGAGAAAAATATCAAATATGTTCAAATTAATCAAGAAATGAAAAGTAAGACCATAGAAAAAAAAAAGGCACAAATAATTTTACAAATTTTTTGGTAATTTTTTAAAGTCAGAAACTATTTTTAAAATTAAAATAAATGGGTAAAATAAAAAAAATGATAAAAAATAGTAAATTCAGAAACAAAAATAAAATAAGGTCACCAATATTTGTCACAATATCATTGGATCATTCCATAATTTTTTCAAAATTTAAAAATGTATAAAAGTATTTTTTAACATTTAAAACAAATCAAATAAAGTGTAAAATTAAAAAAAAAACAAAACAGAAAATTAAATTGTGAAAAAATAAAAATCAGAAAGAGCGTAATCAAAAATATTTTTCATAATTTTTTCAGATTTTTTGGACTAAAAATGAATTTTCTATAATTTTTTGAAATTTAAAACAATTAAAATATAAAAATCAGAAAGAAAAAAAAAAGTAAAATATGTGGACCATTGGATGAGAGTCAAAACGCGTTAGTAATCAAATCCAAGGGATCTGGCGCACTGTGCATATCATGGTCATTAGTGAATAATGTACAAAATCATTAATTAAATCAGAATTTGAAAAAAACAGATGGCGCAACTTCATTGGTTGGAAGATGACACGTTGGTCATCTTCAACCTCCAGCCATCATGAATTGCAAGTCTCTCAAACTGTAAAATCAGAAGCTCAAACCTATGCCATTCACTTCGTCTCTTTAAGACGAAGACAACCACACCCTCGCGTCAAATTTATATATAATGTAGCTCAAGCAATTTAGAAGGAAAGTTTTGAAAATGGATTTGAAATTTCATGGTCAAAATGTGTTTCCAGTAAAAGGTAAGTGTTGCAACTAGAACCAAGGCAATGAGAGCAATACAATGATATCAGAGTTTTGAAGAATTGATGAAGGAATCTACCTATTGAAGTTGAGTTGCAGAGCTCTGAAACTGGACTTCTATGGAACAATATAGGGCATGATTCTTTAATGTAATATGTGGTTAGCTTCAGGGAAGATCAAGGAAGGTGAATTGATGAAAGAATTTGATTGAAAAAGGCTCGAGAATGGATTTTGAATTTACTGAATTCTGAGTTATGAAATAAGTTTGGCAGGGTTATTTTGGCTATCTAAGCTTGGGAAAATGAATGGGATAGTACATGTATATATAGGAGAAGAAAATGGAACCCAAAGGAAGAGTAAATGATGCGTTTTGGAGAGAATTCGTGCAAACCTGATGCACGAATGAAGTGTGATCCAAACTTCACCAAAACTCATCCAATTCTTGCGTTTTGATGCACTAATCCACTTGGTAAAGTTGGATAATCATGTTTAGACGCAAAACGCGTGCTAATTTGAGGTTTAGAGGTTGTAACATGAAATTCAAGTTCTGACTTGCAAGGAAACTTCAATTCCAAGTTACCACTTTTGAAACAATGGCATTCTCAGCTCAAGGGGTCTTAAGGCATGATTCTTGATGCTTTAGAAAGATAAGGTTACAAGATTTGTAATGGAAAAAGAATGGAGTTAAATTGATGCTTGAGATGAAAGTTGCATTGAGTCAAAGTTGAAGAAAAAGGGTTGACTTTCCATACTTAGAAATATTTCAAATTCTTCTTCAAAAATGACCTATAATGTCTTGCATCCAAACATGGCCTTCCACTTGGAATTTGCTCTTGGAAAAAAAAGATGGCATGAATTACATCTCTTGATTGACTTTTTTAAACTTGAATCATTCAAAATCTCCAAAATTTGAGCAAGTTATGACTTGTTGAAGTTGGCAAAAAATCATGAAATGACCTATAATCTTTTGTATCTTTAAGGAAACTTCCATCCATTTTACCACTTTGCACATATTATAAGGCATAAAGTTCACATCTTCAAGATCATTATAGAAAAATAATGGACCCAAGGTGATGAAAATTGACCAAGTTATGACCATTTGAAGTCACATATGGAAAATTGGGGATTCATCTGTAGGACTTGTAATCTTGCTTCCTCATCAAGTCTCTTCCTCATGAAAAATCATTGGAACTTTTGAAGTGATTTGTTAATAACCCTTTTAAGAGAATGATGTCTTTGGAATCACTCAAAAATACCAAAAGGTGAGCAAGATATACTACTTTGAAGTTCAAAACCCTAGCTCCTAGATCAAGAAAATACTTTGAGGAACTTTGACAAGCTTGAACAAACTTCTTGTACCAACATTCTTGCTTTGTGAATAGAAGTTGTTAAGGCTGATAATGATAAATCTTAGCCACCAAAACCACTTCCATATCTTGAAATTTGAAAGAAATATGCTCTTGTGACCAATAGGAACAAGGCTTTGTCCAAACATGACAACTTCTTCAATCAACTCTTTGTACTTTTGAGTCAAATCTAATAACCTTGCAATGTGATGAACCAAAACAACCTTGACATTCCAATTATTCCAAAACCAATCCAATGGTGACGTTTGAACTTCTCCAGCTTTATTGACTAGGGCATGGACATAAACTCATGAACCCATGGGGTAACTTGTTAAGTCTCATTGCCTTTACCTTCATGGATATTAAGCAAGACAAACCAACATTGCATTTTATTAGTTAAATGAAGAAATAAAAACAATATTCGTGATCACAAAAGGAACATAAGTCAAGGTGCTTGGTAATCCCTCAAAAGGGCAAAACTGAATATAGGGAGGGGGACCAAGAATCGTAGTGTGATCTTGTTGTGAATGAATCAACATGGTACGATGAAGGGATCTTAGGGGCAAAAATTGGGGTACAACAGGTGGCAAATCAGAATTATATTGATATTGCTTATAGAAATTTGCATCCAAATCTTCCCAGGTATGAATATTGGTACCTTCAAGTTGATAATATCATTCCAACTGCATTCCAAAAAGTGAGGGCCTTGAATTTAGGAGGAATAACAACTCCTGAGACTAAACCAAAATCATCAAAATCTAGCCCAGGAACTTTCTGGATCTCCGTAACATTTAGAAGATCTTCTAGTTGTTTGTATTTTTCATCAGCAGGAGGATACTTCTCATCCGAATAGTCTTTTTCCTCTTCATTAGAATATTGGCAAGAACCAAGGTTGCTCCCTTTCTTAGCTTTAACACTTTTACCATCCTCACCCATGTTGTCAGCTTCGTTTAATGGGATATCACAATCTTGGGTCAGCTTGATAGGACCTCTGAACCTTCTTCCCATGTTGAGGATGTCGAATAGTTTCCTTTTATTTTTCTTCCTCTCTTTGATGATGAGTGTCTTCAGTTCTTCCTGTCGCTTGGCTAAGTTCAGGGACATTTGTTAAAATTGGGCATTTTGAGCTTGGAGATCTTTGACTGTTTGTTCGAGAGCCATCTTTTACTGAAATAAACAGCAAGAAGATGAGAAAACATGTCTTAGGAATACCTGTTATGTAATGATATGTATGGTATGTAGATGCATATTGTAGCGGTAGAAATGTTGAGACTAAGCCATTGGATTGACTTAACTCGCACAGATCAAAATAAAAATCGCCACTGCGCTTTATTGTTCCTAGAGGAATAGGAAAAGAGAAAATAACCCAAAAAGAGAGGGGGAGAGAATCTAGGTATAGGGGTTGGTTATGCAAAGGGAAGGTATTAGCATCCTAAACATCTATGGTTCAATAGGGGTTCAGGGTACTCGTAGTTCACCTTTAAAAAAATTTAAAACACAAATGTGTTGGTTAATTTTAAGAGACGAGACATCATCGTCATATCCGAGTGGAAAACATACTTACTACCCACGATTATGAGAAAGGAGAATTTGAATCATCTAAAAGTGGAGGATATAGCTTAGATTTTAAAATCAACAAAGTCTCACTCGACACCCAAGTGGAAAATGTCTAACTTTACTTCATATCATAGAAGTATAGTAGCTCGCATCACTACAAGGATTGACAATAGTCTAATATTTTTGAGAAAATTTTAAAATAAAAAGACAAGGTGGCAAAAATAGTTTGAATGATATTGATTGACTTTTAGTCTTTCTCACAAAAATGTCAAAATATTATTAAGTTGTTTAAAGTGTGATTAAGAAAATGATTTTTTGAAAATGCATGGACCTAAGTCCATGTTTATTATGAAGGAGGTTCAAGTTCAAAAAAACAACAATAGTTTTCAAAAGGATGGAGATGATTTTGAAATTAAATAAGATGGGAAGAGATGAAGGGACTATCGTAAAGCATAAGGTAAAAGCTAGGGAAAAGAACCGTCTAACCAACAAGAAGCCAACACTTGACATAATTAGTCAATGTAGAATTCTCATCCTTTGGATTGAAACCAAACAAGCAAAGATAATAAACCTCTTAAGAATACCAAGCTTCAAATGCATTAAGTCTTCACAAAAATAGGGCAGAGTAACAGCTATATACGGATGAATTCCCAATTACAGACAAAGCATATAATCAGAATAACCTACACACAAAGAAAACAAACAACCCAATGTCTCGGGGTAAACCCCAAGAACTCCCTAAAAAATAACAATAGAAGTCACAAGGTCTCAAGGCTGGTCAAGGTCTCTACTCCTAAGTCCAAGAAGTCTAGAACTCCACAATGCCAAGGATAGTAACCAAATAGTTCAAGTAGTCTTAAAGCTTTTTATTGTTCAAGTTGGTTATTAGGTATCTTCAAAAATAAAATGAAAGCTCAAGTGAGAAAAGTAAAAAATGGCATAAAGATAAATGCTCAAGTGAGCAAAGAAGAAAATAGCATGAAGTATAAATGATAAAATAAATGGTGTGTAAAAGTAAAGACGTAAAGTAAAAGCATGAAAATAAAAGTCAATTGTTAATAAGTTATAAATTAGAGGTTAGTTGAATGACCATATTGAATCTTGAATTTGAAAACTCATTAGAAGATTGATAAAATCAAAGCCTCTCAATAACAAGTTTCATTTGCTTTTTGTCAAATATATCATTCATCCAAATTCTCGAGGCAACAACAAATGATCAACTATGTTTAAATGATTCACTTAGACAAAAATTTATGAAGATTCATTAGAGGATTGATAAGACCAAATCCTCCTAACAATGAACCTCAAGGTTATTGGATCAAAGGTTTCAAATTAAACATACTTCGGCTTGAAACCGTAGGTTTGAGCCACGAATGATCATTTCTCGAATCGGGACAAAATTTAGCACTCTGTTAAGATATCTTAAGTGTACTTATGTAGAAGTAGCACCTATTTTGAGGTCGGTCAATAGCAATCTATGTACCATATGTTTGGAGAAATGATATGTAGATCATCCTCTAATAACATGTAGTACAAGTAAGAAATGGGTAAGATGAAGAGGGAGGGGATGCATTGTATGAAATTAGGGTTTCAAATATCATCAACATCATTCATCCATTTCGGTGGATTTGGTTTCTCAACCTATCAACACCCAAGATCCAACGAGGTTAAGGAATTTGTCACCAAATGAAATCAAGTCAGAACCAAATAATAAATAAAATAATAAAATAATATTTAATAAAACAATATTTAAATGGTTAATAAAAAGGAAAATAAATGGTAAAATACACAAAGTATATTAGAATACTAAATAAAAATCCTAAAAAATAGTCAGAGGTCAGACATGAGTCAATAAAAGAAATAATTAAAACAAACAAAAAAAATGGTAAAAAATAGTAAAATCAGAAATAAAAATAAAACAAAGTCATCAAAATTTCCAAAGGCCCATATGACCTTTTCATAATTTTTTCAGAATTTTTAATAATCAGGACATGATTTTAAACAATCAAAAGAAAGTGAAAAAATCATAAAAAAATATCATATTTGAAAATAAAATTTTGAAAAAAATAAAAATCATAAAGATAATATTCCAAAATATTTTTGTAAATTTTTTCATAATTTTTGGACCATAAATGAATTTTTTATGAATTTTTGAAGTTTAAAACAAATAAATATAAAAATCAGAAAATAAAAATAACCAAAAAAAATATGGACCATTGGATCATTTTCAAAATGTATTAGTAAGCAGATCCAAGGGATTTGACACGCTATGCATGATATGGCCACTATTGGAAATGATACCAAATCATTTTTTATATTAGATTTTAATAAAATAAAAAGTAAAATGTGATCCATTGGATGAACGTCAAAATGCGTTAGTAAACAGATCCAAAAGACTTGGCGCGCTGCGCATATCATATACCCACATCCAAAATATGCTGAATTAAAAAAAAACAACCAATGAAAACAAAACAAATGTCCAATGTTCATTGGTTGAAGAGCGACACGTAGGTCATCTTCAACCTCTAGACATTCTAGGTGTGGGATTTTCTGAGATTCTTCAAACAGAAACGTTAGAAGCTCAGACTAATATCATTGGATTCGTCTCTTCAAGACGATCCTAACCTCACCCTCGTGAAAAATTTATATAAAATGAGCAAAGAGAAAGGTACGGAAAACAAAAATAATAGCGAGCACTTTAGGTTGGGATTTCTCACTCAATTCTCAAAGATTTTAAAAATTGTAAAAACCACAAGAATCATAAGGTTGAGTAGAGTAGAATATGCTTTTATTTAGAATGATTTGATTCAGAAAACTACCTGAACGAGGCTCACAAAAATAACTCTGAATGTGAACTTTTGAAACTCAAAATATGGCTCGATTTGCTTGGTTTAAGTGTTGGAGAGTTTGTATGTTTATGGAGGATGATGAATATGTAAAGAAATTGTGAAGAGAGAGCTTTAAACTAAGAAATTAAATTTCAAATTTCTGAGTTGCAAATGAACTTTAGAAGGGTGTATTTAGCTCTCAAAGCTTGTGTAAATGAGTGCAATGTGGTCATATATTTATAGGGAAGTGAATGAGAATGAGAATTGGAAGATTTAGTGGAGTTTGGAGGGAAATCGTGAGAGGCCGTGGACATGATAAACGTGTGACTTCATGTGCATCAAAACTCACTCAAACCTTGTGTATCAAGGCTCTAATCCACTTTGGCAAGTTTGTTAAACATTTTTCGATCAAAAACGCGCGCTAATTTGGTGTTTATAAGCCACATTATGGATTTCAAATTCTGAATTTGGAGAAAACTTCAGTTTCAAGGTACCAACTTTGAATCCATGGTGTTCACAGCTCAAGAGGTCTTAGGGCATAATTTTTGAAGCATTTGAAAGATAAGGTCACAATCTTTACAATGTGAAAATAGTGAAATCATTTGGATTCCTGAGCTAGAAATTGTGATGTGTCAAAGTTGAGAAAAAGATGATGACTTTTATACTTAGAAAAATTTCAAGTTTCTTCTTCAAAATTGACCTATAATATTTTGATTCCAAACAAGGCCTTCCTCCAAAGTCTTGCTTTGAAAATAGATGCTTTCATGAATTATACTTCCCAAAGAGCATTGTGAAACTTGTATCACTCAAAATACCAAGTATTGAAAAAGTTATGGCCTTCTGAAATTGGTGAAAATCCATGAGGTGACCTATAATCTTTTAAGTTCCTAGGGCATCTTATAACCATTTTCAAGTATTTCACATAAAAGAAGAGTTGAATTTAACATTCTTAAGAAAAATATGGAAAATTAATGGGATCAAGGATATAAAAATTGACCAAGTTATGATCTTTTAAAGTCACATAAGGGAATTTGATAGCCTATCTAGAGGACTTGTAATATTTCTCCATCATTAGGAATATTCCACACAAAATTTGTTTGAAACTTTTGAAGTGATTGATTAATAACCCTTTAAAGAGAAGCATATCTTTCGAATCACTCAAAAATATCAAAAGATGAACAAAATATATCCCTTAGAAGTTCAAAACCCTAGCTCTTAGAGCACCAAAATGACTTGGAAACCCCTTTCAATTTTGGTAATCTTTCTTGCACAATCACTTTTTCCATGTGAATAGAAGTTTTTGTGGATGATAATAAGAACTCATAGCAACAATAACCACTTCCAAATATTAAGAATTGAGAGATTTATGCACTTGTGATCTAGGAATCAAGAACTTGTCCAATTAGGTCAAACATCTTCAATCAACTCTTGTATATTTTGACTTCTTTTCACAAATTGAGGCATAATGAATCATAGTAGACCTTGTCATGATATTACTTTAAACCATTTTCAATGATGAAGCTTGAATCTCAATGAAGCTTTATTGAAGAAGGCATGGAAGTAAACTCATGAACATATGCATCATCCTGATTAAATGTGTTGTGCCCTCACCTATATTATCATCACTTAGAGTAAACATTAATTGTATTTGTTAGTTAAAAGTTAATCAATACAAGTCAATTATTATCACAATATACAAATCAAAGTGCATGATGATCCCTAATGAAAAAACCAATAGATAAGGAGAATAACCAAACCCTAGTGTGATCTTGATATGATTGGGTTGATATGAGATGATAGAGGAATCTTAGGGGGAAAAATTAGGGTAAAATAGCTGCCCTTATTTAAGTGTCTTCTATCCGGAGATACATAGGTTAAAATCTTCGTGTTGACGTGATTGAAGATACTTAAACATAAAACAAACCCTATTTTTGGCCCTAAGATGAAATGCAATGATTATGATTGTGCATTCAAACAAAAAAATCTAAAGGTGACACAGGACACCACTAGGCAAGCATAAAATAAAATAAAGGGTCAAAAGGAAATTCGACCAGGAAAATAAATCACTAGTGAACAAAATACTCGACTCTATTAGGGTAAAGCCCAAGGTGGAGATAAAGCATCATCAACTCAAATAAATGAGGAAAGAAAGAAAGGATGATAACGATCGACAAATAAATGCAAACTACCCACTCACAGAGAAGATAGAAAAAAAAGTAATGTCGACTCATAGGGAAAAGAGATGGTAAGGTAATATGGGTAAATACTAAGATTAGGGTAGGTAACAAATGATTAGAATTAGTACTTATGACTGGAAACATGTGAATTCTTTAGATCAAAATGAATCTCAGCGATGAACGATCTCCCATAATGACGAGACTATCATTCATCGGAGTAATAAATCTCAACAACGAACTATCTCCCATAATGACGGGACTACCATTCAATTGAGTACAAATCTAAACAAAAAAGTATCTCCCATAATGACGAGACTACCATTTATTTGAGTAACAAATATCAACAATGAACTATTTTCTATAATGATTAGACTACCATCCATTGGAGTAACAAATATCAACAATGAACTATCTCCCATAATGACGAGACTACCATTCATTGGAGTACAAATCTCAATAATGAACTATCTCCCATAATGACGAGACTACCATCTATTGGAGTAACAAATCTCAACAATGAAATATCTCCCATAATGACGAGATTACAATTCATTGGAGTACAAATCTCAACAATGAACTATCTCCCATAATGATGATACTACCATCCATTGGAGTAACAAATCTCAACAATGAACTATCTCACATAATTACAAGACTACCATTCATTGGAGTAACAAATCTCAATAATGAACTATCTCCCATAATGATGAGATTACCATCCATTGGAGTAACAAATTTCAACAATGAACTATCTACCATAATGACGAGACTACCATCCATCGGAGTAACAAATCTCAACAATGAACTATCTCCCATAATCATGAGACTACTATCCATTGGAGTAACAAATCTCAACAACGAAGTATCTCCCATAATAACGAGACTAACATCCATTGGAGTAACATGATGAATCTTCTCTGAGAACTAACAGACTCGCTAGGGAAGTACAGGTTACTCAAATAAAGAGACCTTCCATTTGATGTTATAAGAAACCCTCTGGGAAAAGAAATATGACTTCTCTGAGGAAGTGCCAATACAGTCCTGCTGAGGAGATAAAGTCTTCTCGTGTAAAATAAATGCATATTCTCAAACCAGGGCTCAAAGTCTGTAGAAAACATAATAATAATGTCGTCAGGAACCACAAATCCAAACCAGAAATAAACCGGAGTGAAATAGTCAATCAAAACAGCACCTAAATGAGAAATAAACTCAAAAGGGAAACACTGACCTAACCAGACAATGAGTTGAATAGGAAGGCTAAAGTAAAATTCTCCCACGAGGGATAACTCGGTCGGGAAATTGAAAGAATATACACTTTCTTCTTAAGGTTGACACTCTATTGGAGAGAGGGTAACATAACTCTGCAAAATAGGGTAATATGCCAACAAAAACATCAATGAATGTAAATGAACAATGAAATTTAATGCATCGATGTATGTATGAATGTTATTATGTATATGCTGACAAAACAGACACACGACATTAGGAATAACTAGACAAAACCAGCTTGGGTAATGTCAACACTCGGCTAAATCACATCCAGAATGAAAATTTCACAAGAAAGTAAGCACCAACTGAGGAAACAAATTCCTACTTCATGGCATAACTTCTCTGGGAAGAAACATAAACCGAAAATAATCAAGTCAAAACAATAAATCAAAATAAATACAGGGATATAG
The DNA here is from genome assembly GCA_948472305.1 of Vicia faba. Classification (NCBI taxonomy): domain Eukaryota; kingdom Viridiplantae; phylum Streptophyta; class Magnoliopsida; order Fabales; family Fabaceae; genus Vicia; species Vicia faba. The sequence goes on along the minus strand of OX451741.1, from coordinate 780,903,135 downwards.
CATCCTCCTCCATACTTCACCAGGGAACATCAAACATACTTCATCGGGGAAAACAATGTCTCGATGTTTAGACTTTCATTAGAGATTACAATACTGACTTCATTAAAGAAGATGAAAACCACATCATCGAGATATTAATTGGGGATCTCGTGCTGACTTCATTGGGGAGAAAAATACCATATTGTCTAGGGGAGCCCAAAATACATTCTTCAATACCAAGAGTGATGATTACACAAACTTCTCTGGGGAGAAATTATGAAACCACATAGGGATAACAACTTTCAGAGAGAAACATTATTTCGGATTTACTTGTGGATTTAAGAAGTCAAACAATACAACAAGAAATAAAAATTATGGGGATTTTAATTAAAACCCGACACTTGGCGGGAGAAACCCCAAAAAGTTGACAATTATTTCAACACTTAGAAAAGATACTGCCCTTGTCTAGTTTCCTGGGAAACAAACAGCAACAATAATGTCATCACTACAAAGAGTGATGTTTTGCAAATGATTCTACCTCAACACATAAAGGGAGAAGGGACTTTCGTCGTATGAGCGAAGACCTTACTGCGGTGTCTGGGATAGAGGCTTCAGACCATGCAAAACCCAAAATCAAAATAATCAACCTGGAGAAAAACTGAACCAAGACTTGACTGGGGAAAATGGAATTACAAATCCAACACCTCACCATACATCAATTGGTATCACCTCCACTATTTGAGAAACACAAGAAGATCATGCGCAAGAGTGGCCTGGGAGAACTTTCTTGGGGAATTTCCAAAATTTCCGAGTTCGTTCATCCTCGGAATCACTATTTTTTTGTTTTTCTTAAATCACAAATTCTAAAGTAAAAAGTAATTTGTAAATTCTTTTCAAAAATGATTTTATTGTTAAATCTCTTTGTTTTGAAAATTACTATCAATAATAAATGGAATCTTTGCAAGCATAATAAAATAATAATTATAAAGAATTGGATAAAAGCTCAAACTTTATTAATAGAATGGTAGTTTGCGAATAGCGAGACCCCATAGATGATTACAAAGTTTGGAGAATGGAAATATATTGGAAAAGATACATTGAAATACAATGACCATTATTCTCCCTAAAAACTTTGATTTTGAGCAGCGACTTCTATTGAAGTATGGTGAGGATCCAAGAAGATTGTTGCATCAATGATCAAGTCTTGTCTGACGTAGTTACTTGCCAAGAAATCCCTAAATTTTTCCTAGGTTGCCCTTGCGGGTTTTCAACCTAGCGGGAACAATTTATTCTGTTTGTGTCTCTTATTTTTGCCTAGACAGCCCTTTAGGGTTTTTAGCCTACCGAGACGCTCTTTTTTGCCTAAGCCGCCCTTTCGGGTTTTCGACTTAACGAGCTGCTCTTTTATTTATTTAGACAAATTATTTCTTGACTGCATCAACATTTATAGGACGCGGAAACTCTTCGCCATTCATAGTTTAAAGAATCAATGCACCGCAAGAGAAGGCTTTCTTGACAACATATAGGCCTTCAAAATTGAGAGTCCACTTGCCCCTAGAATCAGTGTTAAAAGACATGATTTTTTTGAGCACGGGGTCGCCTTCTCTAAATTCACCAGGTTTTACCTTCTTATCAAAAGCCTTTTTCATTCTCTTCTGGTATAACTGGCCATGACACAAGGTTGTCATTCTCTTTTCTTCAATCAAATTTAACTGGTTATACCTGTTCTAGACCCATTCAGCCTCTGACAATTTAGTTTCCATTATCACACATAGAGAGGGAATCGCAACCTTAACGGGGAGCACTTGTTCCTTACCATACATAAGAGAGAACGGGGTTGCCCCTATTGAAGTGCGGATGGATGTACGATATCTATGCAAAGCAAAAGGGAGAATCTCATGCCAATCTTTATAGGTTACAACCATCTTCTGGATGATCTTCTTGATGTTTTTATTAGCAGCCTCGACAACCCCATTCATATTTGGCCTGTAAGGAGATGAATTGTGGTGGACAATCTTGAATTCTTCACAAAGTTCTGTCATCGTCTTATTATTCAGATTCGAGTCATTGTCAGCGATAATCATGATTGGCACACCATACTGACATATACGATTATTCTTGATAAATCGTACTACCACCTTCTTAGTGACATTAGCATATGAAGCTTCTTCCACCCACTTGGTGAAGTAGTCTATTGACACCAAGATAAAACAATGTTCGATCGACACCTTGGGTTCAATCATTCCAATCATGTCAATACCGCATATAAAGAAAGGCCATGGGGAAGAAATAACATTGAGAAGTATCGGAGGCACATTAATTTTGTCAGCATAAATCTTGCACTTATGGAACTTCTTTGCAAATTTGTAACAATCCAATTCCATTCTCATCCAATAGTAACATTCCCTAAGCATCTTCTTTTCCATCGAATGTTCATTGGCATGGGTACCGAAGGAACCTTAATGGATTTCATGCATCAACATGTCTGCTTCATTTCTATCCACGCATCTGAGCAAGACTATGTCATAATTTCTTTTGTATAACACATCTTCATTGAGGAAAAAGCTGCCTGCCAACCTTCTCAGTGTCTTTCTATCTTTATTTGACGCACCAGCCAGGTATTTCTGAGTCTGGAGAAAATGCTTGATGTTCCCTCTGTTGCAAACGCATGAGCTGGTCTATCCAAACGTAGAACTGTGATACGAGGCAAATCGTTACAAGTATTTACTTGATACATAGAAGCCAAAGTGTCTAAATCATCTTCCATCTGATTCTCATCTCTAGGAATATGATGGAATTCAACTTTATTAGAGAAACGTAATAATCATCTAACATAATCTTTGTAGAGAATCAAGCCAACATGACGAGTATCCCATTCTCCTTTGATCTGATTTATTACCAATGTTGAATCGCCATATACATATAGAATTTTGATTCTGAGATCTATAGCCTCTTCGAGACCCATGATACAAGCTTCATACTCTGCCATGTTATTGGTATAATCTAATGCCAATCTTGAAGTAAAAGGGATATGAGACCCATGAGGAGTAATAATCACAACACCGATTCCTTTCCCGTAAGCATTTACAGCTCCATCGAGCACCATACCCCATCGGGATTCAGGATCAGGACCTTCCCCAGACAAAGGTTCAACATAATCTTTTATTTTCAACAACATCACATCCTCATCAGGGAAATTATATTTAACAGACTGATAATCATCCACTGGTTAGCGAGCAAGATAATCTGCCAACACACTGCTTTTCATAGCTTTTTGAGTATGGTATTCAATATCATATTCGTACTACAACATCTGCCAACAGGAAATTCTTCCCGTAAGAGAAGGATTTTAAAAAATACACTTAATTAGATCCATTTTGGAAATCAACCAAGTAGTATGACCCAACATATATTGCCACAATCATTTTGCCACCCAAGCCAAAGCGTAACATATTTTTTCTAGCATAGAATACCGTGACTCACAGTCGGTAAACTTCTTTCTGAGATAATAAATAGCATATTCTTTTCTCCTTGTTTCATCTTGTTGTCCCAAAATACAGCCCATAGAATTATCTAACACTGTCAGATACATAATCAATTATTTTCCTTCAACAGGAGGGAGCAAGATAGGAGGTTCAAGCAGACACTCTTTAATGCTTTCAAATTCCCTTTGGCAATCATCTTCCCACACATAACCTTGATCTTTCTTTAACAACTTGACAATCGGCTCATACGTTGCAGTCATATGGGAAATAAATCTGGAAATATAATTCAAACGCCTAAGGAAGCCTCTAACTTGCTTTTCAGTTCTTGGTGCAGGAATTTCTTGAATTTCCTTAACTTTATCAGGATCAACTTCAATTCATTTTCGAATGACAATGAAACCTAACAATTTTCCTGATCGAACACCAAAGGTGCATTTATTTGGATTCAAGCAGAGATAATACTTCCTCAAACACTGAAACAATTTCAACAAATCTTCTATATGCCCTTCTTCAGTATGAGATTTAGAAATCATATCATCAACATATACCTCATTTCCTTGTGCATCAGATCATGGAATAAGGTTGTCATAGCCCTCTGGTACGTTGCACCAATGTTCTTCAACCCGAAGGGCATCCCTCTGTAACAGAATGTTCCCCAGGGTGTGATAAACATTGTTTTTCCATGTCCTCAGGAGCCATTCTGATTTGATTATATCCGAAAAATCCGTCCATGAACGAGAATACTTTGAATTTTTCTGTACTGTCAACCAACATATCAATACTGTCAAGCAACGAGAATACTTTAAATCTCTATAATCAACGCACATACGAACTTTTCCGTATTTCTTTAGGACTGGGACAATGTTGGCAATCCACTGAGGTTACACTGTTATTACAAGAAAACCCGCATTAATCTGCTTTAAAACTTCTTCTTTAATTTTTACTTCCATATATGGGTGAGTTCTTCGCAACTTCGGCTTGATTAGCAGACATTATGGATTTAACGGAAAATGATGTTCCACAATATCAAAATCCAACCTCGGCATGTCTTGGTAAGACCAAGAAAAGATGTCCACATACTCTTTCAACAATTCAATCAACCAGCACTCCACATCGAGGTGAAGCAATGCTCTAATCTTGACTTCTTTTGGATTTCCCCAGTTACCAAATTGATTGTTTCCAACGGCTCTTTATACAGTTGAATGGTACTTTCCTCGCGCTCAAGCAATCGTGAAACCTCTTCTAGGATTTCATCATATTCTTCTTTTTCGGCCACATAAGCAGGATATTCAAAGTTGGGAGAGGGTGCAGGGTCATTGTACTCAACGAGTTTTTTTAATTAATATGCACATATGATTTATGATTGATTTTAGAAACTGACACATATAGCAAGTAATTATGCATGTTTATTTACAATTATTATTTACTTTGAAAGGATTTTTCTGATTATCATTTTCCAAGAAAAAGCAGAGAAAAAGACACAATTTGGGAATCAAAAACAACTTTTATTAATGATTTTAAAGATCAAAATAAACAGATATGCCCCTACAACATCAATACTTTCACCTTGGGCTGAGTGAAAGAAGTCTAAAAAGATTAACAAAAACAAATTACTTTGAAATATGAATGCAAGAGGGAACATCAATAGTGATCCAATTTTGGACTCTGACTCCATGTGTCACGTAGTTCAGCATCTCTTGCTCTGATTCACCTTCCAGAATAGCATTGATCTTAGGAGTAGTTGGATGAAGATAACCTCCACTTTGAAAGATGTCTCAGTATTTGCTCAAAGATGACTTCGGCTTCACAATCTCACCTTTACTATTCTTCACGGAGAAACCCAAACCAGCTCTATTCTTATTCACATGTGGATCAACAATCTTCCCCCACATCTTACTAGGGCCATTATGCACTACCTGTTGAGCATCCTTAAACGAAGCTATAGAATTCTCATTTTTCCTTACATTATCAATATATAATGCTTGGAACTGTGTTCCAAAAGCAGCTTCATCAGCTTCCACAACACTGAAAGAGGAGAAATGAGATATTAATAAATCCTACTCTCCATTCACGATGATTACCTTTCCTTCACGAACAAACTTCAGCTTCTGGTGCAAAGTTGAAGTAACAGCTCCTGCCTCGTGGATCCATGGTCGTCCCAATAAACAACTGTAGGCAGGAAAAATATCCATAACTTGGAAAGTAATCTGAAATGAGTGTGGGCCTACGCGAATAGGAAAATCTACTTCTCTGACGACAGACTTCCTTGAACCATCAAAAGCTTTAACAATTATGCCACTCGAGTGCATGGGAGTTCTCTGGTACTTTAGCTTCATGAGAGTGTCCTCGCTTAAAGCATACCCATTGTCAATCAGTACATTAGACAAGAAGTCATTCTTATAATTCATGGAGATATGGAGATCCAGGTTATGGTTCCTTCCCTCATCGGGAAATTCGTTATCACAGAAAATCAGGTTATTACAAGATGTAATGTTCCCCACGACACTGTTGAATTAGTCCAGAGACATATCACTTTCAACAAAAGTTTGATCCAATACTTTCATCAAAGATTCCCTATGGTCAGCAAGAGTTCAGTAGCAATGCTAGAATGGATATCTTTGATGGAGTTTCCAATAATTGATCTACAATCTTGTAGTCACTCACCTTGATAATCTTCAACAAGTCGTCCATATCTTTTTCCAAAGCAGTGCCAATAGATTCTCCCATTGTTTTCTTATATTCAGTACTTTCAGTAACCCTTTTATCAGAATTAGCATTCCCTCAAATTACAGGGGAAAAAACCCGACCACTGCGAGTCACTCGGCTGACTTCAGCAATATTATTGACATCAGACAAAGGTTGGATGGGAATTTCCACACCATCCTCTAGGATTGTCGCATTGTATTTATATGGCACAGCTCTATCACATTCATATGGTACAGGGCCTAGAAGGCAAATAACCATTGGAGCAATAACTGACTTGCTCTGGTACTCAATCTCTATAGGGGCGTGAACACCAAAATAAAGCACAATAACATTCACCCCTTCTTCAGAATACTTTGACATCACGGAACCATTGTTGGAGGACATGTCTTCATTAGAAGAAAAGAACTCATTTGCAGACACATACTCATCATCTGACGTAGTCTCGACTGAGCAATCTTCAATCACGTTAATTCCATTGTAATCATCTATATTTCATGAGACTTTGATAGTTTCATTATCTAACAACAATTGGACTCCCCTTTTCAGAATGGAAAAACCACGAGAATCCTTGCAGCAGATCTGGCAAGACCCATAATGGTGCTCTTCTTGGCCATCCATGTGACAGGATGTAGTCTGCAACTGCACCAAATCATTATTCATATAATTCACGTCGAAAATCCATAATTCACTGGGACATCCATAGACCATGTTCACATCTTCTTCGCACTCTGCCCTTGGTCTTATTATATGAATGAGACCTTCGTCCATCATTTCCTGAAGATCAACTTTTATCTTGTCACATCCATGGATATATGTACTGCAAATATTACAACCAGCATGGTCGTGCATATAGTAGCTGAATTCGAAGAGGTCAGCATGCATCTTCACCAAATCCCCTATAAACAGGTTGATATCAAAAATCTGGAAGTCCCTAGGACAACCAACAACCATATTACAACATTTTCTCCTCCATGTTTAGGCAAAGGATTATCTTTCACGTTAGGGCCAACATATTTAAAGGATAGGAGGCCAGATCTCACCATCTTTTGTACTTCAGATTTCAAAGGATAACATTTCTCGATGTTGTGCCCTGGAGCTCCTTGATGAAAATCGCATGTCTAGTATGCCTTATAATACTAGGGTAAAGGTGGAGGTATAGCAGGGGGAGGCCTGGTTTGAACCAACTTCTTGTGAATCAAAGCCGGGAATAACTTTGCATAGCTCATTGGAATAAAGTCAAAAGATTCTTTCTTCTGACTTTGCTCTTGATTTCCCTGAGGAGGTGGTCTCTGATAGGCAACAGTGGTTGGTGCTACATTGACAACTGGAGTCACAAAAGCAACATGTTGCTGGTACCGATGATGTCTTCTAGGTGGTTTAATATTCCTTTCCCCAATAACAGCATTCATTTCACTTTATTTCTTTCGAGAGAACCCGTATGATGAATTCTTTGTCCCTTCGCCTTTCGTCAAGCGTCCTTCCCTGACAGCTTCTTTTAAACGAACACCCATGCTTACCATTTTGGTGAAATCACTCAGCGCACTAGCAACCATCCTTTCATAATAAAATCCAAGGGTTTTGTTGTACCCCAAAATTTGCCCTCTCATGTTTTCAAAGGTCTTCCCTTACATGGTTGGTCATAAACCCTTTCCTAAGGAAAACAAAGTTTTTTGAAGATGAACAAAGTGTCTTTCGATTGGCATCTCGGAAAAGTCTTTGATTGGGCATCAAAAGTCCTTCGATCAGGCTTGGTTCACCAGTCTTCGATTGGGCATTTGGCACTCTTCGATCAGGTTTTGGTTCACCAGTCTTCGATTTGGCATTTGGCACTCTTCGATCAAGCTTTGGTGTGCAAGTATTCGATTGAGCGCTGGACTCCTTCGATCAAGTCAATTTCACAATGCTTCGACTAGTACTTCAGAGGGTCCTTCGACTGGAACTTCATACTTTACCTCAATCAGAACATCAGAACGAAATGACCTTCGAATGGCATTTCAGTGCAGAGTTTCTCTTAATCTAAGATGCTCTGATGAAGGAAGTTCTGGACACTTCGAATCAGAGCTTAGACTCATCACAAGGCCAAGGGCTGGTCAAAGTTGTCTAATAGGGAATGTTCTAATTAGATTCTAATTGGACTTTGATGCTGGCAAAGAAGGCAGATTTGAAAGAATGAAGTAGACTGGCATGACTAAGCAAAAGCACATATCCTAACCTGTCCAGGTTCACCCAAAGTTCACAATGGCATGTGTCACTTGCAAATATAGAAATAATTAAATACTGATTATGGATTCAATTCCTGAGTTAAAGGCCATATTCTTTCCTTTTCTGTTCCTAACTCCACAAGAGCTGATTCGACCAGAGTGATTCTTCTCAAATCAAGCAGTCGAAGCATTCAGAAGGCCCATTCGAAGGGCACTTAAGAAGTCCATTTGAAGAAGCATTCAGAAGGCCCATTCGAAGGGCACATAAGAAGTCCATTCGAAGGATCAATCGAAGAGTATGGCCTGAATGCATTCGAAAACCAAAGATGTCCAGTTCATTCAAGATTCCAAAGAGACATGAATATTTCAAAAAAGGAAATATTTTAATGTGTCTGATTCTTGTCTCATGGATTTAATGGCATGTTTAATTGGTTGTCTCTTGCCGTTACTAGACCCCCACACTCCTATAAATACAAGGGCCAGTGGCACATTACAAAGGACGGAAAAACACACAACAGGAGAACAAAAGAAACATTGGAGAGAGGCTGCCCACAAAATCCATCAAAGGTTGCCATAATTTTCCAAGCAAAGCCACCGTTCAGCAAAAGCAGCCAAGCCTAGAAGCCCAGATCGAAGGTTCCTACATCTAGGAAGCGCCCAAATCGAAGGTCCAATATACTGGTAAGAGAGGTTAAACTGTCCAACATTGTATTTGCATTACACATTCGTGCTTGTTGTTACCTTCAATTTACTATCCTAGACAGGATCAAAGGGCCTGGGTTTGGCACCCAGGTCATGTTCTTCGTTTGCTAACATTTGATGCAGATTTAGCCTGAAAAGACTCAGCGCACGCAGGATCGAAGGGCCTGGGGTTCGATACCAGGCCCTGAGTTTTATTTTGCTAACATACTTTTGCAGGTATAACATCCCAGATCGAAGGAGACACCTTCTCTGGATCGAAGCTTCCCATAGTCCTCCTGGGTCGAAGAAGGCATTTTTCCCAGGATCGAAGGGAAATCCCCTTCCCTGGATCGAAGGCTGTTCACGCCCACTTCCTGGCCCAATCGAAAGAACCATGACCCTTTGGATCGAAACTTCCCAGGTCTCCAGAATTAAGTTTTTTATTTGCTGCATGTTTCCTTCGTTTTTTTTTTGTCCTTATTTTGACTATTTTATTCTTTTTCTTTAATCAACATAAAATCAAAAACACAAAAACATTAGGCTAGTTTTTCCTACTAAATTAATTTTGTTAATTAATCTTTTAATTATATTAACGTTTTTTCCAAAACTAAAATTAAGTAGATTTAGATCATTTTCTCAAAATAAAATAAAACTCAAAAAAAATATTTTCTTCTTTTAATTAATTAATCATAAGTTAGTCTTAATTCTTAAATCAAAAAATGACAAAAAATATGCTTTATTTAATAAAAAAAGGGTCAAAACCCAAGGACACTCTGATTCAATTTTTTCCGCGCGCGCTTATTTTATTGTAACTGCCTACTAATTTGTAATAGCTTAACTAAGACTTTTACACCTTATTGCTTTTTATTCCCCCAATTTTTGGACATGTAAATAATCCCCCTCCCCGAAGCCTTGTAATAGCGTAGGATTTACAATTCCCGCACTTTAAATTCCTGTACATATATTAACTGCTTAGATGTATGCTAACTAGGATTGTATGACAAGATCTATCTTAACATAAAAATCAACAGTAGCTCACCATGACATGTAAAGATAATATAACTGAAAATTGACACACTTGCACATGCCACTCCTAGGGTACACCTCACTTGGTTGCCTCGAACGTGGTCATTGAGTATAGGATGTTTTAGAGGCCGCCCTCCTGTCCAAAGATCAAAGTTGCCTCGAAATGGTTGCCTCGATAAAAATGATCTAAGACATTAGGTTACTGCTAAAGCATCCTAACATTGCTTTAGTGACCACACGTCCCTTAAATCGAATTGACCCGAAAACTCCAACGACGGTGCTACCTACTCCTCAATAGTGGGATAGCACTGTCTAAAGGACATTTGCACAGTTTAATTCCTTTTTGAGTAGGTAGAGGTTCTTAAGTACTTGCTCATTTTAAAAACAAAACAAAACTTTTCGCACTTACACTCTCTTCAAAAACAAAACTCTTTTCAAAACCCACAAACACAAAGAAAAGCAAACTTTTGAAAACATAGTGAGCAAGTACCTAAGAGCCCGTGGATAACCACAGATAGAAAGGGTGCTAACACCTTCCCTTTCTATAATCTACCTCCCGAACACGAGAAACATCTCGAAAAGGAATTTTTCTGTGCTTTTGTCCTTTCCTTGTTGGATAAAATAAAAGACGGTGGAGACTCTTGCTTACCGCGACACTTTGCAAAAACAAACGCAAACGCGAACCAGCATTCCAAGAACAGTCAGTTCTATTCCCACCGATCACAGAACTGGCGACTCTGTTGGGGATTAATAAGTGAGGTATACCTTAGGATTAGATCACTTGTGTTTTCAATTGTATTGCCTTGTATGCTTTTAATTTTGTGGGCTTGTATCAGAGTTCTATAGATCCTAACCCGGATTTGGGAAACATTCATAGATAGCAATATGTTATGGAAACTGTGCGGGGTATACCGACACGGTTGAAGCAATAGCTATATTAGTGCGACATATTTGTGAGTACCGGTAGCCTTTGAGTCAATCAAAGAGAATACGGGGCCGCTGAGTGATGTCACTAAGCACTAATGACCTAGAACCTTACTTGACCATCTTGGCCTTTTTTAGGGGTAGTGAGATGACTGACTTTGGTACAGTCCGAAGTTTGTAGATACTCGATACTACACTCATTGAGGATTGTTTTCTTGGAATATTTTGGTCGCTAGTTCAGTGGCTAAACCAAAACGATGAACATAGAAAATAATCCAATGATATTAAGCTCCTTAGAACCCGATTACTATTTATAAGACAGGTTTTGAGCCAACTAAACTCAAGAGATTACTTACCTATGAAACCTCATGCAAGCCTGAAATCTAAGGGCTCTTTTGTGTGACTCGTGTGCCTTCAAACTTTAACTACTTGCACATTCTTGTTATCTGACAACATGAGTTCCTTGCATGTTTTGTTTACAGTCCTTATCCAATAATCTGGATTTATTGCAGGGCTTACATACATTACTTCACGCTTTTGCTTAAACGCATATCATACACATCATAACATCATGCCTTAACATTTCCTTAACCATTTCAAGGATCTCAAGGGCTGGTGATGCAGGTTATGGTAAATCAAATGTCCAGCAAAGGGCAAAGGGGATTTATTTTCCTCTAGCCAATGCCGTCTAGAGATCAAAAACACGACAACTTGAGTCAGGGGCTATGACCCACTCGATATGGTGAGCCTGACTCTTGAAGAAGGGCTCTCAGCAACATGAAGTTCCTTCAATCAAGCTACCAGATTCAGATTCTAACAGTTTCTTGTTTACCCCGCGAGATCCTTGAAAAAATTGCATACATATATCATACATATCATTGCATAACAGGTCTCCCAGTACATGTCTCTTATCTTCTTCGCTGTTTATTTCAGCAATCATCATGTCTACTAAACCTTCCACTGAGCAAGCTATCAAGGCCCTCCAGGCCCAGAATGCCCAATTTCAGGAGTTGGTCATGAGCCTAGCTAAGGGTCAGCAGGACCTGAAGACCCTGATTCTGAAAGAGAGGAAGAAGAAGAAAAAGAGGACCATCCTGTTCAATACTGGACGCAGGTTTGGAAACGGGCTGCAGAACGAAGTTGATCTGACCACCCCATCTGAAGGGAACAACAGTCCACAAGAAAGGAGGGCTCCTAGCCCTATGGTCTCGGACAACGAGACAGACTATGATGAAGAACAGTATCCTCCTGCTGAGGATAAGTACAAACAACTGGAAGACCGTTTGAACGCTATGGAAATACAGAAGGTGCCCGGTCTGGACTTCGGAGATCTAGGTCTATCCTCTGGGGTGGTGATTCCCCATAAATTCAAGGCACCTGCCTTTGCCAAGTACGACGGATCTTCCTGTCCAAAGCTACACCTCCGGTCATATGTGAGGAAGATCCAACCTTACACTGCTGATAAGAACTTGTGGATCCATTTCTTTCAAGACAGTCTCTCAGGGACTCAACTTGAATGGTTCTGTCAACTGGAAGGAGCTAACATCCGCAACTGGGAGGACCTTGTTGTTTCTTTTTACAAGCAATACCAGTATACTGCCGACCTTGCTCCCACGCGTACTCAGCTTCAGGGTATGTCTATGGGTACAGGCGAAGGCTTTAAAGATTATGCTAAAAAATGGAGAGACCTTTCCAGAAGGGTGCAATCACCTTTAGCTGATCGTGAACTTGTTGATATGTTTTTGGGGACCCTGTCTGGTCCATTCTTTAACCACTTGATCGGAATCTCTTCAGCCGGGTTCACCGAGCTAATACTGAACGACGAAAGGGTCGAAGCTGGCATCAAAAGTGGGAAGATTCAATAAGCTACACCTTCTGATGTTCAGAAAAAGCCCTACAATGGGAAGAAAGAGTCCAATGCTGTGAACAGTCAAAAAAGTCACCGTCACCAACACGTAGGGGCAATCCTGGTCTCTGGTTCTGCGTCACACCGACAACCGCAAAAGGGAAATCAACGAAAGCCAGATGAGCCTAAAAGGCATTTCACCCAAATCAACATGCCATTGTCACAAGCATTGCAGCAGATGTTGAAGATGAATCTGATTACGGTGATAAACCCTCATCCGAACCCTAAGACTTCTTCTCCTAACTACAACCCAGATGCAAGGTGTGCTTATCATTATGGTAGCCCGGGGCACGATACTAACTATTGTTGGGCATTGAAGTACAAGATTCAGAATTTGATTGATGCCAAGGAGATTGAGTTTGGTCCTCCAGAGACTCTAGCATAATCACTGCTCCTACACAAAATCATTGAGAATGCCTTTGTTTCATTTGAATTTTCAAGTTGTAATCTCTTTGTTATTCAAACAATTATCTATTAATGCCAAACTTTGTTTCATTAATGCATTGCATATGTTTGTCTTGATTTGATCCAATCATTTTAATTACATTTAAACTATGCTTTTTACTCACTTTATGATATTCAACTCTTGCTAAAAGTTACAAGCCTTTAGAGGGAGGATGACGAAACAATGCCATAATCTCATACAGTATGCTTTTGGACAAACCTTGCTGACGATGTACAGGCGTTTCTTTCAAATCCTAAACACTAGAGTTATAAGGAAGATAATCCCTAGTCAACCCCTTCGAGGCAAAGAAGTGGGAGGTTTCTGTTTTAAACACAAATTGAAACCTTTATTTTAAACCTGGGGCAGGGTAGTCTCTCAGTTAATTCAAATGCGCTTTAAGTCGCAAAACTCTCAATTCATAATACAAAGAACGACATCAAAAGCATTCCTCTGGAATCAAAAGACAGTGGTGGTTCCTTATCTCATAGGCAGTCAATCCCTCAAAAGAGAAAAGCCCACTGTGCCAAAACCTATAAAGGAGGCTTAAGAAAGCTGGGGCATCCCGCTGACTGTAATCTCGAAAACAGGAACAGTCAGGAAAAAGTTAGGGATAACAAATCAAAAGAATGAGGTCGCTACAAATCCTCAACAACATGAAAAATGTTGCAAAAATGACTGCCTTCCAAAATCCAACTTGTGTGAACCATCACCAAAACATCGTTCCAAATTCGAATAGAGTTCGACGCACAATTAACTGAGTTTAGGATTGAAGAACATCACGAAGAGCGGGTGGGTACAAATATACTTTGAGCCTTTATCCTTTGTTTCTTAAACCGTGAACCAAGCCACGTTACAACCCTTCAAAAGTCCTAATTGAAGCATGGGTTAGTTCGAAAGCATACTGTTACAAAAGGTATCCTGACTCCTGTAAGACTTTACCCTAAATCTTGTGTTGAAATTGTCTTATAAAGAGTTTTCTGCTAAAAACGCATTTTTCAAAAATTCGAGACAAGCATAAACTTTGCATTATTTGAATATCACTGTTTGCATTTGGCTATTTGTTTGACAGCAGAGAAATTCACACCACGAATATTCGATGAACGAAAGCCCTCTCAGTGAACAAAATCACTTCAAAAAGGATGACACTTCCATTGACAAATCTCCTATCAACTAGGGGACTTGACATGTCACTATCCAGCACACCTGGGGAAGTCCAGTCAAGATTTCAAGAAATCTCTGAAGAAGTACAGAGTAACCAGGGGCAAGTCTCCATCTCCGTCACTTGGGGCATTGAACATCAATCTCAGTGAAGGGTTACGTACAATCAAACATTTTTTCTGGCAATGTCACAAACACTTTCTACTAGGGGAAATGACCAATCTCCCCAAAGTCCTTCTCATAGGATGATTCCCCAGCAAGAGTATAATCTCTGACCCCTTTCCCCAGCTGAATCAACCTCAAGAATCCTAGAGGACTTCCCCCAACGAAGATGTCACCTCTCTAGCGGACTGACGACAAGGTTTATTTCCCCAACAACACCAGGATTCCCCAGCTTGAGTTAGCCTCTCCGACTACTACAAATCAAAGGATCACAACTCTTCTTCCCCAGTAGACTCTGGAAGCTTGTCCCCTGCGAAGCACAAATAAGTCTCCTCAGCCAAATTCAGAGGTTATCCTCACAAGAGTCTAACTGGGTTATCTTCAGCAAGTGGCAACTAAAAGATCATCCCCAGCGAAGTTCTTTCAATCCCCAACAGGGTTCACTGTCACCAGCAACAGTAATTCATCCCCAGCTGAGTTTTATTTCTCCAAATCAGAAGATCTTCTAGCAGAGTATATACTCCCCACAGAGTCATTTCCTCGTCAGTCCATTCCCCAGCGGAGTTATTCTCTCCTGCAGGATTATTCTCCCAATCATCTTTGGTCGTTACCTCCAGCGAGTGAAACTCTTTATTCTCCAACAACAGTCAGGGATTTGTTTTCCCAAACTCGGACGCACCACAATAGCATTTCATGTTCATACATCATGACGTGCGTATACATATTGCATACAACATAATCTCATTTATTTTGAGAACATCATCATACAATGCATGTCATGCATCATATATGATTAATCATGTACCTTTTCAGGAAAGATGGTTATCATCAACAACTTCCAGCAAGTTCAAGATTAACTCCGGAAACTAAACAGAGTAATTATCTGCACGATCAAATTCAGCTTTACACGGGTTCGTCATGAAGAAATCTTACACGGGTTTCTCCTAAATGTAGCTACACACGGGTCTATCCTGAAAAATCCTACACGGGACCTTTATCATATATTTCTGAATGAAGTTTTACACGAACTCATCCCACAGTAACCTTACCCCGGTTCATTCTGAAGTTTTACACGAACTTATCACAAAGTAACCTTACCCAGGTTCCTCCAGAAGTTTCACACAAACTTATCCCACAGTAACCTTACCCCGGTTCATTCTGAAGTTTTACACGAACTCATCCCAAAGTAACCTTACCCCGGTTCATCCTAAAGTTTTACACGAACTTATCACAAAGTAACCTTACCCAGGTTCCTCCAGAAGTTTCACACAAACTTATCCCACAGTAACCTTACCCCAGTTTATTCTGAAGTTTTACACGAACTTATCACAAGGTAACCTTACCCAGGTTCCTCCAGAAGTTTCACACGAACTTATCCTGAAGTAACCCTACCCAGGTTCCTCCAGAAGTTTCACACGAACTTATCACAAAGTAACCTTACCCAGGTTCCTCCAGAAGTTTCACACGAACTTATCCCGAAGTAACCCTACCCAGGTTCCTCCAGAAGTTTCACACGAACTTATCACAAAGTAACCTTACCCAGGTTCCTCCAGAAGTTTCACACGAACTTATCCCGAAGTAACCCTACCCAGGTTCCTCCAGAAGTTTCACACGAACTTATCCCGAAGAAACCCTACACAGGTTCCCCCTTTCCAGATGAAGTTTTACACGGACTCGTCATCAGGCAACCCTACACCGGTTCCCTCTCTTTCCAAGATGCAGTTTTACACGAACTCGTCATCAGGAAACCCTACACAGGTTCTCTCTTTCCAAAGATGAAATTTTACACGGACTCGTCATCAGGCAACCCTACACCGGTTCCCTCTCTTTCCAAGATGCAGTTTTACACAGACTCATCATCAGGAAACCCTACACAGGTTCCTCCATTCCAGATGCAGTTTTACATGGACTCATCATCAGGCAACCCTACACCGGTTCCCTCTTTTTCCAAGATGCAGTTTTACACGGACTCATCATCAGGCAACCCTACACAGGTTCCTCCATTCCAGATGCAGTTTTACATGGACTCATCATCAGGAAACCCTACACCGGTTCCCTCTCTTTCCAAGATGCAGTTTTACACGGACTCATCATCAGGAAACCCTACACAGGTTCTCTCTTTCCAAAGATAAATTTTACACAGACTCATCATCAGGCAACCCTACTTTGGTTCCCTCTCTTTCCAAGATGCAATTTTACATGGACTCATCATCAGGCAACCCTACACAGGTTCATCCTTTCCAGATGAAGTTTTTCATGGACTCATCATGAAGTAACCCTACCCAGGTTCCTTCTCAGCCCAGATACGCAGTTCACCTCCAGAGTTAATTCCCCAGTAGAGTAACGGACAACTGACGCTCCTAAAATTCTATTTCTCTCAAGACAGCTACCAACAATCTCCAAATGGCATCTATAAGCCCATCCTCCTACAAACAATCTCCAAATGGCATCTGTAAGCCTATTCCCGAAGTCACAATGCTGATACTGCACCATGCGAGTGCAAATTTCTGGGCACTCTAGTGTTCAATTATCTTCCACCTTCGGATCACGAAAGGCACGCAAGCCAATCTACATCCTCAGGTTTAAGAAAATTGAACAGGGGCAACTGTTCTACCTAAAAATTTGCCCTCTCATGTTTTCCAAAGTCTTCCCTCTGCATGGTTGACCAGAAACCCTTGCCTAAGGAAAAAGAAAATTTTTGAGTGGTGCTTTAAGTACCTTTCGATTGGCATTCTGAAGGAGCATTTCGATTGGCATGGACAAAGCACTTCGATTGGCATGGACAAAGCACTTCGATTGGCATTATGTCAAGGCCTTCGATGGGCATTCTGAAAGGCACTTCGATTGGCATTCTGAAAGGCATTTCGATTGGCATTCTGAAAGACACTTCGATTGGTATTCTGAAGGAGCATTTCGATTGGCATTCTGAAAGACCCATCGATTGGTATTCTGAAGGAGCACTTCGATTGGCATTCTGAAAGACCCTTCGATTGGTATTCTGAATGAGCCTTTTAATTGGCATTATGGACAAGCATTTCAATTGGCATGCCAAGGGATCCTTCAATTTAGCATTGTGTCAAGGCAGCTTCGACAGGCATGTTAACCATGTCCTTTGATTAGCATGAACAACACCTTTCGATTGGCCTGTTAACAAAGCCTTTCGACTGGCCTGTTAACAAAGCCATCAAGAGGGCACTCAAAAAACATGTCCAGGTACACTGAACATGAGAAAATGGAATGTTTCCCTTGCAAATATAGAAATAATTAAATGTTGATTGTGGATTTAACTCCTGAGTTAAAGGCCAGATTCTTGCCTTTTCTGTTCCTAAAGAGCTGATTCGACCAGAGTGATTCTGTGCAACTCAAGACCATTCGAAGAAGCATTCAGAAGGCCCATTCTAAGGGTACATAAGAAGTCCATTCGAAGGAGGCAAATCAAGACCAATCAAAGAGTAAGGCCTGAAGGCATTCGAAATTCAAAAGTGTCCAGGTTCATTCAAGAGACATGAATATTTCAAAAAAGGAAATATTTTAATGTGTCTGATTCTTGTCTCATGGCTTTAATGGCCTGTTTAATTGGCTGTCTCTTGCCGTTACTAGACCCCCACACTCCTATAAATACAAGGGCTAGTGGCACATTACAGAGGACAAAGGAAAAACATACAGAAAAAATAGAGAAAAGAAATAGGGAGAACTTAGAGATACGCTGCCAAAAATCATCAGCACTTCCAGGAAGCCATACCCAATCCTTACACCAGCCATTCCACACTCAAAATCATAGATCAAAGCACTTTTGTTTGGTAAAAAGAAATCTAATCTCAAACTCATTTCGATCTCTGATTGCATATTCACGTTATTACTGTTGTTTGTGAATGATTTAATGTGCTACATATAAGCTACAGCGCAGAGATGAGATTGTGCCATTGCTTGGGCACAATCTGAGTTTCTCCTTCGAATCCCAGGATAAAATAAACCCAGACCCAGATTCAGCAGGTGCGAATAAGGGGGAGATTCGAATCAGGGGGGTAAAGTCCCCCCTGGACCTTTAACATGTGTTTCGTTTTTGCAGGAAATATATTCTCAGGATCCTGTTCAGAGTTTCGAAACTCAGCAGCTTAGCTTCGAACTGGACCCAGGACTTCCAGATCGAAGGATGACATATCCAGATTAAACACCCTCAGAGTGCATCCCCTCATGCACCTTCGATCCATCCTCTTCACTGGGTCGAAAGACAACCCACACTTCTTTCGACCCAGGCCTCCAGAATTATTTTGTTTTTCTTGATTTACTGCCTGATTTCATTTTCGTTTGGACCATTTTATTTGTTTTTTTTAATCAACATAAAAATCATAAAAAATAAGTAACTTAGAATTAGGTTTCATTTTTTAAGGATTTAATTTAGTTAATTATTTTAACTTATTTTCTTCAATTTTAAAATCAGTAGACTTAGGATTTATTTGAATTCAATCCTTTTCATAAACAAAAAAATGCAAAAAAATTAGGCTAGTTCTTTTTTCTATTAAATTAACTTGGTTAATTAATTAATTAATTATCTTAAAATTTTCTCAAAAAACTAAACTTAAGTAGATTTAGATAATTTTCCCAAAATAAAATAAAACAACAAAAAGATTTTATTCTTAGGATTTTTAGAGGTTATTTTCAGATTCGCACGCGTTTATTTTATTGTAAATGCCTACTGGTTTGTAATAGCTTAACTAAGACTTTTACACTTTACTGCTTTATTCCCCCAATTTTGGACATGTAAATAATCCCCCTCCCCGAAGCCTTGTAATAGCGTAGGATTTACAATTCCCGCACTTTAAATTCCTGTACATATATTAATTGTTTAGATGTATGCTAACTAGGCTGTGCATGACAAGATTAACTCTTAACTTAAAATCAACTGTAGCTCACCATAACATGTACAAAGATAATATAACTGAAAATTGACACACTTGCACATGCCACTCCTAGGGTACACCTCACTTGGTTGCCTCGAATGTGGTCATTGAGTATAGGATGTTTTAGAGGTCGCTCTCCTGTCCAAAGATCAAAGTTACCTCGAAATGGTTGCCTCGATAAAAATGATCTAAGACATTAGGGTTACCGCTAAAGCATCCTAACATTGCTTTAGTGACCACAAGTCCCTTAAATCGAATTGACTCGAAAACTCCAACGACGGTGCTACCTACTCCTCAATAGTGGGATAGCATTGTCTAAAGGACGTTAGCACAATTTAATTCCTTTTTGAGTAGGTAGAGGTTCTTAAGTACTTGCTCCTTTTAAAACAAAAACAAAACTTTTCGCACTTACACTCTCTTCAAAAACAAAACTCTTTTCAAAACCCACAAACACAAAGAAAAGCAAACTTTTGAAAACATAGTGAGCAAGTACCTAAGAGCCCGTGGATAACCACAGATAGAAAGGGTGATAACACCTTCCCTTTCTATAATCTACCTCCCGAACCCGAGAAACATGTCGAAAAGGAATTTTTCTGTGCTTTTGTCCTTTCCTTGTTGGATAAAATAAAAGACAGTGGCGACTCTTGCTTACCGCGACATTTTGCGAAAACAAACGCAAACGCGAACCAGCATTCCAAAAGAGTCAGTTCTCATTCCCACCGATCACAGGTTTTTAGGAAGACCTTGGTCATTTCTTATTCTCCCATTGGTGGTACCACCTGGGCAGCTAACTCGCGCCAACTTGCACATATTCTTTGAACGACTCCTTGTCTCTCTGAGCTGTTGCCATCAAATTGTCACAGTCTGGCGCCATGAACATATTATACTTATACTGCTTGATGAAGGCTTCTCCTAGATCATTGAAGGTGCATATATTGCTACTGTACAAACTCATATACCACTTCAAAGAGGCACCGGTTAAATATCCTGGAAGAAATAAATAAGAAAACGCTCATCATCAGTATGGGTGGACATTTTTCTGATATACATCACCAGGTGTTCATGAGGACAAGAGTTTCCCTTGTACCTTTCAAATTCCAGCACTTTAGACTTCGCTGGAACCTTTACATTGGGAACTAGATAGAGTTCACTGACGTTCTGTCCAAATAATTCTTTTCCTCGAAGGGCCTTCATTTCCTTCTATATCTTATTGAACTGATCCTGAAAATCATCTTATCGGTCATAGAAAACTACATTTTCACTCGGTGGAGGAACAGGACGATAAACTTCATCATTAACAAAAAACATATAATTCTTTGTAGGAGGTGCTATATGTTGAATCCCATTTGTAGCCATAGGAGTAACATGCACCACAGGAGGTGCGGGAGTAGCAGCAGTTTGAGCAACTGGAGCGACTTGAGCATCAAAATTGTAACCTTCTAGCATGAAATTTCCGAGCATTCCCCACGGGTAACCCTGAGGCATACGATTATGAGCAATAGTAACTGGAGTAACAAAAATGGGAATTGATGGACCCTCGGAAGAAACTGTTGTTTGTTAAGTAGATGGAGGAACAAGTGGTGGCTGATTCTGAGCATCCACCAATGATTCCATCAAATAAGTCATATTAGCCATACCGGCCTTCAAAGTAGTAACCTCTTCGCGCAGCTCGCGATTCTCTTGTTCAAGATTCCCCATTTTCTTCCCGGAATTAGCCCGAGTATTATAACTGTGAGATAACTTACTTCTGAATGGAGTCATAGAAAGACAGTAGGACGCCTTGGTATGAATAAAAATGCAAGAAATATGTACAAAATGATGCATTATATGAAATGCACATGATTTACTTATCATTATTAATAATTTCAAGGAACTCAAAGGTTTATAGACAATTTTCAAATATTAAAGTACTAACACATTTTGAAATACTAAAATCTCATTATAATAATTTCAAAATGGATTACAACTTTTAGTACAAGTTTCAACAATCCTAAGTACAAGAGAATATAGAATCTAAAATTCTAAGAAGGCAAGGCTGACGAAGATCTTTCCACACACTGGCGCTTTCCCGTGAATCTTGCAATCTGAGCCTTCAACTGCTTGTTCTCTTTTGCATACCTTTCGGCGACCCCTTTCCAATTACCAGAATAGGGAAATGAGTAACTAAATCCTGATTGAGCTCTAGAGGAAAATAAATCCTCTTTCCTCTCCATCATTTCTACAGCACGACTTTCAAGAATCTCAATCATGTCATCCTTCTCTTTCATGTCTTCCCGGTAGGACATCTCCAAAGTCTGACACTTGTTCTTCCAGACCTTCTTATCTTGTTGCATCCTAACTAGGGAAAGCTGAAGCTCTTCCATACCATCTAAAATGGGAGGAGTTGTTTTCACAAACATATCAGGTATAGGTTCTTCATGGGAATATGGCATCTTCAACTGAATTTCTCTTGCTTGTATCCACCGGAGATAAGGCTCCAAATAAACAGCTCCTCTTGGTCCCAAGTCTTTTCTGCTATTACTGTGAATATGGCACCAATCCTTTGCAATTTCCTCCTTAACTTCCTTATAATCATCTCCTTATTTGAGAACTAAACCACTCAGATGAATACTATTTGGCTTGTCTCTCATCGGATATCCCAACTGACATCATGCAAGAACGGGATTGTAGTTAATTCCTCCTATTATACCAAGAAGAGGTACATTGGGGAAACTAACACAACTATCGACAATCTCTATATCATTATAAGCCTGATGATACCAAACAATGTCGGAATGAGTGAGAGCCATAATCCTCGAAGCCCAACGAGGTTCCTTCTTGATATCTTAGAAGGCATCAGACTGAGGCAAGTGAGAAATAAACTACTGATATAACAAAGGCGCGCAATAAATGATCATCCCTCCATTATAAGAATCCAGAAGATGAATGGAGTAATAAGAATCTCCTAATAATGTACGAACTGGATTCCCAATCAAAAAGATTCTGATAGTGTTGACATCCACAAATTTGTCGACATTAGGGAATAAGAATAACCAATAGGCAAGTAGAGCAAAGATCGCCTCAAAAGCAACCGTACTCTTCATCCTAGCAAAGTAGCAAGCTTTCTCTAATAAAAATTGAGTGGTTAAGCCTATGATTCCTCCTTTAGTAGTCATGTTGGGCTCAACCTCAGACTTACCCAAATGAATCATAACAACAATCTCTTGAGACTTGGGCTCTCCCTCCAAACCGGTGAAAGGAACACGATCAGTAATAGGTAAACCTAGAAGGTAAGAATACTCCTCCAATGTAGGCATCAACTGATAATCAGGGAAAGTAAAACATCGATACATCGGATCATGGAACTGGACCAAAGTCGAGAGAATAGCCTCCTTCATCCTGAGATTCATAAGAGATACAACGGATCCATATTTCTTCTGAAAATCTGTAGAACTTTAGATCTCAGGAATCAGACTCATCAAATCATCTATCTTAGGATTCTTAAAAATGTACTTACGAGTCTTTATTTTTCCAGAATCCATGGCTAAATAGTACCTGATATGTTTGCAAAGAGTCAACTTTAAGTCCCTTGAAACAAATGTTTTAAAGGATTCTCACGCGTACATCAATGCATGATGCAAAAATCACACACAAGATCACAAACATGTGGGGGGGGGGGGGGGAGGGGTTCATAGGTTCAACGTCATGAGCATGAGGTTAAAGGTACTACCCACAAGGTATGACTACTAGTTTATCACCTACCAAACAAGGTTCTAAGAGGATCCCAGAGTCTACATCCTTCCTTCGGATATTACCAACGTCCCGATTGACTCGGTAATTAGTATTATTCACAGGAAAAACTCGTCTGAGTGTAGTATCGCGTGATAACCATTTCTGGATTAATCCTTCATAGTTTTTGCACTACACCTTAAAGGCCAATATTGGTTAAGGGTTCTATGGTCCTCAATTTCAGCAGGCTTCCAGGTCGAAGGCATCACATCTTCCCAATTACTCGGTAAACGATACTACAGTCAAAGGGGCCTCCACTGAGTGGGGGATATCATGCCTCCATTTTTGGATTACTCCCTCAAAGTTAACATGACTATACCACCCGTCCTATCTTAAGTTTTCCCAAGTCCGAGTAGAGTTCTTATGAGAAATCACCAAGCACCCTGAAAACTAGAAAAATCCAAACAAACATATATACAACACATGATATACAAAACAATAACATCGCATACACAAATTAACAAAGATAGGCCCAACACACTTAGAGATGGACCAACATTTGGTTGATCTGTCCCCAGTGAAGTCGCCATTTTTTCTGTAGCCGTAGAAATGTTGAGACTAAGCCATTGGATTGACTTAACTCGCACAGATCAAAATAAAAATTGCCACCGTGCTTTATTGTTTCCAAAGGAATGGGAAAAGAGCGAATAACCCAAAAAGAGATGGGGGAGAATATAGGTACAGGGGTTGGTTATGAAAAGGGAAGGTATTAGCATCCTAAATATCAACGGTACTCCGCAGGAACCTCTTTGAAAATTTGTGTATTTTGGCTATAAATGTTGTATAAAAAATAGATGGTGGAGATAGGAAAAGAAGTATTTTTTACAACTTTTGCACCCTCCGCAGTTGCAAACCTTTAGTGCATACTGTTGTACCCCCAACATTTGCCCTCTCATTTTTTTCAAGGCATTTCTCACAAGGATTCTCAAGGTTCAAGCTTTCACATATTCATTGGGATTTTCCAGTACCAAGATTTAAAGGAAAACTGTGAAAAAGGGAGAAAACAGATAAAAATAATATTTTGACAAATTTGGAGAAAAAACAAGTGTTTTTCAATTCAACTCTTTCGATTGGCCTTTTGGCCTCTTTCGATGCAATCTTGGCTTGCATCCTTCAACTGAGAATGGGCCTCTGGTGCGTTGGTTTTGTGCTAACCCTTGGACTGTAGTTATATTTGGATATTGCAATTTAAGAATTTAAGACAGGAATGTTATACCCTTCGATTGGCTAGATGTACAAGCCTTTCGAATCACAATATGAGGACCCAACATGCTTACAATCGAAGGAGTCAGCAAGGAACCTGTGGCAAAGCATGAGCCTTTCTGCTTCTAGGCCTCCAACGAAGGAATGAACCTTACTGCTTCCAGGCCTCAGACAAAAGACAGAACCTTGCTGCCTCCAAGCCTCAAACAATGGGCAGAACCGTGTTGACTTCCAAGACCAGACGAAAGGCATGCCCACACTGATTCCGACCTCCAGTCGAAGGAGATAGAAAGGAAAATCGAAGGGAATGAATCCACTGACTCCAAACCCCTAAATCGAAGGAAGCCAGAAAATGCATAATCGAAGGGTGTTTCTGCCTAAATCAAAAGACCCATTTTTCTTGCTTTTATTTTATTTTTTCCTTTTTATTTCCATGAAATTCAATATGGTTGTGATAGTGTACGGTTTATTTTGGAATCTTTATTGCTTTTGTAAATGCTAGTAACTAGGATGTATGGAAAAATAAAAACAACAAGTAGATAACCAAAAGTTCAAAAGACAAATGCATGCAATCAAACACACTATTCATACACATGCACCCCTAGGGTAATTCCACTTGTTGCCTTGGAAAAATAGTCATGTCACTCGAATATCGGCATTTTAGCAAAGACCCTCGATAAAAGATTGTAGTCCCTCGATGACCCTTAATGTTGCCTTCGGTAAACGATCTAGTCCCTAAACGACATTGCTAAAACGTCCCATAGGTTGCCTTCTATTACTATGAAAACGTCCCATGCCCGTACCCTCACATCCAGTGATGGGGCTTCTTACCAAATCAATGATAAGATAGCAACATCTAAAAGAGAAGGAAACAAACATTTAAGACCTTTTGAGTAGGTAGGTTTCTCCTAGTTTCCCGCTTGCTCACAACAAAAAACATTTTATACACCAACACTTTCATTTTGAAACATTTTCAAAAGACAAACACTTTGTACGCGTTCTTATAGAAACGAGAACCATTACAAAGACATTTTCAAAATAATTTCAAAACCCAAACCACAAGCACATTTTCAAACAAAACCAAATGATATAGCAAGAAAATAAGAGCCTGTAGATAACTACGGATGAAAAGGGTGCTAACACCTTCCCTTTTCATAACCTACCCCCCGAACTCGAGAAATAATCTCGAAAGGTCTTTCCCTTTATTTTCAACCTTTTCTTTTGGATAAAAGAAAAGTCAGTGGAGACTCTTTCTATCCGCAACAATTGCGATCAAACACAAAACACACAAGTCAGTTCTCCCACCGTGTTACACCTACGTACCACCTTCTATGAAATAGGGGATCAGGGTACTCGTAGTTCACCTTAAAAAATTTTAAAACACAAATGCGTTGGTTAATTTAAAGAGACGAGACATCATCGTCATATCCGAGTGGAAAACTTACTTACTACCCACGATTATGAGAAAGGAGAATTTGCATTATCTTAAAGTGGAGGATATAGCTTGGATTTTAAAATCAACAAAGCCTCACTCAATACCCAAGTGGAAAATGCCTCACTTAACTTCATATCGTAGAGGTATAGTAGCTCGCATGACTACAAGGATTCACAAGAGTCTAATCTTTTTTAGAAAATTTTAAAATAAAAAGCCAAAGTGGAAAACATAGTTTGAATGAGATTGATTGACTTTTAGTCTTTCTCACAAAAATGTCAAAATATTATTAAGTTGTTTAAAGTTTGATTAAAAAAATGATTTTCTTAAAATGCATGGACCTAAGTCCAAGTTTATTATGAAAGAGGTTCAAGTTCAAAAAAACAAGAATAGTTTTCAAAAGGAGGGAGAAGATTTTGAAATTAAAGAAAATGGGAGGAGATGAAGGGACTATCCTAAAGCATAAGGTAAAGGCTAGGGAAAAGAACCGTCTAACCAACAAGAAGCTAACACTTGACATAATGAGTCAATGTAGAACTCCCATACTTTGGATTGAAACCAAACAAGCAAAGATAATAAACCTCTTAAGAATACCAAGCTTCAAATGTATTAAGTCTTCACAAAAATTGGGTAGAGTAACAGTTGTATACCGATGAATTCCCAATTACAGACAAAGCATATAATCATAATAACCTGCACACAAAGAAAACAAACAACCCAATGTCTCAAGATAAACCCCAAGAACTTCAGACAAAATAAAAATAAAAGTCACAACGTACCAAGGGTGGTCAAGGTCTCTACTCCTAAGTCCAAGAAGTTCGCAACTCCAAAATGCCAAGGATAGCAACCAAATAGTCCAAGTAGTCTTGAAGCTTTTTATTGTCCTAGTTGGTTATTAGGTATCTTCAAAAAGAAAATGAAAGCTCAATTAAGCAAAGTAAAAATGGCATAAAGATAAATGCTCAAGTGAGCAAAGAAGAAAATAGCATGAAATGTAAATTAAAATAAATGGTGCGTAAAAGTAAAGGCGTAAAGTAAAAGCATGAAAATAAAAGTCAATTGTTAATAAGTTAAAAATTAGAGGTTAGTTGAATGACCATATTGAATCTTGCATTCTAAAACTCATTAGAAGATTGATAAAATCAAAGCCTCTCAATAATAAGTTTCATTTGCTTTTTGTCAAGTATATCATTCATTTCAAATTCTCGAGGCAACAACAAATGATCAACGATGTTTAAATGATTCACTTAGACCAAAATTTATGAAGATTCATTAGAGGGTTAATAAGTTCAAAGTCTCCTAACAATGAACCTCGAGGTTATTGGATCAAAGGTTTCAAATTAAACATACTTGGGCTTACAAACATAGATTTGGGCCACGAATGATCATTTGTCGAATCAGGACAAAATTTAGCGATATGTTAAGCAATCTATGTACCATATGTTTAGAGAAATGATATGCAGTTCATCCACTAACAACATGTAGTACAAGTAAGAAAGGGGTAAGATGAAGAGGGAGGGGATGCATTGTATGAAATTAGTGTTTCAAATATCATCAACATCATTCATCCATTTTGGTGGATTTGATTTCTCAACCTATCAACACCCAAGATCCAATGACCTTGATGAATTTGTCACCAAATTTAATCCAAATTAGAACCAAATAATAAAAAAATAGTAATAATATTTAATAAAACAATATTTAAATGGTTAATAAAAAGGAAAATAAATGGTAAAATACACAAAGTATATTAGAATAACAAATAAAAATCCCAAAAAATAGTCAGTGGTCAAACATGAGTCAGTAAATGTTGACAAAAATATTCAAAAAAATTTTACAGTTAGAAACTATTTTTAAAATTTAAAGAAATAAGTAAAACAAACCAAAAAATGGTAAAAAATAGTAAAATCATAAATAAAAATAAAACAAAGTCATCAAAAATTGCTAAAAGACCAAATGACCTTTCTGTATTTTTTTCATAATTTTTCACAATCAGAAAATGATTTTGAACAATTAAAACAATCAAAAGAAAGTGAAAAAATCATAAAAAAATATAAAATCTGAAAATAAAAATCAGAAAGATAATATTCCAAAATATTTTTGTGATTTTTTTCATAAATTTTGGACCAAAAATGAATTTTTTTCATGGATTTTTGAAGTTTAAAACAAATAAATATAAAAATCAGAAAATAAAAATAAGCCAAAAAAAAGTGGACCATTGGATCATTGTCAAAACGTGTTAGTAAGCAGATCCAAGGGATCTGACACACTGTGCATGATATGGTCACTATTGAAAATCACACCAAATTATTTTTTAAATCAGATTTTAATAAAATAAAAAGAAAAAAGTGATCCATTGGATGAAAGTCAAAACGCGTTAGTAAACAGATCCAAAGGACCTGGCGCACTGTGCATATCATGGACCCTCGGCCAAAATACGCTGAATTAAAAAATAAACAACCAATGAAAACAAAACAAGTGTTGGAGAGTTTGTATGTTTATGGAGGATGCTGAATATGTAAAGAAATTGTGAAGAGAGAATTTGAAACTGTGAAATGGAATTTCAAATTTCTGAGTTGCGAATGAACTTTAGCAGGGTGTATTTGGCTCTCAAAACTTGTGTAAATGAGTACAATGTGGTCAATTATTTATAGGGAAGTGAATGCGAATGAGAATTGGAGGTATTAGTGGAGTTTGGAGAGAAATTGTGAGAGGCCGTGGACATGAGAAACGTGTGACTTCATGTGCATAAAAACTCACTCAAACCATGTGTTTCAAAGCTCTAATCCACTTTGGCAAGTTGGTTAAACATGTTTAGATAAAAAATGTGCGCTAATTTGGAGTTTATAAGCAACATTATGGATTTCAAATTCTGACTTTGGAGAAAACTTCAGTTTCAAGGTACCAACTTTGAATCCATGGTGTTCACAGCTCAAGAGGTCTTAGGGCATAATTCTTGAAGCATTTGAAAGATAAGGTCACAATATTTACAATGTGCAAAGAGTGAAATCATTTGGATGCTTGAGCTAGAAGTTGTGATGAGTCAAAGTTGAAAAAAAGATGTTGACTTTTATTCTTAGAAATTTTTCATGTTTCTTCTTCAAAAGTGACCTATAATGTTTTGATTCCAAAAAAATCCTTCCTCTAAAACCTTGATTTTAAAAATTATGCTTTCATGAAGTAGACTTCCAAAATATCATTTTGAAACTTGAATCACTCAAAAATACCAAGTATTGAAAAAGTTATGGCCTTGTAAAATTGGTGAAAATCCATGAGGTGACCTATAATCTTTTGAGTTCTTAAGCCATCTTCCAACCATTTTCAAGTATTGCACATAAAAGAAGAGTTGAATTTCACATTCTTAAGCTCAATATTGAAAAAATAATGGGCTCAAGGAGATAAAAATTGGCCAAGTTATGATCTTTTAAAGTCACATAAGGGAATTTGATAGCCTATCTAGAGGACTTGTAGTCTTTCTCCATCATTAGGAATCTTCCACACAAAATTTGTTTGAAAATTTTGAAGTGATTCATTGATAACCCTTTAAATAAAAGAATATCTTTGGAATCACTCAAAAATATCAAAAGATGAACAAAATATAGCCCTTAGAAGTTCAAAAACCTAGCTCCTAGAGCACCAAAATGACTTGGAAACCCATTTCAATTTTCACAATCTTTCTTGCACAATAACTTTTTCCATGTGAATAGAAGTTGTTGTGGATGATAATAAGAACCCATAGCAACAATAACCACTTCCAAATATTAAGAATTGAGAGAGTTATGCACTTGTGATCAAGGAATCAAGAACTTGTCCAGTTAGGTCAAACATCTTCAATCAACTGTTATATATTTTGACTTATTTTGACAAATTTCGGCATGATGAATCATAGTAGACCTTTCATGATATTACTTTAAATAATTCTCAAAGATGAAGCTTGAATCTCAATGAAGCTTTGTTGAAGAAGGCATGGAAATAAACTCATGAACCTATGCATCAGCCTAATGAAAGTGTTTTGCCCTCAACTATAGTATCATCACTTAGAGTAAACATTCAATGTATTTGTTAGTTAAAAGTTAATAAATACAAGTAAAATATGATCAAAATATACAAATCAAAGTGCTAGATGATCCCTCATGCGCAAAGATAAATATAGGGAGAAAAAACAAATCCTAGTGTGATCTTGATATGATTGGGTTCATATGAGATGATAGAAGAATCTTATGGGAAATAATTGGGGTACAACACATATGAAATGTTTTCAAGGATCTCGCGGGATAAGAAAAAATTGAAATGTGGATCTGGTTGCAGCTTTGTCTGAAGAGCTTTGCGTCTCTATTTTTGAGTGTCCTTCTATAAGAATCAAGCTCACCATGTCAAATGGGTCTTAGCCTCTGACTCAAGGGAATGTACTTTGATATTTGACGACATTTGGTAAGAGGAAAATAAATCCTCTTTCCCCTTGGTAGAAGTATGGTTCATGATAAACCTATACCAAAGATCCTTAATATCCTTGAAATGGTTAGTGAAAATGCCATGTCATGATGATATGATGTTGTGATGTCATGTTTAAACAAGTAGAAAACACAAATGAATCACACAAGAACCTTAGTATTAAAGGCTTGCATGGGGTCCGTAGGTAAGTACCCTTCTCTATTGAGGTTAAGTTGGCTCAACCTGTACTAAAATAGTAACCGGGTTCTAGGAATCTCATATAACCAATCTTTCTTGCAGGTTTTATTTTAGCACGACAACTGACTTGCCACCAAAATGTCCCGAAATTAGAATCTCAATGAGCGTAGCTTCGAGTATCAACCAACCATGGACTGAACCAAAGCCGACTATTTCGCTACCTTCTAATGGCCAAGATGGCTCAATTAAGGCTCTAAAAGCCAGTTAGTGCTTATGACACCACGCAGTTGAAATAACTGGATGAAATCATCAAAGATAAAATTCAATGAAGTCGTCATCGAACATCTTTTATCCCACGGGAAGGGAAAGGTAAACATCGAGAAAACCTGAAGGGGTGAAATCACGGTCTTGTGACCATAGAGATTGGGTAAGGAAGTCGATTACCCGAGGGGAAGGTATTAGCACCCCACACGTCTGTAGTACTCTATAGGATCCGCTTATGTTTGTTATGATCTAAGGGTTTGGAATCTATGTCTAAGGCTTAAAAGCTAAAAGGAAATGCAAAGGGGGAATGCATGCAAAATAAAAGTGAAAATAATGTAGGGAAAATAAAAGTTGTGCTCGTTCGGGCCCTACCCTAATGCCTACGTATCCCTTTAAGGAACCAAAGCAGTCGTAGTTCGACTTCAAAAGTTTCTGTTGGTTTATATTTTTTAATGAACAGTATTAATTTCGCCTTCTGCCACAACTCAACCTTTGGAGACTTACGCGTCAGCACAGAAGTGAATTAACATTTTCTTTGAAAAAGTATTGAAAGAAAAGCCCCGTAGGTAAAAAGAGTTTGTGTTGTTTGGTTTTTTTGCCGTGGATAACAACTAATTGATCTCAAGAGAGAGATATTAGCCACTTCTCCAGTTATTCATGAAATGATTCTTTGAGACATTAACCACACCAAGGCTTAGAATGGAAGATAAATAAGATCTATAAGACACCCGCTTGCTCAACAAAGATATAGTTCTCATCATGAATTTTTAAGTGTTTGAAGTTTGCCAAAAAAAGAAGTTTTGTTTTAATGTAAAAATTAAAAAGGGGAAAGAAAAGTCTAAGGGGAGTCTAACCTAAATTTATCCCTAATGTTATCATACAATGATTGATCTTATAGTTGGAGTTTTGAAGGGAAATCTCTATCCTATGTCAGTGTACATGGATATAAGCCTAAGGTCTATTCAATTCACACTTGGAGTAGAGTGAATTGAAAAATTAAGGGGAGCATACAAGAAGTGGGTCTAATAGAGAAGAGAAAAGTGATGGTTAAGCATCAAGAACAATCAACACTATCAAACAAAGCAAGGGATGAAAATATTAAACACATAAAGAGAGGTGGATAAGAAGTAACCAAGGTTGTATAGGAGAGAAAGGTGATTGAGGTATGAGAGAATGAGGAAAGATATGATCAAACCCTAAACTTCTAAACATAAGAAAATGGTCAAGGAAAAACCCTAATAAGTTCCCTAATCAAGATTAATTTTTGAAAAAAAATGAAGAAAAGTTTATAAAATTGAGCCAATTAAAACCTAACTTTCTAAAGGCTTGTAAAAGTCAGAAACATGACTAATATTCCTTGGATTTAATTGAGGGGTTAAAAATGATTAGGAATTACTAAGACTAGTTAATAAAGGGGTCAAACTAGAGAGATTTAGTATAATATTGGTGAAAAAAATCCAAAATCAAAAGTTAAAAATTAACAAAAATGATTTTTGTGATTTTAAAGTATTCAAGGAAATTAAAAATATATTTTATGATTTTTTTTTAAGTTGAGGAAATTAGGATTTCAAAAGTTTCTTCTAGCTTAAGCAAAAAGAAAGTCCAATTAAAATTTAAAAAAATAGGAAAATTAAAATGTTAATTCAATTAAAAATTATAGTAAATTGGTTTAATACATAAGGGTTAGCAAGCATATTTTTGTGGAACTTTATCAATAGGGAAAAAATATCAATCGAAAATTATTTGCGCAATGTAACAAAAAAAGTATAAAAAAAAGAGATATAACTATTGGTTGATTTTATTTACTTGTCACAAAATTTTATAAAATCAAAAAAAAAATTATTTTTATGAATTAGATTTAAGTGGAAACTTAGTTTATTTTTTATGGACTTAAAAGATGATAAAAACCCTAATTGAACTTATTGATTTATTTAATTTTCTAAAAATGATAAAACAAAAGAAAAAAAATTCATAATATGATAATAGACTAAAAATGAAGTCCACCATATTTTTTTGATAATTGTTTGAGAGATATAAAATATTAAAACAAAATTAAAGAAACAAATAAAAATGAACTTAAAACTCAAACATGCCAAGGTCTATTACACCTGTTATTAAACAAACGTGTTGCAAACAATTTCAAATAATGTTCAACTAACACGCGCCACGTAATCGTCCCTGCCACTGAACCATGCCCTAACTACTTATACTAAGTTTTACATGCTCTCTTCAGCTTGTGATTTCTTCTCTGATTCTTGATGAAAACTCACGAAATTGCGATCAAATTAAAGATCTCGTGGAGGTTTATAACATAGAACCAAGAATTTTCAAAAATGATTCACGATTCATGGAGAAAAATGCACATGAAAATCACTGATTGCAAGCTTTCAAAAATATTCAAATATTCATATATAACATATGAACTTCAATCTTAGATTTATCTTTCAATTCTTAATCATTTTCATGATTTAAAGTGCAAAGCAAAGATCATACATCAAGCTACATCGTGTAACTCATAGAAATCAAAATCATCAACAGATCACCAATAAATCATAGCACGAAATTCACTGATAAATACATTTTCACCAAGCTTCAAAACCATGAACATGATCTGTATTCAAATTTGTTATAACCAAATACCTAATGTCTTGCCAGCTACATTATCATGCAATTTCTACAAGCAAAATTAAAGCTAGCATGAGGATGATTCAGATATAGGAACTTACCTTGTGAGTTGAAAAAAAGATTCAAGTGTGGCCTCTGATTTTGAAAGAGAAAATCCTCTAAATCTTGCTTGCTCAGTTTCAATCAAGATAAATAGATGAAGATGAGAGTTCTTGAGTAGAGGAAGAATCAATTTTGCAGAAAAAAACCAGTTGAGAAGTATGGTGTTGTTTTTATGCAGAAGTCTCTCTTCTCGCAAATGAGCATGAAGTGCTCTTATATAGAGCCAAGGAAGAGTATTGAAGAATCTTGGTTAAGGGCATAAAAGGAATTTTTCTTTAGGAGTCGTTGGAGGGATTTTTTGGAATTTCTGGAAAAAAAATCAGTATCTTGCAAGCAACAGACATGCATTTCATGTTGTTTCTAGTTGAGCTAGTAGTCCTTTTGGTTAGTTTGTGACGTAGTAAGGAAAGTGTGAAGAGATGAGGTGGCAAACAAAAGGCTTTGCAGCAAACAACATTGAGCTCTGGCCAGAAGATGAACATAGTGACAACCTAAGAAAAAGTTCATGAACATACCATTTTATTCGTGCATTTTCTCTGAAGTTAGGGCCTTTGGAAAGCTAAGATATTAGGGATCAATATTGTAGTTGGCAGAAATTCAAAATGGTGTTTGCAAGTTGATGGAAAAATGGAATTAATTTGAGAATAATTTGGTTGTGGCAAGCTTCGCGCGCGCGCAGGTCATAAGCAGATATGCTTGGAAAGGCAACCTCATGAGCCAATTTTCAAACCCTAGTATCTCATTCAATTGTGATCCAAATTAAATGATTCAAAGCTCAAGTTGTAGCTTACATACCAAATTACAACTTCCTTTTGAATTCCAAATCCAATTATCACTTGTATTAAGAGGTAGAGCCTTGTGAATAGGGGCGTGCCAAGTGTTTGTAAAAATGTTGGCCTAACCGTGTAAGCATGACTTGCAACTTGCCATCTTTATGCTATAAACTCCTAAGCTCAATATCTCAAAAATGCTTCATTTTTTAGGCTTTAGCACACATTGACAATCTTGTAGGGTTTTTCTCAAGCTTTCCAAGCATATAAGATTTGCCTCCATTGGATAAAACATGAGAGAGTTATGAATGTCCACAATTCAGTACTATAGGGCCTAAGGACTTAGAATTTTTTCTAAATGTCCAAATAAATTCTTGAACAAGTTATCTCCATTTTTATCATTTCTCTTGATTTTGTGACACCAATGATCATGAAATATGAAAATAGAATACTTTAATTAGATGTTGACCAAAAGTCCACTTGGTCAACTTTGACTTTTGTTGACTTTTGGTCAAAATGACTATTTTTCCCCTTTTGATCAATTGAACTTCTTTTGCTCAAAACTGACACCCAATATCTCAATTATAAGTGATTATCAACATATAGGGAGGCATGAAATTAAGTATTTCCCAAAAAGTCAGAGATTTCCTGATAAAAATCAAAACCCTTGTTTTGGCCCTCTGTGTTAGGAGATAGTGACCAACCTTCAAAACCCTCATTCTTCTGGACATATTGATAAATTCCTTGAAAAAAGATGTCTTATATGATAATTGGGAGATAATGCTTCACACATTTATCTTTTACAAGCCTCAAACCCTCAACTGATCAAAACCCTAATCTTGAGAGATGAACCGTGGAAATGTGATTCTTCTCTAAACTTTGCAAACTTCCAACTTCTAATGATCATATGGGACAAATTAGATGTCTACCAATATAAGAAACCATTGTAGCTTGATAAAGTTTAAAGATCGCAGATATGAAATCTTCTTTTGCACTAATTTGAACAATCAAACATCTAATATGGCTTGTAGAAGAACTTGGGAACCCATATACCCTAATCCTTACCATGAGAATGTATGAATATGTATGATGAAGCATAAACCATGTAACTAAAATGAAGAGGGAAAAATTTAGGGTGAAACAGCTACCCCTATTCAATCTTCTTTAACCAGAGGGTGAGATTGGTAATAGCCTTTCAAATAATCAAGGTAAAAGAGGATTGATTACTCAATAGAACCATAAAATTTGCACTCTGAAACCAGCCAGGAGAAGGTGGACCGAAGATGGAAAGACACCAGGTAAAGGTGAACTTTACAAGAGGAAAGAGAACATCGGGTGAAGACGAACCTTAACCAACCAAAAGGGACACCAGTTGAAGGTGGACCAAAGATGGAAAGACACCGAGCGAAGGTGAATTTACCGGTTCAGAGAAAGAACAGCGGGCGAAAGCAAACTTTAACCAACAAAAAGGTTTTGTACCCCATTTTTTCCCTTAATACTCCTCTATCATCTCACATCAATTCAACAATATCAAGATCACAATTGGTTTTGGTTCTTCTCCCTATCTTTAGGTTTGCTCATGAGGGATCACCAAGCACTTTGAATTGTATATTATGGACATATATGTTTTTTATTGATTAACTTTTAAATAAAAAATGCAATTAATGTTTGCTATAATTGATGATACTATAGGTGAGGGCACAACACATTTCATCAGGTTGATTCATAGGTTCATGAGTTTATTTTCATGCCTTCTTCAACAAAGCTTCATTGAGGTTCAATATTCATCATTGAGAACTATTTAAAGTAATATCATGAAAACGTCTACTATGATTCATCATGCCTCAATTTGTCAAAAGAAGTCAAAAGATACAAGAGTTGATTGAAGAAGTTTGACCTATTTGGATAAGTTCTTGATTCCTTGATCACAAGTGCATAACTCTCTCAATTCTTGATATTTGGAAGTGGATTTTATTGTTATGGGTTCTTATTATCACCCACAAAAACTTCTATTCACATGGAAAAAATAATTGTGCAAGAAAGTTTGTCAAAATTGAAAGGGATTTCCAAGCCATTTTAGTGCTTGAGGAGCTAGTGTTTTGAACTTCTAAGGGCTATATCTTGTTCATCTTTTGAGATTCTTGAGTGATTCCAAATATATGCTTATATTTAAAGGGTTATCAACAAATTACTTCAAGAGTTTCAAGAAAATTTTATGTGTAAGATGCCTAATGATGAAGAAGGATTACAAGTCCTCTAGATAGGCCATCAAATTTCCTTATGTGACTTCAAAAGATCATACCTTGGTCAATTTTTATCTCCTTTATCCCATTTTTTTTACTTAATGATCTTAAGGATGTGAACTTAAACTCTTATTTTATGTGCAAAGCTTGAAAATGAATGGAAGATGCCCTAAGAATTCAAGAGATTTTTGGTCAACTCATGAATTTTCACCAATTTTAAAAGGCCATAACTCTTTCAATACTTGGTATTTTTTAGTGATTCAAGTTTCAAAACACTATTTGGGAAGTATACTTCAAGCTGTAATCAATTATCAAAGCTCAATTTTGGAGGAAGGTCTTGTTTGAACTCAAAACATTATAGGTCACTTTTGAAGAAAAACATAGAATTTTTCTAAGCACAAAAAATCAGCATCTTTTTCTCAACTTTTACTTATCACGACTTTTAGCTAAAAAAATCCATTTGATTCCACTCTTGGAAAATTTCAAAGATGGTGACCTTATCTTTCATATGCTTCAAGAATCATGCCCTAAGACCCCTTAAGCTGTGAACACCATGGATTCAAAGATGGTACCTTGAAACTGATGTTTTCTCCAAAGTCAGAATTTGAAATTCATAATGTGGCTTCTAAACACCAAATTAGCACGTGTTTTTGATTTAAACACATTTAAAAAAGTTCCCAAAGTTTAATTAAGTATCAAAACGCAGGAATTGACTGAGTTTTGATGCACATGGGATCATATTTTTTTCATTTTCGAGCTTTTTCCAATTTCCCTCTAAACTTCAAATTTCCTCTTAATTCTTTGCACCATTTGCTTCCCTAAAAATAGAGGACTGTAGTCATCTCATTTTCTCAAGCTTGAATATCCAGAATCACCCTGCAAAACTCTCTCCTTAACCCACTTTTCTGCAACTTCGAATTTGGTTTTACAACTTTCCTTAATCCATTTTCTTTTCTAATTCTTCATCCTTGAACTTCACTGAAGCTAACAGAATAATAACCAAGCCCTAAAGCATCCTAAATCATCCTAACCAAGTCAACTTTCAGAGCTCTGAATTTGAACTTCAATAGGTAGATCCCTTCATCAATTCTCTCAAAATTTGTTACCACAATGAAGTTCTTATCATTCTGATGGTCTATATCTTTTTGTTTTACTTTTATTTTCTGATATTTATATTTTAATTTATTTAAACTTCAAAAATGTATAAAAAATTCATTTCTGACTCAAAAAATCTGAAAAAATTCTTAAAAATATTTTGGATTTTTCTCTTTCTGATTTTTATTTTTTCATAATTTTATTTTATGATTTGATATTTTTTATAATTTTTCATTTTAATTAACTTTTTTTAATTGATTAAAAATAGTTTTTTTTTTTAAATTCTAAAAAATTTATGGAAGGATCCAATGGTATTTTGACAAATATTGGTGACCTTA
Source organism: Vicia faba (assembly GCA_948472305.1). NCBI lineage: Eukaryota > Viridiplantae > Streptophyta > Magnoliopsida > Fabales > Fabaceae > Vicia > Vicia faba. Next base: position 780,865,092 of record OX451741.1, on the reverse strand, counting down.
TTTTATTTTTATTTCTGATTTTACTATTTTTCACAAATTTTGGTTTATTTTGTTTGTTTTCTTCAATTTTAAAAAATAGTTTCTAACTTTTAAAATTTCTTTAAAAAAATTTCAACCTATATTAAATCATGATTGACCTCTGATTATTTTTTTAGGATTTTTATTTGGTGTTTTAGTATACTTTGTGTATTTTATCAATTATTCTCCTTTTTATAACCATTTTAATTTTTGTCTTATTTAAATATTATTTTTATTTTGGTTCTGACTTGGACTCTATTTGGTGATAAATTCCTCAACATCATTGGATTTTGGGTGTTGATAGGTTTGGAAACCAAATCCACCAAAACGGATGAATGATGTCGATGATATTTGAAACCTTAATTTCATACATTGCATCCCTTCCCTCTTCATCTCATCCCATTTTCTTTTGTGCTACATGTTGTTAGAGGATGATCTACATATCATCTCTCCAAACATATGGCACATAGATTGATATTTACCGGCCTTAAAATAGGTGTGACTTCTATATAAGTCCACTTACGATTGCTTAACATAGTGCTAAATTTTGTCCCGATTTGAGAAATGATCATTCGTGTCCCAAACCTATGTTTGCAAGCCCAAGAATTTTTAATTTGAAACCTTTGATCCAATAACCTTGAGGTTCATTGTTAAGAGGCTTTGGTCTTATCAATCATCTAATGGACTTTCATAAAATTTAGTCTAAGTAAATCATTTAAACATCATTGATCATTTGTTGTTGTCTTGAGAATTTAAAATGAATGATATACTTGACAAAAAGAAAATGAAACTTGTCATTTAGAGGCTTTGATTTTATAAATCTTCTAATTAGTTTTCAAATGAAAGTTTCAAGATAGAAATTCAACTAACCTTTAATTTCTAACCCATTAACAATTGACTTTTATTTCCATGCTTTTACTTTATGCCTTTACTTTTAAGCACCGTTTATATTAGTATTTTCATTTCATGCTATTTTCATATTTGCTCAGTTGAGCATTTATCTTTATGTCATTTTTATTTTGCACACTTGAGCTTTCATTTTATTTTTGAAGATACCTAATAACCTACTTGAACAATAAAAAACTTTAAAGTTACTTGGACTATTTGGTTACTATCCTTGGCATTTTTGAGTTATGGACTTCTTGGACTTTGGAGTAGAGACCTTGACCTACTTTGAGACCTTGTGACTTCTATTATTGTTTTTTCTGGATTTCTTGGGGTTTACCACGAGACATTGGGTTGTTTGTTTTCTTTGTGTGCAGGTTATTCTGATTATGTGCTTTGTCTATGATTGGGAATTCACATGTATACATCCGTTACTCTGCCCAATTTTTGTGAAGACTTGATGCATTTGAAGCTTGGTTTTATTATCTTTGTTTGTTTGGTTTTAAATCCAAAGGATGGGAATTCTACATTGACTCATTGTTTCAAGTGTTCGCTTCTTGTTGGTCACACAGTTCTTTTCCCTAGCTTTTACCTTATTCTTTAGGATAGTCCCTTCATCTCCTCCCATGTTCTTTAATTTCAAAAATCTTCTCCCTACTTTTAAAAACTATTCTTGTTTTAGAAAATTGAATTGCTTTCATAATAAACTTGGACTTAGGTCCATACATTTTCAAAACATTTTCTTAATCAAACTTTAAACAACTTAACAATACTTTGACATTTTTTTGTGAGAAGACTAAAAGTCAACCAATCTCATTCAAATAATTTTGCCACTTTGGATTTTTACTTTAAAACTTTTTCTCAAAATATTAGACTCTTGTCAATCCTTGTAGTGATGCGAACTACTATACTTTTACGGTATGTAGGGAAGTGAGATATTTTCCACTTGGGTGTTAAGTGAGGATTTGTTGATTTTAAAATCCATGCTATATCCTCCACTTTGAGATGACGTAAATTCTCATTTCTCATAATCGTGGGTAGTAAGCATGTTCTTCCACTCGGGTAAGATGATGATGTCTCATCTCTTAAAATTAACCAACACACTTGTGTTTTAAAATTTTTAAAGGTGAACTACGAGTACCCTGGTCCCCTATTGCACAAAAGGTGGTAAATAGGCACTAAAGTTTTGCAACCGCGGTGGGTGCAAATATTGTAAAAAATACTTCTTTTCTCATCCCCACAATCTATTTTTGTATACAACATTTATAGCCAAAATACACAAATTTTCAAAGAGGTTCATGTGGAGTACCGTAGATGTTTAGGGTGCTAATACCTTCCCTTTGCATAACCAACCCCCGAACTTAGATTCTCTCCCCCTCTTTTTGGGTTATTCGCTTTTTTCCCATTCCTCTAGAAAAAATAAAGCGCGGGTGGCGATTTTGATTTTGATTTGTGCGAGTCAAGTCAATCCAATGGCTTAGTTTCAACATTTATACCGTTACAAAAGGGACACCGGGTGAACATGGACCTAAGATGGAATGATATCGGGTGAAGGTGAAATTTACCAGAGGAAAGAGAACGTCAGGCGAAAACGAACCTTAACCAACAAAAATGGACATCGGGTAAAGGTGGACCGAAGATGGAAAGACACTAGGAGAAGGTGAACTTTACTAGAGAAAAGAGAACGTCGGGCCAAGACGAACCTTAACCAACAAAAAAGGACACCGGGAGAAGGTGGACCTAAGATGGAAAGACATCTGGCGAAGGTGAATTTACGGGTTCAGAGAAAGAACGTTGGGAGAAAACAAACTTTAACCAACAAAAAGGGACACCGGGTGAAGGAGAACCTAAGATGGAAAGATACCGGGTGAAGGTGAACTTTACCAGAGGAAAGACTAACCGAAGGTAGATTTTTGATGAAAGAATGCTAACCAAAGGCGAACTTTCTAGGGATACTACGTGACAGATTGTACTAGGGAAACTGGACGAGGATTTTAACCAAAGTAAATTCATAGAGAACGCCACATCAAAGGTGAACTTTACAGGAGAAATAAATCAGTCGAGGGGTACTCTGACAAGGATACCAACCGAAAACAGATTTAATGGAAAAGAACTTATTGGGGATTAACATATTTATTGAACCCAAACAGAATGCCGGTCAAAGTCGGACTTGTGATTAGAAAAGAGAGACCAATTGTAGGGACTCTAAACAAGGATTGCCAACATACACTGGGCTTTAAGAGTTACGATTATGCAAGAACTACAAAATCCCTCAGGCCAAAGGCGGGGTGTAATTCTTCAAGAGTGGAAATTCTCTGAATCACCACACACCAAGTATGGATATTCGAACACTTGAGAAGCAAGAAAGGATATACACTAACTCTTACTCGAACTCTAAGTGCAACGGTAAACACGGGTAAAATAACTAAAGGCCTGCAAAGGGCAAGACAGAACCACGACTTACTAGGGAAATGGGAAATACCAAAGACCCGACTGGTGGTGAATCAAAACAAACTCCATTGGGGAAACAGAAAAGGGTCACCCTAAGCTTGATATGGAGATAATTAAAATTTGAGCGCATAACAATCTAATTACAACAAGTAAACTTAATTGGATTATACTTATGCATGTTTGAATTTTTACAGCGTAATGCTCCATACACTGGAAATAATATGCGTTTTGGTAGATGTAATGAAATGATGCATGAGGAAAACACGTCAATAATCGAATGTTGAGGAGACGATGAACTCTCGAACAAAGATCTTCACATATCTGATCAACCTAAATTTTAGTGGGGAATCACAATTCAGACCCAACCGAATTTTGAATATTGCTATCATTGGGTAAATAACTTCTCGGGGAGAAAACTGCGAACATAAATCACAACTACGTAAGAATATTGAACTCTTGTCAAACTCTCAATCCCCTGGAGAATAAATCCAATCCCCTCCTGGTGAGGAAAATTTCTCTGGGAATAGAAACGAAAAGAATTCTATTAAAACCACACTAGGGATAATAACTAGAGGCGATAAACTCCATTTGGCGAAGGAAGGAAAACCTTTGAACTTCAACTTGAAATTGGAACTCGGTTTGGGAATTATCCAGCAATACCCTCTTACTGGAGATAAGAGACCCTTGAACGAAAAACGTCAATGTAATTTTACTTCAAGAAAAGCCAGGGACTTGACTCATTAGGGAATAAACATGCTTGATGACCAATCATTTCTTCAAGACACTTGATAGGGAAACATCTCTTAAGGAAAGACAAACTTCACAGGGAATCAAGCATCAACCTTACCGCGGATAATACCAACAGGATAGAAATCTTTACCTGGGATAAAACAAGCATCTTGGGGAAGAAGTTCCACTAGGGATATCACACACAAAATCTTATGTCATCGGGGATGAAAGAGTTATAACTGGAACTCCCATGTACACCACACTGGGGAGAGCAAGCTTCATTAGAGGATAAAGGCGAATTAATCCAGAATATCCCTAAAATGCGGCTTCGATTGCGGATAAAAAACTACTTCTTCCACTGAGTAACAAAGAAACTTCAGATGGTGGCGTCAACAATACTAACCATATTAAGATAGCCATCTCTGCAAAATCCACATTATCAAATAATTGTATTGGGGAAAAGAGTACAAACTTCATTAAAGAGTGGCATGTATACTTCACGGGAAAGACAAGGGCTGATCTCAACAGGGAAGCCACAACATGTAGACTTCAAGGGGAGGATGTCGATAATCCTTTAGTAAAGTCCGAGTATGAGATGTCTACCTTAGACGTTATATCAGACACCTGGAATTTCTAAGAAATTTTATTTATCAATATCATGTGTTGTAAAGTCCTTAATGTTTTAAATGCAAAGTTTATCAAAAATGTTGAACTTCTTTTGCAATCAAAATAGTAAACATAAAAACAAATTGGCATAATTTAAAAAAAAAACTTTTATTGATTGATTGGCCTGTAAATAGGCATTTACATCAAGAAGCAATTCCTGAAAAGAGGAAATTGCATACAAAGTATATAAAGGAGAAAACAAAGATGGCAATGTGAGTGCAGATTTATCGAGGACAAATCTGCTACAACTCTTATGACCTTAAAGCTCTTCAGTATCTTGCTTTCTGAATAATTGATTAGAATGATGCTTCCTAAGCCAACCTAAAGACAAGGTAATTTGAATTTACAGATGCACTGTAGATTATAATATCTGCTTTTTAATTCCTAACTTTTTCCTGGATTTCCCTTTTGGGGTTTTGAATCCACCGAGATACCTTATTTTTCCTAAATTGCCTTTGATAGGTTCAACATAGTGGGTGTACAATTTTTTTCACTTGTTCACTCTTTCTTTTGAACCTAACTTTTTCCCGAACCTATGCTCGCCTAAGTTCGCCGGGGTGCCTTTTTTTCCTGAGCCAGTCAACTCAGCAGTCATTTTTATGCAATGTAAATTTTCACTACATCTGCATTGACGGGGTGAGGGAAATCATCTCCATCCATAGTTGTGAGCATCATAGATCCTCCTGAAAATACTTTCTTTACAACATATAGGCCTTTATAATTAGGAGCCTGTGATCGGTGGGAATAGAACTGACTGTTTTTTAGCTGGTTTCGCGAAATGTCGCGGAAGCAAGAGTCGCCACCGTCTTTTATGTTCTCCAACATGGAAAGGACAAAAGCACAGCAAAATTCCTTATGAGAATGTTTCTCAGTTCGGGAGGTAGATTTATAGAAAGGGAAGGTGTTAGCACCCTTTCTATCCGTGGTTATCCACGGGCTCTTAGGTACTTGCTCTTATGTTTTCAAAAATTGTTTGCTTTTCAAATGTGTGTGTGGGTTTTGAAAAAAAAGTTCGTTTGAAAACTTCTAGGTAACTCTTGTATCAGTCCTCAAGAGTGTATGAAGTATTGTTTGAAAACTTTTGAAAGTGTAGTTGCGAAAAGTATTTTTGTTTGTTTTGAAAAGAGCAAGTACTTAAGAGAAATCTACCTACTCTAAGGAATTGGGCTGTGTAAGAGTCCTTTAGATAGTGCTATCCCACCATTGAGAGGTAGGTAGCACCATCGTTGGAGGTGTTCGGGTCAATTCGATTATCGGGACAATGTGGTCACCGAAGCAATGGTAGGACACCTTAGAAGTAACCCTAATGTCCTAGATCCTTTTATCCGAGGCAACCATTCTGAGGCAACTGGATCTTTAGACAAAGGGCGACCTCTAAGACACCCTATACTTGATGACCACGTTCGAGGCAACCAGTGAGACGTACCCTAAGAGTGGCATGTGCTTGTGTGTTTAATTTCAGTTTATGTTTGTCTTGTACATGTTATTTGTGAGCTACAGATTAATTTTATTTACATACATTCTTTCATGCATTGTTAACAGTTAGGGGTGCGGAAAATTAAAGTGCGAGAATGTAAAGCTATGCTATTACAAGGCGCGGGTCTATACATCGCCAAAAAACAAAGACCCGTTTTGATAAAGTGCGAAAAATAAAGAAAGCGGTAAACCTAATTACTATTACATTCTTGAAGCAGTTACATAATAATCAACATAAAATAAATGCGCGCGAATAAAAATTAATCGGGAATGCCTTAAGGGTTTTGACCCTTTTAAGAAAAGAAATGATTTTTTTTTTGTCTTTTTTGTGATTAAATGAAATTAAAACTAATGATTAAACTAATTAATTAATTAATTAAAAAAATGTTTTTTTTTGTATTTTTATGTTTTTAATGAAATAAAAAATAAAGGAATTAAAATTAAAAGTTAATAAAAACCTAATTCTAAATTTATTTTAATTATTAAGAAAAAAGGTTAAAGTTTGCCTAATTACAATTAATTCAATTTATTAGTATTTATTTACAAAAATAAAATGAAATTAATGATAATAATAATATTAGTTCTTTTTTTTGATTTTTTATAAAAAATATTAATTATGTTAATAGTTAATAAAAGGGAAAAATAAAAATAAGACAAATAAAATATAAAAATAAAAATTGCAAACCCAAGGGGGGTTTTGGGCCAGATTGGAGGTGTTAATGGAATTGTGAGGCCCATTTGCACAAAGCTCGTTGACTTTCTGGATTGAGTGGGGCGCTGGTTGACCAGGAGTATGGTGTGCTCCCTTTCTTGGCCTTTGGATCTGCTTCTATGGACACATGGCGCGCTGATATGTAGGATGCATGGTGGCACGCTTTGGACTGCATGTACATGAACATGTTAAGGAAAAAATGAAACAATTAATTGGGGGACCTGGGAATACTTACAGTGCTTGATAATGGACCTTAGGACGTGGCAAGGGTTGCTTTAGCTTCAGGGTATGGCAAAGAAGAGAGTCATGTTCTCCTCTTGGCCTGAAAATGCTTGCAAAAACTCCTTTTGATCTCACACTTTTTTTGACAAATTTTGAACTTTGCTCTGGCCGTTTGTGCACTTTTTTCTAGGTTGTGAATGAGGCATGCAAGGCTTGTATATATAGTAATGAGTGAGAATCAGTCACTATTATGAGCTCTTAACCATTGCAATTAAACTTTGGATTTCTCCATAACCACCATTAAAGCAACTTGCCAATTTTGTTCAAATTTGAATTTTATGGTATTAAAATGGACCTTACACGAATTTGGTAGGTGCATTATGCTTAATCAAGGTCATTCAAACCACAAGATATCATTGAATTAATTTTTTTGATTTTTATTTGAATTTTATGGATTTAAAATGAATTAAATCAATAAAATTAAATAAAAAATAGAAAAATTAATGTTTAATCTTGAAATTGATCATGGGACACGTGGGTGGCATGACAAGGCTGAATCAAGTGGAAAAAAGTGGTCCCTTTTGTCAAAAATTGAAGTTTCAAGGATAGTTGACTTTTGCCATTTCACAAAAATTTCCCAACTTCTCCAATGCATATCTTGTTCAATTTTGATCATATGAACATGTTCTTGGACATTTTGGAAAGGTCTTGAAGTCCTCTAACCAATGCCTTTGTTCCCATGTCATTTTGATTTACCAATATCAAGTTATGGTCTTTGACTTAAAATTCCTTTTTGTTGACTTTTAAAAATGACCTATAATGTTGAAATTCATAACTTTTTGTGAGAGCATTTCTTGGACTTGGAATGTGAATATGAGTTATAGGAAATGTCCTCCCCTTCAAAATGAGCATTGGATGGGATTTTTATGATGAACCATGAAAAAGTTATGCCTTGGTCAAGTTACAATTGACTTTTCAGCTGTCCAAAAATGGAAACTTTTGCATCTTGATGATTTTTGAGCCATTCTTATGGAATCATGATCAAGATTTGATCCAATGATGATTGTGGCTTCAAAATAAGATGTTGACCAAAAAATTTGACTTTTGACTGCCAAATGACCATTTTGCCCCTGCAGTTGATTGTGGGGCAATTAGGGTTTTTGACTGTGCAACTTGACCTTGTGAGCCTTGAAACTTGACATGTAGGTGATTGACAATGTATATGAGCATATGTGACTTGATTGAGCCCTTGAAAACCTCAACTTACTTGCAAGAACCAAAACCCTAATTTGACTGGCTTAGGAGGATGGTTTGACTGTGCAACCCTTGAGTAGACTTGAGCAAATGCTTGCAAAAAACTTTGAAGAATATGGGAGGGCAAATTTTGGGGTACAACACTTGCCCCTGTTCAATCTTCTTAGACATGAGGATGTAGATTGGCTTGTGTGCCTTTCGTGATCCGAAGGTGGAAGATGATTGAACACTAGAGTGCCCAGAAATTTGCACTCACATAGTAGAGTATCAGCAGTGTGATGTCGGGAATGGGCTTACAGATGCCATTTGGGGAGATGGTGGATAAGAGGATGGGCTTATAAATGCCATCTGGAGATGTGACAGAATCTTGTCGGGAATGGGCTTATAGATGCCATTTGGAGACTGTTGGTATGTGGATGGGCTTATAGATGCGATCTAGGTGTCGATCGCGTAAGAGATTCCTTAGCGAGAACTTGCGTACTTGAGAAAGATAATTTCCTGGCCTGTTACAGGTGTTGATCCTCACTCAGTCGCTCACAGACATGCCCTGGCTAGATACAGGTGTCGAATCTGGAACTTCAAAAGGTTGATGGGTTGTCTCTATTGACAGGTTATCTCAGAAAAATATTTAGGATTTAACTGAACCAGAGGAGGTTTTGTCTTTCTTGACGAGTTGTCTCATTGGACGGGTTGTCTTCATGGACGGGTTGTCTTCAACAATGAGTGATCTTCAATGACGAGTCGTCTTCAATGACGAGTTGTCTTCAATGACGAGTTGTCTTCAATGACGAGTTGTCTTCAATGACGAGTTGTCTTCAATGATGAGTTGTCTTCAATGACGAGTTGTCTTCAATGACGAGTTGTCTTCAATGACGAGTTGTCTTAAATGACGAGTTGTCTTCAATGACGAGTTGTCTTAAATGACGAGTTGTCTTCAATGACGAGTTGTCTTCAATGACGAGTCGTCTTCAATGACGAGTTGTCTTCAATGACGAGTTGTCTTCAATGATGAGTTGTCTTCAATGACGAGTTGTCTTAAATGACGAGTTGTCTATAATGACGGGTTGTCTTCATGGACGGGTTATCTTCAACGACGAGTGATCTTCAATGACGAGTCGTCTTCAATGACGAGTTGTCTTCAATGAAGAGTTGTCTTCAATGACGAGTTGTCTTCAATGACGAGTTGTCTATAATGGCGGGTTGTCTTCATGGACGGGTTGTCTTCATGGACGGGTTGTCTTCAACAACGAGTGATCTTCAATGACGAGTCGTCTCCAATGACGAGTTGTCTTTAATGACGAGTTGTCTTCAATGACGAGTTGTCTTCAATGACGAGTTGTCTTAAATGATGAGTTGTCTATAATGACGGTTTGTCTTCAATGACGAGTTGTCTTCAATGACGGGTTGTCTTCAATGACGAGTTGTCTTCAATGACGAGATGTCTTCAATGACGGGTGTCTATACTGACGGGTTGTCTTCAATGACGAGTTGTCTTCAATGACTGGTTGTCTTCAATGACGAGTTATCTTCAATGACGGGTTGTCTTCAATGACGAGTTGTCTATAATGACGGGTTGTCTTCAATGACGAGTTGTCTTCAATGACGGGTTGTCTTCAATGACGAGTTGTCTTCAATGACGAGATGTCTTCAATGACGGGTGTCTATACTGACGGGTTGTCTTCAATGACGAGTTATCTTCAATGACGGGTTGTCTTTAATGACCAGTTGTCTTCAATGACGAGTTGTCTTAAATGACGAGTTGTCTATAATGACGGGTTGTCTTCAATGACGAGTTTTCTTCAATGACGAGTTGTCTTAAATGACGAGTTGTCTATAATGACAGGTTGTCTTCAATGACGAGTTGTCTTAAACGACGAGTGTCTATAACAACGAATTGTCTTCTTTGACTTTAGGAAGTAATTTAACTAGACTTGTCTTCTTTGACTGGATTTGTCTTCTTTGACTGGATTTATCTTTTTTGACTGGATTGGTCTCTTTTGACTGTATTTGTCTACTTTGACATAGCTGATTTTTTAACTGTATCTTTCCTGAAAGGTAAAGGTCAGTCGTATGCAATGCATGATATAGATTAAGCAATGATGTTCTTGACATAAATGAGATTGTATGACATGATGCGCATATGCGTGATGTGATGTTTATGAATGTATCTTCGTCTGGGAAAGTAAATCCTTGACGCATGCCGGGAAGTTGAATCCTGGGCTGATGTTGAAGAACAGAGTTCTTCGTTTCCGCTGGGGATGATGATTACAAGAATAAACCGGTAGGAGAAGACGACTCCGTTGGGGAATAAACTTGTTGAAGCGATTACTCTGCGGGGAATTACTCTGTGGGAAGAGATACTTCGCTGACCTTTGGTGATAACTTCGCTGGGGATTCCATTAAGAAGCTATGTTGAGGAATTTGATGAACTCCGTTGGGGATAGGAAGAACTTCGTCGAGGACGATCTTTCCGTGGTAACTAGCTGAGGATAACCCAGTTATACCCTGGTGGGGAATAACCTTTGAATAGAGCCGGGGAGATGCGTTCGTACTCTGCAGGGGATAAGCTTCCAGAATCTACTGGGGATGAGCTTCCAGAGTCTACCGAGGAGGATGATTCAACTCTCCTGGGGAAACTTTTGGACTGTACTGGGGAGTGGCTCCACTAGGGTGTCTTGTATTCCACCGGGGAACAATCTTATATTAAGACTGCCGGGGATGCTTGTGTAGGAACATCTGTATACTCCGCTGGGGAATATTGAGATTTTCTGGTGATACCCAACTTCCTTAGGGCTGACAGTAGACTAACTCTGCTTGGGGAGAGCGTTGCTGACTTGCTGGAGATGTTGTGCCTTTTCAGGGTTGATGGGAGACCAACTATGCTCAGGGAGAGTTGTTGAATCTTGTCTTACTTAATGGGGAGTGAAGATATCTTGGTTGTTCTTCAACCGAACCTACCTTAGTACCTTGGTGGAAAGAGCAACCAGATCGCTTAGACAACTCATTATTGCCCCAGTTTCTGTGGGAGAAGATACCTGTGGAGGAGCTTGATGACTGTCGGTTGACAAATCTTCTTCTGGTAGGCAAGTGACGAGATGACGGAACATAGTCGTACGCTTTTGATCCCTAACTTTTTCCTGGACCGCCCTTTCGGGTTTTCAGTCCACCGGGATACCCATTTTTGCCCAAGCCGCCTTTTCAGGTTTTCGACTTGCCGGGTGTACAGATTTTTTTATTTCATCCCTTATTTTTGCCTAGGTGTGTCAACCTAGCGAGTCTTTGCTTATGCGTAGTGTTTTTTTTCGACTATGTCCGTGCTCTCAGGATGCCGGGAGTTGTCACTGTCAGTAGTGCAATGTTACCATGCCACCAGAAGATCTTCGTTTGATCGTCCAATGCCCCAAGTGATCCAGATGGTGATTTGCCCCAAGCTGGTTAGCCTTTTGAGAGATTCTCCGAATCTTGACTTAACTGCCCCAGATGATGGACAATGATCATGCCATGCCCCTTGATTAGAGGTGCTTCTGTTCATTAGAAATTCGTCGTGCGAACTTCTATGTTGTTCAAACAAATAGTCATATGCAAGCAATGTTATATTAAAAATGCAGAGCTTATGTCTGTCTTGAAATTTTTGAAAATGCATTTTAAGTAAAACAAGCAAATTTTGTAAAATGTGATGTCAACTCAGTATTTTACAGCAAGCCTTAAGGAGTCAGGATACCTTTCGTAACAGTATGCCTTCGAACTAACCCATGCTTCAGCTAGGACTTTTAGGGGTTGTAGCGTGGCCTGGTTCACGGTTTAAGAAACAAAGGATAAAGGCTCAAATTGTATTTATACCCACCCGCTCTTCGTGATGTTCTTCAATCCTAAACTCAGTTGATCGTGCGTTAGACCTTGTTTGAGTCTTTGCTTTGATATACCAGTGATGGTTCGGATACTGACAGTTTATTTTGAATAGGCAGTCATTCCTTTTTTGGTTGAGGGTTTGTAGGACCTCTTTCTTTTTTGATTTCGTTATCCCTGTTTTTTGCCTGAACTGTTTCTTTCATGATCACAGTCAGCGGGATGCCCCAGTTTTGTAAGTCTTCTTCATAGGTTTTGACTTAATGGGCTTTTATTTTTGGGAGATAATGACTTCCCGTCCTTATGATTATTGGAACCATCACTGTCTTTTATTTTGTAAGGACTTTTTGGTGCCATTCATTGGGCACTTGGATCAACTGAGAGAACTACCCTGCCCCAGGTTATGATTAAGGGTTTAATTTTTTTGTGAAAAGAAAACTCCTACTTCTTTGGCTCAACAAAGGGGGTAGCGAGGGATTATCTTCCTTATAACTCCAGTGTTTAGGATTTGAAACAATGCCTGTACCTCATCAGCGGGGTCTGTTCAAAAGCATACGGTAAATTGTGGTATCGTTTTCGTCATCCTCCCTCAAGAGGCTTAGAATTTCTCAATCAAGAGTTGATCATCACAAAAATATGAAAACAGTTTGCATATAGCGAATGCGAATATATTGATTCAAAACAGACATATGCGATGCATAGATAAAGTAATAAAGTTTGCTATGACAATAATTGTTTGAACAATCAAAAGAAAATTACAACTTGAACATTCGAATGGACAAAAAATTTCTAATCCTAGCCACGTTTTGGCAAGGGAGCAGTGATCACATTGGGAGTCTCTGGAGAGTCGAACTGGACTTCCTTTGCGTCGATCAGATGCTGAACCTTGTTTCTCAAAGTCCAACAATCATCTGTAGCATGCCCTAGGCTGTCAGAATGATAAGCGCAGCGAACGTTGGGGTTATACCTTGAAGGTGTCCTGTTGGGGTTCTTAGGAGGGTCCCTTAGAGTTACCAACTTGGTCTCCAGCAGCTGTGGCAATATCTGGGACAAGGTCATGCCGAGGGGAGTGAATTTCCTTTTAGGTCTCTCTTCCCTTTGTTGGTTGCGATGTTGAGGAGCACCAGCCGGTTTTGAGATAACTACTGCGTTGACAGCACTAGATTCTTTCTTGGACGGTTTCTTCTCAGTGTTCGAGGAATCACTATTTTGTATCTTCCCTGACTTGATACCGGCTTCAATTCTTTCCCCAGTCAAGATTAGGTCTGTAAACCCAGCAGAAGAATTTCCAATCAGATGGTTGAAGAATGGACCAGATAGGGTCCCCAGGAACATATCCACAAGCTCACGGTCAGTCAACGGTGGCTGCACCCTGCCAGCCAGGTCTCTCCATTTCTGTGCGTACTCCTTAAAACCTTCACCCGTTCCCAGTGACATACCCTGGAGTTGGGTACGCGTGGGAGCGAGGTCGGAATTATATTGATACTGCTTATAAAAAGCAGTAGCCAAATCCTCCCAGTTACGAATGTTGGTTCTATCCAGCTGATAGAACCATTCGAGATGAGTCCCTGAAAGACTCTCCTGGAATAAATGGATCCATAAGTTCTTGTCTGCAGTGTAAGGCTGGATCTTCCTTACATAAGAACGGAGGTGCATCTTAGGACAGGAAGCCCCGTCATACTTCACAAAGGCAGGCGCCTTGAACTTATGTGGGATCACCACCCCAGAAGATAACCCTAAGTCTCCAAAATCCAACCCAGGAACGCGTTGAATCTCCATAGCATTTAGCCGGTCCTCCAACTGTTTGTACCGGTCCTCAGAAGGAGGGTACTGTTCATCATTGAAGTCTGTCTCGGTGTCAGAGACCACGGGACTAGGAACCTCTCTCCCTTGATGACTGCCTTCCCCCACAGATGGAGTAGTCCTCTCAGCTTCATTCTGCAGTGTATTCCCGAGTCTGCGTCCAGTGTTGAACAACACATTCCTCTTCTTCTTCTTCTTTTTCAGGAGCAAAGCCTTCAGCTCTTGTTGTCCTTGGGCCAAGCTCATGACAATCTCCTGAAACTGGGCGTTCTGGGCCTGGAGGGCCTTGATAGCTTGTTCATTGGATGATTCAGGGTTCATGATGATGGTTGAAATAAACTGCGAAGAAGATTAAGCAACCTGTAGAACAGAGTACCTGTAATGTAATGATATGTATTTATGCATGCGATGTTTTCAAGGATCTCGCGGGGTAAACAGAGAAACTTGTTAGAATTTGAAGTTGGGTAGCTTGATTGAAGGAACTTCATGTTGTTGAGAGTCCTTCTTCAAGAGTCAAGGCTCACCATATCGAGTGGGTCATAGCCCCTGACAACCTCGGCTAGAGGAAAATAAATCCCCTTTTCCCTTTACTAGACACTTTGATTCATCATGACCTGCATCACAAGCCCTTGAGATCCTTGAAATGGATTAGTCCTTATGTAGGATGTATGCGATGGTATGATGTTATGCTATGCATGGAGTGATGTTAGTAGGCCCTGTAATGAGTCCCAATTAAGGACTGTAAACAAAACCTGCAAGGAACCCATGTTGTTAGATAACAAGTATGTACAAGTAGTCCAAGTTTAAAGGCACACAAGTCACACAAGACAGCCCTTAGAGTTTAGGCCCGCATGAAGTTCAGGTACTACCCTCTTTCAGTTTAGTTGGTTAAGACCTGTCCTATCAAAAGTAACCAGGTTCTAGAGGATCCCAATATCACTGACTACCCTCAATCGGTCATAACTCTAGCGTCGCAATCTTTTCTTACGGCCAGAACCATCGCGAGAGTTTAGCCTCAATGGGTGTAGCATACTGCTACTATTCTATGGCCAAGTTGGGTCACATTAGGGTTTTAAGGTCGGTTGGTGCTTAATGACTCCTCAGAAGACCCATATTCTCCTCGTTGCAACACAAGGGATATCGGTACAGACCAAGGTGCCACACCAACGTAGCCACTGCTTCACCCGTGTCGGTCTACGCCGGACAGGTCCCTCACAGCTTATGCTACCTAAAAGGGTATCCCCAAATCCGGGTTAGGATCTATGAAACTCCGATGCAAAGCCCACAAATATAAAGCAATCAAAGCAAAGCAATTGAAAACATAAGTATGATCTAATCCTAAGGTACACCCCACTTATTTAGTCCCCAGCAGAGTCGCCAGTTCTGTGATCGGTGGGAATAGAACTGACTGTTTTTTAGCTGGTTTCACGAAATGTCGCGGAAGCAAGAGTCGCCACTGTCTTTTATGTTCTCCAACATGGAAAGGACAAAAGCACAGCAAAATTCTTTATGAGAATGTTTCTCGGTTCGGGAGGTAGATTTATAGAAAGGGAAGGTGTTAGCACCCTTTCTATCCGTGGTTATCCACGGGCTCTTAGGTACTTGCTCTTATGTTTTCAAAAATTGTTTGCTTTTCAAATGTGTGTGTGGGTTTTGAAAAAAAAGTTCGTTTGAAAACTTCTAGGTAACTCTTGTATCAGTCCTCAAGAGTGTATGAAGTATTGTTTGAAAACTTTTGAAAGTGTAGGTGCGAAAAGTATTTTTGTTTGTTTTGAAAAGAGAAAGTACTTAAGAGAAATCTACCTACTCTAAGGAATTGGGCTGTGTAAGAGTACTTTAGATAGTGCTATCCCACCATTGAGAGGTAGGTAGCACCATCGTTGGAGGTGTTCGGGTCAATTCGATTATCGGGACAATGTGGTCACCGAAGCAATGGTAGGACACCTTAGAAGTAACCCTAATGTTCTAGATCCTTTTATCCGAGGCAACCATTTCGAGGCAACTGGATCTTTAGACAAAGGGCGACCTCTAAGACACCCTATACTTGATGACCACGTTCGAGGCAACCAGTGAGACGTACCCTAAGAGTGGCATGTGCTTGTGTGTTCAATTTCAGTTTATGTTTGTCTTGTATATGTTATTTGTGAGCTACGGATTAATTTTATTTACATACATTCTTTCATGCATTGTTAACAGTTAGGGATGCGGAAAATTAAAGTGCGAGAATGTAAAGCTACGCTATTTTGATAAAGTGCGAAAAATAAAGAAAGCGGTAAACCTAATTACTATTACATTCTTGAAGCAGTTACATAATAATCAACATAAAATAAATGCGCGCGATAAAAATTAATCGGGAATGCCTTAAGGGTTTTGACCCTTTTAAGAAAAGAAATGATTTTTTTTTGTCTTTTTTGTGATTAAATGAAATTAAAACTAATGATTAAACTAATTAATTAATTAATTAAAAAAAATGTTTTTTTGTATTTTTATGTTTTTAATGAAATAAAAAATAAAGGAATTAAAATTAAAAGTTAATAAAAACCTAATTCTAAATTTATTTTAATTATTAAGAAAAAAAGGTTAAAGTTTGCCTAATTACAATTAATTCAATTTATTAGTATTTATTTACAAAAATAAAATGAAATTTATGATAATAATAATATTAGTTCTTTTTTTTGATTTTTTATAAAAAATATTAATTATGTTAATAGTTAATAAAAGGGAAAAATAAAAATAAGACAAATAAAATATAAAAATAAAAATTGCAAACCCAAGGGGGGTTTTGGGCCAGATTGGAGGTGTTAATGGAATTGTGAGGCCCATTTGCACAAAGCTCGTTGACTTTCTGGATTGAGTGGGGCGCTGGTTGACCAGGAGTATGGTGTGCTCCCTTTCTTGGCCTTTAGATCTGCTTCTATGGACACATGGCGCGCTGATATGTAGGATACATGGTGGCACGCTTTGGACTGCATGTACATGAACATGTTAAGGAAAAAATGAAACAATTAATTGGGGGACCTGGGAATACTTACAGTGCTTGATAATGGACCTTAGGACGTGGAAAAGGGTTGCTTTAGCTTCAGGGTATGGCAAAGAAGAGAGTCACGTTCTCCTCTTGGCCTGAAAATGCTTGCAAAAACTCCTTTTGATCTCACACTTTTTTTGACAAATTTTGAACTTTGCTCTGGCCGTTTGTGCACTTTTTATAGGTTGTGAATGAGGCTTGCAAGGCTTGTATATATAGTAATGAGTGAGAATCAGTCACTATTATGAGCTATTAACCATTGCAATTAAACTTTGGATTTCTCCATAACCACCATTAAAGCAACTTGCCAATTTTGTTCAAATTTGAATTTTATGGATTTAAAATGGACCTTACACGAATTTGGTAGGTGCATTATGCTTAATCAAGGTCATTCAAACCACAAGATATCATTGAATTAACTTTTTAGAATTTTATTTGAATTTTATGGATTTAAAATGAATTAAATCAATAAAATTAAATAAAAAATAGAAAAATTAATGTTTAATCTTGAAATTGATCATGGGACACGTGGGTGGCATGATAAGGCTGAATCAAGTGGAAAAAAGTGGGCCCTTTTGTCAAAAATTGAAGTTTCAAGGATAGTTGACTTTTGCCATTTCACAAAAATTTCCCAACTTCTCCAATGCATATCTTGCTCAATTTTGATCATATGAACATGTTCTTGGACATTTTGGAAAGGTCTTGAAGTCCTCTAACCAATGCCTTTGGTCCCATGTCATTTTGATTTACCAATATCAAGTTATGGTCTTTGACTTAAAATGCCTTTTTGTTGACTTTTAAAAATGACCTATAATGTTGAAATTGATAACTTTTTATGAGAGCATTTCTTGGACTTGGAATGTGAAGATTAGTTGTAGGAAATTTCCTCCCCTTCAAAATGAGCATTGGATGGGATTTTTCTGATGAACCATGAAAAAGTTATACCTTGGTCAAGTTACAGTTGACTTTTCAGCTGTCCAAAAATGGAAACTTTTGCATCTTGATGATTTTTGAGCCATTCTTGTGGAATCATGATCAAGATTTGATCCAATGATGATTGTGGCTTCAAAATAAGATGTTGACCAAAAAATTTTACTTTTGACTACCAAATGACCATTTTGCCACTGCAGTTGATTGTGAGGCAATTAGGGTTTTTGACTGTGCAACTTGACCTTGTGAGCCTTGAAACTTGACATGTAGGTGCCTGACAATGTATATGAGCATATGGGACTTGATTGAGCCCTTGAAAACCTCAACTTCCTTGCAAGAACCAAAACCCTAATTTGACTGGCTTAGGAGGATGGTTTGACTGTGCAACCCTTGAGTAGACTTGAGCAAATGCTTGCCAAAAACTTTGAAGAATATGGGAGGGCAAATTTTGGGGTACAACAGAGCCCATTTACCCCTAGCATATGTATTATTGGGAGGAATGATCCTCTTCAGCACGAGGTCACCAGCTTGAAAATTTTGTGGACGTACATTTTTATCGAAAGCTTTCTTCATCCTCCTCTAGTATAACTTCCTGTGGAAAATATCTCTTAATCTCTTCTCGTCAATGAGATTCAGCTGATCAAGTCTATTATGAACCTATTCAGCCTCATCCAATTATGCATATGTCATTATCCGCAAAAAAGGAATCTCCACTTCCACAGGCAAGATTGCTTCCATGTCATAAACAAGCGAGAAAGGGGTTTCCCCAGTTGAAGTGCGTGCAGTGGGTACGATAACCATGCAAAGCAAATGGCAACATATTGTGCCAATCCTTATAGGTGACAATCATTTTCTCGATAATCTTCTTAGTATTCTTATTAGTTGCCTCAACCGCGCCATTCACCTTGGGTAGATAAGGAGAATAATTGTGATGCTTTATCTTAAAGCTCTCGCATAACTCTTTCATCATCTTATTGTTGATATTCGACCCATTGGTAATAATCTTCTCAGGAATCCCGTATTGACAAATGACATTATGCTTGATGAAACAAGCAAACACCTGTTTAGTGACGTTGGCATAAGATGTTACTTCGACCCACTTGGTGAAATAGTCAATGGCTACCAGAATGAAGCGATGCTCGTTGGAAGCAGTCGATTCAATCCGACCAATCATATCAATACCCCACATTGCGAAGGGCCAAGGTGAAGTTAATACATTTATAGGATTGGGCAGTACATGCATCTTATCAGCATAAATCTGACACTTGTAACAGATCCTGGAATGGTTGTAGCAATCGTTTTCCATCATCGACCAATAATAACCTGCTCTCAAGATTTTCTTGGCCATAGTGTGCCTGCTGGAATGCGTTCCGAAGGCATCATAAGATTTTGAGCATGGGCTCGTACCCATTTGAGATAAGGCTCAAGAGGGATAGAATTCTTATGCCCCAATGTCTTGCTATCTACTTTGTTCAACATCCTCCAAGCTCGGATAAACCTCTGGCGGTGACCTTGATCGTCATTCTCGTAGTCAAATACAAAACCTTGAATAAGCATCTCATGTGAGCCATCCCTTCAGGCGTAACCAAACTGTCTTAAGGCTAAATAGGGTTTGTAGGTGATACCTCCTATGATGCCAAGTAAGGGGACATTAGGGAATTATCCACAACGGTCGACGATAGTAACATTCAGCACAGATCAGGAACACCAATGAATGTCTGAATGTCTGAGCGTCATCAACCTATGTGACCACCTTGAACCTTGCTCATTCTTTAATACAGATTGGGGAAGATGTGAAATAAACCATTTTTCCAATAGAGGAGTACAACACATAAGAATAACTATTTTCCTCATAGTGCGAGTGTGAAAAGAATGTAGGGTGTCTCCTAACAAAGTAGGCACCGGGTTACGAGACATGAAGATTTTGACGGCGTTTACATCTATGAGTTGGTCAGGATTTGGAAACAAAACCATCCCGTAGATGAGGAGAGCCACAATTTCCTCAAAAGCTTGCAAATCTAAGGAGTCCAATAGTTTTGAGCTTTCTCCAACAAGAACTTGGCTAAGAAACCTTTGACACCACTCCTTGTTTCCCAACTAGTTGTGACATCAGATGGTTGCAAGTGTAGGGCTTGAGAAATATCTTCTGGTTTTGGATCTCTTTCTGTACCATTGAAGGGTA
This sequence comes from Vicia faba, assembly GCA_948472305.1. Lineage (NCBI taxonomy): Eukaryota > Viridiplantae > Streptophyta > Magnoliopsida > Fabales > Fabaceae > Vicia > Vicia faba. Next base: position 780,844,893 of record OX451741.1, on the reverse strand, counting down.
GTTGATTGAGAATGGGAATCCTCAAGAGTTGGGAGAATTCTTCCAAAGTTGGCACAAGTTGATAATCGAAAAATGTGAAGCAATGGTGTAGCGGATCAAAGAACTGGAAGAAAACCTTCATCATGTCCTCATCAGTGTTGGGAGTAACCAAGTTAAGGAGGCTACCATGTCTTTCGATAAATGGAGAATTTTCAGGAACCCTTGATGCTAACTCTTTAAGTTGAGGAGGGATCCTAACGAGATTGACTTGAATGGTTTTCCTGCGAATAGAATCCATGTCCTACAAAACAGAACAAAGATAAATCCCAAAATCTTTGAAATGGTTAGTGAGTATGAGTATGATGTTATGATGTTTATGATGTTATGCACAAGTAGATATATATACAAAAAAAAAACAAGTCCATAGGTTTAGGCTTGCATGAAGTCTCATAGATAAGTACCCTCTTGAAGTTTAGTTGGCTCAAATCTGTCCTAAAAATAGTAACTGGGTTCTAAGGGAGCTCAATATCATTGGTTTGTTTCCTCGGGAATTGTTTCAGCGCAAGTCTCTTTAATGGCGACCGAAATATCCCAAAAATAACAAACCTCAATGAGTGTAGTATCGAGTATCTACAAACTTCGGACTGCATCAAAGCCGGTCATCTCACTATGTCCTAATGGCAAAGTTGGTCAAGTAAAGGTTCTAGAAGTTAGTTAGTGCTTCATGACATCACTCAGCGGCCCCGTATTCTCCTTGACTATTCAAGGGATACCGGTACCCACAATTATGTCACACTAATGTAGCTATTGCTTATACCATGTCGGTATACCCTGCACAATTTCCAAAACATATTGCTACTTACCTTCAAGGTATCCCAAATCTGGGTAGAGGATTCAAACCTAAACAAAGAACCAAAATGTAAAGCATATAAGTCAAACAATGAAAGAAAATAAATGTGATTTAGCCCTAAGGTAACCCCACTTTTAAAATTCTCCCCAGCAGAGTCGCCAGTTCTGTAACACGGTGGGAGAAATGACTTGGGTGTTTTGCGTTTGATCGCAAATGTTGTGGTTAGCAAGATTCACCACTGACTTTTCTTTTATCCAAAAGGAAAGGTTGAAAAGAACAAGAAAGACCTTTGAGATGTTTTCTTGAGTTCGGGGGGTAGATTATGAAAATGGAAGGTGTTAGCACCCTTTACATCCATGGTTTTTCATGGGCTCTTAGTTACTTGCTAAATCACTTTCTTTTGTTTGAAAATGTGCTTTGTGTGGCTTTTGAAAGTATTTTGAAAAGGTGTCATCGTTTAGGCAAACTTTGTAATGATTCTCGTTCGTAAGAATGTAAATAAAGTGTTGATCCTTTGAAAATGTTTTCAAGTTTGAAAGATGTTTTTGAAAGTGTTGATTAGCAAGGATGTTTGGTTTGAAATTGAGCAAGCAACTAGGAACAATCTACCTACTCAAAAGTCTTCCATGTTTATTTCCTCGTTCCTTTGACATTGTTATCTTACCATTGATTTGGTAAGTAACCCTTCCTTTGGATGTAAAAGGGAAGGGAGTGGGTCATCATATAACCATGATTAGCAATGTTGTAAGATATCTTAGCATTTTCTTTAAGGGACTAAGATCATTTTGAAAGGCAACATGGATAGCGTCATCGAGGGACTATGATCTTGTATTTTTGCTTGTTTTTTGCTAAGATACCTCACATGCGTAATATGGCCATTTTTGTAAGGCACCAAAGTGGGTTTACCCTAGGGGTGTATGTGTGCAAGTGTATTGGTTTACATGCTTGATTTATCTTGATTAGGGTTTGCTATTTGTTGATTTTATTCTTGCCATACAAACCCTAATTACTAGCATTTATATATAAAGCGATAAATTGCGGAAAGTAAAAATACTAAGCTATTACATTATTAGGGGATGGGGTGTACAAATTTACAAATGGGGAATTACAAGAAAATTAATCTAAATAATTATTACAACCATATTGAATATTGTACAAAAATGAATAAATAAAAATGCAAGAATGTAATATGTGAAAAGAAATGTGATTTTTGTTTGGTTTTTCATAAAAAGGATTTTAACCTAATTAAAGAAGATGATTAACTAAAAATTAAACAAAATTAAATTTAAACTAAATAAGAAATAAGTTAAGTTAAAAAAGTATTTTTAGGGTTTTTCTATGAAATATTTTATCTTAATGAAAATACAAATGAAAATTAATTAATTGAAATAAACCTAAGTTCTAAATTAATTTTATTTATAAGAAGATAATATAATAGTTAAACCCTAGTCTAAATATTTATTGAATAAAAAAGTAAATTAATTTATTAAATGAAAATGTCTTTGTTCTTTTGTTTTTATGAAGAAAAAATATAAATGAGCATTTTCTAAATATACAAATAAATAAATAAAATATTTTTGTGTTTTTTAATAATAATAATAATAATAATAATAATAAAGAAAATATAAAATGAAAATAAAATATAAAAAAAAGAAAGAAAATAAAATAACAAAGAAAAATAATAGGCCAGGGGTGTAAACAATAAGGCAGGGGGTCAGAAATAGCAAAAAAGGCAAGGCCCAATCATTTGGAGGCCCAGGCGCCTGTTTTTGGAACAAAAAAGAGGAAATGTTAAAAAAAATAGCAAAAGTGGCAGCGCTGGGGATTGAACCCACTCCCTTGACCATAAACGTGCGTTGTCTTTACCATCGGGGTGGCTATACATCCATTAACTTAACTGAAATGATAAATATATAATACAAAATGAGTCATGAATACACTTCATCTTCAACCTCCAGCCAAAGGACCTGTAACTTCATCATTTCTCAACCATTCATAAAACTTCCAACATCAAACTTGTTCGAAATTTTCTCACGATTCTGAATATGTAAATAACTTAAGCTAATTCTAAAAAATGAGCATGAATTTCTAATGGTACCAAATCTTGACCTAAATATTTTCAGAGGTTCAGATTCAAAATTCTAACTACTTAGGCAACAATAATGAAATCTAAGGACATGGTTAGCATCAGGACAATGGTATCGACATTTCTTATTCACAAATAAACTATTAATGATTCTTGTACGAAGAGTTCAAAGTTAGGAAAACTTACCTCAAAACTGGAAATTGTGTTTTGAGTTTGAGCTTGTTTCAAGTGATGGTGATGATCAGGTTAGCTTCCTTGAGGTCCCAGGAAGCTAATGCAATGATTAGCTTGAGCAATGGATGGCTGAAATGGTCTAGAGAAGTAAATGTGCAGGCTCTGTTTTTTGGTTATGGAAGATGATGCAAATGGTGTTACAGTCGTGTAACAGGGTGTGGGATGAGTTCTAAATGGTGTATGGAAGCTTTGTGATTGAATTTGGGTGAGAACGCGCGAGTGAAATGTGAGTTTGGAATTCAAAGTCAGAAATGACATAAAAATGGAGTTTGTGTGCAAATTCCGATTTCAGGGAGTTTCTAGGCTTGTCAATCCATGTGTTAGCTTGCATATAGTGCCTTTATGTATAAGCAAGAGGTTTGGATACTTGAGGTGGTCAGAATCACAAGATCACAAGTTATGGGATTTTGACTTGTTTTTGAAGAAAGCTTGACAAGTATGGTTTAAAGGAAAGGTACAAAGCTACCTAGAGTGGTTACAAACTTTAAACATGCTTATCTGACTTTGTAGAGGAAGTTTGTGCAGAAGGAACAAGTGCAAATCTCAATGCAAGTTGACTTTGCATAAAGCTTGCTTTATGTAAATGGCAATGGTGCCTTTGTGCCATTAATGGAAAATCATCTTGGATAAAGCTTGAATCAAATGGATAATAGCTCAAAAGCAAGTGTAATCTTATGATTAGGGAGATATTTTGAGGTTTAGAGGCCTTCAAAGCAGGATTGTACAGCATGGCTATGGATTTGGTTCATGTCGCATCACAAATTTTGCCTTGCAAAACAACTTGAAACCCCAACTTTTGGCCTTCGATTATCCTTGCTCACAAATGATCTCAGGGAGTTCTTGGACATTTTGGAAAGCTTGTAATGTGATCTACAACCCCTCTTTGAATCACTTTTGCATAATCCAAATGGAACTATGTGAAACTTGGGTCAGAAGTTAGGTCAAAATCCTGACCTAAAAAGCTCAAAATTTCACTAAGTGTTTTAGTTTCATGACCATGACTTCATGGATTAATAACTTGAGATCCAAGCATTTATAGGAGAATTTGTGTAAATCAATGTTTATATCTCATGGATATCTACAACTTTCATGTTTAAAGTTTCTTTTGAATCATTTTGCATCATGGTGAAAAATTGGCTCCAAGTTGTGAAAAAATATGAAGTTTTCAACACTTAGAAGATTTCTAAGTTTGGAAACTTTGACTTTTCAAAATGAAATCTTGAATTTTTGATTTATTGATGAACAAGTTTCATATTTTGACAAGTTTTGATGAATTGTGATCTTTGAAACTTGATTTTGACCAAAAAGTCAAAGTTTTACTTTTTAGTGTATAGTTGACTTTTGATCAGTTGACTAAAAAATCAACTACCAAACAATTGATCTTGAGGGATGTTTTGAGTCATGCCATTAGGTAAAAATTATGAAATTGAAATCTTGAGATCATGCCTCAAACCAATTAACCATTTTCTAGGTCAAAAATCAGAAATTGCCCTTTCTCAATCAAAACGCTAATTTTGACCATTTTTCCCTTTTGATGATTTGATCAAATTTCTTGAGGAATTGTGATCCAAACTTGATAAAATGACATATATGAGTTTACAATGTTGATATAGATCAAAAATTATGAAGTTTGACTGTAAATTGACCATAATTGACTTTTTCCCTAATACAGTTGAGTTTTAGGTCAACTGATCAATTGACTGAGCAAAAATATGATCCAAGGATTGAAACTTGACATGAGTAATATTGAGGGTCCATAATGATCCGTGAAAGTCATATGAGGCATTAAAAGTTCAATTATCCTTGTGCAATCTCAAACCCTAATTTCAGTCATTAATGCTTAAGGAGGTGTCTTGAGCTGATCATCCCTTCTGTAGTCTTGAACCAAAGGAGATTTTGTGAGAAAATATTTGATAAATGAGAGGGAAAATTTTGGGGTACAACAGCTTCCCCTGTTCAATCGTCTTAAACCTGAAGAGTTAGATTGGCGGATCCGCCATTCGTGACTTGAAGGTGGAAGATGATTGGACACTAAAGTACCCAGAAATTTGAACTCGAAGATGAAATTGGAATGGGCTTATATATGCCATTTGGAGGAATGATGGAGATTTTCTGGAGATGGGCTTGTAGATTCCATCCAAAGGTCACTGTTGAGAGAGAATGGACTAAGTCTGAACTTAACTTCAACTGGAAAAGAATCAGTATAAATCTTTGGAGTGACTTATCTGAAACATGAGAAGTCTTGTATGTTGTTTGACTGGGAAGAATCAGAATAAATCTTGGAGCGATTTATCTGAACCTTAAGTGTTCCTTTGGAAAGTATCAGGATAAACCGTTGAAGGGTTTAAATTGAACCAAAAGAGATCTTGAATATTCTTTAACTGGAAAGAATCAGGGTAAATCTTTGAGTGATTTATCTGAACCCGGGAAAGTGTCTTCTAGGAAAGAATCAGAATAAATCGTTGAGAGATTTATCTGAACCAGCAGGGATCTGGAGAAGAATCAGAACAAATCATTGAGATATTTATCTGAACCAGAGAAGACATCTGCGGGGAAGAATCAAAATAAATCATTGAGAGATTTATCTGAACCCGGAGTGTTCCTTTAGAAAGTATTAGGATAAACCGTTGAGGTGTTTAAACTGAACCAAAAGAGATTTTGAATATTATTTAAATGGAAAGAATCAGAGTAAATCTTTGAGTGATTTATATGAACCAGAGAAAGCGTCTGAGGGAAAGAATCAGAATAAATCGTTGAGAGATTTATCTAAACCCGAACTGTTCCTTTGGAAAGTATCAGGATAAACCGTTGAGGGGTTTAAACTGAACCAAAAGAGATCTTGAATATTCTTTAACTGGAAAGAATCAGGGTAAATCTTTGAGTGATTTATCTGCACTAGAGAAAGTGTCTGCTAGGGAAGAATCAGAATAAATCTTTGAGATTTATCTGAACCAACGGGGATCTGGAGAAGAATCGGAACAAATCATTGAGAGATTTATTTGAACCAGAGAAGACGTCTGTGGGGAAGAATCCGAATAAATCGTTGAAGGATTTATCTGAACCCGAAGTGTTCCTTTAGAAACTATCAGGATAAACTGTTGTGGGGTTTAAACTGAACCAAAAGAGATCTTGAATATTCTTTATCTTGAAAGAATCAGATTAAATCTTTGAGTGATTTATCTGAACCAGAGAAAGCGTCTGTGGGTAAGAATCCTAATAAATCGTTGAGAGATTTATCTGAACCTGAAGTGTTCCTTTGGAAAGTATCAGGATAAACCGCTGAGGGGTTTAAACTGAACCAAAAGAGATCTTGAATATTCTTTAACTGGGAATAATCAAAATAAATCTTTGAGTGATTTATCTGAACCAGAGAAAGCGTCTGCAGGAAAGAATCAGAATAAACCGTTGAGATATTTATCTGAACCCTAAGTGTTCCTTTGGAAAGTATCAGGATAAACCTTTAAGGGGTTTAAACTGAACCAAAAGAGATCTTGAATATTATTTAACTGGAATGAATCATAGTAAATATTTGAGTGATTTATCTTGAACCAGAGAAAGCGTCTGCTGGAAAGAATCAGAATAAATTGTTGAGAGATTTATCTGAACCCGAAGGGATCTGGAGAAGAATCAGAATAAACCATTGATATATTTATCTGAACCAGAAATGACGTCTGTGGGAAATAATCATAATAAACGATTGAGAGATTTAAACTTAACCGATATGGGTCTGAAAGAAATATATGTTATGTAGATGGTTGACCAGTCCTTTCTTGGGAATTTATCTGTAATTTACTTGTTGAAAATTTGACGATAATTTTCTGTTGATTGATCTTTCCTGAAAAAGATGAAAGGTTAGTTGTATGCAATGTCATGATGTATGAAATGCATGGTGCAATGGTGTTCTCAAAATAAATGAGATTATGTTGTATGTAATTGTGTTATCAATGTTATGACGTATGGATGCAATGTATGGACACGTTAATTGTTATGCCGCAATGTTGCTGGAGTTGGGGAAAATAAATCCTCGAGTGCTGCTGGGTATGAGGAATGCAAGTCTTCATGTTTTGAAGTGTTGATAAGTTTCCATTTGTTAGAGAAATGAACTTTGTTGTGTGAGGGAAATGTCGTGTATTGCTTGTAGACCTCGTGAAATCCTGTTGAGGAATCCTGAGAAATTGGGCAACTTTCTCTGAGGAATCTTAGGAGTGGTACCTGGAAGTTTTATTCTGTCTGGGATGTGAAAGAGCTTGATATCATTAAGCTGCATACTGGAGATATGTTAGCGATCCTGTAGCGGGATGTCCTGATTTCCGTTCTTGTTGGAAAAGGTACCTGCGGGGGATTTTATGGAATAGTCTAAAGATATTATCCTATTTCTTAAAGCCATTAGTGATTGTCTTTCTATTTTTTGTTCCTCTTTTTTTTTTCATTTGTAAATAGTAGTCATGTTCAAATGCATATGTTCAAAAATAATCATTGGACGTTTTCGCAAACAAAACACAGAAAAATAAAAAAACAGATAGTTTTGCACTTTCAAAGGGATATCTTTGTATTAACTTGAATAAGTATTTTTTTACAGTGAGACGAACATTCTAGTAAGAGAATGTCTTCGTAGAAAAATGAAAATTGATACAAAGAAATTATAGCTATGTGAAATGATCCCATGGGGTTCCCATTCAGCTATAGCCTTCGTGTCTATGAGCGACTTGTCCACTTGCTTCCTTGTCTGAAGTTGATTGGATTGATTAGACCCGTTTGAGCTTGTCATTCGATGCTAAAGGTTGTCTATAAGGTGATCCAACAGGACATAGTCGTACGCTTTAATTCCCTAACTTTTTCCTGGACCGCCCTTTCGGGTTTTCAGTCCATCGGGATACACTTTTTTGCCCAAGTCGCCCTTTCGGGTTTTCAACTTGCCAGGTGTACAGATTTTTTGCTTTATCCCTAATTTTTTCCCGAACCTTTGTGGTTTGCCGGGATGCCGTTGTTTTGCCTAGGTGTGTCAATCTAGCGGGTCTCTTATGTGTAGTATCTTTTGATTATGTCCGTGTTCACAGGGTGTGGAAGGTTGTCTCCATCCATAGTGGTTAAGATCATTGCTCCACTAGAGAATATGCTTTTGATCACAAATGGTCCTTCGTATGTAGGGTCCATTTGCCCCTGGGATCACCTTGTGGCAATATGATACGCTTGATTACCAAGTCACCAACTTGATATACATGACATCTGACCTTCTTGTTAAAATCTTTGATCATACGTTTTTGGTACATTTGGCCGTGATAGACAGCCGTGAGCCTCTTCTCATCAATCAAGTTCAACTGGTCAAGCCGAGTTTGAATCCAATCGTCTTCATTCAGCCATGTATCCTTTATGATTCTCAGAGAAGGTATTTGGACTTCAATTGGTAGAACAACTTCCATGCCGTATACCAAGGAGAAGGGAGTTACCCCCGTTGACATGCACACCGTGGTACGGTAACCATGGAGAGCGAATGGTAGCATCTCATGCCAGTCTTTGTAGGTTACTGTCATTTTTTGTATGATCTTCTTGATGTTTTTATTTGCGACTTTGATAGCGCCATTCATCTTTGGCCGATAAGGGGAAGAATTATGGTGTTGGATCTTGAATTACGCGCACAATGCGGTGATTATAGTATTGTTGAGATTCGTACCATTATATGTGATGATTATCTCCGGGATGCCGTACCGACAGATGGGATTCTGTTTGATGAAACGGGCCACAACTGAAGAAATGAAAAACACAAGAAGAGGGGGTTGAATTGAAACTTAAAATCAAAAGCAGTAGCCACGATATTTTTATCCTAGTTCGTTTGATCTCAAACTACACCAGTCTACCCGCCAAGGTGATTTCGACTCTCTCCAATGAGGACTTAATACACTAATCATAACGGATTACAATACTATTTTAACAACTGCCAAAGTCTTCTTGAGTACAACCACAACCCGGTTTATCTCAAGTAAAACTAGCTTAATCAAAAGAAAATGATTTACTCTGTACTGTTGTTTTTCGTTACAAAAATTGTATCACTACTGTGATATATTACACAATTTGAGTGTATAAGAAAACATGAATGTTTGCAGCGTTTAAGATGTACGAGAAGTCGTAGTTGAAAAATCGTAAACGACTTATCCTTTAAGCTTGTTTATATAGGCGTGGAAATCTTGTCCAACATAAAGTGTGATGATGGACACTCAATGCCATTTCCATATTGAGAAGATTCTTGTCTAAATGAAGTCGTTGCATATGATACTATCTTAATTGAAAAGTAACGCTTCAGAACTAGAATCTTGCATGCTGCTTTTACTTCAGAACTTTGATGACTCAGAGATGTGAAGATCTGATGGTATATTAGAATTCTACTCAGAGTCAGAGTATTTTTTACTTTAACGTATATTCTGATCATCATTCTTCAGATCATTCTGATTAGCTCAGCTTGAAAGCCTCTGTGGCTTAACTTCTGATGTTGTTTCAGTTAGAACTTCTTTATAACAAACAACATAAATTTAGAGTGCATATTTGTTCTTTGTGTTTGTTATCATCAAAACTACAATTAAGGGTTGTAGAATCAAACTATGTTCTAACAATCTCCCCCTTTTTGATGATGACAAAAACTAGGATTTTCAATAAATAATATAGAATAAAAAGCTTAACAGAGTCTCCCCCTGAGTTGATTACTCAGATAGAGATGCGTTACTTCCCTGAAGTTCCTTCTTGTCAGATCTTTTGATGCATCTCCTTCTGTCCTTATTAGAATATGTTCCTGTTCAAGCTTTCAGAAAACATAGAAGTTAAGATATTCAGAATGTTTGAGACTTTGTCCCGGTATACTGTTATTGAAAATATCTTATGTTCTCCCCTTTTTTGTCAAGTATCAAAAAGCAATATAATCAGAGTCAAAAATATGATTTATATTGAAAACAAAATGCAATGACATATTTCAGTAACAAAGAGGATATTATGAAAAATACAGATAAAAAGTTAAAGAAAATCTAAGAAGGGGGGGGGGGGGGGGGGGGAAGTCATGTGAACAACGCTTCCAACAAGCTCTTAATCTGAGTGCTTGATTCTTCCTGCTTTCCCAGAATGTCTTTGATTTCTTTTGTAGTATCTTCTTGTTTGTCCAATATATCTGTGATCTCTTTGTTTGTGTCTTCTTGCTTATCCAGTCTGGCATGGATTAAAGCATTCTCTTTCTTCAACTTTTCCAGAGTTTGCATGACTAGAGACAAAGTTGGTGTATCTTCAGGGGTAACATGTCATTCATAACATTCTGCAGCCTCTTCTGATTGAACAACTTCTTCTGTTGCAATTACCTTTTCTGGAGCAGTAGTCAGAGGTTGACTATCAGAGTCTAGTTCAGTGACTTCTGAAGGTTGGTGCTCTTTCCAGGGAGCATTTTCCAGCAGAAGAATTTCTTTCTTGTCCCAGTGGCCTAGAACTTGATCTTTGAAGGCTTTCAGCTGATCACTGAAGTTCTGCTGAGCCTTCTCATAGCTCAATTCTTTCAGCTTCTTGGATTCAGAGTTGAACCATTTTCTGAATCTATCCCACAGAGAATCAGAAGCAGCAGGATTAGAATTCTCTTGACTTGCTTGCTTCAAAGAAGTAACCCATTCTCTTGTAAGCTTTCAAAATCGATGATCAATTCATAGATAACTTCAAGGTTGTCGACCAGAGTGAGCAGTGTTCTAATGGGCTCCTCATACTGTTATGTTGACGAAGAACCAGGAGCACTATTGAGATTCTTGAGGCTTGATGACGATGCCATTATTCAAACGGATTCTTTGAAGAAAACTGATATAAAGGATGTTTTGGAAAAAAAACTAGAGAAAAGAGAGAGTATGAAGGTGGTAAAACATGATTGAATGAAATAGTCAATAGAGTTTATATAAGAACTTTTGAAAATGTAATCAGTAAGAAAGAGAAAAATAAGTAATGATTATACTAAATTAATGAAACCTGAAATTAGGGGATTTAGTGAGATATTGAATAGTTACCAATGAAAAGTGTCTCAATGCATCCAATCAGAGCCTTGGACCCTTCAGAATTTGAATGCATGTTCAGCCTCAGAGGGTAGCTTGTGAGAGGATGACAGATGTTTGATGGTGTGAATTGCACGCCTCTATCCTTGAAATGAAAAGTTTAGATCTTCATAGATAGATTCTGAGGCAACTGTACTCATAACTTCTGAAGACAAGTTGATCAGATGTTCACAGAAAACAATAAAATTCTGAGGGTTAGAATATGCAAATAAAACATTTTATTTTGGACACAATTTCATGCTGAGATGTTTCAGAATGAAATTGAATCTATCTTCAGAAAGGGGTTTTGTAAACACATCAGCCCATTGATCGTCTGTGTCAATAAGTTTTAAAGTAAGAATTCCTTTCTGAATATAATCCCTAATAAAGTGATGTTTTATTTCTATATGCTTAGCCCTAGAATGCAAAATGGGATTTCTGGATAGACATATGGCAGAAGTGTTATCACAGAAGATAGGAATGTTACTCTCAAGTATGTTGAAGTCTTCAAGTTGACTTTTCATCCAGAGCATTTGAGTGCTACATCCAACAGTTGTTATGTATTCTGCTTCTGCTGTTGACAATACTATTGTAGACTATCTCTTACTGGTCCATGAGATCAGGTTGTCTCCCAGAAATTGGCAGCTTCCAGAAGTGCTTTTACGCTCTACTCTATCTCCAGCAAAGTCAGCATCATTGGATTTTCTATAAAACAAACCCAGATTAGTAGTACCTTTCAGATACTTAAAAATTCGCTTAACTTCTGTTATGTGAGATTCTCTAGGATCTGATTGGAATCTAGCACATAAGAAAACACTGAATAAAATATCAGGCCTTGAAGCCGTCAGATAGAGGAGAGATCCAATCATACCTCTGTATATCTTTTGTTCTACCTTATTACTTACCTCTTCCTTTTCCAGAATGCACGTGGGATGCATTGGAGTCTTTGAGGGCTTACATTCTGAGAGGTCAAATTTCTTCAGAAGTTCTCTGACATATTTGCTCTGATGAATGTAAGTTCCTTCTAGAGTCTGGTTTATCTCAATGCCCAGAAAGAATTTAAGTTCCCCCATTAAGCTCATCTCAAACTCTTCCTGCATGCACTTAGCAAATTCTCTTACCGGAGAAGGTTTAGTAGATCCAAAAATAATATCATCTACGTAAATCTGAAAAACTAAAATGACATTCTTAAATGTATTACAGAATAGGGTTGTGTCCACTTTCCCTCTGGTGAATTCCTTTTCTAACAGGAAGTTACTTAGCCTTTTATACCAAGCTCTGGGAGCTTGTTTCAGACCATAGAGTGACTTCTTTAGTTTGAAAACATATTTTGGGTGTTTGGAATTTTCAATCCCAGGGGGTTGGTGCAGATATACCTCTTCATCAATGTAACCATTTAAGAATGCACTTTTGACATCCATCTGATAGAGTGATGCCATTATTTACAGCAAAGGAGATTAACAGTCTGATAGATTCTAACTTGGCGACTGGAGCAAAGGTTTCTGTATAGTTTATCCCCTCTGGATGACAATACCCTTGTTCCACCAGTCGTGCCTTGTTTCTGATGACTTCTCCTTGCTCATTTAGTTGGTTTATGAACACCCACTTTGTTCCAATGACGTTGACTCCTTTTGGTTTGGGAATCAGATCCCGTACGTCATTTCTGGTGAACTGGTTTAATTCCTCCTACATTCCCAGAATCCAGTCATTGTCCAGAAGAGCTTCATCAATTGTTGTTGGTTCAATCACTGAGACCAGTCCCATGAGGGATTCTTCAGAGTTTCTGAATGTTGATCTTGTTCTGATTGGATCATGCTTCTTTCCTAGGATCTTATCTTCTGTGTGAGCTATGCTGCTTCTGGATAACCTTTTTTGGAGTTGATCAACAGAAGGTACTGGAGCACTTGTAACATTTCCTTATGAAGTTGTTGGAGCTTCTCTGTTGGGAACTTCTGATCAGTTGTCTTCAGCACCTGTGAATTCAACTTCTATATCTGCAAAAGATTCATTCTGCTTTGACTTTTGAGGGTCAAGCTTATCATCAAATCTAACACTGGTTGGCTCTTCAACAATTTGTATTTCTGTATTGTATACTTTGTACCCTCTTGAGCATTCAGAGTAGCCTAACATAATACACTTTTGTGCTTTAGAGTCAAACTTGTTCAGATGATCTTTAGTATTCAGAATAAAGCATGTGCATCCAAAAGGATGGAAATAAGAAATGTTGGGCTTTTTGTTCTTGCATAATTCATATGGAGTCTTTTCCAGAATAGGTCTTATAAAGATTCTATTCTGAATATAACACACTGTGTTACTTGCTTCTGCCCAGAAGATCTTAGCAATGTTAGTCTCATTGATCATGGTTCTGGCCATTTCATGCAATGTTCTGTTCTTTTGTTCTACAACTCCATTTTGTTGGGGAGTTCTAGGACAAGAGAAGTCATGCGAAATGCCTTTTTCATTAAAAAATGTTTCAAATTTTTTATTTTCAAATTCTCCACCATGATCACTTCTGACTTTGACAATTCTAAGATCCTTTTCATTCTGAACTTGGTTACAGAATACAACAAACACAGAGTGTGACTCGTCCTTGTGTCTTAAGAACTTTACCCATGTCCATCTGCTATAGTCATCTACGATCACTAACCCATACTTCTTGCCACTAACAAATGCAGTTTTCACTGGTCCAAATAAGTCTATGAGCAGAAGTTCTAATGGCCTAGAGGTGGAAACAAATTTTTTAGCTTTAAAAGAAAGCTTTGCAAATTTACCTTTTTTACATGCTTCACACATATCATCTGAGCTGAACTTCAGATTTGGAAGTCCTCTGACCAGATTGAGTTTGTTAATCTGAGATATTCTTCTCATACTAACATGCCCCAATCTTCTGTGCCTGACCCATTGCTCATTGTTAACAGAAAGAAGGAATTTTATATTCTTACTTTTTAGTTGAGAAAGTTTTATCATATAAATGTTGTTTTTCCTCTTTCCATTAAAGAGGATAGTTACATCTTTCTGACTAACAGCTATGCATGAATTTTGATTAAAGATTATATCATAACCGTTATCACTTAATTTACTTATGGATAACAGATTACACATCAATCCATCAACTAAAAGCACATTATTAATAGAATGAATATTACCATTACCTACTATTCCAAGGCCAATAATCTTCCCTCTTTGGTTTCCTCCAAAGCCCATGTAGCCTCCAGGTTTAAGTTCCAGGTTTTGGAACATATGCTTTCTTCCTGTCATGTGTCAAGAGCATCCAGAGTCCAAGTACCATGATTGGTGTTTTAGCCTTGCTGCTAAATATATCTGCTACATATATAATTTTGTCCTTAGGTACCCATATCTTTTTGGGTCCTGGTTTGTTAGTTTTACCAAAATTCTGTTTGAATTTTGGTTTGGTAGAATAACCATTTCTAGTGTATTTAAGGTCATGTATGTTCCCATATGTGAAGTGTGATTTTAGTAGTGTGCGTTTTATAACTAGGTCCATGACTTTATTAGGTGGAGATACCTTACCTTGGTATCCTATTCCTTTTCCGCCATTCCTGCTAACCCCGTAGATCATTGAAGCCATCTTGCTTCTATCTATGTTTTTAGCCAAAAACTTTTGAAAGTTGTGATCATACTCTTTGATGATCATATCAGCATTACTGGGAGTCTCTGAGAGTTTTGTAAATCATTTTCTAATTTTAAAATCTTTTCTTTTAACTCAGAATTTTCTAATCTAAGACTCTCAGTTTCTTCAGAGTCAGAGTCAAGATCCTTTTTCAGGTTCTTGAATTTGACTCTCATCTGCTGATACCTTTCCAGAATTTCATTTAGACTTTCTGCAAGTTCAGCTTTAGTAAAGTTAATAGAGAAATCATGGAATACCTCTTCTGTGTCTGATTCTGAGTCTGAACCAGAGGCTTCACTGTCTTCTGTCACATTTTCCATAAGAGCGACGTTGGCTCTTTCATCATCTGACTCTGAGTCAGCATCAGAAGTGTCTGGCTAAAAACATAGAGGAGGAGGGGGTGTACAAATTTACAAATGGGGAATTGCAAGAAAATTAAATCTAAATAATTATTACAACCATATTAAATATTGTACAAAAATGAATAAATAAAAATGCAAGAATGTAATATGTGAAAAGAAATGTGATTTTTGTTTGGTTTTTCATAAAAAGGGTTTTAACCTAATTAAAGAAGATGATTAACTAAAAATTAAACAAAATTAAAGTTAAAAAAGTATTTTTAGGGTTTTTCTATGAAAGGTTTTATCTTAATGAAAATACAAATGAAAATTAATTAATTGAAATAAAACTAAGTTCTAAATTAATTTTATTTACAAGAAAATAATATAATAGCTAAACCATAGTCTAAATATTTATTTGAATAAAAAAAGAAATTAATTTATTAAATGAAAATGTTTTTGTTCTTTTGTTTTTATAAAGAAAATAAAATATAAATGAGCATTTTCTAAATATGTAAATAAATAAATAAAATATTTTTGGGTTTTTAATAATAATAATAATAATAATAATAATAATAATAATGATAATAAATAAAATATAAAATGAAAATAAAATAAAATAAAAAAGAAAGAAAATAAAATAACAAAGAAAAATAATGGGCCAGGGGTGTAAACAATAAGGCAGGGGGTCAGAAATAGCAAAAAAGGCAAGGCCCAATCCTTTGGAGGCCCAGGCGCCTGTTTTTGGAACAAAAAAGAGGAAATATTAAAAAAAATAGAAAAAGTGGCAGCGCTGGGGCTTGAACCCACACCCTTGACCATAAACGCGCGCTGCCTTTTTCACTGGGGTGGCTATACATCTGTTAACTTAATTGAAATGATAAATATATAATACAAAATGAGTTATGAATACACTTCATCTTGAACCTCCAGCCAAAGGACCTGTAACTTCATCATTTCTCAACCATTCATAAAACATCCAACATCAAACTTGTTAGAAATTTTCTCACGATTCTGAATATGTAAATAACTTAAGCTAATTCTCAAAAATGAGCATGAATTTCTAATGGTACCAAATCCTGATCTAAATATTTTCAGAGGTTCAGATTTAAAATTCTAACTACTCAGGCAACAATAATGAAATCTAAGGACATGGTTATCTTCAGGACAATGGTATCTACATTTCTTATTCACAAATAAACCATTAATGATGCTTTTATGAAGAGTTCAAAGTTAGGAAAACTTACCTCAAAACTGGAAATCGTGTTTTGAGTTTAAGCTTGTTTCAAGTGATGGTGATGATCAGGTTAGCTTCCTTGAGGTCCCAGGAAGCTAATGCAATGATTAGCTTGAGCAATGGATGGCTGAAATGATCTAGAGAAGTCATTGTGTAGACTCTGTTTTTTGGTTATGGAAGATGATGCAAATGGTGTTACAGTCGTGTAAAAGGGTGTGGGATGAGTTCTAAATGGTGTATGGAATCTTTGTGATTGAATTTGAGTGAGAACGCGCGAGTGAAATGTGAGTTTGGAATTCAAAGTCAGAAGTGACACAAAAATGGAGTTTGTGTGCAAATTCTAATTTCAGGGAGTTTTAGGGGGTTTCTAGGCTTGTCAATCAGTGTGTTAGCTTGCATATAGTGCCTTTATGTATAAGCAAGAGGTTTGGATACTTGAGGTGGTCAGAATCACAAGATCACAAGTTATTGGATTTTGACTTGTTTTTGAAGCAAGCTTGACAAGTATGCTTTCAAGGCAAGGTACAAACCTATCTAGAGTGGTTACCAACTTTAAAAATGCTTATCTGACTTTGTAGAGGAAGTTTGTTCAGAAGGAACAAGTTCAAAGCTCAATGCAAGTTGACTTTGCATAAAGCTTGCTTTATGTAAATGACAATGGTGCCTTTGTGCCATTAATGGAAAATCATCTTGAATAAAGCTTGAATCAAATGGAGAATAGCTCAAAAGCAAGTGTAATCTTATGATTAGGGAGATATTTTGATTTTTAGAGGCCTTCAAAGCAGGATTGTACAGCATGGCTATGGATTTGGTTCATGTCGCATCACAAATTTTGCCTTGCAAAACAACTTGAAACCCCAACATTTGGCCTTCGATTCTCCTTGCTCACAAATGATCTCAGGGAGTTCTTGGACATTTTGGAAAGCTTGTAATGTGCTCTACAAGCCCTATTTGAATCACGTTTGCATAATCCAAATGGAACTATGTGAAACTTGGGTCAGAAGTTAGGTCAAAATCCTGACCTAAAATGCTCAAAATTTCACTAAGTGTTTTAGTTTCATGACCATGACTTCCTGGATTAATAACTTGAGATCCAAGCATTTCTAGGAGAAGTTGTGTAAATAAATGTTTTAGATCTCATGTAGATATACAACTTTCATGTTGAAAGTTTCTGTTGAATCATCTTGCATCATGGTGAAAAATTGGCTCAAAGTTGTGAAAAAATATGAAGCTTTCAACACTTAGAAAAATTTCTAAGTTTGGAAACTTTGACTTTTCAAAATGAAATCTTGACTTTTTGATTTATTGATGAACAAGTT
Source organism: Vicia faba (assembly GCA_948472305.1). Lineage (NCBI taxonomy): Eukaryota > Viridiplantae > Streptophyta > Magnoliopsida > Fabales > Fabaceae > Vicia > Vicia faba. The sequence continues at coordinate 780,827,177 of OX451741.1, read as the reverse complement.
TCATATTTTGACATGTTTTGATGAATTGTGATCTTTGACACTTGATTTTGACCAAAAAGTCAAAGTTTGACTTTTCAGTGTACAGTTGACTTTTGATTAGTTGACTGAACAATCAACTATCAAATAATTGATCTTGAGGGATATTTTGAGTCATGACATTAGGTAAAAATGATGCAATTGAACTCTTGAGATCATAACTCAAACCAATTAACCATTTGCTAGGTCAAAAAACAGAAATTGCCTTTTCTCAGTCAAAACCCTAATTTTGACCATTTTGACCTTTTGATGATCTGATAAAATTTCTTGAGGAATTGTGATCCAAACTTTATCAAATGACATATATGAGTTCAAAATGTTGATATGGATAAAAAATATGAATTTTGACTGTAAATTGACCACGGTTGACTTTTTTCCCAATACAACTGACCTTTAGGTCAACTGATCAATTGACTGAGAAAAAATATGATCCAAGGCTTGAAACTTGACATGAGTAATCTTGAGGGTCCATAATGATACATGAAAGTCATATGAGGCATTAAAATTTCAATTATCCTTGTGCAATCCCAAACCCTGATTTCAGTCATTAGTGCTTAAGGAGGTGTCTTGAGCTGATCATCCCTTGTGTAGTCTTGAACCAAAGGAGATTTTGTGAGAAAATATTTGATAAATGAGAGAGAAATTTTTGGGGTACAACACATTCCCATCAAGGAAAAACTTATCTGCATATTTCCTCAGAGTTTTCTTATCAATGACAGAAGCATCCTCTTGATATTTTTTCATCTTAAGATATCTCTTGATATCATAAAACCATGGTTTCTAATCAACGGCACCCTCTTCTATTTCATAACAAAAAGCAGGCTCATCCAACCTTAAGATGGGGATAGAGGGGGCTTCGTTTGTCCATATAACTTTAAATATGGATGATAGAGTAGTCAAGGAATCTAACAAGTTATTCTCTTCTCTTGGAATATGATTGAAAGTAATCTCATCAAAATAAGGGGCCAGCTTTAACACATGCTCACGATATGGAATTAAATTTGGGTGAAGAGTCTCTCAATCCTCGTTGATTTTATTAATCACAAGATTAGAGTCACCATATACTTCCAAGATTTTAATTTGTAAATCAATAACAGCTTCTAACCCAAAGATACAAGGTTCATACTTAGCCATATTGTTTGTACAATAAAAGAAAATTCTTGCGGTGAAAGGAGTATGGAAACCTTCAGGAGAAGCAATCACAGCACCGACACTGTTTCCCAACACATTAGAGGCATCATTGAACACTATCATCCATCGCGATCCTGGTTCGGGTCCTTCTTCTGTTCCTGGGATGTTACAATCCCGTATGTACAAGATGTCTTCATCAGGAAATTCAAACTTCATCGGCTGATAGTCCTCTTCCATGGGCCGATGAGCAAGATGATCATCCAACACACTACCTTTGATAGCCTTTTGGGTAGTATATTGGATGTCATACTCAGTTAAAATCATCAGCCAGCGGGCTATTCTTCCCGTGAGAGCTGGATTTTCAAAGATGTACTTGATTGGATCCATCTTAGAGATCAACAAAGTGGTATGAGTCAACATATATTGTCTTAGTCGGCGAGTAGCCCATGCCAAATTGTAGCAACTTTTCTCGAGTAGTGAGTATCTTATTTCACAATCAGTAAACTTTTTGTTAAATTAGTATATTGCATGCTCTTTTTGACCAGACTCGTCATGTTTCCCCAATACACACCCCCATTGAATTCTCTAACACTGTCAGATACATTGTCAGGGGCCTACCTTCCACCGGAGGCAAAAAGATTAGTGGTTCTAGCAAATATTCTTTAATTCTATCAAATGCCTCTTGGTAATAGTTATTCTACCTGTCAGTTTGATCTTTTTTCAACAATTTAAATATTGGTTTTCGAGTGGATGTAAGGTGAGAAATGAATCTAGCAATGTAGTTCAATCTCCCGAGAAAACCACAAACCTCTTTCTCTGTTTTCGGCACAATCATTTCTTGTACAGATTTTACCTTGCTAGGATAACCCTTAATTCCTTTTTCGCTTATGATGAAGCCCGGTAATTTTCCTAACCTCGCCCCGAAGGTGTAATTATTAGGATTCAACCTCAGTCTGAACTTCCTTAATCTTTCAAATAATTTCATCAAGTGGACAAGATGTTCCTCTTCTGTCTGGGACTTGGCAATCATATCATCAACATATACCTCAATCTCCTTATGTATCATGTCATGAAAGAGAGTGACCATTGCACGTTGATAAGTTTCCCCTGCATTTTTCAAACCAAAGGGCATCCATTTGTAACAAAATATTCCCCAAGGTGTAATGAAAGTAGTTTTCTCCATGTCCTCTGGTGTCATCTTGATCTGATTGTAGCCAAAAAAAACCATCCATGAAGGAAAACACTTTAGCTCGAGCAGTATTGTCAACTAGAATATCAATATGTGGTAAAGGTAAATCATCTTTAGAGCTTGCTATGTTCAAGTCCCTATAATCCACACACATTCTAACTTTATCATCCTGTTTAGGAACTAGTACAATATTCGCAATCCACAGCGGGTAAGAACTTACTTTAAAAAAACTGGCATCAAATTGTTTCTGAACCTCCTCTTTGATCTTCTTAGACATCTCTGGAAGAGTTCTGCGGAGTTTTTGTTTAACAGGAGGACATTCTTATTTAAGAGGCAGTTTGTGCACAACAATATCTATATCCAACGCAGGCATATCCTCATAAGACCAAGCGAAGATATTCGCATACTCACGGAGCATTTTCAATCAATCTTCTCTTGATATTGCCCTCTAAAGCGGCCCCAATCTTGATTTCTCTCCGGACCTCTTTCGTACCCAATTTGATTAACTCTATAGTCTCCTGGTGTGACTGAATGACCTTTTCTTCTTGCCTCAACAATCTATCCAACTTCTCAGGAAGTTCACAATCTTCTTCAGCTTCTTCTTCAGCTTGATATATCGTATTTTCAGAGTCATAATTAGCCATAGCAGAATCATTCTTGACATTTTTCGGGATTAATGGGGGACATAATCTACATGATTATTTTTATTTTTACTTTTAGTTTTAGTTTTATTTTTAGATTTAAAAATAAATAAAAACTCACATTTTTCCAAAAATAAAAAAGAAGGACAAGGAGCGAAATATTTGAATGCAAAAGGCGTTCTTTATTGATGATAAATTAGCAATGAAAACATTGTGTCCTTACAGCATGTCCACTATGTCTTAGGTGGGACGCAGGGATTATTTCATGATAACAAATAAAAGAAAACTTACTCTTCATAACGGGTGACTTCAATGACGTCCTCAGCAAACTAGTTAGCAACATTTTTACCCAGAACAGTAGGATGAACCCACTTATCCATCTCGTAATCAGGGTAACCATCTTCACTTACAGCATGGGCTTCTTCATGGATAACCCCACCAATTACAAACTGAATCGGAGAGTGAATTCCTTGAACCTGGGAAGAAGTAGTAGTACACACGCTTTGACTAGTCACGAATCCTAAACCTTTCTTATCTGTCTGAGTAGGGAGATCTAACACTCTGCCCCAGCCTTCTGGATGACAAGATTGAACAATCATTTATGCCTGACGATAAGATAACATAGAGACTTTGGGCTTCTTATCCTCCTGTTGGGGACCCCTGAAAACCTGCACCGTCTCAAAAGCTTGACACAGAGTCTCATGGATTTATCCATCCACCTCAACATAGCGAAAGGTACTCAGATGATTGACAATGTAATCCTCCTCGTCGTAAATGGTGACCACCTTCCCATTCATCAGGAACTTCAACTTTTGGTGCATAGTGGATGTGAAAGCACCAACCCCATGGATCCATGGGTGACCTAACGAACAACAATAGGAAGGATTAATGTCCATGATAAATAAAGTGACTTCAAACACCTGAGGACCTATTTTGATTGGCAAGTCGACCTCCCCAAACATTGTCCTCTTTGACCCATCAAAAGCCTTAACAATTAAATCACTTGGTGTTGTACCCCAATCTGCTCCTCTAAGATTCCTCTATCGTCTCATACCATCACAAGGCAACCAGATCACAAACTAGGGTTTAGGGTTTTTCTTCTACTGCATCCTGTCTTTAGGTTTGTCTATGGGAATCACCAAGCACCTTGAAGCACCTTGAATGGTATATCTTGTACATGTATTCTTTTAACTAACCTCAAAATGTGTATATTTGTCTCTTGGAATATCATATTGTAGGTAATGGCATAATTGCCTTCATCTCACCATCTCCTAACACAGAGGATCAAAATTAGGGTTTGGATTTAAATCAGGAAATCTTTGGATTTTTGGGTAATACTTGATCCCTTGCTTCTCTACATGATCACGAGCATCTATAATTGGAAGTTTGATCATCAACTTTGGCTTGGAAAGGTTTAATTGATGAAAGGGGGTAGGGTAAAATGGTTATTTTGTCAGAAGATAGCCAAAATTAATATTTGACCAAGTGGACTTTTGGTTAACTATCAATTTAATATCCATATTCTCACATTTCAGGGTCAATAGTGGCAAAAAAATATCAAGAGGAAGTGTGAATTGGAGAAAACTTGACAAGGAAGTTATTTGAAGTTTTGGAATTTTTTCTAAGTATTCATAGGGTTGAATTTTGATTGGCCATAACTTTCTTAATTTTTATTGAAAATGTGAAAACTTTATATGCCTAGAAAGAGGATAAAAAATTCTTCAACTTTGTATGAGAGGCCTCAAGTCCAAAAAATGAAAAGAGAAAATGTTATGGAGCTTGGAAGTTTCGGACACTTAGTGAAATTTTGGATAAAAATACAAAAATTTGACTTCTTCATGTTTAATTTTGAATGACCATTTGTACTCAAATCAAAAAGTTGGCAACATGAAAGTTGAAGATTTAAGTTTTCTCTTCATTTTTAATTCAATAATCATCTCAAATGTTTAAGTGTAGAAAAAGATATGGTGCTTAGGATTTGGAGCTTCAAATTTCCATTTTCCCAGCACAAGACAAGTCACGCGCTAGGCCAGACATTTCATCAAACCGTTAGTGAGCGCGCATTCATCATCACTTTTCTATGTGAAATTTTAGTTATTTTGAAAAATGTCCAACATCAAAGATCAAGCCCTAAATGTGAGGGACAACTTTTCTTCATAAAGTTTCTCAAAATTCTCCCTACATTTTGAGATATAATTGAGAGAAGAAGGTACCACGCATGTTGAATTCTTGCCCAGCACAAGGCATCACGCGCGTGTAGAATACCCAGTCAGGCCTGGAATTTCATCAGCCAGTTTGTAAACATGAATTCTTAGTAAATTATCTCATTGTTTCAAGCTTCCTTTTGAAAAAATCTGAACACCAAATTTGGAGTATGTAATGTCCTTTCCATCTTTGATTCAAATTTTGTCACGATTCATGCACTATGGAGGGAGATATAAGGAGGTAAATGTGTGATCATGAAATGGTAAAACTTGCATGGAAATTAATGAAAATTTTGTACCAACCAAACCTTTAGCCTTCCAACTCACGCCCCTAGCCTTTCTCACTTATCCAAAACGCATGTTTTGCATCCCAAAACCAACATAAAAGGCAGAACACCTCACTCTCTTATTTTCCTCACTCTCTCATTCCTCACTCTATAATAAATCAAGTGAATTAAGCAATTGAGGGGTTGGCAAGAAAATCAGAAGAAAGCTCTCTTTTCTCTCCCTCACAAAGCAAGCTCTCTTCTCTCTCCATCACGAAGCAAGCTCACATCCTTGCAAGTTCAAAACTGATCTTCTCTCTTTGAATTTCAAGCTAGCTTCCTTCATTGTCAAGCAAGATTACTTCGCATCTCTTTTCATCTATCATCTCTGAACCTTTAAGCCAAGCAACTCTGAATTGCTTGCTCTTTATTTGAGCTCAAGCATCAAAAAATTCATTTCAAGGTAAATGCTCCATAATTTCTCTCTCTTAATTTCAGCCTTGTGTTTTCTTTAATCCAAGAGCTTTTTGAAAAATCCAGTAGCATATTCATATTCCTTGCATTTTTGTGATCAATTTTGATTCTTGTATCGTTTAATTTGGTGGAGAATTGAAGGAGAATTTGAATCAGAAATTTGTTTGTTGAAATGTCCAAATCATAAACATGTCCATGCAATCATCTTCGTGCACTATTTTTCTATCATCAATGCATCATTTCATGAAATTTTTGATACTATCGTGTTTAGCACATTTTGATCTTGAATTTTGATGTTTACATCTTTGAATTTCATCAAGAAATGCGTGTGATATCGTGATCTGAAAATATTGTTTCAAAACTAAAAAAAATAGAAAGAATGGTTGTTTGGTAGGGATGACTGTGTGGCTTATTTTGATTAAACATGGTCTTATTTTCTTTTACAACGCATATTGAGAATAACAGGTGTGATAGGCTTTCATATATTTGATTTTTTTTTGGTTTCTCTATTTTTGTTTTAACATATTTCTTAATCCAAAAATCACCAAAAAAATATTTCAAACTATATTATCAATATATTTTCATATTCTAGTTTTTATTTTATAGTTTTATCATTTTTTATGTGTTAATAAATTCAAATAGTTTAATTAGGGTTTTTGTTCACTTTAGGGTTTTAGATTTTATTATCCTATTTTTCTATTTAATCAAAAATCCATAAAAACTATTTTTTGTCTCCTCTGAGTTTACTACTTAAAAATATTTTTTCCAGTTTTATAAGACTTTTGGATTACACATTAAAATCATTTGGACATAGCACCTTTTATTTGTTCTAATTTTGTTGATTTGTGTAAATAATTTCCATTTTTTTTCCTTTAGAGATAAAATTCAAGAAAAATATAATCATTGATCCTTATAATTTTATAGACATTTAGGTTATTTTACATCCAGTTTATTTGAAATTTAGGTTAATTTGTTTATATTTGGATTTAATTTCTTTCATTTTTGGGTTTTGTTTGATCATTCACATTAATTGATTTAAATTTCTAAACTTTCATGCGTATAAAATCAGTGATGAAGTTGTTTAGAGTGCTTGAACAAGTTAACGTCCTAAAAAAAATTTATGAAATTTTATAATGTGATTTCATATTTTTGACAAATTATTTCCCAAAACAATCTAGTTTAAGTCTTTTACTTGCTAGTTTCAATGTTTGGATTTTTAAAACAAAACTCCACTTCAATCCAAGAACTCTAAGTACCATTTCTAACTTTCACAAGCCTTTAGGAAGTTTTGTTTTTAATTTCATATTGTTTCAAGTTATTTTCCTATTTTTGATCCATTTTGACTTAGGTTTGCATTTAGGGTTTTACTTTTGATTAATGCTTGTAATTGAAAACTTTTGTACATGATTCTTGTTTAATTCTTGAAATAGCATGTGATAATGACTTGAGGCTTATATTGAGGACAAATTCTTCAACCTCATTGGGTCTTGGGTGTTGATAGGTTGATAAACCAAATCCACGAAAATGGACTAACGATGTTGATGATATTTGAAACTCTAATTTCATACATTGTATCCTTTCCCTCTTCATCTTATCCCCCTTTCTTATTGTACTACATGTTATGGGGTGATGATCTCTTTATCATTTATCCGAACATGAAGTACATAGATTTTTATTGACCGGCCTCAAAATAGGTGCGACTTCTACATAAGTCCACTTACGATTGCTTAACATAGCACTTAATTTTGTCCCGATTTAAGAAAATGATCATTTATGGTCCAAACTTATGTTTGCAAGCCCAAGTATGTTAATTTTAACCCTATCATCCAATAACCTTGAGACAAATTGTTAGGAGGCTTTGGTTCTCCAATCCTCTAATGGAACTTCATCAATTTTGGTCAAAGTGGATCACTTAAACATCATTGATCATTAAATGTTTCCTTGAGAATTATTAAAATGGATGATATACTTGACAAAAAGCAAATGCAACTTTTTGTTGAGAGGCTTTGGTTCTACCAATCCTCTAATGAATTCCAAATGCAAGTTTCAATATGGTCATCCAACTAACCACTAATTCCTAACAAATAACTTTATTTTATCCTTTTATCTTATGCCCTTTACTTTATGCACCATTTATTTTAGCATTTACATTTCATGCTATATTCATCTTTTCTCACTTGAGCCTTTATATTCATGTAATTTTTAATTTTCTCACTTGAGCTTTTCATTTCTTTTTGAAGATACCTAATAATAAACTTAAGCCCTAAAAAACTTTAATGTTACTTGGACCTATTTGGTTACTATCTTTGGCATTATTGAGTGATGGACTTCTTGGACTTAGGAATAGAAACCTTGACCTATGGTGGAGACCTTGTGACCTTAATTGATATTTTGTATGGAGTTCTTTGGGTTTACCTTAAGAAATTGGGTTGTTTGTTTTCTTTGTGTGTAGGTGTTGTACCCTAAAATTTCCCTCCCATATTTCTCAATACATATCAAGTGAGGTCCCCAAATTGCTCAAGGAAGTCCAAGAGTTGACCAGACAAACTCTCTCCTAAAGGCAGTCTACCTCAAATTAGGTTTTCAGTTTGCATCAAGATGTTTGAGTCCCAAGGATCCCAAGTGCTCGCCATTGCCCTAATATGTTCTCAAGATCATCTATGTCAAGTTTCAAGCCTTGCAGAAGAAGTTTGCTCAGTCAATTGCTCAAAGGCCTGAAAATCGACTGTGCTAGGGCAAATATCAAATGTGGCCCACACACAGTCAAACTTCAAGATTTTTGGTCAACATCCTCATTTTGAAGTGTTATTCATCATTTTACCAAGGATTGATCATGATTCCTCAAGGATTGCTCACAATCCATCAAAACCCAAAAGTTACTAAATTAGGGTTTTACATGAAAAGTCAACTCAACTTTGACCAAGCATAACTTTCTCATACTTTATCAAAAATGACCCATCCAAAGCTCATTTTGAAGTGGATGCAATTCCCTACAATTCATATTCAGCTCCCAAGTTCAAAATATGCACTCACAAGAAGATATGAATTTGGACATTACAGGTCATTTTGGAAAGTCAACAAAAAACACCTTTTTATGTCAAAGCTCCATACATGAACATGGAAGACTCAATTGATATTAGACCAAAAGGGTTGCTTAGAGGACATCTTAAGCTTTCTAAAAAGTCGAAAAACACCTCTCTAGGGTCAAAATTGAAAGAGTTATGCATTGGCAAAGTTGACCCTTTTTGCAAAATTGCCAAAAGTCAAATATGCCCCTGTTGCACCCCAAAATTTACCCTCTTAATTTAGGCTTATGTTTCATCATGAACATCATAGTGCATTGCATTCGTACTTTGTGATGGGATCAAAGTACTTTGGTTATCTAGTCTTCCTCAAACTTTGAAGATTGATTGCATTGACAAGTTTCTCAAGTAGAATCTTATCATCTAAACCTCTGGATCTTTCAAGTTCAAAATTATTTCATATCTCAAGATATTTTATCCATCCTTTTGGATCTTCAAAGGATTGAAGTTTGTGTTTAATTACAAGTAGAATCATTCTTTGAACTCACCAATCAAATTATGGTTTTGTTTGAGCAGGGCTATTGGCCAATGTACAAGTCTTGATTTAGGGAGCTACAACATCTCTTTGGTATTTTAAAAAATTCCTTGCACAAGGGATTGGGCATGATGCCCAAAGGATTTGAAGTTTTGGAGATGATTCATCAGTCTCCTAGGGTGTTGACCAAAACTAGGGTTTGAGTTTTTATCAGGTTTCCTTGAGAATTTTGAAGTGAAACTTTGTACATGGCCTCTATATATTTTGAAGATCATATGTTTGAAGTTTTGATCATCAATTTTGAAGGGAAATGGATCAATTGATTCAGAGGGGCAAAATGGTAATTTTGGTCAAAATCAGTCAAAGTCAAGGTTGACCAAGTGAATTTTTGGCCAACCATTAATTCGAGGATGTAATTTTCATATTTAAAGTCCATTTTGGTCATTGGATCAAAGAGATTGAGGTTTGGGTTGAAACTTGTTCTTGAAGAAACCCTAAAAGTTACTAATTTTGGAAAATAAGGACTTAATTTCAAAAATTCATATTTTATTCACCCTTGATCAAGAATATGCAAATGAAATATTCTTGGAAAGCTAAGAGAATGATATTTCACCTCCTTTTGGTCTCATGTCCAAATTGGCAAGGAATCAAGAGTTATGGTCTTTTGAAGTCACAAAATTATAGGTCATTTTTTAAAATTAGTGAAATTCAAGACAAATTTTGAGGACCTTAATGGATTAAATTGCAAAAACTCTAAACTAAGGGTTTGTAGATATTTTCAATACCTTTCCAAATTGTGCTCATTTGTGTCAAAATTCAAAAGCATGAGCAAGTTATGGGCTTTGGAGTTTTGAAGCATTTTATTGAAATTTGGCAAATATGCAAAATGGCCAATTCATGAAAACTCAGGTTTCAACCATTCTCTTTGTTCCTAATCCAGACCATGACCTATTTTTGATTTTTAAGGCCCATAATATCAGCCATTTCGTGATCCATGGACCTTGGTGTTTGCTTGAATGAAAAATACATAAATTGCCCAAAATTGCAAAAACTCCAACACTCTTTGATCAGATGGAATTAAGGGCCAAGATTCTAAGCATGATCTTCTGAAGTAATTTGGCCCCCAAAATGCATAGGAATACAAAGAATGCACGAGAAAAACAGCTAATCCTGTGCACACTTCATTTTTGCCAAAATTTTCCAATCAAGCCCTTGGACAACTTGGAAGACCAAATTCCTTTTCTAACCTTCTCTACTCACACTATATAGTGCAATGCAAGCCTCATTTCATGAGGAGGACACGCCATTTACAAGAATTCCAGATCTGAGCTTTACACTCTTCTTCTGCAACTTGATTCGATTCTCTCAATTCCTTGGTGTTTTCTTCAAAATTCTTGTGGATTCAGCTTCAGTAAAGGGAGTAGATCAAGCCAGCACCATTTTTTCACATCTGGAGTGAAGGAGACAGTAGAACACTTTTCTCCTTGAGGTAATGATTCCAAACTTCAATTTCTGAGATGCGCTTGTTTATTGAGGTGTTTGAGCTTGGATTTGTGTTCAATGACGTTAATGGAATGTTTCTGAAGCTTTATAGCATTTGATTTGGTGAATTATGCATGATTGAATACCCTGAAACTCGCGATTCAGAATGATTTTGCTCATATTCCTGACTTGATTGTGAACAATGTGGTTGATGTTTCGATTTGATTCAAATTACAATGTGAAGTATGAAATGCTAACTTTAATTTGCCCTTGATTTCATAAAAAATGATGTGAAATTGAGTATGTTATGCTGATCTGAACATGAGCCCTAAACCGGAGAGTTGCGTGCGTTTTTACGTTGTGCAAAGGTTGAAGATGATGTGGTGGCGCTTTCTCATTGGTCCGTTTGAATTTTTGGCTTATTTGAATTATTTGTTTTATTTGACATTTTGTTTGATTTTATTTTCTAATCAAAACACTTTCAAAAATCATGGAAAAATTACTATAAGCCAATATTATTTTCTATAATTTTCCATATTTGTTTTGGGTTTTTTTTAAATTTTTTTATTGGTTAAAATTTTTATAAATTTAATTAATTGATTGTTCAAAGTTTATTTTTAGTTTAATATTTCTTTGATCTAAAAATTCCACAAAAAAATGTTTAGACTCACAAAATAATGGAAAAATTGATTCTGACTTTGGTTTATAATTTTCTTTAATTTTGATTTAAAATTTAATTTCAAAGGTTATTTGTAATATTTGTTTGTTTGATTTTTTAATTTAATATTTCCCTTAACAAAAAAAATTCAAAAAAAATCATGTAAGCTTGTTTTTAGTCATGGAGTCAGAATATAATTTCATTTTTGACCTTTTATTGATTTTTGGCTAAGGTTTGCATTTTGCCATTTAAATAATAGTTTAATTGTTAATTGTTTGTTTATTTTTTTATTTTAATATTTCCTTTAATTCAAAAATTCTACAAATATTCAGGGATGTGTGTTTTTAGTTATAATATTTGAATATAATTTTGGTTAACTATTTTTCTTAATTTTTTATTTAAATGTTATTTTAAGATGTGAATAATTGTTAATGGACTAATTGTTTGAATTTAGTTTCCTTTTTGGCTATTCCTTAATTCAAAAAAATATGAAAAATATATTTTCTGACATTTAGGGTTTCTTGATGATTTGTATGATCTTGGTTTAATTTGTTTGAATTTTGATCTCACTTAATCAATATTTGAGATTAAAAGTCAAAAATTAGGGTTTTGTTGCTTATGGTGCAAGTTTCATTTCTAAAAACCCCTATGCCATGGGTTTTCAATAGGATTGAAGTCTTAATTAGGGTTCATGAATGTATTGAGGGTCTTAAAACCATTTATCTTGATTGTTAACTTGGTTTGACATTTTTTCCATAAATTATTTTGAAAACTTGTCTAGCTTGGTAGTTTTGCCATCTAGTCTTGAACTTTGAACTTCATTTGGTCTCCTCCTCAATCATTCATGAACCTAGGGCTTGCATTCTGACTTCTATACCTTTCAAAGATGCTAATATTTTTTTGGTTTGAATTATGGACCTTTATTTCCATTTTTGATGTAATTTTAAAGTGAAGGTACCCAATTGATGTTGCATGTCTTGATACAATTTGCTTGATGGCCAATGAACTTGAGTGAGGCCTATAATTGGGCACCTAATGATCATTTTGATTCTGATTATTCATTATAGCACCAAACCATTTTGACTCAATGTCCCATGCTTGAATGTTTGAACCTTTTAATGCATTGTGTTGAATTCCTCTTCTATTGTGCCTATGAGTTGTGATGATTTATTTAAGACTATTTGAATGTATTTTCTACTGACCTTCATGGTCTTTGTTCATATTATTCCCAAGCTCCTATGACCCTTGATTGATATTTAATTGTCAATTCAACATGGTGATAGAAAGGAGCAACATTCCTCTGATTCTTTTGACCTAATCTGTGCATATGCTTGCTTCCTCTTGCCTATCATGTCTAATGTTTGATAATTGCCACCATGTTGTTCTCACTTTTTCACCTTATGGAATACTAACTTGGTTGTTGAATATGCGAGGTACTCTAATAAAGTTGCCACTTTTGGCTTGAGGCTTTTGTGTTTCACTTTATTTGTGGAACACAATTTATTATATTGGCATTATTTTTGTGTTTGGCATGTTTGATGGTTTATGCAGGATATACATACATATGATTGTGAATGCCATACATTACCCATGGGATTTGTTCATATCTGATAAATTACTTACATCCTGATGGTGTAATTCCTGACTCTATTTATCTACTGATGCCAGCTTGCTTGAAGTTTCTCTGGGTTTCTTTTATTCTTGCTTGATTGCTACATATAGTTATCTGTTTGGTATTGTACTACTTCCTTTTTTCCATTTTCATTTTGCATAATTCTCTGACTGCATGATGGGACCTCTGTTGCTGATATATGTCAGGAGGCCCTCTGGTTTTTGTCTGATGCATGTGTTGTGTTTGTTTTTGATCGATGAGTCACTCAATTTAGAAATTGAGATCACGACGTCGCTCTCATTGCACGTCCCTTATAGGATGTTTATTGCTTTTCTTCTTTAATTGTTGATCGATGAGTCACTCAATTTAGAAATTGAGATCACGACTTCTCTCTCATTGCATGTTCCCTATAGGATGTTTATTTCTTTTCTTCTTTAATTGTTGATCGATGAGTCACTCAATTTAGAAATTGAGATCACGACTTCGCTCTCATTGCATGTTCCCTATAGGATAGTTTTGTTGAGTTCCCTTTAACATGTAAATTAGGGTAGGATTTTCCCTTATCCTCAACCTTAGGATCAACCATTGTATGATAACACTAGGGATAGTGCTAGGCTAGTTTCCCTTAGTTGTTTTTTCCTTTCTTTGCATTTTGCATCTTAAAACAAAAATTTGTTTCTTGGAAATTTATAAGACATTTCTAATGAACTCAAACCCTTCTTCAAAGTAAAAGATACAAACCAATCTTTCCTTGTCTGTGTTATCTTGAAGCCGATATTTCGCCATCGCACATGTTTGTTATCCCACATTGATTCTCAATATCATTTTTAGGTGTGATGTTTCGTCATCTGTTTCATTGATGTGTTGCCATCTTTGCCATGATATCTTGTTATCTCTTAGCCGATGTTTCTCCATCGCAAATTTTTCTGAAGCCGATGTTTCGCCATCGCACATGTTTGTTATCCTACATTGATTCTCAATATCATTGTTAGGTGTGATGTTTCATCATCTGTTTCATTGATGTGTTGCCATCTTTGCCATGATATCTTGTTATCTCTTAGCCGATGTTTCGCCATCGCACATTTTTCTGAAGCCGATGTTTCGCCATCGCACATGTTTGTTATCATACTTTGATTCTTAATATCATTGTTTGGTGTAATGTTTTGTCATATGTTTTATTGATGTTTCGCCATCTTTTCCATGTTATCTCTTAGCCGATGTTTCGCCATCGCACATTTGTCTGAAGCCGATGTTTCGCCATCTCACATGTTTGTTATCCTACTTTGATCCCCAATATCACTGCTAGGTGTGATGCTTCATCATCCATTTTATCATTTGATGTTTCACTATCTTTAACATGTTACTTTGTTATTATTTAGTCGATGTTTGATCACCTCATTTGTTTGTTGTTTCTTTTGATGTTTTGCCATCTTAACTGTTTTTGTTTGTCTTAACTAAAAAACACAAACCAATCAAAATATATGAGCCACACTACAGCTGCTCTGATTCCTTAAAAGGGATACGTAGGCATTGGGGTAGGGCCCAACCGAGCATAATTTTTTATTTTCCCTACATTATTTTCTCCTTTTCCTTCGCATGCATTCCCTTTTCAGTGATAAGCCATAGACGTAGGATTTGACCGCACCCATTAGATTAGACAACAAGAGTGGATACCGTAGAGTACTACGGGCATGTGGGGTGCTAACACCTTCCCCTCGCGTAACGGACTCCCTTACCCGATCTCTCGGTCGAACGACCGTGATTTCTCCCTTTCCAGGTTTTCTCGATGTTTACCTTTCCCTTTCTGCAGGATAAAAGACGTTTGGTGGCGACTTCATTGATGTTTCATTAACATCCAGATGACAGGTTCCGGCCACGTTGTTTCAGCTGGCGACTTCACTGGGGAAGAATTAACCTTTTGCTGGTCCATCCCGGAGTCGATCCTAGCTCTTGTTTTTTTTCTCTTTGGGTGTTTATTTTACCGCTTTGCATATTTATCTGTTTGCATTGCATCCTATGTGCGCTTTACTTTCTGCATACTGGATTTGGCTGGATTGTTTGGATTCTTGATTTCTTGGTGGGTGGGTTGTTCCATGAGGTAAAAGGCCTCATACCCAGGCTATGAGTGAACTCCATAGGAACTAGGAATAGAGTGGCCATGGCAGCTACGAGGCGGATGCTTTGTATACCTTACCATGAGACCCATGACTTCGGAGGTAGTTCGGATAGGTGTTATCGTATGATGATACCGACATTCGAGCTCTCGTACTCTGATTTGGCTTTAAACCTTACCTTGACCTAGACTACACCCGTGAGAGGGGCGGGAAAACTTTTCTTACAGGTACAGGTACTGTTGGTGACTTTGTGTTGCAAAGGTGACTCAGGTTCCCATGTTAGTTTTGAAGCTTCGAGATTCTCATTTGATCTTGAGTGGTGTTGTTCTGTAATGGTCTAGCCATGATCCAGTGTGAAACTTTGATCCTGTCATGTTGCTTCACAGCATATTTATTTCTAAAAAAAATAATGTAAAAAAATAACTAGCATGCGCATGTCATTTTCTAGGGACATTCAAGAGTCTTCTTTCCATCAGAAATGGCTGGTCTCCCTCCAGTTGAGTTTGATTCAGTTCGTGTTAAAGAGCTCACCAAGCATACTTTCTCTTATCATATTCCTACCATTGATGTGTCCTAATTGAAGAGGTTGAGTTCTTATCTAAAGGGTGATGTTCTGAATAATTTCAACAAAAATTATGGCAATTTGTTACTAGTCCTTAACACTCCAGTTGACCCGATGGCTTTGATCACTCTCTTCCAATTCTATGACAAGTAATTACGGTGTTTTACTTTTCAAGATTATCAACTGGTTCCCACACTAGAAGAGTATGCGTACCTACTTAATATCAGATTGACCGATGAAGTTCCTTTTGTCCAAGTGCCAGAAAAGCCGAAGTTCAAAGTTGTTGCTGAAATTCTTCGTTTGAGTTGGAAAGAAGTGAAAGACAATTGGAAGTCGAGTGGGGGTACTATAGGGTTTTATTTGGATTTCTTAGTGAAGAAAGCTGAAGACTGGCAAAGAAAGGCAATTGGAGTGACTTCATTTCTCTGTTTGCTCTCATGATATACGAGATCATCCTTTTCCCTTGCAAGAGAAATTTTGTGGATTTGACGGCTATCTGTGTTTTTAGAAACAAGAACCCGATATCGACACTCTTGGCAGATACTCTTTACACCATTCATTCCAGGCATGGAAAAGGTGGTAATGTAAGTTTATGTCATTCGATGTTGTATCAATGGCTTAAGTTGCATCTACCAGTAAGTGGCCCTTTGGTGGATACCAGGCATTCTCTCCGATGGTCATCAAGGCTTGTCAACTTTACTTCATTTGATATCCGGTGGAATTATGACATGGGGGAAGTGCAAAGTATTGTCACTAGCAGCACAGATTTCCTTAATCTTCCCCTCATAGGAACTAAGGGGTGTATCAACTATAATCATGTGCTTGCTTATCGTCAATTGGGATATGCAATGGATGGACCGTCAAAGGTTGAAGAGGTGTCTGAATCAGTGTATTTTGTTAGAGGAAGTGATCATGTGATGTTGAAAAGAGTGACAAGTGCTTGGAAAGGAATCCACAAAAAGGATAGAACTACTTTGGGCAAGAAGGTTCCTATTTATAGGGTTCCTTATTTGGAATGGATTAGAGTCAGGGTTAGGATTTTATGATTACCATTTGCAAGGTCGGCTCCTATATGTGAGAAACCTCCTACTGTTCTGAGTAACACAGTGCCTACCGAGATGTTCACCCAGGTTCATGTTGAGAACATTCAACTTCGTGCAAAAGACCGCGAGGCGGGGATGAAACTTTATTGGGCAGATCAAGAAAGGGCCGACTTAGCTCACAAACTCAAGGAAGCTCAAGGGGAAACTTTTGATGCAACCAGTTTTAGGAAGAGGTCTCATGCTGAAATGGAAGAAGAATTGAGTAAGACTCAGCAAGAGTGTCGGAAGCTTCAGGTATCTGAGAATAGTTACAGGAAGAAGATTCAGAACTTTGAGAAATAGCTCAAAGACAAAGATGCTCAGCTTGAGAAGGAAGTAGCCTAGAAGCGTGTCGCAGAAGATCGGTTCCAAGAAAGTAAAATAGTCGCATCTCAACTTTTGAAGGAGAAAGCCAGACTTGAAGAGTATTGTCAACATCTTGAAGCATGTTTAGTTCCGGAGATTTAGTTATGTTATTTACTTTTGGTGTATTTGGTGACCCCCAGAATTGTTGGAAGGGACCAATTGATTGTTGTTATTATTCAGTTCTTTTTGCTTTATTGTTAAGACATGTATTTAGTTGTTTATCATTTTACTCTTAATTGTCCGAAGTCACTTGGACATCATTTCTTTTACTTGTAAATAATTGAAGTGTTCATCTTATTATCCTTTCTCTTTTGATTGTATGGTCGCACGTCGTGACTGATGAATAAAAGGACTCTTGGATACCTGGAAATGACAAACATATCATGAACATCATGCATTTCATAACATTACAGGTTATCTCAAGACGATTTTCTTATTCTGCTGCTTTTCTTATTCAGAATTCAAGATGACTACTCATCGGTATTCCACCAGAAACAACTTGCCAAGACAGATGGAACAGGTTCAAGCTGAACTCGTTGAAATGAGGGCCCAGATGGCTACTCAGATGACTCAGTTCATGGAGGTCATCACCAATGTGAGTCGCCGACAGGAGGAACTAGCTGCCATTGTCAACAACCAGCACCGCTATCCAGGGGATGGTGGAAATCAAGGGCTCTATCAGGACATTTCTGTAGGATTGTGGGATGTGCAAGATCAGCCTGCTGGAAATTTTCACGGGATGCCCGAAAACCCTTTTGTGCGCAACGTAGGGCAGTTTCCCCCGTCTCTTGGACCTCGTCTTGTTGGGAACAGAAGAGCTAATCAGGGCGGTGTAAGGAATTATTAGGAGCAGGATTTTGACTTTGACCAGGATGAAGATTAGTTTTCTGTTCGGCGTTCGGAGCCGGGGGTTCAGATTAAGGATATGAAGTATCGTTTATTGGAAGAGCGTCTGAAGGCTGTGGAAGGGAAAGGAGTCCTTGGTATGGATACTAATGATCTCGGGTTGGTGTCTGGGGTGAAAGTTCCTCCAAAGTTCAAGCCTCCTACATTTGAAAAGTACAACGGAACATCGTGTCCTATTACTCATGCAACTGCTTATTTCCGGAAGATGTCAGTACATACTGAGGATCAAGTGCTTTTGATTCACTTTTTCCAGGATAGCCTATCTGGGGCATCCTTGGAGTGGTACATGAAGTTGGAGAAAACTCATATTCGTTGCTGGAAGATCTTGCTCGGGTTATTTTCAAACATTATCAGTACAATGTGGATATGGCGCCTAATCACACTCAGTTACAGAATATGTCACAAGGACCAAAAGAATCTTTCAAGGAATACGCTCAGAAGTGGTGTGAGTTGGCTGCGAGGGTTCAACCTCCACTCACGGAGATAAAACTCATTGATATGTTTATGAGTACCCCGCAAGGGCCATTCTATGAGCACATGATATGAAGTACTTTAGCAGGATTTGCAGACTTGGTTATGGTTGGTGAAAGAATTGAAGTGGGTTTGAAATTGGGAAAAATTCAGATTGGAGGTTTCAGTGGCTCATCAGGGGGAAGTAAGAAACCATTCAACACTTACCCTAAGAAAAGGGAAGACGACGTAAGAGCGATTTACTCTCATAGGGGACAAAGAGAGGATCGTCAGCACCAACAAATCAATGTTATTTCTATTCCTGTTAGTGCTCCTCCGCAGCAGAGACCAAATACAGTGCCTCAATAACAAAGGCAGCAAGATGCTCCCCGTCTGTATAATAACCAACAACCGAGACAGCCAAGGAAATTCGATCCCTTTCCAGTAACACTTACTGAAGCGCTCCACCACCTGCTTGATTTGAAGTTGATCAGTTTGAGAAATATGCCACCACCACCCGCAAGACTTCCTCCTAACTATGATGCTAATGCAAGATGTGAATTCCATTCGGGCGGAGTTGGTCATTCTACTGACAATTGCTTTGCATTGAAGTGTGTTGCACCCTAAAATTTACCCTCTTGATTTAGGCTTATGTTTCATTATGAACATCATAGTGCATTGCATTCATACATTGTGATAGGATCAAAGTACTTTGGTTACCAAGTTTTCCTCAAAGCTTTGAAGATTGATTACATGGACAAATTGGTCAAGAGATATCTTACCATCTAAACCTCTGGATCTTTTGAGTTCAAAGGTTATGGCATGTCTCAAGATGTTTTTTACCCATCTCTTTGTATTCATCAGCCAAATTAGGGTTTTCTTGAGCAAGGTTGTTGGCCAATGTACAAGTCTTGATTTTGGGAGCTACAACATTTCTTTGATATTTGGAAGGTCCTTGTACAAGGAATTGGTCAAGACACCCAAAGGATTTGAGGTTTTGAAGATGATTCATCAATCTCCTAATGTGTTGACCAAAATTAGGGTTTGGGATTTCATCAAGATTTCTTGAGAATTTTGAAGTGAAACTTTGCACATGGCCTCTAAATGTTTGGAAGATCATATGTTTGAAGTTGTAATCATCAATTTTGAAGAGAAGTTGACCAATTGATTCAGAGGGGCAAAATGGTCATTTTGGTCAAAATCAGTCAAAGTCAGGGTTGACCAAGTGAATTTTTTGCCAACCATCAATCCAAGGATGTAATTTTCATATTTCAATCCCATTTTCGTCATTGGATCAAAGAGATTGAAGTTTGGGTTGAAACTTGTTCTTGAGGAAACCCTAAAAGTTTCTAATTTTGGAAAATGAAGACTTAATTTCAAAAATTCATATTTTATTCATCTTTGATCACAAAAATGCAAATGAAATATGTTGGGAAAGCTAAGAGAATTATCTTTCACCTCCTTTTGGTCTCATGGACAAATTGGCAAGGAACCAAGAGTTATGGCCTTTTGAAGTTACAAAATTATAGGTCATTTTTCAAAATTAGTGAACTTCAAGCTAGATTTTGGGAGCCTTAATGGATTAATTTGCAAACACTATAAACTAAGGGTTTGTAGATCTTTTCAATACCTTTTCAAATTGTACTCATTTGTGTCAAGATTCAAAGGCATGAGCAAGTTATGAGTTTTAGAATTTTGTGGCATTTTAGTGAAATTTGGCAAATGTGCAAAATGGTCATTTCTTGCAAACTCAAGTTTTAGCCATTCCTCTTGTTTCTAATCAAGCCCATTGGTAATTTGTGACATGCTGAGGCCCATTACACTCACCATTTCGTGCCCATGTGCTTCATGAGCTTGATTGAATCAAAAAATGTAAAACTTGCTCAAAATTTCCAAATCACCAACACAAGCTTAATGCAAGGATTTAAGTCCTAATCTTGTTGCTAATATCTTCCTGAGGGAAAATGGATTAGAATGCACGCAAAAAGAAAGCCAACGCATGAGGGACTTCAAGGCTGCATGTGCATACTTAATTTTGGCCAAAAGAAGATTTATTTGATTCCAAGAGCTTTCAGCATGAAAAACCTATCCTACCCTCCTCCTGATCCTCTATATACTGAGAAGTAAGCCTCAGTGTAAAGGGTTTGTGCCTCATTTCATCAATCAAAGTCAGAAACTCCATAGCTTGTTGCTCTGCATTTTTCTTCGATTCTTCCATCTCCCTTGCGCGTTTTGGCCAATTCTTCTTGCATTCTCTTCTCCAAGTGATAAGGATTGTAGATCGAGGCTTAGATTGCAACTGGAGTGAAGGAGATAGTAGATCCATTTTTTCTCAAAGGTATGAATTCTCAACTTTGAATTCTGATTTCTAGCCATGCCTCGTGTGATTTAAGTTCATAATCATGTTGTTTGAAGTCTATGGAATGATTTTGAAGCTTTATAACGTTTAATTTGATAAATTATGCATGTTTGAATGTTCTGAAACTCGCGATGCAGTATGTTTTTGTTCATGTTCATGACTTGATTGTGGACATTGTGGTTGATGATTTGATATGATTTGAATTGCTATGGATTCCTTGCCATGCTAGCTTTGATTTGCCTTTGATTTCATGAAAAATGATGCAAAATTGAGTAAGTTGTGTTGTTCTTAAAGCAAGCCCTAATCCTAAGAAGATGCGCGCATTTTTTGAACATTCGGAGGTTGAAGATGATGTGGTGGCACATCATGATTGGTCTGTTTGAAATTTTGGTTTATTTGAATTTTTTTTATAAATTGATTTCCATAATTTTATTTCTTGCTCAAAAATAATTGGAAAATTCTAAAAAAAATATCATAAATTCAAAATAATATTTATGACTTTGTGTATTTTTTTGAAAATATTTTGATTGGTTCAAAAATTGTTAGGTTTAATTAATTAATTGACCAAAGATAATTTTTATTTTAATAGTTCCTTTGACCTAAAAAATCCACAAAAATTATTTGAGAACCACAAAATAATGTGAAAATTGATTCTGACTTTGGTTCATCACTTTTCTTATTTTTGATTAAAAATTTAATTTCAAAGTTTATTTGTAATATTTGTTTGTTTTTATTTTATTTTTAATACTTCTATTAATTCAAAAATTCCAAAAAAAAATCATGTAATCTTGTTTTTAATCATAGAACCTGATCATATTTTTGTTTTGCCTCTTTTGTGATTTTTCGGTTATGTTTTGCATTTTCTTGCCTTTAAATAATAATTTCACTATTAATTGTTTGTTTTTTTGTTTTTTTTAATATTTTTCTTTTATCCAAAAAAATCACCATAAATTCAAGGATGTATGTTTTTAGCCCTAATATTTGAATATAATTTTGGTTGTCCATTCTTCTGACTTTTTGATTTAAATATCATTTTGACATGTGAATATTTGTTAAGTACATAATTATTTGAATATTAATTTCTTTCTTGTCTTTTCGTAATTCAAAAAATGTGAAAAAATATATTTTCTGACATTTAGGGTTTCTTGATATTTTGCATGACCTTGGTTTGATTTGTTTGAGTTTTGATCCTATTTAATTAATATTTAGGATTAAAAGTCAAAACCTAGGGTTTTGTTGCTTATGGTGCAAGTTTCATGTTCAAAACCCTTGTACCTTGGACTTTTATTGGATTTCAGGTCTTGATCATGGTTCATGAATATGTTCGGGATTTGAAAACCATTTTTCTTGAATTACTTGACTTGGCTTGACATTTTTCCACAAATAACTTTGAAAACATGTCTAGTTTGGTGGTTTTGCCAACTAGTCTTAAACTTTGTACTTCATTTGTCCTCCTCCCCAATCATTCATGAGCTTAGGGCTTGCATTCTGACTTCTAAACACTTCGAACATGTTAAGATATTTTTGGTTTGAATTATGGATCCTTGTTTCTATTTTTAGTGTGATTTTGAAGTGAAGGTACCTAATTATGTTTGCATGACTTGTTGCAATTTGTTTGATGGCCAATGAACTTGAGTGAGGCCTATAATTGGGAGCCTAATGATCATGTTGGTTCTGACTTGTCCATTTAGCATCAAAGTATTGTTTCTCAATGTCTCATGTTTGAATATTTTGAACCATCTAATGCTTTATGTAGGTTTAATTTTCTATTGTGTTCATGAGTTTATGGTTGAATTAGCTATGCATGATTGAAACGTGCTTGCTACTGACTTCCATGGTTCTTGTTCATATTATTCTCAAGCTCTTATGATCCTTGATTGATACTCAATTGTCAATTCAACATGGTGATAGGAAAGTGCAACATTCCTATGATTCTTTTGACCTAATCTGTGCATATGCTTGTCTCTTCTTGGTTATAATGTCTAAATATTTGGTAATTGCCACCATGTTATTCTCACTTCTTCACCTTTTGGAATACTTACTTGTTTGTTGAATATGCGAGGTACTCTGAGAAAGTTGCCACTTTTGGCTTGAGGCTTTTGTGTTCCACTTTATTTGTGGAACACAGTTTATTATATTGGCATTATTTTTGTGTTTGGCATGCTTGGTGTTTTATGCAAGATATATATATACATGATTGTGAATGCCATACATTGCCCCTTGGACTTGTTCATATCTGATAGATTCCAGACTCAATTTGTTTACTGATGCCAGCTTGCTTGAAGTTTCTCTGGGTTTCTTTTATTCTTGCTTGATTGCTACAGATACTTATCTGTTTGGTAGTGTACTACCTTTCTTCTCCCATCTTCATTTTGCATAATTCTCTGATTGTATGATGGGACCTCTGTTGCTGATATATGTCAGGAGGCCCTCTGGTTTTTATCTGATGCATGTGTTGTGATTGTTGATCGATGAGTCACTCAATTTAGATATTGAGATCACGACTTCACTCTCATTGCATGTTCCCTATAGGATGTTTATTACTTTTCATCTTTAATTGTTGATCGATGAGTCACTCAATTTAGAAATTGAGATCACGACTTCACTCTCATTGCATGCTCCCTATAGGATGTTTATTGCTTTTCTTTTTTAATTGTTGATCGATGAGTCACTCAATTTATACATTGAGATCACGACTTTGCTCTCATTGCATGTTCCCTATAGGATAGTTTTGTTGAGTTCCCTTTAACATAAATTAAGATAGGATTTTCCCTTTATCCTCAACCTTAGGGTCAAGCATTGTATGATAACACTATGGATAGTGCTAGGCTAGTTTCCCTTAGTTGTTTTTCTTTCTTTGCATTTTGCATCTTAAAACAAAAACTAGTTTTCTTGGCAAATCATAAGACACCTCTAATGAACTCAAATTCGTCTTCAAAGTAAAAGATACAAACCAATCTTACTTTGTCTGTGTCATGTTGAAGCCGATGTTTCGCCATCGCACATGTTTGTTATCCTACTTTGATTCTCAATATCATTGTTAGGTGTGATGTTTCGTCATCTATTTTATTGATGTTTCACCATCTTTGCCATGATTTCATGTTATCTCTTGGCCGATGTTTCTCCATCGCACATTTGTTTAAAGCCGATGTTTCACCGTCGCACATGTTTGTTATCCTACTTTGATTCTCAATATCTTTGATAGGTGTGATATTTTGCTATCTGTTTTATTGATGTTTTGCCATCTTTGTCATGATAATGTGCTATCTTTTAGCCGATGTTTCTCCATCGCACATTTGTTTAAAGCCGATGTTTCGCCATCGCACATGTTTGTTATCCTACTTTGATTCTCAATATCATTGTTAGGTGTGATGTTTTGCCACCCATTTTATCATTTGATGTTTCGCCGTCTTTGCCATGTTATCTCTTCACTACGCCGAAAAAGACTTACGAAAGCACTTTTTTTTGCCTTTAAAAGCGCTTAAAAGCGCTTTCTATGGTGGCGCTGCTATAGGTTTTAGCAGCGCTTTTTGTTTAATGAAAAGCGTTTTCGTAGGTCTACCTAATACAACACTTTTTCTAAGTAGGCTTTTGGCAGCGCTTTTTTATGAAGAAGCGCTTTCATAGGTCTACCTAAGGCAACGCTTTTTTCTGGAAAAGCGTTCTCATAAGTTTTCTTTTTAGCAGCGCTTTTTTCTGGAAAAGCGTTGTCTTAGATAGGCTTTTAGCAACGCTTTTTTCTGGAAAAGCGCTTTCATAGGTGGTCTTTTAGCAGCGCTTTTTCCTGGAAAAGCGCTGTCATATGTTTACCTTAGACAGCGCTTTTGTGAAAAAGCGCTTTCATAGGTTACCTAAGGCAGCGTTTTTCTTGAAAAAGCGCTTTCATAGGGTGTTTTTTTTAGAGGTATAATTTATATAATTCATATACCTGCATTGTTTGCAGCATATTATTTATATAAACCAGTTGCCATAACCTGTAATTCATAAACTGCGGTAATGCATTGTATACCATTGTAATCCAAAATATATATACACCATTTTTGTACCTCAAAATATATAAAAACCATTGTTATCAGCATTGTAACTCAAAATCAGTCTTACAAAATCAACCCTAACAACAACTAAACCAGTCCTAATGTATGAAAGAAACACGGTCAATATGGTATTCCATGTACACATGTAACGTATTCATAACACTTTTCACATAATAATGTATTCATACCTTATATGATTCTCTTCTCAATAAAATATTGACACAATTCCTCTTTGATTTCTTCCAACTGAAGTTTCGTGTAATATGCACATTTGTATTCATCGAAGTACTACATAACAAAACATAATATGCATGATTTAGTTAAAAGTAAAAAAATATATGAAATATCCGAGAAATAATAAAACAAATCCTAAGTTATAAATCCATACCGTGACTAGAATCTCTATTTGATTCAGTTGAAGGATTTCTTTGATAAACCGCATAACGAAGTATCCGCAATCTATACTGTTTTGCTGTTGAGGACACTACATAGAAAAACAAATAAGAATATATAGTTGTATTGTTTTATCAAATAGCATAAATATTATAAGCAAAATAGTGGAAATTAATATACCTGCACTTTGATCCAATTAATGTTGTTTGATTTAGACCGTCGTACTCGAGCTTCTCTTTGACACCGGAATACTTGTATCGCTCTAACAAAATAAAAATATATATTTAGAACAATGTCACAAATAATTAAATATATAAATACACACAAATATTTAGAATAATCTCACTTACGTATCAATCATTAACTTCATATCCGGATAATTTGTCCAATCACCATCAACCGAATTCAGATAATAGACCACTTCTTTTATAGGATCGATAGCAACCAACAACCAGTGACGTCTATAAATTAAAACAACAGTTTAAAAGAAAACTTTTTACGCAAAAATTACAAATATTAAAATTAACTTAGAATGAAAATCTAACCCTGTAGGAATAGTATTAAACGCCAAAAGATATAAGCTTTTTGTACTGCCAGTTGCCATGAATCTTTCGACTAAGTGCTCTCTTACTGAATCCGGTTCCCTACCAATTGTCCCTCCGTTGACACGGGAGGAAGACACGAAATGGAATCTGTTTGACAATTGATTCCCGCGCATAAATTTTTCATATAACAACCTTAAATAAAAACCTAATTAATATTAGACTATATTCATTGAAATGTTTAAAAAAAATTCAGCTAATTACATAATATAAAGATGGGGTTACCGGATGTATGCGTGCATAATACTGACGCCTAATTCTTTATGACGGAAAATCTCTTCCACGTCCTCATGTCCAATTATTTCGGTGCAAGGAAAACCAAAGATACCTTGATCCATATCCATTTGACGAATACCACCATCCATCAAATCTGTTGTTCCGACAATTGTTTCAAGACACTGCCGGTATCGAGGGAAAAATCTAGTAGGAACCCTTTTCTTGGGTGGTACGCCAATGATTTTCTGGCTCACTTGTTGTGACCCTTGAAAAGGTACCTAAAAATCATATAGACTCAGTTAAATTATAAAATTATGCAGTTTTTTATTCGGATCATATAATTAACACTTTAAACATACCTCTTTTTGTGATACACCAGACTCGTCGTGCCGCAAAATCCCTTTACCCTTAGATGCGGGTTTTGTAGGAGTCTATAATTACCGTGGAAATAACTGAGGTCAGAACTGACAGTTGAAGACTTAAAGATTCATAATGGTTTTCAACATACCTGATCATCTATGAAAATGAGGTCTGATGGCCATGCAACAAAAGATCCTATTGCATCTCGCAGCAATGTGGTCTCAGCAACAATGTCAGGTACCGGCAGCAACGCATCCATATCTAAAGAAATATCAACTGATACTTTCATGTGTCCATCCGGAAGCGGTCTATGGTGAAGTAAATCTCCCAAAGTGTTATGGACTTTTCCCTTGCCAACTAGTCGATAAGTCGGCGACGATAGGTATAGCTGGCAAGATGAAATGCCCTAAACCAATAATAACCGTTAGAAGTGACTAAAAATATTCTATAATAATAAAGGATATATATTGAAAATTACCTCAGGAAATTTATGCTGACAGTTGATACTAGCTTTGTCACTAGTTTCTTTCAACTGTGAACTGCTCTTTTTCACCATATATCTCTCTTTATCCTTCTGCAATTCACGGACTTGAGCTTGTAAATCCTGCAATGTTTGCATCACTTCTACATTGCTAGGATTTCTTCTCCTTGGATGCTTATACAAAGAGGTTGGAGTCACACCATGACCTTTACCCCTCACACGACCCGGATACTCAGCAATATTTAGTGTTCGACTAAGTACGCTCCTGGTATCCTGATCCTCACCTGGGGATACCGATTGCGACAAGGTCTCCTGTAATTCATTTACATATCGAAAATTATTAGTGGAGATAAAAAATTATTTAAATATTAATAAACATTTGATTTAATTAAAGACACAATCTTATACTTACACATTCATCATACACATGTTGAAGATCGGGATTAACAACTTGATCCTTGCCCACACGAGCTTCCTTCCACAACAAATGTGTTGGTAGTGATGTTGCGTCACTTTTTGTCTCTTCTAACTACACATTGAAACAAGTCTTAAGATCATCAATCATAACACATTGATAGAATTAATAAGATCTTAGAGTTTATATTTACTTACAATTTTTTCCTCTAAGCGAGCATATCCCAAACGCCCTTTTTTGTATGGATATGCGGGTTTTGACGCTCTCTCGCGATTGATGGAACTCACTTTCTTGAAATTCTCGTCTCTTCTTTGGCCTACAAAACCAACCCATTCTTCAGGTGTAATGAAGTTCTCATATTTCTTTGGACGTTCCGGATCCTCTTCAAGAAAATTTCCTTCATCATCTTTAAGATACTTGTTTGTTAAAAATGTTCTCCACCCTCTGTGTCTTTTTCCATCCAAACCCATTATATACTTTTTACGGGTATCTTCAATGTTAAAAGACCTCTACAAAAAAACATACGCATAAAGTGTGTTAGTAAAATCAATTTAAACACATATTATCGTCAAGATAAAGCAAATAACAAAAACCATATATGTACCTTTATCTCAGTTCAAACATTCTCTTTACCCTCATCCAACTCTCCTCTTTTCCATCTAGGAGTGGTGATCAGAATGTGTATACGGACAAGCGTACCAATGTAGCTTGTCAACTTTGCAGCATTAGACCCAATTAGTTGGTCATTATCATTCCAATCTACATTATATGTTACTCCTCTATCTCTATCACGTATGATTCCCCTCATAATAGTTATACCTCGTGTAATATCTTTTTCTAAAGTCTTTTCTGAAGTATTTTCTGGAGCATTTTCAGGAGCATTTGCATCTTGTGAGTTTTCTTGATTACTAGCCATTTGACCTGTAATAATGAAAAAAAATAAAAATGAAATGACAAATATAAAAATGAAATGACAAATAAAAATGAAATGACAAATAAAAATGAAATGACAAATAAAAATGAAATGACAAATTAAATTTTATTGAATGATATAGGCTATAATTATATATACTATTACCTTTTTCACTAAGGTCTCTTTCTTTTCTTGGTAGGAATGTGTTCTACTCGTCTCTTAACAACGCAGACAGTTGGATTGATCCAAATACCCTCATTATGATCATTTCTAATACATGATTCATTATCATTTTGATCAGTTATGGTTAAAGATTCAATGTCAACACCAATGTCACTTTGATCTCCAATGCTTTCATAAATTACTTTGTTAGATAATAGCACTATAGACCATTTCGTACTTGCTCAAAATCATTACTCTTTTTTGGCCTAGTAGAAATTCCATAGCCCGTTATGGGTAAATCATAAGCCATTCACCTTCAACTCATTTTACACGAGTGTATTCAAACTATAAACCACACCACCTTCAACTCACATTAAAGGTTCAAGTACAATAAATTTTACAAAATCAACTTATTTAATATCAATTTTATAAAATCAATTGAAATCAGTTTATACCACAACCAGACACAAACACAGACTAAATTAAACTCCAGCAGTAATCTTCAAACATAGTATGCACAAACAAACAAATTTGGTCAATGGTCCTTGTAACAAAGTAGTCCTTTCAAGAAAAGTATGAATGAGACAAGAGAACAATGCAAAAAGAGCTTCAATGTTTATCTACTTATAATAACTATATGCAATTATATGAACATTTTTGTAATGAAACCAATTTTAAATTGTTGCAATGTTCCCTTACCTAGCAAAGTTGGCAGCTTCTGCTTCTCCTCCATACAGTGATGCGAAAGACGGTTAAAAAAGGAAATAACATCTACATTTGACACTGCAACATTGATAATAATTTGAAAAGTTAAATATTTGAATGTAACTACAGACTGTTGGTGTGGTGTCAGTGTCGAATGAACACATGGCCGACTTTAATCTAAAGTGACAGTGCTACATTGCAATCTACATATCACATGGGCAAAAGGGGATTGATCATCTATCTATACAGATCCAAGTAATTTATCCTATGGTAATATTCTCTTCACGTCGTGCTCTTGTTCAGCAACTTTAGCTTTGTTGTATACAGACTCAAAAGCCTCCATGCACACACTTGAAAACCCTACAATCCCTTGAAAAACTTGAGGACAACCCATTTGCAAGTTATTCAGTGTCATTGCCCTTGTAACACTCACTTCCTTTTCATGCTTTGTTTTCTCTTCTTCAGCCTTCGCTCTCATAGCTTCCACCTTAACTCTCTTCTCCATGACAGGGTCCTTCGTTCTTCTCACAGAACCAGACCGTTCCGACATGGAGTAAGGACCATACTTGCACTCCAAGGATCTAAGCTGAACCACCTTCTTCTCAAACTCTTAATAACTTCTATGACAGTAGAAACCATGCTTGCTCAAAATCATTAACCAAACAAAAGCACACTAAAACCAGACAAACACATACGAGATGAGGAAAAAAATGAAACCTGATACGAATTGCAGTTGGTCGGAGAAGTGGAGCACCGTTGACCGCCGTGGAAGCTCTGGTTTAGGCTTTTTTCGTGAAGAAAATCTGACTGAGAATAGAAAAGTGATACGAATTATGTTTTGATATTTATTATAAAACTACCTACGAAAGCTCTTTTAAAAGTGCTTTCTAAAGGTCATCTATAACAACGCTTTTACATCAAAAAGCGCTTTCATAGCATATCCTATAGCAGCGCTTTTAAAAGCGCTTTCTAAAGGCCAGCTTTAGCAGCGCTTTGGGAAAGTGCTTTCTAAGGCTGACCTTTAGCAGCGCTTTTGAAAAGCGCTTTCTTAAGGTACCCTCTGAAAGGCCAGCTTTAGCAGCACTTCCCAAAAAGCGCTTTCTAAGGGTGACCTTTAGAAGCGCTTTTGAAAAGTGCTTTCTTAAGGCACCCTTTGAAAGCGCTTTTTTAAGCGAATTTTTTTTAAAATCTACAGCAACGCTTTTTTCCAAAAGCGTTTTCTTTTATGTGCTGCTAAAACTTATTTTTGGCGTAGTGCTTGGTTGATGTTTTTCCATCGCACATTTGTTTGAAGTCGATGTTTCGCCATCGCATCTGTTTGTTATCCTGCTTTGGTTCTCAATATCATTGCTAGGTGTGATTTTTTGTCATACGTTTTATCATTTGAAGTTTCTCCATCTTTGACATGTTACTTTGTTATTATTTAGTCGATGTTTGATCACCTCATTTGTTTGTTGTTTTATTCGATGTTTTGCCCTCTTGACTATCTTTGTTTGTCTTAATTAAAAAACACAAACCAACCGAGTACAACTTTTATTTTCCCTACATTATTTTCTTTTTCCTTTCACATGCATTACCTTTTCATTTTTAAGCCATAAGACGTAGGATTTGACCACACCCATTTAGATTAGACAACAAGAGTGGATACCGTAGAGTACTACGGGCGTGTGGGGTGCTAATACCTTCCCCTCGCGTAACAGACTCCCTTACCCGATCTCTCGGTCGAAAGACCGTGATTTCTCCCTTTTCAGGTTTTCTCGATGTTTACCTTGACCTCTCGGCGGGATAAAAGACGTTCGGTGGCGACTTCATTGATGTTTCATTAACATCCAGATGACAGGCATGGAGGGAATGTTGTTAATATGGTTGATGATAACGGTGAAGTGTTGAATTTGATCATGAATGTGGAACAAGTAACTACTCCGTTGAGCTATGTTAAGAGGTATTTTCTTGACAATTCTATTTTCCCAGGTTGTACTTCAGAGTGTGCCAAGTGTAGAGAGTAACCGAAGGGCTGTGATGATTTAAAATCCGGTATCCAGTTGATGATAAAGGAGGGTTCCCTGCAGTTCGATAGAAAACCGAGCTACTGTAAGGTCACCGAATAGGATGTTGTTGTAATATCTATTCCTTACACCCCTGCGCGCATTCCTGCCCCATCAAGGGCACCCCCTCTGATGATTACGGTACCTGGTCCCATGCCGTATACCAGTTAGAAGGCCCTCCCGTGGCATTACAGTGCTGATGTTTATTACCATGGGGTAAAGCAGGAGGTTAACGCTCGTTTGTCTGAGGAAGAACATGCTGAAGGTGATGAAGAGGAAGTCCATAACTTTTTTGGCGTGGTTCGAATGACTAGAAGCGGGAGAGTATTTGTTCCTTCCAATGTGCAAGATGCGGCTGATGCTTCTGCAAGAGAAAAAGGAAAATAGTAGGTAATGATCGGTAATCTAAGGGTTACGCCAGCCAATGTGACTCAACCAATTCCGATACCAGAAGCTTCTTCAGTTCCCGATGAGGTTGAAGAGTTAATGCGAATTATCAGAAAGAGTGATTATAGCATAATTAATCATCTGAGCCATACTCCTTCTAATATGTTAATCTTATCTCTGTTGATTTATTCAGAACCTCACACAAATGCTTTGATGAAGTTGTTAAAGAATGCGTTCGTGCCACATGAGATAACAGTCAATCAGTTCGAGAATGTCTGTGCTAATATATCTACCGAGAATGGTTTGGGCTTCACCGATTTTGATTTTCCTCCGGAGGGACCAGACCATAACAAAGCGTTTCATATTTCAATGGAGTGCAAGGGCACTACTTTATCCCGGGTTTTGGTGGACACAGGATCGTCCTTGAATGTACTACCGAAGTCAGCATTGACAAAGATTGATTATTCTGGACTGGAGTTGCGCCCTAGTGATTTGATGGTGAAGGCGTTTGATGGGTCTCAAAGGTCAGTGTTTGGGGAGAAGGAGTTTACAATCAAGGTTGGTCCTTTCTCAGCTACATTTTTTGTGATGGATATACAGCCAGCATACTGTTGCTTGTTGAGGAGGCCGTGGATTCATAGAGCAAGAGCAGTCACTTCTACTCTTCATCAGAAACTCAAGTATCCTGCAGAGGGAAAGGTGATAACTGTATATGGAAAGGAAGAGTACATCGTGATTCATTTGACATCATTCCACTATGTTGAAGTTGAAGGCGAGATACATGAGACTCCGTTTCAAGCATTTGAGACAGTTCATGCCGTCAATCTTCCTCCTCCAGAGCAGAAAAAGAAAACGGAAACTGTTATGTATTCTCTCAAGGATGTGAGAGCTGTGGTGGAAAATGGTAACCCTGAAGGTTGGGGTCAGGTGCTGGACGTTACTCCAAAGTTTGATAGGTTTGGTCTTGGTTTTATCCCAGGTCAGCAGAGTTCAACTCCCAGAGCATCTAGTTTGTCTACTCCTGTGAAGTTTTCCCGTCCTTGTGCTACTCAAGAAGGACACGTCAATGCAGTTGGCGATGATAGGGTTGATGGCTACAACATAAAAGATTGGATTCGTCCGAGTATTCTAGGCCAGACACTCAACAATTAGACTTCTGGGGATGTTATCCAAGTTTCAAGCGTTGAGGAGTAATTTTCTTGTTTTCTTTTATTATCATATCATAATCTTACACTCTGCCCAAGGCGTGGTGAATCATTTGTGTAGGGCCACCGTGTTTATTTTCAAGTTTATCATGAAATAAAGGACGTTTTTGCATTCAAAATTTTGCTTCATTTCTTTTTAAATGGCAATGTTTCTCTTTTCACACACTGTCACTAAAAAACGCAAAAATGACATTCATGCAGATGCACTTCCACCACTATTCTATCGATAACGACTCTGATATGGCTCATTATAACTTTCATACTCCTATTTATCAAGCTGAAGAAGAATCATACGAGGAGTGCGATCTTCCTGAGGAATTATCAAGATTGTTAAAACAAGAGGAGAAGGTTATCCAGCCGAATCAGGATTCGATTGAGTTGGTGAATATTGGCACAAAAGAGGTCAGAAGAGAGGTCAAGATAGGGGCAGATCTCGAAGAAAGTATAAAGGTCAGATTGATCAAGCTACTCCGTGAGTATTCAGATATCTTCTCTTGGTCTTATGAGGATATGCCTGAGTTGGATACAGAAATAATGGTGCATCGACTACCGCTCAAAGAAGGTTGTTCCCCTGTCAAGCAAAAGCTTCGAAGAACTCATCCTGAGATGTCCAGGAAGATGAAGGAGGAGGTCCATAAGCAGTTGGACGCGAATTTCTTAAAGGTCGTCAATTATCCACCATGGATTGCAAATATTGTGCTTGTGCCCAAGAAAGATGGTAAAGTCAGGATGTGCATGGATTATAGGGATTTGAACAGGGCCAGCCCTAAAGATGATTTCCCTCTTCCGCATATTGATGTGTTGGTCGATAATACTGCTCATTCCAAAGTGTTTTCGTTCATGGATGGTTTTTCGGGTTACAATCAAATTAAGATGGCTCCGGAAGATATGGAGAAGACAACATTTATCACGCCTTGGGGAACCTTCTGCTATAAAGTAATGCCGTTTGGTTTGAAAAATGTCGGGGAAACATATTAGCGCGCCATGGTCACTCTCTTTCATGACTTGATTCACAAAGAGATTGAGGTATATGTAGATGATATGATTGTTAAATCTGACGCGGAAGAGGAACATCTTGTTCATCTGGAAAAATTGTTCGAGAGACTGAGGCAGTTCTTGCTAAGGTTGAATCCGAATAAGTGTACCTTCGGGGTGAGATCCGGCAAGCTGTTGGGCTTTATTGTAAGTGAGAAAGGTATCGAGGTGGACCCGACCAAGGTAAAAGCGATACAGGAAATGCCTGAGCCAAGGACAGAGAAGGAAGTACGTGGTTTCTTGGGGAGATTAAACTACATTTCTATATTTATTTCTCATCTCACATCCACCTGTGAACCTTTGTTCAAGTTGTTAAAGAAAAGTCGGATAGTGAAATGGAATGAGGATTGTCATAAGGCCTTTGACAAAATAAAGGAGTATTTGCAGGAACCTCTGATACTCATGCCGCCAGTGGAAGGGAGGCCACTAATCATGTATCTAACTGTGTTGGAAACCTCAATGGGTTGTGTCCTCGATCAGCGCGACGAGACAGGGAAGAAAGAACAGGCTATTTACTACTTGAGTAAGAAGTTTACGAAATGCGAGTCGAGGTACTCATTGTTGGAAAAGACTTGTTGTGCACTTTCCTGGGCCGCCAAACGTTTGAGGCAATACATGTTAACTCACACCACCTACTTGATATCCAAAATGGATCCAATCAAGTACATTTTTGAGAAGCCAACTCTTACAGGTAGGGTAGCCCGTTGGCAGATGATACTCACCGAATATGATATCCAATACAATACTCAAAAACCAATTAAGGGTAGTGTACTGGCTGACCATCTTGCTCATCAGCCCATGAACGATTATGAACCGATGAAGTTTGATTTTCTAGATGAGGAAATTGTGTATATTCAGGATTGTAATATGCCAGACCCAGATGAAGGACCCGAGTCGGGATCATGTTGGACGCTTGTTTTTGATGGTGCCTCCAATGCCATGGGCAACGGTGTCGGAGCTATTATCACTCCTCCCGAGGGATACCACATTCCTTTCACGGCTCGTATTTATTTCGATTGCACTAACAACATGGCCGAATATGAGGCTTGCATTTATGGAATTGAAGCAGCGATCGACATGCGCATCAAATTTTTGAAAGTTTACGGGGATTCCAATCTTGTTATCAGCCAGATTAATGGAGATTGGGAGACTCGCCATCAGAACCTAATTCCCTATCGTGAGCATGTTATGAAGCTGATTGCGTACTTCAAAGAGATCACGTTTGAACACATTCCCAGAGAAGAAAACAATCTAGCTGGTGCACTGGCAACTTTGTCCTCCATGTTCAAGGTTAAGTGGGCTAATGAGGAACCTTCCATTACCATCAGAAGTTTTAGTGAGCCAGCTTTCTGTTTTGAGGCCAGTTTGGAACCAGATGGTAACCCTTGGTTTTATGACGTTAAGAGATATCTGGAAACACAAGAGTACCCTGAGGAGGCATCCGTCACAGACAAGAAGTTTTTGAGAAGATTTTCAGCCAAGTTCTTTCTCAGTGGTGGTGTGTTATATAGAAGGCATCATGACGGGTTACTGCTCAGATGTGTTGACAAGAAAGAAGCAGCTAGAATCATTGAGGAGATATATGAAGGTGATTTAGGGACCCATTCCAACGGGCATACCATGGCTAAAAATATCTTGCGAGTAGGTTATTATTGGTCCACCATGGAGACTGACTGTTACAATCATGCACGGGTTTGCCACAAATGTCAAGTCTATGCTGACAAGGTGCATGTGCCGCCAGTACCTTTGAATGTCTTGACCTCCCCTTGGCCGTTTGCAATGTGGGGAATTGTTATGATCGGAAAGATTGAACCGACTGCGTCCAACGAGCACCGTTTCATTCTGGTTGCCATCGATTATTTTACAAAATGGGTCAAAGCTGCTTCCTATGCCAATGTCACCAAGCAGGTGGTAACTCGGTTCATTAAGCATAATATTATATGTCGCTACGGAGTGCCTGAGAAGATCATTACCGATAATGGGTCTAATTTAAATAACAAAATGATGAAGGAGCTTTGTGAGTCCTTCAAAATCAAGCATCATAACTCTTCTCCATACCGACCAAAGATGAACGGCGTCGTCGAAGCGGCCAATAAGAATATCAAAAAGATTATACAGAAGATGGTGGTAACCTATAAAGATTGGCATGAGATGCTGCCTTTCGCTTTGCATGGTTATTGCACCACTGTGCATACTTTGACTGGGGAAACCCCATTTTCATTGGTTTACGGCATGGAAGCAGTACTGCCGGTAGAAGTCGAGATTCCTTCTCTTAGGGTCATGAGAGATGTTGAGCTGGATGAAAGTGAATGGATACAGAATCGGTTGGATCAGCTGGAGCTTATTGATGAGAAGAGATTGACGGTCGTATGTCATGGTCAGGTATATCAGCAAAGGATGAGAAAATCTTTTGATAAGAGGGTACGGCCCCAGTGTTACAAGCCAGGTGACCTTGTGCTCAAGAGGATAATTCTTCCCTAGGGAGATCCCAGGGGCAAGTGGGTTCCAACTTATGAAGGTCCTTTCTGTTAGAACAAAGTTTGAATCTACTACCCTATGTTTAAGTTTTGATGATAACAAAGTGATATGATATATTATTTATATGATTCATGTAAGAACTATTTGCTGCCTAAATTATTACGTTCTGATTTGCAGATACTCTGATAGGTATAAGCAAGATCACACCTAATCAGCATCAGAAATTTGGTTCTTGACATCAGCATCAGAAGTTGCTATATCAGAATACCAGAATCAGAAGATCAACTCACGTATATGCTGAAGCTTGATGAACAGAATTGCGCTCAACACTCTGATACAGAAACACAACAGTTCATCAGCAACTAAGCAGAGTCAGAATGAGCCAAGCCAGAACATGCATTAAGTAAGAAACGGTATTGTGCATTGAAAGCAAATTATTACCAACGGCCTCATTCCAGACAAGATCTGCTCAATAAGGAAAGTTTGTTATTAGCATTGAATCAAGAATATTGCTCCAACGTTCAAAATCTCAGTGCTATATAAACAAGACTATGAAGATTGAATTTGATAATGCTCTCCAACATTTTACACGCCTAAAAGCTGATCATACTCTTCCTTCTCTCAGTTTTCTAAACACTACACATTCCCTTATTCAATCATTGTTTAGCAATCTAGTTTCATAAGCTTAAGTTGTGTATACATAACAGTTGTGATACAGTTTTGTAGAAAACATTCACACCTAGATTTATCTTCTTTGTAAGAAAGTGTTTCCTTGACAAACCGGGTTGTGGTTTGCATCAAGAAGGCTTTAGCAGTTGTTAAAGCAGTTTGTAATATTCAGTTGAATATAGTGGATTAAGACCTCGTTGGAGAAAGGCGAAATCACCTTGACGGGTGGACTGGAGTAGTTTGAGATCAAACGAACCAGGATAAAAATATCTTGTTCATTGCATTGATTTTCAGTTTTACAATTCAACACCCCCTTCTTGTGTTTTTCACTTCTTCAATTGGCATCAGAGCGCCTGGTTCTGAGCTAAAACACTTAACCGTGTCAGTACAAGATCCAGCGTCAGAAAAACACAATGGCAGGAAACTATTCTCACACTAGCAATGACAATCATGAGGACAGAGACAGATTCAGCGGCAAACCTCCAGTCTTTGATGGAGAAAACTTTGATTACTAGAAAGACAGAATTGAAAGCTTCTTTCTGGCACATGATGCTGATCTGTGGGATATGGTGACAGATGGATACACGCACCCTGTGAATGCAAGCGGTCAGAAGATTGATAAAAAAACAATGTCTGACCAACAAAAGCGTGACTTCAAGAATCACCACAAGGCCAGAACCATCCTTCTCAGCGCCATCT
Source organism: Vicia faba (assembly GCA_948472305.1). NCBI lineage: Eukaryota > Viridiplantae > Streptophyta > Magnoliopsida > Fabales > Fabaceae > Vicia > Vicia faba. The sequence goes on along the minus strand of OX451741.1, from coordinate 780,789,288 downwards.
CCTATACTGAATATGAAAAGATCTCCAACAGAGACACAGCAAAGAACATTTTTGACTCACTCAGAATGACGCATGAGGGAAACGTTCAGGTCAAAGAAACTAAAGCTCTGGCGCTCATTCAGAAGTATGAGGCGTTCAAAATTGAAGAATATGAATCCATTGAAACAATGTTCTCAAGATTCCAGATTCTGGTAGCTGGTCTCAAGGTTCTGGACAAAGGATACTCTACTGCTGACCATGTCAAGAAAATCATCAGAAGTTTACCCAAGCAGTGGAGACCAATGGTTACAGCTCTGAAGCTAGCAAAAGATCTCAACAAAATCACTCTGGAGGAACTTATCCGCTCCCTCAGAAGTCATGAGATAGAGCTAGAAGCTGACGAGCCTCAGAAGCAAGGTAAGCCTTTAGCATTAAAATCTAACAAAAAATATGAGTCTAAAGTTTTGCAGGCAGTTGAAGAAACATCTGATGGATCCTCATCAGAAGAAGACGAACTCTCCCTCCTCTCCAGAAGAGTAAATCAACTGTGGAAGCAAAGGCAAAGGAAGTTCAGGAATCCCAGAAGATCTGATCAGAACGAGTCCTCTTCCAGATACAGAAGGACATATTCTTCCTCTAGATATAGAAGATCTGAAGGCTCCTCTAGTAGCAAAAAGCCAAACACCAAGGACATCATCTGCTATGAGTGCAATGAGCAAGGACACTACAAGAGTGACTGCCCAAAGCTTCAGAGGGAAAGGCCCAAAAAGAAGTTTGGAAGAGAAAAGAAGAAAAGTCTCATGGCTACATGGGATGACTCTGACTCGTCTGAAGTTGACTCAGAATAAGATGATGATAGGGCAAACATAGCTCTCGTGGCTAACATCTCAGAAGATAGTGAAGCTTCTGAATCAGACTCAGAATCAGATACTGAAGAGGTATTTCCTAACTTTGCTGTTAATTTTACCAAGGCTGAACTTGCTGAAAGCCTTAATGAGATTCTGGAAAGGTATCAGCAAATTAGAGTTAAATTCAGAGACCTGAAAAGGAATCTTGAATCTGACTCTAATAAGACTGAGAGTCTCAAATTGGAGAATTCTGAGCTGAGAAATAAGATTTCAAAATTAGAAAACACTTTAAAAAACTCTCAGAAGGAACCAATTTCTGAAACTCCCAGCAACGCTGATGAGATCATCAAGGAGTATGATCACAGTTTCCAGAAGTTCCTTGCTAAAAGCATAGATAGAAGCAAAATGGCTTCAATGATCTATGGAGTTAGCAGAAACGGCAGGAAAGGAATAGGATACAAAGGAAGGTTCCTACACTAAAGAATGTCATGGACTTAACCATTAAACACACTCCTCTGAATTCACATTTTGTGTATGGTCACACACATGATATTAAATACACTAGTAGTAAGTACTCTGTGAAACCAAAATTCAACCAGAGTTTTGGTAAAACTAACAAATCAGGACCCAAGAAAATCTGGGTACCTAAGGATAAAATAATACATGTTGCAGATATCTTTAGCAGCAAGTCAGAAACACCAGTCATGGTACCTGGACTCTGGCTGCTCGCGAAACATGACGGGAAGAAGGCATATGTTCCAAAGCCTGGAACTTAAGCCTGGAGGCCACGTTGGCTTTGGAGGTAATCAGAGGGGAAAGATAATTGGCTCTGGAACTGTAGGTAATGGAAATCTTCCCTCTATCAATAATGTTCTGCTAATAGATGGATTAATGCATAATCTGTTATCCATAAGTCAATTAAGTGATAACGGTTATGATATAATCTTTAATCAAAAATCATGTAAAGCTGTTAGTCAGAAAGATGGGACTATCCTGTTTAATGGTAAGAGGAAAAACAACATTTACAAAATTAAACTTTTTGAACTAAAAAGTCAGAATGTAAAGTGCCTTCTGTCTGTTAACAACGAGCAGTGGATCTGGCACAGAAGATTGGGGCATGTTAGTATGAGAAGAATATCTCAGATTAACAAACTCAATCTGGTCAGAGGACTTCCTAATTTGAAGTTCAATTCAGATGCTCTGTGTGAAGCATGTCAGAAAGGCAAGTTTGCAAATCCTTCTTTTAAATCTAAAAATGTTGTTTCTACCTCTAAGCCATTAGAACTTCTGCACATTGACTTATTTGGACCAGTTAAAACTGCTTCAGTCAGTGGCAAGAAGTATGGGTTAGTCATCGTAGATGACTATAGCAGATGGACATGGGTAAAGTTCTTAAGACACAAGGACGAGTCACACTCTGTGTTTGTTACCTTCTGTAACCAAGTTCAGAATGAAAACGATCTTAGAATCGTTAAAGTCAGAAGTGATCATGGTGGAGAATTTGAAAACAAAGATTTTGAGTCATTCTTTAATGACAGAGGCATTCTGCATGATTTCTCTTGTCCTAGAACTCCCCAACAAAATGGAGTTGTAGAACGAAAGAACAGAACATTGCAAGAAATGGCCAGAACCATGATCAATGAGACAAACGTTGCTAAGATCTTCTGGGCAGAGGCAATAAACACAATGTGCTACATTCAGAATAGAATCTCAATAAGACCTATTCTGGAAAAGACTCCATATGAATTGTGGAAGAACAGAAAGCCCAACATTTCATATTTTCATCCATTTGGATGTACCTGTTTTATGTTAAATACAAAGAATTATTTGAACAAGTTTGACTCTAAAGCACAGAAGTGTATTATGTTAGGATACTCTGAACGCTCAAGAGGGTACAGAGTATACAATACAGAAACACAGATTGTGGAAGAATCAATCAGTGTTCGTTTTGATGATAAGCTTGACTCTGAAAAGTCAAAGCAGAATGAAGTTTTTGCAGGTATGGAAATTGAATTTACAGGTTCTGAAGACAAGTCATCAGAAGCTCTCAATACAGACACTCCTTCAACATCTGAAAGGAGCACTGCTAGCAATCCTACAACAGCTGCTGATCAACCTCAGAAGAGATTACCTAGAAGCAGTTTGGATCACCCAGAAGAGACTATCTTAGGAAGAAAGGAAGATCCAATCAGAACAAGAGCAAGCTTCAGAAACTCTGAAGAAACACTCATGGGACTTGTGTCTCTGATTGAACCTTCTTCTATTGATGAAGCACTTCTGGATAATGACTGGATTCTGGAAATGCAAGAAGAGCTGAATCAATTCACCAGAAATGACGTATGGGATCTTGTTCCCAGACCAAAAGGATTCAACGTCATTGGAACAAGATGGGTGTTCAGAAACAAGCTAAATGAACAAGGTGAAGTCATCAGAAACAAGGCACGACTGGTTGCACAAGGTTATAGTCAGCAAGAGGGGATAGACTATACGGAAACCTTTGCTCCAGTCGCCAGGTTAGAATCTATCAGACTTTTAATTTCATTTGCTGTTAATAGAGGCATCACTCTGTATCAGATGGATGTCAAGAGTGCATTCTTAAACGGTTATATAGAAGAAGAGGTCTATGTGCACCAACCCCCTGGTTTTGAAAATACAAACCATCCAGAACATGTTTTCAAACTAAAGAAGTCACTATATGGTCTGAAACAAGCTCCCAGAGCTTGGTATGAAAGGCTAAGTAACTTTCTGTTAGAAAATGAATTCACCAGAGGGAAGGTGGACACTACCTTATTCTGTAAATCAGTTAAGAATGACATCTTAGTCTGTCAAATTTACATTGATGATATTATTTTTGGTTCTACTAATCCTTCTCTTGGAAGAAAATTTGCTAAGTGTATGCAGGCAGAATTTGAGATGAGCCTCATGGGGGAACTGAAATTCTTTCTAGGAATTCAGATCAATCAAACTCTAGAGGGAACTTACATTCATCAGAGCAAATACATCAGAGATCTTCTGAAGAAATTTGACCTCTCAGAATGTAAGCCATCAAAGATTCCAATGCATCCCACGTGCATTCTGGAAAGAGAAGAGGTAAGCAAAAATGTAGAACAGAAAGTCTACAGAGGTATGATTGGTTCTCTCCTTTATCTGACTGCTTCAAGATCTGATATATTATTCAGCGTTTGTATTTGTGCTAGATTCCAATCAGATCCTAGGGAATCTCACTTAACAGATGTTAAGCGAATTTTCAAGTATCTGAAAGGTACTACTAATCTGGGTCTGTTTTATAGAAAATCTAGTGATTACAGTTTAGTAGGCTACTGCGATGCTGATTTTGCTGGAGACAGAGTGGAGCGTAAAAGTACTTCTGGAAGCTGCCAGTTTCTGGGAGAAAATCTGATCTCTTGGTCCAGCAAAAGGCAATCAACAATTGCGCTATCAACAGCAGAAGTTGAGTACATAGCAGCAGCAGGATGTAGCATACAAATGCTCTGGATGAAAAGTCAACTTGAAGACTTCCAGATTTTTGAGAGTAACATTCCTATACTTTGTGATAATACCTCTGCTATTTGCTTAAGTAAGAATCCCATTCTACATTCTAGAGCTAAGCATATAGAAATAAAACATCACTTCATTAGGGACTATATTCAGAAAGGAATTTTGAATTTAAAATTTATAGATACAGACCATCAATGGGCTGATATCTTTACTAAACCCCTTTCAGAAGATAGGTTTAATTTCATTCTGAAACATCTCAGTATGAAAGTCTGCCCAGAGTGAAAATGTTTTAATTCCATATATTTATCTTCAGAATGTAATTGTTTTACTGTGATCTTCTGATCAATCTTCTTTCAGGAAAGATAGAACATGCAGATTGTATCAGATGCAAGTCTAAAGATCTGAGAGTCTAAGCTCAAAGACAAACGTGCTGATCACTACATCAAACAAGTGTCATCCAATCATCAGCAAATCTCTAAAGCAGAACGCGTGCACGCTTCTGAGAAGGCAAAACGCTGATTGGGTGCATTGAGACACATGTCTGGTAACCGTTTTTAAGTATCTTTCTCAAATCCCCCAAAATCAGCAAGCATTAAATAAAAGTAATCATGCTTTTAAAATGTAATCATGATTTTATTTCTCTCTCTTAAAAACGTTCACAATTTCAAAATATTCTGAACCCTATTTAAACACGTTAACCTCTCATTTTCATCTTTTACAGTTTCTCACTATTTCTCAAGCATTCTCTGCATTTTTCTGTGTTCATCTCTCTCAAACCCTCTTTCTCAGCTTTTCGTCTCAAAATATTTTAGTGTGAACATGGAAACCTCCAGCAGTGCTTCTGCAGGTTCTCAGAAGAAAGCATCATCTGAACAGTATCAAGTGCCATTCAGAACACTCCTCACTCCTGTGAAGAATCTTGAAGTGTTATCTGAATTGATCATTGATTTTGGAAGCTTGAAGGAAAACGGTTTTGACCTAACAGAAGAAGTTAGGGCACAAAAATGGGAAAGGTATTTTGACAGGTTGGTTGGACCAACATTCCCTATGTTAGTGAAGGAGTTCTGGATTCATGCGACGGCTTCAACGCATCAAGTCACCTCCTACATCATGGGGAAGAAGATTGTGATCACTGAGGATCACATAGCAAGGTTAATAGGCTACAGTGGCGGTGGCGTCCGCTGTATTGATATGGCTGAGAGATGTGCTGACGTGGGCGTCATAGCTGAAAGGATTTTCACCCATGGGGTGCCCAGCAGCAAGATCAAAGATCTGAAGGATCATCACAGAGTTTGGGCGAAGATAATTCTGGGGTGCTTCAACCATAGGAAGCCAACTAGTTCCCCTGATTACATAAATGTGGATCAGCAGTTTCTGATCTACTTTATCAATCAGAAGGTAAAAATCAACTTGGCTCATCTTCTGTTCAACCACCTCAGAACAAGCGTGAAGGAGACCAGGGAAGAAGAAAGAACAAAGAAGGATTGGATACCCTTTGGAAGGTTGATATCAGATATTCTGACAGAGAATAGACTGATAGAGCATCTGATAGAAGCTCAAGAGTTAATCACCATTGAACCAACAGTTGGGAAGCCTCTGAACGCGAAGAACTTGAAGAAAATGAAGTTGATAGAGAATATCAAAAAGGAACCCAGCGCTACTCCTATTGTTGATATCACCAGCAGAAGAGTTCCACTGAGTAACTTTCCTTTATTCTCTCAGATAGAATCCAAGCCAGTGGTAGTTCTCAGATATATGGACGCGTGCAAAGCTGATGGCACAGATCCAAATCTGAAGATCAAAGATCTGCATCAACCTCAACCAGAAGTGACTCTGAATAAGACGAAGAAAAGGAAGGCACCTTCAGAAGGATCATCCCAACAGACACCCAAGAAAAGAGGTAATTTATCTGCTGCTTCTGTTTTAAATTCTTCTACTATTCCAGCATCTATTCCACCTCCAACCTCTCATAGAATCTCAATCCCCATCCCAACAATAGATGAAACTGAACCAGAAGATGACCCTTCTGAGGCATTAAAACTCAGAAGACCCAGAACCAAACATTCCAAACCAACAATATCAACAACATCAGCAATTGACAAAGTGTTGTCTGACATTGATCAACACACTTCTGATCACTCCTCCAATCCAAACTCTGAACCACAAATTGTCCCCCCTCCACAACCAGAACAACATCAATCTGCTGAAGAACCACAACAACAACAACCCCTCTCATCCATTCAGAAGAACCCCTTATCCCTGAACAACCAGAAATTCCAACAACTTCTCCACAACCAGCAATTCCTTCTCCCTCTCCTCAACCAGAAATTCATCCACCATCACCTCAACCTGAGTTTCATCATTCTGAAACTCCGTCTCCTCCACCTTCTGAACCTCATTCACCTCAACCATCACCTCTGGCAATCCAGCTGCCATGTGGAACAACAGTCACAATGGCCCAGTTGCCATCCTCATCAGAATCCACACCACCAAATACTCCCAAAACACCAAACAGTCCAATCATAATCTCAGATTCTCCCACTCCATCTCCAAAACAAACAGCTGCCAAGCAAACCACCGAAAACCCCAGCAGGACCTTCATAGACTTAACAATCTTTGACCGTCTTGCTGATCTGAAACATAAAATTGCCATCCCAAAACCAAAACAACCAGATGTTGGCTCTGGTATTATGAATTTTGAAACAGGTTTGCAGCAATGGATTGCTTCTCTGAAGCAAGTCTGTCCTGGAATGATTGACCCAGGTGCCTCTGACCAGCTCTGGTCACAATTCAGAATTTGGGTACGTGCTGAAGCCCTCAAGTTGCAGGATATCAACTATGAGCAGGCACAACAAAACTTCAGCAAACTGCTGAAGGAAGTTGAAAGACAGCTGCCTCAGGAAGCCGTACTCCCTCTGGATAGTGATCCTTGGTCCGAGAAACAGCTAGCTTCAAAGGTGCAACCAGAAGAAGACAAGACCATTCCAGCTGAAGCAAGTCAAGCAGAAGATGTTGCAGAAAGCTCTCAGAAGCTCCCTGCTTCTGATGTTTCTCAAGCTGCCTTGGACAGGCAGACTCTGGAAGAGCTGAAGCTGAATGACATGCGTCTGCAGCAGAGGATGGATGAAAATGACCAGAAGATGAAAGAAAGAATGGATGTGCAGGATAGCAAGATTGACACTATTGTCAGCATGGTGCACAAGCAGAATGAGACTGCTGATCAGATCAAAGCCATGTTGGAGAACCTGTTCACACGCTTTCCTCCCCAACCTTAGTTGTTCATTCATATCATTTTCATGTTTTCTTTGATTATCTGATGTACTGTTTTAATATGTTTTGTCTGATTCTGAACCTTTTAATATGACAAGTTTTTCTGATCTTAATTGTTTTTAGCACATCACTTACACTTTTTTGATTGCTGACAAAAAGGGGGAGAACAAGAATGATATTTTAAACAATAACGGATTACTAAGACAGAAATTCTCAAACATTCTAACTCTATTATACTTGAAAATATTTTCTGTTTTGCTTAAGTCTACAGGTACAAGGAAGCTCCTGGACACTCTGAAGACTAAAGCTCTGAAACTCTGATTCGCTCTGATACTCTGACCCAAAGCAAAGCTCTGATAAGAAAAGCTCAGATACGCTGAACTGAAGCTCTGCTCTGATATGCTGATCTAAAGCTTCTGATAGTCAAAGACTCTGATACTCTGATGTTCAAAGAAAGGCAAAAAGATCTGATCCTGAAGAACTCTTGGAATCAAAAAGGGAAGTAATAAATTCAGGGGGAGTATCTCTTAACTCTGATATCTCTTTATCCCTTATCCTTGATAACCTCTTACTCTGATACATCTCTCTGATACCTTTTCACGTTATTTTCAATTAAAAATATCCAATTTTTGTCATCATCAAAAAGGGGGAGATTGTTAGAACAAAGTTTGAATCTACTACCCTATGTTTAAGTTTTGATGATAACAAAGTGAAATGATATATTATTTATATGATTCATGTAAGAACTATTTGCTGCCTAAATTATTACGTTCTAATTTGCAGATACTCTGATAGGTATAAGCAAGATCACACCTAATCAGCATCAGAAATTTGGTTCTTGACATCAGCATCAGAAGTTGCTATATCAGAATACCAGAATCAGAAGATCAACTCACGTATATGCTGAAGCTTGATGAACAGAACTGCGCTCAACACTCTGATACAGAAACACAACAGTTCATCAGCAGCTAAGCAGAGTCAGATTGAGCCAATCCAGAACATGCATTAAGTAAGCAACGGTATTGTGCATTGAAAGCAAATTATTACCAACGGCCTCATTCCAGACAAGATCTGCTCAATAAGGAAAGTTTGTTATTAGCATTGAATCAAGAATATTGCTCCAACGTTCAAAATCTCAGTGCTATATAAACAAGACTATGAAGATTGAATTGGCTAATGCTCTCCAACATTTTACACGCCTAAAAGCTGATCATACTCTTCCTTCTCTCAGTTTGCTAAACACTACACATTCCCTTATTCAATCATTGTTTAGCAATCTAGTTTCATCAGCTTAAGTTGTGTATACATCACAATTGTGATACAGTTTTGTAGAAAACATTCACACCTAGATTTATCTTCTTTGTAAGAAAGTGTTTCCTTGACAAATCGGGTTGTGGTTTGCATCAAGAAGGCTATAGCAGTTGTTAAAGCAGTTTGTAATATTCAGTTGAATATAGTGGATTAAGACCTCGTTGGAGAGAGGCGAAATCACCTTGACGGGTGGACTGGAGTAGTTTGAGATCAAACGAACCAGGATAAAAATATCTTGTTCATTGCATTGATTTTCAGTTTTACAATTCAACCCCCTCTTCTTGTGTTTTTCACTTCTTCACTTTCGTGGTCAGAAAAGTTTTCTCTGGAGGGGCGATGATGCTCATGACTATGGATGGAGAGTACTTCCCTCTCCCTGTGAATGCTGACGTAGTTAAAAATACTTTGCATAAAAATAATAAAAACCCGCTAAACTGAAAACCCGAAAGTGCGGTTTAGGCAAAAAAAGGGTGTCCTGGTGAATCGAAAACCCGAAAGGGCGATTGAGGCAAAAGTTAGGGACTTAAAGAAAATGACTACGCTCAGCATGAGATCATTTGTTTATTTCCTTCGTTCCGTCACCTGGCATAAGCTCGAAGCTAATCCAAGAAATACTTGTCTGAAAGCGTGAAAGTCGTAAGAGTCATAGCAGAGTCGGGACTTGATGGATGTTCACATTCACATTGCTATTTGTAAACACTTGTTTGCTTTGATTTTGTAATTGCTTGCTTCCAAATGTAAATTCCTTTTTCACAGGCTGATTTCTCAAAATCAATAGAATATCTTCTTTCAAGTATACACATACTTTTCTTTTCTCCCATTTTACTATTTTGTTTGCAAAAAACGTCCAATATTTTTTATAAGCATGAGCATATAAACTTCGTGGACCTTACACGGATATGGTAATCTAAGTCTTGGTTAGTTGATCGCTTGAAATGCGGATAACAAACACAGCCACTGCTACGCAAGGGGCATGTTTGTTTCTTTGTTTGATGGATTTCTCTTTCACTCTGTTGGCATTTTGCCTTGCCATTTTGTTTCATAGCTCCGGGCTGTTGGTAAAGGTCGTGAGGTCGGGATAATATCAAGATTATGGAAGGTCGGCGTGACCGGCGAACCTGGTTGGAAATACTTCTTCCCCATAATGACTTTTATTATGTTTCTTTGGCGCACTTTCAGGTGTTATCTTAATTGATTGTTTTAGCATTGTCTGCATATATGACTTTGTTTATAGCTGAATGTCAGTCTTGATGCGTTGAATGTTTTTGCCTTGAAAAATTGTTTCATTTTGCTTAATCCATACAATACCACTCTTTAAATCAATTTTTCGGGCATTTTGATACCAATTGTGCCAATTCTTTTGCTTAGCCAAGATTTTGGAGGAAGGAGTTTAGCTAAAAACAATGACTGTAGTGGTATGCTTTTGAGTAGAACCCCGTTGACGATGTACAGGAATTGTTTCAATCCCCAAACACTGGATATATAAGGGAGTTATACCCTCGTTAACCCCTCTGAGCCTTCGAAGTAGGAGTTTCCTTTTCGTTCAAAAAAATAATAAACTTTTTTAACCAGGGGCATGGTAGATGTTCAGTTGATTTGCCCAAGCATTCAAATTTCAGAAGGAATGTCCCCTCTGAGGATCACTACATTTTATCTTTCGCATCATGAGATCAGGAAAAATGTCTAAATCACGATGTTCATTTCCTCACAAAGTCCTGAAGTCGAGATCGAATCGATACAATAATGGCTATCCCTCGCCGACCAAGGAATGAGGCATATGTTTTCTTCAAAAAAAAAGAGAAAGAAAGAAAAAGTTCAAAGACCTAAAGTCACTTTGACTTGTTCAAAGTGGAAAGCATGAATAAGAAAGAACCAAAAAGCCCTGTTAAGTCGAAACTTGAAAACAAGTCGCTTAGGAAAAAGTTAGGGCATCCCGCTGGACTTCCAAAATGGAAATTCAAAATATTTTTGTCCAGGAAAAAGTTAGGGAAAAGAGAGCCTAAAAGGTCGAAAATAAAATTGTTTAATAAAATTTCCATAAAAAAAAAAAAGGAAGAAGAATAATAATATCAAAAACAAAAGCAGCAAAAGTGACCATCATGTTGGAGAATTTGTCGTGGTCACTCAACCATTATCAATCCTTTTGAAAAATGAATGCTTGTGATAAGTCAACTGAACTTAAGACAGGAGAATATCACGAGGGGGGTGGGCACCAAATAACTTGAGCCTTGAAAACCTTTTTTCTAAAAAAAAACCTTGAACCAGGCCATGTTACAACCTATAAAAGTCCTAACTGAGACAAGGATTTAACTCGAAAGCATACTGCAACAGGATAACATTTCCTAAATTCCCCAAATATGTGTTGCATAGCCGTGTTGGTATCTTATCACTCGTATCTTGACTCCTTTTTTTCAAAAAGGGGAAGAAAAAGTTTAGAAATTTTTGCACTCTAGCTAGCGATTCGTTCACAATAGAGATGCGACATTTTGTTAAGATTTTCAACTTCAAGGTTTAAATAATCATCGCATCAGGTCTTTCATTCCAAAAATAAATATCTTTTTGTATGCAAAACAGCTGTTTGACATCAAAAAGAGTTTACACATTGAACACCTGTAAAGAGCTTAATGATTGTCAAGAGGGGAATGTTTGGCTTTCTTCTATTTTGACAGAGCCCATGTATGATTAGGACTGCTTATCCCCTGTGAAGTTTCTTATCCCCAGTAATGTTTCACTTCCGCAACAAAGGTTTGTGGCCCCAGGGATTTTCTTTCAAAAACCTTCATTCTAAGACTTCAAGTTTAGTTATGTCGCCACCCCCCAATGGAGTCGTTAAGTAGGAACCCACATTCTGAAGAAGTTTCAACTCCCCAATGGAACAGAGGTCCCTCGTTTTGACCTCTCATTTCCCAGCCGATCTGTTGATCGGGGAATCCTTGTGTTGAAGATTTTCTCTTATTCCCCAGTAAGGTCGTTACTGCGTAACTATCTGCATGATCCGTTCATTGGTTGCGTTCCAAGAATCTCTCTCCAGCAAGATAATATTCAGCAGAGTTCTGTGTCCCCGTTAAATTCCCGTCTCCTCAGCAGAGTTTTGCTCCCTCGGCAAAGGTTTCTACCTCTCACGTCGGTTTTGTTGTCTTGACATCGTGTTTCGACACAGTCGCGCGCTATCTTTTCCAGAGATTACAGTCTTGCCCTGATCTTCTCCCTCAATGTCTAATTTTCTCTAGAAGCTACACTGTCGATCTGATCGTTTCTGGGAGTTTGCAATTTATTTTTTGCAGCTCCCCTAAATGTTTGTGGCCCATTTCTACTGGTTGCTCGGTTATAATTCCCCGCGAGGTTTCATCTCTTCGAGGTTCCCTCTCTAGTGGATCCCCATATTTTTCTCCTCTCCTTTAGATTTTGCAATTTATTTTTGCAAGTAATGCCAGACTCTGACTTTTTGGTTATTGACTTTTCGGTGGGCCTTTCCCTAGTGGAACTTTTAAACATGCATCATTACATTGCATCTACCAAAACGCGTAGTATTTCCATTATATGGAGCATTGCACTATATAAAAAGAATTCAAACATGCATCGGAACATAAGCCATGTTTGTTTCTGTTGTCCCCAGTAAATTTGCTAATACTTCGGATTAAATCCCCAGCGAGTTTTGCCCTGGCACATTTGTCCGGAAGCTTAGTTGCGTCTACTCTTCTTTGTTTTTGTTCTGTTTCAACTTGCGTTACAGCTTCATTCTGACGCATGTCTTAGGGATTATCTGTTTCTATTTTCTTTCTTCTTCAAGAGTGTAAATTTTCGGGTTCTTTTATATTCAATCATCTTCAACTCTGAACGCTCGAAAGTTGTCACTTTTCTCACTTATCATGTTGAAGATATTTGAATAGGGGCAGCTGTTGCACCCCAAAATTTACCCTCTTGATTTAGGCTTATGTTTCATCTTGAACATCATAGTGCATTGCATTCATACTTTGTGATGGGATCAGAGTACTTTGGCTATCTAGTCTTCCTCAAACTTTGAAGATTGATTGCATTGACAAGTTGCTCAAGTAGAATCTTAACATCTAAACCTCTGGATCTTTCAAGTTCAAAAGTATTTCATATCTCAAGATATTTTATCCACCCCTTTGGATCTTCAGAGGATTGAAGTTTGTGTTTAATTACAAGGAGAATCATTCTTTGAACTCACCAGTCAAATTAGGGTTTTATTTGAGCAGGGCTATTGGCCAATGTATAAGTCTTGATTTAGGGAGCTACAACAACTCTTTGGTATTTTAAAAAAGTCCTTGCACAAGGGATTGGGCATGATGCTCAAAGGATTTGAAGTTTTGTAGATGATTCATTAGTCTCCTGGGGTGTTGACCAAAACTAGGGTTTGAGTTTTTATCAGGTTTCCTTGATAATTTTGAAGTGAAACTTTGTACATGGCCTCTATATATTTGTAAGATCATATGTTTGAAGTTTTGATCATCAATTTTGAAGGGAAATGGATCAATTGATTCAGAGGGGCAAAATGGTCATTTTGGTCAAAATTAGTCAAAGTCAAGCTTGACCAAGTGAATTTTTGGACAACCATCAATTCAAGGATGTACTTTTCTTATTTCAAGTCCATTTTGGTCATTGTATCAAAGAGATTGAGGTTTGGGTTGAAATTTGTTCTTGAAGAAACCCTAAAAGTTACTAATTTTGGAAAATAAGGACTTAATTTCAAAATTTCATATTTTATTCACCCTTGATCAAGAAGATGCAAATGAAATATACTTGGAAAGCTAAGAGAATGATCTTTCATATCCTTTTGGTCTCATGTCCAAATTCGCAAGGAATCAAGAGTTATGGTCTTTTGAAGTCACAAAATTATAGGTCATTTTTTAAAATTAGTGAATTTCAAGCCAAATTTTGAGGACCTTAATTGATTAATATGCAAAAACTCTAAACCAAGGGTTTGTATATCTTTTCAATACTTTTCCAAATTATGCTCATTTGTGTCAAAATTCAAAAGCATGAGAAAGTTATGGGCTTTGGAGTTTTGAAGCATTCTATTAAAATTTGGCAAATATGCAAAATGGCCATTTCATGAAAACTCAGGTTTCAGCCATTCTCTTTGTTCCTAATCCATCCCATGACCTATTTGTGACTTGTTAAGGCCCATAATATCAACCATTTCGTGTTCCATGGACCTTGGTGTTTGCTTGAATGATAAATACAAAAATTGCCCAAAATTGCAAAAACTCCAACACTCTTTGATCAGATGGAATTAAGGGCCAAGATTCTAAGCATGATCATCTGAAGTAATTTGGCCCACAAAATGCATAGGAAGCCAAAGAATGCACGAGAAAAACAGCTAATCTTGGGCACACTTCATTTTTGCCAAAATTTTCCAATCAAGCCCTTGGACAACTTGGAAGACCAAATTCCTTTTCTAACCTTCTCTACTCACACTATATAGTGCACTGCAAGCCTCATTTCACGAGGAGGACACGCCATTTGCAAGAATTCCATATATGATCTTTACACTCTTCTTCTGCAACTTGATTCGATTCTCTCAATTCCTTGGTGTTTTCTTCAAAATTCTTGTGGATTCAGCTTCAGTAAAGGGAGTAGATCAAGCCAGCACCATTTGTTCGCATCTGGAGTGAAGGAGACAGTAGAACACTTTTTGCCTTGAGGTAATGATTCCAAACTTCAATTTCTGAGATGTGCTTGTTTATTGAGGTGTTTGAGCTTGGATTTGTGTTCAATGATGTTAATGGAATGTTTCTGAAGCTTTATAGCATTTGATTTGGTGAATTATGCATGATTGAATACCCTGAAACTTGCGATTCAGAATGATTTTGCTCATATTCCTGACTTGATTGTGAACAATGTGGTTGATGTTTCGATTTGATTCAAATTACAATGTGAAGTATGAAATGCTAGCTTTAATTTGCCCTTGATTTCATAAAAAATGATGCGAAATTGAGTATGTTATGCTGATCTGAACATGAGCCCTAAACCTGAGAGTTGCGTGTGTTTTTGAGTTGTGCAAAGGTTGAAGATGATGTGGTGGCGCTTTCTCATTGGTCCGTTTGAATTTTTGGCTTATTTGAATTATTTGTTTTATTTGACATTTTGTTTGATTTTATTTTCTGATCAAACACTTTCAAAAATCATGGAAAAATTACTATAAGCCAATATTATTTTCTAGAATTTTCCATATTTTTTTTGGATTTTTTTAAAATGTTTTGATTGCTTAAAAATTTTATAAATTTAATTAATTGATTGTTCAAAGTTTATTTTTAGTTTAATATTTCTTTGATCTAAAAATTCCACAAAAAAATGTTTAGACTCACAAAATAATGGGAAAATTGATTCTGACTTTGGTTTATCATTTTCTTTATTTTTGATTTAAAATTTAATTTCAAAGTTTATTTGTAATATTTGTTTGTTTGATTTTTTAATTTAATATTTCCCTTAATCAAAAAAATTCAAAAAAAATCATGTAAGCTTGTTTTTAGTCATGGAGTTAGAATATAATTTCATTTTTGACCTTTTGTTGATTTTTGGCTAAGGTTTGCATTTTGCCATTTAAATAATAGTTTAATTGTTAATTGTTTGTTTATTTTTTTTATTTTAATATTTCCTTTAATTCAAAAATTCTACAAAAATTCAGGGATGTGTGTTTTTAGTTCTAATATTTGAATATAATTTTGGTTAACCATTTTTCTGAATTTTTGATTTAAATGTTATTTTAAGATGTGAATAATTGTTAATGGACTAATTGTTTGAATTTAATTTCATTTTTGGCTATTCCTTAATTCAAAAAAATATGAAAAATATATTTTCTGACATTTAGGGTTTCTTGATGATTTGTATGATCTTGGTTTAATTTGTTTGAATTTTGATCTCACTTAATCAATATTTGAGATTAAAAGTCAAAAATTAGGGTTTTGTTGCTTATGGTGCAAGCTTCATTTCTAAAAACCCCTATGCCATGGGTTTTCAATAGGATTCAAGTCTTAATTAGGGTTCATGAATGTATTGAGGGTCTTAAAACCATTTATCTTGATTGTTAACTTGGTTTGACATTTTTTCCACAAATTATTTTGAAAACTTGTCTAGCTTGGTATTTTTGCCAACTAGTCTTAAACTTTGAACTTCATTTGGTCTCCTCCTCAATCATTCATGAACCTAGGGCTTGCATTCTGACTTCTATACCTTTCAAAGATGCTAATATTTTTTTGGTTTGAATTATGGACCTTTATTTCAATTTTTGATGTAATTTTGAAGTGAAGGTACCCAATTAATGTTGTGTGTCTTGTTACAATTTTCTTGATGGCCAATCAACTTGAGTGAGGGCTATAAATCGGAACCTAATGATCATTTTGATTTTGATTATTCATGATAGCACCAAAACATTTTGACTAAATGTCCCATGCTTGAATGTTTGAACCTTTTAATGCATTGTGTGGAATTCCTCTTCTATTGTGCTTATGAGTTGTGATGATTTATTTGAGACTTTTTGAAATGTATTTGCTACTGACCTTCATGGTCTTTGTTCATATTATTCCCAAGCTCCTATGACCCTTTATTGATATTCAATTATCAATTCAACATGGTGATAGAAAGGAGCAACATTCCTCTGATTTTTTTGACCTAATCCGTGCATATGCTTGCTTCCTCTTGCCTATCATATCAAATGTTTGATAATTGCCACCATGTTGTTCTCACTTTTTCACCTTATGGAATACTAACTTGGTTATTGAATATGCGAGGTACTCTGAGAAAGTTTCCACTTTTGGCTTGAGGCTTTTGTGTTTCACTTTATTTGTGGAACATAATTTATTATATTGGCATTATTTTTGTGTTTAGCATGTTTGATGGTTTATGCAGGATATACATACATATGATTCTGAATGCCAAACATTTTCCATGGGATTTGTTCATATCTGATAAATTACTTACATCGTGATAGTGTAATTCCTGACTCAATTTTTCTACTGATGCCAGCTTGCTTGAAGTTTCTCTGGGTTTCTTTTATTCTTGCTTGATTGCTATAGATAGTTATCTGTTTGGTATTGTACTACTTCCTTTTTCCCATTTTCATTTTGCATTATTCTCTGACTGCATGATGTTACCTTTGTTGCTGATATATATCAGGAGGCCCTCTGGTTTTTGTCTGATGCATGTGTTGTGTTTGGTTTTGATCGATGAGTCACTCAATTTAGAAATTGAGATCACGACTTCGCTCTCATTGCATGTTCCCTATAGGATGTTTATTTCTTTTCTTCTTTAGTTTTTGATCAATGAGTCACTCAATTTAGAAATTGAGATCACGACTTTGCTCTCATTGCAAGTTCCCTATAGGATGTTTATTGATTTTCTTCTTTAATTGTTGATCGATGAGTCACTCAATTTAGAAATTGAGATCACGACTTCGCTCTCATTGCATGTTCCCTATAGGATAGTTTTGTTGAGTTCCCTTTAACATGTAAATTAGGGTAGGATTTTCCCTTATCCTCAACCTTAGGATCAACCATTGTATGATAACACTAGGGGTAGTGCTAGGCTAGTTTCCCTTAGTTGTTTTTTACTTTCTTTGCATTTTGCATATTAAAACAAAAATTTGTTTCTTGGTAAATCATAAGACATTTCTAATGAACTCAAACCCTTCTTCAAAGTAAAAGATACAAACCAATCTTGCCTTGTCTGTGTTATCTTGAAGCCGATGTTTCGCCATCGCACATGTTTGTTATCCTACATTGATTCTCAATATCATTGTTAGGTGTGATGTTTCGTCATCTGTTTCATTGATGTGTTGCCATCTTTGCCATGATATATTGTTATCTCTTAGCCGATGTTTCGCCATCGCACATTTTTCTGAAGCCAATGTTTCGCCATCGCACATGTTTGTTATCCTACATTGATTCTCAATATCATTGTTAGGTGTGATGTTTCGTCATCTGTTTCATTGATGTGTTGCCATCTTTGCCATGATATCTTGTTATCTCTTAGCCGATGTTTCGCCATCGCACATTTTTCTGAAGTCGATGTTTCTCCATCGCACATGTTTGTTATCATACTTTGATTCTCAATATCATTGTTAGGTGTAATGTTTTGTCATCTGTTTTATTTATGTTTCGCCATCTTTGCCATGTTATCTCTTAGCCGATGTTTCGCCATCGCACATTTGTCTGAAGCCGATGTTTCGCTATCGCACATGTTTGTTATCTTACTTTGGTCCCCAATATCACTGCTAGGTGTGATGCTTCATCATCCGTTTTATCATTTGATGTTTCGCTATCTTTAACATGTTACTTTGTTATTATTTAGTCGATGTTTGATCACCTCATTTGTTTGTTGTTTCTTTCGATGTTTTTCCATCTTAACTGTTTTTGTTTGTCTTAACTAAAAAACGCAAACCAACCAAAATATATGAGCCGAACTACGGCTGCTCTGACTCCTTAAAAGGGATACGTAGGCATTGGGGTAGGGCCCAACCGAGCACAATTTTTTATCTTCCCTACATTATTTTCTCCTTTTCCTTCGCATTCATTCCCTTTTCAGTGATAAGCCATAGACATAGGATTTGACCGCACCCATTAGATTAGACAACAAGAGTGGATACCGTAGAGTACTACGGGCGTGTGGGGTGCTAACACCTTCCCCTTGTGTAACAGACTCCCTTACCCGATCTCTCGGTCGAAATACCGTGATTTCTCCCTTTCCAGGTTTTCTCCATGTTTACCTTTCCCTTTCGGCGGGATAAAAGACGTTCGGTGGCGACTTCATTAATGTTTCATTAACATCCAGATGACAGGTTCAGGCCGCGTTGTTTCAGCCCCAAATTGCAATTTTTGCCAAATAGGCCCAACTTTTTATGCTTGCACTAAGTTCGTAATGTGACCCACGACCCATGAGCCCTTCCACTTGTTATTTTTTTATTTTTGTCATTTATTTTTATTTTATTTCAATTAAATCAAATAAAATCTTGAAAATATAAAAAACTAATCAAAGGAACATGTTCAGATCAAAAGCGTGGAGATTGGAGGCGTGTAAACAAGAAAGCAAGTTTTAAAAAAAATTGGAAAAAATGGCACACTGATTTCCAAGTTGCAGACCAATTTAAAGCATTCTAAGCATCCCAAACGTTTGCTGGACATCCCAGGAACGTGCTTCAACCATTAACAAGCTTCCTAACATCCAAAATTGCACTGTAAGTACCCCACGGTTTTCACATTTTCTTGAAATCGAATTCAATAATTATGGCATAGTTAGCATTTTTATTGACATATCCTTAATCCATAAGTTATTTGCAAGGTAATGGTGATACTTAATTGCATTTTGATTAACTGTACAGCAAGATGCCATAGTTAGGGTTCTTGCTTCGTTTTTAGGGTTTTTGTGTACAGGGACAATTGGCCATGGATAGTGGTACCATGATGCTCGTGAGGTTGCAACGAGTTGATTGGTACCACTGGTTATGATTTATCATGCAGGGATAAGATTTTGGAGATGCACAGGGTTGTACCTACGCCCAGATGACTGTAGGTAAATGTCTAGAAACTTTTAGCAAAGGTGGGAGGAAGAAGAAAGTAACGTGGCCTTCCTTGACTGGCCCATTCAAATTTCACGCGTTTTCAGAATTCACTTTTTGTCTTTATCATATAATATTTGTTTATTATTATTCATACAAAAAACCAAGCCAGCTCAGATGGTCATCATGCAGCGTGAGAATGCCTAGGGGCCTGGGTTCGATCCCCAGGTCCCCATATTGTTCAATATTATTTTGCTTTGCATAATTAGGTACACAAGCATTCCACAAGACCACCATGCTCCATCAACCTTCAACCACCGAATCCCCAGCATGCCAGATCCAAGGCCTCTCACATGGAAGTCCATAATACACCCCAGTCAAGCATGTGCATAGGATCAGGAAAAGTCAAACAGGACCAGGATCTATTGGGCCCAAAAGTGCAATCAACACCCCCTTTTTGCTAGCAACAACCAGGCCCATTCTCTTTCTTTTTATTTATTTCTTTTATTTAATTTCTTTTATTTAATTTCTTTTATTAAATTATTTTCTAACAACAAATTTCTTTTTTTTTTACACAAAAAATCATAAAATCAATTTCACAAATTTAGATTTAGTTTTTTATTTTATCAAATTTAATTTAATGATAGTTTAATTTAATTTAGGATTAATTCTAACTTTTTCATGTATTCAAAATCAATTAGAAAAATGTTAGGGTTAGCATGTGATTTAATTCTTATTTCTTTTCAATAAAACAAAAATACAAAAATAGGTTAAATTAATTTTTTTCTTAATTTTAAATTAATTAGTAATTAGGTTTTTATTTATTCAATTAAAACTTTTCTTTTCTCAAAATAATCAAAACAACAAAAAAATGATTTTTCTCTTTAAGTTTCAATTAGGTTTAGACGGGGTCAAAACCCTAATTTCTCTCGTTCTCGATTCATCGCGCGCATTTATTATTTTTTGCAATATTAATGTAACTGCTCATGGTATGTAATAGTTTAATCTAGATTTTCTTTTATTTACCGTTTTACGGGTTTTTTGGCTATGTAATTAATCCCCCTCCCTGAAGCCTTGTAATAGCGTAGTTTTTATTTCTCCCATTTTAATTCTCGCAAATATTAATTGTAGATGTATGTTAATAGGATTGTATGGGAAGATTACATGACAATTTAAAATGGCTAGAAAACCCTAATGTGCAAAGATAATAACTGAAATCAAATCACTCGCACATGCGCACTCTTAGGGTATACTCTCACTTCGGTTGCCTTCGATAAACGGTCATTAAGTATAGGGTGTCTTAGTGGTTGCCCTCCTGTCTAAACAAAGATCAAAAGTCCCATTCGGAAATATTGCCTCGGAAAGGTTGCCTCGGAAATGTTGCCTCGGAAATGTTGCCTCGAATATGATCTTAAGACATTAGGGTTATTACTAAGATGTCCTAACATTGCTTTAGTAATCGTACGTCCCTTACGAATTGACCCTTACAACTCCAATGATGGTGCTTCCTATTTCTCAACAGTAGGGTACCATTGTCTAAAGGAAACGAGTATAAAAACAATCTTTTTTCAAGTAGGTAGATGCTAGTAGGTGCTTGCTCAAAACAATAAACTCTTTCACACTTACACTTCTTTTCAAACTAGGTTTTCAAAACACTTCGTAACACTCTTGAAGACAGAAGCAAGGGTTAAAACGAAGTAAAACAAAAAAACTTTTCAAAACAAACACACACAAGCAATTTTAAAAGATGAGCAAGTACCTAAGAGCCCGTAGATAACTACGGATAGAAAGGGTGCTAATACCTCCCCTTTCTATAATCTACCCCCCGTACTCAAAATCTCGAAAAAGGAATTTTTCTGTGCTTTTTTCCTTTCTAGTTGGATAAAATAAAAGTCGGTGGCGACTCTTTCTTACCGCGACATTTTGCAAACACAAACGCAAACCAGCATTTTCCAAAACAGTCGGTTCTGCCACCGTATCACAGAACTGGCGACTCTGTTGGGGAGCTAATAAGTGGGGTATACCTTAGTATTTAGTTCATCATATTTGCTTCTCTTGTTTGTTTTGGTTGCTTTACTTTTAAGGGTTCTGTTTGGGGGTTACTATAGATCCTAACCCATATATGGGGACACCTTTTAGGTAAGTAGCAATAAACTGTGAGGGAACTGTATGGCATAGACCGATACGGTTTAAGATGTAGCTACGTTGATGTGGCACATTGGTTGGTACTGGTATCCCTTGTGGAGAAGCAAGGAGAATACGGGCCGCTATGTGGGTCGTTAAGCATCAACTGGCCTTAGAACCTTTAATCGACCAACTTGGCCAGTAGGAAGTAGTGAGATAGCCGGCCTTGGTGTAAAGCTGAGAACTGGTTGATACTCGATGCTACACTCATTGAGACCATACTCTCGAGATAGTTCCGGCCGCAAGAAAAGATTGTGTGAGCTGAAACCATGACCGATGGAGGATGGTCAGTGATATTGAGAACCTCTAGAACCCGGTTACTTTTGCTAGGACAGGTTGAAACCAACTAAACTTCAAGAGGGTAATACCTTTGACCCCATGCAAGCCTTAAACTTAAGGGCTTTTGTGTGACTTGTTTGCCTTTGCCATGTCTGTTATCTGCTATACCTATGTTGTTTTTATCATGACATCATGCATCATAACATAGCATGCATACTTCATTATACTAACCATTTCAAACACCGAGGGGATTTATCCTTGTTCTGTTTTACAGATCATGGCTTCCGTGCGCAGAAACACCATCCGAGTTAACTTTGTGCAAATACCTGCTCACCTCAAAGAGTTAGCCTCAAAAGTTTCTGAGACTTCTTCGTTCATTAAAAGACATTGTCAGCTTCTTAGCCTGGTTACCTCAAAGTTTGATGAGCAGATGATGAGTGTGCTTTTCCAGTTCTTTGATCTTATGCATCATTGCTTCACCTTCCCAGATTATCAGTTGGTTCCCACTTTGGAAGAGTTTTCTCACTTATTGGGCATATCCATCATAGAGCAGGTGCCTTTCACAGGTATGGAAGAGACTCCTAGACCAGAAGACATTGCTTCAGCTCTGCATCTAAAAAGGGCTGATGTAGTATCCAATTGGGAAACACGAAGCAGGGTTGAAGGTTTCTTAGCCAAGTTTCTGATAGATCAAGCTCAGCTATTCTGGGATAACTTGGATTTTCAGGCTTTCGAAGATATCTTGGCTCTCCTTATCTACGGTTTGGTTCTCTTCCCAAATCCAAATTTCTTTATAGATGTGAATGCGGTTAAGATCTTCCTGTCTCTCAATCCAGTGCCTACTCTTCTTGGTGATATCTTGCATGCCCTCTACACTCGTATTGTGCGTAGAAGAGGGACTCTTATGTGTTGTATGCCATTGCTGCCGAGGTGGTTTATTTCGCACCTCCCTAAGTCCGTGCTGAAGAACGAAGAAGGTTTGGGATGGTCTTACAGGATAATGTCACTTGCCCATACAAACATTCTTTAGAGATCCCGGGTTATGGAAAGCACTGTTGTCATTAATCATTGTGGGGGATACCCTAATGTCCGATTTCTTAGAATCAGAGGGGGAATAACCTACAAGCCTTGTCTAGCTTTGCGACAGTTTGGTCGTGCTTGGAGAGATGGTCCCCATTAGTTACTTCTCACGGATATTGCATTTGACTACAAGGAAGACGTCGACGAGCACCGCCGGAGGTTTATACGAGCTTGGGGCATGGTGAACAAATCTGACCCTCAAGAACTAGGACCAAGGACTTCCCTCCCTATGCAACCTTATCTCCAGTGGGTCCGAGCTCGAGCCCAGAAGCTTGGGATGCCCTATGAAGCTGTGTTTACAGTTGTTGCACCCCAAAATTTGCCCTCTCATTTCTCAAGGGATCACCCTGGATCCTCAGGTTCGCTTTCATCAAGTCCCCAGGCCTTGAATTAACAAAATTTACAAGCATGCCATTCACAAGGGCAAAATGGTCATTTGCACGCTAAAGAAGTCTGACTTTGACTTCTGGATTAAAATCAAATCAAAAATCATATTTCATCAAGACATGTTGGAATATGAAGTCTGCTTCATCAAGAGTTTCAAAAGTCAAATCTTACTTTGGAAGAATCAAATTTTAAAGACTTAGAAATTTTTCTAAGTATTTAAGAAATATGACAATTTCATAACTTCTGAGCCATTGTTCACAATCAGCAAATTCTGGATGTTCTCAAGATAGAGTTTAGTCAGAACTTCTGAGCCAGTGTTCATAACGGTCCAGTCAGAGTTTAAGTCAAAGAAGGTAATAAAGCGTGTTGTAAGTATACTGGAAGTTCTGAAGGATCCCTTAGAATGTGTTGAAGTCATAAGATAAGAGGATCAGAAGATGAGATGCCACGCTGAAGCAGAACTTCTAGTCCAGAGTCAAGCAAGGATCCAGAATATCACATTGGAACTCATTTAATGCTCACAACCGCCTCTGAGTTTATATTCAAGGGATTTTCCCCACGTGAACCCGTATTGTCTTGGGAAGACAAATTTCTGTACAAAAGTATGCTAGACCCACACGTTGTCTCTGCTTTTCATTAATTCACGCTGCCAAATCCAGCTGAAGCGTTGTTAACCATCCAAATTGAATGCAATGAACCACCACTTGTTTAATCTTACTTCAAGAGTAAGTCAGCATCAAGCATGTGATGTTGGTGCCACTTGACAGCCCCAATTGCAAAAATTTCCCTATAAATAGAACATCATTTACACACTGAAAGCCCCGGCCTCCTCTCTCCCCTTTTACTAGAAAATTTGTGAAAGAGACGAAATAATTGAGAAAGAAAGCTTTAAACCACTACAAAATTTCCAAGAACCCAGGAAACTATAAGCACAAAATACCAAAATCTTAGCATTGATTCCTTATATTCAAACTCCATTTTTCCTCAAGTGTTCTTGATTTAAGCCATCCCAGATTCTGTAATCAAACAGTAACACATTCTCGATTCACTTTCACCACAAAGGAGTCAGAATATCACCCATTTGCCTGCTTCAGAAGTTGCAAACTTCTATCCTGCTGAGTACGTGAAGAAGCTACTTAGAACATCACCAGAATTCAAGAACAACCTCCAGTTTACATAATCCTTTCAAGCTGGAAGGAGAGAGGCAAAGTTCTGACAGTTGCGAAGGTCCAGAACTTATGAACTTCCATATTTTGCTAACATGTTTATGTTTGTGCAGCAAGTTAACGTCAGAACTTCTGACCTCTTCTACTTTGCGTTGGTTATGTTTTCTTCTCTTTTATATTTTCCATTATATTATATTTTATTTCTAATCAAAAACAAAAACACCAAAAATATTTCACATTTGCATGATATATTTTCTTTTAATATAAAAAAGACAAAAAAAAAGTATTTTCTTAAACAAAAGTTATTTTCTTTTTTTGAACAGACAAACATTTTACATTTCCTGTACATTCTTGTCTATTTTAATATGGTTGTAATAAGTGACCTAGAATTTTAACTTGCAACCCCCACTCATAAATATGTACCCCCATCCCCTTAAATGTTGTAATAGCATAGGACTTTACATTTACGCACTATTATTGCTTTCAATATATGCTAGTAATTAGGGTATATGACAAGATATAAAAATCAACAAGTAGGCAACCCTAAAATCAAAGACAAAATGCATGCAATCAAACACACTTGCACACATGCACCCTTAAGGAAATTTAACTTGTTGCCTTACAAAAATGGCCATGTTATACATGTGGGATGTCTTAGCACAAACAAATCAAAAAAGATCATAGTCCCTCGATGACGCTATCAAAGTTGCCTTTCAAAATGATCTTAGTCCATACAGAAAAGTTCTAAGTCATTTCACAACATTGTTATCATGGTCATACGATGACCCAACGCTCGTCCCTTCACATCCAACGACGGGGATTCTTATCAAATCAATGGTAATATAGCAACATCTAAAAGGAGGAGGAAAAACACATCTAAAACCTTTTGAGTAGGTAGATTACTTTTAGTTACTTGCTCAATTTCAAAAATAAACATCCTTTCTATTTTCAAAACAATCACATACACTTTCAAAACACTTTCCAAACATGAAATATTTTCAAAAGCTCAACACTTTGCATACATTCTTACGAACGAGAATCATTGCAAAGTTTTCCTAAACGATGGCATCTTTTCAAAATACTTTCAAAACCATACAAAAGCACAATTTTCAAACAAAAGCAAGTGATCTAACAAGTAACTAAGAGCCCATGGAAAACCACGGATGGAAAGGGTGCTAATACCTTCCCTTTTCATAATCTACCACCCCCCCCCCCGAACTCATGAAAACATCTCGAAAGGTCTTTCCTGTGCTTTTTCACCTTTCCTTATTGGATAAAAGAAAAGTCGGTGGCGACTCTTGCTAAACCGCAACATTTTGCAAACACAAACGCAAAACCCCAAGTCAGTTCTCCCACCGTATCACAGAATTGGAGACTCTGCTGGGGAAATTTATCTAAAGTGAGGTTACCTTAGGGTTAGATCATATTTACTTGCTTATATTGTTTGATTTGCTTGCTTTACATTTTTGGTTCCTTGTTTGGGTTACTGTTAAAAAATCCTACACCCGGATTTGGGGACACCTTTTAGGTAAGTAGCAATAAATTGTGAGGGAACTGTGTGGGGTATACCGACACGGTTGAAGCAGTAGCTACGTTGATGTGGCACTTTGGTTGGTACCGGTAACCCTTGAGTCAATCATGGAGAGTACGGGGCCGCCGCGTGGTACCATAAAGCATCAACTGACCTTAGAACCTTACTTGACCAACTTGGCCATTAGGACGTAGCGAAATGATCGGCTTTGGTGCAGTCCGAAGTTGGTTGATACTTAATGCTACACTCATTGAGGTTTGACTCTTGAGTTTTGTTTGGTTGCGAATCAATCGCTTATCGAACGAAACTTGGGGGAAAGATCAGTGATATTGAGATCCTTTAGAACCCGATTACTTTTAACTAGGACAGGTTGAGCCAACTAAAACTTCAAGAGGGTACTTACCTGAAAACCCCATGCAAGCCCAAACTGAGGACTTGTTTTCTTTATATATGCACTTGTACATAAACATCATAACATGATAAACATCATAAACATCACTAACCATTTCAAGGATTTTTTAGATTTATCTTTGTTCTGTTTTGTAGGACATGGCCTCCGCTCGTAGGAACATTATCCAAGTCAGTCTTGTGAGGGTACCTCCACAACTCAAGGATTTAGTATCAAGGGTCCCTGAAGATTCCCCGTTCACCAAAATACATGGACGACTCCTTAGTTTGGTTACCTCAGGTATTGAAGAAGAGATGATAAAGGTGCTTGTCCAATTCTTCGACCCTTTGCATCATTGCTTCACTTTTCCTGATTACCAACTTGTGCCCACTTTGGAGGAATTTTTTCAACTCGTAGGGATACCTATTCTCAATCAATTACCTTTCAACGGTATCGAAAGAGACCCCAAACCTGAGGAAATTGCTCGAGCTCTAAATTTGCAACCATCTGACATAGTAGCAAATTGGGTAACAAGGAGTGGTGTTAAAGGGTTACTAGCAAAGTTTTTGTTGGAGAAGGCTCAAGAGTGTTGGAATATTTTGGATATACAAGCCTTTGGGGAAGTTCTGGCTCTTCTAATCTACGGATTGGTACTATTTACAAATCCTGACCAATTTATAAATGTGAATGCGATTAAGGTCTTCATATCTCGTAATCCGGTGCCTACGTTGCTTGGAAACATATTGCATTCTCTTCACTCTCGCACTTTGAAGAAAAGGGGGGCTTTGATGTATTTCACTTCTCTGTTGGCTAGGTGGTTTATTTTGCACCTACCTCGATCAGTGGTGAAGAATGAACAAGGTATGAGATGGTCTAAAAGATTGATGTCACTTTCACATGCTGATATCCGTTGGTATTATCGCTCCTTAGAAGACATTACCATCATTGACCGTTGTGGGGAATTCCCTAATGTTCCTCTACTTGGCATTAGGGGAGGCATTACTTATAACCCGTGTTTAGCTTTGTGACAATTTGGATATGCTAGAAGAGATGTCCCTCATGAGGTACTCATCCAAGGAATTTCATTTGACTACAAAAGCGATACCCAAGGTTACCGTCAAAGATTTATACGAGCTTGGGGTATGGTTAACAAAGTTGATAGCAAGATATGGGGGCGTAAGAATTCCATTCCTTTGGAACCTTATCTTAAATGGGTAAGGGCTCGCGCTCAAAGTCTCAAGATGCCTTATGAAGCCGTCTTACCTGTTATCTAGGAGCCAGTAGTCGAGGGAGACATTCCACATACGATCCTCTATCCTGATATGCCTACTTCTCTTGAAGATTTGCAAAACGCTTGGATTCAGTTAAAAGGAGAGCGAGACACCTTCAAAGCTAAGTTCTATGAAAGCAATAAGAGGATATTGGAGCTTACAAGGGAACTTCATGAAGAAAGGAGCTTAAACACCTACATTGCGCCAAAGAAGATGCACATAACTTTTCTGCTTAGGAGTTTACTTTATGCTTATTTCCGTTGTTGTAAGCCCAAGAGGCATGTTTGTATTCAAATCAAGATTTCTTTAATGCAATTTAACGTTTATTCACTCTTTGTCTATACAAATTTAAATTCTTTAAATCCTTGAAATCATTTGCATACTGCATATTCATGCATCATGACATGATAGGCGTCCGCATAACAGGTTTCCTTATCTCTCCGTTGTTTATTTCAGCAAGATGGATCTAGAGAAAACTGTGACGGAACTCCAGGCTCAGAATTCCCAATTTCAGGAAGCTTTACTCGCCCTGGCCAAGGGGCAGCAGGATATGATGGCCTTGTTAGCCGCTAAAAAGAAGCCAAAAAAGAAAGCTCTGCTCAACATGGGTAAAAGGTTCAAAGAGACAATCCGTCAAATTCCAATAGAGGAAGATTCATCCGAAGAGGACGAGAACCAAATCGGTGCAGTCAAGAGTACTCAGGCCGACTGTATCAATGACCAAGAATCTGATGATGATTATTTCAATGAACAATATCCACCCGCAGATATCAAATACCAACAGCTAGAAGACATATTGAAAGCAGTTGAAATCCAAGCTATTCTCGGTTTGAATTTTGACGATTTGGGCTTAATCTCCGGGGTAGTCATTCCCCACAAGTTCAAAATACCAACCTTTGCAAAATACGACGGGGTTTCTTGCCCAAAGCTCCATTTGAAGTCTTATGTGCGCAAGATACAACCACACACTGCTGATAAAAAACAATGGATTCACTTTTTCCAAGAGAGTCTGGCTGGAACACAACTTGAATGGTTTTACCAGTTGGATGGCTCTCGCATCAATACTTGGGAGGGACTATCTACTGCCTTTTACCATCAATATCAATACAACACCGACTTGGCGCAGACGAGGGTTCAATTGAAAGGTATGACCATGGGGAAGGATGAAGGATTTAAGGAGTATGGGCAGAAGTAGATAGACCTTGCAAGTAGGGTCCAACCTCCCTTGACTGATAGGGAACACATTGACATGTTCATGAGCACATTATCTGGTCCTTTCTTTAATCTGTTGGTTGGCTGCTCTTCTTCTGGTTTCACCGAATTAATCCTAACCAGTGAGAGAGTAGAAAGTGGCATTAAGAGTGGAAAGATCTCTGTGGCATATACTTCCACTCCCAATCCTGTCAAGAAACCTTTTGCCGCGAAGAAAGAAGTTAATGTTGTGTATAGAGCAAAGGCCCATACCAAAATGAATAATCATCCGTCTGTCAATGTTGTCCGAATCTCCAATCTGATTGCTACTCAAAGACCATCTATCAATCATCAACGGGTTGAAGCTCCAATAAGACAGTTCACAAGGTTAGGCATGTCCTTATCTCAAGCCCTTCAGCATCTGCTCAGGATCAATTTAGTGACATTGCGGGATCCTCCTGCCAATCCTGACACCTCGTCACCGAGATATAATCCAAATGCAAAATGTGCTTATCATTCAAATAGCCCAGGGCATGAAACTGATCAGTGTTGCGCTCTGAAGAACAAAATCCAGGATTTAATCGACAACAAGACTATTGAATTTGATCCTCCTCCAACGCCAAATGTGATTACCGCACCAATGTCGAAGCACGACAAAGGCGTTAATGCCGTCGAATATACAACTTTCATTGCCTCTGCCAAAGGGTTAACTACTACATTGAATGTAATCAAGAGCAATCTGCTGAAAGCTGGGACTTTCCTCGGCTGTGAAAAAGACTATGTGGGCTATATGAGACAACCTGATGGGTGTGAAAAACTGAGGAAAGGTATACAACGCCTAATGGATAGCCGTGAAATTCTATCCAAAAAGAATCATGCCATCAAAAATTCAGTCGAAAAAGCTGAAGACTTGGCCATCATAACAATTTCAAGCAAACCTCTTAGGATCTCATCCAAAGGTCCTATCAGGATTTCAAACGAACCAATCATTGCTCCTCTCATAATCAGTGCTGCCAGACCCTTTCCATACACCTCTGAATAAAGCAGTTCCATGGAATTATGGTGTCGATGTTTATTATCATGGGGTAAAACAAGATTCTTGGATTGATGATAATGAAGCAGGTGTTACTAATATCAATCGTTCTAGTAAAGTCACAAGAACAGGAAGAGTCTTTTCCCTTGATATCTCACCACCAACCACTACCGCAGTTCCAATCCGTATAACCAACGGTAATGCTGGTGTCAGTACTAAAGGGAAAGAGAAAGAAAGTGAGCCTTCCAGGGAAGAGGCACTTGCTAAAAAGACTATTATTGAAGAACCATCCACTCAAGAGATGGAGGAGATTCTGAAAATCATCAAGAAAAGCGACTTCAAAATAGTAGAGCAGTTGGGACAAACCCCTTCTAAAATATCAATGTTGTCCCTATTGCTATGTTCTGACGCCCATGCACAAGCTTTGATTAAATTCTTGAAAAAGGCTCATGTGCCTCAAGAAACCACAGCCGACCAGTTTGAGAACTACGTAGCAAGTCTGACAGCTGACAATGGTCTGGGGTTCTCTGACGCAGATTTAACTCCCATGGGAAAGAATCACAATAAAGCCTTGCATGTTTCTGTTGAATGTAAGGGGACCACTCTGGCACATGTTTTGTTGGACACGGGCTCATATTTAAACGTGTTACCCAAAGGCGCTTTAGATCGACTAGATTGTGAAGGTTTAGTTTTGAAGCCAAGTGACATTGTTGTAAGGGCATTCGATGGGTCGAAAAGGATGGTTCATGGAGAGGTGGATCTCCCAATTAAGGTTGGTTCACAGATTTTCAACTCCACATTATACATAATGGACATACGGCCTGCGTATTCTTGTTTTCTTGGGCGCCCATCGATCCATGGGGCAGGTGCGGTCACTTCTACTCTCCACCAGAAGTTAAAATACCCAGTTCAAGGGAAGGTTGTCACTGTTTATGGTGAAGAAGAATTTATGGTAAGCCACCTCACCTCTTTCAAGTACGTAGAAATGGAGGGAGAATTCATAGAGACTCCTTTCCAGACATTTGAAGTGGTGGCCACCACCAAAATCTCCTCCGACACTCCAAAGGCCGATAAAGTTATTCCCAAGATGGTTTCTCGTAAAGATGCCCGTGCGGTAGTAGAAGAAGGAAACAATGAGATGTGGGGTCAGCTCCCCTAAATCCCGTTCAAGGAAGATAAGTTTGGGATAGGTTTCACCTCCGAAGGGCGGAAAGAAATTAGAGATGCTCGTACGGGAAAGTCGTCTCTCCACCTCAAGAGTCATGAAGTGAACTCCGTCAAGGATTCCAATAATGAGTGTGCTTTTGAAGACTGGATCTACCCAACAACCGAGGGGAAGCCCAACAATTGGCATGCGAAGGACTTTGTGCCCATTTCCTTCATTGAGGAGTAATCTACTTGTTTTTTCTTTTAATCAATTCAAGAACTCGTTGTCTGTAATATTTTGATATTGACTTTTAAGCCATGTGCCTAGCATGGGGCACTTTGGTTCTTTGGTCAAATGGTTTTATATTTTGTTCATCTAATCATATGATCATTCAGTATATTGGACTCTTTTGCATTCAAATATTTGTGTTCATTGCCTTTCTTTTCTTTTAAATACATCTCCAAAAGATAGCCATATATCTTACATGCACACACACACACTCTTGCAGGTCTACATCCACTCTGGATCCTATTGCCAACAACTCTATTATTGCCAACTATGACTTTGAATGTCCCATCAACCAAGTCGAAGACGAAAGCGAGGAAGATTGTGACATACCAGGAGAACTAGCCAGACTTCTGTTACAAGAGGAAAAGGCTATTCAACCACATGAAGAGTCAATTGAGGTTATCAACCTGGGTACTGAGTCAGATAAGAAGGAAATCAGGATCGGTGCTAATTTGGAAAGCAGTGTCAAAAGCCGTTTGGTTCAGATGTTGCGCGATTATATGGAAGTATTTGCTTGGTCGTATGAAGATATGCCTGGGTTGGATACTGACATTGTGGTTCATCGTCTGCCAACTAAAAACGGCTGCCCTCCTGTTAAACAAAAAATTCATCGCATGAGACCTGACATGTCTGAAAAGATCAAAGTCGAAGTAATGAAACAGTGTGATGCATGATTCCTAGCTGTAACATCCTATCCTCAATGGGTGGCTAATATAGTGCCAGTGCCAAAGAAAGACGGGAAAGTTCGCATGTGCGTAGACTATAGGGATCTGAATATGACAAGCCCCAAGGATGAT
The DNA here is from genome assembly GCA_948472305.1 of Vicia faba. Taxonomy (NCBI): domain Eukaryota; kingdom Viridiplantae; phylum Streptophyta; class Magnoliopsida; order Fabales; family Fabaceae; genus Vicia; species Vicia faba. The sequence continues at coordinate 780,757,124 of OX451741.1, read as the reverse complement.
TTCCCTCTACCACACATTGACGTCTTAGTCGACAATGCCGCTCAGCATTAAGTCTTCTCATTCATGGACGGCTTCTCGGGCTATAATCAAATAAAGATGGCTCCCGAAGATATGGAAAAAAACTACTTTTGTTACACAACGGGGAACTTTCTGCTACAAGGTCATGTCGTTCGAATTAAAGAATGCAGGGGCAACATATCAAAGGGCTATGGTGGCTTTATTTCATGACATGATTCATCATGAAATAGAGGTATATGTGGATGATATGATCGCCAAATCCCAAACCAAAGAAGAACATCTCGGTCACCTGCACAAACTATTTGAGATACTGAAGAAATATAAACCGAGGTTAAACCCTAACAAGTGCACATTCGGAGTACGCTCTGTAAAGCTTCTAGGATTTTTTGTCAGCAATAAAGGCATTAAGGTTGATCCCGCCAAGATAAAGGCCATCCAAGAAATGTCAGCCCCTCGTTCTGAAAAAGAAATCAGAGGATTCTTGGGTCATCTCAATTACATTGCTCATTTCATATCACACTTAACTGCTACCTGTGAGCCACTCTTTAAACTCTGAAGAAAGATCAGATAGTCGAATGGAACGATGAATGCTAGATTGCCTTTGACAAAATCAAGGAATTCCTGCAAGAACCTCCTATTCTCATGCCTCCAGTTGAAGGAAGACCGTTGATCATGTACTTAACAGTACTAGAGAATTCTATGGGGTATGTTTTGGGCCAACATGACGAGTCTGGCCGAAAAGAGCATGCAATTTACTACCTAAGCAAAAAGTTTACCGACTGCGAAACCAGATATTCACTGCTCGAGAGAACTTGTTGTGCTTTAGCGTGGGCTGCTCGCCGGCTAAGGCAGTACATGGTGACTCATACCACTTTGTTGATTTCCAAGATGGATCCGATTAAGTACATCTTCGAAAAACCTGCCCTTTCCGGAAGAATAGCCAGATGGAAAATGATCTTGACTGAGTACGAGATTCAATACACAAATCAAAAATCCATCAAAGGAAGTGTACTAGCAGATCATTTGGCCCATCAAGCTGTGGATGATTATCAGTCAATGAACTTCGACTTCCCTGACGAGAATATTATGCTGGTAACCGACTGTGCAAAACCTAGACCGTATGACAGACCTGAACAAGGATCCCGATGGACTATGGTATTCGATGGGGCTTCCAACGTCTTAGGTAACAGAATTGGTGATGTGATCATCTCTCCTGAAGGATGCCACACTCCTTTTACCGCCAGACTATGCTTTGATTGTACAAATAATATGGTCGAGTATGAAGCATGCATCTCAGGTTTAAGAGCTGCTATTGACTTAAGGATCAAGCATTTGGATGTGTTTGGAGAACCACTTTGGTGATCAGCCAAGTAAAAGGAGATTGGGACACTAAACACCCTAATCTTATCCCTTACAAGGAACTTGTGCTATCCCTTATTCCTCACTTAGAAGAGATCACTTTTGAACATTTCCCTAGGGAAGAAAACCAGTTGGCTGACGCTCTGGCAACCATGTCCTCAATGTTCAAAGTCAGATGGGACAAAGAAGCCCCTATGATTATAATTGAAAGATTTGATGAACCCGCGCATTGCTATGAGCTTGACACCGATACGGAAAAGCCGTGGTACCATGAGGTAATGAGATACCTTGAAGCGCAAGAGTATCCAGAGGGAGCATCTATCAGTGACAGAAAGTTCTTACGAAGATTTGTAGCCAAATTCTTCCTAAGTAATGGGATATTGTACAAGCGCAACCATGATTCGACTGTACTCCAATGTGTGGGTAAGAGGGAGGCAAAGGAAATCATGGAAGACATGTACGATGGCCTTTTCGGTACTCACTCAAGTGGGCATACAATGGCTAAGAAAGTCTTAAGAGCTGGCTACTATTAGTCAACGATGGAGACAGATTGCCATCAACATTCAAGAACTTTCCACAAATGCCAAATTTACGCTGACAAGGTCCATGTACCTCCAATTCCTCTGAATTCCATGACCTCTCCGTGGCCATTTACAATATGGGGTATCGACATGATCGAAGAGATCAAGCCCACAGCTTCCAACGGACACCGCTTCATTCTTGTTGCTATCGACTATTTCACCAAATGGGTCGAAGCCGCCTCATTTGCCTCAGTCACCAAGAACGTGGTAGCCAGATTCGTCAGACACAATCTCATATGTCGTTATGGTATCCCCGAAAGGATCATCACCGATAATGGGACTAACTTCAACAATGCTATGATCATGGAATTGTGCACTCAATTTAAGATCAAGCATCACAATTCTTCTCCGTATAGACCGAAAATGAATGGTGCAGTCGAAGAAGCCAACAAAACTATCAAGAAGATTGTGCAGAAAATGGTAGTGACCTATAAAGATTGGCATGAGATGCTGCCATTTGCTCTACATGGTTACCGTACTTCAGCTAGAACATCAACTGGGGATACTCCCTTCTCTCTAGTCTATGGCATGGAAGTCGTTTTGCCAGTGAAAGTTCAAATTCCCTCGCTGAGGATTATGATTGAGGCTGGCCTAAGTAAAGACGAATGGATTCAAACGAGATTGGATCAGCTGAACTTGATCGATGAAAAACGATTAGCTGCTATCTGCCATGGTCAGACGTATCAAAAATGGATGATCAAAGCTTTCAACAAAAAGGTCAAGCCTCGAGTATATCAAGTTGGTGACCTGGTGATAAAATGCATCATTTTACCACAAGGTGACCCCAGAGGAAAATGGACTCCCACCTATGAAGGGTCGTTTGTTGTCAAGAGAGTTTTCTCTGGAGGTGCCATGATACTAACCACCATGGATGGTGAAGACTTCCCACATCCTATAAACACGGACATAGTTAAAAAATACTACGCATAAGAGACCCGTTAGGTTGACACACTAAAGCAAAAAGGGGCATCCCGGCAAACCAAAAGGTTTGGGCAAAAATTAGGGATACATACAAAAGATTATACACCCGACAAGTTGAAAACCCGAAAGGGCGACTTGGGCAAAAAAGGGTATCATGGTGGACCGAAAACCCGAAAGGGCAGTTCGGGAAAAAATTAAGGATTGAAAGCGTACGACTATGTCCCGTGAAATCAACACGGTCAATACTATCACCAAGGTCCAAGTTCAAATGGTCCAGGATCAATCCAATCAACTTCGATCAACGGCAAGGGACGTTCAAAGACATCGGGGCAATAGTAGAGCTGAAAGGAAATGAGATCATTTAACATAGCTATTTGTTTTTCATTCTCAATTTTGTTTTCTTTTCGACGATTTCCTCTTACTAGGATTTCCGTCTCTATGTACAAAAACGCCTGTTCATGGGCAAAATATCAATACAAATACACTTTGAAGTGCAAAATTGTGTGTCTCTGTTTTGAATGCAAATTTGTCCAATGACTAAAATTGAACGAATATATGCATATGAACATAATTAAGGCTATTTGGCATATGTGTCCTACCAAGCAGCAGCCTCAACAGGGAATCAGTGCACAACAGCAGTAAGCGTCCCTTTAATGAATATGAAGTAGCCCCACAGAGTTATCTCGTCATCATTATCCCTATCGGAGCAACCCCAATGCAACCTTTCCCCAGCGGAATTAACCACAAATATTTCTTCACAAAGGATAAACCCCCTTCCAGAGCCTCAATCTCTCGACAACTTCTACGAATTTGAAGCCTAGAGATCTTTGTCTAAAAGAAATTCATCTCCTCAGCAGGGTTTATTTCCCCAACAGAGTTATTTCCCCGGGCCAAGTGCAAATTCCTCAACGTACAAGACACCACGATTTCCCCAGTCGAGTAAGCACTCCCCGTTGAGTCCAAAATTTCCCAGATAATCCCATCATCCCCAGTGGAGTATATCTCCCAACCAGGGTTTTTCTATCCCCAGTGGAGTATATCTCCCCACCAGGAGTTTTTATTCCCAGTAGAGTGTATCTTCCAACCGAGATTTTATTCTCCAAAGCTGAGTCCAGCTGAATAAACACTCCCCACTGAGTCCATCTTCCCCAGCGGAGTATATCTTCTAACCAAGATTTTATTCCCCCAGCAGAGTACAAATCCCTCAATGAAACCCAAATTCCCCATTTGAATCCGAATCGCCCAGCTGAGTACATCTATTCCCACCAAGGTTATTTTATCCAAAACAGAATCTATCCTCCCCAGATGAGTCTGTCATCCCCAGCTGAGTATATCCTCCACAAGATAAGTCGGCCTCGCCTGACTGATTCTATACTCTCTAACTAGAATTTTCCCTTCAAATCACAGAGCAACATTCCCTAATCCCTAGTAAAGTCTTCAACAAAGACTTTATTATTACCAAGAAATGTTATGAAGCCTGGATCCGACCAGATATTAGCACAATTTTCAAAGTTATACTGAAGCCTAGACCCGGCCAGATAATAGTTTGACTTCTTGAGCTACTGAAGCCTGGATCCGACCAGATAACAATTGATCTCATTTCTCAAAGAGCTATGAAACCTGGACACGGCCAGCCCAACTCTTCAAAGATATAGAAGAATATAAACTTAATCCAACCAAGGTTTTGACCACTTGTCGCCAGTAGAGTTGCCTCTTTATTCCCCGACAAAGGACTGAGAAACCTGGATCTGACCAGATATCATTCCTCATTTCCATCTTTTCAAGAAAGTCATTGCGAAGCCTGGATCCGACCAGATAGCAATCATCCTCCGAGGTTCGTTGTGAAACCTGGAAACCGACCAAATAATAACTAAATCTCCAAGCAGTTCATTGTGAAGCCTGGACCCGACCAGATAACAATTAACTACATCAGAAATATGCAAAGCCTGGACCCGACCAGATACCAGTTTTTTCAACCAGTTCATTGTGAAGCCAGGACCCGACCAGATAATAATTAACTTCATCAGAAATTTGCATAGCCTGGATCCGACCAGATAATAATTTTTAACCTGTTTATTGTGAAGCCTGGACCCGACCAGATAACAGTTTTCGAATAGTTACTGTGAAGCCTGGATCTGACCAGATAACAGTTAACCTCCACATCCCCAACAAGTTGTTATGAAACCTGGACCCGACCAGATGACTATTCAATTTCAAGGAATTTTCTGCAAAGCCTAGATCCGACCAGATAACAGTTAATTCATCCCTTCCCCAAGTAAGTTGCCATGAAACCTGGACCCGACCAGATAGCAACCGACTACTTCATCCTCAGCAACTGTAAAGCCTGGATCCAACCAGATAACAGTTGATCTTTGAGTAATGCTCCCCAACAAAAGTATCTCTTCAATAGAATTTGAAGATATGCATATTCTTCATTTCCAACAGGCAATCAAGGATTCAACCTCCGAAGATTTCCTCAGCAGTAGCCAGGGATTTATTTTCCCGGACGAAAACACATTTTGCATTCATATATCATAACATGTACATAACAATGCATTTAGCATGATACCACATCTGGTGAGCATCGTGCAAGCATCTGCATTTTTCTAACCCCTTTCTCACAGGTAAAACAACAAGTCTAGTAGGGATGAACAGGAGATTTATGCTGATACTTCTTCTAGAGTTTACCAACATTCCTCCAAATGGCATCTATAAGCCCATTCACCATCCATCTTCAAGTGCAAATTTCTGGGCACTCTAATGTTCAAACATCTTTCACCATCAAGTCACAAATGCTGAATCCGCCAATCTAACTCTTCAGGTTCAAGAAGTTTGAACAGGGGCACCTATTGCACCCCAAAATATACCCTCTCATTTCTCAAGGGATCACCCTGGATCCTCAGGTTCGCTTTCATCAAGTCCCCAAGCCTTGAATTAACAATTTTTCCAAGCAGGCCATTCACAAGGGCAAAATGTCATTTTCACGCTAAAGAAGTCTGACTTTGACTTCTGGATCAAAATCAAATCAAAAATCATATTTCATCAAGACATGTTGGAATATGAAGTTTGCTTCATCAAGAGTTTCAAAAGTCAAATCTTACTTTGGAAGAATCAAATTTTAAAGACATAGAATTTTTTCTAGGTATTTAAGAAATATGACAATTTCAGAACTTTTGAGCCATTGTTCACAGTCAGCAAATTCTGGATATTCTCAAGACAGAGTTTAGTCAGAACTTCTGAGCCAGTGTTCATAACGGTCTAGTCAGAGTTTAAGTCAAAGAAGGTAACAAAGTGTGTTATAAGTATACTGGAAGTTCTGAAGGATCCCTTAGAACATGCTGAAGTCAGAAGATAAGAGGATCAGAAGATGAGATGCCACGCTGAAGCAGAACTTCTAGTCCAGAGTCAAGCAAGGATCCAGAATATCACATGGGAACTCATTTAATGCTCACAACCACCTCTGAGTTTGTATTCAAGGGATTTTCCCCACGCGTACACCTACTGTCTTGGGAAGACAAATATATGTACAAAAGTATGCTAGACCCACACGCTGTCTCTGCTTTTCATTAATTCACGCTGCCAAATCCAGCTGAAGCGTTGTTAACCATCCAACTTGAATGCAATGAACCACTACTTGTTTAATCTTACTTCAAGAGTAAGTCAGCATCAAGCAGGTGATGTTGGTGCCACTTGACAGCCCCAATTGCAAAAATTTCCCTATAAATAGAACATCATTTGCACAATGAAAGCCCCGACCTCCTTTCTCCCCTTTTACCAGAAAATTTGTGAAAGAGACGAAAGAATTGAGAAAGAAAGCTTTAAACCACTACAAAATTGCCAAGAACCCATGAAACTATAAGCACAAAATACCAAAATATTAGCATTGATTCATTATATTCAAACTCCATTTTTCCTCAAGTGTTCTTGATTTAAGCCATCCCAGATTCTGTAATCAAACAGTAACACATTCTCGATTCACTTTCACCACAAAGGAGTCAGAATATCAGCCCTTTGCCTGCTTCAGAAGTTGCAAACTTCTATCCTGTTGAGTACGTGAAGAAGCTACTCAGAACATCACCAGAATTCAAGAACAACCTCCAGTTTACAGAATCCTTTCAAGCTGCAAGGAGAGAAGAAAAGTTCTGACATTTGCGAAGGTCCAGAACTTATGAACTTCCATATTTTGCTAACATGTTTCTGTTTGTACAGCAAGTTAACGTCAGAACTTCTGACCTCTTCTACTTTGCGTTGGTTATGTTTTCTTCTCTTTTATATTTTCCATTATATTATATTTTATTTCTAATCAAAAACAAAAACACCAAAAATATTTCACATTTGCATGATATATTTTCTTTTAATATAAAAAAGACAAAAAAAAAGTATTTTCTTAAACAAAAGTTATTTTCTTTTTTTGAACAGACAAACATTTTACATTTTCTGTACATTCTTGTCTATTTCAATATGGTTGTAATAAGTGACCTAGAATTTTAACTTGCAACCCCCACTCATAAATATGTACCCTCATCCCCTTAAATGTTGTAATAGCATAGGACTTTACATTTACGCACTGTTATTGCTTTCAATATATGCTAGTAATTAGGGTATATGACAAGATATAAAAATCAACAAGTAGGCAACCCTAAAATCAAAGACAAAATGCATGCAATCAAACACACTTGCACACATGCACCCTTAAGGAAATTTAACTTGCTGCCTTACAAAAATGGCCATGTTATACATGTGGGATATCTTAGCACAAACAAATCGAAAAAGATCATAATCCCTTGATGACGCTATCAAAGTTGCCTTTCAAAATGATCTTAGTCCCTACAGAAAAGTGCTAAGTCATTTCACAACATTGTTATCATGGTCATACGATGACCCAACGCTCGTCCCTTCACATCCAACGATGGGGCTTCTTATCAAATCAATGGTAATATAGCAACATCTAAAGGAGGAGGAAAAACACATCTAAAACCTTTTGAGTAGGTAGATTACTTTTAGTTACTTGCTCAATTTCAAAAACAAACATCCTTGCTATTTTCAAAACAATCACATACACTTTCCAAACATGAAATATTTTCAAAAGCTCAACACTTTGCATACATTCTTACGAACGGGAATCATTGCAAAGTTTGCCTAAACGATGGCATCTTTTCAAAATACTTTCAAAACCACACAAAAGCACAATTTTCAAACAAAAGCAAGTGATCTAACAAGTAACTAAGAGCCCATGGAAAACCATGGGTGGAAAGGGTGCTAATACCTTCCCTTTTCATAATCTACCCCCCCGAACTCATGAAAACATCTCAAAAGGTCTTTCCTGTGCTTTTTCACCTTTCCTTATTGGATAAAAGAAAAGTCGGTGGCGACTCATGCTAAACCGCAACATTTTGCAAACACAAACGCAAAACCCCAAGTCAGTTCTCCCACTGTATCACACCAGTGATTGTGGAGCTCACCAATGAAGAGGGCATTCCTTACACAGTTCTTTATCCTTACATGCCCACTGATCTTGGGGCATTGAGGAGGTCCTGGATTTAGCTGAAAGAGGAGAGAGATACTTACCGGGATAATAACCATGAGCAAGAAAGTAAGATCTTGAAGCTCACCAGGCAACTCGAGAATGAAAGAACGATCAATGACTACATCAGCACCAAGGGGAAGCGTCCATGGGATTTTAGATTTTGCTTTCCTAGTTTAGATTTGTTTTCCATTTATTCCTTTGTAACGCCTTAAAGGCATTGTTGAACCTTTTTACAAGTTAATCTAATAAAGTTTGTTTATTTTTGGTTTGCAAATTTAAATCTCCCAAATTCTTTGAAATCATTACATACGCATCCCATTAGCATGCACACCATTACAGGTACCATTACAGGTTTCTCATCTTCTTCGCTGTTTATTTCAGCAGTTATGTCTTCTGATCAAGCCATCAAAGATCTTCAGGCACAAAACACCCAATTCCAAGAGATGTTCTTAAATTTGGCTAAAGGGCAAGAAGATTTGAAGACCCTGATTCTGAAAGAGAAGAAGAAGAAGAAGAAGAAGAAGAAGAAGAAGAAGAAGAAGGTCGTTCTTCTGAGTATGGGCAAAAGGTTTGGGGATAGGTTGAAACAGCAAGCTGATCTTTCCTCTTCATCCAAGGAAGGGGAGAACCAAGAAGAAGAAAAGGGCCCCAGTCCTGTAATCTCTGATAATGATACAGATTATGATGATGAGCAATATCCTTCTGCTGAGGATAGGTACAAGCAGTTAGAAGACCTTCTGAGTGCTATGGAGATTCAGAAGATCCCTGGTTTAGATTTCGGAGAACTAGGACTAGTATCAGGAGTGGTGATCCCTCATAAGTTCAAAGCTCCTGTTTTTGCCAGGTACGATGGAGTATCCTGTCCAAAACTCCATATCCGCTCGTACGTCAGAAAAATACAACCCCACACTGCTGATAGAAATTTGTGGCTACATTTCTTTCAAGATAGTCTGTCAGGGACTCGGCTTGAATGGTTCTATCAGTTGGAAGGAGCCAATGTCCGAAACTGGGAAGACCTTGCTGCTGCTTTCTACAAGCAGTATCAGTATAACGCCGACCTTGCTCCCACTCGTACTCAGCTTCAGGGTATGTCTATGGGTGCAAGTGAAGGTTTTAAGGACTATGCTCAAAAGTGGAGAGACTTAGTTGTAAGAGTCCAACCCCCTTTGTCTGACAGGGAGTTGGTTGACATGTTTCTAGGGATGCTATCTGGTCCATTTTTCAATCATCTGATCAACAGTTCATCATCTGGGTCTACTGAGCTAATTTTGACTGGGGAGAGAATAGAAGTTGGTATCCGAAGTGGTAAAATATAGAAGGATACTTCATCAAGTGCAGTAAAGAAACCTTTCATCGGTAAGAAAGAAGCTAGTGCAGTCTATGGCTCGAGGGGCCAAAGCAGACCTGATCACCGTCAAGCAGTAAATGCGGTAGTGATATCAAGACCCACAGTTGCTCCACAATACAACTATCAACAAAGGGTGGAAAGACCACAGAGGCAGTACACTCGGCTCAATATGACCTTGTCTCAAATTCTACCACAATTATTTAAGACTAATCTAAATACTCTGAGGGAAGCCCCGAAGAACCCCAACACCACTTCTCCCCATTATAACCTAAATTCCCGCTGCGCCTATCACTCCGAAGGTCCAGGTCATGATACAAACAACTGTTGGGCCTTGAAAAACAAAGTGCAAGACTTGATCGAAGCCAAAGAGATTTATTTTGACGCTCCGGAGAAGCCCAACGTCATAACTTCTCCCATGCCTAAACATGGACATGGAGTAAATGTTGTGGATGATGATTTATTTGTAACCTACGAGGAAGATATTTCTACTCCTTTGATGACATTAAAGAAGAATTTGTTGTTAGCCGGTTTATTTCCGGGCTGTGGTGAAGGTTACCACATATGTTCAGTTCTGCCTGCTAGTTGCCACTTATTGAAATCAGGTGTTCAGCGTCTAATGGATAACAAAGAGATTATGTTCGAAAGGACTATGATTATGTTAGTTCCAATTGAAGATTTTGCCATCATAACCATATCCTTCAATCCTTCCAAGGTTTCCTCGAGAAAACCTGTTAGGATTACACCCGTCCCAAGAATTGCTCCATTAATAATTACGGTCCCTGGTCCTATCCCATACACTTCGGATAAAGCTGTCCCTTGGCACTATGGTGCCGATGTGTATTACCATGGAGTTAAGAAAAACATAAAGAGTGAAGAAGCCGATGTTGATATTAGCAATATTGTCGGGGCCAGTAAGGTCACCAGAAGTGGAAGACACTTTTCTCCCGAGGTTTCCCCTCCGACTGTCCACAAACTTGTTGTCATTCCATCTGCTAGTACATCAGCTACTATCCCGGTTCCTATTCCAGTTATCACCCTTGTCGCCGAGCCATCTGGAACTCGGGGCAAAGAAATCATAGGTGAGCCTGCCCGGACGGAGGCACCTAAGAAGATCATTGTAGAAACCTCTAAGCAAGAGATAGAGGAAATTTTGAAGATTATCAAGAAGAGCGACTACAACATAGTCGAGCAGTTGGGGCAGATCCCGTCAAAAATTTCCATGTTGTCCTTATTGTTGTGTTCTGAGGCCCACGCAAAGGCTTTAATTTCTTTCCTCAAGATTGCGCATGTGCCGCAGGAAACTTCAGTCGATCAATTCAAAGACTGCGTAGCTAGTTTGACTGCCGACAATGGGTTGGGTTTCTCATATGCAGATCTGACTGCTAAAGGAAGAAATCATAATGATGCTCTGCACGTCTCGATCGAGTGCAGGGGAACTACTATGGCCCATGTACTGGTGGATATCGGATCCTCATTGAATGTTTTACCAAAGAAAGCATTAGACCGTCTGGACTGTGAAGCGTTGATTCTAAAGCCGAGCAATATTATGGTCAGAGCTTTCGACGGGTCAAAAAGGATGGTGAACGGGGAGGTGGATGAAATTCTGGCTGCAGATACTCAATGTCACGTTCAATGTTATGACACCGTATCTTACTTTCTATAAGACAGTAAATACAAAACCAGTAAAGAACACAGTCAATTGTTTACCCAGTTCAGTGTGCAACAACACCTACTCTGGGGGCTACCAAGCCAGGGAGGAAATCCACTATAAGAGATATTAATTCAGGAATAAACCAACCAGTTTATCTCCTTCACTTAAGACCTACCCAATGCAACTTCAATCTAAGTACAACTTAAACCTGAGTTCCTACTCACTCCCTCTCAATCACAGCAGTGATACTTAAAACAATTTGACTAATGAATTGATGAAGACACTCTTCAAAACATACACTTGATTATGCTTCACAGCTTTTCAATCAAGCAACACAAACACTCTTGCTTCACAGCTTTGAGTGATACACAAATCTAACTTGACTTTGCTTCAAAGCTTTAGTCAAGAGACACAAAAAAACACTCTTGCTTCAAAGCTTTGAGTGGTACACAACCCTTACAATTAAAACCTATTCCAAGTCACTTATCACAATGATACTTGCTTGGATTACAATAGTTAAAACTATACAGCTTCTAAATGATCTTCTGTCAAAAAGGGATTAATTTCAAAACAGCAGCTCTGTTGAATATATAGCAGCTGCATCTTCAGTTAGGGTTTCCACAAAAAGCTAGGGTTAATTCCGTTTGACCTTAAGACTAGGTCACGGGACTTTATCAACCAGGTTAGGGTTTAACTAGGTTAACCCCAAGTCCACGAGATTTTCTATTCTGGAAAGACTGAGTCATAATCCTGAAAAAACTCAAAATTACCCAAACTGCATAACTGTTAGTTCTGAACAGGATGTCTTAACATTTGTTATGACATTTGAATTCCTGTTTACTGACTTTGGTAAATGTGATCTTTTTGCAAAATGCTCAGATACACACTTATAAACAGCAGCACCTGTATGACAATATTTTTCTGCAAAGGTACCTAATACATCAGTACCTAATAAACTAGAATGTTATGACATCAGTCATGACATTCACACACCTGGTTTTACCAAAAATGCATGCCAACAACTAAACAACTACAAACTCCCCCTTTGGCAAATTTTTGGCTAAAGCCCCTAAGCAATCAGAGATAGATAGCAGCTGAATAAATATGACTGCAGAAAAATAGAATGTCTAATAAAGTCTACCAAAATATATATCCCCCTCTTTAGCCACAAATGGGCCAAAGAAACATGTTCTTAAAATTTATACAGTCATCCAGAAAAAGTAATAAGAACAGCAACTAAAATCTGAACACACTTCCAAACTCCACCAGGGACCAGCATCAACTCCACCAACCTTCAAGCATTGTCCCCATCAGAGGAGCTATTTTCTTCAGTATTGAGTTGATATGCACCCTCTTCCCTTCTGTTTCCTTCAGCTTCCTCCTTTTCTAACCTGGCAATTAGGTTTTCTAGGGTCTTTTTCCTAGCTTCCAGCTCTTTGCAGGTCTCTTTCAATACAGCTATAACATCAGATGTTTTGGACTGAGTCTTTACAGATGATGTCTCAGTTGATGTTATGACAATATCAGGAGCATGAGATCCCTGAAACAGCTTGTAGTGTAACCCAAGAGCAGGAGCTCTTTTGCAAGCAGTATCTCTTGCCACCAGGATATCAGGGTATTGTGCAAGGATAATTCCACAAAGGAGGGAGGGAAAGGAAATTGGGCCTTTGACAGCATAACTACCAGCATGTTTTAAAGTTTGTTCAAAAATATACCTGCCATAGTCAAAAACAGTCTTGGTTCCCACAGCATAAATAAATCTCCCCAATCCTGTGGAGATAGTTGATTTATGGTTTGTAGGGACCTAAGGGCCAGCACTTCACTTGTCTTGCTGTGATTGTTTGATAAACTTCATTGTCAGTGACTTCCAGTTCAGGACAATCCTCATTTGATCTTCCAAGAAATTTGTTAATTTCTGAAGGAGAGAAATTAACCCTTCTACCTCTAACATAAACACTTTCAAAGTCAGCTGACCTTCCATCAGTACATTCATCAGACAAGTTAACTATGAACTCCTTGACCAGATTTTCATAGCACTTGGTAAATTTTACCACAGTCTTCATCAGTCCAGCAGTTTTAATCAGGTCCATGATGTCCTTGCACTCCATGGCATCATTGTTTAGCTCTCTTTCTAAAGCTATTATCTTAAAGCAAACATACTTCCATCTGGTGGCATTGTCAGGATGGTGAAAAGAGATGTTGTCTGTTGGGACTTCAGGAATTCTAGCCATTTTGCTGGAGGGGAGTTTCCTTCTGATAGGAATTTCTTCAGCATCAATCTCAAACTCTGATTCCTCATCAGAATCAGAAGTCTCAGGTTCTTTTCTTTTCTTTGTAATTGGTTGTCTACCAGTATGCACTTGGGCTTTCACCTTCCCTTTGGACTGACCAGTTTTCACAGATTCTTGCCTTCAGCCTTGGATTTCTTAACAGCAGGTTTATCTTTGGTCATACATTTTGCATCATTCTGATTACCCTTTCTTTTCATCATTCTCCTAGCTACGCTAGGGTTTACATTGGCAATCAGATCATTGTCTGAGTATTCCTCATCCACATCAATGATAGGTGGATCAACAGTCTTTTCTGAAGGGTTCTGAATGTTGTCATTTTGTGTCACAACATTCTCAAAGACATCTACATTCTCAGAGACATCCACGTTTGGGCTTGCTGATTCTTGATTTAATGGGACAGAAATCCCCGGTACAGATTGGTTTCCGCTTAGTATTCTTGTCACAAGCCTAGCAATTGCTTGATGAACTTGAGTTGATCCTTCCCTATTTGGTACAGAGGAAGAAGGATGAGAAGGATTACCAGAAGCAGTAGCTTGAGCTCTTCCTGCATGCCTGGTTCTCAGCTTTTTGACTTTGGAGGGGTCAGTTGCCATTTCTCTGAGAGGAGTGATCTCCAGGACATCAGAATCTATGCATGTGGTGATTGCTCGAGAATCTTGGTCAGATGATGAAGATGAAGTGGTCGCTTTGGTTGAAGATGATGTTTGAGACATTTTGATTGACTTAGAGCACCAGTAGCAATTTGAGAGAAAACTTTGATTGAGAGAGAGGAATAGGTTGCAAATACGAGAGAGGTAGGAGGCAAATGAGAGTCTATTCAACTTCTTAATAATTTTGAAATAATTGGAAAGACATATGATTAACCTACTAAAAATAGATTCAACACAAATAACTCCTTCAACCCTTGTTTTAAGCAAAATTAATTGCTATAATTTTTCACGTTGGCAAATACCCATCTTGCCCCTCAAGTTTTCAAGTTGATTTCCAACAAGAGCCTTGGTAGAAGAATCAGCCAGCTGAAGCTTGATGATACCATGTTCCAGTTTAATTGTCTTCTTCTCTACAAGGTCAATGTGCTTGGTCCTGCTATGCTGAATATGGTTCTTGGAAATATTGATTGTATTCAGATTGTCACAATACAATGTCACAACATCTTGTGAGACATTATACTCAATGAGCATCTGTTTTGTCCAGATGTTTTGAGAACAGCTACTACCAGTTGCAACTATTTCAGCACAAAGTTGAGAAGGCATTCTTTTGACATGAATCATACCTCTGGCAGATTCCTGTATGATCCTATTTTTCTTTTTGTCAACTCCATTTTGATGATGAGTTATAGGAGAAGAGACTTCATGACTCATTTCTTCTGGGAAACAGAATTCCTTGTCATGATTACTTCTGGTTCTGACAACACATCCTTCTTCAAGTTTATTCACCACATCATAGACATGTCTCTTTTTACCAAGCCTGTCAATTTGAAGTTCACCACAAACCCTCCTTTTATCAATTTGCAGTCTTGGAATCCTTCTGACTGCTTCCATAGATATAGTTCTTTTCATTCTTCTTAGATGAAGATGGCCAAGCTTATGGTGCCATAGTTTCATCTCTTTTTCTTCTTTGGTAATGGAACACATAGTGGAGTTATTAGTGTTCTCAGGATGCCACAAGTAACAGTTATCTTTAGATCTGATTCCTTTCATTACCACTTCTAGTTTTTCATTAATTACTAGACATTCAAATTTTGAGAAGTTGACCTTGAATCCTAGATCACACAATTGATTGATACTAATGAGATTAGCAGTCAGTCCTTTTACCAGCAGTACTTCACTCAGACTTGGAACTCCAGGGCAGTCCAAATTACCAACTTCTTTGATTTCACCTTTAGCACCATCTCCAAAGGTCACAAAACTGGTGGTGTGAGGTTTAACATTATTGAGGAGGTTCTTGATTCCAGTCATGTGTCTGGAACACCCACTGTCAAAGTACCAGTCTTCCTTTGCAGAGACCCTCAGGGAAGTGTGGGCTATCAGGGCAGTAGCCTTTTTCTTCCATTTAGGAGCATGTGGTACCTTTTTAGACTTAGGTTTGACACCTGAGTTCTGATTAGGGTATCCATGCAATCTGAAGCAGAAAGGCTTTATGTGGCCATATCTCCCACAATGATGACATCTCCATATTTGGTACCTTTTCTTCATATGTCTCTGTTCCTGATGTTGAGAGTTGTGTTGAGACATCTGTTTTGACATTTGCTTATCAGGCCTGGTCTTCTTATCTGTACCAGATTTCTTTGCTTCCACAAATCCTAGTCCAGATTTGTTTCCCACATTTTGTCCAACCTGAAGGATCTCTTCCAATTTTTCTGTTCCATTAGTCAGCATCTTGACAGATTTGGTCATTTGATTCAGTTGTGAGTTCAGCAATTGAACTTCTCCTTCTAGATGACTTATAGTTTCAAGGTTTGCCTTTTTTTCAGCCTCCAGCTTTATGATGAGTTTTGATTGTTTCTCATTCTGCACACAGACTTCAGCACTTCTGATACACAATTTCTTGTAAGTATCATCCAGTTCTTCAAATGTCACTTCTTCATCACTAGTGTCACTTTCAGAGGTACAAACACCAGTTAGAGCAGTAACTAGTTTGGCAGATTCTTCTTCAGAATTACTTTCTGAATCACAGTCAGACCAAGTAACAGTCATTCCTTTCTTTTGTTTCTTAAGAAAGGTAGGACATTCAGCTCGAATATGCCCATATCCTTCACAACCATGGCATTGAATTCCTCTGCCTTGATTTCCCTTCTCTTCTGACCTTGGTCTTCTGCTGGAACTGTCAATGTCAGAGGGAATGTTATGAACATTAGACCTTGACTTTGGATCTATTCTTTTGATGAGTTTGTTGAACTGTCTTCCAAGCATGGCTATAGCTTCTGAAATATTTTCTTCTTCATCCTCCTTGTTTTCAACATCAGTGTTGGATACAAGTGTTATGCCCTTGTTCTTCTTGTCACCATTTTAAGTGATCCCCATCTCAAAAGTCTGAAGAGACCCAATAAGTTCATCCACTTTCAACTTGCTGATGTCTTGGGATTCCTCTATGGCAGTTACCTTCATTGCAAATCTTTTAGGCAAGGATCTGAGAATCTTTCTCACCAATTTTTCTTCTGACATCTTTTCTGCCAGTGCTCCTGTGGTGTTGGCAATCTCCAAGATGTTCATGTGAAACTCATGAATGGTTTCATCTTCCATCATTTTTAGATTCTCAAACTTGGTAGTCAACATCTGAAGCCTTGACATTTTCACTTTGGAAGTGCCCTCATGAGAAGTTTTGAGAGTGTCCCAAACTTCCTTGGCCAGTTTATATTGATGTACTAGTCTGAAAATGTTTCTATCAATTCCATTGAACAAGGCATTTAAAGCTTTGGAATTTCCCAGGGCTAACTCATCTTCTTCTTTACTCCAATCTTCCTCAGGCTTCAGACTGATTGTCCCATCTTTCTCAGTTATGGTGGGATGGTTCCATCCTTTGTCAGCAGCTCTCCAAGCCTTTTTGTCCAGAGATTTTAAGAAGGCTATCATACGAGGTTTCCAGTAGTCATAATTTGTTCCATCCAGAATGGGTGGTCTATTTCCAAAAACTCCTTCTTTGTCCATAGTGCCAGAAAGTGATATCCCTAGATCTCACCCAGTAATACAGGCAGGGTGCCTGCTCTGATGCCAATTGAAATTCTGGCTGCAGATACTCAATGTCACGTTCAATGTTATGACACCGTATCTGACTTTCTATAAGACAGTAAATACAAAAACAGTAAAGAACACAGTCAATTGTTTACCCAGTTCAGTGTGCAACAACACCTACTCCGGGGGCTACCAAGCCAGGGAGGAAATCCACTATAAGAGATATTAATTCAGGAATAAACCAAACAGTTTATCTCCTTCACTTAAGACCTACCCAATGCAACTTCAATCTAAGTACAACTTAAACATGAGTTCCTACTCACTCCCCCTCAATCACAGAAGTGATACTTAAAACAATTTGACTAATGAATTGATGAAGACACTCTTCAAAACATACACTTGATTATGCTTCACAGCTTTTCAATCAAGCAACACAAACACTCTTGCTTCACAACTTTGAGTGATACACAAATCTAACTTGACTTTGCTTCAAAGCTTTAGTCAAGAGACACAAAAAAACACTCTTGCTTCAAAGCTTTGAGTGGTACACAACCCTTACAATTAAAACCTATTCCAAGTCACTTATCACAATGATACTTGCTTGGATTACAATAGTTAAAACTATATAGCTTCTAAATGATCTTCTGTCAAAAAGGGATTAATTCCAAAACAGCAGCTCTGTTGAATATATAGCAGCTGCATCTTCAGTTAGGGTTTCCACAAAAAGCTAGGGTTAATTCCGTTTGACCTTAAGACTAGGTCACAGGACTTTATCAACCAGGTTAGGGTTGAACTAGGTTAACCCCAAGTCCACGAGATTTTCTGTTCTGGAAAGACTGAGTCATAATCCTGAAAAAACTCAGAATTACCCAAACTGCATAACTGTTAGTTCAGAACAGGATGTCTTAACATTTGTTATGACATTTGAATTCCTGTTTACTGACTTTGGTAAATGTGATCTTTTTGCAAAATGCTCAGATACACACTTATAAACAGCAGCACCTGTATGACAATATTTTTCTGCAAAGGTACCTAATACATCAGTACCTAATAAACTAGAATGTTATGACATCAGTCATGACATTCACACACCTGGTTTTACCAAAAATGCATGCCAACAACTAAACAACTACAGTGGACATCCTTGTTAAAGTCGGATCTCAGACTTTTGCATACACTTTCTACGTGATGGATATCAGACCATCATATTCTTGCTTGCTGGGTCGCCCTTGGATTCATAAGGCTGGGGCAGTGACTTCCACGCTCCATCAAATGTTGAAATATCCAGTGAAGGGGAAGATCGTCACGGTACAAGGTGAAGAGGAGTACATGGTGAGTCATCTCAATTCCTTTCTCTACATGGAGATGGGTGGGGAGTTCATCGAAACCCCTTGTCAGAACTTTGAAGAGGTCCCCCAGACTTTGGCGTCAGCTGAAGCTGCTATTGTCAAACCTCCAGTGAAGATGGCTTCCCTTAAGGATGTCAGGGCTGTAATTGAAGAAGGTGGGTGTACCAATTGGGGTCATCTCCCTGAGTTCATACACAAAACTGGCAAATTGGGTTTGGGCTTTACTTAAGGGTCTCAAAGGGCTGTTAGGCGCGCGCGGATTGAAAGACCTCCTCTACACATTAGTAATCCGGGAGTTAATGCGGTGGAAGATGGTGAAGAAGATTCAGATATCGACATATGGATCTACCCAACAACCAATGGTGGATTGAACAACTGGACGGTGAAGGACTTCATACCTGTTTCTTTTATTACACAGTAATTGACTTTTGTTTTTAAGAATTGTAATAAACAGTTTGAAACTTTATGGCCCTGTGCCTTGCCCGAGGCACCTTGGCTTTGCTTGTGAGGGTTTATTATCTGTCATTTCATATATCATCAATAAAACATTGGATGTTTCTTGCATTACAAATTATGCGCTCCTTGTTTTTCTTTTTTCTGTCTCTCACTTTATCAAAAGCAGCTATTATCTTACACACGCTCATGTATCATAATGCATATCCATATCAACTTTGGATCCCATTGATAACAACTCTGCTACTTCCAGTTATGACTTCGAAAATCCGATCAACCAAGTCGAGGACGAAGGTGAGGATGATTGTGAGGTGCTCAGAGAACTTGCTAGACTGTTGCTACAGGAAGAGAGGGCCATAAAGCCTCATGAAGAGCTAGTGGAATCAGTGAATTTGGGTACAGAGGAAGACAGGAAAGAGGTCAAGATAGGTGCGAGTCTGGAGCCTAGTGTCAAGCAGCGGTTAATACAGATGCTACGCGACTATGTTGAGATCTTCGCCTGGTCCTATGAAGATATGCCTAGTTTGGTCACTGACATTGTGGTACACCGCCTGCCGACTAGAGAAGATTGTCCTTCGGTAAAACAGAAGGTTCGTTGTATGCGTCCTGAGATGCCTGAGAAAATCAAAGCTGAGGTCATGAAACAGTTCAACACGGGATTTCTAGCTGTTACTTCTTACCCGCAGTGGGTCGCCAAAGTTGTTCCAGTGCCCAAGAAGGATGGTAAGGTACAGATGTGTGTAGACTATAGAGATCTGAACAGGGCCATCCCCAAAGATGACTTTCCACTTCCTCACATCGATATTCTGGTAGACAACACCGCGCAGCATAAGATCTTCTCCTTTATGGATGGTTTTTCCGGTTACAATCAGATTAAGATGGCTCTCGAGGACATGGAGAAGACAACCTTCGTTACACAGTGGGGCACCTTCTGTTACAAGGTAATGCCATTCGGTTTGAAGAATGCTGGGGCAACTTATCAGCGCGCCATGGTCGTTTTGATCCACGACATGATTCACCATGAGATTGAGGTTTACGTTGATGACATGATCACAAGGTCCCATACTGAGGAAGAACACCTTGATCAACTCCAAAAACTGTTCGACAGGTTGAAGACAAACAAACTCAGGTTGAAACCGAACAAGTGCACCTTCGGGATAAGGTCTGGTAAACTGTTGGGTTTCGTCGTCAGTGATAGAGGTATTCAGGTGGATCCTGCAAAAGTGCAAGCCATACAGGAGATGCCAGCTCCCCACACAGAAAAGGAAATTAGATACTTTTTGGGACGTCTGAATTACATCGCCCGATTCATTTCACATCTGACTGCTACTTGTGAGCCAATCTTCAAGCTGCTGAAGAAAGATCAAGTGGTAAGATGGAATGATGAATTTTAGACCGCTTTCGAAAGGATCAAAGAATATCTTGAAGAACCTCCAATTCTAATGCCTCCAGTTGAAGGAAGACCTTTGATCTTATACTTGACAATACTGGATAATTTAATGGGGTGTGTGTTGGGGCAGCATGACGAGTCTGGCCGAAAAGAGCACGCTATTTACTACCTTAGAAAAAAGTTTACCGACTGTGAGACCTGATACTCATTGCTCGAGAAAACTTGTTGCGCTTTGGCATGGGCTGCTCGCCGGCTGAGACAGTATATGCTGACTCACACTACCCTATTAATATCAAAGATGGATCTAATCAAGTATATCTTCGAAAATCCTGCCTTGTCCGGAAGAATAGCAAGATGGCAGATGATCTTAACCGAGTACGACATCCAATACACAACCCAAAAAGCAATCAAGAGGAGTATATTGGCGGATCATTTGGCGCATCAGGCCATGGATGACTACCAGTCCATGAATTTCAAGTTCTCGGATGAGAATATAGTGTTGGTGATCGACTGTGAAGAACCTGGACCGGATGAAGGACCTGAGGAAGGATCCCGATGGTCTATATATTTTGATGGAGCATCAAACGCATTGGGTAATGGCATCGGTGTTGTGATTATATCTCCTGAGGGCTGTCATACTCCATTCACCGCCCGATTATGTTTTAACTACACCAACAATATGGTGGAGTATGAAGCGTGCATCATGGGTCTCCGAGCTGCTATTGACCTAAGGATTAAGTTCTTGAGTGTGTTCGGAGATTCTGCTCTAGTGATCAGTCATATCAAAGGCGAGTGGGATACGAAACACCCAAATCTTATTCCTTACAAGTAGTATGTACTGACGTTGCTCCCACACTTCGAGGCGATAAACTTTGAACACTTCCCACGAGAAGAGAATCAGTTAGCGGACGCGCTAGCTACCATGTCTTCTATGTTCAAAGTTAGGTGGGACAATGAAGCTCCCCAGATTACCATTGAGAGGTTGGACGAACCCGCACATTGTTGTGACATTGAGACTGAAAAGGTAGCAAATAATACTTGGTTCCACGAGGTAAAGAGGTATCTTGAGGCTCAAGAGTACCATGAGGGTGCATCTGTTAATGATAAGAAGTTCTTGAGAAGGTTCGCTGCGAATTTTTTCATCAGTGACGAGATTCTTTATAAGCGTAACCATGATTCAACCTTACTGCGATGTATGGACAAAAGCGAGGCAGAAAGGATCATGGCAGAGTTGCATGAAGGTACCTTCGAAACTCATTCCAGTGGACATACCATGGAAAAGAAGATCCTACGGGCTGGATATTATTGGTCTACTATGGAAGCCGATTGTTATCAACATTCTCGAACCTATCATAAGTTCCAAGTCTATGCTGATAAGGTGCATGTACCTCCAGTTCCTCTAAATGTTTTGACAGACCCTTGGCCTTTTGCAATGTGGGGCATCGACATGATTGGCGAGATCATACCTACTGCGTCTAACGGGCATCATTTCATTTTGGTAGCTATTGATTATTTTACGAAGTGGGTTGAGGCAGCCTCCTTTGCTATAGTAACCAAGAACGTCGTAGCGCAGTTTATCCGGCACAATTTGATCTGTAGATATGGTGTACCAGAGAGGATCATTACTGACAATGGTACAAATCTCAACAATACAATGATCACTGAGCTCTACAGACAGTTTAAGATTCAGCATCATAACTCTTCTCCCTACCGGCTGAAGATGAATGGGGCTGTTAAAGTGGCTAATAAGAATATCAAGAAGATTGTGCAGAAGATGACAGTGACATACAAAGACTGGCATGATATGCTACCGTTCGCTCTTCATGGGTATCGCACCTCAGCACGAACGTCGGCAGTCATACCCATCGAAGTTCAGATACCCTCTCTTTGGATTATGAAGGATGCAGGTTTGAGCGAAGATGATTGGATCCAGACCCGGCTTAATCAGCTGAACTTAATTGATGAAAAGAGGCTTACTGCTATTTGTCATGGTCAGACGTATCAAAAGAGAATGATCAAGGCTTTTAACAAGAAAGTCAGACGTCAAGAATATCAAGTCGGGGATCTGGTGATTAAACGCATCATACTGCCGCAAGGTGATCCCAGGGGCAAATGGACCCCCACAAACGAAGGCCCATTTGTGGTTAAGAACATCTTCTCGGAAGGAGCTATGATTTTAACCACCATGGATGGTGATGACCTTCCTCACCCCGTCAATGCAGACATAGTGAAAAGATATTACGCATAACCAAAGACCTGCTAGGTTGACTGGCCTAGGCAAAAATAAGGGCTTCCCGGCGAACCAAAAGGGTTCGGGCAAAAGTAAGGGATGAAAATGAAAAAAAAATGTACACCCGGCAAGTCGAAAACCTGAAAAGGCGACTTGGGCAAAAAAGGGTATCCCGGTGGACTGAAAACCCGAAAGTGCGGTCCAGGCAAAAATTAGGGATTAAAGTGTAACACTATGTCTCATTGGATCATCTTGCAACCAGACTTCGGTATCGACTATCAAACTCGGACGGCGCCAATCAATATGATCTACCTTCGACCAAGTAGCAAAGTGATGAGACACACGAAGATATAAAGGCAATAGCAGAGTTGGAACCCAGTGGGATAGTTTCATATAGCTGTTTTTCTTCCTTTTTCACAAATTATGTAAATTCTATCCTTCGGCGGCGTTCTCTTACTAGGACGTCAGCCTCCTGTACAAAACGCCTATCACAGGCCAACTTCAAAATCAATACAATTCATTTTCACAAGAAATTTCAAACTTGTCTTTTCTTTTTCTGTTTTGTTTTGCAAAAAACCTCCACTGATTCATTTTTGATATATGCATTTGAAAATAATTGTTTCTCATAAGTGTTTACAGGGAAAACAAAAGACAATTACTCATAATTCCAGGAACAGGGGCAAACAAGAAATGTCCAAACCTTACAGTTTCTCTACCTACCAGGTACAGGGATAGAGCCAGCTGAAGATTATGACTAAGGATACATACACTCCCCGCAGAGTAGGAAGTATCTAAAGATAGTGGTGTTAGCTCTCCCCAGCCGAGGCTCATAATCACGAATAAGTCGGTAAAATTCTCCCCAAGCAGAGTTTATTTATCACCAACAATAGAAGTTCACCATCAGTGGAGTTTATTTCTTCCACAGGCAGAAATTCAATCCCCGACAGAGTTCATCGTCACCAGCAATGGTAATTTATCCCCAGCGGAGGGGTTTCTCCAAATCAGCGGATCATCTAGCAGAATATCTTTCTTCCCCGCAGAGTCTTTCCCGGCAGAATATTCTCAAGCAGAACGGACGCAAGTCTCCGAATAATCATCTTCGGTCACTATCCCTAGCAAGAACGAGGAACTTAACTCCTTATATGCTCCAGCGGAAATCCAGGATTTATTTTCCCCTGCTAGAGAATATCACAAGAACATTGCATATCCATACATCATGGCATGCGCATATGCATCATACAGCATAATCTCATTTATTTTGATAACATCATTACTCAATACATGTCATACATCATGACATTACATACGACTAACTCTTTACCTTTCAGGGAAAGATACAACTAAATTCTCACAAGTTTTCTCTGGATCAGTCAAATCAATACTAAGATTTCTATTCCAGTTCAAGCTATGAAGCCCGGATTCGACCGGATAATATCTTGATTTCTCCAAAATACTATGAAGCCTAGAATCGACCAGATAGTGTTATATCATAAATTCAAG
Source organism: Vicia faba (assembly GCA_948472305.1). Lineage (NCBI taxonomy): Eukaryota > Viridiplantae > Streptophyta > Magnoliopsida > Fabales > Fabaceae > Vicia > Vicia faba. The sequence goes on along the minus strand of OX451741.1, from coordinate 780,732,835 downwards.
CTATAAAGCCAGGAAATCGACCGGAAAATAGCTTAACCCCTCAACAAGTTATTGTGAAGCCTGGAAATCGACCAAATAGCAATACCAGATACCATGAAGCCTGGAATTGACCAGATAATGGTATAAGACACTGTGAAACCTGGATCATGACCAGATAGAGGTAAAGGATACTGCGAAGCTTGGAATTCGACCAAATAGCAGTCTACTCAGCCAATTACTATGAAGCTCGGAAATCGATCGGATAATAGTATGCCTTAAATTCAAGTTGAAGCCCAGATGCGACCGGATAACAACTTAATTCCTTCTGAAGCCTGGAGCACGACCAGATAAGAAGTGAGAAATTGCAAAGCCTGGAGCACGACCAGATAGCAAGTTTTCTCCCCAGTAAGTCGCGGTGAAGCCTGGAGCACGACCAAATAGCATTCAGTCTTATTTTCCTCAGCAAATCACTGTGAATCCTAGAGCAAGACCAGATAGAAGTTCATTTTCACCTCCTCGACTAAGAGATGATTCCCTAGTAGAATAATGGACAACTGAAGCTCCTAAAGTTCTATCTCTCTCAAGACAGAGACCAGCAGTCCCCAGCGAAATCCTCCTTAACAATAGGTAGACGGGTTCTCGCAAAAGAATCTCTTATGAGATCGACACCTCCAAATGGCATCTATAAGCCCATTCCCAATATTGAAAGACAAGTACCACTTCATGTGAGTGCAAATTTCTGGGCACTCTAGTGTTCAATCACCTTCCACCTTTGGATCACGAAAGGCAGACAAGCCAATCTACATCCTCAGGTTTAAGAAGATTGAACAGGGGCAGCTGTTGTACCCCAAAATTTACCCTCCCATATTTCTGAATACATATCAAGTGAGATCCCCAAATTGCTCAAGGAAGTCCAAGAGTTAACCAGACAAACTCTCTCCTAAAGGCAGTCTACCTCAAATTAGGTTTTCAGTTTCCATCAAGATGTTTGAGTCCCAAGGATCCCAAGTTCTCCCCATTGCCCTAATATGTTCTCAAGATCATCCATGTCAATTTTCAAGCCTTGCAGAGGAAGTTTTCTCGGTCAATTATTCAAAGGCCTGAAAATCGACTGTGCTAGGACAAAAGTCAACTGTGGCCCACACACAGTCAAACATCAAGATTTTTGGTCAACATTCTCATTTTCAAGTGTTATTCATCATTTTACCAAGGGTTGATCATGATTCCTCAAGGGCTGCTCACAATCCATCAAAACCCAAAGGTTGCTAAATTAGGGTTTAGTAGGAAAAGTCAACTCAACTTTGACCAAGCATAACTTTCTCATACTTTATTAAAAATGACCCATCCAAAGCTCATTTTGAATAGGATGAAATTCCCTACAATTCATCTTCAGCTCCCAAGTTCAAAATATGCACTCACAAGAAGATATGAAATTTGACATTATAGGTCATTTTGGAAAGTCAACAAAAAACACCTTTTATGTCAAAGCTCCATACATGAACCTGGAAGACTTAATTGAGATGAGACCAAAAGTTTTTCTTAAAGGACATCTTAAGCTTTCTAAAAAGTCCAAGAACACCTCTCTAGGGTCAAAATTGAAAGAGTTATGCATTGGCAAAGTTGACCCTTTTTGCAAAATTGCCAAAAGTCAAATATGCCCCAAATTGCAATTCTTGCCAAATGGGCCCAACTTTTTATGCTTGCACTAAGTTTGTAATGTGACCCACGACCCATGAGCCCTTCCACTTGTTATTATTTTATTTTTGTCATTTATTTTGATTTTATTTCAATTAAATCAAATAAAACCAAAATAAAATCATGAAAATATAAAAAACTAATCAAAGCTTGAGATTTTGTGCATGTTTAGTTCTATTATACAGCTGGAGATGGAATCAAATCGTGCAAGGTTCATTTGGACACAAAAAAGATTGAATTTTGTTTGATTTAGAAAGATTTTGTACAATGACCAAATCATGAATCAATGATCTTAATTGGAAAAGATTTGAAGCAAATTTGTAACCTAATTCCTTCTAGGGTACATAAGGAACATGTTCAGATCAAAAGCAAGGAGATTGGAGGCGTGTAAACAAGAAAGAAAGTTTCAAAAAAAATGGAAAATGTGGCACACTGATTTCTAAGTTGCAGACCAATTCAAAGCATTCTAAGCAACCCAAACGTTTGCTGGACATCCCAGGAACGTGCTTCAACAATTAACAAGTTTCCTAACAACCAGAATTGCACTGTAAGTACCCCACGATTTTCACATTTTCTTGAAATCGAATTCAATAATTTTGGCATAGTTAGCATGTTTTATTGACATATCCTTAATCCATGAGTTATTTGCAAGCTAATGGTGATACTTAATTGCATTTTCATCAACTGTACAACAAGATGCATTAGTTAGGGTTCTTGCTTCGTTTTTAGGGTTTTTATGTACAGGGACAATTGGCCATGGATAGTGGTACCATGATGCTCGTGAGGTTGCAACGAGTTGATTGGTACCAGTGGTTATGATTTATCATGCAGGGATAAGATTTTGAAGATGCACAGGGTTGTCCCTACGGCTAGATGACTGTAGGTAAAAGTCTAGAAACTTTTAGCAACGGTGGGAGGAAGAAGAAAGTAACGTGGCCTTCCATGACTGGCCCATTCAAATTTCGCGCGTTTTCAGAATTCACTTTTTGTCTTTATCATATAATATTTGTTTATTATTATTCATACAAAAAACCAAGCCAGCTCAGATGGTCATCATGCAACGTGAGAATGCCTAGGGGCCTGGGTTCGATCCCCAGGTCCCCACATTGTTCAATATTATTTTTCTTTGCATAATTAGGTACACAGGCGTCCCACAAGACCACCATGCACCATCAACCTTCAACCACCGGATCCCCAGCATGCCAGATCCAAGGCCTCTCACATGGAAGTCCATAATACACCCTAGTCAAGCATGTGCATAAGATCAGGAAAAGTCAAACAAGGACAGGCGCTATTGGGCCCAAAAGTGCAATCAACACCCCCTTTTTGCTAGCAACAACCAGGCCCATTCTCTTTCTTTTTATTTCTTTATTTTTTTTAATTTCTTTTATTAAATTATTTTCTAACAACAAATTTCTTTTTTTTTAACACAAAAAATCATAAAATCAATTTCACAAATTTAGATTTAGTTTTTTATTTTATCAAATTTAATTTAATGATAGTTTAATTTAATTTAGGATTAATTCTAACTTTTTCATGTATTTAAAATCAATTAGAAAAAAGTTAGGGTTAGCATGTGATTTAATTCTTATTTCTTTTCAATAAAACAAAAATACAAAAATAGGTTAAATTAATTATTATTTTTCTTAATTTTAAATTAATTAGTAATTAGGTTTTTATTTATTCAATTAAAACTTTGCTTTTCTCAAAGTAATCAAAACAAAACAAAATGATTTTTCTCTTTAAGATTCAATTAGGTTTAGACGGGGTCAAAACCCTAATTTCTCTCGTTCTCGATTCACCGCGCACATTTATTATTTTTTGCAATATTAATATAACTGCTCGTGGTATGTAATAGTTTAATCTAGGTTTTCTTTTATTTATCGTTTTACGAGTTTTTTCGCTATGTAATTAATCCCCCTCCCCGAAGCCTTGTAATAGCGTAGTTTTTATTTCTCGCATTTTAATTCTCGCAAATATTAACTGTAGGTGTATGTTAATAGGATTGTATGGCAAGATTACATGACAATTTAAAATGGCTACCAAACCCTAATGTGCAAAGATAATAACTGAAATGAAATCACTCGCACATGCGCACTCTTAGGGTATACTCTCACTTCGGTTGCCTTCGGTAAATGGTCATTAAGTATAGGGTGTCTTAGTGGTTTCCCTCGTGTCTAAACAAAGATCAAAAGTCCCGTTCGGAAATGTTGCCTCAGAAAGGTTGCCTCGGAAATGTTGCCTCGAATATGATCTTAAGACATTAGGGTTATTACTAAGACGTCCTAACATTGCTTTAGTGATCGTACGTCCCTTACGAATTGACCCTTACAACTCCAACGACGGTGCTTCCTATTTCTCAATAGTAGGGTAGCATTGTCTAAAGGAAACGAGTACAGAAACAATCTTTTTCAAGTAGGTAGATGCTAGTAGGTGCTTGCTCAAAACAATAAACTCTTTCACACTTACACTTCTTTTCAAACTAAGTTTTCAAAACACTTTGTAACACTCTTGAAGACAGAAGCAAGGGTTAAAACGGAGTAAAACAAAAAAAAATTCAAAACAAACACACACAAGCAATTTAAAAAGATGAGCAAGTACCTAAGAGTCCGTAGATAACTACGGATAGAAAGGGTGCTAATACCTTCCCTTTCTATAATCTACCCCCCCGTACTCAAAACCTCGAAAAGGAATTTTTCTATGCTTTTTTCATTTCCAGTTGGAGAAAATAAAATTCGGTGGCGACTCTTACTTACCGCGACATTTTGCAAACACAAACCCAAAACGCAAACCAGCATTTTCCAAAACAGTCGGTTCTGCCACCGTATCACAGTAGGTTATTGTGATTACATGCTTTGTCTGTGATTGGGAATTCATCTGTATACATTCGTTACTCTGCCTAATTTTTTTGAAGACTTAATGCAATTAAAGCTTGGCTTTCTCAAGAGGTTTAGTATCCTTGCTTGGTTTCAATCCTAAGAATTGTAATTCTATCTTGACTCATAATGTCAAGTGTTGGCTTCTTGTTTGGTTATACGGTTCTTTTCCCTAGGTTTTACCTTATGCTTTAGGATATTCCCTTCTTCTCCTCCCATCTTTTTTAATTTCAAAAATCTTCTCCCTCCTTTTGAAAACACTTCTTATTTCTAAACTTGAACCACTTTCATAATAAACTTGGAATTAAGTCCATGCATTTTCAAAACATTTTCATAAACAAACTTTAATCAACTTAAAAATACTTTGACATTTTTGTGACAATACTAAAACCAATCAATCTCATTAAAATCATTTTTCCACTTTGACTTTTACTTTAAAGCTTTTCTCAAAAGATTAGACTCTTGTCAATCCTTGTAGTGATGCAAGCTACTATACTTCTACAATATATAGTGAAGTGAGATATTTTACACTTGGGTATTGAGTGAGGCATTGTTGATTTTAGAATCCAAACCATGTCCTCCACTTTGAGATGATGCAAATTCTCCTTTCTCATGATTCTGGGTAATAAGTATGTTTTCCACACGGACAATGCTGATGATGTCTTATCTCATACAAATAACCAACACACTTTTGTTTTAAATTTTTTAAAGAGGAACTATGTGTACCTTGATCCCATATTGCACGGAAGATGGTATGTAGGCACTAAAGATTCACAACCGCGGCGGGTGCAAAAATCATAAAAAAAACACTTCATTTCTCATCTCTACAATCTATTTTTATACAACATTTTATAGCCAAAATACAAAGATTTTACAAAGAGGTTCGTACGGAGTACCATAGATGTTTAGGGTGCTAATACCTTCCCTTCTCATAACCAACCCCCTTACTTAGAATTTTTTCCCCTCTTTTGGGTTATTCGCTCTTTTCCCATTCCTTTAGAAACAATAAAGCGTGGTGGTGATTTTTATTTTGATTTGTGCGAGTAAAGTCAATCTAATGGCTTAGTCTCAACATTTCTACCGCTACATAAAAATGGTGACTTCACTGGGGAAAGATTGACCTCTTGATGGTCCATCCCTAAGTGGGTTGAGCCTATCATTTTTTATATTTGTATATGTGTTATTGTTGTTTATATGTTATATGTTATATATATTTTTGTCTGAATTTTCCTTGTTTTCAGGGTGCTTGGGGATTTCTCATAAGTCTTATACCCGGACTTGGGCAAGCTTAAGATAGGACGGTGGTATAGTCATGTTAACTTTGAGGGAGTAATCCCAAAAAAAAGGAGGCATGAGATCCCCCACTCAGTGGAGGCCCTTTTGACTGTAGTATTGTTTACCGAGTAATTGGGAAGACATGCTCCCTTCGACCTGGGAGCCTACTGAAACTGAGGAACATAGATTACCTAAACCATCTTGGCCTTTTAGGTGTAGTGCAGAAGCTATGATGGAGTAATCCATAAATAGTTGTCACGCGATACTACGCTCGGACGAGTTTTTCTTGAGAATATTACTAATTACCGAGTTAATTGGGAAGTTGGCAATATCTCAAGGAAGGATGTAGACTCTAGGAACCTCTAGAACCTTGTTCGGCAGGTGATAACTTTTAGACCACACCTTATGGGTAATACTTTAAATCTCATGCTTGTGACGTTGAACCTATGAACCCTATGTTTGTGACCTTGTGTGTGATTGTTGCATCATGCATTCATGCACTCATGAGCATCTTTTGAAGACATTTTGTTTCAAGGGACTTAAAGTTGACTATATGTGAATATCTCAAGTACTTTTTTACTATGGATTTTGGAAAAAGAAAGACCGGAAAATACGGTTTCAAAGATCCCAAGATGGATAAGTTGATGAGTCTGATTCCCGAGATTAAGTGTTCTGCAGATTTCCAAAGGAAGTATGGATCCATCAATTCTCTCATGAAGCTTAGGATGAAGGAGGGTATTCTCTCGACCTTGGTCCAGTTCTACGATCCGATGTATCGATGCTTTACTTTCCCTGACTATCAGTTGATGCCTACACTTGAGGAGTATTCTTATCTGCTGGGTTTGCCTATTACCGATCGTGTTGCTTTTACTGGTTTGAAGGGTGAGCCAAAATCACATGAGATTGCTGCTTTGATCATTGGGGAAGTCTGAGGTTGAAGCCGACATGACTACTAAAGGAGGGATTAGTGGATTACCAGCTCAGTTCTTGTTGGATAAAGCTCTCTACTTTGCTAGGATGAAGAATACAATTGTTTTTTAGGCCATTTTTGCTCTACTTGCTTATGGGTTGTTCTTATTTCCTATCATGGAAAAATTTGTTGACATTAATGCTATCAGAATCTTCATGATTGGAAACCCAGTTCCTACATTGTTGGGTGATGCTTATTACTCTATTCATCTTCAGGATTCTTATCATGAAGGGATGATTATCTATTGCACGCCTCTATTGTACCGGTGGTTTACTTCACATTTGCCACACTCTAAGGCTTTTTGGGATGTCAGGAAGGAACCCCGTTGGGCTCCTAATATCATGGAACTTACTCACTCAGATATTATTTGGTATCATCAGGCTTACCATGATGTAGAGATTGTCGACAGTTGTGGTAGTTTCCCCAATGTACCTCTTCTTGGTACAAAGGGAGGAATTAACTACAACCCTGTTCTTGCACGATGACAGCTTGGTTATCCGATTATGGAAAAGCCAAATAGTACTCATTTGAGTATTTTCTTCCTGAAGGAGAGAGAAGACCATAAGGAAGCTAGGGAGAAGATTGTGAATGACTGGCGTCATATTCATAGGAAGAGTAGGAAGGATTTAGGACCTAGGGGGATGTTTCTTTGGAGCCTTATCTTCAGTGGGTACAAAAAAGGGCCATTCAGTTGAAGATGTCATATTCTCGGGAAGCACCTATCCCTGATTTGTTTGTGAAAACCACTCCTCCCCTTTTGGATGATGTGGAAGAGCTACAACTTGCTTTAGTCAGGATGCAGCAGGAAAAGGAAGCTTGGAAGAATAAATGTCAGACTTTAGAGATGTCCTACCAGGAAGACTTGAAGGAGAAAGACAACTTGATTAAGATTCTTGAGAGTCGGCCTGTAGAGACGATGGAGAGGAAAGGGGATTTATTTTTCCCTAAGCCTCAGTCAGATTCTAGTTGCTCATTTCCTGACTCAGGTGATTGGAAGGAGGTTACCACAAGATATGCAGAAGAAAACCAGAGGTTGGAGGCTCAGATTTCCAGACTTACCCGGAAGCGCCAGCGTATAGAGTGATCTCCACCAGCTTTGCTTCTTAGGTTTTTAGACTTTATTTTCATCTTGTACTTGGCATTTTGAAACTTGTAATCCATTTTTGAAGTTATTAGTATTTCAAATGTGTTATTACTTTGATATTTGCAAATTGTTTATAAATCTTTAAGTCCCTTGAAATAATAATAAAATGAATCATGTGCATTACGCACCATGCATCATATTGTACACACTTCTTGCATTCTTTATGCATACCCAGGTGTCTTACTGAATTTATCTGCTTTATTCAGCAAGTTGTCTCACTAATACAATACTCGGGCTAATTCAAAGAAGAAAATGGAGAATCTTGAATAGGAAAATCGCGAGCTACGTAACGAGGTTACTGCTCTGAAGGCCGGCATGGCCAGCTTGACCGCTTTGATGGAATCATTGGTGGCTACTCAAAATCAACCACTACTTACTCAACCTCAACAGACAACAATTGCTTATGAAGGTATATCAGTTCCCGTTACTATTGCTTAGAATTGTATGCCTCAAGGTTACCCATGGGGAATTCCAAAGAACTCTATGCCTGAAGGTCTTAGTCCTCAAGTTACTCCAGTTGTTCAGACTACTGTTATTCTTGCACCTCTTGTGGTGCATGTTACTCCTGCTACATCTCCTTTAGTGGATATTGTGTCATTTGTTAATAATGAAGCTTATCGTCATATTCCACTACCAAGTAAAGGCTTGGGTTTCTATGATCGAATGGATGACTTTCTGGATTAGTTTGACAAGATGCAGAGGGAGATGAAGGCCCTCAGAGGAAAGGAATTGTTCGGGTAGAATGTGAATGATTTGTGCTTGGTCCCGAATGTGAAGATACCTGCAAAGTTTAAAGTCCCTAAATTTGAGAAGTACAAGGGAAATAATCATCCCCGTGATCATCTTGTGATGTATGTAAGAAGAATGTCTACCCACACTGATGATCAGCATCTGCTGATTCACTTTTTTCAGGATAGTTTGACTGGTGTTGTGTTGAAGTGGTACATGAGTTTGGACAGTGCCAATATTCATACTTTTAACGACTTGGGTGAAGCGTTTATTAGAAAGTACAAGTATAATGTAGACATGGCTCTTGATCATGATCAACTCAGGTTAATGGTCCAGAAAGACAGAGAATCATTTAAGGAATATGCACAGAGATGGCATGAGGTATCCGCCCAAGTGATTCCTCCAATGGAGGAAAAAGAGATGACAAAATTTTTCCTGAAGACTCTGGGTGTTTTCTACTATGATAGGATGGTAGCGAGTGCGCCAAGTGACTTTACTGAAATGGTGGGCATGGGTGTCCATTTGGAAGAGGCTGTAAGAGAGGGCCATCTAACAAAAAGAGAAAGTTCTGGAAGTACGAAGAAGCCATCATATGGTTTTTAAAAAAGAAGGAAGGGGATACAAATGTTGTTATTCAAGAGAGAATGGTTAATCCTCCTAGAATAAATTATCAGCGTCATCAACAAGTCGCCTCAGTAACTCGAGTTGTTGGTGTGGCTCCAACCACAGTTGGTTATCAGAGACCCTCCCATCAGGGGAATCATGGGCAGAATCAGAGTAGAGAGACTTATGACCTTATCCCTATGAGATATGCAAAATTACTTCCAACGTTAATTCAAAAGAAGTTAGTTCAGATCGGACCACCTCCCGTTATACAATCACCGTTGCCTTGGTATTATAAGGCAGACCAAACATGTGCTTTTCATCAGGAAGCACCAGAGCACAATGTTGAAAACTGCTATCCTTTGAAATCTGAAGTACAAAAATTGGTGAGGTCTAGTTTCTTATCCTTTAAAGATGTTTCCCTAACGTAAAAGATAATCCTTTGCCAAAGCATGGAGGACAAAATGTTGTGAACATGGTTGCTGGTTGTCCAGGCGACTTCCGGATTTTTGATATTAAATTGGTTAGAGTAGATTTGGTAAAGATGCATGCTGGCCTCTGCGAGTTTAGTTACTATATGCATGACCATGCTGGTTGTGGTATTTGCAGCACAAATATACAGGGTTGTGACAAGATAAAGGAAGATCTTCAGGAAATGATGGACGAAGGTCTCATTCATATAATCAGGCCTAGGGAAGAGTACGAGGAAGATGTGAACATGGTCTTTGGATGTCCAGGAGAATTCCGGATCTTTTTATGTAGATCCTATGAACGATGATTTGGTGCAGTTGCATGCCACCTTCAGCCATATGGAAGGTCAAGAAAGGCACCATTATGGATCTTGCCAAATCTGCTGCAGAGATTCGCGTGGTTCTTCCATTGTGAGAAAAGGTATTTAGTTATTGTTGGACAATGGTACCATCAAGGTTTCAAGAAATAGGGATAATTATGTTAATATGGTTGAAGTTTGTTCATATGAGACTGCGTCAAATGATGAGTATGCCTCTGCAGATAAGTTCTTCTCCTCAGATGAAGATATGTTTCCCACAGATGACTCTGTAATGACTGAATGTGTTGAAGAGTGAGTAAATGTTATTGTGCCTTGTTTTGGTACACCCACCCCTTTTGAAATTGAATATCATAGAAAGCCACCTATTTCTCCATTGGTGACTAGCTTGTCGGGTCCTGTCCCTTACAAGTTAGACAAGGTTATACCCTACAAATATATTTCTACAATTTTAGAGGATGGTGTGGAAGTTCCCATCCAGCCCTTGTCTGATGTCAAAAATATTATTGAGGCCAGCCGAGTGACCCGCAGTGGTCGTGTGTTCGCGCCTGTCATTAGAAGAAGTGTTGATGCTGATAAGAAAATTGTTGAAGAAGTTGAACCCAAGAAGGCAGTAGGGTAATCTAGTGAAGCTACTCTGGAAAAAGATGTGGATGATATACTGAAAATTATAAAGATGAGCGACTACAGGATCGTAGATTAATTGTTGCAAACTCCATCAAAAATATCTATTTTGGCCTTGCTTATGAACTCCTCTGCTCACAGAGAATCTTTGATGAGGGTATTGGACCAAGCTTTTGTGGAAAGTGATATGCCAGTAGACCAATTCAGCAGTGTGGTAGGGAACAATACATCATGTAATAACTTGAGTTTCTGCGACGACGAACTGCCCGATGAAGGAAGGAATCACAATTTGTCCCTTCACATCTCTATGAACTGCAAGAACGATTCATTATCCAATGTACTGATTGATAACGGATCCGCATTGAATGTCATATCGAGGAGCACACTTATGATATTAAAATATCAAGGAACGCCCATGCGCTCGAGTGGCATAATTGTCAAAGCATTTGATGGATCAAGGAAATCTGTTATTGGTGAAGTAGACTTGCATATTCATATAGGCCCACATTTGTTCAAGATTAATTTTGAGGTCATGGATATTATACCCGCTTATAGCTGTTTGCTGGGACGTCCGTGGATACATGAGGCAAGGGCTGTCACTTCAACTTTACACCAGAAGTTGAAGTTTATGCGTGAAGGAAAAATGGTCATCATAAATGGAGAACAAGCATTACTGATATCTCATTTGTCCTTTTTCAGTATTGTGGAAGTGGATGAAGCTGCTGTTGGAACCTAGTTCCAAGCTTTATCCATAGATAATATAAGAGGAAATGAGAATTTTATAGCTTCGTTTAAGGATACTCGTCATGTTGTGCATAATGGCCATAGTGATGTTTGGGGACAGATTGTTGATCCACCTGTAAACAAGAATATAGTTGGATTGGTATTTTCTGTAAAGAATGATAAAGGCAATAACATGAAACCGAAGTATGGTGCAGGAAAGTATCAGGATACCTTTCATAGTGGGGGTTATCTTCATCCAACTGTTTCGGAATTAATGCCATTTTGGAAGATGAAGCAGATCCAGAAATGCCAAATTATATGATGCACGGAGTTAGGGTTCAGAATTGGACTACCATTGATGTTCCCTCTTGCATACATGTCTCAAAGTAATTTGTTTTTGTTAATATTTTTGAAAAGCTTTCACTCTGCCCAAGGTGAAAGTATTGATATTGTATGGGCTTATCTGTTTGTTTTGATCTTTAAAATCAATAATAAAGGTTGTCTTTGTTTCCCAAATTGTGTTTTTTTATTTTCTGTTTTTTCTTGGAAAATGGTTATCAGAAAAAACCTTTCAAAATAAATAATAACTGAAATTGAATCTGCATAATCACTTGTTATATGTGTCAGTTTCTAAAAGCAATCATAAATCATATGTGCAGATTGATTAAAAAACCCGTTGAATACAATGACACTGCACCCTCTCCCAACTTTGAATTTCCTGTGTATGGGGCCGAAGAAGAAGACTGTGATGATATTCCGGAAGAGGTATCACGGTTTCTTGAGCATGAGGAAAGTGCCATTCAGACATATAAAGAGCCATTGGAAGTAATCAATTTGGGTTCACAAGAAGATCTGAAGGAAGTCAAGATCGGAGGATTGCTACGTCCCAATTTGAAGAGCAGGTTGATTTAGTTGTTGAAAGAATATGTGGACATCTTTGCTTGGTCATACCAAGACATGCCTGGTTTAGATACATATATTGTAGAGCACTATTTGCTGCTGAAGCCAGAGTGCCCGCCAATCAAACAGAAATTGAGAAGAACTCATCCAGATATGGAAGTAAAAATCAAAGAAGAAGTTCTAAAGCATATTAATGTCGGTTTTATTATGACATCAATATACCCTCAGTGGATTTCCAATATTGTCCCAGTACCGAAGGAAGACAGAAAAGTTTGCATGTTCGTATATTACAGAGATCTAAATAAAGCTAGTCCAAAATATGATTTTACATTGCCACACATTGATATGTTAGTGGATAGCACAACAAAATTCAAAGTTTTCTGGTTCATGGATGGATTCTCTGGATATAATCAAATAAGGATGGCTCCTAAGGACATGGAAAAAACAATGTTTATCACACCTTGGGGAACATTCTATTACAGAGTGATGCCCTTCGGGTTGAAGAACGCTGGTGCAACATACCAGAGGGCTATGACAACCCTATTCCATGATCTGATGGACAAGGAATTTGAGGTATATGTTGATGATATGATTTCTAAATCCCAGACTGAAGAAGGGCATGTAAAAGATTTGTTGAAATTGTTTCAGCGTTTGAGGAAGTATCATATCTGCCTGAATCCAAATAAATGTATCTTCGGTGTTCGATCAGGGAAATTGTTGGGTTTCATTGTCAGCCAAAGAGGGATTTAAGTTGACCCTGGTAAAGTAAAAACAATTCAAGAAATGCCATCCCCGAGAACTGAAAAGCAAGTCAGAGGTTTCCTCGGGTGTTTGCATTACATCTCCAGATTCATTTCCCACATGACTGTAACAAGTGAACTGATCTTTAAGTTATTAAAGAAAGATCAGGGTTGTGTATGGACAGATGACTGCCAAAGGGAATTTGAAAGTATTAAATAATATCTACTTGAACCTCCTATCTTACTCCCTCGTGTTGAAGGAAGACCATTGATTATGTATCTGATAGTGTTAGATAATTCCATGGGTTGTATTCTGGGACAACAAGATGAAACAGGAAAGAAAGAGTATGCCATTTTATTATCTCAGTAAAAAGTTTACTGACTGTGAGTCACAATATTCTATGCTGGAAAAGATGTGTTATGTTTTGGCCTGGGTGGCAAAACGTTTGCGGAAGTATATGTTGAATCACACCACTTGGTTGATCTCCAAAATGGATCCAATCAAGTACATTTTTGAAAATCCTGCTCTTAATGGGAGAATTTCCCGTTGGCAGATGTTGTTATCTGAGTATGACATTGAATAACGCACTTAAAAAGCTGTTAAAAGAAGCATGTTAGCAGATTATCTTGCTCACCAAGCAGTTGATGAATATCAGTCTGTGAAGTATGATTTCCCCGATGAGGATGTGATGTTTCTAAAAGTGAAAGATTGTGATGAACCATTTCCTGAGAAAGGTCCTGATCTTGAATCACGCTGGAGCATGGTAATTGATGGAGCGGTGAATGCTTATGGAAAAGGAATTGGTTTAGTGATCATTACTCCGCACGGATCACGCATACCTTTTACTGCAAGGTTGACATTCAATTGCACCAATAATATGGCAGAGTATGAGGCTTGTATCATGGGTCTCGAGGAAGCTATTGATCTGTGAATTAAAATTCTAGATGTGTATGGCGATTCAGCTTTGGTAGTAAATCAGATTAAAGGAGAGTGGGATGCTCGTCACCCTGGCTTGATCCCTTACAAGGATTATGCTAGAAGATTATTACCCTTCTTTAATAAAGTTGAATTCCATCACATACCCAGATATGAAAATCAAATGGAAGATGATTTGGATACTTTGGCTTCTATATATCAAGTGAATACTTGGAATGATATACCTCGAATTATAGTTCGACGACTGGATAGGCCTGCTCATGTGTGTACAACAGAAGAAGTAGCAGATGAGAAACCTTGGTATTATGATATCAAGCATTTTCTCCATACATAGGAATATCTGATCGGTGCATCAAATAAAGATAGAAAGACATTGAGAAGATTGGCTGGCAGCTTCTTCCTCAGTGAAAATGTGTTGTACAAGATAAATTATGACATGGACTTGCTCATATGCATGGATAGACGCGAAGCAAGCATTTTGATGCATGAGATACATGAAGGTTCCTTTGGCACTCATGCCAATGGACATTTGATGGCTAAAAAGATTCTAAGGGCAGGTTACTATTGGCTGACAATGGAATCTGACTGTTACAAATTTGCAAAGAAGTGCCATAAATGCCAGATTTATGCAGACAAGATTCATGTGCCTCTGACACTTCTCAATGTTATTTCTTCCCCGTGGCCTTTCTCTATGTGGGGTATTGACATGATTGAAATGATTGAACCCAAAGATTCGAATGGAAACCATTTTATCTTGGTAGCAATTGATTACTTCACCAAATGGGTGGAAGTTTCTTCATATGCTAACGTTACTAAGAAGGTGGTAGTGCGCTTCATTAAGAACAATCTCATATGTCGGTATGGTGTGCTGAGCAGAATTATCACCGACAATGGCTCGAATATGAATAACAACATGATGACAAAACTTTGTGAAGAATTCAAGATTGTCCATCACAATTCATCTTCGTACAGGCCAAAGATGAATGGGGTTGTTAAAGCTGCTAATAAGAATATCAAGAAGATCATCCAGAATATGGTTGTTACTTATAAATATTGGCATGAAATGCTCCCTTTTGCTTTACATGGATATCGGATATCTGTTCGCACTTTAACAGGAGCAACCATGTTCTCCCTTGTGTATGGTATGGAAGCAGTGCTCCTAATCGAGTTTGAGATTCCCTCTTTACGTGTGATAATGGAAACCAAGTTTTTAGAAACTGAATGGGTCCAGAACAGGTTTGACCAATTGAACTTGATTGAAGAGAAGAGAATGACGGCTTTGTGTCATGGGCAGTTATATCAAAGAGAATGAAGAAAGCATTTGATAAGAAGGTCAGACCTCGTGAATTCAAGAAGGCGACCTCGTTCTCAGGAAGATCATGTCTTTTAACGCCGATTCTAGGGGAAAGTGTACTCCCAATTTTGAAGGCCCATATGTTATCAAGAAAGCCTTCTCTGGCGGTGCATTAATTCTTGAAACTATGGATGACGAGGAGTTCCCACGTCCCATGAATGTTGCTGCAGTCAAGAGATACTTCTCCTAAAGAAATAAAATAATAGCTCGCTAAGTCTAAAACCCGAAAGGGAGGCTTGGGCAAAAAGGAGCGCCTCGGTAGGCCAAAAACCCGAAAGGGCGGTCTAGGAAAAAATTAGACACATAAACAGAATAAATTTTCCGGCTAAGTTGAAAACCCGCAAGGGCAACTTAGGCAAAAGTTAGGATCTTTCTGGGCAAGTAACCGCATCATATAAGACTTGATCATTGAAGCAACAATTTTCTTGGATCCTCACCATAGTTCAACAGAAGCTGCTGCTCAGGAATTCAAAGTTGTTAGAGATAATAGTGGTCATTGTATTTTAATGTATCTTTTCCATTATATATTACCATTTTCCAAACTTTGTAATCATCTGTGGAGTCTCTCCATTCGCAGACTACCATTCTATTAATAAAGTTTGAGCTTTCATACAGTTCTTTGTAATTCTTATTTTATTCTTCCTATAAAGACTCCATTCATTATTGATAGTAATTTTCAAAGCGAAAATATTAAATAACAAAATTGTTTTTCGAAAAGAATTTACCAATTACTTTTACTTTAGATATTATGACTCAATAGAAAAACAAAAGTGGTGATCCCAGGAATGGACGAACTCCAGTAATTTTGGAAGTTTTGTTCTCCCCAGGAAGGTTCTCTCAGTTTGTTTTGCTAGTATGCGCATGATCTTTATGTGTTTCTCAGGTAGTTGGAGATGCCAATTGGCGTAAGGTGCGGTATTGAGCTTGTGATCCCATTTTCCCCAGTCAAGTCTTGGTCCATTTTGATTTCAGGTTTGCATGGTTTGAAGCCTTCAACCCAGATTCCCCAGCAACCAAGCAAGGACAGTATATTTTCTAAGAAATGTTGAAACAGTTATCAACTTTGTGGGTTTTCTCCCGCCAAGTGATGGGTTTGACTTAAAATCCCCATAATTATGAATTCTTGCTGTTTTGTTTAAACTTCTTAAATACCCAAGGGAAGTTGAGATAATGTTTCCCTCTGAAAGTTGTTATCCCCATATGGTTTCATGATTTCTCCCTAGGGAAGTTTTTGTAATCATCACTCTCAGTATTGAAGAATATATTTGAGCTCCCCTCAGTGATGTACTATTGTACTCCCCAATGAAATTCAGCACGAGGTCTCCAGTTGATATCTCGACGATGAGGCACTATCTTCCCTAGTGAAGTCTGTATGATATTTCCCCGTTGAAGTCAGTGTGATGTTCTCCGGTGTAGCCTGGAGGAGAATGATACACCTCTATATTTGCATCGATGTTTTGATTTGATTACTTTAGGATTGTATTTCTTCCCAATTAAGTTAAGTCTTGCAATAGGAATTTGTTTCCTCAGTTGGCTTACTTTCTCATAATTTCCCTCCTGAATTCGATTTAGCCGAGTATTAACTTTGACCCAATTTGGCTTTGTCTGATTATCCCCAGCGTGGTGTGTTAGTTTCGTCAGCATATACATGATAACATTCATGCATGCATCACTTTTAACTGAACTAAATCCATTACTCATTTTTATTCATTAACACTTTTATTGGCATATTAACCTATGTTGCGGGTTTGTGTTACTCACCTCCCTAATAGAGTGTCAACTTTAAGCAGAAAGTGTATATTCTTTCAACTTCCACACTGAGTTATCCCTCGTGGAAGAACTTTGCTTTAGTCTTCCTATTCAGTTCTTCATTTGGATGGAATGTGATCCCTTTTGAGTTTATTTATCATCGGGTACTATCCCAGTTGATTGTTTCATTCCGGTTTACCTCTGGTTTGAACCTGTGGTCCCCAGCCACATCATTATCTTTGATTTTTGAAGTCTTTGAGCCCTGGTTTGAGAATGTGTATTTATTTTGCACGTGAAAATTTTAGCTCCTCGGCAGAAATATCATGGTTCATTTCCCTAGGAAGTCATGGTTCATTCCCCAGGAAGCCCTAATTTCTTTCTCCAAGAAGTCATTATTACAAGCCCTTCTCATGAAAGTCGGTTATGGTTTCTTTATTTGAGCAACTCGTACTTCCCCAGTAAGTCTGATAGTTCCTACAGGAAATTCAAGATTTTGCTCCAATGGATGGCAGCCTTGTCATTATGGAAGGCAGTTCATTGTTGAGATTTTGTCCCAATGGATGGTAGCCTTGTCATTATGGAAGGTAGTTCATTGTGAATATTTTACTCCAAATGATGGAATCCTTGTCATTATGTAAGGTAGTTCGTTGTTGATATTTTGCTCCAATCGATGGCAGCCTTGTCATTATGGAAGGTAGTTTATTGTTGAGATTTTGCTCCAACGGATGGAAGCCTTTTCATTATAGAAGGTAGTTCGTTGTGAAGATTTTATTCCAATAGATGGAAGCCTTGTCATTATGGAAGGTAGTTCGTTGTAAAGATTTTGCTCCAATGGATGGCAGCCTTGTCATTATGGAAGATAGTTCATTGTGAAGATTTTATTCCAATGGATAACAGCCTTGTCATTATGGAAGTTAGTTTGTTGTGAAGATTTTATTCTAATGGATGACAGCCTTGTCATTATGGAAGGTAGTTCATTATGAAGATTTTACTCCAATGGATGGAAGCCTTCTCATTATGGAAGGTAGTTCGTTGTTGAGATTTTACTCCAATAGATGGTAGCCTTGTCATTAAGGAAGGTAGTTTGTTGTTGAGATTTAGTTCCAATGGATGGTATCCTTGTCATTATGGAAGGTAGTTCGTTGTGAAGATTTTAATCCAATGGATGGCAGCCTCGTCATTATGGAAGGTAGTCTGTTGTGATGATTTTTCTCTAATGGATGATAGCCTTGTCATTATGGAAGGTAGTTCGTTGTGAAGATTTTATTCCAATGGATGGCATCCTTGTCATTGTCGAAGGTAGTTCATTGTGAAGATTTTATTCCAATGGATGGCAGCCTTGTCATTATGGAAGGTAGTTCGTTGTGAAGATTTTACTCCAATGGATGGCAACCTTGTCATTATGAAAGGTAGTTCATTGTGAAGACTTTACTCCAAGGAATGATAACTTTGTAATTATGGAAGGTAGTTTGTTGTTGAGATTATATTACTCCAAGGAAAGGTAGCCTTGTCATTATGGAAGGTAGTTCATTGTTGAGATCTTTTTCCGATGAATGGTAGTCTCTTCATTGTAGGAGATAGTTCGTCGTTGAATTTGCATTGCCCTAAAGTGGTTTGTTTGTTTTCATTCATGAGTACTGACACCAATCATTGTTACCCCCAACGTGGATGTTTGCTGGTATTATCTTACCACTTCTTTCCCCAGTGGGTCGACGTTACCTGTTTGCTACCTTCAACTATTGAGTTGGTAGTTTACCGTCATCTGTGAGTCAGGATCTTTTTGATCTTCTACCTTCAACTATTAAGTTGGTAGTTTGCAGTTATCTGTTGGTCACTTTTATCCTTTTGTGTCTCTCCTAAATCTTCGAAATGATGACACCTTATCCCCTCTTTGGGCTATACCCCAATAGAGTCAAGTATTTTGTTTACCAGTGATTTATTTTCCTGGTCGGGTTTTCTTTTGATCCTTATTTCCTTTTCTACATCCCCAGTGGTCTCTTGCGACCTTTTGAGTTTTTTTTCATCTACATTCACAATCATAAGCATTTCATGGCATCTTAGGGCCAAAAATAGGGTTTTCTTTTATATTTAAGTATCTTCGATCACGTTGTCACGAAGATTTTAACCTTCGTATCTCCGGATAGAAGACACCTAAATAAGGGCAGCGGTTGTACCCCAATTTTTGCCCCTAAGATTCCTATATCATCTCATACCATCACAATGCAACCAGATCACAAACTAGGGTTTGGGGTTTTTCTTCTACTGCGTCATGTCTTTAGGTTTGCCTATGGGAATCACCAAGCACCTTGAAGCACCTTGAATGGTGTATCTTGTACATGTATTATTTTAACTAACCTCAAAATGTGTATATTTGTCTCTTGGAATATCATATTGTAGGTAATGGCACAATTGCATTCATCTCACCATCTCCTAACACAAAGGATGAAAACTATGGTTTGGATTTTAATCAGGAAATATTTGGATTTTTGGGCAATATTTGATCCCATGCTTCTCTACATGATAATGAGCATCTATAATTGGAAGTTTGATCATCAACTTTGGCTTGGAAAGGTTCAATTGATGAAATGGGGTAAAATGGTCATTTTGTCAAAAGATAGCCAAAATCAATTGTTGACCAAGTGGACTTTTGGTTAACTATCAATTCAATATCCCTATTCTCACATTTCAGAGTCAATATTGGCAAAAAAAATCAAGAGGAAGTGTGAATTGGAGATAACTTGTCAAGGAAGTTATTTGAAGTTTTGGAATTTTTTTCTAAGTATTCATAGAGCTGAATTTTGATTGGCCATAACTTTCTTAATTTTTATTGAAAATGTGAAAACTTTATATGCCTAGAAAGTGGGCATGCATTCATCATCACTTTTCTATGTGAAATTTTGGTTATTTTGAAAAATGTCCAACATCAAAGATCAAGCCCTAAATGTGAGGGACAACTTTGCTTCAGAAAATTTCTCAAAATTCTCTCTACATTTTGAGATACAATTGAGAGAAGAAGATACCATGCATGCAAATTTTGTACCAACCAAAGTTCAGCCTGCCAGCTCACGCCCTTAGCCTTTCTCACTTATCCAAAATGCATGCTTTGCATCCCAAAACCAACATAAAACGCATCACACCTCACTCTCTTATTTTCCTCACTCTATACAAAGAAAGTGAGTTCAACAATTAAGGGTTTGGCAAGAAAATCATAAGCAAGCTCTCATTTCTCTCCCTCGCGAAGCAAGCTCTCTTCTCTCCCCCTCACGAAGCAAGCTCCCATCCTTGCAAGTTCAAAACTGATCTTCTCTCTTTGAATTTCAAGCTAACTTTCTCCATTATCAAGCAAGCTTCTTTCGCATCTCTCTTCATCTATCATCTTTGAACCTTCAAGCCAAGCATCTCTTCATTGCTTGCTCTTTATTTGAGCTAAATAATTAACAAATTCATTTCAAGGTATATGCTCCATAATTTCTCCCTCTTAACTGCAGCCTTGCGTTTTCTTTAATCCATGAGCTTTTTGAGAAATTCAGTAGCATATTCATATTCCTTGCATTTTTGTGATCAATTTTGATTCTTGGATCGTTTGATTTGGTGGAGAATTGAAGGAGAAATTTGAATCAGAAATCTGTTTGTTGAAATGTCCAAATCATAATCATGTTCATGCAGTCATCTTCGCGTTCCATTTTCTCTATCATCAATGCATTATTTCATGAAATTTTTGATACTATCGTGTTTAGCACATTTTGATCTTGAATTTTGATGTTTACATCTTTCAATTTCATCAAGAAATGCGTGAGATATCGTGATCTGGAAATATTGTTTCAAAACTGGAAAAAAATTAGAAAGAATGGTTGTTTGGTAGGATTGACTGCGTGACGTGTTTTGATTGAACATGGTCTTATTTTCTTTTACAGCGCATATTGAGAATAACAGGTGTGATATACTTTCATATATTTGAATTTTTTTTGTTTTCTCTATTTTTATTTTAATATTTTTCTTAATCCAAAAATCACCACAAAAATATTTCAAACTATATTATCATATTCTAATTTTTATTTTATAGTTTTATCATTTTTTATGTGTAAATAAATTCAAATAGTTTAATTAGGGTTTTTATTCACTTTAGGGTTTTAGATTTTATTATCCTATTTTTCTATTTGATCAAAAATCCATAAAAAATATGATTTGGCTCCTCTCTGAGTTTACTACTTAAAAATATTTTTTGTCTAATTTTATAAGACTTTTGGATTACACATGAAAATCATTATAAGACTTTTATTTGTTCTAATTTTGTTGATTTGTGTAAATAATTTCCATTTCTTTTTTCCTTTTGAGATAAAATGCAAGAAAAATATACTCATTGATCCTTAGAATTTTATTGACATTTAGGTTATTTTACATCCAATTTATTTGAACTTTAGGTTAATTTTTTTGTTTTTGGATTTAATTTCTTTCTTTTTAGGGTTTTGTTTGATCATTCACATTAATTGATTTAAATTTCTAACTTCCCATGCCTATAAAATCAGTCATGAAGTTGTTTAGAGTGCTTGAACAAGTTGAGGTCCTAAAAAACATTTTTCTGGAATTTTATAATGAGATTTCATAATTTTCACAAATTATTTTCCAAAACAATCTAGTTTAAGTCTTTTACTTGCTAGTTTCAATGTTTGCATTTTAAAAATAAAATTCCACTTCAATCTAAGAACTATAAGTCCCATTTCTGACGTCTACAGGCCTTTAGGAAGTTAGGTTTTGAATTTCATATTCTTTCAAGTTATTTTCCTATGTTTGATCCATTTTTTACTTAGGTTTGCATTTAGGGTTTTACTTTTGATTAATGCTTGTAATTGAAAACATTTGTACATGATTCTTGTTTAATTCTTGAAATAGCATGTGATACTGACTTGAGGCTTATTTTGAGGACAAATTCCTTAACCTCATCGGGTCTTGGGTATTGATAGGTTGATAAACTAAATCCACCAAAATGGACGAATAATGTTATTGATATTTGAAACTCTAATTTCATACATTATATCCTTTGCCTCTTCATCTTATCCCCCTTTCTTATTGTACTACATGTTATGGGAATATGATCTCTATATCATTTATCCAAACATGAAGTACATAGATTGTTATTGACCGGCCTCAAAATAGGTGCAACTTATACATAAGTCCACTTACGATTGATTAACATAGCGCTAAATTTTGTCCCAATTTGAGAAAATGATCATTCGTGGCCCAAACTTATGTTTGCAATCCCAAGTATGTTAATTTGAACCCTATGATCTAATAACCTTGAGATCCATTGTTAGGAGGCTTTGTTTATACCAATCCTCTAATGGAACTTCATCAATTTTGTTCAAAGTGGATCACTTAAGCATCATTGATCATTAAATATTGCCTTGAGAATTCTTAAAATGGATTATATACTTGACAAAAAGCTAATGCAACTTGTCGTTGAGAGGCTTTGGTTATACCAATCCTCTAATGAGTTCCAAATGCAAGTTTCAAGATGGTCATCCAACTAACCACTAATTCCTAACAAATGACTTTATTTTATGCTTTTATCTTATGCCCTTTACTTTATGCACCATTTTTTAGCATTTACATTTCATGCTATTTTCATCTTTCCTCACTTGAGCCTTTATATTCATGTCATTTTTAATTTTCTCACTTAAGATTTTCATTTATTTTTGAAGATACCTAATAATCAACTTAAACCCTAAAAAACTTTAATGTTACTTGGACCTATTTAGTTACTATCCTTGGCATTATTGAGTGATGGACTTCTTGGACTTAGGAATAGAAACCTTGACCTATGATGGAGACCTTGTAACCTTAATTGATATTTTTTCTAGAGTTCTTGGGGTTTACCTCAAGACATTGATTTGTTTGTTTTCTTTGTGTGTAGGTTATTGTGATTACATGCTTTGTCTGTGATTGGGAATTCATCTGTATACAGTCGTTACTCTGCCCAATTTTTGTGAAGAGTTTATGCAATTAAAGCTTGGCTTTCTCAAGAGGTTTAATATCCTTGCTTGGTTTCAATCCAAAGAATTGGAATTCTATCTTGACTCATAATGTCAAGTGTTGGCTTCTTGTTTAGTTAGACTGTTCTTTTCCCTAGATTTTACCTTATGCTTTAGGATAGTCCCTTCTTCTCCTCCCATCTTCTTTAATTTCAAAAATCTTCTCCCTCCTTTTGAAAACACTTCTTGTTTCTAAACTTGAACCACTTTCTTAATAAACTTGGACTTAGGTCCATGCATTTTCAAAACATTTTCATAAACAAACTTTAATCAACTTAGTAATACCTTGACATTTTTGTGAGGAGACTAAAAGTCAATCAATCTCATTCAAATCATCTTGCCACTTTGGCTTTTACTTTAAAGATTTTCTCAAAATATTGGACTCTTGTCAACCCTTATAGTGATACGAGCTACTATACTTCTATAATATGTAGTGAAGTGATATATTTTCCACTTGGATGTTGAGTGAGGCATTGTTGATTTTAAAATCCAAGCCATATCCTCCACTTTAAAATGATGCAAATTCTCCTTTCCCATGATTGTGGATAATAAGTATGTTTTCCACACGCACAATCACGATGATGTCTTATCTCATAAAATTAACCAACACACTTGTGTTTTAAATTTTTTAAATAGGAATTACGTGTACCCGAATCCCCTATTGCACGGAAGGTGGTACGTAGGCACTAAAGGTTCACAATCGCGGCGGGTGAAAAAATCATAAAAAAATACTTCTTTTCTCATCTCTACAATCTATTTTTATACAACATTTTATAGCCAAAATACACATATTTTACAAAGACGTTCCTGTGGAGTACCGTAGATGTTTAGGGTGCTAATACCTTCCCTTTTCATAACCAACCCCGTTACTTAGAATTTTTTTCCCTCTTTTGGGTTATTCACTCTTTTCTCATTCCTTCAGAAACAATAAAGCATGGTGGCAATTTTTATTTTGATTTGTGTGAGTCAAGTTAATCTAATGGATTAGTCTCAACATTTCTACCACTACACTTGGCCTTAACAAAATCCCATCATAATCAACCTTCAAGAGAGTGGACTTGGGCAATACGTTAAGAGAGGAACCCGTATCAACCAGCACACGAGATTAGGTAGTTTTTGTAACTTCCATGGAAACGTGCAGTTCCTTATTATGCTTCCTCCCTTCCGGGGGTAAATTGAAGTCTGTAAAACCCAGCACATTACTCGCAGAAATTATATTCATAATCCCTTCAAATTGATTTACTAATATCTCTTGAGGAACGAAAGAAGTCCCCAACAACTTCATCAGTGCATTTCTATGGGATTCTGAATCTCTGAGTAAAGCAACAATTGATATCTTTGAGGGTGTCTGACTCAATTGGTCAATGATCTTGTAGTCACTTTTCTTGATGTACCTCATCATCTCGGTTACATCCTTAGCCATTTCAGCGTCTAAAGCATGAACGGGGGGATTTTTTCCTGGTTTATAACCATTGACCACAATTTGCTTGCCCCTTGCCTTTGTTGCGGCACCTGTGCTACCTTCAGGTTGTTCTGGATGAAAGAAAATCTGACCGCTGCGGGTAATTCTACTTTCCCCAATGATGTCATAAATTTCAGACTCCTCTTTTTCGAAATCTCCCTTTTCATACTTCTGAGTAACAAGCTTATTCCCTTGTTGATAACATTCACCACCATAATACCAAGGAATTGCTTTATCCTTGTCATACGGTATTAGTCCGGGCATGGTGATAGTTATAGGTGGATTTCTGACAGGTACTGAAATTGTAATAGGTACTCAAGTGGTTTTTGTCTTGACAGGAATCCGTTATCACATTAACCTCGTCCTTACCCACTTTAGTTTCAACAACTACGCAATCAAATTGCAGAACTCTCTGGGTAATCAAATTCTGAACTATGTCCTTCAACAATGAATAACCCCCTGGTTGTTTAAAACAAACTACACAATCTATCCTACAGCCTAAGAATACACCTTTACTTGAAAACTACTTTTTCACAATTGAGACAGGTGTAGTCAATTTATTAACATCCATAATCAAATTCAAATCTTCATCTTCCATGATGGCGCTAACAGTGGCACCGCCATGAGGTGGCAAAGGCTAGTTTGTAATATTGGGCATTGGCCCAAAGTTAATGGCCTGAGAGTCTAATAGGTCTTGGATTTTCTGTTTGAAAGCATAGCAATTTTCGATAGTATGCCCCTTCCCGCCAGAGTGAAAATCATATCGGGCATTAGCGTCAAAAGTTGTATGGCAACCTTTCTGTATCAACTTTCCAAGGGCGTAACTCAATTAGCTTCAACTCGAGCAACTAAGGTAACAACTTGCCATAAGACATCGGAAGTGCGTTAAGTTTCATGAGAGGACGCCTTTGGTCTTGTTGATTGCCTTGCTTAGGCCCATAAGCTTACCTCTGAGGTGCAGCAGCTAGTATCATTAGAGTAGCAGTCTGATGATCTGAACCCTTATATCTGCCTTTCCCTTTTCAAAAATAGACCGCACTGGATTCACCCTCCTTTTTCTTTTAGTGACCACCAAAATATTTCTTAGTATTACCAGCATTATTTCCAACAACAACATTTTTTATCTTCCCTAACTTAATTCTGATTTCAATTCGCTCTCCGTGTGTTACCATCTCAGCAAAAGTTCCTGATGTACTGCAAGTTGTATAGTACTGGCCTTGCAATGTACTACTAAACATTTCCACCATCTCCCGCTCCAACATAGGTGGTTGAACCTTCACAACCATCTCTCGCCACCTTTGGGCATATTCCTTAAAATACTCATCATGCTTCTAGGATAAATTCTGCAATTGGGTTCTTATGGGAGCCATATCAGTGTTATACTCATAGTGCATAACAAAAGCCTCAACCACATCTCTCCATGTACGGATGTGACTGCTTTCCAACTTCATGTACCACTCGAGTGGGCCACCTACCAAGCTGTCTTGAAAGAAATGCATCAATAGCTTTCTCATCATCAAAATATGAAGAAATTTTCCGGTAGAAAGACTTAACATGGGTCTTTAGACAGGAAATACCTTTGTCTTTCACGAAAATAGACACTTTGAACTTGGGGGGAATTTTCACACCAAGGACTAAGCCCAAATCAGACATGTCAAAACCTATCGCACCTTGACTTTCAAACCTGCGCATCTGCTCTTCAAGCACTTCCAATTTCTTGTCAGATTATGTTGGTTCATCAATATTAGACATCTAGTCTTCCCAGTTGTCTTCTTCCACGGGCCTGGCAGGAATACGAACAAGCCTGGGCTGTATAACGGTTTGTTCAACACTCTGACAAATATGAGTAGGTGGAGGATGGTTCCCTACAGCTTCAACCACAGGGATACCTTGGTTATTTGCAGGACCACCGAGATTTGTAGGCTGACCGTTCTGAATATTCAAGCCGACAATCGAATCCAAATTCCTATTCTGAGCACCTCCTGGTTTCCCAATCACATTCTGAGTACCCAAAGTATCATTAGGATTGTTGACGACTACCCCTAGTAGATTTGTATTCAAAGTTTCACCACCATTATTTAATGCTTCAGTAGGCCTCATAATTATGGCCCTCATTTCTTCTTGCTGACGAGCCATGTTTTGAATGATCTCCATCAATTGGTCAACCCGAGTATCCATTATGGTACCCATGGAAACAACATCTTCCTGAATTTTTTCCATTTGCTTTTTGGAAGTACTCCTAGTGTTATAGCGGTACAGGTTTGTAGTAGCAATTTCTGAAAAGAAAGCCCAAGTGGAAGATTAGAAACCTATGGGAACCACCTGTCATGATATGATATACATGAATGAATGACCATGCATGAAATGTTTTATCATTTCCAGGGCATCCAAAAGTTTTGTCAACCCCTATTAGTTGACGAGCTAACTCTCTCTTCTTTCTGTCAAGAAGTATATTTCCATCTCCTTGTCTTCAAGATTTTGACAAAGATCCCTATTTTCCAATTGCACTTGATAAAAGAATTCTTTAGTCACATCGTGCTATAGCTTACTGGGCTGGGGGTACAAGGATATCTCTTTTTCAAAAGGCAACATAAAAATTTTAACTCTTTCTTTCACCCAGTCCACATAAGAATCAATAGCTAACACCTCCTTTAACCCGAAGAACTCTTTTCTTTTCCTACTAATGTGAGCCGAAGCAACCTCTGCTTTTTTCAATAACGCAAGGTTTTCTCCCTTTTTACAGTACACAGTTTCAACTTATTTAGATGTGGGTGGATGCCTCATCGCATAGCCTAACTGGCGAAGAGCGAGTACTGGATTGTAATTGATAATCCCTTTTGTTCCTAAGAGTGAAACATTAGAGAAACCCGCAAAGTTATAGATTAACTCAGCACTATCAACCTTGAGTTTGTATCATTGAATATCAAAAGAGGTGAGCTTCATCACTTTGGACGCCCAATAACGAGGGTCTTCCTTGAATGGTCTCTTTGTAGGTAATTGCACCATGAGCCACTTGTAAAGCATCGACACATAACATACCACTACTCCGTTCTTCCCATACCTAGAGTGAATGGTATGGTAAGTGTCAGCTTATAAGGTGGGTATGGGATTTTTATTAATGAAGACGCATAAAGAAGCCAAGTCCATTATCTCCTTAATCTCGAGGAAGAGAACAACCCCATAAATGGTAACAACCAACAATGCATAATAAGCATCCCAATGTCCCTTATTCGCCATTTATTTTAACTTTTCTGCCATGAAATCTACTGGAAGACCACAAGTGACTTTATTACGTCTCCACTTCCCTTTTACATCACTAAGGTTCAAATAAATAACCCTAGCATTAGCTTCATAGTCAGGCTCAACGGAGACCTGGATGAAGGGAATGTGATTAGTAATTTGATGTGGAGAAGAGGAGAATACTCCTCAAGAGTGGGTGCCAACTGATAATCCTGAAATGTGAAACAACGCAACTCTGGATCATAAAATTGTAGCAAAGTCTCAACAGCCTTATCATCAACCTGAGCATCCGAAAAAATAGGAGATTCCCATATCTTTCACAAAAAACACCCATCTGTTGACAATTCATGAGATCTCTGAGTTCTTCAAGAAAGGGCCAAACATTTGGACGAAATTGGTAGCTGAAGTTATCCCTCTTGGTCTTCATGACGATATCAGTGTTGTTTGCCATTCTTAGAGCAAAAGAAAACCCTGGGAAATCCTGGAAATTACAATGCATATGGAGGTTTATCTTTCTTGTACAACATTTTTTTTTAAAAGTAAATATGCTATGATGTAACATGATAGGACCAGGGCTTCCAATATACTGGACATTGTTGTTTTGCTGTATAGAGTCGTAAGTTCAAAGGTTATAGACATTCACCAATAATAGTCACCAACCACAGTTACTAACAGAAAGAGAATCACCAACATAATTAAAGTCATCAATTGATCCAGAGTCACCTTCAGAACCAGAGTTACCAATATAATCAAAGTCACCAACTGTACTTGTAAGAAATCAACCCTCCTACTCACGAGTAAAGACTAGGTCAGGGTAAGGCAAGGGTAACTCAGGAATCACAGGTCCGCCTGAAAGTAAAATCATCGCGACACAGATGTGCATGATGAAAGTACCTTCACTTGAACCTCATCCGAGCGTGGTATATGACATGACTGCACTAATCGGACCACGTCCTATATTTGTCATGCCCCCACTATATTCCTAGTGTCCTAGTACACTCTGGCCTAGGTATTAGGCCTTTTACCTCAAGAAGTATCATCCCAACCCCACAGCATAACAGCAGTATCAAGAGTATAGGAAATAATAAAATACAATGCATGAAAACATATAATCAATGCATATAAACAAATAAAGCTGGAAAGCAATAAACATATAAACACCCAAGAAAAGCAGGAAAACATAAGCTAGGACTGACTTGCTAAGGATGGACCAGCAATAGGTCAATCTGTCCTCAGTGAAGTCGCCAACTGAAACAACCAGCTGAAATCATCAAAGATAAAATTCAATGAAGTCTCCATCGAACATATTTTATCCCATGGGAAGGGAAAGGTAAACATCGAGAAAATATAAAGGAGTGAAATCAAGGTCTTGCGACCATAGAGATCGGGTAAAGAAATCGATTACACGAGGGGAAGGTATTAAAAGCTAAAAGGAAATGCAAAGGGGGAATGCATGCAAAATAAAAGAGAAAGTAATGTAGGGAAAATAAAAGTTATGCTCGTTCGGGCCCTACCCCAATGCCTACGAATCCCTTTAAGGAATCAGAGCAGCCGTAGTTCAGCTTCAAAAGTTTATGTTGGTTTGTATTGTTTACTGAACATTATTAATTTCGCCTTCTGCCGCAACTCGACCTTTGGAGACTTACGCGTCAGCACATAAGTGAATTAACATGTTCTTTGGAAATTTTTTGATAGAAATGCCCGTAGGCAAAAAGAGTTTGTGTTGGTTGGTGTTTTTGTTGTGGATAATAGTTATTTGATCTCAAGAGAGAGATATTAGTCACTTCTCCAATTATACATGAAATCAATCTTTGAGACTTAAACCACACAAAATCTTAGAATGGAAGAGCAATAAGATCGAGAAGAAACCCGCTTATCATTTCCCATTCTCAACAAAGGTATAATTCTCATCAGTAATTTTTAAGTGTTTTGAAGTTTGCCAGAAAAAGAAGTTTTGTTTTAATGCAAATGAAAAAGGGGAAAGAAAAGTCTAAAGGGAGGCTAACCTAAATATATCCCTAATGTTATCATATAATTATTGATCCTATAATTGAAGTTTTGAAGGGAAATCTTTATCCTATGTTAGTATACATGGATATAAGCATAAGGTCTATTCAATTCACACTTGGAGTAGAGTGAATTGAAAACTTAAGGGGAGCATACAAGAAATGGGTCTAATAGAGAAGAAAAAAGTTATGTCTAAGCATCAAGATCAATCAACACTATCAAACAAAGCAAGGGATTAAAACCTTAAACACACCAAGAGAGGTGGATAAGAAGTAACCAAGGTTGGATATGAGAGAAAGGTGCTTGAGGTATGAGATAATGAGGAAAGATAGAATCAAACCCCAAACTTCTAAACACAAGAAAATGGTCAAGGTAAAACCCTAATATGTTCCCTAATCAAGATTAATTTTTGAAAAAAATGAAGAAAAGTTTGTAAAATTGAGCAAATTAAAACCTAACTTTCTAAAGGCTTGTAAAAGTCAGAAACATAATTAATATTCCCTGGATTTAACTGAGGGGTTAAAAATAATTTGGAATTACTAAGACTAGTTAATAAAGGGTTCAAACTAGAGAGCTTTAGTATAATAAAGGTTAAAATGCAAAATAAAAAGTTAAAAATTAAAAAAAATGATTTTTATGATTTTAAAGTATCGAAGGAAATTAAACATATTTTCTATGATTTTTTTTTCAAGTAGAGGAAATTAGGCTTTCAAAAGTTTCTTCTAACTTAAACAAAAAGAAAGTCCAAAAACTATCACTAGTTTTTAAAATTTTAAAAAAATAGGAAAATTAAAATGTAAATTCAATTAAAAATTATAGTAAATTGGTTTAATACATAAGAGTTAGCAAGCATATTTTTGTGGAATTTTATCAATAGGGAAAAAATATCAAACAAATTTTTTTGCACAATGTTGTACCCCAAAATTTTCCCTCTCAATTCTCAAGGCATCTCTCATAATGATTCTCAAAATTCAAGCTTGCACAAGTATATTGGGATTTTCCAGCACCAGAATTAAGAGGAAGCTGTCAAAAAGGGAGAAAACCGATAAAAATAACATTTTGACAAATTTGGAGGAAAATAGGTCTCCTTCGATTCAGCCTACTTCGATTGGGCATATGCTGTCTGCATGTTTGTTTCGTTTGTACAAGCTTCGATGGGATAAAATAACCATCTCTATGCATCCTTTGAATCCACTTGCACCAAGGGCCTCTTGCAGACTTTGCCTCTCACAAGTTTTGTTTGAGCCAAGAGATATCTTCATATAAGATTTGACTAAGTTCTTGCTTCCTTTGAAAGAACGCCCTTCGATTCAGAAATCAGGAACTTCCCTCACGCTAAAAGGAGATGACTCCCTTTATGTTTGTTTCGATCCACATGCTTCGATTGGGCAACATGCTTCCTTCGAACACGAGCTTTCGATTGGGCGATATGTTTGCTTCAATCCAAGCTTCGACTGGGCATTAGCTTCATTCGAGTAAGCTTGTTTCGACCACAAGCTTCGATTGAGGAAAAGGCTTCCTTCGAACAAGTGTGTTTCGATCTCATTCCTGCATACAAGCCTTCATTTGGGAATTCACCTCCTGCATATTTGCGTGTAAGCCTTCGTTTGGGCATTCATCTCTGGTCATGCCTGCATGCATGCTTCAGTTGAGCAAGGGCTTCATGCCACTTGGGTTACATCTTTCATTTGGGTATTGAAGCTTCCTTCTATTTAGAAGGAAATGATCTTAACACAAGCTTCAATTGAGTTTTTGTTTCCCTTTGAAACAGTGTCCTTCGACTCAGGAATGTCCTTCGACTCAGGAAGTAAAGGCCTCCTTTTGGTTTTCTTTTATTCAAAAAGTCAATAATCTTCTGAAAGCTTTCTTCGATTCATAAGTTAATAACCTTCTTAAAAGTGTTATTCGATTGCACCATTCGCCTCTCACCTGGTTGTCTTGGATTCATAAGTTTTCGATTGGATGAATGGCTACCTTCCCGTGACTTTCAAATGCATATTCATGTATGATTCAAATGCGCCTTCATATCACCTTCAAATCCATCTGTAAACCCTTCAATACTCCATAGTCCTGCATTATGACACACAACTTGGTGGTCCATTTGAAGGACTTGCCATAGTTGGGGAATAATTATTCTCTTACTTTGGAGTCTAGTCGAAGGTTTGGGCCTAAGTTATTAAAAAGCAAGAAGACTCAAAATGGCATATTCATCTAAAAAGGGTCATTCGAAGAACACACAGTTGGTTCATTTGAAGTACACACAACTGGTGAAAACGAATGTTGTATTGTTCTAGTCTGGTCGAAAGGTGTAGAAAGATGGAGGATTCGACTCAAAAGATCAAGTTGAACATTTAGACCCATGGGCTAGGCTACATGTTTTCCCTTTTCAGGCCTCAAACCTATGACTCACCCTATACTTAATTGTTTATGCAAGCTAAAATATGCCTTTACCCATTTGTTGTCCAAGACCACTTGCACTTAATAGCATAATACTACCTTTTAGAAAAGTTTGTCTTGAGTCTTGCGCCTGTTTTTCCTTCAGAAAGAAGCAACCCATCTGAACCATTCATCTTGCTTTTATGGCACAAATGGACACTTACTTTCCAGCTGAGCCTTATTTTATTATTTTTGCTCCCCAAGCTTCCCAAAATCCTTTCTCTATAAATAGAGAGTTCATTTGCACAAAGAAAGAGAGGATCTTTGGACCAGAAGAACGAATGCCCCAAATTTTCTCAAACACAACAAAAAACTCTCAAGTTCATCAACACTTGAGAAATCACAAAAAAAGCCCAGAATCACATTCATCTCCTTCAATTCTGAAGAACAACCACACTTAAGTCTCCTTCGAAATCGAAGAAGCATCATACTTGTTTTTCCCCTCTTTCGAGTCCAGCATCCTGGGCCTCCACTCAAGGTCCCACATCCATTCAAGGCCTGAAGCAAGGTAAGTTATTCGTACCTTTGAACTTTTCGTTTCATGGCATAGTAATTTTTCCCTTTCGTTTGAAACATGTACATACCATTGTTCCTTTCGTTTCCACCCTTTTAACATATTTTTCAGAGCTAACCCTTTCGTTTTGCTTTCTGTTTACCTGAACTTGCTTTAACTATTAAACTATTTACAAGACAAATACTAGCATGGCCTCAGGCCATGTTGCCATTTAATGCTTTAAATAAAAGAAACAGGAAATAGGAAGCGAAGCTTCTGGCTTCTACCCTCTTTTTCCAACTCAAACGGAAGAGATAACCAGGAGGAAAACCATGTTTACTTCTAGGCCCAGACAAAAAGCATGCCTTCACTGATTCCAGGCTCAGTCGAAAGGCATTCCCTCACTTCTTTCGACCTCCAGTCGAAGAAGGCAACAAGGCAGAACCAGGAGGCTTCGCCATGCACATACTTATCCAATCGAAGGCCATGACCTCACTAGTGCTAGCCCCAATCGAAGGAGGCCAACATAATGCAAATCAAAGGGTGCTCCTGCCTGGGTCGAAGAGCTCATTTTCCTTTCTTTTATTTTGTTTTTGCCTTTACATTTTCTTGCCTTTCAATATGGTTGTAATAGTGTAGGATATTTATTTCCTGCATTTTTATTGCTTTGTACAAATGCTAGTAATTAGATGTGTATGGCAAGATAAAACCAACAAATAGACAACCCTAATCAAAGACTAAATGCTTGCAATCAAATACACTTAGCACACATGCACCCTTAGGGTAATTCCACTTGTTGCCTTACAAAAATGGCCATGTTATGCATGTGGGATGTCTTAGCACAAACAAATCGAAAAAGATCATAGTCCCTCGATGACGCTATCAAAGTTTCCTTTCAAAATGATCTTAGTCCCTACAGAAAAATGCTAAGTCATTTCACAACATTGCTATCATGGTCATACGATGACCCAACGTCTGTCCCTTCACATCCAACGATGGGGCTTCTTATAAAATCAATGGTAAGGTAGCAACATCTAAAGGAGGAGGAAAAACACATCTAAAACCTTTTGAGTAGGTAGATTACTTTTAGTTACTTGCTCAATTTCAAAACAAACATCCTTGCTATTTTCAAAACAACCACATACACTTTCCAAAACATCTTCAAAACACTTTTCAAACATTGAAATATTTTCAAAAGCTCAACACTTTGCATACATTCTTACGAACGGGAATCATTGCAAAGTTCGCCTAAACGATGCCACCTTTTCAAAATACTTTCAAAACCACACAAAAGCATAATTTTCAAACAAAAGCAAGTGATCTAAAAAGTAACTAAGAGCCCATGGAAAACCATTGATGGAAAGGGTGCTAATACCCTCCCTTTTCATAATCTACCCCCCGAACTCATGAAAACATCTCAAAAGGTCTTTCTTGTTCTTTTTCCACCTTTCCTAATTGGATAAAAGAAAAGTCGGTGGTGACTCTTGCTAAACCGCGACATTTCCAAACACAAATGCAAAACCCTCAAGTCAGTTCTCCCATCGTATCACACACAATGTAAAAAAAAAAAGAGATATAACTATTTGTTTATTTTATTTACTTGTCACAAAATTTTATAAAATCTAAAAACAATTATTTTTATGAAGTAGATTCAAATGGAAACTTTTTTTTTGTGGATTTTTTATATTAGTAAATCTTGGAAAATAAAATTCTAGAACTTAGAGGATAGAAAATAGAGTCCATCATATTTTTTTCATAATTTTTTGAGAGATAGAAAATATTAAAACAAAATTAAAGAAACAAATAAAAATGAATTTAAAATTTAAACATGCCAAGGTTTATTACACCTGTTATTAAACAAATGTGTTGTAAAAGATTATAAATCATGTTCAATTAACACGTGCCATGTAATCGTCCCTGGCACTGAACCATACCCTAACCACTTACACTCAGTTTTACATGCTCTATTCAGCTTGCGATTTCTTCTCCGTTTCTTGACGAAAACTCACAAAATCGCGATCAAATTAAAGATCTCATGGAGGTCTATAACATAGAACCAAGAATTCTCAAAAAAATGATTCACGATTCATGGAGAAAAACGCATATGAAAGTCAGTGATTGCAAGTTTAAAAAATATTCAAATATTCAAATCTAACATATGAACTTCAAACTTAGATTTCTCTTTCAATTCTTAATCATTTTTCGTGATTTTAAGCGTAAAGCAAAGATCATACATCAAGCTACATCGTGTAACTCATAGAAATCAAAATCATCAACAGATTACCAATAAATCATAGCACAAAATTCACAGATAAATACATTTTCACCAAGCTTCTAAACCATTAACATGATCAGTATTCAAATTTGTTATAACCAAAGACCTAATGTATTGCCAGCTACGCTATCATGCAATTTCTACAAGCAAAATTCAAGCTAGCATGAGGATGATTCAGATCTAGAAATATACCTTATGAGTTGAAAAATAAAATCAATTGTGGCCTCTGATTTTGAAAGAGAAAATCCTCTGGATCTTGCTTGCTCAGTTTCAATGGAGATAAATGTGTGAAGATGAGAGTTCTGGAGCAGAGTAAGAATCAATTTCATAGGAAAAAAAAACCAGTTGAGAAGTATGGTGTTGTTTTTGTGCAGGAGCCTCTCATCTCACAAATGAGCATGAATTTCTCTTATATAGTGCCAAGGAAGAGTATTGAAGAATCTTGGTTAAGAGCATAAAAGGAAATTTTCTTTAGGAGCCGTTGGAGGGCTTCTTTGGCATTTTTGAAAAAAATCAGCATCTTGCAAGCAACAGCCATGCGTTTCATGTTGTTTCTAGTTGAGCTAGTAGTCGTTTTGGTTAGTTTGTGACGTAGTAAGTAAACTGTGAAGAGATGAGGTGGAGATCAAAAGTATTTGCAGCAAACAACATTGAGCTTTGTCTAGAAGATGAACATAGTGACAACCTAAGAAAAAGTTCATGAACATACCATTTTATTCGTGTGTTTTCTCTGAAGTTAGGACCTTTGGAATGCTAAGATATTAGGGATCAAGATTGTAGTTGGTAGAAATTAAAAATGGTGTTTGCAAGTTGATGGAAAAATGGCATGAATTTGAGAATAATTTGGTTGGGGCATGCTTCGCGCGCGCACAGGTCATAAGCAAATATACATGGCAAGGCAACTTCATGAGCCAATCTTCAAACCCTAGTATCTCATTCAATTGTGATCCAAATTAAATGATTCAAAGCTCAAGTTGTAGCTTACATACCCAATTACAACTTCCTTTTGAATTCCAAATACAATTATCACTTGTGTTAAGAGATAGAGCCTTGTGAATAGGGGCATGCCAAGTGTTTGTAAAAATGATGGCCTAAGCGTGTAAGCATCACTTGCAACTTTCCATCTTTATGCTCTAAACTCCTAAGCTCAATATCTCACAAATGCTTCAATTTTTAGGCTTGAGCACACATTGACAATCTTGTAGGGTTTTTCTCAAGCTTTTCAAGCATATAAGATTTGCCTCCATTGGATAAAAAATGAGAGAGTAATGAATGTCCACAATTAAGTATTATAAGGCCTAAGGACTTTTTTTCTAAATGTCCAAATAACTTCTTGAACAAGTTATCTCCAATTTGATCTTTTCTCTTGATTTTGTGACACCAATGATCATGAAATATGAAAATAGAATACTTGAATTGGTGGTTGACCAAAACTGCACTTGGTCAACTTTGACTTTGGTTGACTTTTGGTCAAAATGACTGTTTTCCCCTTTTGATCAATTGAACTTCTTTTGCTCAAAATTTACACCTAATATCTAAATAATAGGTTCTTATAAACATATAGGGAGGCATGGAATTAAGTCTTTCCCAAAAAGTCAGAGATTTCCTGATAAAAATCAAAACTCTAATTTTGGCCCTCTGTGTTAGGAGATAGTGACTAACCTTCAAAACCCTCATTCTCCTGGACAAATTGAGAAATTCTTTGAACAAATATGTCTTATATGATGATGAGGAGATGATTCTTCACAAATTTGTCTTTTACAAGCCTCAAACCCTCAACTGATCAAAACCCTAATCTTGAGAGATGAATAGTGGAAATGTGATTCTTCTCTAAACTTTGCAAACTTCCAACTTCTAATGATCATATGGGACAAATGAGATGTCTACCAATATAAGAAACCCGTGTATCTTGAGAAAGTTTAAATATTAAAGATATGAGATCCTATTTTGCACTAATTTTACAAATTAAACATCTTTTATGGCTTGTAGCAGAATTTGGGAACCCATATACCCTAATCTTTACCATGAGAATGTATGAATATGGGGTGCAACAGTGGTAGCCCAATGTTATCCTCGACAAACTCAAGGAACATAGTTACAAACCAAAGTGTCACACTAATGTAGCCATCATTTTAACCATATCGGTCTACGCCGTACAGTTTCCATGATCTATTGCTACTTACCTAAGGCATCCCTAGATCCGGGTGTAGTATCTTTGCAAGAAATTAAACCCAAACAAGCCCTTAAATTTAAAGCAAACAAATCTAAGAAATAAATCAAGTAAAAGTGATCTAAGAATCTAAGGTAACCCCTCTTTTTTAAGTTACATCCTATCCCTAGTAGAGTCGCCAGTTCTGTAATATAGTGAGAGAACTGACTTTTTTGTTTTATCTGAATGTTACGGATAGCAAGAGTCGCCACTGAATTTTCTTTTATCCAATAAGGAAATGCTGAAAATAACAGGAAAGACCTTGATAGATTTTGAGTTCTAGGGTAAGTTATGAAAAGGGAAGGTGTTAGTACCCTTTTCATCCGTAGTTATCTACGAGCTCTTAATCACTTAGCTCACTTTTGAAATTTTGCTTTTTTGTGTGTGCGTTTTGAAAATAATTTGAAATTTTACAATGTAAGGCGAACTTTGTAATAATTCTTGTATCAGTCCTCAAGAATGTATATAAAGTGTTTGTTTAGAAATATTTGTTTTGAAAGTGTGATGTGTGAAAATGTTTTATTTTGTAAAGATTGTGAGCAAGCGATTAAAAGTATCTTACCCACTCAATGTTGTTCTTATTATTTTCCTTCTCCTTTAGAGATAGTGTTATTTGTACCATTAGTTAGTAGGTATCCCTATCTGTTGGATGTGAAGGGACAAGCGAAGGGTCATTGTACGGTCATCAAAGGCAACTTGTAAGGATGCTTTAGCCGTTTTGTAAGGGACTAGATCATTTTTCGTAGGCAACATCGAAGGGTCATCGAGGGACTATGATCTTTATTCGAGAGTCTTTTGCTAAAGCATCCCTACTTTTGAGGGACATGATTGTTATTCTAAAAGGCAACAAAGGGAGGTTACCCTAGAGGTGCAAGTGTACAAAGTGTGTTTGATTCAATTATGTTTATCATGAAATTAGGGTTTTGCTATCAGTTGGTTTTAGTCTTGCCATGCAAACCCTAATTACTAGCTATTGCATAAAAATATAGTAGCAGAAGGTAAAGGGAGAAATGTAAACCTAAGACTATTACAAGGCTTTGGGGTAGTTACATAAGAAAAAGAGTGCGGGAAATAAAACCTACAACTATCACATGCTCGGAGCAACTACATAATAATGAGAAAAATATGTGAAAAATAAACCGAAGCTATTTACATTCACGAAAGCATCCTATATAATTGATCTAGGAAATAAAAAAGGAAAGATGAAGATAGGAAAGGAAATATTTTGCTGATTTTTATGAAAATAGTTTATGATAATAATTAATTAAAAAAATCTAAAATTCTAATTAGTTTTAAAATAAAAAGGTTAATTAATTAAAAAAGTTAATTAAAAACCTAAAACCTAAATAATTAGGGTTAAAGAAAAGATTTTGTTAAAGGTTAATGTTGTACCCCAAAATTTGCCCTCCCATATTTCTCAAAACATTGCAAGAAAGATCTCCAAATTGCTCAAGGAAGTCCAAGGGTTGACCAGACAAGCTCTCTCCTAAGGCAGTCTACCCCAAATTAGGGTTTCATGTTGCATCAAGATGCTTGATTCCAAGTGGTCCCAAATGCTCAACATTGCCATAATATGTTCTCAAGATCATCCATGTCAAGTTTTAAGCCTTGCAGAGGAAGTTTGCTCAGTCAATTGCTCAAAGGTCCAAAAATCGACTGTGCTAGTGCAAAAGTCAACTGTGGCCTACATACAGTCAAACTTCAAGATTTTTTGTCAACATTCTCATTTTGAAGTATATTTCATCATTTTATCAAGGGTTGATCATGATTCATCAAGGATTGCTCATAATTCATCAAGATTCAAAAGTTGCTAAATTAGGGTTTTGTAGGAAAAGTCAACTCAACTTTGACCAAGCATAACTTTCTCATACTTTATGAGAAATGACCCATCCAAAGCTCATTTTGAAGAGGATTAAATTTCATACAATCCATCTTCATCTCCCAAAATCAAAAAATACATTCACAAGAAGTTATGAATTTGGACATTATAGGTCATTTTGAAAAGTCAACAAAAACACCTTTTTTGTCAAAGCTTCATACTTGAGAATGGAATATAAAATTGAGATGAGACCAAACGGGTTGATTAGAGGACATCTCAAGATTTCTAAAAAGTCCAAGAACACCTCCAAAGGTTCAAAATTGAGGAAGTTATGCATTGGTGAAGTTGACCTTCTTTGGCAAAATTGCCAAAAGTCAACTATACCCAAAACTTGAAATTTTGACAAATGGGCCCATTCTTTTTCACTTGTTTTGAGTTGGAATCATAGACCATGTGCCCTAGCCTTTTCCACTTGTCCATATCATATTTTTATTAATTATTTTGAGATTTATTTGAATTAATTTTATTTAAATCAAAATAAATCAAATAAAAATCCAAAGCATTGATAACAAGGGATTTGGTGCTTGTTTCAGGTTCCAATTACAGCTGGCGTCATTCAAATTCATGCCAAGCCTTAGAGTGAACAAAAAGATTCAAAATAATCCATGTTTGGAAAGATTTTCAAAGCAAATCAAATCAATATCCAAAGTATTGAAAGAAGAAGATTTGGACACAACTATTAACCCTAATGCATTGCTGGATACATAAGGGGGCAAGGAAGATCAAAACAAAGGTTGGAAACAGGCGAGAGGGAGAGAACAAAATCTAGAAAAAAGGCAAAAAAGTGTGAGTTCGAAATCCCTTTTTAAGGCATCCTCAAGGCTCGTGACTTGTTCCAATCGCTTCCTGGCAATCTCAGGAACCTAAAGCAATCGAAACCAAGCGTTTTTAAGCCCTCCCACGCACTGTAAGTCCGCAATTGTACCACCATATTCTTGAATTCGAATAACCTTATTCTTGCATCCATAGTATGAAATAATTGCATATTCTTAACCTATGAAGCATTTGCAAACTTTTGGTATTACTCAATTGCGTTTATATGGTCTATAACAAAATCCACCATTGTTAGAGTTTCGAATTAGGTTTTAGGGTTTTTGAATGCAGGAGCAATTAGTCTTAATGATGGGCATGCTTGTGATCAGGAGGACGAGACGAGTCTAACCATGGTGTTAGATTCCATTTATATGTCTTGTAGAAGATTTTGGAATGAGCATGACTTGTAGAAACGGATGCTGTCTGTGGGTATAGGTCTGTTAGTTTTTAGCCACGATGCAGGGAAGAAGAAGCAGGCATGTCGCCCCCTTACTGGCCCGT
Source organism: Vicia faba (assembly GCA_948472305.1). NCBI lineage: Eukaryota > Viridiplantae > Streptophyta > Magnoliopsida > Fabales > Fabaceae > Vicia > Vicia faba. The sequence goes on along the minus strand of OX451741.1, from coordinate 780,692,406 downwards.
ACAAACATTGGCACGCGTTTTTCTGAATTGTCCAGTAGCATTTGTTTTTTTATATTATTATTATTTTGTATTATGTTAACAATAACAACAACATAGCTTAGTGGTTGCCACGCAGGTTTTCAAGGCATTAGAGGTTGGAGGTCAGGGGTTCGATCCCTGCCTCCAGCATTTGTTATTTTTCCTTATTATTTCAGGTGATTCAGTGCAAGCGAGGCCATGAGATCCACCATGGACATTCATCATCCACGCGCCAGATGGCCAGATGGCCAGATCTGGTGGCAACCACTGAAGGTGCACCAAAGGTCCAGTCAATGCACATGCGTAGGATCTAGAAAGTCAAATGGACCTCCACAAATGGGCCCAGATTATTGCTATTGGCACACCACTTTCAGGCCCATCTCTCCTCTTTTTATTATTTATTTTATTTATTCTATTTAATTTATTTGCAATTTATTTTATTAACCAAAAACAATTTTCTTTTTTATCAAAAAATCACAAAAATATTTTTTATGTCCAAATAAATTTAGAATTTTATTTTTTCATCAATAAATATTAATTAAAATAATTAGGTTATTAGATAACTTTAATTGATTTTGTAAATATTTAAAATTAATTAGAATCAATAGATTTTAATGCCGATTTAATTATTTTATTTCTTTCCTAAATTAACAAGAATCCAAAAAATACGTCATTTAATTATTTTTCATTTAATTAATTTAATAACTAATTAATTTAGCCTTTAATTTTAGGACTTAATTTCTTTTCTTAAAAAATATAAAAACAAAAAAAACATTTTCTTTTAATTAAGAGGGTCAAAACCCTAGTTTCGCATTCGATTCAAGTTTATCGCACGCTTTATTTTTTTTTCAATTATTGTATCTTCTCCCGGGTTGTAATAATTAAATTAGGACATTTGTTTATTTCTATTGCTTTTAATTTCAAAGGGTTGTTTTTGGCGATGTAAATACCCGACGCCTTGTAATAGCGTAGTTTAAATTCCGCACTTTAATTTTTGCAAATATTCAACTGTTAGATGTTTGATAATAGGGTTTGCATGACAAGAATGAATGTTTAATCTTAAACCAGTTAGATCACCCTAAACATGTGCAAAGATAAAAATAATTTGAAATCAACACACTCGCACATGCGCACTCCTAGGGTACACCCCAGTTGGTTGCCTTCGTAAACGGCCAGTGAGTATAGGTTGTTTTAGAGGTCGCTCTCTTGTCTAAAAGATCATAAGTTGCCTCGGAAAGGTCGCCTCGGATATCGTTGCCTCGTATAAATGATCTAATACATTAGGGTTACCACTAATACGTCCTAACGTTGCTTTAGTGACCGTATGTCCCTTTTTCAAATTGACCCTCAAACTCCAATGACGGTGCTACCTACTAACTAATAGTGGGATAGTATTGTCTAAAGGAAACAAACATAGAACGATTCCTTTTTCGAGTAGGTAGATTAGTTCTTAGATACTTGCTCATCCAAAACCAAACTTTTTTCACACTTACACTCTTTTACAAACAAGTTTTCAAAAACACTTCATTACACTCTTGAAGACAGACGCAAGAGTTAAATCGAAGTTAAAACAAAAACATTTTCAAAACCCACAAGCACAAAGAAAACAATTTTGAAAATGATGAGCAAGTACCTAAGAGCCCGTAGATAACTACGGATAGAAAGGGTGCTAATACCTTCCATTTCTATAATCTACCCCCCGTCGTACTCAGAAATATCTCAAAAAAGGAATTTTTCTATGCTTTTTTCCTTTCCTGTTGGATAAAATAAAAGTTGGTGGCGACTCTTGCTTACCGCGGCATTTTACGAAAACAAACGCAAAACGCAAACCAGCATTCCAAAAATAGTCAGTTCTTCCACCGTATCACAGTTAACAAAAAGAATTAGGGTTAGCGAAAAAAGAATTAGGGGAAGAAAAATCAAAGAATAAGGGTTAGAAACCAAAACAATGAAAAATGACAGGGGTGGGTGTTAAACCCACGCCTTTGCCTTCTCTATTACGTAGCTTGCCACTGCGTCAGGCGTATCCTGGTGTCTATAACAAAACCTACAAAACATTGGAAAATATGAAGAAAAAAAACATCAAAAGGCAGGGATCGAACCCACGCCCTTCGAGACTAATGCCTTAACATGTGCACGCCTTGCCACTGGGGTGGCTGTTTCATTCGTTATCTCAATGGAATCTGTTAAATTTAAAATAAACAAAATTGATTAGGTCGGGAGGCGTCGGAGCCCTAGCTCCGATCGTCTTCTCCGGCGACTTGTTTTTTCAACCTATGAAATAACAAATGTTAGTGATTCAAAGGGACCCTACCCCCCTAATTTTCCCCTTGCGAGTTAAATGGTTGCCTTGGTTTGCACTAATTTTTCCTGTATGATGAGATACGAAGCAAAGATGCTAAATAGGATCAAACATGGTAATGCATGATTCAATTGTTATGGGACTCGTGTGATGGGTTGAACCTGCATAGTTACATCTCAGAAGCACGTTAGCAATGTTAGTTTTGATCAAAGCACAATAAAAACGAAAATATGAACTTCATGCAAGAATAGAAACTGGTGATGCATGATTACGAGTTTCAGGCTTCTTGGGTCATCAGGGATGATCAATTCTTACCCTACAATGCCTCAGGGATCGATTGGAACGGCTGGCTTGCTTTGAGAAAGGCTTAAAAGAGGGTTTCGATTTGCCCTAGTTTTGATAATTTTTGAGATTTTTGGAATGTGATTTTCTTGCAATGTTTTTTGTCCTCCTCTTGTTGTCTGAATGAGAAGAATATATAGGCCATGAATTAGGTTTAAAAAGTGGGATTGGACCTTGTCATGAAAGCCTTTGATTTTATTTAATTTAACTTTGAATTTAAATAAATAAAATCAAAATAAATGGAATAAAAATCAAAGGGGTGTATGAATAGATTCAGAGGTTCACTATGAGGTCTAAAACACGTTTGGACCTTGAAACATAAGCCCATTAGCCCAAAAATTATAGTTTGTCAATTTGGGTTTTAGGCATTTTCTCAAAATTTCCCAACTTGCACCAATCATAATTCTCTCAATTTTTATCATATAAAGGTGATCTTATAATTTTTGGAAATCTAAATATGTCCCCTACAGTCTCTATTTTAATAATTTTTCCATTTGAAGACGTTATATTGATGTAAGTTGCCTTGAGAAAAAGTGTCTTTTTATTGACTTTTGAAATGACCTATAATGTTTTGGCCCATATCTCTCAAATGAAGCATTTTTTGGACTTGAGCTTTGAGAGAAAAAGTTGTAGAGAATTGAATTTCCTTCAAAATGAACTTTGTTTGAGAAAAATATGATGAAGTGTGTGAAAGTTATGCTTGGTCAAAGTTCAGTTGACTTCTCCTTAAGAAAACCCTAATTTAGTAACTTTTGACTTTTGGTGAATTGAGAGTTTTCTTGATGAATCGTAATCAACCCTTGATCAAATGATGAATGTGACTTAAAAATATTTATGTTGACCAAAAGTCTTGAAGCTTGACTGCATGTTGACCATAATTGACTTTTTGTCCAATATAGTTAATTTTCAACCATCTGAGCAATTGCCTGAGCAAACTTGTGATGCAAGGCTTGAAATTGGCATGAGCATTATTTCAGACATATGAGAAACCATGGAATCCACTTGAGGCATTAGAAGCTAAATTTTCTTTGAGAAAAGTGAAACCCTAGTTGTAGCCCAACTGCTTAGGAGGAGGATTTGTCTAATCAATCCTTGAGTAGCTTTGAGCAATTGAAAACCCTAGGAGCATGAGGAGATATCTTGAATAAAATGGGAGGGAAATTTTGGGGTACAACACTAAGCTATAGTACTTCTTTCTATAAGTCTCATACTTCTTTTGGTTTTCGTTTTCATTGAGAATTGAGCATTTATTTTTAAAATTAGTTTTGCAATTTTGCTCTGGTAATCTTCAAATTGACTAAGCTGTGATTTAAAATAATTTTTCGCGAGGGTACGGTTAGGATCATTTGGATAAGACAAATCCAATGATACCATTATGAGCTTCTAACGTTTCTATTGGAAGAATCTCATACTTTCCCTAGTTGCAGATGGTTGGAGGTTGAAGACGACCTACGTGTCTTTCTTCAACCAATGATACACAACAAATTGTTTTAATTTTATTGGCTTGACTCTTTTGGTTTCTATACACGCACATTGACTCTGGCTTACCGTGTGTTCACACCTATGGTCAGTTCAGATTGCCAACGTGTTTAAAATTGGTTCAGATCCACTGCTTCTCCTTTTGTTTGTTTTATATTTTTCTAATTTTATTTTAATGATTCAGTGCGTTATTCAATAAGGTTCATATCATGCACAGTGCATCAGAGCCTCTGGATATGATTACTAATGTGTTTTGAAATTGATCACATGTTCCACCTTATTTTGGTTTTATTTTTTATTTTATATTTTTTATTTTAACTGTTTTAAACTTCAAAAAAGCATAACAAATTCATTTCAAGCTCAAAAATTATGAAAAAATTACCAAAACTATTTTTGAATGTTCTCTTTTTGATTTTTGATTTTTTAATAATTTTTTTTTATGATTTGAAATTTTTTTAATGATTTTTATAATCTTTTGAATTGTTTAAATGGTTTAAAAATATTTTTACACCTTTGAAAATTCTAAAAAATTATGGAAGGAATCAATGACATTCTGACAAATATTGGTGATCTCATTTGTAATTTATTTCTGGTTTTACTATTTTTTATGATTTTTGGTGTATATGGATTAATTTTTGTATTTTTAAAAATAGTTTATGACTATTAAAAATGGTAAAAGAAATTTTTAACACTTGTTGACTCATGTTTGACCTCTGGATATTTTTTTGGGATTTCTATTTAATGATTTAATACATTTTTTATTTATTTCATCAATTATTCTCATTTTATTAATCATTTAAAAAAATTATTATTTTATACTAAATATATTTTATTCCTTTTTTGTGATTGGTCCTGAATTATGAGTGATGGTTGATCCCTTGGGTCAAGTTCCTCAACGTCATTGGATCTTGGGTGTTGATAGGTTAAAAACCAAATCCACCAAAATGGATGAATGATGTTGATGATATTTGAAACCCTAATTTTATTTCATCTGAGACATTGGTTCCACTGTGACATCCCTTTTCTCCCCTTCGTCTTATCTCCTTTCTTCTTTTCCTATTGATTGGTTCTTAGCAGCCCAAACTTTATGTTTGCAAGCCCAAGTTTGATTAAGTGTTGAGCTACGACCAATAACCTTAAAATCTCATTGTTAGGAGGCTTTGATCCTATCAATCCTCTAATGATTCTTCATCAACTTTGACCTAGGTTCAAAGCTCAAATCATCATGGGTCATATCACTTGGACTTCTCCTTATTTCCTTTTATTTGATTGATTCTTAGTGGCCCAAACTTAGTGTTTGTAAGCCCAAAAATGATTAAATGTTGAGCCTTGGTCAATAACTTTGAAATCTCATTGTTAGAAGGCTTTGATTCTATCAATCCTCGAATGAGTCTTCATCAATTATGACCTAGGCTCAATATTTAAATCATTATGGATCACTCATTTAAAAATTATCCCAACCATCAACTATTAATTATTAATTTCTAACTATTAACCATTGACAATTGACTTTACTTTATAATTTTACTTTATACATTTATTTTTTATGTCTTTACTTTATATCATTTACCTTTAAAGCATTTACATCTCATGTTATTTTGCCTTTTGCTCACTTGAGCATTTACTTTTGGTTATTTTATCTTTGCTCATTTGAGCATTTACTTTTTGTCATTTTATCTTTGCTCACTTGAGCTTTCTTTTCTCTTTTTCAATACACTTAATAATCAACTTGAACATTAAAAGATGTAAGGTTACTTGGACTATTTGGTTAATATCCCAGGCACTTTGGAGTTTTGGATTCCTGAGATTTAGGATTTAAAAACCTTGAGACTTTGAAAGTTTGTGATCTCCGATATTTTTGGTGATGTTATTCTGAAGTCCTTGGGGTTTACTCCAAGGCATTGGCTAGAATTTTTGTGTGCAGCTTAGTCTAAATTTCATGTTTTGTCTGTGATTGAGGATTCCTCTGTATACAAATGTTACTATGGCCAATTTTTTTTAAAGACTTTACTTGGTTCTTAATTCATCTGAAGCTTGGTATTCATCTGAGTTTTAGTATTATGCTTGCTTGGCTTTAATCTAAAAGATGGGAATTCTATATTGACTTCTTTATGTTAAGTGTTGGCTTCTTGTTGGTTAGACCTTTCTTTTCCTTAGCTTTTACTTTGTGCATATAGGATAGTATCTTCATATCCTCTCATCTTCTTTAGTTTCAAAAATTTCTCCCTCATTTTCAAAACTCTTCTTGTTTTTCAAACATGAACCGCTTTCATTATAAACTTGGACATAGATCCATGCATTTTCAAAATATTTTTATTAATCAAACCTTTAATCAATTTAATCATACTTTGACATATTTTTTAAGACTAAAAGTCATTAACCTCACTCAAACCATTTTTGCCACTTTGGCTTTTTATTTTAAAACTTTTTTCCTCAAAAGATTAGACACTTGTTGATCTTGTAGTGATGCAGGATACTATACTTCTAGAATATATAGTGAAGTGAGCTATTTTCCACTTGGGTGATGAGTTATGTCTTGTTGATTTTAAATCCAAGCTATGTTCTCCACTTTGAGATGATGCAAATGCTTCTTTCTCATAATTGTGGGTAGTAAGTATGTTTTCCACTAGGATATAACGAGATGTCTCTTCATATTAAAATTAACCAACACACTAAACTTTCAAAATTTTGAGGTGAACTACAGGTACCCTGGTACCTTATTGCACGAAAGGTGGTACGCAGTGTAGCGGTAGAGATGTTGAGATTAAGCCATTGGATTGACTTGACTCACAGACATCAAATTAAAAATCGCCACCGTGCTTTATTGTTTTCAAAGGAATGGGAAAAGAGTTAATAACCCAAAAGGAGGGGGGAGAGAATCTAAGTTCAGGGGTTGGTTATGCAAAGGGAAGATATTATCACCCTAAACATCTACGGTACTCCGCAAGAACCTCTTTGAAAATTTGTGTATTTTGGCTATAAATGTTGTATACTAAAAAAATATATGGTAGAGATGAGAAGAGAAGTATTTTTTATGATTTTTTCACCGGTCGCGGTTGCGAACCTTTAATGCCTATGTACCACCTTCCATGCAATAAGGGATCAGGGTACACGTATTTCACCTTTAAAAAAATTTAAAACACATGTGGTTGGTTAATTTTAAGAGATGATACATCATCGTCTTATCTGAGTGGAAGAACGTACTTACTACCCACAATCATGGGAAAGGAGAATTTGCATCATCTCAAAGTGGAGGATATAGCTTGGATTTTAAAATCAACAAAGCTTCGCTCAACATCCAAGTGGAAAATATCTCACTTCACTATATATCATAGAAGTATAGTAGCTCGCATCACTACAAGGATTGATAAGAGTCTAATCTTTTGAGAAAATTTTAAAGTAAAAGCCAAAATGGAAAAATCATTTGAATGAGATTGATTGACTTTTAGTCTTCTCACAAAAATGTCAAAGTATTATTAAATAGATTGAAGTTTGATTAAGAAAATATTTTTAAAAATGCATGGACCTAAGTCCAAGTTTATTATGAAAGTAGTTCAAGTTTTTTTAAAACAAGAAGAGTTTTCAAAAGGAGTGAGAAGATTTTTAAAATTAAATAAGATGGGAGGATATGTAGGAACTATCCTAAAGCATAAGATAAAAGCTAGGGAAAAGAATTGTCTAACCAACAAGAAGCATACACTTAACATAATGAGTCAATGTAGAATTAGCATCCTTTAGATTTGAAACCACACAAGCAAAAATAATAAACCTCTTAAGAAAACAGAGCTTCAATTGCATTAAGTCTCTACAAAAAATTAGGCAGAGTAACGACTATATATAGATGAATTCTCGATCACAGACAAAGCATGTAATCACAATAACATGCACACAAAGCAAACAAACAACCCAATGTCTTGGGGTAAACCTAAGAGCTCCAGAAAAAATAATAGTTAAGGCCACAAGGTCTCATGGTAGGTCAAGGTCTCTAATCCTAAGTTCAAGAAGTCCATAATCTCCATAATGCCAAGGATAGTAACCAAGTAGTCCAAGTATCATTAAAGATTTTTATTGTTAAAGTTGGTTATCAAGTATCTTCAAAAAGAAATGAAAAGATCAAGTGAGCAAAATAAAAATGACATAAAAGTAAATACTCAAATGAGCAAAGATGAAAATAGTATGAAATGTAAATGCTAAAATAAATGTGCTTAAAGTAAAAGCACAAAATAAAGTCAATTGTTAGAAATTAGAGTTTAGTTGAATGACCATCTTGAAACTTACATTTGAAACTCATTAGAAGATTAATAAAATCAAAGCCTCTCAACAACAAGTTTCATTTTCTTTTTGTCAAGTATATCATTCATTTAAAATTCTCAAGACAATAATAAATGATCAATGATGCTTAAGTGATTCACTTTGACCAAAGTTTGTGAAGATCCATTAGAGGATTGATAAAACCAAAGCCTCCTAACAACAAATCTCAAGGGTATTGGATCATATAAATCAAGTTGACATACTTGGGCTTACAAACATGGGTTTAGACCATGAATGATCATTTCTCGAATCGGGACAAAATTTAGCGCTATGTTAAGCAATCGTAAGTGGAGTTATATAGAAGTCGCACCTATTTTGAGGTCGGTCAATAGCAATCTATGTACTATTTATTTTGAGAAATGATATGTAAATCATTCTCTAATAAAATTTAGTACAATAAGAAGGGCATAACTTGAAGAGGGGTGGGTAAGAATCAAACCACATTTGAACCAAAAATTTAATCAAACTATTATTAAAATCATTCATCCATTTTTGTGGAGTTAAACTCAATGCCATGGATCCAATGATGTTAATAAATCTCATGATCAAAATTTCATAGTTCAAGATCAACCAGAATATATACAAAATAAAATTTTATTTAAAAAACAAAGAAAAAAGATTTTTTAAATGATTTTAAAATGAAAATAAAATGAGAAAATAGCAACTATATTCAAAACATCCAAGAAAAATAAAATACGACCATAGAAAAATCAGAAATGGGCTCAAATATTTTTATAAAATTTTTGGTAATATTTTAAATTCAGAAACTATTTTTAAAATTAAAAGAAATAGGTAAAATAAACCAAAAAATTTGAAAAATAGTAAAGTTAGAAATAAAAATAAAATGAGGTCGTCAATATTTGTTAAGAGTTCATTTGATCCTTCTATATTTTTTTAGAATTTACAAATTAAGAAAAGTATTTTTTAAACATTTAAATCAATTTAAATAAAGTAAAAAATTATAAAAAAATATCAAAGCAAAAAATAAAATTGTGAAAAAATAATAATCAGAAAGAGGAAAATCAAAAGTATTTTTCATAAATTTTTTAGATTTTTTGAAGTTAAAATGAATTTTTATATAATTTTTTGAAGTTTAAAACAATTTAAATATAAAAATCAGAAATAAAAAATAAAGTCAAAAAAATGTGGACCAATGGATGAAAGTCAAAACGCGTTAGTAAGCTAACCCAATGGATCAAACGTGTTGTGCATATCATGGTCTTTAGTGAATAAAACACATAATCATTTATTAAATCAGAATTTGAAAGAAAAAAAAGTGTGGCACGCTATCATTGGTTGAGAGATGACACGTTGGTCATCTTCAACCTCCAGCCACGAGATTTGCAGGTCCCTGAAATGGTAAAATTAAAGCTCGAGACCGGTACCATTTGCTTCGTCTCTTCAAGATGATTCCAATGGTACCCTCGCGAAAAATTTATATAAGGTGTAGCTCAGTTATTTTGGATGGAAAGATTTGAAAACGGATTTGAAAATTCATGGACAAAACACACTTCCAGTTGAAAATAAATATTGTGACTAGAATCAGGATGATGAGAGCTTCATAACAGTATTAAAGTTTGAGAGAATTGGTGAAGGAATCTACCTATTGATGTTCAATTGCAGAGCTATGAAACTTGACTTAGCTAGCACGATTTAGGAAGTATTAGAGCTTGGTTCTTCTTCTATTAGCTTCAGTGAGGTTCAAGGATGAAGAATTTACAAAGAAATGGATTGAGGAAATTCGAAGTTGCAGAAAATTAGGTTCAAGAGGAAGTTTGGCTGTGTGATTCTGGCTCTTTAAGCTTGAGAAAATGAATGAGGTATGACCCTCTATTTATAGAGAATCAAATAGAATGCTCAAGCGTGTGGAATGATGAGATTTGGAGGGTAATCGTGTGAACCTGATACATGAGGAATGTGTGATTCGTTTAGCATCAAAATTCACTCAATCCATGTGTTTCAAGGCTCTAATCCACTTTTTCAAGTTGGTTAAACATGTTTAGACCAAAAACGCGTGCTAATTTGATGCTTAGAAGCCACAACATGAATTTCAAATTCTGACTTGAAATGAAACTTCAGTTTCAAGGTACCATTTTCAAATTAATGGCGTGCACGGTTTAGGGAACCATAGGACTTGATTCTTGTTGCATTAAAAAGATGAGATTATAAACTTTACAATGTCCAAAGAATGGAATCAAATGGATGCTTGAGCTGAAAACTGTGATGAGTCAAAGTTGAGAAAAAGAGGTTGACTTTTGTACTTAGAACATTTCTAAATTTTTCTTCAAAAGTGACATGTAATGTCTTGCATCCAAACATGGCCTTCCATTTGAAATTTTCTCTTGACCAAAAAATATGGCATGAAGTAGATCTCTTAAATGACATTTTGAGACTTGAACCATTTAAAATCTCCAAAAAAATGATAAATTTATGACTTGTTGAAGTTGGTGAAATTTCATAAGATGACATATAATCTTTTGCATCCTTAGGGCATCTTCCATCCATTTTCAAGCTTAGCACATAAAAGAAAGATTTAAGTTCACATCTTCAAGATCATTGTGGAAAAATAATGGGCTCAAGGAGATAAAAATTGACCAAGTTATGATCCTTTGAAGTCACATAAAGGGAATTTGATGATTTATCTGGAGGACTTGTAATATTCCTGCATCATTAGGTATCATCCACACAAAATTTTCTTGAAACTTTTGAAGTGATTGGTTGATAACCCTTTTAAGAGAAGCATGTTTTTTGAATCATTCAAAAATACCAAAATATGAGCAAGATATAGCCCTTAGAAGTTCAAAATCCTAGCTCCTAGAGCACCAAAGTGCCTTTGAAACCGCTTTCAATTTTGACAAACTTTCTTGCACAAATTCTATTGTCATGTAGATAGAAGTTGTTGAGGATGACAATTAGGAACAATAGCAACCATAACCACTTCAAAATCTTGATAATTGAAGGAAATATACACTTGTGATCAAGAAATCAAAAACTTATCCAATTACGTCAAACTTCTTCAATCAACCCTTACATTTTGAACTATCTTTGCCAACTTGAGGCATGATGAATCATAATATACTTTTTCATGATATTACTTCAAAGTATCTTTAATGATGAAGCTTGAATCTCAATGAAGATTTGTTGAAGAAGGCATGGAAATCAACTCATGAACCTAGAGATCAACCTGAGGGAATGTGTTGTGCTTTCACCTATGATATCAACAATTAGGGAAAACATTCATTGTATTTATTAGTTAAATGTTAATCAATACAAAATATAGATGATCATAATATACAAGTCAAGATGCTTGGTGATTCCCCATGAGCAAAGCTAAAGATAATGAGATGAGCCAAACCCTAGTGTGATCTTGTTATGATTGAGTTGATATGATATGATAGAGGAAACTTAGGGGCAAAAATTGGGGTACAACACGTAGGCACTAAAGGTTAGCAACCGCGGCGGGTGCAAAAATTAAACATAAATACTTCTTTTCTCATCTCCACCATCTATTCTTTTGTAAATATTCTTTTATAGCCAAAATACATAGATTTTCAAAGAGGTTCCTGCGGAGTACCATAGATGTTTAGGATGATAATGTCTTCCCTTTGCATAACCAACCCCCGTACTTATATTCTCTCTTTTACTTTGGGTTTTATTCGTTCTTTTCCCATGTCCTTTGGATAAAATAAAGTGTGGTGGCGAATTTCATGTATTTTGCGAGTTAAGTCAATCTAATGGCTTAGTCTCAACATTTCTACCGCTACACTATAATCCATATCACCAGCATAGTTTGAATGAATATATCCTACAATTGAAGGATTAACTTTTTCACTACTAAAAATGATACCATAACTCATAGTAAGCTTCAAGTAGCTAAAGATCTACTTGACTACTTCCTAATGAGGATTTCCTTGTTTATACATAAACTTACAAACTTGACTTATAATTTGTGCCAAATGTGGTCTAGTGTAGACCATAACAAACATTAAACAACCAACACACTAACATAAGGGACCTTTGACAAATATTTAGCATATGCATCTATCTTTACACACTGATCTAGCACGAGCTTAAAGTGATTTACCAATAGAGGACTCATAACTTTAAAATTACTCATGCCAAACTTGTCTAGCACCTTTTCAACATAGCTTCTTAGTTTTCTAGCACTCTCATCCTTGTGAATTTCCAAACCAAGAATATTCTTAGCAGGACCTAAGTCTTTCATGTCAATCTTCTTTCGCAACATGATTCTCAGTTCATTTACATCATGTAAATGATTAGCTGCAATCAACATATCATCAACATACAATAAAAAAAATCCATCATCAAGGCTCCCAACATAGATACGATAGTCATACTTACACCTTCTACAAAAAAATTTAAGCATGTATGAATCAAAGAGTTTGTACCATTTCCTTGGAGAATGCTTTAAACTATAAAAAGACATATTTAATTTACAAACTAGTCTGCCATGTCCAGTGACACTGAACCCCTCTGGCTGCTCCATGTAAATGTGCTCATCTAGATTAGGGTTAAAAAATATTTTCACATTTATCTCCTCTAAATGCATGTCTCGGCTGGCTACCAAGGCTAATACTGCCCAGATAGAAGTATGTTTAACAACTAGAGAAATAATTTCATCAAAATTGATCCCCTTATATTATGAGTAGCCATTTTCTACAAGACCTTAAACAATTCCCCTTCTTTTTTTATTATTGTTAGTTTTCTCTTGAAAACCCACTTACAACATATAGCTCTTTTCCCTTACAAAGCTAAACAAGCTCCGATGTCTAATTTTTCTTCAAGGACTCCATCTCATTAACCATTGCATCCATCTATTTATCTTTCTTATGGACAGCTATAACCTCTATAAAAGTAGAAGGGTCTCCATAACTAGCAAGAAGTGCATGGGCTGCCAAATCTTCATACTCGTACCTTTTTGGCGGCATGGTTGAATGGTGATCTATGTCATTAACAAGAATATAATCACAAATCCACCTGAAACTTTACGTTCGAAGTCAATTACAGTATTATAGACTAGTTCCTCCTATTGTACAGGCACTGCCAAACATCCACCTAAATCACCTATTTGTTGGAAGTTTCTTCGTTAGATGTTGATGCATTTATTTCAACTGACTACTTCAACATTAACCTCTCATCAAAAACAACATATTTGTATATTACCACCTTCTTTTTAACCGAATCCCGTAACTTGAACCCCTTCACACCTTTTTTGTAACCAACGAAGATGCATTTCTTCAACTTTGGATCAACTTTGGATCGACCTTCAATGGATATATGCACATAAGTCGGACACCCAAGATTCTTAAATTTTCAAGATCAATAGGATTACTTGTCCATACCTCCTCTGTAACATTCCCCTCTAATGAAGCTTCTGGTGACCTATTGATAAGATAACATGCCATGTTAACTTCCTCTTTCTAGAACCCTTTTGATAGTTTAACATTTAACAATAGGAATATTTCCTTTTTAGTTAAAGACCTATTCATTCTTTCTGCCATACCATTTTTTGTGGAGTCTTGCAAACTGAAAATTTTCTTTAAGTATTATTTTTAAATTTCTAATCAATATACTATGGTCTATTATCTAACTTCAAATACTTGATTTTTCTTCCAGTTTTATTCTCTGCATCTGCTTTCCACAACTTGAATTTGGTAAAGACTTTAGATTATGTTTCAAGAAATACATCCAAACGTTGCAAGAAAAATCATCTGTGAAAGTAACAAAATACCTAGAACCACCCATGGAAACCTCTTTGGGTAGGTCCTCACACGTCAGAATGCACATAGTCTAAATTCCATTTTTTTTGTGCTTCCTAGTCTTGAACCAAACACAACACATTTCCCTAATTATACAATACTTGCTCAATTCCAACTTGCAACTACAACCACCCTTCAATAGATTTCTTTTATGAAGTTCAGCCATCTCACGCTCATTGAGATGACCAAGACACATCTACCTGAGTTTGGTTGCATCATTATCAGACTCAACTGATGCAACATAACCTACAATAGTGTTCCATAACAATTTGTATATGTTACATGCATTCCTTCTTGCTTTCATCATATTTAATGCACCCTTGCTGACATTCATAATGTCCTTATCTACATCAAACATGTAGGAGAAACATTTGCATGTAAAGTACCTAGGGAAATCAATTTCTTCCTCAATTTTGGATTATATATGATTTTGTTCAATGTTCACACACCACCATTATCCATGGAAATTTTAATTTGACCCATTCTAATTATAGTACAAGCTTTATCGTCACCTAGATAAACAAATACAAAATTACATGACCTAAATGTAGTGAACCATTCCTAGTGTGGCGTCATGTAGTAAGAACAACTAGAGTCAAGAATTCATGCATCTGCGCACTTACTAGATGAAACATATAGTATATATTCTTCACTGTCAAATCATAAATTTGAACCACATTTGCAGAATTGGATGAGCCATACTTTCTGTTAGGAAAATCTCTCTTCAAATGCCCAATATGTTTGCAATTAACACTCAACTTTTTTTAATTCCTAGATTTATACCAATTCTTTCTAGAACCTCCATTACACATGTTCTGCCCATAATCTTAACCCCATTTCACATATAGTCGGTCACCTTGATTTCCTTCCTCTATGCTTTGTCTCTTTTGAGAATGTGACAAAATTGTATCAGTAATCACATCAAGACTAATAGTGTTTTTTTCTATAGGTAAGAGCAGTCACCAAGTGGCCATAAGAACCTGGTAATGAGTAGATCAAGATAATTGCCTTATCTTCTTCATTAATATTCACTCCTAGCCTTACTATATTAGTGATTATGTTGTTGAAGACATTGACATATTGTTAAAAATTAGATCATTCTTGCATCTTTAGACTGTATAGTCGCTGCTTCATGAACAATTAATTAATCAACATCTTTGACATATATTGACTCTTTAATTTGTCCCAAACCTCCTTCAGAGTTGTATGGTCTAAGATAAGATACATCACCTCGTCTGAAACACATAGACGAATCAATCTTGTATTATTCTCCTTCATCTATGCCCAATTGGCATCTTCCACGTCTTTAATTTTGTCTCACACGCCACTTTCTTTAACTCTCCTTAGCTATAATTCTAAATTATCTGTGAGATATTGGATCGAACTCTACTGGGTCGAAGAGTAGCTTCGGATTCGACAGGATTTATGCATGTCATCGAAGTATGTTTACATGTTGGCGTCAAAGACCCACATAGTGTAGTCGAAGTGTGTTCTAATATGTCGGTGTCGAAATTCTAGGGTTGTTAATATTTCAAATTGGGCATGTTTGATATTTCCAATTGTTTAAGTTAGCTTGTAACCTAAGTTAGCTTGTAATGGGTATTTGTGAATATCCCATTAGTTTAGTATGTTAGGTTTATTATAAATAGCATACTAGTCTCTCATTATTGCATACTGTAAATCCTAATTTATGGTGAGAGGGTATTGTTATTCTTGTGTACTTATAATCTTGATTTAAGAGAACGTAAAAAATAGCAGTTAATAATCAATTCTTGTTGTTAATATTGTTTATCATCTTTTCTTCCCTTGAAGGTTTCCCTCTAATAAGGAAACTTATTATATTTTGTTCCCAAGGTATCATGTTCCATAACAAATTGGTGTAGTGAGCGTGGAGAATATGCCTTCAACAAAGTATGAGATTGAAAATTTCACTGGAGTGAACGATTTTGATCTGTGGAGCTTGAAGATGAAAGCCCTACTAGTTCAGCAGGGTTATTTTGAAGCATGGAAGGGAGTGGCGGCTATGGACGTTACATTAACGAAAAAGGAAAAGACGGCCATGATAGAGAAAGCCCACGGCACACTCTTGTTGAGTCTTGGTGATAAGGTTCTTTGACAGGTATCAAAAGAGACGACAACATCAGGGTTATGGGTGAAACTTGAAAGTTTGTACATGACCAAATCACTAGTAAATCGACTCTACCTGAAGAAAGCTTTGTATTCATTCAAGATGATTGAAGACAGAGTGTTGGTTGAGCAGTTGGATATGTTCAACAAGCTAATTCTTGGTCTTGAAAATATTGATGTGAAGATCCATGATAAAAATCAAGCAGTGTTAATATTGTTCGCTTTTCCCATAACACATGCTCACTTCAAAGAAACTCTCTTGTACGGAAGGAAGTTTTTGACCTTTGAAGAAGTTCAAGCAGCCTTGTATCTAAGGACTTGAACAAACAAAAGGAGCATAAACCTTTGACAGTTGGTGAAGTTTTGGCCGTTAAGGGAAAATTCTTGAGAAAGGATGGTAAGTTCGACAAGAAGAAAGGTAAAAGTCAGCAGAAGTCTTATAGTGGGGAAGCATCTGGTATTTAATGATATAATTATAAGAAGGAGGGCCACACAAGAAAGTTGTGTCCTAAACGCCTAAAAGATCATGGCAGTAAGGATAATGGCAACTCAGCTATTGTTAAAGATTATTTTTGACTCATCTGATGTTCTTGTGGTTTCGAGAAGCAACTCGTCGAAGGAGTGGATTCTGGATTCTGGGTGAACTTGGCACATGACTCCAAACAAAGACTTGTTCGAAGAGATATGTTATTAAGATGGTGGATCTGTATTGCTGGGAAAAAACAAAGCTTGAAATATTGCAGGTGTTGGATCAGTTAGATTCAAGCTCCATGATGAGTCAATAAAGTGGTTGACTGAAGTAAGGTATGTACCTAATTTAAAGAGAAATATGATTTCTCTTGGTGAATTCGACAAGAAAGGATATGTTTTCCAAGGAGAGAAAAGTATCCTAAGAGTCACAAAGGTGTTGAAGGAAGTCTTGAAAGGCGTGAAGAAGCAAGGTTTGTATACCCTTGAGGCAAAAGTTATAAGTGGTTCAATAAATGTTGCATCCACGAAACCTTTGTCGAAGACAAAAATTTGGCACGTGAGATTAGGCCATGTAAATGAAAGGGGTATGGTTGAATTAGGGAAACAAAATTTGCTTGGTGGAGATAAATTCAAAAAGCTGAAATTTGTGAACCCTGTATACTTGGAAAATCTTGTAGAGTGAAGCTTAACAAAGGCAAACAAAGAACACATGGATCCCCGTATTACATCCATGCTGATCTTTGGGGGCCTACAAGGTGTGCATCACATTCAGGAGCAAGGTATTTTCTATCCATAGTAGTTGATTATTCCAGAAAGTTATGGGTATTCATCCAGAAGGCTAAGGATGAAACTTTTGAGAATTTCAAAAGTTGGAAGACTCTGGTCGAAAATCATACTGGCAGAAAGGACAAGAGGATGAGAACCGACAATGGCCTTGAATTTTTCAATGAGGCTTTTGACAAATTTTGTGTTTCCTTTGGTATTGCAAGGCACAAAACTACTGCAAGTACTCCACAGCAAATGGTTTGGCTGAAAGGTTTAATTGAACTATTTTGGAGAGAGTTAGATACATGTTGACTAGTGCTGGATTAAAGAAGGTGTTTTGGGCTGAGTTTGTTTTGACATTAACATATTTGATAAACAGACGTCATTTGACTGCGTTGGATATAAAGAAACCTGAAGAAGTTTGGTTGGGATATCCACCAGATATTGACAAACTGAGAGTATTTGGCTGTGTTTCCTATGCTCATATTAGGCAAGACAGGATCGAACCTAGAGCTCTAAAATGCGTGTTCATGGAATACCCTGAAAGAGTCAAAGCTTATAGGCTATGGTGCCTAGAGCCAGGTCACAGGAGGATTATCATCAGTCGAGATATAATTTTCAATGAAGCTGAAATAACTTTAAAGAAAACTGATGATGTTGATCGAAGTGCAGAAATATATGACAAAGAGTTGGAACAGGGTGAGATTCCTGTTGAGGTGGAGCATGTTGATGTTGAATTGCGTATCCCAAATAAAGTCGAAGAAGAATCATAAGATGTTGATGGATTTGAGGAAACTTTCGATGACTACCTATTGGCAAGAGATAGGACGAGAAGAGTCATCAAGCCACCTCAGAGATTTGAGTATGTAGATATGATAGCTTATGTCTTAATCTTTGCAAGTGAGGTTCTAGACGAAGAACCTAGAGACGATAAGGAAGTTATGAGGAGTCGAAATAAGAATGAATGGTTGAAGGCCAGGGATGATGAGATGTATGCAGTTGATAAAGTTGCATAAAGAAAGCTAGTTTGTTCTCTGATAATAGATTTTGTTCTAAGATGGAGATTTGTGAGATATTGGATCAAATTCTATTGGGTCAAAGAGTAGCTTCTAATTTGACAGGATTTATGCATTGTCATTGAAGTATGTTCACATGCTAGTGTTGAAGACCCACATACTATAGTCGAAGTGTGTTCTAGTATATGGGTATCAAAATGCTAGGGTTGTTAGTATTTTGAATTGGGCCTATTTAATATGTCCAATTGTTTAAGTTAGCTTATACCCTAAGTTAACTTGTAATGGGTATTTATGAAAAATCCCATTAGTTTAGTATGTTAAGTTTATTATAAATTGCATACTAGTCTCTCATCATTGCATACTGTAAACCCTAATTTAGGGTGAGAGAGTTATTTATTATTCTTGTGTACTTGTAATCTTGATTTAAGAGAATGTAAAGAATAGCAGTTAATAACCAATCCTTGTTGTTAATATTTTTTATCATCTTTTCTATCCTTGAAGGTTTCCCTCTAATAAGGAAACCTATTATATTTTGTTTTCAAGGTATCGTGTTTCACAATATTACCCATCCTGTGGAACCTTGTTACTTTTAATTTTGAACTAGAGTTAATTGTCATCTGATACCAATTGTTAGAACAATGACTAGTATAGAATATTAAAGATAAATGAAATAAAAAATAATGGACATGATCTATATTTTCTAACGCGGTTCGGCCAATGGTGTCTACCTCTGTGATTATAGAGTAGTTATAGTTCTCTTTATTTATGTCTTATGAATTTACTGGATTAAAGTATTACAAACTATATATATATATATATATATATATATATATATATATATATATATATATATATATATATATATATATATATATATATATATATATATATATATATATATATATATATATATATATATATATAATACTAGATTTCAGTTTATCTAAAATGATAATAGTCAATTTCCCTTAATAAATAATTATCTCTCTACCCATTATCATCTCAACAATATAAACTATACTCTCAGCAATCCTAATTATCTCAATAACCCATGATTATCCCAATGGTGCCTACCTCTGTGATTATAGAGTAGTTATAATTCTCTTTATTTATGTCTTATGAATTTATTGGATTAAAGTATTACAAAATATATATATATATATATATATATATATATATATATATATATATATATATATATATATATATATATATATATATATATATATATATATATATATATATATATATATATAATACTAGATTTCAGTTTATCTAAAATGATAATAGTCAATTTCCCTTAATAAACAATTATCTCTCTATCCATTATCATCTCAACAATATAAACTATACTCTCAGCAATCCTAATTATCTCACTAACCCATGATTATCACAATAATATGAATCATATTCAACAAGAATACTAATTCCATTTTTCTAAATTTCTTAATCACAGTAAAAAATAGATATTTTTTTATAGTAGTAACTAGAGAAAATACTCTACATATATTGGTAATTCTACTAGCTCACTAAATTTCCTAAACATAAATAATTATAATTAATTATTTTCATCTTTGAATGTATAAAGTATTGTCATTATAGTTTTTATTGTATAAAAATAAAAACAAAATCATAAGGATCTCTTTCATTTACAACTTATATTTACATCGATTGCCTTCTCTAAAGATATGAGTAAAATTTAAATTTATCACTAAATGCATGTCGTTAATTCATTTGTTTCCAAAGGGATGAGATGGATTTTATGAATAGCTTGAGATCATTCTTCTCTATTATAATCTATATGTTTTTTAATTTTATGTGAAATGGCCAAATTGGTCATTTATTGTGAGAAATAAGGAAAGTTGTTGCATTCATCAAAACTTTTTTTTAGATAGTTAATATACATATTACACTACTATAAAAAATACATTTCACTTATGGGTGTGTTTCTTTGGACTGGCAGCAACATCAGTAGTAGGAAAAGTCCCGTCTCTTGGGAGAAAGTGTGCAAGCGGCGCACTAAAGGTGGTCTCAATCTTAGGAATTTGGATTTTTAGAATAAAATCTTCCTTCTCAAGCTTTTGTGGAATATTTGTGCCAAGTCAGACAACTTATGAGTGCGTTGGATCTATGCTTACTACTTACGGAATGAAGATTTCATGAGCAGAGCAGTCAAGACGAGTGATTCAGGAATCTTTAAGGCTATTCTGCAGCAGAGGGATACCGTGGCAGGGATGCAGAATCTGTGGGACAATATGCTGCATGAGGAGAAATTTAATGGCGGGTATGTGTTCCATGAGCTCCAGCCTGATTCTCAAAATATGATATAGTACAAA
This sequence comes from Vicia faba, assembly GCA_948472305.1. Classification (NCBI taxonomy): domain Eukaryota; kingdom Viridiplantae; phylum Streptophyta; class Magnoliopsida; order Fabales; family Fabaceae; genus Vicia; species Vicia faba. The sequence goes on along the minus strand of OX451741.1, from coordinate 780,671,459 downwards.
CTGGTCAAGTATAATAAATCCAGACACAGGGCAATCATGGTGCTGTTGGCTCTTAAATTCGACACCCTTGTTTCATTAATGTCAGTCATTAAAGCAGAAGGTTGTTTTCGATCAGCTGAGTCTGTCGAAAGGCCCATCGAAAGATGGCAAGGTACTTAGAAGATTTCTTCCAAGGGAGAAGTTGGTTGCCTTCGATGTCGAAGGTGTTTCTCTTCGAAGATGCTTCTCGACGAAGGTGTTCGATGGTTCAGAGTGGAACAGTTTGAAATTCAAGCGTTTGGAGGGAAAACGGTTTCCAGTGGTTACCAAGTGCAACGCGCAAAGATCTGGAGCGTCGAACGTTGAGAACGTGCCAAGTGGAATCATCTCGAAGCAGTGTAACTGCCCGACGGTTACTTGGAATGTTTTAGTATAAATAGTAGTAGTCACGCAGATTCTCGCGTGTGTTCACAATAATATACAAAGTCATTTATATAGATTCGAGTACCCAGCGTGTGAGAAAGAATTGTTGAGAAATGTATGTGTGAAACACCAACTTTATTAATCAAAGTCATTTACTTTTCCAGAAATTTACTTGCTTTCTTCTTTACTTTCCTGTCGAAATCCTTTACTATTAAGCCTTCATTTATTTTACCAAGCCTACTTCTTCATGCAATTTACTTAAAGCCTCTTTATTTTATTGTCACTTAACCAATATCCAATTTAATCAAAACTTCAAAATCAACCTATGTCCTAGGATCAATCTGATCGATCCTGCGAGTAACCAAATAAGTAACCATTTGGAGGATCAGCGGTTGTTTACCAATAACCACGGTAAACAAATTGGCACACCTGGTGGGACAGTGTGTTGCTTGTTGAAAATAATCTCATCTTTTCGAGGAGTGTTGCATGTTATTGAGAAGTGGTAGAATATACACTAACGATAACAATACTGCCAGAAGAAGGGAAGAGATGGCGAATCCGCAAACAATAACGAAATCCCACAAACGAATGTGGGAGCAACGGTTATCTCGACCGTAAGTGAAGCGACAACTGTTGGCTCGACACCAGCAGTAACGGTCACAGCAACGGGGCCATTACCTCCGTTCACAGGCCCCAGAGTGCCTTTGGGAACTCCCCCACCAAGGGGAAATTTAGGCACAAGGCCTTTTGTTCCCCCAGGATTTATGCCACTCTATGGCATGCCAACTTTTGACTTGGCTAGCCTGACGAATGTTGCGTCCACTTTTTCAGACACTTTAGTGAGTGCCCCTTCGCCACTCCAAGGTTCTGGAGTAGGCATGGCGAATAGAAATAGGACCCAACTCTTAGGAGGAACGTCCCAAGTAGCCCATGGCGTTACAAATGCCTCGACAGCAGTCTTGAGGCAACAAATGGACGAAAGCAACCATGATATGGTGCAAATGTTGGCACAAACTTTGAGTACAGTGCTAAACCCTCTAATACAAAACACTACGCAATCGAATCAGCAAGTGACAGCACAAATGACGCGTTTGGCTGATTTCTTTGGAGTACCCCAACCTATTCGACAGCCCCAAAGGGTGCAAATAAGGGGAAACCAGGGGATATTCTTAGAGGAAGAAACCACCATCAACCAGGTTCAACATCCTGTCGAAGAAAACCTTAGGGCACGACTGGAGCAACCAGCCGAGGAACCTAGGGTAATAACCCCAGAGGTAAGGTTAGTTAACAGAAACCAAAATGCTGACGAAGTAGTTCAGCATATCCAATGCCAAAACATGGGTTTGGAAAATAATCTGGCAACCATGATCGAAAGGATCATGACTCAAAATGGGATGAACATGGGCTTTCGAAGGCCCAACTTTACGTCCCCATTGTCAGAATACGTGTTACAAACAGACTTACCTCCTAGATGTAAAGTCCCCAAATTCACTAAGTTCTCTGCGGACACGACAGAATCTACTGTCGAGCATGTGGCGAGATACTTGATCGAAGCAGGTGACATTTCGAATAACGAAAATCTGAGGATCAAGTACTTCCCAAGTTCTTTAACAAAGAACGCTTTTACTTGGTTTACAACTCTCCCCCCTAATTCGATCCATCATTGGACCCAGTTGGAAAGATTGTTCCATGAACAATTCTACATGGGGCAAACCAAGATAAGCCTGAAAGAATTGGCCAGTGTAAAGAGACGTTTCACTGAACCTATAGACGAATATCTAAATAGGTTTAGGTTGCTCAAGGCGAGATGTTTTACACAAGTGCCAGAACATGAGTTGGTCGAAATAGCCGCAGGCGGTTTAGATTATTCCATTAGGAAGAAGCTAGACACCCAATACCTGAGAGACATGGCCCAACTGGCCGATAGAGTTCGACAGGTAGAACGCCTCAAAGCTGAAAAAGCGAAGGCAACGAAAACTCATAAGAGAGAGAGGATAGCGTATGTTGAGATGGATGACGAAGATCCAGAATCCTTCGACGATACTATAACTGTCGAAGAAGGAGAAGTCGATTTAGCGGAACTAAAACAAGGGCCACCATACTCTTGTAAACTGTTAGTCCCCTCAAGTGGGAAAAATCCCATTGGTCTAGAAAGGACCAACGATAGGTTCCCCAAAAAGACTTATAGTTTTGACATCACAAAATGTGATGAGATCTTTGACTTGCTTGTAAAAGATGGCCAAATGATAATACCCCCAGGGGTAAAAGTGTCTCCTCTTAATCAAAGAAAGAAGAGAGGTTTTTGCAAATATCATAATTTTTTGGGCCATAAAACTTCTCAATGTTTTCTTTTCAGGAATCTTGTGCAAGAAGCTATCGAAGAAGGGAGGTTGAAGTTTGCTGACAAGACCCCCATGGCTGTCGACTCAAATCCGTTGTAGGCTGAAGCCCACTATGCTGAGCCTTCTGAGGTGAACGTGATAGAGGCAACCAGGAGCCAGTCGAAGAGGCCAGGAATCACAATGGTCGAAGTCTCAAAGGACCATATCAACATGCCAATCTTTGGCAGTTTTTCTGGAAATTTATCCAGAAAGACAATTGAAGCAGTTCAGAAAGCGGTCGAAAGCCCAAAGCTCGAGACCGTTGAAGCACAAAAAACTGGACCAAAACCCAATTCCCACTTGGCCACAGTTCAAGGCCAGACGGAGAATTTGGAGACCCAAATGAAGCAGTTAAACCTTGCCAACAAAGATACAATGAATATCAACATGGTCGAACTCTCTGACCCAAAAGCATCAGAAGAGGCCATGAGGCAAGAACAAGCTAATAAGACTGCTTTCCCTCGGGAAAATGAAAATCTGGCAGATTTTCTGCAAAGATGCCAGAAAAAGAAGTCAGAAGTGATGCTGTGTCCAAGATGCAGTTCGATCTTTGACAAAAAAGCTGCTGAGCACATTCAAGGCGTAAGAGCAGCGAATAAGAGAAGGGAAAATGTTGATCTTCGACATGACCCCAGAAGAGCCTCCCAAAGAGGTTCAAACCAAGAAAAGAGGCCATTGACTTTCAGGCCTCCAACAAATGTGCCGGTAGATACCTGGTACAAAACCTCTGGTCGAAAAAGGCCAAGTGAGGAGAGATGGCACTCTTTCGACGTGCCAAGGGGTTCCTCTTTAACTCAAAAGAAAGAGCCTCAAGTTGCTGCACCTAAAGTTGCACAAGTGTCAAGCAACTACAAAGGGAAGAATCCCATGTCTCGATCTCAATGGAGGAGATACCAAAGGAGACGAAAAGCTGAGAGGGAGTTTGCCAACGAACCAAAGGCAGAGACCAGTTCGAATGTTCCTCAAAGGAAGCAAAGGAAACCTCTAGAAAGAGAGCCAGTAACCAACAGGCTAGTTTGGCCTAACCAAGGTGAAGTCAAGGACGAAGACGATTCTGAGTCTGATGATACTTTGGACATAATGGTGAATATAGTCTCAGTGCTCCCCAGAGAATTCAACCGACAGGTGGAGGTCGAAGCAAGTGACTGGGAAGTGGAGCAAGAAATGGCCAAACATAGGCCAGTGTGCTATTTCGTCATGGACAATGGCACCACTGAGGAACAAAATGGATTCTTCGAACCACCCACAGAGGCGATGAAAAATCACCTCAAGCCTTTATTTATAAGGGCTAAACTCGAAGAAACTACTGTGAATAAAATATTGGTGGATTGTGGGGCAACCATCAACATTATTCCTCACTCTATCCTAAGGAAAATTGGCAAAAGGGATGAGGACATTAAGCCTCACAACATGGTCCTGTCGAACTATGAGGGCGGCATAGGGACCACTATGGGGGTGATCCAGCTAGATATCAAAGTAGGGTCTATCCTTCGACCAACAATGTTTATGGTCATATCGGCCAAACCTAACTACAATCTTTTGTTGGGCCGTGAATGGATTCATGGTGTTGGAGCTGTGCCATCATCAATGCACCAGAGGTTGCTCCTATGGCATCCAGATGGGATGTTCGAAAACATAGAGGCGGATCAAAGCTATTACCTGGGCGAAGTGAATCACCTGGGGCTGGCATATTTCGACAAGAACTTGGCTCACATAGGGCCATGTCCAACACCTGACTTCGACATGGCGCCAGCGCCAAACACTTTTTGTTCCCTATACCTGCATCCTGAGCATGGTTTCCAATGGGACAGAGAAGACTTGTCCCACATAGACTTCAGTGGGTTAACTGATATCCAACCAACTGGTTGGGGAAGTGAATTCAGTGATAATGACTGAGTCACAATCTTTGAAGCGAATTTCGGCTTATGTAGCCGAAACTAAGATGATAACGGCTCTCGAAGCCGAAGTAAAGTACATGGCCACACAGGCCAATGATCAACAGTTATCTGCTGCAGGTCCAGGAAAGGATTTCGATCCAGAACCCCCTGATATCAGGCAAGAAGAATTGCAGGAACAGAGGCTCGACGCCATCTATGACGATGAGCCTTTGGGCTTCGAAAAGGATCCCTTGGCGAACAACATTAAAATGTTAGCGCAAGATCCTTTAGAAGAAATCAACTTAGGCGAAGGGTCAGAGAAAAGGACAACTTACATCAGCGCCAAAATCGACCCAGAACTTAGGTTGGAAGTAATCCAATTGTTGAAAGAGTTCAAGGACTGTTTTGCTTGGGATTACGACGAAATGCCTGGTCTCGACAGAGGATTGGTAGAACTTCAGTTGCCAATCAAGCCTGGGAAGAAGCCAATCAAGCAAAGTCCAAGACGCTTCGCTCCAGAAATACTGTCGAAGATCAAAACGGAAGTCGAAAGACTGCTGAAATGCAAATTCATACGCGTTACAAGGTATGTCGAATGGATTGCAAACATTGTGCCAGTGATTAAGAAAAATGGTACATTAAGGGTGTGCATAGATTTCAGATATTTGAATGCTGCTACGCCCAAAGATGAATATCCTATGCCTGTGGCGGAAATGCTAGTCGATTCTGCCGCTGGCTATGAATACCTGAGTATGCTCGATGGTTATTCAGGATATAATCAAATATTCATTGCTGAAGAGGATGTGTCGAAAACAGCTTTCCGATGCCCTGGGGCCCTAGGCACTTACGAATGGGTAGTGATGCCTTTTGGCCTAAAGAACGCTGGGGCAACATACCAGCGAGCAATGAATTCTATCTTCCATGATTTTATTAATACTTTTATGCAAGTATATATTGATGATATTGTTATAAAATCTGTTTCCAGGAAGAATCATATTGACCACCTTCGACAATCATTCGAAAGAATGAGAGAACATGGTCTGAAGATGAACCCTTTGAAGTGTGCATTCTGTGTGAAAGCTGGAGATTTCTTGGGCTTCGTTGTCCACAAGAAAGGAATCGAAATCAACCAGAACAAGACGAAGGCAATTCTGGAAGCGAAAGCGCCATCGAATAAGAAGGAACTGCAATCTCTGTTAGGCAAGATAAATTTCTTAAGGAGATTTATATCTAACCTAAGTGAGAAAGCTCAGGCCTTTTCACCCTTACTTCGACTGAATAAAGAGGGGTTCGAATGGGGGCAAGAGCAACAAGAAGCCTTCGACAAAATCAAAGGGTACCTCACTAAGCCACCTATTTTGGTGCCTCCTTGTAGCAATAGGAGTATGAGATTGTACATAGCTGCATCCGACAAAACTTTGGGAAGCATGTTAGCCCAAGAAGATGAGAATGGAGTCGAAAGACCCATTTACTATCTTAGTAGAGTTTTGAACGATGCAGAAACTAGATATAGTGAAGTTGAAAAATTGTGTCTATGTCTGTATTTCTCTTGTACAAAACTCAAGCAATATATAAAACCAGTTGATGTGTATGTTTCGTCTCATTTTGATGTTTTCAAGTATATGTTGTCGAAACCTATCTTGCACAGTCGAATTGGCAAGTGGGCATTAGCATTAACTGAATACTCCTTGACCTTTATGCCTCTTAAGGCAGTGAAAGGACAAGTGGTCGCAGACTTTATAGTCGACCACTCAATTCAAGTTGAGGATATCAATTATGTGGAGATAGAGCCTTGGAAATTCTACTTCGATGGTTCCAGCCATAAAGATGGAACAGGGGTAGGAGTCTTGATCATTTCTCCAGAAAAAATTCCAACAACATTCAAGTACAAGATATCAGGTTCTTGTTCGAACAATGAGGCTGAGTATGAAGCTTTATTTACTGGCCTTGAGATATTGTTGGAATTGGGGGCAACTCGAGTCGAAATAATGGGAGACTCAGAGTTAGTCATTAAGCAAATCACAAAGGAATATAAATGCATAAGAGAAAATCTCATTATGTACTTTGTGATAGCAAATCGTTTATTGAAAAAATTTGAAACGGTCAATATTCGACACATACCCAGAGTCGAAAATCAAATAGCCAACGACTTGGCACAGATTGCATCTGGGTATAAGATTTCAAAAACGAGATTACAAAGAGCAATCGAAGTTCGAGAAAAGATAAAAGCAACTTGTCTATCACCAACAGACTTGGAATCGACAAGGCTAGGATACGCTGATCAAAGTAACTTCGAAATTTCGTTCATAGATAATTTGTCAGAGCGGGATTGGAGGAAACCCATTGTGGATTATCTTCAAAATCCAGGATCTTCGACAGAACGAAAAACAAAGTACAGGGCGTTGAGTTATGTACTCATGGGTAATGAGTTATTCAAGAAGATGCCTGAAGGGGTATTGCTAAAGTGCTTAAGTGAAACTGAGGCATACATAGCCCTTTCGACTATGCACGCTGGGGCATGTGGGGCTCATCAAGCAGGCCATAAGATGAAATGGTTGTTGTTTCGACAAGGACTATACTGGTCCACTATGCTGAAAGATTGTGTTGAGTTCGCCAAAGGTTGCCAAGAATGTCAAGTACATACAGGCATCCAACATGTACCAGCAAGCGAACTTCACTCGATAGTGAAACCTTGGCCCTTTAGAGGATGGGCGTTGGACCTCATTGGAGAGATTCGACCAGCATCATCAAAGAGTCAGAAGTATATACTGGTAGGCATTGATTATTTTACTAAATGGATCGAAGCTATCCCTTTAGTCAATGTAGACCAAGAAAATGTCATTGAATTTATTCAAAAGAACATTATTTATAGGTATGGAATCCCTGAGACTATAACTACTGATCAAGGATCAGTTTTCACTGGTCGAAAGATGCAGGAATTCGCTCAGGAAACAGGTTTCAAACTCCTAACATCAACGCCTTATTATGCACAGGCAAATGGTCAAGTCGAAGCAGCAAACAAAGTAGTGATTGGCTTGATAAAAAAGCATGTTGGGAAGAAACCAAAGAATTGGCATAAGACGTTAGACCAGATTTTGTGAGTTTGTCGAACGTCCCCAAAAGAAGCCACAGGTACAACACCATATAGGCTAACTTTTGGCCATGATGCAGTGTTGCCAGCAGAAATTTGTCTTCAATCTGCAAGGGTTCAGAGACATTATGATATTCCCTCTGAAATTTATTGGAATATGATGTTGGACGAACTAGTGGATTTAGACGAAGAAAGATTGCGAGCTCTTGACCTACTCAGGCTTCAGAAGAAAAGAGTAGAAGACTCTTATAATAAAAAGGTGAAACCTAAGGTATTTTCGCCTGAAGAACTAGTTTGGAAGGTGATTCTTCCCATGGATCGAAGGGATCGAAGCATGGGAAAATGGTCACCCAAATGGGAAGGACCATTCAGAGTCATCCAGACTTTTTCTGGTGGAGCCTATGAAGTCGAAGAGCTAGGTGAAGATAAAAGGCTCTTGAGAGTAAATGGTAAATATTTGAAAAAATACAAACCTACACTCCAAGAGATAAAAATAAAATAACAAGACTGAATTAACCATAAAAAAGCCAAAATGGAAAATTTTTATAATTTTAGCCAAGATGGCAATGTTGTCGAATACATATTACAAAATATGGTTAAAAAGCTGAATCAATCAAAAGGGAATGGAGTCCTTGAGTCGAAGGTATTTGATTTGCTGCAGCTCCAATCTTTTGGTGCACCAAGCATTCGCCTGCACAAGCTTGGCAATCTGATCGTCGAAGCCTTGGGCTTTCTCAGCAAATTCTAGGCCTTGTTTGATTTCAGTTTGACTTTCGGTGTCTGGGACGGTCGAGAGAAGCTCCTCCTTGCGCTTAGTATTGGCATTTATCTTAGCCTCTATTTCTTCGATTTACGCCCTGAAGGAAGCATTCTCTCGATCGATGGCATCAACTTCTTCTTGTGTAGATGCTTTTTGCTTCGACAACTCCGCAATTCGAGAAGTTGTCTCCGAAACAGCAGTCCATGCAGAAGAGCTTTTGCCATATAACACCTCAAGCTGACTATTAAAGCCCCTTTGTCGCCGATAATCTGCTGAGACTTGATCAATAATGGAGTGTAACTCCATGATCAAACCTGAAACTTCTGGAGCTACAGCTAACAAGTCTACAGCATTCAAAACATCCCTCAAGTATGATGGAGCAGTAGGGTCCCCCTCCAAAGCTTTCATCAGGTCCTTCTTAAAAAACTGAGCCTTAACCTTCGCCAAAGCTTCATCGAGAGGAGAAGTTTCAGTGGACTTCCCCGACAGGGTAGGAACCTCCTGACTAGCATCAGACGAACTCTTACTCTCGATGATGGCGTTGAGATAGCTAACAGGGTCAGTTTGCTTCAAGAGTTCTAAGTCCTCTTTCGACCTGTGCTTTGTTGAGGTAACAGCCCTTGCAACAGCATTGTCTTGGGTTTGAGGCTGTTGAATGACAGTTGCCTCGACTTGATTCCCTTCGACTCGGACTGTGGCAGCACCAGCGTCATCTTGGTGTCTTTCGCCGGCGTCACCTTGGTTCTCTTCGCCAGCGGCACCTTGATCCTCTTCGCCAGCATTGCCGTGGTCCCCTTTGTCACGATTCTCTTCCGACAGATCCACCACCTGAATCTCTTTTGGATGTTGCTCTTCTGTTTGAGGATCTTCTGCTGGTTTTTCTGCCGTCTCAGCATTGGCCTCATTTGTTTCAGTCTGGGCCTCGTCATTCTCCAAGCCTTTTTCTTGTGGCCTGCTGAGTTCAGCAGACTCCAATGTTTCAGAAGTCCTTGGCGGTGAGCTTTCAGTGGTGTCCTGAAAAGAGAAGAAGAAGAATCTTCAAAATTCGAAAGAGACATAGTCAAATGTAGGTATCTACACCTGAGTTACAAAGAGGTCTAGGAGATTACCTGTAAATTTGCTTCAGCCCCAGGGCTGGAATTGTCGCTTTCGACAGGCTTATTGAGAAGAACGTTTAATTCCTCCTCCGTTGGCTCCTCAATGATCACTGGAGGTGGCCTGGGCTTTCTCCCAGCAACCTTGATTCTAATTGTTCGACCCTCAGGAGCAGGAACGTCCTTCGTCAGCTTTCTCCTCTTTAGAGGAGCAGGGGGAGAATCATCTTCTTCATCGCTCCCGGATTCGACCGTCAGTGCTGGCCGTTTCTTGGGCGAAGGTGCCTAAAAAACCAATGGGAATTCGATTTAGCAATTGCATCGAAAGTCAAAAAATTAAAAGCCAGAAGAAAATAATGAAAGTCTGGTTACCGATACATAAGGCTTTTTCGAAGGGCCTTCCCCCTGTTGGTTTGTTGTGGTCTTCGCCGGCGCTATAGTCTTCGCCGGCGGTGGAGGTTTTGTTGAGGGGCCTCCTCCCTGTTGGCCTTCTGCAGCCTTCTTGGCTGCAGGCTTTCGAACAACTGAAAGCAGATAAAATAATTAACAGGCTAGCAGTCGAAAGAGAAAGACAAAGTAATTTGAAAGGAAGAACTTACATTTCTTTATTTTGTCCAAGACAAGGACAAAAGATTTCTGAAGCTCATCCACGAAGTCCTTCTCGTCGAAAAACTCCTCAGCGTAGTAACTTTTCCACCACTCCTCGAAGGATGGTGAGCAAAGAAAGTTGAGCTGGTAGTCAAACAACGAAAGAACTGTTCGACCAACATATCTTCCGATATGTTTAGTGGCAGCTTCTTCGGTGTAGTCGTTGCAGAAGTATAACATAGACTTCTCCCTTGGAAAAATTGGAGAAGGTAGTGTTTGAATAATACCAAACTGGCGAGACACCAGGTTTGGTTGATATGCAATCAGACTCAAGTGAGTCTTAGAGCTCCTGAATCGAAGAGGCATGATTCTTGGTGTGAGGAACGCCTCCCACATTGTTGTATGTTCGTCAACCTGAGGACCACTCGACGTCCTAGGATGTGGCCTTGTGAACCATGCTGGGCCTACCTTCCGTCGAGCAAACGGAGCCATAGTCGAAGCAAACTCTTTCCTTCTAGCAAACATCAGAACGAAGTTTGTGAAAGTTTGCTGAAGCTCCAGTCCATCTTCCATTGGAGTCAACAGAGCCAGTCTGGTTCCTTCGACACGTCTGTTCGCTATCTCTGGAGCCTGCTCGTTTATTTGAATCTTCTTAGGCAAGAAAGATTCGAAGGTGGCGTTGAGCCACAGTTGGAGCAGCCAAAAAGGTCCAGCAAGCAGCAAACTGGCCCTGTTCTCGATAATCTTCAGAAGAGTCGCTCCATTACTAATCGACTCATACAGGCTAGCCAAAATCAATTCTGCCAAACAGATATTTTGGCCATGATGGAGTTGAGTGGCGAGAGTGACCATCTTCTTGGTCACCTGCAAGGACTTGGAGAAAAACACAAAGCGTGTCAGCCATAAGGCTAGAAACGCAATGCGTTCGACATCCGACACAGCATCTGTCGACCTGTCGTGGTAGTGATTGATGAAGGTGGTGTAGGTTGGTTTTGTGGCAGAAAATCCAATTTGATCCTCCGACATTTCTTCCGGGTCGAAGTAGTCCCCAGTAGGTCGAAGGCCAGTGATGGCGGCCACATCGAAGAGTGTGGGAGTCAGCATCCCACAGGGAAGATGGAAGGTGAAGTGGGAGTAGTCCCAGAAGAGTAGAGAAGCTATCAACATCTCTGGGGAATATTTGAGGCCTGTCTTCGACAGCATAACCAGGTCGAAAATCCCCATATCTTTCCAGATCGAAGCTTGGCGTTTCTCCATTTTTTCCAGCCAAGCACTATAATCAGGAGTAAGGTTGGGGCCAGACCTGAAAGCCCTAACACCTTTGTTGAAGAAACGGAGGTCGGTTTTCTCTTTAGCAGGGTCTTCATTATCCTCTGCATCTTTCTTGGCGCATGCAACCGGTTTGAGTCTCTCAACTACCGGAAAATAACTCTTGATCTTCATGGCCTCAGCAATGCTTGGGTACAATGGGCCAGACATAGCAAAGATCTGGTTGGAATATCCAACCGGGATCATAAGGTGGCGTGAGTAAGCATCACGAACAGCGATGTCCAAAGGTTCAGGGACCCTTCATTGGCCCGTGGGAGTTACTAGTGGAGCGGTCGAGAACACCCTAGGTTTGACGTTTCCAGATGGTACGGTGGCGCTAGGAGCATTGGAGGAACCAGATGCCATTGTTAATGGTGAGGATGAAGACGAAGTGAAGAAAAGGGGTTTGCAAAGTTGACAAGTTTGTATGCAAATGGAGAAGTCTGAAAGCTAGATAGCGTAAAAAGTCCCACAATGGGTACTTACTGCTATTTATAGTAATGGGGGAAAATCCCCAAAACCGAGGACATTAAATGCCATTTAATGTTGCAGAAGGTAGTGGGACACGTGGCGTCTCCCTGTTGTTTTAGCCGTTCTGCAGAAATGGAGGGGTGCAGCGTGCGCCCTCGTTTTTGGGAATTGTCATAATGACAAATTCTGAAATGACGTTTGGCACACTGCACGCCGTACTGAGGTGACGTCTTAGGTACGGATAAATGATGGTTTTTCTTGGGATTGTCAGTGGTTGGTAGAAGACAACAAAAAGTGCACAAATTAATTTGTGACTAAGAATGAAAAGACAGGTGTCGAATGGTATTTCAAAGAATGCTTTTTTCTTTCAGAGTCGAAATAAGGCATTCTTGGGGGGCAATTTGTTGGCTCTTAAATTCGACACCCTTGTTTCATTAATGTCAGTCATTAAAGCAGAAGGTTGTTTTCGATTAGCTGAGTCTGTCGAAAGGCCCATCGAAAGATGGCAAGGTACTTAGAAGATTTCTTCCAAGGGAGAAGTTGGTTGCCTTCGATGTCGAAGGTGTTTCTCGTCGAAGATGCTTCTCGACGAAGGTGTTCGATGGTTCAGAGTGGAACGGTTTGAAATTCAAGCGTTTGGAGGGAAAACGGTTTCCAGCGGTTACCAAGTGCAACGCGCAAAGATCTGGAGCGTCGAACGTTGAGAACGTGCCAAGTGGAATCATCTCGAAGCAGTGTAACTGCCCGACGGTTACTTGGGATGTTTTAGTATAAATAGTAGTAGTCACGCAGATTCTCGCGTGTGTTCACAATAATATACAAAGTCACTCATATAGATTCGAGTATCCAGCGTGTGAGAAAGAATTGTTGAGAAATGTATGTGTGAAACACCTACTTTATTAATCAAAGTCATTTACTTTTCCAGAAATTTACTTGCTTTCTTCTTTACTTTCCTGTCGAAATCCTTTACTATTAAGCCTTCATTTATTTTACCAAGCCTACTTCTTCATGCAATTTACTTAAAGCCTCTTTATTTTATTGTCACTTAACCAATATCCAATTTAATCAAAACTTCAAAATCAACCTATGTCCTAGGATCAATCTGATCGATCCTGCGAGTAACCAAATAAGTAACCATTTGGAGGATCAGCGGTTGTTTACCAATAACCACGGTAAACAGGTGCTTTGGATGATTTGTCATGGCAAGTTGGCGATCAAAGCGAGGCTACAGAGGTTGGGAATGATTGATAATTCCAAATATATTTTCTGTGATACGGATGAAACTGTGGGCCACCTTTTTTTGACTGTTTGGTTTTTAAGCAAACTTGGAGTAAAGTCCTTTCCTGGCTTAGAATTCAGCATGACTCTTGTACTTGGGGTGTGGAGTTGAATTGGATCTTATTGCACTTTAATGGAAAATGGTAGAAGTCAGATTTGCTGAGAATGGCCCTCGCTGAAACTTTCTATGAGTTGTGGAAGTTTCGTAATGATGTGTGTTTCGGTCATAATGGGAGGAATAGAAAAATTGATGAGAATATTATTAATATGGTTGTTTATAGATGGTGGACTGGTTCTAATCTTAGACCATATATAGTTAACCTTTTATTACCTTAAGCTATAGGTTTTGTTTTCTCTTTTTGCTTTGTTGGCTGGATCCTAGCGATCGCTTTGTATTGAGTATTTTTGAATTAATAATAAATTATTTGATTAAAAAAAACACATTTCACTTCGGATGCGAACTGCATTTAAATTCAGCTAAAGAAGAGAGATGACAAATGGCGTCATAAAAAGTATCAACTTTATACCTCAGTTTTTAAAACACTGAGGGGAAAATGTTTATGCACATGAGTTCAAACACCAGCCACTGCACTTTTAATATTCTCAAAACTAGGGCATCAATCCTCTCAGTTTACCAATAACACCGAGGGATAAGATTGATATTTTTTAAACTTGTTACAAACTACAAAATATTAATAAATTAATTGTTTACTCATAATATTACATTGTTTACACAAAATATTTCTGTAAATATATATAACAAATTTTGAATCTGATTCATCGTCATCATTGTTGGTGAAGATCGGATATTGGATCCTCGTTTTATTGAAATTTCGGACAAGAGAAAATATTGGGTACAATATATTCCATATCCCTTTCCCATTTATTTGTTTATGATGTATAATAAAAAAGAGTTAGTTAAATGAATGAATATATGATTATTGAAGAACACCGTAAAAAAAGATTATTGAAGAACACAAACCTTAAACCCAATTTATTTTCTGCTCTTGCAATCCATCGTAGAGAACTTTACCAAGTTTCTTACACTTCAAATTTTTTATGTTATATGTTTCATTAACAATTATTGATATTCAGAATACTTTTATAATGGATGTCTGGTAGGTTTCACGCAGATTACTAATGGAAGTGTCTTGAGCGTTGATACTCATGAAATGGACGGTACAGATTTATTTAAGGACGGTGATCAATATCCTCAATTATTGCGCCAAAGTATACCCTCGGTTTCTGACAAAACTGAGGTAAAAGTTGTATAAACTTTTTTTAACAATACATTATTTACACATAATATTAAATAACATTATTACAACAAATGCAGTGTTATCATAGTACATATTGTTCTTGGAGAACAACACAGTTTTGCTCTAATCCAGATCATGTTGGATATATTTTGTGCTCATTATGTTAAAGATATATGGATTTTTAAGCAATCAATTTCTAAAGAGCTTTCTGTTTCAAGTAAGGAGTTATCAGTTCCAAGCATTAAAGCAGAAAGCTCTTTAGAAGTTAATTGCATGCAATCCATAGAACTTTAAAATAATGAGTACAAAATAATGAAATCCATAGAAGTTAAAAAATATTTTATAGTAAAATATGATTATTTTATCCCTTGATTATTAAAGAGGTGCTAGAATTCCCTCAGTCATTCCCACACTCCTTAGATATAAGGAGTGACTCACCTCATTTCTCCCACTAATAAGTGAAACCTAGTAAGTATAAGAGTCCTTGACTATTCTCATAGAAATCAATTCTTCTTGAGGGAGCCATGGCTATAAATAGAAGATATCGTAGCTAGGAAAAGGATCATAATTTCTACACATCAATAAACAAAAGGTCCTTTCCTGGTACATCACTGAAAAAAATGGTTTACACTATACAACAAGTACAATTGTTTCTCACTGTAGGGTCCGGTAAAATTGATTTGGGCCTCAAGTTCAATTCACATGACGTTGTAGCCAGCGGTGAATACGTCATTGATAAGTGTACTTGCTAAAAGCACAATACATGGAAACCCATAGTAAATAAATTTTGACAGCGGATTTATGGTTTGATATAGGTTTTAGATTTATCTCACGTAAGGAGTGAGAAGCTCTTTGTATGTGAGATTTTTCACAAAATGTTATTGATCTTCTCAACTTATAGGTTGAGGTATTTATAGGAGTTTTCGGGGCTGAATCTCGGATGCATATGAAGTAGCAACCACTTCTCAGAGTACATGGGAGCGCATGTTTAATTCCCTATTATTCAGGAGAGCATGATTATTTCCCCTGACTTATTCCACACTGTTGTGGACTATGGACTCGTCACATCCCATGTTTTTAGGTTTCAGAGAGTTATCCCAAAAATGGGCAACATATTTGAGGAAGAGGAGTCGCATCTAGTAAACTGGGGATCAACCTAAATTACAGACGATCAGGAAGGCGTTGCATCAATTGCTTCTCAAGTCACCCCTTACAGACCCTTTACAAATATACCAATACAATAGTGGTGACTCCGAATGACGATGATGAGGAAGAAGACCCTATCAAGGAAGAAATGTTACAGTGTCATTAAATGAATGTGATGTTTTCTTAGTGTTGTGACAACTTCTTTTTCCCCATTTTCCTTCTAAATTGATGGGAATTTTCAAATAGTTTATTGGATTCTTAAGGTTTACCAAAGATTATTACCGTGTTCACAAGTCCAAGGATGATCTCCACGATCAAACCAACGCTCATCCTTATCCCACAAACTTTTGTATCAAAGAAATCGTTATTCCTCGTAGTAGACTTAGCATCCCAGTTCAGTTTTTCAAATATTTGTTTCAATTTGGTTCCGTTCTCATTCCTTTTGTCTCCAGTGACGACATAATTCAAGATTATAAACAAATTTGTAAAATCATAATGGTCAAAGTAACCTAGTTATAACTCAAAAAAAGGTAAATCACAAATAAAAGGAGGACTTTACACAAATTACCAATCGAGCTACATATAAATATGTCCATATAAAAATAAGAACTTGCCAAATTGAGGCATATTATCAATCAAAATGCTTTCTCATGTTCCGAATATGGATAATTTAGAATTGCACCTTCTAGGGTATCTTGCAATCCATAACGATATCATTGCACTTATAATGGTATCTTCATATCCTACAGGGTATCATTTCACCATAAGGGTTATCACTGCATCCTACATAGGACATCTCACAAATGACAAGTCAATAAAAAGAAAACAATGTCATTCAAAATCGTCTGAACTCCCATGGGTGGGATATATCAACTTCATATTTGAATAAAACTGACATGTGAGGCATCATTAATGAAGTTAATGAGAGATTTATATTAATAACATGTTTGAATGCATTTGATATTCGTCTTTAGAATAAATTTATGTTCATACTTCAATATGATAAGAGAGATAAAATTGCTCGACCTTTAATATGACAACAAAATATTGATGGAGAGATAAATTCACTTAATTTTCAATAAAAAACATGATGAACTCGATGATCATTTTTGCCCATTTTTTAGATAATCTAAATGAGCACACTAAGTTGTGATGTATTTACCAAATAAAATATTCAAATCACTTATAATAGGTTGGATGACTCGTTACATTATGATTTACACAACAAAAATGTTACGAATCACAAATTCATATATCCCAGACCTCAATCCATTCCCTTTAGGTCGTATGAAATGCTCGGTGAAGACTTAAAAAAGCATAAGTAGAGTGAGGCACTCTTCGAGTTATAAAGGCAAGCCCATCACATTACACTATATTTTTGTTGGTGAATTTTCTACCATATCACTTAGTGAAGCATATTCAACTAAGGTGTGACCGAGATGTTCGCCTCAAGAAATGAGATGCTTCCTTAAATTGCATGATGCTACAGTATCGATATTAGGTTAAAGGGGGGTATACATACATGCTTCAAAGAATAAGTTAGAGACAAATTTTTAAAGCACTTTTCCCCTTGCATGTCTCCAACACGAGGGACTCTGAATTGATAAGTTTTCAACCTTAATCAATTCTCCCTTATAGGCCTCGTGTTTGAGGGCGTGTGAATTATAATATCTTTTACTTAATTACTTTATCCTTACATGTCACGTTCTTGAGAAAATATGAACTAATATATCTTAATTTGACTACTTCTCCTCTTCAAGCCTCATGCAGCCACACCATAAAAACATGATTGGAAAAATAGCAAGTGTACTATTTTGCCTATGCAGTAATAAAGATGAAATTCCTCGAATGTCGATCTCAAGGATTGCGTAGAAATATTGAGTTTAAATTATAGCTCAGTTAAACAAAAACTATTGTTTGGGTTTATTTTGTTAATCATAAAATACTGACACATAAAAGTAAATGGAAAATAAGATTGGATTTGATAAATAGGAGTAGCATACTAGGGAAATTGGATGATTTGTTCATGTAATAACCTTGAATCCTTATTTTAACATGTAACACGGTGGGAGAACTGACTTGGGTGTTTTGCGTTTGATCGCAATTGTTGCGGATAACAAGAGTCGCCACCGACTTTTCCTTTATCCAAAAGGAAAGGTTGAAAAGAACAGGAAAGACCTTTCGAGATTTATTTCTTGAGTTCGGGGGGTAGGTTATGAAAAGGTAAGGTATCAGCACCCTTTCCATCCGTATTTATCTACGGGCTCTTCGTTGCTTGCTAGATCACTTGCTTTTGTTTGAAAATGTGCTTGTGGTGTGGGTTTTGAAAGTATTTTGAAAACGTCTTTGTAATGATTCTCGTTTCTATAAGAATGCGTACAAAGTGTTGGTTTTTGAAAATATTTCTAAGAGGTGTTTGTGGAATGTGTTTTTGAAAGTGATTTTGAAAAGTATCTTTGTAATGACTCTCGTTTCTATAAGAACTCGTACAAAGAGTTTTATCTTTTGAAAATGTTTCAAATGAAAGTGTTGGTGTATAAATTTTTGTTGTTGTGAGCAAGCGAGCAACTATGAGCATCCTACCTACTCAAAAGGTCTAATGTTCTTTTCCTCGTCCTTTAGATGTTTCTATCTTACCATTGATTTGGTAAGAAGCCCCATCATTGGATGTGAATGGACGGGCGTGGGACGTTTGTATAGTCATAGAAGGTAACCTATGAGACATTTTAGCAATTTTCATTTAGGGACTAGATCGTTTACCGAAGGCAACATCGAGGGTCATCGAGGGACTACGATCTTTTATCGAGGGTCTTTTCTAAAACACCCATATTCAAGGGACATTACTATTTTTCCGAGGCAACAAGTGAGATTACCCAAAGGGTGCATGTGTGCGAATAATGTGTTTGATTAGAATGCATTTTGTCTTTGAATTTTAAGTTGTCTACTTGTTGGTTTTATCTTGCCATACATCCCAATTACTAACATTTGTACAAAAGCAATAAAAATGCAAAAAATAAATCCTACACTATTACAACCATATTGAATAGCAAGAAAATGTAAAGACAAAAAAAAATAAAGAAAGGAAAAATGAGTGCTTCGATTTGGGCAGATAAACCCTTCGATTCTGCCCTTCCTGGCTTCCTTCGATTTAGCTTGGAAGTAGTGAGGACACGCCTCTCGATTTGGGCTTAGCCTGAACCATGAGATGCAGCCTTCGATTCTTCCCTTCTGCTTCCTTCGACTGAGGCCTAGAATCAGCATGAGGTGCACTCTTCACCCCAAGCTCCTTGTTTCCTTCTCCGATTGGGCTTGGCAGTCAGTGTGGACAACTTTCATTTCTCCTTTTTTGCTCCTTCGAATGGTCTGGAAGTCTGTGTGTGGCGAAGCCTAAGGCCACACTCTTTGTTCTGCTTGCAACTGTGAAGCATCCAAGGGGAAGCCTAAAGCTTCGAATCACACCTCCTTCCTCTTGTTTACCTTCGTTTTATATTTAAATAGAAAAATAGCCTGAGGCCATGCTAGCATTGTCTTATGGCCGGGTTAGTTCTTAAAGCATATTTAATAAACCAAGAAATAAAACCAAAAGGGGTAGCAAGGAAAACAAACTAAAAGGGTGGAAACGAAAAGGAAACCAATGTTATGTACATGTTTCAAACGAAGAGTTTAAGGTCAGAGTGACTTACCTTGCTTGAAGCTGGAACGTGTGCTGGACCTTTAGCTGCTGCCCTGGATACTCCTAGATTCGAAGGGAAGAAACAAAGGTGAAGTTTCTAATGTTGGATTCGAAGGCCCAGAAGAGTGGGGGTGGTGCTTGTTATTCCTAGATTCGAAGAAGAATAACAGGTGTGGTGTTCTTTCTACTGGATTCAAAAGAAAACAAATTGTGGGGATTGCTTCAGATTCGAAAGAGAAAAAGAAATGAGCATTTAGATTCTGGGTTTTTGTTTAGTGTTTGAGAATCTTAATATTTTAAGAGTTTTTATAGAGTTTGACGATTTCTGAAGATTATTTCCTCCACCCAAAAGTCTTCTTTAGCTTGCAAAAAGGGTTAAAAGTGCTGAAGTAACCAGGTTTGTAGGATAACAAACCATGGTTTAGTTGAAATGAAAATAAACTTGATCCCTTTAATTAATCCCAAGTTTCTAGTACAAGTGGGGGCCTGTTGGAAGGAGATTGGACTTATGCTTCTGGCACTGCTTTCGTTCAGACACAAATCAGATTGGGAGCTGATTTTGTGATTAAAGTACTCTTTATGAAAAAAGGGTACGTAGCCTTTTGCTATTTTATCCAAGAATGGTATTATCTAGTAGACAAAGCTTTAAACCTTTGTGTGAGCCTCTGATTATGTAAATATTTGGAAGCAGCATAGCCTGACAAGTAGGATTTGGAGGATAAGGCTATGATATTTGCTCAAAGTTCTTCAAACAAACTAGCTTCTCGAAGGGTCCAGAGTTGGGTTTGAAATATGCTGATTCAAATGGAACCAAAACTCCAATCAAAGCTTTGTGTGAAGGTGGCTCTTGTTCAATCAAATTCTTTCCTTCAAGAGGTCACATGGCCAAACGAAAGGGTGTATGCAGGAAGTCCCTGCCTTGTGTCTGCTAGAATGAAGGAAATCTTGGTTTTGTGGTGTCAAAGGCAAACATGGAAAACCAATGGCTTCTGAGTCGAAGGAGAGCTGCAGGAAGCCATTGCTTTGTGACTTCAAGCAAACACACAAGAGGTATTTGCTCAATCGAAAGCTTGCATGAAGGGAGCCACGTGTCCAAACGAAGGGTGTAACCAAAACTTGCATTGAAGGAAGCCACATGCCCAAAACGAAGAATGCATGCAGGAGGTAAAGGGTACAATCGAAGGAGACCAGAAAAGAGGCCTTTGCCTCCTGAATCGAAGGAACCCAAAAGGGAGGATTTTGCCTTATGAATCGAAGGACATTAGCAAGAGGATTTTTTCCTTGTGAATTGAAGCTAGTTGAAGATAAGTGTTGCCCTGCCGAAGCTTGAAGCAAGTTGTTTCAAAGGGAGACTTTGCCCAGTCAGAGCTTGCATGCAGGTAACCGTTGCACTATGGGTGCTAATGTGAATCTAGTGAATGCTAGCCATAGGGAGACTTTTTCCTTGTGCACGCTAGCATGGTGGGAAATTCTGCCTTGTGAATTTTGACAAACATGCAGGAAAGAGGCCATATGGCCAAACGAAAGATGTATACCAATCTTGCACAAAGAAACTAAAATGTTCAAACGAAGCAGGAATCGAACTTGCCCAAAAGAAGTCTAGTGCCCAAACGAAGCAAGAAACAAACTTGCCCAAAAGAAGTCAAATGCCCAAACGAAGCAGGAAACGAACTTGCCCAAAATAAATCCAGTGTTCAAATGAAAACTCTGAACCAAAGCTTGCATTAAAAGAGCCAAAGTTTCCAATCGAAAGATGTAAAATCGAAGAAAACTTGTTTTTTTCTTCAATTTTGTCAAAGAGAAAATTTTCATTTGCTTTGCCCTATTTAACAGTTTCCTCTTTAACTTGATGCTGAAAAATCCATTTGTACTTGTGTAAGCTTGAATTTTTTAGAATCCTTGTGAGAAATTCCTTAAGAAAAGAGAGGGAAAATTTTTGGGTACAACAGCTGCCCCTGTTCAATCTTCTTAAACCTGAAGAGTTAGATTGGTGAGTCTGCCATTCGTGACTTGAAGGTGGAAGATGATTGAACACTAGAGTGCCCAAAAATTTGCACTCGATGATGTGGTTGTTGATTGTGTATGGAATGGGCTCAAAGATCCCATTTGGAGAGATGATGGAGAGTTTTCGGAGATAGGCTTATAAATGCCATCCAAAGCTGATTGTTGACAAAAATTAGAATAAATATCTGGTTGATTTATACTGAAACAGTAGACATAGTGGGATGAGTATCAGAATAATATCCATAAATGGATTGTATCTGACTCTGACTCGCATCTGAAAGATGTACTGAATGAGCGCCAGAATGAAATTCGTATCTGGATCGTATATAGACTGTATTTCAAAAATGTGTTGAATGAGTGTCAGAATGACATCCGTATCTGGATCGTATCTGGACTGTATTTGAGAAATTTTCTGAAAGAGTGTCAGAATGACATCCGTATCTGGATCATATTTGGACTGTATTTGAGAACAATCTGGAACAAGTATAAGAATAATATTCGTCTCTGGATCGTATCTGAACCGTTTCTAGAAGAAGTCTGGAGTAAGTATCAGAATGTCAGCAGATAGTTTTCCTGGCTTGTTACAGGTATTAATCTACAATCAGTCATCCACAAATAGTTTTCCTGGCTTGTTACAGGTATTAATCTAGAACTGGTTTTTGTTGGTCGTTGAGATAGTTGTCCTGTCTTATTTCAGGTATTAATCTCTGACCTGAGAAAGAAAGATAGTTTTCCATGCTTGTTACAGGTATTAATCTTCAATCTCTTCATGTAGATAGTTTTTCTGGCTTGTTACAGGTATTAATCTATAATCAGTTGTCCATAAATAATTTTCTTGACTTGATATAGGTATTAATCTGGAACTTGTTTTTGTTGGTCGTAAAGATAGTTGTCCTGCCTGGTTTCAGGTATTAATCTCTGACTTGAGAAAGAAAGATAGTTTTCCTGGCTTGTTACAGGTATTAATCTTCAATCTCCTCATGTATATAGTTTTCCTGGCTTGTTACAGGTATTAATCTTCAATCTCCTCATGTATATAGTTTTCCTGGCTTGTTACAGGTATTAATCTACAATCAATCGTCCACAGATAGTTTTCTTGACATGTTACATGTATTAATCTGGAACTTGTTTTTATTGGTCGTAGAGATAGTTGTCCTGTCTGGTTTCGGGTATTAATCTCTGACCTTTTGAAAACGGTTGTGGTATTTTCCAAAAAGGACTTTTGTTGATTGACTTTTCCCTGCAAGGAAGAGGGTTAGTTGCATGCGGATGTATGCATGTGTTGTGCCCCAAAACTTTCCCTCTCATTTTATCAATATTTCCCCTCACAAGACTCTTTGGACTCAAGACCAGATTAGGGTTTGCTCAGCTCAAGACATCTCCTTGCACTGATGACCTGAAATTAGGGTTTGAGTTTGCACAGGGATTTTTGGACTTCCAATGCCTCATGTGACTTTCATACTTCATGTTGGACTCCTAAGATTGTTGATACCAAGTTTCAAGCCTTGAATCAAATTTTTGCCCAGTCAATTGGACAGTTGACCTAAAAATCAATTGGACTCCTTTATTTTTTGCTTTTTATTTTATAATTTTTATTATTTTTTGGCATAAAAATAGTTTATTAATAATAATATACTTTTATTTTCTTAAATAAACTTGTAAAATAAAAAAAAATACTATACATTTTATTTTTATTATAATATACACTTAAAATAATATTTTCATACAATATTCAATTTTTTAACATTTTGTATATATTGTTATTATTTTTCTTAAACATAAAATGAAATAAATAAATAATATAAAGCATAATTTCTTTAAAACAAAAATTAGGGTTTTCACCCTTTCAAAAAATAATCATTTTATTTTTTTAAGACATAAATAAATTTATTTTCTTATACATAAAATCAATACAAAAACATTATTGCATATTTACAATTTATTCCATATTTAAATACTTCTTTATTTATTTATTGTTGTATAAATTCAATTGGGTTGTAATAGTAAATTAGGGTTTTATTTTATGCAAATAGCCCCTATTCAAAACATGTACCCCCCCTTCCCATAATAATGTTGTAAAAGTCTAGATTTACTTTACGCATTTTATTGCTTTCATATACCATGATAGTAAACTAGGGTTTTGAATGAAAAGACCAAAAATCAAAAACAAATAGCACGACTTAATACAAGACAAAAATGCATGAAAAATGACAAACACCTTGCACACAAGCACCCCTAGGGTTTCATCCACTTTGTTGCCTTAAAATGGCCATGGTATGCATGCTAGGTATCTTGACAAAATCAAAACAAAACAAAAGATCACAGTCCCTCGATGACGCTATCAAAAGTTGCCTAAACAAATGATCTTAGTCCCTAAAACTTGCTAAGATACTTGGCACCATTTCTATCATGGTCATACGATGACCCACGCCTGCCCCGTTTAACATCCAAAGATAGGGTTGTCTACCAAAATAATGGTAGGTCAACAACATCAAAGGAATAAAAATTGTACAAGAAAGACTTTTGAGTAGGTAGATGTTTCTAGTTACTTGATCAAATTTGCAAACCATCCTTGCTATTTTCAAACAAACACACACAATTTCAAAACATTTTCCAAACAAACTTTCAAACATTGAAACATTTTTCAAAAGACAAACATCTTTGTATACATTCTTACAAACAAGAATCATTACAAAGATTGCCACAACGATGGCCTCTTTTCAAAATACTTTCAAAACCACACAAAGCACCATTTCAAACAATTGGAAAAGTAAAGTAAGTGATCTAAACAAGTAACTAAGAGCCCATGGAAAACCATGGATGAAAAGGGTTCTAGCACCTTCCCTTTATATAATCTACCCCTCGAACTCAAGAAAACATCTCAAAGGTCTTTCCTGTGCTTTTTGACCTTTCCTTTGGATAAAATAAAAAGTCGGTGGCGACTCTTGCTAAACCGAAACATTTGCGAACACAAACGCAAAACCTCAAGTCAGTTCTCCCACCGTATCACAGAACTGGCAACTCTGCTAGGATAATTCTAAAAGTGGGGTTACCTTAGGGTTTTAGATCACATTTACATGCTTATCTTGTTTTCCTTGTTTGCTTTACACTTTGGTTCTATTGTTTGGGTTTGAATCCTCTACCCGGATTTGGGAAACATCCATATGTAAATAGCAATACATTGTGGAAACTGTGCGGGGTATACCAACACGGTCTAAGAAATAGCTATATTAGTGCGACATATTTTTGGGTATCGGTAGCCTTTGAGTCAATCAAAGAGAATACGGGGCTGCTGAGTGATGTCATAAAGCACTAATGGACTTTAAAATCTTTACTTGACCAACTTAGCCTTTTACGATGTAGTGAGATGACCGGCTTTGGTGTAGTTCGAAGTTGGTAGATACTCGATACTACACTCATTGAGCATTGTTTTCTTGGAATATTTAGGTCGCCAGTAAAGTGGCTAAACTGAAACAATGAACACAGAAAACAATCCAGTGATATTGAGCTCCTTAGAACCCGGTTACTATTTCTAGGACAGGTTGAGCCAACTAAACTTCAAGAGGGTACTTACCTATGAAACCCCATGCAAGCCTAAACTAGGAACTTGTGTGATTTGTTTGTACATATATACTTGTGCGTAACATCATGAAGCATCATATGCATCCACTAACCATTTCAAGGATTTTGGATCTTCATCTTTGTTCCTGTTTTGTAGGTTATGGAATCACTTTGCAGGAAAACGATCCAAGTCAACCTTGTGAGAATTCCTTCTCTACTCAAGAAGCTGGCTTCCAAGATTCCAAAGTATTCTCCATTCACTGAGAGACATGGTCGACTTCTCAACTTGGTCAACTCCAGTGCAGAGGAAGACATGGTGAAAGTTCTCTTCCAGTTCTTTGACCCCCTACACCGCTGCTTCACATTTCCTGACTACCAGCTAGTGCCTATGTTGGAGGAATTTTTTCAACTCATGAGGATTCCTATTCTCCATTAACTACCCTTCAACGGTACGGAAGGAGATCCAAAGCCTGAAGATGTTGCTCAAGCCCTACACTTGCAACCATCTGATGTCATAGGCCATTGGGAAACCAGAAGTGGTGTCAAAGGTTTCTTGGCAAAGTTCCTGTTTGAGAAGGCCCAAGACTGTTGGAATTCTCTAGACCTGCAGGCTTTTGAAGAGATTGTAGCTCTTCTCATCTATGGGATGGTCTTGTTCCCAAACCCTGACCAGCTTATAGATGTGAATGTTGTCAAAATCTTCATGGCTCGCAACCCGGTGCCTACATTGCTTGGAGATATCTTGCACTCTTTTCACACTCGAACAATGAGGAAAAGAGGTGTTCTCATGTGTTGCACTCCTCTACTGGAAAGATGGTTTATTTCTCATCTTCCCCAATCAGTCTTGAAGAATGAGCAAGGTTTAAGGTGGTCACAACGATTGATGACTCTTACACATTCTGATATTCATTGGTGTTCTCGATCAAAAGAGAATGTTATCATCATTGACCGATGTGGGGAATTTCCTAATGTCCCACTACTTGGAATTTGGGGAGGCATTACCTACAACCCCTGCTTGGCTCTGAGACAGTTTGGGTATGCCCGAAGGGATGGCCCACATGACATGCTGATTCCAGACTTGGTTTTTGACTTCAACAACAACGATCAAGGACTTGGAAAAAGGTTCATCCGAGCTTGGAGGATGTCCAACAAGGTAGACAGTAAGACCTTGGGACATAAGAATTCCATCCCCCTTGAGCCTTACCTCAAGTGGGTATGAACCTACGCCCAAAGTCTTATGATGCCTTACCCTTACATTCTCCCTATGATTATAGAGCCTGTTATGGAAGGAGAGGTTCCATACACCCTCCTACATCATGACATGTCAACATCACTCGAAGATTTACAAAGGAGTTGGATACAGCTCAAGGGAGAATGCGATACTTTTGAAGCAAAATTCTACGCAAGCGAGAAGAAGGTTTTGGAACTTACTCGTCAACTTCACGAAGAGAAGACTCTCAACACCTACATTGCACCAAAAAGGATGCGCAACGTCTTTTTACCTTAGAATTTTGTATTATTTTCCCATGGGGCATTGATGTACTAACAAATTCTATCTTATTAATATGACGTGTGTTTCTTTTTTGTTTAAAACAAATTTGAATTTCTGAATCCTTGAATGCATTACATGAATACATATCATTCATCATATGCATAAACAGGTCTTCACACCAAGTTTCCTCATCTCTCTGTTGTTTATTTCAGCAAGATGGATATTGAACAAACGGTCAAAGACTTACAACTTTAGAATTCACAATTCCAATAGCTACTTCTGACCTTGGCCAAGGGGCAAGAGGAGCTCAAAACTTTGCTAGAGAAGGAAAAAGAGAAAAAGAAGAAGAAGAGGGTTGGTGTGGCTACCTTGGGCAGAAGATTTGAAGGTCAAGTCAGAAGGGTCCTAGATTTTCCATCCACCTCTGAGGAAGGAGAGAGAAAGGGTAAAGAGACTATCGTGCCCTCAGATTCTGAAGCTGAAGAAGAGGAAGACGAGGATTACTCAGAACAGAAATATCCTCCTGCAGATGACAAATACAAAAACTTGGAAGAACGTCTGGCAGCTATGGAGATACAGAGAGTGCCTGGGCTGGACTTTGAAGAGTTAGGGTTGGTATCTGGAATTGTAATTCCCCCCAAGTTTAAGGTGCCACTGTTTGCTAAGTACAATGGGGTGTCTTATCCCAAGATGCACCTACGATCTTATGTCAGGAAAATTCAACCATATTCTTCTGACAAAGACCTATGGGTCCACTTCTTCCAGGACAGTTTATCGGGGACGCAGCTGGATTGGTTCTACCAGTTGGAGAGGTCTGATGTGCACAATTAGGAAGATTTGGCTGTTGCCTTCTACAAGCAGTATCAATACAATGTGGACTTAGCACCAACCCGTACTCAATTATAGATTATGGGCATGGTCTCCAATAAAGGCTTCAAAGAGTATGCCCAGAAATGGAGAGACTTGGCGGGACGAGTTCAACCACCTCTATCTGAGAGGGAGCTAGTAGACATGTTCTTTGGAACTCTGTCATGGCCTTTCTTTAATCACCTGATAAGAAGCTCTTCTGCGGGGTTCACTGAGTTGATTCTAACTGGTGAGAGAGTTGAAGCCAGAATCAAGAGTGGGAAAATTCAAAAAGATGCATCTGCTTCCGCTGCCATCAAAAAGAATTTTCCAGCAAATAAGGAAGTATCAGTTGTCTACTCTCAAAGAGGTCAAGGAAGAGTTAAGCGCCGGCCAGCGGTGGGGGCCGTAATGATTCAGAAGTCTGCAGCTGATCAGCCCAGAAACAATCAACCTAGAACCAACCAGCAAAGGGTATAAAGGCCTGTACGACAATTCACTCAGATAAACATGACTCCTGCTCATGTTCTACCCCATCTCTTGAAGTTAAACCTTGCCAGTCTGAAAGAGGCCCCAAAGAATCCTAATACAACTTCTCCTTACTACCATTCGAACGCCAAGTGTGCTTATCATTCAGATAGCCTAGGGCACAACACCAACAATTGTTGGGCCCTCAAGAATAAGATTCAGGATTTGATAGACGCTAAAGAAGTGGAATTCGACGCCCCTGAAAAGCCGAATGTAATCTCTGCTCCAATGCCAAAGCATGGCCACAATGCCCATGCTGTAGAAGAGGATATGTTTGTTGCTACTGTTGATGAGTTGATAACTCCACTACCGATAATCAAGTTGAATTTGCTGAAGGCTGGGATTTTCCCAGGTTGTGAAAAAGATTGATGCCTTTGTTCATCCTTACCAACTGAATGTTTGTTGTTGAAGTTAGGCATCCAACGCCTAATGTATAACCAAGAAATCCTTTTTGAAAAGACTCTTGTTACACCGACTCCTGTCAATGATGTTTCAATAATTACCATATCCGCCAATCTTTCCAAGGTCTCTGTGATACGGTGGAAAGAACTGACTGTTTTTTTGGAATGTTGGTTTGCGTTTTGTGTTTGTTTTTGCAAAATGTCACGGTAAGCAAGAGTCGCCACCGACTTTTATTTTATCCAACAAGGAAAGGAAAAAAGCACAGAAAAATTCCTTTTTCAAGATATTTCTCGGGTTCATGGGGTAGATTATAGAAAGGGAAGGTATTAGCACCCTTTCTATCCGTAGTTATCTACGGGCTCTTAGGTACTTGCTCATTTTTTTTCAAAATTGTTTTCTTTGTGCTTGTGGGTTTGGAAAAGTTTTTGTTTTGAAACTTCGATTTAACTCTTGCTTCTGTCCTCAAGAGTGTAATGAAGTGTTTTTGAAAACTTGTTCAAAAAGGAGTGTAAGTGTGAGAAAAGTTTTGTTTTTTTGATTGAGCAAGTATCTAAGAACCATCTACCTACTCGAAAAAAGGAATCATTCTATGCTAATTTCCTTTAGACAATGCTATCCCACTATTAATGAGTAGGTAGCACCGTCGTTGGAGTTTGAGGGTCAATTCGAATGAGGGACATACGGTCACTAAAGCAATGTTAGGACATCTTAGCGGTAACCCTAATGTCTAAGATCATTTGTTTGAGGCAACTATATCCGAGGCAACCATTTCGAGGCAACTATGATCTTTGGACAAGAGGGCGACCTCTAAAGTGACCTATACTCAATGACCGCGTACGAAGGCAACCAAGTGGGGTGTACCCTAAGAGTGCGCATGTGCGAGTGTGTCGTTTTCAGTTAATTTTATCTTTATACATGTTAAGGGTGATCTAAGTTGATTTTAGATTAAGCATTCATTCTTGTCATGCAAACCTATTATCAAACATCTAACAGTTATAATTTGCGGAAAATAAATTGTGGAATTTAAATTACACGGCGTCGGGTATTTACATCGCCAAAGACAAACCCTTTAAAAATAAATAAAGCAATAAAAAATAAACAAAAGGTCCTATTAAGCTATTACAAACTGGAGGCAAGTACAATATTGGATAAAAAGATAAATCGCGTGCGGGAAATTAAATCGAGCGCAAAGTTCTAGGGTTTTGACCCTTTTTGTTTAAAGGAAACATTTTTTTGTTGTTTTTATTTTAAGAAAGAAATTAACTAAATTAATTACTAAATTAAATTAATTAATTAATTAATAAAAATAAATTATTTTTGGGTTTTGGTTATTTAAAGAAAGAAATAAAAATTAATTGAATTAGTAAAAACCTAAATAAGTCTAATTTGATTTCAATTATTTACAAAAAAATGTTAAAGTTATTCTAATTAAAACTCTAAATCAATTTAATTAGTATTTATTAATAAAATAAAAATTGAAATTTGATTAAATATGAAAAATATTTTTGTGGTTTTATTTTATAAAAAAAAAGACTGAATTTTAATTGGTTAGTAATTAAATAAAATAACAAAACAAATAATTAAAACAAAATAAGTAAATATAAGAGAAAAGGGGTATGGGCCTGAAATTTGGGTGTGATTAGCAATCCTGAGGCCCATTTGGATCTGGCCTTGGTGGACTTTTCCTGATTCAGCGTGCATGTGTTGACTTTGTCTATGGTGGACCATCAGCTCTTGGCCACCATATTTGGCCTTTGGCCATCTGGCCATTAGATGTGTGAAGGTTTATGGTGAACTGCAGGTCCTCATGCGCATTGGAACACCTGAAGAAAAAATATATCAAAGAAGTGGAGGACCTGGGATTCGAACCCAGGTCCTGATGGATATTGACGTGCACGCTTACCACTAGGTCGTTTTGCTTATTTGTTAATAATATACACAGAAAATATAATAAAATAAAACAAGTTAATGTGCCAGCAAAACAAAAAAATGCACGCCATGGTTTGAACGGACGTATGGGAGAACAACAACTCATCGTCTCCTACCTCCAGAATCTGCAAATATTACCTGAGGATTTGGATTCGCAGCTAAATGCGCAAGCTTGCTCTAAAATCTATTCCAGACCATGAAAACAAATTCCACGAGCATGGTTGGACTCGTCTTGGCTTCCTGATTGACGCCATCCCCTTCTTTAGTCCCAATTTTTCCTGAAAAAGAAAACCCTAAAAACAAAAACGCAACCCTAGCTATGGTGTTTTAGGGTTACAGCGCCTATAAACTAAATTGATTAATGCCAAAGGTTCACAAATGACGTGAGGGTTATGAATATGCAAGTAATTTTTTCAAATGATGCAAGAATAATGATTTACGATTCCAAGAACAGGGCAGGTTGTCGTGATACTTACAGTGCGTTATGGTGTGTGAGGAAGCTTGCTTTTGATCCAAATCGCTTGTGTGAACACCCAGGGAGAGATTGGGATAGCTTTTGGCTTCTGAAAACGCCTCTTGCTATGATTTCGAATTCAAGCTTTTCACCACTTTTTTCAAACTTTGTTCTGCCTCTTCTTGCAGCCTCCAACCCTTATTCACGTCCCTTTTGCTTGCTTATGTATTATGGAATGTATTAGGGTAAGAATTATGGATTGAATCTTCTCTCATCAATGCTTTGGGATTTGATTTGATTCACCCTTTAAACCTTTCCAAATTTGCCAAATCTTCATCTTTTTGTACATGATATGGTGTGATCTGAGTTTGATGATGCTAATGATGATAATTAAGACCTGAAACAACCAAAAAGATCTTTGGTAATCAAAGTTTGGATTTTATATGATTTAAATTGATTTAAAATGAATAACTTCAATAAAAAATCAAATTAAATAATAAAAATAGAATATGGGCTCATGGATGAAGCTAGGACACGTGGGAAACTATGCAAGCTCAAATCAAGTGGAAAAGAATGGGCCCATTTGAAAAAAATTGAAGTTTTGGGGATAGTTGGCTTTTGGCAATTTTGCAAAAAAGTCCAACTTCAACAATGCATAACTTCTTCAATTTTGAACTTTTGGAAGTGTTCTTGGACTTTTTAGAAAGTTTGAGATGTCCTCTAACCAACCCTTTTGGTCTAATCTCATTTTGATATTCCATGCGCAAGTTATAAGCTTTGGAAAAAAAGGTGTTTTTGTTGACTTTCAAAAATGACCTATAATGTCCAAATTTGTAACTTCTTGTGAGTGCATTTTTTGATCTTGGGATATGAAGATGGATTGTAGGAAATTGCATCCTCTTAAAAATGAGCTTTGGATGGTTCATTTATCATAAAGTATGAGAATGTTATGCTTGGTCAAAGTTGAGTTAACGTTTCCTACAAAACCCTAATTTAGCAACTTTTGAGTCTTGATGAATTTTGAGCAATCCTTGATGAATCATGATCAACCCTTTATCAAATGATGAAATATCCTTCAAAATGAGAATGCTGACAAAAAAATCTTGAAGTTTGACTGTATATAGTTCACAGTTGACTTTTGCCCTAGCATAGTCGATTTTTGGACCCTTTGAGCAATTGACTGAGCAAACTTCCTCTGCAAGGCTTGAAATTTGGCATGGATGATCTTGAGAACATATTAGGACATTGGGGAGAACTTGAGATCATTTGGATTCAAGAATCTTGATTCAACACAAAACCCTAATTTAGGGTTGACTGCCTTAGGAGATAGCTTGTCTGTCCAACTCTTGAGCAACCTGGAGCCACTTGGAGATTTTTCTTGCAATGTCTTGAGGAATATGAGAGGGAAAATTTTAGGGTACAACAGTCTCCATAATACCTGTTAAGATTACATCCGATCCGAAGATTGTACCTTCGAAGATAACCATGTCGGGGCCCGTCCCATACAAGTCCAACAAATCAATACCGTGGAACTATGGTGGAGAGATTTACTACCACGGTATTAAACAAATTGAATCAACTGAAGAGAGTTCTGATGAAGAGACTTCCGACATTGGAAACATTGCCGGAACAAGCAAAATCACCCGCAGTGGAAGAATTTTCTCTCCATAGATTTCCCCACCAAAGGCAATCTTTGGACCCTAAGCTGCTCCTAAGGTTACCCCTGTACCGGTGAACATATATGCGAGAACCCCAATTATTGAAGAAATTGTAACTCCTGTGGTTGTCCCCTCTGCTGCTGCTGATGATAGAGGGAAAGGGATCCAAGAAGGGCCCGTTAGGACGAGGGCTAAGCCAGCGGTCATCCCTGAGACCTCTCAAAAAGAAATGGAAGAGATTTTGAAAATAATCAAGAAAAGCGATTATGATGTTGTGGAACAACTGGGGAAAACCCCCTCAAAGATATCTATGTTGGCCTTGCTGCTTTGTTCAGAAGCTCATGCTAAAGCTCTGATCGGAATTTTGAAGATGGCCCATGTGCCGCAGGAAACCTCCGCAGATCAGTTCCAGGAATGTGTAGCTAGCTTAACAGCTGACAATGGTCTAGGATTCTCCGATACCGATTTAACATCCAAAGGGAGAAAACATAATGACGTGCTACATGTCTCGGTGGAGTGTAGGGGAACCGCCCTAGCTCATGTTTTGGTTGATATTGGGTCGTCTCTAAATGTCCTACCGAAGAAAGCCTTGGGTAGACTGGATTGTGAAGGCCTAACCTTGAAACCCAGCAACATAATTGTCAGAGCCTTTGATGGTTCTAAAAGGATGGTCCACGGGGAGGTGGACATCCCGATTAAAGTGGGAACTGAAACTTTCAACTCCACATTCTATGTGATGGACATTCGTCCTTCCTATTCTTGCTTGTTGGGAAGACCCTGGATTCATAATACGGGAGCTGTCACTTCCACTCTGAATCAAATGCTCAAGTACCCTGTCCAGAGGAAAATTATAACTGTCCACGACGAAGAAGAATACATGATAAGCCATCTAAATTATTTCCGCTATGTAGAATTGGATGGTGAATTCATTGAAACTCCTTTCCAACATTTTGAAGAGGTAGCTCAGGAGATTGCGGCAACCAAGACAGTGTCTTCTATGCCCATGATTACCAGACCTCCTCCTCGGATGTCGTCTCTCAAAGATGCAAAGGCTGTGATTGAAGAAGGAGGAAACACAATCTCGGGGTAGCTTCCAGACTTTCCTTATAAATCAGATAAATTTAGCTTGGGGTTCACGGCTTCTGCTCAAAAGGTTGTACGCCACACCCATGCTGGAGGGCCACTAGTGAAGATCACCCATCATGGAGTCAATGCTTTGGAGGATAGTGAAGAGAAGAGCATCTTGGAAGACTGGATTTTCCCTACTATTAACGGAGGACTGTGCAACTGGGAAGAAAAAGACTTTGTTCCGATTACTTTCATTCCGCAGTAATTTATCTTTCAAATATTTCTGTTGGTTTGTAATAATTCTCAAAACAATTCGTACACTTTTAACCTTGTGCCTTACCCGAGGCACATAGGTCCATTTGTAAGGGTTTGATTTTTCATCTTCATATGTCATTTTAATGAATCATGGACGTTTTCACATTTAAACTTTTGTGTTCATTGTCTTTCTTTTTACATTTTATTTGTTTAAAAGTGGCTATCCCTTACACACACCCACACTCACAAATGCATGTCCCCTTCCATTCCGGATTCCATGGGTAACAATTCTTCTATGGCCTTCAGTGACTCTGAAGATCTGGTCTACCATGCCGAATACGAAGGTGGGGAAGATTGTGAGGTGCCGGGAGAATTGGCTAGACTGCTACAACAGGAAGAAAGGGCTATTCTACCTCATGAGGAACTGTTAGAGACAATCAAATTGGGTACTGAGGAAGACAGAAAAGAAGTCAGAGTGGGTGCCAACCTAGATCCAAGTGTCAAAGAGCGCCTAATTCAGCTGTTGAATGAATATGTTGAGATCTTTGCCAGGTCATACGAAGACATGTCGGGACTCGATACAGACATTGTGGTTCACCGTCTACCCACAAGAGAAGACTGTCCACCAGTTAAACAGAAAGTCCTCCGCATGAGGCCCGACATGTCAGAAAAGATCAAAGTAGAAGTTATGAAGCAGTTCAATGCTGGATTTCTTGCTGTTACTTCCTATCCATAATGGGTTGCTAACATTGTGCCCGTGACTAAGAAGGACGGAAAAGTGAGAATGTGCGTGGATTATAGAGACTTAAACAGGGCTAGCCCTAAAGATGACTTTCCACTTCCGCACATTGACATCTTGGTTGACAACGCAGCTCAGCACAAGGTATTTTCTTTCATGGACGGATTTTCAGGTTACAACCAGATCAAAATGGTGCCTGAAGACATGGAGAAATCTACTTTTGTTACACAATGGGGTACGTTCTGCTACAAAGTGATGCCATTAGGACTGAAGAATTCCAGGGCAACCTATCAACGCGCCATGGTAGCTTTGTTTCATGATATGATACATCATGAGATAGAGGTATACGTGGATGACATGATAGCCCGTTCACAAACGGAAGAAGAACACCTCGACCATCTGCAAAAGCTGTTTGTCAGGTTGAAGGAGTACAAGCTCAGGCTGAACCCTAACAAGTGCACTTTCGGAGTCAGGTCCGGTAAACTCTTGGGTTTCATTGTCAGCAACAAGGGCATCGAGGTTGATCCTGCCAAAGTCAAAGCTATACAAGAAATGCCTGCTCCTCACACTGAGAAGGAGGTCAGAGGTTTCTTGGGACGCCTAAACTACATTTCTAGGTTCATCTCTCACCTAACGTCTACTTGTGAGCCAATCTTCAAGCTGTTGAAGAAAGATCAGGTGGTTAAATGGAACAATGAATGTCAGGTTGCTTTCGATAAAATCAAGGAGTATTTGCTAGAACCTCCTATCTTGATGCCACCCATCGAAGGAAGACTGCTAATCATGTATCTGACCGTCCTAGAGAATTCAATGGGGTGCGTACTGGGCCAACATGACGAGTCTGGCCGAAAAGAGCATGCCATTTATTACCTTAGCAAAAAGTTTACCGACTGTGAGAGCCGATACTCACTGCTTGAGAAAACTTGTTGCGCTTTGGTATGGGCTGCTCGCCGGCTAAGGCAGTATATGTTGACTCATACCACTCTGCTAATATCTAAGATGGATCCGATCAAATACATCTTTGAGAAGCCTACTTTATCTGGAAGGATAGCTAGATGGAAGATGATCCTGACAGAATACGATATACAGTACATGACCCAAAAATCTATAAAGGGGAGTGTGCTAGCCGACCATCTAGCTCATCAAGCTGTCGAAGATTATCAATCCATGAAGTTTGACTTCTCTGATGAGGACATTATGACATTGGACAACGTTGAAGGTTTCAGACCATATGACGGACCTGAACAAGGATCCCAATGGACCCTGTACTTTGATGGTGCCTCCAATGCACTTGGCAACGGTATCGGCGCGGTACTCATTTCTCCAGAAGGTTGCCATACACCTTTCACAGCTAGACTTTGCTTTAACTGCACCAACAACATGGCCGAGTATGAAGCTTGCATATTTGGTCTCAAGGCTGCAATAGACCTGGGAATCCAATCTTTGGTTGTGTTTGGAGACTCAGCTTTGGTCATCAGTCAGATCAAAGGAGAGTGGGACACTAAACATCCCAATCTCATCCCTTATAAAAAACATGTCTTGACATTGTTACCTCATTTCGAGCATATTACCTTCGAGCAATTCCCGCGAGAAGAAAATCAGCTAGCAGATGATCTAGCTACGATGTCATCCATGTTTAAACTTAACTGGGATAATGAGGCTCCCCAAATCACAATTGAACGGATGGACGAAACTGCACATTGTCACGAGATTAATACCGAATAAGTAGTGGACCGACCTTGGTTTCACGAAGTAAAAAGGTATCTCAAGGCTCAAGAATATCTTGAAGGAGCTTCAGTCAACGACAAAAAGTTCTTAAGAAGATTCTCTGCCAAGTTCTTCCTGAGCAATGGTATCTTGTACAAGCGCAATCATGATTGCATTTTGTTCCGTTGTGTGGACAAGATTGAAGTTGAGCAGATCATGGCTGAACTGCACAATGGTACCTTTGGCACTCACTCTAGCGGACATACGATGGCTAAGAAGATTCTACGGGCAGGCTATTACTGGTCTACCATGGAAGCTGACTACTATCAACATTCCAGGACTTGTCAAAAATGTCTAATCTATGCGGACAAGGTACATATACCTCCAGTTTCTCTCAATGTCTTAACAGCTCCTTGGCCATTCGCTATGTGGGGAATCGACATGATTGGAGAGATCAAGCCTACAGCATCCAATGGAAACCGTTTCATTCTGGTGGCCATTGATTACTTTACCAAATGGGTCGAAGCAGCTTCCTTCACATCCGTCACAAAGAATGTTGTTGCCCGCTTCATCAAGCAGAACCTCATTTTCTGGTATGGTATCCCTGAAAGGATCATCGCTGACAATGGTATAAACCTTAACAACACTATGATCACCGCCTTGTGCGAGCAGTTCCAGATTCAACATCACAATTCATCTCCCTATCGGCCAAATATGAACAGTGATGTCGAAGCTGCGAACAAAAATATCAAGAAGATCATACAAAAGATGACAGTCACCTACAAGGACTAACATGAGATGTTACCGTTTGCTCTCCACGGGTACCGTACCACGGCGCGTACATCAACTGGAGCAACACCTTATTCTTTGGTATACGGCATGGAAGTTGTTTTGCCTATCGAGGTTCAGATTCCCTCCTTGAGAATCATGAAGGATGCTGGTTTAAGTGAAGACAATTGGATTCAGACCCGACTTGATCAACTTAACTTGATTGATGAAAATCGACTTACTGCTGTTTTCCATGGTCAGACGTATCAAAAATGGATGATCAAGGCTTTCAACAAGAAAGTCAGACGCCAGACATATCAAGTCGGGGATCTTGTAATCAAGCACATCATCTTTCCGCAAAGTGATCCCAGGGGAAAATGGACTCCTACCTACGAAGGACCATTTGTGATCAAAAACATCTTTTCTGATGGGGAAATGATATTAACCATCATGGACGGAGACGACTTGCCGCACCCTGCAAACGCAGACATAGTCAAAAGAAACTACGCATAAATGACCCGCTAGGTTGACACACCTAGGCAAAAAAAGGGCATCCCAGTGAATCGAAAACCCGAAAAGGCGGTTCAGGCAAAAGTTAGGGATAAAACAAAAAAATCTGTACACCCGGCAAGTTGAAAACCCAAAAGGGCGACTTGGGCAAAAAAGGGTTTCTCGGTGGATCAAAAACCCGAAAGGGAGGTCCAGGAAAAATTTAGGGAATTAAAGCGTATGACTATGTCTCGTCGGATCACTTTAAGGACAATCTCTTCACAGACAAACTTTGGGCTTCTGATCAATCCAATCATCTTCGGACGAAGCAGCAAATGGACAAAACATTCAGAGTTACGAAGGCTATAGCAGAATGGGAACCCCATGGAATTTTTACACATAGCCATCTTTCTTTGTATAAATTTTTCTCATTTTTATGACAACGTTCTCTTACTAGGATGTCTGTCTCCTTTGTACAAAATACTTACACAAAGTTAATACAAAGATACTTCAAAGTGCAGAAAACTATTTTCCTTTTTCTTCTTTTTTACACTTGTGTTTTATTTGAAAACGTCCAATGATTTATTAATGAGCATATGCATTTGAATATAATCACTATTTTCAAATAAACGAAATGGGAAAGAATAATTACTGACAGGTTGAAAGTATAGGAAAACGTCTTTAGGCTATTCCAAGAGAAACCCCCTGCAGTACATCATCTAGGTCCCTAGCGGAGCTAAAACCTTGAAATACATATCCCCAACGGAGTTATAATTTCAAATCCTTAATTCCCATCAGAGTTAAAACTTCAAACTCTCAATTCCCAGCGGAGCCAGAACTTTGAACCACAGACCCTCAGCGAAGATGAAACCTTCTTCCCTAGAGGAGTCAAATTTTCAAATATCAATCCCCAGCGGAAACCATTCAGTTTTCCCCAATTTCCCCAGCAGGTTATCTTAAAAGTCTGAGAATCAGCCAGATAATAGTTAACTTTTGTCTTATCCCTAACTAGGATAATTCCCCAGTAGAGTGGCATACAACCCAAACTCTTGAACTTTTTTCCAAACAAGAATGAGCTTTTTCCCCCAGACTCCTAAACTTACTCTCCAGCAGGATAGCTACTCCCCAGCAGTATAGCTTTTTCGACATAGAGTTTTTCACTCCCCAACAGAATGAAGATTCTCATTCTTGATTCCCCAGTAAAATTGCCAGGGTCTTCATTACTCCCCGGCATGATGTCACCAAAGTTTTCATTACTCCTCAACAGAATGAAGATTCTCATTCTTAGTTCCCCGCAGAAATCATCAGAATTTTCCCTATTCCCCAGCCGAGTAAGGATTCCCATTGTTTAACCCCCAGTAGAAGTCTTCAAAGTTCTCTGGATTTCCCAAGCAGGTTTCTCAAGCAGTTTGACATTACTCTTACAACAGATTTTGTCAATACTCCAACTTCAAGACATGAAGGATTCTCACTTTTCCATAGAAGTTGACGAGGATTTTCCATCCTCAACAGTTACCAAGGATTTCTCATCCTCAGTAATCAAATATTTTGAATCTCCAGCAGCGGTCAAGGACTTATTTTCCCTAGCAGCAGTCAAGGATTTCATTATCCCCAGCTATCAAGGATTTATTTTCCTCAGTGTAAGTGTTTGTTTGTTGGCATTTTTTTTTATAAAACCAGAGTTGCGAATGTCATGACTGATGTCATAACATTCTGGGATAAAGGTACATTCTGCAGAAAAGAATGTCATACAGGAACTACTCAATATGAGTGTTTATCATGATCATTAAGCAATGATCATATATATTGTATTCTACCAAAATCAGTGAGCAGGATTTTTGTTGTCAGAACCAATGTTAAGACATCCTATACTGATCTAACAATTGTGCAGATTTATTATTCCTGAGAATTTTCAGGAATCTGGTATGCTTCTCTGAGTTGATGTATACAGTCCAGATCAGATGCTCACGTGGACATTAGGTTAGCCTTGCTCAACCCTAATCTGGTATGATGAAAGCCTAAGACCAAGTCTTTAGGTTAAGTTAACCCTAGCTATTTTCATGGAAGCCCTAACTGAAGAATAGTCTGCCTATATATTCCTCATGAAGATTAATGGTTAATGTTGTACCCCAAAATTTTCCCTCCCATATTCTTCAAGATTTGCCAAGTCAAAGCTTCAAAATTCCCCAAGGGTTGCACAGTTCAAAGGCCTCCTAAACAGTCAAAATTAGGGTTTTGGTTCTGACAAAGAAAATGAAGTTTCCAAGGGTCCAATCAAGTCCCACGTGTCTATAAATATGGTCAAGCATCCTCATACCAAGTTTCAAGACCTACAGCACAAGATTGCACAGTCAAAAACCCTAATTGCACTACATTCAACTATAGGGGCAAAATGGTCATTTGACAGTCAAAAGTCCAAATTTTTTATCAACATCTCATTTTGAAGCCACAAACATCATTTGATCAATGCTTGATCATGATTCTCAAAACTTGGCTCAAAAATCATCAAGATGCAAAAGTTTCCATATTTGGACAGTTGAAAAAGTCAACTGTAAATTGACCAGGGCATAACTTTTACATGGATTATCAGAAAAATTCCATCCAAAGCTCATTTTGAAGATAAAGACATTTCCTACAACTCCTCTTCACACTTCAAGTCCAAGAAATGCTCTCACAAAAAGTTATCAATTTCAACATTATAGGTCATTTTCAAAAGTCAACAAAAAGGCATTTTAAGTCAAAGACCATAACTTGAGATTGGTAAATCAAAATGACATGGGACCAAAGACATTGGTTAGAGGACTCAAATACCTTCCCAAAATGTCCATGAACATGAGCAAAGCCTAAAAATTGAGCAAGTTATGCCTTGTGGAAGTTGGGAAATTTTTGGATATTTTGAAAAGTCAATATTGCTTCAAATGACCTAAAATTGCTAATGGGCCTCTTTTTCTTCCACAATTCATCATCCAAGACATGTGCACGACCATTTGGCCCAAGGGGAAGTTTTTATCATTTTTATTTTATTTATCTGAATTTTTAAATGCTAGAAATTCATTTAATTAATTAAAATATATAAAAAATACTAAACCTAATGTTTTGAATCTTTTTGTGCATAAAATATCTCCAAGATTTCGTGCAAATCAGATTAGGAAAGAATTGAAGGTAATTGGACATGACTTGGTGGCAAATATGCATGAAAAGATTGAAAACTAATGCCATAAAAATCAAATATTGATTCATCAATTCATGGATCTTCTTGACCAAATTCTTTGACCTAATCATTCACACATAAGTATAGAATGCAAACCTAATCCTAGAGAACTCCAAGCTGCACCATATACAAAGAATAAAACTTGCACTTTTGTCAATTAAACTCAAGAACTGAAATCACGATTGCAGGGTCTTTCAAGCCAAAATCATCACTCCATTAGCTTGCCAAAGTTGCCAGGAGACGATTCCAATCAAGAATTTTGTCCCATACCCAAGGAGGGTTTGTGAAGCTTTGAATTGGGGTTTCCCAGTTAAGGTAAAATTGGAACATCACAGTGCCATGAACGAGCTCAGCGTGCTTGGACGGTCTAAAAACGCACCTCGCGCTCAATTTATGAGCCTCCACGAGCTAATCGTTATTTTTTGGAATGGCACATTTTGGAACGTTTAAAAAATCGTTGCTGATTCTTTTGTGTTTCAGAAGAAAAAAAAAGCGAGGAAGAAGATGATCCGGTGGCAATCAGTGATTGGTCTATTTGAATTTTCGCGCTAGAATTCCATTAACCCTTATTTTCGCTTATGTTATTTGTGTATTATTTTTTATACAACGCGTGTAGAGTGCTCCAGTGGTAGGCGTGTACGTTGGTAAACCACAGGACCTGGGTTCGATCCCAGGTCCCTCACCCTTTCCATATTATTTTTCAATTAATACTTCTATGCAGTTTCAACGCCAAGGAACACCATGCATCCATAATCCCAAGCTTGCCACGCGTGTAGAGAGACCAATCCAAGGGCGCTGATTGAAAAAACAACATGGAATCTAGTCAAACGCGCCACATGCTTCCTGAAAAGGTCAACCAGGCCAAAGGCTATTGGGCCCAAAAATGCTAATCAAAACCTCCATTTGGGGACAGACCCCCCCCCCCTAGGTTTGCAAGCTTTTTACATTTTTTTCATTCTTTTTATTTATTTCAATTATTGTTTTTTTTAATTAATTTAATATTTTCATAAAAAATATAAAAAACAATATAAAATCAAAAAAAGACAAAAAATAAGTATTTTATTTCATTAATATATTTTTTGTAAATAAATATTATTCATTAATTTTAGCTATTAAATTAGGTTTAATTTTATTATTTTCCTTAATCAATTTAAAATTTGGTAGAATTAGGGTTTGTAATAATTTTTATCCTTTTTTCTTTTTCTTCACTAATAATTAAATATTATTTATTTTTGTAAATAAACTTTAAACAATTAATTAGATTAATTTAGGTTTCAAAACTTTAATATTTTCTTAATAAATTAAATATGTAGAAATTAGGGTTTTTTAACTTTTTCATCATTTTTTTTTATAAATAATTTTCTCATCATTATTATTATTATTAATTACTAATTTATTTTGTAAATAAACATGTACATAAATTCTTTAGTAAATTAAGTTAAACTTTAACATTTTTCTCAAATAATTAAAAATAACTTAGAATTAGGGTTTCTTTTAATTTTAATTTTAATTTTCTTATTTCATAAATAAAAAAAAACCTAAAAAACACTTCTTTTATTTCAATAAATAATTAATTAATTTTTAATTTCAATTTAACTTCAAAAGGGTCCAACGCCCTCGAACGTTCAACTTTAGTTTCTTTCGCGCATTTATTCTTATTATTTCTTGTAAATATTAATGTAATTCTCCCAAAGCCTTGTAAACTCGGACATTTTATTTCTCGCACTTTATTTATTTTTCTGTCAAATCGGGTCCTGGATTTTAATTTTGGCGATGTGGACCCGCGCCTTTGTAATAGTTTAGAACTTTTAATTTCCGCAACTTTTTAACTGTTAAATAAAGGCATGCAAGAATGAATGACAAAAATAAAAACAAACGCATAGATCACTTTGACATGAACAAGATAAAAATAAATGAATCTGACACACAAATCACACACCACCCCTAGGGTACGCCTCACTGTTGCCTTGCCTCGAAAGGTGGTCGTCGAGTAGAGGATGTTTTAGCAAGTCCTCATGTCCATGAACATGGCATGGGGGTAGCTTCTAAGGTGTCTTCCTATTACTCTGGTGACCACACCGTTGCCTTGTCCCTCGAAACGTGGTCGTCGACTATAGGACGTCTTAGTGAGTCCTTATGTCCCATTGATCTGGTTGCCTCAAAACAAGTTGCCTTAGAATAGTTGCCTCGGAATAAAAGATCAATGGCATAAGGGTAGCTCCTAAGGTATCTTACCTCTGCTCGGTGACCTCACTGTCCCAAAACTCGAATTGACCCGAACACCTCCAACGGTGGTGCTACCTACCTCTCAATGGTGGGATGGCACTACTTTAAGGACATTTACACAGAAGAATTCCTTAGGGTAGGTAGGTTCTCGTAGATACTTGCTCTAATTTCAAAACAAATCAAAAATACTTTTCACACCGACACCTTTTTCAAAAAGCTTTCGAAAGCAATTTTTCAAACACTCTTGAGGACTGATACAAGAGTCGAACTGGAATTTTCAAAGAAACTTTTTAACACCCACAGTTGAAAAGCAAACAAACCATTTTTGAAAACACAAATGAGCAAGTATCTAAGAGCCCATGGATAACCATGGATAGAAAGGGTGCTAACACCTTCCCTTTCTATAACCTACCTCCCGAACCGAGAGCAATCTCTATAAGGAATTTTTCTGTGCTTTTGTCCTTTCCATTTGGAGAAAATAAAAGACGGTGGCGACTCTTGCTTCCGCGACATTTCGCGAACCAGCGTTAAACAGTCAGTTCCAGATCCACCGATCACAGAACTTGAGACTCTGCTGGGGATATCTTATAAAGTGAGGTGTACCTTAGGACTAAGATCACTTGTGTTTTCAATTGTATTGACTTGTCTGCTTTAAATTTGTGGGTTGCATGGGAGTTACTTAGATCCTAACCCGGATCTGGGGACACCCTGTTTAGGTAGCATAAGTTGTGAGGGACCTGTCCGGCGTAGACCGACACGGGTGAAGCAGTGGCTACGTTGGTGTGGCACCTTGGTCTATACCGATATCCCTTGTGTCGCAACGAGGAGAATATGGGTCTTCTGAGGAGTCATTAAGCACCAACAACCTTAGAACCTTAATTGACATAACTTGGCCATTAGAGCAGTAGCAGTATGCTACGCCCATTGAGGCTAAACTCTCGTGATGGTTCTGGCCGCAAGAAAAGATTGCGATGCTGGAGTTATGACCGATTGAGGGTAGTCAATGATATTGGATCCTCTAAGAACCCGGTTACTTTGATAGGACAGGTATGAACCAACAAACTGAAAGAGGGTAGTACCTAGACCTCATGCTGGCCTAAACTTTAAGGGCTTGCCTTGTGTGACTTGTGTGCCTTAACATGTTTGCCTTTGTATCTATTTGTGGTGTGTTTTATCATAACATCATAACATCATGAGCATTGCATGCATCCTGCATAAGGACTGACCATTTCAAAGACAAGAGGGTTTCACCTTTGCTCTATTTTGTAGGACATCATGATGCATGTGCGAAGGAATACTATCTGGTTCAACTTTGTTCATTCACCTGAGTTGATTGAAGAGTTGGTTAGCAGAATTCCAAACACTACTTCCTTCATTCAGAGGCATGGTTCTCTTCTCAGTTTAGTCACTGCAAAGCGGGATCAACAGTTGATGAGTGTTCTGACCCAGTTCTATGACCCTCTGTACCAGTGCTTCACCTTTCAAGACTTCCAGCTGGTCCCTACCCTGGAAGAGTTCTCTGATTTGCTTGGTATCCCTATCTTGGATCAGACTCCCTTTACTGGTTGGGAAAAGACCCTCAGGCTTGAGGATGTTGTTGCAGCTCTTCCCTTGACACATCAAGAGGTAATGGACAACTGGGTAACTAGAAGCGGAGTCAAGGGTTTCTTGGCCAAGTTCCTGATTGGTAAAGCTAAAAGTTTCTGGAATGACCTGGACTTTAGGGCATATAAAGACATCTTGGCTCTCTTAATCTATGGGCTAGTCTTGTTTCCTAATCCTGACAACTTCATCAATGTCACCGCCATAAGGATCTTCATGTCTCAGAATCCGGTGCCCACTCTCTTGGGTGACATCTTGCAACAACTTCATGCTTGTACTACCCGAAGACAAGGAACCCTATGGTGTTGTATCCCTTTGTTGGTGAGGTGGTTTATTTTGCACCTCCCTAAGTTCGTACTGAAGAACCAAGAAGGAAGAGGTT
Source organism: Vicia faba (assembly GCA_948472305.1). Classification (NCBI taxonomy): domain Eukaryota; kingdom Viridiplantae; phylum Streptophyta; class Magnoliopsida; order Fabales; family Fabaceae; genus Vicia; species Vicia faba. The sequence goes on along the minus strand of OX451741.1, from coordinate 780,626,810 downwards.
GGGCTCATAGGTTAATGTCTCTCACCGATAAAGACATCATTTGGACTTGCAGAGGTTTGGATGAGACAGCTGTTATTGATCGATGCGGGGAATATCCTAATGTTCCTCTGATTGGTACCCAAGGAGGAATCTCTTACAATCCATGTCTAGCGCTCCGTTAGTTTGGAAGAGCCAGAAGAGCAGGCCCCCATGAAATGTTGGTGCTTCACGTCAGTTTTGAGTTTCAGGTGGATAGTGACGAGCTGCGTCGTAGGTTCATCAAGGCTTGGGACAAAGTTCATAAAGCTGACCCACAAGAGTTGGGGCCAAAGACTTCTTTACCTATGGAAGCCTACTGCAAATGGGTTCGCACCCGTGCTCAGAAGTTAGGTATGCCGTATGAAGCTGTCAGACCCGTCATTCTTGAGTCTCCTGACAAAAATGGTGTTCCTCCAACTGTCCTTCCTCCTCAGATACCTACTGATTATGAGACATTGAAGAGATCTTGGTCGCAACTGCGAGAAGAACGGGATTCTTACCTGGAGAAGTTCAACGAGCAGGAATTGAAGATCCAGAAGCTGACAAAGCAGTTGGAGAATGAGCGAGCTCTGAATGCCTATATCCGTACTGAGAAGAGGAGACCATGGGATCAATAAGGAGCTTCGGATGTTCTTTTACAGTTTTATTTCCCTTTTCAGTATTTCCTTTCATGTAACGCCTAAGGGCAACCTGTTGAATAATTTCAGTTTCAAAGTTAAATCTAATGAAGTGTGTTCCTTTTTGTTTACAAAGTTGATTCCCGATTGTCTTTGAAAACATAAATCATACGCATTCCATTCATCATGTGCATAGCAGGTTTTCCTCTTTTCAGGTTGCTTACCGTTCTTCGCTATTTATTTCAGCATCATGAACCCCGACTCGTCATCAACTGAGATGTCCATCAAAGCTCTTCAGGCGCAGAATGCGCAATTTCAAGAACTGATCATGGGTTTGGCTCAGGGCCAAGAAGAGCTGAAGGCTCTGCTCCTGAAGAAGGAGAAGAAGAAGAAGAGAAGAATTGTTCTGTTCAACTCGGGCCGAAGGTTTGGCAACACTCTGCAGAATGAAGAGGCTGGTTCTTCTATTGGCAAGGGTACTCCTCAAGAGGGAAAAGGTCCAAGTCCGGTAGTCTCCGACAACGAGACTGATTTTGATGAAGAGAAGTATCCTCCTGCAGAAGACAGATACAAGCAGTTGGAAGACCGGCTGAATGCTATGGAGATACAACAGGTACCTGGGCTGGATTTCGGAGATTTGGGTTTGTCTACTGGTGTGATCATTCCTCGTAAATTCAAAGCACCATCCTTCACCAAGTATGACGGGGCGTCTTGTCCCAAGCTACACCTCAGATCCTATGTGCGGAAGATTCAACCGTACTCAGTGGATAAGAATTTGTGGATCCACTTCTTCCAGGAGAGTCTTTCAGGGACTCATCTCGAATGGTTCTATCAGCTGGATGGGACCAAAGTTCGTAACTGGGAGGAGTTGGCTACTGCTTTCTATAAGCAGTATCAATATAATGCCGACCTTGCCCCTACACGTACCCAACTCCAGGGTATGCCGTTAGGTTCAAGTGAAGGTTTTAAAGAGTACGCTCAGAAGTGGAGGGATCTGGCTGGCAGAGTGCAGCCTCCGTTGACTGATCGGGAGTTGGTGGACATGTTCTTGGGGACCCTATCTGGGCCATTTTTCAACCATCTTATCGGTAACTCGTCTGCAGGGTTTATTGATCTTATTCTGACTGGAGAGAGAATTGAGGCTGGGTTGAAGTCTGGAAAGATTCCGATGGGTGCATCTACAAGTTCAGAGAAGAAACCCTTCAAGAAGGAGGCTAGTGCTGTATATGGCTCCAGGAGACAAGAGAAATCTGAGCGCCGCCAATCTGTCAGTGCGGTAATGATTGCTAAGCCTGCTGCCGCTCCTCGGCCAACCAATCCTCAAAGGGCTGAAAGACCCCGGAGAGAGTTCACCCGTTTGAGCATGACCCTATCCCAAATCTTGCCGCAGTTACTATCCACCAATCTAGTGACTACCAGAGAGGCGCCAAAGGTTGTGAACACTGCCTCCCCCAAGTACAACGCAAATGCTCGTTGTGCTTATCATTCTGATAGCCCGGGGCATTCCACTGATGACTGTTGGGCATTAAGGAATAAGGTGCAAGACCTTATCGACGCGAAAGAGATACAGTTCGAAGCGCCTGAGAGGCCGAATGTGGTGACTGCTCCTATGCCTCAGCATGGGGTAAATGTTATTGATGAAGAAGTGTACGCTGTTTCTGTGGATGATCTAGCCACTCCCTTAATGACTGTCAAGAAGAACCTACTGCTGGCCGGTTTATTTCCGGGTTGCAGTGAGGGTTGCCTGTTCTGTGCTGTTTCCCTATCTGGTTGTCCCTTGCTGAAGTTAGGCATCCAAAGCCTGATGGACAGTAAGGAGATTCTGTTCAAGAAGTCTGTTGTTCAGTTGGTTCCGGTAGAAGAAGTTTCTGTGGTTACCATCTTCAATAATCCAATCAAGGCTCTCCCAAAGAAGCCTGTCCAAATCATGATTGTCGCACCTGTTGTTATTACTGTTCCGGGGCCTCTTCCCTACGTATCTGATAAAGCTGTCCCCTGGCATTATGGGGCAGACGTATATGTGAATGGAATCAAACAAGAATTCAACACTGGCGCCAGTATCTGCGATATCACTGGCCCAGCCAAGGTTACCCGCAGTGGCAGGCTCTTCTCGCCTGACATTGCACCGCCCGCTACTCGAAGACCCCTCCTTATAACACCTACAAGTGTACCTGTTCCTGTTGCTGATCAAGTTGTTTCCCCTGCTGCCGAGTCATCCAATGCTCGAGGCAAGGGAATTGAAGATGAGCCTGCCCAGATGGAGGCACCGATACCTATAAATGCTGAGGCATCCCAACAAGAGATGGAGGAAATCCTGAAAATAATAAAGAAGAGTGACTTCAACGTTGTGGAACAGCTGGGGCATACGCCCTCCAAAATCTCCATGCTCTCCTTATTGCTATGCTCCGAGGCCCATGCTAAGGCCTTGATCTCATTCCTCAAGACGGCCCATGTGCCACAGGAAACCTCTGCAGTTCAGTTCACTGACTGCGTAGCAAATCTGACAGCAGACAACGACTTGGGTTTCTCGGATACTGACCTGACTGCAAAAGGAAGAGACCACAATGACGCCCTACATGTCTCTATCGAATGCAGGGGCACTACTCTGGCGCATGTATTGGTGGATATTGGTTCTTCCTTAAATGTGCTACCCAAGAAGGCTTTAGACCGTTTAGATTGTGAAGGCCTGGAACTGAAACCTAGCAATATCATCGTCAGGGCCTTCGACGGTTCAAAAAGGATGGTTCATGGAGAGGTTGACATTCTTATTCGTGTGGGCTCTCAGGTGTTTGACTCTACCTTTTATGTGATGGATATCCGTCCATCGTATTCTTGTCTACTGGGTCGACCTTGGATCCATAAAGCTGGGGCAGTGACCTCTACCTTGCACCAGAAGCTAAAATACCCTGTCAGAGGGAAGATCGTCACTGTGCAAGGAGAGGAGGAATATATGGTGAGCCATCTGAATTCCTTCAGGTACATTGAGATGGACGGGGAGTTTATTGAAACCCCCTTTCAGCATTTCGAAGAGGTACTTCCAATTTCAGTAGCAGCAGAAACAGCGGTCGAAGAGGTTGTTACCTTGAAAATGGCTTCCCTGAAGGATGCCCGGGCTGTGGTTCAAAAAGGTAAATGTGCTAACTGGGGCAGGCTTCCCGACTTTACAAAGAAAACTGATAAATTTGGACTGGGTTTTACTGCAGAGGGTCAGAAAGCTATGCGGAAGGCGAAGACCAGAAGACCTCCTGTGCTCATTACAAATCCAGGAGTGAATACTGTTGGGGAGGACAATGAAGTGGACGAAGCTGAGTTCAACAGCTGGATCTACCCGACGACCGAAGGCGGATTGACCAATTGGATCGTCAAAGACCATACTCCTGTTACTTTTGTTACGCAGTAATAAACTTCTTTGTTTCGTTATTTGTAATAAACAATAAATAAACTCTATGGCCCGGTGTCTTACCCGAGGCACTGTGGTTTCAGTTGTGAGGGCATATAAATTGTCATTTCATATATCATAAATGAAAATCTTGGACGTTTTCTCGCATTTCAAATCTTATTCTCCTTTTTCTGTCTTTCCTTCCTTTACATATTTTTCAAAACAGCTGTATTTACACACACTCACTCATACAGGTTTCAATCCACTCTGGATCTCACTGATAACGAATCTGCTACTTCCAGTTATGACTTCGAAAATCCGATCAACTTAGCCGAAGACGAAGGTGAAGATGATTGCGAAGTGCCCGACGAGCTTGCAAGACTGTTGCTCCACGAGGAGAGGGCAATTCAACCCCATGAAGAGCCAGTGGAAATAATAAGCTTGGGTACTGAGGCAGACAGGAAAGAGGTAAAGATTGGTGCCAACCTAGAGCTCAGCGTGAAGCAACGGTTGACTAAGATGCTACATGATTATGTGGAGATATTTACCTGGTCCTACGAAGACATGCCCGGGTTGGATACCGATATTGTGGTCCATCACCTGCCTACTAAGGAAGACTGCCCTCCGGTTAAGCAAAAGGTTCGTCGTATGCGTCCAGAGATGTCTGAGAAGATTAAAGCCGAGGTTATGAAACAGTTTGATGATGGGTTCCTTGCAGTGACTTCTTACCCGCAGTGGGTTGCTAATGTGGTGTCGGTACCAAAGAAAGATGGAAAGGTCAGAATGTGTGTCGACTACAGGGATCTGAACAGGGCCAGCCCCAAGGATGACTTCCCTCTACCTCACATTGATGTCCTTGTTGATAATACAGCTCAGCATAAGGTGTTTTCTTTCATGGATGGCTTTTCAGGTTACAATCAGATCAAGATGGCACCTGAAGACATGGAGAAGACTACCTTTGTTACTCAGTGGGGCACCTTCTGCTACAAGGTCATGCCTTTTGGACTAAAGAACGCTGGGGCAACCTACCAACGTGCCATGGTTGCTTTATTTCATGATATGATCCATCATGAGATAGAAGTGTATGTTGACGACATGATCGCAAGGTCCCAAACTGAGGAAGAGCACCTAGATCATCTGCAGAAATTGTTTGACCGGTTGAAACTATACAAGCTGAGGTTGAACCCGAACAAGTGCACCTTCGGGGTAAGATCTGGAAAGTTGTTGGGCTTCGTTGTAAGTGATAAGGGTATTCAAGTGGACCCTGCTAAGGTTAAAGCTATCCAAGAGATGCCAGTTCCTAAGACAGAGAAAGAGGTCAGAGGCTTTTTAGGACGCCTGAATTACATTGCTCGGTTCATCTCGCATCTAACCGCTACCTGTGAGCCAATCTTCAAGCTGCTGAAGAAAGATCAGGTAGTACGTTGGAATGATGAATGTCAGGCTGCTTTTGACAGAATCAAGGAGTACCTCCAAGAACCACCCATTCTTATGCCACCGGTTGAAGGGAGACCTCTGATACTATACCTGACAGTGCTCGACAACTCAATGGGGTGTGTGATGGGGCAGCATGACGAGTCTGGCCGAAAAGAGCATGCCATTTATTACCTTAGCAAAAAGTTTACCGACTGTGAGACCCGATACTCACTGCTTGAGAAAACTTGCTGCGCTTTGGTATGGGCTGCTCGCCGGCTGAGACAGTATATGCTGACTCACACTACCTTGTTGATCTCAAAGATGGATCCTATAAAGCACATATTCGAAAAGCCTGCTCTGTCTGGGAGAATAGCAAGATGGCAAATGATCTTGACGGAATACGACATTCAGTACACAACCCAGAAAGCCATCAAAGGAAGTGTATTGGCAGACCACTTGGCACATCAGGCCGTAGATGACTATCAGTCAATGAACTTCGAGTTTCCAGATGAGAGCATCATGATTGTGACTGATTGTGAAGTACCTGGACCGGATGAAGGACCTGAGGAAGGATCCCGATGGTCTATGCACTTTGACGGAGCCTCCAATGCTTTGGGTAACAGTATCGGCGCTATAATCATATCCCCTCAAGGCACTCATACTCCACTCACTGTCCGGCTATGTTTCAATTGTACCAACAACATGGCGGAGTATGAGGCGTGCATCATGGGTCTTCAAGTTGCGATCGACCTAAGGATCAAGTTTCTGAGTGTCTTCGGAGATTCCGCTCTCGTGATCAATCAGATTAAAGGAGAGTGGAATACGAAACATCCGAATCTTATTCCTTACAGAGAATGTGTGTTGACCTTGATCCCCCACTTCACGAAGATAACCTTTGAACACTTTCCAAGAGAAGAAAATCAGTTGGAGGACGCGTTAGCTACAATGTCTTATATGTTCAAGGTTAAATGGGACAATGAGGCTCCCCGGATCATCATCTGGAAACTGGACGAACCGGCATACTGTTGTGATCTCGAGACTGAATTGGCGACTGAGAAGCCTTGGTACCATGAGGTGAAGAGATACTTGGAAGCTCAGGAGTATCCTGAAGGTGCATCTGTCAATGATAAAAAGTTTCTGAGAAGGTTCGCGGCAAAGTTCTTCCTTAGCAACGGCATCTTGTACAAGCGAAACCATGATTCAACCTTACTGCGTTGTGTGGATAAGACTGAAGCAGAAAGGATCATGGAAGAGCTACATGAAGGGACCGTTGGTACACATTCCAGTGGACATACAATGGCAAAGAAGATCCTTCGGGCAGGGTATTACTGGTCCACAATGGAAGCTGACTGCTACCAACATTCCAGGACATGCCATAAGTGCCAGATTTACGCAGACAAGGTGCATGTTCCTCCAGTTCCTTTGAATGTTCTGACTGCGCCTTGGTCGTTTGCAATGTGGGGCATAGACATGATCGGTGAGATTAAACCTACGGAATCTAATGGGCATCGCTTCATCCTAGTGGCGATTGATTATTTTACAAAGTGGGTTGAAGCAGCTTCCTACGCTACGGTAACCAAGACTGTTGTGGCATGATTCATTCGGCATAATCTGATCTGTCGGTACGGCGTCCCAGAGAGATCATTACAGACAACGGTACCAATCTGAATAATAAGATGATCACTGAGCTCTGCGAGCAGTTCAAAATACAGCACCACAATTCTTCTCCTTACAGACCGAAGATGAATGGGGCTGTAGAAGCAGCAAATAAGAACATCAAGAAAATCGTGCAGAAGATGACAGTGATTTATAAAGATTGGCACGAGATGTTACCGTTCGCTCTACATGGGTACCGTACCTCAGCTAGGACGTCAACCGGGGCAACTCCTTTCTCTTTGGTTTATGGCATGGAGGCAGTCTTACCGATCAAAGTGCAAATACCCTCTCTCCGGATAATGAAGGATGCAGATCTGAGTGAAGATGATTGGATCCAGACACGACTTGATCAGCTAAACTTAATTGATGAAAAGAGACTTGCTGCTATCTGTCATGGTCATACGTATCAGAAACGGATGATCAGCGCATTTAACAAAAAGGTCAGACCACGGGAATATCAAGTTGGGGATCTGGTAATCAAGCGAATCATCCTTCCTCAGAGTGATCCAAGGGGCAAATGGACCCCTACGTACGAAGGGCCATTTGTGGTTAAACATGTGTTCTCAGGAGGAGCCATGATTCTAACCAACATGGATGGTGACGACCTTCCTCACCCCGCCAATGCAGACATAGTAAAAAGATACTACGCATAAAAAAGACCCGCTAGGCTGACATGCCTAGGCAAAAATTAGGGCTTCCCGACGAACCAAAAGGGTTCGGGCAAAATGAAGGGATGAAATGAAAAATCTGTACACCCGGCAAGTCGAAAACCTGAAAAGGCAGCTTGGGAAAAAATGGGTATCCCGGTGGACTGAAAACCCGAAAGGGCGGTCCAGGCAAAAGTTAGGGATAAAGCGTAATACTATGTCTCATTGGATCACTTTGCATCCAGAATCCGGTATCTACATCAAGTTCAGACGGCATCGATCAGTCAGCTTCATCTTCGTTTAGGTCATCAAGTGATGAGACGCTCGGAATTATAAAGGCAATAGCAGAGTTGAAACCCAGTGGGATCATTCATTTCACACAGCTGTTCTATTTTCTCTTGTACAAAATTTGTATAAACTCTTTTGTTCGGCGGCGTTCTCTTACTAGGACGTCAGCCTCTTGTACATAAAACGCCTATTTTACAGGCAAATTCAAAATCAATACAAATACACTTTTCAGTTAAAATTGCCAACTGTTTTTTCCTTTTCTATTTTGTTTTACGAAGAATGTCCAAGGTTCAATTTGTGATATATGCATTGACAATAATTTGCTAACTCATGAATATTTGTGTACGAAACAAAGGATTAATTACAGGTAACATTAGAAACAGGGGCAATAAAGAGTTGTCTAAGCGATCTAATTGTTCCGTCCTCCAAGGTATCAAGGTAGGTTCAGCTGAAGAACAGAACCAGATATCTTAATTCCCCAGAGAGTGAGCCAGCAAGTCAGTACACTCTACCCCGAGCAAAGTTACAATCAAACTTAAAGAAGTTGGGTATCCTCCAGCAGATCTCAACATTCCCCGGCAGCACATATATTCTTAACAAGCATCCCCGGCAGTCTTGGTCTAAAGATTGTTCCCCGGCGGTATATCAAACATTCAGTGGCGTTACTTCCAATACATCTCAAAACTTCCCCCCAGAGAGTCCAATCTAGTTCCCCAGGAAATTTGGAATTCATCTCCCCAAGCAGTAAGCTTATCCCCAGTAGATTCTGGAAGCTTATCCTCGCAGAGCACGAACGCGTCTCCCGGCTTTATTCAAAGAGTTATGTCCCTACCAGGATATAACTGGGTTATCCTCAGCCAAAAGCCACGGAAAGATCGTCCCCGACGAAGTCCTCTTATCCCCAGCGAAGTCTATCAACACTTCCAACACAACAAGGGTATCCCCAGCAAGTTATTATCAACGATTCAGCAAAGTATCTCTCTCCCCACAGAGTATTGCTCCCCAGCAAGATCATTAGAGTACTTTTCTCCCCGCAGAGTAATCCGTTTGCCAAGTTTATTCCCCAACGGAGTCATCTTCTCCTACCGGTATTCTTGCAACTCTCATCCCCAGAGGAAGCAAAACCTATTCTTCAACATCAGCCCAGGAGTTACTTCCTGGCACCCGTCAAGGATTTATTTTCCTAAGACGAAAAGACACATTCATAAATATCACATACATCATTATAGCATGCATATACGCATCATATCTTACAAATCTCATTTATGTTGAGAGCATCATTGCTTGATCTATATCATGCATTGCATATGACTGACCTTTACCTTTCAGGAAAGATCCAGTTAAACTCTCAGCTATATCCAAGACCTAGACCGGTTCAGTTAAATCGACTCCAAAGATTTCTCTGTTTCTTATCCAGTCAAAGGCCTTCTCTAGTCCAGTTAAATCGACCCCTAACAGATTTTTCTGATAAAGACTCAGTAGAAGACATCCAAGATTCTCTCAATGATTGCTGTTGAGGTTGTAGTCGCCTATGGTTCTCTCCCCGATACTGCGGAGGTGGTAATCCCAGATTTCGCTCAGTGATTGCTGTTAAAGTGAAGTTATCCAAGATTCTCTCAATGATTGCTATTGAGGTTGTAGTCGCCTATGGTTCTCTCCCCGATACTGCGGAGGTGGTAATCCCAGATTTCGCTCAACGATTGCTGTTGAAGTTGAAGTTATCCAAGATTCTCTCAATGATTGCTATTGAGGTTGTAGTCGCCTATGGTTCTCTCCCCGATACTGCGGAGGTGGTAATCCCAGATTTCGCTCAATGATTGCTGTTGAAGTGAAGTTATCCAAGATTCTCTCAATGATTGCTATTGAGGTTGTAGTCGCCTATGGTTCTCTCCCCGATACTGCAGAGGTGGTAATCCCAGATTTCGCTCAATGATTGCTGTTGAAGTGAAGTTATCGAAGATTCTCTCAATGATTGCTATTGAGGTTGTAGTCGCCTATGGTTCTCTCCCCGATCCTGCGGAGGTAGTAATCATCCCAAGATTTTCTCAATGATTGCTGTTGAGGTTAAAGTCATCCAAGGTTCTCTCACCATCCCGTTGAGGTAGTAACCATCCCTGGTTCATTCATCACCATTTGAAGCTCCAGACCCAGTTCCTGTAACCAGTCAGGACACATCTACAAAGAGTCTGAAGACCAGCTCCTGTAACAGGTCAGGTAATCATTTTTCTTTTTTGCAGGTATGCAAGTTCTCGCTAAGGAAGCTCTTACGCTATCAACATCCAGATGGCATCTATAAGCCCATCCACTCTCCATCATCTCTTAGCATGGCATCTATAAGCCCATCATCCTATCCATCAATCTCCAAATGGCATCTGTAAGCCCATTCCCCATCACACTGCTACTATGTGAGCGCAAATTTCTGGGCACTCTAGTGTTCAATCATCTTCCACCTTCGGATTACGAAAGGCACGTCAGCCAATCTGCATCCTCAGGTATAAGAAGATTGAACAGGGGCAACTGTTGTACCCCAAAATTTGCCCTCCCATATTCTTCAAGATTTGCCAAGTCAAAGCTTCAAAATTCCCCAAGGGTTGCACAGTTCAAAGGCCTCCTAAACAGTCAAAATTAGGGTTTTGGTTCTGACAAAGAAAATGAAGTTTCCAAGGGTCCAATCAAGTCCCACATGTCTATAAATATGGTCAAGCATCCTCATACCAAGTTTCAAGACCTACAGCACAAGATTGCACAGTCAAAAACCCTAATTGCACTACAGTCAACTGTAGGGGCAAAATGGTCATTTGACAGTCAAAAGTCCAAATTTTTTATCAACATCTCATTTTGAAGCCACAAACATCATTTGATCAATGCTTGATCATGATTCTCAAAACTTGGCTCAAAAATCATCAAGATACAAAAGTTTCCATATTTGGACAGTTGAAAAAGTCAACTGTAAATTGACCAGGGCATAACTTTTACATGGATTATCAGAAAAATTCCATCCAAAGCTCATTTTGAAGATAAAGACATTTCCTACAACTCCTCTTCACACTTCAAGTCCAAGAAATGCTCTCACAAAAAGTTATCAATTTCAACATTATAGGTCATTTTCAAAAGTCAACAAAAAGGCATTTTAAGTCAAAGACCATAACTTGAGATTGGTAAATCAAAATGACATGGGACCAAATACATTGGTTAGAGGACTCAAAGACCTTTCCAAAATGTCCATGAACATGAGCAAAGCCTAAAAATTGAGCAAGTTATGCCTTGTGGAAGTTGGGAAATTTTTGGATATTTTGAAAATTCAATATTGCTTCAAATGACCTAAAATTGCTAATGGGCCTCTTTTTCTTCCACAATTCATCATCCAAGACATGTGCACGACCATTTGGCCCAAGGGGAAGTTTTATCATTTTTATTTTATTTATTTGAATTTTTAAATGCTAGAAATTCATTTAATTAATTAAAATATATAAAAAATACTAAACCTAATGTTTTGAATCTTTTTGTGCATAAAATATCTCCAAGATTTCGTGCAAATCAGATTAGGAAAGAATTGAAGGTAATTGGACATGACTTGGTGGCAAATATGCATGAAAAGATTGAAAACTAATGCCATAAAAATCAAATATTGATTCATCAATTCATGGATCTTCTTGACCAAATTCTTTGACCTAATCATTCACACATAAGTATAGAATGCAAACCTAATCCTAGAGAAATCCAAGCTGCGCCATATACAAAGAATAAAACTTGCACTTTTGTCAAAAAAACTCAAGAACTGAAATCACGATTGCAGGGTCTTTCAAGCCAAAATCATCACTCCATTAGCTTGCCAAAGTTTCCAGGAGACGATTCCAATCAAGAATTTTGTCCCATACCCAAGGAGGGTTTGTGAAGCTTTGAATTGGGGTTTCCCAGTTAAGGTAAAATTGGAACATCACAGTGCCATGAACGAGCTCAGCATGCTTGGACGGTCTAAAAACGCACCTCGCGCTCAATTTATGAGCCTCCACGAGCTAATCGTTATTTTCTGGAATGGCACATTTTGGAACGTTTAAAAAACCGTTGCTGATTCTTTTGTGTTTCAGAAAGAAAAAAAAAGCGAGGAAGAAGATGATCCAGTGGCAATCAGTGATTGGTCTATTTGAATTTTCGCGCTAGAATTCCATTAACCCTTATTTTCGCTTATGTTATTTGTGTATTATTTTTTATATAACGCGTGTAGAGTGCTCAGTGGTAGGCGTGTACGTTGGTAAACCACAGGACCTGGGTTCGATCCCAGGTCCCTCACCCTTTCCATATTATTTTTCAATTAATACTTCTATGCAGTTTCAACGCCAAGGAACACCATGCATCCATAATCCCAAGCTTGCCACGCGTGTAGAGAGACCAATCCAAGGGCGCTGATTGAAAGAACAACATGGAATCTAGTCAAACGCGCCACATGCTTCCTGAAAAGGTCAACCAGGCCAAAGGCTATTGGGCCCAAAAATGCTAATCAAAACCTCCATTTGGGGACAGACCCCCCCTAGGTTTGCAAGCTTTTTACATTTTTTTCATTCTTTTTATTTATTTCAATTATTGTTTTTTTTAATTAATTTAATATTTTCATAAAAAATATAAAAAACAATATAAAATCAAAAAAAGACAAAAAATAAGTATTTTATTTAATTAATATATTTTTTTGTAAATAAATATTATTCATTAATTTTAGCTATTAAATTAGGTTTAATTTTATTATTTTCCTTAATCAATTTAAAATTTGGTAGAATTAGGGTTTGTAATAATTTTTATCCTTTTTTCTTTTTCTTCACTAACAATTAAATATTATTTATTTTTGTAAATAAACTTTAAACAATTAATTAGATTAATTTAGGTTTCAAAACTTTAATATTTTCTTAATAAATTAAATATGTAGAAATTAGGGTTTTTTAACTTTTTCATCATTTTTTTTTATAAATAATTTTCTCATCATTATTATTATTATTAATTACTAATTTATTTTGTAAATAAACATGTACATAAATTCTTTAGTAAATTAAGTTAAACTTTAACATTTTTCTCAAATAATTAAAAATAACTTAGAATTAGGGTTTCTTTTAATTTTAATTTTAATTTTCTTATTTCATAAATACAAAAAAACCTAAAAAACACTTCTTTTATTTCAATAAATAATTAATTAATTTTTAATTTCAATTTAACTTCAAAAGGGTCCAACGCCCTCGAACGTTCAACTTTAGTTTCTTTCGCGCATTTATTCTTATTATTTCTTGTAAATATTAATGTAATTCTCCCAAAGCCTTGTAAACTCGGACATTTTATTTCTCGCACTTTATTTATTTTTCTGTCAAATCGGGTCCTGGATTTTAATTTTGGCGATGTGGACCCGCGCCTTTGTAATAGTTTAGAACTTTTAATTTCCGCAACTTTTTAACTGTTAAATAAAGGCATGCAAGAATGAATGACAAAAATAAAAACAAACGCATAGATCACTTTGACATGAACAAGATAAAAATAAATGAATCTGACACACAAATCACACACCACCCCTAGGGTACGCCTCACTGTTGCCTTGCCTCGAAAGGTGGTCGTCGAGTAGAGGATGTTTTAGCAAGTCCTCATGTCCATGAACATGGCATGGGGGTAGCTTCTAAGGTGTCTTCCTATTACTCTGGTGACCACACTGTTGCCTTGTCCCTCGAAACGTGGTCGTCGACTATAGGACGTCTTAGTGAGTCCTTATGTCCCATTGATCTGGTTGCCTCAAAACAAGTTGCCTCGGAATAGTTGCCTCGGAATAAAAGATCAATGGCATAAGGGTAGCTCCTAAGGTATCTTACCTCTGCTCGGTGACCTCACTGTCCCAAAACTCGAATTGACCCGAAGACCTCCAACGGTGGTGCTACCTACCTCTCAATGGTGGGATGGCACTACTTTAAGGACATTTACACAGACGAATTCCTTAGGGTAGGTAGGTTCTCGTAGATACTTGCTCTAATTTCAAAACAAATCAAAAATACTTTTCACACCGACACCTTTTTCAAAAAGCTTTCGAAAGCAATTTTTCAAACACTCTTGAGGACTGATACAAGAGTCGAACTGGAATTTTCAAAGAAACTTTTTAACACCCACAGTTGAAAAGCGAACAAACCATTTTTGAAAACACAAATGAGCAAGTATCTAAGAGCCCATGGATAACCATGGATAGAAAGGGTGCTAACACCTTCCCTTTCTATAACCTACCTCCCGAACCGAGAGCAATCTCTATAAGGAATTTTTCTGTGCTTTTGTCCTTTCCATTTGGAGAAAATAAAAGACGGTGGCGACTCTTGCTTCCGCGACATTTCGCGAACCAGCGTTAAACAGTCAGTTCCAGATCCACCAATCACAGTTAAGTACACTTTTTGACAGAAGATCAATAAGGGATTGTATAGTTGTAACTACTGTGAGCAAAGCAATTATCATTGTGATAAGTGACTTGGAGTAGGATTTGATTGTAAGGGTTGTGTATCACTCAAAGCTTTGAAGCACGAGTGTTTGTGTCTCTTGATTAAAGCTTTGAAGAAAAATCAAGTTAGGGTTGTTTATCACTCAAAGCTTTGAAGCACGAGTGATTGTGTCTCTTGATTAAAGCTTTAAAGTAAAATCAAGTGTGTGTATTTAAGAGTGTCTTCATAATCTCATTAATCAATAGTTTAGTATCACTGCTGTGATTGAGGGGGAGTGAGTAGGAACTCAGGTTTAAGTTGAACTTAGATTGAAGTTGCATTGGGTAGGTCTTAAGTGAAGGAGATAAACTGGTTGGTTTATTCCTGAATTAATATCTCTTATAGTGAATTTCCTCCCTGGCTTGGTAGCCCCCAGAGTAGGTGTTGTTACACACTGAACTGGGTTAACAATTGATTGTGTTGTTTATTGTTTTTAATTTACTGTCTTGAAGTGTGTCAGATACGGTGTCGTAACATTCACAGTGACATTAAGTATCTGTTGCCAGAATTTCAATTGGTATCACAGCAAGTACCCTGCATGTCTTACTGGGTGAGATCTAGGGATATTATTTTCGGCCGCTATGGACAAGGAAGGAGGATTTGGGAACAGACCACCTATTCTGGATGGATCAAATTATGACTACTAGAAACCTCATATAATTGCCTTCTTGAAGTCACTGGACAAAAAGGCTTGGAAAGCTGCTGACAAAGGATGGAACCATCCCACCATAACTGGGAAAGATGGGACGACCAGTCTGAAACCTGAGGAAGAATGGAGCAAAGAAGAAGATGAGTTAGCCCTGGGTAACTCCAAAGCATTAAATGCCTTGTTCAATGGAATTGATATAAACATATTCAGACTAGTACATCAATGTGAACTGGCCAAGGATGTTTAGGACACTCTCAAAACCACCCATGAGGGTACATCCAAAGTAAAAATGTCAAGACTTCAGATGCTTACTACCAAATTTGAGAACCTAAGGATGATGGAAGATGAGACCATTCATGAGTTTCACATGAACATCTTGGAAATTGCCAACACCTCAGGAGCATTGGGAGAAAAGATGTCAGAAGAAAAGCTGGTGAGAAAGATTCTCAGATCCTTGCCTAAAAGGTTTGCAATGAAGGTGACTGCTATAGAGGAAGCTCAGGATATCTGCAACTTGAAGGTTGATGAACTCATTGGGTCACTTCAGACTTCTGAGATGGGGATCAATGACAATGTTGACAAGAAAAACAAGAGCATAGCACTTGTATCCAATACTGAAGATGAAAACAAGGAGGGTGGTGAAGAGAATATTTCAGAAGCTATAGCTATGCTTGGAAGGCAGTTCAACAAACTCATCAAGAGAATGGACCCAAAGTCAAGGTCAAATGTCAAGAACATTCCCTCTGACATTAGCAGATCCTATGACTCCAGCAGAAGACCTAAGTCTGAAGAAAAGGGAAATTAAAGCAGAGGAATTCAATGTCATGGATGTGAAGGATATGGGCACATTCGAGCTGAATGTCCTACCTTTCTTAAGAAATAAAAGAAAGGAATGTCTGTTACTTGGTCTGATTGTGACTCAGAAAGTAACTCTGAAGAAGAAGCTGCTAAACTAGTTACTGCACTAGCTGGTATTTGTAACTCTGATAGTGACTCTAGTGATGAGGAAGTGACATTTGAAGAACTTGCTGACACCTACAAGAAGCTATGTATCAGAAGTGCTGAAGTCTGTCAGCAAAATGAGAAACAGAAAAAACTCATAGTAAAGCTGGAGGCTGAGAAGAAGGCAGACACTAATACTATAAGCCATCTCGAAGGTGAAGTTCAAATGTTAAACTTAAAACTTGATCAGATGACTAAGTCTGTTAAGATGCTGACAAATGGAACTGACAAGTTGGAAGAAATCCTTTAGGATGGACAAAATATGGGAAACAAGTCTGGTATAGGATTTGTGGCTGCAAAGAAATCTACTGTAGACAAGAAGAAGATCAGGCCTGATAAACAAATGTCAAAGCAGATGTCACAACATAGCACTCAACATCGAGAACAGAGAAATATGAAGAAAAAGTATCAAAGATGGAGATGTCATCATTGTGGAAGGTTTGGTCACATAAAGCCATTCTGCTTCAGATTATATGGATATCCTAATCAGACCCCAGTTGTCAAACCTAAGTTTAACAAGGCTCCATATACTCAACAGTGGAAGAAAAAGTCTGTAGCCCTGATAGCTCACACCTCCCTTAGAGTTTCTGCCAAGGAAGAGTGGTACTTTGACAGTGGATGCTCTAAACACATGACTGGAATCAAAAATCTTCTAAATAATGTTAAACCTCATACTACTAGTTATGTCACTTTTGGAGATGGTGCTAGAGGAGAAATCAAAGGAGTTGGAAACTTGGACTGCCCTAGAGTTCCAAACCTAAATGAAGTGTTGCTGGTAAATGGCTTGACTGCTAATCTCATAAGTATCAGTTAATTATGTGATCTGGGATTCAAGGTCAACTTCACCAAGTCTGAATGTCTTGTAACTAATGAAAAACAAGAAGTTATAATGAGAGGAGTCAGATCAAAAGACAACTGTTACTTATGGGAGTCTGAGAACACTAATTACTCTTCTGTATGCTCTATAGCCAAAGATGAAAAGGAAGTGAAATTGTGGCACCAAAAACTTGGTCATTTACATCTAAGAGGGATGAAAAAGATCATATCCATGGAGGCAGTCAGAGGGATTCCAAGGCTTCAAATTGATGAAGGGAGAGTCTGTGGTGAATGTCAGGTTGGAAATCAAACTAGAATGTCACATCCAAAGACAAGACATCTGACCACCTCTAAGGTGCTAGAACTTCTACATGTGGATCTGATGGGTTCAATGTAGGTGGAAAGTCTTGGTGGAAAGAGATATGCATATGTGGATGACTTTTCCAGATTCACCTGGATTAACTTCATTAGGGAAAAGTCTGATGTATTTGATATATTTAAGGAACTGTGCAAAAGAATTCAAAGAGAAAAAGAAGGATGCATTGTCAGAATCAGAAGTGATCATGGCAAGGAATTTGAAAACAGTAAGTTTGATGAGTTCTGTTCCTCAGAAGGAATCAATCATGAATTCTCTTCACCCATAACTCCTCAACAAAATGGAGTTGTGGAAAGGAAAAACAGGACTATACAGGAATCTGCCTGAGCAATGATACATGCCAAAAGACTTCCTATTCACTTTTGGGCTGAAGCTATGAATACAGCCTGTTATGTCCATAACAGGGTCACCTTGAGAAAGGGAACATCATCCACCATTTATGAACTATGGAAAGGAAGAAAGCCTACAGTAAAGTACTTCCATGTCTTTGGAAGCAAATGCTATATTCCGACAGATCGTGAACAAAGGAGAAAGATGGATCCTAAAAGTGATGAAGGAATATTCCTAGGATACTCTACCAACAGCAGAGCATATAGGGTATTCAATTCCAGGACCAAAGTTATGATGGAATCTATAAATGTCATAGTTGATGATTACCATGAGGAAACAAATGTCCCATATGATGTTGAGACATTCTTTGAGACTTCAACTCAAGTGTCTAAAAAGGATGATGTACCTAAAACTACTTCATCAAAGTCTGAATCAAAGGAAGCTAACAAAGATCCTTCCATCAGAATTCAGAAAGATCATCCTAAGGAACTCATCATAAGAGACCCTAATAGTGGAGTCATTACAAGATCTAGAGAAATCATCACAAACTCTTGCTTTGTATCTAAGATTGAACTAAAAAATGTTAAGGAGGCTTTGACTGATGAATACTGGATTGGAGCAATGCAAGATGAATTGAACCAATTCAAGCAACATGAAGTATGGGAGTTAGTTCCTAAACCAGAAGGAACAAACATCATTGGCACAAAATGGATCTACAAGAACAAATCAGATGTTGAAGGAGTTGTCACCAGAAATAAGGCAAGGCTTGTTGCTCAAGGATAAACTCAAGTTAAAGGGGTTGATTTTGATGAGACTTTTGCTCCTGTAGCCAGACTGGAATCAATCAGACTTCTATTAGGAGTTGCTTGTCTCCTTAAGTTCAAGTTATTTCAGATGGATGTAAAGAGTGCCTTCCTAAATGGGTACTTAAATGAGGAAGTATATGTGGAACAGCCTAAAGGATTTGTGGATCCAAATTGTCCTGATCATGTCTACAAATTGAGGAAAGCTTTATATGGTCTGAAACAAGCTCCTAGAGCCTGGTATGACAGGTTGACAAAATTCCTCACTGACAAAGGATACAGGAAAGGAGGCTTGGATAAAACTCTTTTTGTCAAAAATGAAGGAGGAAAGATAATGGTAGCTCAAATTTATGTTGATGACATAGTGTTTGGAGGAATGTCAGATAAAATGGTTAAACATTTTGCTGACCAAATGCAAGCTGAATTTGAAATGAGCCTCATGGGAGAATTGACCTACTTTCTTGGACTGCAAGTCACACAGATGGAAGACTCAATTTTTTTGTCTCAAAGCAAGTATGTAAAGAATATTGTCAAGAAGTTTGGAATGGAGAATGCCAGTCACAAAAGGACTCATGCACCTACTCATTTAAAGTTGTCCAAAGACACAAGTGGGGCAAATATGGATCAAAGCTTGTACAAAAGCATGATAGGAAGTCTGCTATACTTAACAGCCAGTAGACCTGACATTGCTTTTGTAGTTAGAGTATGTGCAAGATACCAGGCTGAACCCAAAGTAAGCCACATCAACCAGACGAAAAGAATTCTAAAGTATGTGAGTGGAACTTACAACTATGGCATGGTGTACTCTCATGGATGTGAACCAATTATGTCTGGTTACTGTGATGCTGATTGGGCTGGTAGTGTTGATGATAGAAAAATCACCTCTGGAGGATGCTTCTTTTTGGGAAATAATCTTGTCTCTTGGTTCAGCAAGAAACAGAACTGTGTGTCTCTATCCACTGCTGAAGCTGAATACATAGCAGCTGGTAGCAGCTATTCTCAAATGATCTGGATGAAACAGATGCTAACTGAGTATAATGTCACACAAGATGTCATGACATTGTACTGTGACAATATGAGTACTATTAACATTTCCAAGAATCCTATACAGCACAGCAGGACCAAGCATATTGACATTAGACATCACTTCATCAGAGACCTTGTGCAGGAAAAGGTGATTAAGCTGGAACATGTTGCCACTGAACTACAACTGGCTGACATTTTTACCAAAGCACTTGATGCTGGTCAGTTTGAAAATTTAAGGGGCAAGCTGGGTATTTGCCAATATGAAGAGATGTAGCAATTAATTGTGCTTAAAACAAGGGATGAAAGAAACATTTTAGTTAAGTCTATTCTGATTGGGCTAATCATTTGTTTCCCTCTTTCTTTCCAAAATTTTAAGAAGTGGAATAGACATTCATTTATCTCCCTCTTCTCGCTTTTCTACAACAGTCTCCATTCTCTCAAACAAAGATTTCACACTCGCTACTACTTGTTTCTTAAATATCTTGAGATGTCTCAACAATCCATGTCATCATCTTCATCAAAGGTGACGGCTTCGTCCTCACCTTCTGGCACCGAACCTAGGGCAATCGTAAACTTCATGGAAGCTGATGTTCTTGAAATAACTCCTCTTCGTGAAATGGCAGCTGACCCTACTAAGGTCAAGAAGCTGCGAACCAGACATGCAAGAAGATCACAAGCTTCTCCCTCTGGTAAATCTTCTCAACCATCATCTTTTGTTCCTCCAGAGATAGCTAATAGGGAAGGTTCTGCTTATGTACATCAAGTTATTGCCAGACTAGTCGCTAGGATTCTTAATGAGAATCACTCTGTTCTTGGCATATTTGTTCCTTTGAACCAAGAAACTGTTATCCCTAATGTAGAAAGGGATCCAGATGTCACTCAGAATGTTGAGACACCTGATGGCAACATTAGGAAATCTCCAGAAAAACCTGATGATAACCAGAACCTTACTGACAAGGCTGTTGAACCTCATGTTATTGATGTTGATGAATAATTCTCTGACAATGATTTAAATGCCAATATCAACCCTAGCATAGATATAAGGATGATGAGTAGAAAAAAGAAGCAGAATGCTGCTCAAAGCCCCTCCAAAGAGAAGGCTACTGAAGTTGTGCATGAGAAGGCGAATCCTGAGAACAAGGCTGAGAAGACTGGAACTTCAAAAGGGAAGGGTAAGGTAAAAGCTAGGGTACCTGTTGGTAGTCTCTCAAAACCTTTGAGACAACCCATATCCAAGAAAAGAAAGGATCCTGAACCCTCTGAATCTGATGAGGAATCAGACTTTGACTTTGATGTTGAGAGCAATGTTCCATACATTCCTCTCAGGAAGAAACCCTTTTCTAGAAAACGGCCTAAGGTTCCTGAAGTTGCCATTGACAACATCTCCTTTCACCATCCAGAAAATGCAAGCAGGTGGAAGTATGTGTTTCTGAAAAAGATTGCCTTGGAGAGAGAGAGCTGAACAGAAGTGCTATTGAGTGTAAGGAAATCATGGATCTAATCAAAGCTGCTAGTCTAATTAAAACTGTGGTCAAGTTTTCCAACTGCTATGAGATTCTTGTCAAAGAATTCATAGTAAATTTGTCTGATGGGTGTGCTGATGGAAAGTCAGCTGATTTTAAGAGTGTGTATGTGAGAAGAAGGAAGGTAAATTTCTCTCTTACTGTAATAAACAAATTCCTAGGAAGGCCTGATGATGCTCTACCTGAGCTTGAAGTTATTGACAACCAGATTTGTCAAACCATTACTGCCAAGCAAGTCAAGCACTGGCCCTTGAAAGGGAAGCTAACTGATAGCAAGCTGAGCATGAAGTTTGCCATACTGCACAAAATTGGTGCAGCTAACTGGGTTCCCACCAACCATAAATCCACCATTTCCACAGGTTTGGGAAGATTTATCTATGCTATTGGAACCATAACAAACTTTGATTATGGCAACTACATATTTGATCAAACATTGAAACATGCTGGGAGTTGTGCTATTAAAGGCCTTATTTCCTTTCCCTCTCTCCTGTGTGGTATAATCATTGATCAGTATCCTGATATTCTGGTTGAAAAAGACTCTGTATGCAAAAGAGCCCCTGCACTTGGTTTTCATTATAAGCTGTTTCAGGGAACACATGTCCATGACATTATTATGACATCTGCTGAGACATCAACTGTCAAAACTCATTCCAAGAAAACTGATGTTATAGTTGTGCTAAAAGAAACCTGCAGAGAGCTTGATACAAGAAAAAGGACTCTTGAAGAGTTGATTGCTAGACTAGAACAGGAGGAGAATGAAGAAAAAATAAGGGAAGAGGATGCTGATGAAGACCATCATAATACTGAAAATAGTGCTTCCTCAGGGGATGACAGTTCCTGAAGGTCAGTGTTTGCTGAAAAGATTACTGCTGGAACTTGTTGCTGCCAAATGACCTCTTATTATTTTTGTGTTTTTTTTTTAATTTCCTTTTGGATGATTGTATAACTTAAAGTACAAGTATCTTTGGCCTCTTTATGGTTAAAAAGGGGGAGAAGAATTTGTGGTAATTTTGGTAGAATTAGATATTGGTAGCTGTTATTAAAAATTTTGATGCATTCTAATCTCTGGTTGTTTAGGGGTTTTAGCCAAAAAATTTCCAAAGGGGGAGTTTGTAAGTGTTTGTTTTTTGGCATTTTTTTTGGTAAAACCAGAGTTGCGAATGTCATGACTGATATCATAACATTCTGAGATAAAGGTACATTCTACAGAAAAGAATGTCATACAGGAACTACTCAGTATGAGTGTTTATCATGATCATTAAGCTATGATCATATATATTGTATTCTACCAAAATCAGTTAGCTGGATTCTTGTTGTCATAACCAATGTTAAGACATCCTGTACTGATCTAAAAATTGTGCAGATTTATTATTCCTGAGAATTTCCAGGAATCTGGTATGCTTCTCTGAGTTGATGTATACAGTCCAGATCAGATGCTCACATGGACATTAGGTTAACCTTGCTTAACCCTAATCTGGTATGATGAAAGCCTAAGACCAAGTCTTTAGGTAAAGTTAACCCTAGCTATTTTCATGGAAGCCCTAACTGAAGAATAGTCTGCCTATATATTCCTCATGAAGATTAATGGTTAAGTACACTTTTTGACAGAAGATCAATAAGGGATTGTATAGTTGTAACTACTGTGAGCCAAGCAATTATCATTGTGATAAGTGACTTGGAGTAGGATTTGATTGTAAGGGTTGTGTATCACTCAAAGCTTTGAAGCACGAGTGTTTGTGTCTCTTGATTAAAGCTTTGAAGAAAAATCAAGTTAGGGTTGTTTATCACTCAAAGCTTTGAAGCACGAGTGATTGTGTCTCTTGATTAAAGCTTTAAAGTAAAATCAAGTGTGTGTATTGAAGAGTGTCTTCATAATCTCATTAATCAATAGTTTAGTATCACTGCTGTGATTGAGGGGGAGTGAGTAGGAACTCAGGTTTAAGTTGAACTTAGATTGAAGTTGCATTGGGTAGGTCTTAAGTGAAGGAGATAAACTGGTTGGTTTATTCCTGAATTAATATCTCTTATAGTGAATTTCCTCCCTGGCTTGGTAGCCCCCGGAGTAGGTGTTGTTACACACTGAACTGGGTTAACAATTGATTGTGTTCTTTACTGTTTTTAATTTACTATCTTGAAGTGTGTCAGATACGGTGTCATAACATTCACTGTGACATTAAGTATCTGTTGCCAGAATTTCACTCAGCAACACAGCAAATCAGCTTACATGCGCATACATTACATCCATATATCATAAACATTGATAAAGCGCATTTATTGCATCATACATTTCATGCAACATAACTTTATGTTTCAGCTAACATTTTACCCTTTTCAGAATAAGATTAACATCCATCTTTAACAAATATTCAAAGATTTCAGATACAGTACAGATACACTCCAGACACGGAAGTCATTTTGTTACTCATTCAGATCTCTTATTCAGATACAGTACGGATACACTCTAGACACGGAAGTCATTTTATTACTCATTCAGAATTCAAAGTCAAGATACAATACGGATACACTCCAGACATGAAAGTCATTATGTTACTCATTCAGATCTCTTATTCAAATACAGCTCAGATACACTCCAGATACGGAAGTCATTCTGTTACTCATTCAGAATTCAAAGTCAGATACACTCCAGACACGGAAGTCATTCTGTTACTCATTCAGACCTCAACCTCATGATACATATTAGATACGCTCCAGATACGGAAGCCATTCTACTTCTCATTCAGTTTCAACTATCAATTTCAAGTTCAGATACACTCCAGACGCGGAAGTCATTCTGTTACTTATTCAGATACCAGTCCAGATATGCCCCGTACACGGTTGCCATTCTGTCACTCATTCAAATTTTTCCCCAGCTCAGATACACTCCAGACACGGAAGTCATTCTGCCACCTATTCAAGATACATTCCAGATACGCTCCAGACACGGTTTCCATTTTGTCGCTTATTCAGATTTCAGACTCAGATACAATAGAAATACACTCCAGACACGGAAGTTATTCTGTTATTCATTCAAGATTCAAATACAGTTACAGCTCGGATACGCTCCAGACACGGACGCCATTCCATTTCTCATACAGTTTCAGATTCAGATACAGTTCAAATGCATTCCAGACACGGATACCATTTTGATACTCATTCTTCTGACTTACAACATACAATTCAACAAACATTCTTGGATGGCATCTTTAATCCCATCTCCAACAAGATTTTGTCACCTCTCTAAATGGCATCTTTAAGCCCATTCCCTCAACTACAATTTGACGAGTGTAAATCTACGGGCACTCTAGTGTCCAATCATCTTTTACCTTCGAGTCACGAACGGCAAAGCTCACCAATATAACTCTTCAGGTTCAAGAAGATTGAATAGGGGCAGCTGTTGTACCCCAAAATTTTCCCTCTCATTTTATCAAGATTTCCCCTCACAAGACTCTTTGGACTCAAGACCAGATTAGGGTTTGCTCAGCTCAAGACATCTCCTTGCACTGATGACCTGAAATTAGGGTTTGAGTTTGCACAGGTATTTTTGGACTTCCAATGCCTCACGTGACTTTCATACTTCATTTTGGACTCCTAAGATTGCTCATACCAAGTTTCAAGCCTTGAATCAAATTTTTGCCCAGTCAATTGGACAGTTTACCTAAAAATCAGTTGTATTGGGGAAAAAGTCAATTGTGGCCAATTTACAGTCAAACTTCATAATTTTTATCCACATCAACATTATAGACTCATATGAACCATTTTATCAAGTTTGGACCACAACTCCTCAAGAAATTTGATCAGATCTTGAAAAGGGCAAAATGGTCATTTTTAGGGTTTTTACTATGGAAAGGCAATTTCTAATTTTTCACCTGGCCAATGGCAAATTGGCTTCAAGCATGGTTTCAAGGACTCAATGGCATCATCTTGACCTAATTACAAGGTTCAAAAGATCTCAAATGCATTGGATTGACAGATGAATTTTCCAGTCAACTGATCAAAAATCAATTGTACACTGAAAAGTCAAACTTTGACTTTTTGGTCAAAATCAAGTGCCAAGGGTCATAATTAATCAAGATATGTCAAAACATGAAACTTGTTCACCAAGAAACTTAAATTTGGAAATTAGGGTTTAAGTTTGAAAATTTTCATAACTTAGAATTTTTCTAAGTTATGAAAATTTCTTATTTTTTCCCAACTTTTACCAACTTTTTCACCATGATGCAATTGGATTCAAAGAAAACTTCCAACATGAAAGTTGTATTCCTCCATAAAATCTACAACTTTTACTCACAAAGTTTTCCCAAAAGATGCTTGGATCTCAAGTTATGATTTTGTGAATAAGGGTCCATAAACTTTTTAACTTAGTGAAATTTTGCCCTAGTTTAGGCAGATTTTTGACCTAACTTCATGGCCATTTTTCACCTAGTTCCAAGAGGAATATCAAAATTAATTTCAAATATGGATTGTAGAGCATGTTACAAGCTTTCCAAAATGTCAAAGAACACTCCAAGATCATTTATTGTTAGGGAGAATCGAAGAAAAGAAAATGGCAATTTCTCACTTTTGTCCATGGCTTTTTTCACATTGTTACAAGTTGCAAATCTGTCCTAAGCATGCTTGTACTTGTTTTACAGGTTCTAATCCCTTCTACACTCCAAAATTGAATGCAAATATATTGGACAATGGCTTTGTTCTGAGCTATGGAGCATTACACAAGGAATTATTCCAAAAATGGCATAAAGGTTACAATGCTACTTTGATAAAGTTTGCTTTTTGCAACTTTGTTTATCTTGAGCCATGGACCTAATCTCTTGCTGCAAACAAAGTCCACAAATATCAGGCAAACTTCACCAACTATGTGAAGCTAGCAAGCAGGCTTGTACAGGCTTTGGCATTGTCACTTCCAACCTTTTCTTCAAAAGCAAGTAAACTTGCAAAGTCTACACAACTCTTCCATCTGATAAAAACAAGTCTTGGCATCATTTCAAACAAGTTCAGCATATTGTAACAAGCAAGAAACACGAGTTTCCAACTTCTCAAACACCCTTAAACACAAAAATCACCATTTCTTCCCAAAACAGGTCCATCTCTGCAAATCACAAGCCATTTCCATATTGCCTCGTGCGTTTTGCTTGGAACCACTTCAAACACATTCCCTACATCACACATAAGTTATCCAAGCCTTTGTTCAGCAACTGTAACCTCTCTTTCGAGGATCACCATTTTCATTTTGAAGCTTTGCAGGTTGACTTCCACAGGGAGATTCAGGCAACTTCAAGGCAAGCTGAGCATTGGGAAAGCTCGAGGGAACTTCAAGCAAGCTCACAAGTACTTCAGGTCTCACTCAAAGTTGCTACATTGCCATATCCAAACTCAACTAAACAAGGTATTTTCCATGTTTCTATCTCTCTATTTAGACATCCTTAGGCTTAGGTTTGTGAAGCAAAAATATAGTCTTTAATGTGTTTGAGCTGTACATATGCATAATTCTTATTTATATTAACTGAGCTAGGAGAATTTGGATGATGAACATGCTGAAAATTTTAGGTCAGAAATTAGGGGTGATAAAATTCTTCTTGATCTGTGAGAGTTAGGTCATGTTTTTTATATCAATGGAATCGTGACTAAAAATGCTACAAGTTTCATGTTGCAAGATTTCGTTTTTATGCACGTATGCAAGAGATACAGGTTGAAGGAAAACGCGCGTTTGGTTCTGTTTAGAGGTCGGGGATGAAGTGAAGTGGGCTTGGGCTTGCTATTTTTGCTTTTCACACCATCCTTTTTACTTCTGCACCCCCCCCCCCCCCCCCCTTGCATTTTCTATATTTTTGCATTTTTTTCATTTCTTTTTTGTTTTCTGACTTTATTATTTTTTTTTAACATTGAAAAATCGCAAAAAATATTTCCTTTATTTTTTGCTTTTTATTTTATTATTTTTATTATTTTTTGGCATAAAAATAGTTTATTAATAATAATATACTTTTATTTTCTTAAATAAACTTGTAAAATAATAAAAAATACTATACATTTTATTTTTATTATAATATACACTTAAAATAATATTTTCATACAATATTCAATTTTTTAAAATTTTGTATATATTGTTATTATTTTTCTTAAACATAAAATAAAATAAATAAATAATATAAAGCATAATTTCTTTAAAACAAAAATTAGGGTTTTCACCCTTTCAAAAAATAATCATTTTATTTTTTTAAGACATAAAAAAATTTATTTTATTATACATAAAATCAATACAAAAACATTATTGCATATTTACAATTTATTCCATATTTAAATACTTGTTTATTTATTTATTGTTGTATAAATTCAATTGGGTTGTAATAGTAAATTAGGGTTTTATTTTGTGCAAATACCCCCTATTCAAAACTTGTATCCCCTTCCTATAATAATGTTGTAATAGTCTAGATTTACTTTACGCATTTTATTGCTTTCATATACCATGATAGTAAACTAGGGTTTTGAATGAAAAGACCAAAAATCAAAAACAAATAGCACGACTTAATACAAGACAAAAATGCATGAAAAATGACAAACACCTTGCACACAAGCACCCCTAGGGTTTCATCCGCTTTGTTGCCTTAAAATGGCCATGGTATGCATGCTAGGTGTCTTGGCAAAATCAAAACAAAACAAAATAAAAGATCATAGTCCCTCGATGACGCTATCAAAAGTTGCCTAAACAAATGATCTTAGTCCCTAAAACTTGCTAAGATACTTGGCACCATTGCTATCATGGTCATACGATGACCCACGCATGTCCCGTTTAACATCCAAAGATAGGGTTGTCTACCAAAACAATGGTAGGTCAACAACATTAAAGGAATAAAAACTATACAAGAAAGACTTTTGAGTAGGTAGATGCTTCTAGTTACTTGATCAAATTTGCAAACCATCCTTGCTATTTTCAAACAAACACACACAATTTCAAAACATTTTCCAAACAAACTTTAAAACATTGAAACATTTTTCAAAAGACAAACATCTTTGTATACATTCTTACAAACAAGAATCATTACAAAGATTGCCACAATGATGGCCTCTTTTCAAAATACTTTCAAAACCACACAAAGCACCATTTCAAACAATTGGAAAAGTAAAGCAAGTGATCTAAACAAGTAACTAAGAGCCCATGGAAAACCATGGATGAAAAGGGTGCTAGTACCTTCCCTTTTCATAATCTACCCCTCGAACTCAAGAAAACATCTCAAAGGTCTTTCCTGTGCTTTTTGACCTTTCCTTTGGATAAAATAAAAAGTCGGTGGCGACTCTTGCTAAACTGAAACATTTGCAAACACAAACGCAAAACCTCAAGTCAGTTCTCCCACCGTATCACAGCATGGCTTGATGATGTTCTCAAAATAAATGAGATTATGCTGTATGCACTTATCATGTATGAAATATGATGCATGAAATGCGAAATGTTGTTGGAATGTATTTTTGTCTTGGAAAATAAATCCTTGATAAATGTTGAGGAGATTTGGGAAGTTGATTCTCGGATTGTTGTTGGGGATGAAGAGTATGCCCATCTTCAAACCTTGCTTAGAATGTTTCCACTGGGGATTCCTGTTTTTGTTGTGTGAGGAGAACTTCACTAGGGGGTGTTGACTTTGCTTGAGAAGAAAACTCTGTAGAGAGTGTTGATTTCTTCTTGGGGAAAAGAGGTCAAGAGTTTCAGTTATCCGTTGCTCTACTGGGGAGCTATCTCTTGATGGAAGAGAAAGGGAGTTAACAACTTATTGGGGATAAAGAAGTTAACTGTTATCTGGTTTGGCTTCCAGGTTTTGCAACTTCTCACTAGGGATTGTAGAGTAGTCTACTGGGGAAGAGGAGTTGCAGTCCCTTGATTTGTGATAGTATGAGAGGCAAATTCAAGCTGGGGAATCTTGTCGTTTGTTGGGGAAATAAACCCTGTTACCAATCTGATGGAGAGGCTTTTTCGTTTGGTAGAACTCCTCGAGGATTCTTATTGAGACCAACTTAGCTAGAAAGAAGATTTTCCAGAGATTGAAACTCTGGCTGGTAGTTACCTGGATCCAACTTTATGGGGACTTTACTGGGGGTCATCCTATGAAAAGGAACTTTGTGGGAATTTTTCACTGCCCCAAGTAACAAGTGTTTGTAGCACTTCCAGGAAATGTTTTATTGACCGTATGTAACCCTTTACAGGAATTTTAAGTTCAATGCTTCAAGTAATTCAGATAAATACCTTCCCCTGGTTACTCATCACTTCTTGAGAGATTTCTTGGAATCTTGATTCGACTGCCCCAGACGGGTTGGACCATAATCATGTCATGCCCCTTGCTTATAAGATATTTTGTCATTGGAAGCATCATCCTATTTGAAGTGACTCTGTTTATTGAGAGACTTTTTGTTCACTGGATATTTTTTGTGGGAATTTCTTCGTTGTCAAACAATTAGCCATATGCAAACAACGATATTCAAATAATGCAATGCTTGTCTTGAAGTTTTGAAAATGCGTTTTAGCAGATAAAAGAATTTTTGTAAGAAAATTCAACTCGTGATTTAGAGTAAGCCATGTAGGAGTCATGATACCTTTTGTAACAGTATGTTATCGAACTAACCCATGCTTCAATTAGGACTTTTGAAGGTTTCTAACGTGGCTTGGTTCACGATTTAAGAAACAAAGGATAAGGCTCAAAGTATTTTTGTACCCGCCCGTTCTTCGTGATGTTCTTCAGTCCCTAAACTCAGTTAATTGTACGTTTGAACTCTAATTGAGTCTGGAATGACGTTTTGGTGATGGTTCGTCCAAGTTATGTTGCTGGAAGGCAGTCATTTTTTCAACGTTTTTCATGTTGATGAGGATTTGTAGCGTCCTCCTTTTGATTTGTTATCCATGATTTTTTCCTGACTGTTCTTGTTTTGAGATTCCAGTCATCGGGATGCCCCTGTTTTTTTCTTAAGTCTCTTTTGTAGGTTTTGACTTCGTGGGCTTTTCTTTTGAGAGATAATGACTGCCTATGTGATAAGGAACCATCGTCGTATTTTGATTTCAGAGGAAAGTTTTTGATGTCATTCGTTGTATACAAAGTGAAAGTTTGTGACTGAACGTGCACTTGAATTAACTGAGAGACTATCCTGCCCCAGGTTTTGATTAAAGGTTTAAATTTGTGTAAAAAAAAGGAAACCCCTACTTATTTGGCTCAAAGGCGATGACTAGGGATTATCTTCCTTATAACTCTAGTGTTTTAGGAATTAAATTAAATGCATGTACATCTTCAGCAAGGTCTGTTCAAAAGCATATTGTATGAGAGTACGGCATTGTCTTCGTCATCCTCCCTCTAAAGGTTTGCAACTTTTTGAAACAAGAGTTGAATATCATAAAGGGAGTAAAAAGCATAGAGTGAAGATGAATGGATTAATTCAAGACAAACATATGCAATGCATTAATGAAACAAAGTTTAACATTAATAGATAAGTGTTTGAACAACAAAAGAGATCACAATTGAAAATTCAAAATGAAAAGGACACTATCAATGATTTGGAATAGGAGCAGTGATCATGTTGGGAGTCTCTAGAGGGTCGAACTCAATCTCCTTGGCGTCCATCAAATCTTGAATCTTGTTCTTCAAATTCTAACAGTTGTCGATGTCATGTCTGGGACTATGAGAATGGTAGGAACATCTTACATTTGGATTGTACTTAGGAGAGGAGGTATCGGGGTTTTCAGGAGGATCCCTTAGTGTAATCAGCTCCGCCTTCAGTAAATGTTGTAACGCTTGAAACAGTGGCATATTAATCCTAGCGTACTGCCTTTCTTGGTACTTTACCCTTTTTCTATTGCCATGTCATTGTTGAACAAGTGTAGGATTAGAGATCAGGATTGCCCCCACGTGTTGGTCGTGGTTACTCTGGTTACGACCTTTTTGATCATACGCAGCATCAGACTCTTTCTTCCCATTGAAAGGTTTTTTCTCTGCACTTGAAGATGCATCCCTTTAGATTTTACCACTTTTAATGCCAGCCTCTACTCTTTCTCCTGTCAGTATTAGCTCGGTGAACCCGGCCGAGGAGCTTCCGATTAGGTGATTGAAGAAAAGTCATGTAAAAGTTCCCATGAAGATATCAATTAGCTCCATGTCAGTTAATAAGGGCTGCATCCTGCCATCCATGTCTATCCACTTTTGGGCATACTCTTTGAAGCCCTCGTTGGAACCCATGGTCATATTCTGCAACTGCACGAGAGTTGGTGCCAGATCAGCATTGTATTGGTAGTGCTTGTAGAAAGCAGCAGCCAAGTCCTCCCAAGTATGAATGTCAGTTCCTTATAACTGATAGAACCACTCCAGTTGAGTTCCAGCTAAACTTTCTTAGAAGAAATGGATCCATAGCTTCTTGTCAGCATTGTGAGGCTGAATCTTGCAGACATAAGATCTCAAATACATCTTAGGAAAAAAGACCCCATCGTACATGGAAAAGGTAGGGATTTTAAACTTCGGTGGGATGACCACTCCAGAAACCAAACCCATTTCTTCAAAGTCCAGACCAGGTACTTTCTGTATCTCCATGGCATTGAGACGATCCTCCAGTTGTTTGTATTTGTCGTCCGAAGGAGGATACTGCTCTTCAGCATAGTCATCCTCTTCTTTGTTAGACCCCAGACTATGATCCCCTTCTTTTGTCTGATTTTCCCCCTCAATTGACGGAGTTGCGAATCCTAGAGCTTGCTCAGTTGCTCCTCTGAACTGCCTTCCCAAATTCAGGATGCCTACTGACTTCTTTGTCTTTTTCTTCTTGTCTTTAATAATGAGAGTCTTCAAGTCTTCTTTCCCCTTAGCCATAGCCAGGAACATTTGTTGGAATTAGGCATTTTGTGCTTGGAGATCCTTCACCGTCTATTCCATATCCATCTTACTAAAATAAACAGCAGGAAAATAAGGAGACCTGTATGGGAGAAACCTGTCATGATATGATGCATGATATGTGGATACATGTTTTCAAGGATCTCGCGGGGTAAACACAAGAAGATGTTAGAAGTTGAATTTTGATCAACAGCTTTGATTGGAGAACTTCGTATCGATGGATGTCCTTCCACGCGAATCAAGCTCACCATGTCAAGTGGGTCATAGCCCTTGACTCAAGTTACCGTGTTTTGGTCTTTGACGGTGTTTTATTAGAGAATGAATCATTTTGCCCCTTTGATAGGTGTCTTATTCAACATGACTCTGCATCATAGGCCCTTGAGATCCTTGAAATGGTTATTGAAAATGTTATGGTATGATGTCATGATGTTATGTACAAGTATGCAAAGTAAGCAAGTTGTTATCTATAAATAGTCATATACACACAAAGCAAACAAGTCCTTAGGTTTAGGCTTGCATGGAGTTTGTAGGTAAGCACCCTCTTGAAGTTTAGTTGGCTCAACCTGTCCTAGTAATAGTAAACGAGTTATAGGGATTCTAAATATCACTGACCTTTCTTTTAGGCAATGTCTCAGCATAATCAATGTTTTCTTGCGGCCGAGATATCCCAAAAGTCTGATCTCAATGAGTGTAGTATCGAGTATCAACCAAATTTCAGCTTTCTATCGAAACCAGCTATCTCACTACTTCCTAATGGCCAAGTTGTTCAATTAAGTTTCTAAGGTCAGTTAGTGCTTCATGACGCTGCTCAGGATCCCCGTATTCTCCTCGAATTAACACAAGGGATATCAGTACAAACAAATGCGTCATACTAACGTAGCCATTGCTTCAATCGTATCAGTCTACACCATACAATTTCCACAATCTATTGCTACTTACCTAAAAGGTGCCCCAGATACGGGTAGAGGATCAAACCCAAGCAAAGAACCATAATGTAAAGCATGCAAGTCAAATAAGGAAAGCAAGTAAAGGTGATCTAGCCCTAAGGTAACCCCACTTTTAAGTAATTTTCCCCAACAGAGTCGCCAGTTCTATAACACAGTGGGAGATCTGACTTGGGTGTTTTGCGTTTGATCGTAATTGTTGCGGATAGCAAGAGTCGCCGCCGGCTTTTCTTTTATCCAAAAGTAAAGGTTGAAAAGAAAAGGAAAGACTTTCGAGATTTATTTCTTGATTTCAGGGGGTAGGTTATGAAAAGGGAAGGTATTAGCACCCTTTCCATCCGTAGTTATCTATGGGCTCTTAGTTGCTTGTTAGATCACTTGCTTTTGTTTGAAAATGTGCTTGTGGTGTGGGTTTTGAAAGTATTTTGAAAACGTCTTTGTAATGATTCTCATTTCTAAAAGAATTCGTACAAAGTGTTGGTTTTTGAAAATAGTTCAAAGAGGTGTTTGCGGAATGTGTTTTTGAAAGTGATTTTGAAAAGTGTCTTTGTAATGGTTCTCGTTTCTATAAGAACGCGTACAAAGAGTTTTGTCTTTTAAAAATGTTTCAAATGAAAGTGTTGGTGCATAAAATGTTTTTGTTGTGAGCAAGTGAGCAACTATGAGCATCCTACCTACTCAAAAGGTCTAATGTTCTTTTCCTCCTCCTTTAGATGTTGCTTTCTTATAATTGATTTGGTAAGAAGCCCCATCATTGAATGTGAAGGGGCGGGAATGGGACGTTTGTATAGTCATAGAAGGCAACCTATGAGACGTCTTAGCAATTTTCGTTTAGGGACTAGATCGTTTATCGAAGGCAACATCTAGGGTCATCGATGGAATACGATCTTTTGTCGAGGGTCTTTGCTAAAATGTCCATATTTGAGGGACATGACTATTTTTCCGAGGCAACAAGTGAGATTACCCTAAGGGTGTATGTGTGTGAATAATGTGTTTGATTTGCATGCATTTTGTCTTTGAATTTTAAGTTGTCTACTTGTTGGTTTTATCTTGCCATACATCCTAATTACTAACATTTGTACAAAAGCAATAAAATGCAGAAAATAAATCCTACACTATTATAACCATATTGAATAGCAAGAAATGTAAAGACAAAACAAAATAAATAAATTAAAAATGAGTGCTTCGATTTGGACAGAAACACCCTTCGATTCTGCCCTTCCTGTCTTCCTTCGATTTGGCCTGGAAGTAGTGAGGACACGCCTTTCGATTTGGGCTTAGCATGAAGCATGAGATGCAGCCTTCGATTCTGTCCTTCTGCTTCCGTCGACCTGGGACTAGAATCAACATGAGGTGCACTCTTTTCCCCAAGCTCCTTACTGCCTTCTTCGATTGGGCTTGGCAGTCAGTGTGGATAACTTTCATTTCTCCCTTTTTGCTCCTTTGGATGGCCTGTAAATCTGTGTGTGTCGAAGCCTAAGGCCACACTCTTTGTTATGCTTGCAACTGTGAAGCAACCAAGGGTAAGCCTAAAGCTTCGAATCACACCTCCTTCCTCCTGTTTATCTTCGTTTTGGATTTAAATAGCAAAATGGCCTGAGGCCATGCTAGCATTGTCTTATGGCCAGGTTAGTTCTTAAAGCATATTTAATAAACCAAGAAATAAAACCAAAACGGGTAGCAATGAAAACAAACTAAAAGGGTGGAAACGAAAAGGAAACAAATGTTATGTACATGCTTCAAACGAAGAGTTTAAGGTCAGAGTGACTTACCTTGCTTGAAGTTGGAACGTGTGTTGGACCTTTAGCTGCTGCCCTGGATACTCCTAGATTCGAAGGGAAGAAACGAAGGTGATGTTTCTAATGCTGGATTAGAAGTCCCAGAAGAGTGGGGGTGGTGCTTGTTATTCCAGGATTCGAAGGAGAAGAACAGGTGTGGTGTTCTTTCTATTGAATTCGAAAGAAAGCAAACTGTGGGGATTGCTTCATATTCGAAAGAGAAAAAGAAACAAGTGTTTAGATTCTGGGTTTTTGTTTAGTGTTTGAGAATCTTAAAATTTAAGAGTTTTTTGAGAGCTTGCTGATTTCTGATGATTCTTTCCTCCACCCAAAAGTCTTCTTCAACTTACAAATGTTTCTCTATTTATAGAGAAAGGGTTAGAAGTGCTGAAGTAACCAGGTTTGTAGGATAACAAACCATGGTTTGGTTGAAACGAAAATAAACTTGATCCCTTTTTTAATCCCAAGTTTCCAGTATAAGTGGGGGCCTGCTGGCAGGAGATTGGACTTATGCTTCTGGCACTGCTTTTGTTCAGACACAAATCAGATTGGGAGTTGATTTTGTGATTAAAGGACTCTTTATGAAAAAAGGGTACGTAGCCTTTTGCTATTTTATCCAAGAATGGTATTATCTAGTAGATAAAGCTTCAAACCTTTGTGTGAGCCTCTGATTATGTAAATATTTGGAAGCAACATAGCCTGACAAGTAGGATTTGGAGGATAAGGCTATGAGATTTGTTCAAAGTTCTTCAAACAAACTTGCTTCGAAAGGTAAAGAGTTGGGTTCGAAATATGATGATTCAAAGGGAATCAAAACTCCAATCGAAGCTTTGTGTGAAGGCGTCTCTTGTCCAATTGAAGGCTTTCCTGCCAGAGGTAACATGTCTAAATGAAAGGGTGTATGCAGGAGGTCCCTGCCTTGTGCCTGCTTGCATGAAGGAAATCCTGGCTTTGTGGTGTCAAAGGCAAACATGGAAAACCAATGGCTTCTGAGTCGAAGGAAAGTTGCAGGAGGTCATTGCTTTGTGACTTCAAGCAAACACGTAAGAGGTTTTTGCTCAAATGAAAACTTTCATGAATGGAGCCACATGTCCAAAAGAAGGGTGTAACCCAAACTTATATTGAAGGAAGCCACATGCCTAAAACGAAGAATGCATGCAGGAGGTAAAGGGTACAATCAAAGGAGACCAGAAAATAGGTCTTTGCCTCCTGAATCGAAGGAAACCAAACAGGAGGCTTTTGCCTTCTGAATCGAAGGACATCAGCAGGAGGCTTTTTTCCTTGTGAATTGAAACTAGTTAAAGATAAGTGTTGCCCTGTCAAAGCTTGCAACAAGTTGTTTCAAAGGGAGACTTTGCCCAGTCAGAGCTTGCATGCAGGTAACCATTGCACTATGGGTGCTAGTGTGAATCCAGTGAATGCTAGCCATAGGGAGACTTTTTCCTTGTGCACGCTAGCATGGTGGGAAATTATGCCTTTTTAATTTGGCAAACATGCAGGAAAGAGGCCATATGGTCAAACGAAAGATGTATACCAATCTTGCACAAAGAAACTAAAATGTTCAAACAAAGCAGGAAATGAACGTTCCCAAAAGAAGTCTAGTGCCCAAATGAAGCAGGAAACGAACTTGTCCAAAAGAAGTCCAGTGCCCAAATGAAGCAGGAAACGAACTTGCCCAAAAGAAATCCAGCGTTCAAACGAACACTCTGAACCAAAGCTTGCATCGAAGGAGCCAAAGTGCCCAGTCGAAAGATGTAAAATCGAAAAAAACATATTTTTTTCTTCAATTATGTCAAAGAGAAAATTTTCATTTACTTTGCCCTTTTTAACAGTTTCCTCTTTAACTTGATGCTGAAAAATCCAATTGTACTTGTGTAAGCTTGAATTTTTTAGAATCCTTGTGAGAAATGCCTTAAGAAAAAAGAGGGTGAATTTTGGGGTACAACATAACAATATTTTAGAATAATCAATTATCAGTTCTTTATTTTATTTTCTCCTAAATCTTTAGTGGGAAAACCTTTGATCGTTCATCCTAAATTCTAAGTCCCTATAAATTTATGATGAAATTGAGCCTTTTTATTATGAAGAATTTACCGGTAGCTACAGGGTATCCCTAGTCCTAGGTGATATCTAATATAGCTTAATCGCACAAAATCATTAACAAAGGAGGTCCAGTCTAGTTGTTAATCGTCAATCAATCCCTATTAGTTCGACAGAGAAGGCACTAGAAATATTGTACGATTAAATTGATATGAAAAACATGAATAATATTAAAATTAGGAAATCAAAGTCATTATAATTTCAAATCAGGGACACCCCATAGCATTGGGGGGTTTAGCTACTCATAGAGTACAAAGAACACATAATAGAAATTCTAGACATTAAAAGTTATTGGCGAATATTGGAACTTCAATCATGTGTGTTCATGAAGATTCACATTCACCAATGATCTTGAGCTCTCCAATCTTCCTTTTATGTTTTCTTTCTCCGGTTGTCAAAAGTCCCTCCATTCCTCGTGAAAACTCTTCTAAATAGAAAAAATCCACTCGCTTCAGTTGGAAATGCCTGAAACGCCCTTTCAGCTTAACACTTGGGAAAAATATGAAAAAATAGAAAAATCAATGTCCTCATGCACTATAGCCAGTGTCAGGTAACACGGGTGGTCATAGCGCCCTCCTAGAAATTAACCTTTTATTTTGAAGCCCTAGGACCAACACTATGGGTTGTGTCAGCCAACACGAGCACCCGTAGTGCACCATGAACTTTCACTTGTTTTGCTTTTGAGGGACACCTGCTTGCTACGGCCTGTGTTAGGAAACACAGGCGGTCGTAGCAGGCATCTTGAGACTTATCTTTTTATTCCTCCGACAATCCCGATTTTTCACTTTTTTATACTGATGCTTCTTAAGTTCTTGACTTGACCTGAAAGCAATTAAATAAACACTACCAAAACATAAAATGCGGAAAATATGAATAAAACTTAAAATTAAAGAAATGCTAAAATCAACTAACTACAAAATCAACTAACTCAAATGATAATGAAACCAACACAAAATGCTACATATTACCTAGATTAATGTCAAATAAGTGATAGAGAACTGAGTATAAATGGTGATTGATCAAGGACTGTGAGCTAGTATATTGTAAATCAAGCCCAAAGATCCTAACCCATAAACTATCCATGTTACTATAAATAACTCTTTTTATGATGAATCTTACACCTCGAATAATAAAAACTGAAGGTATAGGTCCTGGGAGCCCCATGTTTTAATTTAAAAAATAAATATTTTCCTTCAGTTTTTAGCTAAACTGACATAAATAATTGCTCAGGGTTTATGCTTCAATTCCTAACTCCTGTAACTTTATGTTTTATTTAAAACAAAAAAGGCACCCTTATTTTATATAGATTTTACGCCAGATATTATCCCTCGGCTTTTAAACAAACCAAGATAAAAACTCTCTTATTTTTTTCATTCCTTTTTGTAACAAAAGAGGCACCTTTATTTTTTATAGATTTTACGTCGGATATATTCTCTCGGCTTTTAATAAAACAGAGATAAAAACACTCGAAATTTTTTGTTCCCTAGAGTTAATGTTAAGTCTACCTCATTCACTTTGTTAGCCCTAACGAACGAAAGAATACTTATTATTTATCCAACAAAAGAACACCATTAATCTCCAAGGAGGAAGGAATCCCTAGAGAATGAAAAAACTCTCTCATCACATTTCCGATATGTTATTCTTGTTGTTTTTATTGTTCTTGTTGTTGTTTTTGTCATCTGTAACACCCCGATTTTATTTACTAATTATTTTAATAGTTATTCATTTTATTAATTATTATACGATATAGTAATTAATTATACGTGTGATTTTATGAATATATGAGTTATATATGTAGTGGGTTAGTAAGTGTGAGAATAGCATTATTAAGTATTAGGCCTTAAGTGTCACAATAGAATGAGTGGGTGAGATAAACCCATTAGTGAAACATAGTTAGTATGTGTAAAACAAGGAAAATATAGTAAGTAAGAAAGAAACAAGAGAATATAAGAAAGAGGAAAAGAGGAAAAGATGAGAAAAGGGAGAAAAGGGAAGAGGAGAAGATAGAAACATAGAAGGAGATCTACATCCAAGGTAAGTGAAATTATGGTATAACAGACTTCAAATGTCCTATGACATGTTGAGACACCTGAATCTGAATAAACAACATGGAAAGGTATATACACACAAAATCACACTAAAAAATAAACAGCACACTAGAATTGTTAACCCAGTTCGGAGAAACTCCCCTACTCTGGGGGCATACCAAGCCAAGGATAAAGTCCACTATAATAGTATTAATTCGAAGCTAAACTCTCCTGTTTACAACTTCTCACTTAATCACTGTCTGTGCTAACTTTCTATCTAAGACTCACCTAGATATGAGGCCCTCTTCAATCTCTCATCAATCACAGACATCGATTGGACAATAACAAGAAGACACACTTCCATAACGAAAAACTAGAAGACGCACTTCCATGACAACACCTAGCCAAGACTCTTGACTAAGAACACAACTTGAAGTTTCTTACAAGCTTCCTCCAAGAACAATACTCACTCTTTCTTCACAACTTCGAGGAGAACAGAGTCTTACAACTCAAGGAACACATTCCAACTCACATGTCGAGTGGAACACACAACCAGCTCTCCTAGAGAGTGGTACAGACTCAACCCTAACAACTACATCTTTTCATTCATGGCTGGTACCTTCTTCTAGGTTACAAGGATTTTATTTATAACATTTTTCCCAATTGGATTTGTGCTTCAAATTACAGCATATCAGCTACTACAAATCATCAGAAACTTCTACTACAAAATAGGTCTTCAAGCAAATCTTTCCTAATTTATCTCCATAATTAGAAAGTCAATATTCTTCAATATTCTTCTTGAATCTTCCAGATCTATAAAAACAACATTAGATAGGATAGCATAATATTCCCATAATATTCTGCATCTGTTAAATCATGAACTGATCCGGCTGTCTAGCCCAGCACAGGCACGATGTCAAATAACCCTGCATAGGACATCTTGTCAGACATATTGCTTCAGATGTTGAAACATTTCAACTCAACATGTTTCTTCATAAAATAGGACTTCTTGCTCAACTTGTCTATCTTAGCAAGTAATCAGGTCATATTTAACATATTGATGATATATTAGTTTTACCAAACATAATGTCAACCATAAAAATAGAGAATTAACAATCTCCCCTTTTGGCTTATTTTGGCTAAAACTAATTTACATAACATTTGCATACACAAATGTGAACCATAAAAAAACAAAGGCTAAACAATACAAATCATCAGCAACCATAAAAATAGAAAACATCAGAGCATCAGTCTTCAGTCTTCACACATTTGACAGTCTTCACACATGATATCACAACATCAGCAATAAGACATCTTCATGACTGTCCAACACATGTTCTCTCTCTCTTTTTAAGAGAATCAACAAACATATTTTATCCCCCTTTTATCCAGAATATGACAAAGATAGCCACAAGAGGTAATATCTTCATTGCAGCATATCAAACTTAACACCACATAACAACAACCTCAAGATACAAGGAGTAGAAAGTCCTGAAGTCGTGATGTACATGAGGAAGAAGATAAGTAACACTCCCCCTTAACCCATAATACCTTCAATTCGGATAACTCATAACACAATTCACAATTGTGTTCATGACTTAGACCACAAGTCACAAATATCAAGACTAAGAGACTCGGAACAAAACATTCTCTTTGACATCCTTGTGAAATTGATTCAAATATAAAGTTTAGACTCAATAGCTGAACAACACTTCTCTCCCCCTTTTTGGCCAAAAGTTGACAAACAAAGTCGTCACATATGAAAATAGGCCATAAGAATAGTGAAGCGGTAACCCCCACAAGATGAAATAGGTGAAGAATTGACCTATTTAAATAGCCAAGCAGTTCTCTTAGGAAATAACGATCTTGCTCAATGAGAACGTTATTTAAGGGAGATAACCAACAACAATGCACAATTCAAATAGATTCTTAATGTCTTCATAATTCCAATACATGTGTGTGCAAATACAAACATCTCATTTTACCCATCCTCCTGACAGCATCGTCCATACTTCTTCCTTGTTTGGCTTTAGGAGAAAAAGTGTCCTAAAAAGTGTCCTGACATCCAGTCAGACAATGTCTTCTTTCTCTTAAGAAACAACTTGACCACACATGTTTAACTATCAAACCAAGATGCTTCACAGAAATATTCATGTTCTGAAGCATAAACACAATGTCTTCCACTGGTCTTTACATATATTCCTTTTGGCCAGCACAAATCAAAATATCAAGACCATCACATGTGACAACTCCCATTCAACCAAAACCTCTGATAGAGTCCTTCCAAAACACCGTTGAACACCTTCATACATGTTGCCATGACTCTTTGGATGGCTTAGATGTCATGCACAGTCACTGTAACACCCCTTCTAAATACCCAAATTAAAGGTAAAGATTAAAATCAGAGAAATAAAATTGCACGGAAGGGATGCCACAACACACATCACATTCCAAAGTTTTTAAGGAAAAACAGACAGGGTATGTTTGAAAGTATAAGCATTCCAACACAAAACAAACATACTATAAATATTTACTTCATTCTCTCGTGCAAACGCAACGGAGTTTCATAATTTCACATCATCTCCATTTATGGAGGAATCAAAATATAATTCAAGGCATCAAGCCATCATAATTCACATAAGCATATGTTATCAAGTCTCACATATACAAAACATCATATACACGAATAAGGATTATATACATCATAATCCAAATACAAAATAATCGAGTTCGACACTAATAAATCCCCCCCCCCATGTGTTACTACCAGAGCATCGACTCGACTCTAATCAAAATAAAACAGATTGCAATCCAATGCATCCGTTAGCTAGCGCCTCGCGCTACCGTCCTCGGTACCTGCACAATGCCATCAAAAGCATTGGCCCATAAAAGGGTAAGAATTCCAATAATCATATAACATGTAATTTTAAGTAAATGAAATGGCAATAATTAAAGCAATACATAATGATCATGTTCATTTTATCACCTATAGCATCCTTACTCAAGGAATCCATTTCCATCACGTTAACCATGTAAACCGATTATCCGAATACTCACATCCTTGGCACATAACCATAATTCAAACAACAGCAATATTGGCACATAATCAAACACATCAACACACATACATATCATGCACAATTATACATGTGACTCACAACACGACTCAACGTATGCAAATGCGGTACCGACTCATGGACCCAAGGTTCCACCACCTATGTTTCCATTCCGGATCAAGGTCACTACGTCTTTTCCCACAATAGGGTCACCGTCTAGATATTGTGGACCCAAAGTTCCACCACCTATGTTTCCCTTCCGGATCAAGGTCACTACGTCTTTTCCCACAATAGGGTCACCGTCTAGATATTGTGGACCCAAAGTTCCACCACCTATGTTTCCCTTCCGGATCAAGGTCACTACGTCTTTTCCCACAATAGGGTCACCGTCTAGATATTGTGGACCCAAAGTTCCACCGTCTCTGTTTCAAGACCACCATGCCATGCAATGTACAATATAACCAATGCATGCAATTAAGACTCACAACAATCTTAACATACACATGCCATCAAATCCAACCAATGGAACATCAACTATTGTACATACATGCATACATATAATTTATCAATCTCAACGTCAAGTAAAATATATACAAACGAGATTACTTACTCAACCAAAACATAAACCATCAACTATCAACAATTCCAAATCGGAAAGTATATTTCAACATAAAGTCATTATCAATGAACCGGCATTATTCTCAATGTTCTCATCACGATCGAGTCACCGGAATGTAACTCGAACGGTTAGATTCGGGATTAAACTCAACTTATTTCATTCGCACTAAAATCGGGTCGATTCTTAAAAGTCCAAATTTCGCAAGACGAACTTCACTACATCAAGCTACACGTCGAATTACACTAGCACGTCAATTTTCTTTGGATTCGGAGCAACTTGCTCTGTCGACGAATCTACCGAACTCGGAACACAAACGGGTTCTAAAGGAAGCGCGAAAATTAGAATTTTGGAGGCTACAGAAGCATCATCATTTTCATACAAACATGCATATTAAACATAAGCATACATGTTGTCATACCCAATCATTCAAACCATATCAAAACATAATGCATTTTGCATTTGATGTATAACTCACAAGATCATTCATTTAGTACACCAAACATCACCAAACACTTCACTAAAATACATAACAATCAAATTCACCTATAAACATAAACACTTTCTCCAATAATCACTTATTAAAATAAGCTCTTAAAGCTACCTAATTCCTCATAATCATATAGAAAATTTCACTAGCTTTCCAACGCATCAAACGGCGCCTAAATCGGAGTTACGGTTCAAAAGTTATGGCCGAAACGATTTTTGGGAAAAGCCTACCCGAGCATCAACACGGGTGCTCGTGTGCATCAACACGGCCCGTGTTGATGACTCTGCAACATCATTTTTCACGTTTTTATGCTTCCCAAAATCACCCCAATCCATTCCTAATCATCCCCAAACATCCTAAAACCATCTAAATCGAATTCCTACCATATAGCAATGATCTAAGGCATACAATAGGATCAATACCACATCAAAACACCAATCAATTCCATTCATCTCATGCCATCATCCCCTCATTTCTATGGTTTTGCAAAATAGGGCACAAATGGGGTTTCCACCAAAACCCACATTTCATGGTTCTTATTTCATCCTAACTAATACCCATTCATGTTTCATCATCACAACAACCATGGCATCAAGAATCCATCATCCCTACAAACCCTAACACATATAGAATATATCACAACTTTATTCATAGTAAAAGAATGATCAAATCCCTTACCTCAAAGTGTTCTTGCAAAGCTTCATGATCTTTTACCCAATCTAAACCCTAGCCTTTGATGTTCTTGTTTCTTCCTCTTCTCCAAGGCTCTCCTTCTCTTTCTCTTCTTCTTCTCTCTTTTCCTCTTTTCTTTCTTTCTACCTCTTACCAACTATTCTTTCTCTATTTTATAAAACAAACTTTTCTACTACTAACTTTTATCCCTCCAACTTTCTATAATTCTAATTTGGCCCCAACATAATTAATTCAAATTATAGCCCAAGATAGTAATAAATATCAATTAGTCATATTAATTCAATTATACCAATTAATCAAACAAAGCCAAATATTATTACACACCAAATTAATCTTATTCAAAATAATATTTCAACAATATAAATATATTTATTTCATATAATCGAATTAATATTTTAATCGATATCAAATGAATATATTTCTCAAAATAGATATAATTTGATAATTTTGGAAATTAATAATATAAATATTATTTAATAAAATCGGGGTGTTACAACTCTCCCCCACTTATAAACTTTTCGTCCTCGAAAATACGACCAAAACGAACAATTCGGGACATGCCTACCCATCCGTCCACACCACCCTCGCATCAAATAAACAACATACGAAAGACACCAAAAACGAGGCATCTTCCGAACCACAACGTCCAGACAAAACAACCACGCCGAGATGCAAAGCTCATACAATGCACTCGACAACCAACTAACAACAAGATCGATACCATCCTAATTTCTCAACAAGGGAATTAGTCACACACTCGAACCGACACCTCGGAAACGAGTCATCCAAGATAGGAACATAAAGTCCTACTACACAACCTCGACTCCATCGCCAAAACAAATACAACATAATGGTTATACAAACCAAAACTGAAACAAACAGAATAGAATAGTACCGTGCGTGCTACGCCAAACATGAAAAAGGTATATCCATTCACGCATAAGCACGAACTCAAGAATTACGCTTGCAGTTAT
Source organism: Vicia faba (assembly GCA_948472305.1). Lineage (NCBI taxonomy): Eukaryota > Viridiplantae > Streptophyta > Magnoliopsida > Fabales > Fabaceae > Vicia > Vicia faba. The sequence continues at coordinate 780,582,254 of OX451741.1, read as the reverse complement.
CGCTTCCCTGGTGGAAAAATCACAAGGTCACATCGTCCTTGTAGATTATCAACGTACACCTCTTGAACATTAACAAGTTACCCAAACACAGCCGAACTGCGATACACTATGCATTCCAGGGTTTACCCTGACAACTTACGGCTATAACTTGTTAGTCCAAATCCAACAATCTCGCATACTCGCTAAAGACTCAATGCTCAAAATTTAAACCATGATGCGTCACCTTACGCATATGATGTCAATCGTAAAACAACTTGGATAATCCTCAACTTCACAATCACCCAGAATGGATACGTTCAAAGCGTACATCCATCAGGACACCTCGCAACATCAGCTTCATCAACTCGAAGAATCACTCTTTCATTCTCGATTGATCAACGCCCGTTGATCCTCTGAAATACACGACATAGTTTGACCTCTTCAATTACTGTCCAAATATTTCACTTGTGAAACTTCGATGTATACACTTGACTTCCACGAAGTCTTCCCTTATAACAATTCAATTCCCAAAGTTTAATTACGTAATCACTATCCTCACATCGTCGCAACGATTAATACACTGGTTTCTTATTCGAAACATCTCTCATATCTTTCAATCTTCTAAAGTGGTAATCCAAACAAAACACTCTCTCAAGAACTCTACTCATCAATTTCGTCTCATACTCCTGAAATTACAACATAGTTTGGACTTAGAACCATAACATCAATTTCTATGGAATCCAACATAAACACCGTCGCAACCGACTTCAGTCACAAACAGAACATCTTTCTCTATAAAACACCAAACATCTTTAAGTACCTGTGGTTACCAAACCATCACCAAATTCCTTACCGCCAAGACTTATTTTAGTCGTAATCTAATAATCCACCGCGACCATTAGTATCCGGTGGAATCCATATGGTAGTAGTGAACGAATCCTTAATAACCTTTTGAGTTTAATCTCAACAAGCGTCTCAAAACAAACATGCAACATTCTTTCAAAATAATAAATCTCAAATAAGATATTCTTGGGTTATCCTCAATATCAACTTAATAAACTCAACAACAGACGAAGTCTCTTTACAGATCATACTCAACTTGAATTGTCTTCAACAATTCAAATCTCCTTGTCGTTAACATTTGTACGTATAAGGTTCCAATGAGCATAACTGCATCAAACTCTAACCCCCGCATCCGATAATTTTCCATAAGAAAAATCAAATCGTTCCAAGGTAGTAATACACTTTTCCAATTCTATGTCGAAATACATCTTACGTCCAAAACAAAATATCACAACACGTCGCACCAGGTTCTTCAGTACAAACGAAACCAAAATCAAGGCATTCGCTAAACTTTTCACCGGCTAAAACAAATTCGCTTCCCATTGCGAAGTCTAATTAGTGACTCAACCATTTCGGGTCAAAATACTCACGATCAATACCAACTCATAAAAATATCTTCCATCAAACTCACAAGGTTAACCATTCAAAACAAAAGAACTTCTAAACTATGAATTAGCCCCTTAAAGTCTTCGACAAGACCCAAAATAGATCTTCGTGGAACTGTCCAAAATATTGCCGTCTAAGTTGCTTACTTAAGACACTCACGTCCAACAGTTCCAAAACTCCTTCTTTAGAGGACTCAACATGCACCAATCTAACTCCACTACTGATAGCGCAACACTCGGATGCTTGCCACAATCCCTTAACTTGATGTAAACCAAATAATATCCATGAACACGAAACAACTCTTCAGCTACTCATGAGAGTACTGTTGGAACATTTCAAAATCTTACCTGACGCATTAGTCACACTAATGACATCAGCTTATACTCGCCCGGACCATACACTATCTTGAAAAGCATTACCTGAACATCTTCAACCCTCACACTAACCCATAGGCAGCCAGACTTCAAAACGATCTCACTAAACACATAAACTCCAAATAACTGCTTCACTTAAATATCAATCCTCTGAAGCAGACACTCGTCCTCAACATCCGCTTCATTCCTTGACTACAAACGACACACCAACTTAGGTAACCTTTGCTCTTCTCGAACAACACAATCGGCGCACTCCACGGCGAACCACTCGAACAAACAAACTCTACTAAAACCAATATTCAAGTTGACTCTTCAACTCTAATTCAGAAACAAACATCCCTTAAGGATACTTCGAATCCCAACTAATTCCAGAAACTAAATCCATCAAAACTTCACCTCGCACTACAGCGGTAATTCACTCACATTTCCACAAAAGGTTTCGGAAGAATCACAACAAGAAGCTCGCTTGCCAAAAATCTTATTTCTCACCAAAATCCAAATTCGCCCACAACTCAAGTAACCATGCACTGCCTTGTGCCAACTCATCTGCTTCACACGCTATTAAGTTGGCAAGACAAGTCTATCCCAAACAACATAATTCCCGACTACTATCAACAAGAGATTAAGGATGATCAGTCCTTCAATTTGTCAGTAGACAGTCGACAATCATGAGGTGGCATTAACCATCGTTACCAAACCACACGTCATCTTCAATCTTACCCCTCAAGCTACTTAAACATAACCATGCTTGAAGCATCAACTGCTCGGCAATACTTACATCCCACAATCGGCGGTATACTGAACCAACCTCTTGCACAAAACTTCAGAGAAGAAACTTCTCCCCCACTTATTTCACACGTACCTCTGCAGACAATGAAAAGGAAACAAACAAGTACCGACAGTGTTTCACACACATGTCGCGTACTAAAAGGGATTAAACACATAAACAACCTGGCCGATAGACCGACCTGCTCTGATACCACTATTGTAACACCCCTTCTAAATACCCAAATTAAAGGTAAAGATTAAAATCAGAGAAATAAAATTGCACGGAAGGGATGCCACAACACACATCACATTCCAAAGTTTTTAAGGAAAAACAGACAGGGTATGTTTGAAAGTATAAGCATTCCAACACAAAACAAACATACTATAAATATTTACTTCATTCTCTCGTGAAAACGCAACGGAGTTTCATAATTTCACATCATCTCCATTTATGGAGGAATCAAAACATAATTCAAGGCATCAAGCCATCATAATTCACATAAGCTTATGTTATCAAGTCTCACATATACAAAACATCATATACACGAATAAGGATTATATACATCATAATCCAAATACAAAATAATCGAGTTCGACACTAATAAATCCCCCCCCCATGTGTTACTACCAGAGCATCGACTCGACTCTAATCAAAATAAAACAGATTGCAATCCAATGCATCCGTTAGCTAGCGCCTCGCGCTACCGTCCTCGGTACCTGCACAATGCCATCAAAAGCATTGGCCCACAAAAGGGTAAGAATTCCAATAATCATATAACATGTAATTTTAAGTAAATGAAATGGCAATAATTAAAGCAATACATAATGATCATGTTCATTTTATCACCTGTAGCATCCTTACTCAAGGAATCCATTTCCATCACGTTAACCATGTAAACCGATTATCCGAATACTCACATCCTTGGCACATAACCATAATTCAAACAACAGCAATATTGGCACATAATCAAACACATCAACACACATACATATCATGCACAATTATACATGTGACTCACAACACGACTCAACGTATGCAAATGCGGTACCGACTCATGGACCCAAGGTTCCACCACCTATGTTTCCATTCCAGATCAAGGTCACTACGTCTTTTCCCACAATAGGGTCACCGTCTAGATATTGTGGACCCAAAGTTCCACCACCTATGTTTCCCTTCCGGATCAAGGTCACTACGTCTTTTCCCACAATAGGGTCACCGTCTAGATATTATGGACCCAAAGTTCCACCACCTATGTTTCCCTTCCGGATCAAGGTCACTACGTCTTTTCCCACAATAGGGTCACCGTCTAGATATTGTGGACCCAAAGTTCCACCGTCTCTGTTTCAAGACCACCATGCCATGCAATGTACAATATAACCAATGCATGCAATTAAGACTCACAACAATCTTAATATACACATGCCATCAAATCCAACCAATGGAACATCAACTATTGTACATACATGCATACATATAATTTATCAATCTCAACGTCAAGTAAAATGTATACAAACGAGATTACTTACTCAACCAAAACATAAACCATCAACTATCAACAATTCCAAATCGGAAATTATATTTCAACATAAAGTCATTATCAATGAACCGGCATTATTCTCAATGTTCTCATCACGATCGAGTCACCGGAATGTAACTCGAACGGTTAGATTCGGGATTAAACTCAACGTATTTCATTCGCACTAAAATCGGGTCGATTCTTAAAAGTCGAAATTTCGCAAGACGAACTTCACTACGTCAAGCTACACATCGGATTACACTAGCACGTCAATTTTCTTTGGATTCGGAGCAACTTGCTCCGTTGACGAATCTACCGAACTCGGAACACAAACGGGTTCTAAAGGAAGCGCGAAAATTAGAATTTTGGAGGCTACAGAAGCATCATCATTTTCATACAAACATGCATATTAAACATAAGCATACATGTTGTCATACCCAATCATTCAAACCATATCAAAACATAATACATTTTGCATTTGATGTATAACTCACAAGATCATTCATTTAGTACACCAATTATCACCAAACACTTCACTAAAATACATAACAATCAAATTCACCTATAAACATAAACACTTTCTCCAATAATCACTTATTAAAATAAGCTCTTAAAGCTACCTAATTCCTCATAATCATATAGAAAATTTCACTAGCTTTCCAACGCATCAAACGGCGCCTAAATCGGAGTTACGGTTCAAAAGTTATGGCCGAAACGATTTTTGGGAAAAGCCTACCCGAGCATCAACACGGGTGCCCGTGTGCATCAACACGGCCCGTGTTGATGACTCTGCAACACCATTTTTCACGTTTTTATGCTTCCCAAAATCACCCCAATCCATTCCTAATCATCCCAAAACATCCTAAAATCATCTAAATCGAATTCCTACCATATAGCAATGATCTAAGGCATACAATAGGATCAATACCACATCAAAACACCAATCAATTCCATTCATCTCATGCCATCATCCCCTCATTTCTATGGTTTTGCAAAATAGGGCACAAATGGGGTTTCCACCAAAACCCACATTTCATGGTTCTTATTTCATCCTAACTAATATCCATTCATGTTTCATCATCACAACAACCATGGCATCAAGAATCCATCATCCCTACAAACCCTAACTCATATAGAATATATCACAACTTTATTCATAGTAAAAGAATGACCAAACCCCTTACCTCAAAGTGTTCTTGCAAAGCTTCATGATCTTTTACCCAATCCAAACCCTAGCCTTTGATGTTCTTGTTTCTTCCTCTTCTCCAAGGCTCTCCTTCTCTTTCTCTTCTTCTTCTCTCTTTTCCTCTTTTCTTTCTTTCTACCTCTTACCAACTATTCTTTCTCTATTTTATAAAACAAACTTTTCTACTACTAACTTCTATCCCTCCAACTTTCTATAATTCTAATTTGGCCCCAACATAATTAATTCAAATTATAGCCCAAGATAGTAATAAATATCAATTAGTCATATTAATTCAATTATACCAATTAATCAAACAAAGCCAAATATTATTACACACCAAATTAATCTTATTCAAAATAATATTTCAACAATATAAATATATTTATTTCATATAATCGAATTAATATTTTAATCGATATCAAATGAATATATTTCTCAAAATAGATATAATTTGATAATTTTGGAAATTAATAATATAAATATTATTTAATCAAATCGGGGTGTTACAGTCACAAACTCCAAAAAAATCTTAGTTTTCTTAAATTTTTTACTAAGATACATACCAATAAACTCTCTCCAAGAGTTACTTGCAGCAAAAAAAACTCTTCAACAATATTCTGATCATATCACACTATCTGAAAGAGTTATTTTGCCCTTACTTTTACTAGCAAGTGCTGAAACTAGTGAAGTCTTCAAAATGATAGTAGTCATACATTACCAGAACATACTACTATAAACAAGATCAGAATCTTCACATCCTAATTCTCCCAATTAGGAATTCTTCTTCAAACATAATGTTGGGTACCATACTCCACATCCACAACCTGAGCATCTTCCAAACATAACCTAACACGATGTTACAACATCATTTAGGACATCAGCTTCATAACACAGAACCCTAACACAATAGTTCTTATAACACCATTCAAAGGACTCATTATGCAGAGACGTCCTTCAAGAAGCTCCCAACAAACACAAAAAGATCTCAAACGATCACACCTTCTGCAGCTCATTCAGCTTATCACAAACACCTTAATGTCATAGAGAGAAATAAACTCTCAAACAATTTCTGAACTAATAGTTCAGGAAGTAGATTTGCACCAACATTAGATAATTACCCAGCTCCTGACAAGGTTTTTACCATCAGTCAAGTGCACATCTTCACCATATTAGACTAATACCCAGCTCCCGACAAGGTACCCATCATCAGAGGAGAATTTCCTCAAACAGAGATAGCAGATGATGCTCCCCTTCCACAAATGTTAGAACTTTTGATTTGACATCCTTCTTCACACTCTTAGCACAAGAGGATTCTTCATCATGACAGATAGTCATGCCAGACATTCACATCACTCTAGACTTGGTTAGAGACTGGACTCAACACTTCATCATGGTCAGACATTCCAATTTAGGAATCCAATGGTGATAAATAATACTCACACCATGATCTTCAAAAACAAAAATAACTCCCTTGGCTAAGGAGACAAGTAACTAAAATGATATTCCAACATCAGTTCATACATCAGCCTAGAACATATGGACTTAACCGTTTACCATGGCTTTGGAGACAATACCCATGGAAGTCCATATACAACTCTTGCAAGTGACACAAGAGGATCAACCATCAGTAGCTGATTAACCTTCAAGACCAGATTAAAATACATGTAGAGAATGCACACCTCAAGAAGCTTCTTCTTATACGCACAATGTCCATACCCCATATCTGACTTTGAGGTGAACACCATCCTTCTGCATTTGAAGAGGAGATTCCATCTAATAGTCATATGGAGCAGATCACAACAAGAATCGGGTATTGACTGATCATAATACCATATAGACTATTTAGAAAAAGTCTTCTTCTCCCAATTCTTCAACATACAAGGATGTCCTTCAATCCTTGCAAAAGCAAATGTTACATCATATGAGGACACCATATACCTGAACCCATGATTGAGAATAAACTTCTCATGCAGACAACAGGGAACCATATCGTTTGATCTCAGAAACAACACCTCCTCTTTACTCTAGACACAAATTTGAAATGCTCATCCTAGGTGGTTTGGATAACACTCCAAAAGTGAAGACACCAATCAACCACTTAGCTTAGGCTAATACATCTCCAATGCTCACAATCCCTTGAAATACCTTTCACTTCAACAGAACAAGAGTTCCATGCTCTCATAGACTTTATAGTGATATCAAGTTTGAGTAAACAACCTTCATCTTATTTATGAGAAACATCGCCAGACATATTGAGAAAAATAAATTCCCAATACATAGATTTCAAGACATTATGTCTGATATTTCTTTAAGTTCTTCCAACTTTAGATTAAGGACTCATCCTTATTAACTGCTAATAAATCCTAAGAAACTTATACATTCTCCCCTCCAATAGCTGCACATCTTGTGGTTGTTACACACAAATTACTCCCCTCAAATAGAACATGTTCTATGGCCATAAAAAGGTTCCATAGATCTAGTTCCTTTGATCGAAAGGATCTTCCAGATGTTAAAGAGAAAGTCTTTGACATTTGAGCAAGACCTACACATATAAAGGACCTAGTTGAGACACCTTTAACACGTCTCCACAAGAAAATAAAGCACAACCTCCACACTCCAACTCACTTGGATCAGAAGTAAACTAATCAATGAGTGACAAAATGTTGATCTACTCTTAACCAACTTAAATAGCACCTCATATGACTCCTCTTCCAGACCAGGAGTAGGTTCCAAACATATGTGATCAATAAACATCTATTCAGCACCCAAAGCATTTGTTATGCCAATCCTTTGTCCAACAAGATTCTGCTAAAATTGATGATGGGATGTTCCAACATCTGGTAGACCATCTTTCATATACCCAAACAACACATTATTGAGATTGGTTCTGAAGACCTTACTCCTCCCATAAAGTCAAAATATACCTTGATCACCTTCAAGGTCTTCAAAAAGCTTCCATCTTCCATACCATCATCAACAAATAACAGAGTCATGACCACTTTCCTAATCTAGCCACAAACTAGGAAGATCCCTTTGGAAGCTACCATAAACAAGAGCTCTTACCACCTTCAGAACTCTTTTCATCAACCACACTTTAAAGTACCTTTATGAGTGGACTTGAGAGAAGCCTCAAGTATCTTTGGCAACTTTAAAATTTGTTGAAACTATTCTCCAGGCATTACAATACCATAGAATAACCCTGTTGAGGAGACCAAACCCTAATTTCCTTCCAAGAAAAATCTTACTAGAGTCTCACCACTAGAGACACAAGGAAAAACCAAGGTTACATCAGATACCATGTAGCGGAACACAACATACAAGCTCCTAAACACTGTTCAGGAACAACATAAAATGCTTGCACAATCTAGGTGCAATCAAAACATCCTAGGTTTGAAAATAAATCAAACCCAACACAACAGCTCACCACCAAAGCTACAGGCCTGATAACAACAGACAGGTCCAATACACACCCTATCACGAATAGTCCATCCTCCACTTCAAGGGACCACTCAAACAATAATATAAACTATCCAAGTTCAAACAACTTTTCAGTAGATACCTCCTTCCTTGCCCATGAACCGGAAAGTATCTTCTCAGAATTTCACCAAGAACAGAACAGGATGTCTGCTCTGATACCAATTGAAATTTTGGTATAACAGACTTCAGATGTCCTATGACATGTTGAGACATCTGAATCTGAACAAACAACATGGTAAGGTATAAACATACAAAATAGTACTGAAAAGTAAACAACACACTGGAATTGTTAACCTAGTTCGGAGCAACTCTCCTACTTTGGGGGCATACCAAGTCAGGGATAAAGTCCACTATAATATTATCAATTCAAAGCTAAACTCCCCCATTTGGAACTTCTCACTTAATCACTAATCATGCTAACTTTTTATCTAAGACTCGCCTAGATATGAGACCCTCCTCAATCACATACATCGATTGGATAATAATAGGAAGGCACACTTCCATGACAACAAACTAGAAGATACACTTCCATGACAATACCTAGCCAAGACTCTTGACTAAGAACAAAACTTGGAGTTGCTTACAAGCTTCCTCTAAGAACAATACTCACTCTTGCTTAACAACTTCGAGGAGAACAAAACCTTACAACTCAAGGAACACATCCAACTCACATGTCGAGTGGAACACAGAACCAACTCTCCTAGAGAGTGGTACATACTCAGCCCTAATAACTACATCTTTTTATTCATGGCCGATACCTTTTTCTAGGTTACAAGGCTTCTACTTATAATCTTTTTCCCAACTGGATTTGGGCTTCAAATCACAGCATATCAGCTGCTACAAATCAGCAGAAACTTCTGCTACAAAATAGGTCTTCAAGCAATTCTTTCCTAATTTATCTCCATAATTAGAAAGTCAATATTCTTCAATATTCTTCTTGAATCTTCTAGACCTATAAAACAGTGCCACATAAGATAGCATAATATTCCCAGAATATTCTGCATCTTTTAAATCTTGAATTGATCCAGCTATTGAAATATTTCAACTCAACATGTTTCTTCATAAAATAGGCCTTCTTGCTCAACATGTTTATCTCAGCAAGTAATCACATCTTATTTAACATATTGCTGCTATATTAGTTTTACCAAACATAATGACAACCATAAAAACAGAGAATTAACAGTAAGGGTGGGTTTTCACATGGTTATGGGATTGGATAATAACATGTAATGGGTAGTAGTATAATTTATGGATTTTGTTCTTCAATTTCGAGGTTTTGACATGTTTAAGTTTTTGAATGAGAATCTATGAAATTGATGTTTGAATGATGTTTTGATACTTTGAATTGAAGCTATATGTTATGTGATATGTGAGTATGAAGTGGTGTATGAAGAATTGTGATTTTGGGTTCAAATAGGGGGTTTGGAATTGAAAAATACTAATTTTCGTACTTAAAATTGGTGAGAATTGCTTTTGTTCAGTGGAAAATTGATTTACCCATTAGTGAAATCGATTTACCTCTATTTTGACAGCATATTGGTAAACTTTAAAGATCTATAACTTTTGACTCGAGTGTCTGTTTGACGCACCATTCGAACCTACAAAAAGCTAAAAGTATTTTTTATTACTTCAAAATAGATTTGAATACAGTGGTTTATTATTTATTAGAATAATTTTTGGTATGAATATAATATTTGGATTATGTGTTTATGTTGATTGTAAAATGATGATTGATGAGAATAGCATGGTTTGATATTGTTTGCTATGCGTTATTTGGAGGTATTGAAATGATGAATATTATGAAATTGAATTGTATGTGAATAATTCATGAGTATGTGTGTGTATTTGCAAATGTATGGTATTTCACGTGTGATGATTTATTGAAGATGTGCATTGATGAGTTTTGGATGACTTCATAGTATGAACATAACACTTCATTTTGTGTATATGTATATTGTGAATTGATGATGAATGAGGATAATATATTTTGGCATTGTTTGATATATGTTATTGTGGTGTGTTGAGTTGATTAATTCTATGAGAATGTTATGAACATGATACTTGAATTTTATGTATATGTATGTTGTGAATTAATGATGAATGTGAATAACATGGTTTGGTATTGTTGTTATGTGTTATTATGATATGTTGAGTTGATAAATGTTATGATTGTGAATTGTATGTGAATATTGATATGGTGTATGTATGTTTTGCAATTTGGTGAAGATAATTCAAATATGTTTAATTATGTGAAATATTCTTGTATGATTAAGATTTGGAGATGATCTTAATTGCATATATATGTTGAGATTGCACATGCATCATGAGTTGTCAAGAGGAAATGTTTGCTAGCTTTTGCGAGAGTTAGTGATTTGTCCCAAACCTTGGAGATGGGTTTGAAGCTTAGGGGACATACTTATTTTTTGTGGTTATCTATCTTGGAGATGGACCCGGTGATACCGGTAAGAATAACAATTGGTACCACGTGCATATTGCATAGAGTTGCATTGGAGTCACATGTGTCGATAAAAAATGTATATTTTATGTGCTTTATATGATATTGGTGTGAATGGCACATTGGTGGTGGTTGTGATTTTTTATCTTTAGATCTTGAATGGTTGAGCTATGTTGTATATATAAACATATGAATTGTATTAAAATGGTTAAATACTTAAATGTATGAAGTGTGATGGATTCAATGGATGCTTGTATGTTATGCATTACTATTATTGTATATTTCCATAATTATATGAATTCACACTCTTCTGTTTGAATGATGTTTTATACGATATCGCTCAGGTACCAAAGATAGTGGTGCTTCTCGTGAAGATTAGTCAAAGGAGATAGTTCTTATTTATCCGCTTATCTAGGTAGTGAATTATGCTCTGATCTATATAACACGGGAAACGTTTAAACTCATGTTTGTTTGAGAGATATTTATGATACTCTCTTTTATTTATGATGTATTACGATTATGTGATGAGTGGCCTTTAGTGCCTAATATTTTATGATATGATTGTTAGTATGGTATTTCAATCATTATTATCGTTATGAAAAAGAATTATCTGTTCTGAGATGCATATGTTTTAGTGTATGGAACATGATTTTAAATGCGTATTATGAGCATGACTAGTGTATTGTGTTGAATTTGATATACACGTGGCGTCCTCTTTTGATATGCATGCTAATTTACTCTGATTATGCCATATTATTTCCACGGGGTTAATGGGGTGTTACATCGTCAATTATTGTTGTTCTCCATTACTGTTGTTCTTGTTATTCTCCATTATTGTTGTTGTTGATGTTGTTGAGAAGCTTTATTTTTATTGGATGTGTACTATTTTATTTTATTTTCAGAAGATTTATGTGATTATGGATTGTAGTTGGATGAAGGTCAATAGGTTAAGTATAGATAACGAGAATGGAGTGAAACAATTTCTTGATTTCGTGGAAAAAAACTTCATGACAATAATGGAATTTTTTGGTGTCCTTGCAAAAACTGTTATAATACAAAAAAAAACATCCAAGGGATGTTATATTCAATCATTGTGGTTGTGATGGAACTATTCAAAATTACACGAAATGGGTAATGGCATGGTGAAAGGACAAAAAAGAGACCTTTGTCACATACAGTTGAAGATGATGAATTTATTAATGATACTATAGAAGACATGATTCGGATATTGGAGTAAATGTTTTCAAGAAAAGCTAATATGGTAGATACTTTGCAAAGAGATATGGAAGATTCGTTGTATCTTGGATGTAAAGGTTTTACAAGATTTTCAGTTGTGTTAAGACTATTTAATCATAAGGCAATATGTGGATGGACGGATAAAAGTTTCACTAAATTGCTTGAATATTTAAAGAAATGTTTCCTAAAGGTAACACGTTGTCGAAAACCATAGTTATGAGGCCAAGAAGATATTGTGTCCAATGGGTTTGGACTATGTCAAAATACATGCATGTCGTAATGATTGCATCTTATATAGGAAAGAGTTTGAAAACTTGAAGGAGTGCCCGAGGTGTGAGATGTCACGCTACAAGCAGAAGGACAATGATGTTGATGATAATGATGGTGTAACTAGAAAGGGTATTCTTTCCAAGGTGATGTGCCGATAATTCCAAGTTTTAAGATATTTTTGGATAATGTTAGTGACATAAAGAATACTAGATGCCATGCAAATGAAAGAGTGTGTGATGGAAAAATTCGCCATGTAGCTGATTCATTGCAATGGAAGATAATTGATTCCTTGTTTCCAGATTTTGCCATTCAACCGAGGAATCTTAGGCTTGGATTTGCCACCGACGGAATGAACCTTTTTGGTAATTTAAGTACTACCATACATAATGGTTTGTTCTTCTCATAATTTACAATCTATCTTCATGGTTGTACATGAAGTGCAAGTATATGATGCTATGAATGATGATTTTGGGTCCAAAACAACCAGGGAACGACATAGATTTTTATTTAACGCCATTGATTGAAGATTTAAGACTTTTGTGGGAGGAACGTGTTAATGTTGATGATGCGTATAGAGGTGATAACTTTAAGTTATATGTCATGTTGTTTTGCATAATCAATGACTTTCCTGCATACAGTAATTTGTCTGGGTACAACGTCAAGAGACATAAAGAGTGTCCTATATGTGAAGTTGATACATGTCACCACCAATTACAAAAATGAAAAAAGACAGTTTATCTTGGGAATAAAAAATTTCTAAGACCTAATTATCCATATCATAAATTGCATAAGGCTTTTAATGGCGACAGGAGTTTGATATTGCTCCAAAGACCTTAACTGGGAAGCAAATTTATAAAAGATAACAACACATTAATGTTGTCTTTGAAAAGAAACAAAAAAAATTTGTGGAGAAAAATATTTGGAAAAAGAAGTCGGTGTTTTTTTATTTTTCATATTGGTCTAGTCTTGATGTAAGACATTATCTTGATGTGATGCATGTGAAGAAAAATGTCTGTGATAATTTGATTTGAACACTTCTCAACATTAAAGGCAAGACAAAAAGATACTATGAAATCCCACAAATATATGATTGTGATGGGTATACAACAAGAGTTATCCCTAAGAGAAATAAAAAAAATATATATTTTCCCCCAGCATGTCACACGCTGTCTAAAAAAGAAGAAAAAAACATTTTTGGAAAAATTTGCAGGGTATCAAAGTTCCCCAATAGTATTCATCAAATATGAAGAAACATGTGTCAATGAATGATCTCAAGTTAGTTGGCTTAAAATCTCATGATTGTCATGTCTTGATGCATTAACTTCTATCAGTGGCACTTTACCAAGAAATGTAAGGATAACTATAATCAAAGTGTGCTTATTATTTAATGTTATATGTAGTAAAGTTATTAATTTTGGAAATTTAGAAGACTTGGAACATGAAGTTGTAATTATCTTGTGCAAATTAAAGAGGTTTTTCCCTCCATCATTCTTTGATATTATGGTTTGCTTAGTTGTTCATCTAGTAAGAGAGATTAGAATTTGTGATCCAGTTTATTTATGGTGGATGAATCTGGTAGAACATTACATGAAGATTTTTAAAGGGTATACAAAGAATTAATCTTCTAGAAGCTTTGATCGTAGAAAGGTAGATCATAGAAGAGGCTATTGAGTTTTCTACAAACTATTTGTCAGAAGCGAACTCTAAAGGAATTCATGAGTCTCGTCATGATGAATGTTATGATGGTAGAGGTATTCAAGATTTAAATGTTAATACATTTGAGCGAGAAGTAGTTCTTCAAGTACATTTGTATATATTGAATAACCTTAGTGAAGTTCAACCTTACTTGACTGCTCACAAAAGTCTTATAAAGGAAAAATTCCACTGGATGAGTGAAAAATGGTTGTTGACAGAGCATAAAAAAACTTTCATAACATGGTTTAATGAAAGTGTTTCTAAAGAGAGTAGCGCATCAGATACTTGCAAATGGTTGTCACGTATGCCTAAGTTTAATGTAATTACTCGGATTGCATATGACATTACTAAATATTCATTTTATACAAAATCAAAGGATGATCGTAGCACCATGAAAAATAATTGGGTTATGGTTGAGACTGAATCCATGTATTTTTCTAGTTCCAAAGATAACAATCATGTACTAGCATCTAGAGCGTACTTTAGGTTCATTGAGGAGATTTTAGATATTGACTACGTTTCTTTTAAAGTGTATTTATTTAAGTGCAAGTGAATTGACAGTAATACTGGTGTAGAAACCGATGAATTAGGATTCACACGAGTTAATTTTCAAAAGGTAACTTATAAGAACGATCCACTCATCATGGCAATCCAAGCAAACCAAGTTTTTCATGTCACTGATCCTGCTAGCACTAATGGTCAATTGTTCTTCAAGAAAAATATCTTCCCGATAGTACTAATGAAAATCAAGATTTTAACTATGAGACGCCTTGTTTAGCAACACATGTACGCCAATCATCTGAAGAAAATGATTTAGATAATGAGCATGATATTCGTCATAATCATGAAGAGGGGATATGGGAAAACTAGTTAGCAAATGTTTTATATCGCTTAGTAGTTTATAATTATTCATTTCTTTTTTTTATTTCTTGTATTATAGATTTAAAGTTGTTGTTGATTATCCTAATTAGTTTCAAATGTTTTTTAAATTATAGGTGTTTAACGACTAGTGACAAATCCTATTGGACAACCAACAAAACTTTCTATTTTGGTTATTGCTTTTGTTGGTTAATCATTTGTTTTAGTTTTGATGTAAAATTATAAAGTGTGATATTTTGGATTTACATTTGGTGTAATCAATAAATATTTATGGTATAAATTTTTTAGATTGAGAAATTGACAAAATGCAGTATTTCATTTTCAGGAATCTGCAAAATATGATTCTATATTTTATAATATGGTCTTGTAATACAGATGCAAACAAAAGTACTAAAAAAAAACTTATCCCCTTGACTTTTACATAAATTCGAGGAAATAATATTGAGATATTACCTAATTCTACATAATATCGAGTGTTAATATTGAGCGCGTCATCCAATTCTAAAAATAATAAAAATATAGATGCTGGGGATCGAACCCACGTGCATATCACTTTATCTTTGATATTTTAATAATCGATGGGATAAAATGATAATATTTCATAATGTCCTTTATTTTACTCATTTCCGTAGTCGAAATCAAATACATTTCGTGTTTAAGACTAACTATGATTTTTAGTAGTGCCGACTAATAATAGATAAAAGAAATGTTTAAACATCGATGCAGTGGAATTCTCTTAGTCATTACCATACTCCTCAAATTTAAGAAGTAACTCACCCCATTTCTCCACTAATAGATCAAACATAGGAAGACGTGAATTACTAATAGAGGAATTAATTCCTATTGAGGAAGCCAGAGCTATAAATATAAGATCTTGTAGCTAGAAAAAATATCACAATTTCTACAAATCAATAAACAAAAGACCTTTGACCGGTACACTGTTGATAGGAGGATCTACACTATTGTACTATTAGCAAATGTAATAATATATTTTTATTTTAATGATTATCAAATACAAGAATATGTTTTTTATTTTTAATATAAATAAGGATGATAGTGACAACATCTCACACATTCAAAAATAGTGGCGGGTGAAAAAAATTATCATACTCTTTTAAATAAAAATTTAAATTTTTACAAAATTCAGTACAACTACTTTATAAACACATTTCCAAATCAATTTATAATTTTTAAAATTATATTTTTTTTATAAAATATAATTTATTTTGTATTTATTGCTTTATGTTAAAGTGATATAAATTGAAATCATTTAACTAATGTCAATTTATTTTTTACCTTTTATATCTATTTTTTAAAATAAATATATACACCCTCTATTTTAAAATAAATGTCGTTTTAAAGAAAAAAAATATTTTAAAATAAATATTATTCTCACTTTTCAATTTAGTAATAAAAACTATTTTTTTAATTGTATCATATAATTATTATTTTTAATAAATTAACAAATCTAATTTAATAAAACTACAATCTTATGATAATATAATTGCATTCTTTAATCTGTATGTAAAAATTTTAAACAAGGAGGGAATATATATTTCCTCCACTCCTCAAAATTTCTAGGTAGGAAACTTCACAATTGAAAGATAAAAAGTAAGATAAAGTTTAACACATGGTCTTTAATTTTCTTTGCATTAATATACTTAATCTCATAGAAATCATCTAAAGAATGTGTAGAGATGGGGTCCATGCCAATTTACAATTGCAACTAATAAATGAAAAAGCAACTTTACTGACTCACCCCTATGCTATACTGCTGACACTGCAAGCTCTCCCTTCTGTTAAAACCATGTGCCTCTTTAGACCTTTGTGTGTGTTTGCTTATGTTGAGAGAGACGAATGCCTATTTCAACTATGGCACTGAAAAACATGCATCTGTCTTTTTATGTAACACATAGAAAATGACCCTTTATTTTCCCTCATCAAAAGTGGTATATTTATATAGCCCCCTCTTCTCTTGTTATATTTTGTTTAGAAAAATAAAATGGTCCCACCCTACTTCCATCATTCACCCAGATGAATGTCACATGTGTCATTCAATTTATATATATTATAAAGGGTCCATTTCATCTAGCTAAAGGACATATACTTCAACAACATTAATAATTTTGTCTTTTTTTTTCTTCTTTCTTTCTCACCACATGCATGCATTGCCTCTAATGTAGTGTATAATTCAATTATCCATCATTTGTAATTTTGTTAACTAGAGGAATACAAATACATTGTAAATGTAAAGCTAACTTCAAATATTATTTTGTTCTTTTGAATACAACAAATAAACATGAATGTGTCAAAATAACAAAATTGCAAAAAAGTTACAAAACATTTAAAGCAAACCTTGTTCAATAGCTGTCAAAGACTGTTGATCAATGAAAACTCCTAAAAACTGCATCTCCACAACCTTATCTAATAAAGAATATGAACTTTTTTTTTTCTTCTTCTCAAGTAGTAATGCAAAATGAGGGGAAAAAAGAATAAGCAAAGAAAGAACTTTATGACTTATTGTAAAACTAAGTTGAAGATTTTCTTTGTGTCATTCTGCTTCTCCTTCTGTGGTGGCTGAGGACATGTAACCCATAACAATGGATGTTTCTTCTGAAGGAACACCAGAAGTTGAAGATTGAAAGTTTTGTTTACAAGCTTGACATGTTATTTCCATAACAGTGTTGCTTATTTTCTTAACAGCTTGTTTTCTCAAAGCTTCTGCTTTTCCAAGTTCATCTTGTGCTTGTTTTCTTATCCTTTTAGCATTCTCAAACTCAACTTCAGCTATCTCAATCTGTCGTTTCGCTTCTTTTCGTGCTTCTTCTGCATAGGCCTTTTCTGCCATTGCCAACTTTAGCTCCTCAGTACTATACTCCTTCAATCTTGTTACTTCCAATGTAGAGGCAGAAATGGAGTTTCTTTGTTTCTCTGACTCGTTATTACTTCCTATGGAAAGTTTCAAATGTGTTGTTTCGTAGTTTCGATCGTTTGCATTTTGTTTTTCGGCTTGAGGATTTGTAGAAGAAGGTAACAAGAGTTGAAGTTCTAAGTTATGTTGGTGAGAGGTGGAAGGTTTGTCAAATGGTTTTGGAAGAATAATTGGTAGTCCTTGTAATGGGGCTGACACACTAAAATTTGCCTCACTTGATGGACTTGTGCTTGAAGCTGTTCTAGAAGAACATGCAGGTTGCATTGTTGTTGCTTGAAACTCTGGTTGATTATTCTTCCCTCTCACATTGCATGCATCTTGATGTTCTATGAAACTCTCAACCCTAATCAAAAGGACAAATGCATCTTTAGATCACTAATGATAGATTATAATTCTACTTAGATAGACTTATTCGAGTTTATCTGCACGCATAAAAACTCGTGAAACTCTTCAAAATATCTTATGAAAATGCGCATTTAATAAACCTATTCTTCTATCCAAATCGTTAATAGCGAGATCACTTTAATATCTTCTCTTAATAAAAAAAAGACATGTATAATAAGCGCTTATGTTATAAGTGTGTTATTAAAGTGTTTAACCAAACAATTTAATATCATCTCTTAGTAGTCTTTATAAAAAAAGACATGTATAATAAACGCTTATATTATAAGTGCATTATTAAGCTGTTTAATCAAACAAAGCCTATATATTATACTAGATTATGATTGGATTGTGATATTATATATTTTAATGAATGTTATGGCATAATCTTAAAAAACAAATTGGTCAAACAAAGATATGTTGTTGTTCATGTTTATAAGAATCTTAATTAATAATTAATCAAAGAAAAGGGTCATAGCTTATTTGAAAATTAATTAATTAATCAATAAAATAAGATAGTAGAGTGATAAAAAAGGGTGTATACTAGTACTAGTACAAATTAGTTCTTCCCTATTATACATGGTTTCATTGGAACTAGTAAAATTTTAGGGCTTGACTTCCTAGGAAACTAGGTGCAGAAGAATAATCAAATAGTTATAATAATATTAATTTGGTTTCTGTTAACAACGCAATCAATTGTTGAATTTGATGAATGATGAATGAATCACACACACACATAAAAAGAAAGAGAGAGAAATACCAAAAAAAAAAAAGAAAAAAGAAAAAAAAACTAGTAGAATAAAGATGAAAACTTGGAATGAAGAACAATACAAGAAAGTGAGAGAAAAGGCATAAACCTGGAAAATACACGACCACAATCACACGAATGTCCTCTAGTACCACATGTTTTGATATGAGCTTTATAATCAGATTGAACAGCATAACCTTTGTTGCATTTTTCACAAACCCATTGTTTGTGATTACTATGTTTTCTTCTAAAATGTTTTTTGATTCCAACAAGGTCACCTAGAGCATGACAAGGATCATGGTGCAAACAACTTGGTTCTGGACAAACAAAAACTCTCTTTTTCAATCCTTGTGTTGTTTCTCTCTTGAGTAGTTTCCACGGTACCTTGTGTCTTCTTCTATGCATTTGAAGATTCTGGTCTCTTTGGAAACCTTGGTTGCAGATCTCACATACATATCTATCAGATTCTAACAAAGTCTTTGGTGAAAGAGACACAACTTCAGCATCTGGATCTGTCATAAATAGAGAAGAAAAAAAGTATTTTAAGGTTGAAAGCTTGAAATCTTGAAAACTTGAAAGCTTGAAAGTAAAGGAAAAAAAAAAAGAAACCTTTTAATGTTTTTTATGTTTTATGTTTTATGGTATGTTATGTTACCTGGTGTGCCTGCTGGTCTTCTTTTTCTTTTGTTATTGCTATTAGCACCTCCATTTTCTGATAATGCAAAAGCAGTATCAGAAGATGAATTTGTAGTGTTGTTGTTGTCTAACATGGGTGGAGATATGAGAGAATCTGTGCAGTGAGGTACAGTACAGGTGGTGGTTGTGGTGGTGGTGGTGAAGATTGGAATAGTGAGTGGAAATTCAGCTTTATTCGTGGAAAGAAAGATGAGAAGTGATAATAGCAAAAAAACAGAAGGAGGAAAGAGGAAGAGAGAGAAAAAGGTAGTAGTACACACTAGTATTGCTTTATGAAATCAGCTTTTCTTTTAAAATGGCTTTTTCATCATAGCTATAGCTATATAACTTTTCTTGCTTTGCTTTGTTGGTGTTTTGATTGACCCCTCACCTTGAGCAGGTAAGGTTGAAACCAAGTCTTTGTTTGTTTGTAAAGCTCTCTTTTTCTATATACCTTTGATGTGTGTATATAGTAATATATGTATATTAAAAAGAAAATAAGATTTCATGGTAATTTGCTTTTATACCGTAGGAATAATCGACTGGTTTTACAGTGGTTAAAGTTGATTTTAGATAAAAATAAGTTGATTATATATATATATATATATATATATATATATATATATATATATATATATATATATATATATATATATATATATATATATATATATATATATATATATATATATATATATATATATATATATATATATATATATATATATATATATATATATATATATATATATATATATATATATATATATATAACTCGTTTGTTTTTTCTTTTTTTTTAAAATAATTTTTATAATATAATAAATGTTTGGTGTATAGCAAAAGTTTTAAGAAATTTTTATGAAAATTTAGTTAGAATAATTATTCTTAAAATATTATTTTAAATATTATATTATTTTATTAAATCATTTAGATATTAAAAATTAAAAAATATTTAATTTTAAAATTATTTTAAATAGTTTTTTATAAAAATTATTTTTGAAATATATTTTTTTTTAAAAATTGTAATTTGATCAACTGTATTTTAATCTTCAATAATATATATTTATGTTATATGATGTCGAATAATTTTTTGATTTTGAAAAACAAATATAAAAAATATAATATTTTAAAAAATGTTAATATAAAAATCATTTATGAAAATATAAAGAAAAAATTTATTTTTTTAAGCCAATACAAAAGAGGCACATAATTGCCAAAAGTAATTTTAACATGTATATGAAAAATTGCAAAAAAGTTAGAATTGATTTCACTTTAATGTTGAAAATGACTTGTATTTTATGTTGAGTGTCTCGGTGAATGACAACTTCTATTAGAGTTTGGTTGATCGATTGGTTCAGATGTCATATTAAAATTTGGTTTAATTCATCCTTATAAAATTGATTTATAAGGTGAAGATTTTCACTCTATAAATTTCTTCAAGGTTTTATCTCTATTCAATGTGGGATTTATGATCTTTTCAATAACTTGTTTAAAGGTTATTGGTGTTGGAAAAAAATAGTCATAGAGAAAATAAAGAACATAATAACAATGTATGGACATGTAAATTTTAAAATGAAAGAAAAAACATTCTTCAAAATATTTATCCATATCTCACAGTATTCTAAGACAACTAAACATTTTATATAGAGAGTATATTTTTTTAGTTTTGGTGTACCTCCTTTTTTTATAATCGGTGATGTGAGACTTTTTTAACATGTATAATTTCAATCAATATTAAGAATTTAACTTGTATCAAGAGAGTGGGAAAAGTTGAAAGCATCAATGAGACCAGTATTCTAAGATCACAAGTGAGAAACCTCATATCTCCACCTAAAACCTTAATATATTAAGTATATGAGTCACATCTTTTATATATCCAACATTTTATCCATTTTTATACAATGCGAGACTTATTCACTCATCATTGAACCTATAATCTTTTCTACAAGAGTGACTTTTCATCTCCTACAAAAAGATCCAACACATAACCCAATATCTATTCCCTTACTAAGTTAAATAACAACTCTAATATCACTTATTGAGAAGTTTGTGGAAGGTGAAAGTAACAACAAAACAATGATCGAGGACCATAAGAGAGAGAGAAAGAAAGAGATCATGTTTCCATCCAAAATGTTAATTAAAATATTATATATACGAGTCACTTCTCTTATAAATTCAGTATCCTCGATAAATGAGAATTCACATCTCCTATAATAATATCCAACACATAATCCAACTTTTGATTTTTCACCAAACCAAACAAGGCTTTAATACTACTTGTTGGAGAGTCTGAGAAAGACGGGAGCAACAACATGCCCAATGCTTTAAGACACATACCGAGAGAGAGAGAGAATATTACATAAAAATTAGTAGTAGTAGTGTGTATATATATATATATATATATATATATATATATATATATATATATATATATATATATATATATATATATATATATATATATATATATATATATATATATATATATATATATATATATATATATATATATATATATATATATATATATATATATATATATATATATATATAGTTATAGTTATAGTTATAGTTAGTTAGTTAGTTTTATTTAAAAAAATAATTTTATAGTGTAATATATATTTTGTTTAAAAAATTTTCATATTATTTTAGGCGTTTCATCATTTTATCAAAAAAAATTTAGATATTAAAATTAAAAAAAAAACTTAATTTTGAAGCAATTTCAAATAGATTTTGATAAAAATTATTTTTGAAATACAACTTTTTAAAAAATTGCGATTTCGACTATATTTTGATTTTCAATAATGTATATTTATGTTATAGAATATCAAAATTAGTCTTTTAATTTAAAAAATAACAAATATAAAAAATTGATAATATTTTTAAAAACATTTTTCTAAAAATCATTTTTGAAAATATAAAGAAAAAATCAATTTTGTTAAAGTCAAAACAAACAGGCCATAATTGTCAAAAGTAATTTTAACATGTATATGAAAATTTGCAAAAAGTTAGAACTGATTTCACTTTAATGTTAAAAATGACTTGTATTTTATATTGAGTTTCTTGGTGGACGAGGCTTGTATTAGAATTTGGTTAAATTCATCTTTACAAAATCAAACTTGTAAGGTGAATATTATCACTCTATATAAACTCCTTTATGACTCCATCTTCAATCAATGAAAGACTTGCGGTCTTCTTAATACACCACCTCATGCTCAACACTCTTTTGGATTTGGTGCATAAATTTAAACGGTGGGAAATCTAAGGTCCCATCGATAAGCTCTGACATCATATGAGAGTTTGGCATAATTCATCCTTACAAAATCGATTTGTAAGACGAGAATTTCAACTTTATATAAATTTCTTCAAGACTTTATCTTTAACTAATGTGGGACTTGTGATCTTCACAATAACTTGTTTGAAGGTTATTGGTGTTAAAAAAATAGTTATAGAAAAAATAAAGAACATAATAAAATAAGGACATGTAAATTTTAAAATGAAAGAAATACACATTCTTCAAAATCTGTATCAATATCTCACAATATTCTAAGACAAGTGTGCATTTTATATCAAGAGTACATATTTTTAGTTTTGGCATTTCTCTTTTTTTATAATTGAAGATGTGAAACTTCTTAACATGTATCAGGAGAGTGGGGAAAGTTGGGAGCAACAATGAGATCAGTGCTCTAAGACCACACGTGAAAGACGTCATATCTCCACCCAAAACCTTAATTTATTAAGTATATGAGTTACATCTCTTATATATCCAACATTTTATCCATTCTTATACATTGTGAGACTTAATTACTCATTATTGAACCTAACAATCTTGTCCACAGGAGTGACTTTCCATCTCTTATAAAAAATCCAACACAGAAACCAACATTTATTCCCTTGCTAAGTCAAATAACGGCTCTAATACCACTTGTTAAGAAGCTTATGGAAGGCGAAAGAAACAACAACAAAATGCTCTAGGACCAAAGAGAGAGAGAGAGGTCATGTTTCCACCCAAAATGTTAATTAAAATATTATGTATATGAGTCACTTCAGTTATAAATTCAATCTCCTCTATAAATGAGAGTTCATATCTCATATAATAGTATCCAACACATTATCTAACTCTTGATTCTTCACTGAGCCAAACAAGGCTCTAATACTACTTATTGGGGAGTTTGAGAAAGAAGGGAGCAATAACATGTCTAATGCTTTAAGAGAGAGAGAGAGAGAGAGGGAGAGTTGTGTCATATATCCATTCAAAATCTTAAGACATTAGGTTTATGAGTCACCTCTCTTATAAATCTAACATATTATCCATTCTGAGGCCATATGAGACTTAACCACTCACAATTGAATCCAATAACTAGGTAGTTTGCGTGATGCATCAAATTTAGATGTGAATAATATGTCTATTATACAATTGGCCTATTCCGACCTTCCAGATGATGATTATTAACCAAAACTATTTGTCAAGCACCCTCAACTATAAAGGATTAGATAAATACTTTCGACATGAAATTGTCATAATTTATTATAGGGTCATGAACTTGTTTTACTTAAATCAGATTTGTCTTATATTGGTTTATTTTATTTTCCACAACTCTCACTGACTCCATCTCTAAAATAGAATTCCTTTTTAAATTTTTTTAAGAGATCATGCAAGGTTCATTGGGTTCATGAAAATATTATTTGCTTAGATGTGAGAAAGGTGGTTTGAGTATACAAAGGATTTGTGAATTTAATTTATCATTATTCGATAAATGGTGCTTAGTGCTTAGAAGAGACAAATATGAATTGTGGTTTAAGGTATTATTTTGTAAATATGAGATCATATTTGATGTGATGAGATATGGAGATGAAGAATTTCTTTGTTGTGGAAGAACATTTATATTATTAAAGAAGAGATTGGGTTTAATAATGTGAATTGATTATATGGTTATATTGTGAGGAAGGTGGTTAATGGGGGAAATGATGATGTTTTTAATTTAATTTGTGGTAGAATGAGATCACTTGAGTGAAAAAGATTAAAAACAAAATTTTGTTTACAAAAAAGGTGTCTGCAATATATTATTGGGTATGTTCATAATCTTATGATTTCTATCGATATATAAATCAAGAACAAAACTCTAAACTAATTCGTATGAGTCAAATATAGAATCGACTCACATCCCTTAAATTCATATCAAAATTTAATCAAAGAATGAAGTGAAAGTGTACTTGAGTCTGACATTGAAATCGTTGAATACTTACGGATATGTGATCTTTCGATTTGTAGAGTTCCTCAGAGTTTTTTGAATATCTTTTGATGGGGATGAACAAAAAATCCTTATAACCCGTGTATTTCGATCACTCTATGAATGGGGACCATAACCCATATAAATAATAAAGTTATTTCTTAGTTTTCAATATTCTAATTTATCCCCTCATCAAATTTAATATTGACTTATGGTATCTACAAAATAACCTTAACTTTCATGATATTTATTCTTTTAGCCACATACTTACTGTTGTACCCAAAATTTTCCTTCTCTTTTCTCAATATATTTCTCACAAGATCTTCAATAGCTCAAACATGTACAAGTGTTAACTAGGTCAAACCACCTCATAAACACGGATGCCTCAAATTAGGGTTTTGATTGTCACAAGGAAAATTGGACTTATAATGCCTCAAATGAATTTCATGTATCATTATATACCTCCAAAAATACTCATGTCAAGTTTCAAGTCTTGTATCACAAATTTGCTCAGTCAATTGCTCAAATGACTGAAAATCAACTATATTGGATAAAAAGTCAATTATGGTCAACCTACAGTCAAACTTCATGATTTTTGGCCAACATCAACATATTAAACTCCTATTCATCATTTTATCAATTATTGATCGCAATCTCTCAAGAAAAGCACTCAATTTACCAAAAGGGTAAAATGGTCAAAATTAGGGTTCTGACTGTATTTGACTGATCAAGGACTTTTGACCTAATGCATGATCTAATGGCTTGAAGCAAAATATAAAGGATTCAAATACAACATGATTGACTTGATTTCATGGCTCAAAACATTTCTCAAGATTAATTGATTGATAGTTGAAATTCAGTCAACTGATGAAAAGTCAACTGATACACCAAAAGTCAAACTTTGACTTTTTGATCAAAATTGAATTTCAAAGATCATAATTCATAAATACATTCAAAAATATGAAGCTTGATCATCAATAAATCAAGAAAGTCAAAAATCAATTTGAAAATTCAAACTTTTCAAGACTTAGAAATTTTTCTAAGTGTTTTTAAACATGATAATTTCATAACTTCATGACATTTTTTTCACCAAGATGTAAGATGATTCAAAGAAAACTTTCAACATGAAAGTTTTAGATATTGATGATACCTATAACTTTGCTTTACTAATAAAGTCCTATAAATTCTTGGATTTTGAATTATAAATCCATGAAGTAGTGCACTCTTTCTTAAACACTTAGTGAAATTTTGACTAGTTTGGTCAGGATTTTGACCTAACTTCTTGGCCAATTTTCATATAATTCCAATTTGATTTTGCAAAAATTTAAAACATGAAATTTGTAAAGGATGTTCCAAGCTTTTCAGAATGTCCCAGAACTGAATGATATCATTTTTGAGCTAAGAGAATCGAAGGCAAGAATTTGGACATTCATTCTTGAATTATAGGTCATTTTTGTGATAAACAAGAATTCAAATCTCATAGCCATGCTGAATAATCTATTTTTGCAGGCTTAAAACTTGTGTTTCACTCCATAGTTAATTGTTTACACAATTGATTGAGCCATTATCCAAGTGTTTGAGTCATTATCCAAATCAAATTGCTATTTAGGGAAGAAAGTTCGTACTTCCATTTTGGAAAAGTGACTTTAATCATAAAGTCTGCTCTCATTGAGCTTTGTATTTATTCTTTCTGCACAAGCATCCTCTATAAACTCGGAGCAAGCATGTTTAAAGTTTCTATCCACCCTACCTTGCCTTGAAACCATGTTTGTCTAAGCTTGCTTCAAAAACAAGTCAAAATCCATAACATGTGAGTTTGTACTTCTGACTTCTCCAAGCTTCCAAACCCTTTGCCTATAAATTAAACCTTCATTCACAAGCATGGACACAGATGGAAAAGCCCTCAAGCATCCCAAAACTCCCTGAAATTCAAAATTGTGCACAAACCTCCATTGTTGTCATTTCTGGCCAAGAAACTTGAAACACAAAATCTACTCGTGTGTTTCCTCTCTAAACCATCCACAAAGCTTTTATACATCAATTACAACTCAACCAAACACCTGTCACAGTTCTATAACATCATCTTCTTCATCTTCCATAATCAAAAACAGGGCATTGCAACTTGACTTCTCCGTATCATTTCAGCCACTCTCAACTCAAGCTAAGCATTGCATTAGCTTCCTGGGGACTCAAGGAAGCTAACCTGATCATCACAGCACCTTGAATCAAGCTCATTTGTAAAACACGAATTCCATTTTTGAGATAAGTTTTCTGACTTTTGAAATCTTCATATAGGCATTGTTTGCCTTCCATTTTTAAAGATAAAATGTAGATATCATGGCCCTGAAACTAACCATGTCCTTAGAATTCATTTATATTGCTTGAGTAATGAGAATTTTAGGTTTGAAATCTCTGGAAAAATTAGGTAAAATTTGGTACCATTTAAAATTCGTGTTCAGTTAGCTTAAGTTATTTATATGGTTGAAATTGTGGTTAAATTTCTAGCAATTTTCATGTTTACATTTTTTATTTTGGTTAAGAGATGAGAAACAGATTTTAAAAATGTTGATAAATTTTTTTGCGCGAGGAAGAAGATGAAGTCATCTCCATGAACGTGTTTCAAATATATATTTATGGTTTTGTTTATAACACTGGATGGATAGCCATCCCAGTGGTAGAGAGCGCGCACGTAAGGCTTGGAACTATAAGGACCTGGGTTCGAGCCCCAGTGGTACCCTTTTACTTTTCACTAATTTTCTTATTTCAGATTTTGTGAAATCCAAGCATGTACGCACACGTTGCACCTCTCATCCACACCGCTTGATCATTGGACCATTAAAATCAACACTCCACAATGCAAGACCATGGTGCATCATCGCAAGTCATCCCCACTAGAATACAAAACATGCGTTGGACCTTGTTCTGGGCCTAGATCGTTTTTGCAATCTCACCCCCTTTTTTCTTTATAACACGCAGGTCCATCTTTTATTTTTATTTTATTTTCTAAACTTAACAAAAATACACATTTGGGCCTAGCGCTCTTTTTGCTACTTTTAACTCCCATCTTTCTTTTTAAACCCCCCTAGCCCAATATTTTCTCATATCCTTTATATTTTTTATACTTTATTTATTTATTTTTATTTAAAAGTAAAATACAATATTTTCTTAATTAGTTTAATTAAAAATATTATTTTATTTTTTGTTGATATTTAGAACTAAAATTTACTATTTTTCTACACTATAAAATACTTTTTTTTGACATTAATATTCAAATTATTTTACAAGCAAATCATTAGATTTAGATTTCATTTTCTCCTCAATTAAATTAAGTTTAGATTTTGTCATTTAATTTTTATTTTAAATTGATTAAGTTAATTAACATAGATTTT
Source organism: Vicia faba (assembly GCA_948472305.1). Taxonomy (NCBI): domain Eukaryota; kingdom Viridiplantae; phylum Streptophyta; class Magnoliopsida; order Fabales; family Fabaceae; genus Vicia; species Vicia faba. Next base: position 780,553,613 of record OX451741.1, on the reverse strand, counting down.
AAGTTTTTGTCTTGTAATTAAAATCAATTAGTCTAATTAGATTAACTATTAAATATTTCTTTCAAAAACCCTAAAAAGACAATTTCTTGCTTCCTCTTTATATTTTGTACATTCTATTCATAGTCAATGGTTTGTAATAATAATTAGGGTTTTATTGATTTCTCCCCCTCATTCACAAACTTGTACCCCTCATTACTAAAGCGTTGTAATAGCGTAGGATATTTAAATTCCGCAATTTATCGCTTTCCTTATTATTTCTAGTAATTAGGGTTTGTACGGTAAGATAAAATCAATCTTAGAAAACCCTAATTTCAAAGACAAAAATGCATGAAAACAAACACTTTGTACACTTGAACCTCTAGGGTATCCCACACTTGTTGCCTTCAAATTAAACAGTCATGTCCCTCGAACGTGGGATACTTTAGCAATGATCCTCAAATAGAAGATCGTAGTCCCTCGATGACCCTTCAGTGTTGCCTTAGGTAAACAATCTTAGACCCTTAAGACAAATTGCTAAGGTATCTTACAATGTTGCCTTCTATGACTGTACGATGACCGACGCATGTCCATTTACATCCAATGGTAGGGCTTCTTATCAATCAAATGGTAAGATAGCAATATCTAAAGGAGGAGGAAATTGTTAAATTGTAATTCATAGTGTCGAAGAAGATTTGATTTGTTTTGGATTTAAATAGATTTGATTTAAGTCTAGAATAGATTTGATTTGATTTAGTAACAAAAAGATATTTTTTGGGCTTTGGGCTTAGGGTGTAAACTAAGTTATAAATAGAGGGAGTAACCCCTATTTTTAAAAGAAATTAAAGTAAGTCAATTCATTGTAATCACAGAATTTACAGTTGCAAGTGACTAAGAAAGTTTTCCACGGTTTGTGGGCAGAGAGAAACTCTGCAGAAATATTTGTCTTGTCTTCTTTTCTTTGTTTGTCTCATAATTAAATTGTCATTGTGGTAGAAATTCATCATAGAATTTGATGGATTTCCAACATCTGGTATCAAGAGCTTTTGTTTTGATTCAAGGGAAGTGTCAATCAAGAACGATTGAAGAATTCACGATGACAAGTTATGGGAATGCAAACTATCCAGCAACGATACCAATTCTGAAAGTTGACAACTATGGGAATTGGTGCAAACAGATGAAAGTCTTATTCAGGTGTCAAGGTCTTTGGGACCTTGTAAAAGATGGAGTCGGAGCGCTTGGCGAAAACGCTTCAGAAGAAGAAAAGAAGAAATACACAGAATCTGAGAAGCTGAGTTATAAAGCATTATTTATAATTCATCAATGTGTCAGCCCAGACAATTTCGAAAAGGTTAGTGATTCAGAATCTGCAAAAGAAGCTTGGGAGATCCTTGAGAAGTCTTTTGGAGGCGCTGAGAAGGTGAAAGAAGTGAGGTTATAAACTCACAAAAGGACCTATGAACTGCTTCAGATGGAAGACAGTGAAAACATATCGAATTTCTTCACTAGAGTTACAAAACTAGTAAATCAAATCAAGATATATGGAGAAGTGTTAACAACAAGAGCTGTTGTGTCGAAGATCTTGAGATCTTTAGCTCCTAAGTTCGACCACATAATGGTGGCGATAGAAGAGGGGAAAGACTTGTCGAAATTGACAAAGGAAGAGCTTCAAGGGACACTTGAATCTCATGAACAAAGAATGAACGGAAGAGATGCAAGAAAATTGAAGAGTGATGTGGCCTTGCAGGTACATTCAGCAAAAGAGACCAAAGGCAAAGGAAAGTGTTTCGACAGAAGTAGAGGTGGCTACAACAAATCGAATGGTAGAGGAAACCAAATCGAAGGAGACGTGTCAAATCAAAGAAGACCATACCAAGGCAACAAAAGAGGTGGTGTTGCAAATAGAGGAAGAGGTGGTGGTCGAAAACCTGATAAGAGTCACATTCAATGTTACAATTGTCAGAAATATGGACACTATGTGAGTGATTGTCCATAAAAACGAAAGAATCAAGAAAGTGATGCAAAGCTTGCAAAACATGAAGAAGAAGAGATGATGCTGGTGGTCACAACAAGAGATGAAGATAGATTCAAGGACCAATGGTACTTGGATTCAGGATTTTCATCACATATGTTTGGAAGGAAAGACTGGTTTGTCAATATAAAGCCCTCAATGAAAAATATGGTAAAATTTGCAAATGACAATACCCTGGAAGCTGAAGGTATTGGTGATGTTATGATTATGAGGAAAGATGGCAAAAGGTCAGTAATATCCAATGTGTTGTACATACCAGGCATGAAGAGCAATTTTCTCAGTATAAGGCAGTTGGTCAAAAAGAATTATAAAGTGTCAATCGAAGATAAGTTGATGAGAGTCGTTGATGCAAATGGGAGATTAATCTTGAAGGCTCCTATGTCTCAGAATTGAACCTTCAAGATTGAACTAAATGTGATGGAGCACAAGTTCCTTTCGACTGCAGCTAGCAGAGATGAATGGATATGGCATTATAGACTAGGTCATCTCAACTTCAGAGACATCAGAGATTTGAAGAGAAGAAATATGGTTTCAGGATTGCCAGAAATTGACATTCGAAACGAGGTATGTGAGGAATGTGTGCAGGCGAATCAACACAAGAATAGCTTCAGCAAGGATGCATGAAGCAGATCGAAGGCTAGTCTTGAAGTCATATACTCTGATGTATGTGGACCAATCCAGGTGGATTCGATGGGAGGTAACAAATACTTTGTTACATTCATAGATGATTTCAGTCGAAAGTTATGGACTTACCTGATCAAGAAGAAAAGTGAAGTGATCGAAGTATTTACCAGGTTTAAGTCTATGGTCGAAAGACAAAGTGGTCGAAAGCTCAAAGTTTTGAGAACTGATGGTGGTGGAGAATATGTGTCGAAAGACTTCGACAGATTATGTGAAAAGGAAGGGATTGTGCATGAGGTGGTGCCACCCTATACTCCACAACAAAATGGAATTGCAGAAAGGAAAAATCGAACCATCATGAATATGGTGAGAAGTATGTTGAAAGGCAAGAATTTACCTAAATTGTTCTGGGGTGAAGCTGTTTCGACTGCAACATACATTTTGAACAGATGTCCTACAAAGAAGCTAGAAGGAATTACTCCAGAAGAATGTTGGTCTGGTGTGAAACCTAGCTTGAGTCATATGAAGGTATTTGGATCTATTGCACATAGACATGTGCCAGATCAGCTGAGAAGAAAACTTGATGATAAGTCAAGTCAAATGATTCTAGTTGGATATCATTCGACAGGAGGCTACAAGTTGTTCGATCCAGTGAAAAAGCAGATTGTGATCAGCAGGGACGTGATCATAGATGAGTTCAAAGAATGGGATTGGACTGAAAATATCAAGAAAGATTCAGTGGGAATCCTTCTTGAAGAGCCAGAAACTCAAGTCGAAAGAGAAGTTCGACAAGAGGAACCAACAAATATACCAAGTACAAGCAGGCCTTAAAGAACAAGATGCATGCCTGCAAGATTGCAAGATTGTGTGATTACATCAGATGATGTAATAGATAATGAAGGTGAGCTGGTACATTATGCTTTCTATGCAGATGTCGAACCTGTTAATGCAGCTGAAGAATGAAAAGATTCGAAGTGGGTGAAAGCAATGAACGAAGAAGTAAAGTCTATCGAAGACAACAACACTTGGTCACTTGTCGAATTGCCTCAAGGCAAGAAGGCAATTGATGTCAAGTGGGTATACAAAGTGAAAACGAATTCGAAAGGTGAAGTAACTCGACACAAAGAAAGACTTATGGCGAAAGGATTTCTACAGAAAGAAGGAATATACTTCGACGAAGTTTTTGCACCTGTTGCTAGGATCGAAACAATCAGGTTGGTTGTTGGTCTAGCAGAAATAAACAGTTGGCACATATGTCAGATGGACGTAAAGTGTGCATTCCTAAATGGACCCTTAGATGAAGAAGTCTATGTTAAACAACCAGTTGGGTTTGTGAAACATGACGAAGAAAGAAAGGTGTACAGGCTACATAAAGCCCTGTATGGATTGAAACAAGCTCCAAGGGCTTGGAATAAGAAAATTGATAGTTTCCTAAGGGAGAAGGAATTTGTGAAGTGCACAACTGAACATAGAGTATATGTAAGAAGAAGCAAGAGTAAATTGCTTATACTATGTCTCTATGTAGATGATTTGTTGATAACAAATAGCTGCAAGAGTGAGATCAAAGACTTCAAAGGTGATCTCAGCAAAGAATTTGAAATTTCTGATTTGGGTGAGATTTCATATTTCCTTGGTATCAAATTCTACAAGAGTAGTAGAGGTTTGATGATGAATCAAAGAAGATATGCAGGAGAAATTCTCAAGAGGTTTGAGATGGAAGAATGCAACTCAACTTCGACACCTGCAGAACTAAGACTGCAACTATCGAAAGATCTAGATGAAGATGATGTTGATCCAACCCAATACAGAAGACTTATTAGATCATTAAGATATCTTTGTCATACAAGGCCTGACTTAGCATACAGTGTAGGTATGGTAAGTAGATTTATGCAGAAGCCAAAGGTATCACATCTAGCAGCAGTGAAGAGGATAATAAGGTATCTCAAAGGAACTTTAGATTATGGCATTTTGTTTCCTGCAGTTGATAAAAGAAAAGAATGCAAGTTAGTGGGATACACTGATTCAAGTTGGTGTAGTGATGCTGAAGATCGAAAGTCAACAGCAGGATATGTGTTTATGCTAGGTGGTGCACCAGTTTCTTGGAATTCAAGAAAGGAACCAGTAGTGACATTATCATCATGTGAAGCAGAATACATAGATGCTTCTCTTTGTGCATGTCAAGCAACCTGGATGGTGAACTTGGTCGAAGAAATAACAGGGAAAAATCATGGAGCAATTACCATGAAGATCGATAACATGTCAACTATTAATCTGGCAAAGAATCTAATAGCACATGGTTGAAGTAAGCACATCGAAATGAGATTCCATTATCTTCGAGAGCATGTAGCAGATGGGAAGATGAATTTGGAACACTGCAGAACTGAGAATCAGATTGCAGACATCATGACGAAGGGAGTGCAAGTCGAAGTATTCAGAAAGCTAAGAGCCATGATGAACATAGACAGTTTAGACACAATGAATTAGGTGGTGTGTTAAATTGTAATTCATAGTGTCGAAGAAGATTTGATTTGTTTTAGATTTAAATAGATTTTATTTAAGTCTAGAATAGATTTGATTTGATTTAGTAACAAAAATATATTTTTTGGGCTTTGGGCTTAGGGTGTAAGCTCAGTTATAAATAGAGGGAGTAACCCCTATTTTTAAAAGAAAGTCAAGTAAGTCAATTCATTGTAATCACAGAATTTGCAGTTGCAAGTGATTAAGAAAGTTTTCCACAGTTTGTGGGCAGAGAGAAACTCTGCAGAAATATTTGTCTTGTCTTCTTTTCTTTGTTTGTCTCATAATTAAATTGTCATTGTGGTAGAAATTCATCATAGAATTTGGTGGATTTCCAACAGAAATGAACAAAGACTTTTTAGTAGGTAGAACGTTCATAGTCGCTTGCTCACAAACATTTCAAACCAAACATCTTTCAAACACACCAACACTTTCAAAATGAAATATTTTCAAAAGTCAACACTTTGTATACATTCTTATAGAGACGAGAATCATTACAAAGTTCTCCTAAACAAAGGCACTTTCAAAAATACTTTCATAAAACATCACAAACACATTTCAAACAAAGCATTTCAAAGTGAGCTAGCAACTAAGAGCCCGTAAATAACCACGGATGAAAAGGGTGCTAATACCTTCCCTTTTCATAACCTAACCCATGAACTCAAGAAAAATATCTCAAAAGGTCTTTTCTGTTCTTTTCACCCTTTCCTTTATTGTATAAAAGAAACGTCGGTGGCGACTCTTGCTATCCGCGACAATTGCGATAAAATGAAAAACACCCAAGTCAATTCTCCCACCATATTACACTTGCTTAATATTAATTACACTCCTTTTAAATTTTGACTAATTAAACAATGACCATAACACCTTAATTGTTACATTTATGACCCAAAATTATAATAATATTCCATTGGTCACATATGTAACTTTACACACGTGTTAGACTTTATGAACTCAAAAATTAAAATTATAGATATTATTTACCATCAAGCCCTTAAATGAGTAATGTTTCTTTTCATTCTGCTCAATTATGCAACATTCATTAGTGAAAGTTATTTTGTATCTTTTGTCACATAGTTAACTAATTCTAAGTAGATAATTTTTAAGATATTCAACAATCATAACGTCATCGATAGTAGTAGAAAAGGGATTACATACACTACCTTTTTTAAATATAGAATCCTTGTTGTTGTTTTCATAGGTAACACACCCTTTCTTCTTTTCCACTAAGTCAATGAATAGGGAAATGTCACCCGTCATATGCCTTGAGAATCTACTATCAAGAAACCACATTATCTTCATGGAGCAAAAACATTCATCCTACAATATCAAATAAGAGTGATAGGTACCCAATTTTCATTAGGTCCTTGAGAGTAAGTGGAAACTTGGTTACATTTAGGCAACCATTGAAAAAATAACTTTAGGAACAAGAAATCTCCTAAATTTTCATTTTGCAATGATATGACCTTTCTTGCAACAATAGCGAAAAGTATAATGATAATGAGAGGGAATTTGTCTATTTTATTCCTTTTCAACAAATTTGTACTTTTTGTATGGTACATTCAAAGAACTTTTAAATTTTGTAGAATAAATAGCATAAGTGACTTTTGGTTCTAAAGCCTTATTCAATTTTGATTTTAGAGTAATAACCTCTTTTTATCAAATATCACAAGTTTCATAACTAAACCAAGAAGCCTCCTCCTCATCATTTTTATCTTTTGAAATATCTAACATGAATTGTTTAAGAGCTTCCATTTGTTTTTCCGTTTCTAAAACTTTAGCTTCTAGATATGAAAATATTATTTTATTTGAAGCTAACCTTTTAAAAGTATCTATGGTTTCACCATATAGATTTTCAAAAGAAATTTGCAGTTCAGAATAAGACATATTATCAATAGGTTCATGTTTAGAATGACTTACTTTCTTTTTCTTTTGATGGGCCATGAGGCAAAAAAAATTGTATTTTCATCACTATCATTTGAGCTATCTCCACATGAGGATTCACTATCACTTTCTCAAGAAATGTATGCTCTTATAGGCTTGCTAGACTTCTTGTATTGACCATTTTCTTTGTCTTTCTTAAGCAATAGACAATCCAGTTTGTAGCGACCGACCTTTCCACAATTATAACATGAAATTTTTTATTTATTCATCAATATAAATAATACATTTCATGACGAAGCTTTCACCTCTGCTAGAAAAAAATGAGGTATTATGCCAAGGCGTGCCATGTTTGATTTTTTTATAATAAAAACAACTTATTCCATTGATTTTTAATAAAACCGGGGGAAAAACAAATCAGGACACGTTTTGAGTCCCAACTATTGCAGTATATGTTTTTATTTTTTTATAAGTGAATACTAAATGATCTATCTCTTCGGTTTCATTAAAAACCGAGGGATAACATAATCAGATTTTACTATAAAGCACTAGTTAAACATATTTAACCCTAATCCTTACTTATATGAAGTTTCCCCAAACTAGTAAGCATCATTCTTTGGGATGGATTGTAAGACAAAAAAAATCTTCAATGTTCTTTTATCCTTGAACAAAATATGTTTTATATCCTTGCAATATATCTCATATAAGGGTGTTGATGTTGTATTTTTGGAACAACTCTTTGTTAAAGAATGTTGAAAAAGTTCCCTATGATAAATTGCAAGTGTAGAAAATCATTCCTGCTTCCAAGTTAAAAAAAGAAGACAGATCAATATTTGAAAAGATATATGAAACAAAATCTGAAATTGTCGCAATGATGATGAATTTGGATTTTTTTTTAATATTCAGTGTAAACAATATAATATTTAAAAAATAGATATTATTCGCCCCGGTAATAAAACCGAGTGACTTTCTTATTTTATTTTATTTTTCTATGCAAAATAGAAAAGTTGTTTCTCGTAACATGTCACAGCTGTAAAAGCGAATCTTTACCATACATTCACCAAGAACAACAACTACTATGATAACACGGAATTTGTTGTATTAATGTAATTTAATATTATGTGTAAACAACATAATGTTAAAAAAACAAAAGCTTACACACCTTTTATATCGGTTTTTGACAGAAATCAACGAAACAATTTTGGCGTGACTATTGAGGATATTTATCACTGTCCTTAAACAAATTTGTGTCGTCCATTTCATGATTATAAACTCTCAAGACACTTCCATTATTAATCCGTGTGAAACCTAACAGACATCCATTATAAAAGAATTATGAATATCAATAATTATTAATGAAACATATAACATGAAAACTTTGAAGCGTAAAAAACTCGGTAAAGTTCTCTACAATGAATTGCAAGAGTAAAAAATAAATTTTGTTTAAGGTTTGTGTTATTCAATAATTAGTTTTTTTACCGTGTCCTTCAATAATCATATATTCATTCATTTAACTAACATTTTTTTGTTTTACATCAGAAACAAATAAATGCAAAAGAGATTTAGAATATATCGCACCAAACGTTTTCTATTTCTTGACGTTACAATGAAATGAGGATCCAATATTTGATCTTTGCCAACAGTGATTCTGATGAATCAGATTTTAAAATTGTTATATATATTTACAAAAATATTATGTGTAAACAATGTAATATTATGGGTAAACAATTAATTTATATTCTGTAGTTTTAACAAAATTAAAAAAATATCAATTTTACCCATCGTTGTTATTGATAAATCAAGAGGTATTATGCATTAGTTTTGAAAATATTAAAAGTGTAGTGGTTGAGGTTCGAATCCATGTGCATAAGCATTACCCCCCATTGTTTTTTAAAATCGAGGTGTTAAGTTGATACTTTCCATGACGCCCTTCGTCACCTCACATATTTAGCTGAGGTTAAATGCATTTTGCGTCCGAGGTTAAAAGCACTTTTTGTAGTACTGATCTTTCTTATTCTCATCTTGCCTTGAGGAATTTCACTATCTTCTAAAATTTATAAAACTTTTGTCGGAATGCTTCACTCAATTCCTTTTAATGTACTTATTGTACCTCTTAATAAACAACCTCATTTTTTCATTATCCGAATAATCCTCATCACTAGATCCACTATTATCTTGCTCTTTAGTTTGGGAATTAAAGCTAGAAGTTCTAAGAGCAATTGACTTCGTGTCTATCTTTTTTTCCTTGTTCTTATCTTTCTTAATCTTCTTCTCATGCTTATCTAAACAAATTACCTCTTTCTCATGTTCTTCAAGCTTTCCAAATAAAGTAGTAGTATCCAATGGAAATAAATCATTAACTTCCTTGATTGTAGTAACTTTTGGTTGTCATTCCCTATTAAGACATCTCAAAACTTTGTTAGTAGAAATTTCATTAGAAACAAGCTTACCAAGTGTATTCAAACAGTTTACAAGATGAGTGGACCTCTTTTGTATATCAGGAATGGTTTCACCATGCTTCATATGAAAGATTTCAAACTCTGGATTCAAAGTATTGATTCTAGCTTGTTTGACCTCATTAGTACCCTCATGGGAAACTTTCAATGAATTCCACATAACTTTAATTAGCGGTTGTGCAATGGGAAACACAATAATACTCACCAACTCTTAAAGAGGATATAAGAATATTCCTTTATTTCCAATCATACAATCACTTTTTCTCATCTTTCGCGTCCCATTGTGCTGATAGTTTAGGTACAACAACGCTGGCTGCATTGGTCATAGTAATTTAAAATGGACCATTTTGGATGGTGCTCTATACTTTCCTATCAATGGAATTAAGATGGATACACATACAATCTTTTAATAACCATAGTTTTCACCATTTAAAGAGGACTCTATGTTATACGCCCCTTTAGATTCAGAATCCATTATCTAATAAGCAATTTTGAAGCAAAAGATAAAACCCTCCAAACCTTATGGCTGATGTTAATCTGATCTTCTTCTCTTCCATTGATCTTGAGCTCGATCAAGTAACCCAACACTTCCAATTTGATCCTCCAGTTACCACTACTCCTTTGACAGAACCCCCGTTATTTAAAGCTTTCACACGGCTGAATCCAAATTATGAACGGATTGTAACACAAGATTACCAAAGTGATACTCCAGTTATCGTTACTCCTTTGATAGAACCCGCGCTATTCAAAGATTTCACTCATCTGAATCCAAATTGTACAATCTTGTAAAAAACTCCCAAGTCAATCCTTGATCATGGAAGAAAGCCCCAATTGGATTTATCTTGAAACCCCCAAAGAATTCTCAACTCAATTTGATTATAACAATCCTAAATTGGATCTTATCAACCTAAATCTAGATGGAACCCAACAAAAATAATTAGGTGTAATTGTTGTGTGTATGCATAGAGAGAGGTTGAAGATGATGAGCAATGTTGTATATTTCTAGTTTTCAATAACGAGAAATGATGCATGAATGTTATTTATATGATGTGTGTTAAGTGAGAAACAAAATAGAAAAAATAGATTTGAGGGTTATACAATTTTTCAAAATTGACACGGTATGTGTCAACCTAAGCCTGATATGTGTCGACATATAGTAGAGATTTTACTACTATGTGTCGACCTGAAAGTTGTATGTGTCAACCTGAACTGGACAAAAACTTTCTAGTTTTGAAAACATATAGTATGACCTATAGAATTATTTTTACTTCTATGTGTCGACCTACAACACGTATGTGTCGACACATACTTAACAAAATATAATTTTTCAAAATTGTTTCAGTATGTGTTGACCTGAACCATGCATGTGTCAACATGAAAGTTCTAGTGCATTTCATTTTGCAAAACAAACATCATGGGTCGACCTATGCATGTATATGTTGACTGTACACTGATTTTTCATATAAAAACTTGATTTTTGACGTGTAAAACAACTCTAACATGATTTTATGTTTCATAGGGATAAGAGGCACATCTAGACATATAAAGACAGGTCCAATGTACACAAATGCTAAGTTCTAGTTTTGACATCATTCAAAAGATCTATAAGGATAGTGCACTCACATGATTGCCTTTAAAGGGACTTTCTCTACGGTTTCACTGAAAGACTTTTAGGACAATCACGACTCTTGTTGTACATGATATGGAACTCCATCAAATAGATATCAAGACGAATTTTATCAATGTCAACATTGATGAAGAAATCTATATGCGCAACCAGAAAACTTTGTGTCTGGAGACTAAAAGAATATGGTTTGCAAATTGATAAAATCTATTTATGGACTAAAGAAGGTGTCTCGTCAGTGGTACCACAAGTTCCACGAAGTAATTCTCTCATTTGGTTTTGAGGTGAATGTTGTTGAGGATTCTGAGTATCACAATTTTAGTGGAAGTAAGTACATATTCTTAATCATGTATGTTGATGTCATATTGCTTTCCACTAATGATATATGCATTGATGCACGAAACCAAGACATTTTCATTGCTGAATATGTTCATAATCTTATGATTTATATTGGTAACGTGAAATTATATCATATATTTAAATTGAATTGCATGGATTTTAGTCTAATTTTCGTTTATTTATGTCTTGTTATGCCGGTATTATTGTCCTATTTCAGGTACCTCAAGCAGAATTAGTCACAAAAGAGATTTGAGTGAAAAGAAGAAATAAACAAATAAATACAAGTAAAGTTATGAAAAAAGAATGGGTGAAGTCATATCATAGAAAAATATAAAGATCCCAAAAAAAGGAAAGCCCACAGGAAGGACACGTGGCGCCCACCACCACACCACCTGGCGCCCGCCACCACCAAGGGTGTGACGCCCACCACCTCCATACATGGCGCCTGCCACGAAGCCACTGCTCTCCTGGATTCTCTCCTTCCACCCAGTATTCATTCCTTTCACGTTCTCCATACATCCCAGGATCCTCGTTTAACCTATGTGTCCGAGTGTTACGACTTTGTTTGATATTTTTACGCCAGAAGTTGAGTATAAATTGGAGAGCTCATCTTCAGTTTGGGCCCCCAAAGTTTTTAGTATTATTTTCGCAGAGAATAATTTTAAGCAGAAAAATTCACCTGTAAAAGTGATAGGTCTTCCATATTGGGGGACTATTACAACTTAGTTCTAAGTATTCTCTTTTGAAATTTTCATTATGTATTTTAGATAAGAAATCTTGCCAACATAATTTGGAGCAATTCTGAAGCAGTTTTTGTTTACAATATTATTCAATTTATATCAGATTCTATTTAATTGTTTTATATCTATTTATAGTTGTTTTGATATCATTGTTGCACTACTTTCCCAATAACTGTAAACTTAATTTAGAATAATTATTGTTTCTGTTGAAATCATGTTTTATTCTACGATTAATGATTGTGATAACATGTTTATGTTTAAAACCATGTCTGGCTAAATCTTTTGATACAAGTATGTGATAACCGTCGTCTGGACGAAATTCGGTAATAATTGACGTTAATTTTTATAAACCATTTTTCTGGTTGTAGTTTCTATTTCTAAAATCAAAACAGTTTTTGTACGAGAGTAAAAAGCTAATAAAGGTTAGGGTTAATAGAGCGACAATTTGAGATTTTAACCGGATAGTAGAAACTAGGCATTAATCCTAAACACAACGAGATTTCTTTAGGATTAATTAGAACTTATTGATTTTAAAAATTATTTTTAATTCAAATGAGTGAGCGATAGCAAAGCATTCTGGTTTAAGAGTATAGTCAGAGTCAATAACCTGTCAGTGTGAGATAAAGTCTTTTAAATCAATATTTTCTACTGAGAAGTATTTTGACATTTTCTTTACACCAATGTTTTATCGAATCCCCAAAGTATGATGAGTTACATACCGATGTCCCATTATTGAATATTTCTATTAAAGTTTCAGGTATCGTTTGCATTTATTTCCCGTTTTATTTAAACCCAAGAAAAATAATTAGCCTTAGATTTACATAGTAACATTAGATAACATTAGTTTGATTATCATTCTCTGTGCATTCGATATCTTTTAAAACTACGTGATTAGACTATGCATTTGCATTCAGTAAACCCGATAGACTCTTAAAGTCGCGATCAATCTATCGATATAGAAATCAAGAACAAAACTCTAAACTAATCTCTATGAGTCAAATATGCCATCGACTCACATCTTAAACCCTTACTAGAATTTAATTAGAGAATGAAAGCGGGAGCGTACCTAAATTTGACATTGAAATCGTTGAAGGTTTGCAGATATGTGATCTTCTGATTTGTAGAGTTCCTTAGGGTTCCTTGAATCTCTTCTGATGGAGATGAAGATGAAATCCTGATAAACCGTATATATTTCGACCGCACTACAAATAGAGACCATAACCCATAAAAGTAACTGTAGAGTTATTTCTTAGTTTTCAATATTCTAATTTGCCCTCTCATCAAATATTCAAATTAAATATTGACTTATAATATCTACACAGCAATCTTACATTTTATGACATTTATATTTTTAACCACAAACTTACTTAATATTAATTAAATTCTTTTAAATTTTAACTAATTAAACAATAATCATAACATCTTAACTATTACATATTATATTTGTGATCTAAAATTCTAATATATATATATATATATATATATATATATATATATATATATATATATATATATATATATATATATATATATATATATATATATATATATATATATATATATATATATATATATATATATATATATATATATATATATATATATATATATATATATGAACATTCAAAAAGAGAAGTAAAATCTCTACGAGAAACGCAAATCAAGAAGAATCAACCAACAAACCGTTAAATAAATTGCTGATCGTTTGATCCACTTTCATCAAACTAAAAAACCACTAATAACACTAAAAACCACTAATTTTTCTAGAGAAGGTTGAAATATTGATCTACAATTGAATAAGACATATGATAGAGTTATAAAGTCATTCAGAATAGGAAGATGAAATCGAGAATGATTTATTAAGAAATCACGTCCAAACGCTAAAATACTCTAATCTACTATCTCTTTCACGTTTATTGACAATCTAGTAAAGAACTTATCATTATGCAAAATCCACACAACTATCTATTAAATCATAGTAAAATCAACTCTAGACTTATTCCCTACTATCTAACAAAAGAAAAAACTCAAAAAAATCCACAACTTTCTAGGAAGAGCCAAGTTAACTTTTAACCACGGAAATATCATATATCAAGCACAAGGTATATCACAAATCACTACAAAAAAGAAGCTTATTTGCCACGTGAAAATCACGTGGCAAACATCAAAATCACGTGGCAAAACAAAATTAGCGACGTGGTGACTTATGTCGCTGGGGAGTCAGTGGCAACCAAGTAGCGACGTGATTCCCACGTCACAAAGTTGTGACGTGGTATTCACGTCGCAACATATTTGTTAAGAGCAGCTTTATTAGCAACGTGAGAATCATGTCACTAATTTGTGACATGATTCCCACGTCGCTACAGGGGACGTTTTTATTTTTTTAAAAATTGTTTAGTAATTATTTTTTATATTAATTAATTAATGTAATAAAATTTAAATAATAAAATTTATATAATAAAATTTAAATAATAAAATTTATATAATAAAATTTATATATTAAAATTTATATAATAAAATTTATATAATAAAATTTATATATTAAAATTATTAGAATAATAGTATTTTATTTTATATTTCGAATAATAGAATTTTATAAAATAAATTCATATAATTAAATGTTATATAATTTAATAATTTAAAATGATAAAAATAAATATCTTACATAAATGCAAATATAAAAACGAAATAAAAAAATGTTTTCACGGGGCATCTTCACCCGGATAATTATCAAGATCAAAGTCATCAAGTCCGTCATCATCCGGCTGTGTATGATCAGGAACATTTTGATTTCGACCGCCTTGCATAAACTGTCTCATCTGCTCCTCCATATCAGATTGCCGCTTCCGCATGATCTCTAACTGACGCTCCTGCTCTTGCCTCATTGTCGTCATTTGGGCCTCCATTTCGCGTTTCACTTCACTGGCCGCCAATTGTCGTACTGTTTCAAGTTGAACCTGAGTCTGATTGGGTTGACGTGACCCCCCTTCTCCATCTCTAAGTCTTCGAAACAGATTACGATCACCAACTCTCAAGCCGGCGGCCAAATTTCCTCCTGCAAAAAAGCAACCATTAGGCCCTTTTCCATTAACAACCTCATTCCAAATATAGAAATCAACATCCCCATTAAGCGGCTCCCCCTCTGCTGGCCTATATTGCGGATTGTGTTCCAGAAAACGTGCTAGCAATGTCTGATAATCATCCTACACATACATTAAATAATACAATTAAAAAAAATTAAAACATTTATATATTAAATTATACTAAATTCAAATATATTAAAAATTTGTCACGTGATTTTCACAAATCAACTTATGAATTGCCACGTGAGTTTCCCGTGGCAATGTATCAGTTGCCACATGAAAATCAGTCACCTGGCAATTTATCAGTTGCCACATGATAATCACGCCACAACTTATAGATTGCCACGTGGAAATAACGTCACTATTTTTGTTATTAACTTAAAAAAAAACATAAGTTTAATTACTTACAAAAGCTTTCTGGGTGCGGTCGTCGACAAAACCTCCCGATTTCTTTGTCCGAGTCCTCGTAATCAACTCAATGATCAATGGTGGTCTCCCCATTGTTTCCAGTGATTTCTGGTAAACAACCTCTAGTCTTCCAAACTATCGAATAATCTTTCTTACTGTTATTCAATCCCTCTGGTAACTCACAGGATCGACTAGATTGATCCTAGGACTCCTTGGATATTAAGGTTACTCTCACAATCGAACAGATATTCATGGTTGATATTGTATAAGTGTTTGGCTTATTTCGATCTCTCTCTCTAAGAGTCTAAAGATGTAATCAAAATGTGTATGAAAACTAAGTTATACGAATAAATGCTAATTGTAATGCTAATTGTAAAGACATATAAAACTGCATGAAAATGAAGTAAATGGTTTCGACTTACAAAACGGTTAACATAAAAGGTTTCTGGAACGTAAAAGTTTGAAATGTAAAGAAAGCGTTTAATGCAAGAAATCTGTAAATGATTTTAAGTAAAAGTATGCGTTCGAAAGACAAGACTTGAAAGTAAAGGTATGGAAAATGTGACAGTTTTCTGAAATATAAAGTGCTCGAAATATAAAGAAAATAATAAAACGAAAAACTTTGAGGAAGGGACTTCGAAGTGAAAAGACTGTAAATAAGAAAACTTGTAAATGTTGTTTGACAAAAAGAATAAAGGAAATCACTGGAAATGGTAAAAGGTTTTCATTAAATCAGAAATACATGGTGCTATCATACATACATTTCTCTTGCATTCGTTTCCCTTGCCATGTGGTAGTTTGAATGTTATTGAGTATTTTGTATAATAGATATGACACCCGAAATCCTAATACTAAGACTTCTATTTATACTAATTCGACCCTAACGGTCTCGCTATAGGATTATGCCACGTTTCGAACATGAAAGACAATGCTTCTTTCATCTTTCCACGTGTCCCCAAATGCTCTAACACCTAACTTTCAAACTTTGAAAGTCCCGCTTCCATTTGAATTTTAAATGCTTTGGTGTTTCTCCGTTTCAAACGCTCTACCCAAACACAACCTCGTTGTTATTTCGAGACTCCTTTAGATATGTTCCCATAATTGCCACTCGAAGCTCCAAGCTTTGACACACTTATTCGAAACACTGCTTCTGCTACTTCGAAATACGACGCTTAATTCCATTTCGATCAAAACGTTTAACTTATTTGGCTTCTAAATAACATTATCAAAATCTTCAGCCAACAAAATGCCCCTTTAAAATATGTATTTCGATTCCTCTGAGAAATACCTATTTTAAACATCTACACAAGATTTTGATAGGACTTTCGAATCATCGTAACATTTAATGCATTTGACTCCAGTCACATCAATCATAGCACCTTTTGGATTCCTTAACCGCCCGGAGTCACTTCACAGCGTGGTGCAGTTATAAGTAATGATTATCTTTTAAATCACGCCTATTACCCATGTTAACTTCACGCCACCTCTTCATCACACCAACCCATGATCTCCACGTATCACACCTCTATTCGGTGGATGCTTAAACTTCCCCATTATAAAACATCAACTTAATCTTCTTCTTTCCTTTTCACACTCTAAATCTTTCACACTCTGAATTTTTTACCCTCCTTCTCTCATAAAACAATCTAAGCTTTCAAACATCTTTCAAAATGTCTTCTTCTACTTCATCCCAACTCAAGAAAGTCTCCAAGAAGAAAGGAAAAACTACAGGAGCTACCATGGAAAGTAAAATCATCACCATCCAAGGCCAATCTGCTCTTGCCCCTCAGATGATTTCCAAAGAAAAAGAAATGCTGTATGCGTCACAGGTACTCATTCCTACCCATGTTGCTGGTAAGAGGTTAGCTTTAAATGGCCCTCTTACGGTTTTTGAAATATTAAAGGACACCAGGACAATTTTTCCCGTCTGTTATAGCTTCAAACCCTTATTCAACAAAATGGATGCCCCTAGGGCAGTAGAATCTCCTAGTTCAAATACCGTAGAAACCCCAACTGTTCCTCCCAAGGACCCCTTTATTTTGGATTATGTAAAAAGTAATTTTAAGCCATTTCGATCTTGCCCTACTTCTGATATTGCTTATCAAAATTGGTTCACGAAAGTAGAAGCCAAGAAATCCCAGCAATGGGAAGAATTAGGCATTTATAACCTGATTAAGTTATCGAAACCTGGTTTCACCTACAGCCACCCTCTGCTATTCGCGTCCCTTTATTTCTGGGACAGCACCTACAACACTTTCCATCTCCCAGGTGGAATGATCACCCCAACCTTCTTCGATATAGCGGCCATTACTGGGCTGTCGCCAGTGGGAGAAACTTATGTTCCTGACAACAAAGAGCACTCAAGCATAATTGACTTCGAAGTCAAGTTAGCCAGTTTTTCCAAATTTATCAGTCATTATCATGCTGAAGGGGACAATGTGTCTGACGTAGAGCACATTGCTTTTTTAACCCTGTGGCTGTCAAGATACGTTTTCTGCAGTAGATCCCTGCAGGTAGCTAGTAGGTTCATTCCTCTAGCTAGGGATTTACATGAAAATCGAAAAGTGTGCCTAAGTGAATTACTCTTAGTTGACCTCTATGAAAGCCTGAGGTCAGCTGTTTCGAGCCTCAAATCCCACACCTCCAAAAACATTTTATTGGCTGGCCCCTTTTGGTTACTCCAACTATGGCTAAATGCCATGTTCGAACCTTCCTTATCAACCGCCAATACCATTGATGAGCAGGATTCTGAGATAAGTGATAGGATAGTCGAAGGCACTAGGCTTCAAAGACTAACTCCTAATGATGACAAAGATGACTTCAAAGTTCAATTCTCGAAGTACATCATGATATTCTCTAAAAGGCACAAGTTCGAAGAGAGCATGGCGCCTTTTGCTTCGAGGGCTCATGGACCTTCTTGGTTCACCATGGCTCTCTCGGAAGCCATTAAGAGCAAGGAGATTCAGGATGTATGGAGAGCTTTCTTGCTGCCTAGACTCATCTCTTCAAGGATAACCCCAGCCAAGAACCAAATTCTTCTCTTTGCCTATCAACCAAACTTCGTTTCGAGGCAGTTTGGCTTATGCCAACTGATTCCTGAACCTTTGTTCCAAACTGAGAGCGCCATCACTTCTGGACGAACTTTCAAGGCAAGGGAAGCCAAAATACAGCAAGAACAATATCAAGGCTTTGCCCAATTTGAGCTGATAGCCTTCGAACCTACCCATCTCGCGGCTAAAGGATTTCTGGAGTGGTGGATTAAGTTTTATCAAACTTATATGTTCGATACACTTACAATTCGACAGAAACTAATTGATGCCTTCGATGTGCAGGTACCAGCAAAGAAAGGTATGTTTACTCATGCCAAAGAGATTAAAGCTTTTCAAAATTATTTTGAAACTACTTACGACCCCACGCGCTTGGACTCCACTGTGCATCAATTAGCTGAGACCTTGAAGGAAAAATTTAAACAAAAAGTTTCTAAGTTAAAACTTCCTTCAGGGCTGTCACCTGAGGATAGGTATAGGTTGGCATTCGAAATGCATCCACCTAAATTTCCCAGATTACCTACCTCAGAACTGGCTCTGGCTTGGTTTCCCCCATATCCATGGTGGTTTACTTGCAAAGAGATGTTCAAATATCTTCAAAGGAAACCAAATCCATCTGAGACTGTGACATGGGCTCGATACTGGCTTCATGATTTCCCAGGACACCTTCGATACGACCTTTCTGCCATGTCAATTAAATCTGATCAAGGCACAGGTGCGAATGCTTGGGAAAATCCCAAATGTCTTTTATTTTCCATATCTTTAACCTTTGCTTTAATTGTTTCGATTTTCAGCTATCAGGATAAAGACAGCTGCCTCGAAGTAGAAGGAAGGGAGTGCCTCTCAAGCCTCCATCGAAACTACTGACAAAGCTACTCCACCCGAAATAACTACTACTGCTGCAACTACAACAACAACAATAACGCCAACAACAACAAGTGCTCCAATTCCAACGGTAATCACTTAGCCTTGATGTTTCGAATTCACTCAAGCTTTATGGTTTACATCTAACTTTTCGTTAAAATTCTTTCAGACCAACAAGCTTCCTCCTACTACTCCCAAGAAGCGGAAATCAAGCACCACTGGGGAAGACCCCAAAGCTGGAGGAAACTTAAATACAGCTTCGAAGAAGAAGCTAAAGAAAGATACTTCTAAAAGCACCGTTCCGACTAGTGTCTCTGGACTCGATTCCAGGGATGCTGCTCCCTTACCCAAATCCAAAAATCCACCTTCGACCTCCAACCCACCGTTGGAACGTATAGCTAGTAACCTCTCCTCTGAGGGTCCACAGGTAAATTGAACCTCTAAAACTTGTTTCTAATACTAACTTCTTATTACCTTGGTGAATGTTTTTCTTTAACATTTTGCTGTTCCTTGCAGAACATCTTGAATCCAACTTCCACCATTTCGACCTCCCCATCCAGGGCTGCTGCTCCGCTCAACTCCTCTCCTCAAGGAGATTCCAGCAACTTAGTCCAAAATAAAGGTTCTTCCAATATGGCGGTTCTGGCTGGAACTTCTGAACAGCAGGATGATCAAGGTACCTCCATTCCTCTGAAAGAGGTGAACGAAACAATACTTCAAACGTCTGCAGAGGATTTGCAAAGGGCTTCTCTTCAAAATTCCCCTCTTGAAACTCTTCAAGAGGACCCAAAGGACACTCAAACTAAAGAAGAGAAAGCTGATTCTGGGCAAAGAGCCGAAGAATCTGCAGACGAAGAATCTGAGGAGGAAAATGCCAATGACGAGGAAAATGTCAATGACGGTTCGACTGCTGGGACGGAGTCTAACGCAAATAGCAGCGAAAGGGATGGTATCGAAGTGGTAGATTTGGACGAGGATGAAGAAGACCAAGAGCACGAAGAAAATGAAGGGGATGGTAATGCAATCAACGAACCCCTAGAGGTTGAAACAAACGTGGTTCCCCTACGCGTGGAACTCCCTCAATCCTCTCTGTCTCGAATGACTGACGAGGAACTGGCACTTCTGAGACGAAATGACCCTATTGGGTACATGAAGGCAAAGTTGGCTCAGAGGGACGTCCCACTCGCTAGGGCTGGCACAAGTTCAACCAGCTATCCTCTTCCCACAGATGAAAGAGTTGTTCTTCTTAACAAAATTAGGAGAACTATTCTCAATGTGGATATATTTGAAGTGCTTAAGCAAGATAGTACTGCTTGCTATACTATGAAGGAGCTGCTCACAAAGGTCAATCTTTCCACCTGCTCCTTGCCAGTTAGTACTCTCTTGTTCGATCTTCAGAATTTGCTGGACAACGTAACTGGCTACCTTCTCCAAGATGAATCTGCTGCCAAGAAGGTTCAAGAGAAACGCATTGCCATGGATGCCGCTTATGAACAAGCTTCGAAACTCTCTCAAGAAGCTGAGGATCAAGCTATGCATCTGAAGCAAGCGAAAACTGATTATGAGGCTCGAGCTGAGTCCATTCTTATTTGGGAAAGGCAGATTCTGGAACTTCAGCAGAAAGTTAAGGAGGCTAAGGAACAACAACTAGCCTTCGAAACCAATCCTGCAGGTAACCAATTCGAAGAGCTTCTCAACCAGGGGCTTGCAGAAATGGAGACTGCAGAACAACTTAAAGGGGAAGTGGCAACCTTGGAAGGAGCCAGGCGGTTCGCTCAGCAGAAACTTGAAACATTTCGAAGCACCTTTAATCGATTGAAAAATAATGCTTATTTCTAGATTTTGATGTTTATCTGACTATAATTTTGGTTTCTTACATGTAATATTCGAACAACACCATTTTGGCATTCTATATTGCCATCTTGGCTTTTTTATAATATTTTGTTTACGTTGTTACTATTCGAATCTCCCGCAGGCTTGGCTTATATTTCTTTAAATATTTCCCATTAACCTTTAGGACACGTTTATCATCCAAGAGTTCTTCGACTTCGTATGCATTGTTTGAGAACACTTTTAATATTCGAAAAGGTCCTTCCCAATGAGGTGACCATTTACCTAATGCTTTATTCTTCTTATCCATAGGCAATATGACTCTCCAAACCAAGTCATTAATAATGAATACTTTTTTCTTCACCCTTTTATTGTATGTTCTGGCCACTCTTTCTTTTTGCCTCATCAAAATTTCCAACGCATGTAATCTAATTTCGTCCAACTCAACTAATTCATTCATCATCATTTCCCAATATAATGCAGTTGGGATTTCGTTTTGTCTCTGAATTCGAACTGATTGCAGATGAATTTCTACTGGTAATACTGCATCATGACCAAATGTCAGTTGGAAGGGCGTAGTGTTAGTAGCTTCCTTAGGAGATGTTCTACAAGCCCATAACACTTGGTCCAGAGTTTTGTGCCAGTTTCTTGGCTTCTTGCCAATATGCTTCTTGATTAATCCTATTATTACCTTATTTGCTGCTTCGACTTGTCCGTTTGCTTGAGCATAATATGGTGTTGATGTTAGCAATCTAAACCCCATTTCTTGGGAAAATCCTTGCATCTTTCTACCAGTAAATACAGAGCCTTGGTCTGTAGTTATGCTTTCTGGCAATCCAAACCTATAGATAATGTGCTTTTGTATAAATTCAATAATTGCCTCTTGATCTGCAACTACCAGAGGTATAGCTTCGATCCATTTGGTAAAATAATCTACTCCCACCAAGATGTATTTCTGTCCTTTAGACGAAGCAGAATTTATTTCTCCTATCAAATCCAATGCCCATCCTCTAAATGGCCATGGTTTGATGATCGAATGCAACTCACTTGCAGGGGCATGTTGAATTCCTGCATGTTTCTGACATTCCTCACATCCTTTAGCAAAGTCTATGCAATCTTTGAGCATGCTAGGCCAATACAAACCGTATCGAAATAGCAACCATTTCATTTTATGGCCTGCTTGGTGTGCCCCACATGCCCCATTATGGACTTCAGACAATGCTAAATATGCCTCACCCTCTCCTAGGCATTTCAGTAATACACCCTCTTGGGTCTTTTTGAACAATTCGTTCCCCATGGGGAGATATGACAATGCTCTATATTTTGTTTTTCTATCCACCTTTAGAGTTGGGTCTGCTAAATAACTCTTCAACGGACTTCGCCAATCTGCATCTGATAAAGTATTTATGGCTAGTATTTCGAATCCCTGTTTCTCAGCATATCCCAATCTCATACTTTCCAGATCCGATGGTGTGAATCTAGTAGCCATAACTCCTCCCCTTAATTCGACCAAATCCTTAAAGTTCTTGGTAGACACTTTATAACCTGAAGCCAACTGCGCTAAGTCATTTGCTTCTTGGTTCTCTATTCTTGGTATGTGTTGAATATCCATGTATTCAAATTTCCTTAATAGCCTATTGACTATGACGAAGTATACCATTAAATTTTCCTTTACGCACTTGTATTCCTTTGTGATTTGTTTGACCACTAATTCAGAGTCTCCTTTAATTTCGACTCTGGTTGCCCCCAATTCCAACAAAGCTTCAAGTCCAACAATGAGCGCTTCATACTCAGCTTCGTTGTTCGAACAACGAGGACCATCTAATTTATACTTGAATTTTGTTGGAATTCCTTCAGGAGAAATTAGAAGGACTCCAACACCACTTCCATTCCTGTGGGTTGAACCATCAAAGTACAATTTCCATGGTTGCATTTCGACGTAACTCATGCTCGTCTGCTCAACCAACGAATGGTCCACAATGAAATCAGAAATCACTTGACCTTTCATAGCTTTTAAAGGCATGAAAGTCAATGAATATTATGTTAAGGCTAAAGCCCACTTGCCAACTCTGCTATGCATTATTGGTTTTGAAAGCATATGTTTAATGACATCGAAGTGAGATGAAACATAAACATCAACAGGTTTTATATAATACTTGAGTTTCATACAAGAGAAATACAAACAGAGACATAGCTTTTCTAAATTGCTATATCTGGTCTCTGCATCATTTAGCACTCTGCTTAAATAGTATATGGCTCTTTCGACGCCGTTGCTATCCTCTTGTGCTAGCATACTACCTATACTAACTTCAGAGGCAGATATGTACAATCTCATGGGCTTCCCCCATGATGGTGGAGACAAAATAGGAGGCTGAGAAAGATATTCTTTTATTCTGTCAAACGCCTCCTGGTGAGCTTCGTTCCATTCGAAGGCTTGACGTTGCTTCAGACGAAGTAACGGAGAGAAAGCTTGGGTTCTTCCACTCAGGTTCGAGATGAATCTTCTGAGGAAGTTAATTTTCCCTAGCAGAGATTGCAACTCCCTTTTTGACGCAGGTGCTTTCGTCTCCATTATGGCTTTGGTTTTGTTCTGGTTGATTTCGATTCCTTTCTTGTGGACCACAAAACCAAGAAAATCTCCAGCCTGCACAAAAAATGCACATTTAAGGGGATTCATCTTTAAGCCATGCTTTCTCATTCGCTCGAATGATTGGCTTAAATGATGCAAATGTGCTTCTGCAGATATAGATTTGATGACTATATCGTCAATATACACCTGCATGAAGGTTTCGATGAAATCATGAAAAATTGAATTCATCGCCCTTTGATAAGTTGCCCCAGCATTCTTTAAACCAAAAGGCATTACCACCCATTCGTAGGTGCCTAAGGCTCCTGGGCAACGAAATGCTGTTTTTGCAACATCTTCTTCAGCAATGAAAATATGGTTATACCCAGAGTATCCATCTAACATACTCAAGTATTCGAACCCTGCAGCAGAATCTACTAGCATTTCTGCCACGGGCATGGAATATTCATCCTTAGGGGTTGCAGTGTTTAAATCCCTAAAATCTATGCAAATTCTTAAAGAACCATTTTTCTTAATAACGGGTACTATGTTTGCTAACCATTCAACGTACCTTGTTGTTCTGATGAATTTGCAGCGTAGCAACCTTTCGATCTCAGCTTTAATTTTTGTGAGAACCGCTGGTGCGAATCTTCTGGGAGTTTGTTTGATGGGCCTCTTGCCATCTTTGATTGGCAGTCTGTGTTCGACCAATTCCCTCTTTAAACCAGGCATCTCATCATAATCCCATGCGAAGCAATCTTTGTTTTCCTTAAGGACTTCGATCACTTTCTTCTTGAGGCCTGGGCTAAGTTTAGCACTTATGTAGGTTACTCTTTTCGTTTTTTCATCCCCTAAGTTGACTTCTTCGAGCGGATCCTGTGCCAACATTTTGGCACCTGAGTTTATGGGATCCCTTTCGAAGCCTAAGGGTTCTTTATCATAGATGGCATCCAACCTTTGATCCATCTCAGACTCTTTGAAGGGTGAGCATTTCGAACCCTCCCCACTAACTTCGTTCGTCTTTATAGTTGATTTATTTATTTCAGCCTCTAAGGCCGCTTTTGATTTATTCTCAGCCATATAGGCCGAAATCCTTTCGAAAAAGGTAGACTCAGTTATGGCTAAGGTTGTCGAAGTCCCAGCCTGCTGGCCGTTTTTGTATAGTGCTTTCGACTTCCTCTTCTTCACTGATTATTGTTCTATCCCAGTAAAGGCCGTCATGACGAAGTGTCATGTAGTAGTGGGCGTTTCTAGTTTCATTGATCTCATCATTTGGAACACATGGAGCAATCTTTGCCAGATTTTTATCATAATCCCTTTTGTCAACTAAATTGACAGTTGACATAAAGTAACTCTGGTCTGCTTCGATGTTTTCCACGATTCCATCATCTCTCCACAGAACTAATCGCTGATGCATTGACGAAGGAACTTCCCCCACGCCATGGATCCACTCTCTTCCCAGCAGCAGGTTATAGTTGGCCTTGGCTTCGATCACCATAAACATGGTGGGCCTACAGCTTGAACCTATTGTCAATTCCAACTGGACCACCCCCCGTGTTTTGCCCACTTTTCCCTCATAATTGGACAGAACCATATTATGGGGTTTGATATCCCCTTCGCGGATCTCTAATCTTTTTAACATGAAATGGGGTATCAAATTGACTGCAGCACCCCCATCCACTAGAACTTTGTTCACACCATGGACACCAACTTTCGCCCGAATGAAAAGTGGTTTGAGATGGTTCTTCATTGCAGGTTCTGGACGTTCGAAGAACGCATTTTGTTCCTCAACAGCCCCATTGTCCATCACGTAGTAGCACACGGGCCTATGTTTCATCAAATCTGTGGTGTCTTCCTCCTCATATTCGTTGATTTCGGTTTCCTGCCCAAATTCGCAGGGAAGCACAGACACCACGTTACAGTTCAAGTTGAATGAAGACTCCCCCTCCGATTCGAAGTTATCTGTTATCATATCTTCGTCCTCTTCCGGGCCTGGAGTGTATTCCTTTGGTTCATCGCGTTGTTCTTCAGAGAAGAGCCTCCTATTGACTGGAGGTTTATCTTCAGTTTGATTTTTTGGTTTGTTGGTGCTAGATTCACCTTGGTTTTTCGTTGAAGTATCCCCTTTGTTTGCCACAGCTTCTCTCTCAGCCTTTCGAATCCTTTGCTGTCTGCGCCACTGGGATCTTGACATGGGGTTCCTTCCTTTGTAATTCTCTAATCTCACTTCCTCCCTTTTTGCCGTGTTGAATTGCTTCCTGTACGTCATAGCATGGCGTGCATTTCGTTCAGCGTTTCTCCATCTATCTTTGCCTTTGTCATTTCTGACTTGTAACCATCTATCGGTTGGCACTTCAGCAGGGAGTTTGAAAGTTACTCTTCGAGCAGCCCTGGGGTGAGGGCTATCAGGCCTTCGCTGTTTGTGTCTGTTGTCGAAACGTGGGCCCATCTGGGCGGTTTCTTGATGGTTCCAACAAGGGGCGAAGGGAATCGTTTCGAAGGCCCTGGCCATGCTTTGGTCATACACAGCAGAACACCTTGGGAAAATCAAGCACTTGGTTGCCCCTTTGTAGCAGCGAAACACAAACTCCAGCAAACTTTCCCCAGCCTTGGGATAACACCTAAAAAGCTGGTTATCCTGGCGCCAATTGTTGCCAGTTCGAGCCCTCTGTACCCTTTCGAAATTTGCAGCAATTCTTTGATTGCAGAGGATGCTGCACCTGGGGCACAATATCATGCCCGAATCTCCTTTGTGGCATGTCATGAGATAATCTTTGAGACTAGCATCTCCAGTGTGACTATCCCCCATTCTGTACTTTTCTTTTTCTAAGTATTTTTCCATTTCCTCCATCTCAGAGCGAGGTCTTTCCATATCCACCATATTTATTTCCACATCCCCCTCTTTAGCTTCATCATCACCCCATCCTGTGGGCTTTATATCCTCAATCTGAACCTTCGAACTCTCTGGGGCAGAATATTTGACCAAATAGTCAAATTTTCCACTGGGTTCCCCTAGAGTGTCCCACATTTCCTTCTGAGGGGAAATTGGCTGCGTGATTTGGACTTTCTCCAATTCCAGCCTCAAGCTCTCAGTGCCTTGTGTTAATCCTTCGTTTTGATTCCCCTGGCCTTCAGTAGCCTGGGTTTCTCCTGCAACAGCTATAGGTGCAGCAATCGAAGTCTCTGGCGTATTCTGGATGTCTTCAGTGACCTCCTCGCTGACTTCGACCATCACCCAGTTTTCAATTCCAGTACCCTTCTCTTCTGTTAGGGCGTCGCTTCGATCTGCTTCCAACATGTTAACCTCTCCAATGCATGCAGGCTCGGAGTAGTTGGTGTCTGCGACGTCCAAGGGATCTTCGTCCACTTTCATCTTCACCTTATCAGCAAACTTTAGTCTGCCATCTTTGATCGCGTTTTGAATCAAGTCCCTGAAAAGAAAACATTGTGAGGTCTTGTGGCCTAGGAAACTATGATATTTGCAAAATCCCCTCTTCTTTCTCTGGTCCAAAGGAGGTATTTTGACATTTGATGGCACAATTAGTTGGCCATCTTTGACAAGTAAGTCAAAAATTTCGTCACATTTAGTGACGTCGAAGGTATAAACCTTCTTTGGAAATTTGTCACTTTTCTCATTTTCAACAATATCTTTCCCTTTTGTGGGAACTAACATTTTGCAGGAGTAAGGCGGGGCCTGTTTTAATTCAGCGAGGTCGATTTCGACCTCTTCGAATTCGAATTCAGGGTATTCTTCTGCTTCCTCAGTCCCAACGTAGGAAATCCTTTCTTTCTTGCTATTCTTAAAGACTCTGGCTTTTTCGGCCTTTAGTCTTTCGACCTGTCGAACCCTATCGGCTAACTGAGCCATATCCCTCAAATACTGAGTGTCTAGTTTCTTTCGAATAGAATAATCCAAGCCACCTGCGGCCATTTCGACTAACTCATGTTCAGGCACTACTGTGTAACATCTGGATTTCAAAAGCCTAAATCTATTCAAATAATCATCTATGGGTTCGGTGAACTTTCTCTTAACACTGGCCAGTTCCTTCAAACTTATTTTCGATTGTCCCATGTAAAACTGTTCATGGAATAATCTCTCTAAGAGAGTCCAAGTGTCAATGGACCCAGGGGGCAAAGTGGTAAACCATGTGAAGGCGTTTTTTGTTAAGGAACTTGGGAAGTATTTGATCCTAAGATCTTCATTATTGGCTATATCCCCCGCTTCGGTCAGATATCTCGCTATGTGTTCGACTGTTGACTCATTGGTATCCCCAGCGAACTTTGTAAATTTAGGGACTTTATATCCCCTTGGTAAATCAGTATGCATTATGCAATCCAATATAGGAGAAGCGTAATTTGGCCTCCTCATTCCTGTGTTGAGGCCATTCTGGGCCATGACCCTCTCTATCATGGTGGTTAGGTTGTTTTCTGCCAGGATGTTATCGTTTCGAATCCTATGAACGACGGCATCAACATCTTGATTTCGACCAACCAAAACAACTCCCCTAGGTTGTTCTTTTCGAAATTCTGGGGCTTCTGGCCTTTCGACCCTTGCCCCTGGTTCCATAACTTCCCTTTGTGGACCCGGGATTATTGGGGCTTCTAACCTTGGTGCCCTGGCCCCTAAGTTAACTTCTTCTCTGGGTGGTCTATAAATTGGGTCGTTAGCAATTTGTTCTATAACAGGCATGTTTGCTCGAAATCCCGCCTGGTTTTGCCTACGCCTTTCTGGAGGAGCAAAGAAATCTGCTATTCGACTCATATTGTCAGCGTTTTCCCTGTTCGTCACAGTCACATTCTGCACTATTGGGGCAAATATCTCCTGCATGGTTTGCGCTAACACCCCTATCATATTATGGTTACTGTCATCCATCAATTGCCTAAAAGCCAACTGGTTATCTGTGGTTAGGATAGGCAATGTGCTATAACCCACCGACCTTTGGTTATTTGTCATAAACTGATTCGCCCCAGACCCAGACCCTAGTTGTGGAGATGAATTCGATGTGGAATTGTGTAAACCTGCCATAAAAGATGTTGGCATTCCATAAGAGGAATTTCTGATTCTATTCCCATCGAAACAGGGTGGTCTAGTTAATGGGGTGGCGAAATGGGATTGTGTCCCTGATGGTGGAACGAATCCCCCAGGGTAGCCCATAGTTCCAGTATTTCCTAAGATCGAACTATTAGTTGATATGCCACTCACTCCATTGGTGGCTATGTTACTGGTCGAAGATGCAACAGACTGTGCATTCGAAGGGATTACATTAGATGTTCCGGTCGAAATGGACGCGTTAGTGCCTGTTGCATGTGGGCCACTTTGGTCCCCTTGTTGATTGTCTGAATTAGACATTTTGTCCAAACGTTTTCTTCTGGATAAAGGTTGGTTGCTGTTGGTTATCTTACCACTTCTCAGGTTCATAAAACAGCAAACTTCTCAAGTTCCAACGTTTTTGTAATGGTTACGTCTCAACAATCCTTAATTCTGATATCCAATTATTGGTCCCACCGGGTGTGCCAATTTGTTTCCAGTGATTTCTGGTAAACAACCGCTAGTCTTCCAAACTATCGAATAATCTTTCTTACTGTTATTCAATCCCTCTGGTAACTCACAGGATCGACTAGATTGATCCTATGACTCCTTGGATATTAAGGTTACTCTCACAATCGAACAGATATTCATGGTTGATATTGTATAAGTGTTTGGCTTATTTCGATCTCTCTCTCTAAGAGTCTAAAGATGTAATCAAAATGTGTATGAAAACTAAGTTATACGAATAAATGCTAATTGTAATGCTAATTGTAAAGACATATAAAACTGCATGAAAATGAAGTAAATGGTTTCGACTTACAAAACGGTTAACATAAAAGGTTTCTGGAACGTAAAAGTTTGAAATGTAAAGAAAGCGTTTAATGCAAGAAATCTGTAAATGATTTTAAGTAAAAGTATGCGTTCGAAAGACAAGACTTGAAAGTAAAGGTATGGAAAATGTGACAATTTTCTGAAATATAAAGTGCTCGAAATATAAAGAAAATAATAAAACGAAAAACTTTGAGGAAGGGACTTCGAAGTGAAAAGACTGTAAATAAGAAAACTTGTAAATGTTGTTTGACAAAAAGAATAAAGGAAAGCACTGGAAATGGTAAAAGGTTTTCATTAAATCAGAAATACATGGTGCTATCATACATACATTTCTCTTGCATTCGTTTCCCTTGCCATGTGGTAGTTTGAATGTTATTGAGTATTTTGTATAATAGATATGACACCCGAAATCCTAATACTAAGACTTCTATTTATACTAATTCGACCCTAACGGTCTCGCTATAGGATTATGCCACGTTTCAAACATGAAAGACAATGCTTCTTTCATCTTTCCACGTGTCCCCAAATGCTCCAACACCTAACTTTCAAACTTTGAAAGTCCCGCTTCCATTTGAATTTTAAATGCTTTGGTGTTTCTCCGTTTCGAACGCTCTCCCCAAACACAGCCTCGCTGTTATTTCGAGACTCCTTTAGATATGTTCCCATAATTGCCGCTCGAAGCTCCAAGCTTTGACACACTTATTCGAAACACTGCTTCTGCTACTTCGAAATACGACGCTTAATTCCATTTCGATCAAAACGTTTAACTTATTTGGCTTCTAAATAACATTATCAAAATCTTCAGCCAACACCCATCTCCTTAGTCTAAACAATAAAGTTAAAAATAATTAGTAAAAAATATTATGAATAAAAATATATATAACTTAAAAAATTAGTAATATTTACCATCCGCCGGACATGCTCTGCAGTGCTAATACTTCCAACAGTATTGACACATCCCCCCTTTTCGGATGCCCTCATCTTCTTAAAATTTTCGGATTTGGCCTTGAATTCTGGCGAACCCCAATATGTACGAAGTTCGCCAAAAACCTCTACGCCTATCCAGTTAGGACGGATACCATGCAGCTCATAATTCTCCCTAACCCGCCGCATTATATCAGAAAATCTTCTAGAAGTTCTGCTATAATAGATTTTTTCCATAATTTTCTCATTCAACGGATCCCACACACATTTTTCCTGCAATGTTGTATGACATTAAAATAAAAAGTTAAGCAATTATCATTAAAATGTGACTTAAATAACAATACTAAAAAAATATAATAAATTTACAACTTAAATAAATAACAATA
Source organism: Vicia faba (assembly GCA_948472305.1). Lineage (NCBI taxonomy): Eukaryota > Viridiplantae > Streptophyta > Magnoliopsida > Fabales > Fabaceae > Vicia > Vicia faba. The sequence goes on along the minus strand of OX451741.1, from coordinate 780,522,459 downwards.
CCTTAAATTTTTTAAACCATTCTTCTTTATTTGTAACCTCGCCAAAGTTCTTCCAAGAGGATTTATACATCTGCTGGATTATATAATTAATAACCTTGGCAGCCGTCCGACTCGGCGCGAAACTAAACAACAAGATTTTGAATAAACAATATTAATTATAAATTTATACAAAATATTAAAATGAATATGTACTTAAATAAAAGTTTATATAAGAAACTTACTTGCTTCCTTCGGGCCAAATCCAAAACCTCCCGTCAATGACATGAATCTCACTCGGATCATCTGATCTCTCACGAATATCAGCTCCATCTATATCATCAGCTACGACATCTGCATCACCGTCAGCCTGTGTAGGACGTGGGGTGCTGGATCCTGCAGCCTGTGTGGGATGAGGGGTGCGTGACCCTCCGGTCCGTCTAGGACGTGGGGCGCGGGATCCTGCAGCCTGTGTCGGACGTGGACTGCTGGGTCCTCCAATGTGTGTGGAGTGTGGGGTGCTGGACCCTCCCGCCTGCTGGAAGGATGAATACATCTGTGTGGGTCCCCCTGTCTGCTGGAATGATGAAGGCACGCCAGTCTGTATAAATGGAAAACTGGGTCCTCCCCCCGTCTGCTGGAATGATGAGGTGACACCAGTCTGCTGGAAAGATGAAGGCACCTGGGTCGGTGGGAAAGGGAAACTAGATCCTCCCGCATGCTGGAAGGAAGATGGCATCTGAGTCTGTGGGAAAGGAACACTAGATCCTCCCGCCTGCTGGAAGGATGACGGCATCTGGGTCGGTGGGAAAGGGAAACTAGATCCTCCCGCATGCTGGAAGGAAGACGGCATCTGAGTCTGTGGGAAAAGGAAACCGGGGCCTCCAGGTGGCACAAAAGATGCAGGTACCCCAGACGGGAATGTATGGGAGGAGAGTAATGGGACAAAACCCTGAGTACTGGCCAGGGACATAGGATCAACCTGACTCTGAGGGGGTGGGCACATGGCTGAGTGAGGAGACTCACATGTTACTACCCTCGGACGCTGAGACTTCTTACCGGTATCCTTATTCTTCGGTGGCATTTTACCTAGTTATATATATTTTCATAAACAAAGATAATAAAGTCATTGACATAAATATATATTCATTGACAAATTCAATATATACATGTTCAATAGATATTCATTAATATTACATTAAGTGAGTAATTAATCTAAATCTTCATGCTCGTTATCCATATCATGTTCATCATCCGATGTAATATTGTCCTCGGATTCAAACTCTTCATCATTGTCTTCATCCACATTATTATCAACCAACAATATAGACGCATCAACTTGAAGTCCCTCAACAGTTGTATCGGACAAAGTTGTAATGTCTTCAGCTGCAACCACATCATTAATCTGTTCAACATCATCAACTTGGTAGGCAACATCTTCCACTAGATGTCCAGTTTCAATATGACCTAGCGGTTTTGTTTTTATTACAACACACCATCCTCTTTTACGTATTACAAATGAAGGATAAGGAACATAATAAACTTGCCTAACAATATGTGACATTATGAAAGGGTCATATTCTTTGTATCTCCGGTTCATTTGAATCTCGACAGAACCATATGACTTGTCTATCTTTGTGCCTCTAGTTGGATCATACCATTCACAATAAAACAAGACAACTTTATTTTCCGTGTCCAAGTAATTGTATACCAACTCGTAGATATGTTTAACGAATCCATAGAAGTCGTCTTCACCGCCATCTGTAACGGTCCACATCAAGGCAGCTCGTAATGTGAAGTTCTGTTTACGGGATATATCATAAGTCCATTCTCCAATCCACATCTTCTTCAAATCATCAATTAAAGGTTGTAAGTACACATCAATTCCGGCTTTTGGACTGTGCGGGCCTGGAATAACACACGTCAAAAACATGTATGGTTTTGTCATGCACATCTCAGGAGGGAGGTTGTAAGGTGTTATAATAACTGGCCAACAAGAATACGCACTTCCTGACGCTTGCACGTATGGGGCAAATCCATCAGAGCATAATCCAAGCCTGACATTTCTAGGTTCTGCAGCAAAATCTGGATGTGTCCGATCAAAGTGCTTCCATGCCTCACCATCAGATGGATGTCGCATAGTGCCAGAACTTGTTTGGTTTGTATGATGCCATGTCATTTGACTTTCACTGTGCATTGAAGCAAACATTCTTTTTAACCTTGGTATTATAGGAAGATAAAACATGGATTTTACTGCTACACGCTTTTGCTTGCTGTTAACGGCTCTACTGCGAACTTGATATCTTGGACTATTACAAAACTTACACTCCTCTAACGATCCATCTTGAGTACCAAACTCATTGTCATAAAACAACATGCAACCGTTAATGCAACAGTCAATCTTTCTTACTTTTAAACCCAACTTCGACACCCACTTCTTTGCATCATAATAACTTGTAGGCAAATTGTCTTTCGTAGCGGTGGAGTCCAACATCATTTTTGCAAAATGTTCCAGACATTGATCAGAAACATTCCAATTTGACTTGGCGGCCAATAATCTCACACACATTGATAGCTTCGAGTCTGACGACCCCTCAAACAACGGCGTATTCATCTCGTTCAATAATTGATAAAATCTTTGTGCTTCCTCATTCGACAACTCTTCCCCGTCAAAATCTTCAGGTTCATCATATGTCACGTTCACACCAAAAGCATCCTCAACCATGTCACCGATCAAATTAAAATTCTCCTCATACTCCATAACCGGTCGACTACTTGAAGCATGCATGTTGCTAGTCTCTGGTACATTAACCGGTAGTTCTTCACCATTATACGTCCAAACCCAATAATTTTCAATGAATCCCCTTCTATGCAGATGACGTGTTACTTCCTCTGGGTCACTAATTATTGGTCTACATTCACACTTAAGACAGGGACACCTAACCCCTCCTTCGCTTCGACAACAATCCTGAGCAAACGCCCACTTAATAAACCCATCAACTCCTACTATAAAATTGGGTTTAAGTCCACTTCTTCCTGGATATGTTCTATCGTACATCCAACTGCGATAATACCGATAATATTCCATACTGCACATTTATACAATCATTGTCTTTTTCATTAGAAATATTAATCAACTTAATAATATTATTCTTAAACTATTTAATACTATTCTTAAAAATATAAATTTTGCTTTTTTATATATATACTAACATATAAATAAATATTCAAATGTAAAATATATAATTTTTTATTACATAACAATAATATCAAAAAACAATAATATAACATATTTACTTTTTATTATATATACAACAATAATATTAGAAAACAAATAATGTAACATATATACTTTTTATTATATATATAACAATAATATTAAAATAATAATATAATATATATATTCTTTTTTTAATTATGTTTTTTATAAATTCTTATTTTAATATATAATTTTTTTTCCATATCTTTAACATATAAATAAAAAAATAAAACTATTATAATAAATATAATATACATCTATAAAAAATATGTTATTAAATATGTTATTAAATTTATGTGTTAACATATATATATATATATATACATCTATAATTTTTTTTTTTTTTTAATTTTATGTTTTCTAAAATTTTTTATTATCAGTACATATATACTACTAACAAAATACATATATACTTCCTAACCACAAAATACATATACAAATCTAATCTATATAATACATATAAAATCTAAAAAAAAATGCATAAATACCTCTATATAATTTCTTCAATAAATTTGCGTCTTCTTGGATAGTTCTTGGTGTTCTTCAAATTTCTCTACAAATAATAATGAACAAACGAACAAATACCATTTTTAATATTTCATTCCAGTATAATAAATAATGAACAAACGAAATAAACATTTATCAAAATATGAATACCTTATTTTTCTTCAACAAATTGGGATGGAGGAAATTTGATTCGGGAAATTGGGTTTGAGAGGAAGAATTATGGGTTTGTGAGGAAGAAGCTGTAAAAATGAAGGTTTGAGAGGAGCAAGGAAGAAGAAAGCACGCTTCTGTAAAAATGAAAACTTTGAACATGTAACTTCTAGTAGCGACGTGACTGTCACGTCGCAACGTTGCCACGTGATACTCACGTCGCTACAAACTAAACATAAATATTATTCTCTCTCCAACCCTGCAACTCTGTCATCAGCGAAATTTATTTTCCCCCCAAAAATATAGCGACGTGGCTATCACGTCGCTACCAAAATTCAAATTTCCCCCTGAAAAACGTTCACAAATTTGCATTATATGTCACTAAAATATATTAGCGACGTGGTTATCACGTCGCTACTACCCACGTGATAAACACGTCGCTAATATATGTCGCTGGGGACATATATTCTTGTAGTGAATGACCAACAAACTAAAGTTGAAAAGTTTCCACTAGTGAGTAATTTCAAAAATATTCTATCATATTTTTATTCTCTTTTATATAAATAAATTTTGACTTTTAATATTTATTAAATAAATGATGTATTTAGATTATATATAAATTAAATATATTAATTATTCAATAAATCTAAAAAAAATTGAAATTTATCTATAAAAGAGAATGAAGAGAGTATTTTCTTTTTTTAGCATTTATTTTTGTATTAAATAAAAATTTGATGTGAATTTCATGCTGTAAAAATAAATTGCATATTAGTTTTTAAATAGGATGTAATAAAGTAAATGTACATAGTACCACAATTTATATTTAAAATAAATAAATTAAATCTTATATCTTTTGAATGATTTAGATTTTTTTTGAAGTAATTGAATCCAATAATCAAACTTTGATTTGAAACAATGAACCCCACCAAACAGAATTTCGGACATAAATTAAGAAAATACAAAAAAAGACACATAAAAACAATTACAAGAGCATATTGATATAGTAAGTCATTATTCATCTATATGATGGCACTGTAATTTGCATGAGTAGTACACACACACTGTCACATGGTGACAAAGGCACGTCTCTTTGCTTAAAAGAGGGTAACATGAGTGTTAATAATGGAGATACGGTATTCTCATTCCAAACAGGTTGAGAAGGCATGAGAATATATAGACTCTATTGACTCTAGAGAGGTTTATTGACCAGGAAAAATACAAGGGAGAGGTTGATTTTGTTGCATATACTGGTTAACAAGAATGGAAAATGAGAGCATCTAGGATGAATGCATCATATTAATAGAATAAGTATGGCTTTAGACGTATTCATTAAATTTGTTGGTGTGCAGAATAAGATATGATATATGTATTATATTTTATCTCAATTTAATGTTTGATGACATAATAAAATATGATAAGTTAATTTTAAAATTTATCATAAATTATTATCCTGAATATGAACTGAATTAGAATCTCGACAGAATAAGATAAAAACATAATTTATAAATTTACTTATATAAAATATAATTTAAAATAAAATTCAAAAAATACTAATAAATAATTTTTTGAAAATATGTATGATTGTCATAAAGGTAATTTTTTAATTTTATATGATATTAAAAGTTAAAACCTAATGAATTGAAATATTTAAAAATAAAATAGTTATTAAAATCTTAAAAATATAAATATTAATTTTATATTTTTATCAAATTAAATATATTTTCTAACAATGTTTACATATTATATATAGACATTATTTATTTTGCTTATCTAACATATATATATATATATATATATATATATATATATATATATATATATATATATATATATATATATATATATATATATATATATATATATATATATATATATATATATATATATATATATATATATATATATATATATATATATATATATATATATATATATATATATATATATATATATATATATATATATATATATATATATATATATATATATATATATATATATATATATATAATTTATCCTATTTTTTAAGAAAAATTAAAATTATTTAGTCAGTAATGTCTATGATTTTTTTTTAAATTACAGAAAATTATAAATTTTTTATCAATTTATAAATCTCAAAATATTTTGGAAAAATAATTATTTTACAAGGGTAAATTTGTCATATATATCACTAGTGCAGGAAATATATTTTGCATCGGGCGAAAAGTACTTTTTACATCGGTTCTTAGTTCAATGTAAATCTAAAAGATGTAGTAAATCAAAGACATTTTACATCGGGCCACATCCTGATGTAAAAACTCAACCTATTACATCGGTTAGTTTTTAGAACTGATATAAAAAAAAATAAAGGTAAACTTTTACATCGGTTTTTTTAATATACCCGATTTAAAAAAATTATTTTTTTACATCGGTTTTCTTAATATATCCGATGTAAAATACTTGTTTAATATGCCATATTTAACTAAATTAGGTGCATTCTCGAAAATTATTTATTTGTACATAATTTTTCATATTTTTTCAACATCACCACATTTAACTAAATCAGGTGCATTCTCGAAATTTATTTATTTGTACCTAATTTTTCATATTTTTCCAACATCACAACCACATTTAAGTCACCAAATATTTTTCGTTGCACCAAATATCTAGGATGCACATATATTCATCAAAATGAACCATTAAGTTATAAAAGTAGTGATCTAGGATAAGGAAGTGTACAAAATTAAAAGAAAGTTTACAAAAGATGGATTACTACAACAACAAAACCAATGAAATTATACAAAAATATCCACACTTAAAATACCAACATGCAATCCACGAGAAGATGAGTTGTAGTTTCAGTAGACAACACCAAAATCACATCTGCTAACAATAAATAATAACACCAATTAACATCAGCAGACAACACCAAAATAAAAAAACTCAAATAAGATATGTATAGACAATTCTAAATAACTCACTAGTTCAAGCTTAATTTTTATATAACTCAAAGAAACATTTTGCCCAACGGAGTCGCAAATCATACAAATCATCTTGTTTTAATTCCGTTGGGTCATTAAATACCTACAATGCATAAATAACAATATAGACTTATTCTTTAAAAATTCACATTAAGTTGCAAAACGCAAAGTAACTATAAAAGTAAAGTTTTTTTATTACCTGCATCCAAGAATCAGTTATATTGGCAGAGACAATATCTAACTTATTTTTCATCACATAGTATCCACAATCATTAGAGTTATGTTGTCTTCTTGTCTAGACAAACGAATGACATAATTAGTAAAAATTTGACATAAAATTAAATATAGATTTGTAATATACATCACACTTATATTAGGATAAAATCATGTAGCTTTTTTTTTCTATTTCTATTTGTCATTTGATGAACCCCAAAAACACTAATTCAGAAAAGAAAAAAATCCATATAAAGCCACATAAAATAGGAAATTACTTTTGTAACAATTTATGTATACGTGATATATAATATATCATAACAAAAGTCACAAAGGACAAACTTACTTTGTAATAATTTTCTTCGTGATTTGATCAATTTCCCAATGAAACAAACAAACTTACATGGTAATTTATCTATTTCAATGATTATTTCATAGTTGACACAACTTAACAGAATAATTCCATGCACCTTCTCAAGTTCTATTTTTATTCTCATACCTCGAGATAGATAATTCAAAAGACTTTAATCGTGTTCATGTGTCTTCAAAATTTTCTATCTTCTCACCAATTGAGTCTAATGATGAGTTTACCATAAAATTGAATTCTTTTTCACAATTAACATGTTAACTGGTAATTCTTAGGCTATATTAAACTTTTTCTATTATTTTTGCTACCCGTTTATTTTTGTTTTTTTAAGTCTTATAGTTTTTTCTTCTTTCTTTTGTCTTTTTTTCTTCTGAAGGATAACTATTTTTCTCGATATCTTTTACTGTCTCATTCATGAACTTTAATCTTAAGACCACCTCCCCAAATTTTAAACGTTGTTATTCTAGAGAAACTCCAAACTCATATTTATGCTATACTACATGTTTTTATTTCTTATACCTAACACCAAATGGATAAAGTATTTACAAGTCAGTTGGGATAAAAACTATTTTACTCGGTCTAAAACAAATAAATGGACTAGGCTCAAGGAAGCTAGCAAATGATATAAAATTACATCATAATAGGGTAGTTTGATGGGGCTTTAGGAACGAAAAAATACATTAGTGTGTGAATAATGTGACATTAATGGTAAAGAAACAATAAAAAGTTTAGAAAATTTCATTAATACATGAATACACTTTTATATTAAGAACAAATATAAAATACAATGATAATCGTAGGATTGAAACTTTGTTGGTGGTTAGCATGCAATATAAATCTGGATAACAATAACAATAATGTTAGATCTAACCTGTAGGAAACAGAGAGACGGCGTCGGAGGCGGAGGAAGACGGAGAGACACGGAAGAACAGAGACGGAGACGGAAAACGCCGCAGAGGAAGATGAATCGCGGCGGAGGGCGGAAGACGGAGTGATTTGTTTCACGTCGGGAGGTGAAAGCGAAGAAAGATGACCGTTCAGAGGCGGAGGGCGGAGGGATAACAGTGATGAACGTCGGAGGCGGAGGGCGGAGGGAATCGTGGATTTCGTGAATCGCGGGAGACAGAGCAAAAAGATGATGGTTGGGTTTCGGAAATAAAAATATGAATAGTTACAATAGGATTTTGTGAGGTTTACAAGGGTTTTTATATCGGTTGGTTTTGTGGCCCGATGTAAGGGCCAATCTTTTACATCAGTTGGGTTTATGCCCGATGTAAGGGCCACTTATTTTTTTTAAAAAAAAAACTCTCTTTTCTCTTTTACATCGGTGGGGTTTCTGGCCCGATGTAAGGGCCACTTTAAAAAAAAAACTCTCTTTTACATCAATTTTGATTATGGCCTGATGTAAGGGCCATTTTTTTAAAAACAAAAACACACCTTATTTACAAAACTGTCGTCGTGTTTGTATTATTTTATTATTGGACTTATTACATCGGTGGGTATTAAAGGCCCGATGTAAAATCCCTTATAAATATTTCCGTTTTATTTACTAAAATACCACCGTGTTATATTTTTCTCTAAACCACATATTTTTTTATATCAGGTGAAATAGAAGACTGATGTAAAATCTTTTGACAAATATTTTTTACATCATTTATTTTTATACCTGATGTAAGGACCTTTTAAAATATTTAAAAATAAAATAATTATTAAAATCTTAAAAATATGAATATTAATTTTATCTTTTTATCAAATTAAATATAGTTTCTAGCAATGTTTACATATTATATATAGTCATTTTTTATTTTGCTTATATATATATATATATATATATATATATATATATATATATATATATATATATATATATATATATATATATATATATATATATATATATATATATATATATATATATATATATATATATATATATATATATATATATATATATATATATATATATATATATATATATATATATATATATATTGTATGAATCAAATACATGATATGATAAGTCTTATCTTGTCTATCTCATATCATATCCTTATCCTGTTTTATATCTTATTATATTTTTATTATATCATGCACATCAAACAGGCCCGAATAAATTAATTAATCAACTCAATAATTTATATTTGTCTTGATTGAATTGATAAATGATAAGAGAATAAAATGTTTGTATGGGTCAATACCAATTTTTTCTCCAATCATTTAGGTCATTTTTGAAAAATCTCATAAAAAACACAAATTTTCTTGTTGGCTTTTGAAGATTATTTTGTTTATTTTTCATAAAATTAAGTTATCAAAATAATTGACGTGACATTGACATGTATTTTTTTATTTTGCATTTAATTTTAAAATATATGGCATTTAAAATTTAAATTTAATTAAAATATATCGATTAAATAAAAAAAATTTAAACTGTCAATTAACTATAACTGTTGAATTATTTAAAATGACTTTAATTTTAATTTTTTTTAAAGTAATAAAATTGAGTGGTTATGATAGATTGATAATGTAAAAATATTTACATACAGTGCATTGATCAGTTGAAAATTAATTTTGATTAATCTTTTTTAATGTCATTTTCCTCCCTCAAATCCTAACTCCTCAAAACTTACCTTTATTTCATCGTTTTCTCCCCCCTTCTTCGTTCAATACCTCAAAATTTCAAACCTCACCATTGTTTAACCTTCAAACTCCAACCCTCCTGGCGTCAGTATCTGATTCAGTATCTTTCTTCGTTTGAGAAAGAAAACGATAATTAGTTTCAATTCAAGCATTAGACATTCAAATGGAAGAATCACTCCTTAAGTGTAGGCATGGACTTTTAATGAAGATGTTAGTTTCAAAGTCTAGTGTAAATTTAGAAAAAAATATTGAAAGTGTAAGTTTTGGCGAGTTAGTTCTCTAAATGGTTCCATTATTTTTCTCTTTATTTTGTACAATAAATTAATTCCTAATGTAAAACTTCACGTGAAAGCTTTTTTTATTTGTTGCAGAAATAAGAAGACTATGAATTGTTTCATTAGGATGATGAACTTTTAGTGTAAATGATAGAAGTACAATTTATGCAAAAGATGATGATGGATGCAATAGTTGTGATATGATGATAAATTATTTGAGGAAATTTGGCAATGATTTTGGGAAATAATTCGGGAAAATATTTGAGAAAAAGTTGTGTTCAAAAGAGATTGAGAAGATGCAGAAAAAGATTGATAGTATAATAAAGAAGATGAAGTTTCTCATCCTAGTTGTTATTGAGTTTATTTTGTTCTATTTGTTAGGTGTATGTAACAAAAGAGGGAATAAATGAATGTAATTTGAGTAAACTATTTTAAATGTTCAATGTAATTGGATGTTCAATAAATGAAAAACATATTTACATTGTGAAATATGTCTTTGGCTTTTAGTTTCATATCAGTATTTTAGTCCAAGTGTTTAGCCTAAAATAGAATTTAATTGTATTTTAGACCAAGTGTTTTATAGATAAAGTTGTATCAGTATTATAGAGCAAGTAAAGTTGCATTAGCACTGATATTAGCAAGTAAATCTGCATCACTATTTTACGGGACAATAATGCATTTAGATATCATAATTAATACATATAGTGCACGAGTAGCAATGTTACAACAAAAATAAGCACATATATAGTGCATGGAGTAGCAAAGAGATAAACAAAATAAGCACATAAAGTGCATCAAGTAGCAATACATAATACATAAATTGCATTAAATAACACATTACACAAAGATAAATTCTTGATCATCCCTTAAAAAGTTAGAGGTAATTTACTCCAAATGATATCTATAAATGAAATTGTTTTACATAAATTAAAATTTTAAAAACACATACTAATCAAAGCCTTTAAAGAATAAAATTAAATCAAGAAAAAAAATATATGACTTGATCTTTGAGTAGTAAGATGTTGGTATATCAAGTGTGGTTAATAATTTTCATATTGGATAAAAAAGAGGATATTGAACAATTTTGTAGTGAAAAGAGATATATACCCAATGTCTTAAGGTTTTAGATTAATATGTGATTTTAAAAATTTATTTTATGTCACAAAATTTCATTGATATTCAATCATTAGGGATAAATTACCCTTAATTTTACAAGGGATTGTCTATGTCCCACCTTACACAAAACATAAAATAGACTCCTAGCTTTCATCTTGAGTAAGTTGTCTTGAAACTTCTTCTTATGATTTCATATCAATACTACAAAATATATCTTTGGTGAAACTATATTTCTTCGGCCGCATAGTTAACTGTAGTAGTAACTGATATGCACTCGCCTTAATTTTTTAATATTTTATTAAAAATATTTTATCACGGTCCAACAAAACAACCGTGTGATATATTAAAGGTTACTTGCTTCAGTTCTCAACACTAATAATTTTCACTTCTTTTCGTTATAAAAAAAGATTGTCATTATATTCTTATAAATATATTAAAATAAAGGACATATCATCACAGTTAATTCCAGAAGCCGTTGTAAATAATACATTCATATTATCACAATTTATTATAACAGTCGTGGTGATATATATATATATATATATATATATATATATATATATATATATATATATATATATATATATATATATATATATATATATATATATATATATATATATATATATATATATATATATATATATATATATATATATATATATATATATATATATATATATATATATATATATATATATATATATATATATATATATATATATATATATATATATATAAGCGAGGTTAACAACCTTTCCATCAGAATAACTGTCAGTCACTTAAGAAAACCCTAACTACGTTCTCTTCCACATCCAGCGAACTTTAAGGTAATCAAGTCCTCAGTAACATCTTCAAACTTAAAGTTAATCAAGTTCATATTCATAATATTTCCTCCATGTTATTGATATGTTTTCTTCCTTCTTTCTCAAAATAAAATCCTAGCATATATATATTTCAATGTTATTAACATTTCTGTTGCTATGGAGAAGCAATATAAGAAGTATGAAGCTATTTTGGCAGCTTCATTTTCCTTATATTTCTTATTCATAGCAACACAAATGATTTGTTCAGATCTACATCAGATCATTCCACATATTTATTCAATAAAAGATACGTTGTTATCGTTGATGATGTATGTTGTTGTTGTTCTAAATAGTTTGTGTTGTTGTTGTTGTTGATAGGTCTATGTTGTTGTTGATAAATGTTGTTGTTATTGATGTATGTTGTTGTTGAGTTTATTATAATGTATGTAGATTGTTTGTTTCACTACTGACCCTTCATTAAACATGCATTCATTTAAAGTGATTTAGAAAATAATAATTTGTGAATTAAGTTATATTTGAAATGCAACTTAGATCATTCAATATTTTTTAAATTACATACATCTCGTAATTCACCTATCCCTCTTTAATACATATAACTTAGTTTATTTCCCCATGTTCTTCAAAGAAATAATTCGTTCTCTTTTAGTTTTATATTACAAAACATCAAATTTGTCGATAAATTCTGAATCGTCTTCATCATTGTCATCATAATAATCATCGATTAAAATAATGATGATAATAGCGGTGATGATAATTCTGAAATAGCCAACATATTGATGCTTTGCAAAATAAACTAGGAATGAATCTTGATTTGAAGAACCCGAGGCATTGAACCAAATACTATGTGTTAAGTAGCAAGAGATGAATTACAATTTGAATGCAATTTTTGAAAAATAATGGTTCATTTTAGTTTTTTTCAAGAATAACTTAATTTTTCAAATTATTATTTGCTACATTATTTTTAATGGTTGTATATATTTAGTAAGGTGTAGGGAAAAACAAACAATCTACATATTTTATAATAAATTCATAGTACATACCACAACATTTATCCTCTGTAACCGTGGTGAAATGTTAATTATATTCTAAATAAATTGATGATACTAGATTTTGAATCCATGACCTAAATATATATCACAACCGTTTTGTAATATAATCGATGGGATATGTAGTGTGCTACCTATCATTCAACCACGGTCGCACGACTGTGGTGATAATCATCATACATACAACCACCCCTTACCTCACAACGGTTAGTCTAGTATTGTGGTATTCCTTTTTCAACTGTTGTGGTATGAATTTTTTTGTAGTAGTATATTATGAACAAATGTACTTAGATTAGGAATATCTTGAGTTATAATAATTGTAAATTAGGTCACCATAGGTTCATCTTGAGTCATTACACCATCCTCTAGTTCATTCTGAATGTTCAAAGGCTCAATTATACTTGAACCAAGTACCTTGATTGGTTTAACTATCCAAATGGTCTATAATATCTCAGTATTCCTGATTAGAATCTTTGTTGGTTTTGGTTTCCTTCCCTTAGCAAGTTTTGGTGTCTTGCCCTTAGCATGTTTTGGTGTCTTGGCCATAATAATTTTTGGTGTCTTGGACTTGTTGTTTTTGGATCACTTGAATCATCAAGTGTAACTTCAATTGCATCATCTATCTCAGGGTCATCAGACACATTTTTCTCATTGGTTGCATTTGTTTCACTTGTTCCTTCAGCAATTGCAACACTTTCAGTTTTACTCTTTGTTCTTGAGATTTTTCTTAGCACCAAAACAAATGCAGTCCTTTAATTAATCACACAAAACAATGATTATTTACCAATCCATTTGAAACATCAAAACAGTAATAATTTATCATTATTTTCAAATTCTTAGTGTCATGTTCCTTACTTTGACATTTCCTTGATTTATGACTAAATTTATCATATTTGGTACATGTATAAGCTACCCAATTCCTCCTACATGGGCCCTTCTTATATGTTTATGGTAGCATATATTCAACATCAAAATTAGGCCACATATACATCTCATTGATGAGACTTACATTGTAACCATAACACATTTGGTATGCCTCCGTCTTATAACATGAATCAACATATAATTTTGGATTCAGATTATTATAATAGCAGCCACAATATGTGTACAAGGTATATGCTGCCCATCCTTAATGCTGGCAACCATTGACTACTTAATAAAACCTTTTTATCCACTATTTTTCTAGGCATGTGCATGCCATCGTGTTTCCATTTATTAATATTAACTAAATTTCTAGCAACCCTATTAATTAAATAGTTCATAATCCACTCACACATGGTTAAAATTGACTTGTCTCTAGCTAGTAAAAATGTACTATTGAAGACTCACTAATGTTATTCATTAAGACATCACACTTGGGATAAAATCTAAAATAATGCTTACATAATAACTTGGTTGGGGCTCCCATCAGCTGTTCCCATGCTTTCTTATCCAACTGCTTTAACTCATTCATTTTTTCTCCCAAGATTGAAAATAAGTTGCTTTGATAGTCTCATCAATAGGTTATTTATTGTAGCTACACAACCAAACTTCTTCTTAAAATTAACAGACAAATGTCTTAGACATATTCTATGCTCATTTTTTTTCAAACATTTCTTCAAAGACACTTACAAATCCCTGCATGTACACATATGAATTGGATAAATAGACTTAGTACCAAATGTAGGGTTAAAGACATTTGTTAAATAAAACATAACTACATGGGGTAAAATGAACACACCTTATGTTAATCTAATATAAAAGACATATTTTCCTTTTTCACCAATGTCTTCCATAAATAACTATAAAAACCATCTCCACCTTTCTTTTGTATATGTCTAAACTTTTCTAAAATTCTTAGGATAATACTGATCATTTGGATCCCAAACAATAACCACTAAATGTAACCATCACATTTTGTTTTAATATGGAACGCAATATACTCCAATAAATGGCCTATATCCCTTAGCAAAGTCCTTTTTACAACCATAAAAGAAAAGATAAAAACTTCCAAAACATGGTGGAATAATTGGAAATGGTCTCTCTAAATTAATTTTCACAATATTCCCAATATATTTCTTCTTTAATTCTACAACATATCTCCACAACATAGAATATTGTCTTGTTGAATCTCCTTCAATAATCTCACTAGTAATGGACTTAGTTATCTATGTCTTCCCTCTAGTGATTCCTACACACTATTTCATCCTCAATTAAGACATTACATGAGAATCTTTAACCTTCCCCATTGACTTCCTTTTTTCAACCACAAGTTGGATACCAACATAGAGTTAGCAGATTTTCTATTTAAAACCCTAGCATATATATGTCTCTCCACCTATGTCTTTAATTAATAGGTGTTTTTGTTACCTACCTTATTGAACAGTGTGAAAAAACCACATTTATCCCTCCCCTCTACACTCGCCCTACAGTTTTCATTTTTACAAACCTTATCTCTCTTCCATTCAAAACAAACCACCTCTTATAACATCTTTGAATTCACTTAATGAATGAAATTTCATACCTAGCTTAAATTGGGAAGTTTTTCATTGTCACTATTATTTGGGTATGAGCTTTCCAATTATTCACTAACATAGTCAACATCTTCTTTTCTAATAGAAGTTAAATTCCTTTTTGAACGAGAACCCACAAGTTTTGCAGGAACAAATAGATTGACCTTAAATATGGATTTTGTCTTCTTTGAGTTTTTGTTACATGTTTTCTTGAATCTAAGTGATTTTCAATTTACATCAACCCTCGTACAATGGGTTGGTCTATCCAGTACAATTTTCACTAACCCTTCATTTATTCCAGTCATTCTTTTTTCTTCAATGTCATCAAACCTAATTCCTTTAACATCATCATGATTAATTCCATAATCACTTCCATCATTAAAATGATCAATATTAGGTTTCAAAACCTTACTTAACACATCTTATAAATTTTGTTCAACATAGATATGACCATAAATATTATTAGTAAGATTGTGTTTGGCGATTTCTTCATCTTATAAGTCATCAATGAAGTGGAAAAAACCTTCAACAAGTCCTTCAATTTTCCTCCACAACTTAAACTCTTCATATCTAAAATATCTTACTGTTGTAACCCAAAATTTGCCCTCCCATTTCCTCAACATTTTCTCACCACAAGACCCTTGGAGCTCAGGATCAAGTTAGGGTTTGTTCTGCTCAAAACTTCTCCTTGCACTGTTGACCCAAATTAGGGTTTGTGTTTGCACAAAGATGTTTTGACCCAAAAGGCCCAAAGTGACTTTCATGCTTCATATTGGACCCACAAGTTTATCCATACCAAATTTCAAGCCTTGATTCCAATCTTTGCCCAGCCAATTGGACAGTTGACCTAGAAATCAACTGTATTGGGAAAAAAGTCAACTATGGTCAATTAACAGTAAAACCTCATGATTTTTGATCCACATCAACATTATGAACTCATATGAACCATTTGATCAAGTTTGGATCACAATTCCACAAGAAATTTGATCAGATCACCAAAAGGGCAAAAATGGTCATTTTTAGGGTTTTGACTGCACAAAGGCAATTTTTGACTGTTTGACCTAGCCAATGGCAAACCAAGCTCACATATGGACTCAAGGACCCCATGGAATTGTCTTGACATGTTCAACAAATTCAAAAGATCCCAAATGCACAAGATTGACAGATGAATTTTCCAGTCAATTGATCAATTTTGACTGTATACTGAAAAGTCAAACTTTGACTTTTTGGTCAAAATCAAGTGTCAAGATTCATTTTTCATCAAAACATGTCAAATTATGAAACTTATTCACCAAGAAATCAAAAATCACAAATTAGGGTTTGAAATGAAGAATTTTCATAACTTAGAATTTTTCTAAGTTATAAAAATCCCTAATTTTTTCCTAACTTTGTCCCATTTTTTCATCAAGATGCATTTGGATTCAAGGAAAACTCAAAACATGAAAGTTGTATTCCATTGCAAAATCTACAACTTTGATTCACAAAGTTTCTTCAAAAGAAGCTTGTAGCTCAAGTTATGATTTTTGGAATAGGGGTGCAAAACATTCTTAACTTAGAAATTTTTTGACCTATTCTAGGCAGGATTTTTGCCCAACTTCATGGACACTTTTCACATGCTTCCACTTGGAATTTCAACTTGCATTACAAAGATGGATTGTAGTACACATTCCAAGCTTTCCAAATTGTCCAAGAACTCCTCAAAAACCCTTGTGGTTAGGGAGAATCGAATTTGTCAATATGGGCAAAAGTCACTTTGATTCATGGCCAAATGCATGTTCATAACTTGGGCATTTTTGAAATCAGATTGCACAAGCTAGTTACAGGCCTCTAATCCTTCTTACACTCAATAATTAAATGCCAATCCATTGTGTTCTAGCATTATTTTGCTCATTTGGACAATACACACAAAATCAAGCCATATTTGGAAAAAGTAACTTATCCATTCTTGTAAAGCATGGCTTTATGTCAAAAGCAAATCAAAGAAGTAAAAAGCATATCTTCTAGGCACAAGATTATGGACTAATCCCACTGATCAAGGAGAGATTATGCAGCATGCTTGAGGGGCCTGTAGTAGCCTATATTGAAACTTGACAACTTTTGCTTACATTAGAAGAAACTTGGCATTTTGAACAACAACTCTCTTTGCTGCAACCACAAGCCAAAGTAAACTTGTTAAACACATTCCAAATATCAAACCTAAGCTAAGGCACGAGCTAACCACCTTCCAAACCTCATCATTCATCAAAACACCCTCCTACTGCAAAAAAGAGAGTCACCTCTGCAGTTGGACTTCCATAACTCAATCCATTCGTGCGCCTTGGCCAAAACCAGTTCATACACATTCCATACCACCTATACAAACTATCCCAAGCATTGGACACGACCTGTAACACCTCTAACCAACTTCACCATTTTCACTTTTTCTGTTTTGCAGGTGGACTTCCATAGCTTGATTCATTTGGTTTCAAAGCAAGCTAAAGGTGGGAGAAGCATCCCTGAACTTCAAGCAAGCTGTACAAGTCCTCACATTGCCTTGAAAGTGCCTCCATTGTCAGACACGATCCAAGCTGA
Organism: Vicia faba; assembly: GCA_948472305.1. Lineage (NCBI taxonomy): Eukaryota > Viridiplantae > Streptophyta > Magnoliopsida > Fabales > Fabaceae > Vicia > Vicia faba. The sequence goes on along the minus strand of OX451741.1, from coordinate 780,504,063 downwards.
ACAGGTAAGTTCATGGACTTCTATCTCTCAATCTAGGAAGAGTTAGTTTTAGGTTTATGAATGAAAAATGCTCTACTCATGGCCCTGAAGCTACACATATATTTACTTTCCATTTATATTGCATGTGCTGAGAGAATTTGGAACCTGAACATTAGAAAAACCTTAGGTTAAGAATTAGGGATGGAGAAATTCTCTCTCATTTCTGAGAGTTAGATCATGTTCTTGGTATGTATGGAATTGTGGCTTGATGCTTGACATTTTTCATGTTATAAGTTTGTGCTAAAAGTCCAGGAATCATGAGATAGCAGGAACCACGCGTTTGCTCTGTTTGAACGTCCAGAGGTTGAAGACAACCTCTTTGGGCTGAGCCAATGTTGTTTTTCCTTTTTGCACCACTGTTTTACACATGCACCCCCCTGGCTCATTTTGAGATATATTTGTCATTTTTAATTTTTTCCTTTTGATTTTGTTTCTATATTTTTATTTAAGCATGAAGAAATATTGAAAATATTTTTCTCCCTTTTTTTGCATTTTATTTGACATTTATTTTGTTTCATTTAGTTTATATGTAAATAAACAAATAATCCTTTTATTTAAAAATACAAAAAAATAATACAAACACTTTTATTTTCTGATTTTTATTTCATTTTACCTTTGAAATCATTTTATAAAAAAATATACTTTTTTTTGTAAATATTAAATATTTTATTTTTGTACATATTTAATATATTTAATAAATAATATAAATACTTATATACTTATTAAAATATTTAGGATAAAAACATAAAAATAATGCATTTTTATTTTTATTAATATTTAACTTAAAAAATCACTTTTTTTACAATATACTTCCCTTTTATTTATTTTTGTACATAATTAATAAATATTGCACATATTATATAATAAATACCTTTTTATTTATAAAATTAGGGTTTTGCCCTAAAAACATAAAAATACCAAAAATTAATTCATTTTATTTTTGTTTATTTGACACATAAAAAATACCTTTTTACATACATATAAAAAATCTTTTTTTGCATCTTGCATATTTATTATATTTTATTTAATTATTGTGCAATTAAATACCTTGTAAAAATTCAATTGGGATGTAATAGTTTAGGTTTAATTTCTTGCTAAAATATCCCCATTTAAACATTTGTACCCCCCATCCCATAATTTGTGTTGTAATAATTTAGGACCTTTAAATTCCGCACTTTAAAAGCTTTCTAAATATGCCATGATAGAATTAGGGTTTTGTATGCAAATCAAAAACAACAAATAGTTTGACCTAAATTCAAGATAAACAAGCATGAAAATGGACAACACTAATCACACTTGCACCCCTAGGGTATTCCACTTGTTGCCTTCAATAATGGGCCATGTTGCATGTTAGGGGTCTTTGGCAAAAACAAAACAAATCAAATGATCATAGTCACTCGATGACGCTTTCGAAAGTTGCCTAAAAATGATCAAGTCCTTTAAAGGAAAATTGCCCAAAGACACTTGGCACCATTGCAATCATGGTCTAAAACGATGACCCGCGCCCGTCCCGTTCACATCCTAACACAAGATTGTCCACCAAATACAATGGTGGAACAAAATTGTTAAAAAGGGTTAAAACATAGCAAAGATCTTTGAGAAATTTAGGGTAGATAGCTTTTGGTTACTTGCCAACTTGCAAAACAAAAACACTTGCCTATTTTTCAAAACCACACATCACAACACTTTCAAAAACATTGAAAACTTTTCAAAAAGACATACATCTTTGTATACATCCCAACATGGATCATTACAAAGGTTGCCACCACATTGGCCTCTTTTCAAAACATTTTCAAAAACCACACACAAAGCACCATTTCAAACAATTGAAAATCAAGGCAAGTTGATCTAAGCAAGTAACTAAGAGCCCATGGATAGAAAGGGTGCTAATACCTTCCCTTTCTATAATATACTCCCCGAACCCAAGAAAACATCTCAAAGGTTTTTGCTGTGCTTTTTAAACCTTTCCTTAGGATAAAATAAAAATTCGGTGGCGACTCTTGCTCAACCGAAACATTTGCGAAAACAAACGCAAAACCCAAGTCAGTTCTCCCACCGTATCACAGAACTGGCGACTCTGCTGGGGAGAACTTTAAAGTGGAGTAACCTTAGGGCTTAGATCACCCTCTTGCATGACTAATTGTTTGCTTTGATTTCTTTACATCTTGGCTCTCTTGTTTGGGTTTACAATCCTACACCCGGATTTGGGGAAACATTCATAGATAGCAATACGTTGTGGAAACTGTGCGGGGTATACCGACACGGTTAAAGCAATAACTATATTAGTGCGACATATTTGTGAGTACCGGTAACCCTTGAGTTTAATCAAGGAGAGTAAGGGGCCGCTGAGTGATGTCACTAAGCACTAATGACCTAGAACCTTACTTGACCATCTTGGCCTTTCATTAGGGGTAGTGAGATGACCGGCTCTGGTGCAGTCCGAAGTTGGTAGATACTCGATACTACACTCATTGAGGGTTGTTTTCTTGGAATATTTTGGTCGCTAGTTAAGTGGCTAAACCAAAACAATGAACAATGAAAACAATCCAGTGATATTGAGCTCCTTAGAACCCGGTTACTATTTATAGGACAGGTTTTTAAGCCAACTACACTCAAGAGGGTACTTACCTATGAAACCTCATGCAAGCCTAAAACTAGGGTTTGGTGTGAATTGCTTGTACATATGTTTGTGCATACATCATGAACATCATAAAGCATCATATGCATATACTAACCATTTCAAGGGTTTAGATCTTCATCTTTGTTCTTGTTTTGTAGGTCATGGAAATTCCTAGCAGGAAAACTATCCAAGTCAACCTTGTGAGAATCCCTCCTCAACTCAAGGAGCTCACATCAAGAATTCCGGAAAGCTCTCCCTTCAGTGAAAGACATGGTAGACTGCTCAGCTTAGTCAACACCAGCATTGAAGAGGACATGGTAAAGGTGTTGTTTCAGTTCTTTGACCCCCTTCACCACTGTTTCACTTTCCCCGACTACCAATTGGTGCCCACTTTGGAGGAATTTTCTCAACTCCTGAGAATTCCTATTCTTAATCAACTACCCTACAACGGTACAGAAAAGAGACAAAGCCTGAAGATGTTGCTCAAGCACTACACCTACAGCCATCTGACATCAAGGTGCATTGGGAAACTAGAAGTGGTGTCAAAGGCTTCTTGGCAAGATTCTTGTTTGAGAAGGCACAAGAGTACTGGAATTCATTGGATCTACAAGCCTTTGAAGAAATTGTGGCCCTCTTCATCTATGGTTTGGTCTTGTTCCCAAATCCTGACCAGCTTGTAGATGTCAACGCTGTCAAAATCTTCTTATCCAGGAATCCAATACCAACTTTGCTTGGGGACATTCTTCACTCATTTTACACACGAACAATGAGGAAGAGGGGTGTTCTCATGTGCTGTACTCCTCTCCTTGCAAGGTGGTTTATTTCGCACCTTCCACAATCTGTCTTGAAGAATGACCAAGGCTTAAGGTGGTCACAACGATTGATGACCCTCACTCACTCCGATGTACATTGGTGTTCTCGGTCCAGAGAAAATGTCATCATCGTCGATCGTTGTGGAGAGTTCCCTAATGTTCCATTGCTTAGCATTAGAGGAGGCATTACCTACAACCCTTGTCTAGATTTGAGACAATTTAGATATGCACAGAGGGATGGCCCTCACGACATGTTGATTCCTGACCTAGTTTTTGACTTCGACAACGATGCGCAAGGACTTCGCCAAAGATTCATCAGAGCTTGGAGGATGCCTAACAAGGTAGACAGCAAGACACTGGGGCACAAGAACTCCATCCCTCTTGAGCCTTATCTCAAGTGGGTACGAACCCGAGCCCAGAGTCTAATGATGCCTTATCCTCATGTTCTCCCTGTGATTAAAGAGCCTGTTACGGAAGGAGAGGTTCCCTACACCATCCTATATCCTGACATGCCTACATCGTGGGAGGAGATGCAGAAGAGTTGGATCCAACTCAAGGAGGAACAGAACACTTTCGAAGCCAGCTTCTACGCCAGTGAGAAGAAGGTTTTGGAGCTTACCCGCCGACTCCATGAGGAAGAGACCCTCAACACCTACATCGCACCAAAGAGGATGAGCAACGTCTTTTTACCTTGAGAAGTTTTTTGTAATATTTGGCCCATGGGGCATTTATATACTGACAAATTTCTTCTTATTAATATGACGTGCATTCTTTTTGTTTGCAACAATTTTGAACTTTCTAAATCCTTGAATGCATTGCATACATAAGCATACCATTCATCATGTGCATAAGAAGGTATCCACACCAGGTTTCCTTATCTTTCTGTTGTTTATTTCAGTAAGATGGATCTCAAACAGACGGTCAAGGACTTGCAGTCTCAGAATTCACAGTTTCAACAACTCCTGATGACCTTGGCTAAGGGTCAGGAAGATCTGAAAGCCCTGCTGGGGAACAAAGAGCAAGTGAAAAAGAAGAAGAAGAAGAGAATCGGGGTGGCTACCCTAGGAAGAAGGTTTGAGGGTGAAGCCAGAAGAGTCCTTGAATTTCCCCCTATATCTGAAGAGGGAACCAGTAAAGGGAATGCGGCTGCGGTACCTTCCGAATCCGAGGTTGAAGAAGAGGAGGCTGAAGAGGACGAAGACTACTCTGATCAACAATACCCGCCCGCCGATGATAAGTACAAAGGCTTGGAAGACAGGTTGGCAGCTATGGAGCTTCAGAGAGTTCCCGGCTTAGATTTCGAAGATTTGGGATTAGTTGCTGGAATTATGATCCCCCCGAAGTTCAAAGTGCCAGTTTTTGCAAGGTATGATGGGCTATCCTGCCCGAAGATGCATCTCAGATCATATGTAAGGAAGATCCAACCTTACACTGCCGACAAGAACCTTTGGATCCATTTCTTTCAGGATAGCCTTTCTGGGGCTCAACTCGAGTGGTTCTATCAGCTGGATGGAGCCAGTATCCGAAACTGGGAAGACTTGGCCACCGCATTTTATAAACAATATCAGTATAATTCTGACCTTGCTCCCACGCGTACCCAACTTCAGGGTATGTCACTGGGGACGGGCGAAGGATTCAATGAATATGCGTAAAAGTGGAGAGACTTGGCTGGCAGGGTGCAGCCGCCTTTGACTGACCGTGAACTTGTTGACATGTTCTTAGGGACCTTGTCTGGTCCGTTCTTTAACCATCTGACTGGTAATTCTTCTGCTGGGTTTACAGATTTGATCTTGACTGGTGAGAGGATAGAAGCTGGTATCAAGTCGGGGAAGATACAGAAAGGTGCCGCCGCGAGTACTGAAAAGAAGCCCTTCAAGAAGGAAGCCAATGTTATTTATGGTCCCAGAAGACAAGTTAAACCGGAACGCCGCCAAGCTGACAATGCATTGGTCATTTCAAAGCCTGTTGCTGCTCCTCAGCAGTTTAATCAACCAAGGGGTGAGAGACCTAAGAGGAAGTACACTCGGCTCAACATGACTCTGTCTCAGATTTTGCTGCAACTACTATCAACCAATCTGGTAACTGTCAAAGAAGCTCCGAAGGTAGTGAACACAGCTTCTCCAAAGTACAACCCCAACGCCTGTTGCGTTTATCACTCTGATAGCCCGGGGCATACTATGGACGATTGCTGGGCTCTGAGGAATAAGGTTCAAGACCTTATTGATGCTAAGGAAATACAGTTTGAGGCGCCCGAAAGACCCAATGTTGTGACTGCTCCCATGCCCCAGCATGGAGTGAATGCTGTGGAAGAAGATCGGTATGTAGCCTCCGTGGAAGAGATTGTTACTCCGTTATCGACTGTTAAAAGGAATCTGTTGCTAGCCGGTTTATTTCTGGGATGTGGTGAAGATTGCCTTCTATGTGCTGTTTCGCCTTTTGGTTGTCCTTTGCTGAAATCAGGTATCCAAAGCCTGATGGATAGCAAAGAAATCTTGTTCGAGAAGATTGCTGTTCCTGCTGTCCCTACCGAAGAAGTTTCTATTGTCACTATTTTCAACAAACCTCCAGAGGCTTTCTCAAAGAAGCCTGTCAAAATCATGTCCACTCAGAAGATTGCTCCTATCATCATTACTGTTCCGGGGCCTCTCCCTTATACATCTGACAAAGCTGTCCCGTGGCACTATGGGGCAGATGTTTATGTTCTTGGAGTAAAGCAAGAGTTTGATACAAGTACCGGTGTCAGTAACATTACCGGGCCTGCCAAAATTACTCGCAGTGGTAGGCTGTTTTCACCAGATATTGCGCCACCAGCTATTCAGAAACCCCTTATCATCAAACCTGCAAGTGTGCATGTTCCACTTTCTAATCAAGTTCCTGTTTCTACCCCTGCTGCCGAGTCATCTGACGCTCGGGGCAAAAGGGTTGCTACTGATTTGCCTGCCCTGACGGAGGCACCGAAGACAACCACTGTTGAAGCCTCCCAGCAAGAGATGAAGGAGATACTCAAGATTATCAAGAAAAGTGATTTCAATGTAGTTGAGCAGTTGGGGCACACCCCATCAAAGATTTCTATGCTATCACTGTTATTGTGTTCAGAGGCCCATGCCAAGGCCCTAATCTCCTTCCTGAAGACGGCCCATGTGCCGCAAGAAACATCTGCTGATCAATTTACTGATTGTGTGGCCAACTTGACTGCCGATAATGGTTTGGGCTTCTCTGACGCCGATCTGACCGCCAAAGGAAAGAACCATAATGACGCCCTGCATGTCTCCATTGAATGCAGGGTTACTACTCTTGCCCATGTGTTGGTAGACACCGGTTCTTCATTGAATGTATTGCCCAAGAAAGCCTTAGACAGGTTAGATTGTGAGGGTTTGGAGCTCAAGCCTAGTAACATTGTTGTCCGAGCCTTTGACGGTTCGAAAAGGATGGTACATGGCGAAGTTGACATCCCAATTAGGGTTGGTTCTCAAGTTTTTTATTCTACTTTCTATGTGATGGACATCCGTCCATCCTACTCTTGTTTGCTGGGCCGTCCATGGATCCACAAGGCTGGAGCTGTGACCTCCACACTACATCAGAAGCTTAAGTACCCAGTCAGAGGAAAGATTGTCACAGTTCAGGGGGAGGAAGAATATATGGTCAGCCACCTAAACTCGTTCTGGTACATAGAAATGGATGGGGAATTCATTGAGACTCCATTCCAGCATTTTGAAGAGGTGCCTCAGACATTGGCGTCAGCTGAAACTGTGATTGAAGACCCTCCTTTGAAGATGGCTTCCTTAAAGGATGCCCGGGCTGTGATTGAGAAGGGTGAGTGTGCAAACTGGGGCCGGCTTCCTGATTTCACTCCAAAGACCGAAAAGTTTGGTTTGGGCTTCACTGCAGAGGCTTAGAGGGCTGTTCGCAAAGCAAGGATTGGAAGACCTCCTATGTTCATCACCAACCCAGGAGTGAATGCTATTGAAGACGGTGTGGAGGAATCTGAATTCGACAGCTGGATCTACCCAACAACCGACAGTGGACCAAGCAACTGGACTGCCAAAGACTTCACACCTATTACTTTTGTCACTCAGTAATGAACTCTTTTGTTTTCAATTTGTAACAAACAATATGTTGAAACTTTTATGGCTCGGCGTCCTACCCGGGGCACCGTGGCTCCATTTGTGAGGGCTTTTGTATGACATTTTCATATATCATTAATCAAAACATTGGACGTTTGTTGCATTTCAAAATCTTGCGCTCCTTTTCTTTCTTTATCATATATTGCAAAACAACTATATTTACACACACTCACTTATACAGGTTCCAATCCACTCTGGATCTCACTGGTAACGACTCTGCTACTGCCAGTTATGACTTCGAGAATCCGATCAACTTAGACGAAGACGAAGGTGAAGATGATTGCGAAGTTCCTGGTGAACTTGCAAGACTGTTACTCTAGGAAGAGAGGGCCATTCAGCCACATGAAGAGCCAGTGGAAACGGTAAATCTGGGTACTGAGACAGACAGAAAGGAAGTCAAGATTGGTGCCAATTTAGAGCTCAGAGTGAAACAACGGTTGATTCAGATGCTGCATGACTATGTGGAAGTCTTTGCCTGGTCTTACGAAGACATGCCTGGGTTGGATACTGACATTGTGGTTCATCACCTGCCTACCAAGGAAGACTGCCCTCTGGTAAAATAGAAGGTCCTCCGTATGCGTCCAGAAATGTCCGAGAAAATAAAAGCTGAGGTTATGAAACAATTCGACGCCGGTTTTCTAGCAGTCACTTCTTACCCGCAGTGGGTCGCCAATGTGGTTCCAGTACCGAAGAAGGATGGTAAGGTCCGGATGTGTGTTGATTACAGGGATTTGAACAGGGCGAGCCCTAAGGATGATTTCCCTCTGCCTCATATCGACGTCCTGGTTGACAACACTGCTCAGCATAAGGTTTTCTCCTTCATGGACGGCTTCTCCGGTTATAATCAGATCAAGATGGCTCCTGAAGACATGGAGAAGACCACTTTTGTTACTCAGTGGGGCATCTTTTGTTACAAGGTCATGCCTTTTGGGTTGAAAAACGCTGGGGCAACCTACCAACGTGCCATGGTTGCTTTATTTCATGATATGATCCATCACGAAATAGAAGTATACGTCGAAGATATGATTGCAAGGTCCCAAACTGAGGAGGAACACCTTGACCATCTACGGGAGCTGTTTGACCGTCTGAAGTTGTACAAGCTGAGGTTGAACCCGAACAAGTGCACCTTCGGGGTGAGATCTGGAAAATTGCTAGGTTTCATTGTAAGCGACAAAGGTATTCAAGTGGATCCTGCCAAGGTGAAAGCTATACAAGAGATGCCAACTCCCAAGACAGAGAAAGAAGTCAAAGGCTTTCTAGGACGGTTGAACTACATCGCCCTATTCATCTCACATCTAACTGCTACCTGTGAACCAATCTTCAAACTGCTGAAGAAGGATCAATTAGTACGTTGGAACGATGAATGTCAGGTTGCTTTCGAAAAGATCAAAGAGTATCTCCAAGAACCACCCATTCTTATGCCACCAGTTGAAGGGAGACCTCTAATCCTATACTTGACAACTCAATGGGGTGTGTGCTGGGGCAGCATGACGAGTCTGGCCGAAAAGAACACGCCATTTATTACCTTAGCAAAAAGTTTACCGACTGTGAGACCCGATACTCACTGCTCGAGAAAACTTGTTGCGCTTTGGTATGGGTTGCTCGCCGGCTGAGACAGTATATGTTGACTCACACTACTCTGTTGATTTCAAAAATGGATCCAATCAAGTACATATTCGAAAAGCCCGCCTTGTCCGGAAGAATAGCAAGATGGAAAATGATCTTGACGGAATACGACATCCAGTACACGACTCAGAAAGCAATCAAGGGAAGTGTATTGGCAGACCATTTGGCGCACCAGGCAGTGGATGATTACCAGTCGATGAACTTTGAATTTCTAGATGAGGATATTATGGTAGTGACTGATTGTGAAGTACCCGGACCGGATGAAGGACCTGAGGAAGGATCCCGATGGTCTATGCACTTTGACGGAGCCTCGAACGCTTTGGGTAATGGTATCGGCGCTGTGATCATATCCCCTAAAGGCATTCATACTCAACTCACTGCCCGACTATGTTTCAACTGCACCAATAACATGGTAGAGTATGAGGCATGTATCATGGGTCTTCAAGCTGCGATCGACTTAAGGATCAAGTTTCTTAGTGTCTTCGGAGATTCCGCTCTCGTGATCAATCAGGTCAAAGGCGAGTGGGATACGAAACACCCGAATCTTATTCCTTACAAGGAGTATGTGTTGACATTGCTTCCCCACTTCGAGGAGATAACTTTTGAACACTTCCCAAGAGAGGAGAATCAGTTAGCGGACGCGTTGGCTACGATGTCTTCTATGTTCAAAGTCAAATGGGACAACGAGGCTCCCCAGATTATTATCTGGAAGTTGGATGAACCTGCACATTGCTGCGATCTCGAGACCGAAGAGGTAACTGAAAAATCCTGGTATCATGAAGTAAAGAGGTTCCTTGAGGCTCAAGAATACCCCGAGGGCGCATCTGTTAATGACAAGAAGTTCCTAAGAAGGTTTGCGGCAAAGTTCTTCCTCAGCAATGGCATTCTCTACAAGCGAAACCATGATTCAGCCTTACTGCATTGTGTAGATAAGACTGAAGCAGAAAGGATCATGGCAGAGCTCCATGAAGGTACCTTCGGAACGCATTCCAGTGGACATACCATGGCAAAGAAGATCCTTCGGGCAGGATATTTCTGGTCCATAATGGAAGCCGACTGTTACCAGCATTCTCGAACTTGTCATAAATGCCAGATCTATGCTGATAAGGTGCACATTCCTCCGGTTCCTCTGAACGTCTTGAGTGCACCTTGGCCTTTTGCAATGTGGGGGATTGATATGATCGGCGAAATCAGGCCTACGGCATCCAACGGGCATCGCTTCATCCTAGTAGCAATTGATTACTTCACAAAATGGGTTGAAGCGGCTTCCTACGCTACCGTAACCAAGAACGTTGTGGCACGGTTCATTCGGCATAACTTGATCTGTCGATATGGCGTCCCGGAAAGGATCATCACGGATAATGGTACCAATCTTAACAACAAGATGATCACTGAGCTCTGCGAGAAATTCAAGATACAGCACCACAACTCTTCTCCCTACCGACCGAAGATGAACGGGGCTGTAGAAGCAGCGAATAAGAACATCAAGAAGATTGTGCAGAAGATGACAGTGACCTATAAAGATTGGCACGAAATGTTACCGTTTGCTCTTCATGGGTACCGTACCTCAGCACAGACATCAACAGGGGCAACTCCCTTTTCCTTGGTCTATGGCATGGAGGCAGTCTTGCCTATTGAAGTCCAGATACCCTCTCTCCGGATAATGAAGGATGCAGGTTTGAACGAAGATGACTGGATCCAGACTCGGCTTGATCAGTTAAACCTAATTGACGAAAAGAGACTCACTGCTATTTGTCATGGTCAAACGTACCAAAAACGGATGATCAGGGCATTTAACAAGAAGGTCAAACGACAAGAGTATCAAGTCGGAGACCTGGTAATCGAGCGCATCATTCTTCCTCAAAGTGATCCCAGGGGCAAATGGACCCCTACGTACGAAGGTCCATTTGTGGTTAAACATATCTTCTCAGGAGGAGCTATGATTCTAACCACCATGGATGGTGACGACCTTCCTCACCCCGCCAATGCAGACATAGTAAAAAGATACTACGCATGAATTAAAGAACCGCTAGGTTGACACACCTAGACAAAAATAAGGGCTTCCCGGCGAACCAAAAGGGTTCGAGCAAAAATAAGGGATGAAATGAAAAGATCTGTACACCCGGAAAGTCGAAAACCTGAAAAGGCGGCTTGGGAAAAAATGGGTATCCCGGTGGACTGAAAACCCGAAAGGGCGGTCCAAGAAAAAATTAGGGATAAAGCGTAATACTATGTCTCATTGGATCACCTTGCATCCAGAATTCGGCATCAACTATCGGGCTCAGATGACTCCAATCAATCAGCTTCATCTTCAACTAAACAGCAAAGTGATGAGACGCTCGAAGACATAAAGGCGATAGCAGAGTTGGAACCCAGTGGGATTATTTTTCACATAGCTGTTTTGTTTCCTTTTCAAAATTGTATAAACTCTATTTTGCTCGGCGGCGTTCTATTACTAGGACGTCAGCCTCATGTACAAAAAACGCCTATTTACAGGCAAATTTCGAAATCAATACGAGTTCAATTTTTCAGACAAATTACCCATCGTTTTTCCTTTTTCTGTTTTGCTTTGCAAAGAACGTCCGATGTTCATTTTTGATATATGCATTTGACATTAACGGCTAATCATGAATATTTGCATGTGAAACAAATGACTAATTACAGATGACATCAGAAGCAGGGGAAATTTAGAATTGTCTAAGCGATCTAGTTGCTCTGGCCACCAAGGTACCAAGGTAGGTTCGGCTGAAGAACGTAACCAAGTTACCTCAACTCCCCACAGAGTAAGACCAGATTTCAGCAATACTCTCCCCAGGCAGAGTTGGTCTCCCATCAGCCCTGAAAAGGCACAGTATTCCCCTAGCAAGTCAACAATACTCTCCCCAAGCAGAGTTAGTCTACTCTCAGCCTTAAGGAAGTTGGGTATCCCCAGAAGGTCTCAACGTTCCCCAGCGGAGTATAGACATTCCTCAACAAGCATCCCCGACAGTCTTGATATAAGATTGTTCCCCGGCGGAATACCAGACATCCAGTGGAACCATTCCCCAGTACAAGCCTGAAAAGTTTCCCCAGGAAAGTTGAATCATCCTCCCCAGTAGATTCTGAAGCTTATCCCCAGTAGATTCTGGAAGCTTATTCCCCTACAGAGTACGAACGTCTCTCCCCGAATTTATTCAAAGGTTATTTCCCCACCAGGGTATAACTGGGTTATCCTCAACTAATAACCACGGAAAGTTCGTCCTCAGCGAAGTTCTTTCTATCCCCAGCGGAGTTCATCAAGTTCCCCAACATAACTTATCAGTGGAATCCTCAACGGAGCTCTCATCAAAACCTCAGCGAAGTATCTCTTCCCACGGAGTATTTCCCCGCAGAGTAATCTCTCCAACAAGTTTATTCCCCGATGGAGTCATCTTCTCCTACCGGTTTATTCTTGCAACCATCATCCCCAGCGGAAACGAAGAACTCTACTCTTCAACATCAGCCCAGGATTCCACAAACTCCCGGCACTCTTCAAGGATTTATTTTCCTAGACGAAAATACATTCGTAGACATTTCACATTTCATACATCCTGCTTACATACATGATAAAGTGCATACAACACTATCTCATTTTAAAACATCATGACATCATGCATTTCATACATCATGACATTGCATACAACTGATGTTTTTGCCTTTTCAGGAAAAAGGTCAATCCAAAGATGATCACTATCAACTATCGCAATTCCAGATTCGATACCTGTATCTAGCCAGGGCATATCTGTGAGTGATTGATTGTATATTCGATACCTGTATCTAGCCAGGGCATATCTGCATGAAGAGTTTGAAGATCAACCCCTGTAACAGGCCAGGAAACTATCTTTCATTCTCAGGTCAGAGGCTTACACCTGTATCCAGCCAGGAAAGCTATCTCTACCAACCTTTTACAATTTCCAAATTCGATACCTGCATCCAGCCAGGGCATATCTGTAGACGACAAATTCCAGATTCGATACCTGTATCCAGCCAGGGCATATCTGTAGACGACAAATTCCAGATTCGATTCCTATATCCAGCCAAGGCATATCTGTGAATATTTGATTATGGATTCGACACCTGTATCTAGCCAGGGCATGTCTACATGAATAGTTTAGAGATTTGATACCTGTATCCAGCCAGGGCATATCTGTAGACGACCAATTCCAGATTCGATTCCTGTATCTAGCCAGGGCACATCTGTGAGCAACTATTTGTAGATTCGATACCTGTACCTAGCCAGGGCATATCTACACGAAGAGTTTGAAGATCAACACCTGTAACAAGCCAGGAAACCATCTTTCTTTCTCAAGTACGTAAGTTCTCGCTAAGGAATCTCTTACGCGATCGACGTCTCCAAATGGCATCTATAAGCCCATTCCCGACAAGGTTCTGTCACACCTCCAGATGGCATCTATAAGCCCATCCTCCTATCCACCATCTCTCCAAATGGCATCTATAAGCCCATTCCCGCCATCACATTGCTGATACTCCAGCATGCGAGTGCAAATTTCAGGGCACTCTAGTGTCCAATCTCCTTTTACCCTCGAGTCGCGAAAGGCAAACTTGCCAATCTAACTCTTCAGGTTCAAGAAGATTGAACAGGGGAAACTGTTGTACCCCAAAATTTTCCCTCCCATTTCCTCAACATTTTCTCACCACAAGACCCTTGGAGCTCAGGATCAAGTTAGGGTTTGTTCTGCTCAAAACTTCTCCTTGCACTGTTGACCCAAATTAGGGTTTGTGTTTGCACAAAGATGTTTTGAACCAAAAGGCCCAAAGTGACTTTCATGCTTCATATTGGACCCACAAGTTTATCCATACCAAATTTCAAGCCTTGATTCCAATCTTTTCCCAGCCAATTGGATAGTTGACCTAGAAATCAGCTGTATTGGGGAAAAAGTCAACTATGGTCAATTAACAGTCAAACCTCATGATTTTTGACCCACATCAACATTATGAACTCATATGAACCATTTGATCAAGTTTGGATCACAATTCCACAAGAAATTTGATCAGATCACCAAAAGGGCAAAATGGTCATTTTTAGGGTTTTGACTGCACAAAGGCAATTTTTGACTGTTTGACCTAGCCAATGGAAAACCAAGCTCACATATGGACTCAAGGACCCCATGGAATTGTCTTGACATGTTCAACAAATTCAAAAGATCCCAAATGCACAAGATTGACAGATGAATTTTCAAGTTAATTGATCAATTTTTGACTGTATACTGAAAAGTCAAACTTTGACTTTTTGGTCAAAATCAAGTGTCAAGATTCATTTTTCATCAAAACATGTCAAATTATGAAACTTATTCACCAAGAAATCAAAAATCACAAATTAGGGTTTGAAATGAAGAATTTTCATAACTTAGAATTTTTCTAAGTTATAAAAATCCCTAATTTTTTCCTAACTTTGTCCCATTTTTTCATCAAGATGCATTTGGATTCAAGGAAAACTCAAAACATGAAAGTTGTAGTCCATTGCATACAACTTTTATTCACAAAGTTTCTTCAAAAGAAGCTTGTAGCTCAAGTTATGATTTTTGGAATAGGGGTGCAAAACATTCTTAACTTAGAAATTTTTTGACCTATTCTAGGCAGGATTTTTGCCCAACTTCATGGACACTTTTCACATGCTTCCACTTGGAATTTCAACTTGCATTAAAAAGATGGATTGTAGTACACATTCCAAGCTTTCCAAATTGTCTAAGAACTCCTCAAACACCCTTGTGGTTAGGGAGAATCGAATTTGTCAATATGGGCAAAAGTCACTTTGATTCATGGCCAAATGCATGTTCATAACTTGGGCATTTTTGAAATCAGATTGCACAAGCTAGTTACAGGCCTCTAATCCTTCTTACACTCAATAATTAAATGCCAATCCATTGTGTTCTAGCATTATTTTGCTCATTTGGACAATACACACAAAATCAATCCATATTTGGAAAAAGTAATTTATCCATTCTTGTAAAGCATGGCTTTATGTCAAAAGCAAATCAAAGAAGTACAAAGCATATCTTCTAGGCACAAGATTATGGACTAATCCCACTGATCAAGGAGAGATTATGCAGCATGCTTGAGGGGCCTGTAGTAGCCTATATTGAAACTTGACAACTTTTGCTTACATTAGAAGAAACTTGGCATTTTGAACAACAACTCTCTTTGCTGCAACCACAAGCCAAAGTAAACTTGTTAAACACATTCCAAATATCAAACCTAAGCTAAGGCACGAGCTAACCACCTTCCAAACCTCATCATTCATCAAAACACCCTCCTACTGCAAAAAAGAGAGTCACCTCTGCAGTTGGACTTCCATAACTCAATCCATTCGTGCGCCTTGGCCAAAACCAGTTCATACACATTCCATACCACCTATACAAACTATCCCAAGCATTGGACATGACCTGTAACACCTCTAAACAACTTCACCATTTTCACTTTTTCTATTTTGCACGTGGACTTCCATAGCTTGATTCATTTGGTTTCAAAGCAAGCTAAAGGTGGGAGAAGCATCCCTGAACTTCAAGCAAGCTGTACAAGTCCTCACATTGCCTTGAAAGTGCCTCCATTGTCAGACACGATCCAAGCTGAACAGGTAAGTTCATGGACTTCTATCTCTCAATCTAGGAAGAGTTAGTTTTAGGTTTATGAATGAAAAATGCTCTACTCATGGCCCTGAAGCTACACATATATTTACTTTCCATTTATATTGCATGTGCTGAGAGAATTTGGAACCTGAACATTAGAAAAAACTTAGGTTAAGAATTAGGGATGGTGAAATTCTCTCTCATTTCTGAGAGTTAGATCAAGTTCT
The DNA here is from genome assembly GCA_948472305.1 of Vicia faba. Taxonomy (NCBI): domain Eukaryota; kingdom Viridiplantae; phylum Streptophyta; class Magnoliopsida; order Fabales; family Fabaceae; genus Vicia; species Vicia faba. Next base: position 780,488,010 of record OX451741.1, on the reverse strand, counting down.
TGGTATGTATGGAATCGTGGCTTGATGCTTGACATTTTTCATGTTATAAGTTTGTGCTAAAAGTCCAGGAATCATGAGATAGCAGGAACCACGCGTTTGCTCTGTTTGAACGTCCAGAGGTTGAAGACAACCTATTTGGGCTGGGCCAATGTTGTTTTTCCTTTTTGCACCACTGTTTTACAAATGCACCCCCTGGCCCATTTTGAGATATATTTGTCATTTTTAATTTTTTCCTTTTGATTTTGTTTCTATATTTTTATTTAAGCATGAAGAAATATTGAAAATATTTTTATCCCTTTTTTTGCATTTTATTTGACATTTGTTTTGTTTCATTTAGTTTATATGTAAATAAACAAATAATTCTTTTATTTAAAAATACAAAAAAATAATACAAACACTTTTATTTTCTGATTTTTATTTCATTTTACCTTTGAAATCATTTTATAAAAAAATATACTTTTTTTTGTAAATATTAAATATTTTATTTTTGTACATATTTAATATATTTAATAAATAATATAAATACTTATATACTTATTAAAATATTTAGGATAAAAACATAAAAATAATGCATTTTTATTTTTATTAATATTTAACTTAAAAAATAACTTTTTTTACAATATACTTCCCTTTTATTTATTTTTGTACATAATTAATAAATATTGCACATATTATATAATAAATACCTTTTTATTTATAAAATTAGGATTTTGCCCTAAAAACATAAAAATACCAAAAATTAATTCATTTGATTTTTGTTTATTTGACACATAAAAAATACCTTTTTACATACATATAAAAAATCATTTTTTGCATCTTGCATATTTATTATATTTTATTTAATTATTGTGCAATTAAATACCTTGTAAAAATTCAATTGGGATGTAATAGTTTAGGTTTAATTTCTTGCTAAAATATCCCCATTTAAACATTTGTACCCCCCATCCCATAATTTGTGTTGTAATAATTTAGGACCTTTAAATTCTGCACTTTAAAAGCTTTCTAAATATGCCATGATAGAATTAGGGTTTTGTATGCAAATAAAAAACAACAAATAGTTTGACCTAAATTCAAGATAAACAAGCATGAAAATGGACAACACTAATCACACTTGCACCCCTAGGGTATTCCACTTGGTGCCTTCAATAATGGGCCATGTTGCATGTTAGGGGTCTTTGGCAAAAACAAAACAAATCAAATGATCATAGTCCCTCGATGACGCTTTCGAAAGTTGCCTAAAAATGATCAAGTCCCTTAAAGGAAAATTGCCCAAAGACACTTGGCACCATTGCAATCATGGTCTAAAACGATGACCCGCGCCCGTCCCGTTCACATCCTAATACAAGATTGTCCACCAAATACAATGGTGGAACAAAATTGTTAAAAAGGGTTAAAACATAGCAAATATCTTTGAGAAATTTAGGGTAGATAGCTTTTGGTTACTTGCCAACTTGCAAAACAAAAACACTTGCCTATTTTTCAAAACCACACATCACAACACTTTCAAAACAACTTTCAAAAACATTGAAAACTTTTCAAAAAGACATACATCTTTGTATACATCCCAACATGGATCATTACAAAGGTTGCCACCACATTGGCCTCTTTTCAAAACATTTTCAAAAACCACACACAAAGCACCATTTCAAACAATTGAAAATCAAGGCAAGTTGATCTAAGCAAGTAACTAAGAGCCCATGGATAACCATGGATAGAAAGGGTGCTAATACCTTCCCTTTCTATAATCTACTCCCCGAACCCAAGAAAACATCTCAAAGGTTTTTGCTGTGCTTTTTTAACCTTTCCTTAGGATAAAATAAAAAGTCGGTGGCGACTCTTGCTCAATCGAAACATTTGCGAAAACAAACGCAAAACCCAAGTCAGTTCTCCCACCGTATCACACTTACTAAACTAAAAACCTCAAAGTAACTCCACCTATCCAGATCTTGACCTTCTATAATTGTTTCATTTCTTCCTCTATAAAATATGACATAGGATAGGCCAATGTCTACAATAAAACAAATAAACAGGGGTTAATCTAATTAACATATGCTTATGGTTACCCAAGATGGGTTTTTACACTACCCATTATTTTACGATTTAGTTGATTTTACATTGCCATGAGTTGAATGGATTTGACTATGAGTTTGTTAACTAGGTCTTCTGGGTTTTAATAAAAAAATATTGTTTTGGGGTTGAATGTGTTTTCAAGGTTTGAAGAAAGATGAATCAATATTGGTGATTTTATCATACTCCTTGGAGCAGAGACGAAGCTATTTAGTGTAAAGTATAGGCCCATGCCCCCACTAACTTTTAAGTTTTAACTATCTACATTCAATATCATATACTATATTATATATCATATATCTAATAATATTATGCATACTTTCTAAATTATTTCATAGAAGTTCATTCAGACAAGATTTATTTTTATATGTATACACAATATACAATGTGCATAGGCATAGATGAAGTTATGCCTATACAATAAGAATGTCTAATTTATTTTTATATGTATTCAATCAATCTCATTCAAATTATTTTGCCACTTTGGCTTTTTATCTTAAAATTTTCTCAAAGGATTAAACTCTTGTCAACCCTTGAAGTTATGCGAGCTACTATAATTCTATGATATTTAGTCAAGTGAGATATTTTCCACTTGGGTGTTGAGTGAGGCTTTGATGATTTTAAAATCCAAGCCATATCCTCCACTTTGAGATGGCGCAAATTCTTCTTTCTCATAATCGTGGGTAGTAAGTATGCTCTTTCACTCAAATAAGACGATGATATCTCGTCTCTTAAAATTAACCAACACACTTATTTTAAATTTTTTTAAAGGTGAACTACGAGTACCCTGATCCCCTATTGCACATAAGGTGATACTTAGACACTAAAGGTTCGCAACCACAGAGGGTGCAAAAATTGTAAAAAAATACTTCTTTTCCCATCTCCACCATCTATTTTTTAAACAACATTTATAGCCAAAATACACAAATTTTCAAAGAGGTTCTTGCGGAGTACCATAGATATTTAGGATTCTAATACCTTCCTTTGCATAACCAACCCCGTACCAAGATTCTCTCCGTCTCTCTTTTTGGGTTATTCGCTCTTTTCCCATTCCTCTGGAAACAATAAATGACGGTGGTGATTTTTATTTGATCTGTGTGATTCAAGTCAATCCAATGGCTTAGTCTCAACATTTCTACCGCTATAGAAAAAATGACGACTTCACTGGGAAAAATTAACCTATTGTTGGTCCATCCTTAAGTGGATTGAGCCTATCTTTTTTTATTTTTGTGTATGTGATATTATTCATTGTATATTATATATTGTATATATGTTTGTCTGGACTTTTCTGGTTTTCAGGGTACTTTGGTGATTTCTCATAAGTCCTTTACCCGGACATGGGCAAACTGAAGATAAGACGGACGGTATAGTCATGTTAAATTTGAGGGAGTAATCCCAAAAAAGGAGACATGAGATCCCCCAATCAGTGGAGGCCCCTTTGACTGTAGTGTCGTTTACCGAGTAATTGGGAAGACATATTGCTTTCGATTTGGGAGCCTGTTGAAACTGAGGATCGTAGAACCTTTAACCCATCTTGGCCTTTTAGGTGTAGTGCAGAAGCTATGAAGGAGTAATCCAGAAGTGGTTGTCACGCGATACTACACTCAAACGAGTTTTTCTTGAGAATATTACTAATTACCGAGTCAATCAGGACATTGGTAATATCCGAAGGAAGGATGTAGACTATGGGAACCTCTTAGAACCTTGTTTGGAAGTTGATAAACTATTAGACCATACCTCGTGGGTAGTACCTTTGACCTCATGCTCGTGACATCAAACCTATGAACCTCCATGTTTATGATCTTGTGTGTGATTGTTGCATCATGCATTCATGCAACCACTAGCATCTTTTAAGACATTGTGGTTCAAGGGACTTAAAGTTGAATCTTTGTGAATATCTCAGGTAATTTTGACCATGGATTTTGGAAAAAGAAATACTCGGAAGTTCAGTTTCAAAAATCTCAAGATAGCTAATTTGATGAGTCTAATTCCCGAGATTGAAAGTTCTACAAATTTTTGGAAGAAGTTTGGATCTATCGTGTCTCTCATGAAGCTCAGGATGAAGGAGGGTATTCTCTCGACTTTGGTCCAGTTTTATGATCCGATGTATCAATGTTTCACTTTCCCCGATTATCAGTTGATGCCTACATTAGATGAGTATTCTTATCTATTGGGTTTACCTATTACTGACCGTGTTCCTTTCACGGGTTTAGAGGGGGAGCCAAAGTCCCATGAGATTGTTGCTATGGTCCATTTAGGGAAATATGAGATTGAGGCCCACATAACTACCAAAGGAGGGATCAAAGGATTACTCGCTCAATTTTTATTAGATAAAGCTCGTTACTTTGCTAGGATGAAGAGTACAATTGCTTTTGAGGCCATTTTTGTTCTACTTGCCTAGGGTTGTTTTTATTTCCGAACATCGACAACTTTATGGATGTCAACACCATTAGGATCTTTTTAATAGGGAATCCAGTCCCTACATTATTAGGGGATGCTTATTATTCCATTCATCTTCAGGATTCTTGTCATGGAGGGATGATCATCTACTGCACGCCTTTGTTGTGTCAGTGGTTTATTTCTCACTTGCCTCAGACTGATGCTTTTTGGGATGTCAAGAAGGAACCTTGTTGGGCTCCGAAGATTATGGCCCTCACTCATTCACATATTATTTGGTATCATTAGGCTTACTATGATATGGAGATTGTAGATAGTTATGGTAGTTTCCCTAATGTACCTCTTCTTGGTATAAAGGGAGGAATTAACTACAATCCTGTTCTTGCACGATGACAACTTGGATATCTGGTGGGAGATAAGCCAAATAGTGTTCGTCTGAGTGGTTTCTTTCTTAAAGAGGGAGAGAATCATAAAGGAGCTAAGGAGCAGATTGCAAAGGCTTGTCGTCATATTCACAGGAAGAGTAGAAAGGACTTGGGACCTAGAGGGGATGTTTCTTTGGAGCCTTATCTTCAGTGGGTACAAGCAAGAGCCATCCAGTTTAAGATGCCATATTACCGTGAAGCACCTATGCCTGATATGTTTGTGAAGACCACTCCTCCCATTTTAGATGATGTGGAAGAGCTTCAGCTTGCCCTAGTTAGGATGCAACAATAGGAGGAGGCTTAGAAGAACAAGTGTCAGACTTTAGAGGTATTCTACCGAGCAGACCTGAAGGAGAAAGATGACCTGATTGAGATTCTCGAGAGTCGTGCTGTAGAGATGATGGAGAAGCAAGAGGATTAATTTTCCTCTAGAGCTTGATCAAGACTTAGTCATTCACTTCCTGACTCTAGTGATGCGAAAGATGTTGCTGACAAATATGCAAAAGAGAACAAGCAGTTGAAGGCTCAGATTGCAAGACTCATAGGGAAGCGTCAGTGTATAGAATGATCTTATCAACTTTTATTTCTTAGGATCTTAGATTTTTATCTTATCTTGTACTTGGGATTATTGAAACTTGTACTAAAAAGTTGTAATCTGTTTTGATGTTATTATAATGAGATTTTTAGTATTTCAAATACGTTAGTACTTTAATATTTGCAAAATTGTCTATAATTCTTTGAGTCCCTTGAATTATTAATAAAGTAAATCACGTGCATTGCATATCATGCATCATCTTGTACATATTTCTTGCATTTCTTCTCATACCCAGGTGTCTTACTAAATTTCTCTGCTTCGTCCAGCAATATATCTCGCCGGTATAATACTCAAGCTAATTCCAAGAAGAAAATGGAGAATCTTGAACAGGAAAATCACGAGCTGCGCGACGAGGTTACTGCTCTGAAGGCCGGTATGGATACTTTAAATTCTTTGATGGAACCGCTGGTGGCTACTCAAAATCAGCAACCACTTGCTCAGCCTCAACAAACAACATTGGCTTCTGAAGGTCCATAAGTTCCCGTTTATGTTGTCCCAATTACTGCTGCTCAGAATCGTATACCTCAGGGTTGTCTATGGGGAATGCCAGAAAACTTCATGCCAGAGGGTTTTAATCTTGATACTCCAGTTGCTCCGGTTGTGCAAGCTGCTGCTACTAATGCACCTCATGTGGTGCATATTACTTCTGCTGCTAGAAATGAGATTCACTATGATGCACCTCCTTCAGTGAATGTTGTGCCGTTTGTTAATGATGAAGTTTATCGTCCTATTCCTCCACCAAGTGAAAGCTTGGGCTTCTATGATCAAATAGACGATTTTCAGGATCCGTTTGATAAGATGAAGAAAGAAATGAAGGCCCTCAGAGGAAAAGAGTTGTTTGGGCAGAATGTGAATGACGAAAGTACCAGAACTCGAGAAATACAAGGGCAATACTTGTCCTCGTTCTCACCTTGTGATGTATGTGAGAAGGATGTCTACTCACAACAATGATCAACGCCTGTTAATCCACTTTTTCCAAGACAATTTGACTGGTGCGTCATTGAAATGGTACATGAGTTTGGATAATGCCAATATTCACACTTTCAACGACTTGGGTGAAGCATTTATTAGACAGTACAAGTATAACATAGACATGGAACCTGACCGTGATCAACTCAGGGAAATGTTCCATAAGGACAAAGAGTCATTTAAAGAATATGCATATAGATGACGTGAAGTAGCCGCCCAGGTAATCCCTCCAATGGAAGAAAAAGAGATGACAAAGATTTTTCTAAAGACATTAGGTGCCTTCTACTATGAAAGAATGGTGGTGAGTGCACCAAGTGATTTTACCGAAATGGTGAGCATGGGCGTTCGTTTGGAAGAAGCTGTAAGAGAGGGTCTCTTGACAAGAAATGAAAATTCCGACAGTACGAAGGAACCATCACATGGGTTTGCTAAGAAGAAAGAAGTAGATACAAATGTTGTTATTCAAGAGAGAAGGGTTAATCCTCCTAGAAAGAATCATCAGCGCCACCAATAGGTTTCTTCGGTAACTCTAGTTATCAACGTGGCTCCGATCATAATTGCTTATCAAAGACCACCCACTCAAGGAAATCAAGGGCACAATCAGAAGAGAGAGGCTTTTGACTCTATCCCCAAGAGCTATGCGGATTTACTCCCAACATTGATTCAGAAAAAGTTTGTTTAGACTAGGCCACCCCCTGCTATACCATCACCTTTTCCTTGGTATTATAAGGCAGATCAGACGTGCGCTTTCCATCAGGGAGCACCAGGGCACGGTGTGGAAAATTGTTATCCTTTGAAATCTTAGGTACAAAAGATGGTGAAATCTGGCCTTTTGTCCTTTAAATATGTTGGATCTAACGTGAAAGATAATCCTTTGCCAAAGCATGAAGGAGTAAATATGGTAAACATGGTTGCTGGTTGTCCAGGGGTCTTGCGGATTTTTGATATTAACTTGGTCATAGGGGATTTGGTAAAGATGCATGCTGACCTCTGCGAGTTTAGTTACTATATGCATGACCATGCTGGTTATGGTATTTGTAGTACATACATACAAGGGTGTGATAAGATAAAAGCTGATCTTCAGGAAATGATAGACGAAGGTCTTATTCATATAATCAGGCTTAGGGTAGAGTACGAGGAAGATGTGAATATGCTCTTTGGATGTTCTGGAGAATTTCAGATCTTTGATGTAAATCATGTGAATGATGATTTGGTGCAGTTGCACACTACCTTCTGTCACATGAATGATCAAGAAGAACACCATTATGTGTCTAGCCGAATCTGCTACAGAGATTCTCGTGGTTGTTCCATTGTGAGAAGAGGTATTCAGTTTTTGTTGGACAATGGTACTATCAAGGTTTCAGGCTATAGAGATGATTACAACGGGATTAATGTGATTGAAGTTTGCTTGGATGAGACTGTGTTGGATAATGAGTATGCTTCTGCAGATGAATCTTTTCCTCAGATGAAGATGTGGTTTCCAGCAACTATCCTGTGATGTCTAAATATTTTGAAGAAGATGTTAATGTTATTGTTCCTTGTTTCAGTGTTCTCTCCCCTTTTGAGATTGAATATCATAGCAAGCCTGCTGTTTCTCTAGTGGTTATTTGTTTGCCGAGTCCTGTTCCTTATGAGTCAGACAAGGCCGTGCCATACAAATACAATGCTACAATTCTAGAGGTTGGTATGGAAGTTCCTATCCAGCCATTGTCTGATGTTAAGAATATTGCCGAGGCCAGCTGAGTGACCCGCACGTGTTTTTTCACCTGTCGTTCGAGGGAGTATTAATGCTGATAAAAGGGTTGTTGAAAGTGTTGAACCTAAGAAAGCAGTGGGGGAATCTAGTGGAACTACAATGGAAAAAGATGTGGATAATATATTTAAGATTATTAAGATGAGTGTGATACAGTGGGAGAACTGACTTGATTATTTTGCATTTGGTCGCAAATGTTGCGGTTTAGCAAGAGTCGCCACCAACTTTTCTTTTATCCAAAAGGAAAGGTGAAAAAGCACAGGAAAGACCTTTGAGATTATTTCTTGAGTTTGGGGGATAGATTATGAAAAGGGAAGGTATTAGCACCATTTTCATCCATGGTTTTCTATGGGATCTTAGTTACTTGCTAGATCACTTGCTTTTGTTTGAAATTGTGCTTTGTGTGGTTTTGAAAGTATTTTGTAAAAATGGCCATTGTTTAGGCAATCTTTGTAATGATTCTTGTTCGTAAGAATGTATACAAAGATGTTGATCTTTTTGAAAATGTTTTCAATGTTTGTAAGATGTTTAGAAGTGTTCGTGTTTGTTTTGAAAATAACAAGGATATTTGTTTTGAAATGGAGCAAGTAACTAAAAGTAATCTACTTACTCAAATGTCTTTCTTGTTCATTTTGTTCCCTTTGATATTGTTGTCTTACCATTGATTTGGTAAGCAACCCTATCTTTGGATGTAAACGGGACGGGAGTGGGTCATCGTATAGCCATGATTAGCAATGTTGAAAAGTATCTTAGAATTTTTTAGGGACTAAGATCATTTTTGTAAGGCAACTTTGAATAGCATCATCGAGGGACTATGATCTTGTATTTGTTTGTTTTTGCTAAGACACTTTACATGCGTAATATGACCATTTTGTATGAGGCAACCAAGTGGGATAACCCTAGGGGTGTTTTTATGTGAAAGTGTGTCATTTTCATGTTTGATTTTGTCTTAGATTAGAGTTTTCTATTTGACTGATTTTATCTTTCCATACAAACCCTAATTACTAACATGTTACATAAAAGCGATAAATTGCGAAATTTAAATGTCCTACGCTATTACAACATTTATGGGAGGGGAGTATACAATTTATGAATGGGGATTTGCAATAATATAAACATAATTAAGCTATTACAACCAAATTGAATATGTACAAATATTGGAATAAAAATGTACAAGATGAATTAAATATGCAAAGATATGTAAATGCAAAGAAGATTTTTGTTTAGTTTTTTATATGAAAAAGATTTTAACCTAAACCTAATAAATAAATCAATATTAACTTAAATCAATTAAGAAAAGCAATTATATTTTAGAAATGATTTTTGAATAAACCCTAATTCTATTTAATTAAAAGAAAATAAATTTCTTTAAGAAAAAATAAGTATTTTTGTATTTTTTTGTCTTGAAAATAATATATGGCATTATGAGGTGTTTTGGTCCTTTTATATTAAAATAAATATTTAATGGGTATAAAGAAGAAAATAAATATTAAACTAGTTATAATTTAATTTACAAAGTTTATTTAATAAAATAGATAATATATAACTAAATAAAATATTTTTTGTGAGAAAAATAAAATAAAATAAGCTAAAATATCAATCTATCATTTTTATATTTTTTATGATTTTTAATATTAAGAAAAATATATTTAATAAAATGAAGATGAAAATAAAATGAATAATTAAAATATATTGGGCCAGGAGTGCTGCAAGAAAACAAGAGGTATCATATTAGAAAAAAAACAAAAGCCCAAGATTCAGAAGCCCACGCTGCAAAGGGACAAAAAATGGCAAAATGTGAGAAAAAAATTGCAAAAGGCAGGCGCCAAGGCTCGTACCCATGACCTATGGCATTTTTGCGCGCTGCCTTACCACTGGGGTGGCTGTACATCCGTTTATAGAAACACAAAGATAAATATATATTAGAAAACGCCCCCTGAAGGCAACTTCATCTTCAACCTTGAGCCATGGCCGGACCACCTGTATCTCTCTCCTTTCTCCATGAAAATGGAAAGTCCAAACATGAAAATTACAGTGTTTCTTCTCACGAGTTCAACCATATATTTTATGTAAACCAAAAGTCAAAGATCAAAGTTAAATTTGCTTGCCCTAATTTGAAACCTAATTTTTACAGAAAATTCAAATCCAAAATTCTCTATACACAGTTACTATAAATGAAAACTATGAACATGGTTAGCTTTAGTGCAAGGATATCTACATTTTGTTTTCACAAATCAGGACCAAAGGATGCTTGTATGAAGAGATAGAAGTTTGAGTTTTTACCTCTTTCAGCTGAGATCATGAATGGAGTTTGAGCAAGTTTTGAGAAGGCCTGAGGATCTGTTTAGCTTGCCTGGACCTCCCTGAGTGTATTCCAATCCTTACTTTGTCTTGAAACCCCTTGAATCTCTCTACTCAAGTCAACCTGCAAGCTTGATATTTGAAAATGGTGGATGGAGGAGGAGGAGTTACAGTGAGGGAACAAGGGCCTGGATCACTTAGATATGAGGTATATTAAGTGTTTAGGTGGTTAAAACTCAAAACGCACGAGTGGATTTTGAGATGGCTGAATAAGGTTCAAAACTGTCAAGCTATGGAAGATTTTCAATGGCAAAGTGTTTGGGAGTGTTTCTGAGTCTTATCCTTTGTCTGTTAGGTTTCAATACACTTGTGTATTAGTATGGAAAAGGTTAGACATCAAGCTTTCTCAAGATTTCTGAGTTATAACCTTTTGGCTCTATTACTTGCTTTTGAAGAAAAGTGAGGAGACTAGTCCCTAAGTGTTGTACAAGCATGATCTGGTTTGGTAGAGGATTCAGGCAAGTTACTTTTGGTTGTGGCTTTTCTTGTGTGCAGAGAAAACAAGTGCAAGGCTCAAGGAGTGGAAAATTGCAAAAGTAGTGCTTTATCAAAATGGAAATGGCACCTTTGTGCCAAAAATGGAATTGTTCTTGTACAATGCATTTAATGCTTGGCTTAAAGCTTCCAACATCTGTGAAAACATTTAATTATGGAGTTAAAGTTAAGTTAGGAGCCTACAAAGTAAGATTTGTCCATCATGCTTGAGGATTTGAATTTTTGTTCTTCATGAAATGGCTTGAAATCAAAGTGATAAATCACCAACTTCATCTCTTCGATTCTCCCTACTCAAGAATGATATAAAGGAGTTCTTGGACATTTTGGAAAGCTTGCAATGTGCTATACAACCCATATTTGAATTGATTTTGAAGATTCCCCTTGGAACTATGTGAAAAATTGGCATGAAGTTAGGTCAAAAATCTGCCTAACTAGGGCAAAATTTCACTAAGTTATTTTAGTTCATGAGCATGTATTCACAAAATTATATCTTGAGATCCAAGCATTTTTAGGAGAAATGGTGTGAAGAAAAGTTGTATATTTCATGGAGATATACAACTTTCATGTTGGATTTTTCCTTTGAATCATCTTTCATCATGGTGAAAATTTGGCTCAAAGTTAAGAAAAAATAAGAAATTTTCTATACTTAGAAAATTTTCTAAGTTAAAATTTTCAACTTTTCAAAACAAAAACTTAAACCCTTGATTTCTTGATGAACAAGTTTCTCATTTTGACATGCTTTGATGAATTATGGTCTTTGGCATTTGATTTTGACCAAAAAGTCAATGTTTGACTTTTCAGTATACAGTTGACTTTTGATCAGTTGACTGAAAAATTCATCTGTCAATCCAATGGATTTGCAATGTTTTGAACCATGTTATTAGGTCAAGATGATGCAATTGAACTCTTGAAATCATGCTTTAAACCAATTGACCATTTTCTAGGTCAAAAATTAGAAATTGCCCTTTCTCAGTCAAAACCCTAATTTTGACCATTTTGCCCTTTTGATGATTTGATCAAATTTCTTGATGAATTATGGTCCAAACTTGACAAAATAATACATATGAGTCTAATATGTTGATGTGGATAAAAAATTATGAAGTTTGACTGTAAATTGACCATGGTTGACTTTTTTCCCAATACAGCTGATTTTTAGGTCAACTGTTCGATTGACTGATCAAAAGTGTGATCCAAGGCTTGAAACTTGACATGAATAATCTTGGGGGTACATAATTTTCCTTGTAAGTCATATGAAGCATTGATAGTCCAAAAATCCTTATTCAAACTCAAACCCTAATTTTGGTCATCAGTGCATGAGGAGGTGTCTTGAGCTGGTCAAACCCTAATGCAGTCTTGAGTCCAAGAGATCTTGTAAGGAAATCCTTGATAAGTGAGAGGGAAAATTTTAGGGTACAACAACTGGCCCTGTTCAATCTTCTTAAACCTGAAGAGTTAGACTGACGAGTTTTTCCATTCGTGACTTGAAGGTGGAAGATGATTGGACACTAGAGTGCCCAGAAATTTGCACTCGATGATGTGATGATAGAAGGAATGGGCTTATAGATGCCATTTGGAGAGGTGATAGAAAGATGTTGGAGATGGGCTTGTAGATTCCATCCAAGAGTAATTGTTGAATTGTAATTTGTAAGCTGAAAGAACGAGTATCAGAATTGCGTCTGTGTCTGGAGCGTGTCTGAACTGTATCTGAAAGTTGAATCTGAATGAGTATCAGGATGGCATCCATGTATGGAGCGTATATGAACTGTATCAAGAGGTTGAATCTGAATGAGTATCAGGATGAAGTCCGTGTCTGGAGCATATCTGAACTGTATCTGAAGGTTGGATCTGAATGAGTATCAGAATGGTATCAGTGTCTGGAGCGTATCTGAACTTATCTGAAGGTTGGATCTGAATGAGTATCAGAGTGGAATCCGTTTGTTGTACCCCAAAATTTGCCCTCCCATATTCTTCAAGAAATTGCCAAGTCATGCTTCAAAATTCCCCAAGGGTTGCACAGTTCAAGGGCCTACTAACAGTCAAAATTAGGGTTTTGGTTCTGACAAAGAAAGTGAAGTTTCCAAGGGTCCAATCAAGTCCCACATGCCTACAAATATGGTCAAGCATCCTCATACCAAGTTTCAAGACTTACAGCATAAAATTGCACAGTCAAAAACCCTAATTGCACTACAGTCAACTGTAGGGGCAAAATGGTCATTTGACAGACAAAAGTCCAAATTTTTGGTAAACATCCCATTTTGAAGCCACAAACATCATTTGATCAATGCTTGATCATGATTCTCAAAGCTTGGCTCAAAAATCATCAAGATGCAAAAGTCTCCATATTTGGACAGTTGAAAAAGTCAACTGTAAATTGACCAGAGCATAACTTTCACATGGATTATCAGAAAAATTCCATCCAAGGCTCATTTTGAAGATAAAGACATTTCCTACAACTCCTATTCACACTTCAAGTCCAAGAAATGCCCTCACAAAAAGTTATCAATTTCAACATTATAGGTCATTTTCAAAAGTCAACAAAAAGGGACTTTAAGTCAAAGGCCATAACTTGAGATTGGTAAATCAAAATGACATGGGACCAAAGGCATTGGTTAGAGGACTCAAAGAACTTTCCAAAATGTCCAAGAACATGATCAAAGCTTAAAAATTGAGCAAGTTATGCCTTGTGGAAGTTGGGAAATATTTGGATATTTTGAAAAGTCAACATTGATTCAAATGACCTAAAAATGCCAATGGGCCTCTTTTTCTTCCACAATTCATCATCCAAGACATGTGCACGACCATGTGGCCCAAAGGGAAGTTTTTATAATTTTTATTTTATTTATTTGGATTTTTAATTATCAATAATTCATTTAATTAAATAAAATACATGGAAAATACTAAACCTAATTTTTTGAATCTTTTTGTGCATGAAATAATCTCAAGATATTGTGTATAATCAGATTTGGAAAGAATCTTGCTAAATTGGCCATGATTTGAACTAAGTGAGCATGAAAAGATTTGAAAATAATAGCATGAAAAATCAAATATCCTATTCATCAATTCATGGATTTTGGATCAATTTTCTTTGACCTAATCACTCACATACATATATGAATGAAAACCCTATTCCAGGAGAGGTCTAAGCTGCGCCATATCAAAAGAATAAAACTTGACTTTTTTTGCAAAAAAGTGGAAAACGGAAAACACACTTGCAGGTCGATTCAAGCCAAGAAATTCATTCTATTACCTTCCTAGGACATCACTGAGTCTAACTAGATAGCTTTCCATACGCATAGCCCTTTGAATCGGTATCCAGAAATCAAACTTTTTCATATAATATGCATAATCGTATTTTAATTTTCAAGCACATTCATTGCATTTTTCTTATGGATTCTGACTAATTGATGGATTCTGATGCTAACTGTGTAATTTAATTGTATTTTTATCACCCATGCGCGATTTCACCATTGTTGGATATTAGGGTTTCCCAAGCTGTGAATTGGGGTTTTCCATTTAAGGAAAAATTAGCACTCGAGACCTGGACCATTGAAACAAGCACGCTTGGACGATGCTAAATCCACCCTCGCGCTCAATTTATGAGCTGCCCTGAGCTATTCGTTATTTTTGCAAAAGTGACTTTCTGGAACGGTTCAAAACCGTTGCCAGTTCTTTTTGTGTTTCAGGAAAAGAACAAGCCAAGGAAGAAGAAGGATAGGTGGCCAGCGGTGATTGGATCATTCAAAAATTCGCGCTAAAAAGTCATTAACGCGTTGTTTTATGTTATAATGATTATTTGTTATTTAATATACAGAAAGCGCAAGTGGCACGATTGGCAAGCATAGGCGTTGGTAATGTTCAGGACCTGGGTTCAATCCCAGGTCCCCACCCCTTTCCTATTATTTTTCCTTCAATTATCATCCTATGCAAATTCGCTTCCAGGTTCCACCATGCATCCATCCTCTAGGTGTGCCACGCGTATAGCAGGATCATTCAAAAGGCCCAGATCTGAAGAACATGATAGGCTGCAGTCAACACCTCTACACGCTAGTGGAAAAGTCAAAGAGGCCAGGGACAATTGGGCCCAAGAATACTAATCAAAACCTCCAAATTAGGGGATAGACCCCCCTAGGTTTGCAACCTCTTTTCTATTTTTTTTATTTTACTTTTATTATTCAATTATTCTTTTAATTAGTTCTTTAATTTGATTATTTTCATAAAAATATAAAAGACACAAAAAAAAAATCAGAAAGGACAAAATTAAAATATATTTATTAAATTAATATTTTTTTGTAAATAAATAACATTAATTGATTATTAGTTTTAATTTAGGTTTAACTTTAATATTCTTTCTTAATAAACTAAAATTTGTAGGATTAGGGTTTAATTAATTTTTTATCCTTTTTTCTTTTCTTTCACAATAATTAATTATTAAAATATTATTTACTTTTATAAATCAAGATTTGCATGTAAATAATTAGGTTAAAATTTAATACTTTCTTAATAAACTAAAACAATTAGAATTAGGGTTAATCTTTTAATTTCATTTAATTCTTTTTCATTAAAATCATAAAAATACAAAAATACCAAAAACAATTTCTTTTCATTTTAATTTTATTAATTTAATAATCGTTTAGTTTAATTTAATTAAAAAGGGTCCAACGCCCTCGTTTCAACTTTAATTCAATTCGCATATTTATTTCTTTTTCTTTTAATATTTATGTATCTCTCCCAAAGCCTTGTAAACTCGGACATTTTTATCTTTCGCACCTTTACTTTATTTATTTACTTTCTGTCAAATCGGGTTCTAGAAATTTTGGCGATGTGGACCCGCGCCTTTTGTAATAGCTTAGAATTTTTACCTTCTCGTAATTTTTAACTGTTAAATAATGGCATGCAAGAATGAATGGCCTAAAATAAAAACAAACGCATGGATCACCCATAACATGACAAGACAAAAATAAATGAACATGACACACAAATCACACACCACCCCTAGGGTACGCCTCACTGTTGCCTTGCCTCGAAAGGTGATCGTCGAGTAGAAGATGTCTTAGTAAGTCCTTATGATCCGGGAACCTGGCATGAGGGTAGCTTCTAAGGTGTCTTCCTATTGCTCTGGTGATCACCATGTCCCGAACCTTCGAATTGACCCGAACACCTCCAACGGTGGTGCTACCTACCTCTCAATGGTGGGATGGCACTACTTTAAAGGACATCTACACAGACGAATTCCTTAGGGTAGGTAGACGACTCTAGATACTTGCTCTAATTTCAAGACAAATCAAAAAATACTTTTCACACCGACACCTTTTCAAAAAGCTTTCGAAAGAAAATTTTTCAAACACTCTTGAGGACCGATACAAGAGTCGAACTGGAATTTTCAAAGAAACTTTTTAAAACCCACAGTTGAAAAGCAAACAAACCATTTTTGAAAACACAAGCGAGAAAGTATCTAAGAGCCCATGGATAACCATGGATAGAAAGGGTGCTAATACCTTCCCTTTCTATAATCTACCTCCCGAACCGAGAGCGATCTCTTTAAGGAATTTTTCTGTGCTTTTGTACTTTCCATTTGGAGAAAATAAAAGACGGTGGCGACTCTTGCTTCCGCGACATTTCGCGATCCAGCGTTAAACAGTCAGTTCCAGATCCACCGATCACAGAACTGGCGACTCTGCTGGCGACTTAACTTAAAGTGAGGTGTACCTTAGGGTTAGTTCATAACTGTGTTTCAATTGCTTTCCTTGTTTGCTTTAAATTGTGGGACTGTCTTGGGAGTTCTATAGATCCTAACCCGGATCTGGGGATACCTTCTTTGAAAGTAGCAACAAGGCTGTGAGGGAACTGTGCGGGGTATACCGACATGGTTGAAACAGTCTGCTACGTTGATGTGGCACTTTGGTGTGTACCGGTAACCCTTGAGTCCAGTCAAGGAGAGTACGGGGCCGCCGCGTGGTATCGTGAAGCATCAACTGACCTTAGGAACCTTAATTGAACTATCTTGGCCTCTTTAGGGTAGTGAGATAACTGACTTTGGTGCAGTCCGAGGTTGGTTGATACTCGATACTACACTCAATTGAGGGTTGCTTTCCTGGAATATTTCGGTCGCCAGTTCAGTGGCTAAATCGAAACGATGAACAATGAAAGCAATCCAGTGATATTGGGACCCTTAGAACCCGGTTACTTCTAATAGGACAGGTTGAACCCACCAACTTCAAGAGGGTAATACCCAGACCCCATGCTGGCCTAAACTCTAAGGGTTTCTCTTGTGTGACTTGTGTGCCTTCCAACTTGACTACTTGCATGCTTGTTATCTGACACTCGAGTTTCTTGCAGATGCTTGTTTATAGTCCTTAATTGGGACTCATAACGGGGTTTACTAAGTTTCTTGCAGGTTTTGTTTATAGTCCTTAATTGGGACTCATAACAGGGTTTACTAAGTTTCTTGCAGGTTTTGTTTATAGTCCTTAATTAGGACTCATAACAGGGTTACTGAGTTTCTTGCAGGTTTTGTTTATGTCCTTAATTCAGACTCATAACAGGGTTTACCTACAGTACCCCATGCATAGCATAACATCATACCATTGCATACATCCTCATAAGGACTAACCTATTTCAAGGATCTCAAGGGCTTGTGATGCAGGTCAGGACGAATCAAACATCTAGCAAGGGGCAAAGAGGATTTATTTTCCTCTAGCCAAGGTTGTCAGAGGCTATGACCCACTTGATATGGTGAGCTTTGACACTTGAAGAAGGTTCCTTTAGCCAAAGTTGCTTGGAGATCAAAACATGATAACTCGAGTTAGGGGCTATGACCCACTGGATATGGTGAGCCTTTGACCCTTTGAAGAAGGACTCTCAACAAATATGAAGTTCTTTCAATCAAGCTACCGGATCCAAATGCTAACAAATTTTCTTGTTTACCCCGCGAGGTCCTTGAAAACATTACATGCATGTCATACTCATCATTGCATAACAGGTATCCTTGTTGCAGGTCACTTACCTTTCTCGCTGTTTATTTCAGCAATGGCTTCACAACAAGGTAACCAGGACCTTCACGCTCAAGAGACTCAGTTCAGGGAGATCTTCCTAAGCCTATCCAAGGGGCAGGAAGAGCTGAGGACACTCCTCATGGGGAATCTGATCAGAAAGAGTCCTGAAGATGACAAGGACGAACAACTGAAACATCTACAAGCTGAGGTAGACACATTGAAAACCCAGATGCTGGGGCAAAGGGCCCTCATTTAAGGTCTAGCTCAGGAGCAAGGAGAGCTGAGGGCCATGATCAGTCAGCTTCCTCAAGGCATGAAGCAACCAGCCCAAATCAGGGACCAGGTCATAGAACAGCTTCCAAGAAGGCAAAGGTCGGGTCCAATGAATAGACCTCTCCGAGTTGCTACTACTTCTCAGGTCCAACAACGACCTCGCCAAGAACAGCGGGTTGATCAGAACAGGTCGGACTAGCCTAAGAGACAATTCACCAACATCAACATGTCGTGGTCACAAGCATTGCAGCACATGTTGAAAATGAATCTGATTGCGGTGATCAACCCTCCTGCAAATCCAAAGACTTCCTCTCCAAATTACAACCCAGAAGCAAGGTGCGCTTACCATTCTGGTAGCCCGGGGCACGATACTGAGGACTGTTGGGCACTGAAGTACAAGATTCAGAATATGATCGATGCTAAAGAGATCGAGTTCGAGCCCGCTGAGAATCCCAATGTGATCATTGCTCCCTTGTCAAAACATGGCTAGGATTGAGAAATTTT
Source organism: Vicia faba (assembly GCA_948472305.1). NCBI lineage: Eukaryota > Viridiplantae > Streptophyta > Magnoliopsida > Fabales > Fabaceae > Vicia > Vicia faba. The sequence goes on along the minus strand of OX451741.1, from coordinate 780,469,179 downwards.
TGTTCATTAGAATCTTTCAAGTTGTAATTTTCTTTTGATTGTTCAAGCATTCCATTCATATCAAACATTGTTATTTCATTAATGCATCGCATATGTCTGTTCTGAAACAATATATTCGTATTCACTAAATGCAAATTATTTTCATATTTTTTCTGATGATCAACTCTTAAATAATAATTCTAAGCCTCTTGAGGGAGGATGACGAAAACGATACCATGATCCTTACAGTATGCTTTTGAACAGACCCCGCTGATGAGGTACATGCATTGTTTCAATCCCTAAACACTGGAGTTATAAGGAAGATAATCCCTCGTCAACCCCTCTGAGCCAAAGAAGTAGGAGTTTTTCTTTTCGAAAATTAAAACCCTTTATCATAACCTGGGGCAGGGTAGTTCTCTCAGTTGATCCAAGTGCATAACAAATGGCACCAAAGAGGTCCTTACAAAAAAAAGAAGACAGTGATGATTCCGAATAATCATAAGGATAGGCAGTCATTATATCTTAAAAATAAAAACCCGTCAAGTCAAAACCTATGAAGGGGACTTACGAAACTGGGGCATCCCGCTGACTGTAATTCCAAAAAAGGAAACAACTCAGGCAAAAAACAGGGATAATAAAATCAAAAAGAAAGAGGTCTTATAAACCCTCAACAAAAGGAAATGACTGCCTATTCAAAATAAACTGTCAATATCCGAATCATCACCGGAAAATCAGAGCAAAGACTCAAACAAGGTCTAACGCATGATCAACTGAGTTTAGGTTTGGAGAACATCACGAAGAGTGGGTGGGTACAAATAATTTGAGCCTTTATCCTTTGTTTCTTAAACTGTGAACCAGGCCACGTTATAACCCTTAAAAGTCCTAGCTGAAGCATGGGTTAGTTCGAAAGCATACTGTTACGAAAGGTATCCTGACTCCTTAAGGCTTACGGTAAATACAGAGTTGACATCACGTTTTACAAACATTCATTTGTTTTATGGAAAAGAATGCATTTTCAAAATCTTCAAGACAGACATAGGCTTTGCATTTTTAACATAACTTTGTTTGCATATGACTTTTTGTTTGAACAGCATAGAAGTTCGCACGATGAATACCTAGTGAACAAAAGCACTTCCAATCAAGGGGCATGGCATGACTATTGTCCATCATCTGGGGCAATTGAGTCAAGATTAGGAGAATCTCTCAAATGCCAAATAACCAGGGGCAAATCTCCGCCTGAGTCACTTAGGGCACTCCAACAACGAATCTTGCCTGATCAAACATCTTCTGGTGGCGTGGCAAAATACTTCCAACAGGGGCAACTCCCCACATTCCCTGAACGTGGACATAGTCGAAAGAATACTACGCATAATCAAACACCCGCTAGGTTGACACACCTAGGCAAAAATAAGGGCTTCCCGGCTAACCAAAAGGGTTCGGGCAAAATGAAGGGATGAAACAAAAAGAATCTGTACACCCGGCAAGTCGAAAACCTGAAAAGGGGGCTTGGGCAAAAATGGGTATCCCGGTGGACTGAAAACCCGAAAGGGCGGTCCAGGCAAAAGTTAGGGATCAAAGCGTACGACTATGTCCTGTCATCTTGTCACCTGCCTACCGGAAGAAGGTTGGACCCTCGACAACTATCAGCGCCTCACAGGTCTTCCTCTCCCACCTCAGAAACAGGGGCAATGATGAGCCGTCCAAGCAATCTAATTGCTCTGTCCACAAGATATAAGGGATGTTCAGCTGAAAAAACATAACCAGGTGTCTTAATCCCCCAGAGAGTGAGCCGGCAAATCAGTGCACTCTCCCCGAGCAAAGTTACAATCAAACCTTAAAAAGTTGGGTATCCTCCAGCAGGTCTCAACATGCCCCAACAGCAATATACATATTCTTAAAAAGCATCCCCGACAGTCTTGGTCTAAAGATTGTTCCCCGGCGGTATACCAGCATTCAATGGAGTCATCTTCCTGATACAGTTCAAAACTTCCCCAGGAGAGTCCAATCCATTTCCCTAGGAAGGTTGAAATCCATCTCCTCAAGCAGTAAGTTTATCCCCAGTAGATTCTGGAAGCTTATCCCTCGCAGAGCACGAACGTGTCTCCCGGCTTTATTCAAAGAGTTATTTCCTTACTAGGATATAACTGGGTTATCCTCAGCCAAAAGCCACGGAAAGAGCGTCCTCGACGAAGTCTTCTTATCCCCAGCGAAGTCCATTAACACTTCTAATATAACGATGGTATCCCCAGCAAGTTATTATCAACAACTCAGCAAAGTATCTCTCTCCCCACAGAGTATTGCTCCCCAGTAAGATTACTAGAGTACTTTTCTCCCTGCAGAGTAATCCATTCGCCAAGTTCATTCCCCGACGAAGTTATCTTCTCCTACCGGTATGCTTGCAACTATCATCCCCAGCGGAGGCAAAAGATCTATCCTTCAACATCAGCCCAGGATATGACTTCCCGGCACCTGTCAAGGATTTACTTTCCTAGACGAAAAACATACATTCGTAAACATCACATACATCATTATAGCATGCATATACGCATCATATCTTACAAATCTCATTTATGTTGAGAACATCATTGCTTGACCCATATCATGCATTGCATATGACTGACCTTTACCTTTCAGGAAAAGATTCAGTTAAGTTCTCAGCTATCTCAGGACCTAGACTGGATCAGTTAAACCGACTCCAAAGATTTCTCTGTTTCTTATCCAGTCAAAGGCCTTCTCTGGTTCAGTTAGATCGACTCCAAAGATCTCCCTGTTTCTTATCCAGTCAAAGGCCTTCTCTAGTTCAGTTAGATCGACTCCAAAGATCTCCCTGTTTCTTATCCAGTTGAAGACATTCAAGACCTAGACCGGTTCAGTTAAATCGACTCCAAAGATTCCTTATCCAGTTAAAGGCCTTCTCTGGTCCAGTTAAATCGACCCCAAACAGATTTTTCTGATGAAGACTCAGCAGAAGTTATCTAAGGTTTTCTCAATGATTGCTATTGAGATTGTAATCGCCTATGGTTCTCTCCCCGATACTGCGGAGATGATAATTCCATCCAAGGTTTTCTCAATGATTGCTATTGAGGTTGTAATCGCCTATGGTTCTCTCCCCGATACTGCGGAGATGATAATTCCATCCAAGGTTTTCTCAATGATTGCTATTGAGGTTATAATCGCCTATGGTTCTCTCCCCGATACTGCGGAGATGGTAATTCCCACCTAGATTTTCTCAATGATTGCTATTGAGGTTGTAGTCGCCTATGGTTCTCTCCCTGATCCTACGGAGGTAGTAATCATCCCAAGATTTTCTCAACGATTGCTGTTGAAGTTGAAGTTATCCAAGATTCTCTCAATGTTTGTTGTTGAGGTTGTAGTCGCCTATGGTTCTCTCCCCGATACTGCGGAGGTAGTAATCATCCCAAGATTTTCTCAACGATTGCTGTTGGGGTTAAAGTCATCCAAGGTTCTCTCACCATTCCTGTTGAGGTAGTAACCATCCCTGGTTCATTCATCATTGTTTGAAGCTCCAGATTCAGCTCCTGTAACCAGTCAGGACACATCTACACAAAGAATTTGAAGACCAGCTCCTGCAACATGTCAGGTAATCATCTTTCTTTTGCAGGTACGCAGGTTCTCGCCAAGGAATCTTTTATGCGATCAACATCCAGATGGCATCTATAAGCCCATCCACCTTCCATCATCTCTTAGCATGGCATCTATAAGCCCATCATCCTATTCATCAATCTCCAAATGGCATCTATAAGCCCATTCCACCACCACACTACTATGTGAGCGCAAATTTCTGGGCACTCTAGTGTTCAATCATCTTCCACCTTCGGATTACGAAAGGCACGTCAGCCAATCTGCATCCTCAGGTCTAAGAAGATTGAACAGGGGCAACTGTTGTACCCCAAAATTTGCCCTCCCATATTCTTCAAGAAATTGCCAAGTCATGCTTCAAAAGTCCCCAAGGGTTGCACAGTTCAAGGGCCTCCTAACAGTCAAAATTAGGGTTTTGGTTCTGACAAAGAAAGTGAAGTTTCCAAGGGTCCAATCAAGTCCCACATGCCTACAAATATGGTCAAGCATCCTCATACCAAGTTTCAAGACTTACAGCTCAAAATTGCACAGTCAAAAACCCTAATTGCACTACAGTCAACTGTAGGGGCAAAATGGTCATTTGACAGTCAAAAGTCCAAATTTTTGGTAAAAATCCAATTTTGAAGCCACAAACATCATTTGATCAATGCTTGATCATGATTCTCAAAGCTTGGCTCAAACATCATCAAGATGCAAAAGTCTCCATATTTGGACAGTTGAAAAAGTCAACTGTAAATTGACCAGAGCATAACTTTCACATGGATTATCAGAAAAATTCCATCCAAGGCTCATTTTGAAGATAAAGACATTTCCTACAACTCCTCTTCACACTTCAAGTCCAAGAAATGCTCTCACAAAAAGTTATCAATTTCAACATTATAGGTCATTTTCAAAAGTCAACAAAAAGGGACTTTAAGTCAAAGGCCATAACTTGGGATTGGTAAATCAAAATAACATGGGACCAAAGGCATTGGTTAGAGGACTCAAATGCCTTTCCAAAATGTCCAAGAACATGAGCAAAGATTAACAATTGAGCTAGTTATGCCTTGTGGAAGTTGGGAAATTTTTGGATATTTTGAAAAGTCAACATTGATTCAAATGACCTAAAAATGCCAATGGGCCTCTTTTTCTTCCACAATTCATCATCCAAGACATGTGCACGACCATGTGGCCCAAAGGGAAGTTTTTATCTTTTTATTTTATTTATTTGGATTTTTAATTATCAATAATTCATTTAATTAAATAAAATACATGGAAAATACTAAACCTAATTTTTTGAATCTTTTTGTGCATGAAATAATCTCAAGATATTGTGTATAATTAGATTTGGAAAGAATCTTGCTAAATTGGCCATGATTTGAACTAAGTGAGCATGAAAAGATTTGAAAATAATAGCATGAAAAATCAAATATCCTATTCATCAATTCATGGATTTTGGATCAATTTTCTTTGACCTAATCACTCACATACATATATGAATGAAAACCCTATTCCAGGAGAGGTCTAAGCTGCGCCATATCAAAAGAATAAAACTTGACTTTTTTTTGCAAAAAAGTGGAAAACTGAAAACACACTTGCAGGTCGATTCAAGCCAAGAAATTCATTCTATTACCTTCCTAGGACATCACTGAGTCTAACTGGATAGCTTTCCATACGCATAGCCCTTTGAATCGGTATCCAGAAATCAAACTTTTTCATATAATATGCATAATCGTATTTTAATTTTCAAGCACATTCATTGCATTTTTCTTATGGATTCTGACTAATTGATGGATTCTGATGCTAACTGTGTAATTTAATTGTATTTTTATCACCCATGCGCGATTTCACCATTGTTGGATATTAGGGTTTCCCAAGCTGTGAATTGGGGTTTTCCATTTAAGGAAAAATTAGCACTCGAGACCTGGACCATTGAAACAAGCACGCTTGGACGATGCTAAATCCACCCTCGCGCTCAATTTATGAGCTGCCATGAGCTATTCGTTATTTTTGCAAAAGTGACTTTCTGGAACGGTTCAAAACCGTTGCCAGTTCTTTTTGTGTTTCAGGAAAAGAACAAGCCAAGGAAGAAGAAGGATAGGTGGCCAGCGGTGATTGGATCATTCAAAAATTCGCGCTAAAAAGTCATTAACGCGTTGTTTTATGTTATAATGATTATTTGTTATTTAATATACAGAAAGCGCAAGTGGCACGATTGGCAAGCATAGGCGTTGGTAATGTTCAGGACCTGGGTTCAATCCCAGGTCCCCACCCCTTTCCTATTATTTTTCCTTCAATTATCATCCTATGCAAATTCGCTTCCAGGTTCCACCATGCATCCATCCTCTAGGTGTGCCACGCGTATAGCAGGATCATTCAAAAGGCCCAGATCTGAAGAACATGATAGGCTGCAGTCAACACCTCTACACGCTAGTGGAAAAGTCAAAGAGGCCAGGGACAATTGGGCCCAAGAATACTAATCAAAACCTCCAAATTAGGGGATAGACCCCCCTAGGTTTGCAACCTCTTTTCTATTTTTTTTATTTTACTTTTATTATTCAATTATTCTTTTAATTAGTTCTTTAATTTGATTATTTTCATAAAAACATAAAAGACACAAAAAAAAATCAGAAAGGACAAAATTAAAATATATTTATTAAATTAATATTTTTTTGTAAATAAATAACATTAACTGATTATTAGTTTTAATTTAGGTTTAACTTTAATATTCTTTCTTAATAAACTAAAATTTGTAGGATTAGGGTTTAATTAATTTTTTTATCCTTTTTTCTTTTCTTTCACAATAATTAATTATTAAAATATTATTTACTTTTATAAATCAAGATTTGCATGTAAATAATTAGGTTAATATTAGGTTAAAATTTAATACTTTCTTAATAAACTAAAACAATTAGAATTAGGGTTAATCTTTTAATTTCATTTAATTCTTTTTCATTAAAATCATAAAAATACAAAAATACCAAAAACAATTTCTTTTCATTTTAATTTTATTAATTTAATAATCGTTTAGTTTAATTTAATTAAAAAGGGTCCAACGCCCTCGTTTCAACTTTAATTCAATTCGCATATTTATTTCTTTTTCTTTTAATATTTATGTATCTCTCCCAAAGCCTTGTAAACTCGGACATTTTTATCTTTCGCACCTTTACTTTATTTATTTACTTTCTGTCAAATCGGGTTCTAGAAATTTTGGCGATGTGGACCCGCGCCTTTTGTAATAGCTTAGAATTTTTACCTTCTCGTAATTTTTAACTGTTAAATAATGGCATGCAAGAATGAATGGCCTAAAATAAAAACAAACGCATGGATCACCCATAACATGACAAGACAAAAATAAATGAACATGACACACAAATCACACACCACCCCTAGGGTACGCCTCACTGTTGCCTTGCCTCGAAAGGTGATCGTCGAGTAGAAGATGTCTTAGTAAGTCCTCATGATCCGGGAACCTGGCATGAGGGTAGCTTCTAAGGTGTCTTCCTATTGCTCTGGTGATCACCATGTCCCGAACCTTCGAATTGACCCGAACACCTCCAACGGTGGTGCTACCTACCTCTCAATGGTGGGATGGCACTACTTTAAAGGACATCTACACAGACGAATTCCTTAGGGTAGGTAGACGACTCTAGATACTTGCTCTAATTTCAAGACAAATCAAAAAATACTTTTCACACCCGACACCTTTTCAAAAAGCTTTCGAAAGCAAATTTTTCAAACACTCTTGAGGACCGATACAAGAGTCGAACTGGAATTTTCAAAGAAACTTTTTAAAACCCACAGTTGAAAAGCAAACAAACCATTTTTGAAAACACAAGCGAGCAAGTATCTAAGAGCCCATGGATAACCATGGATAGAAAGGGTGCTAATACCTTCCCTTTCTATAATCTACCTCCCGAACCGAGAGCGATCTCTTTAAGGAATTTTTCTGTGCTTTTGTCCTTTCCATTTGGAGAAAATAAAAGACGGTGGCGACTCTTGCTTCCGCGACATTTCGCGATCCAGCGTTAAACAGTCAGTTCCAGATCCACCGATCACACCGTGTCTGGAGCATATCTGAACTGTATCTGAAGGTTTTGAATATTTGTTATTGGTAGCTTTTAACCTTATCCTGAAACGGGTAAAATGTTAGCTAGAACATAATGTTTATGTTGTATGAATTGTATAGTATAATGCATTCGTGTTATCAATGTGTATGATATATGGATGCAATGTATGCATATATGAGCTAGTTTATTGCACTGCTGTTGGACTGGGGAAAATAAATCCATGTCTGTTGTTAAGGATATGTGAGTCTTCATGTCTCGAAGTCGAAGTATCGATGAATTTCTGCCGAGAGAAATAAACTCTGTTGTAAGGGCAGTACCATGTACTGCTTGTAAAATCTTATTGGGGAATCCTGAGAAATTTGACGACTTCTACTGGGGATCAATAATTTGAAACTTTGTTCCGCTGGGGATTTAACCGACGTACTATAGGGGTTTACTTATGGAATGGCTTAGAGATATTTTCCTATCCTTTCAACCTATCAGTAATTGCCTCTTTTCATTTCATTTATTTGTAAACAGTAATTATGTTCAAATGCATATGCTCAACAATGAATCATTGGACGTTTTTGTAAATAAAACAAGTGTAAAGAAAAGATAAATAGTTTTTGCACTTTCAAAGGAATATTTTGTATTGACTTTGAATAAGTATTTTTTATACAAGGAGACAAACATTCTAGTAAGAGAATGCTGTCGTAAAAAATGAAAATTTTGATACGAAGAATAGATAGCTATGTGTACAAAAATCCCATGTGGTTTCCATTCTGCTATAGCCTTCGTATCTCCGAGCGTCTTGTCCATTTGTTTCCTTGTCTGAAGTTGATTGAATCGATCAGAATCGTTGAATTTGTTAGTTGAAGCTAAAGGTCGTCCGTAAAGTGATCCAATGGGTTATAGTCATACGCTTTAATTCCCTAACTTTTTCCTGGACCGCCCTTTCGGGTTTTCAGTCCACCGGGAAACCCTTTTTTGCCCAAGTCACCCTTTCGGGTTTTCAACTTGCCAGGTGTACAGATTTTTTTGCTTTATCCCTAATTTTTGCCCGAACCTTTTTGGTTCGCCGGGATGCCCTTGTTTTGCCTAGGTGTGTCAACCTAGCGGGTCTCTTATACGTAGTATCTTTTGACTATGTCCGCGTTCGCAGGGTGTGGCAGGTCTTCGCCATCCATGGTGGTCAAGATCATTGCCCCACCGAAGAATATGTTTTTGATTACAAATGGTCCTTCATAGGTAGGAGTCCATTTTCCACTGGGATCACCTTGTGGCAAGATGATACGTTTGATCACTAGATCCCCAACTTGATACACTTGGCGTTTGACCTTCTTGTTAAAAGCCGTGATCATATGTTTTTGATACATTTGACCATGGAAAACAGCAGTAAGTCTCTTTTCATCAATCAAATTCAGTTGATCAAGTCGAGTCTAGATCCAATCGTCTTCGTTCAACCCTGCATCCTTCATAATCCTCAGAGAGGGGATCTGAACCTCAATAGGCAAGATAACCTCCATGCCGTAAACCAAAGAATAGGGTGTTTCCCCGGTTGATGTGTGAGCCGTGGTACGATATCCGTGGAGAGCGAATGACAACATCTCATGCCAGTCTCTGTATATGACCGTCATTTTATGTATGATCTTCTTAATGTTTTTATTTGCAGCTTCGACAACACCATTCATCTTTGGCCGATAGGGAGAAGATTATGATGTTGAATCTTGAATTGCTCGCACAATACGGTGATCATAGTGTTGTTGAGATTTGTACCGTTGTCAGTGATGATCCTTTCGGGGATACCGTACCGGAAAATGAGATTTTGCTTGATAAAACGGGCACAAACATTTTTGGTAACAGAGGCTAAGGAAGCTACTTCAACCCACTTTGTAAAATAGTCAATGGCCACTAGGATGAAGCGGTGTCCATTGGAGGCTGTTGGCTTGATTTCCCCAATCATATCAATTCCCCGCATAGCAAAGGGCCAAGGAGCTGTCAAGACATTCAAAGGAACTTGAGGTACATGTACTTTGTCAACATAAATTTGAAACTTATGGCAGGTTTGAGAGTGCTGATAGCAATCTGCTTCCATGGTAGACCAGTAATAGCCTGCCCATAGGATTTTCTTTGCCATCGTATGCCCACTGGAATGGGTGCCAAAAGCGCCTTCGTGTAATTCAGCCATGATCCTTTCAGCTTCAACCTTATCTATGCACCGAAGTAACACAGAGTCATGATTGCGTTTGTACAGGATGCCATTACTAAGGAAGAACTTAGCAGAAAATCTCCTTAAGAACTTCTTATCATTGATTGAGGCTCCTTCTGGATATTCTTGAGCCTTGAGATACCTCTTGACTTCGTGAAACCAAGGCTGATCCACTACCTCTTCAGTATTAATCTCGTGACAGTGTGTTGGTTCATCCATTCGTTCGATGGTGATCAGGGGAGCCTCGTTATCCTAATTAAGTTTAAACATAGATGACACTGGCTAGAGCGTCTGCTAGCTGATTTTCTTCTCATGGGAAATGCTCGAAGGTAATCTTCTCAAAATGTGGTAGCAATGTCAAAACATGTTCTTTGTAAGGAATAAGGTTAGGGTGTTTAGTGTCACATTCCCCTTTGATCTGACTGATGACTAAAGCTGAATCTCCAAACACATTTAAGGATTTGATTCCCAAGTCTATGGCAGCTCTGAGACCGAAGATGCACGCTTCGTATTCCGCCATGTTGTTTGTACAATTGAAGGAAAGTCTGGCATTAAAGGGAGTATGACACCCTTTCGGAGATATGAGCACAACACCGATACCATTGCCAAGCATATTGGATGCTCCATCAAAGAACAAGGTCCATCGGGATCCTTGTTCAGGTCCGTCATATGGCCCGAATTCTTCACAGTTGTCTAATGTCATGATGTCTTCATCCGGAAATTCGAACTTCATGGACTGGTAGTCTTCTACAGCTTGGTGAGCAAGGTGATCAGCTAGTACACTCCCCTTTATAGCTTTTTGGGTAGTATACTGTATGTCATATTCTGTCAGGATCATCTGCCATCTCGCTATTCTCCCAGAAAGAGCAGGCTTCTCAAAGATGTATTTTATCGGATCCATTTTAGATATCAACATGGTAGTATGAGTCAGCATATACTGTCTTAGCCGGCGAGCAGCCCATGCCAGAGCGCAACAAGTTTTCTCGAGCAGTGAATATCTGGTTTCACAGTCGGTAAACTTTTTGCTCAAGTAGTAAATAACATGCTCTTTTCAGCCAGACTCATCATGCTGCCCTAATACACACCCCATTGTGTTTTCTAAAACAGTCAGATACATGATCAACGGTCTTCCCTCGAATGGTGGCATCAACACAGGAGGCTCTTGCAAGTATTCTTTGATTTTGTCAAAAGCAACTTGGCATTCATCATTCCATTTGACTACTTGATCTTTCTTCAACAGTTTGAAGATTGGTTCACAAGTAGGTGTTAGGTGAGAGATGAATCTGGAAATATAGTTCAAACGCCCCAAGAATCCTCTGACTTCCTTCTTAGTATGAGGAGCAGGCATTTCTTGTATTGCATTAACTTTGGCAGGATCGACCTCGATACCCTTGTTGCTGACGATAAAGCCTAGGAGTTTACCAGACCGTACCCAAAATGTGCATTTGTTTAGATTCAATCTCAGCTTGTACTTTTTTAGTCTTTCAAACAGTTTTTGTAAGTGATCAAGATGCTCTTCTTTTGTTTGAGATTCGGCTATCATATCGTTCACGTAGAATTCTATTTCATTATGTATCATGTCGTGAAATAAAGCTACCATGGCACGTTGATAGGTTGCCCCAGCATTCTTCAATCCGAATGGCATCACCTTGTAACAAAATATGCCCCACTGTGTGACATATGTTGTTTTCTCCATATCCTCAGGCGCCATTTTGATTTGGTTGTAACTTGAGAATCCGTCCATGAAGGAAAATACTTTGTGTTGTACCGTATTGTCAACTAAGATATCAATGTGGGGGACTGGGAAATCATCCTTAGGGCTTGCCCTATTCAAATCTCGGTAGTCCATACACATTCGCACTTTTCCGTCCTTTTTGGGTATGGGAACAACATTGGCAACCCATTGGGGGTAAGAGGTGACAACCAAGAATCCAGCATTGAATTGCTTCATGACCTCTGCTTTAATCTTTTCTGACATATCATGCCTCATGCGGCGAACCTTTTGTTTTACTAGCAGACAATCCTCTCTTGTAGGCAGACGATGTACCAAAATATCTTCATCAAGTCCTGGCATGTCTTCATATGACCAGGCAAAGACTTCGACATAATCATGTAAAAACTGAATTAGACGCTTCTTGATACTGGGTTCCAGATTGGCACCCACCTTGACCTCTTTTTTATCTTCTTCGGTACCTACGTTGATCGTATCCACGGGTTCCTCGTGAGGCTGAATGGTTCTCTCTTCTTGTTGTAGAAGTCTGGCAAGTTCCCCTGGTACTTCACAATCTTCCTCACCTTCGTCTTCGGCTTGGTATTTCAGATTCTCAGAGTCACAAAAGACCATAGCAGTATCGTTACCCATGGGATCCAGAATGGATGTATACCTGCATTGTGAGTGTGGGTGTGTGTAAGGGTATAGCTATCTTTGAAAGAAATTAAAAATGTAAAAGAAAAAAAATGAGCACAAAAGTTTGAATGCGAAAACGTCCATGATTCATTGATATATGAAAAATGAGATAATAACCCTTACAAATGGACCATTGTGTCTCGGGTAAGACACAAGGTTTTAAGAGTGCGAATTATTTTGAATATTACAGATCCAACAAAATGTAAAGATAAATAACTGAGGGATGAAAGTGATTGGGATGAAGTCTCTAGCCTCCCAATTATTGAGCCCTCCATTGACAGTCGGGAAGATCCAATCCTCCAGGTTGCATCCATCTTCACCATCTTCTACCATATTGACCTCACGGTTGCTGATCTTCAAGGGTGGCCCTCCAGCATGAGCACGAAGTACAACCTTTTGAGCACTTGAAGTGAAACCTAGGCCAAACTTGTCAGACTTACATGGGATGTCTGGGAGTTGTCCCCAAATAGTGCATCCCCCTTCTTCCACTACCGCTTTAGCATCCTTTAGTGACGACATCCAGAGTGGAGGCCTTGTGATCTTGGGAACAACCTTGGTCACTGCCACCTCTTGAGGGACCTCTTCAAAGTGTTGAAATGGAGTTTCAATGAATTCACCGACCAATTCCACATATCTGAAGGAATTGAGATGTCTGATCATGTATTCTTCCTCTCCATGGACGGTGATAATTTTCCCTTGAACCGGATATTTCAGCATCTGGTGTAATGTAGAGGTAACATCGCCAACATTGTGGATCCATGGTCGGTCTAGAAGGCAGGAGTATGAAGGGCGGATGTCCATCACATAAAAAGTTGAATTGAAAGTTTGGGTTCCAACCTTTATGGGAATGTCTACCTCCCCATGTACCATTCTCTTCGAACCGTCAAAATACCTTACCACTATATTGCTTGGTGTGATCGGTGGATCTGGAACTGACTGTTTAACGCTGGTTCGCGAAATGTCGCGGAAGCAAGAGTCGCCACCGTCTTTTATGTTCTCCAACATGGAAAGGACAAAAGCACAACAAAATTCCTTATTGAGAATGTTTCTCGGTTCGGGAGGTAGATTTATAGAAAGGGAAGGTGTTAGCACCCTTTCTATCCATGGTTATCCATGGGCTCTTAGATACTTGCTCATTGTGTTTTCAAAATGTGTTTTCTTTTCAATTGTGAGTGGGTTTGAAAAAGTTTCGTTTAAAGTTTCAGATCGACTCTTGTATCAGTCCTCAAGAGTGTTTGAAAAATTGTTTTGAAAGCTTTTTGAAAAGTGTCGGTGTGAAAAGAGTTTTTGATTTGTTTTTGAAATAGAGCAAGTATCTACGAGTCATCTACCTACCCTAAGGAATTAGGCTGTGTAAATGTCCTTAAGGTAGTGCCATCCCACCATTGAGAGATAGGTAGCACCACCGTTGGAGGTGTTCGGGTCAATTCGAGGATTAGGGACAGTGTGGTCACCAGGGCAACAGTAGGACACCTTAGAAGCTACCCTTATGCCATGTTCATGGACATAAGGACTTACTAAAACGTCCTATACTCGACGACCACGTTTCGAGGGGTAAGGCAACAGTGAGGCGTACCCTAAGACTGGTGTGTGAATTGTGTATCGTTTTCAGTTATGTTTTATCTTGATCATGCATTGGGTGAGCTACACTTTGATTTTATTTGGGCCATTCATTCTTTCATGTGATTAGCAGTTAAAAGGTGCGGAAATTAAAGTGCGGAAAAATAAAGTCCTACGCTAGTACAAGGCGCGGGTCTATACATCGCCAAATTAACAAAGACCCGTTTTTGAATAAAATGCGGAAAATAAATAAGTTTCCTAATTTACTATTACAGAGCTTTGGCAATTACATGATATTTGAAATGAAAGTAAAGGACAAACGCGCGAAGATAAATTAGAATCGAGAGTGCGAGGGCGTTGGACCCTTTAAAGAAATTAAATTGAAATTGAAAGTTAATTGATTATTTAATAAGAAAAGACGTTATTTTTTATGTTTTTTTGTATTTAATGGAAATAAAGAGAATTAATTAGAAATTAAATAAAACCCTAGTTCTAAATTGTTTTTAATTATTAAAGAAAATATTTAAGTTTTGACCTAATTTATACTAATTATTTAATGACATGTTTATTTACAAAATAATTAATAATTAATAATAATGGTAATAAGAAAATTATTTATTAAGCAAAAGAATAAAAAATGCTAACAAACCTAATTTCTACATTTTTAGTTATTTAAGAAAAAAGATTAAAATAAAACCTAATTTTACTAAATTGATTTATTAAAAGATTTATTTACAAAATATTAATGAACTAAATATTAAATAAAACATATTTTATTTTTTGATTTCTGATTTTTATACTGAAAATTATTTTCATGAATTAAATAAAAAAACAAATTAAAATAACAAGAAGAAATGAAAAGGGAATTTAGAAAAAAAAGGAAATACAAACAATGGGGGGTTTCTGCCCAATTTGGAGGTGTGATTTGAGGAATTTGGCCCAATAGAAGTTTGGTCCATGCTGACTTTTCAGATTATATGCACGCGCGTTGACTGGGGTACACCATGGACTTTGGTTCCTGGCCACTAGATGGACACTCATGGCCACTTGGCAAGCCACGTATGAGAGTATATGATGGACTTCTAGGCGTGTTTTACACTGGAACACTTTATGAAAAATTGGAACAAATTATATGGGGGACCTGGGAATCGAACCCAGGTCCCAATACCTGCAAGCCAACGCATCTGCCAACCGTGCCATTGAGTCTCTTTGTCATATTAGTGGGACGTAAATGACATATGTGGAAAAAGCAATATTATATTGAACCAAAATAAAACGCGCTAAGATTCAAACCTGACCAACCATGTGCCTACAACTCAGCGTCTTCTCCATTGTTTCTTCGTTTTTTGCCTGAAAATAAGAATAGATAGCGGGGGTTTTAAACCCCCACTAAAACAGCCATGGAATAATAGCGATTAGCTCATAAGCAATTATAAAAATGGCGAGAGGGGTGAGATCAATTCGTTTGGATCTCCTGATTTCAATGGTACTGGTTTTATTGTCCAATTTTTCCAGATGCGTAAAGCCCTAAATTTGTAGCTCTGAAACCCTAAACAGCTTTCATGGTGGATTCTTGTACAGGGCTTAATAACTCAATCAAAGAATGCCAATAGCTTCAGAACACTCATGTTAGTATAAATCAATGCTTAAAACGTATGAAAAATGTATGCAAATTCAAACACGAATATGAAAATATTTATGAACAGGGAGGCTTCATTCTACCAATTCTTGAGGTCAGGGGCTGTGTTCTCGATTGCAATCCCTTCCTGGTGGTGTCAGCAAGCTTTTGGAATAACTTTGAGGCCTTGAAACGAGCTCTAGCTATGAAAACAGTTTTAAGGTTTTTGTCAAAAAATGCAAGTTTGGTTCGTTAGGTTTTTGCGCAGCTTCTTCTGTCCTTAGCATTAGGTTTTGATTGTGCATATATGTGTGAATGAATTAGGTTAGAAAAACAAGCCCATGATCCATTGTTTCAATGCTTTTGAATATTTGATTTTGTAGATCTTTTCCAATCTTTTTCAATCCTTTCTTATGCCAATCATTGCCAATCATATATAAACTTTCCTTTTTGAATGATGCACGAAATATTGAGTGAATTCTATGCACAAAAAGATTTGAAAAGTATGATTTAGTATTTTTCTTATAATTAATCTTAATTAAATGAATTAATAGGATTAAAAATTCAATTAATTAATTAAAAATAAGAAAATAACTCCCTTTTAGCTTAATGGGTCGTGCATGGCCTTTGGGTGATGATTCATGGAAGAAATTGAGGCCCATTAGCAATTTTGAGGCATTTGAAGCAAAGTTGACTTTTCAAAATTCCCAAACATTTCCCAACTTCCACAAGGCATATCTTGCTCAATTTTTAAGCTTTGATCATGTTCTTGGACATTTTGGAAAGATCTTGAAGTACTCTAACCAATTTCTTTGGTCCCATGTCATTTTGATTTACAAATCTCAAGTTATGGTCTTTGACTTAAAGTGCCTTTTTGTTGACTTTTGAAAATGACCTATAATGTTGAGATTGATAACTTTTTGTGAGAGAATTTCTTGGACTTTAAGTGTGAAGATGAGTTGTAGGAAATGTCATTCTCTTCAAAATGAGCTTTGGATGGAATTTTTCTGATAAACCATGTGGAAGTTATGCCTTGGTCAATTTGTAGTTGACTTTTCCAACTGTCCAAAAATAGAAACTTTTGCATCTTGAGACTTCTTGAGCCATGCCTTGAGAATCATGATCAAGAATTGATCAAATGATGTTTGTGTCTTCAAAATAAGATGTTGACCAAAAATTTGGACTTTTGACTGTCAAATGACCATTTTGCCCCTACAGTTGACTGTGAAGCAATTAGGGTTTTTGATTGTGCAATTTGGTGCTGTGAGTCTTGAAACTTGATATATGGATGCTTGGAAATGTTTATAGGCATGTGGGACTTGTTTGGACCCTTGGAAGCTTCAATTTCTTTGCCATAACCAAAACCCTAATTTTTGACTGTTAGGAGGCAATTGGACTATGCAACCCTTGGGAGATTTTAAAGCATGCTCTTAGCAAACCTTGGAGAATATGGGAGGGAAAATTTTGGGGTACAACAGTTTCCCCTGTTCAATCTTCTTAGACCTGAGGATGTAGATTGGCTGACGTGCCTTTCGTAATCCGAAGGTGGAAGATGATTGAACACTAGAGTGCCCAGAAATTTGCACTCACATAGTAGAGTATCAACAATATGATGCATGGAATGGGCTTACAGATGCCATTTGGAGAGATGCTGGATAGGGGGATGGGCTTATAGATGCCATCTGGTGTGGTGACGGGGTCTTGTCGGGAATGGGCTTATAGATGCCATTTGGAGACTGTCAGTATGTGGATGGGCTTATAGATGCCATCTAGGTGTTGATCGCGTAAGAGATTCCTTAGCGAGAACATGCGTACCTCAACAGTAACGATGAGAGAACCTTGGGCAATTACTACCTCAACAGTAACGATGAGAGAACCTTGGGCGATTACTACCTCAACAGTAACGATGAGAGAACTTTGGGCGATTACTACCTCAACAGTAACGATGAGAGAACCTTGGGTGATTACTACCTCAACAGTAACGATGAGAGAACCTTGGGCGATTACTACCTCAACAGTAATAATGAGAGAACCTTGGATGATCACTATCTCAACAGTAACGATGAGAGAACCTTGGATGATCACTATCTCAACAGTAACGATGAGAGAACCTTGGGCGATTACTACCTCAACAGTAACGATGAGAGAACCTTGGGCGATTACTACCTCAACAGAATGATGAAGGAATCTTGGATGTCTTCTACTGAGTCTTCATCAGGAAAATCTTTAGGAATCGATTTAACTGGACCAGAGAAAGCCTTTGACTGGATCGGTATCAGAAAAATCTTTAGGAGTCGATTTAACTGAACCAGGCAAGGTCTTGGAATCTTCAACTGAGTATTCATTAGGAAAATCTTTAGGAATCGATTTAACTGGACCAGAGAAGGCCTTTGACTGGATCGGCATCAGAAAAATCTTTAGGAATCGATTTAACTGAACCAGGCAAGGTCTTGGAATCTTCAACTGGGTCTTCATTAGGAAAATCTTTAGGAATTGATTTAACTGGACCAGAGAAGGCCTTTGACTGGATCGGCATCAGAAAAATCTTTAGGAATCGATTTAACTGAACCAGGCAAGGTCTTGGAATCTTCAACTGGGTCTTCATCAGGAAAATCTTTAGGAATCGATTTAACTGGACCAGAGAAGGCCTTTGACTGGATCGGCATCAGAAAAATCTTTAGGAGTCGATTTAACTGAACCAGGCAAGGTCTTGGAATAGCTGAGAACTTAACTGGATCTTTCCTGAAACGTAAAAATCAGTCGTATGCAATGCATGCCATGGATCAAGCAATGATGTTCTCAACACAAATGAGATTGTAAGATATGATGCATTTACGCATGTATCATGATGTAAGACAATGTGATGTTTTTGAACGTATTTTCGTCTAGGAAAATATATCCTTGACGAATGCCGGGAGTTAAATCCTGGGCTGATGGTTGAAGGGAGTTCTTCGTTTCCGCTGGGGATGAAGATTGCAAGAATGAACCGGTAGGAGAAGATGACTCCGTTGGGTAATAAACTTGATGAAGAGATTACTCTACGGGGAATAACTACTCTAGCGATCTTGCTGGGGAACAATACTCTGTGGGAGGAGAGGTACTTTGCTGAGGTGCTGATGATAACTCCGCTGGGGATACCATTGAGAAGCTATGTTGAGGAATTTGATGAACTCCGCTGGGGGATAGGAAGACTTTGTCGGGGACGATCTTTCCCTGGTTATTGGCTGAGGATAACCCAGTTATATCCTGGTGGGGAAATAACCTTTGAATAAAGCCGGGAGATGCGTTCGTGCTTTGCAGGGGGGAAGCTTCCAGAATCTACTGGGGATAAGCTTCCTGCTGGGGAGATGGATTCCGCTTTCCTGGGGAGGCTTTTGGACTGGACTTTCCTGGGGAAATTTTTGATATGCACTGGGAAAGTGGCTCCACTGAATGTTCGTATACCGCCGGGGAACAATCTTAAATCGAGATTGCCGGGGATGCTTGTCGGGAATATTGCGCTGAGGAATGTTGAGATCTGTTAGGGATACCTAATTTCCTTAAGGCCAACAGTATAACATTGCTTGGTGAGAGTATGTTGACTTGCTGGCTCACTCTCTGGGGAGTTAAGATATCTTGGTTGCGTTCTTCAGCCGAACTTACCTTGGTAACTTGGTGGACAGAGCAACCAGATCGCTTAGACAATTCTTATTGCCCCAGTTCCTGCGGGAGAATATACCTGTGGAGATCTTGATAACTGCCGAGTTGACCAGTCTTCTTCTGGTAAGCAAGTGACAAGATGCCGGGACATAGTCGTACGTTTTTGATCCCTAACTTTTGCCTGGACCGCCCTTTCGGGTTTTCAGTCCACCGGGATACCCATTTTTGCCCAAGCCGCCTTTTCAGGTTTTCGACTTGCCGGGTGTACAAATTTTTTGTTTCATCCCTTATTTTTGCTCGAACCCTTTTGGTTCGCCGGGAAGCCCATATTTTTGCCTAGGTGTGTCAACCTAGCGGGTCTTTGATTACGCGTAGTATTTTTCCGACTATGTCCATTCTCTCAGACTGTAGGGAGTTGCCCCTGTTAGAAGTGTTTTTCCATGCCACCAGAAGAGGTTTGATCAGGAAAGATTCGTTGCTGGAATGCCCCAAGTGACTCAGACAGAGATTTGCCCCTGGCTGTTTGGTATCTTGAGAGATTCCTTGAATCTTGACTGGACTGCCCCAGATGATGGATGATGATCAGGCCATGCCCCTTGATTGGAGGTGCTTTTGTTCATTAGGCATTCGTCGTGCGAATTTCTATGCTGTTCAAACAAAAAGTCATATGCAAACAAAGTTATGTTAAAAATGCAAAGCTTATGTCTGTCTTGAATTTTTTTAAAAATGCATTTTTCAGTAAAACCAGCAAATTTTGTAAAATGTGATGTCGACTCAATATTTTATAGCAAGCCTTAAGGTGTCAGGATACCTTTCGTAACAATATGCTTTCGAACTAACCCATGCTTCAGCTAGGACTTTTAAGGGTTGTAGCGTGGCCTGGTTCACGGTTTAAGAAACAAAGGATAAAGGCTCAAATTATTTGTACCCACCCGCTCTTCGTGATGTTCTTCAAACCTAAACTCAGCTGATCGTGCGTTAGACCTCGTTTGAGTCTTTGCTCTGAAATTCCAGTGATGGTTCGGATACTGACGATTTATTTTGATTAGGCAGTCATTTCCTTTTTTGTTGAGGGTTTGTAGGACCTCTTTCTTTTTGATTTCGTTATCCCTATTTTGCCTGAACTGTTTCTTTTGTGATTACAGTCAGCGGGATGCCCCAGTTTTGTAACTCTCCTTCAGAGGTTTTGACTTAATGGGCTTTTATTTTTGAGATATAATGACTGCCTATCCTTATGATTATTCGGAATCATCACTGTCTTCTTTTTTGTGTAAGGACCTCTTTGGTGCCATTTGTTATGCACTTGGATCAACAGAGAGACTACCCTGCCCCAGGATATGATTAAGGGTTTTAAATTTCGAAAAGAAAAACTCCTACTTCTTTGGCTCAGAGGGGTTGACGAGGGATTATCTTCCTTATAACTCCAGTGTTTAGGGATTGAAACAATGCCTGTACCTCATTAGCGGGGTCTGTTCAAAAGCATACTGTAGATTGCGGTATCGTTTTCGTCATCCTCCCTCAAGAGGCTTAGAATTATTAATCAAGCGTTGATCATCACAAAAAAATGAAAACAGTTTGAATATAGCGAATGCGAATATATTGGTTCAAAACAGACATATGCGATGCATTAATGAAATAACAACGTTTAACATGAATAAATGTTTGAACAAAAGAAAATTACAACTTGAAAAGATCCTAATGAACAAAAATTCTTCTCCTCTCAGGGCTTGTTACTTCAAGTGGTGAATCTTGTAGGGATGGTAGAAGCACTCAGCCTGGCCATCTTGGGTGAATTCCACAGCTCCTTCATCAATCAGGTCTTGGATCTTGTTCTTCAAGGTCCAACAATCATCTGTAGCATGCCCCGGGCTGTCAGAATGATAAGTGCAGCAGGCATTGGGGTTATACCTTGAAGGTGTCCTGTTGGGATTCTTAGGAGGGTCCCTTAACGTCACCAGATTCGACCTCAACAGTTGTTGTAAAGCTTGAGGCAGCGACACATTGAGCTTGGTGAATTGCCTTTTGGGCTTGTCCGGCTGAAGCTGGTGAGGTTGATGTTGAATTTGTGACACTGAAGCCACTTGAGGAACTCTCCCCTTATCTTTTTGTCTCAAAGGTGGTTGAATGATGATTGGGTCTTCAACCTTAGATGTTTGCCCCAGTTGGTTACCCCGAAGCAGTTGGTTGACGAGAACCCCGAGCTCCTCTTGTCTTTGAGCTAAGCCTTGAATGATAGTCACCTGCCCCAACATCTGGGCTCTCATTGCATCCACCTCAGCTTGCAGATGTTTCAGCCGTTCATCCTTAGCACTGTTCCTGACCAAAGTCCCCCTGAGAAGTGTTCTCAGCTCTTCCTGCCCCTTGGATAAATTCAGGAGGATTTCCCCGAACCGAGTCTCTTGAGCGTGAAAGTCCTGGTTGTATTGTTGGGAAGCCATTGCTGAAATAAACAACGCAGATGGTAAGTGACCTGTCAAAAGGGTACCTGTTATGCAATGATATGTATGTATATATATGCAATGTTTTCAAGGATCTCGCGGGGTAAACAAGAAAAAATTGTCAGAATTTGAATCCGGTAGCTTGATTGAAGGAGCTTCATGTTGTCGAGAGCCCTTCTTCAAGGGTCAAAGGCTCACTATATCCAGTGGGTCATAGCCCCTGACTTAAGTCATCATGTCTGGTCTTGGTTTCCAGACAACCTCGACTAGGGGAACCTTCTTCAAGAGTCGAAGCTTACCATATCAAGTGGGTCATACCCCCTGACTCAGATCATCAACCTGGCTAGAGGAAAATAAATCCCCTTTGCCCCTTGCTAGACATTCTGGTTCATCATGACCTGCATCACAAGCCCTTGAGATCCTTGAAACGGGTTAGTCCTTATGTAGGATGCATGCAATGGTATGATGTTATGCTATGCATGGGGTGATATAAGTAAACCCTGTTATGAGTCCAGGTTAAGGACTGTAAACAAACCCGGCAAGAAACTCATGTGTTAGATAACAAGCATGCAAGTAGTCATGTTTGAAGGCACACAAGTCACACAAGAGAGCCCTTAAATTTTAGGCCAGCATGAAGTTTATGTACTACCCTCTTTCAGTTTGTTGGTTAAGACCTGTCCTATCAGAAGTAGCCGGGTTCTAGAGGATCCCAATATCACTGACTACCCTCAATCGGTCATAACTCCAACATCGCAACCTTTTCTTGCGGCCAGAACCATCACGAGAGTTTAGCCTCAATGGGCGTAGCATACTGCTACTGTTCTATTGGCCAAGTTGGGTCATTTAAGGTTCTAAGGTCGGTTGGTGCTTAATGAATCCTCAGAAGACCCATATTCTCCTCGTTGCGACACAAGGGATATCGGTACAGACCAAGGCGCCACACCAACGTAGCCACTGCTTCACCCATGTCGGTCTACGCCGGACAGGTCCCTTACAGCTTATGCTACCTAACAGGGTATCCCCAGATTCGGGTTAGGATCTATGTAACTCCGATGCAACCCACAATTTAAAGCAAACAAGCACAACAATTGAAAACACAAGTGATCTTAGTCCTAAGGTACACCTCACTTTATAAAATGTCCCCAGCAGAGTCGCCAGTTCTGTGATCGGTGGATCTGGAACTGACTGTTTAACGATGGTTCGTGAAATGTCGCGGAAGCAAGAGTCGCCACCGTCTTTTATGTTGTCCAACATGGAAAGGACAAAAGCACAGCAAAATTCCTTATTGAGAATGTTTCTCGGTTCGGGAGGTAGATTTATAGAAAGGGAAGGTGTTAGCACCCTTTCTATCCATGGTTATCCATGGGCTCTTAGATACTTGCTCATTGTGTTTTCAAAATGTGTTTGCTTTTCAATTGTGAGTGGGTTTGAAAAAGTTTCGTTTAAAGTTTCAGATCGACTCTTGTATCAGTCCTCAAGAGTGTTTGAAAAATTGTTTTGAAAGCTTTTTGAAAAGTGTCGGTGTGAAAAGAGTTTTTGATTTGTTTTTGAAATAGAGCAAGTATCTACGAGTCATCTACCTACCCTAAGGAATTAGGCTGTGTAAATGTCCTTAAGGTAGTGCCATCCCACCATTGAGAGATAGGTAGCACCACCGTTGGAGGTGTTCGGGTCAATTCGAGGATTAGGGACAGTGTGGTCACCAGGGCAACAGTAGGACACCTTAGAAGCTACCCTTATGCCATGTTCATGGACATAAGGACTTACTAAAACGTCCTATACTCGACGACCACGTTTCGAGGGGCAAGGCAACAGTGAGGCGTACCCTAAGAGTGGTGTGTGAATTGTGTATCGTTTTCAGTTATGTTTTATCTTGATCATGCATTGGGTGAGCTACGCTTTGATTTTATTTGGGCCATTCATTCTTTCATGTGATTAGCAGTTAAAAGGTGCGGAAATTAAAGTGCGGAAAAATAAAGTCCTACGCTATTACAAGGCGCGGGTCTATACATCGCCAAATTAACAAAGACCCATTTTTGAATAAAATGCGGAAAATAAATAAGTTTCCTAATTTACTATTACAGAGCTTTGGCAATTACATGATATTTGAAATGAAAATAAAGGACAAACGCGCGAAGATAAATTAGAATCGAGAGTGCGAGGGCGTTTGACCCTTTAAAGAAATTAAATTGAAATTGAAAGTTAATTGATTATTTAATAAGAAAAGACGTTATTTTTTATGTTTTTTTGTATTTAATGGAAATAAAGAGAATTAATTAGAAATTAAATAAAACCCTAGTTCTAAATTGTTTTTAATTATTAAAGAAAATATTTAAGTTTTGACCTAATTTATACTAATTATTTAATGACATGTTTATTTACAAAATAATTAATAATTAATAATAATGGTAATAAGAAAATTATTTATTAAGCAAAAGAATAAAAAATGCTAACAAACCTAATTTCTACATTTTTAGTTATTTAAGAAAAAAGATTAAAATAAAAACTAATTTTACTAAATTGATTTATTAAAAGATTTATTTACAAAATATTAATGAACTAAATATTAAATAAAACATATTTTATTTTTTGATTTCTGATTTTTATACTGAAAATTATTTTTATGAATTAAATAAAAAAAACAAATTAAAATAACAAGAAGAAAAGAAAAGGGAATTTAGAAAAAAAAGGAAATACAAACAATGGGGGGTTTCTGCCCAATTTGGAGGTGTGATTTGAGGAATTTGGCCCAATAGAAGTTTGGTCCATGCTGACTTTTCAGATTATATGCACGCGCGTTGACTGGGGTACACCATGGACTTTGGTTCCTGGCCACTAGATGGACACTCATGGCCACTTGGCAAGCCACATATGAGAGTATATGATGGACTTCTAGGCGTGTTGTACACTGGAACACTTTATGAAAAATTGGAACAAATTATATGGGGGACCTGGGAATCGAACCCAGGTCCCAATACCTGCAAGCCAACGCATCTTCCAACCGTGCCATTGAGTCTCTTTGTCATATTAGTGGGACGTAAATGACATATGTGGAAAAAGCAATATTATATTGAACCAAAATAAAACGCGCTAAGATTCAAACCTGACCAACCATGTGCCTACAACTCAGCGTCTTCTCCATTGTTTCTTCGTTTTTTGCCTGAAAATAAGAATAGATAGCGGGGGTTTTAAACCCCCACTAAAACAGCCATGGAATAATAGCGATTAGCTCATAAGCAATTATAAAAATGGCGCGAGGGGTGAGATCAATTCGTTTGGATCTCCTGATTTCAATGGTACTGGTTTTATTGTCCAATTTTTCCAGATGCGTAAAGCCCTAAATTTGTAGCTCTGAAACCCTAAACAGCTTTCATGGTGGATTCTTGTACAGGGCTTAATAACTCAATCAAAGAATGCCAATAGCTTCAGAACACTCATGTTAGTATAAATCAATGCTTAAAACGTATGAAAAATGTATGCAAATTCAAACACGAATATGAAAATATTTATGAACAGGGAGGCTTCATTCTACCAATTCTTGAGGTCAGGGGCTGTGTTCTCGATTGCAATCCCTTCCTGGTGGTGTCAGCAAGCTTTTGGAATAGCTTTGAGGCCTTGAAACGAGCTCTAGCTATTAAAACAGTTTTAAGGTTTTTGTCAAAAAATGCAAGTTTGGTTCTTTAGGTTTTTGTGCAGCTTCTTCTGTCCTTAGCATTAGGTTTTGATTGTGCATATATATGTGAATGAATTAGGTTAGAAAAACAAGCCCATGATCCATTGTTTCAATGCTTTTGAATATTTGATTTTGTAGATCTTTTCCAATCTTTTTCAATCCTTTCTTATGCCAATCATTGCCAATCATATATAACCTTTCCTTTTTGAATGATGCACGAAATATTGAGTGAATTCTATGCACAAAAAGATTTGAAAAGTATGATTTAGTATTTTTCTTATAATTAATCTTAATTAAATGAATTAATAGGATTAAAAATTCAATTAATTAATTAAAAATAAGAAAATAACTCCCTTTTAGCTTAATGGGTCGTGCATGGCCTTTGGGTGATGATTCATGGAAGAAATTGAGGCCCATTAGCAATTTTGAGGCATTTGAAGCAAAGTTGACTTTTCAAAATTCCCAAAAATTTCCCAACTTCCACAAGGCATATCTTGCTCAATTTTTAAGCTTTGATCATGTTCTTGGACATGTTGGAAAGGTCTTGAAGTACTCTAACCAATGTATTTGGTCCCTTGTCATTTTGATTTACCAATCTCAAGTTATGGTCTTTGACTTAAAGTGCCTTTTTGTTGACTTTTGAAAATGACCTATAATGTTGAGATTGATAACTTTTTGTGAGAGCATTTATTGGACTTGAAGTGTGAAGATGAGTTGTAGGAAATGTCATTCTCTTCAAAATGAGCTTTAGATGGAATTTTTCTGATAAACCATGTGGAAGTTATGCCTTGGTCAATTTGTAGTTGACTTTTCCAACTGTCCAAAAATATAAACTTTTGCATCTTGAGACTTTTTGAGCCATGCCTTGAGAATCATGATAAAGAATTGATCAAATGATGTTTGTGGCTTCAAAATAATATGTTGACAAAAAATTTGGACTTTTGACTGTCAAATGACCATTTTGCCCCTGCAGTTGACTGTGAAGCAATTAGGGTTTTTGATTGTGCAATTTGGTGCTGTGAGTCTTGAAACTTGATATATGGATGCTTGGCAATGTTTATAGGCATGTGGGACTTGTTTGGACCCTTGGAAGCTTCAATTTCTTTGCCAGAACCAAAACCCTAATTTTTGACTGTTAGGAGGCAATTGGACTATGCAACCCTTGGGAGATTTTGAAGCATGCTCTTAGCAAACCTTGGAGAATATGGGAGGGAAAATTTTGGGGTACAACACTTGGCTTCAAAGTTAACCCTTCACAGTTAAGTATGTCAAGAGCTTTTTTGGGTAATACATTCAGAGATGAGCCAGTGTCCACCAAAACATGCACCAGGGTGGTGCCCCTACATTCCACTGAGACATGCAGCGCCTCATTATGATTTCTTCCCCTCGGCGCTAGATTAACATCTTAAAAACCTAAACCATTATCCGCAGTTAAGCTGGCCACGCAGTCTTGAAATTGATCAGCAGACGTCTCTTGAGGTACATGGGCGGTTTTTAAGAACTTCACCAAGGCTTTTGCATGTGCCTCAGAACATAGTAGTAATGCCAGCATGGAGATCTTAGAGGGAGTTTGCCCCAGTTGTTCAACTACATCGTAGTCACTTTTCTTTATAATTTTTAAGATCTCCTCCATTTCCTTCTTGGAGGTCTTAGGGATACTAAATGATTGAGCCTTCGTCCGGACAAGCTCGACCATAATACCTTTTCCTCGAGCCTCGGTTAACTCGGCAGCAGGAGTGTCATTAAGAATTATTACAGGGGTTGTAACGGCCTTGTCAATTGGAGTACTTGCAGAGATGATTATGGGTGTAGGAGCAACCTTTGGAGCAGCTACAAGGATAATTACGGGTCCAGAAACTGCTTTTGGGGGAGCAATTTCTGGAGAAAAGATCCTATTACTTCGGGTAATTTTGTTAGTTCCGACAATATTACTGATGTCAGAGTCTTCTTTCTTAGAATTTATCTCTTCGGCGGTCGGCAAATCTTGCTTAATAACATGGTAATAGACATCCCCTCCATAATTCTATGGTATGGTTTTGTCTGATGTATATGGGACTGGCCCAGACATTGTGATTAGTAAGGGAGCTGCTTTCGGAACTGATGTAATTCTAACGGGTCTTTTGGTGGAGACCCTGGAAGAACTGGCGGAAATGGTAATGTCAGAAACATCTTCAACAGGAATAGGTGGAACACGAGTCTTTTCAAACAAAATCTCTTTGTTATCTATCAGGCACTAAATTCCTTTCTTCAACAAAGGACAGCCAGTTAGTGAGGATAAGCAGACATGGCAAACTTTATTACAGCCTGGGAACACACCGACTTTCAACAAGTTTATCTTAATAGTCGGAAGTGGGGTCATGAGCTCGTCAACTGAGGTAACAAACAAATCTTCTTCAATGGAATTGGTATTGTGGCCATGTCTGGGCATAGGAGCAGAAATGACATTTGGCTTCTCGGGCGCATCAAAATCAATTTATTTTGCTTCAATGAGGTCTTTTATTTTGTTCTTCAAGTCCCAACAGTTATTAGTATCGTGACCAGGACTTTCAGAGTGATATGCGTAACGGGCATTGGGATGATAATGAGGGGATGTTATATTGGAGTTTTTCGGAGCTTCTTTCAAGGTCACCAGGTTGGATCTTAGTAGATGAGGTAATACTTGAGACAGAGTCATGTTGATTCTGGTAAACTGCCTGACTGGCTTTCTACCTTTGGTTGATTATTTCTTTGTTGATCAGATGCAGGCTTTGGGATCATAACAGCCCCCACCATGGGTCGGCATTCGGCCCTTTCTTGGTTTCTTTGCGGATATACGGCAATCACCTATTTCTTTCCAATAAAGGGCTTCCTTATAGCTGTTGAAGAAGATTTGTCTTTCTGAATATTTCAATTCTTTATACCGGCTTCTATCCTCTCTCCGGTCAATATTAGTTCAGTGAAGCCTGCAAATGAACTTCCAATTAAATGATTGAAGAAAGGACCAGATAAGGTGCCTAAGAACATGTTTACCAATTATCTCTCAGACAGAGGGGGTTGAACTCGTCCAACCAAATCTCTCCATTTTTGTGCATAGTCCTTGAAACCTTCATTGGAAGCCATGTCCATACTCTGGAGTTGAGTACGGGTAGGCGCCAAATCAGCATTGTATTGATATTACTTGTAGAAAGCTTCAGCAAGATCTTCCCAATTGTGAACATTAGCCCTTTCTAGTTGGTAGAACCAGTCAAGTTGAGTCCCAGACAGACTGTCTTGGAAGAAATGCACCCATAAGTCTTTATCAGCGGTATGGGGTTGAATTTTGCTCACATATGATCGGAGATGCATTTTAGAACATGACACTCCATCATATTTGGCAAGTATAGGCACTTTGAATTTCGGAGGAATCACAATCCCCGACACTAAACCCAATTCCTCAAAGTCCAAGCCTGGAACCTTTTGGATTTCCATCACGCTCAACCGCTCTTCAAGATGTTTATACTTATCGTCAGCTGGAGGGTACTGTTCCTCAGAGTAGTCTTCTTCTTCTTCTTCTTCTTATGATTCTGATGGGAAAACTGTTTCCTTTCCTTTCCCCTCTCCTTCACCAGATGTTGTTGCAAAGTCCAAAGTCCTTCTTGTTTGCCCGTGAAATATTCTTCCCATGTTTAAGACTCCGGTTACTTTCTTTGTTTTCTTCTTCCTCTCTTCAGCCAGCAGAGTCTTCAACTCTTCTTGCCCCTTGGCTGGGGTCATGAGCAACTGTTGAAACTGCGTATTCTGAGCTTGGAGATCTTTCACTGTTTGCTCGAGATCCAACTTACTGAAATAAACAGTAGAGAGATGAGGAGACTTATTGCAAAAGACCTGTTTATGTTATGATGAATGGTATATGCACATGCAATGTTTTCAAGGATTTCAAAGATTAAAAATTGTTTTAGACAAAAAGGAAACACACTTTATATTAATAAGATAAAGTTTGAGTACATCCATGCCCCTTGGACAAAATAATACAAAACTCTAAGATAGAAAAGTAGTGCGCATGCTCTTCGGTGCAACGTAGGCATTCAAAGTCTGCTCCTCATGAAGTAGCCTAGTGAGCTCCAAAACCTTCTTCTCGCTTGCGTAGAATTGGGCTTCGAAAGTATCTCGCTCTCCTTTGAGTTGTATCCAATCCCTTTGTAGGTCTTCAAGAGATGTGGGCATGTCAAGATGTAGGATAGTGTATGGAACATCTCTCTCCTTAACAGGCTCAATGATTACCGGGAGAATGGAGGGGTAAGGCATCATAAGACTCTGAGCACGAGTTCGTACCCATTTGAGGTAAGGCTCAAGAGGGATGGAATTCTTGTGCCCCAAAGTATTGCTATCCACCTTGTTTAGAATCCTCCAAGCTTGGATAAATCTTTGGCGAAGACCTTGATCGTTGTTGTCGTAGTCGAATACCAAACCTTGAATCAACATCTCGTGCGGGCTATCCTTTCGGGCATAACCAAACTGCCTTAAAGCTCAACAGGGGTTGTAGGTGATACCTCCCCTAATTCCAAGTAAAGGGACATTAGGGAATTCTCCACAACGGTCGACAATGCTAACATTCTCTTTGGAACGGGAGCACCAATGAATGTTTGAATGTTTGAGCGTCATCAACCTTTGTGACCACCTTGAACCTTGCTCATTCTTTAAGACTGATCGGGGAAGATGAGAAATAAACCATCTTGCCAAGATAGGAGTGCAACACATAAGGACACCTCTTTTCCTCATTGTGCGAGTGTGAAAAGAGTGTAGGATATCCCCTAGCAATGTAGGCACTAGGTTGTGTGATATGAAGATTTTGATGGTGTTGACATCTATGAGTTGGTCAGGATTTGGAAACAAGACCATCCAATAGATGAGGAGAGCCACAATCTCCTCAAAGGCTTGCAAGTCTAAGGAATTCCAACAACTTTGGGCTTTCTCAAACATGAACTTTGCTAAGAAACCTTTGGCACCACTCCTTGTTTCCCAATGAGTTGTGATATCAGATGAGTGCAAGTGTAGAGCTTGAACAATCTCTTCTGGCGTTGGCTCTCTTTCCGTACCATTGAAAGGTAGTTGATTGAGAATGGGAATCCTCAAGAGTTGGGAAAATTCTTCCAAAATAGGCACAAGTTGATAGTCGGGAAATGTGAAGCAATGGTGCAAAGGATCAAAGAACTGAAATAACCCCTTCATCATGTCCTCATCTGTGTTAGAGGTGACCAAGTTGAGTAGACGACCATGTGTCTCGGTGAATGGAGAATTTTCAGGAATCCTTGAAGCTAGCTCCTTAAGCTGTGGAGGGATTCTCACAAGGTTGACTTGAATAGTTTTCCTGCGAAGTTAGTCCATATCCTACAAAACAAGAACAAAGATGAATCCAAAAATCCTTGAAATGGTTAGTGGATGCATATGATGTTCATGATGTCCATGATGTTATGTACAATTATGCATATACAAACAAAGCAAACAAATCCTAGGTTTAGGCTTTCATGGAGTTTTATAGGTAAGTACCCTCTTGAAGTTTAGTTGGCTTAAACCTGTCCTAGCAATAGTAATCGGGTTCTAAGGAGCTCAATATCAGTGGATTGTTTCCTTGGTCATTATTTCAACTCAAGCCTCTTTAATGGCAACCAAAATATACCAAGAAACCAAACCTTAATGAGTGTAGTATCGAGTATCTACCAACTTCGGACTGCACCAAAGTCGGTCATCTCACTACATCCTAAAGGCCAAGTTGGTCAAGTAAAGGTTCTAGAAGTTCATTAGTGCTTCGTGACATCAATCAGCGGCCCTGTATTCTCTTTGATTAAATCAAAGGCTACCGGTACCCACAAATATGTCGCACTAATGTAGCTATTTCTTAGACCATGTCGGTATACCCCGAACAGTTTCCACAACGTATTGCTACTTAACTATAATGTATCCCAAATCCGGGTAGAGGATTCAAACCCAAACAAAGAACCATAATGTAAAGCATACAAGTCAAACAATGTAAGCAAGTAAATGTGATCTAATCCCTAAGGTAACCCCACTTTTAGAATTTTCCCCAGCAGAGTCGTCAGTTCTGTGATACGGTGGGAGAACTGACTTGATTGTTTTGCGTTTGATCGCTGTTGTACCCCAAAATTTTCCATCCCATTTTTTACTCAAGATGCTATCTAGGGTTTCTTAAATACATAATTTGGCTCAAAATTTTATCAAACATATTCTCTTCCTAGGCAACCAATCAGTAATTAGGGTTTTGCACTTCTCAAAGGTTTGCCCAATCCATGGCCCAGATAACTGCAAAGGTATTTGTGTGATTTCTATTTGTTTTCTTAACTATAATCTTCTGAAGATTGATGTTACTTTTGAGGGCATATTATGTTTGAATAATGTGCAAAGTTTAAAGCTATCATCTTTAAGCAAATCATGATTGAGGGTTCAATTAATCATTCGGGATTGAGCTTCTAAACATTTATTTTGTTTAAGAGTGCAAAATACATGATTTATCCTATCATATTATGTTTACTTGAAGTGCAAGTTATCAAGCTAGAATGCTTATTCAAAACATTCAAACCAATAATTGCAAAATTAAAACAAAACTCAGAAGTTTTGTACAACAAATTTTCATTGTTACTCAAGCTTTGTTCATTACAGTTTGGTGGGTCTTTCACAAATGATTACAAGTGATTACAAAAATTACAAGTAAAATACAAAGTTTAAATATACAAAGGGAAATTTTCTTCTTCTTCAAGACTCCTTGCTTCATCCTCATGAAATTCCCCATTTGCTAGCCTTTGTCTTGTTTGCCATTTGTTTGTACATGTGACAGAAGAAAAGAAAATATTAGCAAAACAAATCAATATTAAAAAACCCAAGCAAATTTGATTTTTCATCATTAGGGTTTGCTTTTAGGAATCAGAATTTTGTTTGTCTATTTTTCCCTATTTTTGAAAATCTCAAAACCTAGGTTTTGGTTCACAAAAAAGGGGAAAAAGAAATAAATATACAAATTGGACAGGCAAGGCAACAAGTTCAAACAACAGTAGTCAAAATGCACAAGTCAAACAATACCAAACATCCAAACTGCATCACAAAACAGAACTAGTGCTTTGCAAAGCAATTACAGCATCACAAGATGCAAGGCAACAGGCTGCAAATAACAGACAACAAGCAAGCTGTCCAAATAAGAAATCAAAGGCAGCAATACAAAGCTACAACAGAACAAAACAAACAATATGCAAACAACAAGCCAAAAGCACCAAATGTTGCAATATAAGTCAGCATCATCATTTTCCCAAAGAAATAAAGCAAACCCTTCAGAAATGCATCAAAAGCAAAAATGCTTTATCTCGCAAAGAGAGGAAAGAGGAAAGATATCACCTAGCCAGCAAATGCCAAGACAAACAGGTTGCTATAAGACACAGTCCAAGAAGACCTGCTCAAAAAGCCTCCCTATGCTGCCCATAGCAGTCCAGAGATCTGTCCAAGTTCTGCATAAAAGTATGTCTACATAAACCATAGAAACTAGTCTACAATATAATCCAAAAATGCCCAGACTTGCACCAAAATGGAAACAGTCCAAGCTGCACTTAAAAGCCAAAAACTAGAAAAGCCAAAACTGTCAAAATTCAAAGTTTTTTTCCCTCCTATTTTTTGACCTTAATCAGAGAACACGTATACTATTTTTTAGAGGAGAGAACCATCAAATATCAGAAGGAGAGATATATAGAACTAAGAAACCAGAACAAAAACTAGCAAACTAGAAAACCAAAAAAACTCAGAACCAAAAAAAAGTTCAAGAAATCCTTTTGTTTCAAACCAACTGAAACATCATCAAAACCATCTCCAAACCAACAGAAAATCATCAAACCATCTTCAAACCCAACTGAAACATCACTAAAACATCATAAAAAACCAGATACAGAACTAGCAAAATAGCAAAACCACAAAAACTCAGAACAAGAGGTTCAACAAAAATCCTTTGTCTCAAACCTATTGAAACATCATAGAACAAAAAAAGCCATCACTGTAAAAAACCAGTAGCCAACACCACCATCCAACCATCATCAAAAACCAGCAAATAACAAAAAAAACACAGAACCAAAAGTCCACCATTCAAACCTTGTCATCAAACTTAATTATTCAAAACCCAGCAAATCAGTAGCAAACAAACAAACAACGAGAACCCTAATCTAATAACCTGAACAATACAAGCTCAGAAGAAGAAAAGTAACACAAGCTCATAAGGAGAAAAAAATCACTCACAAACACAGAGTCAAATGCATCTTACCGAAAAGAACAGTATGAGGTTAGTAAGGTTATAGATCTGGACCTCACCAAACGATCTCTTTCTCCTCTTTCCTTCCTCTCTTTGAATCTACCGTTGCATGCATCGCTATCTTCGCCATTTTCATCAAACAAAAATTAGGGTTTCACTTTCCCCCTTTTTAGATTTAGGGCCACCAAATAAAAATCTGTAGAAATAAGTCACGAATTAGTAACTAGAACTAAGAGACGATCAGAAAAATGTAAGAAAAGTAAGGTTTTGAGACACGCTGCCGCCGTCACCGCCGTGAGGCGATTTCCGGCGCGGCCAAAGGGTCTTCTCCGATGAAGGCTCATAGTAAGAGAGAAGAGAGAGGGCAGAGTTTTCAAGAGAGAGAAAGAAATTTGAGTTATAAGGCCTGGCTTCAGTGAAAGTGGTTTTTGTGTTATTTGATAACAACACTCTGGTCCAATCCGGTGGTGACACTTGTCACCACCTCTTTAGTTGCCCTGAATGATTCCCCACTTGCAACCCCATGATAATTTGATGCACCCTCATCATCTATCCCTCTGATCAGTTATCACATCCTTTCAACGCGTCTTAGATGCATGTCCATGGTACACCTCCAGGGAGTTGCTGTACTGGAATAGCCAGAAGAATTTGGGCCTATTAATTTATGCACCCCCTGTTTTTACTTTTTTGCAGGCCCATTTCTACTTTTCTTCTTTATATTTTGTTGTTAATATTTTCTTCTTCATTATTTGATTTTTTTATCTATTTTATTTTTTTTAGCATATATTTAAGAAATGTAAATATGTTAACATTTGTTTTAAATAATTATTAATTTTAAAATAATTTTTGTTTGACATTATTAATTAAGTCATTAATTAATCTTATCAAATGAAAAGAGTTTTAACCTAAATAATTATTTAATGGTTTGGATTTGTATTGCGTGATTTAAATATTTATTTCTTACTGTCACGCCCATTCATTAATTTGTATCCCCATTCCCGAAGCTCTGTAATAACGTAGAATTTCAATTTCCACATTTTTACTGTTTACTCAATATTGTATAGTAATTATGCGTGTATGGCAAGATCAAAAAATCAAACGTTAGTTAACCTAATTTCAAAGATCAAATTAACTTGAATCAAACACACTTTTTTCACATGCGCACTTCTAGGGTAACCTCGCTCGTTGCCTCGGAAATACAGTCAAGTCCCTCGCTATGGGACGGTTTTGCAAATGACCCTTAAATAAAAAGATCGTAGTCCCTCGATGACCCTCGACGTTGCCTTCGATAAAAAGATCTCGTCCCTTACAAAAATTGCTAAAGTGTCACATAAGTTGCTTTCGATGAATGTAAAATTGACCCACGCCTGTCCCTTTACATCCAACGATGGGGCTTCTTACCAAATCAATGGTAAGATAGCAACATCTAAAGGAGGAAGAAAAGAATATTTGAGACCTTTCGAGTAGGTAGATTCGCTCCTAGTTGCTTGCTTGCTCACGACAAAAACATTTTACACCAACACTTTCATCTCAAAACATTTTCAAAAGACAAGACATTTTGTATACGTTCTTATAGAGACGAGAACCATTGCAAAACATCTTTTCAAAACCACTTTCAAAAACACATTCCACAAACACATCTTTGAACTATTTTTCAAAATAAAACTTTGTACGCGTTCTTATAGAAACGAGAACCGTTACAAAGAAAATTTCAAAATATTTTCAAAGCCCACATCACAAGCACATTGTCAAAGTAAAAGTAAGTGATCTAGCGAGTAAATAAGAGCCCATGTAAAACCATGGATGAAAAGGGTGCTAATACCTTCCCTTTTCATAATCTACCCCCCTAACCCGAGAAATGATCTCGAAAGGTCTTTCCTGTGCTTTTTTACCTTTCCTTTTGGATAAAAGAAAAAGTCAGTGGCGACTCTTGCTATCCACACAAATGCGATCAAAATGCAAAACATCAAGTCAGTTCTCCCACCGTATCACAGAACTGGCGACTCTGCTGGGGATAACTTGTTCTAAAAGTGGGGTTACCTTAGGGTTAGATCACCTTTACTTGCTTTCATTATTTGATTTATGTGCTTTATATTTAGTTCTTTGTATTGGGCTTGCTTTGATCCTCTACCCGGATCTGGGACACCTTTTCAGGTAAATAACAATAGATTGTGGAGACTGTACAACGTAGACCGATATGGTTGAAACAATGGCTATGTTAGTGTAACACATTTGTGGGTACCGGTATCCCTCGTGGTGAATCGAGGAGAATACGGGGCCGCTGAGTGGCATCATGAAGCACTAATTGACTTTAGAACCCTAATTGAACAAACTTTTCCATTAGGACGTAGTGAGATAGCCGATTTCAGTGTAGAGCTGAAAATTGGGTCATACTCGATACTACACTCATTGAGGCTAGACTTTTGGGATATATCGGCCGCAAGAAAAGATTGTTATGCTGAGACAATACCCAAGAGAAAGGTCGGTGATATTGAGCTCCTTTAGAACCCGATCACTATTGCTAGGACAGGTTGAGCCAACTAGACTTCAAGAGGGTACTTACCTACAAAACTCATGCAAACCTAAAACATAGGGACTTATTTGTTGTGTATGTATATATTCACTTGTACATAAACATCATGAACATCATATGCATGCTCACTAATCATTTCAAGGTTTTAGAAATTTATCTTTGTTTCTGTTTTGCAGGACATGAATTCTCTCCAAAGAAACACCATCCGAATCAGCTTTGTAAAAGCACACCCTCAACTTCAAGATCTAGCTTCAAGAGTGCCAGGGGATTCTCCTTTTACCAAGAAGTATGGTCGACTCCTCAGTTTGGCTACATCCAACTTCCAAGAAGAGATGATGTGTGTACTATTCCAATTCTTTGATCCCGTACATCATTGTTTCACTTTCCCGGACTATCAGTTGGTACCTACACTGGAAGAGTTCTCTCTGCTCTTAGGGGTGCCCGTGCTTGATCATATACCGTTCACCGGTCTAGAGGGGATTCTAAAAACCGAAGTCATCGCTGAAGCTTTGCATATGAAGAGGGCCGACATCATAGCCAATTGGGAGATAAGAAGCGAGGTTAAAGGCTTTTTAGCCAAGTTTCTATTGGAAAAGGCTCGTTCATTCTAGGACGACATGAACTTCCAAGATTTCGAAGACGTCCTGACTCTTCTCATTTATGGTTTGGTTCAGTTCCCCAATTCGGACCAAATCATAGACGTTAATGCCATCAAAGTCTTTCTCTCTCGCAATCTTATACTTACCTTACTAGGAGACATCTTGCACTTCCTTCATACCCGCACCATGAAGAAAAGAGGTACTCTTTTGTGTTGTATCCCCTTACTCGCAAAATGGTTCACTTCATACCTACCTCAATCAATATTGAAGAACGAGCAGAGACTGACTTGGTCTCAAAGGATGACGTCTCCCACCCACTCTGATGTCCCTTGGTGTTCGAGATCCTTGGAAGATGTATCTATCATTGACCACTGTGGGGAGTTCCCTAACGTACCTCTTCTTGGTATTAGGGGAGGTATCACCTACAATCCCTGCTTAGCTCTTCGACAGTTTGGGTATACCCGAAGAGACGACCCTCATGAGATGCTCATCCAAGGTCTGGTGTTCGACTACGACAAAGAAGACCAAGGTTACCACCAGAGGTTTACACGAGCTTGGGGAATGGTGAACAAAGTGGACAGTAGGACTTTGGGACATATAAACTCTATCCCTCTCGAGCCTTACCTTAGGTGGGTACGGGCTCGTGCCCAGAATCTCTTAATGCCTTACCCTTCCATCCTTCCTGTCATCATTGAGTCTGTTATTGAAGGAGACGTCCCATACACTGTTCTTCATCCTGACATGCCTACCTCTCTCGAAGACTTGCAGAAAGCCTGGGTTCAGTTGAAGGAAGAGCGAGACACCTTTGAAGCCCAGTATTACGCCAGTAAGAAGAAGGTTCTGGAGCTCACCAAAATGCTTCATGAAGAGAAGAACCTGAATGCCTACATTTCTCCAAAGAGGATGCGTTCAGTCTTTCTGTCTTAGGAGCTCTGCTGTATTTTGTTTCTTTCGTTGTAAGCCCAAGGAGGCATGATGTATTCGAACTATGATTTTAATATAACGTGTGTTCTTTTTTGGTTTGAACAAATTTAAATCTCTAAATTTCCTTGAAATCATTTGCATATTGCATCTTCGTTCATCATAACATCATACAAGTTTCTCATAACAGGTCACCGTATCCTTCTACTGTTTATTTCAGTGAGATGGATGTTGAACAGACTGTGAAAGATCTTCAGGTGCAGAACTCCCAGTTTCAACAAATTCTCTTGGCTCTGACAAAAGGACAAGAGGAGTTGAAGACTCTGCTGGCCAAAGAGAAGAAGAAAGCGAAGAAATCAACCGGTGTTGTAATCATGGGGAGGAGGTTTAAAGGACAAGCCAGGCGAACTTTGGACTTTGCAACATCATCAGGCGAATGAGATAATCAAACCCAGGAAGTGAACAACGATCCAGCATCCAAGGAAGAGGAAGAGCTTGATTACTCTGAGGAACAATATCCTCTTGCTGATGATAAATACAAACAGCTAGAGGATCGTTTGAATGCTATGGAAATCCAGAGGGTACCCGGTTTGGACTTTGAAGAATTAGGACTCATCTCATGGGTTGTCATCCCACAAAAATTCAAGGTCCCCACTTTCGCCAAGTACGATGGTGTCTCTTGCCCGAAGCTACATCTAAGGTCATACGTCAGAAAGATTCAACCCCACATGGCGGACAAGAATATGTGGGTGCATTTCTTCCAAGAGAGCTTATCTGGGACGCAATTGGATTGGTTCTATCAATTGGAAGGGACCAATGTTCGCAACTGGGAAGAGTTGGCCGCTGCTTTCTACAAACAATATCAGTATAATGCTGATTTGGCTCCGACTAGGATGCAATTGCAAAGCATGTCTATGGGGACATGTGAAGGTTTCAAAAACAATGCTTAAAAATGGAGGGATCTTGCAGGCAGGGTCTAGCCCCCTCTATCCGACAGAGAATTAGTGGATATGTTCCTAGGCACCTTGTTAGGACCATTTTTCAATCACCTGATTGAGAGTTCCTCGAGCGTGATGAAGAAGCCTTTTGTTGGAAACAAAGAGGTCAATGTTGTATATGACTATAGGAATCAAAACAAAACTGACCGTCACCCAGCGGTATGGGCTGTCATGATTTCTAACCCTGTGCCAAATCAACAACGAAATTATCAGCGCAAATCAGAAGCGCCCATGAGACGGTTTACCCGGATCAACATGACCATGTCTCAAATTTTGCCACACCTTCTGAAGACCAATCTGACAACTTTAAAAGAAGCTCCCAAGAACCCCAATATTGCTTCTCCTTGCTATAAACCGAACGCTCG
This sequence comes from Vicia faba, assembly GCA_948472305.1. Classification (NCBI taxonomy): domain Eukaryota; kingdom Viridiplantae; phylum Streptophyta; class Magnoliopsida; order Fabales; family Fabaceae; genus Vicia; species Vicia faba. The sequence goes on along the minus strand of OX451741.1, from coordinate 780,430,355 downwards.
ATGTGCCTACCATTTTGAAAGCTCGAGGCATGATACAAATTACTATTGGGCCTTAAAGAATAAAGTGCAAGACCTTATCGATGCGAAAGAGATTGAGTTTGATCTCCCAGAAATGACTAATGTAATAACGGCGCCAATGCCCAGACATGGCCAAGGTATCAACGCCATTGATGATGATCGTTTTGTCTCGTCCGTGAATGACTTAGTTACTCCTCTGTTGACCATTAAACAAAATCTACTGTAAGCCGGACTGTTCCCAGGCTGCGATGAAGATTGTCATTTATGCAAGTCTCTACCGAACGGCTGTTTGTTACTAAAGATAGGCGTCCAACGCCTTATGACTAGTAAAGAAATCCTATTTGAAAAGCTTCCTCCTACCAGAAGTTCTTATCAAGATGTTTCGATAATCACCATTTCCGACAATCCTCCCAGGGTCTCCACCAAAAGACCCGTCAGGATTACATCTGTTCCAAGGTATGCACCTTTAATCATAACTATGCCAAGACCAATGTCTCAATATTCGGATAAAGCTGTTCCATGGAATTATGGGGTTGACGTTTATTACTATGGCGTCAAGCAAGATCAGTTGGCTGTCAAAGACGAAGTTGTGAGAGATATTGATCCCGATATCGGTAATATCACTGGGACCAGCAAAATAACAAGAAGTGGAAGAGTCTTCTCACCTGAGATTTCTCAAAAAACCGTTGCTACTCCTGTGATCATTCCTACTGCCACTCCTACCAACACTCCCAATGATACTCCTACTGTTATCCCTGCTAATGATACAAGGGGAAAAAAGGCTTTGATTGAGCTTGCCTAAGCAAGAGAGCATCCCGAGATCATCCTTGAAGCTTCTAGAGAGGAGATAGAAGAAATACTGAAAATAATCAAGAAAAGTGACTACAACATTGTAGAACAGTTGGGGTAGACCCCCTCCAAGATATCATTGTTGTCCTTAATTTTGTGTTCTGAGGCCCACCCCAAAGTCTTGGTAAAGTTTCTTAAGACTGCCCACGTACCCCAAAAGACCTCCATCGACCAATTTGAAAACTGTGTGGCCAGTCTAACTGCCGATAACGGATTGGGCTTTTTCCGACGCTGATTTAACCTCTAAGGGAAGGAAGCACAATGATGCCTTTCATATTTCCATTGAATGCAGGGGCACCACACTTGCCCACGTTCTGGTGGATACTGGCTCATCATTGAATGTCTTGCCCAAAAATGCTCTCGACCGACTGGACTGCGAGGGGCTCATCTTAAAACCTAGCAACACCATAGTAAGGGCCTTTGATGGTTCCAAGAGGACAGTGCATGGAAAGGTTAGTATCCCCATAAAAATTGGGACTCAGACTTTTGACTCGACTTTCTATGTGATGGACATCCGCCCTTCGTACTCTTGTCTATTGGGTCGGCCCTGGATCCACGATGCTGGTGCCGTCACTTCGACCCTTCACCAAATGCTAAAATACCCGATTAATGGAAAGATTGTCACAGTTCACGGAGAGTAGGAGTACATGGTTAGCCATCTGAACTCTTTCAGATATGTTGAAATGGATGGTGAATTCATCGAGACTCCCTGTCAGAACTTTGAGGAGGTTCCAACAATAGTCGCGGCAACCAAGTCTACTCCAAAGGTCCCGAAGATTACTAGACCTCCACTGAAGATGGCCTCTTTGAAAGATGCTCGAGCAGTAGTTGATGAGGGAGGGTGTACCATCTGGGGTCAGCTTCTGGATATTCCCTACAAGTCCGAAAAATTTGGGTTGGGGTTCACTACAAAGGCTCAAAGAGCTGTTCGACATTCTCGTACTGGGGGACCACCTCTACGTATCAACAATCAAGGAGTTAATGCAATCGAAGACAGTGATGGCAGCTGTGATATGGATGAATGGATTTTTCCAACCATCGGCGGATGGCTCAACAATTGGGAGGCCAAAGATTTCATTCCTATTACTTTTATTCAAGAGTAATTGTCTTTTAATATTTTCAGGCTTGTAATACTTAAACAATTCAGACTTTTAAAACCTTGTGTCTTACCCGAGGCACAACGGTCCATTTGTGAGGGTTGTCACTTCATTCTCATATGTCATTAATGAAACATGGACATTTTTGCATCAAATTTGTGTTTTTTGTCTTTCTTTCTTACATTTTATTTTCTTTCAAAAGTAGCTATGCTCTTACACACACTCACATATTAAAATGCAGATCTACATCCATTCAGGATCCCATGGGTAACAGTTCTGCTATGGCCAATTGTGACTTTGAAAATCCGATCTACCAAGCCGACGACGAAAGTGAGGAATATTGTGAGGTGCCAGGGGAGTTGGCAGGTTATTGCAAAAGGAAGAAAGGACCATTCATCCGCATGAAGAGCCGGTTGAAATAGTTAACTTAGGTACTGAGGAGGAAAAAAAGGAGGTCAAGGTGGGTGCCAATTTGGAACCTAATGTCAAGGAGCGTCTGATTCAGTTGCTGCACGATTATGTTGAAGTATTTGCCTGGTCATATGAAGACATGCCGGGACTTAATACAGACATTGTGGTACATCGTCTGCCTACAAGAGAAGATTGTCCCCCAGTAAAGAAAAAGGTTCGTCGCATGAGGCCTGATATGTCGGAAAAGATCAAAGCAGAAGTCATGAAGCAATTCAATGCTAGATTTTTGGCTGTCACCTCTTATCCCCAATGGGTGTCCAATGTTGTTCCTGTGCCCAAGAAAGACGGTAAAGTGAAAATGTGTGTGGACTACAAAGATTTGAATAGGGCAAGCCCCAAAGATGATTTCCAGCTCCCCCACATCGACATTCTAGTTTACAATACGGCACAACACAAAGTGTTTTCCTTCATGGACGGTTTCTCAGGCTACAACCAAATTAAAATGGCGCCTGAGGATATGGAGAAAACAACCTTTGTTACACAGTGGGGCACATTATTCTATAAGGTCATGCCATTCGGACTGAAGAATGCTGGGGAAACTTATCAACGCGCCATGGTAGCTCTATTTCATGACATGATACATCATGAGATAGAGGTCTACGTAGACGATATGATAGCCAGATCGCAAACGGAAGAAGAGCACCTTGATCACTTACAGAAGCTGTTTGAGAGGCTGAAGAAATATAAGTTGAGATTGAATCCAAACAAGTGCACGTTCGGAGTACGGTCTGGTATCGAGGTATCGAGGTTGATCCTGCCAATGTTAAAGCGATACAAGAGATGCCTTCTCCTCGTACTGAGAAAGAAGTCATAGGATTTTTGGGACGTTTGAATTACATCGCCAGGTTCATTTCTCACCTAACAGCTACTTGTGAGCCAATCTTCAAGCTCTTGAAGAAAGATGAAGTAGTCAAATGGAATGACGAATGCCAAGTTTCTTTTGACAAAATCAAGGAATACTTACAAGAGCCTCCTGTGTTGTTACCACCCATCGCAGGAAGGCTTTTAATCCTGTATTTGACTGTTTTAGAAAACTCAATGGGGTGTGTGTTGGGGCAGCATGACGAGTCTGGCCGAAAAGAGCATGCTATTTATTACCTGAGCAAAAAGTTTACCGACTGTGAAACAAGATATTCACTGCTCGAGAAAACTTGTTGTGCTTTGGCATGGGCTGCTCGCCAGCTGAGACAATATATGCTGACCCATACTACTATGTTGATATCTAAAATGGATCTGATAAAATACATCTTTGAGAAGCCTGTCATTCTGGGAGAATAGCGAGATGGCAGATGATCCTGACAGAATATGACATACATTATACTACCCAAAAATCTATAAAGGGTAGTGTATTGGTTGTTCACCTCGCTCACTAAGCTGTGGAAGACTATCAGTCCATGAAGTTTGAGTTCCCAGATAAAGACATCATGACATTAGACAACTGTGAAGAGATCAGGCCATATGACGAACCTGAACAAGGATCCCGATGGACCCTTTTCTTTGATGGAGAATCCAATGCACTGGGCAATGGTATCAGTGCCGTACTCATATCTCCGGAAGGATGTCATACGACCTTTACTGCCAGACTTTGCTTCGATTGTACAAACAACATGGCAGAATATGAAGCGTGCATCTTTGGTCTCAGAGCTACCATAAATTTGGGGATAAAATCTTTGGTTGTGTTTGGAGACTCCGCTTTGGTCATCAGTCAGATCAAAGGGGAATGGGACACCAAACACCCTAACCTTATCCCTTACAAAGAACATGTCTTGACATTGCTACCGCATTTTGAGAAGATTACCTTCGAGCATTTCCCGTGAGAAGAAAATCAGCTCGCAGACGCACTAGCTACAATGTCATCTATTTTTAAACTTAATTAGGATAACGAGGCTCCTCAAATCACTATTGAGAGGATGGATGAACCAGCCTACTGTCACGAGATCGATATTGAAGAAATAGTGGATCAATCTTGGTTCCATGAGGTTAAAAGGTATCTCGAGTCTCAGGAATATCCAGAAGGAGCTTCAGTGAATGATAAGAAGTTCCTAAGAAGATTCTCGGCAAAGTTCTTCCTTAATAACGATATTTTGTACAAACGCAGTCATGACTCTGTATTGCTTCGGTGTATAGACAAGGTTGAGGCTGAAAGGATCATGTTTTAATTACACGAAGGCACTTTTGGTACCCATTCGAGTGGGCACACAATGGCAAAGAAAATCCTACAGGCAGGCTATTATTGATCTACCATGGAGGCAGATTGCTACCAACACTCTCAGACTTGCCATAAGTGTCAGATTTATGTTGATAAAGTGCATGTACCTCCAGTTCCTCTGAACGTCTTGACGGCTCCTTGGCCCTTTGCTATGTGGGGAATCGATATGATTGGGGAAATAAAGCCAACATCCTCCAATGGACACCGCTTCATCTTAGTGGCCATCGACTATTTTACAAAGTGGGTTGAGGCAGCTTCCTTCGCTTCCATTACTAAGAATATGGTCGCCCGGTTCATCAAACAGAATCTCATATGTCGGTACGGTATCCCAGAGAGAATCCTCACTGATAATGGTACGAATCTAAGCAACACTATGATCACCTCTTTGTGCGAACAATTCAAGATTCAGCATCACAATTCTTCCCCTTACCGGCCAAAGATGAATGGTGTTGTAGAAGCTGCTAACAAAAACATTAAGAAGATCATACAGAAAATGACAGTCACATACAAAAACTGGCATGAGATGCTACTGTCGCTCTCCACGGGTATCGTACCACAACTCGCACATCGACTGGGGCAACACCCTATTCTCTGGTATACGGCATGGAGGCTATCTTACCCATCGAGGTCCAGATCCACTCTCTGAGGATCATGAAGGATGCTGTTTTGAACGAGGAAGATTGGATCCAGACTCGACTTGACCAGTTAAACTTGATTGATGAGAAGAGGCTGGAAGCTATTTGTCATGGTCAGATATACCAAAAACGCATGATCAAAGCTTTTAATAAAAAGGTCAAACATCAGGTATATCGGGTCAGTGACTTGGTAATCAAGCATATCATTTTTCCACAAGGTGATCCTAGGGGAAAATGGACTCCTACATATGAAGGGCTGTTTGTAATCAAAAGCATATTCTCTGGTGGAGCAATGATCTTGACCACTATGGATGGCGACGACCTCCCGCACCCCGTAAATGCGGACATAGTTAAAAGATACTACGCATGATCAAAGACCTGCTAGGTTGACTGGCCTTGGAAAAAATAAGGGCTTCCCGGCGAACCAAAAGGGTTCAAGCAAAAATAAGGGATGAAAAATAAAAAAAATCTGTACACCCGGCAAGTCGAAAACCCGAAAGGGAGGCTTGGGCAAAAAAGGGTATCCCGGTGGACTGAAAACCCGAGAGGGAGGTCCAGGAAAAAGTTAAGGATTGAAGCATATGACTATGTCCCATTGGATCATCTCGCAGACAATCTTCAGCATTGACCAATCAACTCAAACGGTTCTAATAAATCCAATCAACTTCGCCGAGGCGACAAGTGGACAAGACACTCAGAGACACAAAGACTATAGCAGAATGGGAACACCATGGGATTATTGCACATAGCTATCTTTTCTTTGTATCAATTTTCATTTTTTGTTACGAAGACATTCTCTTACTAGAATGCTCATCTCATTGTACAAAAATACTTATTCAAGTTAATACAAAGATATCCCCTTTGGAAGTGCAAAACCATTTGCTTTTTGTTTCAGTGTTTTGTTTACAAAAACGTCCAATGATTTATTTTTTAACATATGCATTTGAACATGATTACTGTTACAAATAAACAGAAAACGGAAAGACAATTACTAATGACTTTAAGAAATAGGATAATATCTATAGGCCATTCCATAAAATCCCCGCAGGTACCTTCTCCAGCAAGAGCGGAAGCAATTACATCCTACTACATGATCATTAACGTATCCCCATTTTGCAGCATGTTGGTATCAAGCGCTCTCATATCCCTGACAGAGCAAAGCTTCCAGCTACCGCTCCAAAGATTCCCCAGTAAGTTGCCAGAACTTCTCAGGTTTCCTCAGCAGGATTTCACGAAGTCTACAAGCAATTTCCGACGTTTCTCTTCTACAACAGAGTTTATTTCTATAATGATTGGAAATTCAGCCATCAGTGCTTCAGAAGGGATTTATTTTCCCCGCTTCCAGCAACACTACGGCATAAACAATCTTTAATTCCATACATTTTGCATCCATACGTCATAACATTGACAACACCAGTACATATAGTGCAATCTCATTTATTTTGAGAAACAACATCACACCATGCATCGTATACATCATACCATTGCATACAATTAACTCTTCATCTTTTGCAGGAAAGAGTCATTCGACAGGAAATTATCATCAACAAATTTCCAACAGACGAATATTTTCAAACAAGAAAAGACTGGACGACCATCTACATAACAAAATATTTCTTCCAGATTCTTACTATTTCAGATAAATCTCTAAATGGTTTATTCTGATTCGTTTCCAGATTTTCACTGGTTCAAATAAATCTCTCAACTGTTTATTCTGATTCGTTTCCAGATTCTTACTATTTTAGATAAATCTCTCAACGGTTTATTCTGATTCATTTCCAGATTCTTACTGGTTCAGATAAATCTCTCAATGATTTATTCTGATTCGTTTCCAGATTCTTACTATTTCAGATAAATCTCTCAATGATTTATTCTAATTCGTTTCGAGATTCTTACTGGTTTAGATAAATCTCTCAACGGTTTATTCTGATTCGTTTCCAGATTTTCACTGGTTCAGATAAATCTCTCAACGGTTTATTCTGATTCGTTTCCAGATTCTTACTAGTTCAGATAAATTTCTCAACAATTTGTTCTGATTCATTTCCAGATTCTTACTAGTTTAGATAAATCTCTCAATGGTTTATTCTGATTCATTTCCAGATTCTTACTGGTTCAGTTAAATCTCTCAACGGTTTATTCTGATTCATTTCCAGACTCACTGGTTCAGTTAAATCTCTCAACAGTTGATTCTGATTCATTTCCAGATTCTCACTGGCTCAGTTAAATCTCTCAACGGTTTATTCTAATTCGTTTCCAGACTCACTGGTTCAGTTAAATCTCTCAACGGTCTATTCTGATTCGTTTCCAGATTCACTGGTTCAGATAAATCTCTCAGCGATTTATTCTGATTGGTTTTCTGTTAAAAAAATCAAGTTCATACTTTCTGTCAACAATCATCTTTGGATGGCATCTATAAGCCCATCTCCGTTAACTCCCCATCATTTCTCCAAATATCATCTTTAAGCCCATTCCCTACACAATCAATCAGCGCATCATCGAGTGCAAATTTCTGGGCACTCTAGTGTTCAATCATCTTCCACTCTCAAGCCACGAACGACAAACATGTCAATCTCGCTTTTCAAGTCTAAGAAGATTAAACAGGGGCAGCTGTTGTACCCCAAAATTTTCCCTCCCATTTTTTTACTCAAGATGCAATCCAGGGTTTCTTAAATACTCAATTTGGCTTAAAAGTTGATCAAACAGATTCTCTTCCTAGGCAACCAGTTAGCAATTAGGGTTTTGCACTTCTCAAAGGTTTGCCCAATCCATGGCCTAGATAACTGCAAAGGAATTTGTGTGATTTCTATTTGTTTTCTTAACTATAATCTTCTGAAGATTGATGTTACTTTTGAGGGTATATTCTATTTGAATAAGGTTCAAAGTTTAAAGCTATCATCTTTAAGCAAATCATGATTGAGGGTTCAATTAATCATTTGGGTTTGAGCTTCTAAACATTTATTTTGTTTAAGAGTGCAAAATACATGATTTATCCTATCATATTATGTTTACTTGAAGTGCAAGTTATCAAGCTAGGATACTTATTCAAAATATTCAAACCAAGAATTGCAAAATTAAAATAAAACTCAGAAGTTTTATACAACAAGTTTTCATTATTACTCAAGCTTTGTTCATTACAGTTTGGTGGGTCTTTCACAAATGATTACAAGTGATTACAAAAATTACAAGTAAAATACAAAGTTTAAATCTACAAAGGGAAATTTGCTTCTTCTTCAAGACTCCTTGCTTTATCCTCAAGAAATTCCCAATTTGCTAGCCTTTGTCTTGTTTGCCATTTGTTTGTACATGTGAAAGAAGAAAAGAAAATATTAGCAAAACAAATAAATATTAAAAAACCCAAGCAAATTTGATTTTTCATCATTAGGGTTTGCTTTTAGGAATCATAATTTTGTTTGTCTAAGTTTCCCTATTTTTGCAAATCTCAAAACCTAGGTTTTGGTTCACAAAAAAGGGGAAAAAGAAATAAATATACAAATTGGACAGACAAGGCAACAAGTTCAAACAGCAGTAGTCAAAATGCATAAGTCAAACAATACCAAACATCCAAACTGCATCACAAAACAGAACTAGTGCTTTGCAAAGCAATTACAGCAGCACAAGATGCAAGGCAACAGGCTGCAAATAGCAGACAACAAGAAAGCTGTCCAAATAAGAAATCAAAGGAAGCAATACAAAGCTACAACAGAACAAAACAAACAATATGCAAACAACAAGCCAAAAGCACCAAATGTTGCAATATAAGTCAGCATCATCATTTTCCCAAAGAAATAAAGCAAACCCTTCAGATATACATCAAAAGCAAAAATGCTTTATCTCGCAAAGAGAGGAAATAGGAAAGATATCACCTAGCCAGTAAATGCCAAGAAAAACAGGTTGCTATAAGCAACATTCCAAGAAGACCTACTCAAAAAGCCTCCATATGCTGCCCATAGCAGTCCAAAGATCTGTCCAAGTTCTGCACAAAAGTATGTCAACATAAACCATAGCAACTAGTCTGCAATATAGTCCAAAAATGCCCAGACTTACACCAAAATGGAAACAGTCCAAGCTGCACTCAAAAGCCAAAAACTAGAAAAGCCAAAACTGTCAAAATTCAAAGTTTTTTTCCCTCCTGTTTTTTAACCTTAATCAGAGAACACATATACTGTTTTTTAGAGGAGAGAACCATCAGATATCAGAAGGAGAGATATACAGAACTAAGAAACCAGAACAAAAACTAGCAAACTAGAAAACCGAAAAAACTCAGAACCAAAAAAAAGTTCAAGAAATCCTTTTGTTTCAAACCAACTGAAACATCATCAAAACCATCTCCAAACCAACAAAACATCATCAAACCCAACTGAAACATCACTAAAACATCGCAAAAAACTAGATACAGAACTAGCAAAATAGCAAAACCACAAATACTCAGAACAAGAGGTTCAACAAAAATCCTTTGTCTCAAACCTATTGAAACATCATAGAACAAAAAAATCCATCACTGTAAAAAACCAGTAGCCAACACCACCATCCAACCATCATCAAAAACCAGCAAATAACAAAAAAAAACACAGAACCAAAAGTCCACCATTCAAACCTTGTCATCAAACTTAATTATTCAAAACCCAGCAAATCAGTAGCAAACAAACAAACAACGAGAACCCTAATCTAATAACTAGAATAATACAAGCTCAGAAGAAGTAACACAAGCTCATAAGGAGAAAAAAATCACTCACAAACACAAAGTCAAACGCATCTTACCGAAAAGAACATTAGGAGGTTAGTAAGGTTATAGATCTGGACCTCACCAAACGATCTCTTTCTCCTCTTTCCTTCATCTCTTTGAATCTACCGTTGCATGCATCGTTATCTTCTCCGTTTTCATCAAACAAAAATTAGTTTTTCACTTTCCCCCTTTTTAGATTTAGGGCAAAAGAAAATCTGTAGAAATAAGTCATGAATTAGTAACTAGCAGTAAGAGACGATCAGAAAAATGTAAGAAAAGTAAGGTTTTGAGACACGCCGCCGCCGTCACCGCCATGAGGCGATTTCCGGCGCGGCCAAAGGGTCTTCTCCGATGAAGGCCCATAGTAAGAGAGAAGAGAGAGGGCAGAGCATTCAAGAGAGAGAAAGAAATTTGAGTTATAAGGCCTGGCTTCAGTGAAAGTGGTTTTTGTGTTGTTTGATAACAACACTCTGGTCCAATCCGGTGGTGACACTTGTCACCACCTCTTTAGTTGCCCTGAATGATTCCCCACTTGCAACCCCATGATAATTTGATGCACCCTCATCATCTATCCCTCTGATCAGTTATCACATCCTTTCAACGCGTCTTAGATGCATGTCCATGGTATACCTCCAGGGAGTTGCTGTACTGGAATAACCAGAAGAATTTGGGCCTATTAATTTCTGCACCCGCTGTTTTTACTTTTTTGCAGGCCCATTTCTACTTTTCTTCTTTATATTTTGTTGTTAATATTTTCTTCTTCATTATTTGATTTTTTTATCTATTTTATTTTTTTTAGCATATATTTAAGAAATGTAAATATGTTAACATTTGTTTTAAATAATTATTAATTTTAAAATAATTTTTGTTTGACATTTTAATTAAGTCATTAATTAATCTTATCAAATGAAAAGAGTTTTAACCTAAATAATTATTTAATGATTTAGATTTGTATTGCGTGATTTAAATATTTATTTCTTACTGTCACCCCCATTCATTAATTTGTATCCCCATTCCCGAAGCTCTGTAATAACATAGAATTTTAATTTCTGCATTTTTACTGTTTACTCAATATTGTATAGTAATTATGCGTGTATGGCAAGATAAAAAAATCAATCATTAGTTAACATAATTTCAAAGATCAAATTAACTTGAATCAAACACACTTTTTTCACACGCACACTTCTAGGGTAACCTCGCTCGTTGCCTCGGAAACACAGTCAAGTCCCTCGAGTATGTGACGTTTTAGCAAATGACCCTTCGATAAAAAGACCGTAGTCCCTCGATGACCCTCGACGTTGCCTTTGATAAAACGATATCGTCCCTTACAAAAATTGCTAAAGCGTCACGTAAGTTGCTTTCGATGATTGTAAAATTGACCCGCGCCTGTTCCCTTACATCCAACGATGGGGCTTCTTACCAAATCAATGGTAAGATAACAACATCTAAAGGAGGAAGATAATAACATTTGATACATTTCGAGTAGGAAGAAAAGAGGGTATTAACTTTAACCTCATGCAAGCCTTAAAACTAAGCACTTGGTGTGATTTGACTGTGTGTGCTATACCTGCGGTTTATTATAACATCATGCATCATAACATGGCATCCATGCTTATTGCATTAACCATTTCAAAGAGCAAGGGAATTTATCTTTGTTCTATTTTGCAGATTATGGCTTCCGTTCGTAGAAACACTATCTGAATCAGCTTTGTGAAGATACCTTCCCAACTCAAAGAGCGAGCATCAAGGGTTTCTGAAACTTCTGCATTCACTAAGAGACATGGTCAAATTCTCAACCTGGTTACTTATAACTTTGATGAAAAGATGATGAGTGTACTCTTTCAGTACTTTGATCCCAAGAACCACTACTTTACCTTTCCAGACTATCAGTTGGTACCTACCTTGGAAGAATTCTCTCAGCTATTGGATATACCCATTCTGGAACAGTTACCCTTCACAGGTCTAGAATAAATTCCTAAGCCAGAAGTCATTGCCTCAGCTTTGCATCTGAAACGAGCCGACGTGGTATCCAATTGGGAAACTAGAAGCAGAGTCAAAGGTTTTCTAGCTAAGTTTCTGATAGACAAGGCCCAGCTGTTTTGGGATGATATGAATTTTCAGGCTTTTGAGGAGGTCTTGGCTCTTCTTATCTATGGTTTAGTTCTCTTCCCTAATCCGGACTCATTCGTAGATGTGAATTCTATCAAGATTTTCCTCTCTCGCAACCCTGTGCCTACCTTACTCGGAGATATTCTGCACACTCTCCATACTCGCACCAAGAAGAGAAGAGGGATTCTTATGTGCTGCATGCCATTGCTGTCGAGGTGGTTTATTTCTCACCTCCCTAAGTCCCTACTGAAGAATGAAGAAGGTTTGGGTTGGTCGCAAAGGATAATGTCACTCGCTCACCCGAATATTCTTTGGTGTTCTCGAGCTATGGAAAACACTGCTATTATTGACCGCTGCGGGGAGTACCCTATTGTCCCGTTACTTGGTATCAGAGGAGATATAACCTACAACCCTTGTTTAGCTTTGCGACAATTTGGTCACGCTCGAAGGGATGGTCCCCATGAGTTACTTATCGAGGGTATTGTATTCAACTATGAGGACGATGTCAAAGAGTATCGCCGGAGGTTCATACGAGCTTGGGGCATGGTAAACATATCCGACATCAAGGCTTTGGGGCCAAAGACTTCCATTCCTATGGAACCTTACCTACAATGGGCACGAGCTCGTACCCAGTAGCTTATGATGCCCTATGTGGCTATTTTGCCAGTGATTGTTGAACCTATTACAGAGGAGGGTATTCCTTACACACTTCTCTATCCTTATATGCCCACTGATCTTGGGGAATTATAGAGGTCTTGGATTCAGTTGATGAAGGAGCGGGATACTTACAAGGATCAGTTCCATGCTCAGGAGAGGAAGGTCTTAGAGCTTACAAAGCAACTGCATGAAGAAAGAGGATTGAATGACTATCTTGGCACAAAGAGGAAGCATCCATGGGAATTTTGATGTCTTTTATAGTTTTAGATTTGTTTTTTTTGTAAAAGGCATTTGAACTTCAAATTCAGCTAATAAAATCTTTGTTTATTTTGGTTTACAAATTTAAATTTCCCGAAGTCTTTGAAATCATTGCATGCGCATCCCATTATCATACACATCATTACAAGTACCATTACAGATTTCTCATCTTCTTCGTTGTTTATTTAAGAAGAAATGTCTTCCGAGCAAACCATCAAGGACCTTCAGGCACAGAACGCCCAGTTCCAACAAATGTTCATCACTCTAGCAAAAGGGCAAGAGGATCTGAAAGCCCTCATCGTGAAATAAAAGAAGAAAAAGAAGAAGGTTGCCGATATTTTGAATATGGGCAGAAGGTTTGGAGAGCAGTTGAAGCGACAAGTCGATCTGACCTCTTCATCTAAGGAAGGGGAAAATCAGGAAGAAGAGAAGGACCCTAGTCTTGCAGTCTCTGACAATGATACTGATTACAATGATGAGCAATATCCTCCTGCTGAGGATAGATACAAACAGTTGGAAGATCGTTTGAGTGCCATGGAAGTTCAGAGGATACCTGGATTGGATTTCAAAGAATTGGGATTAGTGTCGGGAGTGGTCATCCCACAGAAGTTCAAAGCTCCAGTTTTTGCTAAGTATGATGGGGTGTCCTGCCCAAAGCTCCATCTTCGTTCTTATGTCAGAAAGATCCAACCCCACACCGCTGATAGAAATATGTGGGTTCATTTCTTTCAAGATAGTTTGTCAGGGACTCAGCTTGAATGGTTCTACCAATTGGAGGGAGCCAATGTCCGAAACTGGGAAGATCTGGCTGCTGCTTTCTACAAGCAGTATCAGTATAATGTCGACCTTGCTCCTACTCGTACTTAACTCCAGAGTATGTCCATGGGTGCAAGTGAAGGCTTTAAAGATTATTCACAAAAATGGACAGACTTGGCTGGGAGAGTTAAAACCCCATTTTCTGATAGGGAGTTGGTTGATATATTTCTAGGGACGCTATCTGGTCTATTTTTTAATCATTTGATCGGTAGCTCATCAGCTGGTTTCACCGAGCTGATCCTAATTGGAGAAAGAGTAGGAGCTGGGATTCGGAGTGGCAAGATACAAAAGGATGCCTCTTCAAGTTCAGTAAAGAAGCCTTTTGCGGGTAAGAAGGAAGCCAATGCCATCTACAACCCGAGGGGTCAGAATAGGGCTGAACAATGTCAGAAAGTAAGTACCGTGATGATACCTAGACCTGCAGTTGCTCCATAACACAATAATCAACAACGGGTGGAAAGACCACAACAACAGTTTACTCGCATCAACATGAAATTAGATGAAGTTCTACCTCACCTGCTGCGATCCAACTTGTCAACCTTGAAAAAGGCTCCCAAGAATCCAAATACCACATCTCCCATATATAATCCGAATTCCCGGTGTGCTTATCATTCTGAGAGTACTGGCCACGATACAAATGATTGCTGGGCTCTGAGGAATAAGATACAAGACTTGATTGAAGCCAAGGAAATAGATTTTGATGCTCCAAAGAAGCCAAATGTCATAACTGCTCCCATGCCTAAGCACGACCGTGGAGTCAATGCTATTGATACTGATTTGTTTGTTACCTCTGTTGATGAAGGTTCTACTTCTCTCATGACTGTCAAGAAGAATTTCCTGTTGGCCGGTTTATTTCTGGGTTATGGTGAAGGTTTCCACATGTGTTCGTTTCTACCTCCTGGTTGCTGTTTGCTGAAGTTAGGTGTCCAACACCTGATAGATAGCAAAGAAATTCTGTTTGAGAAAACTTTGGTTCCTGTTGTTCCATCTGAAGACGTTGCTATTATAACCATTTCCGCCAATCCTTCCAAGGTCTCCTCGAGAAGACCTGTTAGGATTACATCTACTCCAAGAATTGCTCCACTGATAATCACTGTTCCTGGTCATGTCCCGTATGTCTCGGACAAAGCTGTCCCATGGCATTATGGTGCCAATGTGTACTATCATGGCATCAAACAAGATCTGAAAGATGAAGAGGATGATCCCGATATTGATAACATTGTCAGAACCAGCAAAATCACCCGAAGTGGAAGGGCCTTCTCTTCCGAGATTTCCCCTAAGACTGTCAATAAGCCAATTTTCATTACATCTGATGTTCCTGCTAGTACATCAACTACTGTTCCTGTTCTTACTCTAGTCAGAAAATAATCCGATACCCGCGACAAAGAAGTTGTAGGTGAGCCTGCCCAGACGGAGGCGCCTTAAAAAATTGTTGTGGAAGCCTCTAAACAAGAAATAGAGGAAATACTGAAAATCATAAAGAAGAGCGACTAAAATGTGGTAGAGCAGCTGGGGCAGACCCCATCAAAGATATCCATGTTATCTCTACTGTTGTATTCCAAAGCCCATGCGAAGGCTTTGATTGCATTTATCAAGACTGCGCATGTGCCACAAGAGACTTCAGTTGATCAGTTCAAAGATTGTGTGTCCAGCCTGACTGCTGATAATGGGCTAGGTTTTTCAGATGCAGATTTGACACCGAAAGGAAGGAAGCATGATGATGCTCTGCATGTCTCGATTGAATGCAGGGGCACCACTATGGCTCATCTGTTGGTAGATACTGGGTCTTCACTTAATGTTCTTCCGAAGAAGGCATTAGACTGGTTGGATTGCGAGGGTTTAACTCTAAAGCCTAGTAACATTGTGGTAAGGGCTTTTGACGGGTCAAAGAGAATGGTGCATGGGGAGGCGGACATCCCTGTCAAGGTAGGTTCTCAGACTTTTGGGTCCACTTTCTATGTGATGGATATCAGGCCGCTGTATTATTATTTGCTGGGTCATCCTTGGATCCACGAGGCTGGGGCAGTCACCTCCACACTCCACCAAATGCTGAAGTTTCCGGTGAAAGGAAAGATTGTCACAGTGCAGGGTGAAGAAGAATATATGGTGAGTCACCTCAACTCCTTCCGCTACATAGAGATGGACGGGGAATTCATCGAAACTCCTTATCAGAATTTTGAAGAGGTCCCTCAGATCTTGGCATCAACTGAAACTACTAGCAACAAACCTCCTTTAAAGATGGCATCTCTCAAGGATGCCAGGGCCGTGGTTGAAAAAGGTGGGTGTGCCAATTGGGGCCAGCTTCCTGATTTCACTCATAAAACTGATAAATTTGGTTTGGGCTTTACTACAGGGGCTCAAAGGGCTGTTAGACGCGCTCGGGCTGGAGGACCTCCCCTACGCATCAGCAATCATGGGATTAACTCCATTGAAGACAGTGAAGAGGAATCAGACATTGACAGCTGGATTTACACAACTACTAACGGTGGACCGAGTAACTGGACAGCTAGGGACTTCATACCTGTTTCTTTTATTCCACAGTAATTGACCTATTTGATTTAAGATTTGTAATAAACAATTTGAAACTTTACGGCTCAGTGCCTTGCCCGAGGCACCTTGGCTTTGCTTGTGAGGGATATTATTTGTCATTTCATAATCATTAATAAAGCATTGGATGTTTCTTGCATACAAATTTTGCGCTCTCTGTTTTTATTTTCTATTTTCACTTTATCAAAATAGCTATTCTCTTACACACACTCACGTATCATGATGCAGATCCATATCCAATCTGGATCCCATTGATAACAGCTCTACTATTGCCAGTTATGACTTCAAAAATACGATCAACCAAACCGAGGACGAAGGTGAGGATGATTGTGAGGTTCCTGGAGAACTTTCTAGACTATTACATCAGGAAGAAAGGGCCATACAACCTCATGAAGAGTCGGTTGAGACAATGAACTTAGGTACTGAGGAAGACAAGAAAGAGGTTAAAATAGGTGCAAATCTAGAGCTTAGCGTCAAGCAGAGGTTGATACAGATGTTGCACGACTATGTTGAAATCTTCACCTGGTCCTATGAAGACATGCTTGGTTTGGACACTAATATTGTGGAACATCACCTACCGACTAAAGAAGACTGTCCTCCGGTCAAGAAGAAGGTCCGCCGTATGCATCCTGAAATGTAAGAGAAAATCAAGGCAGAGGTCATGAAATAGTTCGATGCAGGATTCTTAGCTGTCACTTTGTATCCACAGTGGGTTGCTAACGTTGTTCCGGTACCTAAGAAGGACGGTAAGGTACGGATGTGTGTTGATTACAAAGATCTGAACAGGGCAAGCCCTAAGGGTAACTTCCCACTTCATCACATCGATGTTCTGGTCGACAACATCGCGCAACATAAAATCTTCTCCTTCATGGATGGTTTCTCTGGCTACAACCAGATCAAGATGGCTCCTGAAGACATGGAGAAGATAACCTTCGTTACACAGTGGGGCACCTTCTGCTACAAGGTGATTCCTTTTGGGTTTAAGAATGCTGGGGCAACCTATCTGCGTGCCATGGTCGCTTTGTTCCATGATATGATTCACCACGAGATCGAGGTCTATGTTGATGACATGATAGCCAGGTCTCAGATTGAGGAAGAGCACCTTGATCATCTCCAGAATTTGTTCGACATGTTGAGGACATACAAGTTGAGGTTGAATCTGAACAAGTTTACCTCCGGGGTAAGGTCTGGTAAGCTTTTGGGTTTCATCATCAGTGACAAGGGTATTCAGGTAGACCCTGCGAAGGTAAAGGCCATACAAGAGATGCCGGCTCCCCGCACAGAGAAAGAGGTTAGAGGTTTCTTGGGACGCCCGAATTACATCGCCAGGTTCATTTCACATCTGACTGCTACTTGTGAGCCAATCTTCAAGCTTCTGAAGAAAGATCAAGTGGTAAAGTGGAATGATGAATGCCAGACCGCTTTCGGAAGAATCAAGGAATAGCTTCAAGAACCACCAATTCTGATGCCTCCAGTTGAAGGAAGACCTTTGATATTATACTTGACAGTGCTAGACAATTCAATGGGGTGTGTGCTGGGGCAGCATGTCAAGTCTGGTCGAAAAGAGCACGCCATTTATTACCTTATCAAAAAGTTTACTGATTGTGAGACATGATACTCATTGCTCGAGAAAACTTGCTGCGCTTTGGCATGGGCTGCTCACCGATTGAGACAGTATATGCTGACTCACACTACCTTATTGATATCGAAGATGGATCCGATCAAGTATATTTTCGAGAAACCCGCTCTCTCCAGAAGGATAACAAGGTGGAAAATTATCTTAACCGAGTATGAAATACAATACACAACCCAAAAAGCAATAAAAGGGAGTGTATTGGCTGATCATTTAACTCATCAGGCCGTGGATGACTACCAATCCATGAATTTTGAGTTCCCGAATGAGAATATTATGTTGGTGACTTACTACGAAGAACCTGGACCGGATGAAGGACCTGAGGAGGGATCCCGATGGCCTATGTATTTTGATGGAGCCTCGAACGCACTGGGTAACGGCATTGGCGCTGTAATCATATCTCCCGAGGGCTGTCATACTCCGTTCATCGCCCGATTATGTTTCAACTGCACCAACAACATGGCGGAGTATGAAGCATGTATCATGGGTCTTAGGGCTCCTATCGACCTAAGGATTAAGTTCTTAAGTGTATTCGGGGATTCTGCTCTGGTGATAAGTCAGATCAAAGGCGAGTGGGATATGAAGCACCCGAATCTCATTCCTTACAAAGAGTATGTACTGACATTTCTCCCACACTTTGAGGAGGTAACCTTCGAACATTTCCCACGAGAGGAGAACCAGTTAGCGGACGCGCTAGCTACCATGTCTTCTATGTTCAAGGTTAGGTGGGACAACGAAGCTCCCTAGATTACCATCGAGAGGTTGGATGAACCAGCACAATGTTGTGAGATCGATACTGAAGAAGTGGTAGACAAACCCTAGTTTCACGAAGTCAAAAGGTATCTTGAGGCTCAGGAATATCCCTAAGGGGAATCTGTCAATGATAAGAAGTTTCTGAGAAGGTTCGCTACAAAGTTCTTCATCAGTAATGGAATCCTCTATAAACGCAACCATGACTCCACACTACTACGGTGTGTAGACAAGAGCAAAGCAGAGAGGATCATGACAGATCTACATGAAGGCACCTTCGAAACCTATTCTAGTGGGCATACCATGGCTAAGAAGATCCTATGAACAGGATATTACTGGTCCACTATGGAAGCCGATTGCTATCAGCACTCTCGAACTTGTCATAAATACCAAATCTATACTGATAAGGTGCATGTACCTCCAGTTCCTCTGAATGTATTGACGGCTCCTTGGCCCTTTGCGATGTGGGGCATCGACATGATCAGCGAGATTAGACCCACCGCTTCCAATGGACATCGCTTCATCTTAGTGGCTATTGATTACTTCACGAAGTTGGTTGAGGCAGCTTCCTTTTCTATAGTAACCAAGAATGTCGTGGTGCGGTTTATCCGACACAATCTGATCTATCGATATGGTGTACCAGAGAGAATTATTACTGACAATGGTACGAATCTCAACATCACAATGATCATCGAGATCTGTAAATAGTTCAAGATACAACATCATAATTCTTCTCCCTACCGACCGAAGATGAATAGTGTTGTTGAAGCAGCTAACAAGAACATCAAGAAGATTGTACAGAAGATGACGGTGACATACAGAGACTGGCATTAGATGTTACCATTTTCTCTTCATGGGTACCGTACCTCAGCTCGGACGTCAACAGGGGCAACACCCTACTCTCTGGTATATGGCATGGAGGCAGTCCTACCCATAGAAGTCCAGATACATTCTCTTAGAATTATGAATGATGCAGGTTTGAACGGAGACGACTGGATCCAAACCCGACTTGATCAGCTAAATCTAATCGATGAAAATAGGCTTACTGCTATCTGCCATGGTTAGACGTATCAAAAGAGAATGATCATGGCTTTTAACAAGAAAGTCAGGCATCAAGAATATCAAGTCGGGGATCTGGTGATCAAATGCATTATACCGCCGCAAGGTGATCCCAGGGGCAAATGGACTCCCACGTACGAAGGGCCATTTGTGGTTAAGAACATTTTCTCGGGAGGAGCTATGATTCTAACCAACATGGATGGTGACGAACTTCCTCACCCTGTCAATGTAGACATAGTGAAAAGATACTACACATAATCAAAGACCCTCTAGGTTGACTGGCCTAGGAAAAAATAAGGGCTTCCTGGCAAACCAAAAGGGTTCGGGCAAAAGTTAGGGATGAAAATGAAAAAAATTATACACCCGACAAGTCGAAAAACCGAAAGGGAGGCTTGGGCAAAAAAGGGTATCCCGGTGGATTGAAAATCCGAAAGGGCAGCTCAGGAAAACGTTAGGGATTGAAGCGTATCACTATGTCTCATTGGATCATCTTGCGACCAGACTTCAGTATCAGCTATCAAGCTCGGACGACACCAATCAATCTAATCAACCTTTGGCCAAGTAGCAAAGTGATGAGACACTTAAAGATATAAAGGCAATATCAGAGTTGGAACCCAATGAGATTGTCTCATATAGCTGTTTTTCTTTTACACAAATTATATAATTTCTATCTTTCGGCGGTGTTCTCTTACTAAAGCGTCAACCTCTTTGTACAAAACGCCTATTACATGCCACTTTCAAAAGTCAATACAAATCATTTTTCACAAGAAACTTCAATTTATTTTTTCTTATTCTGTTTGTTTTGCAAGAACGTCCAATGATTTATTTTTGATATATGCATTTGAAAATGATTGCTGCTCATAAATATTTACATAAGAAACAAAAGACAATTACTCGTAATTCCATAAACAGGGAAAACAAGAAGTACCAAACCCTACAGTTACTCTACCCATCAGGTATTGAGATAGAGTCAACTTTAGAACATAATCACGGGTACATACACTCCCCAAAGAGTAAAAGTATTCAAAGGAATCGATGTCAGCTTCCCCAAAACAGGACATAACTATCCCTAGCCAAGGTTCATAATCGCGGGCGAGTCAGTAAATTTCATCCCCCAAGCGGAGTTTATTTCTCCAATAGAGCTCATCATCTTCGAGAACGAAATTTCATCCCCAGCTAAGTTTATTCCTCCAAATCAGCGGGTCTACCAACATAGTATCTCCTCCCTCTAAGTTTGGTCCCCGCAGAGTTATTCTGCAGCATCTCCGCCCGACAGAATATTCGCAAATCTCTAGCGGCAGTTGGGGATTTATATTCCGAGACGCAAGCATACCCCGATAGCATTTCATGAACATACATCATGACATACGCATACATATCATATACAACATAATCTCATTTATTTTGAGAACATCATCTCACCCTGCATTTCATGCATCGCATATAGATAACCCTGATATCTTTGCAGGAAAAGACGATTAGCTTCAACGAATCTAGCATTTATACAGATCACATCTATAGAAAACTAATGGAAACTCAGTTCCAGAAATCAAACGGGTCAACTAATCTACATTATCATATCAAAGTAACCTTACCCCGATTCCTCCTGGAATTTTACCTAAGCTTATAACCTTACCCCGGTTCATTCTGAAGTTTTATACGAACTTATCCAAAAGCAACCTTACCCCGGTTCCTCCTGGAGTTTTACACAAGCTTATAACCTTACCCGTTCATTCTGAAGTTTTACACAAACTTATCCCAAAGTAACCTTACCCTTGTTCCTCCTGAAGTTTTACACAAACTTATAACCTTACCCCGGTTCATTATGAAGTTTTACACGAACTTATCCCAAAGCAACCTTACCCAGGTTCCTTCTCGGTCCAGATGCAGTTTTACCCAAACTCCTCACAAAGTAATCCTACTATCCAGGTTCCTTCTCACAGCCCTACCATCCAGGCCATATCGAAGTAACCCTACTATCCAGGTTCCTTCTCACAGCCCTACTATCCAGGCTTTCATATCAAAGTAACCCTACTATCCAGGTTCCTTCTCACAGCCCTACTATCCAGGCTTTCATACCGAAGTAACCCTAATATACAGGTTCCCTCTCACAGCCCTACTATCCAGGCTTTCATATCGAAGTAACCCTACTATCCAGGTTCCCTCTCACAGCCCTACTATCCAGGCTTTCATATCAAAGTAACCCTACTATCCAGGTTCCTTCTCACATCCCTACTATCCAGGCTTTCATATCGAAGTAACCCTACTATCCATGTTCCTTCTCACATCCCTACTATCCAGGATTTTCATATCGAAGCAACCCTACTATC
Organism: Vicia faba; assembly: GCA_948472305.1. Classification (NCBI taxonomy): domain Eukaryota; kingdom Viridiplantae; phylum Streptophyta; class Magnoliopsida; order Fabales; family Fabaceae; genus Vicia; species Vicia faba. Next base: position 780,408,194 of record OX451741.1, on the reverse strand, counting down.
CAGGTTCTTTCTCATAACCTTACTATCCAGGTTCCTCCTGTCTTATCTCCAAACAGCAGTCCACAACACTGTAAGACTAGAACCTGATCAAACACGATTGGTTTCACATTTCCCCAGTAAGTCGCGGTGCAAGTTGTACCCTGACCAGATATGCAGTTCACTTCTGCTTCCTCAAGCAGGAGTTATTTCCCCAGTAGAGTAACGGACAACTAAAGCTCCTAAAATTCTATTTCTACCAAGACAAATATCAATGTTCCTCAGCAGATTCCTCATCAACAACAGCAACAGGGACTCTCGTCAAAGGAATATCTCAGGAAATCCACATTCTCTAGATGGCATCTTTAAGCCCATCTCCGACAATTCTCCATCTAGGATGGAATCTCTAAGCCCATCTCCGACAATCTTCCATCATCGACCTCCAAATAACATCTGTAATCTCATTCCCGATATCACAAATCAAGTGCACCTTCATGCGAGTGCAAATTTTTGGGCACTATAGTGTTCAATCATCTTTCACCTTCAAATCACGAAAGACAGAGCAACCAATCTACACCCTCAGGTTTAAGAAGATTGAACAGGGGCAGCTATTGTACCCCAAAACTTGCCCTCCCATTTTACTCAAAAAATGTCAAGTGAAGTCCCCAAGTTGCTCAAGGAAGTCCAGGAGTTGACCAAACAAACTCTCTCCTAAGGCAGTATACCTCAAATTAGGGTTTCCCCTTTTCATCAAGATGTGTGAACCACAAAGGACTCAAATTATTTCCAAGGTCTTAATATGTTCCCAAGATCATCCATCCCATGTTTCAGGCCTTGCATAAGAAGTTGGCTCAGTCAACTGCTAAAATGCTTGAGAATCGACTGTAATAGGTCAAAAGTCAACTGTGGCCCACATACAGTCAAACCTGAAGATTTTTGGTCAACATCAACATTTTGAAGTGACTTCCATCATTTGATGAAGGGTTAATCATGATTCCTTAAGGAATGCTCCAAATTCATCAAAACCCAAAAGTTGCTAAATTAGGGTTTTATAGGAAAAGTCAACCCAACTTTGACCAAGCATAACTTCTTCATACTTTATCAGAAATTTTCCATCCATGGCTCATTTTGAAGAGGATGCAATTCCCTACAATGCATCCTCATCCCACAAGTTCAAAATATGCACTCATCAAAAGATATGAATTTTTACATTATAGGTCCTTTTGGAAAGTCAACAAAAACACCTTTTGGGTAAAAGCTTCATACATAAACATATAAGATCCAATTGAAATTATATCTTAAGGGTTGCTTAGGGGACATCCTAATATTTCTAAAAAGTACAAGAATACCTCTCTAGGGTTAAAATTGGAAAAGACATGCCTTGTCAAAGTTGACCTTTTTTGCAAAATTGCCAAAAGTCAAATGTGCTCAAAAGTGCATTTTTTTACCAAATGGGCCTAGCATTTCATGATTGCACCTCACTTATAGCATGGTCCACGACCCAAAAGTCCAACCTCATGTTATTTGCTTCATTTTTCAATTTATTTGGATTTTTTGTTAATTAAAATTTCAATTAAATCAAATAATTGATGAATAATGGAAAAGATATGTTGTGATGTGATTTTTGGACATGATCTAAATCAAATAATGCTAGGATATCATGATCAATTCAAATCAAGGCTAATTGGAACAAGAAAGGGATAATTTGGCTCATTATAGCAAGTTTATATATGCCATGAAGATCAAATCAAATCTTCAAAACTTTCAAAGATGTGATCTGTTTTTACAACCCTAATTCATCCTATGATATATATTGAAGAATTGCAGATAAAAATATAAGGGTTTTGGCAGTCGTAGGGAGCAAGAACAAAAACTCAAAATTGGATAAAAAGTGTGCATTTGATTTCTTCCCTAAAGGACGATTCCAAGCCATTCGAAGGCCCTAATCACTTCCTGGCCATCTCCTGAAGCCAACAACATCATTTGCAGCCTTCAAAACATCAAGAACCATCGCCTAGACACATCACGGTTTGCAAGTTTTTTCAAATTCGATTATTACAATTTACGCATCATTAGCACCTTTAATTGTTATATTTGTGATCATTATCATGTTTTCAAGCTGACCACATAGTTTAATTGCATTTTTGGGACCTTTACATGCATCTGCCATTGTTAGGGTTTGGGGTCACGATTTGGGGATTTCTGGTACAGGTAAAATTAGGCTATGAATGAGGTACCATGATGCTCGTGAGGCCAAGACGAGTTGATTGGTACCATCACAATTAATTTATCATGCTCGTATGAGATTTTTGAGTTTTGCAGGGCTATAGTTACAACAAACGTCTATAGGTATAGGTCAATCACCTAAGATGACGGTTGCAGCGAAGAAGATGATGTGTGGCAGCCCATGACTGGTTGATTTGAATTTCGCGTGCTTTGGGATCAACTCTTTTGTTTTCATTATATTATTTTTTAGTATTATTGTAATAACAACTAACAACAACAGCTCACCTGGGAGCCTAACATTGATTCAAGGCATAAGGAACTGGGTTTGATCCCAGGTCCCAACGCTTCATTTATTTTATTTTCATTCAGCAGATCCCATGCAGTGCTCTCTCAACCATCCACCACGCGCTAGCAATTCCTGATCACTGAATGCACTTCTACCCAGATCCAACGCTTCCAGCCTGAGGGTCCATGATACACCTCCAGGTCAACGCTACACCTAATCCAGTGTGGTTGACTTGGGCTCAGCTTAATGGACCAAGGATTTCAACTTCACACCCCCTTCAGCAATTCAACACAAGCCCATTTGTTTTTTTCTATTATTTTCTTTGATTTGTTTTCTTTAATTATTTTCCTTTTTTAATTAATACAACAAATTATTTTTTATTAAATTAACAAATCAAAATCACAAAAATCTTTTTTTTAATAAATATTTTTAATTAATTAGTTTAATTAATGTTAGGGTAATTTAATCTTCTTTTTATAATTAAAAATAATTAGACTTAGGATTTTAAATTATAAATAACTTAATTAATTTTCTTTAAAAAATGCATCAAAAATCATTTTTCTCATGAATACCTATTTCTTTAATTAATTAATTTAGTTAGAAAATTAGGTTAATTTAATTTCTTTCATAGTTTAAAGAACAATTATAAATTAGGTTTAATTAATTTGCAATTAAATGTTTTCTCAAATAAAAATCCACAAAAAAAATCTTTTCTCTCTCAATTAGGGTTTTAGGTTATTTTAATCGTCCTCACATTTAATTTTCCGCGCGCTTGTTATTTATTTGTCCATTATTTTGTAACTGTTCAGGGTTTGTAATAGTTAACCTAGGGGTTTTATTTACTGTTTAAATCCCCGATTTTTGGTCATGTAATTAATTCCCCTCCCCGAAGCCTTGTAATAGCTAGGTTTAGTTTTTCGCACTTTAAATTCCCGCAATCTTTAACTGTCTAGATGCATGGCTAATAGGATTGTATGAAAATAATGCTTGAAATTTAAAATGGTAGATCACCTAATATGCAAAGACTAAATAACTGAAAAAAGTTCACGTGCACATGTTCACTCCTAGGGTTCACCTCACTCCGGTTGCCTTCGGTAAACAGTCATTAAGCATAGGAAATCTTAGTGGTCGCCCTCCTGTCTAAAAGATCTAATGTCCCATTCGAATGTTGCCTCGGAAATTTTGCCTCAGAAACGTTGCCTCGAAAAAATCTTAAGACTCTAGGGTTACCACTAAAGTTTTCTAACTATTGCTTTAGTGATTATATTTGTCCCTTTCGAATGTCCCTTACAACTCCAACGATGGTGCTACCTACTCCTTAATAGTAGGATATCACTGTCTAAAGGAAATGAGAATGAACAATCTTTTTTCGAGTAGGTAGAATCTTAAGTACTTGCTCAATAAAAACTTTTCACAAAAACACCTTTCAAAACAAATTTTCAAAACAAACTTCGTCACATCCTTGAGGACTGATTCAAGGGTTATGATAAAGTAAAACATTTTCAAGACAAACACACACAAGCAATTTTAAAAAATGAGCAAGTACCTAAGAGCCCGTAGATAACTACGGATAGAAAGGATGCTAAAACCTTCCCTTTCTATAATCTACCCCCCGTACTCAGAATATCTCGAAAAAAGGTTTTTTATGTTCTTTTTCCTTTTCCTTTGTTGGATAAAATAAAAGTCGATGGTGACTCTTGCATACCGCAACATTTTGCGAACAAAATACGCAAACCAATATTAACAGTCGGTTCTGCCACCGTATCACAATATGGTACATAGATTGCTATTGACCGGCCTCAAAATAGGTGTGACTTCTATTTAAGTCCACTTACGATTTCTTAACCTATGTTTGCATGCCCAAGTATGTTAATTTGAAACCTTTGATCCAACAATCTTGTGATTCATTGTTGGGAGGCTTTGGTCTTATCAATCCTCTAATGAATCTTTATAAGCTTTGGTCAAAGTGAATCACTTAAACATCATTGGTCATTTATTGTTGCCTTGAGATTTTGAAATGAATGATATACTTAACAAAAAGAAAATGAAACTTGTTGTTGAGAGACTTTGGTTTTATCAATCCTCTAATGACTTTCAAATGCAAGTTTCAAGATGGTCATTCAACTAACCTCTAATTTCTAAAATTGACATTATTTTATGCCTTTAATTTATGCTCTTTACTTTAAGCACATTTATTTTAGCATATACATTTCATACTATTTTCATCTTTTCTCACTTGAGCATTGACTTTTATGTCATTTTTATTTTTCTCCCTTGAGCTTTTCATTTCTTTACTTAATGATCAACTTGAACCATAAAAAACTTTAATGTCACTTGGACTATTTGGTTATTATCCTTGGCATTATGGTGTGATGGACTTCTTGGAATTAGGATTAGAGACTTTTATCTACCTTGAGACCTTATGCTTTCTATTATTATTTTGTTAAGAGTTCTTGGGGTTTACCCCAAGACATTGAGTTGTTTGTTTGCTTTGCATGCAGGTTATTTTGATTACATGCTTTGTTTGTGATCAGGAATTCATCTGTATACAACTGTTACTCTGCCTAATTTTTGTGAAGACTTAATGCAATTGAAGTTTGGTTTTCTTAATAGGTTTATTATCTTTTCTTGCTTGGTTTCAATCCAAAGGATTGGAATTCTACATTAACTCATTGTGTCAACTGTTGGCTTCTTGTTGGTTAGACGGTTCTTTTCTCTAGCTCTTACCTTATGCTCCAGGATAGTCCCTTCATCTCCTCCTATCTTCTTTAATTTCATAAATCTTCTCTCTCCTTTTGAAAACTCTTCTCTTTTTAAACTCGAACCGCTTTCACAATAAACTTGGACTTATTTCCATGCATTTTCAAAAATAGTTTCTTAATCAAACTTTAACCAATTTAATAATACTTTGACATTTTTTTGGGAGAAGACTAAAAGTAAATAAATCTCATTCAAATTATTTTTCCACTTTGGCTTTTTATCTTAAAATTTTCTCAAAGGATTAAACTCTTGTCAATCCTTGGAGTGATGCGAGCTACTATACTTCTACGATATGTAGTCAAGTGAGATATTTTCCACTTGGGTGTTGAGTGAGGCTTTGCTGATTTTAAAATCCAAGCCATATCCTCCACTTTGAGATGATGTAAATTCTCCTTTACCATAATTGTGGGTAGTAAGTATGCTCTTCCACTCGGATAAGACGATGATGTCTCGTCTCTTAAAATTAACCAACACACTTGTTTTAAAATTTTTTAAAGGTGAACTACGAGTAACCTGATCCCCTATTGCACGAAAGGTGGTACGTAGGCAGTAAAGGTTCGCAACCGCGGCGGGTGCAAAAACTGTAAAAAAAATACTTCTTTTCTCATCCCTACAATCTATTTTGTACATAACATTTATAGCAAAAACACACAAATTTTCAAAGAGTTTCCTGCATAGTACATAGATGTTTAGGGTGCTGATATCTTCCCTTTGCATAACCAACCCCGGAACTTAGATTCTCTCCCCTCTTTTGGGTTATTCGCTCTTTTCCCATTCCTTTGGAAGCAATAAAGCGCGATGGCAATTTTTATTTTATCTGTGCGAGTCAAGTCAATCCAATGGCTTAGTTTCAACATTTCTACCGCTACAGGCGTGAGGTTACTGCCCAAGTGGTACCCCCGATGGGAGAACAAGAAATGAATAAGGTCTTCCTAAAAACCCTTGGTTCATTTTATTATGAAAGTATTATTGCAAGTGCACTAAGTGATTTCACTGAGATGGTAATTATGGGTGTTCATCTAAAAGAAGCTGTCAGGGAAGGACAATTGAAAAAAGACGAAGGTTCTAGTGGAACAAGGAAATCATCATACGGGTTTTCAAGAAAGAAAGAAAGTGAAACCAATGCTGTCATTGAGGAAAGAAAGTTTAGACATTTGAGAAGACGTCATCAGTACCAACAACAGGTTGCCTCTGTGACTCCAGTCGTCAATGTAGCTCCGACTGCTATTACCTATCAGATGGAACCTCCTCAAGGTAATCAAGGGAAAGGTTAGAAGCGAAAAGCTTTTGATCCTATTTTGATGAGTTATGTAGAGGTTTTTTCGGCTTTGATTCAAAAGAAATTGGTGTATACTAGGCCTCCCCCTGCTATACCTTCACCTTTACCGTGGTATTATAAGGCGGATCAGACTTGTGCTTTTCATCAAGGAGCCCTAGGGCACAACATTGAAAATTTCTATCCATTAAAGGTTGAGGTACAGAAAATGGTAAGATCTAGTCTCCTGTCTTTTAAAGATGTTGGTCCCAATATAAAGGATAATCCACTACCCAAACATAGAGGTGAAAATGCCGTAAATATGGTTGTTGGTTGTCTTGGAGACTTCAGGATATTTGATATCAATCGGGTCAGAGGTGATTTAGTGAAGATGCATGCTGATCTCTGTGAATTCTTCTATTATACATATGACCATACTGGTTGTAGTATTTGCAGTTCATATATCCATGGATGTTATAAAGTGAGAGCTGATCTTCAAGAAATGATGGATGAAGGTCTTATCCACATAATCAGACCAAGTGTTGAATATGAAGAAGATATGAATATGGTTTATGGTTTTCCCGGAGAATTCTAAAATTTTGATGTGAATTACATGAATGATGACCTGGTGCAGTTGCATGCCATATTTTGTAACATGGATGGCTAGGAGTTACATCATTATGGGTCCTGTTAGATCTGATGTAGGGATTCCCGTGGTTGATCTGTTGTAAGAAGAGGTGTTCAATTGATTTTAGATAATGGTACTATAAGAGTCACAAGAAACATATATGATTATAATGGAGTTAATATGATTTAAGACTACTCTCTTAAGTCCATGTCTGATGATGAGTACATTTCTACTGATGAGTCATTTTCTTTCGATGAGTCAGAATATGTGAATGAGGATGCTTTGTGTAACAACAATTCCATGTATCTTAAGTATTCTGAAGAATCAGGGGTGAATGTTATTGTACCATGTTTTGGTTATCCCGCTCCTGTAGAGGTTGAGTACCTTAGCAAGCCTGCAGTTTCTCCTGTGGTTATTTGTCTGCCTGGTCTTATCCCATATGAATCAGATAAAGTTGTACCTTATAAGTACAATGTGACTATCCTAGAAGATGGTGTGGAAATTCCTATCCAACCTTTGTCCCATGTTGAGAATATTATTGAAGCTAGTCAGATAAGTCACAACGGTCGTGTCTTCGCCCCTACCTTTAAAAAGATGTTAATATTGGCAAAAAGATTGTTGAGACTTATGCTGAGCCTAAGAAAGTGGTAGGAGAATCTAGTGGCGCCGCCTTAGAAAAGGACGTTGATGATCTGTTGAAAATCATCAAGATGGGTGATTACATGATTGCTCATCGGGAATCTCTAACGAGGGTGTTAGATCAGGCTTTTGTTGAAAGTGATATGCCTCTAGATCAGTTCAACAGTGTTGTGGAGAATATTAAATCTTGTAACAATTTGAGCTTTTATGATGATGAGTTACATGATGAAGGGAGAAATCATAACCTGGCTCTGCATATATCTATGAGTTATAAGAATGACTCTTTGTCCAATGTGTTGATTGAAAATGGATATGCTTTGAATGTCATACAGAGAAGTACTCTCATGAAGCTTAAGTACCGGGGAACTCCCATGCACCCTAGTGGCATTATAGTGAAAGCTTTTGATGGTTCTAGAAAGTCTGTCATCAGAGAAGTGGATTTACCTATTCACATAGGTCTACACCTATTCCAAATCATCTTTCAGGTTATGGATATTGTCCCTGCCTATAGTTGTTTATTGGGACGACCATGGATACCTAAAGCAGGAGTTGTTACTTCCATCTTGCATCAAAAGCTAAAACTTGTTCGTGAAGGAAAAGTAGTCATTGTGAACAGTGAGAAAGCTCTGTTGATATCTCATTTGTCTTCCTTTAACATTGTATAAGTTGATGAAGCCGCTGTTTGAACTCAGTTCCAAGCTTTGTCTATTGATAACATAAGGAAGAATGAAGATTCTATCACCTCATATAAGGATGCGCAATAGGTAATTTAGAAAGACCCTAGCAAGGTGTGGGGGAAATTTATTAATCCCCCTGTGCACAAGAATGAGACTGGTTTGGGTTTCTTCGTAAAGAAGGAAGTTGTGAATCCAACTTCTACTTTGAGTAAATACCAAGACATCTTTAACAGTGAAAGATATCTCCATCCGACTACTCCAAAGATCGATGTTATTCTCAAAGATAAGTCAGAGCAAGAGATGCCGAACTTCATGACACATGGAGTCAGAGTCCATAAATGGATTACTATTGATGTTCCTTCTTGCATTCACATTTTAAAGTAATGTGTATTTTTTTGCCCTTTCAAAAATATTTAACTACGCCCAAGATGAAAGTAATGATGTTGTATGGGCATGTCTGTTCGTTTTGATTTTTAAAATCATTAATAAAAGTTGTTTTTGATTCCTAAATTATATCTTTATTTTCTATTTCTTCTTGGAAAATGGTAATCATAAAAAACCTTTCAAAATAAATAATAATTGTAAATAAATCTGCATAATCACTTGTTACATGTGTTAGTTTCTAAAATGAATCATAAATTATATGTGCAGATTAATTAAAAAACACGTTGAGTGCAATGACCCTGCACCCTCTCCCAACTTTGAATATCCTGTGTATGTGGCTAAAGAAGAGGAATATAATTAAATCCCAGAAGAGGTTTCATGGTCGTTTGAGCACGAGGAAAATACTATTCAGCCATATAAAGAGAGATTAGAGACGATTAACTTGGGATCGGAGGAAGATCTAAAAGAAGTCAAAATTGGGACGTTGCTTCATCCCGAGGTTGAGAGCAGGTTGATTGAGTTGCTGAAAGAGTATGTGTATATATTTTCTTGGTCTTATCAAGATATGCTTGGTTTGGATACGGATATTGTGCAACATTATTTTCCGCTAAAGCCAGAATGTCCACCAATCAAACAAAAGCTACGAAGAACTCATCATGACATGGCAGTGAAGATTAAAGAAGAGTTTTGAAGAAGATTGATGTTGTTTTCCTTGTGACATAAGTGTACCCTTAGTGGATTTCCAATATTGTTCCAGTACCAAAAAAGGACAAAAAGGTTTGCATGTGCGTTGGTTATAGAGATTTAAATAAATTAAGTACAAAAGATGATTTCCCATTACCACATATTGATATGTTGGTAGATAGTACAACAAAATTCAAAAGGTTCTCGTTCATAGATAGATTTTCTGGATATAATCAAATTAGGATGGCTCGTAAGGACATGGGAAAAACAACATTTTTCACACCTTGGGGAACATTCTATTACAGAGTGATACCCTATGGGTTGAAGAATGTTGTTGCAATGTACCAGAGGGTTATGACAACCCTATTCTATAATCTGATGCATAAGAAAATTGAAGTATATGTTGATAATATAATCGCCAAATATCAGACTGATGAAGGGCATATAAAAGATTTGTTGAAATTGTTTCAACGTTTGAGGAAGTATCATCTCCACTTGAATCCAAATAAACGTACTTTTGGTGTTCGTTCAGGAAAGTTGCTAGGTTTCATTATTAGCCAAAAAGGAATTTAAGTTGATCCCGATAAAGTTAAGGATATTCAAGATATTCCTGCACCAAGGACTGAAAAGCAAGTTAAAGGCTTCCTTGGAAATTTGAATTACATTTCCAGATTTATTTCCCATATGACTGCAACATGTGAACCAATCTTCAAGTTGTTGAAGAAAGATCAAGGTTGTGTGTGGATGAATGATTTCCAAAGAGAATTTGAAAGAATTAAAGAGTATCAGCTTGAGCCTCCTTTCTTGCTCCCTCTTGTTTAAGGAATACCTTTGATTATATATCTAACTGTGTTGGATAACTCCATGGGTTATATTTTGGGACAACAAGATGAAACAGGAAGAAAAGAATATGCCATTTATTATCTCAGCAAGAAGTTCACTGACTGTGAGTCACGATATTTTATGATAGAAAAAACATGTTGTGCTTTGGCCTGGGCGGAAAAGCGATTGCGGAAATATATGTTGAATCATACTACCTTGTTGATTTCAAAATATCCAATTAAGTATATTTTTGAAAATCCTACTCTTATTGGAAGAATTTCCCGTTGGCAGATGTTGTTGTCTGAATAAGATATTGAATATCGTACTTAGAAGGCTATTAAAGGAAGTGTGTTGGCAGAGTACCTTGCTCACCAATCAATTGACGATTATCAGTCTGTTAATTTTGATTTCCCTGATGAGAATGTGATGTATTTGAGAATAAAATATTGTGATGAACCTTTTCCTGAGGAAGGTTTTGATCCCGAATCCCGATGGGGTATGGTGTTTGATGGAGCTGTAAATGCTTATGGAAAAGGAATTGGTGATGTGATTATCACTCCCCATGGGTCATATATCCCTTTCATTGCAAGGTTGACATTTGATTGTACCAATAACATGGCGAAATATGAAGTTTGTATCATGGGTCTTGAAGAGGCTATAGATCTCAAAATATAAATTCTTGATGTATATGGTGATTGAGCTTTGGTGATAAATCTAATTAAAGGAGAATGGGAGACTCGTCACTTTGGCTTGATTCCTTACAAGTATTATGCACGGAGATTATTACCTTTCTTCAATAAAGTTGAATTTCGTCATATTCCTAGAGATGAGAATCAAATGGCAGATGCTTTAGCCACTTTGGCTTCCATGTACCAAGTAAATTCTTGGAACGATGTACCTTATATTATAGGTTGACGTCTTGATATAACAACTCATGTGTTTGCTACAGAGGGGACGTTAGATGAAAAACCTTGGTATTATGATATCAAGCACTTTCTCCATACTCAAGAATATTCGTTTAGTGAGTCAGATAAAGATAGAAAGACTTTGAGATGGTTGGTAGGTAGCTTTTTCCTCAATGAAGATGTGCTATACAAGAGAAATTGTGACATGGTCTTGCTCAGATGTGTGGATAGACACGAAGCCGACATGTAGATACGTGAAATCCATTAAGTTTCCTTTGGTACCCATGCCAATGGACACTTGATGGAAAAAAAGATGCTTAGGAAAGGTTACTATTGGTTGACAATGGAATCTGACTGTTATAAATTTGCGAAGAAGTCCCACAAATGTCAGATTTATGCTGACAAGATTCATGTGCCTCCAACGCTTCTTAATGTTATTTCTTCCCCGTTGCCTTTTTCTATGTGGGGTATTGATATGATTGAAACCAAGGCGTTGAATGGACATCGTTTTATCTTAGTAACAATTGACTACTTCACCACGTGGGTGGAAGCAACTTCTTATGCTAATGTCACCTAGTAGGTGGTAGTGCGTTTTATCAAGAATAATGTTATATGTTAGTATGGTATGCCAACAGGATTATCACTGATAACAGTTAAAATTTGAATAACAAAATGATGACAGAACTTTGTGAAGAATTTAAGATTTTCTATAAAAACTCGTCTCCTAACAGGCCTAAGATGAATGGGGCTGTTGAAGCTACTAATAAAAACATTAAGTAGATCATCCAAAAGATGGGTGTTACCTATAAGGATTGACATGAGATGCTTCCTTTTTCTTTGCATGGGTATCATACATCCGTCCTCACTTCAACAGGGGAAACCATGTTCTCTCTTGTGTATGGCATGGAAGCAGTGCTCCTCGTTGAGGTTGAGATTACCTCTTTACGTGTAATAATGGAAACCAAGCTGTCAGAGGCTGAATCAGTCCATAACAGGTTTGACCATTTGAATTTAATTGAAGAAAAGAGAATGACGACCTTATGTCATGGTCATTTATATCATAAGAGAGTGAAGAAAGCTTTTGGTAAGAAGGTCAAGCCTCATGAATTCAGAGAAGGCGACCTCCTGCTCAGAAAGATCATGTCTTTTAACGCTGATTCTAAGGGCAAGTAGACTCCCAATTATGAAGGCCCATATGTTGTCAAGAAAGCCTTCTCTGGCAGTACATTTATTCTTGAAACTATGGATGGAGAGGAGTTCTCACGTCCCATGAATTCTGACGTAGTCAAGAAATACTTCGCCTAAATAAATAAAAGAAAAATATGCTAAGTTGAAACCCCGAAAGGGAGGCTTAGGCAAAAAAGAGTGTCTCGGTAAGCTGAAAACCCGAAAGGGTGCTCTAGGAAAAAGTTAGAGACACAAACAAAATAAAATTTTCCCTATAGGTTGAAAACCCGCGAGGGAAACCTAGGTAAAAGGTAGGGATTTCCTGGCCAGTAACTGTGTCAGATAAGACTTGATCATTGAAGCAACAATCTTCTCGTATTCTCATCACACTATAACTGAAGCCTCTACTCAGGAGTTCAAAGATGTTAGGGAGAATAGTGGTCATTGTATTTTAATGTATCTTTTCCATATATTTACCATTTTCCAAACTTTGTAACCATCCATGTAGTCATGCTATTTACAGACTACCATTCTATTAATAAAGTTTGAGCCTTTATCCAATTCTTTGTAGTTCTTATTTTATTCTGTTTACAAAAATTTCATTTATTATTAATAGTAATTTTCAAAACAAAAAGACTTAATAGTGAAAATGTTTTTGAAAAGAATTTTCAAATTACTTTTTACTTCAGGTTTTGTGATTCAAGTGGAACAAAAGTAATGATTCAAAGGATGGACGAACTCCGAAGTTTTGAAATGATTTCCCAAGAGGTATCCCAGGATTACTCCAACTGATATGCGTATGATCCACTTATGTTTCATTCTTTGGATAGTTGGATTTCATACCAATTCATGTATGGTGTGATGTTTGGCATGTAATCCTAATTTCCCCAGTTAAGTCTTGGTTCAAATTTTTCTCCAGGTTGATTATTTGGTTTTGGGTTTGCACGGTTTAATGCCTCTATCCCAGATTTTCCAATCAGGACTTGATGAAGATTTTTCCAGCTAAGTAGCCAGACAAGGGCAGTATCTTTTCTAAGAAGTGTTTAGACAACTGTCAAATTTTTAGGTTTTCTCTCGCCAAGTGCTGAGTTTGATTTAAAATCCCCATAATTTTAACTTCCTGCTGTGATGTTAACTTCTTAGATCCCCAAATGAAGCAAAGATGATGGTTCTCTTTAAAAGTTGTTACCCCCATGAAGTTTCATAATTTCTCCCCAGAGAAGTTTGTACCACCATTACTTTTGATATTGAAGAATTTATTTGGGATCCCTTCGACGATGCGGTGTTGTTTTCCCTAGTTAAGTCAGTACAGAATCCCCAGTTAAATTATAGACGATGTGGTTTTTCCTTCCTTGGTGAAGTCTATATGTTTATCCCTGGTGAAACCGGGAGGAAGGTGTTATTTCCTTGCAACTGTATTGGTTTATTGCTATCAGATTATGCTGTGATTATTTTCAAACCATGTTTCTTCCTAGTGGAGTTAAGTCGTGAAGTAGGAAATTGTTTCCTCAGTTGGTGCTTACTCTCTTATGGATTCTACATCCTGGATGTGATTTAACCGAGTGTTGACTTTACCCAAGTTGGTTTTGTCTGGTTATTCCTAGTGTTGTATGTCTGTTTTGTTAACATATGCATGATAAAATTCATATATTCATACATACATCATGCATATCTGAATTAAAATTCATTACTCATTTGCATTCATTAATGTTTTTGTTGGCATATTATCCTCTTTGCAGAGTTATGTTACCCTCTCTCCAATAGAGTGTCAACCTTAAGCAGAAAGTGTATATCCTTTCAATTTCTCCACTGACTTATCCCTCGTGGAAGAATTTTTCTTTAGCCTTCCTATTAAGCTTATTATATGGACCGAATGTGATACCCATTTGAGCTTATTCCTCATTGGGTGGTGTCTTGGTTGATTTTTTCACAATGGTTTGTTCCTAGTTTGAATCTGTGATCCCCGACAACAATATTATTTTGATTTCTGTAGGCTTTGAGCCTTGGATTGAGAATGTGTATTTATTTTACACATGAAGACTTTATCACCTCAGCATGAATGTATTGGCACTTCCCCAGAAAGTCAAGATTCATTTCCCAGTAGTGTTATCACAATTTTCTTCGTAAACAACAAGTGGCATACCTCTTTATTTGAGCAACCTATTCTTACCCAGTAAGTGTGTTAATGCCAAAGAATATGTTTGTACTCCAATGGATAGTAGTCTCTTCATTATGGGAGATAGTTTATTATTGAGATGTTTTACTCCGATGGATGGTAGTCTCTTCATTAAGGGAGATACTTCATTGTTGAGGTTTTACTCCGATGGATGGTAGTCTCTTCATTAAGGGAGATAGTTTGTTGTTGAGATTTGTACTCCGATGGATGGTAGTCTTTTCATTATGGGAGATAGCTCGTTATTGAGATGTTATACTCCGATGGATGGTAGTCTCTTCATTAAGAGAGATAGTTCGTTGTTGATATTTGTACTTCAATAGATGGTAGTCTCTTTAATAAGGGAGATAATCCGTTGTTGAGATTTGTACTCCGATGGATGTAGTCTCTTCATTATGGGATATAGTTCATTGTTGAAATGTTGAACTCCGATGGATGGTAGTATCTTCATCAAGGGAGATGGTTCGTTGTTGAGATTTGTACACTGATGGATGGTAGTCTCTTTATTAATGGAGATAGTTCGTTTTTGAGGTTTTACTCTGATGGATGGTAGTCTCTTCATTAAGGGCGATAATTCGCTGTTAAAGTTTTACTCCGATGGATGGTAGTCTCTTCATTAAGGGATATAGTTTGTTGTTAATGATTTACTCTAATGGATGGTAGTCTCTTCATTATGGGAGATAGTTCAGTGTTGAGATGTTGTACTCCGATGGATAGTAGTCTCTTGATTACAAGAGATAGTTCATTGTTGAGATTCACTTTTCTCTAAAAGAATTGATTTGTTCCCAGCCATGAGTGCGGATGTCAACCATATTATGATACGGTGGCAGAACCGACTGTTTAATACTGGTTTGTATTTTGCGTTTTGTGTTCGCAAAATGTCGCGGTAAGCAAGAGTCGCCACCGACTTTTATTTCATCCAACCGGAAAGGAAAAAAGTCCAGAAAAAATCCTTTTTCGAGATGTTTCTGAGTACGGGGGGTAGATTATAGAAAGGGAAGGTGTTAGCACCCTTTCTATCCATGGTTTTCCATGGGCTCTTAGGTACTTGCTCATTTTTAAATTACTTGTGTTTGTGTGCTTTATTTTGAAAATGTTTTACTTCGTGATAACCCATGTATCAGTCCTCAAGGATGTGACGAAGTTGATTTGAAAATTGTTTGAAAGGTGTAAGTGTGAAAAGTTTTGATTTGAGAAAGTACCTATTATCATCTACCTACTCGAAAAAAGATTGTTTCTATTCTTGTTTCCTTTAGACAGCGCTATCCCACTATTTAGAAATAGGTAGCACCGTCGTTGGAATTTGTAAGGATCAATTCGAAGCAACGTACGATCACTAAAGTAATATTGGGATACTGTGATATGGTGGCAGAACCGAATGTTTTGGAAAATGCTGGTTTGCCTTTTGCATTTTGTATTCGCAAAATGTCGCGGTAAGCAAGAGTCGCCACCGACTTTTATTTTATCCAACCGGAAAGGAAAAAAGCACAGAAAAAAATCCTTTTTCGAGATTTTGAGTACGGGGGGTAGATTATAGAAAGGGAAGGTGTTAGCACCCTTTCTATCCATGGTTTTCCATGGGCTTTTAGGTACTTGCTCATCTTTTAAAATTGCTTGTGTGTGTTTGTTTAGAAAAGTTTTGTTTTACTTCGTTTTAACCCTTGTTTCTGTCCTCAAGAGTGTTACGAAGTTGTTTTTGAAAACTTTAGTTTGAAAAGTGTTTGGTGTAAAAAAGTTTGTTTTTGAGAAAGTACCTACTAGCGTCTACCTACTCGTTAAAAAGATCGTTTCTGTTCTAGTTTCCTTTAGAAAATGCTATCCTACTATTGAGAAATAGGAAGCACCATCGTTGGATTTGTAAGGGTCAATTCGTAAGGAACGTACGATCACTAAAGCAATGTTAGGACGTCTTAGTAATAACCCTAGGTATTAAGATCATATTTGAAGCAACATTTCCGAGGCGACGTTTCCGAGGTAACATTCCCGAACAGGACTTTTGTTCTTTTGTCAGACAGGAGGGTAACCACTAAGACACCATATACTTAATGATCGTTTACCGAAGGCAACCGAAGTGAGAGTATACCCTAAGGGTGCGCATGTGCGAGTGATTTGATTTCAATTATTATCTTTGCACATTAGGGTTTTCTAACCATTTTAAATTATCATGCAGTCTTGTTATATAATCCTACTAGCATACATCTAAATAGTTAATATTTGCAAGAGTTAAAATGCGGGAAAGTAAAACTACGCTATTACAAGGCTTCGGGGTAGGGATTAATTACATAGCCAAAAAACCCGTAAAAACGATAAAGAAAGAAAGTCTTAGATTAAACTATTACATACCGTGAGCAATTACATTAATATTGCAAAAATTATAAACGCGCGCGATGAATCGTAAGCAAAGGAATTAGGGTTTTGACCCCATCTAAACCTAATTGTAATTTAAAAGAAAAATCATTTTTTGTCGTTTTTGGTATTATTTGAGAAAATAAAGTTCTATTGAATAAAAAATAGCCTAATCACTAATTAATTTTAATTAAGAAAAATAATTAAATTAACCCATTTTTGTATTTTTTTTGTTTTGGGGAAATAAATAAAAATTAAATCAAGAGTTAACCCTAATTTTTTCTAATTGATTTTAATTATATATAAAAAAATTTAGAATTATCCTAAATTAAATTAAACTAATATTAAATTAAATTAGATAAAATAAAAACCTAATTCTAAATTTTGTGAAACTCTTGATTTTATGATTTTATGAAAAAGAAATTAATTTTGTTAAAAAATAATTAAACTAATTAAATAAATAAATGAAATAAATAGAAAAGAAAAAAGAATGGGTCTGGTAGCTTTTAGGAAAAAAACGGGTGCTACTTGCAATTCTTGGCCCAACAACTCCTTGGCCCTTTTGACTTTTCCCAATCCCATGTGCTTGCTTAATTGGGCGTATGGTGGACCTTCATTAGACAGCCTTGGATCTGCAGCCTTGATGATCTGATGGTTGGATGCTGATGATGCATGGTAGACTCGTGCGACACTAGTACCCCTGATTATGCAAAGAAAAACAATATAAAGCAAACGTTGGGACCTGGGGATCGAACCCAGGCCCTGAAGCATTATCCCCTTGCCACGCTGCCAGCTGAGCTAGAATGTTTAGTTATACAAATAATAACAAACAAACATTATATGATAAAACAAAAAGCTAAATTCTGAAACGCGCGAAATTCAAATGGGCAAGTCAGGGAGTGCCACGTGACCATCTTCTTCCTCCCACCGTCGTTGTAAGTTCTCTGACTTTTACCTACGGACACTGAGTGTAGGTACAACCCTGTGCATTTCCAAAATCTAATACAAGCATGATAAATGAAAACCAATGGTACCAATCAACTCGTTGCAACCCCACGAGCATCATGGTACCATTATTAATGGCCAATTGTTCCTGTATGAAAAATCCCAAAAAACGAACCATGAACCCTAGCCATGGCAACTTGTTATACAGTCAATAAAAAAGTAATTAAGTACAACCATTAGCTTGCAAACATATCAAGGATTATGAATATATCAATTAATCATGCTAAATATGCCATAATTATTGTATTCAATTTCAAGAAAAATTCCAAACTGTATGAACCTTACAGCGTGATTTTGAGTGTGGGGAAGCTTGCTAGCGATTGAATCTTGATCCTGGGGAGTCCAACAATGGATTGGTATGACTAGAAGGCCTTGAGGTGGTCTGAAACTTGGAAATCAGTTTGCAACTTTTTCTTCAATTTTTGAGATTTGTTCTCCTCTTTTGCACGCCTCCAACCTCTTTTTATTTGATCTGCACTTGTTCCTTATGTATCCAAGAATGAATTGGGGTTGCCATTTGTTTCAAATCTTCTCCAATTATGAATATTGATTCATGATTTGATCCTTGTACAAAATCTTTCCAAATCAAGCAAATCCAATCTTTTTCTGTCCATTTTGCACCTTGCACGATTTGATCTTGTTTCCAGCTGTGTAATGAACCTAAACATGCACAAAATCTCAAGATTTAATTAGTTGTTGATATTTTCATTATTTTATTTTGATTTTATTTGATTTAAATGAAATAAAATCAAAATAAATGACAAAAATAAAAGAATGACAAGTGGAATGGATCATGGGTCGTGGGTCACATTACAAACTTAGTGCAAGCATAAAAAGTTGGGCCCATTTCACAAAATATGCAATTTTGGACACTTTTGACTTTTGGCAATTTTGCAAAAAGGGTCAACTTTGCCAATGCATAACTCTTTCAATTTTGATCCTAGAGATGTGTTCTTGGACTTTTTAGAAAGCGTAAGATGTCCTCTAAGAAACCCTTTTAGTCTCATCTCAATTGAGGCTTCCATGTTCATGTATGAAGCTTTGACCCAAAAGGTGTTTTTGTTGACTTTTCAAAATGACCTATAATGTCCAAATTCACATCTTCTTGTGAGTGCATATTTTGAACTTGGAAGCTGAAGATGGATTGTAGGGAATTACATCCTCTTAAAAATGATCTTTGGATGGGTCATTTTTGATAAAGTATGAGAAAGCTATGCTTGGTCAAAGTTGAGTTGACTTTCCTACAAAATGAAACCCTAATTTGAGGTAGACTACCTTAGGAGAGAGTTTGTCAGGTCAACTCTTGAACTTCCTTTAGCAATTTGAGGACCTCACTTGAAATGTATTGAGAAATATGGGAGGGAAAATTTTGGGGTACAACATCTGCCCCTGTTCAATCTTCTTAAACCTGAGGATGTAGATTGGCTTGCCTGTTTTTCGTGATCCGAACGTGGAAGATGATTGAACACTAGAGTGCCAAGAAATTTGCACTCGCATGGAGTGGTACCTATCTTGCAATGTCGGGAATGGGCTTATAGATGCCATTTGGAAGTCAATGACAGAAGATGGGCTTAAATATGCCATCCGAAGAAGATTCGATCGCATAAGATATTCCTTTGCGAGAACCCGTATACCTGTTGTTGAGGAGGACTTCGTTGGGGAATGCTGATCTCTGTCTTGGGAGAAGAAAAATTTTAGGAGCTTCGGTTGTCCGTTACTCTACTGGGGGATCATCTCTTAGTCGATGAGGTGAAAATGAATTGCTATCTGGTCGTGCTCCAGGCTTTGCAATGATTTTCTGAGGAAAATAAGACTGACTGCTATCTGGTCGTGCTCCACGTTTTACAATGACTTATTGGGAAGATGAAATTAAACTTGCTATCTGGTCGTCCTCCAGGCTTTGCAACTTCTAAATTCTTATCTAGTCGGGCTCCAGGCTTCAAAAGGAATCAAGTGGTTATCCGGTTGCATCCGGGTTTCAACATGAATTTAAGGCATACTAATATCCGATCGATTTCCGGGCTTCATAGTAATTGGCCGGGTAAACTGCTATTTGGTCGAATTCCAAGCTTCGCAGTACCTTATACTGTTATCTGGTTGTGTCCTAGGTTTCAGTGTTCTTCGCTGCTATCTGATCGTGCTCTAGTCTTCACAGCATCTTATACCGTTATCTGGTCGTGCGCCAGGCTTCACGGTGTATTGTATTGCTATCTGGTCGATCTCCAGGCTTCACAATAACTTGCTGGGAGGTTAAGATGTTTTCTGGTTGATTTCCAGGCTTCATAGCTTATATTTAAGACATACCACTATCTGGTCGATTCCAGGCTTCGTAGTATTTTAGAGAAGTCAAGATATTACCCGGTCGATTTCTGGGCTTCATAACTTGAACTGGAATAGAAATCTTAGTATCGATTTGACTGAACCAGAGAAAACTTGCGAGAACTTGATTGCATCTTTCCCTCAAAGGTAAAGAGTTAGTCGTATGTAATGTCATGATGTATGAAATGTATTGAGTAATGATGTTCTCAAAATAAATGAGATTGTGCTGCATGATGCCTATGCGCATGCCAAGATGTATGGATATGCAATGTTCTTGTGATATTCTCTGGCTGGGGAGAATAAATCCTGGACTGGTGTTGGAGAGTACAAGGATTTGAGTTCTTCGTTCTCACTGGGGATAGTGACCGAAGATGACTAGCTGGAGACTTTCGTATGTTCTGCTCGAGAATATTCCACCGGGAGAGACTCTATTTGAGAATAATCCTGTGGGAGAATGACTTTGTGGGGAAGAGAGATACTCTGCTGGACGATCTACTGATTTGGAGAAATAAGCTCAACTGGTGGTGAACTTCTCTTGCTGGTGATAGATAAACTCTGCTTGGGGAGAATTTTTCCGAATCATTTGAGACTATGAACCTCAGATGGGGAGAGCTAACACCATTGCTTTTGGATACTTCAAACTCTGCGGGGAATATATGTACCTTTAGTCAAATTCTCAAGCTGGCTCTGTCCCTGGTGAGTGGAGCAACTGTAAGGTTCGGACACTTCTTGTTTGCCCCTATTCCTGGAATTATGAGTAATTGTCTTTTGTTTCTTATGTAAATATTTATGAGCAACAATTATTTTCAAATGTATATATCAAAAATGAATCATTGGACGTTATTTGCAAAACAAAACAGAAAAAGAAAAACAATTTGGAATTTCTTGTAAAAATGAATTGTATTGATTTTGAAGTTGGCCCATAATAGGCGTTTTTTGTACAAGAGGCTGACGTCCTAGTAAGAGAACGCCGCCGAAAGATAGAAATTATAAAATTTGTGAAAAAGAAAGAAAAACAGCTACGTGAAACAATCCCATTGGGTTCCAACTCTGCTAATGCCTTTATATCTTCGAGTGTCTCATTACTTTGCTACTTGGTCGAAGGTGGATCAGATTGTTCGGCACCGTCCGAGCTTGATAGTCGATACCGAAGTCTGGTTGCAAGATGATCCAATGAGACATAGTGTTATGCTTTGATCCCTAATTTTTTCCTGGACCGCCCTTTCGGGTTTTCAGTCCACCGGGATACCCTTTTTTGCCCAAGCCGCCTTTTCGTGTTTTCGACTTGCCAGGTGTACAATTTTTTTTCATATTCATCCCTTACTTTTGCCCGAACCCTTTTGGTTCGCCGGGAAGCCCTTATTTCTTCCTAGGCCAGTCAACCTAGAGGGTCTTTGATTAGGCGTAGTATCTTTTCACTATGTCTACATTGACGGGGTGAGGAAGGTCATCACCGTCCATGGTGGTTAGAATCATAGCTCCTCTCGAGAAAATGTTCTTAACCACAAATGGCCCTTCGTATGTGGGGGTCCATTTGCCCCTGGGATCACCTTGCGGCAGTATGATGCGTTTGATCACCAGATCTCCGACTTCATATTCTTGACGTTTGACTTTCTTGTTAAAACCCTTGATCAATCACTTTTGATACGTCTGACCATGACAAATGGCAGTAAGCCTCTTTTCATCGATTTAATTCAGCTGATCAAGCCGGGTCTGGATCCAATCGTCTTCGCTCAAACCCGTATCCTTCATTATCCTGAGAGAGGGTATCTGGACTTCGATGGGTAGGACTGCCTCCATGCCATACACCAGAGAGAAGGGTGTTTCCCCTATTGACGTCCGTGCTGAGGTACGGTACCCATGAATAGCGAATGGTAACATCTCATGCCAGTCTTTGTATGTCACTGTCATCTTCTGCACAATCTTCTTGATGTTCTTGTTAGCCGCTTCAACAGCCCTATTCATCTTCGGCCGATAGGGAGAATAGTTATGATGTTGAATCTTAAATTGTTTGCAGAACTCAGTGGTCATTATATTGTTGAGATTTGTACCATTGTCAGTAATAATCCTCTCTGGTACGCCATATCGATAGATCAAGTTGTGTTGGATAAATCGTGCCACGACGTTCTTGGTTACTGTAGCAAAGTAAGCTGCCTCTACCCACTTCGTAAAGTAATCAATAGCCACCAAAATGAAACGATGCCCGTTAGACGCGTTAGTTCTGATCTCGCCAATCATGTTGATGCCCCACATTGCGAAAGGCCAAGAAGATGTCAAAACATTCAGGGGAACTTGAGGTACATGCACCTTCTCACCATAGACTTGGCACTTATGACAGGTTCGAGAATGCTGATAACAGTCGGCTTCCATAGTGGACCAGTAATATCCAGCCCGTAGGATCTTCTTTGCCATGGTATGTCCACAGGAATGAGTTCTGAAGGTACCTTCATGTAACTCTGCTATGATCCTTTCTGCCTCGCTTTTGTCCACACATCGCAGTAAGGTTGAATCATGGTTACGCTTATAGAGGATTCCATTAGTGATGAAAAACTTCGCAGCGAACCTTCTCAGAAACTTCTTATCATTAACAGATGCACCCTCGGGGTACTCTTGAGTTTCAAGATACCTCTTTACCTCATGGAACCAGGGTTTATCTGCCACCTCTTCAGTCTCAATGTCACAAGAATGTACGGGTTCGTCCAACCTCTCAATGGTTATCCGGGGAACTTCATTGTCCCACCTGACTTTGAACATAGAAGACATGGTAGCTAGCGCGTACGCTAACTAGTTCTCCTCTCTTGGGAAGTGCTCATAGGTTATATCCTCAAAGTGTGGGAGCAACGTCAATACATACTCTTTGTAAGGAATAAGATTTGGGTGCTTCGTATCCCACTCGCCTTTGATCTGACTGATCACCAGAGCATAATCTCTGAATACACTCAAAAACTTAATCCTTAGGTCAATAGCAGCTCGAAGACCCAGAATACATGCTTCATACTCCGCCATATTGTTGGTGCAGTTAAAACATAATCGGGCGGTGAATGGAGTATGACAGCCCTCAGGAGATATGATCACAACGCCAATGCCATTACCCAATGAGTTTGAGGCTTCGTCAGAATACATAGACCATCGGGATCCTTCCTCAGGTCCTTCATCTGGTCCAGGTTCTTCACAGTCTGTTACCAACATGATATTCTCATCCGGGAACTCGAAATTCATGGACTGGTAGTCATCCACAGCCTGATGCGCCAAATGATCCGCCAATACACTCCACTTGATTTCTTTTTGGGTGGTATATTGGATGTCATACTCAGTTAAGATCATCTTCCATCTTGCTATTCTTCCGGAGAGAACGGGCTTTTCGAAAATATACTTGATTGGATCCATCTTTGATATCAATAAGGTAGTGTGAGTCAGCGTATACTGTCTCAGCCGGCGAGCAGCCCATGCCAAAGGGAAGAAAGTTTTCTTGAGCAATGAGTATCGGGTCTCACAGTCGGTAAACTTTTTGCTAAGGTAGTAAATAGCGTGCTCTTTTCGGCCAGACTGGTCATGTTGCCCTAGCATGCACCCCATTGAATTATCCAGTACTGTCAAGTATAAGATCAAAGGTCTTCCTTCAACTGGAGGCATCAGAATTGGTGGCTCTTGGAGGTATTCCTTGATCCTTTCGAAGGCGGTCTTACATTCCTCATTTCACTTTACCACTTGATCTTTCCTCAGCAGCTTGAAGATTGGCTCATAAGTAGCAGTCATATGTGATTTGAACCAGGCGATGTAATTTAGACGTCCCAAAAATCCCCACTTATTATATCCCCAGCAGAGTCGTCAGTTCTGTGATATGGTGACATAACCGACTGTTTTGGAAAATGCGGGTTTGCATTTTGCGTTTTGTATTCGCAAAATGCCGCGGTAAGTAAGAGTCGCCACCGACTTTTATTTTATCCAACCGAAAAGGAAAAAAGCACAGAAAAAAAATCCTTTTTCGAGATTTTGAATACGGGGGGTAGATTATAGAAAGGGAAGGTGTTAGCATCCTTTCTATCCATGGTTTTCCATGGGCTCTTAGGTACTTGCTCATCTTTTAAAATTGCTTGTGTGTGTTTGTTTTAAAAAGTTTTGTTTTACTTTGTTTTAACCCCTGTTTCTGTCCTCAAGAGTGTTACGAAGTTATTTTTGAAAACTTTACTTTGAAAAGTGTTTGGTGTGAAAAAGTTTGTTTTTGAGCAAGTACCTACTAGCGTCTACCTACTCGAAAAAAAGATCGTTTATGTTCTCATTTCCTTTAGACAATACTATCCTAGTATTGAGAAATAGGAAGCATCGTCGTTGGATTTGTAAGGGTCAATTCGTAAGGGACGTACGATCACTAAAGAAATGTTAGGACGTCTTAGTAATAACCCTAGAGTCTTAAGATCATATTTGAGGCAACATTTTCGAGGCAACGTTTCCGAGGCAACATTCCCGAACGGGACTTTTGATCTTTTGTCAGACAGGAGGGTAACCACTAAGACACCCTATACTTAATGATCGTTTACCGGAGGCAACCGAAGTGAGAGTATACCCTAATGGTGCGCATGTGCGAGTGATTTGATTTCAGTTATTATCTTTGCATATTAGGGTTTTCTAACCATTTTAAATTATCATGCAGTCTTGTCATACAATCCTACTAGCATACATCTAAACAGTTAGTATTTGCAAGAGTTAAAATGCGGGAAAGTAAAACTATGCTATTACAAGGCTTCGGGTTAGGGATTAATTACATAGCCAAAAAACCCGTAAAAATGATAAAGAAAGAAAGTCCTAGATTAAACTATTACATACCGTGAGCAGTTACATTAATATTGCAAAAATTATAAACGCGCGCGATGAATCGAAAGCAAAGGAATTAGGGTTTTGACCCCATCTAAACCTCATTGTAATTTAAAAGAAAAATCATTTTTTTGCCGTTTTTGGTATTATTTGAGAAAATAAAGTTCAGTTGAATAAAAAATAGCCTTATCACTAATTAATTTTAATTAAGAAAAATTATTAAATTAACCTATTTTTGTATTTTTTTTGTTTTGGGAAAAGAAATAAAAATTAAATCAAGAGTTAACCCTAATTTTTTCTAATTGATTTTAATTATATATATAAAAAAGTTAGAATTATCCTAAATTAAATTAAACTAATATTAAATTAAATTTGATAAAATAAAAACCTAATTCTAAATTTTGTGAAACTCTTGGTTTTATGATTTTATGAAAAAGATATTAATTTTGTTAAAAAATAATTAAACTAATTAAATAAATAAATGAAATAAATAGAAAAGAAAAAAGAATGGGCCTGGTAGCTTTTAGCTAAAAAAGGGGGTGCTGCTTGCAATTCTTGGCCCAACAACTCCTTGGCCCATTTGATTTTTCCCAATCCCATGTGCTTGCTTGACTGGGCGTATGGTGGACCTTCATTGGACAGTCTTGGATCTGCAGCCTTGATGATCTGATGGTTGGATGCTGATGATGCATGGTAGACTCGTGGGACACTAATACACCTGATTATGCAAAGAAAAACAATATAAATCAAACGTTGGGACCTGGGGATCGAACCCAGGCCCTGAAGCATTATCCCCTTGCCACGCTGCCAGCTGAGCCAGAATGTTTAATTGTACAAATAATAACAAACAAACATTATATGATAAAATAAAAATCTAAATTCTGAAACGCGCGGAATTCAAATGGGCAAGTCAGGGAGTGCCACGTGACCATATTCTTCCTCCCACCATCGCTGTAAGTTCCATGACTTTTACCTACGGACAAAGTGTAGGTACAACCCTGTGCATTTCCAAAATCTCATACAAGCATGATAAATGAAAACCAATGGTACCAATCAACTCGTTGCAACCCCACGAGCATCATGGTACCATTATTAATGGCCAATTGTTCCTGTATGAAAAATCCCTAAAAACGAACCACGAACCCTAGCCATGGCAACTTGTTATACAGTCAATAAAAATGTAATTAAATAAAACCATTAGCTTGCAAACATCTCAAGGATTATGAATATATCAATTAATCATGCTAAATATGCCAGAATTATTGTATTCAATTTCAAGAAAAAATCCAAACCGTATGAACCTTACATCGTGATTATGAGTATGGGGAAGCTTGTTAGCGATTGAATCTTGATCCTGGGGAGTCCAGCAATGGATTGGTATGACTATAATTCCTTGAGGTGGTCTGAAACATGGAAATCAGTCTGCAACTTTTTCTTCAATTTTTGAGATTTGTTCTCCTCTTTTGCACGCCTCCAACCTCATTTTATTTGATCTGCACTTGTTCCTTATGTATCCAAGAATAAATTAGGGTTGCCATTTGTTTCAAATCTTCTCCAATTATGAATATTGATTCATGATTTGATCCTTGTACAAAATCTTTCCAAATCAAGCAAATCCAATCTTTTTCTGTCCATTTTGCACCTTGCACGATTTGATCTTGTTTTCAGTTGTGTAATGAACCTAAACATGCACAAAATCTCAAGATTTAATTAGTTTTTGATATTTTCATTATTTTATTTTGATTTTATTTGATTTAAATGAAATAAAATCAAAATAAATGAAAAAAATAAAAGAATGACAAGTGGAAGGGCTCATGGATCATGGGTCACATTACAAACTCAGTGAAAGCATAAAAAGTTGGGCCCATTTGACAAAATATGCAATTTTGGACACTTTTGACTTTTGGCAATTTTGCAAAAAGGGTCAACTTTGCCAATGCATAACTCTTTCAATTTTGACCCTAGAGATGTGTTCTTTGACTTTTTAGAAAGCTTAAGATGTCCTCTAAGCAAAACCTTTGGTATCATATCAATTGAGTCTTCCATGTTCATGTATGAAGCTTTGACCCAAAAGGTGTTTTTGTTGACTTTTCAAAATGACCAATAATGTCCAAATTCATATCTTCTTGTGAGTGCATATTTTGAACTTGGGAGCTGAAGATGGATTGTAGGGAATTACATCCTCTTCAAAATGAGCTTTGGATGGGTCATTTTTTATAAAGTATGAGAAAGTTATGCTTGGTCAAAGTTGAGTTGACTTTTCCTACAAAACCCTAATTTACCAACTTTTGGGTTTTGATGAATTGTGAGCAATCCTTGAGTAATCATGATAAAAACTTGATCAAATGATGAATAATACTTCAAAATGAGAATGTTGACCAAAAATCTTGAAGTTTGACTGTATATGGGTCACAGTTGACTTTTACCCTATCATAGTCGATTTTCAGGCCTTTGTGCAATTGACTGAGCAAACTTCCCCTGCAAGGCTTGAAACTTGACATGGATGATCTTGAGAACATATTAGGACAATGGTGAGCATTTGGGATCCTCTGGACTCAAACATCTTGGTGCAAAATGAAACCCTAATTTGAGGTAGACTGCCTTAGGAGAGAGTTTGTCTGGTCAACTCTTGAACTTCCTTGAGCAATTTGAGGACCTCACTTGAAATGTATTGAGAAATATGGGAGGGCAAATTTTGGGGTACAACATTTTCCCCTGTTCAATCTTCTTACACCTGAGGATGTAGATTGGCTTGTCTGCCTTTCGTGATCCGAAGGTGGAAGATGATTGAACACTAGAGTGCCCAGAAATTTGCACTCGCATGAAGTGGTACATATCTTGAGATGTCGGGAATGGGCTTATAGATGCCATTTGGAAGTCAATGACGGAAGATGGGCTTAAAGATGCCATCCGAAGAAGGGTCGATCACATAAGAGATTCCTTTGTGAGAACCCGTATACCTGTTATTGAGGAGGACTTCGCTGGGGAGTGCTTGTCTCTGTCTTGGGAGAAGAAAACTTTTTGGAGTTTCTATTGTCCGTTACTCTACTGGGGGATCATCTCTTATTCGAGGAGGTGAAAATGAATTGTTATCTGGTCGTGCTCCAGGCTTTGCAATGATTTGCTGAGGAAAATAAGACTGACTGCTATCTTGTCGTGCTCCAGGTTTTACAGTGACTTACTGGGAAGATGAGATTAAATTGCTATCTGGTTGTCCTCCAGGCTTTGCAACTTCTCAATTCTTATCTGGTCGGGCTCCAAGCTTTAGAAGGAATCAAGTGGTTATTCGGTCGCATCCGGGTTTCAACTTGAATTTAAGGCATACTAATATCCGATCAATTTTTAGGATTCATAGTAATTGGCCGGGTAAACTGATATTTGGTCGAATTCCAAGCTTCGCAGTACCTTATACTATTATCTGGTCGTATCCCAGGTTTCAGTGTTCTTTGCCGCTATTTTGTTGACTTTTCAAAATGACCTATAATGTCAAAATTCATATCTTCTTGTTAGTGCATGTTTTGAACTTGGGAGCTGAAGATGGATTGTAGGGAATTACATCCTATTCAAAATGAACTTTGGATGGGTCATTTTTGATAAAGTATGAGAAAGTTATGCTTGGTCAAAGTTGAGTTTACTTTTCCTACAAAACCCTAATTTAGTAACTTTTGGGTTTTGATGAATTGTGAGCAATCCTTGAGGAATCATGATCAAACCTTGATCAAAGGATGAATAATACTTCAAAATGAGAATTTTGAACAAAAATCTTGAAGTTTGACTATATATGGGCCACAGTTGACTTTTGCCCTAGCACATTCGATTTTCAGGCCTTTGAGCAATTGACTGAGTAAACTTCCTCTGCAAGGCTTGAAACATGACATGGATGATCTTGAGAACATATTAGGACAATGGTGAGAATTTGGGATCCTCTGGACTCAAACATCTTGGTGCAAAATGAAACCCTAATTTGAGGTAGACTGCCTTAGGAGAGAGTTTGTCTGGTCAACTCTTGAACTTCCTTGAGCAATTTGAGGACCTCACTTGAAATGTATTAAGAAATATGGGATGGAAAATTTAGGGGTACAAAAGATACCTTAGTAGTAACCCTAGAGTCTTAAGATCTTTCGAGGCAACATTTCTGAGGCAACATTTCCGAGGCAACGTTCGAATGGGATATTTTGATCTTTTTAGACTGGAGGGCAACCACTAAGACATCCTATGCTTAATGATCGTTTACCGAAGGCAGCCGAAGTGAGAGTATACCCTAAGAGTGATATGTGCGAGTGATTTGTTTCAGTTATTTATCTTTGCACATTAGGGTTTTCTAAACGTTTTAATTTGTCATGCATTCTTGCCATACAATCCTATTAGAATACATCTAAACAGTTAAATATTTGCGGGAATTAAAAATGCGAGAAGATAAACCTAGCTATTACAAGGCTTCAGGGAGGGGGGTTAATTACATAGCCAAAAAATCGGGGATTTAAACAGTAAATAAAAGCCCTAAATTAACTATTACAAACCAGTGAGCAGTTACAAAAAAAAAGGAAAATAATTAACAAGCGCGCAGAGAATTAAATGCGAGGCGATTAGGGTTTTGACCCTTTGACTAATCCTCTTTGCGATTGATTAAAAAAATGTTTTTTTGTCGTGTTTTGTTATTTGAGAAAATAATGGAATAATTAAATTAAAAGAAAATCCTAAGTTCTAATTAATATTAATTTTTGAAAATTAATTAATTAATTAATTCTAAACAACCTATTCTTGTATTTTGATTTATTTGAGAAAAAGGAAAAGAATTAAATCAAGAACTTAAACCTAATTTTTTAATTGGTTTTAATTATAAAAATGAGTTAAAATTTCCCCAAATTAAATTAAACTAAATTAAATTAAATTTGATAAAAAAAAACCTAATTCTAATTTTTTGTGAATTCTTGAGTTTGTGATTTTGTAAAAAAAAAGTGATTAATTTTGTTAATTAAAAATAATTAAGGAAAATTATAAAAGAAAAAATAAAAAAATAAAAAAGGGAAGAAATGGGCATGTGTTGAATAACATGTTGAGGGGGTGCAAATCTGATTTTCTTGGCCCAAATAAGGATTAAGCTTGGTCAGCGCTGGATCTGGCATGGACGTTGACTTGAGATGTATGGTGGACCTTCAATGCTGGCACGTTGGATCTGGTTTGCTGATGAATCTGATGGTTGGACACTGATGGAGCATGGTGAGCCTTATGATGAAAGATGTGCTGGATTTATCATCTGAAAATAATACACATGAAAACACCGGGACCTGGGGATCGAACCCAAGTCCTTATACTCGCTTACACTAATCCCTTGCCAGATGTGCTACGCGTTCTATTTGTTCATATAATAGAAACAAAATAATGTGAACAAATCAAACGATATATTAGAAAATGCGCTCTAATTTCAAACCAGCCATCCATGGACTGCCACGCCTCATCCTCTTCCTTGGACCGTCTCCTTTGAAAACAAGACTTTTACCTACAGACGTTCTCTGTAGGTATAACCATGTTCATCTCCAAAATTGTATACGAGCAAGATAAATGACAAGTACTGGTACCAATCAACTCGTTTCATCCTCCTGAGCATCATGGTGCCAGAATCGAAGCCCAATTTTGCATGCATTGAAAACCCCTAAAACGAATACAAAAACCCCAGCCATGGCAATATAGTACATGCATCAAAAATGCAATTAAATGGCATGATTAGCATGCAAACACGATAATGAACAAGAATATATAAATTAAAGGTACTAAAGATGCAAGAATTTTGATAATCGAATTGAAAAAATGTACCAAACCGAGTGAAGCGTAGCGCGCGTTTCTGGGTGTGTTGAAGCTTGCAAAGGATGTTGTTAGCTTCCTGGGATGTCTAGCAAGCGATTGGAACCTTCAACACACCTTGAATTGGCCTGTGGAAGAATATTCATCTAACACTTTTCTTGGAAATTTTCAAGTTTTGTTCTGGTTTTACACGACCTCTAACCCTTGTTTTTTGATATGGCAAGCTTTATTATATAACCTAGAATGAATTAGGTTAACAAACTTGGATCTAATCTTGATAATTCATGAATGGAATATTTGATTTTTAAGCCATATCATATCTTTTTATTTTCATGCCAATCATTCTCTTTTTGTACCAATTATGCTTGATTCGATTTGATCATGTAAACTCAACATATCTCGGTTGCCAATCTGTAAAAAAAAACAAATCAAATCATATCTTTGTTAATTTTCATCATTTATTTGATTTAATTCACTTTTTAATTAATAAAAAATCAAAATAAATTGAAAAATGAAGCACAATATGAGTGAGTGAACATTTGAATCTTGGACCACATTATAATTGAGGTGCAAGCATAAAAAGTTGGGCCCATTTAGCAAAAAATGCAAATTTGAGCACATTTGACTTTTGGCAATTTTGCAAAAATGGTCAACTTGGCCAATGCATAACTATCTCAATTTTGACCCTAGAGAGGTGTTCTTGGACTTTTTATAAAGATTAGAGTGTCCTATAAACAACCCTTTTGGTCTCATTTCAATTGAATCTTCCATGCTCATGTATGAAGCTTTGACCCAAAAGGTGTTTTTGTTAACTTTTCAAAAGGACATATAATGTCAAAATTCATATCTTTTCGTGACTGCATATTCTGAACTCGGGAGATGGAGATGACTTGCAGGGAATTGCATCCTCTTAAAAATGAGCTTTCGATAAGACATTTCTGATAAAGTATGAGAAAGTTATGCTTGGTCAAAGTTGAATTGACTTTTTCTGTAAAACCCTAATTTAGCAACTTTTGGGTTTTGATGAATTGTGAGCAATCCTTGAGGAATCATGATCAACCTTTGATCAAATGATGAATAATACTTCAAAATGAGGATGTTGACCAAAAATCTTGAAGTTTGACTGTATGTGGGCCACAATTGACTTTTGACCTAACACAGTTGATTTTCAGGCATTTGAGCAATTGACTGAGTAAACTTCCTCTGCAAGGCTTGAAACATGACATGGATGATCTTGAGAACATATTAGTAAAATGGTGAGAATTTGGGATCCTCTGGACTCAAACATCTTGGTGCAAAATGAAACCCTAATTTGAGGTAGACTACCTTAGGAGAGAGTTTGTCTGGTCAACTCTTGAACTTCCTTGAGCAATTTGGTGACCTCACTTGCCATGTGTGTAGGAATATGGGAGGGAAAATTTTTGGGGTACAACAGCTGCCCCTGTTCAATATTCTTAAACCTAAAGGTGTAGATTGGCTGTCTACCTTTCATGATCTGAAGGTGGAAGATGATTAAACACTAGAGTGCCCAGAAATTTGCATTCGCATGAAGTGATACTCGATTTGTGATACTGGGAATGGGCTTACAGATGCCATTAGGAAGTTTCTAGAGCATTGTCGGAGATGGGCTTAAAGATTCCATCCGAATAGGTGTCGATCACATAAGAGATTCCTTTTAGAGAACCCGCATACCTGTTGTCGAGGAGGATTTCGCTGGGGAATGCTAGTCTCTGTCTTGAGAGAAATTAAGTTTTAGGAGCTTCAATTGTCCGTTACTCTACTGGGGAATAATTCTGGTTTGGGAAGCGGAAGTGAACTGCGTATCTGGTCGGGGTATATGCTGCACCACGACTTTCTGGGGAAATGTGAAATCAATTGTGTTTGATCGGGTCCCAATCTTACAGTGTTGTGGACTGCTACCTGGGGATAAGAGAGGAAGAACCCATATAGTAAGGTTATGAGAAGGAACCTGGATGGTAGGGCTGTGAGAAGGAACCTGGGTAGTAGGGTTACTTCAAGATGAAAGCTTGGATGGTAGGGCTGTGAGAAAGAACCTAGGTAGTAGGGTTACTTCGATATGGAAGCCTGGATGGTAGGGCTGTGAGAAGGAACATGGGTAGTAGGGTTACTTCGATATGAAAGCCTGGATAATAGGGTTGTGAGAAGGAACCTGGGTCGTAGGGTTACTTCGAGATGAAAGCCTGGATAGTAGGGCTTGAGAAGGAACCTGGATAGTAGGGTTACTTCGGTATGAAAGCCTGGATAGTAGGGCTGTGAGAAGGAACCTGGATAGTAGGGTTACTTCGATATGAAAGCCTAGATAGTAGGGCTGTGGAAGGAACCTGGGTCGTAGGGTTACTTCGAGATGAAAGTCTGGATAGTAGGGCTTGAGAAGGAACCTGGATAGTAGGGTTACTTCGGTATGAAATCCTGGATAGTAGGGCTGTGAGAAGGAACCTGGATAGTAGGGTTTGAGGAGGAACCTGGATAATAGGGTTACTTCGGTATGAAATCCTGGATAGTAGGGCTGTGAGAAGGAACCTAGGTCATAGGGTTACTTCGATATAAGTTTGTGTAAAACTTCTGGAGGAACCGGGGTAAAGTTACTTTTATAAGTTCGTGTAAAACTTCAGAATGAACTGGGGTAAGGTTACTTTGGTCGTACCAATGATTACTCTGTTTAGTTTCGAGTGTTGATCATGGACTTGCTGGAAA
Source organism: Vicia faba (assembly GCA_948472305.1). Classification (NCBI taxonomy): domain Eukaryota; kingdom Viridiplantae; phylum Streptophyta; class Magnoliopsida; order Fabales; family Fabaceae; genus Vicia; species Vicia faba. Next base: position 780,374,613 of record OX451741.1, on the reverse strand, counting down.
TTGTTGATAATAATTGTCTTTCCTGAAAAGATAACAGGGTTAGTTACATGCGATGCATGAAATGCGTTGTGAGATGATGTTCAATAAACGAGATTATGTTATATGTAATGTATGCACATGTCATGATGTATGAACATGAAATGCTGACGTAGTAATCCGAGTCTGGGAAAATAAATCCCTGACTGCTGTTTGGAGAGTATGAGAAATGGTATTCTTGACTGCTATAAAAAACATAGTTCCTCTACTTCTGTCGGGGATGGTGAACAAAGATGACTAACTGGAGATTCACATTCATTCAGCTGGTGAATATTCTGCCGGAAGAGTCGATGTCTGAGGATAACTCTGTCTGTAATAACTCTGTTGGAGAGGAGATACTCTATTGATAGATCTGCTGATTTGGAGAAATAAACTCACATGGGGATGAATTTCCGTTGCTGGTGATAATGAATTTTGCTGGCGATTGAATTTCTGCTTGTGAGAGAAATAAACTCTGCTTGGGGAAAAATTACTGACTCCTTCGCGATTGTGAACCTTGGCTGGGGAGAGTTATGCCCTGTTCAGGAAAGCTAACATCACTGTCTTTGGGTACTTTTTACACTATGGGGAGTGTATGTACCACTACTCATGTTCTCAAGCTGGCTCTATCCCGGTACCTGATGGGCAGCGTAACTGTGAGGTTTGGTACTTCTTGTTTTCCCTGTTTCTGGAATTACGAATAATTGTCTTTTGTTTCTTATGTAAATCCTTATGAGCAGCAATCATTTTCAAATGCACATATCAAAAATGAATCATTGGACATTCTTGCAAAACAAAACAAAAATAAAAAACAATTTGAAACTTCTAGTGAAAATGACTTGTATTGATTTTTAAAGTTGGCCTATAGTAGGCGCTTTGTACAAAGAGGCTGACGTCCTAGTAAGAGAACGCCGCCAAAAGAAATTACAATTTGTGTAAAAGAAATAAAAACAGCTATGTGAAATAATCCCATTGGGTTCCAACTCTGCTATTGCCTTTATATCTTCAAGCGTCTCATCACTTTGCTGCTTGGCCGAAAGTTGATCAGATTGATTGGCGTTGTCCGAGCTTGATAGTTGATATCGAAGTCTGGTTGCAAGATGATCCAATGAGACATAGTGTTATGCTTTGATCCCTAATTTTTTCCTGGACCGCCCTTTCGGGTTTTCAGTCCACCGGGATACCCTTTTTTGCCCAAGTCACCTTTTCGGGTTTTCGACTTGCCGGGTGTACAATTTTTTTCATTTTCATCCCTTACTTTTTCCCGAACCCTTTTGGTTCGCCGAGAAGCCCTTATTTTTGTGTAGGCAAGTCAACCTAGAGGGTCTTTGATTATGCGTAGTATCTTTTCACTATGTTTGCATTGACGGGGTGAGGAAGGTCGTCACCATCCATGGTGGTTAGAATCATAGCTCCATCCGAAAAAATGTTCTTAACCATAAATGGCCCTTCGTACGTGGGGGTCCATTTGCCCATGGGATCACCTTGCGGTAGTATGATGCGTTTGATCACTAGATCCACGACTTGATATTCTCGACGTCTGACTTTCTTGTTAAAAGCCTTGATCATTCGCTTTTGATACGTCTGACCATGACAAATAGCAGTAAGTCTCTTTTCATCGATTAGATTCAGCTGATCAAGTCGGGTTTGGATCCAGTCGTCTTCGTTCAAACCCGCATCCTTCATAATCCTGAGAGAGGGTATCTGGACTTCGATGGGTAGGACTGCCTCCATGCCATACACCAAAGAGTAGGGTATTGCCCCTGTCGACGTCCGTGCGGAGGTACGGTACCCATGAAGAGCGAATGGTAACATCTCGTGCCAATCTTTGTATGTCACCGTCATCTTTTGCACAATCTTTTTGATGTTCTTGTTAGCGGCTTCAACAGCCCCATTCATCTTCGGCTGGTAGGGAGAAGAGTTATGATGTTGTATCTTGAACTGTTTGCAGATCTCGGTGATCATTCTGTTATTGAGATTTGTACCATTGTCAGTAATAATCCTCTCTGGTACACCGTATCGACAGATCAGATTGTGTCGAATAAACCCGCAACGATGTTCTTGGTTACTGTAGCAAAAGAAGCTGCCTCAACCCACTTCGTGAAGTAATCGATTACTACCAGAATGAAGCGATGCCCGTTAGATGCAGTAGGTCTGATCTCGCCGATCATGTCGATTTCCCACATCGCAAAAGGCCAGGGAGCTGTCAAGACATTCAGAGGGATTGGAGGCACATTTACCTTATGAGCATAAACTTGGCACTTATGACAGGTTCGAGAGTGCTGATAACAATCGGCTTCCATAGTGGACCAGTAATATCCTGCCCGTAGGATTTGCTTAGCCATGGTATGTCCACTGGAATGAGTTCCGAAGGTACCTTCATGTAACTCTATCATGATCCTTTCTTCCTCGCTCTTATCTACACACCGCAGTAAGGTTGAATCTTGGTTACGCTTATAGAGGATTCAATTACTGATGAATAACTTTGCAGCGAACCTTCTCAGAAACTTCTTATCATTGACATATGCCCCCTCAGGGTATTCTTGATCCTCAAGATACCTCTTTACCTCATGAAACCAGGGTTTATCTGCTACCTCTTCAGTCTCAATGTCATAGCAATGTACGGGTTCGTCCAGCCTCTCAATGGTAATCTGGGTAGCTTCATTGTCCCACCTAACTTTGAACATAGAAGACATAGTAGCTAGCGCATCTGCTAATTGATTCTCTTCTCGTGGGAAATATTCAAAGGTTATCTCCTCAAAGTGTGGGAGCAATGTCAGTACATACTCTTTGTAAGGAATAAGATTTGGGTGGTTCGTATCCCACTCGCCTTTGATCTGACTTATTACCAGAGCAGAATCTACGAATACAATCAAGAACATAATCCTCAGGTCAATAGCAGCTCGAAGACCCATGATACACGCTTCATACTCCGCCATATTCTTGGTGCAGTTAAAGCATAATCGGGCGGTGAACGGAGTATGACAGCCCTTAGGAGATATAATTACAGCGCCAACTCTGTTACCCAGTGCGTTTGAGGCTCCATAAAAATACATGGACCAACGGGATCCCTCCTTGGGTCCTTCATCCGGTCCAGGTTTTTCGCAGTCGGTTACCAACATGATTTTCTCATCCGGGAACTCGAAATTCATGGATTGGTAGTCATCCACGTCATGATGCGCCAAATGATCCTCCAATACACTCACCTTGATTTCTTTTTGGGTTTGGTATTGGATGTCGTACTCGGTTAAGATCATCTACCATCTTGCTATCCTTCCGGAGAGAGCGGGTTTCTCGAAAATATACTTGATCGGATCCATCTTTGATATCAACAAGGTAGTGTGAGTCAGCATATACTGTCTCAGTCAGCGAGCAGCCCATGCCAAAGTGCAGCAAGTTTTCTCGAGCAATGAGTATCGGGTCTCACAGTCGGTAAACTTTTTACTAAGGTAGTAAGTTGCATGCTCTTTCCGACCAGACTCATCATGCTTCCCCAGCACACACCCTATTGAACTATCTAGCACTGTCAAGTATAATATCAAAGGTCTTCCTTCAATTGGAGGCATCAAAATTGGTGGTTCTTGAAGGTATTCCTTGATTCTTTCGAAAGCGGTCTGGCATTCATCATTCCACTTCACCACTTGATCTTTCTTCAGCAGCTTGAAGATTGGCTCACAAGTAGCAGTCAGATGTGAAATGAACCTGGCGATGTAATTCAGATGTCCCAAGAAACCTCTAACTTCTTTCTTTGTGCGGGGGACCGACATCTATTGTATGGCTTTTACCTTTGCAGGGTACACCTGAATACCCTTATCACTGACGACGAAACCCATAAGCTTACCAGACCTTACCCCGAAGGTACACTTGTTCGGATTCAACATCAGCTTGTATGTCTTCAACCTGTCAAACAGTTTCTGGAGATGATCAAGGTGCTCTTCCTCAGTCTGGGACCTGGCTATCATGTCATCAAAATAAACCTCGATCTCGTGGTGAATCATATCGTGGAACAAAGCGACCATGGCACGCTGATAAGTTTCCCCAGCATTCTTCAACCCAAAAGGTATTACCTTGTAACAAAAGGTGCCCCACTGTGTAACGAGGGTTGTCTTCTCCATGTCCTCAGGAGCCATCTTGATCTGGTTGTAGCCAGAAAAATCATCCATGAAGGAGAAGATCTTGTGCCGCGCAGTGTTGTTGACTAGAACATCAATGTGAGGAAGTGGGAAGTCTTCCTTGGGGCTTTCCCTGTTCATATCTCTATAGTCCACACACATTCGTACCTTACCATCCTTCTTAGGTACCGAAACGACGTTGGAAACCCACTGCGGATAAGAAGTGACATCTAAGAATCATGCGTCGAACTGTTTCATGACCTCTGCCTTGATTTTCTCTGACATTTCAAGGCGCATTTGGTGGACCTTCTGCTTTACCAGAGGGCAATCTTCTTTAGTTGGCAGGCGATGTACCACAATATCAGTGTCCAAACCAGGCATGTCTTCATAGGACCAGGCGAAGATCTCAACGTAGTCGTGTAGCATCTGTATTAACCATTGTTTGACACTAGGCTCCAGATTCGCACCTATTTTAACCTCTTCCCTGTCTTCCTCTGTACCCAAATTCACTGACTCAACAGGCTCTTCTTGAGACTGTATGACCCTTTCTTCCTACTGTAGTAGTCTAGGAAGTTCTACATGCACCTCACAATCATCCTCACCTTCGTCCTCGGCTTGGTTGATCGGATTTTTGAAGTCACAACTGGCAATAGCAGAGCTGTTATCAATGGGATCCAGAGTGGATATAGATATGCAGTATCATACGTAAGTGTGTGTAAGAGAATAGTTGTTTTGATAAAGTGAGACAGAAAATAAAAACAAGGAGCGCAAAATTTGTATGCAAGAAACGTCCAATGCTTTATTAATGATATATGAAATGACAAATAATAGCCCTCACAAGCAAAGCCAAGATGCCTCGGGCAAGGCACTGGGCCATAAAGTTTCAAACTGTTTATTACAAATCTTAAAACAAATGAGTTAATCACTGCCGAATAAAAGAAACAGGTATGAAGTCCCTAGCCGTCCACTTATCCGGTCCACCGTTGGTTGTTGGGTAGATCCAGCTGTCGATGTCTGAATCCTCTTCATTGTCTTCAATTGCATTAATTCCCTGATTGCTGATGTGTAGAGGAGGTCTTCCAGCCCGAGCGCGCCTAACGGCCCTTTGAGCCCATGTAGTAAAGCCCAAACCAAATTTGTTAGTTTTGTGAGTGAAATCAGGTAGCTGACCCCAATTGGTACACCCATCTTCTTCAACCACAGCCCTGTCGTTCTTGAGAGAAGCCATCTTCAATGGAGGTTTGCCGGTAGTAACTTCAGTTGATGCCAAGATCTGAGGGACCTCTTTGAAATTATGACAAGGAGTTTCTATGAATTTCCCGTCCATCTCTACGTAGCAGAAGTAATTGAGGTGACTCACCATATATTCTTCTTCACCTCGCACTATGACGATCTTTCCCTTCACCAGATACTTCAGCATTTGATGGAGTGTGGAAGTAACTTCCCCAGCCTCATGGATCCAAGGATGACCCAGCAAGCAAGAATACGATGGCTTTATATCCATTACGTAGAAGGTGGACCCAAAAGTCTGAGAACCCATTTTGACAGGGATGTCCACCTCCCCGTGCACCATTCTCTTTGATCCGTCAAAATCCCTTACCACAATGTTACTAGGCTTTAGAGTCAAACCCTCACAATCTAAAGGGTCCAACGCTTTCTTAAGCAGAAAATTCAGTGAAGACCCGGTATCTACCAGCACATGGGCCTTAGTGGTGCCCCAGCACTCAATTGATACATGCAGAGCATCATTATGCTTCCTTCCTTTCGGTGTCAGATCCGCATCTAAAAAACCCAGCCCATTGTCAGCAGTCAGGCCGGCCACACAATCTTTGAACTGATCTAATGAAGTTTCCTGCGGCACATGCGCAGTCTTGAGAAATGCAATCAAAGACTTCGCATGGGCTTCAGAACACAACAACAGAGAAAACATGGATATCTTTGATGGGGTCTGCCCCAGCTACTCGACCATATTGTAGTTGCTCTTCTTAATGATTTTTAGTATTTCCTCTATTTCTTGTTTAGAGGCTTCCACAACGATTTTCTTAGGTGCCTCCGTCCGGGCAGGCTCACCTATAATTTCCTTGCCCCGAGTCCCAGATGGCTCAGCAGAAGGGGTAATAACTGGAGTAGGAGCAGGAGAAATGTCAGGAGTGCTGGTTGGAGTAGTAGTTGGAATAACAACAGGCTTAATGATATTCGGAGCAATCTCAGGAGAGAAAACCCTTCCACTTCGGGTAACCTTACTAGTATCGACAATATTACTGACATCAGTATCAGCTTCTTCATTCTTCACATCTTGCTTAATTCCATGATAGTACACATCAGCACCTTAGTGCCATGGGACAGCCTTGTCTGAGGTGTACGGGATGGGACCAGGAAGAATGATTATCAGCGGAGCAATTATTTGAACCGGTGTAATCCTAACAGGTCTTCTCGAGGAAACCTTGGAAGGATTGGCGGAAATGGTTACAATGGAAATGTCTTCGTTTGGAACAAAAGGAATCGTAGTCTTTTCGAACAAAATCTCTTTATTATCCATCAGGCGCTGAACACCTGACTTCAACAAATGGCAACCAGAAGGTAGAACCAAACACATGTGGCAACCTTCACCACAACCCGGAAATAAACTGGCAAACAACAAATTCTTCTTAACAGTCATAAGAGGAGTATAAATTTCTTCAACAGAGGTCACAAACAAATCAGTGTCAACAACATTGACTCTACGACCATGTTTGAGTATGGGAGCAGTTATAACATTCGGCTTTTCTGGAGCATCGAACTCTATCTCCTTGGCTTCGAGCAAGTCTTGTACTTTGTTTCTCAGAGCCTATTAATCATTTCTATCATGGCCAGGACTCTCAGAATGGTAGACGCACCGCGCGTTGGGATTGTACCTGGGAGAGGTAGTGTTTGGATTCTTGGGAGCCTCTCTCAAGGTTGCCAAGTTGGATTTTAATAAATGAGGTAGAACTTCAGCTAAAGTCATGTTGATGCGGGTAAACTTCCATTGTGGTCTTTCCACCCTTTGTTGATTGTTGCATTGTGGAGAAACTGCGAGTCTTGGTATCACAACAGCATTTACCATTTGACGATGTTCAGATCTGCTTTGGCCCCTCGGGTTATAGACCGCACTGGCTTCCTTCTTACCAAAGAAAGGCTTCTTTGTTGAACTCGAGGAGGCATACTTCTGTATTTTACCACTTCGAATTCCAGCTTCTACTCTTTCTCCAGTTAAAATTAGCTCGGTGAAACCAGATGACGAGCTGCCGATTAAGTGATTAAAGAACGGACCAGATAGCGTCCCTAGAAACATATCCACCAACTCCCTATCAGACAAAGGGGGTTGAACTCTCCCAGCCAAGTCTCTCCACTTTTAAGCATAATCTTTAAAACCTTCACCTACACCCATGGACATACTCTGGAGTTGAGTACGAGTGGGAGCAAGGTCGGCATTATACTGATACTGCTTGTAGAAAGAAGCAACAAGATCTTCCTTGTTTCGGACACTGGCTCCCTCCAGCTGGTAGAACCATTCAAGCTGAGTCCCTGACAGACTATCTTGAAAGAAGTGCACCCACAAATTTCTATCAGTGGTGTGGGGTTGAATCTTCCTGACATAAGAGCGGAGATGGAGTTTTGGGCAGGACACTCCATCTTACTTGGCAAAAACCGGAGCTTTGAACTTCTGAGGGATGACCACTCCCGATACCAGACCCAATTCTCCGAAATCCAAACCAGGTATCTTCTGAACTTCCATAACACTTAGACAATCATATAGTTGTTTGTATCTATCCTCAGCAGGAGGATATTGCTCATCATTGTAATCCGTATCATTGTCGGAAACTACATGACTAGGGTCCTTTTCCCCTTCTTGGTTCTCCCCTTCCTTGGATGAAGAGGTCAGATCGGTTTGATGCTTCAACCATTCTCCAAATCTTCTTCCCATATTCAGAATACCGACAACCTTCTTCTTTCTCTTCTTCTCTTTCAGAATGAGGGCTTTCAGATCCTCTTGCCCTTTAACCAGACTTATGTACATCTGTTTGAGCTGGGCGTTCTGCGCCTGAAGATCTTTGATGGCTTGATCGGAAGACATTTCTGCTGAAATAAACAGCGAAGAAGATGAGAAACCTGTAGTGGTACCTGTAATGATGTGTATGATAATGGGATGCGTATGTAATGATTTCAAAGACTTCTGGAAATTTAAATTTGCAAACCAAAAATAAACAAAAACTTTATTATCTTAAATTTAAAGGATCAACATGTCTTTAAGGAGTTACAAATAAGTAAATAAAACAAATCTAAAACTACAAAAGAAAAATCAAAAGTCCCATGGACGCTTTCTCTTTGTGCTGATATAATCATTGAGTACTCTTTCTTCCTCGAGCTGCCTGGTGAGCTTTAAAACCTTCCTCTCTTGATCATGGAATTGTTCCCTGTAAGTATCCCGCTCATTCTTCAGCTGAATCCAAGACCTCTGTAACTCCCCAAGATCAGTAGGCATGTAAGGATAGAGAATCGTGTAAGGAATGTACTCTTCAGTAGCGGGCTCCATAATTACTGGTAATACGGCCACATAAGGCATCATAAGCTTCTGGGCCCGAGCTCGTACCCATTGGAGGTAAGGCTCCATAGGAATGTAAGTCTTTGGTCCCAACTCTTTGGGGTCAGATCTATTTACCATGCCCCAAGCTCGTATGAACCTCCGGCGATACTCCTTAACATCATCGTCATAGTTGAATATAATTCTCTCAATAACTAACTCATGGGGGCCATCCCTTTCAGCATGACCAAATTGTCGCAAAGCTAGACAAGGATTGTAAGTTATACCCCCTCTGATACCAAGTAATGGGACATTAGGGTACTCCCCACAACGGTCAATAATAGCAATGTCTTCCATAGCCCGGTAACACCAAAGAATATTCGTATGAGCAAGTGACATTATCCTATGCGACCAAACCAAAACTTCTTCGTTCTTCAGTACAGACTTAGGGAGGTAAGAAATAAACCACCTCGACAGCAACGTCATGCAGCACATAAGAGTCCCTCTTCTCTTCATGGTACGAGTATAGAGAGCATGCAAAATATCTCCAAGCAAGGTAGGCACAAGGTTGCGAGAAAGGAAAATCTTGATAGCATTAACATCTACGAAGGAGTCTGGATTAGGGAAGAGAACCAAACCATAGATAAGAAGAGCCAAGACATCCTCAAAAGCCTGAAAATCCATATCATCCCAATATAGCTGAGCCTGGTCTATCAGAAATTTGGCTAGAAAACCCTCAACTCCGCTTCGAGTTTCCCAATTGGATACCACGTCGGCCCGTTTCAAATGCAAAGCTGAGGCAATGACTTCTGGCTTAGGAAATTCTTCCATACCTGTGAAGGGTACCTGTTCAAGAATGGATATGCCCAATAGCTGAGAGAATTCTTCCAAGGTGGGTACCAACTGATAATCTGGAAAGGTGAAGTAGTGATGCTTGGGATCGAAGAACTGAAAAAGTACGCTCATCATCTGTTCATCCAGTTTTGAAGTAACCAGGCTGAGAAGTTGACCGTGTCTCTTAATGAAAGTAGAAGTTTCAGAAACTCTTGGTGCTAGCTCTTTAAGTTGGGAAGGTATCTCCACAAAGCTGATTCAGATAGTATTTCTACGCACAGAAGCCATGATCTGCAAAACAGAACAAAGATAAATTCCCTTGGTCTTTGAAATGGTTAGTGTAATGAAGCATGAATGCCATGTTATGATGCATGGTGTCATGATAAACCACAGGTATAGCAAACATAGGTATTACAAACACAACCAAATCACACAAAGCCCTTAGGTTTAAGGCTTGCATGAGGTCAAATGTAATACCCTCTAGAAGTCAAGTTGGTTTCAAACATGTACTAGAAAAGTAACCAGGTTCTAGAGGATCTCAATATCACTGACCATCCTTTATCGGTCATTGTTTCAACTCACGCAATCTTTTCTTGTGGCCGAAATATTCTGAAAGTATGATCTCAATGAGTGTAGCATCGAGTATCAACCAGTTCTCAGCTCTACTCCGAGGTCAGATATCTCGCTACTTTCTAATGGCCAAGTTGGGCAATTAAAGGTTCCAAGGTCAGTTGATGCTTCACGACACCATGCAACGGCCCTGTATTCTCCTTGTTTCACCACAAGGGATACTGGTACCAACCAAAGTTCCATACCAACATAGCTACTGCTTCAACCGTATCAGTCTACGTCGTACAATTGCCTCACATTCTATTGCTACTTACCTAAAAGGTGTTCCCCAGATCCGGGTGTAGGATCTATAGTAACTCCCAAACAAACCCTAAAAAATAAAGCAAGCAAAGCAATCAAGAGAAGCAATTTTAGTGACCTAGATCCTAAGGTATACCCCACTTATAACTCCCCAGCAGAGTCTCCAGTTCTGTGATACGGTGGCAGAACCGACTGTTTAATATTGGTTTGTGTTTTATGTTTTGTGTTTGCAAAATGTCGCGGTAAGCAAGAGTCGCCACCGACTTTTATTTCATCCAACTAGAAAGGAAAAAAGTACAGAAAAAAATCCTTTTTCGAGATGTTTCTGAGTACGGAGGGTAGATTATAGAAAGGGAAGGTGTTAGCACCCTTTTTATCCATGTTTTTCCATGGGCTCTTAGGTAAATGCTCATTTTTAAATTTATTGTGTTTGTGTGCTTTGTTTTGAAAATGTTTTACTTTGTGATAACCCTTGTATCAGTCCTCAAGGATGTGACAAAGTTGTTTTTAAAATTGTTTGAAAGGTGTAAGTGTGAAAAGCTTTGATTTGAGAAAGTACCTACTAGCATCTACCTACTCGAAAAAAGATTGTTTCTATTCTTGTTTCCTTTAGACAGCGCTATCCCACTATTGAGAAATAGGTAGCACCGTCATTGGAATTTGTAAGGGTCAATTCGAAGGGACGTACGATCACTAAAGTAATATTGGGATACCTTAGTAGTAACTCTAGAGTCTTAAGATCTTTCGAGGCAACATTTTCGATGCAATGTTCGAATGGGACATTTTAATCTTTTTAGACAGGAGGATAACCACTAAGACATCCTATGCTTAATGGTCGTTTGCCGAAGGCAACCGAGGTGAGAGTATACCCTAAGAGTGATATGTGTGAGTGATTTGTTTCAGTTATTTATCTTTGCACATTAGGGTTTTCTAACCGTTTTAATTTGTCATGCATTCTTGCCATACAATCCTATTAGGCGTACAACTAAACAGTTAAATATTTGCGGGAATTAAAATGCGAGAAGATAAACCTAGCTATTACAAGGCTTCAGGGAGGGGGATTAATTACATAGCCAAAAAATCGGGGATTTTAACAGTAAATAAAAACCCTAAATTAACTATTACAAACCAGTGAGCAGTTACAAAAAATAATGACAAAATAATTAACAATCACGCGGAGAATTAAATGCGAGGAGATTAGGGTTTTGACCCTTTGACTAATCCTATTTGCGATTGATTAAAAAAATGTTTTTTTCGTGTTTTGTTATTTGAGAAAATAATGGAATAATTAAATTAAAAGAAAATCCTAAGTTCTAATTAATATTAATTTTTGAAAATAAATAAATAAATTAATTCTAAACAACCTATTCTTGTATTTTTTATTTATTTGAGAAAAAATAAAAGAATTAAATCAAGAACTTAAACCTAATTTCTCTAATTGGTTTTAATTATAAAAACAAGTTAAAATTTCCCTAAATTAAATAAACTAAATTAAATTAAATTTGATAAAAAAAACCTAATTCTAATTTTTTTGTGAATTCTTGATTTTGTGATTTTGTAAAAAAAAGTGATAAATTTTGTTAATTAAAAATAATTAAGGAAAATAATAAAAGAAAAATAAGAAAATAAAAAAGGGAAGAAATGGGCCTGTGTTGAATAGCATGTTGGAGGGGGGGTGCAAATCTGATTTTCTTGGCCCAAATAAGCATTAAGCCTGGTCACCGCTGGATCTGGCATGGGCGTTGACTTGAGGAGTATGGTGGACCTTCAATGCTGGCACGTTGGATCTAGTTTGCTGATGAATCTGATGGATGGACGCTGATGGAGCATGGTGAGCCTCATGATGAAAGATGCACTGGATATATTATCTGAAAATAATACAAATGAAAATGCTGGGACCTGGGGATCGAACCCAGGTCCTTATACTCGCTTACACTAATCCCTTGACAGTTGTGCTACGCATTCTATTTGTTCATATAATAGAAACAAAATAGTGTAAACAAATCAAACAATATATTATAAAACGCGCGCTAAATTCAAACCAGCCATCCATGGACTGCCACGCCTCATCCTCTTCCTTGGACCATCGCCTTAGAAAACAAGACTTTTACCTACAGACGTCCTCTGTAGTTATAACCCTGTTCATCTCAAAAATTGTATACAAGCAAGATAAATGACAAGTATTGGTACCAATCAACTCGTTTCATCCTCCTGAGCATCATGGTACCAGAATCGAAGCCTAATTTTGCCTGCATTGAAAGCCCCTAAAACGAATACAGAAACCCTAGCCATGGAAATATCACGTACAGACATAAAAAATGCAATTAAATGGCATGATTAACTTGCAAACACGATAATGAACAAGAATATATAAATCAAAGGTGCTAAAGATGCAAGAATTGTGATAATTGAATTCAAAAAATGTACCAAACCAAGTGAAGCGTAGCGCGCGTTTCTGGGCGTGTTGAAGCTTGCAAAGGATGTTGTTAGCTTCCCGGGATGTCTAGCAAGCGATTGGAACCTTCAGCACACCTTGAATTGGCCTGTGGAAGTAGATTCCTCTCAAACTTTTCTTGGAAATTTTCAAGTTTTGTTCTGGTTTTACACGACCTCTAACCCTTGTTTTTTAATCTGGCAAGCTTTATTATATAACCTAGAGTGAATTAGGTTAACAAACTTGGATCCAATCTTGAGAATTCATAAATGGATTATTTGATTTTTAAGCCATATCATATCTTTCTATTTTCTTGCCAATCATGCTCTTTTTGTACCAATTATGCTTGATTCTATTTGATCATGTAAACTCAGCATATCTTGGTTGCCAATCTGTCAAAAAAACAAATCAAATCATATCTTTGTTAATTTATATCATTTATTTGATTTAATTCCCTTTTTAATTAATAAAAAATCAAAATAAATTGAAAAATGAAGCACAATATGAGTGAGTGAAGATTTGAGTCGTGTACCACATTATAATTGAGGTGAAAGCATAAAAAGTTGGGCCCATTTAGCAAAAAATGCAAATTTAAGCACATTTGACTTTTGGCAATTTTGCAAAAATGGTCAACTTGACCAATGCATAACTCTCTCAATTTTGACCCTAGAGAGGTGTTCTGGGACTTTTTAGAAAGCTTAGAGTGTACTCTAAACAACCCTTTTTGTCTTATCTTGATTTAATCTTCCATGTTTATGTATGAAGCTTTGACCCAAAAGGTGTTTTTGTTGACTTTTCAAAAGGACCTATAATGTCAAAATTCATATCTTTTAGTGAGTGCATATTCTGAACTTGGGAGATGAAGATGACTTGTATGTAATTGAACCCTCTTAAAAATGAGATTTGGATGAGTCATTTATGATAAAGTATGAGAAAGTTATGCTTGGTCAAAGTTTAGTTGACTTTTCTTGTAAAACCCAAATTTAGCAACTTTTGAGTTTTGATGAATTGTGAGCAATCCTTGAGGAATCATGATCAACCCTTGATTAAAATATGAATAATACTTAAAAATTAGGATGTTGACCAAAAATCTTGAAGTTTGACGGTATGTGGGCCACAGTTGACTTTTGACCTAGCACAGTTGATTTTCAGGCATTTGAGCAATTGACTGAGCAAACTTCTCCTGCAAGGCTTGAAACTTGACATGGATTATCTTGAGAACATATTACGACAATGGTGAGAATTTGAGTCCTTTGTGGTTCACACATCTTGATGAAAATAGAAACCCTAATTTGAGGTAGGCTGCCTTAGGAGAGAGTTTGTCTGGTCAACTCTTGAACTTCCTTGAGCAATTTGGGGACCTCACTTGCCATGTGTTGAGAAATATGGGAGAGAAAATTTTGGGGTACAACACATATATTTCCAGTCATAAGTACTGATGTCAATCATTTGTTACGACCCTAATATTGGTATTTATCGATATTATCTTACCGCTTCTATTTGCATCCTTCGGGCCGTTAATTTTAGATCCCCTGTGAGTCGACATTACTCTCTTTTTTATATCCCCTCTAGGGGTTGGTAGTTCACAATTATCTATTGATCATTGTCATCTATTGCTTTTCCCTCATTATTTGAGTTAGTGAGGTCGTATCTCCGCTTTGGGCTTTACCTCAGTAGAGTTGAGTCTTCTGTTCCCCAGCAATTTATTTTCCTGGTTGGACTCTTTTGATCTATTGTTTTATTTTCTTGGTTGTTTCCCAACAATTATAGGTCATTTTGAAGTTCAACACTTAGAATTTTTCGAAGTACAAAAGATTCGTGTGTTTTTCACAACTTCAATTGGCCATAACTCTCTGCTCAATCATCCAAATGGAGCCTTTCTTGGCACATTTTAATGATTGTGACATTGTCTTTCAAATGCTTCAAAAATTATGCCCTAAAGCCTTTTGAGTTATGTGCACCATGGATTAAAATTTGATACCTTGGGGCTAAAGTTTCATTTACATTCAAATTGTAAATTGATTATTGTGACCTCTAAACACAATTTTTTCACGCGTTTGATGTTTAAACATAATTTACTAAGTTTCCTGAAAGGTTTAACACATCAAAGCGCAAGTAGTGGTTGAGTTTTGACAACTTGCAAGTCACACTTTGCTCATGATGCAGGTGTGCACGATTTCAAATCAAATTACATCGTCCACTCCACCTCTTGATTCCATTCACTTCCCTATAAATAGAGGACAATATCTCACTCATTGGGGAAGGTTTAGAGAGCCAAAGAACCTCTGCTTAACTCCCTCCATAACTTATAATTCTGCAACTTCGAATTCAATTCTAAATCATCTTTTGATCCAATTTATTTGCTAATTCTTCATCCTTGAACTTCACTAAAGCTAACAGAAGAAGAACCAAGCCTTGAGGTGCCTTGAATCGTGCTAGCCAAGTCAAGTTTCAAAGCTCTAAATTTGACCTACCTCAAAATAGGTGTGACTTCTACATAAGTCTACTTACGATTGCTTAACATAGCTCTAAATTTGTCCCGATTCGAAAAATAATCTTTCATGTCCCAAACCTATGTTTTCAAGCCCAAGTATGTTAATTTGAAACCTTTGATCCAATAACCTTGAGGTTCATTATTATGAGGCTTTGATCTTATCAATCCTCTAATGAACATTCATGAATTTTGGTCTAAGTGGGTCATTTAAACATCATTGATCATATATGTTTGCCTTGAGTACTTGAAATAAATGATATACTTGTCAAATATCAAATGAAACTTTTTGTTGAGAAGCTTTGATTAAATCAATCTTCTAATGAGTTTTCAAATGCAAGTTTCAAGATGGTCATTCAACTAACCTCTAACTTCTAAACAATTGACTATACTTTTTTCTTTTACTTTGTGCTTTTAGTTTATGCCCTTTATTTTATGTCTTTACTTTTATGCACCATTTACTTTAGAATTTACATTTGAGCATTTATCTTGATGTCATTTTATCTTTGCTCGTTTGAGCATTTATCTTTATGTCATTTTTCTTTTCTTATTTGAGCTTTTATTTTCTTTTTGAAGACACTTAATAACCAACTTGAAAATTAAAAAAATTTAAAGTTACTTGGACTATTTGGTTACTAACCTTGGAAAAATGGAATTATGGACCTCTTGGACTTAGGATTAGAAGCCTTGATTACCCTTGAGACCTTGTGACAATGTTGTTATTTGTTTCTGAAGTTCTTGGGGTTTACTCCAAGATATTGGGTTGATTTTCATTGTGTGTAGGTTATTCTGATTATGTGCTTTGTCTATGATTGGGAATCCTCTGTATACAGCCATTACTCTGCCCAATTTTTGCGAAGACTTAATTCATCTGAAGCATGGTATTCCTAAGAGGTTTAGTATTTTTGCTTGCTTGGTTTCAATCCAAAGGATGTGAATTATACATTTACTTCTTTATGTCAAGTGTTGGCTTCTTGTTAGGTAGATGGTTCTTTTCCTTAGATTTTAACTTATACTTTAGGATAATCCCTTAATCTCCTCCCATCTTCTTTAATTTTATATATTTTCTCCCTCCTTTTCAAAACTCTTTTTGTTTCCTAACTTGAATCGCTTTCAAAATAAACTTGGACTTAGGTCTATGTGTTTTAAAAAATCTTTTATTAATCAAACTTTAACGAGCTTAATCATACTTTGACATTTTTTTAGAAGACTAAAAGTCAATTAACCTCATTCAAACCATTTTTCCATTTTGTCTTTTTTACTTTAAAAAGTTTCTCAAAAGATTAGACTCTTGTTGATCCTTGTAGTGATGCGAGCTACTATAATTTTATGATATGTAGTGAAGTGAGATATTTTCCACTTGGATGTTGAGTGAGGCTTTGTTGATTTTAAAATCCAAGCTATATCCTCCATTTTTAGATGATGCAAATTCTCCTTTCTCATAATCATGGGTAGTAAGTATGTTTTCCACTCGGATATGACGATGATGTTTCTTCCCTTAAAATTAACCAACACACTTGTGTTTTAAATTTTTTAAGGTGAACTACAAGTACCCTAATCCCTTATTGCATGAAATGTGGTACGTAGGCACTAAAGGTCGCAATCGCGGCGGGTGCAAAAATTGTAAAAAATACTTCTTTTCTCATCTCCACCATCTATTTTTGTATACACCTTTTATAGCCAAAATACAAAAAAATTTAAAGAGGTTCCTGCGGATTACCATAGATGTTTAGGATGCTAATACCTTCCCTTTGCATAACCAACCCCCGTACCTAGATTCTATCCCCATCTCTTTTGGGTTTCTTTGAAAACAATTAAGCACAGTGGTGATTTTTATTTGATCTGTGCAAGTCAAGTCAATCTAATGGCTCAACCTCAATATTTCTACCGCTACAGGTAGAATGATTGTAAATAATGCACTTTATTATTTGGCAACATCTTCTCTCTCATATTAATGAAGATTTTTGCACCCTATCTCTCCATTGAATTCCCTTTGATTCTTTCTTCTCTTTTCATTTTTCAGCCTTTATTTGAAAGATAAACATTCAATTTTCCAAGTCATAAGTCAAGTCATAACCTTGAGAGCTTGTAATTATATGAAACTTGTCATTACGCTTAATTTGAAATAGTGCACAGATATAAGTGTTAGGTCTAAATAAAACCAAGTATGGCTCAAGCACATTATTATAAGCCAAAAAATGAATAAAATCAAGTAAAAGTGGCAATATAACATGCACCCTTCTTCTCTTGTAGGATTATGAAATTGACTATTTTGGGATTTGGGTCTTCTAATTTAGACCTTGTTTACATCATAATTGTCATTGTTTGATTTAAGGTCTCATTAGCTTTCTTGGAAGGTGCCCTTGTCATTTGTCCTTCTAGTCCTTGAATTGCATGACTTATGTTGCTGTACCCAAAAATTTTCCCTCTCTTTTCTTCAAAACATTTCCCACAAAAGATCTCAAATGCTCAAGGATGCTCAAGAGTTTATCAGACAATCTCACCTCCTAAGCACTGAGACCACAAATTAGGGTTTTGGTTTTCATAAGGAAATTTGGAATTTTAATACCTCAAGTTACTTTCATGGTTCATTATAGGTCTCCAAGATGGCTCATACCAAGTTTCAAGTCTTGCACCACAAATTTGCTCAGTCAATTGCTTAGATGCCTGAAAATCAACTGTATTGGGTAAAAAGTCAATTGTGGTCAATATACAGTCAAACTTTATGATTTTTGGCCAACATCAACATTTGAAGTCATATTAATCAATTGATAAAGGGTTGATCACAATTCCTCAAGAAAAGCACTCAAATCATCAAAGGGGGAAAATTGTCAAAATTAGGGTTTTGACTGAGAATGACTGATCTGTGACTTTTGACCTAGTACATGACCTAATGGATTGAAGAATGATCTCAAGGACTCAATAACAATATCTTGACCTAATTTTATGGCTCAAATCATTTTTCAAATATCAATTGATTGATGGTTGCAATTTGATCAACTGATGAAAAGCCAATTGATACACAAAAAGTCAAACTTTATCTTTTTAGACAAATTTGAATTTCAAAGATCAAGAATCATCAAGACATTCAAAAATATCAAACTTGGTCAACAAGAAACAACAAAGTAAAAAAAGTCAAGATTTAAAAGACTTAGAAAAATTCTAAGTGTTTTTTAACCGTGATAATTTCACTACTTCATGACAATTTTTGACCAAGATACAAGATGATTCAAGGAAAACTTTCCACGTGAAAGTTGTATATCTTGATGAATCCTACAACTTTGTCCCTTAGGGATGATTTCCAAAAAATGCATAGATTTTAATATATAATAAGCTCATGAATTCATGACATTTTTACAAAACACTTGGTGAAAATTTTAGCAAGTTTATGCAGATCTTTGTTCTAACTTCTTGGCCAATTTTCATCAAGTTCCAAGTTGATTTAGCCAAAGTAGTAAACATGAAGGTTGTAGAGAATGTCTCAAGCTTTCCAAAATGTCCAAGACTTGAATAGATCATGCTTGATCTAGTAGAATGGAACAGAAGAAGTTGGCACCACAAACTTGAATTTCAAGGAATTTTCATGAAGAACACTTGATCAAATCTCAAGCCATACTGCATAAATCTTGCTTTCCAGGCTTCTAACTTGAAAATCACTCTATAATTAATTTTTTACACAACTGATTAAGCCATTTTACAAGAATTTGAGCCATTGTTTAAGTGATTAATCCATTTTTGGCACAAAGGTAACATTGCCATTTTGAAAAAGTGGCTTTAATCACAAAGTCCACTCTCCTTGAGCTTTGCACTTATTCCTTCTAAACACACATAATCTCAAAGCCAGAAGAAACTCATCTACAACATGTTATCCACCCTACAAGCCCTTGTACTATGCATTGAAACTATCATTTTCAAGATTGCTTCAAAATCAAATCACATAACCATAACATGTGATTTTTGATTTCTGATCACGAGAGACTTCAAAACCTTTTCTCTATAAATAGAGGAGTCATTTGCAAGCCAACACACGAGTTCAAGAGCCCTCAAACCCTCTCGAACTCCCTTAAACCAGAAATTGCCTCAAAAACTCCATTGCTTGTCATTTCTGACCTTGACCTTCCAACTCACAATCCACTCGTGCGTTTCCTCTCTAAATCAATCACAAAGCTTACATACATCATATACAACTCATCCCCATCCCCGTTTCATAAATGTAACTCAATTTACATCATCTTCCAAACTCAAAAATAATCACATGCAACTTGACTTCTCCAGGAAGATTCAGCCACTCTCAATCCAAATTAAGCATTTCATTAGCTTCCTAGGAGTCCAGTGAAGTTATCCAGATCATAAAAACACCTCCAGGAGTGCTCAAACTCCAAACATGATTTCCATTTTTGAGGTAAGTTTTCTCAACTTTGAACTCTCTCTACAAGCATCATTAATGGTTAATTTGTGAATGAAAAATGTAGACATTATTGCCCTGAAGCTAACCATGCCTTTAGTTTTCATTTAGAGCGATGCAGATTTTGAAGTTTAACATTCTGAAAAAATTAGGTTTTATTTGGTACCAAACAAAATTCATGTCCATCTTTGATCTATAACTTCAGTTATTTACATGGTTGAATTCGTGTTGAAAAATGGTGCAAGTTTTATGTTTACACTTTTGAAAATGGTTGAGAAATGAGCAAGTTCAGAAATTTGAAAATGTTGACAATGGCTTCTGGCGCGAGGTTAGGGATGAAGTACAATCATAATGAAGTTTCAGCATTAAGTAAAAACGGACTTTTTGGGCTTAACATTTTCATACACCCATTTTCACTTTTCAACATCCCAATCCAATACTTTTTATATTCTTTATATTTTTTCTATTTTATTTATTTAACTAAAAAAATACCAAAAGTATATTTTCTTAAATTATTAAATTATTAAATATTCTAATTTAAACACTTCTTTTATTTTTGTTAAATATTTATAATTATATTTTGTTTGTTTTCCACACTTTAAAATTTTGTTTTCAAATTAATATTAACATTCAAATTATTTCATAAACAAATTATTAGACTTAGGTTTATTTTCTTCTTAATTTCAAATTAACTTAGACGTTAGGTTTTGTTAAAATTAATTAATTTCTCTTGTAAATAAAATTAATTAGTTGATTAGGTTAATATTTAAACCATTCCATAAAAAAAAACAAAAAAGATTTCCTCCCTTTTCTTCCTCTTTACATTTTGAGCATTTTATTATCATTTATGTACATGGTTTGTAATAGATAATTAGGTTTATTTCTTTCTTTTCCCTATTTCACAAACTTGTACCCCCCATTCTCAACGCATTGTAATAGCGTAGGACATTTAAATTCCGCAATTTATCGCTTTCCTTATTATTGTTAGTAATTAGGGTTTGCATGACAAGATTTAAAATCCACCATAGTGAAACCCTAATTCAAAGATAAAATATTTGAAAACAAAAACACTTTACACAAATGCACCTCTAGGGTAACCCACACTTGTTGCCTCAGATTAAAAGAGTCATGTCCCTCGAACGTGACATATTTTAGCAAAAGACCCTCGATTAAAAGATCGTAGTCCCTCGATGACCCTTCGATGTTGCCTCCGGTAAACGATCTTAGTCTCTTACGAAAATTGCTAAAGAATCTTACAAGTTGCCTTCTATGACTGTACGATGACCCACACCTATCCCTCACATCCAATGATATGGTTCCTTACCAATCAATGGTAAAATAGCACTATTTAAAGAAGGAGGAAAAGAACAAAGACTTTTTGAGTAGGTAGATTTCTCGTAATTGCTTGCTCACAAACTAAAACCATACCTCACACTTTAAAAAACAAACATCATTCCAAACACTCCCTTTTGACAAATATTTTCAAAACAAAACATTTTGTATACATTCTCAATGATACGAGAATCATTGCAAAATTGCTGCACTAAGGCATTTTCAGAATATTTCCAAAAACAAACATTTTGTATACATTCTCAACGATAAGAGAATTATTTCAAAATCACCACTTTCAAAACATCTTCAAAACATCATTTCAACTTACACTAACACAAAGCATTTTAATGTGATCAAGCAATTAAGAGCCCTTAGATAAGTACAGATGAAAAGGGTGCTAACACCTTCCCTTTTCATAACGTATCCCCTGAACTCAATAGAATCATTAAAAGGTCTTTCCTATTATTTTTACCCTTTCCTTTATTGTATAAAATAAAAGTCGGTGGCGACTCTTGCTATCCGCAAAATTTGCAATCAAACGCAAAACACCCAAGTCAGTTCTCCCACCGTGTCACAGAACTGGCGACTCTGCTGGGGACAAACTAAAAGTAGGGTTACCTTAAGAGCTAGATCATATTTATTTGCTTTACTTGTTTGCCTTGTTTTCGTTACATTTTGGGTTATGCTTGGGTTTATTTCTTATATAGATCCTAAACACGAATATGGGGCTTATTAGGTAAGTAGCAATAGATCGTGGAAACTGTACGGTGTAGATCGATATGGTTGAAGCAATAGCTATGTTAGTGCGAAAAATTTGTGGGTACCCGTGTCCCTTGAGTTAAATCAAGGAGAATACGGGGCCGCTGAGTGGTGTCATAAAGCACTAACTGACTGTAGAACCTTAGTTGAACAACTTGCCCATTACAAAGTAGTGAGATAGATGGCTTTGGTGCAAGATTGAAGTTGGTTGATACTAAATACTACACTCATTGATATCAGACTTTCAGGATATTTCGGTCGCAAAAACAGATTGCTTGTGCTGAAACAATGCCCGATGAAGAAAGATTAATGATATTGAGATTCCTTAGAACCTGATTAATTATTTTAGGACAGGTTGAACCAACTAAAACTTCAAGAGGGTACTTACCTATAAACCCCATGCAAGCCTAAGCCTAAGGCCTTGTGTGTTTTGTTTGTGTATGATTAGTTGTTAATGACATCATAATATCATACCATATCATTCTCACTGACCAACTCAAGGATCTCAAGGGGCAGTGATACATGTTATCATGAACCGGACGCCTATCAAGGGGAAAGAGGCATCATGAGCTATACGCCTAGCAAGGGGCAAGGAGATTTATTTTCCTATAACCAATGATGTCAAAGACCAAAGCACATTATCTTGAGTCAAAGGTTATGACCCACTCGACAAGGTGAACTTGATTCTCATAGAAGGACATTCAATGATACAAAGTCCTTCAATCAAAACTACAGTCAGATTCAACTTCTAACATTTTCTTCTGCTTACCCCATGAGATTCTTGAAAACATTGCATCTATATATCATGCATCATGTCATAAGAGTTTTTCCCCATACAAGTTTTCTCATCTGCTTACTTTTTATTTCAGTAAAGATGGCTCTCGAACAGACCGTCAAAAATCTCCAAGTTCAAGATGCTCAGTTCAAAGTAATGTTCCTGAACTTATCTAAGGGGCAAGAAGAATTTAAAGCACTCCTCGCTGAGAGCATGACCAAGAAGGATCCTGAAGACAACAAGAATTACTAGTTGGAACAAATGAAAGCTAAGACGGCAATAATGAGAATCCAGATGATGGGGCATATGGCTCTTTTCCAAAACTTAGCACGGGGACAAGAAGAGTTGTGAACTCTCACTAGAAAACTTCATCAAGACAAATACAACCGTATGGGACGAACGACTAGAATTGAGGATCAAATCATTAATCAACCTCGGATGAGACAAGAAGTTGGCTTGGTTAAAAGTAAGCCATTTTGGATTGCTACTACATCGCAAGTACAACAACATCCTCTCTAACAACAACAGCAGAATCAGTGTAAGCAGAATACACCCAAAAGACAATTTACCGAAATCAACGTGTCATTGGCCCAAGAATTGCAACACATGTTGAAGGCCAAGCTGGTGACATTAAAGGATCCTCATCCTAGGCTCAATGCTTCTTCTTTGCATCACAATCCTAATGTAAGGTGCGCATACCACTCCAACAGTCCTGGGAATGACACTGACAGTTATTGGGCGTTGAAAAATAAGATTCAGGATCTGATTGACGAAGGAATAGTTGAGCTCAAGAAAGATGGTCAGATCGAGTTATTCTGTTATCCCCCAAATGCCTAGGCTGCAAGGCACACCATCTAAAGTGACAAGTTCAGGTGGAGAAGCTTTTTGTTCATTCGAATTTTCGTTTGTAATTTCTCTAGTTGATTCAAACATTTATATTTATGTCAGAATTTTGGTTGTCCTCATTAATACATTGCATATGTTTGTCTTGAATTAATCTATTCATTTTCACTATACTTAAAATATACTTTTACCCCCTTTGGTGATATTCAACTCTCGATTAAAAGTTATAAGCCTTTAGAGGGAGGATGGAGAAAAAATACCGTAATCTCTACATTATGCTTTTGAACAAACCTTGCTGACAATGTGAAGGCGCTGTTTCAAATCCTGAACAGTGGAGTTGTAAGGAAGATAATCCCTAGTCAACCCCTTTGAGCCTAAGAAGTGGGAGTTTTATTTCAAATTGAAACCTTTAATTATAACTTGGGGCTCGGTAGTTTCTCAGTTAATTTAAAATGCATATTCAGTCACAAGCTTTCACTTTGTACACATCAAATAGCATCAAAGACGTCCTTCTAAATCAAAAGACGATGATGGTTTCCCGTAAAATAGGTGGTCATTATCTTTTAAAAAAGAGAGTCTGCTAAGTCAAAACCTATGATGGAGACTTAAGAAAAACGGGGGCGTCCTACTGACTGTAATCACAAAAGAAATAGTTCATGTAAAAGGTAAGGCTAATAAAATCAAAAAGAGGTAATTACAAATCCTCGACAACAGAAAATGTCCGCCTTCTCAAATAAACTTCCAAGTACCCGAACCATGACCAAAATATCATTCCAGACTCAATTGGAATCTAAACGCACAAGTAACTGAGTGTAGGGTTGAAGAACATCACGGAGAACGAGTTGGGTACAAATAAAATTTTACCTTATCCTTTGTTTCTTAAAACATGAACCAGGACACATTACAACCCATAAACTTCCTAGATAAAGCATGGGTTAGTTTGAAAGCATATTGTTACAAAAGGTATCCTGACTCCTGTAAGGTTTACTATAAATACTGGGTTGAATTCATATTCTTACAAAATCCGGTTGTTTACTAAAAATGCATTTTCAAAAAGCATAAATTTTGCATTTATGATACTAGTGTTTGCATATAACTAATTGTTTGCAGCTGAAAAATTCGCACGACGAATGTCCAATGAACGAAAATCCTCTCAGTAAACGAAATCACTTCAAATGGAAAGAAACTTCCAATGACAAACCTTCCATAATCTAGGGACATGACATTTTATTGTCCAACTCATCTATGGCAGTCAAGTCGAGATTCAAAGAATCACTCAAAAGTGTTGAATAGCCAGGGGCAGATCTCAATCTGAATCACTTGGGGCATGTTACATTGATCAAGGGCTCTAGCAAAAACCACTTTGAAATTTGAATCTTCGGTATCATCAAATTTCTTATCTGTGCTAGTAGTATCAGATGGTGTCAGTATCATGTCTTCGAATCCTTCCATGACAGTTCTTAGAAAAATACTGAGGAAGGTCAAGACTATCAAGAACTTGATCAAAAACTTCAAACATCAGGTACACTGGACTAACCCCAGGGGCTAACAGGCTCCAACATATGAAAGGTCACGTGCGATCAAGAAAACATTTCCTGGCATTACTACAACACTTATTACCGTAGACAATGACAACTCTCCACACCCTATGAACACGAACATAGTCGAAAGATACTACGTATAATAGAGACCCGCTAGGTTGACATGCCTAGGAAAAAGTAAGGGCATATCAGTGAACCAAAAGGGTTCGGGAAAAAATTAGGGTTATATATATATAAATATTGTACACCTAGCAAGTCAAAAACCTGAAAAGGTGGCTTGGGCAAAAAGGGTATCCCATTGGACTGAAAATCTGAAAAGATGGTGCAGGAAAAAGTTAGGGATTAAACGTACAATTATGTCCTGTTATCTCATCTTGCGTCTATCAGTAGAAGACTTATCACTCTGATCAACATATATTGAGGGCTCTAGAAAAAGAGATTATGTCCAAGTCATCCACCTCCACCAAAGGTTTATCCCCACAGAGCAGTTTCCACTGAATTATCTCTATAGAGCTATTTGCACAAAGTCATCTTCAACAAAGATACATTCCTTGCAAGGCTGAATTAACCTAGTCGTACTTGCTAGCAGATCCCCATAACGGATAAAGGAGTATGATCTTTTCCCTGAAAGGTCTAATATGCCTTCTAACAGAAAGTGGGCCATTTTCCAGCTGTTAACATAATCG
The DNA here is from genome assembly GCA_948472305.1 of Vicia faba. Taxonomy (NCBI): domain Eukaryota; kingdom Viridiplantae; phylum Streptophyta; class Magnoliopsida; order Fabales; family Fabaceae; genus Vicia; species Vicia faba. The sequence continues at coordinate 780,348,973 of OX451741.1, read as the reverse complement.
TACTCACCAGAAGATCCCTCTAACGGATAAAGGAACATGATCTTCTCCCCAGAAATATCGCCCACCTACAGAGTTCCAATCAGTACAGTTCATGGAAATTCTCTTCCCTAACTGAGTTTAAAAACTGTAAAACCCCTACAGATTTCTTCTCTTTAGCAAAATTCAATTTCCCCAGAAGAATTTATTTCCTCAACAGAGTATCTCTCCATCATTAGGGTTTATTCCCCCAACAAGGTTTATTTCCCCAACAGATTACAGTCTCCCCAGATTGCTACGAATCACCGGTAAAATTCTTCTCCATAATGAAATTGCCACTATCCCCAGAGAGTTGCTACGAAACCTGGATTTGGACCAGATATCAATAAAACTTTAAATTCCCTAAACGAGTCGGAAGGTTATCCATCTCTTTTATCCCTAGTCAGGGTATATAAGAATTATCCTCCTCAGACGAGTCAGAAGGTTATCCATCTCTTTTATCCCCAGTCAGGGTATATAAGAATTAAATTCCCCATACGAGTCATAAGGTTATCCATCTCTTTTATCCCCAGTCAGGGTATATAAGAATTAAACTCCCTAGTAGAGCGATGAACGAATAATGTTCCTAAACTCTTCTCCCCCAAACAGAAGTCGACATTCCTCAGTGGAGTTTCCTCAAACAGCAAGCAGGAATCCCCAGCAGAAGCATTGTAGACAAGGTTGAAGATTGCACATGTTCTTCATCCCCAGCGCCAGTCAGAGATTTATTTTCCGAGACAAAAATAATGCACGGGTTTATAAATACACTTCAATAACATCTCACATTCATACATCATAGCATATGCATATGAAACACATCTAGCACAATCTCATTTATTTTGAGAGCGTCATTACACAATGCATTTCACACATCATGGCATTGCATACAACTAACCCTTTAAATTTTCAGGAAAGATCAATCAACATACTAATATCATCAACAATTTTTAAACAGGTCCAAGATTAATTCGCGAAACAAGACGAGGAAACTATCTATGTGACCAGGTTAGAGATTAATTCCCGAAACAAGACGGGGCAACTATCTCTACGACCAACAAAAAGCGGGTTCCAGATTAATTCCCGAAATAAGACAGGGAAACTATCTGGATGCCCAATCACAGATTAATTCCTGAAATAAGACAGGGCAACTATCTGTGAAAAACATATTGTAGATCAATTCTCGAAACAGGACGTGACGACTATCTGCATGAACAAGTTAAAGATTAACTCCCAAAACAGGACGGGGAAACTATCTTTTCTTTATGGTCAGGTAAAAATCAATTCCTGAAACAGGACGGGGCGACTATCTTTATCACCAATGGTATGAACTCCCGAAATAGGACGGGTTTACCAACAAACTGTTTGTAGAACAAATCACGAAACAGGACGGGGCGACTATCTATATGACGAGAAGCTACTCAAACACCTTTCCCAGAGTTTCATTTTGGAAAGCATAGTTCAGATACAGTCGTGTGAAGACTCATTCTGATCCACTTTTAAATACAATCAGCCGTAAACTCATTCTAATTCATTTTTCAGATATAGTCGGGCGAAGACTAATTCTGATCCACTTTTAGATACAGTCGGGCGTAGACTCATTCTAAATCATTTTTTAGATACAGTCGAGAAAAGACTCATTCTAATCCACTTTTAATATACAGTCAGGCATAAACTCATTCTAATATATTTTTTAGAAACAATTGAGCATAGACATCTGCTGGTTCAGTTTAAATGGACCAAATATTTATTTTGATACTTCTCTCAGTAGACCTTTTCTGGCTCAGATTAAATCGACCAGATTTATTCTGATACTTCTCCTAATTAAAGATTGAACGACATCTGATGGCTCAGATTAAACCGAGCCATCTACAACCTGTTAGCCATCTTACAAGCCCTTGTACTATGCATTGAAACCATGATTTTTAATATTGCTTCAAAATCAATTCACATAACCAAAACATGTGATCTTTGATTTCTGGTCACTAGAGCCTTCAAAACCTTTCCTCTATAAATAGAGGAGTCATTTGCAAGACAACACACGAGTTCAAGAGCCCTCAAACCCCCTCAAACTCCCTAAAACCAGAAATTGCCTCAAAACCTCCATTGCTTGTCATTTCTGACCTTGAACTTCCAACTCACAATCCACTCGTGCGTTTCCTCTCTAAATCAATCACAAAGCTTCCATACATCATATACAACTCATCCCCATCCCTGTTTCATGACTGTAACTCCATTTTCATCATCTTTGAAACTAAAAAACAATCACCTACAACTTGACTTTTCCAGGAAGATTCAGCCACTCTCAATCCAAATTAAGCATTGCATTAGCCTTCTAGGAGTCCAGTGAAGCTATCCAGATTATCACAACACCTCAAAAAGTGCTCAAACTCCAAACACGGTTTCCAGTTTTGAGGTAATTTTTATCAACTTTGAACTCTCTCTACAAGCATCATTAATGGTTACTTTGTGAATGAAAAATGTAGACATCATTGCCCTGAAGCTAACCATGCCTTTAATTTTCATTTATATTTCCTGAGTGATGTGGATTTTGAAGTTGAACATTCTGAAAAAATTAGGTTTTATTTGGTACCAAACAAAATTCATGTTCATCTTTTATTTGTAGCTTTATTTATTTACATGGTTGAATTCGTGTTGAAATGGAGTAAGTTTCATGTTTACACTTTTAAAAATGGTTGAGAAATGAGCTAGTTCAAAAATTTGAAAATGTTGATAATGGCTTCTGGCATGAGGTTAGGGATGAAGTACAATCAGGATCAAGTTTATTTTAAGTTTATTGCAAATTTTTTTATAAACAGATGAAACAACCAACCTAGTGCCAGAGGAAGCGCGCATAAGGCATTAGTGTATAGGGACTTGGGTTCGAGCCCCAGTGGTACCCTTTTATTTATTTCATATGTCTTTGATTTAAATCATGTGCAAGCCAAGCTAGCGTGCATACCATACGCCTTTCTCAATCACCATCATATCTGCCAGACAATTAAATTAAACGCACCAAGACGCATACCCCATGATGCACTCTCATAGGCCAGCCACATGGAGTTCCAAAACAAGCGCCTAGGCCTGTAGCGATTGAAATGTTCAAGACTAAGCCATTAGATTGATTAGACTTATACAAATCAAAATAAAAACTGCCACTGCGCTTTATTGTTTCCAAAGGAATGGGAAAAGAGCGAATAACCCAAAAAGAAGGGGAAAGATTCTAGGTAAGGGGGTTGGTTATGCAAAAGGAAGGTATTAACACCCTAAACATCTATGGTACTCCGCAGGAACCTCTTTGAAAAATCTATATATTTTGGATATGAAAAATGTTGTATAAAATAGATGGTGGAGGTGGGAAAAGAAACATATTTTTTATGATTTTTGCACCCGCCGCAGTTCTGAACCTTTAGTGCCTACGTACCACTTTTTCGTGCAATAGGGGATCAGGGTACATGTAGTTCCTCTTTTAAAAATTTTTAAACACAAATGTGTTGGTCAATTTTATGAGATAAAACATCATCGTCATAGTCCGTGTGGAAAACATACCTACTACCCACAATCATGAGAAAGGAGAATTTGCATCATCTCAAAGTGGAGGATATGGCTTGGATTTTAAAATTAACAATGTCTCACTCAACACCCAAGTGGAAAATATCTCTCTTTACTACATATTATAGAAGTATAGTTGTTTGCATCACTACAAGGATTGACAAGAGTTCAATCTTTTGAGAATAGTTTAAAGATAAAAGCCAAAGTGGAAAAATGGTTTGAAATGAGATTGATTGACTTTTAGTCTTCTCACAAAAATGTAAAAGTATTGTTAAGTTTATTGGAGTATATTTATGAAAATGTTTGAAAATGCATGGACTTAAGTCCAAGTTTATTATAAAAGTAATTCAAGTTTAAAACAAGAAGAGTTTTCTAAAGGGGGGAGAAGATTTTTGAAATTAAAGAAGATTGGAGGAGAATAAGAGGCTATCCTAAAGCATAAGGTAAAAGCTAGGGATAAGAACCATATAACCAACAAGAAGCCAATACTTGACACTATGATCCAAGATAGAATTCTCATTCTTTGTATTAAAACCAAACAAGTAAAAATACTAGACCTCTGGAGAGAACCAAACTTCAAGTGTATTGAGTCTTCACAAAAATTGGGCAGAGTAACAGCTGTATACGGGTGTATTCCAGATTACAAACAAAGGGTGTAATTACAATAACCTGAACACAAAACAAACAAACAACCCAATGTCTTGAGGTAAACCTCAAGAGCTCCGGACAAAATAATCAGATAAGATCACAAGGTCTCCACTCACAGGCCAAGGTTTCTAATCCTAAGTCCAAAAAGTCCAATGCTCCATAATGCCAAGGATAGTAACCAAATAGTCCAAGTATCATTAAAGATTTTTAGGGTTTATGTTGATTATTAGGGGCCTTTAAAAGAAAAGGAAATCTCAAGTGAGAAAAATAAAAAAATGACAAGAATATAAAGGGGCTCAAGTGAACAAAGATGAAAAATAGCATGAAACGTAAATGCTAAAAGTAAATGGGTCATAAACTAAAAAACATAAAATAAAAACACAAAATAAAATCAACTATTAGTGATTAGTGGTTAGTTGGATGATCATCTTGAAACTTGCATTTGGAACTCATTAGAGGATTGGTAGAACTAAAGCCTCCATACAACAAGTTGCATTTGCTTTATGTCAAGTATATCATCCATTTGGAATCCTTATGAATATCATTTAATGATCAACAATGTTTAAGTGATCCGCATTGACCAAAGGTGTTGTTGATCCATTATAGGGTTGGTAGAACCAAAGCCTCCACACAATGAACCTCAAGGTTGTTGGATCAAAGATATCAAATTAACATACTTGGGCTTGCAAACATAAGTTTTGGCCACAAATGATCATTTATTTGAATCAGGATAAAATTTAGCGCTATGTTAAGCAATCGTAAGTGGACTTATGTAGAAGTCACACCTATTTTGAGGTCGGCCAATAGAAATCTATGCACCATTTGTTTTGAGACATGATATAGAGATCATGCTCCAACAACATTTAGTGCAATAAGAAGGGGATGAGATGAAGAGGGATGTGAGAGAATATACAAACCACTTTTGGATTAAATTTAATCAAACTATTATTAAAATCATTTATCCATTTTGTGGAGTTAGACTCAACACCATGGATCCAATGATGTTAATAAAGTTCATGATAAAAATTTAACCCAAGATCAGCCAGAAAATAATCACAAAATAATATTACATTTTAATATATATACAAAAAGGTTTAAAAATAATGTTTAAAAAAAGAAATAAAAGATAAAAAATGTCAACTTTGTTCAAGTTAATCAGGAAATAAAAAGTAAGACCATAGAAAAATCATAAATGAACTAAAATAATTTTATAAATTTTTTGGTAATTTTTTTAAGTCAGAAACTATTTTAAAATGATAAAAAATAGCAAAGTAAGAAACAAAAATAAAATAAGGTCACCAATATTTGTCACATTATTATTGGATCATTCCATAATTTTTTCAGAATTTAAAAATTTATAAAAGTATTTTTAAACATTTAAAACAATTCCAATAAAGTGTAAATTTATAAAAAATACCAAAACACAAAATTAAATTGTGAAAAAATAATAATCAAAAAGAGAATAATCCAAAATAGTTTTCATAATTTTTCCAGATTTTTTGGACTAAAAATGAATTTTCTATGATTTTTTAAGTTTAAAACAATTAAATATAAAAAAATCAGAAAAGAAAATAGAAGTAAAAAATATGTGGACCATTGGATGTGAGTCAAAATGCCTTAGTAATCAAATCCAAGGGATCTGGCGCGCTGTGCATATCATGGTCATTAGTGAATAAAGCACATAATCATAAATAAAATCAGAATTCAAAAATAACAAGTGGCGTGCCATCATTGGTTGGAAGATGAAACGTTGGTCATCTTCAACCTCTAGCCAACGTGAATTGCAGGTCTCTCAAACTGTAAAATCAGAAGCTCAGACCTATGCCATTCGCTTCGTCTCTTCAAGACGAAGACAACCACACCCTCGCGCCAAATTTATATAAATTGTAGCTCAAGCAATATGGAAAGAAAGTTTTGAAAAGGGATTTGAAATTTCATGGTCAAAATGTGTTTCCAGTAAGAAGTAAGTGTTGCGACTAGAACCAGGGAAAAGAGAGCATCACAATGATATCAAAGTTTTGAAGAATTGATGAAGGAATCTACCTATTGAAGTTGAGTTGCAGAGCTCTGAAACTGGACTTCTATGGAGCAATATAGGGCACGATTCTTGAATGTAATTATATGGTTAGCTTCAGGGAGGATCAAGGAAGCAGAATTGATGAAAAAATTGGATTGAAAAAGGCTTGAGAATGGATTTCGAAGTTGCTGAATTCTAAGTTAGGAAACAAGTTTGGCAGGGTGATTCTGGCTATCCAAGCTTGAGAAAACGAATGAGATAGTTCATGTATTTATAGGAGAAGCAAATGGGATCAAAAGGAAGATTGAATGATGCATTTTGGATGGAATTCGTGCAAACCTGATGCACGAGTGAAGTGCGAACTAATTTTCACCAAAACTCATCCAATCCTTGCGTTTTGAGGTGCTAAGCAAATCTGGAACTTCACTAAACATGTTTAGAGGCTAAAAAGCGTCGAAAACCTGTGATTAGAGGCCACATTATGGATTTCAAAATTCTGACTTGGTGAGAAATTTAGTTTCAAAGTGCCAACTTCTGACCAATGGAATTTTCAACTCAAGGGGTCTTATGGCATGATTCTTGATGCTTCAGAAAGATGAGGTTACAAGCTTTGCAATGGAAAATGAATAGAATCAAATGGATGCTTGAGCTGAAAGTTGTGTTGAGTCAAAGTTGAGGAAAAAGGGTTGACTTTCCATACTTAGAAATATTTCAAATTTTTCTTCAAAAGTGACCTATAATGTTTTGCATCCAAACATAGCCTTCCACTTAGAATTTTCTCTTAACCAAAAAAGATGGCATGAAGTAGATCTCTTGAATGAAATTTTGAAACTTGAACCATTCGGAATCTCCAAAAATTTAGAAAGTTATGACTTGTTGAAGTTGGCAAAATTTTATAAAATAACCTATAATCTTTAGTATCCTTAAGGAAACTTCCATCCATTTTCTCACTTTGCACATAAAAGAAGGAATAAAGTTCACATCTTCAAGATCATAATGGTAAAATAATGGGCTCAATGTGATAAAAATTGACCAAGTTATGATCATTTGAAGTCAAACTTGAGAAATTGGGGGTTTATCTAAAGGACTTGTAATCTTTCTTCATCATCAAGTTTCTTCCACATGAAAAGTCCTTGTAACTTTTGAAGTGATTTGTTGATATCCCTTTGAACAGAAGGATGTCTTTGGAATCACTCAAAAATACCAAAAGATTGGAAAGATATACTCCTTTGAAGTTCAAAACCCTAGTTCCTAGATTAAGAAACATGCCTTGAGGAAGTTTGACAATTTTGAACAAACTTCTTGTACCAAAACAAATGATTTGTAAATATAAGTTGTTGAGGATGCTAGTGAGAACTCATAGCAACCACAACCACTTCTATATCTTGAGAATTGAGAGAAATATGCACTTGTGATCAATGGGAACAGGGCCTTGTCCAAGCATGACAACTCCTTCAATCAACTCCTTGTACTTTTGAATCAACCTTGATAATTTGGAAATGTAGTGAACCAAAATAACCTTGCCATGCCATCCTTTCTAAAACAACTTCCATGGTGAGGTCTGAACTTCTCAAGCTTCATTGACTAGGTCATGGAAATAAACTTATGAACCCATGGATCAACTTGTTAAGCCACATTGCCTTTACCTGCATTGGTTACAAGTAAGACAAACCAACATTGCATTTTATTAATTAAAAGGAAAGTCAAAACAAAAACATGAATGATTACACAAGAAAAATAAGTCAAGGTGCTTAGTGATTCCTCAAAAAGCAAAGCTAAAGATAGGAAGGAGAACTAAAAGCCCTAATGTGTTCTTGTTGTAATTGAGTCAATATGGTATGGTAAGGGGATCTTAGGAGCAAAAATTGGGGTACAACAGGGCCTCCCTGATCTGGGCCTTTTTTGTTTTTAATTTCTCAGACTCCAATTTTTCTACTAATAACGCAGAGCCACTCCATTTTTTTTAATTATTTTCAGCATCAAGTAAAAACTGACCTTTTGGGCTTAACATTTTCATACCCCTATTTTCACTTTTCAACATCCCAACCCAATACTTTTTATATTTTTTCTATTTTATTTATTCATTTAACCAAAAAAATACCAAAAAAAATATTTTCTTAAATAATTAAATCATTGAATATTCTAATTTAAACACTTCTTTTATTTTTGTTAAATATTTAGAATTAGATTTTGTTTGTTTTCCACACTTTAAAATATTTTTTTCAAATTAATGTTGACATTCAAATTATTTAATAAACAAATTATTAGACTTAGGTTTATTTTCTTCTTAATTTCAAATTAACTTAGACTTTAGGTTTTGTTAAAATTAATTAATTTCTCTTGTAAATAAAGTTAATTAGTTGATTAGGTTAATCTTTAAACCTTTCCATAAAAAAAACCCAAAAATAATTTCCTCCCTTTTCTTCCTCTTTATATTTTGAGCATTTTATTATCATTTATGTACATGGTTTTTAAATTATAATTAGGTTTATTGATTTTTTTCCCTATTTTACAAACTTGTATCCCCCATTCCCAAAGCATTGCAATAGCGTAGGACATTTAAATTTCATAATTTATCGCTTTCCTTATTATTGTTAGTAATTAGGGTTTGCATGATAAGACTTAAAATCAACCATAGTCAAACCCTAATTCAAAGATAAACTATTTGAAAACAAAAACACTTTGCACACATGCACCTCTAGGATAACCCACATTTGTTGCCTTAGATAAAAACAGTCATGTCCCTCGAACGTGAGATGTTTTAGAAAAACACCCTCAATTAAAAGATTGTAGTGCCTCGATGACCCTTCAATGTTGCCTATGGTAAACAATATTAGTCCCTTACGACAATTGCTAAAGCATCTTACAAGTTGCCTTATATGATTGTACGATGGCCCACACCTGTCCCTCACATCCAATGATATGTCTCTTTACTAATCAATGGTAAAATAGAATTATCTAAAGGAGGATGAAAAGAACAAAGACTTTTTCAGTAGGTAGATTGCTCGTAATTGCTTTCTCACAAACTAAAACCATTTCACACCTCACACTTTCAAAAATAAACATGTTTTTAAACACTCCCTTTTGACAAATATTTTCAAAATAAAACATTTTGTATACACTCTCAATGATATGAGAACCATTGCAAAATTACCGCACTAAGGCGTTTTCAAAATAATTCCAAAAAAAACATTTTGTATACATTCTCAACGATATGAGAATCATTGAAAAATCACCACTTTCAAAACATCTTCAAACCATCTTTTCAACTTACACAAACACAAAGCATTTTAAAGTCCCGTAGATAAGTACAGATGAAAAGGGTGCTAACACCTTCCCTTTTCATAACCTACCACCAAAACTCAAGATAATTCTCAAAAGTTCTTTCATGTTCTTTTCACTCTTTCCTTTATTGGATAAAAGAAAAGTCGGTCGCAACTCTTGCTATCCGCAACATTTGCGATCAAATGAAAAACACCCAAGTCAGTTCTCCCACCGTATCACATGTGTATTTGACAATTATGCCCTCATCATCCCCTTCCTCTTCAAGATAATTCGACCTCGAATTAAAATCGTTCTCACCTACATCAAAAGGAGGCAACTCAAACACATTAAGAGTAGCACTTATAGTAAACTCAATGGGTATCTCAAGTTTGTAAGGATTGTCATTCATCCTTTCAAGCGCTTGGAAGGGCCCATCACCCCTTTTTTGAAGTTAGAATGTTCTTTGTGTAGCAAACCTTTCTTTAATTATATGTACCCAAACCTAATCATCGAGTTAAAAAAAACACTTTTCTTCCATGTGTTTACATGCTTAGCATAACTTTCATTTTTCTTCTCAATTTACAATTTTCTTGAGATTTTGCTAAAAATTTGAGCTTTTACAAGTTATGCCCACTAACCTTTAATAAAATATGATCTTTACAATGGTTTATACCTAACCAAACATGAAACTTTTACCCTGGAAAAGCTAACAAACCAAATAGAGACTTTCTAGGCTAATCTCAAGAACCTAACAAAGATATTAAGACAAGTTAATCTCAAGAACTAAACTATATCCTTCAAGAGTATCACACTCTTGAAAGTAGTTAAATTTTTGTATGACAGAACTCATATGTCCTATGACATGTGGGTACATCTGATCCGACATAAACAAACAGACAAGTATAAATAATGAAGACAGTACTAAAAAGCATAAACAACACACTAGAATTGTTAATCAAATATAGAGTGTTGTACCCCAAAATTTTCCCTCTCATTTTACTCAACACATGCCAATTGAGAACCTTAACTTGCTCAGGGATGCCCAAGAGTTGACCAGACAAACTCCCTCCTAAAGCAATGTACCTCAAACTAGGGTTTCCATTTTCACAAATATGGGTGAACTCCAAATACATCATATGCTCTCCATGGTCCTAATATGTTATCAAGACCCTCCATGTAAAATTTCAAGCCTTGCACAAGAAGTTTGCTCAGTCAACTGCTCAGATGCTTGAGAATCGACTATATTAGGTCAAAAGTCAACTGTGGCCCACATACAGTCAAACTTCAAGATTTTTGGTCAAAATCAACATTTTGAAGTTATATCCATAATTTTATCAAGGGTTGATCATGATTCCTCAAGGAATTCCCCAAATTCATCCAAACACAAAAGTTGCTAAATTAGGGTTTCTTAGGAAAAGTCAACCAAACTTTGACCAAGCATAACTTCCTCATACTTTATCATAAAATTTTCATCCAAGGCTCATTTTGAAGAGGATGAAATTCCCTAAAATTAATCCTCATCCCTCAAGTTCAAAATATTCACTCACAAAAAGATATGAATTTCCATATTATAGGTCCTTTTGAAAAGTCAAGAAAAACACTTTTTGGGTCAAAGCTTCTTACATGAACATGGAAGACCCAATTGAGATGAGACAAAAAAGGTTGTTTAGGGGACATCCTAAGATTTCTAAAAAGTCCAATAACACCTCTCTAGGGTTAAAATTGGAAGAGATATGCCTTGTCAAATTTGACCATTTTTGCAAATTTGCCAAAAGTCAAATATGCTCAAAAATGCATTTTTTGCCAAATGGGCCTAACTTTTTATGCTTGCACCTCACTCATAACATGGTCCACGACCCAAATATTCACCCACACATTATTTTCTTTATTTTTAATTTTAATTTGATTTTTTATTAATTAAAAATTAAATTAAATCAAATAAATGATAAATAATAGCAAAGATTTGTTTTGATCTGATTTTTGGACAGGATCACAAGCTAATTATGCTGGCATATCAAAATCAAATCGTATCAAGGTTGATTGGGGCAAGAATGGAATGATTAGGCCTAATTTGGAAAGATATCATACAAGATGAAAACCAAATCAAATCTTCAAAAATTGCAAAGATACCAACTATTTTTATAACCCTAATTCACTTAGGGATATATAATGAACAAGGCCAGGCACGAAAACAGGGGTTAGCAGTTGTGGAAAGCACAAGAACAAACTCAATTTTTTTGCAAAAAGTAGTGAATCGGTCTCAAGCTTGGGGGCCAATTCAAGCCATTCTAACGTTGCCAATATATTGCTGGACATCTCAGGAACGTAACTGGGTCAATTGCACGCCTGTTCACGCCCAGAAATGCACGCTACAGGCCCACGGTTTGCCTTCCCTAGCTTGAATCGTATTTTGCAATTTATACATTATTAACCATTATTGAACATATCATTGTGTTTGTATGAGCTTTTAGAATGTTTTGGTTTATGTAATTTTGCGTTTTAATGCATATATCCATGACTGCCATTATTAGGGTTTGTCCTTGCGTTTTGGGATTTTTGTCCACAAGTAAAATTAGACCAAGAACAACCCACCATGAGGATCGTGGAATCAAGACCAGGTGAATTCTGGTCTTCAATTTCATTTATCATTTGTTTTGTGAATTTTGGAAATTTGCAGGGTTTTAGTTACAGGTGATGTCTGTAGGTAAAAGGTTGTTATCTAAAACGACGGTTCCAAGAAGAAGATAAGGACGTGGCTCATAACCATTGGCCATTTTGAATTTCGCGCGCGTTTGTGACTCAGTTACCTTGATTTATATATTATATATATTAACAAACAAAACATGTAGCACAGTTGGCAAGGACATGTGTTGGAAAGGGTAAAGGACATGGATTCGATCCCAGGTCCCAGTAACTTTTCTTTATTTTAATTCCTTTTCAGATCCGGTGCTTCTCTTGACCAAATGCCTACCATGTGCCATCACCATCCAACCAATGGATCACAGCCTCTCCAGATCCAGCGCTCATCAATGAAGGAGCATGGTGCGCTCTCAGGTCAGCACCACATGGGATCCAGCATTGACTGGGCTAGCTGGCTTCATGGGCCTGGAGATTTTCAACAATACACCCCCTCCAATTGCTTAAACAGTCCCATTCTTCTTATTTATTTATTATTTTTATTTCTTTTTAATTATTTCCTAATTATTTATCTTTTTAAAATAACATCAATTTTTTTTATTTAATCAAAATCACAAAAAACACCAAAAATCTTTTTTTTTAAATATTTTGTTTCCTTTAATTAATTAATTTAATTCAAAATTAGGGAAATTAAATCTTATTTTTTGTAAATTAAAATCAATTAGAAATTAGGGTTTGATTTTGTAAATAATTAATTTTTTTCTTCAAAAATAACTTAAATATTTTTCTCATATTATATTTTTAGGTTTTCAAACCGTCCTCGCATTTAATTCGTCGCACATATTTTAATTGCTTTTTTTAATTATTTTTTTAACTGCTTCAAGGTTGTAATAGATTTAATTAGGTTTTAATTCCGCATCTTATTTTCAGTCAAAAATAATTCTGTATCTGCGAAAGCCCTGTAATAGTTAAGATTTATATTTCCGCACTTTAAATTCCTGTAAATTTTAACTGTCTAGATGCATGGCTAATAGGATTGTACAGAAAGAATACTTGAAAATTAAAACGATAGAAAACCATAAATGTGCAAAGACAAATTAACTGAAAAATTACACTCGCACATGCTCACTCCTAGGGTTTACTCCACTTCGGTTGCCTTTGATTAAACGGTCATGAAGTATAGGGTTTGTTAGTGGTCGTCCTCTAGCCCCCGAAAGATCTCAAATGACCCATTCAGATGTTGCCTCAGAAAAGATCTTTAAGGCTTTAGGATGATTACTAACACCTCCTAACATTGCTTTTGTGACTGCATCTGTCCCTTCAAACGTCCTTTAAAATTCCAACGACGGTGCTACCTGTTCCTTAATAATGGGATAGCGGAGTCAAAAGGAAAACGAACAGTCTTTTTCGAGTAGGTAGAAAACTCTTAAGTACTTGCTCAAACAAACAAACCTTTTCACACAAACACTTTTTCAAAACAATTTTCAAAACAACTTTGTCACACCCTCGAGGACAGAAACAAGGGTTAAAACGAAGTAAAACAAAACTTTTCAAAACAAGCACACACACAAGCAATTTTAAAATGAGCAAGTACCTAAGAGCCCATGGAAAACCATGGACAGAAAGGGTGCTAACACCTTCCCTTTCTATAATCTACCCCCCGTACTCAGAAATATTCTCGAAAAAGGTTTTTTCTATTCTTTTTCCTTTTCCTGATTGGATATAATAAAAGTCGGTGGCAACTCTTGCTTACCGCGACATTTTGCAAACAAAAATGCAAACCAGTATAACAGTCGATTCTGCCACCGTATCAAATAGAGCAATTCTCCTACTCTGGGAGCATACCAAGCTAGGGACAAATCCACTATCATTGTATCTATTCTAAGCTAAACTTCTTTGTTTAAAACTTCTCACTTAATCACTACCCTTCCTAGATTTCTATCTAAGACTCATCTAGATATAAGGAACTCCTCGATCCCTCTTCAATCACAGACAACGATTGCATCAACACAATTCAGAACAAACAGGAAGACACACTTCTATGACAATATCTAGCCAAGACTCTTTACTAAGAACACAACTTGGAGTTGCTTTAAAGATTCCTCCAAAAACAATACTCACTCTTGATTCACAACTTCGAGGAGAACACAATGACCATCTCACAACCCGGATGGTTCACTTACACCAACTCTCCTAGAGAGCGGCAAAAAGACAAAGCCCTAGACTTCTACACTTGAACCTTGCCTTTCCTAGGTTACACATGATTATATTTATAACCTATATCCAACTGGATTTGTACCTTCAAATCACATCTTATCAACTGTAACAACCAACAGTAACTTCTGCTACAAACAAGGTCTTCAATCATTTGTTTCCTAAAATATCTCCATATTTAGAAACTGCATAATCTTCAATGTTCAGATTTGATTCTTATTGACCTTTAAATCAGCTCCACATATGATTGCATAATATCCCAAAATATTATGCATCAATTAAATCATAACATAATCTAAATATCCACTTTAGCTCAGGAGCGATGTTGTATGCTCCTTCATAGGACATCTTATCCGACATGTTGCTCTAGATGTTGAAACACTTCAAATCAACATGTCCTAACATAAGATATGAGTTCTTGCTCAACATGTTCTTGTTAGCAAGATAGTATATCATATCTGACATATTACTGCTATATTTGCTTTTACAAAAATTAATGAAAATCCTTAAAACTAAGGAACTTACAATCTCCCCCTTTGGCAAATTTTGGCTAAAAAGAATACATTAAAAATTACAACTTAATATTATAGAAATAAACCAAAATCATCCACTAACAGTAGTCCTCAGAAACTACTGATCATAGTAATACAACAATATTGAATCAAACTTCAGTAAAGATGTTGGGACATCTTTGTTTGACATCTTCTTTCCAGCACTTTGAATGAGCTCTGTTGCATAACAAACTACAACATTAAAGAATAGCCACCTCAGGATAAAAGGAAGGAAAGTGATGAATATATTTAATGCAAGCAATCCAGACGAGGAAGATGATATGTCTACACTCCCCCTCAATCCAGGAACCTATTCTTGTCACAGATGAATAAATCTTCCTTTCAACTTGTGGAAAAAGAAAACCATGAAGCAACCACCAGTCAATATGTGGCATAAGAGGAAACTTAAGAAGTATCTAACCACCACCCTGGGTAACTCATAACACAGGTCATAACCATGTTCATAACTCAGATCACAAGTCACAAAAGAATGCAGACATAAGATATAAAACTTCTTATCCGACATCTTTGTGATAGATTTGTAAAAGCAGCCTCCAGATTAATCACCTGAGCACCTTGAGAACCTTGATCACCATACTTCTCCCTATTTTTATCCAAAACTTGACAAAGGAAGCCTTCACAATACCAGACCCAGGCACAACTTGCCCAAATTCGAATAAAACCTATTATGATGATGAACACTCGTACGGTGAAAGAGAACATGAGAACCCTCTATAAATTGCTGACAATTTTCTTGGGAAAAAACGGTCCTGGAATGTAGAAATAATCTTGGTAAAAGGAAACGTTATTTGAGGAGAAATTGCCACTAAACAATAATGTGAAGCATCCAAAAACAACTTTGTACATATTTAATAGCTCTTGAGTATTTCTGTTGAAAAGAACCAGTCCCAATATATGCACATGCATAGTCAAACACACCTTCTGACACATGTTTTATCAAACTGTTCATATCACTCCCTTTTTGGTCTTATAGGAAACATGTCCTAAATAATGTTCTGACATCCAGTTAGACATTGCAAGCATAAATATTGAACAACACATCTTCATCCATATTGTCTTCCATTGGATTCTAAGTGTTCTCCATTCACTTAGACTTAGTAACACACGCCAAGACATTAAAATATTACATTTATGACATTTCTCAATAATAAAAACACTTAGCGAGTCCTTCAAAAAATCTTTAGAGAAAAATAAATTCTCTCAGACTTAACCATTAAACACACAAGAGATATGTGAACTTCTAATTTAATCACCCAGCTTCACATGGCTAAAACCAACTATGCCTTGTCAAGATAAGCAAAAATTTCATAATATCATAATATGTTGTCTGACATTACATCCTCATAAGAGGTATAAGATCTCCACAAGCTTGAACAACACTCTAGCTAAACAATATATGTACCATTGCAACAACAATCCACAGAAAAATACATGACTCCCCTTCATGAATAACCAATGCTCCAGATGAAGATGAAAACATGAGCACTAGATGAAAGCCCATGAAAGAGTCTGAATCCCTCAGTAGAGTCATACAAGAGTCAAATACTCTCACTCCTTGAGAATACATCCAAGTACACTGACTTCTTCACAACAAAAGGACACATCTGATTACTGTCCTTTCATAACCATACTATGTATCATGACTTTTTGAGTAGGCAAGATGTCATGCATGCTAGGTGTGAAGTCACTCACAAACTCCAAAAAAAATTCTTAGTTTTCTTAAAAGCTTTATAAGATCCAGATTATCAACACTCATCTAGAGTGACTTACAGCAAAAGAAAAACACCTCCTAAAAACACTCTGTTTGGACATCAGTATCTGTCAACAATCTTCTGCCCTTACATTCACTAGTAGTTGCTGATACTAGTGGAGTATTCAACAAAGTAGTCACGCATTCACCAAGTATACTACTATAGACAGGATTAGACTCTCCATATTCTAATCCACATAGTCAAAAATTCAACTTTTAACAATAATGCTTGAGAATCCAACTTCACATGCACAACCGCAAGCATTAAAAACAAAACAACCATCAACAACCATGATGTTGAGACATCATGTGGGACATAAAATACATAATATATAACCCAATTAAGCTGGTTCTTGATCTATAATTCAAAGGAATCATTGTGCATATAAATCCTTTAAAAGGCTCCTAATAGAATACACAGTCGGTGTAGCTTACTCAGGTTTTTCAAAACACTTGAATACCATGGAGAGAAATAAACTCTCACATATTCTCTAAACCACAATGTTCAGAATGAATAATTGTATAACTTCTCAGACAAATACTTAGTCTCCCATCAAAGTATTCACCATGAATATCATACACAACCTCTTCAGAGGACTGACAAATACTCAGCTCCAGTCAAAGTATTTATCATAAGTCAGATAAGATTACCTTCTCACATAAGGTAGGACAATTTGGTCTAACATCCTTCTTCTACATATGTCTGACACTAGCTGATGACATTCATTCACACCATAAAATATTCCAGATTAGGCTAGTGGCTCGACCATAAATTCCACTATGGACAATAATGCTTCCTTGGTTGAAGGAATAATACTCACTCCGAGACGATGTTCCAGCATCAGATTCGACATCAGTCTCAAACAAATAGATTTCACCATCAACTATGGTCTTGAGACACCATAGTAATCCATAAATCTTGCAAGGGATACAAGAGGATTAACCATCAGCAGTTGATCAAACTTCAAACTCAGACCAATACATACAGAGCATGCACTCCTCAAGAATATGTCTTCTTATAAGCATTATCTTTAAACCTCATGTCTGAATTTGAGGTGTTGGATATCGTCCTTTTGCAACTAAAGAGAAGATTCCCTCTAACAGGTATCTGGAGAAGACTTCAACAATAATGGAATTTACTGGTCATCACGAAACAGACTGTTCAGAATAAGTCCGCTTCTCCAATACACAAAGATTCCCTTCTATCCTTGCAAAACATTTGTTCCATTATGTGAGGTTACCCTATAAGTGAACCTTAGTAGAGAGAGGAACTTCCCATAGATACCAGGGAACCATATTCATTTGGTCCAAAACTAATAACTCCTCATTGCTTCAAACATCCTGAAATGCCCATCCTAGGTGAATTAGACGACATTTCAACAGTGTAGACACCAATCAACAATAGAATCCCTGTAGACACGCCTCCAATGCAGACAATCCTTGAAATACCTTTCCACAACAACAGAACAAGAGTTCTATGCTCTCATTTACTTGATAAGAATACCAAGTTAGAGTAAATAACCTCCATTCTATTTATGAAAAGTACCACCATACATATTGAGAAAAAAATTCTTAATACATAAATGTCAAGACATTATGTCTGACATTTCTTTAAGATCTTCCTGCTTCAGATTAAGGACTCCCCCTTATTAACTGCTGATAATTCCTTGAGAATCATGTAGTATTTTCACACCAATTCACTTAGATCAGAAATAAACTATCCTATTGAGTGTCTAATATGTTAATCGTGTCCTGACCAACATACATAATCTAAGATGTTTCTAGCAAAGAAACTTATTAGACCCTACAACATAGATACCTCCTCTTCCAGATCACGAGTAGGTTCCAAACATATGTGATCACCACATATTTATTTATCCCCCAAAGCATCTGCTAAGCCCTACCTTTATCCAACAAGATTCAGCATAATCTACTGGTTAGATGTTCCAACATCTGGTAGGACATCAGTTCCCTTCTTAAGGAACACACCAAGAGATCCTCTGTCAAAGCCTGGAGATTGGCCTTTTAGAGTTGGAAACAAAAATAATTGCTTCTACCAGATCTCTATTCAATAAACTCATATAAGAGTTCCTTTATGAGTGGACTTGGGATAAAACTCAAGTATATTTGGCAACTCTAACAAGCTAGTCGAACCTCTCCTCAAGTATCACCACACCATATGATACACCTTTAGAGGAGAATAGGGTGTTGCAGACTCAACACACAAAAGTACCAGGAGCTTTCCATCAAAGATACATGCAACGAAATATAAACCAGAAAACTCCTCAATAACCTTCATGCACACCATAGTAAACCTCATACAAACACACCAAACTCCCGGCACAACAAGTTAACCTAGGTTTGAAACTAAATCAAACCCTCAACACAACAACATGCCACAAAAGCTACACGCCTGACAACAACACAAACATATCCATTACTCATCCTGTCATAAATAGTCCATCCTCCACTTCTAGGGACCGTTCAAACAACAATATGAACTCTCCTAATTCAAACAACTTTTTAGTATAACCCTTCTACATTGCACAGACACCAGAAAGTATCCCCCTTGGATCTCATCCAGAAACAGACAGTATGCCTGCTCTGATACCAATTGAAATTCTGGTATGATAGAAATCAAATATCCTATGACATGTTAAGACATCTGATCCAACATAAACAACTATACAAGGTATAAACAATGAAGACAATACTAAAAAGCATAAACAACACACCAGTATTGTTAAGCCAGTCTAGAGAAACTCTCCTACTCTGGGGCATACCAAGCCAGGGATAAATCCACTATGATAGTATCAATTTGAAGCTAAACCCCCCTGTTTACAACTTCTCACTTAATCACTACCCTTCCTATATTTCTATCTAATACTCACCTAAATATGAGGACCTCTTCAATCACTCTTCTATCACAAACAACGATTGAACAAACTAAATTCTGAACAAACAGGAAGACACACTTTCATGATAATCTCTAGCCAAGGATCTTGACTAAGACCACGACTTGGAGTTGCTTCAAAGCATCCTCAAAGAACAATACTCATTCTTGCTTCACAGCTTAGAGGAAAACACGGTGACCATTTCACAACCCGAGTGGTTCACTTACGCCAACTCTCCTAGAAAGTGGAAAAAAGACAAAGCCCTAGAATTTTACATCTTAAACTCGTGCCTTTCCTAGGTTACAAAGACTTCTATTTATAACCTATACCCAACTGGATTTGGGCCTCAAATCACAACATATCAATTGTAACAACAAGCAATAACTTCTTCTACAAACAAGGTCTTCAATCATTAGTTTCCTAAAATATCTCCATATTTAGAAACTGTATAATCTTCAATATTCAAATTTGATTTTTCTTGACCTTCAAATCAGCTCCACATATGATTGCATAATATTCCCAAAATATTCTACATCAGTTAAATCATAACAGAATCTAACTGTCCACTTCAGCTCAAGCGCGATGTCGTATACTCCTTCAAAGGACATCTTATCCGACATGTTGTTCCAGATGTTGAAACACTTCAACTCAACATGTCCTAACATAAGATAAGACTTCTTGCTCAACATGTTCCTGTTAGCAAGATAATACATCATATCTAACATATTGCTGCTATATTTGTTTTACAAAAATTAATGTAATCCTTAAAACTAAGGAACTTACAATAATCACAAGGGAACTTCGTTAAAAAAATTCTCCCTTGCAAGTAGTGTTTCACTCAAGAGATCTAAGGCAACTTAAGTGAAATAAAACATTCTCTTGGAGAGAGAAATAAGAAAGAGAGATGAATTCCAAAGGAGATGAAAATTTTAGATAAATGTTGTGAAATGAAGAGGAGGAGACCATAATTTGTATAGGAGAAGAAAAATCCAAAAAAAAAATGAAAAGTTCCTTTGGTGAAATTAAGGGCACAATCGATTAGCTTCTTGTCCCAATCGATTAGATGATCAAATTTAATTGATTACCTTTTCCCAATATGGAAAGATTGGATGGAAATCCGTTACAATTCATTAAAATGTTGTCCTAATCTTTTGGTTAATTGTTAGGACTTCTCAAATCAATTGTATTAATTCCCTAATTAATTGTCTAGTTCAAAAAAGTTTTCCCAGTTGATTGTCTTAAGGCCCCCCAATCAATTTGCTAGTTCAAAAACCCTTTATAAAGAAAGTAGAAAATTTCTTAATCACTTGGCTCAGCCTCGAAAGTTATTTTAATAAAAAGTGTTGAAAAATATTTTTATGTGTGTGTGAGTTAGTTTAGTAATTAGGAGTTACTTCCTTACTTTTATAAAACTATAGTCACTCAGATAGAAACGACCACACAACCTTGCAAGCTTTCACACTTTCTCTATTTTATAATTCCGAGGCTTTCAAGATTCTTTTCTAGATATCACAATCATATAAGAACTTTAGTGGAGTCTTGAGTCTTCTATTAGATGAGGCTTGATATGTCCTTAAGTTTGGTCACTATCATCATAGAGGTGGAAAACCATTACCACAGACTTCAGCAATCATTGGTGTAATCGACACAAAAAATTTAGAAAGGATCTTTTAAAGGATCATCAACATTAAACCTGCAATTACATAGATCCATATTCACCCCTTTTTATGATAACAACGTATCTCTCTAGGAGGTGAGAAAAGAAAAAATAGATAGATATAATTAGAGTGGTTAAGTTCCCCCTCGATTAGGTAGAGTTTATACTTTAATCCCCCTAAGAGTATAATTCTCCCCCTTTGGAATAATTAAAAAGGCGGAAAATAATCAACACACGTAGATCACATATTTTCTCGGGTAAAAGAAACGAGTTACCTTATAAGAATATGAGAGAGAATATTACAAAGTGAGGCATAAATAAGAACACGATATCATACTTCTCCTTGAGATGACAACCTCATGCTTTGAGACCAACTAGTAGGTAAGATCTTTAGAAGTATTTATTCCATTGATTATTTTTTGAATAGAGCATAATTATCCTTTAATCTTTCTAAATAGATAGGCACTTCTGGAATATCTTTCTTGTTGGGATTCCTTCCAAGAGATAATTATTTATTCTTAGGAAAATATTTTGACAATCTCTTTTTAGCCCTTATATTTATATTTCACTTTAGTCCTATAGAGATTCAACTAGAGTTTTATGAATTTTCAATCTATATTAAGTGTAATACCTCAAAATCTCAAGATAACTTGAGAAAAGAAAAACCCCCCTTTTGAAGGAATGACAAACCACAACTGATTTTACTTCTTTATGAATGGTATGATACGAGAGTTGGTTCAATTAAAAAACTGATAAATCCATTATAAATTTATAATCTTAACCTTCTAATAGGTTTATTTATTATAGGTTTTTAGTTACACCGTCAACATCAACACTTTGATCACAACCATTGAAAAATACCAATAACCAGGGGTGTCCGTGGTTCCGTTTAGGTCGGTTTTAAGACAAAAACTCATCTGATCCAAAGATAAATTTACTTGTGGTTTGGTTCGGTTTTGGATGATATATTAAAAAAAATCCTATCCGATCTGATCATATTTTATACGGTTTAATTTGGATTAATTTTTGGATATCCAAAGTACACATTATATTTTTATTAATATTATAAAACTACTAATAAATCATAGATTTGATATAATATATAACATATAGTATATTAAAAGTTAATATTAGAAAATGAGAGTGATCGATTATGGTTGAAATAATAAAAATAAATAGATTATACCAACCTAATAGATATTATTAAAAAAATTATTATCATCTGATAATAAATTCACTTAACATATCGTACTAATAAAAAGAAAATAAGTATAAAATTATATGCATGCGGTTCGGTTTGATTTGGATCAGTTTTGAAAAATTAATCTGAAATTCGATCCGAACTGATTGGTTTTCAATAAATGACATCCAAACACATCTAATAAATTTCTATTTTTTGCGGATTTTGGTTTTTTGTATCGGTTTTCGGTTTTTTATTTGGATTGATTTGGATTTGAACACCCCTACCAATAACATCAATCAGGAGAGACGAACGCCATTAGCTAACTAATTATTCTTGTACACCTAAGATATTACAAAAGGCTCTCCTATATTTTAATCATATTAAACATATCCTTGCACAATGATCCGTTAATAGTATTGAATTGACAAAAAGGAAACACGCACAATAAAGAAATGTTTGGTTTGAAAAGTTTTGTATCATTCTTTCTTTTGAAGGCATGAGTAAGAAGAGTTTTATGAAATCGAGAGAATGACCAACATACACTTTCTTATGGATGTAACATTTTAATAATATACTCTTGACATCCTTTTAGAATATTTAAAAAAAATAATGCATGAGAAAGATAGAAACATGCTTATGGCTTCTAATCAAGCTATATAGGCATATGTTTCATCGAACTCTATATTTCGTTATCGATTATAACCTTTTGAAATGATCCGTGTTTTATTTATTAAAAGATTTCCAAAAAAACATCAAGCTTGTTGTGAAAGATCCACTAAGGTTCCAATCACTCAATTAGTTTTGAGAATAAGTTCTTTGATGATGGATTCATCAATTTACTTTGGCTCAATTTGTGAAACAAAGGTCACTGGTTTATATATCTTGCTAAGGGAGTGTTGAGATGTAATTCCCATAGAAATATCTCCATTTTGAAAGAGATAGTCCTTAATGGTCCTCCATTATTAAGATATATGTTGATAATGTAAGTTGACACTTTCAACTTGAGTCTCTCCATTTGGTCATTAAACTTCCTTATAACTTTGATATTTTTATTTTCCTTGATCATCGGCTTCCAAGGATGTTCTTTTAGGGATACCTATAATAACTTATACATCTACCAACTCGGGGTTAGTCCACCAAGGCAATGTGTTTAATTATTCTATAGACATGGTCTTTTAGAAGGGAAGTTTTAAAAAGATTAAGGATTTTTAAAGACCATGTATATAGAAGAACTAAACAAACTTTATTATCCTTATTACATGACTTACTAAGTAACTTGTGCAATAAAGCTTTAATAAATTTAAACAACTAAAGGGTAAGATTAAGAATCTTACCAAAAATCAAAGATTCAAAGATTTTGTCCTGTTTTATTTTGCAAAGAAATTTCTTCTCTCATAGGAGTGGGAAAATAGAACATATGTATTTCTTCAGTTGTGTGATTTGAAGAGTAGTTTTCGGTATTATCATCTGCATCACAATTTGACTTTTATACCTTTGGTATCCAACTCTTTTTGGATCTTTTGGTGTTAGTGAAATACATATTTTGAGCATACAACTTTCTCTTTTTAATATTGCCAATGCTCTTTATAAAATTATGAAGGAGGATGTCCTTCTTTGATCTCATGATTTTTCTTAATAAATCAGAAAATGGTAATATGGTTGTTGTTGTACCCCAAAATTTGCCCTCTCATTTCTTAAGAAATATCTCATAAAATCTGCATTGATTCAAGACTACACAAGGTTTGATCAGCTCAAGACACCTCCTTAAACACTGACAACTCAAAATTAGGGTTTGAGTTTTCACAAGGACAATTGGACTTTAAAGGCCTGAAATGACTTTGATGGATCATTAGGAACCCTCAAGATTTCTCATGTCAAGTTTCAAGTCTTGGATCACAAAATTGCTCAATCATTTGATCAAATGACCTAAAATCAACTGTATAGGATAAAAAGCCAACTGTGGTCAACCTACAGTCAAACTTCATAATTTTTGATCCATATCAACATGGTGAACTCATATATGTCAGTTGATCAAGTTTGGATCATAATTCCTCAAGAAATTTGATCAGATCATCAAAAGGGCAAAATGGTCAAAATTAGGGTTTTTACTGAGGAAGTTTAATTTTTGACTTTTGACCTAACAAATGACTTATTGGGTTAAGACATGATCTCAGGGATTCAAATACATCAGTTTGACCTAATGGCATGGTTCAAATCACCTCTCAAGGTCATTGGATTGACAGATGAATTTCAGTCAACTGATGAAAAGTCAACTTTATATTAAAAAGTCAAACTTTGACTTTTTGATCAAAATCAAGTTTCAAAAATCATATTTCATCAAGACATGTCAAAATATGAAGTTTGTTCATCAAGAAATTGAAAAATCAAAGTTATCTTTGAAAATTCAAAATTCTAGGACTTAGAAATTTTTTCTAAGTGTTGGAAAGTTTACATTTTTTCATAACATTGTGCCAAATTTCCACCATGATGCAAGATGATTCAAGGAAAACTTCCAACATGAAAGTTGTAGATCTCAATGAGATCTAAAACATTGTAGGGAAGAACATTTTCTAGAAATTCTTTGATTTCAAGTTATGAATTTATAAAGACATGTCCATGATACTAAAAATACTTAGTGAAATTTTGAGTATTTTAGTCAGGATTTTGACCTAACTTCATGACAACTTTTCACCTAGTTCCAAATTGATTCTTCAAAAATCTCCAACATAAAAGTTGTGGAGGATGTTCGAAGCTTTTCAAAATATCCAAGAACATGAAGAGATCATTTTTGAGCTAGGTGATTCGAAGACTTAAAGTTGGCATGATAAACTTGAATTATAAGTCATTTTTGTGAAGAACTCATAATTAAGTAATTACACAGACCCTAAGTGTATTACACAATGATTTGATGTTTTTTCCAAGTCTTGATACCATTTATGGTTTAAATTGCAAAAAGTAACATATCCATTCTTGTAAAGCAAGCTTTTTCACAATGTCAACCCTTCTTGAGCCTCTTAATGGCTCCATCTGCACACACTCAACCTAGCAACTCGTAAGAAGCATGTTTAAAGTGATTCAACCACTCTACATAGCTTGTACCACACATTGGGATTTTGGTTTTCCACTTTGCTTCAAAAAACAAGCAAAAATGCCATAACACGTGATTTTGGTAATCTGACCATCTCAAGTCTCCAAAACTTTTCCTATATATCAAGACAATCTTATTCAACTGAGGACACGATTTTCCAAGTCCTTAAACCCTCTCATACACTCTCAAACCCAAATTGGCAAAAAATCACCATTTTTAAGTTTTGAAACCTTAACCTCGAAACTCATCACTCTTGCAATTATTTTCCAAACAAATCATCTAAACACTTCATATATATCATATAGAAACTATCCATACCCTTGTTTCCTCATTGTAACATCATTTTCATCATCCACCGTTTTCAAAATCCACCATTTCAACTTGACTTGAGTAGACCAATCCAGACACTTTCAAGGCAAAGTAAAAGTTGTAACATACTCACCAAGGTCCCAGGAAGCTAAAGCAATCATCATATTACTTCTGGAAGTCGTGTAGAGGCCATTAAATTGTTGCATCAAGTGGTAAGTTTTTCCAACTTTGAAATCTTGATTAAAGCATCATTTGAACTTACTTTAAAAAGATAAAATGTAGATATCATGTCTATGAAGCTAACCATATCCTTACATTTCATTTTAATTGACTGTGGGATGAGAATTTTGAAACTGAATTTTTTGGACATTTATGTTTTCAGTTTGGTACAGGTAGAAATTTGTGAGTTATAGTTGGAATAAATAAAAACTAATTACATATTTGAAATCCTTGCGAAATTCTAAGCAAGTTTCATTTTTACATTTTTGAATTTGGTTCAGAAATGAGGAAGTTAGAGTTTTTTTGAAAAAAATGGAAATTATTGTTATTACAGTAACGGTTAGCGCGCAGGAGGAAGAAGAAGGAGGTCTTGGCCATTTTAAAATTTTTACATCTAAGTTCATTTTATATTTAATTATTATTGTTTCACTAATAGATGTAACAGCCACCCCAGTGGCAAGTAGCGTGTGCTTCATGTCACTTCTTATCCTAAGGGCGCGGGTTCGAACCATAGTGAACCCCGCTTTTGCATATTTTCTGTTATTTCTGTGATTTTTGTGATTTCAGGAAGCAATCTTCTCATATAATATCATGTACGCACATGGTTGACAAGAAAACACACCTAGCCTAGTGGTATTCCTTTGAGCTTGCAATCTAAATATCTTGAGTTCAAGCCTTGGCAGGTCCAAAACCTTATTTATATCACTTGACTTATTTTACATTTTTAACAAATTTCAACAATTTATTTAACCCATCAAGTTAACTCCTCTTGAACTAATTTTTTGCACACTACTAGTTTATTAGGTCTATTTTATGAATATATATAAAAATATCACCAAAAATATTTTTATTTTCATTATTCGTGATTTACTCAAAGTATCATCTTTTAGGTTTTTTTCTTTATTAAAAACAAAAAAAAAAAAAACATATTTCTTAACAAATTTCTTTTCTTGATTAAATTAATTTTTAACTTAGTTTTTGCTTTGAATATCTTTTCTAATTACATCAAATTAGAATTTAGGGATTTTAATTAATTAAATTCTTTCCTTTTATTAGTTTAATTAAATTAAGACATTTCATAAACAATAAAAAACAATTTTCTTTTCCTTTCACATTGCTTTTATATTCTTGCACATTTTATCTTGCAATATTCAATATAGTTGTAGTAGTATAATTAGAACTTTATTGCTTTCATCCCACATTTGTAAATTGCGTCCCCATCTCTAAATGATGTAATAGCGTAGAATTTTACATTTCTGCAATTTATAGCTTTCCATATAAATGTTAGTAATTAGGGTTTGTATGGCAAGACTAAAATCAACAAGTAGATAACCCTAATCCAAGATTAAATGCTTGAAAATCAAACACATTATTCACATATGCACCCTTAGGGTAATTCCACTTGTTGCCTTACAAAAATGGTCATGTTACGCATGTGAGATGTCTTAGCAAAAACAATAAAAAATGCTAGATCATAGTCCCTTGATGATGCTTCAAATGCTGCCTTTCAAATGATCTTAGTCCCTCAAAGAGAAATTCTAAGATATCTTACAACATTGCTATGATGACTATACGATGACCCACAACCGTCCCTTTTACATCCAAAGATAAGGCTTCTTACTAATCAATGGTAAGATAGCAATATCAAAGGAAGAGAGAAACGAACAAAAAAAACTTTTGAGTAGGTAGAAATGTTCTTAGTTGCTTGCTCACTTTCAAAACAAACACACACTTTCAAAACAAACACCAAACACTTTCAAAAGCATGAAATATTTTCAAAAGTCCAACACTTTGTATACGTTTTTACGAAACGAGAACCATTATAAAGTTTGCCTAAAAGAATGCGCCTTTTCAAAAATACTTTCAAAAACCACCACAAAGCATATTTTCAAACAAAGCAAGTGATATAGAAAGAAAATAAGAGCCCATAGATAACTATGGATGAAAAGGGTGCTAACGCCTTCCCTTTTCATAATCTACCCCCTGAATCCAAGAAAATATCTCAAAGGTCTTTCCTGTTCTTTTCACCCTTTCCTTTATTTGGATAAAAGAAAAGTCGTTGACGACTCTTGCTAACCGCAAAAATTGTGATAAAATGAAAAACGTCCCAAGTCAGTTCTCCCACCGTATAACAGAACTTGAGACTCTGCTGGGGAAAACTTAAAAGTGGGGTTACCTTAGGGCTAGATCACCTTTATTTGCTTTCATTGTTTGACTTGTTTGCTTTACATTTGGGTTCCTTGTTTGGGCTTGTTTTTGATCCTATACCCGGATTTGGGATACCTTATAGTTAAGTAGCAATACGTTGTAGAAACTATGCAAAGTATACCAAGATGGTCTAAGCAATGACTACGTTAGTGTGACACATTTATTGGTACCGATAGCCCTTGAGTAGTCAAGGAGAATACGAGGCCGCTGTGTGGTGTCATGAAGCACTAACTAACTTTAGAACCTTTACTTGACCATTAGGAAGTAGTGAGATAGCTGGCTTTGGTGCAGTCTGAAGTTGGTTGATACTCGATACTATGCTAATTGAGATCTGACTTCTCGGGATATTTCGCTCGCCATTAAAGAGGTTTGCGCTGAAACAATGCCCGACAAGAAAGATTAGTGATATTGAGATCCCTTAGAACCCAATTACCATTACTATGACAGGTTGAGCCAACTAAACTTCAAGAGGGTACTTACCTACGAACTCCATGCAAGCCTAAACCTAAACACTTGTCTACTTTGTGTGTATATGACTATTTGTACATAACAACTTCCTTGCTTTGCATACTTTTACATAACGTCATAATGTCATACCATATCATTTTCAATAACTATTTCAAGGATCTCAAGGGCATGTGATGCAGGGTCATGTTGAGTCGGGCGCCTATCAAGGGGAAAAAGGATTTGTTCTCTAATCAAACACCGTCAAAGGTCAACGTATAACTTGAGTCAAAGGCTATGACCATGGTGAGCTCGATTCTCGTGGAAGGACATCTACCAATACAAAGTTTTCCAATCAAAAATGTTGATCAACGTTTAAATTCTAACATCTTTTTGTGTTTACCCTGTGAGATTCTTGAAAACATTACATCCACATATCATGCATGTCATCATAACAGGTTTTCCCGTACAGGCTTTCTCATCTGTTTACTATTTATTTCAGTAAGAGATGGCTCTAGAGCAAACAGTTAAAGATCACCAAGCTATAAATGCTCAGCTCCAGTAAGCACTCATGAAGTTGGCCAAGGGCAGGAAGATCTGAAAACACTCTTCACCAAAGAGAGCAAGAAGAAGAAAAAGTTTGTCATCCTCAACGTGAGAAGAAGGTCCAAGGGGCATACCCAGCTCACTCAAAGAGAAGATGCTTCTTCTAAAGACAGTCAAGAAGAGGAAGCTGGAAGCATTAGAGCTAATATAGCTACTAATGACGGAGACTCTTTGTTGTACCCCAAAATTTTCCCTCTTTTCATACACGCATATTATTGGTTTTATGGTTATGGAATAAAGATATATTTATCAAGATTCTTCAGGTTACAAGTGACGTTTATTTCGTCAATGGATATTCTCAGAGTATTTTCCGTGCTGAAGATCGGTTCGCTATTTTGCAACGATTCGGGGTTCAATGATTCACAAGTCCAACCCGGCGCGTCATATTCAGGTGTTCTTTCGCCAAGATATCTCTGATAACATATTCTCAAATCCAGGTTCGACTCAAGAGTCAATTCTTTATAGAAGGTATCCGAATGTGTGAGTTTTCTCGAAGAAATATGGTGAAAAAGTGTGCTGAAAGTGCAGTTTTTACGCGCTAAAAAATTCATAACTTGAAGATCGTGGCTCATTTTGAACCCATTCCAGTGGCCAAAATTCTGTATTGACGTCATCTACGTTTTCATCTCTCACGGCTGGAATCCAATTTCGATCAGAAGGTCTTCAAAAATATGGATTTATCAAGTATTTTCGTACAGAAAATTTGTGACAGAAATTTATTTGCGTCATGTTCAGAAAATCATAACTTGGTCGATTTGCATCATATCGAGCTGGTTTGGGCGCCCAAATTTCACAAATTGAGTTGGCTATGTTTTCACAGGAGGTATCGAGTTCGAACGGTATTCAAAATGCCTTCGTTTTTTGCTCATAGTACGTGTGACGCGCCGAAAATCCTGAATGCTGAATATTATTTCATCTGGGCCGAAACTTCGAAAATTCATAACTCGGTCAATTTTTATCGGATCGGGCCCATCTTTTTACACAAGGTCACTGACTCAGAGATCTACAACTTTGCCTCAAAAGTTGAGACCGAGTTATGCTCTGATCAATACCAGTTTTTTATTGAAGAACGTGTCAGAGTCGACACTGGAGCCCAAAATAAGTTTGTCTGAGCTGAAACTTCAAAAATTCATAACTAATCTACCTTTTATCCAATTGAGCCCATTTTTGGACAGGAGTTAGATCTCGATGTCGGCTACATTTTGTTTTCATATTTTAACTTCCAAACTATACTTAAGCCCCTGCGATTTTGCCTAGAACGTAATGAACTCAAGTAAATATTGGAGGCCCAATTGCACATTCAAAGCCCATTTTCTCTCTCTAATTTCCATTATATAATCCAATTCTTTTCACACAAACAAGGGGGAGAAAAAAAAGCTTTTACCACAACGCTGTCAAAATATTAAATTCTTTCAAGACCCCTAAAACCTTGAAATCCTTATTACAAATCCCCATCTCACTACAAACAAGCCATCCCTGTTACAAACCAACATCTCACTACTTCTCCAGTAAGGGTAAGGCTGGCTTGATCTCTATGATCAAAAGTGCATAAAAGCATTCATATCACTACTTCTCGAGTAAGGCTAAGGCTGATTTGATCTCCATGATCAAAAGGGTATAATCATTCATACGTGCCATATCGGTTTTAACATTAAATTTTTTCATATATTGGCTTTATTTGTATTTCATAATATATAGTAATTTATTTAATGTGTTCATGAGATTCAACACTGCAGATTTAGACAAGATCCCATGCAGGTTCATTATAGAACGTTGAGGCCAAACCAAAAATAGCCAAAACAGAACAGCTTACACATGATACCAATACGTGGCGAGGCATACATCATGGGAAGGTTAAGGAACGTTGAGGCCAAAACACAAATGGCCAAAACAGAACAGCTTACACATGATACCAATACGTGGCGAGGCAGACATCCTGAGAAGGTTAAGGAACGTTGAGGCCAAAACACAAATGGTCAAAACAGAACAGCTTACACATGACACCAATACATGGCGAGGCAGACATCCTGAGAAGGTTAAGGGCGTGGGTTCAACAACCACCCCTATTGGTTTTGATTTTCTTCCTTTCTATTTATCCGTTTACCTATTTTTATTCTTTATGTTTAAATTATTTTTTTTTATAAAACTTAACATTTTTCACAAACCTTTGATTTTTTATAATTAATTTTAGCTTTTAATAGGATGCATGACAAGAATGTATGACTAATCTTAAAACAGTTAGATCACCCTAAATGTGCAAAGATAAATAATTTGAAATTGAATCACTCGTACATGCGCACTCTTAGGATACACCCCCACTTGGTTGCCTTCGGTAAACGGTCATTGAGTATAGGATGCTTTAGTGGTCGTCCTTTTGTCCAAAGATCAAGTTGCCTCGGAAAGGTTGCCTCGGATATTGTTGCCTCGGATAAATGATCTAAGACATTAGGGTTACTACTAAGACGTCCTAACATTGCTTTAGTGACCGTACGTCCCTTTTGAATTGACCCTCAAACTCCAACGACGGTGCTACCTACTCACTAATAGTGGGATAGCGTTGTCTAAAGGAAACAAACATAGAACGATTCTTTTTTCGAGTAGGTAGATTAGTTCTTAAGTACTTGCTCAATCCAAACAATTTTTTTCACACTTACACTCTTTTACAAACAAAGTTTTCAAAAACACATCATTACACTCTTGAAGACAGAAGCAAGAGTTAAATCGAAGTTAAAACAAAAACTTTTCAAAGCCCACAAACACAAAGGATTTTTTTTTTGAAAATGATGAGCAAGTACCTAAGAACCCGTAGATAACTACAGATAGAAAGGGTGCTAATACCTTCCCTTTCTATAATCTACCCCCCGTACTCAGAAATATCTCGAAAAAGGAATTTTTCTATGCTTTTTTCCTTTCCTTGTTAGATAAAATAAAATTCGATGGCGACTCTTGCTTACCGCGACATTTTGCAAAAACAAACGCAAAACGCAAACTAGAAAATTCCTTACAAAATAGGGAAACACGTGCCGGTTCTGGACACCGTATCACAGAACTGGAGACTCTGCTGGGAATTTAATAAGTGGGGTATACCTTAGGAATAGTTCATTATATTGTTTTCAATTGATTGATCTGTTTGATTTATCTTTGTGGGCTTGTATCGGAGTTACTATAGATCCTATCCCGGATCTGGGGATACCTTTTAGGTAAGTAACAATAGACTGTGAGGGAACTGTACAGCATGGACCGATACAGTTGAAGTAGTAGCTATATTGGTGTGACACTTTAGTTGGTACCGATACCCCTTGTGTAGGAACAAGGAGAGTATGGGGCTGCTAAGGGGTCATTAAGCATCAACTGACCTTAGAACCTATAATTGACCAACTTGGCCATAGAAAAGTAGCAGTATGCTACACTCATTGAGACCATACTCTCGCGATGATTCTGGCTGCAAGAAAAGGTTACTAAACTGGAATTATGACCGGTCGAGGATGGTCAGTGATATTGAGATCCTCTAGAACTCGGTTACTATTACTAGGACAGGTTGAACCAACTAAACTGGAAGAGGGTAATACCTAAACTCCATGCCAGCCTGAAACTTAAGGGCTATTGTGTGACTTGTGTGCTTTCAACTTGAACTACTTGCACATGTTTGTTATCTAACAACATGAGTTCTTTGCAGGTTTTGTTTACAGTCCTTATCCAATAACTTGGATTTCTTGTCGGATTTACTTGCTTACATCACCTCGCATTTGCTTAAACGCATAGCATACACATCATAACATCATGCCTTTAGATTTCCTTAACCATTTCAAGGATCTCAAGGGTTTGTGATGCAGGTTATGGTAAATCAAACGTCCATCAAGAGGCAAAGGGGATTTATTTTCCTCTAGCCAAAGTTGTCTAGAGATCAAAACACGATAACTTGAGTCAGTGGCTATGACCCACTCGATATGGTGAGCTTGACTCTTGAAGAAGGACTCTTGATGACACAAAGTTTCTTCAATCAAAGCTGCAAAATTCAAATTCTAACAGTTTCTTATTTACCCCGCGAGATCCTTGAAAACATTGCATACATATATTATACATATCATTGCATAACAGGTCTCCCAGTACAGGTCTCTCATGTTCTCGCTGTTTATTTCAGCAATGGCTCTCCAACAAGACAACCAAGATCTTCAAACTCAAGAAGCTCAGTTCAGGGACGTATTCCTAAACCAATCCAAGGGGCAGGAAGAGTTGAAAACACTCCTCGTTGGGAACTTGGTCAAGAAAAGTCCTTAAGACAATAAGGACGAACGGTCGGAACGACTGCAAGCTGAGTTAGGTGCCATGAAAATCCAGATGCTGGGGAAGATGGCTCTTATCCAAGGCTTAGCTCGGGAACAAGAAGAGCTGAGAACCATTATCAACCAGCTTCATCAAAACAGATACAATAGTATGAAGCAAAGAGTCGAGGTCAGGGACCAAGTCGTTGGTCAACATCCAAGAAGACAAGGGTTTGGGTTGGTGAAGAATAGACCTCTCCAAGTTGCTACTACCTCACGGGTCCAACAACAACCTCGCCATAAACAACCGGTTAATCAGAGTAAGCTGGATAGGCCCAAGAGGCAGTTTACCAAGCTTAACATGCCGCTGTCCCAAGCTTTACAACACCTGTTGAGATTGAATCTGGTGACGTTGATAGGACCTCATCCGAATCCTAAGACTTCTTCACCTAACTACAATCCTGATGCAAGGTGCGCATACCATTCCAACAGCCTGTGGCATGATACTGACGACTGTTGGAAGTTGAAATACAAAATTCAAAACCTGATTGATGAAGGAGCATTGGAATTCACACAAGATGGTCAACTGGAATGTTTTTGTCAATCCTCCAAGGCTCACCATTTGAAGTGACAAAGTTCTGACAAGAGAGGCTTTTGTTCATTAGAATTTTCAATTTGTAATTTTATTTTGATTGTTCGAATATCTATTCATGTCAAACTTTGTTACTTTATCAATGCATTGCATATGTCTGTTTTGAATCAATCCATTCGTATTCACTATATT
This sequence comes from Vicia faba, assembly GCA_948472305.1. Lineage (NCBI taxonomy): Eukaryota > Viridiplantae > Streptophyta > Magnoliopsida > Fabales > Fabaceae > Vicia > Vicia faba. Next base: position 780,314,653 of record OX451741.1, on the reverse strand, counting down.
TAAATTGCTTTCCTTTTGCGATGTTCAACTCTCGATTAAAAATGATACCACGACCTCTACAGTATGCTTTTGAACAGACCCCGCTGACGATGTACAGGCGTTGTTTCAAATCCTAAACAGTGGAGTTATAAGGAAGATAATCCCTTGTCAACCCCTTTGAGCCAAAGAAGCAGGAGTTTTTCTTTTCACACAAATTAAAACCCTTAATCACAACCTGGGGCAGGGTAGTTTTCTCAGTTAATTCAGGTGCACAATGAATGGCATCAAAGACGTCCTTCCAAAACAAAAGATGGTAATGGTTCCCTATAATCGTCAAAGACAGGCAATCATTATCTTTCAAAATTAAATCCCATTAAGTCAAAACCTATGAAGGAGACTTAAGAAAAAACGGGGGCATCCCGCTGACTGTGATCACAAAAAGAAACAGTTCAGGAAAAAGATAGGGATAATAAAATAAAAAAGAAAGAGGTCCTACAAACTCTCAACCAAAATGACTGCCTGTTCAAAATAAATTGTCAGTATTCGAACCATCACTGGAATATTAGAGCAAAGACTTAAACTGGATCTAATGTATGATTAGCTGAGTTTAGGATCGAAGAACATCACGAAGAACGGGTGGGTACAAATACATTTTGAGCCTTTATCCTTTGTTTCTTGAACTGTGAACCAGGCCCGTTATAACCCTTAAAAGTCCTAGCTGAAGCATGGGTTAGTTCGAAAGCATACTATTACAAAAGGTATCCTGAATCCTGTAGGACTTACTGTAAATCCTGAGTTGACATCACATTTTACAAAAACTTGTTTAACTAAAAAAAATGCATTTTCAAAAATTTCAAGACAGACATAAGCTTTGCATTCTTAAAATAACATCGTTTGCATATGACTATTTGTTCAACAGCATAGAAATTTGCATGACGAATATCTAGTGAACAAAAACCTTCTCAATAAAAAGGATCACCTCAAGTGGAAAAACACTTCCAACTAAGGGGCACGATGTGATCATTGTCCATCATCTGGGGCAGCCAAGTCAAGATTCGAGGAATCTCGCAAAGATGCGAAATAGCCAGGGGCAAGTTTCCATCTAAATCACTTGGGGCATTGGACGTAAATTCCAGCAACTAATTTTGCATGATCAAACGAACATCTTCTGGTAGTATGGCAACACAATGCTACCGACAGTGACAACTCCCTACACCCTGAGAGCGTGGACATAGTCAAAAAATACTATGCATGAACAAAGACCGGCTAGGTTGACAGGCCTAGGCAAAAATAAGGGCATCCCGCCGAACCAAAAGGGTTTGGGAAAAAATTAGGGATAAAAATAAAAAAGATTTGTACACTAGGCAAGTTGAAAACCTGAAAAGGCGGCTTGGGCAAGAAAGGGTATCCCGGTGGACTGAAAATCTGAACACACAGTCCAGGAAAAAGTTAGGGATTAAAGCGTACGACTATGTCCCGTCATCTCCTCACTTGCCTACCAGAAGAAGATTTGTCATTTCAATCGGCAATTACCAAGCACCTCATAGGTTGGAATAATACTCGATCCACAAGGCCTTCGCAGGCACCTTCTTCCGCAGATACAGGGGCAGAAAAGTCTCGATGCAAAGTCATTGTCATATCCTCAGCCCGCGTCCTAGTAACATCTACACTCCCCACAGAGTAAGAAAAGGACAATGGTGTTAATTCTCCCCAGCTGAGACTCGCAGCTGTGAATGAATTGGTAATATTCTCCTCAAGCAGAGTTTATCTGCCATCAGCACTAAAAAAGATTTTATCCCCAGCGGAGTATAAAACTATCCCCGGTGGAGTTTGAAAAAGTCATCCCCAGTAGACTCTGGAAGATTGTCCCCAATAGAGTCTAAAAGGTTATTCCCCGTGAAGTCGCAACTGGAAAATCATCCCCAGCGGAGTTTATTCCTTTTATAAACGAAAATTCAATCCCCAACAGGTTTCATTATCACCAGCAACGGTAATTCATCCCCAGTTGAATTTATCAATGGAATCCTTAGTAGAGTATCTCTTCCCCACAGAGGCATTCTCTCGTCAGCTTATTCCCCAACGGAGTTATCCTCTCCTGCAGATTTATTCTCACAATCATCTTCATCCACTATCCCTAGCGGAAACGAAGCATTCAATTCTTTTCTCCAGCAGCAATCCGGGATTTATTTTCCCCCAGCTAAAAACATCACATTTCCATACATCATGACATGCATACGCATCATACGACACAATCTCATTTATTTTGAGAGCATCATCGCTTGATACATATCATACATTACATATAGATAACCTTTACCTTTTAGGAAAGATTCTCGCAAAATTCAAGGTATGAAGCTTTTACCTTAGTTGAATTACGAACGAGTTCCTAAATCTCAACAGAGATGTTTCCTTAGTTAAATTACGAACGAGTTCCTAAATCTCGACAGAGATGTTTCCTCAATTGAGTTATGGACGACTTCCTAAATCTCAGCATAGATGTTTCCTCAGTTGAATTACGGACGATTTCCTAAATCTCAACAGAGATGTTTCCTCGGTTGAATTACAGACGAGTTCCTAAATCTCAACAGAGATGTTTCCTCGGTTGAATTACGGACGAATTCCTAAATCTCAGCAGAGATGTTTCCTCAGTTGAATTACGGACGAGTTCCTAAATCTCAGCAGAGATGTTTCCTCGGTTGAATTACGGACGAGTTCCTAAATCTCGACAGAGTTGTTCCCTCAGTTGAATTACGGACGAGCTCCTAAATCTCGACAAAGATGTTTCCTCAGTTGAGTTATGGACGAGTTCCTAAATCTCGACAGAGATGTTTCCTCAGTTGAATTACGGACGAGTTCTTAAATCTCGACAGAGATATTTCCTCGGTTGAATTATGGACGAGTTCCTAAATCTCGACAAAGATGTTTCCTCGGTTGAATTACAGACGAGTTCCTAAATCTCAGCAGAGATGTTTCCTCAGTTGAATTAAGGACGAGTTCCTAAACTTCAGCAGAGATGTTTCCTCAGTTGAATTACAAACGAGTTCCTAAATCTCAGCAGAGATGTTTCCTCAAGTTGTATTACGGACGAGTTCCTAAATCTCCACAGATATTACCTCAGTTGGACGAGTTCCTAAATCTCGACAAAGATATTTCCTCGGTTGAATTATGAACGAGCTCCTAAATCTCAGCAGAGATGTTTCCTCGGTTGAATTACGGACGAGTTCCTAAATCTCAGCATATATGTATCCTCAGTTGAATTACGGACGAGTTCCTAAATCTCAACAGAGATGATTTCCCAGTTGAGTACGGACGACTAAAGTTCCTAAATATCAACAGAGACGACTCACCAACAGAATAACAGACGACGAAGCTCATAAAATTATACTTTTCTCAATAAAGATTAGACTTCCCCAGCGGAATCTTCCTCAACGACAGGTATACAAGCTCTCGCTAAGGAATCTCTTATGCGATCGACACTCCTTCGGATGACATCTTTAAGCCCATCTCTCATCTCCTCCAAATGACATCTGTAAGCCCATTCCCGATACTACCTACATAGTCAAGCATCATTACAGACGAGTGTAAATTTCTGGGCACTCTAGTGTTCAATCATCTTCCACCTTCAGGTCACGAAAGGCAGACGAGCCAATCTAAATCTTCAGGTTTAAGAAGATTGAACATGGGCAGCTGTTGTACCCCAAAATTTGCCCTCTTTTCATACACGCATATTATTGGTTTTATGGTTATCGAATAAAGGTATATTTATCAAGCTTCTTTAGGTTACAAGTGACGTTTATTTCGTCAATGGATATTCTCAGAGTATTTTCCGTGCTGAAGATCGGTTCGCCGTTTTGCAACGATTCGGGGTTCAAAGATTCACAAGTCCAACCCGGCGCGTCATATTCAGGTGTTCTTTCGCCAAGATATCTCTGATAACGTATTCTCAAATCCAGGTTCGGCTCAAGAGTCAATTCTTTAAAGAAGGTATCCGAATGTGTGAGTTTTCTCGAAGAAATATGGTGAAAAAGTGTGCTGAAAGTGCAGTTTTTACGCGCTAAAAAATTCATAACTTGAAGATCGTGTCTCGTTTTGAACCCGTTCCAGTGGCCAAAATTCCGTATTGACGTCATCTACGTTTTCATCTCTGACGGCTGGAAGCCAATTTCGACCAGAAGGTCTTCAAAAATGCGGATTTATCAAGTATTTTTATACAGAAAATTTGTGACAGAAATTTATTTGCGTCATGTTCAGAAAATCATAACTTGGTCGATTTTCATCGTATCGAGCTGGTTCTGGCGCCCAAATTTCAAAAATTGAGTTGGATATGTTTTCACAGGAGGTATCGAGTTCGAACGGTATTCAAAAGGCCTTCGTTTTTTGCTCAGAGTGCGTGTGACGCGCCGAAAATCCTGAATACTGAATATTATTTCATCTGGGCCAAAACTTTGAAAATTCATAACTCGGTCAATTTTTATCGGATCGGACCCATCTTTTTACACAAGGTCACTGATTCAGAGATCTACAACTTTTCTTCAAAAGTTGAGACCTAATTATGCTCTGATCAATACCAGTTTTTTATTGAAGAACGTGTCAGAGTCGACACTGGAGCCCAAAATAAGTTTGTCTGAGCTGAAATTCAAAAATTCATAACTAATTCACCGTTTATCCGATTGAGCCCATTTTCGGACAGGAGGTAGTTCTCGATGTCAGCTACATTTTGTTTTCACATTTCAACTTCAATAATTGCACTTAAGCCTCTGCGACTTTGCCTAGAACGTGACGAACTCAAGTGAATATTGGAGGCCCAATTGCACATTCAAAGCCCATTTTTTCTCTCTAATTTCTATTATATAATCTCATTCTTTTCACACAAACAAGGGGAGAAAAAAAAGGCTTTTGCCACAACGCTATCAAAATATCAAATTCTTTCAAGAACCCTAAAACCTTGAAATCCTTATTACAAATCCCCATCTCACTACAAACAAGTCATCCCTGTTACAAACCAACATCTCACTACTTCTCCAGTAAGGGTAAGGCTGACTTGATCTCCATGATCAAAAGGACATAAAAGCATTCATATCACTACTTCTCCAGTAAGGGTAAGGCTGATTTGATCTCCATGATCAAAAGGGTATAATCATTCATACATGCCATATCGGTTTTAACATTAAATTTTTTCATATATTGGCTTTATTTGTATTTCATAATATATAGTAATTTATTTAATGTGTTCATGAGATTCAACACTGCAGATTTAGACAAGATCCCATGCAGGTTCATTACAGAACATTGAGGCCAAAACACAAAATGGCCAAAACAGAACAGCTTACACATGATACCAATACGTGGCGAGGCAGACATCCTGAGAAGGTTAAGGAACGTTGAGGCCAAAACACAAATGACCAAAACAGAACAACTTACACATGACACCAATACATGGCGAGGCAGACATCCTGTAAAGGTTAAGGGCGTGGGTTCAACAACCACCCCTATTGATTTTGATTTTCTTTCTTTCTATTTATCCGTTTACCTAATTTTATTCTTTCTGTTTAAAATTTTTTTTTCATAAAACTTAAAATTTTTCACAAACCTTTGATTTTTTATAATAAACTCGAATAATTAATTTTAGGTTTTAATTTAATTTTAGGTAACTTTAATTGTTTTGTAAATAACTTAAAAATAATTAGAATAAATAGGTTTTATTACTAACTTAATTATATTTCATCTTTTTCCTAAAATAATCAAAAACCAAAAATAGGTCATGTAATTATTTTTATTAATTAATTTAATTAACTAATTAATTTTTTTATACTTAAATTAGAAAACTTATTTCTTTTATTAAAAACAAAACCAAAAAAAACATTTTCTTCTCTTAATTAGGTTAGAAGGGTCAAAACCCTATTTTCTCGTCGATCTAATTTTCATCGTGCGCTTTATTCTTTTTTATCCCAATTATTGTATCTGCTCACAGTTTGTAATAGTTAATTAGGACTTTATTTACTTTTATCGCTTTATTTTCAAAGGGTTTGTTTTTGGCTATGTAAATACCCGAAGCCTTGTAATAGCGTTGTTTAATTTCCGCATTTTAAATTCCGCAAATTATTAACTGTTAGATGTATGATAATAGGATGCATGACGAGAATGTATGACTAATCTTAAAACAGTTAGATCACCCTAAATATGCAAAGATAAATAATCTGAAATTGAATCACTCGCACATGCGCACTCCTAGGGTACACTCCCACTTGGTTGCCTTCGGTAAACGGTCATTGAGTATAGGATGCTTTAGTGGTCGTCCTTTTGTCCAAAGATCAAGTTGTCTCGGAAAGGTTGCCTCAGATATTGTTGCCTTGGATAAATGATCTAAGACATTAGGGTTACTACTAAGACGTCCTAACATTGCTTTAGTGATCGTACATCCCTTTCAAATTGACCCTCAAACTCCAACGACGATGCTACCTACTCACTAATAGTGGGATAGCGTTGTCTAAAGGAAACAAACATAGAACAATTCTTTTTTCGGTAGGTAGATTAGTTCTTAAGTACTTGCTCAATAAAAACAAAAATTTTCACACTTACACTCTTTTACAAATAAAGTTTTCAAAAACACTTCATTACACTCTTGAAGACAGAAGAAAGAGTTAAATTGAAGTTAAAACAAAAACTTTTCAAAGCCCACAAACACAAAGAATTTTTTTTTGAAAATGATGAGCAAGTACCTAAGAGCCCGTAGATAACTACGGATAGAAAGGGTGCTAATACCTTCCCTTTCTATAATCTACCCCCCCCCCCCCCCCCCCCCCCCCCCCCGTACTCAGAAATATCTCGAAAAAGGAATTTTTTTGTGCTTTTTTCTTTTCCTTGTTGGATAAAATAAAAGTCGGTGGCGACTCTTGCTTACCGCGACATTTTGCAAAAACAAACGCAAACCAGCAAATTCCTTACAAAATAGGGAAACACGTCCCAGTTCTGGCCACCGTATCACACTCTTCTGAGGAGCAGTATCCACCAGAGGATGAAAAATACAAACAACTTGAAGATAAACTAAAAGCTATGGAGATCCAAGTTGTGCCTGGTTTAGATTTAGGAGACATGGGCTTGGTTTCTGGAGTGGTCATCCCACCAAAGTTCAAAATCCCTACCTTTTCCCCGTATGATGGAGTCTCTTGTACTAAGGTGCATCTAAAGTCTTATGTCCGCAAGATTCAACCATACACAACTGATCAACAGCTTTGGATCCACTTCTTCCAAGAGAGTTTAGCTGGGATGCAACTTGAGTGGTTCTATCAATTGGAGAGTTCCCACATTCACTCTTGGGAAGATCTAGCTGCTGATGTTTACAAGAAATACTAGTACAACGCTGCTCTTGCACCAACTCGGGTGTAATTGTAGAATATGGCCATGCGTTCCAAGGAGGGATTCAAAGAATACGCCCAAAAATGGAGAGACCTTGCTGGTAGGGTGCAGCCAGCATTAACTAACATGGAGCTAATTGACATCTTCATGGGAACTTTGACAAGACCTTTCTTTAATCACCTAATCAGAAGCTCCTCAGTCGGGTTAACGGAGATGATACTGACTGGCAAAAGGATCGAAGCTGGCATCAAAATCGGAAAGATCTAAGGGGCTACACCCTCTGATGCTCAGAAAAAGCCATACAATGGGAAGAAAGAGTCCAATGATATGTATGGTCAAAAGATTCTTAACAAGAGCAATCATGACCAACATGTGGGGGCAGTCCTGATCTCCGTTCCTGCGCTACATCAACAACAACAAAGGGGAAATCAACAAACGCCGTACGAGCCCAAAAAACAGTTTACCAACATCAAGATGCCAATGTCTTAAGCCCTACAACACTTATTGAGGATGAACCTGATTACGTAGATAGGACCTCATCCAAACCCCAAAACTTTTTATCCTAACTATAATCCTAATGCAACGTGTGTTTATTATTCCGGCAGTACAAGGCATGATACTAAAGATTGTTGGGCATTGAAGTACAAGATTCAAAACATGATTGACGCCAAGGAGATTGAGTTTGATCCTCCAAAGACTCCCAACGTGATCACCTCTCCCATGCCAAATCATTGAGTGTTCCAGTTCATATTTGAATTTTCAATTGTAATTTCTTTTATTATTCAAACAATTATCTATTAATGTTAAACTATGTTTCATTAATGCATTGCATATGTTTGTCTTGAATTCATCCATTTGTTTTCCTTATATTTAAACTATGCTTTTTACTCTCAACTCTTGCTAAAAGTTACAAGCCTTTAGAGGGAGCATGACGAAAACAATGTCTTAATCCCATACAGTATGCTTTTGGACAGACCTTGCTGACGATGTACAGGCGTTCTTTCAAATCCTAAACACTGCAGTTATAAGGAAGATAATCCCTAGTCAACCTCTTTGATCCAAATAAGTAGAAGTTTTCTTTTTCACATAAATTGAAACCTTTAATCAAAACCCGGGGCAGGTTAGTCTCTCAGTTAATTCAAATGTGCGTTCAGTCGCAAACTTTCACTTAGTAATACAATGAATGACGTCAAAAACATTCCTCTGGAATCAAAAGACAGTGATGGTTCCCTATCACATAGGCAGTCATTGTCTCTCAAAAAAGAAAAGCCCGCTAAGTCAAAACCTATGATGGAGACTTAAGAAAAAAATTGGGACATCCCGCTGACTGTAATCTCAAAACAAGAACGGTCAGGCAAAATCAGGGATAATAAATCAAAATGAGGTCACTGGAAATCCTCAACAACATGAAAAATGTTGCAAAAAATGACTGCCTTCAGATAAATTAAATTTGTCTGAACCATCACCAAAACGTCATTGGAGTTCAAACGTACAATTAACCGAGTTTAGGACTAAAGAACATCACGAAGAACGAGTGGGTACAAATAAAATTTGAGCCTTTATCCTTTGTTGCTTAAACTATGAACCAAGCCACAGTACAACCCTTCAAAAGTCCTAATTTAAGCATGGGTTAATTCGAAAGTATACTGTTACAAAAGGTATCCTGACTCCTGTAAAGCTTTACTCTAAATCCTGAGTTAAATTTTCCTGCAAATTTTTTTTTATCTTCTAAAACGCATTTTCAAAACTTCAAGACAAGTATAAACTTTGCATTATTTGAATATCATTGTTTTCATATGGCTAATTGTTTGACAGTAGAGAAATTTGCACGGAGAATATCTAGTGAACAAAACCCTCTCAATGAACAAAATCACTTCAAGTGGGAAGACGCTTCCCATAACAGATCTCCTATAAGCAAGGGGAACGGCATGATCATTATCTAGCACATCTGGGGCAGTCCAGTCAAGATTCCAAAAAATCTCTCAAGAAGTGCTGAGTAACCAGGAACAGGTCTGTATCTGAATCACTCAGGGCATTGAACGTGAATCCCAACAAAGGATTACGTATAGTTAAACATTTCATGGTAGTACCACAAACACCTGCTACTAGGGGTAATGGCAAATCCCCCACAATGTACTTTTCATAGGGTGATCCCAGCCAGGTTTTCAATCTCTGAAAACTTCTCCCCAATTGAGTCGACTTCAAGAATCCTCAAGGATTTGTGCCAAAAAAAGACTTTTCCCCAATAGACTGGCGACAGGGTTTATTTCCCCAACAAACTACAGATTCCCCAGCTTAAGTTTTCCTCTCCGATTGCTACAAATTAAGGGACCACAACTCCTCTTCCCTATCAGACTTTTCTACAATCCCCAGTAAGTTACTGCAAAGCATGGATCTGACCAGATATCAGTTTAACTTTATCCTTTCTAGTAAGTTACTGCAAATCCTGGAATTCGACAAGATAACAATTAACTTCCGTATCCCCAGAAAGTTGTTGTGAAGCTGGGAATCCAACCAGATAACAGCCTAACTTCACTCTCCCCAAGAAATTTTCTACGAAGCCTGAAATACGACCAAATAATAGTCAATTTAATATTCCCCAAGATAAATCGCCAGTAGAGCAACAAATAACTGAGGCTCTTGAATTCTTTTCCCCCAAGCAGAAATATACACTCTCCACAGAGCCTTCTCAAGCAAAGCCAGTATTCGCCAATGGAGTTTCTCCTCAATCAACAAAATAGGAATCCCCAGTGGAAACATCTTAAAGCAAGGTCCGAAGAGGAGCTTACTCTTCATCCACAACAGCGGTCTAGGATTTCATTTCCCAAGGCTCCCCAACTTTTGCCAAGGATTTATTTTCCAAGACAGAAATGCATTCCAACAACATTTCGCATTTCATGCATCATATCACATACATGACAAATGCATACGGCACAATCTCATTTACTTTGAGAACATCATTACACCATGCATTTCATACATCATGACATTGCATGCAGCTAACGTTTTGCCTTTTCAGGAAAATGTCAATAAACAGATGGCTATCATCAACAATTTTCAACAGGTCCAAGATTAGTTTCTGAAGAAAGACATAGCAACTACCTATGTGACCAGATGGAACTTTACACGAGCTCATCATGAAGCAATCTTACATGGATTTCTTCTCATCATGAAGCAATCTTACACGGGTTCCTTCTGACTTCCAAATGTAGCTTTACACGGGCTCATCATGAAGCAACCATACATGGATTCCTTCTCATCATGAAGTTACACTACCCAAGATCCTTCTCATACACCCAGATGAAGTTTTACAAGGACTCATCATGAAGAAACCCTACCCAGGTTCCTTCTCATACACCCAGATGAACTTTTACACGGACTCATCATGAAGCAACCCTACCCAGGTTCCTTCTCATTCCCAGATGAAGTTTTACACTAACTCATCATGAAGCAACCTTACCCAGGTTCCTTCTCATTCCCAGGTGAAGTTTTACACTGACTCATCATGAAGCAACCCTACCCAGGTTCCTTCTCCTTTCCAGATAAAGTTTTACACTGACTCATCATGAAGCAACCCTACCTAGGTTCCTTCTCATTCCCAGATGAAGTTTTACATGGACTCATCATGAAGCAAACCTACCCAGGTTCCCTCTCATACATTTCCAGATATAGTTTCACACAGACTCATCATGAAGAAACCCTACCCAGGTTCCTTCTCTACATTTCCAAACACGGTTTTACACGGGCTCGTCCTGAAGCAGCCCTACCCAGACTTCCCCCTCATATGTCTCATAAAGCAGCCCTACACCAGCGACTAAAAGTCCTCTTCTGGATAGATTCATTTCTTCCAGTTAATAACAGGCGAATCCAAGGCCTCTTCTGGTTAGATTTATCTCTTTCAGTTTAAAACAGGAAAAGGACATCTATTATTTCAGTATAAATCAACCAAAAGATTTATCCAGATACCTTCCACAGTCACTCTGGATGGCATCTATAATCCCATCTCCAACAACTTTCCATCATCTATCCAAATGGTATCTTTAAGCCTATTCCCTATACAATCAACCATCATATCATCGAGTGAAAATTTCTGGGCACTCTAGTGTTCAATCATCTTCTACCTTCAAGCCACGAACGACAACGTGCCATACTTGCTTATCAGGTTTAAGAAGATTGAATAGGGGAAGCTATTGTACCCCAAAATATTCCCTCTCATTTCTCAAGAAATCTCTCATAGAATCTCCAGTGATTCAAGACTACACAAGGTTTGATCAGCTCAAGACACCTCCTTAAACACTGGCAACTCAAAATTAGGGTTTGAGTTTTCACAAGGACAATTGGACTTTCAAGGCCTCAAATGACTTCCATGGATCATTAGGAACCCTCAAGATTTCTCATGTCAAGTTTCAAGTCTTGGATCACAAAATTGCTCAATCATTTGACCAGATGACCTAAAATCAACTGTATAGGATAAAAAGCCAACTGTGGTCAACCTACAGTCAAACTTCATAATTTTTGATCCATATCAACATGGTGAACTCATATATTTCAATTGATCAAGTTTGGATCACAATTCCTCAAGAAATATGATCAGATCATCAAAAGGGTAAAATGGTCAAAATTAGGGTTTTGACTGAGGAGGTTCAATTTTTGACTTTTGACCTAACAAATGACTTATTGGGTTAAGACATGATCTAAAGGATTCAAATACATCATTTTGACCTAATGGAATGGTTCAAATCACCTCTCAAGATCATTGGATTGACAAATGAATTTCAGTCAACTGATGAAAAGTCAACTATGTACTGAAAAGTCAAACTTTGACTTTTTGATCAAAATCAAGTTTCAAAAATTATATTTCATCAAGAAATGTCAAAATATGATTTTCATCAAGAAAATGAAAAATCAAAGTTATCTTTGAAAAGTCAAAATTCTAGGACTTAGAAATTTTTTCTAAGTGTTGAAAAGTTAACATTTTTTCATAACTTTGTGCCAAATTTCCACCATGATGAAAGATGATTCAAGGAAAACTTCCAACATGAAAGTTGTAGATCTCAATGATACCTAAAACATTGTAGGGCATAACTTTTTCTAGAAATGCTTGGATTTCATGTTATGAATTTATGAAGACATGTCCATGATACAAAAAATACTTAGTGAAATTTTGAGTATTTTAGTCAGGATTTTGACCTAACTTCATGACAACTTTTCACCTAGTTCCAAATTGATTCTTCAAAAATGTCCAACATAAAAGTTGTAGAGGATGTTCCAAGATTTTCAAAATTTCTAAGAACTTGAAGAGATCATTTTTAAGCTAGGAGATTCGAATACTTGTGTTGTACCCCATTTTTTGCCCCTAAGATCCCCTTACCATACCATATTGACTCAATCACAACAAGATCACATTAGGGCTTTTGGTTATCCTTCCTATCTTTAGCTTTGATCTTTGAGGAATCACCAAGCATCTTGACTTGTTTTTCTTGTGTAATCATTCATGTTTTTTTTTTGACTTTCCTTTTAAATAATAAAATGCAATGTTGGTTTGTATTACTTGTCAACAATGCAGGTAAAGGCAATGGGGCTTAGCAAGTTTTTCCATGGGTTCATGAGTTTATTTACATGACCTAGTCAATGAAGCTTGAGAAGTTCAAACCTCACCATAGAAGTTGTTTTGGAAGGGATGGCATGGCAAGGTTATTTTGGTTCACTACATTTCCTAATTATCAAGATTGATTCAAAAGTACAAGGGGTTGATTGAAGGAGTTGTCATGCTTGGGTAAGGCCTTGTTCCCATTGATCACAAGTGCATATTTCTCTCAATTCTCAAGATATAGAAGTGGTTGTGGTTTCTATGACTTCTCATTATCATCCTCAACAACTTATATTTACAAAGCATTTGTTTTAGTACAAGAAGTTTGTTCAAATTTGTCAAAGTTCTACAAAGCATGTTGCTTAATCTAGGAGCTAGGGTTTTGAACTTCAAAAGAGTATATCTTGCTCATATTTTAGTATTTTTGAGTGATTCCAAAGACATCCTTCTCTTCAAAGGGTTATAAAAAAATCACTTCAAAATTTCCAAGGAGTTTTCATGTGGAAGAAACTTGATGAAGAAGAAAGATTACAAGTCCTCTAGATGAATCCCCATTTTTCCATAATGATCTTGAAGATGTGAACTTTATGCCTTATTTTATGTGAAAAGTGAGAAAATGAATGGAAATTGCCTTAAGGATACAAAAGATTATAGGTCATTTCATGATTTTTTTCCCACTTTAACAATTCATAACTCTCTCAATTTTTGGAGATTTTGAATGGTTCAAGTTCCAAAATGTCATTCAAGAGATCTACTTCATGCCATCTTTTTTGGTCAAGAGAAAATTCCAAGTAGAAGGCTATGTTTGGATGCAAGACATTATAGGTCACTTTTGAAGAAGAATTTGAAATATTTCTAAGTATGGAAAGTCAACATTTTTTCTCTAACTTTGACTCAACACAACTTTCAGCTCAAGCATCCATTTGATTCCATTGTTTTTCCATTGCAAAGCTTGTAACCTCATATTTTTGAAGCATCAAGAATCATGCCCTAAGACCCCTTGAGTTGAAAATGCCATTGGTCAGATGTTGGCAATTTGAAACTGAATTTTTCACCAAGTCAAAAGTTTGAAATCTTTGTTTTGACTTCTAATCACAAGATTTACACACATTTTTTATTTAAATTTGATTAACAAACTTGCCAGAAGTGTTTAGCACCTCAAAATGCAAGGATTGGATGAGTTTTGGTGAAAATTAGATCACACTTCACTCGTGCATCAGGTTTGCACGAATTACCTCCGAAATGCATCATTCACTCTTCCTTTTGATCCCATTTGTTTCTCCTATAAATAAATGAACTATCCATTAATTTTCTCAAGCTTGGATAGCCAGAATCACCCTGCCAAACTTGTTCCATAACTCAGAATTCAGCAACTTCGTAATCCATATACAAGCCTTTTTCAATCCAATTTTTTCATCAATTCACCTTCCTTGATCTTCCCTGAAGCTAACCATATAATTAAATTCAAGAATCGTGCACTATATTACTCCATAGAAGTCCAGTTTCAGAGCTCTGCATCTCAACTTCCATAGGTAGATTCCTTCACCAATTCTTCAAAACTTTGATATCATTGTGATGCTCTCATTGCCCTGGTTCTAGTCGCAACACTTGATTTTTACTGGAAACACGTTTTGACCATGAAATTTCAAATCCCTTTTCAAAACTTTCTTTCCAAATTGCTTGAGCTACAGTTTATATGAATTTGACGCGAGGGTGTGGTTGTCTTCGTCTTGAAGAGACGAAGCGAATGGCATAGGCCTGAGCTTCTGATTTTACAGTTTGAGAGACTTGCATTTCACGTTGGCTGGAGGTTGAAGATGATGAATGTGTCATCTTCCAACTAATGATGGCACGCCACTTGTTATTTTTGAATTCTGATTTAATAATTGATTCAGTGATTTATTCACTAATGACCATGATATGCACAATGCGCCAGATCCCTTGAATTTGATTACTAACGCGTTTTGACTCTCATCCAATGGTCCACATATTTTTGAATTTTATTTTCTTTTCTGATTTTTTATAGTTAATTGTTTTAAATTTCAAAAAATCATAGAAAATTCATTTTAAGTCCAAAATATCTGGAAAAAATCATGAAATTTTTTTTTGATTATTCTCTTTCTGATTTTCATTTTTCCACAATTTAATTTTGTGTTTTGGTATTTTTTTATAAATTTACACTTTATTTGATTTGTTTTAAATGTTTAAAAAATACTTTTATACATTTTTAAATTCTGAAAAAATTATGGAATGATCCAATGATATTGTGACAAATATTGGTGACATTATTTTATTTGTATTTCTGAATTTGCTATTTTTATCATTTTTTTTTATTTTACCCCTTTCTTTAAATTTAAAAAATAGTTTTTGACTTAAAAAAATTTCCAAAAAATTTATAAAATTATTTTAGTTCATTTCTGATTTTTTTATGACCTTACTTTTTATTCCTTGATTAATTTGAACATAATTGATATTTTTCTCTTTTATTTCTATTTTTAAACCTTTTTGTATATATATTAAAATGTAATATTATTTTGTGATTATTTCCTGGCTGATCTTGGATTAAATTTTTGATCATCAACTTTATTAACATTATTGGATCCATGGCGTTCAGTCTAACTCCACAAAAATAGATGAATGATTTTAATAATAGTTTGATTAAATTTAATTCAAAAGTGTTTGTATATTCTCTTGCATCCCTCTTCATCTCATCCCCTTCTTATTGCACTAAATGTTGTTGGAGCATTGTCTCTATATTATGTCTAAAAACAAATGATGCATAGATTGCTATTGACCGACCTCAAAATAGGTGCGACTTCTATATAAGTCCACTTACGATTGCTTAACATAACGCTAAATTTTGTCCCGATTCGAATAAATGATCATTCATGGCCCAAACTTATGTTTGCAAGCCCAAGTATGTTAATTTGATCTCTTTGATCCAATAACCTTGAGATTCATTTTGTGGAGGCTTTGGTTCTACCAATCCTCTAATGGATCTACAACACCTTTGCTCAACACGGATCACTTAAACATCATTGATCATTAAATGATATTCATAAGGATTCCAAATGGGTGATATACTTGACAAAAAGCAAATGCAACTTGTTGTGTGGAGGCTTTGGTTCTACCAAACCTCTAATGAGTTCCAAATGCAAGTTTCAAGATGATCATCCAACTAACCACTAATCACTAATAATTGACTTTATCCTTTATTCTTTTATATGCCCCTTTTATTTTTATGCACTATTTATTTTTTAGCATTTACATTTCATGCCATTTTTTATCTTTGCTCATTTGAGCATTTACTTTCTTGTCATTTTTATTTTTGCTCACTTGGGCTTTACTTTTCTTTTTTTTCAAAACATCTAATAATCAATATAAACCCTAAAAATCTTTAATGATACTTGGACTATTTGGTTACTATCCTTGGCATTATGGAGCATTGGAATTTTTGGACTTAGGATTAGAAACCTTGGCCTGTGAGTGGAGACCTTGTGATCTTATCTAATTATTTTGTCTGGAGCTCTTGAGGTTTACATCAATACATTGGGTTGTTTGTTTTTTTTGTGTGCAGGTTATTGTGATTACACCCTTGGTTTGTAATATGGAATTCACCCGTATACAGCCGTTACTCTGCCCAATTTTTGTGAAGACTTAATACCCTTGAAGTTTGGTTTTCCCAAGAGGTCTAGTATCATTTGCTTCTTTGGTTTTAATCCAAAGAATGGGAATTCTACTTTGGATCATAGTGTCAAATATTGACTTCTTGTTGGTTAGATGGTTCTTATCCCTAGCTTTTACCTTATGCTTTAGGATAGCCTCTTCTTCTCCTCCAATCTTCTTTAATTTCAAAAATCTTCTCCCCCCTTTTGAAAACTCTTCTTGTTTTAAACTTGAATTACTTTTATAATAAACTTGGACTTAGGTCCATGCATTTTCAAACATTTTCATAAATAAACTCCAATAAACTTAATAATACTTTAACATTTTTGTGAGAATACTAAAAGTCAATCAATCTCATTTCAAACCATCTTGCCATTTTGGCTTTTATATTTAAACTTTTCTCAAAAGATTGAACTCTTGTCAATCCTTGTAGTGATGCAAACAACTATACTTCAACAATATGTAGTAAAGAGAGGTATTTTACACTTGAGTGTTGAGTGAGGCATTGTTGATTTTAAAATCCAAGCCATATCCTCCACTTTGTGATGATGCAAATTCTCCTTCATGATTGTGGGTAGTAGGTATGTTTTCCACCGGACAATGACGATGATGTTTTATCTCATAAAATTGACCAAGACATTTGTGTTTTAAAATTTTTAAAAGAGGAACTATATGTATCCTGATCCCCTATTGCACGAAAAGGTGGTACGTAGGAACTAAAGGTTCACAACTGCGGCGGGTGCGAAAATCATAAAAAATATGTTTCTTTTCCCACCTCCACCATCTATTTTATACAACATTTTTCATAGCCAAAATATACAGATTTTTCAAAGAGGTTCCTGCGGAGTACCATAGATGTTTAGGGTGCTAATACCTTCCCTTTGCATAAACAACCCCCTTACCTAGAATCTTTCCCCTTCTTTTTGGGTTATTCGCTATTTTCCCTTTTTTTTGGAAACAATAAAGCACGGTGGCAATTTTGATTTTGATTTGTATAAGTCTAGTCAATCCAATGGCTTAGTGTTAAACATTTCTACCGCTATAGAAAAATGGTGACTTCAATGGGGAAATATTAACCTTTTGCTGGTCCATCCCAAAGTGGGTTGAGCCTATCTTTTTTTATATCTGTATATGTGTTATTATTGTTTTGTGTTATATGTTGTATATATGTTTGTCTGGATTTTCCTGGTTTTCAGGGTGCTTGGTGATTACTCATAAGTCCTATACCCGGACTTGGGCAAACTTTAAGATAGGATGGGCAGTATAGTCATGTTAACTTTGAGGGAGTAATCCCAAAAAAGGAGGAATGAGATCCCCCACTTAGTGGAGGCCCCTTTGACTGTAGTGTTGTTTACCGAGTAATCGGGAAGACGCGCTGCTTTCGACCTGGGAGCCTGCTGGAGCTTAGGACCGTAGAATACCAAACCCATCTTGGCCTTTTAGGTGTAGTGCGGAAGCTATGACTGAGTAATCCGGAAATAGTTGTCACGCGATACAACACTCGGATGAGTTTTTCTTGAGAATATTACTAAATACCAAGTTAATCGAGAAGTTGGTAATATCCGAAGGAAGGATGTAGACTCTGGGAACCTCTAGAACCTTGTTCGGCGGGTGATAACATTTAGAACAATACCTTATGGGTAGTACCTTCGAACTCATGCTCGTGACGTTGAACCTATGAACCCTATATGTGCGATCTTGTGTGTGATTGCGACATCATGTATCCATGCACTCATAAGCATCTTTTGGAGAAATCTTATTTCAAGGGATTTAAAAGTTGACCATTTGTGAATATCTCAGGTACTTTTTAACCATGGATTCTGGGAAGAGAAAGACCGGGAAGTACAGTTTCAAGGATCCCAAGATAGATGAGTTGATTAGTCTAATTCCCGAGATCGAGTGTTCTGCAGACTTTCGGAAGAAGTATGGATCCAGTATTCCTCTCATGAAGCTGAAGATGAAGGAGGGTATTCTCTCAACCTTGGTCCAGTTCTATGATCTAATGTATCATTACTTTACTTTTCCCGACTATCAGTTGATGCCCACACTGGAGGAGTATTCTTATTTATTGGATTTACATGTTACCGGTCGTGTTCCTTTTACTGGTTTGAAGGGTGAGCCAAAACCACATTAGATTGCTGCTCTGATTCATCTGGGGAAGTCTGAGGTGGAAGCCCATATGACTACTAAAGGAGGGATTAGAGGATTACCAGCTCATTTCTTATTGGAGAAAGCTCGTTACTTTGCCAGGATGAAGAGTACATTCGCTTTTGAGGACATCTTTGCTCTACTTGCTTACGAGTTATTCTTATTTCCTAATGTGGACAAATTTGTTGACATTAATGCTATTAGGATCTTCATGATTGGAAACCCAGTTCCTACCTTGTTTGGTGATGCTTATTACTCTATTCATCTTCGGAAATCTTATCATGGGGGGATGATTATCTGTTGCACACCTTTGTTGTACCGGTGGTTTATCTCTCATATACCTCAGTCTGATGATTTTTAGGATGTCCAGAAAGAACCCCGTTGGGATCCTAAGATAATGGCACTTACTCACTCGGATATTTATTGGTATCATCGAGCTTACCAAGATATAGAGATTATTGACAGTTGTGGTAGTTTCCCCAATGTACCTTTTCTTGGTACAAAGGGAGGAATTAACTATAACCTTGTTCTTGCACGACGACAGCTTGGTTATCCGATGGGGGATAGACCAAATAGTATTCATTTGGTTAGTTTATTTCTGAAGTGAGGAAAAGACCATAGGGAAGCTAGGGAGAATATTGCGAAGGCCTGGCCTCACATTAATAAGAAGAGTAGGAAGGATTTGGGACCTAGGGGTGCTGTTTCTTTGGAGCCATATCTTCAGTGGGTCCAAACGATAACTATTCAGTTGAAGATGCCGTATTCCCGGGAAACACCTATGCCTGATCTATTTGTGAAGACCACTCCTCCCATATTAGATGATCTAGAATAGATGCAACTTGCTTTGGTTAGGATGCAACTAGAAAAGGACGCTTGGAATAACAAGTTCCAAACTTTAGAGATTTCCTATAGAGCAGACTCGAAGGAGAATGATGACTTGATTGAGATCCTTGAGAGTCGAGAGGTAGAGACTATGGAGAGGCAAGGGGATTTATTTTCTCCTAAGCATCAATCAGATGCTGATCACTCACTTCCTGATTCAGGTGATTTGAAGGAGGTTGCCATCAAACATGCGGAAGAAAACCAGAGGTTGAAGGCTCAGATTGCCAGGCTCACAGGGAAGCGCCAGCGTATAGAGTGATCTCCATCAGTTTTACTTGTAAGGATTTTAGATTTTTATTTCATCTTCTACTTGGGATCATTGAAACTTGTAATCCATTTTGGAATTGTTATAATAAAATTTTTCAGTATTTCAAATGCGTTATTACATTGATATTTGCAATATGTCTACAAATTTTAAATCCCTTGAAATATTAAATAAAATCATGTGCATTACATATCATGAATCATATTGTACATATTTCTGGCATTTGTTATGCATATCCAGGTGTCTTACCAAGCTTCTTTACTTCGTACAGCAAGCTGACTCACCACTACAACACTCAGGCTAATTTCAGAAAGAAGCTGGACAACCTAGAACAAGAGAATCGCGAGCTGCGCGAGGAGGTTTCTGCTTTGAAGGCCGGCATGGACAATCTGAATACTCTGATGGAAGCTCTGGTGGCTGCTTAGAATCAGCCACCGAGTGTTCAACCTCAACCAACAAGGGCAACTACTGAAGCTTCGACTATTCTCGTATCTGCTACTCCAGCTGCTGTTCAGAATCGCATGCCTCAAGGTTATCCATGGGGAATACCAGAGAATTTTTCACCTAAAGGTTTAATCTTGGTCCTCAAGATACTCCGATTGTTTAGACTATTGTTACTCCGACACCTCCTGTGGTGCATGTTGCTCCTGCTGCGCCTCCCTCGGTGAATATGGTTTCGTTTGTTAATGATGATGTGTGTCGTCCTTTCCCTCCACCGAGTGAAGACTTTGGTCTTTATACTAGAATAGATGATTTTCAAGATAAGATTGACAAGATGCAAAGAGAGATGAAGGCCCTCAGGGGAAAAGAGATATTTGGGCAGAATGTGAATGAGCTATGCTTGGTCCTGAATGTTAAGATACCTGCTAAGTTTAAGGTCCCGGAGTTTGAGAAGTACAAGGGTAACAATTTCCCTCGTGCTCATCTGGTGATGTACGTGAGGAGAATGTCTACCCATACTGATGATCAGCGTCTGCTGATTCACTTTTTTCAGGATAGTTTGACCGGTTCTGCGCTGAAGTGGTATATGAGTTTGGACAACGCCAATATACATACTTTCAATGATTTGGGAGAAGCATTCATCAAACAACACAAGTACAACATAGACATGGCGCCTGACCATGATCAACTCAGGGCCATGGTTCGGAAAGACAGGGAATCATTCAAAGATTATGCACAAAGATGGCGTGAGGTAGCCGCCCAAGTGATTCCTCCCATGGAAGAGAAGGAGACGACTAAGATTTTCTTAAAAACGCTGGGTGCTTTCTACTATGAAATGATGGTGGCAAGTGCGCCAAGTAACTTTACTGAAATGGTAGGAATGGGTATCCGCTTAGAAGAGGCTGTAAGAGAGGGCCTCTTAACAAAGAGTGAAAGTTTTAGAGGTGTTAAGAAACCATCTTATAGGTTTACCAAGAAGAAGGAAGGGGATGAAAATGTTGTTATGCAAGAGAGGAGGGTTAATACTCTTAGAAGGAATTATCAGCGTCATCAGCAGGTCGCCTCAGTTACTCCAGTTGTGGGAGCAGCTCCAACTACTATAGTTTATTAAAGACCATTCCAGCAGGGGAATCAAGGGTATAATCAAAGAAGGGAGAGTTATGACCCTATTCCTATGAGCTATACAGAGTTACTAGCGGCATTGATTCAAAAGAATCTGGTTCAGACCCGACCACCTCCCGTTGTACCATTACCATTGCCTTGGTACTACAAAGCAGATCAAAGATGTGCTTTTCATCAGGGAGCACCAGGGCATAATGTTGAGAATTGTTATCCTTTGAAGACTATGGTGAAGAAGTTGGTGAATTTTGGTGTTCTATCTTTCAAGGATGTGGGACCTAATGTGAAAGAAAACCCTCTACCCAAGCATGGGGGAGTAAATGCTGTGAATATGGTGGCCGGTTGTCCAGGAAACTTCCAGATTTTTTATATTAATCTGGTTAGAGGAGATTTGGTGAGGATGCATGCAGACCTTTTTGAATTTAGCTACTATACGCATGACCATGCTGGTTGTGCTATTTGCACTATAGACATACAGGGTTGCAATAAGATAAAGACTGATTTACAAGAGATGATGGATGATGGCCTAATCCACATAATCAGGCCTAGGGCAGAGTATGAAGAAGAGGTGAATATGGTTTCTAGATGTCCTGGAGAATTCAAATTTTCTGATGTAGAGTATATGAATTAGGACCTTGTGCAATTGCATACTACCTTCTGCCATATGGCTGGTCAGATTGAACACCAATATGGATCTTGCCGAGTTTGCTGCCAAGATTCCCGAGGATGTTCAATCATAAAGAAGGGTGTTCAGTCGTTGTTAGATAACAGAATTATCAAGGTTATAAGTCAAAGGGATGATTACCATGAAGTTAATATGGTTGAGGTTTGTTTGATGGCAGAAGAGTCGGATGAAGTGTATGTCTCCGCAGATGAGTATTTCTCCTCAGATGAGGATTTGTTTTCCATAAATGACTCAATAATGACTGATTGTGTTGAAGAAGGGGTAAACGTCATTGTACCTTGTTTTGGGGCACCCGCCCATCTTGAAGTTGAGTATTATAGCAAGCCAGTTGTTACCCCTTTGTTGATTAGTTTACCGGGTGCTATCCCCTACAAGTCAGATAAGGTCGTGCCTTACAAATACATCGCTACAATCTTAGAGGATGGAGTGGAAGTTCCCATCCAGCCAATGCCTGATGTTGGGAATATTCCATAAAATAGAAGGGTGACTCGCAGCGGTCGTGTGTTTGCACCAGTTATTCGAAGAGATGTTAGTGCTGGAAAGAAAATTGGTGAGAATGTTGAACCCAAGAAGGCTACGGGTGATACTAGTGGGGCTGAGTTAGAGAAAGAAGTGGATGATATTTTGAAGATAATCAAGATGAGAGACTACAAAATTGTAGATCAGCTACTGCAGACTCCTTCAAACATATCTATCTTATCTCTATTGATGAACTCCTCTGCTCACAGAGAATCCTTGATGAGGGTACTAGACCAAGCTTTTGTGGAGAGTGATATGCCAATAGACTAATTCAGCAGTGTAATAGGGAACATTACATCATGTAATAACTTGAGCTTCTGCGACGATGAATTACCAGGTGAAGGAAGGAATCCCAACTTGGCCCTCCACATCTCTATAAACTACAAGAATGATTCACTATCCAATGTGCTGATTGATAATGGATCTTCTTTGAACGTTATACCAAGGAGTACGCTTATGAAGTTGAAATATCAAGGAACACCTATGCGCCCGAGTGGCATCATTATGAAAGCGTTTGATGGATCAAGGAAATCTATTATTGGTGAGGTGGACTTGCCTATTCAAATAGGACCACATTTGTTTCAGATTACTTTCCAGGTAATGGATATTGTACCCGCTTATAGTTGTTTGCTAGGAAGACCATGGATACATGAAGCAAGGGCTATCACTTTAAATTTACACCATAAACTGAAGTTTGTATGTAAAAGTAAAGTAGTGATCGTAAATGGGGAACATGAATTATTTATATCTCATTCGTCCTCTTTCAGCATTGTGGAGGAGGATGAAGATGCTGTTGGAACCCAGTTCCAAGCCTTATCCATTGACAATATATGAGGAAATGAGAATTACATGGTTTCTCTTAAGCATGCGCAGAAGGTTGTGCGTAAGGGTCATAGTGAAGTGTGGGGACCGATTGTGGATCCACCTGTGAACAAGAACAGAGCTAGCTTGGGGTTCTCTTTGAAGAATGACGAAGGTAAGGGCATGAAGCCGAAGTCTTTTGCAAGCAAATATCAAGACATCTTTTATAGCGGGGGTTATCTTCATCCAACTGTTTCCAGGATCAATGCCATTGTGGAAGATGAAGCAGAGCAGGAAAGGCCGAATTATGTGATGCACGGAGTTAGGGTCCAGAACTAGATCACCATTGATGTTCCTTCTTGCATACATGTTTCAAAGTAATTTGTTTTGTTAATATTTTTGAAACGCTTTCACTCTTCCCAAGGTGGAAGTATTAATGTTATAGGGCTTATTTGTTGCTGTGACTTTTAAAATCAATAATAAATGTTGTCTTTGTTTCCCAAATTGTGTCTTTATTTTCTGCTTTTTCTCGGAAAATGGTAATAAAAAAAACCTTTCAAAATAAATAATAACAGAAATTTAATCTGCATGATCTCTTGTTATATGTGTCAGTTTCTAAAAGCAATCATAAATCAAATGTGCAGATTAAATAAAAAACTCGTTGAATACAATGACCCTGCACCCTCTCCCAACTTTGAATGTCCTATGTATGGGGATAAAGAAGAAGATTATGATGATATTCTAGTAGAGGTCTCACGGTTGCTTGAGCACAATGAAAATACCATTCAACCATATAAAGAGCCATTGGAAGTGATCAATTTGTGTTCAGAAGAAGATCCGACGGAAGTTAAGATTGGAGCATTGTTGCATCCAGTTGTGAAGAGTAGGTTGATTGAGTTGTTGAAAGAGTATGTGGATATTTTTTCTTGGTCTTATCAAGATTTTCCTGGTCTAGATACATATATTATGGAGCACCATTTACCATTGAAGCCAGAGTGTCCGCAAATCAAACAGAAGTTGAGAAGAACTCACCCAGATATGGCATTGAAAATCAAAGAGGAGGTTCTGAAGCAGATTAATGCTGGTTTTCTTGTGACGTCAGTGTATCCTCAATGGATTGCCAATATTGTCCTAGTACCGATAAAAGATGGAAAAGTCCGCATGTGCGTAGATTATAGAGATCTAAATAAATCTAGTCCAAAAGATGATTTTCCATTGCCACACATTGATATGTTAGTGGATAGCATAACAAAATTCAATGTATTCTCATTCATGGACGGATTTTCCGGGTATAATCAAATAAGAATGGCGCTTGAGGACATGGAAAAAACAACGTTTATCACACCCTGGGGAACATTCTGTTATAGAGTGATGTCCTTCGGGTTGAAGAACGCTGGTGCAACGTACCAGAGGGCTATGACAACCCTATTCCATGATCTGATGCACAAGGAAATTGAAGTATATGTTGATGATATGATTCCCAAATACCAAACTGAAGAAGGGCATGCAGAAGATTTATTGATGTTGTTTCAGCGTTTGAGGAAGTATCGTCTCCGCTTGAATCCAAATAAATGCACCTTCGGTGTTCAATCAGGGAAATTGTTGGGTATCATTGTTAGCCATAAAGGAATTGAAGTTGACCCTGATAAAGTCAAAGCAATTCAAGAGATGCCAGCGCCAAGGACTGAAAAGCAAGTTAGAGGTTTCCTCGGGCGTTTGAATTATATTTCCAGATTCATTTCCCACATGACTGCAACATGTGAACCGATCTTTAAGTTGTTAAAGAAAGATCAAGGTTGTGTATGGACAGATGACTGCCAAAGGGAATTTTAAAGTATTAAAGAACATCTTCTTGAACCTCCTATCTTGCTCCCTCTTGGCGAAGGAAAACCGTTGATTATGTATCTGACAGTGTTAGATAATTCCATGGGTTGTATTCTGGGACAACAGGATGAAACAGGGAAGAAAGAGTTCACCATTTATTACCTCAGTAAAAAGTTCACTGATTGTGAGTTGTGGTATTCCATATTGGAAAAGACATGTTGTGCTTTGGCTGGGCGGTAAAGCATTTGCGGCAATATATGTTGAATCACACTACTTGGTTGATCTCCAAAATGGATCCAATCAAGTACATTTTTGAAAAGCCTGCTCTTATTAGGAGAATTTCCCGGTGGCAGATGTTGCTATCTGAATATGATATCGAATACCACACTCAAAAAGCTATTAAAAGTAGTGTGTTGGCAGATTATCTTGCTCACCAACCAGTGGAGGATCATCAGTCTGTAGAGTATGAATTCCCTAATGAGGATGTGATGTTCCTGAAAGTGAAAGATTGTGATGAACCATTGCCTGAGGAAGGTCCTGACCCTGAATCTCATTGGATTATGATATTTGATGGAGTTGTGAATGCTTATAGTAAAGGAATTGCTGATGTGATTGTCACTCCATATGGATCGCACATTCCTTTTAGCGCAAGGTTAACGTTTGATTGTACTAATAATATGGCAGAATACGAGTCTTGCATCATGGGTCTCGAAGAAGCTATTGATCTCAGAATTAAAAATCTAGATGTGTATGGTGATTCAGCTTTGGTAATAAATCAGATTAAAGGAGAATGGGATACTCGTCACCCTGGCTTGATCCCTTACAAAGATTATGCTAGAAGATTGCTACCCTTCTTTAACAAAGTTGAATTCCATCACATTCCTAGAGATGAAAATAAAATGGCAGATGCTCTAGCAACTCTGGCTTCTATGTACCAAGAAAATACTTGGAATGATATACCTCGAATTACGGTTCGGCGACTGGATAGGCCTGCTCATGTGTTTACAACAGAGGAGGTAGCAGATGAAAAACCTTGGTATCATGACATCAAGCTTTTTCTTCAGACTCAGGAATACCCGATTGGTGCTTCGAAGAAAGATAGAAAGACACTGAGAAGATTGACTGGCAGTTTCGTCCTTAGTGAAAATGTGTTGTATAAAAGAAATTATGACATGGTCTTGCTCAGATGCGTGGATAGATACGAAGCAGACATGTTGATGCATGAGATTCATGAAGGTTCATTTGGCACTCATGCCAATGGACATTCGATGGCTAAAAAGATGCTAAGGGCAGGTTACTATTAGGTGGCAATGGAATCTGATTGTTATAAATTTGCAAAGAAGTGTCATAAATGTCAGGTTTATGCAGATAAGGTCCATGTGCCTCCAACGCTTCTCAATGTGATCTCTTCCCCACGGCCTTTCTCTATGTGGAGTATTGACATGATTGGGATGATAGAACCCAAAGCGTCGAATGGACACTGTTTCATCTTGGTAGCAATTGATTACTTCACCAAATGGGTGGAGGCTGCTTCATATATCAATGTTACTAAGTAGGTGGTTGTGCGTTTCATTAAAAATATTCTTATATGCCGGTATGGTGTGCCGAGCAGAATTATCACCGACAATGGCTCGAATTTGAACAATAAAATAATGACAGAACTGTGCAAAGAATTCAAGATTGTTCATCACAATTCATCTCCATACAGGCCAAAGATGAATGGGGATGTTGAAGCTGCTAATAAGAATATCAAGAAAATTATCCAGAAAATGGTTGTTTCTTATAGGGATTGGCATGAAATGCTCCCTTTTGCTCTACATGGATATCGAACATTTGTCTGCACTTCAACAGGAGCAACCCCGTTCTCCCTGGTGTATGGAATGGAAGTTGTACTCCCAGTCGAGGTTGAGATTCCCTCTTTGCGTGTGATAATGGAAACCAAGTTGTCAGAGGCTGAATGGGTCCAGAACCGGTTTTCACCAATTGAATTTGATCGAAGAGAACAGAATCAAAGCTTTGTGTAATGGACAGTTATATCAGAAAAGGATGAAGAAGTCTTTTGATAAGAAGGTAAAACCTCGTGAATTTAGATAAGGTGACCTCGTGCTCAGGAAGATCATGTCTTTCAACACTGATTCTAGGGGCAAGTGGACTCCCAACTTTGAAGGCCCATATGTTGTCAAGAAATCCTTCTCTGGAGGTGCATTAATTCTTGAAACTATGGATGGCGAGGAGTTCCCACGTCCTATGAATGCTGATGCAGTCAAGAAATACTCCGCCTAAAGAAATAAAAGAACAACTCGCTAAGTTGAAAACTCGAAAGGGAGGCTTAGGAAAAAAAGAGCGTCTCGGTATGCCGAAAACCCGAAAGGGCGGTCTAGGAAAAAATTAGAGACATAAACAGAATAAATTTCCCGCTAAGTTGAAAACCCTCAAGGGAAGCTTAGGTAAAAGTTAGGGACTTTCTTGGCAAGTAACTACATCAGACGAGACTTGATCATTGGAGAAACAATCTTCTCGGATTCTCATCACACTTCAACGGAAGTTATTGCTCAAGATTTCAAAAGTTGTTAGAGGGGATAGTGTTCATTGTATCTCAATGTATATTTTCCATTATATATTACCATATTCCGAACTTTGTAATTATCCATGGAGTCTCGCCATTCGCAGACTACCATTCTATTAATGAAATTTGAACTTTTACCCAATTCTTTGTATTTCTTATTTTATTTAGCTTGCAAAGACTCTGTTTATAATTGATAATAACTTTTAAAGCAAAAATATTAAATAACAAAATCGATTTTTCAAAAATAATTTACAATTCGCTTTTACCTTGGAATATTGATGAAATAATGGCAACAAAAATGGTGATCCCAGGAATGGACAAACTCCAGTTTATTTTAAGAATTTTTTGTTCCCCTTGGGAAGGTTTACTCAGGATGATTCTCCGTATTGGGTTCGTGAATCCAGTATCCTCAGTCAAGTTTGGATTCATTTCTCCTCTTTTCTAAATTTTCATGATGTGAAGTTTCAATCCAAGTTTTCTCCGGTGAAGTTTTCGTTCGGTCTAATGGAAGTTATTTTTCCTGAGAAGTTGGTACCATAATCACTCTTGAAGAGCGTAGGTCCCTGGTTTCGCTAGTGAAGAACGTATTGTGGTTTTCCCTTTGAAGACGTGGTGTTAATCTCCCCAATGAAGTACGCTTGAATTCCCCAGTGAATGTTTTTATGATTTGGTGTCCATCTGCTTTACTTGAGACTGGTTTTGCAATCCCTAGTATAAGTGTTACTTTTGAAAACATTTGTTTCCCTGGTGAATCCTGGAGAAGGATGTTCTATCCCTGTATCTGTACTATTTTATCATTTTGATTTGTTTACTTCCGGATTGTGTTTCTCCCCAGTAAAGCTAAAGCAGGCGGTAGGTTTTCTTTCCTCAGTTGGAATTTACTTTTTCTTGGAATGATCATCCTGGATGTGGTTTAGCTGAGTGTTGTTTCAGCCAGAGTTGGTTTTTCTTTGTTACTCCCAGGGTTGTGTATCTGTTTTGTCAGCATACGCACGATAACACTCATACGTTCATACATACATCATGCATAGCTAAAATTGGAAAATCATTGTTTGTTGAAATTTTTTAATGTTTTGTTGACATATCACCTTGTTTTGCAGAGTTATGTTGTCCTCTCTTCAATAGAGTGTTGGCCCTAAGCAGAAAGCGTATATTCTTTCAATTTCCCCACTGATTTGTCCCTCGTGAAAGATTTTTGCTTTAGCCTTCCTATACAACTCCTTATTTAGATGGATTTGGTTTTCCCTCTTGAGTTTATTTCTCAAAGGATGTATTTTGGTTGACTGTTCCATTCCAGTTTATTTGTGGATTGAATCTGTGGTTCCATTACAATACTATTTACTTTGGATTTCTGAAAGCTTCAAGTTTTTGTTTGTGCATTTATTTTGCACAAGAAGACTTTATCTCCTCAGCAAGAATATCATGACATTTCCCCAGGAAGTCATATTTCTTTCCCCAGGAAACCATATTTCTATCCCCGAAAAGCCATTTCTTTTTACAATCCTCTATGACAACAAGTAGCATGTCTCTTTATTTGAGCAACTTGTGCTTCCCTATAAAATTAGATGTAACCTTTTTTCTATCTCCTCTATGAGTGGACAGTTTGCAGTCCGTCGTCAGTTTACGCCAGTGGAGGGCAAGACTTTTAAATTTACAAAAACAGCTCGTTGTGAAATCTTTGCAAGTGGAAGTCTCTTTATTTGAGATCTTACCCTTTCCAAGAAAATTTCCTCGGCTAAAGAAGAAGTTGAGACTCTGAAATTCTGGCTGCAGATACTCAATGTCACGTTCAATGTTATGACACCGTATCTGACTTTCTATAAGACAGTAAATACAAAAACAGTAAAGAACACAGTCAATTGTTTACCCAGTTCAGTGTGCAACAACACCTACTCTGGGGGCTACCAAGCCAGGGAGGAAATCCACTATAAGAGATATTAATTCAGGAATAAACCAACCAGTTTATCTCCTTCACTTAAGACCTACCCAATGCAACTTCAATCTAAGTACAACTTAAACCTGAGTTCCTACTCACTCCCCCTCAATCATAGCAGTGATACTTAAAACAATTTGACTAATGAATTGATGAAGACACTCTTCAAAACATACACTTGATTATGCTTCACAGCTTTTTAATCAAGCAACACAAACACTCTTGCTTCACAGCTTTGAGTGATACACAAATCTAACTTGACTTTGCTTCAAAGCTTTAGTCAAGAGACACAAAAACACTCTTGCTTCAAAGCTTTGAGTGGTACACAACCCTTACAATTAAAACCTATTCCAAGTCACTTATCACAATGATACTTGCTTGGATTACAATAGTTAAAACTATACAGCTTCTAAATGATCTTCTGTCAAAAAAGGGCTTGATTCTAAAACAGCAGCTCTGTTGAATATATAGCAGCTGCATCTTCAGTTAGGGTTTCCACAAAAAGCTAGGGTTAATTCCGTTTGACCTTAAGACTAGGTCACAGGACTTTATCAACCAGGTTAGGGTTGAGCTAGGTTAACCCAAAGTCCACGAGATTTTCTGTTCTGGAAAGACTGAGTCATTTTCCTGAAAAAACTCAGAATTACCCAAACTGCATAACTGTTAGTTCAGAACAAGATGTCTTAACATTTGTTATGACATCTGAAAACATGTCTACTGATTTAGGTAAATGTGATCTTTTTGCAAAATGCTCAGATACACACTTATAAACAGCAGCACCTGTATGACAATATTTTTCTGCAAAGGTATCTAATGAATCAGTACCTAATAAACTAGAATGTTATGACATCAGTCATGACATTCATTCACACACCTGTCATATCATTTTTCCCCTCAAGTTTTCAAGTTGATTTCCAACAGGAGCCTTGGTAGAAGAATCAGCTAACTGAAACTTGATGACACCATGTTCCAGTTTAATTGTCTTCTTCTCTACAAGGTCAATGTGCTTGGTCCTGCTATGCTGAATAGGGTTCTTGGAAATATTGATTGTATCCAGATTGTCACAATACAATGTCACAACATCTTGTGAGACATTATACTCAGTGAGCATCTGTTTTGTCTAGATATTTTGAGAACAGCTACTACCAGCTGCAACTATTTCAGCACAGAGTTGGGAAGGAATTCTTTTGACATGAATCATAGCTCTGGCAGATTCCTGTATGTTCCTATTTTTCTTTTTGTCAACTCCATTTTGATGATGAGTTATAGGAGAAGAGACTTCATGACTCATTTTTTCTGGGAAACAGAATTTATTAAACTTGTTGTTTCCAAATTTTTTGTCATGATTACTTCTGGTTCTGACAACACATCCTTCTTCAAGATTATTTACCACATCATAGACATGTCTCTTTTTACCAAGCCTTTCAATTTGAAGTTCACCACAAACCCTCCTTTTATCAATTTGCAGTCTTGGAATCCTTCTGACTGCTTCCATAGAGATAGTTCTTTTCATTCTTCTTAGATGAAGATGGCCAAGCTTATGGTGCCACAGTTTCATCTCTTTTTCTTCTTTGGTAATGGAACACATAGTGGAGTTATTAGTGTTCTCAGGCTGCCATAAGTAACAGTTATCTTTAGATCTGATTCCTTTCATTACCACTTCTAGTTTTTCATTAATTACTAGACATTCAAATTTTGAGAAGATGACCTTGAATCCTAGATCACACAATTGACTGATACTAATGAGATTAGCAGTCAGGCCTTTTACCAATAGAACTTCATTTAGATTTGGAACTTCAGGGCAGTCCAACTTACCAACTCCTTTGATTTCACCTTTAGCACCATCTCCAAAGGTCACATAGCTAGTGGTGTGAGGTTTAACATGATTGAGAATGTTCTTTATTCCAGTCATGTGCTTAGAGCACCCACTGTCAAAGTACCAGCCTTCCCTTGCAGAGACTCTCAGGGAAGTGTGGGCTATCAGGGCAGTAGCCTTTTTCTTCCATTGAGGAGTATGTGGTACCCTTTTTGACTTAGGTTTAACACCTGAGTTTTGATTAGGGTATCCATGCAATTTGAAGCAGAAAGGCTTTATGTGGCCATACCTCCCACAATGATGACATCTCCATCTTTGGTACTTTTTCTTCATATATCTCTGTTTCTGATGTTGAGAGTTGTGTTGAGACATCTGCTTTGACATTTGTTTAACAGACCTGATCTTCTTGTCTGTACCTGATTTCTTAGCTTCCACAAATCCTAGTCCAGATTTGTTTCCCACATTTTGTCCAACTTGAAGAATCTCTTCCAATTTGTCTGTTCCATTAGTTAGCATCTTGACAAATTTGGTCATTTGGTTCAGTTGTGAGTTCAGCAATTGAACTTCCCCTTCTAGATGACTTATAGTTTCAAGGTCTGCCCTTTTTTCAGCCTCCAGCTTTATGATGAGTTTTGATTGTTTCTCATTCTGCACACAGACTTCAGCACTTCTGATACACAATTTCTTGTAAGTATCAGCCAGTTCTTCAAATGTCACTTCTTCATCACTAGTGTCACTTTCAGAGATACAAACACCAGTTAGATCAGTAACTAGTTTGGCAGATTCTTCTTCAGAATTACTTTCTGAATCACAGTCAGACCAAGTAACAGTCATTCCTTTCTTTTGTTTCTTAAGAAAGGTAGGACATTCAGCTCGAATATGCCCAAATCCTTCACAACCATGGCATTGAATTCCTCTGCCTTGATTTCCCTTCTCTTCTGACCTTGGTCTTCTGCTGGAACTGTCAATGTCAGAGGGAATCTTATGAACATTAGACCTTAACTTTGGATCTATTCTTTTGATGAGTTTGTTGAACTGTCTTCCAAGCATGGCTATAGCTTCTGAAATATTTTCTTCTTCATCCTCCTTGTTTTCAACATCAGTGTTGGATACAAGTGCTATGCTCTTGTTCTTCTTGTCACCATTTTCAGTGATCCCCATCTCAAAAGTCTGAAGGGACCCAATAAGTTCATCCACTTTCAACTTGCTGATGTCCTGGGCTTCTTCTATGGCAGTTACCTTCATTGCAAATCTTTTAGGCAAGGATCTGAGAATCTTTCTCACCAATTTTTCTTCTGACATCTTTTCTCCCAGTGCTCCTGAGGTGTTGGAAATCTCCAAGATGTTCATGTGAAACTCATGAATGGTTTCATCTTCCATCATTTTTAGATTCTCAAACTTGGTAGTCAACATCTGAAGCCTTGACATTTTTACTTTGGAAGTGCCCTCATGGGTAGTTTTGAGAGTGTCCCAAACTTCCTTGGCCAGTTCATATTGATGTACTAGTCTGAAAATGTTTCTGTCAATTCCATTGAACAAGGCATTTAAAGCTTTGGAATTTCCCAGGGCTAACTCATCTTCTTCTTTACTCCAATCTTCCTCAGGCTTCAGACTGATTGTCCCATCTTTCTCAGTTATGGTGGGATGGTTCCATCCTTTGTCAGCAGCTCTCCAAGCCTTTTTGTCCAGAGATTTTAAGAAGGAAATCATACGAGGTTTCCAGTAGTCATAATTAGTTCCATCCAGAATGGGTGGTCTATTTCCAAAAACTCCTTCTTTGTCCATAGTGCCAGAAAGTGATATCCCTAGATCTCACCCAGTAATACAGGCAGGGTGCCTGCTCTGATGCCAATCGAAATTCTGGCTGCAGATACTCAATGTCACGTTCAATGTTATGACACCGTATCTGACTTTCTATAAGACAGTAAATACAAAAACAGTAAAGAACACAGTCAATTGTTTACCCAGTTCAGTGTGCAACAACACCTACTCTGGGGGCTACCAAGCCAGGGAGGAAATCCACTATAAGAGATATTAATTTAGGAGTAAACTAACCAGTTTATCTCCTTCACTTAAGACCTACCCAATGCAACTTCAATCTAAGTATAACTTAAACCTGAGTTCCTACTCACTCCCCCTCAATCACAGCAGTGATACTTAAAACAATTTGACTAATGAATTGATGAAGACACTCTTCAAAACATACACTTGATTATGCTTCACAACTTTTTAATCAAGCAACACAAACACTCTTGCTTCACAGTTTTGAGTGATACACAAATCTAACTTGACTTTGCTTCAAAGCTTTAGTCAAGAGACACAAAAACACTCTTGCTTCAAAGCTTTGAGTGGTACACAACCCTTACAATTAAAACCTATTCCAAGTCACTAATCACAATGATACTTGCTTGGATTACAATAGTTAAAACTATACAGCTTCTAAATGATCTTCTGTCAAAAAAGGGCTTGATTCCAAAACAGCAGCTCTGTTGAATATATAGCAGCTGCATCTTCAGTTAGGGTTTCCACAAAAAGCTAGGGTTAATTCCGTTTGACCTTAAGACTAGGTCACAGGACTTTATCAACCAGGTTAGGGTTGAGCTAGGTTAACCCAAAGTCCACGAGATTTTCTGTTCTGGAAAGACTGAGTCATTTTCCTGAAAAAACTCAGAATTACCCAAACTGCATAACTGTTAGTTCAGAACAGGATGTCTTAACATTTGTTATGACATCTGAAAACCTGTCTACTGATTTAGGTAAATGTGATCTTTTTGCAAAATGCTCAGATACACACTTATAAACAGCAGCACCTGTATGACAATATTTTTCTGCAAAGGTATCTAATGAATCAGTACCTAATAAACTAGAATGTTATGACATCAGTCATGACATTCATTCACACACCTGGTTTTACCAAAAATGCATGCCAATAACTAAACAACTATAGACTCGTTCTAGGAGAAATTCCAGAATTCTAGGGAAACTTGTTATCTTTTTGCTACCCTCAGTGAACGTTGGTAGTTCATCGTCAGTGAATGGTGGTGCTATGATATATTTATCTCTACCTTCAGTGAAAGTTGGTAGATCACCATCAGTGAAAATTGGTGTTTGTTATCATTTTGCTACCCTCAGTGAACGTTGGTAGTTCATCGTTAGTGAACGGCGGTGCTATGATATATTATCTTTCTACCTTCAGTGAAATTTGGTAGATCAACATCAGTGAAAGTTGGCGTTTGTTATCTTTTTGCTACCCTCAGTGAAAGTTGGTAGTTCATCGTCAGTGAACGACGATGCTATGATATATTCTCTTTCTACCTTCAGTGAAAGTTGGTAGATCACCATCAGTGAAAGTTAGTGTTTGTTATCTTTTTGCTACCCTCGGTGAATGTTGGTAGTTCATCGTCAGTGAACGGCAATGCTATGATATTTTCTCTTTCTACCTTCAGTGAAAGTTGGTAGATCACCATCAGTGAAAGTTGGTGTTTTTTATCTTTTTGCTACCCTCAGTGAACGTTGGTAGTTCATCATCAGTGAACGATAGTGCTATGATATATTCTCTTTCTACCTTCAGTGAAAGTTGGTAGATCACCATCAGTGAAAGTTGGTGTTTATTATCTTTTTGCTACCCTTAGTGAAAGTTGGTAGTTCATCGTCAGTGAATGGCGATGCTATGATATTTCTTCAGTGAACGTTGGTAGCTTTACCTCCAGTAGGAGTTGGTGTAACCTTTAACCATTTTACCATCCTCTCTGGCTCAGGTCTTTTGATCCACCAGTGATTTATTTTCCTGGACGGGTCGCTCTCTTGTTTCTTTATTATTGTTACATCCCCAGTGCTGTTTTGCGTCCCTTTGGATTTGTCCATGTGCACTCATATTCATAAGCATTGCATGGCATCTTAGGGCCAAAAATAAGGTTTATTTTATATTTAAGTATCTTTGATCGCGTCGACACGAAGATTTTTAACCTTCATATCTCCGGATAGAAGAAACTTAAATAAGGGCAGTTGTTGTACCCCAATTTTTGCCCCTAAGATCCCCTTACAATACCATATTGATTCAATCACAAAAAGATCACATTAGGGCTTTTGGTTCTCCTTCCTATCTTTAGCTTTGCTCTTTGAGGAATCACCAAGCACCTTGACTTATTTTTCATGTGTAATCATTCATGTTTTTGTTTTGACTTTCCTTTTAAATAATAAAATGCAATGTTGGTTTATCTTACTTGTCAACAATGCAGGTAAAGGCAATGGGGCTTAGCAAGTTGATCCATGGGTTCATGAGTTTATTTCCATGAACTATTCAATGAAGCTTGAGAAGTTCAAACCTCACCATGGAAGTTGTTTTGGAAGGGATGGCATGGCAAGGTTATTTTGGTTCACTACATTTCCAAATTATCATGATTGATTCAAAAGTACAAGGGGTTGATTGAAGGAGTTGTCATGCTTGGACAAGGCCTTGTTCCCATTGATCACAAGTGCATATTTATATCAATTCTCAAGATATAGAAGTTGTTGTGGTTGCTATGATTTCTCATTATCATCCTCAACAACTTATATTTACAAAGCATTTGTTTTGGTACAATAAGTTTGTTCAAAATTGTCAAAGTTCCTCAAAGCATGTTCCTTAATCTAGGAGCTAGGGTTTTGAACTTCAAAGGAGTATATCTTGCTCATATTTTAGAATTTTTTAGTGATTCTAAAGACATCCTTCTCTTCAAAGGGTAATCAAAAAATCACTTCAAAAGTTCCAAGGAGTTTTCATGTGGAAGAAACTTGATGAAGAAGAAAGATTACAAGTCCTCCAGATGAATCCCATTTTTCCTTGTGTGACTTCAAATGATCATAACATGGTCAATTTTTATCACCTTGAGCCTATTATTTTTCCACAGTTATCTTGAGGATGTTAAATTTATTCCTTTTTTTATGTGCAAAGTTAGAAAATGAATGAAAATTGCCTTAAGGATACAAAAGATTATAGGTCATTTCATGATTTTTTGGCCCACTTCAACAATTCATAACTCTCTCTATTTTTGGAGATTTTGAATGGTTCAAGTTCCAAAATGTCATTCAAGATATCTAATTCATGCCTTCTTTTTTGTTCAAGAGCAAATTTCAAGTAGAAGGCTATGTTTGGATGCAAGACATTATAGGTCACTTTTGAAGAAGAATTTGAAATATTTCTAAGTATGGAAAGTCAACATTTTTTATCCAACTTTGACTCAACACAACTTTCAACTCAAGCATCCATTTTATTCCATTCTTTTTAAATTGCAAAGCTTGTAACCTCATCTTTCTGAAGTATCAAGAGTCATGCCCTAAGACCCCTTGAGCTGAAAATGCCATTGGTCAGAAGTTGGCACTTGGAAACTGAATTTTTCACCTACTCAGAAGTTTGAAATCTTTGTTTTGGCTTCTAATCACAAGATTTACACGCATTTTTTATTTAAATTTGATTAACAAACTTGCCATAAGTGTTTAGCACCTCAAAACGCAAGGATTTGACGAGTTTTGGTGAAAATTATATCACACTTCACTCGTGCATCAGGTTTGCACGAATTTCCTCCAAAATGCATCATTCGCTCTTCCTTTTGATCCCATTTGTTTCTCCTATAAATACATGAACTATCCCATTCATTTTCTCAAGCTTGGATAGCCAGAATCACCCTTCCAAACTTGTTCCATAACTCAGAATTCAGCAACTTCGTAATCCATATACAAGCCTTTTTCAATCCAATTTTTTCATCAATTCACCTTCCTTGATCTTCCCTGAAGCTAAGAATATAATTACATTCAATAATCGTGCCCTATATTGCTCCATAGAAGTCCAGTTTCAGAGCTCTGCATCTCAACTTCAAAAGGTAGATTCCTTCACCAATTCTACAAAACTTTGATATCATTGTGATGCTCTGATTGCCCTGGTTCTAGTCACAACACTTGCTTTTTACTGGAAACACGTTTTGACCATGAAATTTCAAATCCCTTTTCAAAACTTTTTTTCCAAATTACTTGAGCTACAGTTTATATAAATTTGACGCGAGGGTGTGGTTGTCTTCGTCTTGGAGAGACAAAGCAAATGGCATAGGTATGAGCTTCTGATTTTACAGTTTGAGAGACCTGCAATTCACGTTGGCTGGAGGTTGAAGATGAGCAATGTGTCATCTTCCAACCAATGATGGCACGCCACTTGTTATTTTTGAATTCTGATTTAATAATTGATTCAGTGCTTTATTCACTAATGACCATGATATGCATAACGCGCCAGATCCCTTGGATTTGATTACTAATGCGTTTTGAATCTCATCCAATGGTCCACATATTTTTTACTTTTCTTTTCTTTTCTAATTTTTTATATTTAATTGGTTTAAACTTCAAAAAATCATAGAAAATTAATTTTAAGTCTAAAAAATCTGAAAAAAATCATGAAAAATATTTTTGATTATTCTCTTTCTGATTTTTATTTTTTCATAATTTAATTTTATGTTTTAGTATTTTTTATAAATTTACACTTTAATTGATTTTTTTTAAATGTTTAAAAAATACTTTTATGTATTTTTAAATTCTGAAAAAATTATGGAATGATACAATGATATTGTGACAAATATTGGTGACCTTATTTTATTTTTGTTTCTGACTTTGCTATTTTTTTAATCATTTTTGGTTTATTTTACCCCTTTATTTTAATTTTAAAAATAGTTTCTGACTTAAAAAAATTTCCAAAAAATTTATAAAATTATTTTAGTTCACTTCTGATTTTTCTATGGTCTTACTTTTTATTTCTTGATTAATTTGAACATAGTTGATATTTTTCTCTTTTATTTCTATTTTTAAACATTATTTTTAAACCTTTTTGTATATATTAAAATGTAATATTATTTTGTGATTACTTTCTGGCTGGTCTTGGATTAAATTTTTGATCATGAACTTTATTAACATCATTGGATCCATGGTGTTGAGTCTAACTCCACAAAAATGGATGAATGATTTTAATAATAGTTTGATTAAATTTAATTCAAAAGTGGTTTGTATATTCTCTCCCGTCCATCTTCATCTCATCCCCTTCTTATTGCACTAAATGTTGTTGGAGCATGATCTCTATATCACATCTCAAAACAAATGGTGCATAGATTGCTATTGACCGGCCTCAAAATAGGTGCGACTTCTATATAAGTCCACTTACGATTGCTTAACATAGCGCTAAATTTTGTCCCGATTCGAATAAATGACATTCGTGCCGCAAACTTATGTTTGCAAGCCCAAGTATATTAATTTGATCTCTTTGATCCAATAACCTTGAGATTCATTGTATGGAGGCTTTGGTTCTACCAATCCTCTAATGGATCTACAACACCTTTGGTCAATGTGGATCACTTAAACATCGTTGATCATTAAATGATATTCATAAGGATTCTAAATAGATGATATACTTGACAAAAAGCAAATGCAACTTGTTGTATGGAGGCTTTGGTTCTATCAATCCTCTAATGAGTTCCAAATGTAAGTTTCAAGATGATCATCCAACTAACCACTAATCACTAATAATTGACTTTATCCTTTATTCTTTTATATGCCCCTTTTATTTTTATGAACTATTTATTTTTTAACATTTACATTTCATGCCATTTTTTATCTTTGCTCATTTGAGCATTTACTTTCTGTCATTTTTATTTTTGCTCACTTGGGCTTTACTTTTCTTTTTTTTCAAAACATCTAATATTTTATTACTATCTTTGGCATTATGGAGCATTGGATTTTTTGAACTTAGGTTTAGAAACCTTGTCCTGTGAGTGGAGACCTTGTGATCTTATCTGATTATTTTGTCTTGAGCTCTTGAGGTTTACCTAAAGATATTGGGTTGTTTGTTTGTTTTGTGTGCAGGTTATTGTGATTACACCCTTGGTTTGTAATCTGGAATTCACCCGTATACAGTCGTTACTCTGCCCAATTTTTGTGAAGACTTAATATACTTGAATTTGGTTTTCCCAAGAGGTCTAGTATCATTTGCTTGTTTGGTTTCAATCCAAAGAATTGGAATTCTATTTTGGCTAATAGTGTCAAGTATTGTCTTCTTGTTGGTTAGATGGTTCTTATCCCTAGATTTTACCTTATGCTTTAGGATAGCCTCTTCTTCTCCTCCCATCTTCTTTAATTTCAAAAATCTTCTCCCCCCTTTTGAAAACTCTTCTTGTTTTAAACTTGAATTACTTTTATAATAAACTTGGACTTAGGTCCATGCATTTTCAAACATTTTCATAAATAAACTCCAATAAACTTAATAATACTTTGACATTTTTGTGAGAAGACTAAAAGTCAATCAATCTCATTTCAAACCATCTTGCCATTTTGACTTTTATCTTTAAACTTTTCTCAAAAGATTGAACTCTTGTCAATCCTTGTAGTGATGCAAACAACTATACTTCTACAATATGTAGTAAAGAGAGATATTTTCCACTTTGATGTTGAGTGAGGCATTGTTGATTTTAAAATCCAAGCCATATCCTCCACTTTGAGATGATGTAAATTCTCATTTTTCATGATTGTGGGTAGTAGGTATGTTTTCCACACGGACAATGACGATGGTGTTTTATCTCATAAAATTGACCAACATATTTGTGTTTTAAAATTTTTAAAAGAGGAACTATGTGTACTCTGATCCCCTATTGTACGAAAAGGTGGTACGTAGGCACTAAAGTTTCACAACCGCGGCGGGTGCAAAAATCATAAAAATATGTTTCTTTTCCCACCTCCACCATCTATTTTATAAACCATTTTTCATAGCCAAAATATACAGATTTTTTAAAGAGGTTCCTGCGGAGTACCGTAGATGTTTAAGGTGCTAATACCTTCCCTTTGCATAACCAACCCCCTTACCTAGAATCTTTCCCCTTCTTTTTGGGTTATTCGCTCTTTTCCCATTCCATTAGAAACAATAAAGCACGATGGCGATTTTGATTTTGATTTGTATAAGTCTAGTCAATCCAATGACTTAGTCTTAAACATTTCTACCGCTACAACTTGAAGTTGGCATGATAAACTTGAATTATAAGTCATTTTTGTGATGAACTCATAATCAAATCTCATAACCTTATCATTAAATCTCACTTTTCAGGCCGTGTTGCTTCTAAATCTCTCCATAATTAAGTAATTACAAAGACCCTAAGTGTATTACCCAAGGATTTGATGTTTTGTCCAAGTCTTGATACCATTCATGGTTGAAATTGCAAAAAGTAACATATCCATTATTGTAAAGCAAGCTTTTTCACAATGTCAACCCTTCTTGAGCCTCTCAATGGCTCCATTTGCACACACTCAACCTAACAACTCAGAAGAAGCATGTTTAAAGTGATTCAACCACTCTACATAGCATGTACCACACATTGGGATTTTGGTTTTCCACTTTGCTTTTAAAAACAAGCAAAAATGCCATAACATGTGATCTTGGTAATCTGACCATCTCAAGTCTCCAAACTTTTTCCTATATATCAAGACACTCTTATGCAACTTAGGACATAACTTTACAAGCCCTTAAACCCTCTCATAAACTCGAAACCCGAATTGGCCAATAATCACCATTTTTAAGCTTTTAAAACCTTAACTTTAAAACTCGTCACTCTTGCAACTATTGTCCAAACAAATCATCTAAACACTTCATGTATATCATATAGAAACTATCCATACCCCTGTTTCCTCAATGTAACATCATTTTCATCATCCACCATTTTTAAAATCCACCATTGCAACTTGACTTGAGTAGACCAATCCAGACACTTTCAAGGAAAAGTAAAAGTTGCAACATACTCACCAATGTCCTAAAAAGCTAAAGCAATCATCATATTGCTTCTAGAAGTCGTGTAGAAGCCATTGAATTTTTGCATCAAGAGGTAAGTTTTTCCAACTTTGAAATCTTGATACAAGCATCATTTGCACATACTTTCAAAAGATAAAATATAGATATCATATCTATGAAGCTAACCATATCCTTAAATTTCATTTTAATTGACTGTGGGTTGAGAATTTTGAAACTGATTTTTTTGGACATTTAGGTTTTCAGTTTGTTACAGGTAGAAATTCGTGAGTTATATTGGGAATAAATAAAAACTAATTACATATTTGAAATCCTTGCGAAATTCTAAGCAAGTTTTATTTTTATATTTTTGAATTTGGTTGAGAAATGAGGAAGTTAGAGTTTTTTTGAAAAAAAATTGGAAATTATTGTTATTAAAGTAACTGTTAGCGTGCTAGAGGAAGAAGAAAGAGAGATTGGCCATTTTCAAATTTTTACATCTAAGTTCATTTTATATTTAATGATTGTTGTTTCACTAACGGATGTAACAGCCATCCCAGTGGCAAGCAACGCGCATTTCATGTCACTTTTGTATATTTTGTGTTATTTTTGTGATTTTTGTGATTTCAGGAAACAATCTTCTCATATAATATCATGCAAGAACATGGTTGATAAGCAAACACACCTAGTTTAGTGGTATTCTTTTGAGCCAACAACCTGAATATCTTGAGTTCAAGCCTTAGCAGACCAAAACTTATTTTTATCACTTGACTCATTTTATATTTTTAACAAACTTCAACAATTTATTTAACCCATTAAATTAACTCCTTTTGAATTAATTTTTTGCACACTACTAATTTATTAGGTCTATTTTATGAATATATAACAATATCACCAAAAATATTTTTATTTTCACTATTCGTTATTTATTCAAAGTAGCATCTTTTAGATTTTTTTCTTTATTAAAAACTAAAAAAAAAACATTTTTCTTAACAAATTTCTTTTCTTGATTAAATTAATTTTTAACTTAGTTTTTGCTTTGAATTTCTTTTCTAATTAAATCAAATTATAATTTAGGGATTTTAATTAATTAAATTCTTTCCTTTTATTAGTTTAATTAAATAAAGACTTTTCATAAACAAAAAAATAATTTTATTTTCCTTTCACATTGCTTTTATATTTTTGCACATTTTATCTTGCAATATTCAATATGGCTGTAATAGTATAATTAGAACTTTATTGCTTTCATCCCCCATTTGTAAATTGTGTCCCCATCTCAAAATGACGTAATAGCGTAGAATTTTACATTTCCATAATTTATCGCTTTCAATATAAATGTTAGTAATTAGAGTTTGTATGACAAGACTAAAATCAACAAGTAGATAATCCTAATCCAAGATTAAATGCATGCAAATCAAACACACTATTCATACATGCACCCTCAGGGTAATTCCACTTGTTGTCTTACAAAAATGATCATGTTACGTATGTGAGATGTCTTAGTAAAAACAATAAAAAATACAAGATCATAGTCCCTCGATGACGCTTCAAATATTTCCTTTCAAATGATCTTAGTCCCTCAAAGAGAAATGCTAAGATATCTTACAATATTGCTATCATGACTATACGATGACCCACGCCCGTCCCGTTTACATCCAAAGGTAAGGCTTCTTACCAATCAATGGTAAGATAGCAATATCAAAGGAAGAGAGAAACGAACAAAAAATATTTTTGAGTAGGTAGAAACGTTCTTAGTTGTTTGCTCACTTTCAAAACAAACACACACTTTCAAAACAAACACTAAACACTTTCAAAAACATGAAATATTTTCAAAATTCCAACACTTTGTATACATTCTTACAAAACGAGAATCATTACAAAGTTTTCCTAAACGAAGACGCCTTTTCAAAAATACTTTCAAAAACCACCACAAAGCATATTTTCAAACAAAACAAGTGATCTAGCATGCAACTAAGAGCCCATAGATAACTATGGATGAAAATGGTGCTAACACCTTCCCTTTTCATAATCTATCCCCCTAACTCAAGAAAATATCTCAAAGGTCTTTTCTTTTCTTTTCACCCTTTCCTTTATTTGGATAAAAGAAAAGTCGGTGGCGACTCTTGCTAACCGCAACAATTGCGATAAAACGTCCAAAGTCAGTTTTCCCACCGTATGACAGTTGTCTTTATTACAATAATCACATTTTAGGTTATTGCATTTTGATGTTGGTTGGACATTAATATTGCTAAAAATTTAATATTGTTCTTATATTCATTATCAATACCAAGATTCTCTTTGATTACCTAGAAAAAGATTTAAATTGTCTCTAACTTTAGTGAATTTATTATGTGTTTTGAAGATCATCAATTTTATTTTTCAAAATGTCACGTTAATCACATTTGAGAGATTAATCCAAGACTTTGTAAAATAAAAAAGAGTTTTGAATTATATTATTTTATATTTTTTTAAAACTGTTTTTTATTGTTTAAGTTACTTGATATGGAAATTGCCCATATAGGAGTTTATAGTGATCATTTCTTAGCCATGAATATTGTTAAGGCATCCTGGTTAGAACCTAGGGGCTCAAGATAGTTGGGAATGATAAAAAAATGGTAAAATACTTTTGTCAACCTAAAGTCATATCAACAATATATGTATCGGGAGACAAATATGTAGAAAATAAAACATTTGTGTTCAATAGGATGACTGTTAAAATATTACCAATGCTTTTTAATTTAAAAACTACAAAACCCATGGTTGGAAAAATCATGTAAGGCCCAGTAAAACAACACGTTTCTAAACAAGATTCTAAATCCTCAAAATGTAGGAGTAAATCTACCAATTGGTATTAGTTGCATTTGCTTTTGTATTTATTGAAGAAATTTGAAAATATTTAATTGATAAGTGATAATGATTAAATTTATTTTATGAATCATGTCATCACAAATTGTTAATTCGGTTTGACTTTTGATATGTACTTAAAGGCCATGGGTTTAAGATTGGTTTGAACATTTTTTGAATTTATTTGTTAAATTAACAAAATAATGGTCAAAAGTTTCACTTGCCTATATTTGAACTAACAATCTATTGGTTAGTTGGCACATGGCTAAAAGACATTATCACCTTACTAACACAACTATTTATGACATTATTGACAGTTATTAATATATAACTTTTTATGAATGGTCATCTTAAAATCATTGAAATATTTTTCCTACTAGTACAAGTTTTTTTAATAAATAGAG
This sequence comes from Vicia faba, assembly GCA_948472305.1. Lineage (NCBI taxonomy): Eukaryota > Viridiplantae > Streptophyta > Magnoliopsida > Fabales > Fabaceae > Vicia > Vicia faba. The sequence continues at coordinate 780,270,034 of OX451741.1, read as the reverse complement.
ACACTAGTTAGACTAAATAAAACATGAAAAATACATGTTTCAAGAGCAAAAAATTATATCTCATTCATTTCTTTATTTTTCTAGTGCTTAAGAATAAATGTAAGAGTTTTATTTTGTAAAATATAATTGATTGATATGTTTAATGTGAATGTGTGATTCATGTTAATGTTTCTAAAATCTTTTGAAGGAGATTCTCCAAATTACTCATTTGCATCCGATTTTCCTAAATTTATGGGAGCGAATCAAATCTAAAGCTTAGTATAAACACACACTTTAAAATTTATTTTGTGCAATTTTTGTCATACCATTTTCATCTTCTTCTGGTTAATGTTTTGTAGCAGACTCCTAACACAAGACCTAATAGTATCATCACCTTGATATATATATATATATATATATATATATATATATATATATATATATATATATATATATATATATATATATATATATATATATATATATATATATATATATATATATATATATATATATATATATATATATATATATATATATATATATATATATATATATATATATATATATATATATATATTAGGAATTATATTTATTGTGTTATTTGTATATGACATAATTAAGTCCTTAGAGTAATTAGTTTGTTTAATTGTATATTAAGTGTGACTTAATCGTAAGGTCTCATAAAATATAAGGACATTATTCTTAAAGTATTTGTACTCAAGATTTGTTGTTTGATACAATAATAGTAATACAAAGAGACTATTGTGTGAGTAGACTGATGATCATATCTCACAGATCACATATATGAGATATTAGGTATTCACATTGGTATAAGTATTAGGAGCAATATTTATACTTGATTGTCCCACCATGAGAATGCTATATAGTTTGTTATTTATGTGTCATAAGTTATTCTCATAGTGATAATGGTGTATACCACCCTTCGACCTGAAACCACTATGGATTCTAGATGTGGAGTCAAGTAGTTTATTGTAATCAAATGTTGTTTGTAATATTTTGTCCATAAAGATTGTTAATGGGTACTCTACAAATCATATTAAGGGATATCAGTGAGCTGAATAGAATTGTCTCTTCCTACCTATACGAAAGTAATATCTATGGGCCCGTTTTATCGAGTATGGTAGTAAAATGCATAGTCGTGCTCAAATAAATTGATATGAGATAATAGGCTTATTTTTGTTATCAAATATACTTGTGTATCATAAATATAATATTGAACTATACAAGGGGTGACACATTCTATGTCTTGTGCTCAATATAAACATAAGAGCAAAAGAGTAATTATTCACATGATTTTTATCATAGAAATATTATGTTAGATCACACAATATTCTCACCTGGGTAACATTGACAAGTTGCTAAATACCTATTAATGTTTATGATAATAAATAAGTGATTAATATTATTGACAACGTTATGAGAATTTACTTGGTCACACATATAAATTACTGATAATGGAATGAATAATTGAATTAAATATAATTTAATGGGATTATGTGTTAATTGTATTTGAATTATTTAATATATGAACACATATATTGCTTATTTAATATATTAACACATATATTACTTTTTGGAAAACCCACTTATATCCTCAACACTAAAGAGCTCTACACAAATATTAGGGCAAGCTCAAACAATTGACCTTATAAACTGGCATTGACTTCACCCATATATAATTAATGAAGATCTTGTGTAAATAGAAAATGTGGGTATCCAAATTTACCTTAGTAAAAGGAGTGGTGTCTCTTGAAATCTGCATGAAGACCTTAGTAAAAGGAGTGGTGTCTCTTGAAATCTGCATGAAGAACCACAAGGAGTTGAAAATTAAGAGAATGGTGAAATCCCCAAATAATGTATTTGAAGTTCAATGTGTATCGAATTATAGGACCAAATCTAAAGCACTTCCTATAGTATTCCTCTCTATTCTCTTGAAAAAGATATAATGTAGAAATTATTTTATAAAATGATAAAATAAACTTTTAGTTGATTGCCAAAGTCCTAAACTAAGATAAAAAAAGAGGTATCATCACTTGAATTATTAGAAGCCATACAGAAGTGTTTCCTCTAGTCACATAAAAGGTATGACCATGATGATTCAAGTGATTCCAAGTCCTCGACTCTTGATGCATACAATAAAAGCATATAAATAGAAAGTGGAATTTATTTTGAAGGTGGTAAGGATGGATCTAGGACTCATGAGCCCCGAATTAGTAGATGATGATCAACTCTTTTTGGAATTTAATTAGGAAGCCATTTACAAAAATATTATGCCATCAAATGGTTTCTCAAGGTTAGGTTGCATCATGTGGTGAATGCCATGAGTGCAATGAGGATTTTGTAGTTTATATCTTGTTCAACAAAGATATTAGAAACATCATGGGTGAAATAAAATCTATTAGTTTTTGTCCCTCTTGAGTTATGGGGCTCATAAAGTTAGTTGTGTCGCTACCGTGAAAAATACACACAAATATAGTCGCCATCGAACATTATTTATCCTAAAGAAGGGAAAGGAAAATATCGATAAAACCTAAGAAAGGGAACGAACATAGTCGTACAACTAATATTTCGGTCCAGGAGTCCATTATGTAAGGGGAAGGTATTAGCACCCCTTACGTCCATTGTACTCAACGAGAATCAGTCTTGTTGTTCTAATCAAAAGGTGTGTTATATCTAAAGCTTACTTACTAAGGTAATGCATAAGAAAATTGATTTAAGGGAAAACAAAAGGTTTTTATTATTGTATTAGCCAGAATTATGATCTAAGAAATGTTGGTTTGGTGGATGTTTTTTATGAATGATGTTAAGTTCGTATTTTAACAGTTAACATTTGCCGCTCGACCTTTGGATACTCAAACATTGATATATTGTCTAAAATGGAACCAAAATGTCCTTTATGAAAGATTTTCAAAAGAAAAAGCCCTAAGGAAAAAAGAGTTTGCGTTTGTTGAGTGTTTTTTTAGGAAATTACATCAACTGGTCCTCAAAGGCCAGAGCTATTTGAGTACTTATCCTTTAGTTTAAAAAGGGTTCAAGTATGATTAAGTTTCTTGAATTTTTTATCAAGAAAGATTTTTAGTATTAAGAGTATGCAATGCAAAAGAGAAACAAAATCTAGTGGAAACTTAGTGTTAGTACCATGTTTTAGGATTGGAATAATTTAGCTAAAACATGGTTTACATCATGATTTTATGGAAGATGTTCTAACATGCTGGTCAGGTTCATTTGAAGGCAGATGTTCTAATAGATGTTGTAACATCTTGTATTAAAACAACAATACAGGATGTCTATTTTTGACATGATTTAAATTGATTTTGTGAGATTTCTTTTGGTTTTATCTCACGCTGATTTTCCGTAGGTAAATAATATTTAATCTGGAACAATTTAATTATCTCCAGCTGTACACAAGTTGCCAAAATTAGGCTTTGAGACAATTTAGGAAACCTTGAATTTTGTTCCAAGATTCAAGGAGATATTTTCTGCACAAATTGGTGCAGCTCTCAGCGTATGCAACAAGAAATATATGGGCGCAGATTCAAGGCCCAAGGATTGGTGAAGAGTATTTAAAGAAATTATCTAGACCTAATTTCATTAAGAACTTTGTAAAAAATAAGGGAAGCTTATTTTTCTTAGTTTTAGGGTTTGAGGTTTCTTCAAGGGAGTTTCGATTTTTCTTTGTACGTCCTCATGTATCTTTTGATGCAATTGAGTGTACTAATTGTTACTTGACAGTTTGTCAAGTTATTGTTCTCACTATAAAGATTTTAAGCAAGAGTTTGAGTATTGTATTTGAAGTTTAAACTTCTGTATAGTTTGATTACTAGTCACTGTGATTGTGGCTGGTTTATAGACTTTCACTAAGATTAAGGCAAATCTTTTATCACTATGCTGATTGGAAGTGAGATTGTTATTTCTCATATATAGAAGGTTCCTAGGTAGAAGAGGCACTGTGTGGGGATTAAGTGATAAGTTCTAAACTAGGATTATTTAGGCTTATAATTAATACTACTGATAGTGGATTTCTTTCCTGGCTAGGTAACCCCCGAGTAGGTGAGATGCACTGAACTGGTTTAACAATTATTTGAGTTCTTTTACCTTCTGCATTTAAATTCTGTATAGTTTTATCTTGGTAAAAGTACTGTTAGCCAGCAGATGTCATAACATCTATTGTGACATTGTGCTTGTGTGTTGAGACATAAGTCTTGACATATTTATCGTGTGTGCCATAATTTCAATTGGCATCAGAGAAAGAACACTGTTATGTATTGGGTAAGCTGCAGGGAGACTATTTTCTGGTACTATGGACAATAGAAGAGGATATGTCAAAAAACTACCTGTGTTAGAGTTTGCAAACTATGTCCATAACAGTTAAAATGATATCCTTTTTAAAATCCATGGATAGAAATTCTTGGAAGGTTGTTTGTAAAGGATGGAATCATTCTATTGTGAAGGACAAAGATGGGAATGAGTTCTTGAATAAAAAAAAGGATTGGTCCAAAGAGGAAGATGAATTATTTCTCGCAAACTCCAAAGTCTTGAATGCTCTATTCAATGGAGTAGACAAAGATACTCTCAGAAAAATAGAGACATGCACTATTGTTAATGATGCCTAGGAAATTCTCAGGACAACTTATGAAGGTGATGAATCCTCTTAGGGAGAATCTTCCAAAATTGTGACTTCCTTAACAGGAAGGTGTAACTATATGGTAGAAGAAAAATCCTATGAATAACTAATGTCATCCTACAAATATCTGTACAAATGTCACAACATCCTGCCAGACCACAAGCTCAGACAAAAGACAAGATCTAACCATTGATATGTCATGTTTGTAGCAGACATGGTCATACAAAACAAGTCTACAATAGGCTTCGTGGGTATCACAAACATCCATCTCAACCTAGTCCAAATTTATCTATAACCAAAACTAGGAAGGAATGGAAAGTGAAAGATATTTTCAAGAATCTCATTTCTCATACGTCTGTTAAAGCCTCATCTAGTGAAGACTAGTATTTTTACAGTGGATGCTCTATACATATGACATGTGTGAAGAACTTATTGATAGATGTTAAACCTCAAACAACTAGCTATGTCACTTTTGGAAATGGTGCCAAAAGAGTGATTAAAGGTGTTGGAAGAATAACTTATGGAGGATCTCCTAAACTTGATAGCTTCCTATTTGTATAAGGTCTGTCTGCCAATCTAATTAGCATTAGTCAGCTATGTGATCAAGATCTTAAGATTCACTTCACAAAATCTGAAAGTGTGGTCACTAACAAGGAGAATAAAGTGCTAATTAAAGTATTGTTATCCCCAATTATTTTTCATGAAGAGAGTTTATATATGAAGCTCAGGTGTAATTAGAGGTGAAGCTTTGCTCTAACTATGGTTAAAAGTTTGTTACAAACGGTTTTTGAGTTTGTTACACTTGGAGAATGAAGTTGAAAATGGAGCCTGAGTTCCAACTTTTGTGTAAGTGGTTTCTTGGCATCAAGTATGGGAACAAGGTGGTGTTGAGTGGCAAAAGTGAGCTGGCAAAGGATTAGACTTAGCAAGCAAGTTTATAAAAGATTCTTTTTTGTAATTTTTGGCCAAAAGAACCAAATGTGTGTATTCATGGTTCAAGGCATGTTTAGTCACTTAGAGCAAGGCTTGAGTGGTGTAATACATGCATGGTAATGATGAAATGAGGATAGTACAAACACAAAAAGAGAATAACAACATATTTGGAAAAAATAGCAACTTTGAATTGTTGACATTCCAAGCTTATACGGCTGCCTTTGCATGACTTTAACTCATCGAATAATGACTCAAATGATGAGCTATTGGCATTAAATGAAAGATGGTATGGAGTAGAACAACTTTTATGTTGGAAAAAAATTGAAAAGAAGCTTAGAAAATCAAGTAAAATGACCATAAAGTCAAGCTAACAAAACTGACTTGAACACTTAGTGAAATTCTAAGTCATTTTTCAATTTTACCAAGTTGATCCCTTAACTTTAGCTCCACATTTATCCCTCTTAAGGATAGCTTCTTGGCTCAAATTCTGTGTTATGATATAGTACGAAGTACCCTCTACAAAAACATACCCCAAGTGTCCACAATGGTTTCTTGAGCTATTCACAAATTCTCTTGAAATTCATGCACATGAACATGCTCCAACACTTAGAAAATTTTCTAAGTCTTTTTATTTTTTACCAACTTGAACTCTTAACTTCATCATCAAATATCTCCCAATTAAAGAAAGCTTTTGATCTCAAATATTTTACAAACATGTAGTATCAAATGAGATCTTCAATTTCACTCCTTGGTTGCAATTTTTGGATTGTGGAGGAGAGAGATACATCCTTAGAAAGTCACTCACTTGACCATGCAAATTTGCAATCTTTGTGATTTTCATGATTCCTCTTAACACAACTTGATAAAATCTCATACTTTCATGAATATTGACTTGAAAAGTCCATGGTTGACCAAAAATTTCAAAAGTTGACCAAAAAATTCAAAAGTTGACCTTTGACTTTGAACATTTGTTGACTTTTCCTCAATTGAATCAATTCACCTTCAACTATCAATTGGAAATACTTGAACCACTTAAAGAAGATGAATGATATACATATGGATGCCTTGGATCATACTTTGAACACTAGAATCAAGATTTGGTCAAAAATTCAACCCTAAGTCGTCTTTGACCAAAACCCTAACTCTGAGCCAATCTTGATAGAAGCTTGTGATCAACCTTGAAACAATGAAACCCTAGATTGAGATTTCTCTAATAATCCTTGATGTGAATAATTAACTTAGGCTTGAGGGAATAAACACGATGATGATAGTTCAACCTTGCATTGCCTTGAGTGTCATATCCTTCTCTTTGGATGAGGAAAACCCAAATCAAAATAAACCTTGATCCCATAATCATAGAACCAATGATATGCTAGAATGTGTATAAAAATGAAACATAAGCCAATTAAGATATAAACAAGAGGGTAAATTTTGGGGTGGAACAACTTCCCCTATTCAATCATCTTAGACCTGAAAGTATGAATATTCAAGGTAGAAGAGGATTGAATACCAAAAGAACCATAAAATTTGCACTCTGGGGAAAAGAAAGGTATAACCGTGTTTTTGGTAGTGTTGTGTTTTCTCTCAGATAGGTTACAATGATATACTAGTAGAACTTCCACAAAGGATAATAAAGAGAACATCGATGCTTAACCAAGCGAGCTTGCAATACTAAACTCTAAGGTATCTTCTACTGCACAGTAGAAACAAAGGTATCTTCTACTACACATAAGAAATCAGAAATATCTTCTACTACACAGAAGAAACAAGGGTAGCACTCAACTGGGGAATAAGAATTCTCAATCAAAAGACTATGAAAACATCTTAGCAAAAGGCTAAGACAACTGATGGATATAAAGAATAACATCTCATGCAAAAGGTAGTGAGAATTTCCTTAACAAAAGGATAAAAAGATATATGGGAAGCAAGTGACAGACCTCATGCAAAAGGAAACAAGGACACTACATCGATCAATAGTTGACATTGCTAAGAATATGTGATTTCTCATACATACACTACTACTAATAATACTTCTAACTTTAGACGCGAAACATGTTTTACTGAGGAGGTAGATGCGACATAAATAGTGTAGTCATAATAAGCAAAGACTTATCACCTCGGTCTTTAAAACACTAAGGTACAAGTTTATAAGTGCATGGGTTCGAACCTCAACATCAAATAATATTGTTGTACCCCAAAATTTTCCCTCTTCATTTTAAACCTATTTGGCTTATACTTCATCATCATATACATACATATATGTCATTAGGTAAAACACTCATGGAATCAAGGCATTTCTCTAAAATAAAGAAGTGTGAAACACCATTGTTCCGTTATGCAGCACTATGAAGCAGAACTCAGGGTTTTTCATATTTTTATGCACTCTGCATGTTTTCCAAGCTACCCAAATTAACAAACAAGCAAGTCATCAACATGTTAAGTGCTTATGTGTTTCATCACACTCTGAATTGTGTAGAAAGTCAGGCGTTTTAGTCAATTTGAGAGAGTGCTGATATAAATTCAGTATGTTGCATTTCAAGCTTAAAATTTTCATAACTCGAGTTCAGAAAGTGATTTGGGATTGATTCTTCAGTCGTTAGAAACGTCTTGAGGTATTCTTCATTTATTTCACCCTTCTCTAGTTTAGTTTATGTGTACTTTTCCCTTCTTGTGGGATAAAAATGTTTGATGGCAACTTTATTGATTTCATCTTGATGATATGTTAATCTGGTTGTTTTAGCTAGCGGCTTCACTAGGGATGACGTAACCATTTGCTGGTCCATCCCGGAGTCGCTCCAAGATCTTGTTTTTTTTGTTTGGGTGTTTATTTTTATGCTTTCAGTTTATTCATTTGTAGATGACTATCTAAGCATTTTTTTGCAATGCATTTTATCGATTTCCATATTGGTTATCTGTTGTGCTGGATTCTACTGGTTTTCCATGTTGGGTGGGTGTTACTATTGAGGTAAAAGGCCCAATACCCAGGCTAGAGTGCACTATCTAAGAAACCTGGGGATAAAGTAGAACATGACGACTATTAGATGAAGGTTCTACTAGTGCAGTCAATTTTTCTGCTCAGATGAGGTTCCAATGAGGTGTTATCGTCTTCCATGTTTATGGATTGATGGTAGTGCTTTCAGTGAACCCGTGATTTTGAGTTACCATTGGATTACCCTGACCTAGTCTTTACCCGTGAGCGGGGAGGGAATATATTCTTTACAGGTACAGATGGTGACTTTTTATTGATGGTGACTGCATTCTATTGGTGACTTAGTTTTCTGTGGTTTATGTTCCAAACTAAAAATCCTTGGTTATTTTTACATGTGTTTGCTTTACCGTTAGATTGCGAGTGAGAGTTGGTGTATGACCTTTCTTATTTCTCAAGTATTTGAGTATCCATACTTGGTATGTGGTAATTCAGATAATTTCCATTCTTGAAGAAGTGCACCTCGCCTTTGGCCTGAGGTATTTTTGATGTCCTTGCGCATTATAAACCTCTTAAAGTCCAACATGTGTTGGAAATCCCTGTCTAGGGTCCTTACAGTTTGTCGCTTTTCTATTTTCAAGTTCTCCTTCTATCAACATTCTATTTGGGTTCAATACAAACATGAATCCCCAGTAAGTTCGCTTCCAATCAGTGTTATTTCCTTAAGAGTCTACCTTCAGTTAGTCTCCTTGTCTTGGCAAGTTTTCTTGTGTTCAAGCATTTTTCTTAGAGTCTACTTCGGTCGGTCTCTTTCTTATATATGTCTAAATCTAACCATACATATATATCCTATCCCTAGTAAGTGTCCCTTCAATCAGTGTTCTTTCTCCAGAAGTTTATATGCGGTTAGCATTCCTTGTTGGAGCCTTCTTTGGTTGGTCCCTTCCTTGTTTGTATATGTCTAATTTTACCTTCCGTATACCCAAAATCTTTCCCATGACTGCAACCAACTCCATACATGCCCATTTGGTGTCCTCGATAGAGTCCTTTCATCCGGTCTCTTTCGTATATGTTCTTTTCTCCGAACATATAGTTGGGGTATCTTACTTAAAGGGTCCTTTCTTTCAGTCTCTTTATCATTATATGTCTTCTACAAGCTCCAGACATGTAATATCAATATCTTTTGTTAGAGTCCTTTCCTCTGGCCTCTTTCATGTTATATGTCCTTTCTTTCGGGCATATATCTTTGATGTCTTGCATATGTATCCTTTCCTCTAAACATGTATTGTTGACGTCTTTGATAGGGTATTCTTCAGTTAGTCTTTGTCGTATGTTCATTATAAGCTCCGAACATGCATTTGTGATATATGGGATTATATGTCCTTTACTCCGGATGTATATTCCTGATATCCTTAGTTAGATTCCTTTCCTCTAGCATCTTTCCTTGTATATGTCCTTTCCTCCGGACATATATCGATGTCTTTCGCATGTGTACTTTCCTCCGGGTATATACTGGTGATATCTTTGATAGGGCTTTCTTCGGTTAGTCTTTGTCGTATGTTTGCTAAAAGCTCCGAACATACATTTATGGCATCTCCGATAGAGTCATTTCTTTCTTCAGGTTTCTCTCGTGTATGTCCTTTCCTCAAGATATATATTTGTGATATCCTTGGTGAGAGTACTTTACTTCGGCCTCTTCCCTGCTATATGTCCTATCCTCCAGACATATATCTATTTCTTTTGAATGTGTCCTTTCCTCTAGACATGTATTGAGGATATCTTTGATAGAGCTTTCTTTGGTTAGTCTTTGTCTTATGTCCGCTACCAACTCTGGGCATGTTTATTCGATATCTTTCATATACGTCATTTCCCCTGGACGTGTATCTTTGGTATCTTTGATAGAGTCCTCTTCTAGTCTCTTTCATATGTGTCCTTTCCTCCAGACATGTATTGAGGATATCTTTGACAGGGCTTTCTTCGGTTAGTCTCTGTCTTATATTTGCTACCAACTCCGAACATATATTTGTGGTTCTTTGAGAGAGTCCTTTCTTCAGATCTCTTTCGTATATGCCCTTTCCTCTGGATGTATAATTATGACATCCTTTATAAGATTCCTTTCTTTCGGTCTCTTTCTGATAGGTGTTCGCTACCTGCTCCGAACACATGTTCCTTGATATCCAATCTCTCTTTTGTGTGTCTAACCTTGAACTAACATCCAAGAGATTTTTACTCCCTAATAACCCCTATCCACAGAAAGAAAAAAAATAGAAAATATAGAAAATAAAAAATAAATAATACCCGACTGTATTCAGAGTGCAAATTTTACGGTTTTATCAGGTATTCAATCCTCTTTCACCTTGTTGTTCGAAAAGCTTGAGCCAATCTCACCCTCTGGTAAAAGAAGATTAAATAGGGGCAGTTGTTGTACCCCAAAATTTTCCCTCTTCATTTTAAACCTAATTGGCTTATACGTAATCATCATATGCATACATATATGTCAGTAGGTCAAATACACATGGATTCAAGGCGTTTCTCTGCAAGAAAGAAGTGCGAAAGACCATTGTTCCGTTAAGCAGCACTGTGAACAACACATCTTCCTCCTCCGATCATTTTTCTGGCATCAAATTCAAACTCCTCTTCACTCATTCGATAATTTACTAATTCTTGATCTTCAATATCTTTAATTGAATTATGAATGTGAATTGAAGTATTGCATTGAATTTCATAATTGTGAGTTTATTGTGATTCTTTAATTTTTGAATTCGATTATGTTGAGAATAAATTGAGTTGAATTTATTGAAGGTTATGTGTTTGATAAAATGGATGAACCAAAATTGATTGAGTTTTGAGCATACTTTCATGAGTTTAATTTGAATTGTTGAATATGCCGAAACCTTGAGTTGTTGAATTTGTGGAAAATGTTGAAAAGAGGTATAGTTTGAACAATTGCATAATTGATGTGGATTTTGTTTTCAATTCCGTGAAAATTATTGAAATCTCAAATACTGAATTATGAGTTCACATGTCAATTATGGAATCGTTGTTGAGATATTGATTATGTAATCATGTGTTGATATAATTTCCAATTCATTTTATGAATAAACTCTCATTTTCAATGTACAAGTTTCGAATCTGGAAATTAAATCAACATTTGATTTTGTTGTTGAATTCCATTTTTGGACGTAATTTGGAGCATAAGGTTACATTTTGTCAATGGATAATGAACAAGGCACTTAGTTTTGATGTTTGGACGATATTTATGCCAAGTTTTATCGCATACAGATTGAAGTTCAACATATTTCTCATGATTACGACGTTGCTGTCCGGCGAAGGTAAATGGTACTTGCGCTTGAATTTTAATTATTACGTGTTTAATTTTTGAATGTAATGTTATTTTGTTCTTTTTGACATTTACATTGAGTTTAATCTTCACATGATGCATGTTTATACTTTATTGTTCGTTCATGAACCTTTGTGATTGAGTATTCTTGGTTTCGATACATTTTTTCTGGTTAATTCTTCAAATAATCATAGTGCTGTCCTGTTTCATAAGATGCACCCGAATTTGGTTTTAATTGTTGGTTTATGCTTCCTTACATTTGTTTTGGTCAGTATAAGACATATGTATCAAGTTGTGTTGGTTTCGAATTGACATTTTGTGTGTTTCTTTGTATGATGTACATGCTTCCGGAATTAGTTTTTATGCTTCCATTACTTGTTGCATTTCACTTGTTGCATGGTAATATTCCATTTTAACTTGTGATGTCGATTGTTGAATTACATTTTATATTCCTTATTATTTGCTAACTTTTCTTGTGAGATTGTGCGAGTTTTGGAAGACGATCTATCATAGATTTTACCATTTGCTTGTGTAGTATGGCTCAGTGCAGGATATTGGCTTAATGCGTATTACTTGCGATTTATTTTTGCATCATACACTAGATGACTATATTGGATATTATATCTGACTTAGTTTTCTTTGTTGATGCTAGCTCGCTCGAAGATCATCGAGTTTCTTAGCTTGTATTTGCTGTATAATAGACATTTTATCCATTTGGTATTACACTAATTCTCCGTATTTCACTGCTTTCTAGATATCATGATAAGTAGGATAATAAAGAGCGTGCGCTCGGAGTCGCTATTTAAAAACCTTTAGAAGGCATTCCACACTTGTTTTCTAATTGTGTTTGTTGATTATTTAAAGACCTACCTTGAAGTAGGAATTCCGCATGTGTTTACATTTGTGCTAAAAGACCTCAAAGAGGTATCCCTTTCCCATTCCCCATTGTTTAGTCCTCAAAAGGAGGCCAGGCAAGCAGAGGGTCTGCAATCGACTCCTCCATTTCTAGTCCGTGTCATTCGTAGCTTGCACCGTGCGCCGATGCTTCGAATTGTGCTTACTCTTATTATTGAGTCAGTCAAGTGGAATACAGGGAACTGTGACTAATCCCCCATATTTTATCTTGAGCTCACATCGGGTGATGTTGATGCTTCATGCTCGTTCATATTGTCTTCTTTCTCCTACCTCGATTCTCGATATCTTAGTTTGGTGCCTAGTCACATTGGAAATTCACTTCCCCCACTCTACACTTCTCGCCTTGGTGACATGATACATTGATTAAGAGTAGCTTTCAAGACCCCTTCTTACCTAGATGAGATATCTATGGTCAAAAACTTCCCCTTTTACCTAAATCGATAATTCGATATCTTAGTGAGGCCTTTTGACTTGAGTTATCATGCTCTACTCATGACACGTGTGTGCTCTCTTGAGCTTGTTGGTTGCTTATTTTCTTTTCATCCTTCTATATACCATGTTCCCTTAGGTTTTGAACCATTGTATGCTCCCTTAGGATTCACTTGTGTCGTTTCCGATGCAAGTTAGACATTAGGATTGTAATCCATGCATGCTAACATAGATAGAGACCTCCCTTTCAAACTCAACCTTAAGACCATCATTGTATGATAACATTATGGATAGAACTAGTTAGTCTCCCTTACATGTTTTCTTTTCTTTTTGCATCCTTAAAACTAAAAATATTTTTCTTGTCAAATGCATAAAACATCTAACAACTTTCAAATCCTTTTTTAAGGTAAAAAACATAAACCGAAGCAAATTGTTTTCTCCTTTGGGCCTTTTCTTTTGAAACATCCAAAAGAATGTGTTAATTCATTTATATGATGACGCGTGAGTATCCAAAGCTCGAGCTGCGGTATAAAGCAAAATTTATATTGTTCATTAAAAAACACAAACCAAACGGAAACATGTGAGCTGAACTACGATGCTATGATTCCTTAAAAGAGATACGTAGGCATCTGGTCACGGGACTCAGCCGAGTGAAACTTTGTAAATATTTCCTTCTTTTCCCCGTGTTTTATTTTACATGCATTCCCTCTTTGCATTTTTTCTTTTAGCTCGTAAGCTTTAGATTTGGACACACCCTTTGATTAGAACAACAATAGTTGATACCGTAGAGTGCTACAGATGTGTGGGGTGCTAATACCTTCCCCTCGCGTAAAATACTCCCTTACCCGATCTCTCGGTTGTTTGATCGTGATTTCACCATTCTCAAGTTTAGTCGATGTTTACCTTTCCCTTCCTATGGGATAAAAAACGTTATATGGCGACTTCATTGATTTCATCTTGATGATATGTTCATCCGATTGTTTCAAATATTATTTTCAAAACTAACATTTCTTTTATCTCGGTTTATTAAATAACTGAGGGGTATGGTTATTTATTTATTTTTAAAATTGTTATATTGTTTACCGAAAATATTACATTGTTTACACAGAATATTATATTGTTTACCTCTAAGATTTAAATTTAAATAAAAAACAAACTCCCTAGGGATCTAAACGAAAATCAAATTCCCTCAAGATGTAGATCTGGATCTTAAAATTATTGAATATTATCGACGGATCTTGCATGCATTTGTTTCTGGTGAAAAAAAGCGTAACATAATTAATATCAATAATCAAAATTTTTTTTGTTAAAAATAAAAATTTAATTAAATAAATCTTGAACCCAAATGATTTTTTGCTCTTGCAATCCATCGTAGAGAACTTTTCCAAGAACTGCAATAAATAACGCATTTCATAATGAAGGTTACACCTCGAACCATGAAAAAATGAGGGTATAGGTCTTGGGAGCGCTATGTTGTATTAATTTTTTTTTAAATAAAAACATTAAACCTCAGTTATTTATTATAACCAAGGTAACATATCAATAAGGGAAGTCGCTTCTACACCGAGTTAATGCATTTTATGTTTTTTTTCAATTGATAGAAGATTATTATCACTTGGCGCCTTACAAATTTCCATTTTTGTTTTTTTCTATTTGTTCCATTAGTATTTACCTCGGCTACAGGATCCAATTGAGAAGTAACATATTTTGCATTAACATTTTCATAATACTAATTTCAAAATATTATTTTAATACTTTATTTGATAAATTTTAACCCCTAGGTTTTCTTAAATAATCGACGTGATATATATTTTAAATGAATTCCCTGAATATAGAGCTATGAAGTTATTTTTATAATTTTATATTTTTAATAACACTACCACGTCGGTTTTTGTGTAAAATCGAAATGACACTTATTTTGCATGAGATACTTTATAGAACTATCTATCTAGTTCTAACTTTTCATTTAGCCTATCAACACTCAAACGTCAATTCTTCGCTCTCATTTTGCAAAAATCCCTAGGCGATATTCATCAAAACTCTTCCAAAAGATACTCATCAAACGTCATTTTTGCAAAAGGTTTGTTCTTCATTGAATCGTTAGTTTGTATCTTCATCAACGTTAGTTTTTCACTTTGCCTATTGATCATTTTTTTAGAGTTTCTTTGCTACTTTGTCTATTGATCATTTTGTTTCATCTTTATTTTCCATTTGTGTTGACTGAAATGTTGCTGTTGATAGTCATGGCCGATTAGACAAGCACTTCCCATACAACATGTAGTGCAAACTCTATTAATACACAAAGTCGTAAAAGAAAAACTAGAGGTGCCACGATGTATATAAAAGTGAAAAAAACCAACGAATCTGGTATTTGATACCCAGTTAGAGTTGATGCAGTAACTGGCATAGTTGAAGGTGAAAAAGATGATGGTTTTGGATGCTTGATAGAGGTATTGGCTTCAAGACATATTTTGGACGATGTCAATCATATAAAGAGAAAATGAGTAAGCGAGAGGTTGAAGAGATTATTTCTATTAAGTTGGGGTAGCAAAGGGATAAGCTGTGGGAAAGGTTCTTGGAGGAAGAGAGGGATAGGTTGTGGCAGACGGTGCATGAGAAGTTCTTGGATAAGGAGAGAGAGAGAGAGGTTGTGGCAGAATGTGCAGGACAAGTTCATTGTGGAGGAGAGAGAGAAGTTGTTGCAAACGATGCAAGAGAAGTTTTTAGAGGAGGAGAGGGAGAAGTTATTGCAGAAGGTGCGAGAGAGTTTCAAGTAGGAGCAAGAGGAGCGAGAGAGGATGGATGAGAAGAAGAGGACCGAGAAGTGTACCTGCGATGTTTTTGAGGTATAAGTTGTATTTTGTTGTTATTATTGTCTACGTATTTCATTTTTGGATTGTATTTATGTTGTTTTTATGATGCAGACATTGAGTTCGTTTGGTATACTCAGCCTTACAAATTCAAATATGATGGAAATTCGAGATAATGTAGTTGAGAAAGTTATGGGTGGTACAAGTGCGACATATAGTTTTTCTGCCAACAGGGCAATGTTGAACCCTTACCACCAAATCAAGATAGCCTTCGGAGACTAGAGATAATGGTGTTTAGTATTGAATCCATTACTATGGGTTTTAAATTAAGTCATGATCCATTTTTTCCATTGTTTCTTAAAAAGAATTCGTTAAATGAATTTTTGAAGGGAGATGAGGAACTATACGAGCCCATAATGCAATTTTGGTGCTCGTAAGTAGTGTTATGTTGATTTCTATTTATATACATATGTTCTTGTACTCTAACATAAATATTTGATCTTGTAGGTACATCCATGACTTTTTTTTGCAAAGGAATATTTTAAACAAGTATTATATCTTAGATTCTGCGAAGATTTCTCTTACTCGCGGTTCTCTAGGTCACGAATTCTGAAATTACGTACAAGATAAGTTGATGGAGTGAGGGAGCACCAAAGATTGTTATTTGGCCCCGTTTTAACGCGAGTAAGTATATATTAATTTGTGTTTTGATTTATAAATAAATTTTATCCATATTATTAGTTATTCTGAATGTTTATGCAGCCGACATTGGCTACTATATGTCATATGTCCCAAGAAAAATAGTATATTTGTGTTTTGCTCGATTCACTCGACACTGCCCAAAGTTGTGATCGTCGCTTTGAATGGGTAAGTTGTATTATTTCTTATACTCAAATTTAACTTTAGAATTGAATAGTTTTTATTCATGTTTAATTTTAACCTACACTTGTATAGCGATGGAGGAATATAACACGCGAAGAAAAAATCTTATCGGTAGAAAGCCAAACTTTCATTACCCAAGAGTAAGTATAGTAATTGTGCTATTTGACATTATATTAATTATATGTATTAGTGTGGAATTAATAAATGAAAATTATTTGTAGTGGCATAAACAAACCGATTCTCATTCTTATGGAAATTATGTCATGAGATATATGCTCCATATTGTCTCTGATGGCATTACACAAGGATTTATGAAGAATAAGGTATTATCTTAATCCATGTTATGTATACTTCTTAAACTAATTTTGTTGTTTTTAGATTAAACTTCATTCTAATTGTAGGATCTTAGCAACCAAAAACCATAATCAACAGAGGAAATTGATGACATGCGATCTCGTTGGGCCAGTGTCTTCATATCTCTTTATGAAGTTCGAGAACAAGAACAATAGTTTATGTTTGTTGCTAACAATGTTATTTTGTATATAAATATAAGTTTTATTATTTTGTATTGATGATAACAATGTTATTTTTTATATGAAAAAAAGTTTAAAATGATATATTATATTATTCCAATTATGTTAAATATTTTGTAGTTTCCGTGTAAAATAATACCGACAACCTAATATATTTATTATAATGATATGATACAGGCCAATGGAAATGATACAGACAAAAAATGATACAGGGGGCCAATGAAATTGATAAACATAGCCAAAAAGCTAAATAATAAACCCCTCGGTTATTCTCTAAAACCGAGGTAAAACGAATACAATTTTACCTCGGATTATAAATAAAACCGATAGCTATATGAAGCGCGCAATAAAATGAAAAAAAAATAAAAATATGCAGTTTCTAGGGATCAAACCCATGACCTTTTCAATAATAACGTCGATGTTAACAACACTGAGGTGTTAAGGGTATAATTCTCATGACGACCTTAGTAACCTCGATTGGGTTGCTGAGGTAAAACGCATTTTGCGTCCGATGTTACAAGCATTATTTGTAGTAGTGAATCATCCTTAGGTTTCAAGTTCTTCATCTATTTCATTTAGATTTCCAATATAATGAACTTGTATAATGGATGTCCCTTAGATTTCACACGGATCACTAATGACAAATTCTTGAGGATTAATAACCTTTAAATGGACGATAAAAATTTGTTTAAAGCTGTTGAAAAAAGTGAAAAATAACACTTAACTATCCTCTCAGTTTTGGAATAAAACCGAGGGGTTAGATTAATATATATATATATATATATATATATATATATATATATATATATATATATATATATATATATATATATATATATATATATATATATATATATATATATATATATATATATATATATATATATATATATATATACACACACACACACATAAATGGTACATTGCTTACCTAGAATATTAAAAATTCATTGAATGCAAAAAATCTTCGTAGAATATAAAAAATAAAGCATGTCTAGGTCCCACACAAGATGCTAGAGATTGAAGAAAGAATGGTTTTCTACACTTGAAATCTATCAAATACAACAACATAGTTTCTCTAGAAAAAATACAACACCATTTTGTGAGTATAGGGCAGAAAAAATGTTTTGTTAATAATAATGTGAGTTGGGGTGGCTTCATATGAACACAAATTAGGGTAAAATCTAACGATTGTTTTTATAGTAAAATCTGACTACTATATCCCTCAGTTTAAAGTTTAAAAGTAACATGGTGGTTATTATTTATTATTTTTGAACTATCACCTCAATTATTTTTAAAAATTGAGGTGATATTTATTACTATTTTTTAAGTATGACATTGTTTATAGATATTATTAAAATAAATTGTTTACAAAAAATCTCTTCAATGGTTTTTATGTACTTGCAATCCATCATAACTTTGTATCCAAGATAGATTGTTGATCTTGAATGTCAAAACTTTACATCCAAGATTGATTTTTGATGATATCATTATCACTGCATTCACTAGCGTATACAATATGCATGCTATGAATGCATCCAACTTCTAATAAGGTGATTCTCCCAAAATTTGGAAAATATTTTTTCTGCACCTGCAATCCATTAGTAAAGCTTTTATGAATAATAACATAAATAAAATTTAGGAATAACAAAAATAACAACTTTTAGGAATAACAACAACAACATCAACACCTTTGTTTGAGATGGATGGAAAAAACTGAAAAAATATTTTGTTCGAGGTAAAAGGACATTTTTTTCTTCAGATTTGCAAGCCATCTCAAAAAAAAAATGATGCATTCAACGGTGGGGCGGTTAAAAATAAGATAACATTAAGGTGTAATATGTTCAACGAGTGTTTTTATAGTAAAATCTGATTAATTTATCCATCATGTTATAAAAAAAACCGAATGGTTAGATAATTTATTTTACACTTGTAAACAAATGAAAACATAAAGTGAAATACCTGGGATTCGACGCATGTCGGGAAGGGTATAACACCTCGGTTTTATAAATAATCGATGGAACAAGTTGTTTTTTTGCCAAAAAAACATGGCGCGCCTTGGAATAAAACCTCGGTTTTTTCTGGATGACGTTAAAGCTTCATCATGAAAAGGTAATGAGAAACTCTGTAGCGAAAGGCTAGGAAGAAAGGTGGATAGGAAACAATAATATCCTAAATAACAACTAGGAAAATCACAAGACACTAAGACAACTCCGTATGGGTAAATAAGGACTCTCAAACAAAAGGCTACGATATACTTATTAAAAGGATAAGAAAAAAAAGGAAGGAAAGGATTTTTTTTCTTAACAATGGCTAAGAAGACACTAAAGGTGACTCCACACACAAAAGGAAATGAGGAACTTATCAATAAAAGGTTAAGAAGAAAAGGAATCTTCTTAACAACAGCTAGGAAGATACCAAAGATCACTCCACACACAAAAGGAAATGAGGAACTTCTCCACAAAAGGTTAAGAAGAAAATAAATCTCCTTAACAACGGCTAAGAAGATATTGTTGCACCCAAAAATGTTCCCTCCCATTTTATTCAAGGCATGCTCATTAAGGTCATCAATTTCTCAAGGTTGACCAAGAATTGATCAGACAAATTCTCCTCCTAAGCAATGGCCTTTCAACTAGTTTCACTTTTCACCAAGATGTGTGAGCTCCAAAGGTCTCAAATGTTTTCCATGGTCCTAATATGTATTCAAGTTTGTCCATACCAAGTTTGATGCCCTACAACTTATCTTTTATCCTGAAGCTCAAGAAATGCATCATTTGGAAGGTACAAGCTCATACATTACATGAGGTTATTGCACCCTATACGCCTCAGCATAATGGCATAACTGAAAGAAAGAATAAAAGTGTATTGAACTTGGCGAGATGTAAGTTGAAAGCTAAAAAATATACCTAAGAGATTTTGGGTCGAAGCAGCTTCGACAACAATATACATTCTGAATAGATGCTCAACGAAGAAGATGGTAAAAAAGACACTACATGAGGCTTGGACAAGGTCGAAGCCAAATATAAGTCATCTTAGAGCTTTTTGGATCAATGTCTTTCAAGCATGTACTTGAACAATTGAGAAAAAAAGCTGGATGATCGAAGTGAAGTCATGGTGCCCATAGGTTATCATTTGATTGGTCCATATAATTTGTATTCACCAATTGAAGATAAACTAGTGATCAATAGAGATATTCTTCAAGACGAAATCATAAGGTGGGATTGGAGTTGAAGTTCAATTCGACAAGAATCAGACACAATCATAATATTGTTCGAAGAAAATGAACAGAACGAAACTTCGACAAGTCAAAATGAACAAGGTGATACTTCGAATGGTCAAATCGAAGAACCAACTGTGCATCTTTTTTCGAAGAAGATGAACAGAACGAAGTCTAACACGGTGGGATAACTGACTTGGGTATTTTGCATTTGATCGCAATTGTTGCGGATAGCAAGAGTCGCCACCTACTTTTCTTTTATCCAATAAGGAAAGGTTGAAAACAACAGGAAAGATCTTTCGAGATTATTTCTTGAGTTCGGGGGGTAGGTTATGATAAGGGAAGGTATTAGAACCCTTTTCATCCGTAGTTATCTACAGGCTCTTAGTTGCTTGCTAGATCACTTGCTTTTGTTTGAGAATGTGCTTGTGGTGTGGATTTTAAAAGTATTTTGAAAATGTCTTTATAATGGTTCTCGTTTCTATAAGAACACATATAAAAGCTTTCTCTTTTGAAAATGTTTCAACTAAAAGTTTTGGTGTATAAAATGTTTTTGTTGTGAGAAAGCAAGCAATTAGAAGTATCCTACCTACTCAAAAGGTCTTAATGTTCTTTTCCTCCTCCTTTAGATGTTGCTATCGTACCATTAATTTGGTAAGAAGCCCCATCATTGGATGTGAAGGGACGGGCGTGAGACATTTGTATAGTCATAGAAGGCAACCTATGGGACGTTTTAGAAATTTTTGTTTAGGGACTAGATCATTTACCAAAGGAAACATTGAGGGTCATCGAGGGACTACGATCTTTTATCGAGGGTCTTTTCTAAAACGTCCATATTCGAGGGACATGATTATTCTTCCGAGGCAACAAAGGAGATTACCCTAAGGGTGCATGTGTGTATAGTGTGTTTGATTTCATGCATTTTGTCTTTGATTTTTAGGTTGTCTACTTGTTGGTTTTTATCTTGCCATACATCCTAATTACTAACATTTGTACAAAAGCAATAAAAATGCAAAAATAAATCCTACACTATTACAACTGTTGTACCCCAAAATTTTCCCTATCATTTTATCAAGATTTCCCCTCACAAGACTCTTTGAATTCCAGACAGGATTAGGGTTTTGCTTTGCTCAAGACATCTCCTTGCATTGATGACCTAAATTAGAGTTTGAGTTTGCACAAAGATTTTTGGACTTTCAATGCTCAAAGTGACTTTCATACTTCATGTTGGACTTACAAGATTACCTCTACCAAGTTTCAAGCCTTGAATCAAATTTTTGCCCAGTCAATTGGATAGTTGACCTAAAAATCAACTGTATTGGGGAAAAAGTCAACCATGGCCAATTTACAGTCAAACCTCATAAATTTTGGAACAAGGGTCCATGGAACTTTTAACTTAGTGAAATTTTGCCCTAGTTTAGGCAGGATTTTGACCTATCTTCATGGCCATTTTTCGCATAGTTCCACTTGGAATCTCAAATTGCATTTCAAAGATGTAATGTAGAGCATGTTGCAGGCTTTCTAAAAAGTCCACGAACTCCCCAAAATCATTTTTGGTTAGGGAGAATCGAAGACTTAAAGTTGGAAAAAACTCACTTTTTATCCATGGCATGTTCATAGTGATACAAGTTGCAAACTCTAATCAGCTTGATTTGTACTTGATTACAGGCCTCAAAACCATTCCATACTCAATAATTAAATGCAAATCAATTGGTCTAAGGGTTTGTTTTGGTCATTAGAGCATTGCACACAAGATTAATCCTTAAATAGAAAAAGCAACATTACCATTTTTGCTTAAATCTTACTTTATGTCAAAACTACATCCTTGAGCATTGAGCCATATTTGGTGCAGCAAATCAAATCCAATAACTTGAGGGGCCAAGGGCATAGTGTGCAAGCTGATAGATAGCCTGTACAGGCTGGTTTTACATCACTTCTCATCTTTTGCTTCATATACAAGAAATATATCAAATACACTAGAGCTTACACATCTGTTAGAACCAACCTTGGCAAGCATTTGGAATAAGTTTCTCACATCCCCTTGAGCCATAAGCACGAGCCTTTGAGCCCTCAAACCTCCCATAGCACAAAATCATCTTCATTTGGCAAAACAAGGCACTCCCTGCAGTTTGATTTCCATAGCACAAATCCCTCGTGTGTTTTGTCTCAAACTGGTTCAAACACATTCCATATAACCCATCCAAGCTATCCCAACCCTTAAACACTGACTGTAACTCCATTTACAGGGTTTGCCATTTTTGATTTCAGCTTGTGCAGGTTGAGTTCTATAGGCTTGTTCAAGCACATTCAAGGCAAGCTAGGCATTGGGGAAGGTCAGGGGAAGTTCAAGCAAGCTCCCAAACATCTCAGGCCTCATTAAAAATCTCCACATTACCATACACGAAGTCAACTGAAACAAGTTTTTGCCAACTTCCTATCTCTCTATTTAGGAATAATTAGGCTTAGGTTTGTGAATAAAAAATGTAGTATTCATAGCCATGAAGCAGTACATATGCTTAGTTTTCATTTTAGTTAAGCATGCTAAGAGAATTTGATCCATGAACTTCCTGAAAAAATTAGGTTAGATTTTAGGGCCAGAGAAGTTCTCTCTGGTCTTTGAGAGTTAGGACAAGTTTCTTATATGGTTGAATTCGTCTTGAAAAATGCTACAACTTTGATGTTATATGTTTTTGCATTAGAGCACGTATGCAGGATCTGACTTTGTGTACAAGGCGCGCGCGTTTTTGAGAACGAAGGTTGAAGATGAAGTGTGGTGGGCTGGGCTTGGTCCTGGCTCACTATTGACACCCCTTTTTACTGAATACACCCCTGGCCCAATTTCTTTACATTTTTATATTTTTGTATTTATTTTTCATTTCTGATTTTATTTTATATTTTCCAAACATAAAAATTACCCAAAAATATTTTCATAAATTTTAATATTTATTTTTATTATTATATTATTTTTGTAGACATAAAAATAACTATTAAGTAATATATACTTTTATTTTGTTTAATAAAAAAAACTTATAAACATTATAGAAATATTATATATTTATTTTTTATCATTTATACCTAAAAATAATATTTTTTCACATATACTATTATTTATCTAAAATATTTGTGTATATTTATATTTTATTTTTTGTACATAAAATAATTAATATAATATATATTATCGTAAAACAAAAAACTAGGGTTTCCACCCTTATTAAAAATAATTCTTTTTTTAATAATATATTTTTTGCACTTGAATATATTTTTATTTTTTATTGTACATAAATAATATAGTTAATATATTTACTTTCTTAAAAAGAAAATTAGGGTTTTACCCTTAACAAAAAAATATAATCTTTTATATATACTAAATATTTTTTACATACATAAAAAATAAATAAAAAATTATTTTTTGCATATTCCTATTATTTTTATATTTATTTAATTTATTTATTTAAATATTGTCCATTTATTATTTATGCCATTGATTCAATTTGGATGTAATAGTAAAATTAGGATTTTAATTTCTTGCCAAATAATCCCAATTCAAAAATTGTATCCCCCTTCCCATATCCAATGTTGTAATAGTATAGATTATTTTATGCATTTATGCTTTCAATTATACCATGATTAGACATTAGGGTTTGTATGCAAAAATCCAAAATCAACAAGTAGCTTGACCTAATACAAGACCTAAATGCATGAAAATGACAAACACAATGCACACTTTCACCCTTAGGGTTTCATCCACTTGTTGCCTTTAAAATTGGCCATGTTATGCATGTTAAGTACTTTGGAAAAACAAAAACAAAACAAAAGATCATAGTCCCTCGATGACGCTATCTTGGTTACCTATATAAAATGATCCAGTCCCTCAAAAATTTGCTAAAGATACTTAGCAATATTGCTATCATGGTCAATACGATGACCCGCGCCTGTCCCGTTTAAACATCCTAATACAAGGTTGTTTACCAAATGCAATGGTAAAATAACACTGTCAAAAGGGTTAAAAATGTGTAGAAAAGACCTTTGAGTAAAATAGGGTAGACAACTCTTAGTTACTTGATCAAAGCTTGCAAAACATCCTTGCTATTTTCAAACACACCTCACAACACAATTTCAAAACATTTCCCAAAAACAAACTTTCAAACATTGAAATATCTTTTTAAAAGACAAACAACTTTGTATATATTCAAACAAGAATCATTACAAAGGTTGCCACGATGATGGCCTCTTTTCAAAACATTTTCAAAACCACACACAAAGCACCATTTCAAACAATTGAAAAGCAAAAGCAAGTGATCTAAACAAGTAACTAAGAGCCCATGGATAACCATGGATGAAAAGGGTGCTTGCACCTTCCCTTTTCATAATCTACTCCTCGAACCAAAGAAAACATCTCAAAGGTCTTTCCTGTGCTTTTTGACCTTTCCTTAGGATAAAATAAAAAGTCGGTGGCGACTCTTGCTAAACCGAAACATTTGCGAACACAAACGCGAAACCTCAAGTCAATTCTCCCACCGTATCACAGAACTGGCGGCTTTGCTGGGGAATGTTTTAAAAGTGGAGTAACCTTAGGGTTTAGATCACCTTTTACATGCTTATATTGTTTGCTTTGTTTGCTTTACATTTAGTTCTCTTGTTTGGGTTTGAATCCTCCACCCGGATTTTTGGGAAACATTCATAGGTAAATAGCAATACGTTGTGGAAACTGTGCGGGGTATACCGACATGGTTGAAGCAATAGCTATATTAGTGCGACATGTTTGTGGGTACTGGTAGCCTTTGAGTCAATCAAAGAGAATACGGGGCCGCTGAGTGATGTCATGAAGCACTAATGAACTCTTAGAACCTTTACTTGACCATCTTGGCCTTATTATGGGTAGTGAGATGACCGACTTTGGTGCAGTCCAAAGTTGGTAGATAGTCGATACTACACTCATTGAGGGTTATTTTCTTGGAATATTTCGGTCGCCAGTTAAGTGGCTAAACTGAAACAATGAACACAGAAAATAATCCAGTGATATTGAGCTCCTTAGAACCTGGTTACTATTTATAGGACAGGTTGAGCCAACTAACTTCAAGAGGGTACTTACTTATGAAACCCCATGCAAGCCTGAAATTAGGATCTTATGTGACTTGCTTGTACATATACTTGTGCATACATCATGAACATCATAAAGCATTATATGCATCCACTAACTATTTCAAGGGTTTGGATCTTCATCTTTATTCTTTTTTTGTAGGTTATGGAATCTCTTCGCAGAAAAACAATTCAGGTCAACCTTGTGAGAATCCCTCCTCAACTTAAGGAGCTTACTTCCAAGATTCCATAGAATTCTCTCTTCAGTGAAAGACATGGTAGACTTCTCAACTTGGTCAACTCCAACATTGAATAAGACATGGTGAAAGTTTTCTTCCAGTTCTTTGACCCCCTACACCATTGCTTTACATTTCCTGATTACCAACTAGTGCCTACTTTGGAGGAATTTTCTCAACTCCTGAGGATTCCTATTCTCCATCAACTACCTTACAATGGTATGGAAAGAGAACCAAAGCCTGAAGATGTTGCTCAAGCCTTACACTTGCAACCATCTGATATCAAAGGTCACTGGGAAACCAGAAGTGGTGTCAAGGGTTTCTTGGCAAAGTTTGTGTTTGAGAAGGCACAAGAATGCATGAATTCTCTAGATCTGCAAGCTTTTGAGGAGATTGTAGCACTTCTCATCTATGGGTTGGTCTTGTTCCCAAACCCTGATCAGCTTATAGATGTGAATGTTGTCAAGATTTTCATATCTCGGAATCCTGTGCCTACATTGCTTGGGGACATCTTACACTCATTTCACACACGAACAATGAGGAAAAGAGGTGTTCTCATGTGCTGTACTCCTCTTCTAGCAAGGTGGTTTAATTCTCACCTTCCCCAGTCAGTCTTGAAGAATGAGCAATGTTTGAGGTGGTCACAACGATTGATGACTCTCACACATTCTGATGTTCATTGGTGTTCTCGGTCCAGAGAAAATATCATCATTATTGATCATTGTGGGGAATTCCCTAATGTCCCACTACTTGGCATTAAGGGAGGAATTACCTACAACCACTGTTTAGCTCTGAGACAATTTGGGTATGCCCGAAGGGACGACCCTCATGACATGCTGATTCCTGACTTGGTTTTTGACTTTGACAACGATGCTCAAGGACTTCGACAAAGGTTTATCCGAGCTTGGAGGATGCCCAACAAGGTGGACAGTAAGACCCTGGGACACAAGAATTCCATCCCCCTTGAGCCTTACCTCAAGTGGGTATGAACCCGCACCCAGAGTCTTATGATGCCTTACCCCCACATTCTGCCTATGATCAAAGAGCTTGTTATGGAAGGAGAGGTTCCATACACCCTCCTACATCCTGACATGCCAACATCATTGGAAGATTTGCAAAAGAGTTGGATACAGCTCAAGGAAGAACAAAATACTTTTGAAGCCAGCTTCTACGCCAGCGAGTAAAAGGTCTTGGAACTTACCCGTCAACTCCATGAAGAGCAGAATCTCAACACTTACATCGCACCAAAGAGGATGCGCAACATCTTTTTACATTAAAATTTTTGTAATATTTTGCCCAAGGGGTATTTATGTACTAACAAATATCTTCTTATTAATATGACGTGTGTTCTTTTTATTTGCAACAACTTTGAATTTCTGAATCCTTGAATGCATTACATGAATACACATCATTCATCATATGCATAAAAAGGTCTTCACACCAGGTTTCCTTATCTTTCTTCTATTTATTTCAGCAAGATGGATATAGAGCAGACGTTCAAAGATCTACAAGCACATAATTCGCAATTCCAACAACTCCTCATGACCTTAGCAAAGGGTCAAGAGGAAATTAAAGCACTGTTAGAGAAAGAGAAGGAAAATGAAAAGAAGAAAAAGAAAAGAATTGGTGTGGCTACTATGGGAAGAAGATTTGAGAACCAAGCTAGGATAGTTCTGGATTTCCCCTCGACGTCTGACGAAGGGGTTGGTAAAGGTAAAGGAGCTGCGGTACCTTCTGAATCTGAGGCTGAAGTAGAAGAAGAGGAAGAGGATGAAGATTACTCTGAGCAGCAGTACCCTCCGGCGGATAATAAGTATAAAAATCTGGAAGATCGGCTGGCAGCCATGGAGGTACAAAGAGTACCTGGGTTGGATTTCAAAGAACTAGGGTTGGTTGCTGGTATCGTCATTCCCCGCAAATTCAAAGTGCCTACATTTCCTAAATACGACGGTTTGTCCTGTCTGAAGATGCATCTGCGGTCCTACGTCAGAAAGATCCAACCTCACTCTTCCGATAAGGATCTGTGGGTCCACTTTTTTCAAGATAGTTTGTCGGGTATGCAACTGGATTGGTTCTATCAACTTGAGAGATATGTTGTACATAACTGGGAGGATTTGGTTGCTGCTTTCTACCGACAATACCAATATAACGCAGATTTAGCGCCTACTCGTACTCAACTACAGAGTATGGGTATGGTCTCTAATGAAGGCTTTAAGGAGTATGCCCAGAAGTGGCGGGATTTGGCTGGAAGGGTGCAGCCACCATTGTCGGATAGAGAGCTGGTTGATATGTTTTTGGGGACCCTGTCAGGTCCATTCTTTAATCACTTGATCAGGAGATCATCTGCAGGGTTCACCGAATTAATTCTGACAGGTGAAAGGGTCGAAGGTGGCATTAAGAGTGGTAAAATTCAGAAGGATACCTCTGCTTCCATTGCTATCAAGAAGACCTTCCCAGCCAAGAAGGAAGTTTCTGCTGTTCATACCCAGAGAAATCAGGGAAGAATGGAGCGCCGACCAGCGGTGGGGGCTGTAATGATCCAGAACTCCTCAGCTGATCAACCTCAAAGCAGTCAACCCAGAGCTAACCAGCAAAGGGTAGAAAGGCCACAACGGCAGTTCACCCGGATCAATATGACACCTGCTCAGGTTCTCCCTTAATTGTTAAAGTTAAACCTTACAAACTTGAAAGAGGCTCCGAAGAACCCAAATACCTCTTCTCCCTATTATCATTCAAATGCAAAATGCGAATATCATTCGAACATTGTGGGGCACGACACCAACAACTGTTGGGCCCTTAAAAACAAGATCCAGGATTTAATAGATGCCAAAGAGGTGGAATTTGATGCCCCCGAAAAACCTAATGTGATATCCGCTCCTATGCCAAAACATGGTCATAATGTTCATCCTATTGTGGAAGATCTTCATGTTACTGTTGTTGATAACGTAATGACTCCGTTACCCATGATCAAGATAAATCTGTTGAAAGTCGGGATTTTCCCAGGCTGTGAAAAAGATTGTTACCTTTGTTCGACCTTGCAATCTGACTGTCCGCTGTTGAAGTCAGGTATCCAACGCCTGATGGATACTCAATAAATCCTCTTTCAAAAAACTCCTGTTACTCCTGTTATTCCAATCAACGATGTTGCTATAATCACCATTTCCGACAATCTTTCCAAGACCTGCAAAAGGCCTGTTAAGATTACACCCGATCCAAAGTTTGTACCGCTGAAGATTACCATGCCGGGGCCTACCCCATATAATTCCAACAAGACGATACTGTGGAATTATGAAGGAGAAATATTCTACCATGGTGTTAAGCAGATCGAATAATTGGATGAAATCTCCGATGAAGAGACTCCTGATGTGGGGAATATTGCAGGGACAAGTAAGATCACTCGTAGCGGAAGAATATTCTCTCCGAAGATTGCTCATCCACGGGCAGTCTTCAGACCCTCAAGTGCTCCTGTGCCTGTCAAGATATCTATGTGAAGTCAGGTTATTGAAGAAATTGATGCTCCCGAAGCTATACCCTCTGTGGTTACTGCTAACAAAGGTAAGGGGATCCAAGAAGCGCCCGTCAGGACGAGGGTTCAGACTTTGGTTATCCCCGAGACCACCCAAAAGGAAATGGAGGAGATTTTAAAGATAATTAAGAAAAGCGACTACGATGTTGTAGAGCAGTTGGGGCAAACCCCTTCAAAAATCTCTATGCTGGCTCTATTGCTCTACTCCGAGGCTCATGCCAAAGCCTTGATCAAATTTCTGAAGACGGAACACGTACCTCAAGAAACTTCTGCGGATCAGTTTCAAGAGTGTGTGGCTAGCCTTACAGCCGAAAATGGTCTTGGATTTTCTGACGCCGATCTAACATCTAAGGGAAGAAAGCATAATGATGCGCTGCATGTTTCGGTAGAGTGCAGAGGGACCACACTTGCTCACGTTCTGGTTGATACCGTTTAATCTTTAAATGTCCTACCAAAGAAAGCATTGGACAGATTGGACTGTGAAGGTTTGACCCTAAAGCTCAGTAATATCGTTGTTAGAGCCTTTGACGGTTCTAAGCGAATGGTTCACGGAGAAGTGGACATCCCAATTAAGGTGGGAACGGAAATTTTCAACTCTACATTTTATGTGATGGACATCCGTCCTTCATATTCATGCTTGTTGGGAAGGCCATGGATCCACAACGCTGGGGCAGTCACTTATTCTCTACACCAGATGCTCAAATACCCAGTCCAGGGTAAGATCATAACAGTTCATGGTGAGGAGGAATATATGATAAGCCACCTTAACTCTTTCCGCTACATGGAGTTAGATGGTGAATTCATAGAAACACCTTTCCAACACTTTGAAGAGGTTTCTCCTGAAGTTGCGGTAGCCAAGACAATGACTGATGTGCACATCATTACCAAGCCTGTCTCCCAGATGTCATCCCTTAAAGATGAGGAGGCTGTAATCAAGGAAGGAGGAAGTACAGTATGGGGTAAACTGCCAGATTTTCCTTACAAGACATATAAGTTCAGTTTGGGTTTCACTGTTTCTAGTCAGAAGGCTGTATGTCTCTCCCGGGCTGGAGGACCACCACTGAAAATAACTCATCATGGAGTTCATGCTTTAGAAGATGATGAAGAAGAAAGCAATTTTGAAGACTGGATCTTTCCAACTATTGAAGGAGGACTGAGCAACTGGGAGGCGAAAGACTTCGTTCCCATTACTTTCATCAATCAATAATTTATCTTTTGAACATTTCCTGTTTGGTCTGTAATAATTATTAAACAATTCGTACACTTTTTCACCTTATGCCTTACCCGAGGCATATAGGTCCATTTGTAAGGGCTTTGATTCTTCATTTTCATATGCCATTTTTAATGAATCATGGACGTTTTCATCTATAAACTTTTGTGTTCATTTTATTTCTTTTTACATTTTATTTTGTTTAAAGGTGGCTATCCCTTACACACACCCACACTCACAAAATGCAGGTACCCATCCACTCGGGATTCCATGGGTAACAATTCTGCTATGGCCTTCAGTGACTCTGAAGATCTGATCAATCATGCCGAATACGAAGGTGATGAAGACTGTAAAGTGCCTGGAGAGTTGGCTAGACTTTTGCAACAAGAAGAAAGGGCTATTCTGCCCCATGAAGAGTTGTTAGAGACTATCAATTTGGACAGAAAAGATGTTAAAGTGGGTTCCAACCTGGAGTCAAGTGTCAAAGAACGCTTAGTTCAGCTGTTGAATGAATATGTTGAGATCTTCGCCTGGTCCTATGAAGACATGCTGGGACTGGATACAAATATTGTGGTTCACCGTCTCCCTACAAGAGAAGACTGTCCACCAATCAAACAGAAAGTCTGTCGAATGAGGCCCGACATGTCCGAAAAGATCAAAGCTGAAGTGATGAAGCAGTTCAATGCTGGCTTTCTTGCTGTTACTTCCTATCCACAATGGGTTACTAACATTGTGCCCGTGCCTAAGAAGGACGACAAAGTCAGAATGTGTGTGAACTATAGAGACTTAAATAGGGCTATCCCTAAAGATGACTTTCCACTACCACACATTGAAATCTTGGTTGACAACACAGCTCAACACAAGGTATTCTCTTTCATGGATGGATTTTCAGGGTACAACCAGATCAAAATGGCCCCCGAAGACATGGAGAAGACTACTTTTGTTACGCAGTGGGGTACCTTCTGCTATAAAGTGATGCCATTCGGATTGAAGAATGTCGGGGCAACCTATCAGCGAGCCATGGTAGCTTTGTTTCATGACATGATACATAATGAGATCGAAGTCTACGTAGACGATATGATAGCCCATTCACAAACAAAAGAAGAACACCTCGACCATCTGCAAAAGCTGTTTGTTAGGTTAAAGGAATACAAGCTCAGACTGAACCCTAGCAAGTGCACTTTCAGAGTCAGGTCCGGTAAACTTTTGGGATTCATCATCAGTAACAAAGGCATCGAGGTTGATCCTGCCAAAGAAAAAGATATACAAGAAATACCCGCCCCTCGCACTGAGAAGGAGGTCATAGGTTTCTTGGGACGCCTAAACTACATTGCAAGGTTCATCTCTCACTTAACTTCTACCTGTGAACCTATCTTCAAGCTGTTGAAGAAAGATCATGTGGTTGAATGGAATGATGACTGTCAAGCTACTTTCAATAAGATCAAGGAATATTTGCTGGAACCTCCTATCTTGATGCCACCCGTCGAAGGAAGGCCTTTAATCATGTATCTGACTATCTTAGATAATTCAATGGGGTGCGTACTAGGCCAACATGACGAGTCTAGCCGAAAAGAGCATTCCATTTATTACCTTAGCAAAAAGTTTACCGACTATGAGACTCGCTACTCACTGCTCGAGAAAACTTGTTGCACTTTGGTATGGGCTGCTCGCCGGCTAAGGCAGTATATGTTGACACATACCACTCTGCTGATTTCTAAAATGGATCCGATCAAGTATATCTTCGAGAAGCCTGCTCTATCCGGAAGAAATGCTAGATGGCAGATGATCCTCACCGAATATGATATACAGTACACAACCCAAAAAGCTATAAAGGGGAGTGTTCTAGCCGATCATCTGGCTTATCAAGCTGTCAAAGATTACCAATCTATGAGGTTTGACTTTCCCGACGAGGATATCATGACATTGAGCAACATTGAAGAAAACAGACCGTATGACGGACCTGAACAAGGATCCCGATGGACTCTATACTTTGATGGTGCCTCCAACGCACTTGGAAACAATATCAGCACGATACTTATTTCTCCAGAAGGTTGCCATACATATTTCACCGCCAGACTCTGCTTCAGCTGCACCAACAACATGGCCGAGTATGAAGCTTGTATCTTTGGTCTCAAGGCTGCCATTGACTTGGGAATCAAATCTTTGATTGTATTTGGGGACTCAGCTTTGGTTATCAGTCAAATCAAAGGAGAATGGGATACTAAGGATCCTAATCTCATCCCATACAAAGAACATGTCCTGACATTGTTGCCTCATTTCGAGCAGATTACCTTCGGGAATTTCCCGTGAGAAGAAAATCATTGGCAGATGCTCTAGCTACAATGTCATCCATGTTTAAACTTAATTGGGATAATGAGGCACCTCAAATCACCATTGAACGAATAGACGAGCCTGCACAATGTCACGAGATTAATACCGAAGAAGTGGTGGACCGACCTTGGTTTCATGATGTCAAAAGGTATCTCGAAGCACAAGAATACACTGAAGGAGCTTCAGTCAACGACAAAAAATTCTTAAGGAGGTTCGCTGCCAAGTTCTTTCTGAGCAATGGTATCCTATACAAGCACAATCTTGATTGTGTCCTACTCAGTTGTGTGTACAAGATTGAAGCTGAGCAGATCATGGCTGAACTACACAATGGCACTTTTGGCACCCACTCAAGCGGTCATACGATGGCTAAGAAGATTCTACGGGCAGGCTACTACTGGTCTACCATGGAAGTTGATTGTCATCAACATTCCTGTACTTGTCACAAATGCCAAATCTATGCTGACAAGGTACATATTCCCCCAGTTCCTCTCAATGTCTTAACAGCTCCTTGGCCATTCGCGATGTGGGGAATTGACATGATTGGAGAAATCAAGCCTACAACATCCAATGGACATCGCTTCATCCTGGTGGCTATTGATTACTTTACCAAGTGGGTCGAAGCAGCTTCTTTCGCCTCCGTTACAAAGAATGTGGTTGCTCGCTTCATCAAGCAGAACCTCATATGCCGGTATGGTATCCCCGACATGATCATCACTGACAACGATACAAATTTGAACAACACTATGATCACCTCTCTGTGCGAGAAGTTCAAGATTCAACATCATAATTCATCTCCCTATCGGCCCAAGATGAATGGTGCTATCGAAGCTGCGAACAAAAATATCAAAAAGACCATTCAAAAGATGACAGTCACCTACAAGGACTAGCATGAGATGTTACTGTTTACTCTGCACGGGTACCGTACCATGGCACGCACTTCAACTAGGGCAACCCCCTTTTCTTTGGTATATGGCATGGAAGCTATTTTACCTATCGAGGTTCAGATTCCCTCCTTGAGAATCATGAAGGATGATGGTTTGAATGAAGACAATTGGATTCAGAACCGGCTTGATCAATTTAACTTGATTGACGAGAAGAGACTTACTGTTATTTGCCATGGTCAGGCGTATTAGAAACGTATGATCAAGGCCTTCAACAAGAAAGTCAAGAGGAAAGTATATCAAGTCGGGGACCTTGTAATCAAGTGGATCATCTTACCGCAAAGTGATCCCAGGGGCAAGTTGACTCCTACTTACGAAGGACCATTTGTGATCAAAAACATCTTTTCTGGTGGGGCAATGATCTTGACCACCATGGACGGTGATGACCTGCCGCACCCTGCGAACGCATATATAGTCAAAAGATACTACGCATAAATGACCCGACAAGTTGAAAACCCGAAAGGGAGACTTGGGAAAAAATGGGCATCCCGGTGAATCAAAAACCCGAAAGGGCTGTTCAGGGAAAAATTAGGGATAAACTAAAAAAATCTGTACACCCAGCAAGTTGAAAACCCGAAAGGGCGACTTGGGCAAAAAAGGGTTTCCCGGTGGACTGAAAACCCGAAAGGGCGGTCCAGGCAAAATTTAGGGAATTAAAGCGTATGACTATGTCTCGTCGGATTACTTTAAGGACAATCTCTTCACAGACAAGCTCCGGGCTTCTGATCAACCTAATCATCATCGAACAAGGCAACAAATGGACAAGATACCCAGGGTTACGAAGGCTATAGCAGAATGGGAACCCCATGGAATTATTACACATAGCCATCTTTCTTTGTATAAATTTTTCTCATTTTTTATGACAACATTATCTTACTAGGATGTCTGTCTCCTTTGTACAAAATACTTACGAAAAGTTAATACAAAGATACTTCAAAGTGCAGAAATTTGTTTGTTTTTTCTTTCTTTTTTTTACACTTGTGTTTTATTTGAAAACAACCAATGATTTATTAAAATTAGCATATGCATTTGAATATAATCACTGCTTACAAATAAAACGAAATGAGAAAGAATAATTATTGATATGTTGAAAGTATAGGAAAACATCTTTAGGCTATTCCAGAAGAAATCCCCTGCAGTATGTCATTAAGATCCTCAACAAGGCTAAAACCTTGAAAAACATATCCCCAGCGGAGCTAGAAAACATCGAACTACAAACCCTCAGCAAAGATAAAACTTTCTCCCCCAACGGAGTCCAAAATTTCAAATCTTAAGCCCCAATGGAGTACCATCCAATTTCCTCCATAAATCCCCAGTATATTGGCCTACAACCCAAGCTCTTGAGAACTCTTCGATGGAATAAACGTTCTCCCCACAGAGTTATTTCCCAGCAGAATGAAGATTCTTGTTCTCATTCCTCCAGTTGAAGCCTCCCAGGTTTTAATTCCCCAGTAGAGATCGTCAGAATTTTCCTTATTCCCTAGGAAAGTCATGAAGGATTCTTAATTCCCTGCAGAAGTTGTCAAAGATCTTGTTAATCCCCACAAGTCACCAAGGATTTTCAATCCCCAGCAGTAGTCCAAAGGATTTATCTGTCTCAACAATCAAAGGTTTTGAATCTCCAGCATCAGTCAAGGGTTTATTTTCCCCGGCAGCAGTCAAAGATTTCATTATCTCCAGCAGCAGTCAAGGATTTATTTTCCTCAACAAGATGGCTATTCAGTTTACATGCGCATACATTACATTCCTATATCATAAGCATTGATAAAACAAATTTATTGCATCATACATTTCATGCAACATAACTTTGTGTTTTCAGCTAACATTTTACCCTTTTCAGGATAAGATTAAAAGCTATCTTTAACAAATATTCAAAGATCTCATATACAGTATGGATACACCCCAGACACGGAGGTCATTCTATTACTCATTCAGAATTTCAAGTCAAGATACAGTCCAGATACGCTCCAGACACGGATTCCATTCTGTCACTCATTCAGACTTCAGCAATCAGATACAGACTAGATACACTCCAGACACGGAAGCCATTCTATTTCTCATTCAGATTCAACTATCAACTTCAGGTTCAGATGCACTCCAGACACAAAAGTCATTCTGTTACTTGTCCGTATTCCAGTTACAGTACGGATACATTCCAGACACGGAAGTCATTCTGCTACTCATACAGATCTCAACTTCAGATACAATCCAGATACGCACCAGACACGGTTGCCATTCTGCCATTCATTCAGAATTTATCCCCAGCCCATAAATGCTCCATACACGGATGTTTTTCTGTCGCCAATTCAGAATTCAGATACAATACAGATACACTCCAGACATGGCAGTTATTCTGATATTCATTTAAGAATCAAATACAGTTACAACTCGGATACGCTCCAGATACGGACGCCATTCCCTTGCTCATACAGATCCAATCTCCTGATACAACTCAAATACGTTCCAAATATGGATACCATTCTGACATTCATTCTACTAAAACAAGTCTTGGATGGCATCTTTAAGCCCATATCCAGCCAGATTCTACCATCTCCAAATGGCATCTTTAAGCCCATTCCCTCAGCTACATTTTGACGAGTGCAAATTTACGGGCACTCTAGTGTCCAATCTTCTTTTACCTTCGAGTCACGAAAGGCAAACTCGCCAATCTAACTCTTCAGGTTCAAGAAGATTGAACAGGGGCGGTTGTTGTACCCCAAAATTTTCCCTCTCATTTTATCAAGATTTCCCCTCACAAGACTCTTTGAATTCCAGACAGGATTAGGGTTTTGCTCTGCTCAAGACATCTCCTTGCACTGGTGACCTAAATTAGGGTTTGAGTTTGCACAGATATTTTTGGACTTTCAATTCTCAAAGTGACTTTCATACTTCATGTTGGACTTACAAGATTACCTCTACCAAGTTTCAAGCCTTGAATCAAATTTTTGCCCAGTCAATTGGACAGTTGACCTAAAAATCAACTGTATTGGGGAAAAAGTCAACCATGGCCAATTTACAGTCAAACCTCATAAATTTTGATCCACATCAACATTATAGACTCATATGAACCATTTTATCAAGTTTGAACCACAACTCCTCAAGAAATTTGATCAGATCATCAAAAGGGCAAAATGGTCATTTTTAGGGTTTTGACTACACAAGGGCAATTTATGATTTTTCACTTAGCCAATGACAAAATGGGTTCAAGCATGGACTCAAGGACTTAATGGCATCATCTTGACCTATTCACAAGATTCAAAAGATCTCAAACGCATTGGATTGACAGATGAATTTTTCAGTCAACTGATCAAATTTGACTGTACACTGAAAAGTCAAACTTTGACTTTTTGGTCAAAATCAAGTGCCAAGGGTCATTTTTCATCAAGATGTGTCAAAACATGAAACTTGTTGATCAAGAAACCCAATTTTGCAAATTAGGGTTTAAGATTGAAAAATTTTCATAACTTAGAATTTTTCTAAGTTATGAAATTTTTTTAATTTTTCCAAACTTTGCCCAACATTTTCATCATGATGAAATTGGATTCAAACAAAACTTCCAACATGAAAGTTTTAGTCCTCCACAAAGTCTACAACTTTTATTCACAAAGTTTTCCCAAAAGAAACTTGGATCTCAGGTTATGATTTTTGGAACAAGGGTCCATGGAACTTTTAACTTAGTGAAATTTTGCCCTAGTTTAGGCAGGATTTTGACCTATCTTCATGGCCATTTTTCACATAGTTCCACTTGGAATATCAAATTTCATTTCAAATATGGAATGTAGAGCATGTTGCAAGCTTTCTAAAAATTCCAAGAACTCCCCAAAATCATTTGTGGTTAGGGAGAATCGAAGGCTTGAAGTTGGAAAATACTCACTTTTTATCCATGGCATGTTCATAGTGATACAAGTTGCAAACTCTAATCAGCTTGCTTTGTACTTGATTACAGGCCTCAAAACCATTCCATAATCAATAATTAAATGCAAATCCATTGGTCTAAGGGTTTGTTTTGGTCATTAGAGCATTGCACACAAGATTAATCCTTAAATAGAAAAAGCAACATTACCATTTTTGCTTAAATCTTGATTCATGTCAAAACTACATCCTTGAGCATTGAGCCATATCTGGTGCAGAAAATCAAATCCACCAACTTGAGGGGCCAAGGGCATAGTGTGAAAGCTGATAGATAGCCTGTACAGGCTGGTTTTACATCACTTCTCATCTTTTGCTTCATATACAAGAAAGATATCAAATACACTAGAGCTTACACATCTGTTAGAACCAACCTTGACAAGAATTTGGAACAAGTTTCTCACATCCCCTTGAGCCAGAATCACGAGCCTTTGATCCCTCAAACCTCCCATAGCACAAAATCATTTTCATTTGGCAAAACAGGGCACTCTCTGCAGTTTAATTTCTATAGCACAAACCCCTCGTGCGTTTTGTCTCAAACTGGTTCAAACACATTCCACATAACACATCCAAGCTATCCCAACCCTTAAACACTGACTGTAACTCCATTTACAGGGTTTGCCATTTTTTATTTCAGCTTGTGCAGGTTGAGTTCTATAGGCTTGTTCAAGCACATTCAAGGCAAGCTAGGCATTGGGGAAGGTCAAGGGAAGTTCAAGCAAGCTCCCAAACATCTCAGGCCTCATTGAAAAGCTCCACATTGCCATACACAAAGTCAACTGAAACAGGTTTTTGTCAACTTCCTATCTCTCTATTTAGGAATAATTAGGCTTAGGTTTGTGAATAAAAAATGTAGTATTCATAGCCATGAAGCTGTACATATGCTCAGTTTTCATTTTAGTTAAGCATGCTAAGAGTATTTGATCCATGAACTTCCTGAAAAAATTAGGTTAGATTTTAGGACAAGTTTCTCTGAGAGTTAGGACAAGTTTCTTATATGGTTGAATTCGTCTTGAAAAATGCTACAACTTTGATGTTATATGTTTTTGCATTAGAGCACATATGCAGGATCTGGCTTTGTGAACAGGGCGCGCACGTTTTTGAGAACGAAGGTTGAAGATGAAGTGTGGTGGGTTGGGCTTGGTCCTGGCTCACTATTGACACCCCCCCTTTTTACTGAATACACCCCCTGGCCCAATTTCTTTACATTTTTATATTTTTGTATTTATTTTTCATTTATGATTTTATTTTATATTTTCCAAACATAAAAATTACCCAAAAATATTTTCATAAATTTTCATATTTATTTTTATTATTTTATTATTTTTTTAGACATAAAAATAACTATTAAGTAATATATACTTTTATTTTGTTTCATAAAAAAAACTTATAAACATTATAGAAATATTATATATTTATTTTTTATCATTTATACCTATAAAATAACATTTTTTCACATATACTATTATTTATCTAAAATATTTGTGTATATTTATATTTTATTTTTTGTACATAAAATAATTAATATAATATATATTATCTTAAAACAAAAAACTAGGGTTTCCACCCTTATTAAAAATAATACTTTTTTTTAATAATATATTTTTTACACTTGAATATATTTTTATTTTTTATTGTACATAAATAATATAGTTAATATATTTACTTTCTTAAAAAGAAAATTAGGGTTTTACCCTTAACAAAAAAAATATAATCTTTTATATATACTAAAAATTTTTTACATACATAAAAAATAAATAAAACATTATTTTTTGCATATTCATATTATTTTTATATTTATTTAATTTATTTATTTAAATATTGTCCATTTATTATTTATGCCATTGATTCAATTTGGATGTAATAGTAAAATTAGGGTTTTAATTTCTTGCAATATAATCCCCATTCAAAAATGGTATCCCCCTTCCCATATCAAATGTTGTAATAGTATAGATTATTTTACGCATTTATGCTTTCAATTATACCATGATTAGAGATTAGGGTTTGTATGCAAAAATCCAAAATCAACAAGTAGCTTGACCTTATACAAGACCTAAATGCATGAAAATGACAAACACAATGCACACTTGCACCCTTAGGGTTTCATCCACTTGTTGCCTTTAAAATTGGCCATGTTATGCATGTTAAGTACTTTGGCAAAACAAAAACAAAACAAAAGATCATAGTCCCTTGATGATGCTATCTTGGTTGCCTACATAAAATGATCTAGTCCCTCAAAAATTTGCTAAAGATACTTAGCAATATTGCTATCATGGTCAATACGATGACCCACGCCTGTCCCGTTTAAACATCCTAATACAAGGTTGTTTACCAAATGCAATGGTAAAATAACACTGGCAAAAGGGTTTAAAATGTGTAGAAAAGACCTTTGAGTAAAATAGGGTAGACAACTCTTAGTTACTTTATCAAAGCTTGCAAAACATCCTTGCTATTTTCAAATACACCTTACAACACAATTTCAAAACATTTCCCAAAAACAAACTTTCAAACATTGAAATATCTTTTCAAAAGACAAACACCTTTGTATATATTCAAACAAGAATCATTACAAAGGTTGCCACGATGATGGCTTCTTTTCAAAACATTTTCAAAACCACACACAAAGCACCATGTCAAACAATTGAAAAGCAAAAGCAAGTGATCTAAACAAGTAACTAAGAGCCCATGGATAACCATGGATGAAAAGGGTGCTTGCAGCTTCCCTTTTCATAATCTACTCCCCGAACCCAAGAAAACATCTCAAAGGTCTTTCCTGTGCTTTTTGACCTTTCCGTAGGATAAAATAAAAAGTCGGTGGCAACTCTTGCTAAACCGAAATATTTGCAAATACAAACGCGAAACGTCAAGTCAGTTCTCCCACCGTATCACAACAACCCTATTGAAATAGCAAGAAAATATAAAGACAAAATAAAAATAAAAAGAAGAAAAATGAGCTCTTTCGATTCAGGCAGAAGCATCCTTCAATTCTGCACTTTTTTACTTCTTTCGATTTGGGCCTGGAGTCAGCAAGGTCATGTCCTTCGATTTCACCCCTTTCTTGTTCCTTTCGATTGGGAGATGGAAGTCAGCAAGACCACCTTTCTGGCTACTTCCTTCGTTTGAGGCCTGGAATCAGTGTGAGGTGCATTCTACTGGCTACTTCCTTCGTTTGAGGCCTATAGTCAGTGTGAGGTGAATTCTTTGCCTGAGGCTCCTTGATGATTCCTTTGACTGCAAGCATGCTAGGCCCTCAAGTTGAGACTCGAAAGGCTTGAATACTTAGCCAATCAAAGGGTACAGTGAACCTGTTTTAAATTCTTAAAATTCAACATTCAAGTGTAACTTTCGAAAGCTACAGGACAGGGGTTAACACAAAATTATTGGGTCTCAAAGTACAAAGCATAACTGATCATAGTTGATATTTTCAACACATGGGAAGTCAGAATCGAAGGTTAAAACATGGTAAAGTTCTCTATATGAAATATATACATTTTTTATTTATTGGCATGTGTACATTATATTTAAATAAAATAGTTTCAAGTTTAAAGGGAACTTACCTCTTGAAGTTCTTAAATCAAAGGAAACTGCAAGTTTCTTCCTTGGTGGTGAATGAAAGTTCTTTGGGGCCTTCCTGAGACTAATCCAGTTACTACTTTGTGCAAGCAGTCACTGAATCAAAGGAGGGTGTGTGAGTGGATCGAAGGTTTTTTCTATAACAAGTAACAAAATGAATCAAAGGGTTACTATATTGTAGTTGGGGAAGTGGGTCGAAGGATAGTTATATGGTCACTTGGGGGAGAGGGGGGGTGAATAGAAGGATTCACTTAGTATGAAAATGGGGTTGAGTTTGTTTTTTAAGTGTTTGGAAAAAATGTTGGGAGGTGTTTGAGAGTTTTTGGGAATTTTTCACAAGAGTTTTCTTGCCACTATTCAGGGGCCCCTAACATGTGTGGTGGAGGCTCATAATTATATATGGCCTTGGCTGATTTTTTAGGAGGGAAAACAAAAAGTTTAAACAAAAAGGGCATGCTATTCTTGTAGCTTTCGAGGGACAGTGTTTGTATGCCATTTTGGTGCAAGGAATAAGGCAGTGTTGCAGGACTGTTGTGTAGCAGTTTTGGAGTTTTATGGCCAGTGTATCACGCCTGAACTTGGAAGCGCATGGAACCTGGTCAACAAGTACCTTTGGGCATCTCAACCTTTTATTTTGACCCCATAGCCCTATTTTCAACCAAACTTCTTAACAACGTTTCTTTTTTAAAATCAAAGTGTCCTTCGAATGGCTCATGTGGGTATCCTTTGAAGGGGCCCAAATAAGTGTCTTTTGAC
The DNA here is from genome assembly GCA_948472305.1 of Vicia faba. Lineage (NCBI taxonomy): Eukaryota > Viridiplantae > Streptophyta > Magnoliopsida > Fabales > Fabaceae > Vicia > Vicia faba. Next base: position 780,227,861 of record OX451741.1, on the reverse strand, counting down.
TAGGCCCTTCATGGGTTCCTTCGAATGATCCAAATACATGCTCCTGGGGTGGATCAGCAAAACATGTCATTCGATTGGGACATCCAGACATGTCTGGCAAGTCCTTCGAATGTGACACCATGGTACTTCTTTCGCATGAGATAATGGCATAGTGTAGAATTTGTGTGTTGAAGAAAACTATTTTCAAGGGAGATAATGCCCACTCAAACTTGCCTGCAAAGGTGTCACATGGACAAATGAAAGGGTGTATGTAGGGGGTCCCTGCTTTGTGACTTCATGCAAACATGCAAGAAATCCTTGCTCAAATGAAGGCTTGTATGAAGGGAACCATATGCCCAAATGAAAAGTGTAACCAAAAACTTGTACTGAAGGATTCACACACCCCAAACGAATAATGCATGCAGAGGATGAAGGGCACAATCAAAACTTGCAACACAGGAGGGCCACGTGCCCCAAACGAAAGAGGTATGCAGGAGGCCAAATATGCAATCGAAAGAGGGTACTTGCCTTGTTCCTGCTGGCTTGGTGGGATCCTCTTCCATGCAAGAAGGAATCTGTGGCTCAATCGAAGGCTACATATAGCCAACCATCACCTTGTAAGTCAAAGCGAGCATGTAGGGGAATATTTTCCCAGTCAACATAGACATGCAATCATCAAAAAACTAATCGAAGCAGGTACATAGGCATCCATTTTATTGTGAACCATATGAGGCCAAAGGTGCATTCGAAGGTTGCATGCAGGAAGCTACTGCCTTATGAATCAAAGCCAGCGTGCTAGAGTCCCATGCCCAGTCGAAGGATGCAAGCCAAGCTTGAATCAAAAGAGGCCAATCGAAAGATATGAATCGAAGAAGGCTTGTTTTTCTCCAATTTGTTAAAAATATTATTTTTATCTGTTTTCCCCCTTTTTAACAGCTTCCTCTTTAACTTGATACTGAAAAATCTAGTTGTACTTGTGCAAGTTTGAATCTTGAGAATCCTTGTAAGAAATACCTTGAGAAATGAGAGGGAAAATTTTGGGGTATAACAGCTGCCACTGTTCAATCTTCTTAAACTTGAAGAGTTAGATTGGCGAATCTGCCATTCGTGACTTAAAGGTGGAAGAAGATTGAACACTAGAGTGCCCAGAAATTTGCACTTGGTGATGTTGTGGTTGATTGTGTAGGGAATGGGCTTAAAGATGCCATTTGGAGAAATGATGGATAATTGTTAGATATGGGCTTATAGATATCTATCAGAAAGGAATCAGGATAAACCATTGATTAATTTAAACTGAACAATCAGAGGTCTTGAATAAGCTTTAACTGGAAAGAATCAGGATAAATGTTTAGAGTGATTTACCTGAACCAGAGAAAGTGTCTACCGGAAAGGAATCAGGATAAATCTTTGATCGATTTAAACTGAACCAGCAGAAGTCTTGAATAATCTTTAACTGGAAAGAATGAGGATAAATCTTTGGAGATATTTATCTGAACTAGAGAAAATGTCTACCAGAAAGGAATCAGGATAAACCATTGATCAATTTAAACTGAACCAACAGAGGTCTTGAATAAGCTTTAATTGGAAAGAATCAGGATAAATCTTTGGAGTGATTTATCTAAACCATAGAAAGTGTCTACCAGAAAGGAATCTGGATAAACCATTGATCAATTTAAAATGAACCAGCAGAGGTCTTGAATAAGCTTTAACTGGAAAGAATTAGGATAAATATTTAGAGCAATTTATCTGAACCAGAGAAAGTGTCTACCGGAAAGGAATTAAGATAAATCTTTGATCGATTTAAATTGAACCAGCAGAGGTCTGAAGGAAGTATTCGTCATGTAGATAGTCACCCAGTCCTACTTTGGGAATTGATCTACAATTGATTTGTTCACAGATAGTTGTCCTGTCTTGTCGAAAATTTGTTTATGATAATTTTCTGTTGATTGATCTTTCCTGAAAAGGTGAAGAGTTAGTTGTATGCAATGCCATGATGTATGAAATGCATGGCGTAATGATGTTTCTCAAAATAAATAAGATTGTGCTATATGCATTTGAGTTGTAAATGTTATGATGTATGAATGCAATGTATGCACATATTAGTTGTTCTTCCGCAGTGTTGTTAGACTGGGGAAAATGAATCCTCAACTACTGCTAGGAATGTGGAGTGTAAGTCTTCATATTTGTTGAAGTTGAAGTATTGATGGATGGGTTTCCATTGTTAGAGAAATAAACTCTGTTGGGGAAGGGAAACGATGTGCGTTACTTGTGGACTTGGTGAAATCCTGCTGGAATCTTTGGAGTGGTAATAGGAAGTTTCGCTATATCGAGGAATGAGAGTACCTGATACCATAAGGTTGTATACTAGAGATATGGCAGTGATCTTGTAGCACGATGTCCTTACTTCTGCTCCTACTAGAGAAAGTACCTGCAGAGATTTTATGGAATGGCCCATAGATATTATCCTGTTTCTTAAAGCCATTAGTAATTGTCTTTCAGTTCATTTTTCCTTTTTTATGCGTTCATTTGTAAACAATAATTACGTTCAAATGCATATGTTCAAAAAATAATCACTGGACGTTTTTGCAAACAAAACGGCAAAGTAAAAGAAAAACAGATAGTTTTGCACTTTTAAAGGAATATCTTTGTATTAACTCGAATAAGTATTTTTTTACAAAGAGACAGACATCCTAGTAAGAGAATATCGTCGTGAAAATGACTAATACAAAGAAAGACAGCTATGTGAAATAATCCCATGGGGTTCCCATTCTGCTATAGCCTTCATGTCTCTGAGCGTCTCATCCACTTGCTGCTTTATCTGAAGCTGATTGGATTGATTAGAACTGTCTGAGTTTGATGATTGATTCTAAAGATTGTATGTAAGGTGATCCAACGGGACATATCATACGCTTTAAATCCCTAACTTTTTCCTGGACCGCCCTTCCGGGTTTTCAGTCCACCAGGATACCCTTTGTTGCCCAAGCCGCCTTTTCAGGTTTTCAGCTTGCCAGGTGTACATATTTTTTGGTTGTATTTATCCCTAATTTTTGCCTAGGCCAGTTAACCTAGCTGGTATTTTTCATGCGTAATATCTTTTAACTATGTCTGCGCGTTTATAGGGTGCAGAAGGTCATCACCGTCCATAGTGGTTAAGATCATTTCCCCACCAGAAAATATATTTTTAATCACAAATGGTCCTTCTTATGTAGGAGTCCATTTTCCCCTGGGAACACCTTGTGGCAATATGATACGCTTGATTACCAAGTCACTAACCTGATATACCCGACGTCTGATCTCCTTGTTAAAAGCTTTAATCATACGTTTTTGGTACATCTGGCCATGGCAGACAACCGTAAGCCTCTTCTCATTAATTAAGTTCATCTGGCCAAGTCGAGTTTGAATACATTCATCTTCATTCAACCCTACATCCCTCATGATTCTCAAAGAAGGTATCTAGACTTCCATTGGTAGGACAACTTCGATGCCGTATACCAAAGAGAAAGGAGTTGCCCCTGTTGATGTGCGCGCCGTAGTACGGTAGCTGTGGAGAGCAAATGGTAACATCTCATGACAGTCTTTATAGGTCACTGTCATTTTTTGTATGATATTCTTAATGTTTTTATTAGCGGCTTCTACAACGCCTTTCATCTTTGACCGATAAGGAGAAGAGTTATGATGTTGGATCTTGAATTGCACGCATAGTGCGATGATTATAGTATTGTTGAGATTGATACCATTATTTGTAATGAATCTCTCCAGAATACCATATCGACAGATAAGATTCTATTTGATGAATCGTGCCACAACGTTCTTGGTAACAGAAGCGAATGAAGCAGCCTCGACCCTCTTCGTGAAGTAATCAATTGCAACCAAGATAAAGTAGTGTCCATTAGAAGCTGTAGGTTTGATCTCTCTAATCATGTCAATATCCAACATTGTGAATGACCAAGGATTAGTCAAGATTTTTAGAGGAACTGGAGGCACATGTACTTTGTCGGCGTAGATCTAGCACTTGTGACAGGTTCGTGAATGCTGATAACAATTTTCTTTTATGGTGGACCAGTAGTATCCTACCCGTAGGATCTTTTTATCCATAGTGTGCCCACTAGAATGGGTGCCAAAGGTACCTTCGTGTAAATCATCCATGATCTTATCTGCCTCACTTTTGTCTACGCACTAAAGCAAAGTATACTCGTTGTTGCGCTTATAGAGGATTTTGTTATTGAGGAAGAATTTAGCAGAAAACCTTCTCAGGAACTTCTTATCATTGACTGAAGCTCCCTCCGGATATTCTTGGGCCTCGAGATATCTCTTAATTTCATGGAACTAAGGCTTGTCCACTACTTCTTCAGTATTAATCTCGTGACAGTAAGCTGGTTCGTCCATCCTCTAAATAGTGCTCAGAGGAGCCTCGTTATCCCACCTGATTTTGAACATCGATGACATAGTGGCTAGCGCGTCTGCTAGTTGATTTTCCTCTTGTGGAAAATGCTCAAAGGTAATTTCCTTAAAATGTGGGATCAGCGTCAACACATGTTCTTTGTAAGGGATGAGATTGGGATGCTTCGTGTCCCATTCTCCTTTGATCTGACTGATCATTAAGGATGAGTCTCCAAATACTTTTAAGGACTTGATCCCCGAATCTATGGAAGCTTTGAGACCCAAAATACACGTTTCATACTCAGCCATATTATTGGTACAGTTGAAATACAGCCTGGAAGTGAAGGTAGTATGACAGCCTTTAGGGGATATGATCACAAGGCCGATGTCATTACTTAGTATGTTGGAAGCTCCATCAAAAACCATGGTCCATCGGGATCCTTATTCAGGTCCTTCATACGGTCCGAGTTCTTCAGAATCATTTACCAACATGATGTCTTCGTCTGGGAATTCGAAATTCATGGATTGATAGTCATCCACAGCCTGATGAGCCAGGTGATCAGCTAGCACACTTCCCTTTATTTCTTTTTGGGTAGTGTGCTGAATATCGTATTCGGTTAGGAACATCTGCCATCTTGCTATTCTTCCAGAGAGGGTGGGCTTCTCGAATATGTATTTAATTGGATCCATTTTGGATATCAATAAGGTAGTGTGTGTCAACATATACTGTCTTAGCCGACGAGCAGCCCATGCCAGAGCGCAGCAAGTTTTCTCAAGCAGTGAATATCTGGTTTCACAGTAGGTAAACATTTTGCTCAAGTAGTATAATGCATGCTCTTTTCGGCCAGACTCATCATGCTTCCCCAACACATACCCCCATTGAGTTTTCCAAGACTGTTAGGTACATGATCAGAGGTCTTCCCTCAACTGGCAGCATCAAAATGGGAGGCTCTTTAAGGTAATCTTTGATCCTATCAAAGGCAGCCTAGCAGTCGTCATTCCATTCCACCACTTGATATTTCTTCAGTAATTTGAAGATTGGTTCAAAAGTAGCGGTCAGATGGGAAATAAATCTGGCGATGTAGTTTAGCTTTCCTAAGAATCCCCTAACTTCCTTTTCAGTGCAAGGAGAAGGAATTTCTTGTATTGCTTTTACCTTTGTAGGGTCCACTTCAATACCTTTACTGCTGAAAACGAAGCCTAAGAGCTTACCAGATCTTACTCCAAAAGTGCATTTATTCAGGTTCAGCCTTAGTTTGTATTTCCTCCGTCTTTCAAACAGTTTCTGCAGATGGTCAAGGTGTTCCTCTTCAGTTTGAGATCTGGCTATCATGTCATCCACATAGACCTCTATCTCGTGATGGATCATATCGTGAAATAAAGCTACCATGGCACACTGATAGGTTACCCCGGCATTCTTAAGCCCAAATGGTATAACTTTGTAATAGAACATGCCCCACTATATGACGAAGGTTGTTTTCTCCATGTCCTCAGGTGCCATTTGGATCTGATTGTATCCGCAGAAACCATCCATGAAGGAGTATACTTTATGTTGTTCGGTGTTGTCAACCAGAATATCGATGTGGGGATGTGGGAAGTCATCCTTGGGGCTTGCTCTATTCAGGTCTCTATAATCCAAACGCATAGGTACCTTACCATCCTTCTTAGGAACTTGAACAACATTGGAGACCCATTGTGGATAGGAGGTGACAGCTAAGAATCCAGTGTTGAACTGCTTCATGACTTCAGTCTTGATCTTTTCTGACATTTCTGGCTGCATACGACGAATTTTCTGTTTTACTGGAGGGTAATCCTCTTTTGTCGGAAAACGATGGACCATGATATCAGTGTCGAGTCCTGGCATGTCTTTGTATGACCAGGCAAAGACCTCAACATAGTCATGTAGTATCTGAGTTAAGCGCTTCTTGACACTATGCTCCAGGTTGGCACCTATCTTGACTTCTTTCTTGTCCTCTTTAGTACCTAAGTTAACTGTTTCAACCGGCTCTTCGTAGGCCTGTATGGTCCTTTCTTCCTGTTGCAATAATCTGGCAAGTTCCCCTGGTACCTCACAATCTTCCTCACCTTCGTCCTCGACTTGGTAGATCATATTTTCAAAGTCATGATAGGCCATAGCAGAATCGTTACCCATGGGATCCCGAGTGGATGTGGATCTTCATTTCGATATGTGAGTGTGTGTAAGAGCATAGATATCTTTGATAAAATAAAAGGTAGAAAAAAGGATAACAAAGAGTGTAAAATTTTCATGAAAAAACGTCCCATGGTTTATTAATGACATATGAAGATGAAATAACAACCCTCACAGATGAACCATTGTGCCTCGGGTAAGACACAAGGTTTTAAAGTCTAAATTGTTTAAATATTACAAGTGCAAAAAATTTAAGAGACAATTACTCTTGAATAAAAGTAATAGGAATAAAATCTTTGGCTTCCCAGTTGCTGAGTCCACCGTCGATGGTTGGAAAAATCCACTCGTCCATGTCACAATTGCTATCATTGTCTTCCAATGCACTGACTCCCTGGTTGCTGATACGTAAAGGTGGTCCCCCAGCGCGAGTATGTCGAACAACTCTTTGGGCGGCCGAAGTAAAACATAAACCAAATTTTTTGGATTTGTAGGGAATATCCGGAAGTTGACCCTTAATGGTACACCCACCTTCTTCAACTACTGCTCTAGCATCCTTTAGTGAGGCCATTTTCAATGGAGATCTGGTAATCTTTGGAGCTTTGGTAGAAGTCTTGGTCGTAGAAATCGCCTGTGGAACCTCCTCAAAATTCTGACATGGGGTCTCAATGAACTCACCGTCCATTTCAACATACCTGAAAGAGTTCAGGTGGCTAACCATGTATTCCTCCTCCCCATGGACTATGATGATCTTTCCCTTGACTGGGTACTTCAACATCTGATGTAGGGTAAAGGTGACGACACTAGCCCCATGTATCCAAGGTCGACCTAAAAGACATGAATAGGATGGGCGGATATCCATCACATAGAAGGTTGAATCAAAAGTTTGAGTTCCAATTTGATAGGGATATCTACTTCTCCGTGCACTGTTGTTTTAGATCCGTCGAAGGCCCTCACCATAATGTTGTTAGGCTTTAACGCGATTCCTTCACAATCTAACCAGTCAAGAGCGTTCTTGGGTAAGACATTCAATGATGAACCCATATCCACCAGAACATGGGATAATGTAGTGCCCCTGCACTCAATGGAGACATGCAAGGTATGATACGGTGGCAGAACCGACTGTTATGCTGATTTTGTGTTTTGTATTTGCAAATGTGCGGTAAGCAAGAGTCGCCATAGACTTTCCTTTTATCCAACAAAGGAAAGGATGAAAAGAACAGAAAATACCCTTTTCGAGAGTTTCTGAGTAAGAGGGGTAGATTATGGAAAGGGAGGGTGTTAGCACCCTTTCCATCTGTGGTTTTCCACAGGCTCTTAGATACTTTCTCATTTTTGAAAATTTCTTTCGTGTTTGTGTGTTTTGAAAAGTTTGTTTGCTTTATAATAACTCTTGTATCAGTCTCAAGAGTGTTGATAAAGCATTTTTTGAAAATGTTTTGAATGTGTGGTGTGAAAAAGGTTATTTTTGAGCAAGTACCTAACAATTATCTACCTACTCAAAAAAGGTGTTCTCTTCCTCCTTTCCTTTAGATAGTGCTAACCTACTATAAGTGAGTAGGTAGCCCTAGCGTTGGATGTTAAGGGACTATCGAAGGGACGTTTACGGTCACTAAGGTAATTGGGCAAGAACTTTTAGTAATTGTCCTAAAATTATAAGATCACTTTTTAACAGAGGCGGCCTCAAAAGGATCATCGAGGGACTTGTGATCTCTTGAACTAAAGGACAACCACTAAAAATTCTCACATTTCGAGAATTGTGACCATTTTCAAAGGCAACCGAAGTTGGAGAAACCCTAGGGGTGAGCATGTGCAAGTGTATTGAGATTCAGTTCATTTATCTTGCGCATTTAGGTTTATCTAATCGTTTTAATTTTCAATTTTGTTCATGCAATCCTATTAATCTAATCAATTAACAGTAGTAAAAACAATAAAGCAAACAGAAATATCCCACGCTATTACAAGGCTTCGTGGAGGGGGATACATAACCAAAACTTTGGGGATAAAAACAATAAATAAACCCTAAGTTAAAAGCTATGACAAACTATGTACAAATATAATAATTGAAAAGAATAATAAAATGGAGAACAATAAATGCGCAAATATTTAAACAGGAACAAGTTGAAAATCCTAAAAAATCTAATTGATTTAGAAAAACGTTTTTGGTATTTTATTGAGAAAAGATTTGAAATTTTTAACCTAATTTCTAATTAATTTTAATTTAAAGAAAAAGATTAAAATAATTAAATTAAATTCATTTACAAAAATTAACTTTAATTATGAAAAAAAACCTAAGTTTGTTTTTTTGTGATTTTATTGATTTTATGATTAAAATAAAAATGAATTTAAAAAATAAAACAATTGAAATAAAGTGAAATAATGAAATTCAACGGGCATGGGGGTTTGAAGCAGTTTGGGAGGTGTGAAGTTGAATTCGGTCTAGGCCTAGAACAAGCAAAGCCCAGTGCTTGCCTGATACAGTGGAGGATGCGCCTGAGGGTCCACCATGAGGAACACGCATGGAATCTTGGATCTGAATTGAGGATGGTCCAATGGTGGAGAGCGAGGATGCAGGGTGGACGTCTGGGGATGCAACGTATAGGATCGTGCAAGCAAACGTTAGAAAAAATGGAAAATTGCTGGACCTGGGATCGAACCCAGGTCCCTTCCCTCACATGCCTTATGCCTTTACCTTCTGCGCTGCCTGCTCATTCATGTATATAATAGCACAATAATATTATAATGGTAATTCATTGCTAATCCTAGTCAACAAAAATGCGCGCGTCAGAAATATGAATGAGCCAATCAAATTATATCAAAATGCCACGCATGCTCCAAATGGAGTAAAACGAGTCAGCGACGCCGGAGTGGATCCCTGGTCATCCTCTCCGGGAGACTCAAATTCCCAAACCTGCAAAGGCATGATATTTGCAAAGATTTAAAGGTCCTATCCTACCTAAAATCGAGCCCTGAATCCGATTATGCCTTAAATTGACCTGACAGTGTCTCTAACCCTGAAAACGAAACTCTCACGTTTCAAAACCCTAACAATGGTGGTTAGAGATTTTGGCCTTGTACCTTACATGAAACATGTTAGAATGCTCACAAGCAATGATAATAACATGAATATGGAACAAAAACTAATTTATATCATGTATTTGAAAGGTTTCAAAGCCAAAATTTAACAAAGTCCGGTGATGCGTGGGTCTGGCCTTCTAAAGTGTTGCACGCTTTATGGATGATATGGATGGACTCCCGAGGGCCTCATAGAGTGAATGATTAAGTTTGTTTGGCCTGGAAACTGTTGGATCGTATGGTACAAGCTTCCACTTTTCTTTGGAATTTTTGAACTTTGCTAGGGTTCTTTTTGAGGCAGTTGCGCGTATATGAGGAAGTTTTTGTGTTTTTCTTTGAGATTATGAGGTTTATATAGGCAAGGGATTTTAGGTCAACATTTGTGTATCAAATATTTGTCCATTATGATGAAGATATTTGATTTGATTTCTTCATAAAAACTTGCTATATTTGATTCAATCAGGTGCCAATCTATCTTCATGCATTACTTCTAGCCAGTTATGAGTTGTTTGGGCCTCCAATATGATGGAAATCGAAAACTGACATGCCCCTGCAGATCCATTTCCCTTCGAATTTGTTCTCTTTGAAGGCTCTAAGCTCCAATTTGAATTACTCAGAGCTTTCCTCATCAGAGTATTATTTCCTTCGAAGGCTATGAATTCTAATTCGACTTGCACCAGCTTCATTATCATGGCTCCTTCGATTGAGCCACCCTCTACTTTGATCGCTTGATTTGAAGAAAATCACCCTAGTTTAATCAGCTCTTGTGGAGTTAAGAACAAACAAGGAAAGATTATGGCCCTTAACTCAGGAATTGAAGCCACGATCAAAATTGAATTCTTGCCATATTTGCAAGGAAAACATGCCATTTTGAACTTTGAGTGAACCTGGACAGGTTATGATAGGTTTTGTTCGAATTTGGCTCAAGGCTTTCATCATGGTTCCTTTGATTAAGTCTCAAGCTTTCCTCTCTTCACTGGCTTTGAACTTGACCAATTGAAGCATTATCTTATTGAATGGTCGAAGTGTTATTCTGCTCTCTTTGATGGCTCTAAGTCCTGATTTGAATTGCCCAAAACTTCCCTTATCAGAACTTCTTTAATCAACCTTGTTCTCTTTGATGGTTCTGAGTTCTGATTCGAAGTGTTCAAAACTTCCCTCATCAGAACATTTTAGATTAATACACCTCTGCACTAATATTCCATTCGAAGGATACTTCATTTTGATGTTTCGATTGAAGGAAACTCTGATGTTCCAATAAAAGGATACTTTGATTTTCCAATCGAAGGACACCCTAATGTTCCAATCGAAGGACATATTGATGTTCCAATCAAAGGAAGTCTTGATGTTCCAATTGAAAGAAGCCCTGATGTTCCAATCGAAGGAAACTCTGATGTTTTAATCAAAGGAAGTTCTGATGTTCCAATCGAAGGAAGCTTTGATGTCCAAATCGAAGGAAACTCTAATGTTCCAATCGAAGGAATCTGTGATGTTCCAACAAAAGGAAGCTCTGATGTTCCAATCGAAGGAAACTCTGATGTTCCAATCGAAGGACATTTCATTCATCTTCAAAATTTACTTTCCTCAAGCAAACGTTTGCAACCATCCATGCAAGAGAAGATCTTGAAAGAACATGAGATGGCAAATTTTGCGGTACAACAGCTGCCCATGTTCAATCTTCTTAAACCTGGAGATTTAGATTGGCTTGTCTTCCTTTCTTGATCTGAAGGTGGAAGATGATTGAACACTAGAGTGCCCAGAAATTTGCACTCGCCTGAAGTAACATTGTTGGTTGATAATATCGGGAATGGGCTTACAGATGCCATTTTGAAAGGATGACAGAGAGTCGTCGGAGATGGGCTTAAAGATGCCATATAGAGAACATGTTGATTTCATGAGAGATTCCTTTATGGGGATTCCTATTTCTGTCGTTTGAGGAGGACTCTGCTGAGAAATGTTGGTCTTTGTATTAGGAAATAGAGTCTAGGAGTTTCAGTCCTCCATTACTCTACTAGGGAGTTATCTCTTGACTAGAGAGACGAAAGTGAGCTATTATCTGGTTGGGATCCAGGCTTCACAGTGACTTGCTGAGGATACTAAGGATGATTACTTTCTAGTTGTATTCCGAGATTCACAGCAACCTATTGGGTAAAAATGAAATTAACTGCTATCTGTTCGGTTCCAGGTTTCGCAGTAATTGTAGACATTGAATAGTTATCTGGTTGCATCCAGGCTTTAGTGATTTGAAGAAATTAAGTTGTTATCTGGTCGAGTCGATGCTTCATCTTGAATATGAGGTATACTATTATCTGGTCGGGTCCAGGCTTTGGTGTCATAGGTTATACTATCATCTGGTCGGGTCCAGGCTTCATAGTAATTAACAAAATAAACTGCTATCTGGTCAGACTCCAGGCTTTATAGTATCTTTAATTGGATAAGAATCAGAAAATCTTAGGGTCGATTTAACTGAACCAGAGAAAGTATCTACTAGAAAAGAATCAAGATAAATCATTGGTCGATTTAAACTGAACCATCAGAGGTATTGTGCTATCTTCAACTGGAATAGAATCAGAGAAATCTTAGGGTCAATTTAATTGAACCAGAGAAAGTTTCTACCGAAAAAGAATCAGAATAAAATCATTGGTCGATTTAAACTGAACCAGCAGAGGTCTTGAATTATCTTCAACTGGAATAGAATCAGAGAAATCTAAGGTCCGATTTAACTGAACTGGAGAAAGTGTCTACTAGAAATGAATCAAAATAAATCATTGATCGATTTAAACTGAACCAACAAAAGTCTTGAGTTATCTTTAACTGGATAAGAATCAAAAAAATCTTAGGGCGATTTAACTGAACTAGAGAAAGTGTCTACCAGAAACGAATTAGAATAAATCATTGATCGATTTAAAATGAACCAACAAAGGTTTTGAGTTATCTTTAACTGGATAAGAATCAGAAAAATCTTAGGGTCGATTTAACTGAATCAAAGAAAGTGTCTACTGGAAACAAATCAGAATAAATCATTGATCGATTTAAATTGAACCAGTAGGGTTCTTTTGAATTAAGATCTTCTGAGGAAAATGCTGGAATTGCTCTTCGGCAGAGGTAACCTTTGAAAACACTGTCAAGTATATAAGTAGTTAATGATATTTGTCGATTGATCTTTCCTGAAAAGGTAAAGAGTTAGTCGTATACAATATCATGATGTATGAAATGCATCGTGTAATGATGTTCTCAAAATAAATGAGATTGTGTTGTATGCAATATCTATGTGCATGCCATGATGGATGAACATGGAATGCTGTTGCGAATTTTCCTAGTCTGGGAAAATAAATCCTTGACTGCTGCTGGAGAGTACTTGGAAGTTGAATCCTTAACTACTTTTTGGTAGATGAGGAAAGTGGTTCTTTCATTTCTGCTGGGAATGATGAATAGAGATGATTCGCCGGGGATTTCCTCTTTCCGTTTGAGGATACTCTGCCTGGGATCTTTGACTTCTGCTTGAGAATGTTCCGCCGGGGAGACGATGCTCTGTTGGAAGATATTACCAATGTAGAGAAATAAACTCTGTTAGGGGATGAACTTCCGCAGCTAGAGAAATAAACTATACCGGGGATGTGAATTTATAAACTGTTTGAGATTTGTAAAACTCAGCTGGGGATCTTTGATTTAACCTCCCTGAGGGAACTTTGCTGGAGAAGGTAATTCCTGCTTGGACAAAAGAGGTGAAAACATTGGTTGTTTTCACTCTTCAGGGATATAGAAATCACCAGGTCGTATGCTGAGGATGCGGCGGTGACTTCACATCAGGACGTCTCTGCCCCTATATCTGCTGGAGAAAGTATCTGCAGGGACTACAAATGGCTTTTTAAGCATTGTCGTGTTTCTTAAAGTCATTAGCAACTGTCTTTCTGTCTTTTATGCAAGTATTTGTAAACAGTAATCATATTCAAATGCATATGTCGAAATAATCACTGGACGTTTTTGCAAAACAAAATAGAAAAATAGAAAACAACAAGTTTTATACTTTCAAAGAAGTGATTTGTATTGATTTTGAAGAAGTTTGCCTATAACAAGCGTTTTTTTGTACAAAAAGACTGACATTCTAGTAAGAGAATGCCATCGTGAAAATTAAAACTATACAAAATAGTGTACAAAGAGAAAACAACTATGTGTAATAATGCCATTGAGTTTCAATTCGGCTATTGCCCTTATGTCCTTGAGCGTCTCATCACTTTGCTACTTGTCTGAAGTTGACTAGATTGATTGGTATTGTTTGAGCTTCATAGTTGATACTGAATTCTGGCTGTAAGGTGATCCAACAGAACATAGTTGTATGCTTTAAAATCCCTAACTTTTTCCCGGACCGCCCTTTCGGGTTTTCAGTCCACCGGGATACCCTTTTTTGCCCAAGCCGCCCTTTTAGGTTTTCGAATTGCCGGGTGTACATATTTTTTGTATTTTATCCCTAATTTTTGCCCAAACCCTTTTGGTTAACCGGGGTGCCCTTATTTTTTCCTAGGCCAGTCAACCTAGCGAGTCTTTATTCATATGCAGTATATTTTAACTATGTTCGCATTCACAGGGTGAGGAAGGTTGTCACCGTCCAACGTGGTTAGGATCATGGCTCCTCCAGAAAACATGTTCTTTATCACAAATGGCCCTTCATATGTGGGAGTCCATTTTCCCATGGGATCACCTTGTGGCAGTATGATGCGCTTGATTACCAGGTCACTAACTTGATATAACTAACGTCTTACCTTCTTGTTAAAAGGCTTGATCATACGCTTTTGGTACATCTGACCATGACAAACAGTTGCGAGTCTTTTTTCATCAATCAGGTTAAGTTTGTCAAGTTGAGTCTGAATTCAATCATCTTCGTTCAAACCTGCATCCTTCATGATTCCCAAAGAAGGGATTTGGACCTCAATAGGTAGGACAACCTCAATACCATACACCAGAGAGAAAGATGTTGCTCTTGATGATGTGCATACTGTGGTGCAGTAACCATGAAGAGCTAATGGTAACATCTCATGCCAGTCTTTATATGTCACTGTCATCTTCTGGATGATCTTTTTAATGTTCTTATTAGCAGCCTCTACAGCGCCATTCATCTTTGTCTGGTAAAGTGAAGAGTTATGACACTACATCTTGAATTGCTTACAGAGTTCGGTGATCATAGTGTTGCTGAGATTTCTACCATTATCTGTAATGATTCTTTTGATGATAATATATTGACAGATAAGGTTATGCTTGATGAACTGCGCAATAACATTCTTGGTACCAGTAGCAATAGAGGCGGCCTCAACCCACTCCGTGAAGTAATCAATGACAACAAGGATTAAGTGATTCCCTGTTTGAAGTGGTAGGTATGATTTCACCGATCATGTCGATGCCCCATATTGCAAAGGGCCAAGGAGCAGTCAAGATGTTTAGAGGAACCAGAGGTATGTGCACCTTATCAGCATAAATCTGGCACTTGTGATAAGTCCGCCAATGTTGATAATAGTCTGCTTCCATAGTGGACCAATAGTATCTTGCCCATAGGATCTTTTTAGCTATGGTGTGTCCACTAGAATGGGTGCTAAAGGTACCTTCATATAAATCCTCCATAATCCTCTCAGCTTCGCTCTTGTCTACACACCGAAGTAAAGTAGAGTCGTGGTTGCGCTTGTAGATGGTTCCATTACTGAGGAAGAACTTTGTAGAGAACCTTCTCAGAAACTTCTTATCATTGAAAGATGCCCCCTCAGGGTACGCTCGAGCTTCGAGATACCTTTTCACTTCATGGAACTAAGGTTTGTCCGTTACGCCTTTAGTATCGATCTCATAGCAGTAAGCTGGTTCATCCAATCTCTCAATAGTGATATGAGGAGCCTCATTATCCCACCTGACCTTGAACATGGATGACACAGTGGCTAGCGCGTCTGCTAATTGATTTTCCTCTCGTGGAAAATGCTCAAAAGTAATTTCTTTAAAGTATATGATTAATGTCAACACATGCTCTTTGTACGGGATGAGATTAGGGTGCTCCGTGTCCCACTCTCCTTTGATTTGTCTTATTACCAAGTCCGAATATCTAAAAACACTCAAGAACTTGATTCTTAGGTCAATAGAAGCTTTGAGACCCATGATACATGCTTCATACTCAGCCAGATTATTGGTACAGTTGAAGCATAGCCTAGCAGTGAAACGGGTATGACAACCCTCGGGAGATATCATTACAACACCGATACCATTGCCAAGTGCATTGGAATCTCCGTTAAAAACCATGGTCCATCGGGATCCTTTTTCAGGTCCTTCATCCGGTCCAGGTTCTTCAAAATCAGTAACTAACACAATGTTCTCCTTTGGGAACTCAAACTTCATGGATTGGTAGTCGTCCACAGCCTGATGAGCCAAATGATCAGCTAGTACACTTCCATTGATTTCTTTTTGGGTCGTGTATTGAATGTCGTATTCAGTCAGGATCATTTTCCATCTCTCTATTCTTCTAGAGAGAGCGGGCTTCTCGAAGATGTACTTGATAGGATCCATTTTAGAGATAAATAAGGTAGTGTGATTCAACATATACTGTCTTAGTTGGCGAGCAGCCCATGCCAAAGCGCAACAAGTTTTCTCGAACAGTGAGTATCTTATTTCACAGTCGGTAAACTTTTTGCTAAAGTAGTATATTACATTCTCTTTTCAACCAGACTCGTCATGCTTCCCCAGCACATACCCTATTGAGTTCTCTAATTATGTTAAGTACATGATCAGAGGTCTTCCTTCAACTGGCGGCATTAAAATTAGAGGCTCTTGAAGTTATTCTTTGATTCTGTCAAAGGAAGTCTGGCATTCGTAATTCCACTTTACCACTTGATCTTTCTTCAGGAGTTTGAATATTTGCTCACAAGTAGCAGTTAGATGGGAAAAGGAACCTAGCAATGTAGTTTAGGCATCCCAAGAAACCCCTAACTTCCTTCTCAGTGCAAGGAGCCGACATATCTTGTATAGCTTTAAACTTTGTAGGGTCTACCTGAATACCCTTGTCACTGACAACGAAACCTAGGAATTTACCAGACCTCACCCTAAAGGTGAACTTGTTCGAATTCAGCCTCAACTTGTATGTCTTTAGTCTATCAAACACCTTTTGCAAGTGATCAAGGTGCTCTTATTCAGTTTCAGATCTGGCTATCATGTCGTTAACATAGACCTCTATCTCATGGTGAATTATGTCATGGAACAAAGCTACCATGGATCGCTGATAGGTTGCTCCAACATTCTTCAACCTAAAGGGCATAACCTTCTAGCAGAAATTGCCCCACTGTGTGATGAAGGTTTTCTTTTCCATGTCTTCGGGTGCCATCTTGATCTAATTGTAACCAGAAAATCTATCCATGAAGGAGAATATCTAATGTTGTGCGGTGTTGTCAACCAGAACATCAATATGGGGAAGCAGAAAGTCATCCTTGGTGCTTGCCCTGTTCAAGTCTCTGTAGTCCACACACATACGTATGTTGTCGTCTTTCTTAGGCACCAAAACTACGTTAGTAACCCATTATGGATAGGAGGTGACAGCTAAGAACCCAATGTTGAACTATTTCATAACTGCTTCCTTGATCTTTTCTGACATCTCAGGACACATACGATGGACCTTTTGCTTCACTGGAGGGAAATCTTCTTTAGTTGGCAGACGATGAACCACAATATCAGTGTCCAGCCCCGGAATGTCTTCATATGACCAAGAAAATATCTCAACATAATCCTGGAACATCTGTATCAATCACTGTTTGACACTATGCTCCAAGTTTGCACCTATCTTGACTTCTTTTCAGTCCTCTTCGGTACCAAAGTTCATTGTCTCAACTGGCTCTTCATGAGGCTGTATAGATCTTTCTTCCTGTTGTAATAGTCTAGCAAGCTCTCCTGGTACCTCACAATATTCCTCACCTTCGTCCTCGGCTTGGTTTATCGGATTTTCAAAGTCATAACTGGAAATAGTAGAACCATTATCAATGGGATCCAGAGTGGATATGGATCTGCAGTTTGATACGTGAGTGTGTGTAAGAGCATAGCTGCATTGATAAAGTAAAAGCAGAAAATAAAAACAAAGAGCGCAAAATTTGTATGCAAAAACATCCAATGCTTTATTAATGACACATGAGATTGAAAAATGATAACCCTCACAAATAAAGCATTGTGCCTAGGGTAAGGCACAAGGCCATAGAGTTTATATTGTTCATTTATTACATATCCAGAAAAACAAAAAGACAATTACTCCTGAATAAAAGTAATCGACACAAAGTCTTTAGCTGTCCAATTACTGGGTCCACCATTGGTAGTAGGGAAGATCCAACTATCCATGTCACAGCCACCATCACTGTCTTCTAAAGTGTTGATCCCCTAATTACTGATGCGTAGGGGAGGTCCTCTGGCATGAGCACGACGAATAGCCCTTTGAGCCCCTGAAGTGAAACCCAAACTAAACTTATCAGATTTGTATGGAATGTCAGGGAGTTTTTCCTAAATGGTACACCCACCTTCTTCAATTATTTCTTTGGCGTCCTTGAGAGAATCCATCTTCAATGGAGGTCTGGTGATCTTTGGCACACTGGTAACAGTCTCGATTGCAACCATAGTCTGAGGCACCTCTTAAAAATTTTGACAAGGAGTCTCGATGAACTCGCCGTCCATTTCAACATACCTAAAAGAGTTCAGGTGGCTTACCATGTACTCCTCCTCACCACGTAATGTGACAATCTTTCCCTTAACTGGGTACTTCAACATCTGATGCAGAGTGGAAGTAACAGCTCCATCCCCATGGATCTAAGGGCGTCACAACAAACAGGAATAAGATGGTCTGATATCCATCATGTAGAAGGTGGAGTCAAAGGTCTGAGAACCAACTTTGATAGGGATGTCCACCTCCCCGTGCACCATTCTTTTTTACCCATCCAAAGCCCTCACCATAATGTTACCGAGCTTCAGAGTCAAACCTTCACAATCTAATCTGTCAAGAGCCTTCTTGATCAGAACATTCAACAATGAACTAGTATCTACTAGAACATGGGCCAAAGTAGTTCCCCTACATTCGATGGAGACATGCAGTGCATCATTTGGTTTTCTTCCTCTAGGTGTCAAATCAGCATCAGAAAAACCCAGTCCATTATTAGCGGTCAAACTAGCCACACAATCTTCGAATTGATCAGCGGGGGTTTCTTATGGCACATGAGCTGTCTTGAGGAATTTTACCAAAGCCTTTGCATGGGCTTCTGAGCACAATAGTAGGGCCAGTATTGAGATCTTGGAAGGAGTCTTCCCCAGTTGTTCAACCACATTGTAGTCGTTGTTTTTGATTATTTTCAGATTTCTTCCATTTCCTTCTTAGAAACCTCAGGAATGGATTCTGAATGCGCCTTCGTCTGGACAGCCTCAACCAATATCTCTTTACCCCGAGTCTCGGTCGACTCAGTGACAGGGGTGTCAACAGGGCTAACAACAGGAGTTGTAATCGGAGTATTAGCAGGAGCAGCAACCGGAATGATCACGGGAGTAATAACATCTTTAGGAGGAGAGATCTCTAGAGATAAAACTCTTCTGCTTCTTGTTATTTTACTAGTCCCAACGATATTGCTGATGTTAGAATCATAACCTTCAGTAACTTTGTCTTCAACAGCCAACAAGTTTTTCTTGGCGCCATGGTAATAGACGTCAGCCTCATAATTCCAGGAACAACTTTATTCGAGGAATATGGTATTGGCCCTGGCATGGTGATGATCATGGGAGCAAACTTTGGAACATATGTAATCCTGACGGGTCTTTTGGTGGAGACCCTGGGAGGATTGGCGGAAATGGTTATAATAGAAATGTCTTTACATGAAATAGTTGTGACTGGAGTCTTCTCAAATAAAGATTATTTATCATCAATCAGGTGCTGAACACCTTCTTTCAACAAATGGCAACCAGTTGGTAGAGTTAACATAAGTGGCAACCTTCACCACAGCCCGAAAATAAACCAGCTTGCAACAGATTCTTTTTAACAGTTATGAGAGGAGTAACAAGTTCCACAATAGAAGCAACAAACATATCATCGTCAACAGTGTTAACACCATGACCGTGCTTTGGCATGGGGGGAGTTATAACATTAGGAGTCTCTGGTGCATCGAATTCAATCTCCTTTGCCACGATAAGATCCTGCACCTTGTTCTTTAAAGCCCAACAGTAGTTTGTATCATGGCCTGGACTTTCAGAATGGTAGGCGCACCGAGCCTTTGGATTTTAGTGAGGAGATGCAGTGTTGGGATTTTTGGGAGCTTACCTCAAAGGTACCAGATTGGATTTCAGTAAGTGTGGTAAAACTTGAGATCAGGTCATATTGATCCGGGTAAACTGTCTCATAGGCCTTTCTGCTATGGGCTGATTATTCCGATGTTGAATAGCTGCAGGCTTGGATATCATTATAGCCCCTATCGTTTGACGGTGTTCGGTTTTGCCCTGATTTCTTTGACTGTAAGGAACACTGACCTCTTTCTTTCCCACGAAAGGTCTCTTTCCTGCACTTGAAGAGGCATCCTTTTAAATCTTTCCTCTCTTAATCCCAACTTCCACTCTTTCTCAAATTAAGATCAGCTCAGTAAAACCAGCTGAGGATCTTCCAGTCAGATGGTTGAAAAACAGACCAGATAGAGTACCCAAAAACATGTCCACCAACTCCCTATCAGACAGAGGGTGTTGTACTCTTCCTGCTAGGTCTCTCCACTTCTGGGCATAGTCTTTAAAACCCTCGCTAGAACCCATAGACATACTTTGGAGTTGTGTACTAGTCGGAGCAAGGTTTGCATTATATTGGTACTGCTTATAGAAATCAGCAGCCAGGTCTTCCCAGTTACGAATATTGGTTCCCTCCAACTGATAGAATCACTCTAGCTGAGTCCTGGATAGACTTTCTTGGAAGAAGTAGACCCACAAATCCCTGTCAGCAGTGTGAGGCTGAATCTTTCTCACATAAGATCGGAGATGCATCTTGGGACATGAGACTCCATCGTACTTAGCAAACACCAGAACCTTAAACTTCTGTGGGATAACAACCCCAAAAACCAAACCTAGCTCTTAAAAATCCATCCCAGGTACCCTCTGGATTTCCATTGCGTTTAGACGATCCTCTAGATGTTTGTATTTATCATCAGCAGGAGGATACTGCTCCTCATTATAATCATATTCATTATCAGATCCCTTCGGGCTGAGGTCTTCCTCTCTTGTCTCCCCTTCCTGAGTGTCCCCTTCCTTTGACTAAGTTTCTAGTTCTGAAGCTCGCCGCACTGTTCCTCGGATCCTTCTTCCCAAATTCACTACACCAGCTGGTTTCTTTGGCTTCTTGGTCTTCTCTTTGACAATCAAGGCCTTCATCTCCTCTTGCCCATTGGCCAGGGCCATGATCATTTGTTGGAACTGAGCATTCTGAGCTTGAAGGTCCTTCACTATTTGTTCAAGAGAACTTTCTTTTGCTGAAATAAACAGCAAAATGAAATAGGAAACCTGTACTAAAGACCTACTTATGAAATGACATGTATGATATGCGTATGCAATGTTTTCAAGGAATTTTGGAAATTTAAATTTGTGAGCCAAAATGAAACAAAGATTTTATTAGTAGAATTCAAAATACAATTGCCTTTTAGGCTTACGATTGAAAAATTCAAAAAACTAAGAAATCAGGTTTCCCATGGGCGCTTCCTCTTCGTGCCGATATAGACATTAAGACCTTTTTCCTCGTGAAGTTGCTTCGTGAGTTCCAACACTTTCCTCTCATGGGCATAGAAATGATCTCTATAGGTATCCCGCTCTTTCTTCATCTGAATCCAGGATCTCTGCAGCTCTTTAAGATCAGTGGGCATGTCAGGATGGAGAACTGTATAAGGAACATCCCCTTCGGTAATGGGCTCCACAATCACTGGTAAGATGGATATATATGGCATCACAAGGTCCTGAGCACGATCTCGTTCACATTGGAGATAAGTTTCCATAGGGATGGAAGTCTTCGGCCCCAAAGTCTTGGTATCAAATCTATTTACCATGCCCCAAGCTCGTATGAACCTTTGACGATACCCTTGAACATCATCCTCATAGTTAAACACAATTCCCTGGATAATCATCTCGTGAGGACCATCCCTTCGAGCATAACTAAATTGTCGCAGAGCTAGAGAAGGATAATAAGTTATGCCTCCCCTAATGCGAAGTAGTGGGACATTAGGGAATTCCTCGCAGCGGTCAATAACAGAAATATCTCCCATAGATCGGGATTACTAGAGAATATTCGCGTGAGAAAGTAACATTATCCTTTGTGACCAAACCAAACCTTCTTCATTCTTTAGTATTGATTTAGGGAGGTGAGAAATAAACCACCTTAACATCAATGCAAGAATCCCTCTTTTTTCGTGGTACGAGTGTGGAGGGTATGCAAGATGTCTCAGAGTAAAGTGGGCACATGGTTGAGAGAGAGGAAGACCTTGATAGCATTCACATATATGAGTAAGTATGGATTAGGGAACAATACTAACCCATAGATTAGATGGTCCAAGACTTCCTCAAAATCCTAGAAGTCCAAATCATCCCAAAACAGTTGAATACAATGTCGAATCGTTTCAAATGCAAAGCTACTGCAATAAACTCCGACTTTGGAGCTTCTTCCAAATCGATGAAAGGAAACTGATCCAGAATAGGTATGCCAAATAACTGAGAGAATTCTTCCATGGTGGGTACCAACTGATAGTCCAGAAAGGTGAAGCAATGGTTCTTAGGGACAAAGAACTGAAAGAATACACTCATCATCTTCTCATAAAAGCCCAAGGTAACTAGGTTGAGAAGTCGACCAAAATGTTTGGTGAACAAAGAAGTTTTTGGAACCCTTGATACTAACTCTTTGAGTTGGAGAGGTATCCTCACAAAGCTGATTCAGATCATGTTTCTATGAGCAGAAGCCATGATCTGCAAAATAGAATAAAGATAAATTCCCTTGGTCCTCGAAATGGTTATTGAAATGAAAAATGGATGTTATGATGTTTATGATGTCATGATTACTCTTAAATCACAAATAAACACAAGAAAATCATACAATAGACCTTAGGTTCAAAGGCTTGCATGAGGTTTAAGGTAAGTTCCCTCTTGAATGTTCAGTTGGTTCAACCTGTCTTAGAAATAGTAACCGGGTTCTAAGGAATCTCAATATCATTGATCTTTCTTTATCCGTATTATTTCAGCTTAGTAATCTTTTCTTGCGGCTGAAACATCTAGAAAGTTCGATCTCAATAAATGTAGTATCGAGTATCAACCGATTCCCAGATTTACACTAAGGCCGACTATCTCACTACTTTCTAATGGTCAAGTTTGTTCAGCTAAGGTTCTAAGGTCCGTTAGTGCTTCAAACCTTTAAAAGTAAATCAATCAAAACAAACAAGGAAAGCAATTTAGAAATGAACTAGACCTTAAGGTAAACCCAACTTTTTAAAAGTTCCCCAACAGAGTGGTCAATTCTGCGATACGGTGGCAGAACCGACTATTATACTAGTTTTGTGTTTTGTTTTCACAAATGTGTGGTAAGAAAGAGTCACCATCTACTTTTCTTTTATCCAACAAAGGAAAGGGCGAAAAGAAAAGAAAAAGACCCATTTCGAGAGTTTCTGAGTAAGGGGGTAGATTATGGAAAGGGAAGGTGTTAGAACCCTTTCCATTTGTAGTTTACCACGGGCTCTTAGATATTTGCTCATTTTTGAAAATTGCTTTCGTGTTTGTGTGTTTTGAAAAATTTTGTTTGCTTTATGATAACTCATGTATCAGTCCTCAAGAGTGTTGATAAAGAGTTTTTTGAAAATGTTTTGAATGTGTGGTGTGAAAAAGGTTGTTTTTGAGCAAGTACCTAACAAGTATCTACCTACTCGAAAAAGGTGTTCTCTTCCCCCTTTCCTTTAGATAGTGCTAACCTACTATTAGTGAGTAGGTAGCCCTAGCGTTGGATGTTGAGGGACTATCGAAGGGACGTTTATGGTCACTAAGGCAACTGAGAAAGAACTTTTAGTAATTGTCCTAAAGTTCTAAGATCACTTTTTAACAGAGGCGGCATCGAGGGACTTGTAATCTCTTGAACTAAAGAACAACCACTAAAAATTCTCACGTTTCGAGAATTGTGACCTTTTTCGAAGGCAACCAAAGTGGGAGATACCCTAGGGGTGAGCATGTGCAAGTGTATTGAGATTCAATTCATTTATATTGCGGATTTAGGGTTATCTAATCGTTTTCATTTTCAATCTTTTTCAAGCAATCCTGTTTATCTAAGCAATTAACAATAGTAAAAACGATAAAGCAAACAGAAATATCCTACGCTATTACAGGGCTTCGGGGACGGGGATATATAACCAAAACTTTGGGGATAAAAACAATAAATAAACCCTAAGTTAAAAGTTATTACAAACTGTGTACAGATATAATAATTGAAAAGAATAATAAAACAGAAAATAATAAACGCGCAAATATTAAAACGGGAACAAGTTGAAAATCCTAAAAAATCTAATTGATTTAGAAAGATATTTATGGTTTTTTATTGAGAAAAGATTTGAAATTTTTAACCTAATTTCTAATTAATTTTAATTTAAAGAAAAAGATTAAAATAATTAAATTAAATTAATTTACAAAAATCAACTATAATGATGAGAAAAAAACCTAAATCTGTTCTTTTGTGATTTTGTTGATTTTATGATTAAAATAAAAATGAATTTAAAAAATAAAACAATTGAAATAAAGTTAAATAATGAAATACAATGGGCGTGGGTGTTTGATGCAGTTTGTGAGGTGTGAAGCTGAATTTGGTCTAGGCCCAGAACATGCAAAGCCCAGTTCCTGCTTGATCCAATGGGGGATGCGCCTGAGGGTCCACCATGAGGAACACACATGGAATGTTAGATCTGAATTGAGGATGGTCCAATGGATGAGAGCGAGGACGCAGTGTGGACGTCTGGGGATACAACATATAGGATCCTGCAAGCAAACATTAGAAAAAATGGAAAATTACTGGACCTAGGATCGAACCCAGGTCCCTTCCCTCACTTGCCTTATGCCTTTACCATCTGCGCTGCTTGCTCATTCATGTATATAATAGCACAATAATATTATAATGGTAATTCAATGCTAATCCTAGTTAACAAAAATGCACGCATCAGCAATATGAATGAGCCAATCAAATTATATCAAAATGCCAGGCATGCCTCAAACGGAGTCAAACGATTCAATGATGCTGGAGTGGATCTCCAGTCACCCTCTCCGGGAGACTCAAATTCCCAAACCTTTAAAAGCGTGAGATTTGGGAAGAGTTAAAGGTCCTATCCTACACAAAATCGAGCCTCGAATCCGATTTTGGCCTTAAATTGGCCTAATAGTGTCTCTAACCCTGAAAATGAAACTCTTACGTTTCAAAACCCTAACAATGATGGTTAGAGATTCTTGCCCTGTACCTTACATGAAACACGATAGAATGCTCACAAGCAATGATAATAACATGAATATGGAACGAAAACTAATTTATATCATGTATTTGAAAGATTTCGAAGCCAAGCTTTACCAATGTCCGGTGATGTGTGGGTATGGACTTCTCGAGTGTTACACGCCTTATGGATGATATGGATGAACTCTTGAGGGTCTCAGAGAGTGAATGATGCAGTTTGTTTGGCCTGGAAACTGTTGGATCGTATGGTACAAACTTCCACTTTTCTTTGGAATTTTTGAACTTTGCTAGGGTTCTTTTTGAGGCAGCGATGCGTATGTGAGGCAATATTTATGTTTTTCTCTGAGATTATGAGGTTTATATAGGCAAGGAATCTTAAGTCAACCTTTGTGTATCAAATCTTAGTACATTATGATGAGGAGATTTGATTTGATTTGATTTCTTCATAAAAACTTGTTATATTTGATTCAATCAAGTGCCAATATATCTTCATGCATTATTGCCAGCCTGTTATAAGTTATTTGGGCCTACAATATGATGGAAATAGAAAGCTGACATGCCCCTGCAGATCAATTTCCCTTCGAATTTGTTCACTTCGACGGCTCTAAGCTCCAATTCGAATTACTCAAACCTTTCCTCCCTAGAGCATTGTTTCCTTCGAAGGCTCTGAATTCTAATTCGACTTGCATCGACTTCATTATCATGGCTCCTTCGATTGAGCCACCCTCTACTTCAATCTCTTGATTTGAAGAAAATCACCCTAGTCGAATCAGCTCTTGTGGAGTTAAGATCAAACAAGGAAAGAATCTGGCCCTTAACTCAGGAATTGAAGCCATGATCAAAATTGAATTCTTGCCATATTTGCAAGGAGAACATGCCATTTTGAACTTTGAGTGAACCTAGACAAGTTATGGTAGGTGTTTTGTTCGAATTTGGCTCAATGCTTTCACCATGTTTCCTTTGATTAAGTCTCAAGCTTTTCTCTCTTCGATGGCTTTGAACTTGACCAATCGAAGCATTATCTTATTGACTGGTTGAAGTGTTGTTCTGCTCTCTTTGATGGCTCTAAGTCCTTATTCGAATTGCCCAGAACTTCCCTTATTAGAACTTCTTCGATCATCCCTTGTTCTCTTTGATGGTTCTGAGTTCTGATTCGAGGTGTTCAGAACTTCCCTCATCAGAACATTTTAGATTGAGACACCTCTACACTGATATGCCATTTGAAGGATACTTCGTTCTGATGTTCCGATCAAAGGAAGCTTTGATGTTCCAATCGAAGGATACTCTGATGTTCCAATTGAAGGACATCTGGATGTTCCAATTGAAGGACACCCTGATGTTCTAATCGAAGGAAGCTCTGATGTTCCAATCGAAAGAAACCCCGATGTTCCAATCGAAGTAAACTCTGATGTTTCAATCGAAGGAAGATCTGATGTTCCAATCAAAGGAAGCTCTGATGTCCCAATCTAAGGAATCTCTGATGTTCCAATCAAAGGAAGCTCTGATGTTCCAATTGAAGGAAGCTCTGATGTTCCAATCGAAGGAAACTTGGATGTTCCAATCGAAGGACATTTCATTCATCTTCAAATTTTACTTTCCTCAAGCAAATGTTTACAACCACCCATGTAAGAGAAGATCTTGAAAGAACATGAGAGAAAATTTTGGGGTACAACACAAGGCATCATTGTGTTTCCTTCCCTTGGGAGTTAAATCAGCGTCAGAAAAACCTAGTCCATTATCAACAGTTAGACTGGCCACACAATTCTCGAATTGATCAATTGAGGTCTCTTGGGGCACGTGGGCGGTCTTTAGAAATTTTATTAAGTCCTTAGCGTGGGCCTCAGAGCACAAAAACAAGGACAACATTGATATTTTTGAGGGGGTCTTCCCCAACTGCTCCATGATGTTGTAGTCACTTTTCTTGATTTTCTTTAATATCTCTTCCATCTCCTTCTTAGAAGCCTCAGGAATGACTTCTGGATGCGCCTTCGTCTGGACAAGATCAAATAATACCTCTTTGCCTCGTGTCTCGGTACCATGGATAAATGTAGGACTAACAATGGGAGTAACACTGGGAATACTGACAGCAGCGGTAGCGGGAATAATTACAGGAGTAACAATGGCCTTCGGAGAGATCTCGAGGGAGAAAACCCTTCCACTTCTTATTATCTTACTGGTCCGAACGATATTGTTGACGTCAGGATCAGTGGCTTCAACAAATTTGTCTTTGATAGCCAATAGATCTTGATTGACGCCATGGTAATAGATGCCAACCCCATAGTTCCAGGGGACAACTTTATCCGAAGAATATGGTATTGGCCCCGTCATGGTGATGATTAGGGGAGCAGAATTTGGAACAAACTTAATCTTGACGGGTATTTTGGTGGAGACCCTGGGAGGATTGTCGGAAATGGTGATTATTGAAACGTCCTCAAGAGTGTTGATAAAGAGTTTTTTGAAAATGTTTTGAATGTGTGGTGTGAAAAAGGTTATTTTTGAGCAAGTACCTAACAGGTATCTACCTACTCGAAAAAGGTGTTCTCTTCCCCCCTTTCCTTTAGATAATGCTAACCTACTATTAGTGAGTAGGTAGCCCTAGCGTTGGATGTTGAGGGACTATCGAAGGGACATTTATGGTCACTAAGGAAACTAAGAAAGAACTTTTAGTAATTGTCCTAAAGTTCTAAGATCACTTTTTAACAGAGGCGGCATCGAGGGACTTGTAATCTCTTGAACTAAAGCACAACCACAAAAAATTCTCACGTTTCGAGAATTGTGACCTTTTTCGAAGGCAACCAAAGTGGGAGATACCCTAGGGGTGAGCATGTGCAAGTGTATTGAGATTCAATTCATTTATGTTGCGTATTTAGGGTTATCTAATCGTTTTCATTTTCAATCTTTTTCAAGCAATCCTGTTAATCTAAGCAATTAACAATAGTAAAAACGATAAAGCAAACAGAAATATCCTACGCTATTACAGGGCTTCGGGGACGGGGATATATAACCAAAACTTTGGGGATAAAAACAATAAATAAACCCTAAGTTAAAAGTTATTACAAACTGTGTACAGATACAATAATTGAAAAGAATAATAAAACAGAAAATAATAAACGCGCAAATATTAAAACAGGAACAAGTTGAAAATCCTAAAAAATCTAATTGATTTAGAAAAATATTTATGGTTTTTTATTGAGAAAAGATTTGAAATTTTTAACCTAATTTCTAATTAATTTTAATTTAAAGAAAAAGATTAAAATAATTAAATTAAATTAATTTACAAAAATTAACTATAATTATGAGAAAAAACCTAAGTTTGTTTTTTTTGTGATTTTGTTGATTTTATGATTAAAATAAAAATGAATTTAAAAAATAAAACAATTGAAATAAAGAAATTCAACGGACCTGGGGGTTTGATGCAGTTTGGGAGGTGTAGCGATAAAAAATGTAGCGGGGTAAATCGGAGATCGAATTATTAATTAATTCGTCTCACAAAAGCAAGAGTCGCCACCGCGCTTTATTATTTCCAAGGGAAAAGGGGAAAGAGCGAAATAAAACACTAAAAATATGCAATGTAAAATAATACTTCCTAAAAGTAATAAAAATACAAGGCGTTTTTCAAAAGAGGTCTATGGTTCGGGGGTTGGTTATACAATGGGAAGGTATTAGCACCCAATGTATCTATAGTATTCTATAGGAACCTTTTGAAATATCTGTTTATTAAAATGTTCGTTTGATTAAAAATAAATTGTTTTGGCCGAAAAGGGGTACGGACGGGTTTTTGAAGGTACGACGACCTAATGTCGAAGTTTTGACTTAAAAGGTATAAGTTTTGAAAAAATTGAATATTTGGGGAAAAATTATCTGAAGTTTTAATGAAATGAAGATATTCGCGTGATTGGATTTGAGGACATGAAGTCAACAAATTTAATCATTTTTTCTCTTGGATTTAGACGTAAACAGAATAACCAAATAAAGATGAAATAATCAAACAGAAAATTAGATAGATAATGATTAAGTAGCTAAGTGATATATAACCACAACAACGATTAAATAACAGACTAAATGGTGTGAACATGCATTTTTATATTTTTATTTTAATATGTACAAAGCAAGAGAATTAATTAAAGAAAATAAAATGTTTTTTTTTAAATTTCTATTTTTATATGTTTTTTTAGTATTAATATACAAATAATAAAATACCCTAATGTCTTATACTAATTCATGTATTTTAACTAATCTTTTTATATATAAAGTCTTAATTAATATATAAAAAGGGATTGTTCACTAGGAATTAATATAAATAAAATTAATATATTTAATTAAATTATATATGAAAAATGGTTTGTATTATTTAAAATTATAAAAGATAGGTGAATCAAATTTTTTGTTTAGGAATGTTTAAAACAAAATAAAAGGAAAAATGAAAGGGCCAAAGAGTTTTTAAGGGCCCAAAATAAGAACAAGCAGAAATGGGATGGGGGGTGTTCTAAGAAATTCGTTGGGTTTTAGGCATAGGAAATGGGTTAAGCCCAATATTCCATAACTTGTTTAGGGTTAAACATTTGTCTTAGTTTGGGGAAACACGGATTAGGGTTACAGCGGCGTTCGTTCATCCTTTGTTCGCCTTCTTCGTTGATCTCACGCCCTCGCCTCTGAGTTTTCCCTTGCCCATGGCCACCGGCATCTTCAAACTTCCTCTTCCCTCCAACGAAACGCTAGGGCGACATATTCAAGGTAATCTTCGTTTTAAATTTCATTAGGGTTTTATTATTTGCATGTTATGATCTCGCTCCTTATTGATTCTGACTTCCTATTGTTATGATTATTTGAGGTACATGAAAGAAAGAGAGGGAGAAACATTACCTTTGGAGACGGAGGAGGAAAGGGTTGAGAAAAGCTGTGGCAGCCAAGGCAGTGATGGACGAAACGCGTGATGCTGGGCTTGCTTGGATTCTTGGTTTGTGTTTCTTTGTCCCTTTGATTCGTGGTTTGATGATGATTTGGCCTGAGAACCTTATGCGATATTTTTTCTTCTTCTGTTGACCTTGCCTTTGCCTATGCTCGCTTCTTTGTCCCTTCTTCCTCTTTGGCTTGCTGAGTATGCTTCTGAGTTTCCTTGAGATATTTGTTGATGATATGCTTTCCCCTGTATCCTTCTGAATGTGCTATTGTTGAAATATTTTGTTTTGACTAGCTTTCCCTCTTCTTTCTTTGCTTTGCTTCTGTTTCCTATTTGATTTGCCTATGAAGACAACTTTTCTGAGGCCTTTGTGTTTGGAAATTGGTTTGACAAGTTTGTGTTGTCTGTGGTATTATGGTTTTTGGCTTTGGGCGTGTATGGCTGGATAGTTTTATGTTTACTGGTTTTTTAGGCCATGGTTTTTTGTGGCTTAGGCTTTGGCTAGGCAACAGGTTTGTGCAGGTTATGGCCTGGGCTTTTGCTTGACAAGTTTTTGTTTAGGCTTCAGGCATGTTGGGCATTACTGGTTTGTTGTGAGTATACTGGTTATGGCTTTGCAGGTTTGTTGTGAGTATACTGGTTTATTGGTTTTGCAGGTTTGTTGTGAATATACTGGTTTATTGGTTTGGTACAAATTTAGACTTGGAAGGTTTGAGCTGGTTGGTTTCAAGCATGTTTGAGGTGGGTTTACTGGCTTGAGTTTGATTGCTAGTTGTTTTGACAAAGCTTGACAGGTTTTTGTGGTTTAAGGCTTCAAAACAGGTTTCTTGAACTTTTTTTTGTTTAAGGCTTCCAACAGGTTTTGAACTCTCTCCTTTGCTTGAGAAGTTTGTGTTGTTTTATATCAG
Source organism: Vicia faba (assembly GCA_948472305.1). NCBI lineage: Eukaryota > Viridiplantae > Streptophyta > Magnoliopsida > Fabales > Fabaceae > Vicia > Vicia faba. The sequence continues at coordinate 780,197,004 of OX451741.1, read as the reverse complement.
TTGGTGGCCTACCCTTTGGACAGTTCAGGTTTTTGTATGTTTTAACCATTTTTCCTTTTGATACCTCTGCACTCTTACTGTTCCATTCAGTTTGCCTTGTATCCTTTTTCTATGCTTCCCTTTTTTTACTGTGTTACTGCAGTTTTGTTTTATATCCCTTTTCTGCCTAAGGCCAAAACCTGTAAACCCACACTCTTTTCTCTCTTCTCTCTCCTTAGTACAGTTTGAAACATTAAAATGATGTTATGTACTTTGTGTTCTGAAAAAGAAAAGCTGGAAAATGATGAAATTAGAAAATATTTGCTTGCATATATAGTTTTGATCTGCACATTTCTTCTTTGCCATCTGCATTGTTACAGTATGGAGCCTTGTGTTTGGACCTCCTCCCATATGTTGGATAGTTTACGTTGGACTTTTGTTTTGAAAATGTAACTTTGACTTGCATATGCTGTTGGTTTTGAAATATGCATGTTTTGACATTGGTTTTGGAAATATGCAGTTGGTTTTTGGCAAAAATTGAATTTGTGCATATTTTTAACTTGTGCATTCATATTTATTAATAAATATTCATCCCTTTTTGTGAACCGGGAGAAATCCCGTGATTTGCAAAGAGGGTAAAAAAACTGATTCCAGCCGTTTGCTTTTAATGATGAACTCTAAATTAATTGCCTGCTTTTAATTATATCTATTTCTGACTTTTTCTTTTAATTCCTTTGCAGGTAAAATCAAATGAGCATCAAAGAAGTATTGGATAGAAGATGAAGATTTAGAACTTAGAAAAATTAGGATAGTTTTTATTTCACTTTAAACATTTGTAAAAATTATCATTGTAAATACTTTGTAAATAAATACAGTATTTAAACAACAATTGTAACAATTAGAATAAAGATGAATAAAACTCTATTATTTTACCAGTTAATTCTTTTCTTCTTTCTAATTATTTACTTTATCATTTATAATTCTTTAAATTATAACAACTGAAAATGAATTCCAACTATTTAAATTCAGAATAATAAATAATTAAATAAACATCATTTATCAATTAATAAACTTCTTTTCAAATATTTACTTTATTATTTATAATTCTTTAAATTATATAATAACTGAAGATAAATTCCAATTATTTAAACTCAGAATAATAAATAATTAAATAAACATCATTGATCAATTAATAAACTTCTTTTCAAATATTTACTTTATTATTTATAATTCTTTAAATTATATAATAACTGAAAATAAATTCCAATTATTTAAACTCAGAATAATAAATAATTAAATAAACATCATTTTAAGCATTGATCAGTTAATAAACTTGGCGTTTCAAAAAAATAACCAGCTCTTGACCAAAAAGTTATGAATTTAAGATCTGCTTTGAAAATTGATAAAAATAGGTCAAAACACTTGCAATGTAATGATGCAGATGGGAGATGGTATCTTAGGTCAAAATTTGGGGTACAACAGCTGCCCCTATTTAAGTTTCTTCTATCCGGAGATATGAAGATTAAAATCTTCGTCTCGACGAGATTGAAGGTACTTAAATACATAATACGCAAATTTTTGCCCTAAGATACCGCCATTATGTTTGTGATATGAATGTAGTAATTGAATTCACAGAGAAAGATATTGTATGAAAACAAGATAATGCGGGAGAAATCAAACACCAACAAAACACAGGGACATAGATTATACAATACTGGGGAAATAAACCATCGACTTCAAGTGATAGACTCTTGACGGCGAATAAAAATTTGAGAGGATACGGACTCTGACCCTAACAAAGAAGGTATCTTGCATAGTCCATAAAAACAGATTATTGACCCAAAATATCCGGGAGTTCACAACTCAAGGTCGAAGATAGACAGAAAGTATCAATTTTGCTGATAATGGATTACCGACTTCTGAAGGTAAAGATTCATAACAAACTTCTCTGCGAGATTTCCGGAAATATACTAATTAATGCTGAGATAATAAAATGGTTGTAGATACACAAGTTGCTCAAATAAAGAAGCTGCCACTTGCTGTCGTCCAGGGATGTCAATAACATACAAGCTGCTCAAATAAAGAAGCCGCCACTTGCTGTCTTCCAAAAATACTGTGACATGCAAGCTGCTCAAATAAAGAAGCTGCCACTTGCTGTCTTCCAAAATACTATGACATACAAGCTGCTCAAATAAAGAAGCTGCCACTTGCTGTCTTCCAAAATACTATGACATACAAGCTGCTCAAATAAAGAAGCTGCCACTTGCTGTCTCCCAGAAAAATAATAACGTACAAGTTGCTCAAATAAAGAGACTGCCGCTTGCCGTTTTCTAACGATGTCTATAACGTACAAGTTGCTCATGAAGAGACCGCCGCTTGTCGTTTTCCAAAAATAATAACGTACAAGTTGCTCATGAAGAGACCGCCGCTTGCCGTTTTCCAAAAATAATAACGTACAAGTTGCTCATGAAGAGACCGCCGCTTGTCGTTTTTCCAAAAAATAATAACGTACAAGTTGCTCATGAAGAGACCGCCGCTTGCCGTTTTCCAACGATGTCTATAACGTACAAGTTGCTCATGAAGAGACCGCCGCTTGCCGTTTTCCAAAAAAAATAATAACGTACAAGTTGCTCATGAAGAGACCGCCGCTTGCCGTTTTCCAACGATGTCTATAACGTACAAGTTGCTCATGAAGAGACCGTCACTTGCCGTTTTCCAAAAAAAATAATAACGTACAAGTTGCTCATGAAGAGACCGCCGCTTGCCGTTTTCCAACGATGTCTATAACGTACAAGTTGCTCATGAAGAGACCGCCGCTTGCCGTTTTCCAAAAAAAAATAATAACGTACAAGTTGCTCATGAAGAGACCGCCACTTGCCGTTTTCCAAAAAAATAATTCAGAAGGAAATTGCGATGATACTGGCAGAGAATAAAATCTTCGTCAAAGAGAACTGTGAATCAATCTTTCCGAGGAGATCACATATTTAAATGTGCAAAATAAATGCATCATTCGTCTAGGTCGTGACTTCACTGGGGAAAATCATGAGATAGCCTATGCAAGAGACAACAACTCCCTTCAGGAATAAACCAGAGAGAAAACAGTCAAACAAGACTCCACCCAATGAGAAAGTAACTTGATCGGGGGATTCATCCTATCCAGAAATGGACAAGGTAGGCTAAATCAAAAAATCATCCACGAGGATTAGCTCAGTTGGGGAATTTAGAAAGGAAGCACATCTTCTGCCTAAGCTAACCTTCTACTTGGAAAGAACATGTACATTGTCTTAAAAACAAAGTATACAACCCAAAATCAATCGGCAAATGTGAATATGCATGCGTGATATAAGTGTAAATGAATAAATGAATGTTATGCTGACAAAACGAACAGATGGAATATCCTGAAGATGATAAGATGTCACGAAAAGATAGATACTCGGCCAATCTTAAAAAGACGGAAAATAATTGGAACTGGAACCACAGAGCAACGTCGGAGCATACCACGCTACAAGGCTCAAGTCTTCTGAGGAGAAAAGTATTCAAATCCAATCTTCTAATACCAATAGGCCACTGGCATGATACAAAACGTACCACACCTCAGAAATCTGCTCAAATAAAGATAACCAAAACAACGCTTAACTGGAGAAGCTGGGGAGTCACCAAACTTAGTACCACGAGAAACGCAAGTTTACACAACCAACACCTCGTGACGATTTTGAAATAAAACATGTTCATCATGCAAGGATAAAATACTGTATTGTTTTGCATTTCATGGCTTGACCATCCTCGGAACAACTGTTAATATTCCTTTCATTATTCATGACACATTTTTAAAATAAAAATACTTTAAATAACTTTGTTTCAAATATTGCCATAAAATTAAAAATTTTGCCCACAAAAGATAAATGCTCAAATTTCATTAATAAGATGGTAGTTCGCTAACAACGCGACTCCAACGGTTTACAAAAGTTTGGGAAATAGTACATGAAAGAAAGGGTTACACAAAAACAATGATCACTATTCTCCCTAACAACTTCGAACTCCAAAATGTGCCCATATGCCACAGCTGGTCCGACCAAAAGCTTGCCTAAGCCGCCCCTTCGGGTTTTCAACTTAGCAAACTGTCAACTCAAACTGAAGCGAAATACTTCTTGACTGCATCGGCGTTCATGGAGTGCGGGAGCTCTTCACCGTCCATATTTGTGAGAATCAAGGCGCCTCTAGAGAAGACTTTCTTAACGACATACGGTCCTTCATAATTCGGAGCCCACTTGCCCCTAGAATCAGGTTGGAAAGATAATATCTTTTTGAGCACAAGGTCACCTTCTCTGAACTCGCGTGGTCGAACCTTCTTATCAAAAGCCTTCTTCATTCTCTGCTGATATAATTGACCGTGACACAAAGCTGTCAATCTCTTTTCTTCAATTAAATTCAGCTGATCATATCTACATTGACACCATTCGGCCTCAGAAAGTTTAGCTTCCATCAACACTCTCATAGACGGAATCTCAACCTCCACGGGGAGTACTGCTTCCATACCATAAACCAGGGAAAATGGGGTTGCGCCTGTTGAAGTTCGAACTGAAGTACGGTATCCATGTAAAGCATACGGAAGCATTTCATGCCAATCTCTATAAGTTACCACCATCTTCTGGACAATCTTTTTGATGTTCTTGTTAGCAGCTTCAACAGCCCCATTCATCTTCGGTCTGTAAGGAGAAGAATTATGATGTTCTATCTTGAACTCCTCACAAAGCTCTCTCATCATCTTGTTATTCAAATTCGAACCATTATCAGTGATGATCTTGCTCGGGATACCGTATCGACAAATGATCTGATTCTTGTCAAATCTGACTACCACCTGTCTGGTTACATTAGCATAAGATGCTGCTTCCACCCATTTAGTAAAATAATCGATCGCTACCAAGATGAAACGATGACCATTTGAAGCTTTGGGTTCAATCATTCCAATCATATCAATGCCCCACACAGAGAAAGGCCAAGGTGAAGAGATAACGTTAAGGAGGGTCGGTGGCACATGTATCTTGTCCGCATAAATCTGGCATTTATGACATTTCTTCACATATTTGCAGCAATCAGATTCCATTGTCATCCAATAGTAACCAGCTCTCAGCATCTTTTTAGCCATTGCATGTCCGTTGGCATGAGTGCCAAAGGATCCTTCATGTACTTCTTGCATCAGCATGTCTGCTTCACGTCTGTCTACACATCTGAGTAGGACCATGTCGTAATTCCTCTTATACAAAACTTCTTCATTGAGGAAGAAACTGCTTGCTAATCTTCTCAACGTCTTCCTATCTTTATTGGATTCCCCAGGCGGATACTCTTGAGTTTGAAGAACACGTTTAACGTCATAGAACCATGGTTTGTCGTCGGCAACCTCTTCTACTGAGAACACATGAGCAGGTCTATCGAGGCGCATAACCCGGATTATAGGCACATCGTTCCAACCATTCACTTGAAACATTGAAGACAAAGTAGCTAGAGCATCAGCCATTTGGTTTTCATCTCTAGGGATATGATGTAATTCCACTTTGTTGAAGAAAGTTAACAATATTCTAGCATAATCTCTGTAAGGGATCAAACACAGATGACGAGTCTCCCATTCTCCTTTGATTTGATTAATTAACAATGCCGAGTCTCCGTAAATATCAAGAATCTTAATCCTTAAATCCACTGCTTCTTCGAGACCTAAAATACATGCCTCATATTCCGCCATGTTGTTCGTGCAATCAAACTTCAATCTCGCTGTGAACGGGATATGAGTACCTCGGGGAGTGACGATGATTGCCCCAATTCCATTTCCATAAGAATTCACAGCTCCGTCGAATATTAAACCCCAATGGGATTCGGGATCAGGTCCTTCTTCAGGTAACGGCTCTTCACAATCTTTAGCCTTCAAGTACATAACATCTTCATCTGGGAAATCAAACTTGATGGATTGATAATCGTCAATTGGTTGGTGAGCCAAATGGTCGGCTAAAATACTCCCTTTGATTGCTTTCTGAGTGTGATACTCAATGTCATATTCGGATAACAACATCTGCCAACGGGCTATTCTTCCAAATAAGGCGGGCTTCTCAAAGATATACTTGATCGGATCCATCTTAGAGATCAACCAAGTGGTGTGGTTAATCATATACTGGCGCAGACGGCGAGCAGCCCAAGCTAAAGCACAACAGTTTTTCTCAAGAATTGAGTATCGAGACTCACAGTCTGTGAATTTCTTACTCAGATAATATACGGCATGCTCCTTTCTTCCAGTCTCATCTTGTTGACCAAGCACACATCCCATGGAATCTTCCAATATAGTCAGGTACATAATCAAAGGTCTTCCTTCCACTGGAGGAATCAAAATGGAAGGTTCAAGCAAATATTCTTTGATGTTATCAAAAGCTCTCTGACAATCTTCTGTCCACACACATCCTTGGTTCTTTCGGAGAAGCTTGAAAATCGGCCCACAGGTAGCAGTCATATGAGATATAAATCTAGAAATATAGTTCAGTCTCCCAAGGAATCCTCTTACTTGTTTTTCCGTCTTGGGTTCGGGCATTTCCCGAATAGCTTTGACTTTATCAGGATCTACCTCAATACCTTTCTGACTGACAATGAAACCCAGAAGTCTTCCAGAACGAACACCAAAAGTGCACTTGTTGGGATTCAGACGGAGTTTATACTTTCTCAAACGCTGGAATAACTTCAATAAATGTTCCAAATGATCTTCTTCAGTTTGTGATTTGGCAATCATGTCATCTACATACACTTCTATCTCTTTATGCATCATATCATGGAACAAAGCAGTCATGGCCCTTTGGTATGTTGCACCAGCATTCCTCAAACCAAACGGCATAACCCGATAACAAAATGTTCCCCAAGGTGTAATGAAAGCTGTCTTCTCCATATCTTCTGGTGCCATCTTGATTTGATTGTAACCATAGAATCCATCCATGAAAGAAAAAACTTTGAACTTTGCGGTACTGTCGACCAATACGTCAATATGCAGTAATGGGAAGTCATCCTTTGGGCTAGCTCTATTCAGATCTCTATAGTCTACACACATTCGAACTTTGCCATCCTTCTTAGCAACAGAAACTATATTGGCTAACCATTGAGGATAGACCGATGTAACAAGGAAACCTGCATTAATTTGTTTTTGAACTTCTTCTTTGATCTTGTCAGCCATATTGGGATGAGTCCTTCTCAACTTCTGCTTAATCGGCGGACATTCAGGTCTCAACGGTAAACGATGCTCCACAATATTGTTGTCCAAACCGGGCATATCTTGGTAGGACCAAGCAAACACATCAACATACTATTTGAGAAGCTCCAACATTTTCTCTTTGACCTCTGGGATAAGCAATGCTCCGACTTTAACTTTCTTTTTATCTTCTTCATCACCCAAATTGATCAACTCTATAGGCTCTTCAAATGGCTGAATAGTCTTTTCATCGTGCTCAAGTAAACGGGAAATTTCATCAGGAATCCTTTCACTATCCTCTTCTTCGGCTCCGAACACAGGGAATTCAAAGTTGGGAGAGGGCATAGGATCATTGTTTTCAATGGTTAAGTCATGGATTAATCTGCACATATGATTATGCTTTATTTTAGAAATCGATTAATATGAATGTTGTACAAATGAAACAAAATATTATTATATTTTCCTATTACTACCAATTAATTTTCATTATTATTTCCCAGAAAAAGTGAAAAATAAAACAGTAGTGGAAAAAATAACATTTTTATTCATGAAGGGAAATACTTGAAACAAAGAGCCCAGACATTTTCTCTTTTGCCTTGGGCAGAGCAAAAGGATTTATTTTCAACATAGCCCGACACAAATACTTTTCACCTTTGGCAGAGCGAAATTTTTTTTTCAAAAATAAAACAAAACATTACTCAGAAATGTGCATCACAACAGGAACATCAACAACAATCCAGTTCTGGCAAACCACTCCATGCGTTACAAAATCGGGTAAATCCTCTTCAGAATCGTCTCCTATTATAGCATCAACTTCAGGAGGAGTCGGATGGATAAAACCTGCACTTCAGAAAACTTCTTGTATCGGACGGGTAACTACTTCCTGCTTGACTCTTGTAGACACGGGCTGAAAACCAAGACCTTCTCCAGACTTGTTCTCGGGCAAAGTCAACACCTGGCCCCAACCTTCAGCCGAACCACTTTCAACCACTCGTCGCGCATCCTCAAAAGAAGAAATAGATGTCCCTTGCTTCTTCACTTCATTATTAGCAACAGATAGAGCTTGGAATTGGGTTCCAACATCTTCATCAGCATCAATAAAAGAGAAAGATGACAAATAGCTTACCACCATAGCCTGCTCTCCACCAATCATTACCAGCTTTCCATGCCTTACAAACTTCAATCTTTGATGGAGCGTGGAAGTGACTGCCCCTGCATCATGGATCCATGGATGACCCAATAGACAACTGTAGGCGGCATGAATATCCATTACTTGAAAAGTGATCTGAAAAGTATGAGGACCAATTACTATAGGAAGATCCACTTCACCAATGATAGTCTTCCTAGAACCATCAAACGCTTTGACAATTACCCCACTAGGTCTCATGGGAGCACCTTGATATGAGAGTCGAGATAATGTAGTTTTGGGCATTACATTTAACGACGAACCTGTATCTACCAACACACTTGATAAAGTATCATTTCCACAACTTATTGAGATATGCAAAGCCATATTATGGTTCCTTCCCTCCTCCGGAAGCTCTTCATCACTGAAACCAAGATTGTTACACGAAGTAATATTTCCCACGATTCCATCAAATTGGTCAACCGTCACATCATGATCCACGAATGCCTGGTCCAAGACCTTCATCAAAGCTTCTCAATGGGCAACATAATCTCTCAGTAAAGCAAGCAAAGAAATCTTGGAAGGAGTTTCCAATAGTTGGTCCACAATCTTATATTCACTTCTCTTGATGAGCTTCAGAATCTCATCATCATCGGGATGTGGGATGGGTTCATTGGATCGGCCTATCTCAACCCTTGGTTCCACATTTCTCGCTGGAACTTCTGCCGGTATGGGCCTCCTGAATTGAACTTCTGGTCTCTTCAAAGGTACTGTTGCAAAGACACGTCCGCTTCTCGTAACTCTACTCACATCTGCGATGTTAACAAAAGATGGCCTTGTTGGTATAGGGACTTCTACCCCATTCTCAATCATTGTGGCATTATACTTATACGGTATAGCTTGGTCTGAGTTGTAAGGCACGGGACCAGGTGGATAAATGATCAAAGGAGCAACAGGTGCAGTCTGACTGTCGTAAACGATCTCTACTGGTTCAGGCAAATTGAATTATGGTATTATAACGTTCACTTCATCCTCCGGATCTCTGTCATATGTAATAGTGATAACCCTCTGGTCTAACAATTTTTGAATATCCTCCTTCACAATAGGGCAATCAACCTCTCTTGAACAAAATTCACAAACATCATAATCATGTTGATGCCTAACAAAGGCAAGTCTTCTTAAGCTCTGATGTAACCTGATCAACGACTCTCTTATGTGTTCAACTTGAAAAACTCGAAACTTTCCCGGATAACCTTCCACCATATTCACTGATGCTGCCCCATGTCGAGGCAAAGGATTATCTCTAACATTTGGGTTAACATCCTTGAAAGACAAGATACCATTCTTAATCAACCTCTGCACGTCTTCCTTTAAAGCAAAACAATTCTCAATGTTGTGCCCCGGCGACCCTTGATGATATTCACAAAACTGATCCGCCTTGTACCACAGAGAAGTACTGTTTGGTGCGACAGGAGGAGGTTTTGTCGTTATGAGGTTCTTTCTGATAAGAGCAGGGAACAATTCAGTATAAGTCATGGGAATGGCATCGAATTGCGGTTTCCTTGGTGAATGGTTCTGGTTGTTGAATTGATAAGCCTGTTGTCGAGGCTGTTGCTGAAATGGCCGTTGTTGAGTTGGTGGGGTTTGATGAGTTGGGATCATCAATGTTGGGCAGACAGCCGGAGTGACTGCTGCAACGTGTGAGTAACCTCTCCTTGGTCTCCCTGGGAAGATTGCGCTGACATCCTATTCTTTTCTTTTTGGGAAAACACTTCCAAACTTCTTGGTACTGCTAGATGGACTTCCTTCTTTAACCAAACGTCCTTCACGAATCCCTTCCTTCAACCGCATGCCCATACTTACCATTTCGGTGAAGTCACTGGGTGCGCTGGAAATCATTCTTTCATAGTAAAAGGAACCTAAAGTCTTCAAGAATATCTTTGTCATCTCTTTCTCCTCAAGAGGAGGATAGATTTGAGCAACAATTTCGCGCCACCTCTGGGCGTATTCCTTAAAAGACTCTCTGTCTCTCTGGGACATCGCCCGGAGTTGATCCCTGTCCGGCGCCATGTCAACGTTGTACTTATACTGGTGAACAAAAGCTTCACTAAGATCGTTGAAGTTGCGGATCCGAATGCTGTCCAAACCCATATACCACTTTAGAGCGGCACCCGTCAAACTGTCTTGAAAATAGTGAATCAACAAGTCATGATCATCGGAATATGTAGACATCTTTCTCACGTACATAGTCAAGTGACTCCGAGGACACGAATCACCCTTATATCTTTCAAAGTCTGGCACTTTGAATTTTGCTGGAATCTTGACATTCGGAACTAAACAAAGGTCATGCGTGTTCTGTCCAAACAAATCCTTCCCTTTTAACGCTCTGAGCTCCCTCTGCATTTCTTGGAATTGATCTTGAAATTCTTCCATTCTATCAAAAAGACCCAAACTTTCAGCAGGCTCGGCAGGATTAGTAGGTTCATTCAAGTATGGCATAGAGTGAACCACAGGAGTGACAGTTGTCATCACCGGTTGCGGGAAAGGTGTCACAGACGGGAATACCGACGGCATGGCAGTTGTCTCTGGTTGAGGAAAATACATAGTAGGTTGAAATAAAGGCTGTACGACAGGCTGATACCCCTCTGGCACAAAGTTGTAAGGCATTCCCCACGGAAAACCTTTCGGCATCTGATGTTGAAGCGGAGAGTTGACTTGAGTCACAGATGTTGGAACGGTGACAATCTCGGAAACCACAGTAGTTGAAGTCTGAATCTCAGCAGCTGTAGTCGATGGCTGATTTTGAGCAGCCATCAAACTTTCCACTAGCGCAGTTAACTTTTCCATACCGACACGAAGGGTAGCGACCTCCTCACGAAGCTCGTGGTTTTCCTGTTCCAGATCTTCCATCTTCCTCCGACGATTGGCTCGAGTATCGTATTGATGAGACAGCTTGACAATCTATCGGAGTGGAAAAAGAAACAAGGATAAGACTCTAGAAAACATGTGAAGTGGAATGTTGGATGATGCATGATATGTGATGCAAATGATAATTCATTTTAATAGTTTTCCAAGGAACTTCAATAATTTTGCACACATCAATGGTAAAGGAATTTGGAACAACAAAAACTCATTTCATTAATCAAAAGCGGTAAATTACAACTTACAACTTTGGAACAACAAAATAATAAATTACAAATTTGGGATAACAACCCAATAATAAAAGCGGTAAACTACAACTTTGGAACATGAAGCCCATAATAAAGCAGTAAATTGCAACTTTGGAACATGCATCCCATAATAAAAAGCAGTAAATTACAACTTCGGAACATGAAGCCCTTTTACAGAGTTTTACAAAATGACATCAGTAAAATAAAACTAAAAAACTAAAGATCACTCAGAATCATCAGATGAAGGACCAAATGCCAACTGTAACTGGAGCTTCCTGATCTTCTCTTCATAAAAGTCTTCCATCTCTTTCTTCTCAGCTACCAGTCGATCAATGATATCCTTTTATGGATTAGGAACGAGAGCAACGCTTACCGAACCTTCCTTCTTTCTCTTCCTTTCACTAGCATACTTCTTCAGTAAAGCATCCTTTTGACGAAGCTTCTCATCATGATCAATGAACCAGCCGTCCTGAATAAATAGCAAATCCTCTTTTTCCTTTAGTTGTCGAGCCAGGACCCGATTCTCATATTCAGACATATTATACTTTTCTTTCCAAGCATCTCTCTCAGACTTCATCCTAGCCAGATTTCCTATTCTCCCATATTCTCGATAGGGATATCAACAGATGATGATGCAACAGTAGGGAATAAAGGTTTCTTAGGTTTATAGGGCATCTTGAGAGCACAAGCTCTAGCACGGACCCATTGTAGGTAAGGCTCCAAAGAAACGGCACCCCTATGTCCTAACATGTCTCTCCCTTTCCTATTGATGTGGCGCCAAGCTCCTTCGATCTCCCTCTTAGCTGCCTAGTGATCTTGTCCTTCTTGTAGAAAGAAACTACTCACATGGATGTTGTTTGGCTTGTCCCTCATCGGGTATCCAAACTGACGGCGCGCGAGAACAGGGTTATAGTTAATTCCACCTTTAGTACAAAGAAGAGGCACATTAGGAAAAGCACCATAGCTATCGATGATCTTCACGTCATAGTAAACTCGATTATACCAATCAATATCGAAATGAGTGAGAGCCATAATTTTTGGCGCCCATCGCGGCTCCTTCTCGAGATCCCAAAAAACATCAGACCTAGGTAGATGAGAAACATACCACTGATACAACAACTGCGCACAACAAATAATCATCCCTCCTTGATAAGAGTTTCGAAGATGGATGGAGTAGTAGGTATCTCCTAGCAGCGTAGGGACCGGATTTCCAATCAAGAAAATTCTGATGGCGTTGATATCCACAAACTTATCAACGTTAGGGAACAAGAATAGACCATAAGCGAGTAAAGAAAAGACGTCTTCAAAGGCAATAGTATCTTTTATCTCAGCGAAATGACGAGCTTTCCTCAACAAAAACTGCGCATACAAACCTCGGATTCCCCCTTTTGTAGTCATGTTCTCCTCTATCTCTGACTTCTTCAAGTGGGTGATGGTCTCTATCTTGTGAGATTTGGGTTCCTCTTCTAAGCCAGAAAAAGGAACACAGTCGGTGATCGGCAAACCGAGTATGTAGGAGTACTCTTCTAAGGTGGGCATTAACTGGTAATCCGGAAAGGTGAAACATCGATACAAAGGATCGTAAAATTGGACTAACATACCAAGGATGCCTTCTTTCATCTTGCGCTTCATGAGAGGTATAATGGACCCATACTTTTTCTGAAAATCCGTCGGGTTCTTGATCTTAGGAATTAAACTCTTCAGTTCTTCAATCTCGGGATCCTTAAAACTAAAACTTCAAGTGTTTCTCCTTCCAAACTCCATAATAATAGTACCTGAGATGTCTGCAAAAATCATTCCTAAGTTCCTTGAAAAACAAGTTTTTTACAAAAAATGTTTATGGATGTATGGATGAATGATAATGCAACAGTTACACACAAGTCCACAAACATGGGGTTCAAAGGTTCAACGTTTCAAGCATGGAGTCAAGGGTAAAGCCCATCCCAAGGTATGTACTAACGGTTTAATCACACCTGTAAGACAAGGTTCTAAGAGTTCCCAGAGTCTACATTCCTCCTTCGGATATTACCAACGTCTTGATTACTCAATAATTAGAAATATTCTCAAGAGAAACTCATCCGAGCGTAGCATCGCGTAACAACTACTTCCGAATTACTCCGTTATAGTCTCCGCGCTACACCTAAAAGGCCAAGATGGGTTGGGGTTCTACGGTTCTCAATTTCTCTGGATCCCAGGTCGAAAATAATAATGTCTTCCCGATTACTCGGTAAACAAATATTATGTTCAAAATGGCCTTCCATTGAGTGGGGGATCTCATGCCTCCTTCTTCGGGATTACTCCCTCAAAGTTAACATGACTGTACCGCCCGTCCTATTCTTAAGTGTAACTTAATCCGGGTATAGGACTCGTCCTTTTTTGCAAAAACCCAAACAACCCCAATTTAAACACATAATCAAACAAATCAAATAATAATAAAACAGATAAAACAAACTAGGCTTAACCCACTTAGGGATGGACCAGCAAGAGGTCAATCGTTCCCCAGCAGAGTCGCCAATTCTGTAGCGATAAAAAATGTAGCAGGGTAAATCGGAGATCGAATTATTAATTAATTCATCTCACAAAAGCAAGAGTCGCCACCGCGATTTATTATTTCCAAGGGAAAAGGGGAAAGAGCGAAATAAAACCCTAAAATATGCAATGTAAAATAATACTTCCTAAAAGTAATAAAAATACAAGGCGTTTTTGAAAAGAGGTCTATGGTTCGGGGGTTGGTTATACAATGGGAAGGTATTAGCAACCAATGTATCTATAGTATTCTATAGGAACCTTTTGAAATATTTGTTTATTAAAATGTTCGTTTGATTAAAAATAAATTGTTTTGGCCGAAAAGGGGTACGGACGGGTTTTTGAAGGTACGACGACCTAATGTCGAAGTTTTGACTTAAAAGGTATAAGTTTTGAAAAAATTGAATATTTGGGGAAAAATTATCTTAAGTTTTAATGAAATGAAGATATTCGCGTGATTGGATTTGAGGACATGAAGTCAACAAATTTAATCATTTTTTCTCTTGGATTTAGACGTAAACAGAATAACCAAATAAAGATGAAATAATCAAACAGAAAATTAGATAGATAATGATTAAGTAGCCAAGTGATATATAACCACAACAACGATTAAATAACAGACTAAATGGTGTGAACATGCATTTTTATATTTTTATTTTAATATGTACAAAGCAAGAGAATTAATTAAAGAAAATAAAATGTTTTTTTTTTAATTTCTATTTTTATATGTTTTTTTAGTATTAATATACAAATAATAAAATACCCTAATGTCTTATACTAATTCATGTATTTTAACTAATCTTTTTATATATAAAGTCTTAATTAATATATAAAAAGGGATTGTTCACTAGGAATTAATATAAATAAAATTAATATATTTAATTAAATTATATATGAAATATGGTTTGTATTATTTAAAATTATAAAAGAAAGGTGAATCAAATTTTTTGTTTAGGAATGTTTAAAACAAAATAAAAGGAAAAATGAAAGGGCCAAAGAGTTTTTAAGGGCCCAAAATAAGAACAAACAGAAATGGGATGGGGGTGTTCTAAGAAATTCGTTGGGTTTTAGGCATAGGAAATGGGTTAAGCCCAATATTCCATAACTTGTTTAGGGTTAAACATTTGTCTTAGTTTGGGGAAACACGGATTAGGGTTACAGCGCCGTTCGTTCATCCTTTGTTCGTCTTCTTCGTTGCTCTCACGCCCTCGCCTCTGAGTTTTCCCTTGCCCATGGCCACCGGCATCTTCAAACTTCCTCTTCCCTCCAACGAAACGCTAGGGCGACAGATTCAAGGTAATCTTCGTTTTAAATTTCATTAGGGTTTTATTATTTGCATGTTATAATCTCGCTCCTTATTGATTCTGACTTCCTATTGTTATGATTATTTGAGGTACATGAAAGAAAGAGAGGGAGAAACATTACCTTTGGAGACGGAGGAGGAAAGGGTTGAGAAGAGCTGTGGCGGCCAAGGCAGTGAGGGACGAAACGCGTGATGCTGGGCTTGCTTGGATTCTTGGTTTGTGTTTCTTTGTCCCTTTGATTCGTGGTTTGATGATGATTTGGCCTAAGAACCTTATGCGATATTTTTTCTTCTTCTGTTGACCTTGCCTTTGCCTATGCTCGCTTCTTTGTCCCTTCTTCCTCTTTGGCTTGCTGAGTATGCTTCTGAGTTGCCTTGAGATATTTGTTGATGATATGCTTTCCCCTGTATGCTTCTGAATGTGCTATTGTTGAAATATTTTGTTTTGACTAGCTTTCCCTCTTCTTTCTTTTCTTTGCTTCTGTTTCCTATTTGATTTGCCTATGAAGAAAACTTTTCTGAGGCCTTTGTGTATGGAAATTGGTTTGACAAGTTTGTGTTGTCTGTGGTATTCTGGTTTTTGGCTTTGGGCATGTATGGCTGGACAGTTTTGTGTTTACTGGTTTTTTAGGACATGGTTTTTTGTGGCTTAGGCTTTGGCTAGGCAACAGGTTTGTGCAGGTTATGGCCTGGGCTTTTGCTTGACAAGTTTTTGTTTAGGCTTCAGGCAGGTTGGGCATTACTAGTTTGTTGTGAGTATATTGGTTATGGCTTTGCAGGTTTGTTGTGAGTATACTGGTTTATTGGTTTTGCAGGTTTGTTGTGAATATACTGGTTTATTGGTTTGGTACAAATTTAGACTTGGAAGGTTTGAGTTGGTTGGTTTCAAGCATGTTTGAGGTCGGGTTTACTGGCTTGAGTTTGATTGCTAGTTGTTTTGACAAAGCTTGACCGGTTTTTGTGGTTTAAGGCTTCAAAACAGGTTTCTTGAACTTTTTTTTGTTTAAGGCTTCCAACAGGTTTTGAACTCTCTCCTTTGCTTGAGAAGTTTGTGTTGTTTTATATCAGTTGGTGGCCTACCCTTTTGACAGTTCAGGTTTTTGTATATTTTAACCATTTTTCCTTTTGATACCTCTGCACTCTTACTGTTCCATTCAGTTTGCCTTGTATCCTTTTTCTATGCTTCCCTTTTTTTACTGTGTTACTGCAGTTTTGTTTTATATCCCTTTTCTGCCTAAGGCCAAAACCTGTAAACCCACACTCTTTTCTCTCTTCTCTCTCCTTAGTACAGTTTGAAACATTAAAATGATGTTATGTACTTTGTGTTCTGAAAAAGCAAAGCTGGAAAATGATGAAATTAGAAAATATTTGCTTGCATATATAGTTTTGATCTGCACATTTCTTCTTTTCCATCTGCATTGTTACAGTATGGAGCCTTGTGTTTGGACCTCCTCCCATATGTTGGATAGTTTACGTTGGACTTTTGTTTTGAAAATGTAACTTTGACTTGCATATGCTGTTGGTTTTGAAATATGCATGTTTTGACAATTGAAATGTGCAATTGGTTTTGGAAATATGCAGTTGGTTTTTGGCAAAAATTGAATTTGTGTATATTTTTAACTCGTGCATTCATATTTATTAATAAATATTCATCCCTTTTTGTGAACCGGGAGAAATCCCGTGATTTGCAAAGAGGGTAAAAAAACTGATTCCAGCCGTTTGCTTTTAATGATGAACTCTAAATTAATTGCATTCTTTTAATTATATATATTTCTGACTTTTTCTTTTAATTCTTTTGCAGGTAAAATCAAATGAGCATCAAAGAAGTATTGGATAGAAGATGAAGATTTAGAACTTAGAAAAATTAGGATAGTTTTTATTTCACTTTAAACATTTGTAAAAATTATCATTGTAAATACTTTGTAAATAAATACAGTATTTAAACAACAATTGTAACAATTAGAATAAAGATGAATAAAACTCTATTATTTTACCAGTTAATTCTTTTCTTCTTTCCAATTATTTACTTTATCATTTATAATTCTTTAAATTATAACAACTGAAAATGAATTCCAACTATTTAAATTCAGAATAATAAATAATTAAATAAACATCATTGATCAATTAATAAACTTCTTTTCAAATATTTACTTTATTATTTATAATTATTTAAATTATATAATAACTGAAAATAAATTCCAATTATTTAAACTCAGAATAATAAATAATTAAATAAACATCATTGATCAATTAATAAACTTCTTTTCAAATATTTACTTTATTATTTATAATTCTTTAAATTATATAATAATTGAAAATAAATTCCAATGATTTAAACTCAGAATAATAAATAATTAAATAAACATCATTTTAAGCATTGATCAGTTAATAAACTTGGCGTTTCAAAAAAATAACCAGCTCTTGACCAAAAAGTTATGAATTTAAGATCTGCTTTGAAAATTGATAAAAATAGGTCAAAACACTTGCAATGTAATGATGCAGATGGGAGATGGTATCTTAGGTCAAAATTTGGGGTACAACAGGAGGTGTGAAGTTGAATTCGGTCTAGGCCTAGAACATGCAAAGCCCAGTTCCTGCTTGATCCAGTAGGGGATGCGCCTGAGGGTCCACCATGAGGAACACACATGGAATGTTGGATCTGAATTGAGGATGGTCCAATGGATGAGAGCGAGGACGCAGGGTGGATGTCTTGGGATACAACATATAGGATCCTGCAAGCAAACATTAGAAAAAATGGAAAATTACTGGACCTAGGATCGAACCCAGGTCCCTTCCCTCACTTGCCTTATGCCTTTACCATCTGCGCTGCTTGCTCATTCATGTATATAATAGCACAATAATATTATAATGGTAATTCAGTGCTAATCCTAGTTAAGAAAAATGCACGCATCAGCAATATGAATGAGCCAATCAAATTATATCAAAATGCCACGCATGCCCCAAACGGAGTCAAACGATTCAACGATGCTGGAGTGGATCTCCGGTCACCCTCTCCGGGAGACTCAAATTCCCAAACCTTCAAAAGCGTGAGATTTGGGAAGAGTTAAAGGTCCTATCCTACACAAAATGGAGCCTCGAATCCGATTTTGGCCTTAAATTGGCCTAATAGTGTCTCTAACCCTGAAAACGAAACTCTTACGTTTCAAAACCCTAACTATGGTGGTTAGAGATTCTTGCCCTGTACCTTACATGAAACACGATAGAATGCTTACAAGCAATGATAATAACATGAATATGGAACGAAAACTAATTTATATCATGTATTTGAAAGATTTCGAAGCCAAGCTTTACCAATGTCCGGTGATGTGTGGGTATGGCCATCTCGAGTGTTACACGTCTTATGGATGATATGGATGAACTCTTGAGGGTCTCAGAGAGTGAATGATGCAGTTTGTTTGGCCTGGAAACTGCTGGATTGTATGGTACAAACTTCCACTTTTCTTTGGAATTTTTGAACTTTGCTAGGGTTCTTTTTGAGGCAGTTGCGCGTATATGAGGAAGTTTTTGTGTTTTTCTTTGAGATTATGAGGTTTATATAGGCAAGGGATTTTAGGTCAACATTTGTGTATCAAATATTGGTCCATTATGATGAAGAGATTTGATTTGATTTCTTCATAAAAACTTGCTATATTTGATTCAATCAGGTGCCAATCTATCTTCATGCATTACTTCTAGCCAGTTATGAGTTATTTGGGCCTCCAATATGATGGAAATCGAAAACTGGCATGCCCCTGCAGATCCATTTCCCTTCGAATTTGTTCTCTTTGAAGGCTCTAAGCTCCAATTTGAATTACTCAGAGCTTTCCTCATCAGAGTATTATTTCCTTCGAAGGCTATGAATTCTAATTCGACTTGCACCAGCTTCATTATCATGGTTCCTTCGATTGAGCCACCCTCTACTTTGATCGCTTGATTTGAAGAAAATCACCCTAGTTTAATCAGCTCTTGTGGAATTAAGAACAAACAAGGAAAGATTATGGCCCTTAACTTAGGAATTGAAGCCACAATCAAAATTGAATTCTTGCCATATTTGTAAGGAAAACATGCCATTTTGAACTTTGAGTGAACCTGGACAGGTTATGATAGGTTTTGTTCGAATTTGGCTCAAGGCTTTCATCATGGTTCCTTTGATTAAGTCTCAAGCTTTTCTCTCTTCGCTGGCTTTGAACTTGACCAATTGAAGCATTATCTTATTGAATGGTCGAAGTGTTATTCTACTCTCTTTGATGGCTCTAAGTCCTGATTTGAATTGCCTAGAACTTCCCTTATCAGAACTTCTTTGATCAACCTTGTTCTCTTTGATGGTTCTGAGTTCTGATTCGAAGTGTTCAAAACTTCCCTCATCAGAACATTTTAGATTAAGACACCTCTGCACTAATATTCCATTCGAAGGATACTTCATTTTGATGTTTCGATTGAAGGAAACTTTGATGTTCCAATAAAAGGATACTTTGATTTTCCAATCGAAGGACACCCTAATGTTCCAATCGAAGGACATATTGATGTTCCAATCAAAGGAAGTCTTGATGTTCCAATTGAAATAAGCCCTTATGTTCCAATCGAAGGAAACTCTGATGTTTTAATCGAAGGAAGTTCTGATGTTCCAATCGAAGGAAGCTTTGATGTCCAAATCGAAGGAAACTCTAATGTTCCAATCGAAGGAATCTGTGATGTTCCAACAAAAGGAAGCTCTGATGTTCCAATCGAAGGAAACTCTGATGTTCCAATCGAAGGACATTTCATTCATCTTCAAAATTTACTTTCCTCAAGCAAATGTTTGCAACCATCCATGCAATAGAAGATCTTGAAAGAACATGAGAAGGCAAATTTTGGGGTACAACAGCTGCCCATGTTCAATCTTCTTAAACCTGGAGATTCAGATTAGCTTGTCTGCCTTTCTTGATCTGAAGGTGGAAGATGATTGAACACTAGAGTGCCCAGAAATTTGCACTCGCCTGAAGTAACACTGTTGGTTGATAATATCGGGAATGGGCTTACAGATTCCATTTTGAAAGGATGACAGAGAGTCGTCGGAGATGGGCTTAAAGATGCCATATAGAGAACATGTTGATTTCATGAGAGATTCCTTTATGGGGATTCCTATTCCTGTCGTTTGAGGAGGACTCTGCTGAGAAATGCTGGTCTTTGTATTGGGAAATAGAGTCTAGGAGTTTCAGTCCTCCATAATTCTACTGGGGAGTTATCTCTTGACTAGAGAGACGAAAGTGAGCTATTATATGGTTGGGATCCAGGCTTCACAGCGACTTGCTGAGGATACTAAGGATGATTACTTTCTAGTCGTATTTCGGGCTTCACAGCAACCTATTGGGTAAAAATGAAATTAACTGCTATTTGTTCGGTTCCAGGTTTCGCAGTAATTGTAGACATTGAATAGTTATCTGGTCGCATACAGGCTTTAGTGATTTGAATAAATTAAGTTGTTATCTGGTCGGGTCCATGCTTCAACTTGAATATGAGGTATACTATTATCTGGTCGGGTCCAGGCTTTGGTGTCATAGGTTATACTATCATCTAGTCGGTTCCAGGCTTCATAGTAATTAACTAAATAAACTGCTATCTGGTCAGACTCCAGGCTTTATAGTATCTTTAACTCGATAAGAATCAGAAAATCTTAGGGTCGATTTAACTGAACCAGAGAAAGTATCTATTAGAAAAGAATCAAGATAAATCATTGGTCGATTTAAACTGAACCATCAGAGGTATTGTGCTATCTTCAACTGGAATAGAATCAGAGAAATCTTAGGGTCAATTTAATTGAACCAGAGAAAGTTTCTACCGAAAAAGAATCAGAATAAAATCATTAGTCGATTTAAACTGAACCAGCAGAGGTCTTGAATTATCTTCAACTGGAATAGAATCAGAGAAATCTAAGGTCCGATTTAACTGAACTGGAGAAAGTGTCTACTGGAAACGAATCAAAATAAATCATTGATCGATTTAAACTGAACCAACAAAAGTCTTGAGTTATCTTTAACTGGATAAGAATCAGAAAAATCTTAAGGCGATTTAACTGAACTAGAGAAAGTGTCTACCCGAAACAAATTAGAATAAATCATTGATCGATTTAAAATGAACCAACAAAGGTTTTGAGTTATCTTTAACTGGATAAGAATCAGAAAAATCTTAGGGTCGATTTAACTGAATCAAAGAAAGTGTCTACTGGAAACAAATCAGAATAAATCATTGATCGATTTAAATTGAACCAGTAGGGTTCTTTTGAATTAAGATCTTCTGAGGAAAATGTTGGAATTGCTCTTCGGCAGAGGTAACCTTTGAAAACACTGTCAAGTATATAAGTAGTTAATGATATTTGTCGATTGATCTTTCCTGAAAAGGTAAAGAGTTAGTCGTATACAATATCATGATGTATGAAATGCATCGTGTAATGATGTTCTCAAAATAAATGAGATTGTGCTGTATGCAATATCTATGTGCATGCCATGATGGATGAACATGGAATGCTGTTGCAAATTTTCCTAGTCTTGGAAAATAAATCCTTGACTACTGCTGGAGAGTACTTGGAAGTTGAATCCTTAACTACTTTTTGGTAGATGAGGAAAGTGGTTATTTCATTTCTGCTGGGAATGATGAATGGACATGATTCACCGGGGATTTCCTCTTTCCGTTTGAGGATACTCTGCCTGGGATCTTTGACTTCTGCTTGAGATGTTCTGTCGGGGAGACGATGCTCTGTTGGAAGATCTTACCAATGTAGAGAAATAAACTCTGTTGGGGGATGAACTTCCGCAGCTAGAGAAATAAACTATATCGGGGATGTGGATTTATAAACTGTTTGAGATTTGTAAAACTCAATTGGGGATCTTTGATTTAACCTCCCTGAGGGAACTTTCCTGGAGAAGGTAATTCCTGCTTGGAAAAAAAGAGGTGAAAACTTGGTTGTTTTCGCTCTGCAGGGATATAGAAATCACCAGGTCGTATGTTGAGGATGCGGCGATGACTTCACATCAGGACGTCTCTACCCTTGTACCTGCTGGAGAAAGTATCTGCAGGGACTACAGATGGCTTTTTAAGCATTATCGTGTTTCTTAAAGTCATTAGCAACTGTCTTTCTGTCTTTTATGCAAGTATTTGTAAACAGTAATCATATTCAAATGCATATGTCGAAATAATCACTGGACGTTTTTGCAAAACAAAACAGAAAAATAGAAAACAAAAAGTTTTATACTTTCAAAGAAGTGATTTGTATTAATTTTGAAGAAGTTTGCCTATAACAAGCGTTTTTTTGTACAAAAATAATGACATTCTAGTAAGAGAATGCCATCGTGAAAATTAAAACTATACAAAATAGTGTACAAAGAGAAAACAGCTATGTGTAATAATGCCATTGAGTTTCAATTCGGCTATTGCCCTTATGTCCTTGAGCGTCTCATCACTTTGCTACTTGTCCGAAGTTGACTAGATTGATTGGTATTGTTTGAGCTTGATAGTTGATACTGAATTCTGGCTGTAAGGTGATCCAACAGAACATAGTTGTATGCTTTAAAATCCCTAACTTTTGCCCGGACCGCCCTTTCGGGTTTTCAATCCACCGGGATACCCTTTTTTGCCCAATCCTCCCTTTCAGGTTTTCGAATTGCCGGGTGTACATATTTTTTGTATTTTATCCCTAATTTTTTCCCGAACCCTTTTGGTTAACCGGGATGCCCTTATTTTTTCCTAGGCCAGTCAACCTAGCGAGTCTTTATTCATGTGCATTATATTTTAACTATGTTCACATTCACAGGGTGAGGAAGGTTGTCACCGTCCATAGTGGTTAAGATCATGGCTCCTCCAGAAAACATGTTCTTTATCACAAATGGCCCTTCATATGTGGGAGTCCATTTTCCCATGGGATCACCTTGTGGAAGTATGATGCGTTTGATTACCAGGTCACTAACTTGATATAACTAACGTCTTACCTTCTTGTTAAAAGCCTTGATCATACGCTTTTGGTACATCTGACCATGACAAACAGCTGCGAGTCTTTTTTCATCAATCAGGTTAAGTTTGTCAAGTTGAGTCTGAATTCAACCATCTTCGTTCAAACCTGCATCCTTCATGATTCCCAAAGAAGGGATTTGGACCTCAATAGGTAGGACAACCTTAACACCATACACCAGAGAGAAAGATGTTGCTCTTGATGATGTGCGTACTATGATGCGGTAACCATGAAGAGCTAATGGTAACATCTCATGCCAGTCTTTATATGTCACTGTCATCTTCTGGATGATCTTTTTAATGTTCTTGTTAGTAGCCTCTACAGTTCCATTCATCTTTGTCTGGTAAGGTGAAGAGTTATGACACTACATCTTGAATTGCTTACAGAGTTCGGTGATCATAGTGTTGTTGAGATTTGTACCATTATCTGTAATGATTCTTTCGATGATAATATATTGACAGATAAAGTTATGCTTGATGAACCGCGCAATAACATTCTTGGTACCAGTAGCAATAGAGGCGGCCTCAACCCACTCCGTGAAGTAATAAATGACAACAAGGATTAAGTGATTCCCTGTTTGAAGTGGTAGGTATGATTTCACCGATCATGTCGATGCCCCATATTGCAAAGGGCCAAGGAGCAGTTAAGACGTTTAGAGGAACCAGAGGTATGTGCACCTTATCAGCATAAATCTGGCACTTGTGATAAGTCCGCCAATGTTGATAACAGTCTGCTTCCATAGTGGACCAATAGTATCCTGCCCTTAGGATCTTTTTATCTATGGTGTGTCCACTAGAATGGGTGCTAAAGGTACCTTCATGTAAATCCTCCATAATCCTCTCAGCTTCGCTCTTGTCTACACATCAAAGTAAAGTAGAGTCGTGGTTGCGCTTGTAGAGGGTTCCATTACTGAAGAAGAACTTTATAGAGAACCTTCTCAGAAACTTCTTATCATTGAAAGATGCCCCCTCAGGGTACGCTTGAGCTTCGAGATACCTTTTCACTTCATGGAACTAAGGTTTGTCCATTACGCCTTTAGTATCGATCTCATAGCAATAAGATGGTTCATCCAATCTCTCAATAGTGATATGAGGAGCCTCATTATTCCACCTGACCTTGAACATGGATGACACAGTGGCTAGCGCGTCTGCTAATTGATTTTCCTCTCGTGGAAAATGCTCAAAAGTAATTTCTTTAAAGTATATGATTAATGTCAACACATGCTCTTTGTACGGGATGAGATTAGGGTGCTTCGTGTCTCACTCTCCTTTGATTTGTCTTATTACCAAGTCCGAATATCTAAAAACACTCAAGAACTTGATTCTTAGGTCAATAGAAGCTTTGAGACCCATGATACATGCTTCATACTCAGCCAGATTGTTGGTATAGTTGAAGCATAGCCTAGCAGTGAAAGGGGTATGACAACCCTCAGGAGATATCATTACAGCACCGATACCATTGACAAGTGCATTGGAAGCTCCGTTAAAATCCATGGTCCATCGGGATCCTTTTTCAGGTCCTTCATCCGGTCCAGGTTCTTCAAAATCAGTAACTAACACAATGTTTTCCTCTGGGAACTCAAACTTCATGGATTGGTAGTCGTCCACAGCCTGTTGAGCCAAATGATCAGCTAGTACACTTCCATTGATTGCTTTTTGGGTCGTGTATTAAATGTCGTATTCGGTCAGGATCATTTTCCATCTCGCTATTCTTCTAGAGAGAGCGGGCTTCTCGAAGATGTACTTGATAGGATCCATTTTAGAGATAAATAAGGTAGTGTGA
This sequence comes from Vicia faba, assembly GCA_948472305.1. Taxonomy (NCBI): domain Eukaryota; kingdom Viridiplantae; phylum Streptophyta; class Magnoliopsida; order Fabales; family Fabaceae; genus Vicia; species Vicia faba. Next base: position 780,171,921 of record OX451741.1, on the reverse strand, counting down.
TTCAACATATACTGTCTTAGTTGGCGAGCAGCCCATGCCAAAGCGCAACAAGTTTTCTCGAACAGTGAGTATCTTGTTTCACAGTCGGTAACTTTTTTGCTAAAGTAGTATATTACATTCTCTTTTCAACCAGACTCATCATGCTTCCCCAGCACACACCCTATTGAGTTCTCTAATACTGTTAAGTACATGATCAGAGGTCTTCCTTCAACTGGCGGCATTAAAATTAGAGGCTCTTGAAGTTATTCTTTGATTCTGTCAAAGGCAGTCTGGAATTCGTAATTACACTTTACCACTTGATCTTTCTTCAGGAGTTTGAAGATTTGCTCACAAGTAGCAGTTAGATGGGAAAAGGAACCTAGCAATGTAGTTTAGGCATCCCAAGAAACCCATAACTTCCTTCTCAGTGCAAGGAGCCGACATCTCCTGTATAGCTTTAAACTTTGTAGGGTCTGAAATTCTGGTTGCAGATACTCAATGTCACGTTCAATGTTATGACACCGTATCTGACATTCTATAAGACAGTAAATACAAAAACAGTAAAGAACACAGTCAATTGTTTACCCAGTTCAGTGTGCAACAACACCTACTCTGGGGGCTACCAAGCCATGGAGGAAATCCACTATAAGAGATATTAATTCAGGAATAAACCAACCAGTTTATCTCCTTCACTTAAGACCTACCCAATGCAACTTCAATCTAAGTACAACTTAAACCTGAGTTCCTACTCACTCCCCCTCAATCACAGCAGTGATACATAAAAAAATTTGACTAATGAATAGTTAAAGACACTCTTCAAAACATACACTTGATTAAGCTTCACAGCTTTTTAATCAAGCAACACAAACACTCTTGCTTCACAGCTTTGAGTGATACACAAACCTAACTTGACTTTGCTTCACAGCTTTAGTCAAGAGACATACAAACACTCTTGCTTCAAAGCTTTGAGTGTTACACAACCCTTACAATTAAAACCTATTCCAAGTCACTTATCACAATGATAATGGCTTGGATTACAATAGTAAAAACTATACAGCTTCTAAATGATCTTCTGTCAAAAAAGGGATTGCGTTCAAAACAGCAGCCCTGTTGAATGTATAGCAGCTGCAACTTCAGTTAGGGTTTCCACAAAAAGCTAGGGTTAATTCCATTTGTCCTTAAGACTAGGTCACAGGACTTTATCAACCAGGTTGGGGTTGAGCTAGGTTAACCCAAAGAAAACGCAGGATTCTGTTTTGGAAAGACTGAGTCATTTTCCTGAAAAAACTCAGAATTAACCAAACTGCATACCTGTTAGTTCAGAACAGGATGTCTTAACATCTGTTATGACATCTGAAAACCTGTCTACTGATTTAGGTAAATGTGATCATTTTGCAAAATGCTCAGATACACACTCATAAACATCAGCACCTGTATGACAATATTTTTCTGCAAAGGTACCTAATAAATCTGTACCTAATAAACTAGAATGTTATGACATCAGTCATGACATTCATACACCTGGTTTTACCAAAAATGCATGCCAATACCTAAACAACTACAAACTCCCCCTTTGGCATATTTTTGGCTAAAGCCCCTAAGCAATCAGAGATAGATAGCAGCAGAATAAATATGACTGCAGAAAAATGGAATGTCAATTAAAGTCTACCAAAATATATCTCCCCCTCTTTAGCCACAAATGGGCCAAAGATACATGTTCTTAAAGATTATACAGTCATCCAGAAAAAGTAACACAACAAGACAAAAAAAACTGAACACACTTTGCAAACTCCACCAGGGACCAGCAACACCACCAAACAGCAACTCCACCAACCTTTAAGCACTGTCATCAGACTCAGAGGAGCTAGTTTCTTCAGTATTGAGATGACCTTCAGCTTCTACACCCTCTTCCCTTCTGTTTCCTTCAGCTTCCTCCTTTTCTAACCTGGCAATTAGGTTTTCTAGGGTCTTTTTCCTAGCTTCCAGTTCTTTGCAGGTCTCTTTTAATACAGCAATAACATCAGATGTTTTGGACTGGGTCTTCACAGACGATGTCTCAGCTGATGTTATGACAATATCAGGAGCATGAGATCCCTGAAACAGTTTGTAGTGCAACCCAAGGGCAGGAGCTCTTTTGCAAGCAGTATCTCTTGCCACCAGGATATCAGGGTATTGTGCAAGGATAATTCCACAAAGGAGGGAGGGAAATGCAATTGGTCCTTTGACAGCATAACTGCCAGCATGTTTTAAAGTTTCTTCAAAAATATACCTGCCATAGTCAAAAGCAGTCTTGGTTCCCACAGCATAAATAAATCTCCCCAATCCTGTGGAGATAGTTGATATATGGTTTGTAGGGACCCAGTTGGCTGCACCAATCTTGTGCAGGATGGCAAATTTCATGCTAAGTTTGCTGGCATTCAGCTTGCCTTTCAAGGGCCAGCACTTCACTTGCCTTGCTGTGATGGTGTGACAAACTTCATTGTCAGTGACTTCCAGATCAGGACAATCCTCATTTGATCTTCCAAGAAATTTGTTAATTTCTGATGGAGAGAAATTAACCCTTCTTCCTCTAACAAAAACACTTTCAAAGTCAGCTGACCTTCCATCAGCACAATCATTAGACAAATTAACTATGAACTCCTTGACCAGATTTTCATAACACTTGTTAAATTTTATCACTGTCTTCATCAGTCCAGCATTCTTGATCAGGTCCATGATGTCCTTGCACTCCATGGCATCATTGTTGAGTTCTCTTTCTAAAGCTATTCTCTTCAAGCAAACATACTTCCATCTGTTTGCATTGTCAGGATGGTGGAAAGAGATGTTGTCTGTTGGGACTTCAGGAACTCTAGCAATTTTGCTGGAGGGCAGTTTCCTTCTGATAGGAATTTCTTCAGCATCAATCTCAAACTCTGATTCCTCATCAGAATCAGAGGATTCAGGTTCTTTTCTCTTCTTTGTAATTGGTTATCTACCAGTATACACCTGGGCTTTCACCTTCCCTTTAGGTTGACCAGTTTTCACAGATTCTACCCCAGCCTTGCCTTCAGCCTTGGATTTCTTAACAACAGGTTTATCTTTGGACATACATTTTGCATCATTCTGATTACCTTTTCTTTTCATCATTCTCCTATCTATGCTAGGGTTTACATTGGCAATCAGATCATTGTCTGAGTATTCCTCATCCACATCAATGATAGGTGGATCAGCAGTCTTTTCTGGAGGGTTCTGAATGTTGTCTTTTTGTGTCATAACATTCTCAGAGACATCTACATTCTCAGAGACATCCACATTTGGGCTTCCTGATTGATTTAAAGGGACAGAAATCCCTGGTACAGGTTGGTTTCCGCTTAGTATACTAGTAACAAGCCTAGCAACAACTTGATGAACTTGAACTGATCCTTCTCTATTTGATACAGAAGAAGAAGGATGAGAAGGATTACCAGAGGCAGCAGCTTGAGCTCTTCCTGCATGTCTAGTTCTCAGCTTTTTGACTTTGGCGGGGTCAGTAGCCATCTCTCTGAGAGGAGTGATCTCAAGAACTTCAGATTCTATACATGTGGTGATTGCTCGAGAGTCTTGGTCAGATGATGAAGATGATGAAGATGAAGAGGTCGCCTTGGTTGAAGATGATGTTTGATACATTTTGATTGACTTAGAGCACCATTAGCAATTTGAGAAAAAACTTTGATTGAGAGAAGGGAACAAGTTGCAAAGTCGAGAGAGGTAGGAGGCAAAAGAGAGTCTTTTCAACTTCTTAAAGATTTTGAAAGAATTGGGAAAACATATGATTAACCCACTAAAAATAGACTTAACAAAATTAATTCCTTCAACCCTTGTTTTAAGCAAAATTAATTGCTATAATTTCTCATGTTGGCAATTACCCAACCTGCCCCTCAAGTTTTCAAGTTTATTTCCAACAAGAGCCTTGGTAGAAGAATCCGTCAGCTGAATCTTAATGATACCATGTTCCAGTTTAATTGACTTCTTCTCTACAAAGTCAATGTGCTTGGTCCTGATATGCTGAATAGGGTTCATGGAAATATTGATTATATTCAGATTGTCACAATACAATGTCACAACATCTTGTGAGACATTACACTTAGTGAGCATCTGTTTTGTCCAGATATTTTGAGAACAGTTACTACCAGCTGCAACCATTTCAGCACAGAGTTGGGAAGGCATTCTTTTGACATGAATCATAGCTCTGGCAGATTCCTGTATGTTCCTATTTTTATTTTTGTCAACTCTATTTTGATGATGAGTTATAGGAGAAGAGACTTCATGACTCATTTTTTTTGGGAAACAGAATTTATTAGACTTGTTGTTTCCAAATTCTTTGTCATGATTACTTCTGGTTCTGACAACACATCCTTCTTCAAGTTTATTCATCACATCACATACATGTCTCTTTTTACCAAGCCTTTCAATTTGAAGTTCACCACAAACCCTTCTTTTATCAATCTGTAGTCTTGGAGTCCTTCTGACTGCTTCCATAGAGATAGCTCTTTTCATTCTTCTTAGGTGAAGATGACCAAGCTTATGGTGCCACAGTTTCATCTCTTTTTCTTCTTTGGTAATTGGACACATAGTGGAGTTATTAGTGTTCTCAGGCTGCCACAAGTAACAATTATCTTTGGATCTGATTCCTTTCATTACAACTTCTAGTTTTTCATTAATTACTAGACATTCAGATTTTGAGAAGTTGACCTTGAATCCTAGATCACATAATTGACTGATACTAATGAGATTAGCAGTCAGCCCTTTTACCAGCAGGACTTCACTCAGACTTGAAACTTCAGGGCAGTCCAAATTACCAACTCCTTTGATTTCACCTTTAGCACCATCTCCAAAGGTCACATAACTAGTGTTGTGAGGTTTAACATGATTGAGAATGTTCTTTATTCCAGTCATGTGTTTAGAACACCCACTGTCAAAGTACCAGCCTTCCTTTACAGACACTCTCAGGGAAGTATGGGCTATCAGGGCAGTAGCCTTTTTCTTCCATTGAGGAGTATGTGGTACCTTTTTAGACTTAGGTTTGACACCTGAGTTTTGATTGGGGTATCCATGCAATCTGAAGCAGAAGGGCTTTATGTGGCCATATCTCCCACAATGATGACATCTCCATCTTTGGTACTTTTTCTTCATATATCTCTGTTTCTGATGTTGAGAGTTGTGTTGAGACATCTGCTTTGACATTTGTTTAACAGGCCTGATCTTCTTGTCTGTACTAGATTTCTTGGCTTCCACAAATCCTAGTCCAGATTTGTTTTCCACATTTTGTCCAACTTGAAGAATCTCTTCCAATTTATCTGTTCCATTAGTCAGCATCTTGACAGATTTGGTCATTTGGTTCAGTTGTGAGTTCAACAATTGAACTTCCCCTTCTAGATGACTTATAGTTTCAAGATCTGCCCTTTTTTCAGCCTCCAGCTTTATGATGAGTTTTGCTTGTTTCTCATTCTGCACACAGACTTCAGCACTTCTGATACACAATTTCTTGTAGGTATCAGCCAGTTATTCAAATGTCACTTCTTCATCACTAGTGTCACTTTCAGAGGTACAAACACTAGTTAGAGCAGTAACTAGTTTGGCAGATTCTTCTTCAGAATTACTTTCTGAATCACAGTCAGACCAAGTAACAGCCATTCCTTTCTTTTGTTTCTTAAGAAAGGTAGGACATTTAGCTCGAATATGCCCATATCCTTCACAGCCATGGCATTGAATACCTCTGCCTTAATTTCCCTTCTCTTCTGACCTTGGTCTTCTGCTGGAACTGTCAATGTCAGAGGGAATGTTATGAACATTAGACCTTGACTTTGGATCTATTCTTTTGATGAGTTTGTTGAACTGTCTTCCAAGCATGGCTACAGCTTCTGAAATATTTTCTTCTTCATCCTCCTTGTTTTCAACATCAATGTTGGATACAAGTGCTATGCTCTTGTTCTTCTTGTCACCATTTTCAGTGATCCCCATCTCAAAAGTCTGAAGAGACCCAATTAGTTCATCAAATTTCAACTTGCTGATGTCCTGGGCTTCCTCTATGGCAGTTACCTTCATTGCAAATCTTTTAGGCAAGGATCTGAGAATCTTTCTCACCAATTTTTCTTCTGACATCTTTTCTCCCAGTGCTCCTGAGGTGTTGGCAATCTCCAAGATGTTCATGTGAAACTCATGAATGGTTTCATCTTCCATCATTTTTAGATTCTCAAACTTGGTAGTCAACATCTGAAGCCTTGACATTTTTACTTTGGAAGTGCCCTCATGGGTAGTTTTGAGAGTGTCCCAAACTTCCTTGGCCAGTTCATATTGATGTACTAGTCTGAAAATGTTTCTATCAATTCCATTGAACAAGGCATTTAAAGCTTTGGAATTTCCCAGGGCTAACTCATCTTCTTCTTTACTCCAATCTTCCTCAGGCTTCAAACTGATTGTCCCATCTTTCTCAGTTAGGGTGGGATGGATCCATCCTTTGTCAGCAGCTCTCCAAGCCTTTTTGTCCAGAGATTTTAAGAAGGCAATCATACGAGGTTTCCAGTAGTCATAATTTGTTCCATCCAGAATGGGTGGTCTATTTCCAAAAACTCCTTCTTTGTCCATAGTGCCAGAAAGTGATATCCCTAGATCTCACCCAGTAATACAGGCAGGGTGCCTGATCTGATGCCAATTGAAATTCTGGCTGCAGATACTCAATGTCACGTTCAATGTTATGACACCGTATCTGACTTTCTATAAGACGGTAAATACAAAAACAGTAAAGAACACAGTCAATTGTTTACCCAGTTCAGTGTGCAACAACACCTACTCTGGGGGCTACCAAGCCAGGGAGGAAATCCACTATAAGAGATATTAATTCAGGAATAAACCAACCAGTTTATCTCCTTCACTTAAGACCTACCCAATGCAACTTCAATCTAAGTACAACTTAAACCTGAGTTCCTACTCACTCCCCCTCAATCACAACAGTGATACATAAAACAATTTGACTAAGGAATAGTTGAAGACACTCTTCAAAACATACACTTGATTATGCTTCACAACTTTTTAATCAAGCAACACAAACACTCTTGCTTCACAGCTTTGAGTGATACACAAACCTAACTTGACTTTGCTTCACAGCTTTAGTCAAGAGACATACAAACACTCTTGCTTCAAAGCTTTGAGTGTTACACAACCCTTACAATTAAAACCTATTCCAAGTCACTTATTACAATGATAATTGCTTGGATTACAATAGTAAAAACTATACAGCTTCTAAATGATCTTCTGTCAAAAAAGGGATTGCGTTCAAAACAGCAGCCCTGTTGAATATATAGCAGCTTCAACTTCAGTTAGGGTTTCCACAAAAAGCTAGGGTTAATTCCGTTTGTCCTTAAGACTAGGTCACATGACTTTATCAACCAGGTTGGGGTTGAGCTAGGTTAACCCAAAGAAAATGCAGGATTCTGTTCTGGAAAGACTGAGTCATTTTCCTGAAAAAACTCAGAATTAACCAAACTGCATACCTGTTAGTTCAGAACAGGATGTCTTAACATCTGTTATGACATCTGAAAACCTGTCTACTGATTTAGGTAAATGTGATCATTTTTCAAAATGCTCAGATACACACTCATAAACATCAGCACCTGTATGACAATATTTTTCTACAAAGGTACCTAATAAATCTGTACCTAATAAACTAGAATGTTATGACATCAGTCATGACATTCATACACCTGGTTTTACCAAAAATGCATGCCAATACCTAAACAACTACATGGTCTACCTGAATACCCTTGTCACTGACAACGAAACCTAGGAATTTACCAGACTTCACCCTAAAGGTGAACTTGTTCGGATTCAGCCTCAACTTGTATGTCTTTAGTCTATCAAACACCTTTTGCAAGTGATCAAGGTGCTCTTATTCAGTTTCAGATCTGGCTATCATGTCGTTAACATAGACCTCTATCTCATGGTGAATTATGTCATGGAACAAAGCTACCATGGATCGCTGATAGGTTGTTCCAACATTCTTCAACCTAAAGGGCATAACCTTCTAGCAGAAAGTGCCCCACTGTGTGATGAAGGTTTTCTTTTCCATGTCTTCGGGTGCCATCTTGATCTGATTGTAACCAGAAAATCTATCCATGAAGGAGAATATCTCATGTTGTGCGGTGTTGTCAACCAGAACATCAATATGGGGAAGCAGAAATTCATCCTTGGTGCTTGCTCTGTTCAAGTCTCTGTAGTCCACACACATACGTATGTTGTCGTCTTTCTTAGGCACCAAAACTACGTTAGTAACCCATTATGGATAGGAGGTGACAGCTAAGAACCCAATGTTGAACTATTTCATAACTTCTTCCTTGATCTTTTCTGACATCTCAGGATGCATACGATGGACCTTTTGCTTCACTGGAGGGAAATCTTCTTTAGTTGGCAGACGATGAACCACAATATCAGTGTCCAGCCCCGGAATGTCTTCATATGACCAAGAAAATATCTCAACATAATCCTGGAACATCTGTATCAATCACTGTTTGACACTATGCTCCAAGTTTGCACCTATCTTGACTTCTTTTCAGTCCTCTTCGGTACCAAAGTTCATTGTCGCAACTGGCTCTTCATGAGGCTATATAGATCTTTCTTCCTGCTGTAACAGTCTAGCAAGCTCTCCTGGTACCTCATAATATTCCTCACCTTCGTCCTCGGCTTGGTTGATCGGATTTTCAAAGTCATAACTGGAAATAGTAGAACCATTATCAATGGGATCCAGAGTGGATATGGATCTGCAGTTTGATACGTGAGTGTGTGTAAGAGCATAGCTGCATTGATAAAGTAAAAGCAGAAAAGAAAAACAAAGAGCGCAAAATTTGTATGCAAAAACATCCAATTCTTTATTAATGACACATGAGATTTAAAAATGATAACCCTCACAAATAAAGCATTGTGCCTAGGGTAAGGCACAAGGCCATAGAGTTTATATTGTTCATTTATTATATATCCAGAAAAACAAAAAGACAATTACTCCTGAATAAAAGTAATCGACACAAAGTCTTTAGCTGTCCAGTTACTGGATCCACCATTGGTAGTAAGGAAGATCCAACTATCCATGTCACAGCCACCATCACTGTCTTCTAAAGTGTTGATCCCCTAATTGCTGATGCGTAGGGGAGGTCCTCTGGCATGAGCACGACGAATAGCCCTTTGAGCCCCTGAAGTGAAACCCAAACTAAACTTATCAGATTTGTATGGAATGTCAGGGAGTTTTTCCTAAATGGTACACCCACCTTCTTCAATTATTTCTTTGGCGTCCTTGAGAGAATCCATCTTCAATGGAGGTCTGGTGATCTTTGGCACACTGGTAACAGTCTCGGTTGCAACCATAGTCTGAGGCACCTCTTAAAAGTTTTGACAAGGAGTCTCGATGAACTCGCCGTCCATTTCAACATACCTAAAAGAGTTCAGGTGGCTTACCATGTACTCCTCCTCACCACGTAATATGACAATCTTTCCCTTAACTAGGTACTTCAACATCTGATGCAGAGTGGAAGTAACAGCTCCAACCCCATGGATCTAAGGGCGTCACAACAAACAGGAATAAGATGGTCTGATATCCATCATGTAGAAGGTGGAGTCAAAGGTCTGAGAACCAACTTTGATAGGGATGTCCACCTCCCCGTGCACCATTCTTTTTTACCCATCCAAAGCCCTCACTATAATGTTACCGAGCTTCAGAGTCAAACCTTCACAATCTAATCTGTCAAGAGCCTTCTTGAGCAGAACATTCAACAATGAACTAGTATCTACTAGAACATGGGCTAAAGTAGTTCCCCTGCATTCGATGGAGACATGCAGTGCATCATTTGGTTTTCTTCCTCTAGGTGTCAAATCAGCATCAGAAAAACCCAGTCCATTATTAGTGGTCAAACTAGCCACACAATCTTCGAATTGATCAGCGGGGGTTTCTTATGGCACATGAGCTGTCTTGAGGAATTTTACCAAAGCCTTTGCATGGGCTTCTGAGCACAATAGTAGGGCCAGTATTGAGATCTTGGAAGGAGTCTTCCCAGTTGTTCAACCACATTGTAGTCGTTGTTTTTGATTATTTTCAGATTTCTTCCATTTCCTTCTTAGAAACCTCAGGAATGGATTCTGAATGCGCCTTCGTCTGGACAGCCTCAACCAATATCTCTTTACCCCGAGTCTCGGTCGACTCGGTGACAGGGGTGTCAACAGGGCTAGCAACAGGAGTTGTAATCGGAGTATTAGCAGGATCAGCAACCGGAATGATCACGGGAGTAGTAACAACTTTAGGAGGAGAGATCTCGAGATATAAAACTATTCTGCTTCTTGTTATTTTACTACTCCCAACGATATTGCCGATGTTAGAATCATAACCTTCAGTAACTTTGTCTTCAGCAGCCAACAAGTTTTGCTTGGCGCCATGGTAATAGACGTCAGCCTCATTATTCCAGGAACAACTTTATCCGAGGAATATGGTATTGGCCCTGGCATGGTGATGATCATGGGAGCAAACTTTGGAACATATGTAATCCTGACGGGTCTTTTGGTGGAGACCCTGGGAGGATTGGCGGAAATGGTTATAATAGAAATGTCTTTACATGAAATAGTTGTGACTGGAGTCTTCTTAAATAAAGATTATTTATCATCAATCAGGTGTTGAACACCTTCTTTCAACAAATGGCAACCAGTTGGTAGAGTTAACATAAGTGGCAACCTTCACCACAGCCCAAAAATAAACCAGCTTGCAACAGATTCTTTTTAACAGTTATGAGAGAAGTAACAAGTTCCACAACATAAGCAATAAACATATCATCGTCAACAGTGTTAACACCATGGCCGTGCTTTGGCATGAGGGAAGTTATAACATTAGGAGTCTCTGGTGCATCGAATTCAATCTCCTTTGCCACGATAAGATCCTGCACCTTGTTCTTTAAAGCCCAACAGTCGTTTGTATCATGGCCTGGACTTTCAGAATGGTAGGCGCACCGAGCCTTTGGATTTTAGTGAGGAGATGCAGTGTTGGGATTATTGGGAGCTTACCTCAAAGTTACCAGATTGGATTTCAGTAAGTGTGGTAAAACTTGAGATCAGGTCATATTGATCCGGGTAAACTGTCTCATAGGCCTTTTTGCTATGGGCTGATTATTCCACTGTTGAATAGCTGCAGGCTTGGATATCATTATAGCCCCTACCGTTGGAAGGTGTTCGGTTTTTCCCTGATTTCTTTGACTGTAAGGAACACTGACCTCTTTCTTTCCCACGAAAGGTCTCTTTCCTGCACTTGAAGAGGCATCGTTTTAAATCTTTCCTCTCTTAATCCCAACTTCCACTCTTTCTCAAATTAAGATCAGCTCAGTAAAACCAGCTGAGGAGCTTCCAGTCAGATGGTTGAAAAACAGACCAGATAGAGTACCCAAAAACATGTCCACCAACTCTCTATCAGACAGAGGGTGTTGTACTCTTCCTGCTAGGTCTCTCCACTTCTGGGCATAGTCTTTAAAACCCTCGCTAGAACCCATAGACATACTTTGGAGTTGTGTACTAGTCGGAGCAAGGTTTGCATTATATTGGTACTGCTTATAGAAATCAGCAGCCAGGTCTTCCCAGTTACGAATATTGGTTCCCTCCAACTGATAGATTCACTCTAGCTGAGTCCTGGATAAACTGTCTTGGAAGAAGTAGACCCACAAATCCCTGTCAGCAGTGTGAGGCTGAATCTTTCTCACATAAGATCGGAGATCCATCTTGGGACATGAGACTCCATCGTACTTAGCAAACACCAGAACCTTAAAATTCTGCGGGATAACAACCCCAGAAACCAAACCTAGCTCTTCAAAATCCAGCCCAGGTACCCTCTGGATTTCCATTGCATTTAGACGATCCTCTAGATGTTTGTATTTATCATCAGTAGGAGGATTCTGCTCCTCATTATAATCATATTCATTACCAGATCCCTTCGGGATGAGGTCTTCCTCTCTTGTCTCCCCTTCCTGAGTGTCCCCTTCCTTTGACTAAGTTTCTAGTTATGAATCTCGCTGCACTGGTCCTCGGATCCTTCTTCCCAAATTCACTACACCAGCTGGTTTCTTTGGCTTCTTGGTCTTCTCTTTGACAATCAAGGCCTTCATCTCCTCTTGCCCATTGGCCAGGGCCATGATCATTTGTTGGAACTGAGCATTCTGAGCTTGAAGGTCCTTCACTGTTTGTTCAAGAGCACTTTCTTTTGCTGAAATAAACAGCAAAATGAAATAGGAAACCTGTACTAAAGACCTACTTATGCAATGACATGTATGATATGCGTATGCAATGTTTTCAAGGAATTTTGGAAATTTAAATTTGTGAGCCAAAATGAAACAAAGATTTTATTAGTAGAATTCAAAATACAATTGCCTTTTAGGCTTACGATTGAAAATTTCAAAAAACTAAGAAATCAGGTTTCCCATGGGCGCTTCCTCTTCGTGCCGAGATAGACATTAAGACCTTTTTACTCGTGAAGTTGCTTCGTGAGTTCCAACACTTTCCTCTCATGGGCATATAAATGATCTCTATAGGTATCCCGCTCTTTCTTTATCTGAGTCCAGGATCTCTGCAGCTCTTTAAGATCAGTGGGCATGTCAGGATGGAGAACTGTATAAGGAACATCCCCTTTGGTAATGGGCTCCACAATCACTGGTAAGATGGATATATATGGCATCACAAGGTCCTGAGCACGATCTCGTTCACATTGGAGATAAGGTTCCATAGGGATGGAAGTCTTCGGCCCCAAAGTCTTGGTATCAAATCTATTTACCATGCCCCAAGCTCGTATGAACCTTTGACGATACCCTTGAACATCATCCTCATAGTTAAACACAATTCCCTGGATAATCATCTCGTGAGGAACATCCCTTCGAGCATAACCAAATTGTTGCAGAGCCAGAGAAGGATAATAAGTTATGCCTCCCCTAATGCGAAGTAGTGGGACATTAGGGAATTCCTCGCAGCGGTCAATAACAGAAATATCTCCCATAGATCGGGAATACTAGAGAATATCTGCGTGAGAAAGTAACATTATCCTTTGTGACCAAACCAAACCTTCTTTATTCTTTAGTATTGATTTAGGGAAGTGAGAAATAAACCACCTTGACAGCAATGCAAGAATCCCTCTTTTCTTCGTGGTAGGAGTGTGGAGGGTATGCAAGATGTCTCCGAGTAAAGTGGGCACATGGTTGAGAGAGAGGAATACCTTGATAGCATTCACATATATGAGTAAGTATGGATTAGGGAACAATACTAACCCATAGATTAGATGGTCCAAGACTTCCTCAAAATCCAGGAAGTCGAAATCATCCCAAAACAGTTGAATACAATGTCGAATCGTTTCAGATGCAAAGCTACTGCAATAAACTCCGACTTTGGAGCTTCTTCCAAATCGGTGAAAGGAAACTGATCCAGAATAGGTATGCCAAATAACTAAGAGAATTCTTCCATGGTGGGTACCAACTGATAGTCCAGAAAGGTGAAGCAATGGTGCTTAGGGACAAAGAACTGAAAGAATACACTCATCATCTTCTCATCAAAGCCCGAGGTAACTAGGTTGAGAAGTCGACCAAAAATTTTGGTGAACGAAGAAGTTTTTGGAACCATTGATACTAACTCTTTGAGTTGGAGAGGTATCCTTACAAAGCTGATTCAGATCATGTTTCTATGAGCAGAAGCCATGATCTGCAAAATAGAATAAAGATAAATTCCCTTGGTCCTCGAAATGGTTATTGAAATGAAAAATGGATGTTATGATGTTTATGATGTCATGATTACTCTTAAATCACAAATAAACACAAGAAAATCATACAATAGACCTTAGGTTCAAAGGCTTGCATGAGGTTTAAGGTAAGTTCCCTCTTGAATGTTCAGTTGGTTCAACCTGTCTTAGAAATAGTAACCGGGTTCTAAGGAATCTCAATATCATTGATCTTTCTTTATCCGTATTATTTCAGCTTAATAATCTTTTCTTGCGGCTGAAACATCTAGAAAGTTCGATCTCAATAAATGTAGTATCGAGTATCAACCGATTCCCAGATTTACACTGAGGCCGACTATCTCACTACTTTCTAATGGCCAAGTTTGTTCAGCTAAGGTTCTAAGGTCCGTTAGTGCTTCAAACCTTTAAAAGTAAATCAATCAAAACAAACAAGGAAAGCAATTTAGAAATGAACTAGACCTTAAGGTAAACCCAACTTTTTAAAAGTTCCCCAACAGAGTGGTCAATTCTGCGATACGGTGGCAGAACCGACTATTATACTAGTTTTGTGTTTTGTTTTCACAAATGTGTGGTAAGAAAGAGTCACCATCTACTTTTCTTTTATCCAACAAAGGAAAGGGCGAAAAGAAAAGAAAAAGACCCATTTCGAGAGTTTCTGAGTAAGGGGGTAGATTATGGAAAGGGAAGGTGTTAGCACCCTTTCCATTTGTAGTTTACCACGGGCTCTTAGATATTTGCTCATTTTTGAAAATTGCTTTCGTGTTTGTGTGTTTTGAAAAAGTTTGTTTGCTTTATGATAACTCATGTATCAGTCCTCAAGAGTGTTGATAAAGAGTTTTTTGAAAATGTTTTGAATGTGTGGTGTGAAAAAGGTTATTTTTGAGCAAGTACCTAACAAGTATCTACCTACTCGAAAAAGGTGTTCTCTTCCCCCTTTCCTTTAGATAGTGCTAACCTACTATTAGTGAGTAGGTAGCCCTAGCGTTGGATGTTGAGGGACTATCGAAGGGACGTTTATGGTCACTAAGGCAACTGAGAAAGAACTTTTAGTAATTGTCCTAAAGTTCTAAGATCACTTTTTAACAGAGGCGGCATCGAGGGACTTGTAATCTCTTGAACTAAAGAACAACCACTAAAAATTCTCACGTTTCGAGAATTGTGACCTTTTTCGAAGGCAACCAAAGTGGGAGATACCCTAGGGGTGAGCATGTGCAAGTGTATTGAGATTCAATTCATTTATATTGCGGATTTAGGGTTATCTAATCGTTTTCATTTTCAATCTTTTTCAAACAATCCTGTTTATCTAAGCAATTAACAATAGTAAAAACGATAAAGCAAACAGAAATATCCTACGCTATTACAGAGCTTCGGGGACGGGGATATATAACCAAAACTTTGGGGATAAAAACAATAAATAAACCCTAAGTTAAAAGTTATTACAAACTGTGTACAGATATAATAATTGAAAAGAATAATAAAACAGAAAATAATAAACGCGCAAATATTAAAACGGGAACAAGTTGAAAATCCTAAAAAATCTAATTGATTTAGAAAGATATTTATGGTTTTTTATTGAGAAAATATTTGAAATTTTTAACCTAATTTCTAATTAATTTTAATTTAAAGAAAAAGATTAAAATAATTAAATTAAATTAATTTACAAAAATCAACTATAATGATGAGAAAAAAACCTAAATCTGTTCTTTTGTGATTTTGTTGATTTTATGATTAAAATAAAAATGAATTTAAAAAATAAAACAATTGAAATAAAGTTAAATAATGAAATACAATGGGCGTGGGTGTTTGATGCAGTTTGTGAGGTGTGAAGCTGAATTTGGTCTAGGCCCAGAACATGCAAAGCCCAGTTCCTGCTTGATCCAATGGGGGATGTGCCTGAGGGTCCACCATGAGGAACACACATGGAATGTTGGATCTGAATTGAGGATGGTCCAATGGATGAGAGCGAGGACGCAGTGTGGACGTCTGGGGATACAACATATAGGATCCTGCAAGCAAACATTAGAAAAAATGGAAAATTACTGGACCTAGGATCGAACCCAGGTCCCTTCCCTCACTTGCCTTATGCCTTTACCATCTGCGCTGCTTGCTCATTCATGTATATAATAGCACAATAATATTATAATGGTAATTCAATGCTAATCCTAGTTAACAAAAATGCACGCATCAGCAATATGAATGAGCCAATCAAATTATATCAAAATGCCAGGCATGCCTCAAACGGAGTCAAACGATTCAATGATGCTGGAGTGGATCTCCAGTCACCCTCTCCGGGAGACTCAAATTCCCAAACCTTCAAAAGCGTGAGATTTGGGAAGAGTTAAAGGTCCTATCCTACACAAAATCGAGCCTCGAATCCGATTTTGGCCTTAAATTGGCCTAATAGTGTCTCTAACCCTGAAAACGAAACTCTTACGTTTCAAAACCCTAACAATGATGGTTAGAGATTCTTGCCCTGTACCTTACATGAAACACGATAGAATGCTCACAAGCAATGATAATAACATGAATATGGAACGAAAACTAATTTATATCATGTATTTGAAAGATTTCGAAGCCAAGCTTTACCAATGTCCGGTGATGTGTGGGTATGGACTTCTCGAGTGTTACACGCCTTATGGATGATATGGATGAACTCTTGAGGGTCTCAGAGAGTGAATGATGCAGTTTGTTTGGCCTGGAAACTGTTGGATCGTATGGTACAAACTTCCACTTTTCTTTGGAATTTTTGAACTTTGCTAGGGTTCTTTTTGAGGCAGCGATGCGTATGTGAGGCAATATTTATGTTTTTCTCTGAGATTATGAGGTTTATATAGGCAAGGAATCTTAAGTCAACCTTTGTGTATCAAATCTTAGTACATTATGATGAGGAGATTTGATTTGATTTGATTTCTTCATAAAAACTTGTTATATTTGATTCAATCAAGTGCCAATATATCTTCATGCATTATTGCCAGCCTGTTATAAGTTATTTGGGCCTCCAATATGATGGAAATAGAAAGCTGACATGCCCCTGCAGATCAATTTCCCTTCGAATTTGTTCACTTCGACGGCTCTAAGCTCCAATTCGAATTACTCAAACCTTTCCTCCCTAGAGCATTGTTTCCTTCGAAGGCTCTGAATTCTAATTCGACTTGCATCGACTTCATTATCATGGCTCCTTCGATTGAGCCACCCTCTACTTCAATCTCTTGATTTGAAGAAAATCACCCTAGTCGAATCAGCTCTTGTGGAGTTAAGATCAAACAAGGAAAGAATCTGGCCCTTAACTCAGGAATTGAAGCCATGATCAAAATTGAATTCTTGCCATATTTGCAAGGAGAACATGCCATTTTGAACTTTGAGTGAACCTGGACAAGTTATGGTAGGTGTTTTGTTCGAATTTGGCTCAATGCTTTCACCATGTTTCCTTTGATTAAGTCTCAAGCTTTTCTCTCTTCGATGGCTTTGAACTTGACCAATCGAAGCATTATCTTATTGACTGGTTGAAGTGTTGTTCTGCTCTCTTTGATGGCTCTAAGTCCTTATTCGAATTGCCCAGAACTTCCCTTATTAGAACTTCTTCGAATATCCCTTGTTCTCTTTGATGGTTCTGAGTTCTGATTCGAGGTGTTCAGAACTTCCCTCATCAGAACATTTTAGATTGAGACACCTCTGCACTGATATGCCATTTGAAGGATACTTCGTTCTGATGTTCCGATCAAAGGAAGCTTTGATGTTCCAATCGAAGGATACTCTGATGTTCCAATTGAAGGACATCTGGATGTTCCAATTGAAGGACACCCTGATGTTCTAATCGAAGGAAGCTCTGATGTTCCAATCGAAAGAAACCCCGATGTTCCAATCGAAGTAAACTCTGATGTTTCAATTGAAGGAAGCTCTGATGTTCCAATCAAAGGAAGCTCTGATGTCCCAATCTAAGGAATCTCTTATGTTCCAATCAAAGGAAGCTCTGATGTTCCAATTGAAGGAAGCTCTGATGTTCCAATCGAAGGAAACTTGGATGTTCCAATCGAAGGACGTTTCATTCATCTTCAAATTTTACTTTCCTCAAGCAAATGTTTACAACCACCCATGTAAGAGAAGATCTTGAAAGAACATGAGAGAAAATTTTGGGGTACAACACAAGGCATCATTGTGTTTCCTTCCCTTGGGAGTTAAATCAGCGTCAGAAAAACCTAGTCCATTATCAACAGTTAGACTGGCCACACAATTCTCGAATTGATCAATTGAGGTCTCTTGGGGCACGTGGGCGGTCTTTAGAAATTTTATTAAGTCCTTAGCGTGGGCCTCAGAGCACAAAAACAAGGACAACATTGATATTTTTGAGGGGGTCTTCCCCAACTGCTCCATGATGTTGTAGTCACTTTTCTTGATTTTCTTTAATATCTCTTCCATCTCCTTCTTAGAAGCCTCAGGAATGACTTCTAGATGCGCCTTCGTCTGGACAAGATCAAATAATACCTCTTTGCCTCGTGTCTCGGTACCATGGATAAATGTAGGACTAACAATGGGAGTAACACTGGGAATACTGACAGCAGCGGTAGCGGGAATAATTACAGGAGTAGCAATGGCCTTTGGAGAGATCTCGAGGGAGAAAACCCTTCCACTTCTTATTATCTTACTGGTCCGAACGATATTGTTGACGTCAGGATCAGTGGCTTCAACAAATTTGTCTTTGATAGCCAATAGATCTTGATTGACGCCATGGTAATAGACGCCAGCCCCATAGTTCCAGGGGACAACTTTATCCGAAGAATATGGTATTGGCCCCGTCATGGTGATGATTAGGGGAGCAGAATTTGGAACAAACTTAATCTTGACGGGTATTTTGGTGGAGACCCTGGGAGGATTGTCGGAAATGGTGATTATTGAAACGTCTTCACATGCATTTCTGGCAAGAGGAACTTTCTCGAACGTGATTTCTTTTTTAACCATCAGGCGCTGGACGCCCATTTTAAGTAACAAACAGCCATCTGGTAGAGACATACATAAGTGACAACTTTCATCACATCCCGGAAACAGACCGGCTTGCAATAGATTCTGTTTAACAGTCAAAAGGGGAGTAGTTAAATCATCGATGGAAAAAACAAAACAGTCATCATCAACAGTGTTGACACCTTGACCATGTTTGGGCATTGGTTCCGTTATTACATTAGGTGTTTCTGGGGGGTAAAAATCAATCTTCTTCGCCTCGATAAGGTCTTCTACCTTATTTTTCAAGGCCCAACAATCGTTTGTATCATGTTCCAGACTTTCAGAATGATAGGCACATCGAGAATTCGGGTTGTAGCGGGGAGAAGCAGTATTGGGGTTCTTGGAAGCTTCCTTTAGAGTCACCATATTAGACTTCAATAGATGTGGCAAAACATGGGATAAGGTCATGTTGATCCGGGTGAATCATCTTATGGGCACCTCTGGCATGCGTTGATAGTTTCACTGTTGATTTGATACAGGATTGGAGATCATAACATCACCTACCTTCGAGCGACGTTCGGTTTTACTTTGATTCCTATGGTCATATGCAACACTGACCTCCTTCTTTTTGGTAAAGGGTTTCTTCATCGTGCTTGAGGATACATCCCTTTTAATTTTTCCACTCTTAATACCGGCTTCTACCCGCTCACCAGTCATGATTAATTCAGTAAATCCAGCTAAAGAGCTTCCGATCAGATGGTTGAAGAATGGACCAGACAACGTGCCTAAGAACATATCCACCAATTCCTTGTCAGATAAAGGGGGATGGACTCTTCTCGCGAGGTCCCTCCATTTTGGGCATAAATTTTGAAACCTTCACCAGCACCCATAGACATGCCTTGCAATTTTGTTCGACTTGGATCTAGGTCAGCATTATACTTGTATTTCTTGTAAAAAGCAGCAACCAAATCTTCCCAATTACGAATATTGGTTCCTTCCAACTGATAGAACCAATCAAACTGCGTCCCTGACAATATTTCTTGGAAGAAATGTACCCATAGGTTCCTATCAGTAGTATGGGGTTGAATCTTCCTGACGTATGGCCTTAAATGCAGGTGAGGACAAGAGACACCGTCATATTTAGCAAAAGTAGGGACTTTGAATTTCTGCCGGATTACCACCCTTAAGACAAGTCCTAGCTCTTCAAAATCCAATCCGGGTACCCTCTGGATCTCCATAGCATTGAGGCGACCCTCCAGCTGTTTGTATTTATCATCAGCAGGAGGATACTATTCTTCAGAGTAGTAAACCTCTTCTTCTTCTTCAGACTCTGGGTTGTCATTCCCTTCCTTGTTCTTTCCTTCTTGATTATCTCCTTCACCTAACGAGGTTGTGAAATCTAGAGTTCGCCTGACTGGTCCTTTGCACCTTCATCCCAGATTCAAAACTCCGAATGGTTTCTTCGCCTTCTTTTTCTTATCTTTGATTATAAGGGCCTTCAAGTCCTCTTGTCTGTTAGCCAGAGCCAAGAACATTTGTTGGAATTGAGCATTCTGCGCTTGAAGATCCTTTACTGTCTGTTCAATATCCATCTCACTGAAACAATTAGTAGAAAGATAAGGAGACCTGTTGTAAGAAACATGTTTGTGTTCTGATGAATGAAAATGTATATGCAAATGATTTCACGGAAATTAGAGATTTAAATTTGTTTAGACAAAAAGGAAACACCTGTTGTATTAATAAATCCAAGTTCGAGTACATCATGCCTCTTTGGGCTTACAATGATAAAAATAAAATACAAAAAATCCTAAGACAAAAAGGTTGAACGCATCCTTTTCGGTGTAATGTAGGCATTCAAACTCCGCTCCTCATGAAGTTGCTTGGTGGGTTCCATAACTTTCTTCTCACTGGCATAGAATTGGGCTTCGAAGGTGTCTCGCTCTTCCTTTAGCTGAATCCAATCCTTTTGCAAGTCTTCAAACGAGGTAGGGATATTGGGATAAAGGACAGTGTATGGAACATCTCCTTCAATAATAGTCTCTACGATAACAGGTAGGATGGAGGGGTAAGGCATTACGAGACTCTGAGCACGAGCTCGTACCCATCTAAGGTAAGGCTAAAGGGGAATAGAATTTTTGTGCCCCAATGTCTTACTATCCACTTTGTTTACCATCCTCCAAGCTCGTATAAACCTTTGACGGTAGCCTTGGTCGTCACTCTCATAGTCGAACACCATACCTTGGATGAGCGCATCATGAGGACCATCTCTTCGGGCGTACCCAAACTTTCGCAAAGCTAAGAAAGGGTTGTAAGTGATACCTGGCCTAATGCCATGAAAAGGGACATTAGGTAATTCCCCATAACGGTCGATGATAGTAATATCCTCCAAGGACCGAGAACACCAATGAATATCCGAATTTCTCAGTGACATCGACCTATTAGACCATCTCAAACCTTGCTCGTTCTTCACAACGGATCGGGGGAGGTGCGGAACAAACCCCCTAGCCAACAGAGGAGTGAAACACATGAGGGCTCCTCTCCTTTTCATGGTGCGAGAGTGGAGAGAATACAGAATATCTCCCAACAAAGTAGGAACTGGATTGCGAGACATGAAGATTTTGACATCATTCAGATTTATAAGTTGGTCAAGATTTGGAAATAGTACAATCCCATAGATGAGGAGAGCCAAAATTTCTTCAAAAGCTTGTAAATCCAGAGTGTTCCATCAATCTTGAGATTCTTCAAATAGGAACTTGGCTAGGAACCCTTTGACACCACTTCTTGTTTCCAAATTAGCCATGATGTCGAATTGTTGCAAGTGTAAATCTCGGGAAATCCCTTCAGGGCTTGGGTCTCTTTCAATACCGTTGAAAGGTAGTTTATTGAGAATAGGAATTCCCAAGAGTTGAGAGAATTCTTTTATAGTAGGTACAAGCTGGTAATCAGGGAAGGTAAAGCAATGGTTCAAAAGGTCGAAGAAATGGAAAAGCACCTTCATCATATCTTCATCAAAGCTTGAGGTAACCAAGTTGAGAAGTCGTCCATGTCTTTTGGTGAATGGAGAATTCTCAGGGACCCCTGTTGCTAACTCTTTGAGCTGAAAAGGTACTCGTACGAGGTTGACTTGGATTGTATTCCTGCGAGCGGGAGTCATGTCCTACAAAACAGAACAAAGATGAATCTTAAAATCCTTGAAATGGTTAGTCTAAAATGCTATGGTATGATGCCATGATGTCATGTACACGCATATGCACAAGTCAATCAAACAAGTCCTTAGGTTTAGGCTTGCATGAGGTTCATAGGTAAGTACCCTCTTGAAGTTTGGTTGGTTCAACCTGTCCTAGAAAGTAAACGGGTTCTAGGGAATCTCAATATCACTGATCTTTGTTCATCGGGCATTGTTTCAGCGCAAGCCTCTTTATTGGCGACCAAAATATCCCGAAAGTCCGATCTCAATGAGAGTAGTATCAAGTATTAACCAACTTCAGACTGCACCAAAGTCGGCTACCTCACTACTTCCTAATGGCCAAGTTGTTCAAGTAAAGGTTATAAAGTTAGTTAGTGATTAATGACACTACACAACGGCCCTGTATTCTCCTTGACTACTCAAGGGCTACCGGTACCAACAAATGTGTCACACTAGCGTAGATATTGGTTTGACCATGTCGGTATACCCTGCATAATTTCCACAACTTATTGCTACTTACCTAAAAAAGGTGCCCCAGATCCGGTTAGAGGATCAAAACAAGCCCAAACAAGGAACCATAATGTAAAGCAAACAAGTCAAACAATGAAAAGAAAGTAAAGGTGATCTAGCCCTAAGGTCTTCCTTTATGGTGAATGGAAGTTCTTTGGGGCCTTCCTGAGACTAATCCAGTTACTACTTTATGCAAGAAGTCACTGAATCGAAGGAGGGTGTGTGAGTGGATCACAGGTTTTTTCTATAACAAGTAACAGAATGAATCAAAGGGTTACTATATTGTAGTTGGGGAAGTGGGTCGAAGGCTTGTTATATGGTCACTTGGGGGGTGAATCGAAGGATTCATTTAGTATACAAAGGGGGTTGAGTTTTTTTTAGAAGTGTTTGGAAAAAAAGTTGGGAGTTGTTTGAGAGTTTTTGGGAATTTTTCACAAGAGTTTTCTTGCAACTATTCAAGGGCCCCTAACATGTGTGCTGGAGGCTCATATTTATAGATGGCCTTGGATGATGTTTTAGGAGGGAAAATAAAAAGTTTAAACAAAAAGGGAATAATGTTCTTGTAGCTTTCGAGGGACAGTGTTTGTATGCCATTTTGGTGCAAGGAATAAGGTAGTGTTGCAGGACTGTTGTGCAGCAGTTTTGGAGTTTTATGGCCAGTGTATCAGGCCTGAACTTGGCAGCCCATGGGACTTTGTCAACAAGTACCTTTGGGCATCTCAACCTTTTGTTTTGACCCCCTAGCCCTATCTTTTGACCATAACTCTCAACAACATTTATTTTTTTAAATCAAAGTGTCCTTCGAATGGCTCGTGTGGGTATCCTTTGAAGGGGCCCAAATAAGTGTCTTTCGACTAGGCCCTTCATGGGTTCCTTTGAATGATCCAAATACATGCTCCCGGGGTGGATCATCAAAACATGTCATTCGATTGGGACATCCAGACGTGTCTGGAAAGTCCTTCGAATGTGCCACCATGGTACTTCATTCGCACGAGACAATGACATAGTGTAGAATTTATATGTTGAAGAAAAATATTTTTAAGGGAGATACTTCCCACTCAAACTTGCCTGCAAAGGGGTCACTTGGCCAAACAAAAGGGTGTATGTAGGGGGTCCCTGCTTTGTGACTTCATGAAAACATGCAAGAGATCCTTGCTCAAACCAAGGCTTGTACAAAGGGAACTATATGCCCAAACAAAAAGTGTACCCAAAAGCTTGTGCTGAAGGATTCACACACCCCAAACAAAGAATGCATGTAGAGGATGAAGAGCACAATTGAAACTTGAAACACATGAGGGCCACGTGCCCCAAACGAAAGAGGTGTGCAGGAGGCCAAATATGAAATCGAAGGAGGCTACATGAGGCTCTTTCCTTGTGCCTGCTGGCCTGGTGGGAGCCTCTTGCATGGAAGAAGGAATTTGTGGATCAATTGAAGGCTACATATAGCCAGCCATCACTTTGTGAGTTAAAGCAAGCATGGAGGGGAATATTTGCCCAGTCAACATAGGCATGCAAGAATCAAACATCTAATCGAAGCAGGCACATGGGAAGCCACTGTATTGTGAACCATATGAGGCCAAAGGTTCAGTCGTAGTTTGCATGCTGGAAGCTCCTACCTTATGAATCAAAGCCAGTGTGCCAGAGGCCCATGTCCAGTCGAAAGATGCAAGCCAAGCTTGCATTGAAAGAGGCCAAGAGGCTAATCAAAAGGGATGAATCGAAGAAGCCTTGTTTTTCTCCAATTTGTCAAAAATATTATTTTTATCTGTTTTTCCCCTTTTTAACAGCTTCCTCTTTAACTTGATACTGAAAAATTTAGTTGTACTTGTGCAAGTTTGAATTCTGAGAATCCTTGTGAGAAATGCGTTGAGGAATGAGAGGGAAAATTTTGGGGTACAACACGAAGCTTTGACAAGTCAAAATGAACAAGGTGATACTTCGACTGGTCGAATCGAAGAACCACCTATGCAATTTTGTTCAAAGAAGATGAATAGAACGAAGCTTCGACAACTCAAAATGAATAATGTGATACTTCGACTGGTCGAATCGAAGAACCACCTGTGCAACTTTGCTCAAAGAAGATGAACAGAATGAAGCTTCAACAAGTCAAAATGAACAAGGTGATACTTCAACTAGTCGAATCAAAGAACCACCTGTGTAACTTTTTACGAAGAAGATAAACAAAACAAAGCTTTGGCAAGTCAAAATCAACAAGGTGATACTTCGACTGGTCGAATCGAAGAACCACCTACGCAGAAGGAAAGAAGATCCACAAGAACAAGAACTGAGTTCGACTAGGCTGATTGGATATGAGAGGTTTCTAGATCGAGAAATTGATGCAGATGGTGACTTAATTGAAGAAGCCATGATGGTGAAGCCTTAAGCAATTTGAATTGGTGTGAAGCCATGAAAGAAGAACGTAGAGCCATCGAGAAGATTAAAACTTGGGATCTTGTCAAAATAACCAACAAAAAAAACAATTGATGTGAAATGGAGCTACAAGTCAAAATGAAAACCTAATGGGATGAAGCTTGTTGGGCTTGGACTGATTAGCTTGAGGCCCAAATTCGAGCAAGACACTAACCATAACATGTATAGGTTCATTATGTTTCAAGAATGGCAAGAAAATTATCAAAATTGCAAATTTTCAAATATTTTGATTTTTCTTTCAAAGACATGGTTAATGGCTAATTCGTGCCATATTTGTTCACCATTACACCCCTATATAAATACAAGACCAAATCATAAGCAGGATACACACACATTGCCTCCAAAGCTCCACAAAAAAAATCATCAAAGTTGTGAAACTCCCAAAATCCTTCCTCCATCCAAACCACTGTTGTATTTGCATTCTTGAGACTCCCAGGAGTTTGTTTCAGTCCATATCCACACTTGAAGTTCCCAGAAGGTAGCCAATCAAATTTCTTCACTTTGGTAAAACTCGCCCTATCGAATCTCTTAATATATACAACTTAAACGAATTCAACACGTATATTATTGTCTATATCATTATTTTGATTTGTTCTAACGTAATACATGAGAGATTAGATGCAGAATTAGGGATTTACCAGGTTTAGGGAACAATCTGGATCGTGGCTCAAACTGGATGATATAGCCACGATCTGTCAAATCGAAGACAAGATTCGAACCCAGGTCTGGAATTTTGTTTTTCTAATAAGTTTTCTGTAGATCCAGTGTTCCCAGATCGAAGGAGTACACTGTACACCATCATTCCCCTACTTCCAAATGCTAGCCAATCCAGATCCAGTTCCCTCAATGTGCAGTCCATCATGCACTTTCGACAACCTCCCTCATTGGATCAAAAGGCAACCTGGGCATGTTCTTGATCTGGGCCTGCGTTTGCAAACTATACCCCCTCTATCTCTTTTGCTATCAGGCCCATTTTCATATTTCTTTTATTTATTTATTTTAATTATTGATTTCTTTTAATCATTTTTTAATAACAATATAAAAATAGAAAAAAATCATAAAAAAATGTAGTTTTAGGTTTTTTTTTATTAAATTAATTTTTGTAAATTAATTAATAATTATTTAACCATTTTTTTGATTTAAAATTAAATAGATTTAGGTTAATACACTTTCTTTGCATAATAAAAATTCCAAAAAAAATTAGATTTGTTTAGAATTTTTTTCAATTAATAACTTTTATTTTCTTTCAATTAACTAGCCTAACTTTAACATTTTCCAAATAAAACACACAAAAAAAGATTTCCTTTCACTTAGGATTTAGACGTTATATTCAATTCGCGCGCGTTTATTGCTTTAGTTATCATTTTCATATTAATATATCTACTTATGGGATGTAATATATTTTATAACTAGGACTTTACTTTACTACTTTATTTCCCCCAAGTTTTTGGACATGTAATTAATCCCCCTCCACGAAGCCTTATAATAGTTTAGGATTTACATTTCCGCACTTTTAATTACTGCAAATTATTAATTGTTTAGATGCATGACTAATAGGATTGTATGGCAAGAATAAAACAATACGCTATCAAACCTAATGCAAAGACAAAAATAACTGAATACAAACACAATTGCACATGTACACCTCTAGGGTATCCCACTTTGGTTTCCTTCAGAAAACAGTCACAACTCTCGAAACGTGAGATATTTTAGTGGCTATCCTCTGGTTTAAAGATCATAAGTCCCTCTATGACCCTCTCGTTGTTTCCTCGGTATGATCATAAAAACCCTAGGGAGAATGAGGAAACTTGCATGGAGAAAAGGATGGAGTTTATCAGCTGTAACCGGCCAGCGTAGGATTTCTTGCCCAGTTGCCTTTATGACTGTATAAAGGTCCCTTCGAATGTCCCTCAAACATCCAACGACTAGGGATACCTACTCACTAATAGTAGGATAGCGTTGTCTAAAGGAAAATAGGAAAAGAACAACCTTTCGAGTTAAATATATAGTTGTTAGATGCTCGCTCAAACAATTTTTACACTTACACAAAACTTCTTTCAAAAACATTTTAAAACACTTTGTATTCATTCTCTACCATTATGAGAAACATTACAAAGTTCGCCGCACTAAGGCGATTTCAAAAATACTTTTCAAAACACAAAAAGCACAAGGTATTTTTTCAAATAGGCTAGCATCTAAGAGCCCGTAGATAACTACGGATGAAAAGGGTGATAACACCTTCCCTTTCCATAATCTACCCCCCTTACTCAGAAATAATCATAAAAGGTCTTTTTATGTTATTTTCACCCTTTCCTTTGTTGGATAAAAGAAAAGTCGGTGGCGACTCTTGCTTACCACAACATTTGCAAACACAAACACAAAACTAGTATAAACAGTCAGTTCTGCCACCGTACCACAGAACTGGAGACTATGCTGGGGATTATTAATATAAAGTTGGGTTACCTTAGAGCTATATCATATTTAATTCTCTTTCCTTGTATGACTTGCTTGGTTTACTTTAAGGGTTTGTTTGGGTTTACTTGAAAAGATCCTATACCCGGATCTGAGGCACTTTTAGGTAAGCAGTAATAGATCTTGGAGGTTGTACGGTGTAGACCGATGTGGTTAAAGCGAAGGCTGCGTTAGTGTGACACACTTGTTGGTACCGGTATCCCTTGTGTTAAATCGAGGATAACACGAGGCTGCTGTGTGGTGTCATTAAGCACTAATTGACCTTAGAACCTTAGTTGAACAAACATGGCCATTAGAAAGTAGTGAGATAGCCGACCTCGGTATAAAGCTGAGGATTGGTTGATACTCGATGCTACACTCATTGAGATCGAACTTTCGGGATATTTTGGCCACGAGAAATAATCGCTTGAGCTAAAACAATGCCTGATAAAGAAATATCAGTGATATTGAAAGTCCTTAGAACCCAGTTACTTTTTAAGACATGATGAACCAACTAAACTTCAGGAGAGTATTTTCCTATAAACCCCATGTAAGCCTAAGCCTAAGGTCTTGTGTGTTTTTCTTGTGTGTGATTACTTTGTTTAAACATAACATCATGCATCATAACATCCATTTTCATCACACTAACCATTTCAAGGACCAAGGGAATTTATCTTTGTTCTGTTTTACAGATCATGGCTTCCATACATAGAAATACCTTTTGAATCATATTTGAGAGAATACCTCTCCAACTCAAAGAGCTAGTATCAAGGGTTCCTGAGACTTCTCTGTTCACCAAGAAATATGGTCGACTTTTCAACCTAGTTACCTCAAGCTTTGATGAAAAGATGATGGGTGTACTCTTTCAACTCTTTGACCCTAAACACGATTGCTTCATATTTCCCGATTATCAGTTGGTACCCACCATGGAAGAGTTATCTCAATTATTTGGTATACCTATTCTTGATCAGATGCCTTTCACCGGTTTAGTGGTAGCTCCAAAGCCAGAGGTCATTGCAGCAACTTTGCATCTAAAACGGTCCAACATTGTATCCAACTGGAAAATAAGAAATGGAGTCAAGGGTTTCCTAGTCAAGTTCCTATTAGAATAGGCTCAGTTGTTTTTAGATGACTTGGATTTCCAAGCTTTCAAGGAAGTTCAGGTTGTTCTTATCTATGGATTAGTACTATTCCCTGATCCGGACTTACTCATAGATGTGAATGCTGTCAAGGTTTTTCTCTCTTGTAACCCTGTGCCTACTTTACTCAGAGATATCTTGCATTCCCTCCACCCTTATACCATGAAGAGAAGAGGGGCTCTTATGTGTTGTATACCATTGCTTTCTAGGTGGTTTATTTCGCACCTTCCTTAATCAGTATTGAAGAATGAAGAAAGTTTGAGTTGGTCGTAAAGGATAATGTCACTTTCTCCCTTAGATATTCTTTGGTACTCCAGGTCTATGGGAGATATTTCCATCATCGACCGCTGTGGGGAATTCCCTAATGTCCCACTCCTTGTCATTAGGGGAGGTATAAATTATAATCTCTCTTTGGCTCTACGATAATTTGGTTATGCTCGAAGGGATGGTCCCGTGACATGCTTATGCAAGGCATTATGTTCAACTACGAGATGATGTTCAAGGGTATCGTCAAAGGTTCATACCAGCTTGGGGCATGATAAACGGATTTTATAGCAAGACTTTGGGGCCTAAGACTTCCATCCCTATGGAGCCTTATCTCAAATGGGTACGAGCTCGCGCCCAAAACCTTTTGATGCCGTATACATCCATCTTGCCAATAATTGTGGAGCCTATCACTGAATGGGAAGTTCCTTATATAATTCTCCACCCTGACATGCCCACTGATCATGAAGAGTTGCAGAGGTCCTGGATTCAGTTGAAGAAAGAACTGGATACCTTTAGAGATCAATTCTATGCCAATGAGAAGAAAGTGTTGGAGCTCACGAAGCGACTTCATGAAGAAAAAAATCTTAATGTCTACCTCGACACGAAGAGGAAACACCCATGGGAAACTTGATTTTTTTTAGAATTTTTTTAAATTGTAAGCCTAAAAGACAGTTGTAATTTGAATTCTACTAATAAAATCTTTGTTTTATTTTGGTTCGCAATTTTAAATTTCCCAAAGTCCTTGAAAACATTGCATAAGCATATCATGCATATCATCACATAAGTAGGTCTTTCAAGATCGGTTTCTTATCTTTTCGCTGTTTATTTTAGCAAAAAGAAATGGCTCTTGAACAAAGAGTTAAGTATATTCAAGCACAAATGCTCAATTCCAACAGATGTTCCTAGCTCTAGAAAAGGGACAAGAAGACCTGAAGGCTCTGATTCTCAAAAACAAAAAGAAGAAGACAAAGAAACCAGTGGGTGTCCTGAATATGGGAAGGAGATTCAGAGGACCAGCAAAGTGAGCTATAGACTTCATGACTCCGTCAAACGAGGGAGACAATCAGGAAGAGAAGCTAAAAGAATAAGACAACAACCCGTGGACTGATGAAGAAGAAGCCGATTACTCTGAGGAACAATATCCCCCTGCCGATGACAAATACAAACAACTGGAGGATCGTATCAATGCAATAGAAATTCAGAGGGTACCTGGTCTGGATTTCGAAGAATTAGGGCTTGTTTCAGGAGTGGTTATCCCACAAAAATTCAAAGTTCCCACTTTTGAAAAATATGACGGTGTTTCATGTCCCAAGCTTCTTCTAAGATCTTATGTCTAGAAGATCCAGCCTCACACTGCTGATAGGAATTTGTGGGTGCAATTCATCAAGGAAAGTTTATCAGGGACTCAATTGGAATGGTTCTATCAGTTGGAGGGAACCAACATTCGTAACTGGGAGGATTTGGCTGCCGCTTTCGACAGGAAGTACCAATACAATGTTGACCTCACTCTAACCTGTACACAACTTCAAAGCATGTCTATGGGTTCTAGCGAGGGCTTTAAAGATTATGCCCAGAACTGGAGAGATCTTACGTGAAGAGTCCAACCTCCTCTGTCTGATAGAGAGTTGGTAGATATGTTCTTGGGTACTTTGTTTGGACCATTTGTCAACCATTTGATTGGAAGCTCTTCAGCTGGGTTCACTGAGCTGATATTGACTGGTGAAAGAGTAGAAGCTGGTATTAAGAGTAGTAAGATTCAAAGGGATGCCTCTTCGAGTACAGTGAAGAATCCTTTCCTGGGTAAGAAGGAAGTAAGTGTTGCATACGGTTAGAGGAATCAAAGCAAAGATGAACGTCGTCCAATGGTAGGAGCTGTGATGATTTCCAAACCTACACCAAATTAACAACAAAACAATCAGCACAGACAGGATGCGCCGATAAGACAATTCACCCCAATTAACACGTCCTTATCTCAGGTTTTTCCACACCTGTTAAAGTCTAATTTTGTTACTCTAAGGGAGGCTCATAAAAATCCAAATACTACATCTCCCCGATATAATCCAAATGCTCGACATGCCTACCATTTCAATAATCCGGGGCATGATACAAACTATTGTTGGGCTCTGAAAAACAAAGTGCAAGATCTCATTGAGGCAAAGGAGATTGAATTTGACCCTCCGGAAACCCCAATGTAATAACGGCACCAATGCCCAAGCATGGCCAGGGTGTTAATGTTGTTGATGATGACCTATTTGTTTCTTCTGTTGATGAACTAGATACTCCTCTTCCGATTGTTAAAAAGAATCTCTTGCGGGCCGGTTTATTATCGGGATGTAATGAAGGTTGCCACTTGTGTATGTCTATACCTAGTAGTTGTTTGTTGTTGAAGATAGGTGTCCAACGCCTGATGAATAACAAAGAAATTATGTTTGAAAAGACTCCCTCAACAAGAAGTCTGTGTGAAGATATATCAATAATTACAATTTTCGACAATCTTCCCAGGGTCTCCTCCAAAAGACCCGTTAGGATTACATCTGTTCCTAAGGTTTCTCCTTTAATTATTACTTTTCCTAGGCCGATACCGTATTCCTCCGATAAAGATGTTCCTTTGAATTATGGGGCTGACGTTTACTACCATGTGGTCATGCAAGACTTACTGGCCCTTAAGAATGAAGATACTGAAGATACTGATCCTAACATCGACAACATTGTTGGGACCAGTAAAATTACCAGAAGCGAAAGGATTTTTTTCCCCAAAATTTCCCTGAAGATTGTTGCCACTCCTTTGATTATTCCCATTGCCACTCCTGCTACTACTCTTATTGCTACTCCTGTTATTACTCCTATTACTACTCCTACAGTCATTCATGCTACTGAGTTAGCTGAGACTCGAGGCAAAGAAGTACTGGTTGAGCCTGCCCGAACAGAGGCACCTAAAGAAATCATTCCTGAGGCCTCTAAAAAAGAAATGGAGGAGATTCTGAAATTCATGCAGAAAAGTGACTACAATGTTGTGGAACAATTAGGGCTGACCCCATCAAAAATTTCAATGTTGGCCTTACTGCAATGCTCTGAAGCCCATGCTAAGGCTTTGGTAAAGTTCCTGGAGTATGATCATGTGCCTCAAGAGACTTCTGCCGACCAATTCGAGAACTACATTGCTAGTTTGACAGTTGACAATGGACTTGGTTTCTCTGATGCAGATTTAATGTCTAGAGGAAGAAAGCATAATGGTGCCCTGCATGTCTCTATTGAGTGCAGGGTAAAGATTCCCCTTTTTAAAACTCAACCATAGGTCCATCATTGTATGATCATATAGGGTATAGATTCCCCTTTTCAAAACTCAACCATAGGGCCATCATTGTATGATTACATTAGGGGTAGTGCTAGGCTAGTCTCTCTTATATGTTTTCATTTCTTTGCATATTGCATTAAGACTAAAACATCTTCTTGGCAAATCATAAAACATCTCTAATAAACTTAAATCCTTCTTCAAGGTAAATAATACAAACCAATTTTAATTGTTTGTGCGCCTTTGGGCTCTGTTTTAAACTCTTGTTAAGTTGACATCTTACCGCCCTTACCATGATATTTTGCTATCTTTGTGTCGATGTTTCGCCATCGCCTATGTTTGTTATCTTACTTTTATTTTCAATATCATTGTTAGGTGTGATGTTTTATCATGTAAGTTTTGATGTATTGTCATCTTTGCCATGATATTTTTCTATCTTTGTGTCGATGTTTCGCCATCACGTATGTTTATTATCCTACTTTGATTTTCAATATCATTGTTAGGTGTGATGTTTTATAATCTAAGTTTTGATGTATTGTCATCTTTGCCATGATATCTTCCTATATTTTTTGTCGATGCTTCATCATCGCATATGTTTGTTATCCTACTTTGATTTTCGATATCATTGTTATGTGTGATGTTTTATCATCTTATCCAATATTTTTCTATCATGCTGGTGTGTTATCATCTCATCTAAGTTTGTTTTTCCATGTGATTTATTTTCGTCCTTGTTTGGATGTTTTATCATTTTATCTGATGTTTTGCCATTTTGAATTTTGCTTTTGTCTTTTTTTAACTAAAAAACACAAACCAACCAAAACATTTGAGTTGAACTACGGCTGCTCTGATTCCATAAAAGGGATATATAGGCATTTGGGGTAGGGCCCAAACGAGCACAACTTTTTATTTTCCATACATTATTTTCTCTTTTATTTCACACATATGTCTTTTCATCTTTAAGCCTTAGACATAGATTTTGAAACACACCCTTTGATTAGAATAACAAGAGTGGATACCATAGAGTACTACGGGCGTGTGGGGTGATAATACCTTCCCCTCATGTAACAAATCCCTTACCTGATATCTCAGTTGGTTGACCGTGATTTATCCCTTCTCATGTTTTCTCGATGTTTACCTTTCCCTTTCGGCGGGATAAAAGACGTTCGGTGGCGACTTCATTGATTTTATATCAGATGACAGTTCGGTCGGTTGTTTCAGGGTTTCAACATCTGAGACCTTAGATCCTTCAATCACCACCACTACTACCTCCAGCACCTTCGTCAAACTACTACTGTTGTACCTGTCAAACACGAAAGAAGAGAGATCAAAAGGAGTTACACATAGGAGGCGTAAAAAAACAATCACAATCAGAGGTAACGACTTAGCTTTGTTTTGTTTACTTCCTTCTTTGATTCACGGCTTGAGTTGTGGGATAGGGTTTTAATTTGGGCATAAAGGTATACTCGCCGCCGATTAGGGTTTGTAGGACAGTGGAGATTTAGGTTGTTCCGTGATAGGGTTTTGGTGTGGTTAGAAAGAATAAAGAAGAATAATAGGGAAGAGGAGGAGAGTGAACAAATGACGAGAGTAAAACGTAAAACAAAAACATATTCTTCCTAATAATCTTATTCTTCGCGCCCTACCACACACCCTTCATCATGACCGTAGGATCATAATACAATGCCCTAAAATGCGTGCCTATTGGGATACCATGCGCTCACATACACCCTATTCAAATAGACCTCAAACACTTTGGGCCAGGCCCATTTAGCACACGCAGCCCCTTTTGTTTTGCTTTGCTAACACACACAAATTCACACCCTAGGCCTAATGGGCCAAGTCCAATTTATGGCCTTAGACCCTTACTGCCTGCATCCACAGTGTGATCGGTGGGAATGAGAACTGATTGTTTTTGAATGCTGGTGCGCGTTTGCGTTTGTTTTTGCAAAATGTCGCGGTAAGCAATAGTCGCCACCATCTTTTATTTTATCCAACAAGGAAAGGACAAAAGCACAGAAAAATTCCTTTTTGAGATATTTCTCGGGTTCGGGAGGTAGATTATAGAAAGGGAAGGTGTTAGCACCCTTTCTATCCGTGGTTATCCACGGGCTCTTAGGTACTTGCTCAAAGTGTTTTCAAAATTTGCTTTCCTTTGTGTTTGTGGGTTTGAAAAGAGTTTTTGTTTGAAAGAGAGTGTAAGTGCGAAAAGTTTTGTTTTTGTTTTCAAAAGAGCAAGTACTTAAGAACATCTACCTACTCAGAAGGGAATTAAACTGTACAAATGTCCTTCAGACAATGCTATCCCACTATTGAGGAATAGGTAGCACCGTTGTTGGAGTTTTCGAGTCAATCCGATTAAGGGACGTGTGGTCACTAAAGCAATGTTAGGACGCCTTAGCGGTAACCCTAATATCTTAGATCATTTTATCCGAGGCAACCGTTTCGAGGAAACTTATGATCTTTGGATAAGAGGACGGCCTCTAAAACTTCCTATACTTAATGACCACGTTCGAGGCAACCAAGTGAGGTATACCCTAGGAGTGGCATGTGCAAGTGTGTCAATTTTCAGTTATATTATCTTTACATGTCATGGTGAGCTATTGTTGATTTTAGGTCAAAGATTATCTTGTCATGCATTGCCTATTATTCAAACATCTAATAGTTAATGGTTGCGGAAATTAAATTGCGGAAAAATAAATCTAAGCTATTACAAGGTGTCGGGTATTTACATCGCCAAAAACAAACCCTTAAAAATTAAATTGCGAAAAATAAATAAAAGCGGTAAATAAAATCCTAAGTTAAAACTATTACATCCTCGGAGCAAATACACAAATATAGATCAAAGATAATACACGCGAGGAAAATTGAATCGGAGCGTCCTAGGGTTTTGACCCTTTTTATCAAATAAAACATATTTTTGGTTATTTTTTGAATTAAAAATTAAGTCTAGATTAATAATTTGAATTAATTAATTAAAAAAGAAAATATTTTTGAGTTTTATTTTAATTAAGGAAATAAAAAAAAATGGTTAAAAATATTAAAAACCCTAATTCTATATTGATTTTAATTTAATGCAAAATATATTGAAATTGAACCTAATTAAAACTAAATTAATTGGTTAATTTTATTTACAAAAATAAATAATAACATTAGTGGAATTTAAATAAAAAATATTTTTTTTGTTTTTTTTGATTTTATGAAATAAAAGGTAATTGGTTAATTTTAATTATGATAATAATGATAATAAAATAAAAATAGTGAAAAAGAAAATAAAATATAGTAACAAACTCAGGGGGTGCTGGGCTTGAAAAAGAGGGTATGAATTGCAATTTCTGGCCCATATTCAACCAGCCTGTTTGACTTTCCATTCCCATATGCGCTGGTTGACTTTAGTCTATGGTGGTCCATCAACCTGGTTCATTGGATCTTGGTTGGCAGCCACTTGGCAATTGGGATCTGGAGATATTTGGTGGACCACGCTTGGAACGTTGCACCTGAATACCTGAAAAGCAAAACCAAATAATGTTTGGACCTGGGATTCGAACCCAGGTCCCAATGATCACATGCCAACGCGCTTGCCACTCAACCAAATTGCTTAGTTGTTATTGTAATAGGAATCAAATATTATATGATAAACAAAACATTAAGCCTGCAAAAAAAAAAACGCGCAGTTGATTCAAATTGGCCAATCACGTGGAGACACACTATCGTCTTCTTCATCAAAAGATTGGTTATTTACCTGCGGATTTTTATCCGCAGGAAGTTTCGTTGGATGGTTCTAAAATACTCCCTAGGCCATGTAAATGCAAACTAAGAGTGCCAACACACTCGTCTCCTTCTCCTGAACTCATCCATGGCCATTATTGGCCTCGATTTAACCTGCACACAAAACGCCTAAAAACATACACAAGAACCCTAGGTTCTGGATAGGGGGTTAGAAGCCACAAAAATCAAATTAAATAATGCAGAATCAATGTAAATTGGATGGTGAGTATGAATGTGCAAACCAATTGGCAAAA
Organism: Vicia faba; assembly: GCA_948472305.1. Lineage (NCBI taxonomy): Eukaryota > Viridiplantae > Streptophyta > Magnoliopsida > Fabales > Fabaceae > Vicia > Vicia faba. The sequence continues at coordinate 780,135,962 of OX451741.1, read as the reverse complement.
AGATACAAGGAGAGTGGTTCACGATTTCATGTGCAGAGGCGTTTTCAAGAACACTTACAGCGAGTTTTAGGTTGTCTTAGGACTTGGTTTTGATTGGTATTGCTTCAATGGATGCCAAGGAAGAGAGTAGTGTTGTGATTTTGGTCTGAAAGTGCCTCTAATGTGGTTTTAGATCTCACACTTTTCAAGCTTTTTTGCAAAGTTGTTCTGGCCGTTTCCACAGAGTTTTGTGCGTATTCTAGGTTTGTGAGGCTTGCTTGCATATAATAGAATGATTTTAGGTTAAAACATGGGCCAATATCCATGTGCATTGAAGAATCAAGATTGCACTTTGATCACCATTAACATGTTTCCAAATATAGGCCATATCTGAGATTTTGTGCTTGAATGAGCTTTGGCACGAGTTGGTTGAGTGTCACATGGTATTTTCAAGTTGTACAAATCACAAAGATACCATTTCATTAACTTTTGGATTTTATTTGAATTAATATGGATTTCAAATGAATTAAATCAATAAAAATTAAATAAAATAGAAAAATAAATGAATGGTCATGTAATTAAGTATGCGACACGTGTGTGGCAAGACAAGACCAAATCAAGTGGAAAAAAGTGGGCCCTTTTGTCAAAAATTGGAGTTTTGAGGATAGTTGACTTTTGGCAATTTTGGAAAAATGCCCAACTTCAACAATGCATAACTTCTTCAATTTTGAACTTTTGGAGGTGTTATTAGACTTTTTTCGGAACCTTGATATGTCCTCTAATCAACCCTTTTGGTCTCATCTCATTTTAATGTTCCATGCTCAAGTTATAAGCTTTGGCAAAAAAGGTGTTTTTGTTGACTTTCAAAAATGACCTATAATGTCCAAATTTGTAACTTTTTGTGAGAGCATTTCTTGATCTTGGGGGTGTGAATATGGATTGTAGGTAATTGTATCCTCTTCAAAAAGAGCTTTGGATGGGTCATTTCTCATAAAGTATGGGAAAGTTATGCTTGGTCAAAGTTGAGTTGACTTTTCCTACAAAACCCTAATTTAGCAACTTTTGAATCTTGATGAATCTTGAGCAATCCTTGATGAATCATGATAAAACCTTGATCAAATGATGAATTAACCTTCAAAATGAGAATTTTGACAAAAAATCTTGAGGTTTGACTGTATTTGGGACACAATTGACTTTTGCCCTAGCACAGTCGATTCTTGGGCCTCTTGAGCAATTGACTGACCAAACTTCCTCTGCAAGGCTTGAAATTTGACATGGATGAACTTAAGAACATATTAAGACATTGGGAAGAGCTTGGGGCCATTTGTATATGAGGACCTTAGTGCAACACAAAACCCTAATTTTGACTTGACTGCCTTAGGAGGTGATTTGACTGTCCAACTCTTGAGTCATCTTGAGCAACTTGAAGATCATTCTTGACATGTCTTGAGAAATATGGGAGGGCAAATTTTGGGGTACAACAGTTGCCCCTGTTCAATTTTCTTAAACCTGAGGATATAGATTGGCTTTCGAGCCTTTCGTGATCCGAAGGTGGAAGATAATTGAACACTAGAGTGCCCAGAAATTTGCACTCACATGGTGTAGTATCAGCATTGTGATGTCAGGAATGGGCTTACAGATGCCATTTGGAGATTGTTGGTTGGAGGATGGGCTTATAGATGCCATCTGTAGGAGTGTCGATCGTATAAGAGATTCCTTAGCGAGAACTTGCATACTTGTTGTTGTAGAAAATTCTGCTGGGGAAGTCTAACTTTTGTTGAGATTTAGGAACTTGCCTGTACTTCAACTAAGAGAATGTCTTGGCTGAGTATTAAGAACCTGTGCATAATTCAACTGGGGGTAATCTTCATTAAGATCTAGGAACTGTCTCGTGCTCACCGGGAGTATACCGTTGAGGTTATAGAACTTGTCCATACTATGACGGAGGAAAACATCAAGATCTAGGAACTGACTCCTTCTCACCGGGAGTGTACCGTTGAGGTTATAGTACTCGTCCACACTATGACATAGGGAAGCATCTTCATCAAGATCTAGGAACTCTCTCGTGCTCACCGGGAGTATACCGTTGAGGTTATAGAACCGATCCACACTATGACGTAGGGAAGCATCTTCATCAAGATCTAGGAACTGTCTCGCGCTCACCGGGAGTATACTGTTGAGGTTATAGAACTTGTCCACACTATGACGGAGGAAAAACATCAAGATCTAGGAAGTGACTCGTGCTCACCGGGAGTATACCGTTGAGGTTATAGTACTCGTCCATACTATGACGTAGGGAAGTATCTTCATCAAGATCTAGGAACTGTCTCATGCTCACCGGGAGTATACCATTGAGGTTATAGAACTCGTCCACACTATGATGGAGGAAAATATCAAGATCTAGGAACTGACTCGTGCTCACTGGGAGTATACCGTTGAGGTTATAGTACTCGTCCACACTATGACATAGGGAAGCATCTTCATCAAGATCTAGGAACTGTCTCGTGCTCACCGGGAATATACCGTTGAGGTTATAGAACTTATCCACACTATGACGGAGGAAAACATCAAGATCTAGGATCTGACTCGTGCTCACCGGGAGTATACCGTTGAGGTTATAGTACTCGTTCATACTATGATGTAGGGAAGCATATTCATCAAGATCTAGGAACTGTCTCGTGCTCACCGGGAGTATACCGTTGAGGTTATAGAACTTATCCACACTATGACGGAGGAAAACATCAAGATCTAGGAATTGACTCGTGCTCACCGGGAGTATACCGTTGAGGTTATAGTACTCGTCCATACTATGACGTAGAGAAACTGTTGAGATTGAGCACCTTATCTGAAATTCAACCGAGGATAATTCAATTGAGATTTAAGAACTAGTCAGATCTTCGACTAAGCTGGGAACTTAACTGCATCTTTCCTGAAAGGTAAAGGTCAATCATATGCAATGCATGATATGGATCAAGCAATGATGTTCTCAACATAAATGAGATTGTATGGTATGATGCGTACATGCATGTATCATGATGTATGGAAATGTGATGTTTTAGCTGGGAAAATAAATCCCGGAGCTGCTGGAGAATAGAGTAGAGTTCTTCGTTTCCGCTGGGGATGATGAACGAAGATAATCGTGAGAAGAAGCCTGCAGGAGAGAAGAACTCTGTTGGGGAATGAACCGACGAAGAGATTACTCTGAGGGGAATTACTCTGTGGGGGAGAGATGCTCTACTGAAGATTTTAACGATAACTCCGTTGGGGATTCTGTTGATAAGCTCTGTTAGGGATTTTAATGATGAACTCCGCTGGGGATAGAAAGAACTTCGCTGGGGATGATCCTTTAGTTGCAACTTGTTGAGGATAACCCAATTAGACTCTTGTGAGGATAACCTTCTGAATTTGGCTGGGGAGATTTATTTGATTCGCTGGGGGTAAACTTCCAGAGTTTACTAGGGATGATGATTCAACTCTGGTGGGGAATCCTTTTTTAGACTACGTTGGGGAAATGGCTCCACTAGGGTATCTTGTATTCTGCCGGGGAACATTCTTATATTCTGTTGAGGAATATTAAGACTGTCGGGGATGCTCTTATACTTGCTAGGGAATGTCTTTATACTCTACTGAGGAATATTAAGACCTTCTGGGGATACCCAACCTTTTTAGGGCTGATGGTAAGTTAACACTGCTTGGGGAGAGCATTGCGGATTCGTTCATAGTTGCAAGTCTCAGTGGGGAGAGCTACCATTACTGTTTTATTCTGTGGGGAGTGACGGTATCTTGGTCATATTATTCAGCTGAATCCACCTTGGTACCTTGGTGGACAAAGTAACTACACAGTTTGGACATTTCTTATGCCCCTGTTTCTGATATTACCAGTAATTCGTCCTTTGTTTCGCATGTAAATATTTATGAGCAGCAATTAATGTCAAATGCATATATCAAGAATGAACATTGGACGTTCTTTGCAAAACAAAACAGATAAAGGAAAAACAATTTGAAATTTGTCTGAAAATGAATTTGTATTGACTTTGAAGTTTGCCTGAAAATAGGCGTTTTTGTACAAGAGGCAGGCATCCTAGTAAGAGAACGCCGCTGAACAAATAGAATTTATGAAATTTTCTGAAAAGAAAACAAAACAGCTATGTGAATAATCCCACTGGGTTCCAACTCTACTATCGCCTTTATATCTTCAAGCATCACATCACTTTGCTACTTAGTTGAAGATGAATTTGATTGATTAGTGTTGTCTGAGCCTGATAGTTGATACCGAAGTCTGGATGCAAGGTGATCCACTGAGACATAGTGTTACGCTTTAATCCCTAACTTTTGCCTAAACCGCCCTTTCGAGTTTTCAGTCCACCGGGATACCCATTTTTGCCCAAGCCGCCTTTTCAGGTTTTCGACTTGCCGGGTGTACAGATTTTTTCATTTTCATCCCTTATTTTTGCCCGAACCCTTTTGGTTCGCTGGGAAGCCCTTATTTTTGCCTAGGCCAGTCAACCTAGCGGGTCTTTGATTACGCGTAGTATCGTTTTACTATGTCTGCATTGACGGGGTGAGGAAGGTCGTCACCATCCATGGTGGTCAGAATCATAGCTCCTCCTGAGAAAATGTTCTTAACCACAAATGGCCCTTCGTAAGTAGTGGTCCATTTTCCCCTGGGATCACCTTGAGGTAAGATAATGCGCTTGATTACCAGGTCCCCAACTTGATACTCTTGTCGTCTGACTTTCTTGTTGAATGCCTTGATCATCTGTTTTTGGTACGTCTGACAATGACAAACAATAGTAAGTCTTTTTTCGTTGATTAGATTCAGTTGATCCAGTCGGGTCTGAATCCAGTCATCTTCGCTCAAACCTGCATCCTTCATGATCCGGAGAGAGGGTATCTGAACTTCAATGGGCAAGACTGCCTCCATGCCATAAGCCAAGGAATATGGTGTTGCCCCTGTTGACGTCCGTGTTGAGGTACGATACCCGTGAAGAGCAAATGGTAACATCTCGTGCCAGTCTTTGTATGTCACTGTCATCTTCTGCACAATCTTCTTAATGTTCTTATTTGCTGCTTCGACAACTCCATTCATCTTCGGCCGGTAGGGAGAAGAGTTATGATGCTGTATCTTGAATTGCTCACAGAGTTCAGTGATCATCTTGTTGTTGAGATTGGTACCATTGTCCGTAATGATCCTCTCTAGTACACCGTATCGACAGATTAGGTTATGCCGAATGAACCGTGCCACGACGTTCTTGGTTACCGTAGCAAAGGAAGCTGCTTCAACCCACTTCGTAAAGTAATCAATAGCTACAAGGATGAAACGATGCCCGTTGGATGCCGTAGGTCTGATCTCGCCGATCATATCAATGCCCCATATTGCAATAGGCCAAGGTGTTGTCAAGACGTTCAGAGGAACTGGAGGAATGTGCACCTTATCAGCATAGACCTGGCACTTGTGACATGTCCGAGAATGCTGATAACAGTCAGCTTCCATTATGGACCAGTAATACCCTGCCCGTAGGATTTTCTTTGCCATGGTATGTCCGCTGGAATGAGTTCCAAAAGTACCTTCATGCAGCTCTGCCATGATCGCTTCTGCTTCAGTCTTATCCACACAACGTAGTAAGGTTGAATCATGGTTACGCTTGTACATAATGCCATAACTGATGAAGAACTTGGCTGCAAACCTCCTCAGAAACATCTTATCATTAACAGATGCACCCTCGGGATACTCCTGAGCTTCAAGGTATCTCTTCACCTCATGATACCAGGGCTTTTCTGTTACCTCTTCAGTCTCAAGATCACAACAATGTGCAGTTTCATCCAATTTCCAAATAATGATCTGGGGAGCCTCGTTGTCCCATTTGACTTTGAACATAGAAGACATCATAGCTAACGCGTCCGCCAACTGATTCTCTTCTCTAGGGAAATGTTCAAAGGTTATCTCCTCAAAGTGGGGAAGCAACGTCAACACATACTCCTTGTAAGGAATAAGATTAAGGTGTTTCGTATCTTACTCACCTTTGATCTGACTGATCACGAGAGTGGAATCTCCGAAGACACTTAAAAACTTAATCCTTAGGTTAATTGCAGCTTGAAGACCCATGATGCATGCTTCATACTCCGCCATGTTGTTGGTGCAGTTGAAACATAGTCGGGCGGTAAACGGAGTATGAGAACCTTTAGGAGATATGATCACAGCGCCAATGCCATTACCCAAAGCGTTCGAAGCTCCATCAAAGTACATAAACCATCAGGATCCTTCCTCAGGTCTTTCATCCGGTCCAGGTGTCTCACAATCAGTTATCAACATGATATTTTCATCCGGGAATTCAAAGTTCATAGACTGGTAATCATCCACTGCCTGATGTGCCAAATGGTCTGCCAATACACTTCCCTTAATTGCTTTTTGAGTTGTGTACTGGATGTCATACTCAGTCAAGATCATCTGCCATCTTGCTATTCTTCCGGACAAGGCAGGCTTTTCGAAGATATACTTAATTGGATCCATCTTTGAAATCAATAGAGTAGTGTGAGTCAGCATATACTGTCTCAGCCGGCGAGCAGCCCATGCCAAAGCGCAGCAAGTTTTCTCAAGCAGTGAGTATCGGGTCTCACAGTCGGTAAACTTTTTGCTAAGGTAATAAATAGCATGCTCTTTTCGGCCAGACTCGTCATGCTGCCCCAGCACACACCCCATTGAGTTGTCAAGTACTGTCAAGTATAAGATCAGAGGTCTCCCTGCAACTGGTGGCATTAGAATAGGTGGCTCCTGGAGATACTCTTTGATCTTTTCGAAAGCGGCCTGACATTCATCGTTCCAACGTACCACTTGATCTTTCTTCAACAGCTTGAAGATTGGCTCACAAGTAGTAGTCAGGTGAGAGATGAATCGTGAAATGTAGTTCAGTCGTCCTAGAAAGACTATGACTTCCTTCTCTGTCTTGGGAGCTGGCATCTCTTGTATGGCTTTCACTTTGGCAGGGTCCACTTGAATACCTTTGTCGCTCACGACAAAACCCAGTAGCTTACCAGACCTTACCCCAAAGGTGCACTTGTTCGGATTCAATCTCAGCTTGTATAACTTCAACCTGTCAAACAACTTCTGTAAATGGTCAAGGTGTTCCTCCTCAGTCTGGGACCTCGCAATCATATCATCGACGTATACTTCAATCTCATGATGGATCATATCATGAAACAAAGCAACCATGACACGCTGATATGTTGCCCCAACATTTTTCAACCCAAAAGGCATGACCTTGTAACAAAAGGTACCCCACTGAGTAACAAAGGTGGTCTTCTCCATGTCTTCGGGAGCCATCTTTATCTGATTATAACCGGAGAAACCGTCCATGAAGGAGAATACCTTGTGCTGAGCAGTATTGTCAACCAGAACATCGATGTGTGGTAGAGGGAAGTCATCCTTAGGGCTTGCCCTATTCAATTCCCTGTAGTCAACACACATTCGAACCTTACCATCTTTCTTCGGTACAGGAACCACATTGGTAACCCACTGAGGGTAAGAAGTCACTGCTAGGAAACCGGCGTCAAACTGTTTCATAATTTCGGCTTTAATTTTCTCAGACATCTCCGGGCGCATACGGTGAATCTTCTGTTTTATGGGCGGGCAGTCTTCCTTGGTAGGCAGGCGATGAACCACAATATCAGTATCCAACCCAGGCATATCTTCGTAAGACCAGGCAAAGATCTCAACATAGTCATGCAGCATCTAAATCAACCGCTGCTTCACACTAAGCTCCAGATTTGCACCGATCTTGACTTCCTTCTTGTCAGTTTCAATACCCAGATTCACTGTTTCCACTGGCTCTTCATGTGGCTGAATGGCCCTCTCTTCCTGGAGTAGCATTCTTGCAAGTTCACCAGGCACTTTGCAATCGTCTTCACCTTCGTCTTCGGCGAAGTTGATCGGATTTCGAAGTCATAACTGGCAGTAGCATAGTCGTTACCAGTGAGATCCAGAGTGGATGTGGACCTGTATATGTGAGTGTGTGTAAAATAGATGTTTTGCAATATATAATAAAGAAAAACAAGGAGCGCAAAATTTTAAATGCAAGAAACGTCCAATGCTTTTATTAATGATATATGAAAATGGCACACAAAAGCCCTCACAAATGAAGCCATGGTGCCCCGGGTAAGACATCGGGCCATAAAGTTTCAAAACATTGTCTGTTACAAATTTAAAACAAAGAGTTCATTACTGGGTAACAAAAGTAATAGGGATGAAGTCCTTTGTTGTCCAGTTGCTTGGTCCACCGTTGGTCGTAGGATAGATCGAGCTGTCAAATTCAGACTCCTCCACATCATCTTCAATGGCATTTACTCCCGAGTTGCTGATGAACACAGGAGGTCCTCCAATCCTTGCACTTCTAACAGCCCTTTGAGCTTCTGCAGTGAAACCCAAACCAAACTTGTTAGTCTTCTGTGTAAAGTCAGGAAGTCGGCCACAATTTGCACACTCACCCTTCTCAATAACAGCCCGGGCATCCTTTAAGGAAGCCATCTTCATAGGAGGATCTTCAACCAGAGTCTCAACTGATGCCAGTGTCTGAGGAACCTCTTCAAAGTGCTGAAATGGGGTCTCAATGAACTCTCAATCCATCTCTATGTATCTGAACGAGTTGAGGTGGCTGACCATGTACTCTTCCTCCCCTTGAACTGTCACAATCTTCCCTCTGACCGGGTACTTCAGCTTCTGGTGGAGCGTTGAGGTTACGGCCCCAACTTTATGGATCCATGGACGACCCAGCAAACAAGAATAGGATGGCCGAATGTCCATCACGTAGAATGTAGAATTGAAGACCTGAGAACCCACTTTAATTGGAATATCAACCTCACCGTGCACCATTCTTTTAGACCCATCAAAGGCCCTGACTATGATGTTACTTGGCTTTAACTCCAACCCTTCGCAATCCAACCGGTCTAAAGCTTTCTTGGGTAAGACGTTCAATGAGGAACCAGTGTCAACCAATACATATGCAAGAGTAGTGCCCCTGCATTCAATGGAGACATGCAGGGCATCGTTATGGTTCTTCCCCTTAGCAGTCAGATCAGCGTCGGAGAAACCCAAACCATTATCAGCAGTTAAATTGGTCACACAATCGGTAAACTGATCAGCTGATGTCTCTTGTGGCACGTGGGCAGTTTTCAGGAAGGTAATCAGGGCCTTGGCATGAGCCTCTGAACACAACAGTAATGACAACATAGAAATCTTGAATGGGGTTTGCCCCAGTTGCTCAACTACGTTATAATCACTCTTTTTAATAATCTTCAAAATCTCTTCTATCTCTTGTTTGGAAGCTTCAACAGTAATTGTCTTCGGTGCCTCCGTCTGGGCAGGCACATCAATGATGATCCCTTTTCCCCAAGCGTTAGATGACTCGGCGACAGGGGTAGGACTAAGAACTTGATCAGGAATGGAAGTAGGTGCACTTGCAGGTGTAATGACAACAGGTCTTCGGACAGTTGGTGGAGCAATATCAGGTGAGAAAAGTCTACCGCTGCGGGTGACTTTAGCAGGTCCAGTAATGTTGCTGATGCCGGTATCAGCATCCAACTCTTGCTTAACTCTAAGAACATAAACATCTTCCCCATAGTGCCAAGGGACAACTTTGTCAGAGGTGTAGGGGATGGGCCCCGGAACAGTGATGATTACAGGTGCGATCTTCAGAGTAGATGTAATTCTAACAGGCATCCTCGAGGGAGCCTTGGAAGAATTTTCGAAAATGGTAATAATGGAAACTTCCTCAGAATGAATGGATGGAACAACAACCTTTTCAAACAGGATCTCTTTGTTATCCATCAGGTTTTGGATACCTGACTTTAGAGATGGGTAACCAGTAGGTAAAACAGAACACATATGGAAACCTTCGCCACACCCTGGAAATAAACCGGCTAGCAACAGGTTCTTCTTGACAGTCAACAAAGGGGTAACAATATCTTCTATGGAAACCACAAACAAATCTTCCTCTACAGCATTCACTCCATGCTTGGGCATGGGGGAAGTTACAACATTAGGCCTCTCGGGCGCCTCAAATTCAATCTCCTTTACGTCAATTAGGTCTTAGACCTTGTTCTTTAAAGCCCAACAATCATCTATATTATGCTCGGGGCTATCAGAGTGATAAGTGCAGCGAGCGTTAGGGTTATACCTTGGTGATGTTGTATTTGAATTCTTTGGGGGTTCCTTTAGAGTCACCAGACTAGTCTTCAGCAACTGTGGCAGAATCTGAGACAAATTCATGCCGAGACGAGTGAATTTCCTTCTAGTTCTCTCGTCCTTTTGTTGATTGTGATGCTGAGGAGCACCAGCAGGTTTTGAAATAACAACCGCGTTGACAGCTTGGCGGTGTTCCGGTCTACTTTGTCTTCTCGAACTGTAGACAGCACTAGACTGTTTCTTAAACGAATTCTTCTCGGTGCTCGATGAGGCACCCTTCTGTATCTTCTCAGCTTTAATTCCAGCTTCAATTCTTTCACCTGTCAAAATAAGATCTATAAACCCAGCTGAAGAGCTTCCAATCAGATGGTTAAAGAATGGACCAGACAGGGTCCCCAAAAACATGTCAACAAGTTCACGATCAGCCAAAGGTGGTTGCACCCTTCCGGCGAGGTCTCTCCATTTTTGAGCATACTCTTTAAATCCTTCACCCATTCCTATTGACATACCCTGGAGTTGGGTACGCGTAGGAGCGAGGTCGGAGTTGTACTGATACTGCCTATAAAATGCAGTAGCCAAATCCTCCCAGCTACGGATACTAGCACCGTCCAATTGATAGAACCACTCGAGTTGGGTCCCTGAGAGACTGTCTTGAAAGAAATGGATCCACAAGTTCTTATCAGCAGTGTAAGGTTGGATCTTCCTCACATATAACCGGAGGTGCAGCTTTGGACAGGAAGCTCTGTCATACTTGGCAAAGGCAGGTGCCTTGAATTTATGGGGAATCACCACCCCAGATGATAGACCCAGATCTCCGAAGTCCAGACCGGGAACCTTCTGTATTTCCATAGCGCTCAAACGGTCTTCCAGTTGTTTGTACTTATCCTCAGCAGGAGGATACTGTTCTTCATCATAGTCCGTCTCGTTGTCGGAGACCATAGGGCTAGGAGCCCTCCTTTCTTGTGGACTATCTTTCCCTCCATATGAGGTGGTTAGATCAACTTCATTCTGCAGCCCGTTTCCAAACCTGCGTCCAGTGTTGAACATGATGGTCCTCTTCTTCTTCTTCTTCTTCTTCTCTTTCAGAATCAAAGTCTTCAGGTCCTGCTGACCCTTAGCCAGATTCATGAACAACTCTTGGAATTGGGCATTCTGGGCCTGGAGGGCCTTGATAGCTTGCTCAGTGGAAGGCTCAGCAGACATGATGATTGAGCGCTGAAATAAACAGCGAAGAAGATAAGAGACCTGTAATGGGGTACCTGTTTATGAATTGCATGGGATGAAATGCGTATGATTTATGATTTCAAAGACAATCGAGATTCAAATTTGTAAACAAGAAAGGAAACACACTTTATTAGATTTAAACTTCAAAATTTAAATTGTTCAACAAACTGCCCTTAGGCGTTACAAGAATGGAAATACTGAAAAGTAAATAAAAACTGTAAAAGAAATCATCAACGGTCCATCAATGCTCCCATGGTCTCTTCTTCTCAGTGCGGACATAATCATTCAGAATCCGCTCATTCTCCAACTGTCTGGTCAGCTTCCTGATCTTCTGCTCCTATTCATTGAACCTCTCTCGGTAGGAATCCCGTTCTTCCCATAATTGCATCCAAGACCTCTTCAGTGTCCCAATATCAGTGGGCATATGAGGTTGGAGGATAGTTGGAGGGACCCCCTCTTTATCAACCACTTCAAGAGTAACAGGCATGACGGCTTCATATGGCATACCTAGCTTCTGGGCACGGATGCGGACCCATCTGAGGTATGGCTCCATTGGTAAATAAGTCTTTGGTCCTAACTCATATGGGTCAGATCGGTGAACTCTGTCCCAGGCCCTTATGAATCTACGATGCAGCTCGTCTCTATCTCCCTGAAAATCATAAATGATATGAGGCATCAACATCTCATGAGGCCCCTCTCTTCTGGATCTTCCAAACTGACGGAGAGCTAAACATGAGTTGTAAGAAATCCCTCCATGGAGTCTGATCAATGGAACATTAGGATACTCTCCACAGCGATCAATCACAGTCACCTCATCCATACCTTTGAGAGTCCAGATAATGTCATCACTAGAAAGAGCCATCACCCTATAAGCCCAGCCCATTCCTTCTTTATTTTTTAGCACGGACTTAGGGAGGTGTGAAGTAAACCACCTCAACAATAAAGGAACACAGCACATCAAAGTTCCCCGTCTTCGGGCAGTACGAGCATAGAGCTGATGAAGCATATCACCCAAGAGAGTGGGTACCAGATTCGGAGAGATGAAGATCCTTATAGCATTAATACCAACAAAAGTGTCAGGATTCGGAAACAATACCAGACCATAAATCAAGAGGGCCAGAATATCCTCGTACGACTTGAAGTCTAAGCTGTCCCAGAAGTAATTAGCTTTGTCAACCAAAAACTTAGCCAGAAAACCCTTAGCTCCACTTCTAGTCTCCCAGTTGGCCATTACCTCCTCCTTGGTCAAGTGAAGGGCTTCAGCAATTTCCTCGGGCTTAGGAGTCTTTTCCCAACCAGTAAATGGAGTCTGTTCCAAGACGAAGATACCAAGCAGCTCAGAGAACTCTTCCGGGTAGGAACCAGCTAGAAGTCTTGAAAGGTGAAGCAATGGTATAGTGGATCATAAAACTGGACCAGGACATTCATCATTTGTTCGTCCAACTTTGAAGTGACCAAGCTGAGAAGAGAACCATGCCTTCTGATGAAGGAAGTAGTGTCTGGAATTATGACAACCAACTCTTTAAGCAGGGTAGGTACTTGGACAAAGTTGATCCGGATAGTATTCCTACGCATGGGCATCATGATGACCTACAAAACAGAGCAAAGATGAAACCCTCTTGTCTTTGAAATAGGTCAGTCCTTATGCAAGATGTATGCAATGTTATGATGTCATGATGTCATGATAAAGGCACACCACAAGTATTCACAAAAGGCAAACATGGTAAAGGCACACAAGTCACACAAAAGAGCCCTTAGATTTCAGGCTGGCATGGAGCTTAGGTACTACCCTCTTTCAGTTCAGTTGGTTAAGACATGTCCTAAAAAATAGTAATCGGGTTCTAGAGGATCTCAATATCACTAGCTACCCTCAATCGGTCATAATTCCAGTTTAGCAACCTTTTCTTGCGGCCGAAATCATCGCGAGAGTTTAGTCTCAATGAGTGTAGCATACTGCTACTGTTCTATGGCCAAGTTGGTCAATTTAAGGTTCTAAGGTCAGTTGGTGCTTAATGACTCCTTAGAAGACCCATATTCTCCTCGTTCCAACATAAGGGATATCGGTACAGACCAAGGTGCCACACCAATGTAGCTACTGCTTCATCCGTATCGGTCTATGCCGTACAGATCCCTCACAGTTTATTGCTACTTACCTAAAGGGTATCCCCAGATCCGGGTTAGGATCTATAGAACTTCGATACAAGCCCATAAAATTAAAGCATACAAAGCATACAATTGAAAACATAAGTGATCTAATCCTAAGGTACACCTCACTTATAATATTACCCAACAGAGTCGCCAGTTTTGTGATCGGTGGGAATGAGAACTGACTGTTTTTGAATGCTGGTTCGCGTTTGCGTTTGTTTTTGCAAGATGTCGCGGTAAGCAAGAGTCGCCACCGTCTTTTATTTTATCCAACACGGAAAGGACAAAAGCACAGAAAAATTCCTTTTTGAGATATTTCTCGGGTTCGGGAGGTAGATTATAGAAAGGGAAGGTGTTAGCACCCTTTCTATCCGTGGTTATCCACGGGCTCTTAGGTACTTGCTCAAAGTGTTTTCAAAATTTGCTTTTCTTTGTGTTTGTGGGTCTGAAAAGAGTTTTTGTTTGAAAGAGAGTGTAAGTGCAAAAAGTTTTGTTTTTGTTTTCAAAAGAGAAAGTACTTAAGAACATCTACCTACTCAAAAGGGAATTAAACTGTACAAATGTCCTTCAAACAATGCTATCCCACTATTGAGGAATAGGTAGCACCGTTGTTGGAGTTTTCGGGTAAATTCTATTAAGGGACGTGTGGTCACTAAAGAAATGTTAGGACGCCTTAGTGGTAACCCTAATGTCTTAGATCATTTTATCCGAGGCAACCTTTTCGAGGCAACTTATGATCTTTGGACAAGAGGACGGCCTCTAAAACTTCCTATACTTAATGACCACGTTCGAGGAAACCAAGTGAGGTATACCCTAGGAGTGGCATGTGCAAGTGTGTCAATTTTCAGTTATATTATCTTTACATGTCATGGTGAGCTACTGTTGATTTTAGGTCAAAGATTATCTTGTCATGCATTGCCTATTATTCAAACATCTAACTGTTAATGGTTGCGGAAATTAAATTGCGGAAAAATAAATCTAAGCTATTACAAGGCGTCAGGTATTTACATCGCCAAAAACAAACCCTTAAAAATTAAATTGCGAAAAATAAATAAAAGCGGTAAATAAAATCCTAAGTTAAAACTATTACATCCTCGGAGCAAATACACAAATATAGATCAAAGATAATACGCGCGAGGAAAATTGAATCGGAGCGTCCTAGGGTTTTGACACTTTTTATCAAATAAAACATATTTTTGGTTATTTTTTGAATTAAAAATTAAGTCTAGATTAATAATTTGAATTAATTAATTAAAAAAGAAAATATTTTTGAGTTTTATTTTAATTAAGGAAATAAAAAAAATGGTTAAAAATATTAAAAACCCTAATTCTATATTGATTTTAATTTAATGCAAAATATATTGAAATTGAACCTAATTAAAACTAAATTAATTGGTTAATTTTATTTACAAAAATAAATAATAACATTAGTGGAATTTAAATAAAATTTTTTTTTTTGTTTTTTTTGATTTTATGAAATAAAAGGTAATTGGTTAATTTTAATTATGATAATAATGATAATAAAATAAAAATAGTGAAAAAGAAAATAAAATATAGTAACAAACTCAGGGGGTGCTGGGCTTGAAAAAGAGGGTATGAATTGCAATTTCTGGCCCATATTCAATCAGCCTGTTTGACTTTCCATTCCCATATGCGCTGGTTGACTTTACTCTATGGTGGTCCATCAACCTGGTTCATTGGATCTTGGTTGGCAGCCACTTGGCAATTGGGATCTGGAGATATTTGGTGGACCACGCTTGGAACGTTGCACCTGAATACCTGAAAAGCAAAACCAAATAATGTTTTGGGGGACCTGGGATTCGAACCCAGGTCCCAATGATCACATGCCAACGCGCTTGCCACTCAACCAAATTGCTTAGTTGTTATTGTAATAGGAATCAAATATTATATGATAAACAAAACATTAAGCCTGCAAAAAAAAAAACGCGCAGTTGATTCAAATTGGCCAATCACGTGGAGACACGCTATCGTCTTCTTCATCAAAAGACTCGTTATTTACCTATGGATTTTTATTCGTAGGAAGTTTTTTTGGATGGTTCTAAAATACTCCCTAGGCCATGTAAATGCAAACTAAGAGTGCCAATGCACTCGTCTCCTTCCCCTGAACTCATCCATGGCCATTATTGGCCTCGATTTAACCTGCACACAAAACGCCTAAAAACATACACAAGAACCCTAGGTTCTGGATAGGGGGTTAGAGGCCACAAAAATCAAATTAAATAATGCAGAATCAATGTAAATTGGATGGTGAGTATGCATGTGCAAACCAATTGGCAAAAAGATGCAAGGAGAGTGGTTCACGATTTCATGTGCAGAGGCGTTTTCAAGAACACTTACAGCGAGTTTTAGGTTGTCTTAGGACTTGGTTTTGATTGGTATTGCTTCAATGGATGCCAAGGAAGAGAGTAGTGTTGTGATTTTGGTCTGAAAGTGCCTCTAATGTGGTTTTAGATCTCACACTTTTCAAGCTTTTTTGCAAAATTGTTTTGGCCATTTCCATAGAGTTTTTTGTGTATTCTAGGTTTGTGAGGCTTGCTTGCATATAATAGAATGATTTTAGGTTAAAACATGGGTCAATATCCATGTGCATTGAAGAATCAAGATTGCACTTTGATCACCATTAACATGTTTCCAAATATAGGCCATATCTGAGATTTTGTGCTTGAATGAGCCTTGGCACGAGTTGGTTGAGTGTCACATGGTATTTGCAAGATGTACAAATCACAAAGATACCATTTCATTAATTTTTGGATTTTATTTGAATTAATATGGATTTAAAATGAATTAAATCAATAAAAATTAAATAAAATAGAAAAATAAATGAATGGTCATGAAATTAATTATGGGACACGTGTGTGGCAAGACAAGACCAAATCAAGTGGAAAAAAGTGGGCCCTTTTGTCAAAAATTGGAGTTTTGAGGATAGTTGACTTTTGGCAATTTTGGAAAAATGCCCAACTTCAACAATGCATAACTTCTTCAATTTTGAAATTTTGGAGGTGTTATTGGACTTTTTTAGGAACCTTGAGATGTCCTCTAATTAACACTTTTGGTCTCATCTCATTTTTATGTTCCATGCTCAAGTTATAAGCTTTGGCAAAAAAGGTGTTTTTGTTGACTTTCAAAAATGACCTATAATGTCCAAATTTGTAACTTTTTGTGAGAGCATTTCTTGATCTTGGGGTGTGAAGATGGATTGTAGGTAATTACATCCTCTTCAAAATTAGCTTTGGATGAGTCATTTCTCATAAAGTATGGGAAAGTTATGCTTGATCAAAGTTGAGTTGACTTTTCTTACAAAACCCTAATTTAGCAACTTTTGAATCTTGATGAATCTTGAGCAATCCTTGATGAATCATGATCAACCCTTGATCAAATGATGAATTAACCATAAAAATGAGAATGTTGACAAAAAATCTTGAGCTTTGACTGTATTTGGGACACAATTTACTTTTGCCCTAGCATAGTCGATTCTTGGGCCTCTTGAGCAATTGACTGACCAAACTTCCTCTGCAAGGCTTGAAATTTGACATGGATGAACTTAAGAACATATTAAGACATTGGGAAGCACTTGGGGCCATTTGGATATGAGGACCTTAGTGCAACACAAAATCCTAATTTTGACTTGACTGCCTTAGGAGGTGATTTGACTGTCCAACTCTTGAGTCATCTTGAGCAACTTGAAGATCATTCTTGACATGTCTTGAGAAATATGGGAGGGAAAATTTTGGGGTACAACACACAGGTTTTACTACATAGTTCTAATTCAACCCCCCCCTTACGTTAGGCCTAAATTCAATATCTAAATTCAACACTCTGCTACACAAACCCCCCATTTTTACTAGCCTAACCTAATTTACACCACATGTATTTTATTTAATTTCCTTTATTATTTTTATTATAATTATTTTATATTTTAATATTTATAAATTTTAATATTATTTATTATTATTATAAATCAAATATTATTTTTTCTAAAACTCATCCAAATATAATATTTATTTTATTGCATTAAAAATTATTTTTTAAATCATGCATTAATAAGATATTTTATAATAATACACTAAAAAATATTTAACCAACACTAAATTCTTTTTTATAATCAAATTAACTCAACAACCAATTTTTAAAAAGGATTACGAGAATATTTCAATTGACTACGCACTTCGTCTAACAAACTCCACTATTCACACACCTAGACTAAGTACAAGAGGAATTCAAATATCTTCGTAATCCATAAAAAACACCAACCAACTATGAACTACGAATTGTGACTTTGATTCCTCATAAGAGGATACGTATGTATAAGAATAAAATCGTGGCGATTTCCACTAAAATTTATAACCCTATTCCCTAAGCCGTAATTCTAAACCCTAGCATCCTTGTGAACAAGGTAGATGAGGGTGCCTAACATCTTCTCTTTGTCTAAGAATGAGTCCAACAACTTAGAATATTTGACCAAATTAAGGTTATCCTTCATATTCCCTTCCTAAAGATAAAAATTTAGGGTGGAGACTCTCATTTTAAAATCGGTTACAACAGCTGGAGACTCTGCTAGGGACTCAACCCTAGGGTTTAGAAGCCTTCCCTTTAGGTTTAGAGTCTTTTTTGGTTTTTGTATTGTTTTCAATATTTGCTTTTATTTATTTATTTGCTTTCATGTATTATTTTGATTTATTCATTTTGGTGATACTATATTCATCTGTGGTGGGATTATTTTTTTTTTTATAAATATTTTTCAAAACCCTTTGAAAGAAGGTTCGTCTATTAGCCAAGGGAATACATCAGCCCTATGAGTTTATGTGACGACTTCGCCTAGAGCCGGTGGAATTACAAAAAAGGAACACGTCTCAAGAGACACCGTCTTGGGGAATAGGACTTTGGAATGAAACCTAGGACTCTTTGTATAACCCTTAAACCAAAACCTCATAGTGAGACCTTTTATGACCTAGATACGAAAGTTCCGGTCTACAAAGAGGCTCCACTTAAGGGAGGCCCTTATGCCTTTCCCTCTAGTGTTATCCATGAAACCCTATAGAAAGCCACCTTATGGGGAGGGTAGAATATACGTAGGAGGAAACTAGGTACCTACCAACTAAGGATACCTTTTATAATCTCATTTCCCCCATCCCTAAACCCGTAAGGGTTACCTTCTATCTATTGCAATCCATGGCCTGTAGGGATTTCCCTTATTTGTTACAATCCATAGCCTATAGGGATCCCCCTTTTTCTGTCGTTGTCCTTAGAATCTTAGGATCTTGACCTCCATAGGTTAATAGGGAACCTTCCCATGAAGGACGTCCTCGCTAACGCACGCCATGTGGCCTATATCAAGCCATAGGATTTGGTGACTGTGAACTGGTCGCCATGTTCTCTCTTCCATGCTATTCCCTGAAGTCCAATCTTCATCTCAACCGTCCATGGGTCTATCACGAATCCTAGCCTGCATGAATTCTTGTCCCTCTATTATAATCTCTAGCTTGTTGGGATTCCTCTTCATTTTTGTCCCTAATCCTTAAGGAGTTCCTATCTATCTCAATCTTTGAGTCAGTGTAAGATATGATTATTCCCATGTCTATCATTCAACCCTTATAGGGTACCATTGTGTTTACCTTCATACTACATTTGCATCGTATTGCATATCAATGAAACTTTTTTTGCAAATTCTTAAAGCAAAAAATATTTTTTCATACTCATGCATTCATATACACTCATACATTTGCTTCTCATGGATTTCCACCTTCGCTCTTATCCAACTATTACCCATATGCTAGCTGATTTCTTGGTACCTGCAAACGAACTTAGGAAAGTATGAAATTATGGAAGGAGGAGATTAAACATTGGAGACTCAATTGAACTTGGTCCTATAAATCGTATTGGAGAGAGAAGGCATCCCTTCACCATGACAACTAGAGGCCTACACAGCACCTCATGTTCCAATACCATTGGTGATTCCTCTACATCAAGAGTAACTGCCCTATGAACAAAATTTGTATACCCGAGAAGAATCAAGGTTCACCCCCATGCTTTGACAAGTCCAAGAATTACGAAGCATCTCCTGAAGTCAAGTGGATCAAATTAATAAGCCCTTCTATAGGATCATTAGACCTTACCGATTTCGAAATTATAATTTCTATGTTGCTAAGTTGTATTGGTGTAAACTTGTATCTTTGGATCAATAATTATAATAAAAATAATCATGCATGCTTTGGAAATCAGTTCATTCGTATTCACTCTTTCATCACTTCCCATTTTGCTTTTCAGTCTCCCATTCTCAATAAACTTTAATAAACTTCGAGGGAAAATGATGTAAATATAAAATACCTGAATTTTGCTAAACTATGCTTTCAATTGTTAGACCAAGCTGATGATGTAAGGCATTGTTTCAAATCATAAACAATGGAGGAATAAGGAGTTAATTCATAGTCAACCCCCTCGAGCCAGGAGTTGGAGTTTTTTCTATTTTTTTTATAAAAAAAAACCTTAATTTCAACCAGGGGCAGGGTAGTCTTTCAATTAATTCAGTAGTGCATTTAAATCTCAAGAGAATCAGGACATCTAAGCAAAGGTTCAAGCATATATCCGTCCTCTATACATCATTGAGGAAATGATCAAAGCAAAGGTTCAAGCACATCATCTTCCTCGCATTCATCATCTAAGATTGAGGAATTAAAAAAGAGAAAGTCCACGACATATTCTTCCTCAATACATCATTCAAGATTGAGGAAACAATAATGACGAAGCTAACAATAATCTGTATGGAAGTTACAAATGTTCAAAATAAATAAAGCCTGCTAAGTCAAGTAAAAATCGAAAAAACATGACTTAGGCAAAAGTTAGGGTATTTCGATGGACCAAAATTCAAAAGAATCAGCCCATGCAAAAGTAAGGGATTTCAAACAAAATTGGAGAACAATCTTGTGACTTCCACCTCAACAATCATCAAGGCTCCTCATCAAATTCATGGATCTTTTCAATGCTTCTCATCAGCGCTTGAACTTTGTCTACACCTCTCATCATCTACGCGACTACGAAATTTCTCTTGGAGATTGAACACATCTATTGCATTAATAGGATTTAGTACTGGAGAAAATCAAGGAGAATGGGGTTGGCTAAATAAATTTTGATCCTTATATCCTTTGTTTCTTAAACCACAAAACAAGTCCACCTTACAACCTTCAAAATTCCTAATTGAAGCTAGGTTCACTATGAAAGCATACGCATTAAGATTTGTGTTAAACTTAGTCTTAAGGTTTGTTAAATCATAACTAAACCACATTGACACTTCTTTATCTCTAATCATCCCTTTATCATTCTAGATTTAAAGAACTTGCATGTGCATCACCATAGGATTTTCATAGGGGACAATTTTACTTACGAGACAATGCTTAGTATCAAGGAGATTTCAAAAATGGTTAGATCAAAAGAAGCATTTCCAAGAAGCTTCTAACTAGGGGAAAAGCATCTAAGGGGTCCCCTATAAATGGGGGAAAATCTTAATGATCATAGGAGCACATCATCTAAATATCCTATTGACTAGGGGGGATCATTCTGAGATTCAATCAACTTGGATCACATTTCAAAGCACCAATCATGGGCATGCCTTTTGAAGGAGCATTCCTTAATTAAGTCATATCACAACATGGTATGACTCAGTTTAAACTTATAAACACACTTCTCAAGGCTCTAATAATTAAGGGATAACCTCCGGGACTCAAATCGTAGGGAAAATCATCCAAGAGTACCTCCTCCAAATTCTGAAGATTGGGGGCATACCTTTCAAGAAGTGCAAATCTTGGGGCATATAGGTGAACTCCAATATATTTATTATCGTACTTCCTTTAGATCCTATATATTAGTGGGGCATGTCTTTCAAAATTCTAATGTTGGGGGAAAACCACTGCGAGACTCAGATTGATTTAAAAAGTAGTTCATCAAAGGGCATAGTGTTTCAAAACTCAAGATACTAGGGTCATTCATATTATGATCAAACTATCTCTAAGAAAATATCAAAGAGAACATCCTCCAAGACCTATTGGGGCAAGATATTCCACAAAGTGGCAAGCTCTCTGCTTACTTTCATAATCACCGGTGGATCCTTCTCCTACATCATCAATCTTCGAGTTCAAATTGAGTATCGGGAAATCACATTAGCATCCCGCTCTGCAATTGTGAGACAAGCAACCTTATTTCACGAGCAACCTCTACACTTTAATCATCTACGAACCATCACAGAGGCAATAGTCAAAAGCATATGAGTCTGCATAAATAATTGTTATGCATTCATTAGGTCACTTTGATCCAGAGTCAAGCTATTTGTATCGTCACATCCATCTGAATTCCGATAGCATAGATCTAACAAAGAGCCCAACCTCACTTGGCATCTACCCTTAAGCCAAATTCTCATTGGCACCTCAAAATTAAATCATCCATTGATGCATATCCAAGTCACTCATTACATGCATCAATCAATCATTACATTTCGTGCATCAATCAAAATTTACACGCACAACATAAAACATGTTTCATGTGAAGACAATCATCATTGTAAATCAGGTAATATGTTCTACGGGGAATCTCGACAATAGATTCTCCTGGTTAATCTCGGTAGATGATTTTCCAGATAACCTCAGCATAAGGTAGTTCACAATCGAATCTCAGCGGTAGATTCCCATGGTTAATCTCGACAGTTGATTATCCATAAGACCTTGGTATAAGGTAGTTCTCAATCGAATCTCGGTGGTAGATTCCTCTTGTTAATCTCGGCAGTTGTTCATCTAGAAGACCACAGTAGAAGGTAGTTCTATATCGAATCTCGGCGATAGATTCCCTTGGTTAATCTCGACAGTTGAGTATCTAGAAGACCTCGATAGAAGGTACTTCTCAACAGAATCTCGGAAGTAGATTCTCCTGGTTAATCTCGGCAGTTGATTATATAAAAGACCTCAAAAGAAGGTAGTTTCACAACAGAATCTCAGCAATATTTTCTCATGGTTAATCTCGACAGATGATTTTCTAGAAGATGTCGGCAGAAGGTAGTTCACAATGGAGTCTTGGCAGTAGATTCTCCTGGTTAATCTCAGGAGATGATTCTCCGGAAGACTTCGGCAGAAGGTAGTTTCTCAATAGAATCTCGGCAATAGATTCCCCTTGTTAATCTCCACAAATGTTTTTCTAGAATACCTCGGCAGAAGGTATTTTCTCAACAGAATCTCTACAGTAAATTCTCCTGGTTAATCTCTGAAGGTGATTTTCCAGAAGACTTCGGCAAAAGGTAGTTCTTAATAGAATCTCAACAATAGATTCCCCTAGGTGATCTTGGTGGATGATTTCCCAAAAATTCTCAGTAGTAGCTGTTGTACCCCAATTTCCCCCCCTAAGATTCCTCTATCATCCCATATCATCACAATACAACAAGATCACACATTATGGTTTTGAGTACTTCTCCTACTTCATCCCATCTTTAGGTTTGTCTATGAGGGATCACCAAGCACCTTGAATTGTGTATCTTGTACATATATCCATTTGACTAACATTAAAGTATGTGTATATGTATCTTTGAATTTCATCTTACAGGTAATGGAAAAATTGCATGTATCTTTCCATCTTAATTGCAATAAGATCACACTAGGGTGAAAGCAAAACACATTCCATTAAGTTGATATGTAGGTTCATGAGTTTATTCTCATTGCCTTCTTCAACAAAGCTTCATTGAGACTCAAGCTTCATCATTGAATATTTTTTGAAGTAATATCATGACAAATTATATTATGATCCATCATGCCTCAAGTTGTCAAAGATAGTCCAAAGATGCAAGGGTTGATTGGAGAAGTTTGACCTAATTGGACAAGTCTTTGATTTCTTGATCACAAGTGCATATCTCCCTCAATTCTAAATATTTGGAAGTTTTTATGGTTTCCATGGTTTCTCATTATCATCCTCAACAATTTATATTAACATTACAAAAGTATTTGTGCAAGAAGGTTTGTCAAAATTGAAAAGATTGTCCAAGGCATTTTGTTGCTCTAGAAGCTAGGGTTTTGAACTTCTAAAGGCTATATCTTGCTCATCTTTTGGTATTTTTGAATGATTCAAAAAACATGCTTCTCTTTAAATGGTTATCAATAAATAACTTCAAAAGTTTCAAGAAATTTTTGTATGGAGGATACTTAATGATGAAGAAAGATTACAAGTCCTCTAGATAGGCCATCAAAATCCCTTATACGACTTCAAAAGATCATAACTTGGTAAATTTTTATCTCCTTAATCCCACTCTTTTTCTATAATGATCTTAAAGATGTGAAATTCAACTCCTTATTTACGTGCTAAGCTTTTAAATGGATGGAGGATGCCCTAAGGATGCAAAAGATTATAGGTCATCTCATGAATATTCACCAACTTCACCAAGTCATAAATTTCTCAATTTTTGGAGTTTTTTGAATGGTTCAAGTCTCAAAATGTCATTCAATAGGTCTACTTCATGGCATCTTTTTTGGTCAAGAGAAAAATTTAAATGGAAGGCCATGTTTGGATGAAAAACATTATAGGTCATTTTGAAGAAAAAACTTAGAATTTTTCTAAGTACAAAAAGTTAGCATCTTTTTCTCAACTATGACTCATCACAACTTTCAGCTCAAGCATCCATTTGATTCCATTCTTTTCACAATGTAAAGTTGGTGATCTCATCTTTACAATGCATCAATAATCAAGTCCTAAGGTTTCCTAAATCATGCGTACCATTGATTCAAAGATGGTACCTTGAAATTGAAGTTTTCTCCAAAGTCAGAATTTAAAATCCTTGATTTGGCCTCTAAATACAAAATTTATGCACATTTTTACTTCTAATCATGTTTAATGAACTTCCAGAAATGATTAGCACATTGAAACGCAATATTTGGTTGAGTTTTGAGCAAAATAGAAGTCACATTTTTCATGTTTGCAAATTCACACGATTTCCCGCTGAACTTCATCATTTCACACGCTTAAGCATTCCATTAATTTCCCAATAAATAGAGGGTCATACCTCATTCATTTTCTCAAGCTTAGAAAGCCAAAATCACTCTGTCAAACCCCCTCCATAACACTCTTTTATGAGATTTCGAATTCCCATTTTCTCCACTTTTCAATTTAATTTCTTCATTGATCTTTCATCCTTTAACTTCCCTAAAGCTAATAGAAGAAGAATAAAGCCTTGAGGTGCCTGGAATCGTGCTAGGCAAGTCCATTTACAGAGCAACCTCATCTGACTTTGTTCAGGTAGTTTAAGGCACCAAATCTTCTAACTCAAATTATTGGAATGGTCTATGATGTTCATTGATGCTTACTGTTAATTCAATTTTAGTGAAATAATGCATTTGATGCTTCTGATTTTCGATTTCAACAGTTTCAAACATCTCTGGTTTTTCCAAATCAACCATGCTATGCTTTATATAAAATTTTTGCGAGGATATGGTTGTGAACGTGTCAAGTAGACGCATCTAATGGTGCCACTATGAATGCGTAAATTTACAG
Source organism: Vicia faba (assembly GCA_948472305.1). Classification (NCBI taxonomy): domain Eukaryota; kingdom Viridiplantae; phylum Streptophyta; class Magnoliopsida; order Fabales; family Fabaceae; genus Vicia; species Vicia faba. Next base: position 780,110,905 of record OX451741.1, on the reverse strand, counting down.
ATTCAAGGATTTGAGATTTTCCCTATTTGCAGGAGGTTGGAGGTTGAAGATCACCTATGTGTCGTTCTTCAACCAATGACAATAGGACAGTTGTTTTATTTTCATAGGTTGGATTTTGTTGGGTTACATGCGCGCGCTTTGCCATGGGTCCATGATGCTCCATCACGTCAGATCTGTTGGATTTTCCTACATGTATTAGTGAGGCAGATCTAACGCACGTGGTTTTTTCTGATTTGTTTTATTTTACAAAATTATTTTTTAAATTCCTTTTATCTTTTAAAATTCATAACTCTTTTATTTTTTATCCAAAAAATATGAAAAAATATAAAAAAAAATACTTTGAATTATCTCTGATTTTTTGAATATTTTTTTATCTTTTTATTTTAATGTTTGATATTTTTCATAACTTTTGTTTTGTTTGCTTTATTTTAATTGTTTTAAAAATACTTTTTGATTTTTTTAAAATTTTTATTTTTATTTTATATAAATCATTCTCCTTATTTCTGACCTTCTGAAATTATTCTAGAATTTTATTTTGACTTCTACTATTTTTGATATTTTTTTCACTTATTTGAGTTATTTTAATTATTTTAAAATACTTTTCTGATTTAAAAAATTATAAAAAAATTTGTAAAAATATTTGAGGTCATTTCTGATTTTTCTATGGTCTCTTTTAATTTTTATTTGATACTTTGAATATAGTTTTCTATTTTACCTTTTATTTTCATTTTAAAAACATTTTAAAAATCATTTTCCTTTTTATTTTATTCATTAAATGCATTTTTATTTTTGTATATATTCTGACTATTAGACTTTTGATCATGGACTTCATTAACATCATTGGATCTTGGGTGTTGAGTTTAACTCTACCAAAATGAATGCATGATTTTAATGATAGTTTGATTAAATTTTTTATTCAACTATTATCCCCTTCCTCTCCATCTTATCCCTTTCTCACTGTGCTACATGTTGTTAGAGGGTGATCTACGTATCATCTTTCCAAACATATGACTGATAGATTGCTATTGACCGACTTCAAAATAGGTTCGACTTCTATATAAGTCCACTTACGATTGCTTAACATAGCACTAAATTTTGTCCCGATTTGAGAAATGAATATTCGTGGTCCAAACCCTAGTTTGCAAGCCCAAGGATGTTTAATTTGAAACCTTTGATCCAATAACCTTGAGATTTATTGTTAGGAGGCTTTGGTCTTATCAATCCTCCAATGAATCTTCATAAACTTTTGGATAAGTGAATCATTTAAACATTATTGATCATATGTTGTTAGATGGAGAATTTTAAATGAATGATATACTAGACAAAAAGCAAATGAAACTTGTTGTTGAGAGGCTTTGGTTTCATCAATCCTCTAATGAGTTTCAAATGCAAGTTTCAAGATAGTCATTCAACTAACCTCTAATTTCTAACAATTGACTTTGTTTTGTGCTTTTACTTTATGCTTTTACTTTAAGCACATTTATTTTCATCTTTTCTCCTTTGAGAATTTACTTTTATGTCATTTTTAGTTTGCTCCCTTGAGCTTTTCATTTTCTTTTTGAAGATTCTTAATAACCAACTTGAAAAACAAAATTTTTTAAATATTACTTGGACTACTTGGTTACTATCCTTGGCATTATGGAGATTGTAAACTTCTTGGACTTAGGATTAGAGACCTTGACCTACCTTGGGACCTTGTGACCTCAACTTTTATTTTGTCTGGAGTTCTTAGGGTTTACCCCAAGACATTGGGTTGTTTGTTTGCTTTGTGTGCAGGTGTAATACGGTGGGAGAGCTGACTTGGGTGTTTTGCGTTTTATCGCAATTGTTGCCGATAGCAAGAGTCGCCACTCACTTTTCTTTTATCTAATAAAGGAAAGGGTGAAAAGAATAGGAAATACCTTTTGAGATATTTTATTGAGTAAGGGGGGGTAGGTTTTGAAAAGAGAAGGTGTTAGAACCCTTTTCATCCATAGTTATCTACGAGCTCTTAGTTTCTAGCTCACTTCGGAATGCCTTATTATAAATGTGTTTGTGATGTTTTTGAAAGTATTTTTTGAAAAGTTCCTTCGTTTAGGTGAACTTTGTAATGATTCTCGTCTCTATAAGAATGCATAAAAAGTGTTGACTTTTGAAAATATTTCGTTTGAAAGTGTTGGTGTGTTTAAAAGATGTTTTGAAGATGATTATGAGCAAGAAACTATGAACGTTCTACCTACTCAAAAAGTATTAGTTCTTTTCCTCCTCCTTTAGATATTGCAATCTTACCATTGATTAATAAGAAGCCCTATCATTGGATGTGAAGGTACAGGTGTGGGTTATCATATAAGAAGCCCTATCATTGGATGTGAAGGGACATGGGATATCATACTAGCCATTTCAAGGATTTTCCGAGGCTTATCTTTGTCTTGTTTTGTAGGACATGACATCCGCTCGCAGGAACACTATCCAAATCAACCTTGTGGAAGTGCATTCTCAACTCAAGGAGTTAGCATCAAGGATTCCTGAAAGCTCTCCCTTCACTGAAAAACATGGTCGACTTCTCAACTTGGTCACTTCAAACCCTAATAAAGAAATGTTAAAGGTGCTCTTTCAGTTCTTTGACCCGTTGCACCACTGCTTCACTTTTCCTGATTACCAGTTAGTGCCTACTATGGAGGAGTTTCTCAGTTATTGGGGGTACCTATCCTTAATCGAATAACATTCAACGATACAGAAAGAGACCCAAAACCTGAAGAGATTGCTCAAGTTATGTCTTTACAACAGTCTAATGTAGTGGCAAATTGGGAAACCAGAAGAGCTGTCCAAGGATTTCTAGTTAAGTTTCTATTTGAGAAAGCTCACTATTTTTGGGATAGCCTGGATTTACAAGCTTTTGAAGAAGTGTTAGCCCCCCTCATCTATGGGATGGTACTATTCCCAAACATGAAACAACTCATAGATGTGAATGCGGTTAATATTTTTCTGTCGCATAATCCGGTGCCTACTTTACTTGGGGATATTCTACACTCTCTGCATACTTGCACTCTAAAGAGAAAAGGGACCCTTATGCGTTGCACTCCTCTATTGGCTAGGTGGTTTATTTCGCGCCTGCCTCGGTCTATTTTGAAGAATTAACAGGGTATGAGATGGGCTCATAGGTTGATATCCCTTACACATTCATATATTCATTGGTGTTCTCGGTCCTTGGAGAGTGTCACCATCTTTGATCGTTGTGGGGAATTCCCTAATGTCCCTCTCTTACGCATTAGGGGAGGAATCACTTATAATCCTTGTTTAGCATTGCGACAGTTTGGTTATGCTATAAGGGATGGTCCTCACGACACACTTGTCCAAGGAATCACATTTGACTATGAGAATGATGTTCAGGGTTATTGCAAGAGGTTCATTCGAGCTTGGGGAATGATAAACAGAGTTGATAGCAAGACACTGGGGAACAAGAATTCCACCCCTCTTGACCCTTACCTAAAATGGGTGCGAGCTCGTGCTCAACATCTTATGATGCCTTAGCCCGCCATCTTACCTGTGATTATGAAGCCATTTGCTGGGAAGAAAGATGTTAGTGTTGTGTACAACTAAAGGAATCAGGACATAACTGAACACCGTCCAATGGTAGGAGTTGTTGTGATATTCAAGCATGCACCTACCCAACAAAGGAATAATCAGTCAAGAGCATAAAGGCCTGTAAGACAATTTACCCGGATAAACATGACTCTGTCTCAAGTTTTGCCGCAATTATTGAATTCCAATCTGGTAACTCTGAAGGAAGCTCCGAAGAATCCTAATACAGACTCTCCCCGCTATAATCCAAATTCTCGATACGCCTACCATTATGAGACTCTGGGGCATGACACGAATGACTGTTGGGCTTTGAAGAACAAGGTGCAGGATCTGATCAAGGCAAAGGAGATTGAATTTGATCCCCCTGAGACTCCCAACGTCATAACTGCACCCATGCCCAAGCACGGCTCAGGAATCAATGTTATTGATGTTATCTCTGCCATGGAAGATGCTAACAATGAGTATGACGTGGATAATTGTATCTTCCTTACTTTCAACGGTGGACTCAGTAACTTGATGGAAATAGACTTTGTACCAATTACTTTTGTTCTGAAGTAATTGTATTTCTTCTTTTTTGAATATGTAATAAACAATATAAACTTGTTGGCCATGTGTCTTACCCGGGGCACAATGGTTTATTTGTGAGGGTAATCATGTTTCAATTACATATGGAATTAATAAAGCATTGAACGTTTATGCATACAAATTTTGCGCTCTCTGTTTTTCTTTTCTGCTTTTTACTTTGTCTATGCAACTATGCTCTTAACACACTCACGCATCAAACTGCAGATCCATATCCACTCTGGATCCCATTGATAAAAGTTCTGCTATTGCCGATTATGACTTTGAAAATCCGATCAACCAAGCCGAGGACAAAGGTGAGGAAGATTTTGAGGTACCCGGAGAACTTGCCAGACTGTTACAGCAGGAAGAAAGGGCTATACAGCCTCATGAAGAGCCAGTTGAAAAAATAAGCTTGGGCATAGAAGAGGACAGAAAAGAAGTCAACTTAGGTGCAAATCTGGAGCTTAGTGTCAAACAGCCGTTGATACGAATGTTGCATGACTATGTCGAGATCTTTGTCTGGTCATATGAAGACATGCCAGGACTAGATACGAATATTGTGGTTCACCGTCTGCCAACTAATGCAGAGGTTATAAAATAGTTCAACACTAGGTTCCTAGCTGTCACTTCTTATCCCCAATGGGTTGCTAACGTAGTCCCGGTACCTTAAAAGGACGGCAAGGTACGAATGTGTGTGGAATACCGAGATTTGAACAGGGCAAGCCCCAAGGATGACTTTCTGCTCCCCCACATTGACGTTCTGGTTGACAACACCATGCAACACAAGATATTTTCCTTCATGGAAGGTTTCTCTGGTTACAATCAGATCAAGATGGCACCGGAAGACATGGAGAAGACAACCTTCGTCATGTAATGGGGCACTTTCTGCTACAAAGTGATGTTGTTTGGGTTGAAGAATGTTGTGGCAACCTATCAGTGAGCCATGGTAGATCTGTTTCATGACATGGTTCACTATGAGATAGAGGTCTATGTTGATGACATGATAGCCAGGTCTCAAAGTGAAGAAGAGCACCTTGATCATCTACAAAAGTTGCTTGACATGTTAAAGACGTACAAGCTAAGGTTAAATCCAAACAAGTGCACCTTCGGGGTAAGGTCTAGTAAATTGCTAGGTTTCATTGTCAGTGACAAAGGTATTCAGGTAGACCCTGCAAAAGTGAAGGCTATACAAGAGATGCCATCTCCTCGCACTGAGAAGGAGGTCAGAGGCTTCTTAGGACGCCTAAATTACATTGCCAGGTTCATTCCCCATTTAACTGCTACTTGTGAGCCAATCTTCAAACTCCTGAAGAAATATCAAGTGGTAAAGTGGAATGACGAATGCCATACCGCCTTCGAGAGAATCAAGGAATACCTTCAAGAGCCTCCAATTCTTATTCCTCCGATTGAAGGAAGACCTTTGATAATGTACTTAATAGTATTAGATAATTCAATGGGGTGTGTGCTGGGGCTGCATGACGAGTCCGGTCGAAAAGAGCATGCAACATACTACCTTAGAAAAAATTTTACCGACTATGAGACAAGATACTCATTTCTTGAGAAAACTTGCCGCGCTTTGGCATGGGCTGCTCGCCGACTGAGATAGTATATGTTGACCCACACCACTTTGTTGATATCTAAGATGGATCCCATTAATTACATCTTTGAGAAGCCCGCTCTCTCCGGAAGAATAGAAAGATGGAAAATGATCTTGACCTAATAAGATATCCAATACACGACCCAAAAAGCAATCAAGGGAAGGGTACTAGCTGATCATTTCGCTCATTAGGCTGTGGATGACTACCAATCCATGAACTTTGAATTCCCGGATGAGAACATTATGTTAGTGACTGACTGTGAAGAACCTGGACCGGATGAAGGACCTGAAGAAGGATCCTTATGGACTATGGTTTTTGATGGAGCTTCCAACGCACTCGGTAATGGCATTGGTGTTGTAATCATATCTCCCGAGGGCTATCATACTCCTTTCACCGCCAGATTATGTTTCAATTGTACCAATAATATGGCGGAGTATGAAGCATGCATCATGGGTCTTAAAGCTGCTATTGATCTGAGGATCAAGTTACTGAGCGTTTTCGAGGATTCAGCCTTGGTAATAAGTCAAATCAAAGGGAATGGGACACTTAGCACCCGAATCTCGTACCTTATAAAGAACATGTTCTAACATTGCTTCCACACTTTGAAGAGGTCACCTTTGAACATTTCCCACGAGAGGAGAATCAGTTAGCGGATGCTCTAGCTACTATGTCGTCTATGTTCAAGGTCAAGTGGGACAAGGAAGCTCCTCGGATCACTATTAAGAGATTGGATGAACCAGCATACTGCTATGACATTGACACTGAAGAAGTAGCAGACAAACCTTGGTTCCATGAAGTGAAGAGGTATCTCGAGGCTCAAGAATACACTGAGGGTGCGTCTGTCAATGGTAAGACGTTTCTGAGAAGGTTCTCCGCAAAGTTCTTCCTCAGTAATGGAATCCTCTACAAGCGCAATCATGACTCTACTTTTCTTCGTTGCGTAGACAAGAGCGAAGCAGAGAGGATTATGGCATATTTACACGAAAGTACCTTTGGCACCCATTCTAGGGGACACACCATGGCTAAAAAGATCCTACGGGCAGGATACTATTAGTCCACTATGGAAGAAAACTGTTATCAACATTCCCGAAGTTGTCACAAATGCCAGATCTATGCTGATAAAGTACATGTACCTCCGGTTCCCTTGAATGTATTAACAGTTCCCTGGCCCTTTACAATGTGGGGCATTGACATGATCGAAGAGATTAGACCTACCGCTTCCAATGGGCATCGCTTCATCTTAGTGGCCATTGATTACTTCACTAAGTGGGTTGAGGCCGCCTCTTTTGCTACTGTTACCAAGAATGTTGTAGCGCGGTTTATCAAGCATAGCCTGATTTATCGGTATGGTGTGCCAGAAAGAATCATCATAGACAATGGTACAAATCTCAACAATACAATGATCACCGAGCTCTGTACACAATTCAAGATCCAACATCGTAATTCTTCCCCTTACCGGCCGAAGATGAATGGCGTTGTGGAGGTTGCTAACAAGAATATCAAGAAAATCATACAGAAGATGACAATGACGTACAAATATTGGCATGAAATGTTACCATTTACTCTTCATGGTTACCATACCTCAGTGCGTACATCAACAGGGGAAACACCTTATTCTCTGGTATATGGTATGGAGGCTGTCCTACCTATTGAAGTCTAAATCCCTTCTCTAAGGATCATGAAGGATGCAGGTTTGAACGAAGACGATTGAATCCAGACTCGACTTGATCAACTGAATCTGCTTGATAAGAAAAGGCTTACTGTTGTCTGTCATGGTCAAATGTATCAAAAACGGATGATAAAGGCTTTCAACAAAAAAGTCAGACGTCAAGTATATCAAGTGGGTGATCTAGTAATCAAGCGCATCATACTACCACAAGGTGATCCCAGGGGAAAATGGACTCCCACGTACAAAGGATCATTTGTGATGAAAAGCATATTTTCCGGTGGAGCCATGATTCTGACCACCATGGATGGTGACAACCTTCCTCACCCTGTTAATGTGGACATAGTGAAAAGATACTACGCATAGATAAAGACCCGCTAGGTTGACTGGCCTAGGCAAAAGTAACGGCATCCAGGCAAACCAAAAGGGTTCGAGCAAAAATTAGGGATGAATACAAAAAAATTTGTACACCCGGCAAGTCGAAAACCTGAAAAGGCGACTTGGGCAAAAAAGGGTATCCCGGTGGACTAAAAACCCGAAAGGGCGGTCCAAGAAAAATTTATGGATTTTAAGCGTATAATTATGTCCCATTGGATCACCTTGCGACCAGATCTCAGTATCAATTACCAAGACTCAAACGGTACCGATCAATCCAGTAACCTTCATACGAGTAGTAAAGTGATGAGACACTCAAGGACATAGGGGAAATAGCAGAATTGAAACTCAATGGGATTATTAAACGTAGATGTTTTCTATTTGTACACTATTTTGTATAGTTTTCATTTTCACGACAAAGTTTTCCTACTAGAACATCAGTCTCTTTGTACAAAATTCCTATTATATGCGAACTAAAAAAAATCAATACAAATCGTTTCTTGAAATTACCAAAGCTATTTGTTTTATTTTTCTATTTTGTTTTGCAAAAACGTCCAATGATTATTTTTGACACACACATTTAAATATGATCACTTTTCACAAATACTTGCATAAAAGCAGAAAGATAGTTACTAATGAATTTAAGAAACAGGGAAAAGTTTAAGAAATAATTTGCAGTCCCGACAATTACTCTTTCCAGCAAGTACAGGGGCAGAGACAATTTGAGACGAAGTCGCCATTACAATGCAACCCCACAATGCCTATGTTCCCCACGGAGTAGAAACAACCAGAGTTTTGATTTCTTCTTCCCCAAGTAGAAGTTATCTCCTTCAGCAAATGTTCCTTCAGAGAACTGAAATTTGTATTCTCCAACTGAGTTTTATAATTTAAAACAGTTATAAAACCTCCTCCCAGGTAGAGTTTATTTCTCAAACTGCGGAAGCTCATTCCTCGACAGAGTTTATTTCTCTACATCAGAAAAATCTTCCAACAAAGCATCCTCCCTCCGCGAAGTTATTCTCAACCAGAGACAATCCCCGGCAGAATATCCTCAGACAGAAAGAGGAAATCCCCAGTGAATCATCCCCATTCATCATCCCCAGTGGAAATGAAGGATTCAGCATCCCAATACTCTTCAGCACCTGTCCGAGATTTACTTTCCCCAACTAAGAAATATCGCAAATAACATCCCATATTCATACATTATGGCATGCGCATACGCATTGCATACAACATAATCTCATTTATTTTGAGAACATTATCAGAAGGCATTTCATACATCATGACATTGCATACGACTAACTCTTTACCTTTTTCAAGAAAGATCAATTCAACAAACACCGTTGACTACTTACGTGACCCAATAGTCTTCTCAAAAGCTACGTCTGATGAAGGGCTATTTCAGCATCTTCCTCAAAAAGATATTCTCAAAAGACCTTCTCTGGTTCAGTTAGATCGATACTAAGATCTCTCTGATTCCTATTCCAGATAAAGATATTCCAATACGTTTGTTTGGTTCAGTTGAATCGATCCTAAGATTCTTCTGATTTCCATTCTAGTTGAAGTTAATCCAATACCTTTTCTGGTTCAGTCAGATCGACACTAAGATATCTCTGATTTCTATTCCAGTTGAAGATATTCCAAGACTTTTGTCTGGTTCAGTTGAATCGATACTAAGATTCTTCTGATTTCCATTCCGGTCAAAGTTAATCCAAGACCTTCTCTGGTTTAGTCAGATCTCCACTAAGATCTCTCTGATTCCTATTCCAATTGAAGATATTCCAAGACTTTTGTATTGTTCAGTTGAATCAATCCTAAGATTCTTCTAATTTCCATTCCAGTCAAAGTTAATTCAAGACCTTATCTTGTTCAGTCAGATCGACACTAAGATCTCTCTGATTCCTATTCTAGTTAAAGATGATCCAAGACTTTTTTCTGGTTCAGTTCAATCGACACTAAGATTTTTCTGATTCTTATCAGTCAAAGATAAACTAAGACATATGTTGGTTCAGTTTGAATCCACCATTGATTTGTTACTGATTATTTTCCGTTAAATAAACAGCAAAGTCTGGGGTACAACCAGATAACATTTTAATCTCATTTCCCCAGTAAGTCGATGTGAAGTCTGGAATATGACCAGATAGCAGTCAGCATTATTATCCTCAGCAAATCACTATGAAGCCTGGATCCTGACCAGATAGCAGTTCACTTCCCTCTCTTCAATCAAGAGATGACTCCCCAGTAGAGTAATGGACAATCAAAGCTCCTAGACTCTATTCCCCTAAATAACATTCCCCAGCAGACTCCTCCTCAGACAGCAGGAACAAGAATCCCCACAAAGAGACTTCTTATGAAGTCAGCATCTGTTTTGGATGGAATCTTTAAGCCCATATCCGATGACTCTCCTTCATATTCCTTGGATGGAATCTTTAAGCCCATCTCCGACAGTCTTCTATCATCTTTTCCAAAAGGCATCTGTAAGCCCATTCCCGATATTATTCACCAGTAGTCTCACTTCGAGCGAGTGCAAATTTCTGGGCACTCTAGTGTTCAATCATCTTCCACCTTCAGATCAAGAAAGGCAGACAAGCCAATCTACATCCTCGGGTATAAGAATATTGAACATGGGCAGCTATTATACCCCAAAATTTTCCCTCTCATTTTATTCAACACACGCCCATTGAGGTCCCCAACTTGCCCTGGGTTGACTAAGACTTGACCAGACAAATTCTCCTCCTAAGGAAATGAACCACCAACTAGGGTTTCAATTTTCATCAAGATGGTTGAACTCCAAGGATCCTAAATGTTATCCATTGTACTAATATGTCCTTAATATCATCCATGCCAAATTTCATGCCTTGAACAATAAGTTTGCTCAATCAATTGCTCAAGTGTTGGAAAATCAACTGTGCTAGGTCAAAAGTCAACTGTGGCCCAAATACAGTCAAACTTCAAGATTTTTTTGTCAAAATCAACATTTTAAAGTGATATCCATTATTTTATCAAGGGTTGATCATGATTCCTCAAGAAATGCTCCTAACCTATCAAAAGTCAAAAATGGCAAATTAGGGTTTCTATAGGAAAAGTCAACCAAACTTTGACCAAGCATAACTTTCTGATACTTTATCAAAAATTTTCCAACCAAAGATCATTTTGAAGAGAAACTAATTCCCTACAACTTCTCTTTCATCCATCAAGTCCATGAAATTCACCATTTGAAAGATACAAGTTCATACATTACAGGTCATTTTTAGAAAGTCAATAAAAGCCACTTTTTTCCAAGACTTTAACATCAAGATAACATCTTCAAATGCAAAATTGATAAAAATAGGGATTGAAGTAGACATCTCGTGCTTTCCAAAAAGTCCAATATCATCATCATGAGATAAAAATTGAGCAATTTATGGCATGCCTAAGTTGGGAAAATTTGGGAAATTTCAAGAAATATGCATTGAGCAAATTTGAGCTTTTAAGGCAATGGCTTATTTTTTTGGACTTCAAACATCTTCCTAAGAGTATAGAGGACTATTAAAACCATTTTTGCATAGTCTTGATTTTATTTTCATTTTATATTAATTTTATTTAATTAAAAAACAAATAAATCAAAATTATGGAAAATAATATGGATTAATATGGTTAAGGCTTGTTTTAATGCGTTGAGGGGTCCCAATTTTCGTGTACAGCAAGGCCAACATGTTTTCATTCATTCAAAATTTAAAAATGTACAAAATCCCATGATTTTGGCCAATGTTGCAACTTTGCATTCATGGTTTTGAAACCACATAATCATGGTGGTTATTGCTTTTGTTTCCTTGTCTCATCACTACTCTCTATAAATACAAATCCTAGCAAGCCAAATGAGGACGAAAAAATAGCATACAGACCATATTCCAAACTTTAAATTCTCAAGAAAAAGTCAAACTTCATTCTCAAATTCCAAGGAAATTCAGAAGCTTTTGAGCCTTCAACAATCATCCTTGAACGCCACTGAAGGATTCACGACAATCCTTGAGCTCTGTAGCTTCGCGAAACACTCCCTACAAATCATGGTTTGATCTTGTTTTTCTCAATCTCCTTTTCATTCATTTATTCATTATAAACATGATTTGACTGCATATTTATGTTTGTGAACATCACGGGAACGTTTCTGGATGTTTTATTTTGAGTTTGAGTACAAATATAGAGATCCACCATTATTAGGGTTCCGAGTTCCTAATTTGGGGAACCTGACTTAAAGGCCAAATTGAATGAAATTGACGGTACCAATGAATTCAGGAGAAAGATTGCAAGTAATTCCTGGCCTTGGTTGATGTTTTTTGTGCGTGTATAATGATTTTGAACGAAGAAGACGAAGCGTGGAAACCTTTCATTGGATCATATAAACTGCGCGCGTTTTTTTTAATTTACCATATATTGACTTGATTCTGTATTTATTATTTTGGTTTTGTTTTGTATAACGAATGGCAAAGCAGCTCGGATGGTGATGAGGCGTTTGTATAAGGGAGAGGACCTGGGTTCGAGTCCCAGGTCCAGCATATTATTTTTTTAATATTTGTTAACTGCAGATTCAGTACTTGTTAACCACGCCAGTCCATCATATGCCTCAAGACCACAACCATTGGATCTTGATTTATCTAGATCAAAAGGTTACCATATGCAGGTGCACCATGAGCCATCAAGGGTATTCCTCACTGAATTCCAGCGCAATTTTTGATTTGGGCCAAGCATTTTGATAACAACACCCCCATTTTTGCTTTTGATGACCAGGCCCACTTTGCATTTTTTTGTATTGTTTTATCATTTTATTTTCTTGATTATTTATTTAATTAGCCAAATAATGAAAAAAATCACAAAAAAAATTAGTATTAGATTTTTTATTAAATAATTAATTTCTTGAATTAATTAATAACTATTTTAACCATTTTTTTCTTTAATTAAAATTGAATTAGAACTTAGGATTTAATTTAGGTTTAATCATTTATTTTTCATAATAAAAACTTAACAAAAAAAAAAGAACTTAGAATATTTCTTAATTTATTTTTATTTTTTAATAGACTTTAGGATGTTCATTTTAAGTATTTTCCTAAATAATAATAAAACCAAAAAAGACGTTCATTCTTAGGATTTTTTTTAGACGTAATATTTCATTTCGCGCGTATAATTTTTATTCTCGCATTTTATATAATAATGTAACTGATTATGGGATGTAATAGTCTAGATTTAAAATTCCGCACTTCATTTTTGCACTTTTTTTATGAAACTATCCTGAAGCCCTGTAATAGCTGTAGGACTTTATTTCTCGTTTTTACATTTCTTATATGCTTGTATATAATTGCTAGTAACTTAGGCGTGCATGACAAGATAAAGTCAATTAATCGTTAGATCACTAACCTCAAGATAGTATAATTGAAAAAACACACTTCTCACACTTGCAACCTTAGGGCATTCCTCACTTGGTTGCCTCGGAAAATAATGGTCATGTCCCTCGAACCTAGGGATATCTTAGCAAAGACCCTCAATCTAAAAGTCATCATAAAGATCATGGTCCCTTAATGTCCCTCGAGATGTCTACGAGAAATGATCTTGCCCTCGATGTTGCCTATATGATGATCGTCCCTTCGAATGCTAAGATATCCTTACATGTTACCTTAGATGACCATAACGTCCCTTGCAATAGTCCTTTAACATCCAAAGATAGGGCTACCTACTCATTAATAGTAGGATAGCACTATCTAAAGGGTAGGAGGAAAATAACATTCTTTTTCGAGTAGCTAGATAACTATTAGGTACTTGCTCAAACCTGAAATTTTCACACTTACACACTTTTCAAAAACGCTTTATCACACTCTTGAGGACTGATACAAGAGTTACCATAAAGAAAAAAAATCTTTCAACTCACACAAACACAAACAGTTTTCAAAAAATGAGCAAGTACCTAAGAGCCCGTGGAAAACCACGGATGGAAAGGGTGCTAATACCTTCCCTTTCCATAATCTACCCCCTTACTCAGAAAATCTCGAAAAAGGTATTTTTCTGTTCTTTTCACCCTTTCCTTTGTTGGATAAAAGAAAAGTCAGTGGCGACTCTTGCTTACCGCAACATTTGCAAACAAAAAATGCAAAACCAGTATATAACAGTTAGTTCTGGAACCGTATCACAATTAGACTCTTGTGAATCCTCATAGTGATAGGAGCTACTACACTTCTATGATATGTAGTGGAGCGAGATATTTTCCACTTGGGTGTTGAGCGAGGATTTGTTAATTTTAAAATCCAAGCCATATCCTCCACTTTTAGATGACACAAATTGTCCTTTATCATAATTGTGGGAAGTAAGTATGTTCTTCCACTCCGATAAGATGATGATATCTCGTCTCTTAAAATTAACCAACACACTTGTGTTTTAAATTTTTTAAAGGTGAACTACGAGTACCCTGATCCCCTATTGCACGAAAGGTGGTATGTAGGCACTAAAGCTTCACAATTGAGGCGGGTGCAAAAATCATTAAAAAAAATACTTCTTTTCTCATCTCCAACATCAATTTTTTATACAACTCTCATAGCCAAAATACAAAAAATTTCAAAGAGGTTCCTGTGGAGTACCCTAGATGTTTAGAGTGCTAATACCTTACCTTTGTATAACCAACCCCCAAACTTAGATTCTCTCCCCCTCTTTTTGGGTTATTCGCTCTTTTTCCATTCCTTTGGAAACAATAAAGTGCGGTGGCGTTTTTTATTTGTATATGTGTGAGTCAAGTCAATCCAATGGTTTAGTCTCAACATTTCTACCGATACAAAAAAATGGAGACTCTGCTGGGGAAAGATTGACCTATTGCATGTCCATCCCTAAGTGGGTTGAGCCTATCTTTGTTTATTTATGTATGTGTTATTAGTTGTTGTATATTATGTGTTGTATGTTTGTTTCTATAGATTTTCCTGGTTTTCTGGGTGCTTGGTGATTTCTCATAAGTCTGCTACCCAGACTTGGGAAAACTTAAGATAGGACGGGCGCTATAGTCATGTTAACTTTGAGGGAGTAACTCCAAAAAAGGATACATGGGATCCCCCATTCAGTGGAGGCTCCTTTGACTGTAGTGTCGTTTATCGAGTAATCGGGAAGACATGATGCTTTCGACTTGAGAGCCTACTGAAACTGATTACCGTAGAACCTTTAACCCATCTTGGCCTTTTAGGTGTAGTGCGGAAGATATGATGGAGTAATACGGAAATAGTTGTCACGCGATACTATGCTCGGACGAGTTTTTCTTGAGAATATTGCTAATTACCGAGTCATCGGGACGTTGGTAATATCCGAAAGAAGGATGTAGACTCTGGGAACCTCTTAGTACCTTGTTCAAAAGGTGATCAACTTTTAGATCATACCATGTGGGTAGTACCTTTGAGTTCATGCTCGTGATGTCAAACCTATGAACCCTATGTTTGTGATCTTGTGTGTGATTATTGCATCATGAATTCATGCACCCATGAGCATCCTTTAAAACATTTTGTTTCAAGGGACTTAAAAGTTGTCTCTTTGCGAATATCTCAGGTACTTTTTGACTATGGATTCTGAAAAAAGAAAGACTAAGAAGTACAGTTTCAAAGATCCCAAGATAGATGAGTTGATGAGTCTGATTCCCTAGATCGAGAGTTCTACAGATTTTTGGATGAAGTATGGGTCAATCATTTCTCTTATAAAGCTAAGGATAAAGGAGGGTATTCTCTCGACTTTGGTCTAGTTCTATGATCCGATGTATCGATGCTTTACTTTCCCTGATTATTAGTTTATGCCTACATTGGAAGAGTATTCTTATCTATTGGGTTTACCTATTATCGATCGTGTTCCTTTTACCGGTTTGGAGGGGGAGCCAAAATCCCATGAGATTGCTGCTTTGATCCATTTGGGGAAGGATGAGGTTGAAGCCCATATGACTACCAAAGGAGGGATTAGAGGATTACCTGCTCAGTTCTTGATGGAGAAATCTTGCTACTTTGCTAGGATGAAGAGTACAGTTCCTTTTGAGGCCATCTTTGCTTTACTTGCTTATGGATTATTCTTATTCCATAATGTCAAAAAATTTGTGGATATCAATGCCATTGGGATCTTTATGATTGGGAATCCAGTCCCTACATTATTGGGTGATGCCTATTACTCTATTCATCTTCGAGATTCTTACCATGGGGGGATGATTATTTGCTGCACACCTTTGTTGTATCAGTGGTTTATTTCTCACTTACCTAGGTCTGATGCTTTCTGGGATATCATGAAAGAACCTTGTTGGGCTCCGAAGATTATGGCCCTCACACATTCAGATATTGTTTGGTACCATCAGGCTTACCATGATGTAGAGATTATTGACAGTTGTGGTAGTTTCCCCAATGTACCTCTTCTTGGTACAAAGGGAGGAATTAACTACAATCTCGTTCTTGCACGACGACATCTTGGATATCCGATGAGGGATAAGCCAAATAGTATTACTATAAGTGGTTTCTTCCTTAAAGAGGGAGAGGTTCATAAGGAAGCTAAAGAGGAGATTGCAAAGGCTTGGCGTCATATTCACATGATAGGTAGGAAAGACTTGGGACCTAGAGGGGTTGTTTCTTTGGAGCCTTACCTTCAGTGGATACAAGAAAGAGCCATCCAGTTGAAGATGCCATATTCCCGTGAAGCACCCATGACTGATATGTTTGTAAAGACCACTTCTCCCCTATTAGATGATGTGGAAGAGCTCCAACTTTCCCTAGTCAGAATGCAGCAGGAAAAGGAAGCCTTGAAGAATAAGTGTCAGACTTTAAAGGTGTCCTATTGAGTAAACTTGAAAGAGAAAGATGACCTGATCGAGATTCTTGAGAGTCGTGTTCTAGAGACGATGGAGAAGCAAGAGGATTTATTTTCCTCTAGAGCTCAATCAGGACCTAGTTGCTCACTTCCTGACTCTGGTGATTAGGAAGAGGTTGCCAATAGGTATGCAGAAGAAAACAAGCAGTTGAAGGCTCATATTGCAAGACTCACGGGGAAACGTCAGTGTGTGGAGTGATCTTCATCATCTTTTCTTTCTTAGGATCTTAGATTTTTATATTATCTTGTACTTGGGATTATTGAAACTTGTACTAAAAGTTGTAATCCGTTTTGAAGTTATTATAATGAGATTTTCAATATTTCAAATGTGTAGTACTTTAATATTTGCAAATTGTCTCTAAATCTTTGAGTTCCTTGAAATTTTAAAAATAAAATAAATCATGTGCATTGCATATCATGCATCATATTATACATACTTCTTTCATTTATGTTCATATCCATGTGTCTTATTGGGCTTCTTTACTTTATTCAACAAGCTTACTCACCAATACAATACTCGGGCCAATTTCAGAAGGAAGATGGATAATCTTGAACAAGAGAAACACGAGTTACACGAAGAAGTTACTGATCTGAAGGCTGGTATGGCTAATCTCATTGCTTTGATGGAATCATTGATGGCTGCTCAAAATCAGCCACCACTTGCTAAACCTCAATAGACAACGATTACTTCTAAAGCTTCGACTGTTCCTGTTTCTGTTACTCCAGTTATTGTGTTTAAGAATCTTATGTCTCAGAGTTAACCGTGGGGAATTCCAGAGAACTTCATGCCAAAAGGTTATAATTAAGAATATCAGGTTGCTCCATTTGCTCAGGCTGTTGCTGCTCCTACAACTCCTGTAGTGCATATTACTCCTGCTGCTAGAAATGAGATTCACTATGCTACACCTCCTTCGGTGAATGTTGTGTCGATTATTAATGATGAAGTTTATCGTCCTATTCCTCTACCAAGTGAAAGCTTGGGCTTCTATGATCGAATGGATGATTTTTAGGATCAGTTTGATAAGATGCAGAAAGAGTTGAAGGCCCTCAAAGGAAAAGAATTATTTGGGAAGAATGTGAATGATCTGTGTTTGGTTCCAAATGTAAAAATACCCGTGAAAGACAAAGTACCGGAATTCGAGAAGTACAAATGAAATACTTGTCCTTGTGCTCATTAGCGATGTATGTGAGAAGGATGTCTACTCACACCGATGATCAACGCCTGTTAATTCATTTCTTCTAAAATAGTTTGACTGGTGCAGCATTGAAATGGTACATGAGCCTGGATAGTGCCAATGTTCATACTTTCAAAGACCTGGGTGAAGTGTTTATTAGACAGTACAAATATAATATGGACATGGCACCTGACTATGATCAACTCAGGGCAATGGTCTAAAAGGAAAAAGAGTCATTTAATAAATATGCAAGGAGATGGCGTGAAGTAGCCGCCCAAGTGATCCCTCCAATGGAAGAAAAAGATGACGAAGAATTTTTTTTTGAAGACTGTTGGTTCTTTCTATTATGAAAGAATGGTGGCGAGTGCGCCAAGTGATTTTACTGAGATGGTGGGCATGGTTGTCCATTTGGAAGAAGCTGTAAGAGAGGGCCACTTGACAAGAAGTGAAAATTCTTGAAGTACGAAGGAACCATCATACAGTTTTTGCTAAAAATAAAGAAGGAGAGACAAATGATGTTATTCAAGAGAGAATGGTTAATCCTCCTAGAAGAAATCATCAGCGCCGCCAACAGGTTTCTTCAGTAACTCCAGTTGTCAATACGGCTCCGACCATAATGGCTTATCAAAGACCACCCCTCAGGGAAATCAAGGGAAGAATAAGAGGAGAGAGGCTTTTAAATCTATCCCCATGAGCTATGAAGAGTTACTCCCTGCATTGATTCGGAAAAAGTTAGTTCATACCAGGCCACCCCCTGATATACCATCACCTTTGCCTTGGTATTATAAGGTAGATCAGGCGTGCGCTTTTCATCACGATGCACTAGGGCACAATGTGGAAAACTATTACCCTCTTAAATCATAGGTACAAAAAATGGTGAGATCTGGCCTTTTATCCTTTAAAGATGTAGACCCTAATGTAAAATATAATCCTTTTCCAAATCATGGAGGAAAAAATGCTATCAACATGGTTGCTGGTTGTCCGGGGGATTTCCGGATTTTCGATATCAACCTGGTTAGAGGTGACTTGGTAAAGATGCATGCCGACATTTGCGAGTTTAGTTACTATACGCATGACCATGCTGGTTGCGATATTTGTAGTACTGATATACAGGGGTGTGATAAGATAAAGGATGATTTACAAGATATGATGGATGAAGGCCTCATTCATATAAACATGCCTAGGGCAGGATACGAGGAAGAAGTGAATATGGTCTTTGGATGTCTCGGAGAATTCTGGATCTTTGACATGAACCATATGAATGATGACTTGGTGCAATTTCACGCTACCTTCTTCCACATGGATGGTCAAGTAGAACACCATTATCGATCTTGCCAAATCTGCCGTGGAGATTCTCGTGGTTGTTCAATTATAAAAAGAGGTATTCAATTGTTATTGGATAATGGTACCATAAAGGTTTCAAGCCATAGATATGATTACCACTGGATTAATGTGATTGAAGATTGCTTGGCTGAGACTGAGTCAGATGATGAATACGCTTCCGTGGATGAATTCTTTTCCTCAGACAAATATATGATCTCTAGTGATGATTCTGCGATGACCAAATATTCCGAAGAAGGGGTGAACCTAATTGTTCCTTGTTTCAGTGATCTCTCCCCTATAGAGATTAAATACTGTAGCAATCCAGTTATTGCTCCAGTGGTGATTTGCTTGCCGGATCCTGTTCCTTACAAATCAGACAATGTCGTATCGTACAAATACAATGCTACAATTATAGAGGATGGTGTGGAAGTTCCCATGCAACATTTGTCTAATGTCGAGAATATTGTTGAGGCCAGTAGAGTGACCCGTAATGGTTGTGTTTTCGCACCTGTCATTCGAGGTAATGTTAACGCTGATAAAAGGATTTTGAAAGTGTTGAAACTAAGAAAGCAATAGGGGAATCCAGCGGTGCTACTCTGGAAAAAGATATTGATGATATATTGAAGATTATCAAAATGAGAGACTACGGGATTATAGATCAGTTGTTGCAGAATCCTTCAAAGATATTTATTCTGGTCTTGTTGATGAATTCTTCTACTCATAGAGAATCATTAATGAGAGTGTTGGATCAAGCCTTCATGGAAAGTGACATGCCGTTGGACCAATTCAGCAATGTGGTAGGGAATATTACATCCTGTAATAACCTAAGTGTAGTGGTAGAAATGTTTAAGACTAAGCCATTGGATTGACTAGACTTTATACAAATCAAAAATAAAAATCACCACTGCACTTTATTGTTTCCAAAGGAATGGGAAAAGAGCGAATCACCCAAAAAAGAGGGGGAAAGATTCAAGGTAAGGGGGTTGGTTATGCAAAGGGAAGGTATTAGCACCCTAAACATATACGGTACTATGCAGGAACCTTTTTGTAAAATCTATATATTGTGGCTATAAAACATGTTGTATATAAAATGGATGGTGGAGGTGAGAAGAGAAATATATTTTTTTATGATTTTTGCACCCGCCGCGGTTGTGAACCTTTAGTGCATATGTACCACCTTTCGTGCAATAGGGGATCGGGGTACACATAGTTCCTCTTTTAAAAATTTGAAACACAAGTGTGTTGGTTAATTTTATGAGATAAGACATCATCGTCATTATCCGTGTGGAAAACATACTTACTACCCACAATCATGAGAAAGGAGAATTTGCATCATCTCAAAGTGGAGGATAATGGCTTGGATTTTAAAATCAACAATGCCTCACTTAACACCCAAGTGGAAAATATCTCATTTCACTACATATTATAGAAGTATAGTTGTTTGCATCACTACAAGGATTGACAAGAGTCTAACCTTTTGAGAAAAGTTTAAAGATAAAACCCAAAGTGGAAAAATGGTTTGAAATAAGATTGATTGACTTTTAGTCTTCTCACAAAAAGTGTCAAAGTATTATTAAATTTATTGAAGTTTATTGATGAAAATGTTTTGAAAATGCATGGACCTAAGTCCAAGTTTATTATGAAAGTGTTTCAAGTTTAGAAACAAGAAGATTTTAAAAATCAGGGAGAAGATTTTTGAAATTAAAGAAGATGGGAGGAGTAGAAGAGGCTATCCTAAAGCATAAGGTAAAAGATAAGGATAAGGATCATCTAACCAACAAGAAGCAAAAACTTGACATTATGAGCCAAGATAGAATTCACATTCTTTGGATTGAAACCAAGCAAGCAAAGATACTAGACCTCTTCAAATGTATTAAGTCTTCACAAAAATTGGGCAGAGTAACGGCTATATACGGGTGAATTCCAGATTACAAACAAATGATGTAATAAAAAAAACCTGCACACAAAAACAAACAAGCAACCCAATGTCGTGAGGTAAACCTCAAGAACTCCAGACAAAATAATTAGATAAGGTCACAAGGTCTCCAAGATAGGCCAAGATTTCCAATCCTAAGTCCAAGAAAGAGTCTCATGCTCCATAATGCCAAGGATAGTAACCAAATAGTCCAAGTAACATTAAGATTATTTTAGGGTTTATGTTGATTATTAAGTATCTTAAGAAAAGAAAAGAAAATCTCAAGTTAGAAAAGTAAAAATGACAAGAAAATAAATGCTCAAATGAGCAAAGATGAAAATGGCATGAAATGAAAATGCTAAAAAAATAAATAGTACATAAAGCATAAAAAAGAATAAAAGCATAAGATAAACAAGTCAATAATTAGTGGTTAGTTGGATGACCATCTTAAAACATGCATTTGGAACTCATTAGAGGATTGGTAGAACCAAAGCCTCCACACAACAAGTTGCATTTTCTTTTTGTCAAGTATATCCTCCATTTGGAATTCTCATAAGTACCATTTAATGATCAACAATGTTTAAGTGATCCGCATTGACAAAAGGTGTTGTAGATCCATTAGAGGATTGGTAGAACAAAGCCTCCACACAATGAATCTCGAGGTTATTGGATCAAAGATATCAAATTAACATACTTGGGCTTGCAATAATAAGTTTGGGCCACGAATAATCATTTATTCGAATTGGGACAAAATTTAGCGCTATGTTAAGCAATCTTAAGTGGACTTATATAGCAGTCGCACCTATTTTGAGGTTAGCAATCTATGCACCATTTGTTTTGAGACATGATATAGAGATCATGCTCCAACAACATTTAGTGCAATGGGAAGGGGATGAGATTAAGAGGATTAGGGCAAAAGATGAATAAACCACTTTTAAATTAAAAATTTAATCAAACTATTATTAAAATCATTCTTGCATTTTTGTGGAGTTAAACTCAACACCATGGATCCAATGATGTTAATAAAGTCATGATCAAAAAATCAACCCAAGACAGCCAGAAAATAATAACAAAATAATAATGTATTTAATATATACATTAAAAGATTTAAAAATGTTTTAAAAAATGGAAAATAATGAGGAAAATATAAATTATGTTCAAATTAATCAAGAAATGAAAAATAAGAACATATAAAAATCAGAAAAGAGGCCAAGTAATTTTTACAAAATTTTTGGTGATTTTTAAAAGTCAGAAACTATTTTTAAAAATTAAAATAAATGGGTAAAATAAACAAAAATAGTAAAAAATAGTAAATTCATAAACAAAAATAAAATAAGGTCACCAATTTTGTCACAATATCATTGGATCATTCCATAATTTTTTCAGAATTTAAAAATGTATAAAAGTATTTTTAAACATTTTAAACAAATCAAATAAGTGTAAAATTTATTAAAAAAATACCAAAACACAAAATTAAATTGTGAAAAAATAAACATCAGAAAGAGAATAATCAAAAATATTTTTCATAATTTTTTCAGATTTTTTGGACTAAAAATGGCTTTTCTATGATTTTTTGAAATTTAAAACAATTAAAATATAAAAATCAGAAAAATAAAATAAAAGTAAAACATGTAGACCATTGGATGAGAGTCAAAACACGTTAGTAATCAAATCCAAGGGATCTAGCGCGTTGTGCATATCATGGTCATTATTGAATAATGTACAGAATCAATAATAAATCAAATTTTTTAAAAACACAAGTGGCACGCCATCATTGGTTGGAAGATGACACGTAGGTCATCTTCAACCTCCAGCCAACATGATTTGGAGGTCTATCAAACTGTAAAATCAGAAGCTCGCACCTATGCCAATCGCTTCGTCTCTTCAAGACGAAAACAACCACACCCTCGCGCCAAATTTATATAAACTGTAGCTCAAGCAATTTGGAAGGAAAGTTTTGAAAAGGGATTTGAAAATTCATGGTCAAAACGTGCTCCCAGTGAAATGTAAGTGTTGCAACTAGAACCAGGGCAATGAGAGCAACACAATGATATCTGAGTTTTGAAGAATTGATGAAGGAATCTACCTATTGAAGTTGAGTTGCAGAGCTCTGAAACTGGACTTCTATAGAGCAGTATTGGGCACGATTCTTGAATGTAATTATATGGTTAGCTTCAGGGAAGATCAAGGAAGGTGAATTGAGGGAAAAAATGGATTGAAAAAGGCTTGAGAATAGATTTCGAAGTTGCTGAATTCTGGGTTGTGAAGCAAGTTTGGCAGGGTGGTTCTGGCTATCTAAGCTTGGGAAATTGAATGGGAGATGACCCTCTATTTATAGGGAAGCAAAAGGGATATAAATTAATAGCAAATGATTCATTTTGGAGGGAATTCGTGTGGGTCTGCATCATGAAGAAAGTGTGACTCAAACTTGATCAAAACTCAGCCAAATCATGCGCTTCATGATGCTAATCACTTCTAGAAAGTTGCTAAACATGATTAGAAACAAAAACGCGTGGAAATATTGTGATTAGAATCCAAAACAAAGATTTCAAAAGCCTGACTTTGTGTAAAATTCAGTTTCAAACTACCCAATTCAAATCCATGGCATTTCCATCTCAAGGGGTCTTAGGGCATAATTCTTGATGCTTTGGAAAGATGACGTTACAAGCTTTGCAATGGAAAAAGAATGGAATCAAATGGATGCTTGAGCTAAAAGCTACATGGAGTCAAAGTTGAAGAAAAAGAGTTGACTTTCCATACTTAGAAATATTTCAAATTCTTCTTTAAAAATGACCTATAATCTTTTGCATCCAAACATGGACTTCCACTTAGAATTTGCTCTTGCCCAAAAAATATGGAGTGAAGCAGATCTCGTGAATGACATTTTTCAATTTGAACCACTCAAAATCTCCAAATATTGAGCAAGTTATGACTTGTTGAAGTTGACCAAAAATTATGAAATGACCTATAATCTTTTGCATCCTTAAGGCAACTTCCATCCATTTTCTTACTTTTCACATAAAAGAAGGAATGAATTACACATCCTTAAGATCATCATGAAAAAGGAATGGGCTCAAGGTGATAAAAATTGACCAAGTTATGACCATTTGAAGTCACATATGGAAAATTGGGGATTCATCTGGGTGACTTGTAATCTTTCGTCTTCACCAAGTTCCTTCCACATGAAAACTCCTTGGAACTTTTGAATTGATTTGTTGGTAACTATTTGAAGAGAAGGATGTTTTTGGAATCACTCAAAAATACCAAAATATGAGCAAGATATGCTCCTTTGAAGTCCAAAACCCTAGCCTCTAGATTAAGAGAATGCTTTGAGGAAATTTGCCAAGTTTGAACAAGCTTTTTGTGCCAATATTCTTCCTTTGTGAATAGAAGTTGTTGAGGATGATGATCAGGACTCATAGCCACCAAAACCACTTCCATATCTTGAAATTAGAGAGAAATATGCTCTTGTGACCAATAGGAACAAGACCTTGTCCAATCATGACAACTTCTTCCCTTAACCCTTTGTACTTTTGAATCAATTTTGATAACTTTGAAATATGTTGAACCAAAATAAGCCTTGTCATGCCATTTCTTCCAAAATTACTCCAATAGTGAAGTTTGAATTTCTCAAGCTATGTTGACTAGGGCATGGAAATAAACTCATGAACCCATGAAGCAACTTGTTAAACTTCATTGTCTTTACCTACATTATTAACAAGTAAGACAAACCAATATTGTATTTTATTAATTAGAGAGAAAATCAAAGCAAAATATCCATGATCCGAAAAGAAAACAAGTCAAGGTGCTTGGTAACTCCTCAAAAGAGCAAGGCTAAATATAGGGAGAAGAACCAAAAATCCTAATGTGATCTTGTTGTGATTGAAACAATATGATATGATGCAGGAATCTTTGGGGCAAAAATTGGGATACAATTGCTGCCCTTATTTAAGTTTCTTCTATCCGAAGATACGAAGGTTAAAAATCTTCATGTCGACGTGATCAAAGATACTTAAATATAAAACAAACCCTATATTTGGCCCTAAGATGCCATGCAAATGCTTATGCATATGAATTCATATGAACATAACCAAAGAGACGCAAAGTAACATTGGGGATGCAACAAAAATGAAGAAACAAAGGAGCAACCCCACCAGGAAAATAAATAACTTGTGAACCACAAGAATAGAATCAGAGAGGAAGATAACAAGCATCGATGTTCACTGCCGATGTTCTACCAACGTTCACTGAAGGTAGAAAGAGAAAATATATCATATCACCGCCGTTCACTGACGATGAACTATCAACGTTCACTGAAGATAGCAAAAAGATAGTAAACACCGATGTTCACTACAGATGTCCTACCAGCATTCCCTGAAGGTAGAAAGAGAAAATATATCATATCTTCGTTGTTCACTGACGATGAACTATCAACTTTCACTGAAGATATCAAAAAGATAATAAACACCGACGTTCACTGACGATGTCCTACCAACGTTCACTGAAGGTAGAAAGAGAAAACAAATCATATCACCGTCGTTCACTGACGATGAACTATTAACATTCACTAAAGATAGAAAAAAGATAATAAACACTGATGTTCATTGCTGATGTCCTACCAACATTCACTGAAGGTAGAAAGAGAAAATATATCATATCACCGCCGTTCACTGACGATGAACTATCAACATTCACTGAAGATAGCAAAAAGATAATAAACACCGACGTTCACTGCCGATGTCCTACCAACGTTCACTGAAGGTAGAAAGAGAAAATATATCATATCACTACCGTTCATTGACGATGAACTATCAACGTTCACTTAAGATAGCAAAAAGATAATAAACACCGACGTTCACTGTCGATGTACTACCAACGTTCACTGAAGGTAGAAAGAGAAAATATATCATCGAGTTATCCCAAAATTCTGGTGTTTTACCTAGAACGGGTCTCAACTTCTTCTTTAACCAAGGAAATCTGCCTGGGAAAGATCAAACATAAGATGTCTCAAATAATGAGACTTGTTACTCATTTCCACGGGGAATTGCAAAAAGAAATGACTTTCTGGAGATAAAAATATGACTTCCCGAGGAAATGCCACGATATTCCGGCTGAGGAAATAATGTCTTCCCGTGCAAAATAAATGCACAAACCAAAACTCAAAGTTTTCAGAAATCCAAAGTAAATAATAATGTCATGCAACCACAGATCCAAATCAGAGATAAATTGGAGCAAGACAGCCAATGAAGATACATCCTTTGAGAAATAAACTCAAGAGGGAAAACCAAATTCAACTAAGCAAAGAGCGTTGTAGGAAGGTCAGAACACAATGTCAATGAACGATGGTTTTTAGCCATGCATGATGTATGTATGAATGTATGAGTGTTATCATGCATATGCTGGTAAAAGGATACATAATCAGTACAAACAAACAAAACCTCCTCAGTTACAAGCAACATTGGGCTAAATTCAAACAGAAATATCGTTCCAAGAAAGGTAAAACCAACTGCGGAAACCAAACCTATTGCCTGCCTAAACTTTACTGAGGAGAAACATAATCCGGATGTAGCCAAATCAAACAGATACCGGGATAGAACATCCTTCTTTCGGCTTCATCGGAGAAATAGTTTTCCAAAAGCAACATGCCCACTGGAGATTGCAAGACTAGCCTAAAATAAAGCAGACTGATACCGACACAACCAAACATCACTGGGGGATTCAAGCCTACCTTCCTGGAGAAAAAACTATAGATTGAAAATTTTCATCACGAACACTCCTTCCAACAAGAGATGCCCTGGGATAACCTTCTCGGGATATCAAGAAGTCAACACTAGTGCCAATACTGAAAAAGAGCGACATCTCAGCACACCAAGGGAATGAAAGCTTTCATCATACGAGGGAAGACTTCGCTGGGGAATTTGGGACGGAGGCTTATGACCATGCAAAACCAAAATAAAAAACGAACCAAGACTTGACTGGGGATAATGGAATCACAAACCCAATATTGTACCTTGCACCCACTGATATCGTCTTTAACTATCTGAGAAACACACAAAAATTGCACACATACCAGCAAAATGACTTGAGAAAACTTTCATGAAGGGAGTAAATCTTCTTAAAACAACCGGAGTTTGTTCATTCTTGGGATCACCATTCTTGTTATCATTGTTTCATCATAAATCCCAAAGTAAATTGAATTGTAAAGATCTCTTTTTTTTGAAAAGTCAATTTTCTTTTTTAATCTTTTTGCTTTAATAGTTATTATCAATAATAAATGGAGTCTTTGCAAGCTAAATAAAAATAAGAACACAAAGAATTTGGCAAAATCTCGAATTTCATTAATAGAATGGTAGTCTGTGAATGGCGAGACTCCATGGATGATTAAAAAGTTTGGGAAATGGTAATACATAATGGAAAATATTCATTGAGATACAATGACCACTATTCCCCCTAACAACTTTTGAAATCCTGAGCAACACCTTTTGTTGAAGTATGGTGATGATCCGAGAAGATTGTTGCTTCAACGATCAAGTCTCGTCTGACGTATTTACTTGCCAAGAAAATCCATAACTTTTGCCTAAGTTGCTCCTGCGGGTTTTCAACTTAGCGTGAAATTTATTCTACTTATGTCTCTAATTTTTGCCTAGACCGCCCTTTCGGGTTTTCGGCCTACCGAGACGCTCCTTTTTTTCCTAAGCCGCCCTTTCAGGTTTTCAACTTAGCGAGTTGTTCTTTTATTTCTTTAGGCAAAGTATTTCTTGACTGCGTCAGCATTCATGGGACGTGGGAACTCCTCGCCATCCCTAGTTTCAAGAATTAATGCACCACCAGAGAAGGCTTTATTGACAACATACAGGGCTTCAAAATTGGGAGTCCACTTACCCCTAGAATTAGTGTTGAAAGACATGATCTTCCTGAGCACGAGGTTTCCTTCTCTGAATTCACGAGGTTTGATCTTTTTATCAAATGCTTTCTTCATTCTTTTCTGATATAACTGCACATGACATAAAGTTGTCATCCTCTTCTCTTCAATCAAATTCAATTGGTCAGACCTGTTCTGGACCCATTCAGCCTCTAACAACTTGGTTTCCATTATCAATCGCAAAGAGGGAATCTCAACCTCAATTGGGAGTACAACTTCCATTCCATACACTAGGGAGAATGGGGTTGCTCTTGTTGAAGTGCGAACAAATGTTCAATATCCATGCAGAGCAAAAGAGAGCATTTCATGCCAATCCTTATAAGTGACAAGCATTTTCTGGATAATTCTCTTGATATTCTTATTGGCAGCTTCAATAGCAGTATTCATCTTTGGCCTGTATGGAGATGAATTGTGATGGACAATCTTGAATTCTTCGCACAATTCTGTCATTATCTTATTGTTCAAATTTGAGCCATTGTCAGTGATGATTCTACTCGGCACGCCATACCGACATATAATATTGTTTTTGATGAAACGCACGACCACCTATTTGGTAACATTGGCATATGAAGAAGCCTCTACCCATTTGGTAAAGTAGTCAATTACTACCAAGATGAAACGGTGTCCATTTGAAGCTTTGGGTTCTATCATCCCGATCATGTCAATACCCCACATAGAGAATGGCCATGGGGAGGAAATCACATTGAGAAGTGTTGGAGGCACATGGATCTTATATGCATAAATATTACATTTATGGCACTTCTTTGCAAATTTGTAACATTCAGATTCCATTGTCAACCAATAATAACCTACCATTAGCATCATTTTGGCCATCGAATGTCCATTAGCGTGAGTGCCAAATGAACCTTCATGAATCTCATGCATCAACATGTCCACTTCGTGTCTATCCATGCATCTGAGTAGGACCATGTCATAATTTCTATTGTATAACACATTTTCACTGAGGAAGAAACTGCCTGCTAATCTTCTCAGTGTCTTTCTATCTTTCTTCGGCACACTAATCGAGTATTCCTGAGTCTAAAGAAAATGTTTGATATCATAATACCAAGGTTTCTCATCTGCTACCTCCTCTGTCACAAACACATAAGCGGTCTTATCTACTCGTCGAATTGTAATTCGGGGTATATCATTCCAAGTATTCACTTGGTACATGGAAGCCAAAGTTGCCAGAGCATCCGCCATTTAATTTTCATCTATAGGAATGTGATGGAATTCAACTTTATTGAAGAAGGGTAGTAATCTTCTAGCATAATCTTTGTAAGGGAACAAGCCAGGGTGACGAGTGTCCCATTCTCCTTTAATCTGATTTATTACCAAAGCTGAATCACCATACACATCTAGAATTTTGATTTTGAGATTAATAGCTTCCTCAAGACCCATGATGAAAGCCTCATATTCTGCCATATTATTAGTGCAATCAAATGTTAACCTTGCGGTAAAAGTAAAATGTGATCCATGAGGAGTAACAATCACAACACCAATTCCTTTACCATAAGCATTCACAACTCCATCAAATATCATACTCCAAAGAGATTCAGGGTCGGGGCCCTCCTCAGGAAATGGTTCATCACAATCTTTCACTTTCAGGAACATCATATCCTCATCGGGGAATTCATACCCTGCAGACTGATGATCCTCTACCGGCTGGTGAGCAAGGTAATCTGCCAACACACTACTTTTAATAGCCTTTTGAGTGCGGTATTCGATATCATATTTAGATAACAACATCTGACAGCGGGCAATTCTTCCACTAAGAGCAGGCTTTCAAAAATATACTTGATTGGATCTATTTTGGAGATCAACCAAGTGGTATGATTCAACATATACTGCCGCAAACGCTTTGCCGCCCAGGCCAAAGCACAACATGTCTTTTCTAGCATGGAATACCGCGACTCACAATCAGTGAACTTTTTGCTGAGATAATAAATTGCGAACTCTTTCTTTCCTGTTTCATCCTGTTATCCTAGAATACAACCCATGGATTTATCTAATACTGTTAGATACATAATCAATGGTCTTCCTTCTACGGGAGGGAGAAAGATAGGAGGTTCAAGCATATATTCTTTAATACTCTCAAATGCCCTTTGGCAGTCATCCTTCCACATACAACCTTGATATTTCATTAACAACTTAAAGATCGGTTCACACGTTGCCGTCATGTGGGAAATAAATCTGGAGATATAATTCAAACGCCCGAGGAAACCCCTGACATGCTTTTCAGTTCTTGGTGCTTGCATTTCTTGAATTGCTTTGACTTTATCAGGGTCAACTTCAATTCCTTCCTGGCTAACAATAAAACCCAACAATTTCCCCGATCTAACTCTGAAGGTGCATTTATTTGGATTCAAGCGGAGATGATACTTCCTCAAACGCTGAAACAACTCAACAAATCTTCTATATGCCCTTATTCAGTTTGGGATATGTCAATCATATCATCAACATACACTTCGATTTCTTTGTGCATCATATCATGGAATAGGGTCGTAATAGCCCTCTGGAACGTTGCACCAGCGTTCTTCAACCCGAAGGGCATCACTCTGTAATAGAATATTCCCCAGGGTGTGATAAACATTGTTTTTTCCATGTCCTCTGGAGCCATTGTTATTTGATTATACCTAGAAAATCCGTCCATGAACGAGAATACTTTGAATTTTGCTGTGTTATCCACTAACATGTCGATGTGAGGCAATGGAAAATCATCTTTTGGACTAGCTTTATTTAGATATCTGTAATCTACGCACATGCGGACTTTTCCGTCTTTTTTTGGTACTGGGAAAATATTGGCAATCCATTGAGGATACACTGACGTCACAAGAAAACCAGAATTAATCTGCTTTAGGACCTCCTCTTTGATCTTTACTGCCATATTCCGGTGGGTTCTTCTCAACTTTTGTTTAACGGGCGGACACTCTAGCTTCAATGGAAAATGATGCTCAACAATGTCTGTATCTAGACCAAGCATATCTTGATAAGACCAAGCAAAAATATCCACATACTCTTTCAACAGCTCAATCAACCCGCTATTTACATCAGGTGCAACGATCCTCCAACCTTGACTTCCTTCGGATCTTCTTCTGAACCAAAATTAATCACTTCCAAAGGCTCCTTATGTGGCTGAATGGTATTTTCCTCGTGCTCAAGAAACCGTGAGACCTCTTTTGGAATATCATCATAATATTCTTCTTCAACCCCAAACACAGGACAATTAAAGTTGGGAGAGGGTGCAGGGTCATTGTATTCAACGGGTTTTTTAATTAATCTGCACATATGATTTATGATTGCTTTTAGAAACTGACACATATAACAAGTGATCATGCAGATTAATTTTCAGTTATTATTTATTTTGAAAGGGTTTTATTTATTTATTTTTATTATTACCATTTCCCAAGAAAAAAGCAGAAAATAAAAGACATAATTTTGGAAGCAAAGACAACTTTTATTAATGATCTTAAAAGTTATAGCAAACAGATAAGCCCTACAACATTAATACTTCCACCTTGGGCATAGTGAAAGCTTTTCAAAAGAAAGAAACTAATTAACAAAACAAATTACTTTGAAACATGCATGCAAGAAGGAACATCAATGGTGACCCAGTTCTGAACTCGGACTCCATGCGTCACATAATTCGGTACTTCCTGCTCTGCTTCATCCTCTTCAACATCATTAATTCTAGAACCAATTGGATGGAGGTAGCCTTCGCTGCGGAAAACATCATGATAATTGTTCACAGAAGACTTTGACTACAAATTTCCGCCTTTGTCATTCCTCGAAGAGAAACCCAAACCAGCTCTGTTTTTGTTCACGGGTGGATCCACAAGTCGTCCCCAAACTGCATTATGACCATTGTGCATAACCTGTTGCGCGTCCTTCATGGAAACCACAGAATTCTCATTCCTCCTTATGTTATCAATGGATAGGGCTTGGAACTTGGTTCCAACAGCAGCCTCATCCGCTTCTACAATACTTAAAGATGATAGATGAAATATCAACAACGCGTGCTCCCCATTTATGATCACTACCTTCCCTTCATGCACAAATTTTAGCTTCTGATGCAGAGTTGAAGTGACAGCCCCTGCTTCGTGTATCCATGGATGTCCTACCAAACAACTATATGCGATAATAATGTCCATGACCTGGAAGGTTATTAAGAATAAATGTGGTCCTATATGGACGGGCAAGTCCACTTCACCGATGACAGATTTCCTCGACCCATCAAAAGCCTTCACAATGATGCCACTCGGGCACATAGGTGTTCCCCGATACTTTAACTTCATGAGGGTACTCCTCAGTATAACATTCAACGCGGATCCATTATTAATTAGCACATTGGATAGCGAGTCATTATTGCAGTTCATAGATATGTGGAGGGCCAGGTTGTGATTTCTCCCTTCATCTGGTAACTCATCATCGCAGATACTCAAGTTGTTACATGACGTAATGTTTCTAATTACATTGCTGAATGATCTAATGGCATGTCACTCTCCATAAAAGCTTTGTCTAGTACTCTCATAAGTGAATCTCTATGAGCAGAGGAATTCATTAATAAAGCTAGGATGGATATCTTTGAAGGAGTCTACAATAGTTGATCTACAATTCTGTAGTCGCTCATCTTAATTATCTTCAAGATATCATCCACTTCTTTCTCTAATGTGGCTCCGCTAGTCTCTCCTGCAGCCTTCTTAGGCTCATCGTCCTCAGCAATTTTCTTTCTAGCAACAACATCTTTTTGAACAACCGGCGTAAACACACGACCACTACGGGTCACCCTGCTATTATCAGCTATATTTCCAACATCGGGCATTGGCTGGATGGGAACTTCCACCCCATCTTCTAAGATTGTAGCGTTGTATTTGTAAGGCACAACCTTATCTGATTTATAGGGAACAAGACCTGGAAAACTAATTACCAATGGGGTAACAGCTAGTTTGCTATGGTACTCCACCTCAAGATGAGCGGGTGCACCAAAACAAGGTACAATGACGTTTACCCCTTCCTCAAAACAATCATCCATCAAAAGGTCATTTCCGACAAACAAATCTTCATGTGAAGAGAAATACTCATCCGCAGAGGCATACTATTCCTCTGACTCTTCTTCCATCAAACAAACTTCAACCATATTAATCTCATGATAATCATCTCTCTGGCCTGTGATCTTGATAGTTCCATTGTCTAACAGCAATTGAACACCCTCTCTCATAATAGGACATCCTCGGGGGTCTCGACAACAAACTATGCAAGATCCATATTGATGTTCCACCTGACCAGCAGTACGGCAGAAGGTAGCATGCAACTGCACGAGATCCTCATTCAAATGCTTCACGTCAAAAATTCTGAATTCACCCGGACATCCAGAAACCATATTCACTTCCTCTTCATATTCTTCCCTAGGCCTGATTATATGGATTAAACCTTCATCCATCATCTCTTGTAAATCAGCCTTTATCTTCTCACAACCCTGTATGTTTGTACTGCAAACAGCACAACTGACGTGGTCATGCGTATAATAACTGAATTCACAGAGGTCTGTGTGCATCTTCACCAAATCTCCTCTAACCAGATTAATGTCAAAAATCTAGAAGTCTCCTGGATAACCGGCCACCATATTTACAGCATTCACTCCCCCGTGCTTGGGTAGATGATTGCCTTTCCCATTAGGTCCCACATCTTTGAAAGATAGAATTCCAGACTTCACCAACCTTTACACTTCAGTCCTCAAAGGATAACAATTTTCAACACTATGCCCTAGTGCTCCCTGATGAAAGGCACACGTCTGGTTTGCTTTGTAATACCAAGGAAATGGTGATGGTACGGCGGGAGGTGGTCGTGTCTGGACCAACTTCTTCTGAATCAATGCTGGTAGTAGTTCTACAAAGCTCATGAGAATAGGGTCATAGTTCTCCCTTCTTTGATTATTCCCTTGGTTCCCCTGTTGGGACTGTCTTTAATAAGCAACGGTAGTCGGAGTGAAATTCATAATAGGAGTAACTGAGGCAACTTGCTGGTGACGCTGATAATTCCTTCTAGGAGCGTTCACTCTCCTCTCTTGTATGACAGCATTTGTATCCCCCTCTTTCTTCTTTGTAAACCCATAAGCTGGCTTTTTCACACCTCTGGATCCTTCACCCTTTGTCAAACGACCTTCTCTTACTGCCTCTTCTTGGCGGACACCCATTCCTACCATCTCTGTAAAATCACTTGGGGCACTTGCTACCATTCTTTCTTAGTAGAAAGCGCCCAGCGTTCTCAGAAAATTTTTAGTCATTTCCTTCCCCTCCATGGGAGGAATCACTTGTGCAGCCACTTCGCGCCATCTTCGTGCATACTCTTTGAACGATTCTCTGTCTTTTTGAACCATGGCCCTAAGATGGTCACGGTCGGGCGCCATGTCCACATTGTACTTGTATTGTTTAATGAATGCTTCTCCCAAATCATTAAAAGCATGGATGTTGGCGCTGTCTAAACTCATATACCATTTCAACGCTGCACCGGTCAGATTATCCTGAAAAAAGTGAATCAGCAGACGCTGATCATCAGTGTGGGTGGACATTCTCCTCACGTATATCACCAAGTGAGCACGAGGGCAAGTGTTGCCCTTGTACTTCTCAAACTCCGGGACCTTGAACTTAGCAGGCACTTTAACATTCGGGACCAAACACAGCTCATTCACATTTTTCCCAAATAGCTCTTTTCCCCTAAGAGCCTTCATCTCTCTTTGCATTCTATCAAACTGCTCTTGGAAATCATCCATTCTGTCATAAAGACCCAAGTCTTCACTCGGCGGAGGGAAAGGACGACACACATCTTCATTAACAAACGGAACCAAATTCATCGAAGGAGGTGCAGCAGGAACAGTATGCACCACAGGAGGTGCTGGAGTAACAACAGTTTGAACCACTAGAGCATCTTGGGGGCCCAAATTGAAACCTTCAGGTGCAAAATTCTCTAGCATTCCCCACGAATAACCCTGAGGCATACGGTTTCGAACAACAGCCGTAGTGGCGGATACAGGAACAGTAGGAACTTCAGCATTTGCCCTTGTTGGTTGAGGTTGAACACTCGGTGGTTGATTCTGAGCAACCACCAGAGCTTCCATCAGAGTAGTCAAGTTGGCCAAACCAGCCTTCAAAGCAGAAACTACTTCGCGTAGCTCGCGATTCTCCTGTTCCATGTTGTCCATCTTCTTTTTGAAGTTGGCCCGAGTGTTGTACTGATGAGTCAGCTTGCTGAACAAAGTAAAGAAGCTGGGTAAGGCACCTGGATATGCATAATTAATGCAAGAAATATGTGCAATATGATGCATGATATGCAATGCAAATGATTATTTTTGTTTTATCATTTAATATTTCAAGGGATTTAACATTTATAGACATATCACAAACATCAAAGTAATAACGCATTTGAAATACTGGAAATTTTTTATTATAATAACTTCGAAATGGATTACAAGTTTCAATGATCCCAAGTACAAGATGAAAATACAATCTAAAAATCCTGAGAAAAAGAACTGATAGAGATCAATCTGTACGCTGGCGCTTCCCTGTGAGCCTGGCAATCTGAGCCCTCAACCTCTAGTTTTCTTCCACATGTCTGATGGCAACCTCCTTCCAATCATCTGGATCAGGAAATGAGTAATCAGCACCTGTTTGAGGCTTAGGAGAAAATAAATCCCCTTGCCTCTCAATAGACTCCATCGCTCGACTCTCGAGGATCTCGATCAAATCGTCTTTCTCCTTCAGGTCTTCTCTGTAGGAACTCTCTAATGTCTGGAACTTGTTCTTCCAAGCATCCCTTTTCTAATAAGGGAGGAGTGGTCTTCATAAATAGATCGGGCATGGGTGTCTCCCGAGTATACAACATCTTCAACTGAATGGCTCTCGATCGAACCCACTGAAGGTATGGCTCCAAAGAAAGAGCACCCTATGTCCCAAATCCTTCATACTCTTCTTATGAATGTGACGCCAGGCCTTCACAATCTGCTCCCTAGCTTCCCTATGGTCTTCTCCTTCCTTCAGAAAGAAACTACTCAAATGAATATTGTTCGGTTTATCCCTCATCGGATAACCAAGTTGTCGCCGTGCAAGAATAGGGTTATAGTTAATTCCTCCCTTTGTACCAAGAAGAGGTACATTGGGGAAACTACCATAACTGATAATCTCTATATCCTGATAAGCTCGATGATACCAATCAATATTTGAGTGAGTAAGTGCCATGATCTTAGAAGCCCAATGGGGTTCCTTCTTGACATCCCAAAAAGCATCAGACTGAGGCATATGAGAGATGAACCATCGGTACAACAGAGGCATGCAACAGATAATCATTCCCCCATGATAAGAACTCCAAAGATGAATAGAGTAATAAACATCACCCAATAGTGCAGGAACTGGGTTTCCAATCATGAAAATCCTGATAGCATTAATGTCGACAAACTTGTCCACATTAGGAAATAAGAATAATCCATAAGCAAGTAAAGCAAAGATGGCCTTGAAAGCAATCGTACTCTTCATCCTGGCAAAGTAACGAGTTTCTCCAATAAGAACTGAGCTGGTAATCCTCTAATCCCTCCTTTGGTAGTCATATGGGCTTCCACCTCAGACTTCTCCAGATGAATCAAAGCAGCTATCTCATGTGGTTTTGGCTCACCCTTCAAACCAGTAAAAGGAACACGATCGATAATAGGTAAATCCAATAGATAGGAATACTCCTCCAGTGTAGGCATCAACTGATAATCAGGAAAACTAAAGCAGTGATACATCGGATCATAGAACTGGACCAAGGTCAAGAGAATACCCTCCTTCATCTTCAGCTTCATGAGAGGAATAATGGATCCATACTTCTTTCGAAAGTCTACAGAACACTCGA
This sequence comes from Vicia faba, assembly GCA_948472305.1. Lineage (NCBI taxonomy): Eukaryota > Viridiplantae > Streptophyta > Magnoliopsida > Fabales > Fabaceae > Vicia > Vicia faba. Next base: position 780,074,088 of record OX451741.1, on the reverse strand, counting down.
TCTCTAGAATTAGACTGATCCTCTCATCTATCTTGGGATCCTTGAAACTGTATTTCCCGGTCTTTCTCTTTCCAGAATCCATGGTTAACAGTACCTGAGATATTCATAAATAGTCAACCTTTAAATCCCTTAAAATATTGTTTTCTTCAAAAGATGCTTATGAGTGCATGGATGCATGATGTAACAATCATACATAAGATAACACATATAGGGTTCATAGGTTCAACGTCACGAGCATGAGGTCGAAGGTACTACCCATAATGTGTTGGTCTAAGAGTTATCACCTGCCGAATAAGTTTCTAGAGGTTCCCAGAGTCTACATCCTTCCTTCGGATATTACCAACTTCCCGATTAACTCGATAATTAGTAATATTCTCAAAAAAGACTCGTCCGAGTGTAGTATCGCGTGACAACTATTTCTGAATTACTCCGTCATAGCTTCCGCACTACACCTAAAAGGCCAAGATGGGTTTGGTATTCTACGGTCTTCAGTTTCAGCAGGCTCCCAGGTTGAAAGCAGTATGTCTTCTCGATTACTCGGTAAACGATACTACAGTCAAAGGGGCCTCCACTGAGTGGGGGATCTCATGCCTCCTTTTTTGGGATTACTCCCTCAAAATTAACATGACTATACCGCCCGTCCTATCTTAAAGTTTTCCAAAGTCCAGGTATAGGACTTATAAGTAATCACCGAGCACCCTGAAAACCAGGAAAATCTAGACAAACATATATACAAATTATAGCACATAAACAACAATAGCACATATACAAATATAAACAAAGATAGGATTAACCCATTTAGGGATGGATCAGCAAGAGGTCAATCTTTCCCCAGTGAAGTCTCTATTTTTCTGTAGCAGTAGAAATGTTCAAGACTAAGCCATTGGATTGACTAGACTTTATACAAATCAAAAATAAAAATCGCCACCGCGCTTTATTGTTTCCAAAGGAATGGGAAAAGAGCGAATAACCCAAAAAATAGGGGGAAAGATTCAAGGTAAGGGGGTTGGTTATGCAAATGGAAGGTATTAGCACCCTAAACATCTAAGGTACTCCGCGGGAACCTCTTTGTAAAATCTGTATATTTTGGCTATAAAACGTGTTGTATATAAAATGGATGGTGGAGATGAGAAGAGAAATATATATTTTTATGATTTTTGCACCCGCCGCGGTTGTGAACCTTTAGTGCCTACGTACCACCTTTCGTGCAATAGGGGATCAAGGTACACGTAGTTCCTCTTTTAAAAATATGAAACACAAGTGTGTTGGTTAATTTTATGAGATAAGACATCATCGTCATTGTCCGTGTGGAAAACATACTTACTACCCACAATCATGAGAAAGGAGAATTTGCATCATCTCAAAGTGGAGGATAATGGCTTGGATTTTAAAATCAACAATTCCTCACTCAACACCCAAGTGGAAAATTCTCATTTCACTACATATTGTAGAAGTAAAGTTGTTTTCATCACTACAAGGATTAACAAGAGTCTAACCTTTTGAGAAAAGTTTAAAGATAAAAGCCAAAGTGGCAAAATGGTTTGAAATGAGATTGATTGACTTTTAGTCTTCTCACAAAAAGTGTCAAAGTATTATTAAATTGAATGAAGTTTATTGATGAAAATGTTTTGAAAATGCATGGACCTAAGTCCAAGTTTATTATGAAAGTGTTTCAAGTTTAGAAACAAGAAGAGTTTAAAAAGGAGGGAGAAGATTTTTGAAATTAAATAAGATGGGAGGAGTAGAAGAGGCTATCCTAAAGCATAAGGTAAAAGCTAAGGATAAGGATCATCTAACCAACAAGAAGCCAAAACTTGACATTATGAGCCAAAATAGAATTCCCATTCTTTGGATTGAAACCAAGCAAACAAAGATACTAGACCTCTTCAAATGTATTAAGTCTTCACAAAAATTGGGCAGAGTAACGATTGTATACGGGTGAATTCTAGATTACAAACAAAGGATGTAATCACAAAAACCTGCACACAAAAACAAACAAGCAACCTAATGTCTTGAGGTAAACCTCAAGAACTCCAGACAAAATAATCAGATAAGGTCACAAGGTCTCCAAGATAGGACAAGATTTCTAATCCTAAGTCCAAGAATTAGTCTCATGCTCCATAATGCCAAGGATAGTAACCAAATAGTCCAAGTACCATTAAGAGTTGTTTAGGGTTTATATTGATTATTAAGTATCTTAAGAAAAGAAAATAAAAGCTCAAGTGAGCAAAGTAAAAATGACAAGAAAATGAATGCTCAAATGAGCAAAGATGAAAATGGCATGAAATGAAAATGCTAAAAAAATAAATAGTACATAAAGCATAAAAAAGAATAAAAGCATAAGATAAACAAGTCAATAATTAGTGGTTAGTTGGATGACCATCTTGAAACATGCATTTGGAACACATTAGAGGATTGCTAGAACCAAAGCCTCCACACAACAAGTTGCATTTGCTTTTTGTCAAGTATATCATCTATTTGGAATTCTCATAAGTACCATTTAATGATCAACGATGTTTAAGTGATCCGCATTGACCAAAGGTGTTGTAGATCCATTAGAGGATTGGTAGAACCAAAGCCTCCACATAATGAATCTCAAGGTTATTGGATCAAAGAGATCAAATTAACATACTTGGGCTTGCAATCATAAGTTTGGGCCACGAATGATCATTTATTCGAATCGGGACAGAATTTAGCACTATGTTAAGCAATCATAAGTAGACTTATATAGAAGTCATACCTATTTTGAGGTCGGTCAATAACAATTTATGCACCATTTGTTTTGAGACATGATATAGAGATCATGCTCCAACAACATTTAGTGCAATGGGAAGGGGATGAGATGAAGAGGATTAGGGCAAAAGATGAATAAACCACTTTTGAATTAAAAATTTAATCAAACTATTATTAAGATCATTCATCCATTTTTGTGGAGTTAAACTCAACACCATGGATCCAATGATGTTAATAAAGTCATGATCAAAAAATCAACCCAAGACAGCCAGAAAATAATCACAAAATAATAATGTATTTAATATATACATTAAAAGATTTAAAAATGTTTTAAAAAATGGAAAATAATGAGGAAAATATAAATTATGTTCAAATTAATCAAGAAATAAAAAATAAGACCATAGAAAAACCAGAAAAGAGGCCAAGTAATTTTACAAAAATTTTGGTAATTTTTAAAAGTCAGAAACTATTTTTAAATTTTAAAATAAATGGGTCAAATAAAAAAATAGTAAAATATAGTAAAGTCAGAAACAAAAATAAAATAAGGTCACCAATATTTGTCACAATATCATTGGACCATTCCAGAATTTTTTTCAGAATTTAAAAATGTATAAAAGTATTTTTAAACATTTTAAACAAATAAAATAAGTGTAAAATTCATAAAAAATACCAAAACACAAAATTAAATTGTGAAAAAATAAACATCAGAAAGAGAATAATCAAAAATATTTTTCATAATTTTTTCAAATTTTTTGGACTAAAAATGGATTTTCTATGATTTTTTGAAATTTAAAACAATTAAAATATAAAAATCAGAAAAAGAAAATAAAATTAAAAGATGTAGACCATTGGATGAGAGTCAAAACGCGTTAGTAATCAAATCCAAGGGATCTGGCGTGCTGTGCATATCATGGTCATTAATGAATAATGTACAAAATCAATAATAAATCAGATTTTTGAAAAACACAAATCGCACGCCATCATTGGTTGGAAGATGACACGTAGGTCATCTTCAACCTCCAGCCAACATGATTTTCAAGTCTCTCAAACTGTAAAATCATATGCTCAGACCTATGCCAATCGCTTCGTCTCTTCAAGATGAAAACAACCACACCCTCGCGCCAAATTTATATAAATTGTAGCTCAAGCAATTTTGAAGGAAAGTTTTGAAAAGGGATTTGAAAATTCATGGTCAAAACGTGCTCCCAGTGAAATGTAAGTGTTGCAACTAGAACCAGTGCAATGAGGGAAACACAATAATATCAGAGTTTTGAAGAATTGATGAAGGAATCTACCTATTGAAGTTGAGTTGTAGAGCTCTGAAACTGGACTTCTATGGAGCAGTATAGGGCACGATTCTTGAATGTAATTATATGGTTAGCTTCAGGTAAGATCAAGGAAGTTGAATTGAGGGAAAAAATGGATTGAAAAAGGCTTGAGAATAGATTTTGAAGTTGCTGAATTCTGGGTTGTGAAGAAAGTTTGCCGGGGTGATTCTGGCTATCTAAGCTTGGGAAATTGAATGGGGGATGACCCTCTATTTATAGGGAAGCAAAAGGGATCAAAAGTAATAGCAAATGATGCATTTTGGAGGGATTTTGTGTGGGTCTTCATCATGAAGAAAGTGTGACTCAAACTTGATCAAAACTCAGCCAAATCAAGTGTCTCATGATGCTAATCACTTCTAGCAAGTTGCTAAACATGATTAGAAACAAAAATGCATGGAAATATTGTGATTAGAAGCCAAACCAAAGATTTCAAAATCCTGACTTTGTGCAAAATTCAGTTTCAAACTACCCAATTCAAATCCATGACATTTCCACCTCAAGGGGTCTTAGGGTATAATTCTTGATGCTTTAGAAAGATGAGTTTACAAGCTTTGTAATGGAAAAAGAATGGAATCAAATGGATGCTTGAGCTGAAAGCTACATGGAGTCAAAGTTGAAGAAAAAGAGTTGACTTTCCATACTTAGAAATATTTCAAATTCTTCTTTAAAAATGACCTATAATCTTTTGCATCCAAACATGGCCTTCCACTTAGAATTTTCTCTTGACCAAAGAAAATGGAATGAAGTAGATCTCTTGAATGACATTTTGCAATTTGAACCACTCAAAATATCCAAAACTTTAGCAAGTTATGACTTGTTGAAGTTGGCCAAAAATCATGAAATGACCTGTAATCTTTTGCATCCTTAAGGAAACTTCCATCCATTTTCTTACTTTGCACATAAAAGAAGGCATAAAGTACATATCCTTAAGATCATCATGAAAAAAATAATGGGCTCAAGGTGATAAAAATTTACCAAGTTATGACCATTTAAAGTCACATATGGAAAATTGGGGATTCATCTGGGTGACTTGTAATCTTTCTTCTTCACCAAGTTCCTTCCACATGAAAACTCCTTGGAAATTTTGAAGTGATTTGTTGGTAACTCTTTGAAGAGAAGGATGTTTTTGGAATCACTCAAAAATCCCAAAATATGAGCAAGATATTCTCCTTTGAAGTCCAAAACCCTAGCCTTTAGATCAAGAGAATGCTTTGAGGAAATTTGCCAAAATTGAACAAGCTTTTTGTGCCAATATTCTTCCTTTGGGAATATAAGTTGTTGAGGATGATGATGAGGACTCATAGCCACAAAAACCACTTCCATATTGTTGTACCCCAAAATTTTCCCTCCCATATTCTTCAAGGTTTGTCAAGAATCATCTTCAAATGGTTCAAGATTGCTCAAGAGATTGTACAGTCAAACCACCTCCTAAGCCAGCTGAAATTAGGGTTTTGGTTCATTCAAGGAATTTGGGGTTTTCAATGGTTCAAGCAAGTCTCATAGGCCTATATACATTCTCAAGCACCTACATGCCAAGTTTCAAGACTCACAGTGCCAATTTGCACAGTCAAAAGCCTCATTTTGATCCACAGTCAACTGCAAGGGCAAAATGGTCATTTTACAGTCAAAAGTCAGAATTTTTGGTCAAAATATTATTTTGAGTTCAAAATCATCATTTGATCAAGTATTGATCATGATTCCACAAGTATAGCTGAAAAATCATCAAGGTGCAAAAAGTTACTATTTTTGGACAGTAGAAAAGTCAACTGTATCTTGACCAAGGCATAACTTTTTCATGGTTTATCAGAAAAATTCCATACAAAGCTCATTTTGAAGAGGATGCAATTTCCTACAATCCATATTCACACTCCAAGTTCAAGAAATGCTCTCACAAAAAGTTATCAATTTCTACATTATAGGTCAAATTCAAAAGTCAACAAAAGTGCACTTTGAGTCAAAGGCCATAACTTGAGATTGGTAAATCCAAATGACATGGGACCAAAGGCATTGGTTAGAGGACTTCAAGACCTTTCCAAAATGTCATAGAACATGTTCATATGATCAAAATTGAGCAAGATGTGCATTGGAGAAGTTGGGAAATTCTTATGAATTTGCAAAAGTCAACTTTGCTCAAAACACCTTATTTTTGCTAATGGGCCTCAAATCTCTTCTTGAAACTTCATCCATGACCTATGCACGACCCATCAAGCTTAATTGAGTTTATTTTCTTATTTTTATTGATTAATTGGATTTTTAATTAATATTAATTCATTTAATTAATTTAAATTGTAGGAAAATACAAGATTTGGTTTTTAAATCTTTTTGTGAAGCAAATAGGACCTAATCATGCTGGAAAATTCGAGCACCAAGTCAAAGATACAAAAAATCTAAAATTGGCAACATTATTCAATCATGAAAAATAAAAAAGATATGATTTCCAATCAAGGATTTGAACATCAATGCAATGGATATTGGCCCAAGTTTTTGACCTAATTTCATTCTCTTATACATAAGCAAGCAAACCCTGATGAAGAGGACGTGAAAAGCTGCAGAAACAGACCATAGCATATTCAAGAATTTCAAAGAAAAGTCAAAACTTATTTTTGCATTCTAGGGCGATTCAAGGGTTTTTATTGATTCCAATACATTGCAGGAGATCCCAGGAAGGTTTTGCAATCAAATTCAGACCTTAAAGCTCAAGAAATCACTGAAAACAGAACCACGGTTTGCACTTATTTTCCAAAATCGTATTGTTGAATTCATGCATATTTAACATGTTTTCTTGATTGATTTGTGTTAATAGGAATCATATGAATCTAATGGTATGGTTTAATTGAACTGAAACGCCATAAATCAAAAGATGCCATGAACGATTTCTAGGGTTCTTAAGCTTTGAAATTGGGGCTTTCTGAACCAGGAAAAATTAGGACTCCTAAGACATATGGTTGGAATCGTTAGGACAAGACGAACAAGAAGGACCCCTCGTGAAATATTTATATGTGTTGTATCTCTAATCGCTATTATTCGTGCAACTAGTTTGTGGGGGTTAAAAACCCCCGCTATCTAATATTCTTTGTACAGGGCAAACGAAGAAGACGAGGGCGTGTTGTCACCTGATTAGCCAGTTTTAAATCTTAGCGCGTTTTTCATAATTTCAGCATATTAATTGATTTTTACATATTATGTTTACTTGTTATTATCATAATGAATAAACGCGCTAGTAGGAGTGGCAAGCAGGTGGGTGGAAAGGCTATTGGGACCTGGGTTCGAATCCCAGGTCCCCCAAAACATTTATTTCATTTTCTTTCACATAATCACATGCAGGTTCCAACATGTGATCCACCATGCACCTCACATCCCAAGCACCAGATGTCATCAAACTGAAATCCAATGGTCCTGAGTGGAAGACCATCATACTCCCAGTCAACACGCGCCATGGAGGATCTCAGAAAGTCAAACAGGCTTGAGCAATTGGGCTTCAGAATTACAAACAAACCTCCTAACTTGGGCCAACACCCCCTTGGGTTATTCTTTTTTCTCTTTTTATATTTTCTATTTAACTATTTTTATTATTAATTATTATTATTATTAGTTAATTAATCAAATTAATTTTTTCATAATAAATTCAGAAAACTAAAATATAATATTTTTATGATTATTATTTATTAATTTCACCCTTTATTATTTTTGTAAATAAATACTAACATCATTAATTTAGTTTAATTAGGGTTAATTTTAATTATTTTTTTTACAATAAATAAAATTAACATAGAATTAGGGTTTTACTAACTTTTGACTATTTTTTTATTTATTTCCTTGAGACATTAAAAAACCAAAAATATTTCTTTTAATTAATTAATTAGTTTTAGATTTAATTAAATGCAAAATAACAAAAACTTCTTTCTTTCTCAAAAAAGGGTCAAAACCCTAAGGACTTCTCCGATTCAATTTTTATTCGCGCATATTATTTTTGATCATTATTATGTAATTGTTCCGGGGATGTAATAGCTTTTATTAGGACTTTTTATCGCTTTCTTTATTTTCTCGCAATTTATTTTTCAAGGGTTGTTTTTGGCGATGTAAATACCTGACGCCTTGTAATAGCGTAGATTTAAATTCTGCAACTATTAACTGTTAGATGTATGTTAACTATGTTATGCATGACAAGACTTATCTCTGAAATTAAAATCAAAACGTAGCTCACCATAACATGTGCAAAGATAACTTAACTGAATCCTGACACACTCGCACATGCCACTCCTAGGGTACGCCTCACTTGGTTGCCTCGACGTGGTCATTGAGTATAGGGTGTTTTAGAGGTCGCCCTCTTATCTAAAGATCCAAGTTGCCTCGAAACGGTTGCCTCGGATAAAAAGGATCTAAGACATTAGGGTTACCGCTAAGGCATCCTACTGTTGCTTTGGTGACCACATGTCCCTATAATCGAATTGACCCGAAACTCCAACGACGGTGCTACCTACTTCTCAATAGTGGGATAGTACTGTCTAGAGGAAATTTACACAACTTAATTTCTTTTGAGTAGGTAGAAGTTCTTAGGTACTTGCTCTTTCAAAAAAAAATAACTTTTCGCGCCTACACTTTTCTGACAAAAGTTTTCAAACAACACTTCATACACTCTTGAGGACAGATACAAGAGTCAAATCGAAGTTTTCAAACAAAACTCTTTTCAAAACCCACAAACATAAGAAAAGAAAAAACACTTTAAAAACATAGTGAGCAAGTACCTAAGAGCCCGTGGATAACCACGGATAGAAAGGGTGCTAACACCTTCCCTTTCTATAATCTACCTCCCGAACCCGAGAAACATCTCGAAAAGGAATTTTGTTGTGCTTTTGTCCTTTCCTTGTTGGAGAAAATAAAAGACGGTGGCGACTCTTGCTTACCGCGACATTTTGCGAAACGCAAACGCGAACCAGCATTCCAAAACAGTCAGTTCTATTTCCACCAATCACACATATCTTGAAATTAGAGAGAAATATGCTCTTGTTACCAATAGGAACAAGAACTTGTCCAATCATGACAACTTCTTCCCTTAACCCTTTGTACTTTTGAATCAATTTTGATAACTTTGAAATATGTTGAACAAAAATGAGCCTTGTCATGCCATTTCTTCCAAAATCACTCCAATAGTGAAGTTTGAATTTCTTAAGCTATGTTGACTAGGGCATGGAAATAAACTCATGAACCCGTGAAGAAACTTGCTAAACTTCATTTTCTTTACCTACATTATTAACAAGTAAGTCAAACCAATATTGTATTTTATTAATTAGAGAGAAAATCAAAGAAAATATCCATGATCCCAAAATAAAACAAGTCAAGGTGCTTAGTAACTCCTCAAAAGAGCAAGGCTAAAAATAGGGAGAAGAACCAAAAACCCTAATGTGATCTTGTTATGATTGAAAAAATATGGTATGATGCAGGAATATTAGGGGGGAAAATTGGGGTACAAAACTAAGCTTCTATGATGACGAATTTCCAGACGAAGGAAGAAATTACAATCTAGCCCTCAATCTATCCATGATCTCTAAGAACGATTCAATGTCAACTGTGTGGTTTGATAATGGGTCTTCCTTAAATGTCATATCGAGGAGATCGCTTATGAAGCTGAAGTACCAAGGAGCTCCCATGTGCCCAACTGGCATAATTGTAAAAGCTTTCAATGGATCAAGGAAGTCTATTATTGGGGAAGTGGGTCTGCCTATTCACGTAGGCCCACACTTGTTTCAGATTACTTTCCAAGTCATGGATATTGTGCCCGCTTACAGCTGTCTACTGGGACGAACATGGATACATGAGGCATGACCTGTCAATTCAACTTTGCACCAAAAGCTAAAGTTCGTGTGTGAAGGAAAAGTGGCTATCATAAATGGAGAACAAACATTATTAATATCTCATTTATCCTCTTTCAGTGTTGTGGAAGCAGATGAAGCTGCTGTTAGAACTCAGTTCCAAGATTTATCCATTGATAATGTAAGATATAATAAGAATTCTATGGCTTCATTCAAAGATGCTCAGCAGGTTGTGCGTAATGGTCCTAGTAAACTATGGGGACAGGTTGTTGATCCGCTGGTGAACACGAATAGGGCTGGTTTGGGATTTTATGTGAAGAATGATAAAGGTGAGAACATGAAGCCAAAGTATCCTTTGGGCAGGTATCAGGATATTTTCCACAGCTGAGGTTACCTTCATCCAACTTTTTCTAGGATCAATGCTATTGTGGAGGATGAATAAGATCAGGAAATGCCAAACTATGTGGCACATGGAGTTAGAGTCCAGAATTGGGTCACTATTGATGTTCCATCTTGCATCCATGTTTTAAAGTAATTTGTTTTTTTTTTAATCTTTGCAAAAGGATTTCACTCCGCCCAAGGTGAAAGTTGATATTGTATGGGCTTATCTATTTGCTTTGATCATTAAAATCATTAATAAAAGTTGTCTATGATTCCTAAATTGTGTTTTTGTTTTTTGCGTTTTCTTGGAAAATGGTAATCAGACAAAACCCTTTTGGAATAAATAACAATTGTAAATAAATCTGCATAATCACTTGCTATGTGCGTCAACTTCTAAAAGCAATCATAAATCATATGTGCAGATTAATTAAAAAACCCGTTGAATATAATGACCCTGCACCCTCTCCTAACTTTGAATATCTTATGTATGTGGCCGAAGAAGAAGAATATGATGAAATTACAGAAGAGGTTTCACGGTTGCTCGGCGTGAGTAAAATGCTATTCAGCCGTATAAAGAGTCATTGGAGACAATTAATTTAGGTTCATAGGAAGATCTAAGAGAAGTCAAAATTGGAGCATTGCAGCATCCCGGTGTGAAGAGAAGATTGATTGAATTTTTGAAAGAGTGTGTGGACATATTTGCTTGGTCATACCAACATATGCTTGGTTTGGATACCGATATTGTGGAGCATCATTTGCCGCTAAAGCTAGAGTTCCCACCAGTCAAGCAGAAATTGTAAAGAACTCACCCAGATATGGCAGTAAAAATTAAAGAAGAATTCTTAAAGTAGATTAATGCCGGTTTTCTTGTGACATCAGTGTACCCTTAATGGATTTCCAATATTTTCCCAGTACCAAAGAAAGACGGAAAAGTTCACATGTGCATTGATTATAGAGATTTAAATAAAGCTAGTCCAAAAGATGATTTTCCATTGCTACATATTGATATGTTGGTTGATAGTACAATAAAATTCAAAGTATTCTCGTTCATGGATGGATTTCCTGGATATAATCAAATCAGAGTGGCTCTTGAGGACATGGAAAAAACAATGTTTATCACACCCTGGGGAACATTTTGTTATAGAGTGATGTCCTTCGGGTTGAAGAACACTGGTGCAACATACCAGAGGACTATGACAACACTATTCCATGATCTGATGCACAAGGAAATTAAGGTATATGTTAATGATATGATTGCTAAATCCCAGACTAAATAAGGGCATATATCAGATTTGTTGAAATTGTTTCAGCGTGTGAGGAAGTATCGTCTCCGCTTGAATCCAAATAAATGCACCTTTGGTGTTCGATTAGGAAAATTGTTAGGTTTCATTGTCAGCTAAAAAGGACTTGAATTTGATCCTGATAAAGTGAAAGAAATTCAAGAAATGCCAGCGCCAAGAACTGAAAAGCAAGTTAGAGGCTTCCTTGGGCGGTTGAATTACATTTCCAGATTTATTTCCCATATGACCGCAACGTGTGAACCGATATTTAGGTTGTTAAAGAAAGATCAGGGTTGTGTGTGGACATATGATTTCCAAATGGAATTTAAAACTATTAAAGACAATATGCTTGAACCTCCTATATTTTCCCCTCCCGTTGAAGAAAGACCATTGGTCATGTATCTGACAGTGTTTGATAATTCTATGGGTTGTATTTTGGGACAACAAGATGAAACAGGGAAGAAGGAATATGCCATTTATTATCTCAGCAAGAAGTTTACTGACTTTGAGTCACGGTTTTCTATGCTGGAAAAGACATGTTGTGCTCTGGCCTGGGCGGCAAAGCGGTTGCGGCATTATATGTTGAATCATACTAGGTTGATTTCCAAAATGGATCCAATTAAGTATATTTTTGAAAAGCCTGCTCTTAATGAGAGAATTTCTCGTTGGTATATATTGTTGTCTGAATATGATATTGAATTCTGTACTCAGAAGGCTATAAAAAGAACTGTGTTCGAAGACTATCTTGCTCACCAACGGGTTGAAGATTATCAGTCTGTTAAATATGATTTCCCTGATGATGATGTTATGTTTCTGAAAGCGAAAGATTGTGACGAACCGTTTCCTGAGGAAGGTTCTGATCCTGAATCTCGTTGGGGAATGATATTTGATGGATTTGTGGATGCTTATGGGAAAGGAATTAATGTTGCGATTATCACTCCTCAAGGATCACACATTCCTTTTACTGTAAGGATGACATTTTGTTGTACCAATAATATGGTAGAGTATGAAGCTTGCATCATGGGTCTCGAGGAGGCCATTGATCTCAGGATCAAATTTCTAGATGTATATGGAGATTCAACTTCGGTAGTAAATCAGATTAAAGGATAATGGGATACTCGTCACCCTGGCTTGATTCCTTACAAAAACTATGCTAGAAGATTATTACCCTTGTTTAACAAAGTTTAATTCCATCATATTCCTAGAGATAAAAATCAGATGGCAGATGCTTTGGAAACTCTGGCTTCTATGTATCTAGTGAATACTTGGAACGATGAGCCCCGTATCACAGTGTGACGTTTGGATAGACCGGCTCATGTGTTCGCGGTAAAGGAAGTAGCATATGAAAAACCTTGGTATTATGATATCAAGAATTTTCTATAGACTCGGGAATACCTGGCTGGTGCATCAAATAAAGATAGAAAGACATTGAGGAGGTTGGCAGGCAACTTTTTCCTTAATGAAGATGTGCTATAAAAAAGGAATTATGACATGGTCTTGCTCAAATGCGTGGATAGACATGAAGCAGACATGTTGATGCATGAAGTCCATGAAGGTTCCTTTGGTACTCATGCCAATGGACATTCGATGGAAAAGAAAATGCTTAGGGCAGGATATTATTGGTTGACAATGGAATCTGACTGTTACAAATTTGCAAAGAAATGCCATAAATGCCAGATTTATATTGACAAAATTCATGTGCCTCTGACGCTTCTCAATGTTATTTCTTCCCCCATGGCCTTTCTCTATGTGGGATATTGACATGATTAGAATGATTGAACCCAAGGCGTCGAACGACATCGTTTTATCTTGGTGGCAATTGACTACTTCACTAAATGGGTGGAAGCAACTTCATATGGTAATGTTACTAAGAAGGTGGTAGTGTGCTTTATCAAGAACAATCTCATATGTCAATATGGTGTGCCAAGCAGGATTATCACTGACAACGATTCAAATTTGAATAACAAGATGATGACGGAACTATGTGAAGAATTCAAGATTGCCCACCATAATTCATCTCCCTACAGGCCAAAGATGAATGGGGCTGTTGAAGCTACTAATAAGAACATGATGAAGATCATCCAGAAAATGGTTGTTACTTATAAAGATTGGCATGAGATACTCCCTTTTGCTCTGCATGGGTATCGAACATTTGTCCGCACTACAACAGGGGAAACCCCATTCTCTCTTGTGTATAGGATGGAAGAAGTTCTCCCCATTGAGGTGGAGATTCCCTCTTTATACATGATAATGGAAACCAAGTTGTCAGAGGATGAATGGGTCCAGAACAGGTTTGACCAGTTGAATTTGATTGAAGAGAAGAGAATGAAGGCCTTGTGTCATGGTGTTGGCTCCTAAATTCGACACCTTTGTTTTATTGATGTCAGCCATTAAAGCTGAAGGATGTTTTCGACTGGCTAAGTCTGTCGAAATGCCCGTCGAAAGATGGCAAAGTACTTAGAAGATTTCTGCCCAGGGAGAAGTTGGTTGCCTTCGACGTCGAAGGAGTTTCTCGTCGAAGATGTCTCTCGACGAAAGTGTTCAATGGTTCAGAGTGGAGCAGTTTGAAATTCAAGCGTTTGGAGGGAAAACGGTTTCCAGCAGTTACCACGCGCAGCGTGCAAAGATCTGGAGCGTCGAACGTTGAGAACGTGCCAAGTGGAATCATCTCGAAGCAGTGTAACTGCCCGACGGTTACTTGGGATGTTTTAGTATAAATAGTAGTAGACATGTAGTTTCTCGCGTGTGTTCACAATTCTATACAAAGTCACTCATATAGATTCGAGTACCCAGCGTGTGAGAAAGAATTGTTGAGAAATGTATGTGTGAAACACCAATTTTATTCATCAAAGTCATTTACTTTTCCAGAAATTTACTTGCTTTCCTCTTTACATTCCTGTCGAAGCCTTTTACTTTAAGCCTTGTTTATTTTACCAAGTCTTTCCTTCATGCAATTTACTTGAAACCTCTTTATTTTATTTAAAGCCTCTTTATTTAAAGCCTTATCCAATTTAATTAAACTTCAAAATCAACCTATGTCCTAGGATCAATCTGATCGATCCTGCGAGTAACCAAATAAGTAACCATTTGGAAGATCAGCGGTTGTTTACCAAAACCCAAGGTAAACAAATTGGCACACCCGGTGGGACAGTGTGTTGATTGTTGAAAATAATCTCATCTTTTCGAGGAGTGTTGTATGTTATTGAGAATTGGTAGAATATACACAAACGATAACAATACTGCCAGGAGAAGGGAAGAGATGGCGAATCCGCCAAACAATAACGAAATCCCACTAACGAATGTGGGAGAAACGGTTAGTACGACCGTAAGTGAAGCGACAAATGTTGGTTCGACACCAGCAGTATCGGTCACAACCACGGGGCCAATACCTTCGTTAACAGGCCCCAGGATGCCTTTGGGAACTCCCCCACCAAGGGGAAATTTAGGCACAAGGCCTTTGGTTCCCCCAGGATTTATTCCATTCTATGGAATGCCAACTTCTGAAGTGGCAAGCCTGACAAATGCTGCGTCCACTTTTTCAGACCCTTTAGTGAGTGCCTCTTCGCCACTCCAAGGTTCTGGAGTAGGCATGGCGAATAGAAATAGGACCCAACTCTTAGGAGGAACGTCCCAAGTAGCCCATGGCCTTACAAATGCCTCGACAGCAGTCTTGAGGCAACAAATGGACGAAAGCAACCATGATATGGTGCAAATGTTGGCACAGACTTTGACTACTGTACTAAACCCTCTAATACAAAACACTACTCAATCGAATCAGCAAGTGACAGCGCAAATGGCGCGTTTGGCTGATTTCTTTGGAGTACCCCAACCTATTCGACAGCCCCAAAGGGCGCAAATAAGGGGAAACCAGGGGATATTTTTAGAGGAAGAAACCACCATTAACCAGGCTCAACAGCCTGTCGAAGAAAACCTTAGGGCACGATTGGAACAACCTGTCGAGGAACCTAGGGTAATAACCCCAGAGGTAAGGTTAGTTAACAGAAACCAAAATGCTGACGAAGTAGTTCAGCATATCCAATACCAAAACATGGGTTTGGAAAACAATCTGGCAACCATGATTGAAAGGATCATGACTCAAAATGGGATGAACATGGGCTTTCGAAGGCCCAACTTTACGTCTCCATTGTCAGAATACGTGTTACAAACGGACTTACCTCCTAGATGCAAAGTCCCCAAATTTACTAAGTTCTCTGGAGACACGACAGAATCTACTGTCGAGCATGTGGCGAGATATTTGATCGAAGCAGGTGACATTTTGAATAACGAAAACCTAAGGATCAAGTACTTCCCAAGTTCTTTAACAAAGAACGCTTTTACTTGGTTTACAACTCTCCCCCCCAATTCGATCCATCATTGGACCCAGTTGGAAAGATTGTTCCATGAACAATTCTACATGGGGCAAACCAAGATAAGCCTGAAAGAATTGGCCAGTGTGAAGAGACGTTTCACTGAACCTATAGACGAATATCTAAATAGGTTTAGGTTGCTCAAGGCGAGATGTTTTACACAAGTGCCAGAACATGAGTTGGTCGAAATAGCCGCAGGCGGTTTAGATTATTCCATTAGGAAGAAGCTAGACACCCAATACCTAAGAGACATGGCCCAACTGGCCGATAGAGTTCGACAGGTAGAACGCCTCAAAGCTGAAAAAGCTAAGGCAACGAAAACTCACAAGAGAGAGAGGATAGCGTACGTTGAGATGGATGACGAAGATCCAGAATCCTTCGACGATACTTTAACTGTCGAAGAAGGAGAAGTCGATTTAGCAGAACTGAAACAAGGGCCACCATACTCTTGTAAACTGTTAGTCCCCTCAAGTGGGAAAAATCCCATTGGTCCAGAAAGGACCAACGATAGGTTCCCAAAAAAGACTTATAGTTTTGACATCACAAAATGTGATGAAATATTCGACTTGCTGGTTAAAGATGGCCAAATGATAGTACCCCCAGGGGTAAAAGTGCCTCCTCTTGATCAAAGAAAGAAGAGAGGTTTTTGCAAATATCATAATTTTTTGGGCCATAAAACTTCTCAATGTTTTCTTTTCAGGAATCTTGTGCAAGACGCTATCGAAGAAGGGAGATTGAAGTTTGCTGACAAATCCCCCATGGCTGTCGACTCAAATCCATTGCAGACTGAAGCCCACTATGCTGAACCCTCTGAGGTGAACGTGATAGAGGCAACCAGGATCCAGTCGAAGAAGCCAGGAATTACCATGGTCGAAGTCTCAAAGGACCACATCAACATGCCAATCTTTGGCAGTTTTTCTGGAAATTTATCCAGGAAGACAATTGAAGCTGTTCAGAAAGCGGTCGAAAGCCCGAAGTCGGAGACCGTTGAAGCACAAAAAACTGGACCAAAACCCAGTTCCCACTTGGCCGCAGTTCAAGGCCAGACGGAGAATCTGGAGATACAAATGAAGCAGTTAACTCTTGCTAACAAAGATACAATGAATATCAACATGGTCGAACTTTCTGACCCAAAAGCATCAGAAGAGGCCATGAGGCAAGAACAAGCTAATAAGACTGCTTTCCCTCGAGAAAATGAAAACTTGGCAGATTTTCTACAAAGATGCCAGAAAAAGAAATCAGAGGTGATGCTGTGTCCAAGATGCAGTTCGATCTTTGATAAAACAGCTGCTGAGCACATTCAAGGCGTAAGAGCAGCGAATAAGAGAAGGGAGAATGTTGACCTTCGACATGATCCCAGAAGAGCCTCCCAAAGAGGTTCTAACCAAGAAAAGAGGCCATTGACTTTTAGGCCTCCAACAAATGTGCCAGTAGACACTTGGTACAAAACCTCTGGTCGGAAAAGGCCAAGTGAGGAGAAATGGCATTCTTTCGATGTGCCAAGAGGTTCCTCTTTGACTCAAAAGAAAGAGCCTCAAGTTGCTGCACCTAAGGTTGCGCAAGTGTCCAGCAACTACAGAGGTAAAAATCCCATGTCTCGATCTCAATGGAGGAGATATCAAAGGAGACGAAAAGCTGAAAGGGAGGCTGCCAACGAACCAAAGGCAGAAACCAGTTCGAACGTTCCTCAAAGGAAGCAAAGGAAACCTCTAGAAAGGGAGCCAGTAACCAACAGGCTAGTTTGGCCTAACCAAAGTGAAGTCGAAGACGAAGACGATGCTGAGTCTGATGATACTTTGGACATAATGGTGAATATAGTTTCAGTGCTGCCCAGAGAATTCAATCGACAGGTAGAAGTTGAAGCAAGTGACTGGGAAGTGGAGCAAGAAATGGCCAAACATAGGCTAGTGTGCTATTTTGTAATGGACAATGGCACTACTGAGGAACAAAATGGCTTCTTCGAGCCACCTACAGAGGCGATGAAAAATCACCTCAAGCCTTTGTTCATAAGGGCTAAACTCGAAGAAACAACTGTGAATAAAATATTGGTGGATTGTGGGGCAACCATCAACATTATTCCTCACTCTATGCTAAGGAAAATTGGCAAAAGGGATGAGGACATTAAGCCTCACAACATGGTCCTGTCGAACTATGAGGGCGGCATAGGGACCACTATGGGAGTGATCCAGCTAGATATCAAAGTAGGGTCGATCCTTCGACCAACGATGTTTATGGTTATATCGGCCAAACCTAACTACAATCTTTTGTTGGGCCGTGAATGGATTCATGGTGTTGGCGATGTGCCTTCATCAATGCACCAAAGGCTGCTGCTATGGCGTCCAGATGGGATGGTCGAAAACATAGAGGCAGATCAAAGCTATTACCTTGGCAAAGTGAATCACCTGGGTTTGGCAGATTTCGACAAGAACTTGGCTCACATAGGGCCATGTCCAACACCTGACTTCGACATGGCGCCAGCGCCAAACACTTTTTGTTCCCTATACCTGCATCCTGAGCATGGTTTCCAATGGGACAGAGAAGACTTGTCCCACATAGACTTCATTGGGTTAACTGATATCCAACCAACTAGTTGGGGAAGTGAATTCAGTGATAATGACTGAGTCACAATCTTTGAAGCGAATTTCGGCTTATGTAGCCGAAACCAAGATGATAACGGCTCTCGAAGCCGAAGTAAAGTACATGGCCACACAGGCCAATGATCAACAGTTATCTGCTGCAGGACCAGGAAAGGATTTCGATCCAATGCCTCCTGATATCATGCCAGGAGAAGTGCAGGAACAGAGGCTCGACGCCATCTATGACGATGAGCCTTTGGGCTTCGAAAAGGACCCCTTGGCGAACAACATTAAAATGTTAGCGCAAGATCCTTTAGAAGAAATCAACTTAGGCGAAGGATCAGAGAAAAGGCCAACTTACATCAGCGCCAAAATCGATCCAGAACTTAGGTTGGAAGTAATCCAATTGCTGAAAGAGTTTAAAGACTGTTTTGCATGGGATTATGACGAAATGCCCGGTCTCGACAGAGGATTGGTAGAACTTCAGTTGCCAATCAAACCTGGGAAGAAGCCAATCAAGCAAAATCCAAGGCGCTTCGCTCCAGAAATACTGTCGAAGATCAAAACGGAGGTCGAAAGACTTCTGAAATGAAAATTCATCCGTGTTACAAGGTATGTCGAATGGATTGCAAACATTGTGCCAGTAATTAAGAAAAATGGTACGTTAAGGGTGTGCATAGATTTCAGAGATTTGAATGCTGCTACACCCAAAGATGAATATCCTATGCCTGTGGCGGAAATGCTAGTCGATTCTGCCGCTGGCTATGAATACCTGAGTATGCTCGATGGTTATTCAGGATATAATCAAATATTCATTGCTGAAGAGGATGTGTCGAAAACAGCTTTTCGATGCCCTGGGGCCTTAGGCACTTACGAATGGGTAGTGATGCCTTTTGGCCTAAAGAACGCTGGGGCAACGTACCAGCGAGCAATGAATACTATCTTCCATGATTTTATTAACACTTTTATGCAAGTATATATTGATGACATTGTTATAAAATCTGTTTCCAGGAAGAATCATATTGACCACCTTCGACAATCATTCGAAAGAATGAGAGAGCATGGTCTGAAGATGAACCCTTTGAAGTGTGCGTTCTGTGTGAAAGCTGGAGATTTCTTGGGCTTCGTTGTCCACAAGAAAGGAATCGAAATCAACCAGAACAAGACGAAGTCAATTTTGGAAGCGAAAGCGCCGTCGAATAAGAAGGAACTGCAATCTCTCTTAGGCAAGATAAATTTCTTAAGGAGGTTTATATCTAATCTAAGTGGGAAAGCTCAGGCCTTTTCACCCTTACTTCGACTGAATAAAGAGGGGTTCGAATGGGGGCAAGAGCAACAAGAAGCCTTCGACAAAATCAAAGGGTACCTCACTAAGCCACCTATTCTGGTGCCTCCTTGTAGAAATAGGAGTATGAGATTGTACATAGCTGCGTCCGACAAAACTCTGGGAAGCATGTTAGCCCAAGAGGATGAGAATGGAGTCGAAAGACCCATTTATTATCTATGTAGAGTTTTGAACGATGCAGAAACTAGATATAGTGAAGTTGAAAAATTGTGTCTATGTCTGTATTTCTCTTGTACAAAACTCAAGCAATATATAAAACCAGTTGATGTGTATGTTTCGTCTCATTTTGATGTTTTCAAATATATGTTGTCGAAACCTATCTTGCACATTCGAATTGGCAAATGGGCATTAGCATTAACTGAATACTCCTTGACCTTTATGCCTCTTAAGGCAGTAAAAGGACAAGTGGTTGCAGACTTCATAGTCGACCACTCAATTCAAGTCGAGGATATTAATTATGTGGAGATAGAGCCTTGGAAATTCTACTTCGATGGTTCCAGCCATAAAGACGGAACAGGGGTAGGAGTCTTGATTATTTCTCCAGATAAAATTCCAACAACATTCAAGTACAAAATATCAGGTTCTTGTTCGAACAATGAGGCTGAGTATGAAGCTCTAATTACTGGCCTTGAGATATTGTTGGAATTGGGGGCAACTCGAGTCGAAATCATGGGAGACTCAGAGTTAGTCATTAAGCAAGTCACAAAGGAATATAAATGCATAAGAGAGAATCTCATTATGTACTTTGTGATAGCAAATCGTTTGTTGAAAAAATTTGAAACGATCAATATTCGACACATACCCAGAGTCGAAAATCAAATAGCCAATGAATTGGCACAGATTGCATCTGGGTATAAGATTTCAAAAACGAGATTACAAAGAGCAATCGAAGTTCGAGAAAATATAAAAGCAACTTGTCTATCACCATCAGACTTGGAATCGACGAGACTAGGATATGCTGATCAAAGTAACTTCGAAATTTCGTTCATAGATAATTTATCGGAGCAAGATTGGAGGAAACCCATAGTGGATTATCTTCAAAATCCAGGAGCTTCGGCAGAACGAAAAACAAAGTACAGGGCGTTGAGTTATGTACTCATGGGAAATGAGTTATTCAAGAAAACGCCTGAAGGGGTATTGCTAAAGTGCTTAAGTGAAACGGAGGCATACATAGCCCTTTCGACTACGCATGTTGGGGCATGTGGGGCTCACCAAGCAGGCCATAAGATGAAATGGTTGTTGTTTCGACAAGGACTATATTGGCCCACTATGCTGAAAGATTGTGTTGAGTTCGCCAAGGGTTGTCAAGAGTGTCAAGTCCATACAGGCATCCAACATGTACCAGCAAGCGAACTTCACTCGATAGTGAAGCCTTGGCCTTTTAGAGGATGGGCGTTGGACCTCATTGGAGAGATTCGACCAGCATCATCAAAGAGTCCAAGGCTTCACTATCGAGTGAAGTTCGCTTGCTGGTACATGTTGGATGCCTGTATGGACTTGACACTCTTGACAACCCTTGGCGAACTCAACACAATCTTTCAGCATAGTGGGCCAATATAGTCCTTGTCGAAACAACAACCATTTCATCTTATGGCCTGCTTGGTGAGCCCCACATGCCCCAGCATGCGTAGTCGAAAGGGCTATGTATGCCTCCGTTTCACTTAAGAACTTTAGCAATACCCCTTCAGGCGTTTTCTTGAATAACTCATTTCCCATGAGTACATAACTCAATGCCCTGTACTTTGTTTTTCATTCTGCCGAAGCTCCTGGATTTTGAAGATAATCCACTATGGGTTTCCTCCAATCTTGCTCCGATAAATTATCTATGAACGAAATTTCGAAGTTACTTTGATCAGCATATCCTAGTCTCGTCGATTCCAAGTCTGATGGTGATAGACAAGTTGCTTTTATCTTTTCTCGAACTTCGATTGCTCTTTGTAATCTCGTTTTTGAAATCTTATACCCAGATGCAATCTGTGCCAAGTCATTGGCTATTTGATTTTCGACTCTGGGTATGTGTCGAATATTGATCGTTTCAAATTTTTTCAACAAACGATTTGCTATCACAAAGTACATAATGAGATTCTCTCTTATGCATTTATATTCCTTTGTGACTTGCTTAATGACTAACTCTGAGTCTCCCATGATTTCGACTCGAGTAGATTCGAGTACCCAGCGTGTGAGAAAGAATTGTTGAGAAATGTATGTGTGAAACACCAATTTTATTCATCAAAGTCATTTACTTTTCCAGAAATTTACTTGCTTTCCTCTTTACATTCCTGTCGAAGCCTTTTACTTTAAGCCTTGTTTATTTTACCAAGTCTTTCCTTCATGCAATTTACTTGAAACCTCTTTATTTTATTTAAAGCCTCTTTATTTAAAGCCTTATCCAATTTAATCAAACTTCAAAATCAACCTATGTCCTAGGATCAATCTGATCGATCCTGCGAGTAACCAAATAAGTAACCATTTGGAAGATCAGCGGTTGTTTACCAAAACCCAAGGTAAACAAATTGGAGAGATTCGACCAGCATCATCAAAGAGTCAGAAATACATACTGGTAGGCATTGATTACTTTACTAAGTGGATCGAAGCTATCCCTTTAGTCAATGTAGACCAGGAAAATGTCATTGAATTTATTCAAAAGAACATTATCTTTAGGTATGGAATCCCTGAGACAATAACAACTGATCAAGGATCAGTTTTCACTGGTCGAAAGATGCAGGAATTTGCTCAGGAAACAGGTTTCAAACTCCTAACATCAACGCCTTATTATGCACAGGCGAATGGTCAAGTCGAAGCAGCTAACAAAGTGGTGATTGGCTTGATAAAGAAGCATGTTGGGAAGAAACCAAAGAATTGGCATAAGACGTTAGACCAGATTCTGTGGGCTTGTCGAACGTCCCCAAAAGAAGCCACTGGTACAACACCGTATAGGCTAACTTTTGGCCATGATGCAGTGTTGCCAGCAGAAATTTGTCTTCAATCTGCAAGGGTTCAGAGGCATTATGATATCCCCTCTGAAATTTATTGGAACATGATGCTAGACGAACTGGTGGATTTAGACGAAGAGAGATTGCGCGCTCTCGACTTACTCAGGCTTCAGAAGAAAAGAGTAGAAGACTCTTATAATAAAAAGGTAAAACCTAAGGTATTTTTACCCGAAGAACTAGTCTGGAAGGTAATTCTTCCCATGGATCGAAGGGATCGAAGCATGGGGAAATGGTCACCCAAATGGGAAGGACCATTCAGAGTTATCCAAACTTTTTCTGGTGGAGCCTATGAAATCGAAGAGTTAGGTGAAGATAAAAGGCTCTTGAGAGTAAATGGTAAATATTTGAAAAAATACAAACCTACACTTCAAGAGATAAAAATAAAATAATAAAAGAACAAGACTAAATTAACCATAAAAATGCCAAAATGGAAATTTTATAAATTTCAGCCAAGATGGCAATGTTGTCGAATATAGATTACAAAATATGGTTACAAAAGAGAATCAATCAAAAGGGAATAGAGTCCTTGAGTCGAAGGTACTTGGCTTGCTGCAGCTCCAACCTTTTCTTGCACCAGGCGTTCTCCTGCACAATCTTGGCAATCTGAGCGTCGAAGCCTTGGGCCTTCTCAGCGAATTCCAGGCCTTGTTTGATTTCAGTTTGGCTCTCGGTGTCTGAGATGGTCGAAAGAAGTTCCTCCTTGCGTATAGTGTTGGCATTTATCTTCGCCTCTATTTCTTCGATTTGTGCCCGGAAGGAAGCATTCTCTCGATCGATGGCATCGACTTCTTCCTGCGTAGATGCTTTTTGTTTCGACAACTCCGCAATTCGAGAAGTCGTATCCGAGACAGCAGTCCACGCAGAGGAGCTTTTGCCATACAACACCTCAAGCTGACTGTTAAACCCCCTTTGGCGCCTGTAATCTGCTGAGACTTGATCAATCATAGAGTGTAACTCCATGATCAAGCCTGAAACTTCTAGGGCTACAGCTAACAAGTCGACAGCATTCAAGACATCCTTCAAGTATGATGGAGCAGTGGGGTCCCCCTCTAAAGCCTTCATCAAGTCCTTCTTGAAGAACTGGGCCTTAACCTTCGCCAAAGCTTCATCGAGAGGAGAGGTTTCAGTAGACTTCCCCAACAGGGTAGGAACCTCCTGACTAGCATCAGATGAACTCTTGCTCTCGATGATTGCGTTGAGATAGCTAACAGGGTCAGTTTGTTTCAAGAGTTTAAATCCTCTTTCGACCTGTGCTTCGTTGAGGTAACCCTTGCAACATCATTGTCTTGGGTTTGAGGCTGTTGAGTGTTAGGTGCCTCGACTTGTTGCTCTTCGACTCGGACTGGGGCAGTACCAGCGTCACCTTGGTGCTCTTCGCTAGCGTCACCTTGGTGCCCTTCGCCAGTGTCACCTTGGTTCTCTTTGCCAGCAGCACCTTGATTTTCTTCGCCAGCATTGCCTTGGTCCCTTTCTTCATGATTCTCTTCTAATAGATCCACCACCTGAACCGCTTCTGGCTGTTGTTCCTCCATTTGAGGTTCCTCTGCTGGTTTTTCTACCGTTTCAGCATTGGCCTCATTTTCAGTATGGGCTTCGTCATTTCCCAAGCCTTTTTCTTGTGGCCTGCTGAGTTCAGTAGATTCCAGCGTTTCAGAGGTCCTTGGCGGAGAACTTTCAGTGGTGTCCTGAAAAAGGAAAGAAGACAAATCTTCAGAGATCGAAAGAGACACAATCGAATATGGGTATCTATACCTAAGTTATAAAAAGGTCTAAGAGATTACCTGTAAATTAGCTTCAGCCCCAGGGCTGGAATTGTCGCTTTCGACAGGCTTGTTAAGAAGAACGTTTAGTTCCTCCTCCGTTGGCTCCTCAATGATCACTGGAGGTGGCCTAGGTTTTCTCCCAGCAACCTTTATTCTGATGGTTCGACCTTCAGGAGCAGGAGCAGGAACAGGAGCATCCTTCGTCAACTTTCGCCTTTTTAGAGGGGCAGGAGGAGAATCACTTTCTTCATCGCTCCCAGATTCGACCACCAGTGCTGGCCGTTTCTTGGGCGAAGGTGCCTAGAAAACCAATGGGAATTCGATTTAACAATTGCATCGAAAGTCAAAAATCGAAAGCCAGGAGGAAATAAGGAAAGTCTGGTTACCGATATAGAAGGCTTCTTCGAAGAACCTTCCCCCTGTTGGTTGTTTATGGTCTTCGCCGGCGCTGTAGTCTTCGCCGGCGGTGGAGGTTTTGTTGAAGGGCCTCCTCCCTGTTGGCCTTCTGTAGCCTTCTTGGCTACAGGCTTTCGAACAACTGAAAGCAAATAAAAAAGTTAACAGGCTAGCAGTCGAAAAAAAAAAGACAAAGTAATGTAAAAGGATGAACTTACATTTCTTTATTTTGTCCAACACAAGGACAAAAGATTTCTGAAGCTCATCCATGAAGTCCTTCTCGTCGAAGAACTCCTCAGCATAATAGCTTTTCCACCACTCCTCGAAGGATGGTGAGCAAAGAAAATTGAGCTGGTAGTCAAACAACGAGAGAACTGTTCGACCAGCATATCTTCCGATATGCTTGATGGCAGCTTCTTCGGTGTAATCATTGCAGAAGTACAACATTGACTTCTCTCTTGGAAAAATCGGAGAAGGTAGGGTTTGGATAATACCAAACTGGCGAGATACCAGGTTTGGTTGGTATGCAATCAGACTCAAGTGAGTCTTAGAGCTCCTGAATCGAAGAGGCATGATCCTTGGTGTGAGGAACGCCTCCCACAGTATTGTATGTTCGTCAACATTAGGACCGCTCGACGTTTTTGGATGTGGCCTTGTGAACCATGCTGGGCCTACCTTCCGTCGAGCAAACGGAGCCATAGTTGAAACAAACTCTTTCCTTCGAGCAAACATCAGAACGAAGTTGGTGAAGGTTTGCTGAAACTCCAGTCCATCTTCCATAGGTGTCAACAGAGCCAGCCTGGTTCCTTCGACGCGTCTGTTCGCTATCTCTGGAGCCTGCTCATTTATCTGAACCTTCTTAGGCAAGAAAGATTCGAAAGTGGCATTGAGCCACAGTTGGAGCAGCCAAAAAGGCCCAGCAAGTAGCAAACTGGCCCTGTTCTCGATAATTTTTAGAAGAGTTGCCCCATTGCTGATCGAATCATAGAGGCTAGCCAGAATCAGTTCTGCCAAACAGATGTTTTGGCGGTGATGCAGTTGAGTAGCGAGAGTGACCATCTTTTTGGTCACCTGCAAAGACTTCGAGCAAAATACAAAGCGAGTAAGCCATAGGGCTAGAAATGCTATGTGTTCGACATCCGACACAGCATCTGTCGACCTGTCGTGATAGTGGTTGATGAAAGTGGTGTATGTTGGTTTGGTGTCAGAGAAGCCAATTTGATCTTCCGACATCTCCTCCGGATCGAAGTAGTCTTCGGTGGGTCGAAGGCCAGTAATAGCGACCACATCGAAGAGTGTGGGGGTTAGTATCCCACAGGGAAGATGGAAAGTAAAGTGGGAGTAGTCCCAGAACAGCAGAGAAGCTATCAGCATCTCCGGAGAATAGTTCAAACCTGTCTTCGACAGCATCACCAGGTCGAAAATCCCCATATCCTTCCAGATCGAAGTTTGGTGCTTCTCCATCTTTTCTAGCCAAGCAACGTAATCAGGAGTAAGGCTAGGGCCAGACCTGAAGGCCCTAACACCTCTGTTGAAGAAGCGGAGGTCGATTTTTTCATGTGCAGGGTCTTCATTGTCTTCTGCGTCTTTCTTGGCGCATGCAACCGGTTTGAGTTTCTCAACTACCGGGAAATAGCTCTTGATCTTCATAGCCTCAGAGATACTTGGATACATGGGGCCAGACATAGCAAAGATCTGGTTGGAGTATCCAACCGGGATCATAAGGTGGCGTGAGTAGGCATCGCGAACGGCGATGTCCAAGGGTTCAGGAACCCTTCGTTTGCCTGTAGAAGTTACTACTGGAGCAGTGACGAAAACCTTAGGTTTAGCGTTTTCAGATGGTACAGTAGCGCCAGGAGCATTGGAACCAGATGCCATTGTTAAATGATGAGGTTGAAGACGAAGTGAAGGAGAAAATGTTTTTGCAAAGATGACAAGTTGTATGAAAACAGAGAAGTTTGAAAGCTAGATGGCGTAAAAGTCCCACAATGGGGTACTTACTGCTATTTATAGTAGTGGGAGAAAATCCCCAAAACCGAGGACATTAAATGCCATTTAATTATTGCAGGAGATAGTGGGACGCGTGGCAGCCCCCTGTTGTTTTAGCCGTTCTGCAGAAATAGAGGAACGCAGCGTGCGTCCTCGTTTTTGGGAATTGTCATAATGACAAATTCTGAAATGACGTTTGGTACTGCACGCCGTACTGAAAGTGACGTCCTAGGTACGGATAAATGATGGTTTTCTTGGGATTGCCAATAGTTGGTAGAAAACAACAAAAAGTGCACAAGTTAATTTGTGACTAAGCGTGAAAAGACAGGTGTCGAATGGCGTTTCAAAGAATGCCTTTTTCTTTCAGAGTCGAAATAAGGCATTCTTGGGGGGCAATTTGTTGGCTCCTAAATTCGACACCTTTGTTTTATTGATGTCAGCCATTAAAGCTGAAGGATGTTTTCGACTGGCTAAGTCTGTCGAAATGCCCGTCGAAAGATGGCAAAGTACTTAGAAGATTTCTGCCCAGGGAGAAGTTGGTTGCCTTCGACGTCGAAGGAGTTTCTCGTCGAAGATGTCTCTCGACGAAAGTGTTCGATGGTTCAGAGTGGAGCAGTTTGAAATTCAAGCGTTTGGAGGGAAAACGGTTTCCAGCAGTTACCACGCGCAGCGTGCAAAGATCTGGAGCGTCGAACGTTGAGAACGTGCCAAGTGGAATCATCTCGAAGCAGTGTAACTGCCCGACGGTTACTTGGGATGTTTTAGTATAAATAGTAGTAGACATGTAGTTTCTCGCGTGTGTTCACAATTCTATACAAAGTCACTCATATAGATTCGAGTACCCAGCGTGTGAGAAAGAATTGTTGAGAAATGTATGTGTGAAACACCAATTTTATTCATCAAAGTCATTTACTTTTCCATAAATTTACTTGCTTTCCTCTTTACATTCCTGTCGAAGCCTTTTACTTTAAGCCTTGTTTATTTTACCAAGTCTTTCCTTCATGCAATTTACTTGAAACCTCTTTATTTTATTTAAAGCCTCTTTATTTAAAGCCTTATCCAATTTAATCAAACTTCAAAATCAACCTATGTCCTAGGATCAATCTGATCGATCCTGCGAGTAACCAAATAAGTAACCATTTGGAAGATCAGCGGTTGTTTACCAAAACCCAAGGTAAACACATGGTCAGTTATACCAGAAGAGAATGAAGAAAGCTTTTGATAAGAAGGTTTAACCTCATGAACTCAGATAAGGTGACCTCGTGCTCAGGAAGATCATGTCTTGTATCGCTGATTATAGGGGCAAGTGGACTCCCAATTTTGAAGGCCCATATGTTTTTAAGAAAGCCTTCTCTAGAGGTGCATTGATTCTTGAAATAATGGATGGCAAGGAGTTCCCACATCTATTTGAATACTAATGCAGTCAAGAAATACTTCTCCTAAATAGATAAATAAATAGCTCGCTTAGTCGAAAACCCGAAAGGGTGGCTTAGGCAAAAAGGAGCGTCTCGGTAGGCTGAAAATCCGAAAGGGTGGTCTAGGAAAAAATAAGAGACATAAACAGAATAAATTCTCCCGCTAGGTTGAAGACTCGCAGGGGAAACTTAAGAAAAAGTTAGGGATTTCTTGGCATGTAACTGCATCAGACAAGACTCGATCATTTGAAGCAACAATCTTCTTGGATCCTCACCACTCTTCAACCGAAGTCGATGCTTAGGAATTCAAAGATGTTAGGGAGAATAGTGGTCATTATATTTTAATGTATCTTTTCCAATATATATTACCATTTTCTAAACTTTGTAATCATCTATGGAGTCTCGCCATTTGCAGACTACCATCTTATTAATAGAGCTTGAGCTTTTATCCTATTCTTCATGATTCTTATTTTATTCTGCTTACAAAGACTCCATTTATTATTGATAGTAATTTTCAATGCGAACAGATAAAATAACAAAATTGTTTTTTGAAAAGAATTTACAAATTACTTCTTGCTTTAGATTTTGTGACATAAGGAGAATCAAAATAGTGACTCCATGGATGGACGAACTCTGAAATTTTGGAAGTATGAATTCCCTAAGAAGGATCCCATGTCAGTTTTGCTGGTATGAGTATGGTATTCTTGTGCTTCTCAGATAATTGAAGATGACACCAATTGGTGTGTGATGCAGTGTTGGGTTTGTGATCCCGTTTTCTCCAGTCAGGTCTTGGTTCATTTTGATTTCGGGTTTGCATGGTATGAAGTCTCTATCCCAGATTCCCCAGTAAGGTCTTTTTTCACATGACAAAAGTATCTTCCCCTTTGTGTGCTGAGATGGAATCATTTACAAAACATCGCCCTTTGTAGTGCTAGCATTTTTTGTCATTGTTTGTTTCTCAGGAAACCGGACAAGGGCAATATATTTTCTAAGAAGTGTTGAAATAATTGTCAACTTTTTGGGTTTTCTCCCACCAAGTGCTAGAGTTTGATTTAAAATCCCCATAAGTTTGATTTCTTGCTGTAATGTTTGACTTCTTAAATCCCCGAGTAAAAGTCGAGATAACGGGTCTCTCTGAAAATTGCTACCCCCATGAGGTTTCATAATTTCTCCCCATAGAAATTTGTATAATCATCACTCTTGGTTTTGAAGAATGTATTTTGGGTTCCCCTCGAGGATGTAGTGTTGCCCTCTCCAATGAAATCAGTACGAAATCTTCAGTTGATATCTTGATGATGTGGTTTTCATCTACCCTATTGAAATCAATATTGCAATCTCTAGTAGAAATATAGACCTTGAAATATTTGTTTTCCCCATTAAAGTCTGTGTGATATTTCCCGGTGAAGCCTGGAGGAGGATGTTATATCCCTGTATCTGTACTGATTTATTATTATGATTTGACTATTTTCGGATTATGTTCCTTCCAAGTGAAGTTAAGCCGCGAAATAGGAATCTGTTTCCTCAGTTGGTGCTTACTTTCTTATAAAAATTTCATCCTGGATGTGATTTAGCTGAGTGTTGACGTTACCCGAGTTGGTTTTGTCTTGTTATTCCCAGTATTGTGTGTCTTTTTTGTCAACATATACATGATAACATTCATACATTCATACATACATCATGCATAGTTGAATTTAGAAAATTATTGCTCATTTGAATTCATTAATACCTTGTTGGCATATTACCCTATTTTCCAGAGTTGTGTTATCCTCTCCCCAATAGAATGTAAACCTTAGGCAGAAACTGTATATTATTTCAATTTCCTCACGGAGTTATCCCTCGTGGAAGATTTTATCTTTAGCCTTCCTACACAGCTCTTTGTCTAGATATAAAGTGATTCCCTCTTGAGTTTATTATCATGAGGTGTTACTTTGGTTGACTGATTCATTCCGGTTTATTTCTGGATTGAATCTATGGTCCCCAGCAATATTATTATTTTGATTTGTCTAAGCTTTGAGCCCTGGTTTAGGAATGTGCATTTATTTTGCCACGAGAAGACTTTATCTCCTCATCAGGAATATATTGACATTTCCCCAGGAAATAATATTTGTTTCCCCAGGAAGTACTATTTCTTTCCCCAGGAAATCATTATTGCAATTCCTTCTCGTAACAACAAGTGGCAGGTCTCTTTATTTGAGCAACCTGTACTTCCCCAGTAAGTTTTTCAGTTCCCAGAGAAGTTTCATACTTGTTACTCCAATGAATGGTAGCCTTGTCATTATGGAAGGTAGTTCGTTGTTGAGATTTGTTACTCCAATGAATGGTAGCCTTGTCATTATGGAAGGTAGTTCTTTGTTGAGATTTGTTATGCCAATGAATGGTAGCCTTGTCATTATGGAAGGTAGTTCGTTGTTGAAATTTGTTACTCCAATTAATGGTAGCCTTGTCATTATGGAAGTTAGTTCTTTGTTGAGATTTGTTACTCCAATGAATGGTAGCCTTGTCATTATGGAAGGTAGTTCTTTGCTGAGGTTTGTTACTCCAATGAATGGTAACCTTGTCATTATGGAAGTTAGTTCGTTGTTGATATTTGTTACTCCAATGAATGGTAGCCCTTGTCATTATAGAAGGTGAGATTTGTTACTCCAATGGATGGTAATCTCGTCATTATGGGAGATAGTTCGTTGTTGAGATCTTTTTCTGATGGATGGTAGTCTCGTCATTATGGGAGATAGTTCATCATTGAGATTCACATTACTCTGAAGAAGTTCTTTTGTTCCCAGTCGTGAATACTGGTTCTAATCATTTATTACCTACCCTAATATTGGTATTTACCAGTATTATCTTACCATTTCTCTCCCCACTAGGTCGACGTTGCTTTTATTGCTGTCTCCTGAGTGAGTGGATAGTTCGCAACAATCTGTCGATCAGGGTTATCCTTTACTTTATCTCCTCAAACTTTGAGTTGATGACTCCTTATCTCCTCTTTGGGCTTTACCTCAATAGATTCTAGTCTTTTGTTCACCATTGATTTGTTTTCCTGGTCGGGTTTTTTCTTTTGATCCTTGTTTTTATTTCCTACATCCCTAGTGATGTCTTGTGTCCTTTTGGATTTGTTCATTTTCATTTATAATCATAAGCATTGCATGGCATCTTTGGGCCAAAAATAGGGCTTGTTTTATATTTAACTATCTTCAATCGCGTCGACACGAAGATTTTAACCTTCGCATCTCCGGATAGAAGACACTTAAACAAGGGCAGCTGTTGTACCCTAATTTTCCCCCCTATGATTCCTCTATCATCTGATACCATCACAATACAACAAGATCACACATTAGGGTTTTAAGTACTTCTCCTACTTTATCCCATCTTTAGGTTTGTCTATGAGGGATCACCAAGCACCTTGAATTGTGTATCTTGTACATATATCCTTTTGACTAACATTAAAGTATGTGTATATGTCTCTTTGAATTTCATCTTGCAGGTAATGGCACAATCGCATCTATCTTTCCATGTCAATCACAACAATATCACACTAGGGTGAAAGCACAACACATTCCATTAAGTTAATCTATAGGTTCATGAGTTTATTCTCATGTCTTCTTCAACAAATCTTCATTGAGACTCAAGCTTCATCATTGAAGATGTTTTGAAGTAATATCATGACAAAGACTATTATGATCCATCATTCCTCAAGTTGTCAAAGATTGTCCAAAGATGCAAGGGTTGATTGGAGAAGTTTTTCCTAATTGGACAAGTCTTTGATTTCTTGATCACAAGTGCATATCTACCTCAATTCTCAATATTTGGAAGTGGTTATGGTTTACATGATTTCTCATTATCATCCTCAACAAATTCTATTGACATGAAAAAAGTATTTGTGCAAAAAGGTTTGTCAAAATTGAAAAGGTTTTCCAAGGCATTTTGTTGCTCTAGGAGCTAGGGTTTTTGAACTTCTAAAGGCTATATCTTGCTCATCTTTGGATATTTTTGAATGATTCCAAAAACCTGCTTCTCTTCAAAGGGTTATAAATAAATCACTTCAAAAGTTTTAAGAAAATTTTGTATGGAGGATACTTAATTATGAAGAAATATTACAAGTCATCTAGATAGGCCATCAAAATCCCTTATGTGACTTCAAAAGATCATAACTTGGTTAATTTTTATATCCTTAATCCCACTCTTTTTCCACAATGATCTTAAAGATGTGAAATTCAACTCTTCTTTTATGTGTTATGCTTGTAAATGGATGGAAGATGCCTTAAGGATGAAAAAGATTATAGGTCATCTAATTAATTTTCACCAACTTCACCAAGTCATAACTTTATCAATTTTTGTATTTTTTAAATGGTTCAAGTCTCAAAATGTCATTCAGGAGATCTACTTCATGCCATTTTTTTTGGTCAAGGGCAAATTTTAAATGGAAGGCCATGTTTGGATGAAAAACATTATAGGTCATTTTGAAGAAAAAAATTAGAATATTTCTAAGTACAAAAAGTCAACATCTTTTCCTCAACTTTGACTCATCAAAACTTTCAGCTCAAGCATCCATTTAATTCCATTCTTTGAACATTGTATAATTTGTGATCTCATCTTTCTAATGCATCAAGAGTAAAGTGCTAAGGTTCCCTAAATCATGCACACCATTGAATCAAAGATGGTACCTTGAAACTGAAGTTTTCTCCAAAGTTAGAATTTGAAATCCTTGATTTGGCCTCTAAACACAAAATTTATTCATGCTTTTACTTCTAGTCATGTTTAATGAACTTCCAGAAATGATTAGCACGTTTAAACGCAAGCTTTGGTTGAGTTTTGAGCAAAATAGAAGTCACACTTTTCATGATTTCAACTTCACACGATTTCCCTCCAAACTTCACCATTTCACACTCTTAAGCATTCCATTAATTTCCCTATAAATAAAGGGTCATACCTCAT
This sequence comes from Vicia faba, assembly GCA_948472305.1. Lineage (NCBI taxonomy): Eukaryota > Viridiplantae > Streptophyta > Magnoliopsida > Fabales > Fabaceae > Vicia > Vicia faba. The sequence continues at coordinate 780,040,780 of OX451741.1, read as the reverse complement.
TCATTTTCTAAAGCTTAGAGAGCCAAAATCACTCTGTCAAACTCCCTTCATAACACTTTTTTCTAAGATTTCAAATTCCCATTTTCTCCACTTTTCAATTCAATTTATTCTTTGATCTTTCATCCTTGAACTTCCCTGAAGCTAACAGAAGAAGAATTAAGCCTTGAGGTGCCCGAAATCGTGCTAGCCAAATCCATTTACAGAGCAACTTCATCTGGCTTCGTTCAGGTAGTTTAAGGAACCAAATCTTCTAACTCAAATTACTAGAATGGTCTATGATGTTCATTGATGCTTGCTATTAACTCAATTTTGGTGAAACAATCCATTTGATGCTTCTGATTTTTGATTTCAACAGTTTCAAACATCTCTAGTTTTTTCCAAATCATCTACGCTATGCTTTATATAAAAAATTTCCAAGAATATGGTTGTGATCGTATCAAGTGGACGCATCTAATGGTACCACTATGAATGTGCAAATTTACGGATTCAAGGATTTGAGATTTACCCTATTTGCAGGAGGCTGGAGGTTTAAGATGACCTACGTATCGTTCTTCAACTAATGACAATAGGCCAATTGTTTTATTTTCATTGGTTGCAATTTGTTGTGCTACATGTGCGCGCTCTGCCTTGGGTCCAAGATTCCCCCTCACCATAGATCCATTGGATTTGCCACCGTGTATTAGTGAGGAAGATCCAACGCGCATGGTTTTTTCTGATTTTTTTATTTTACAAAATTATTTTTTAAATTCCTTTTATCTTTAAAAATTCATAACTCTTATTTTTTATCCAAAAGCTATGAAAAAATATACAAAAATATTTGTATTATTTCTGATTTTGTGAATATTTTTATTTTAATGTTTGATATTTTTCATAATTTTTGTTTTGGTTGCTTTATTTTAATTGTTTTTAAAATACTTTTTGATTTTTTTAAAAAAATTTGATTTTTTTATATAAATCATTCTTCTTATTTATGACCTTTTGAAAATTTTCTAGAATTTTATTTTGAATTCTACTATTTTTATATTTTTTTCACTTACTTGAGTAATTTTAATTAGTTTAAAAATACTTTTCTGATTTAAAAAATTACCAAAAATTTTGTAAAAATATTAGTGGTCATTTCTGATTTTTCTATGGTCTCTTTTAATTTTTTTTTATACTTTGAATATAGTTTTCTATTTTTACCTTTTATTTTAATTTTAAAAATCATTTTCCTTTTTATTTTATTCATTAAATATGTTTCTATTTTTGTATATATTCTGACTATTTAACTTTTGATCATGGACTTTATTAACATTATTGGATATTGAGTGTTAAGTTTAACTCCACCAAAATGGATGAATGATTTTAATGATAGTTTGATTAAATTTTTAATTCAAATATTATCCCCTTCCTCTCCATCTTATCCCTTTCTCATTGTACTACATGTTGTTAGAGGACGATCTACATATCATCTCTCCAAACATATTGCACATAGATTGCTATTGACCGGCCTCAAAATAGGTGCGACTTCTATATAAGTCCACTTACGATTGCTTAACATAGTGCTAAATTTTGTCCCGATTCGAGAAATGATCATTTGTGGCCCAAACCCTAGTTTGCAAGCCCAAGGATGTTTAATTTGAAACCTTTGATCCAGTAACCTTGAGATTCATTGTTAGGAGGCTTTGGTCTTATCAATCCTCTAATGAATATTCATAAACTTTTGGATAAGGGAATCATTTAAACATTATTTATCATATGTTGTTACATGGAGAATTTTAAGTGAATGATATACTTGACAAAAAGCAAATGAAACTTATTGTTGAGAGGCTTTGGTTTTATCAATCCTCTAATGAGTTTCAAATACAAGTTTCAAGATGGTCATTCAACTAACCTCTAATTTCTAACAATTGACTTTATTTTACGCTTTTACTTTAAGCATATTTATTTTAGCATTTACATTTCATGCTATTTTCATCTTTGCTCATTAGAGCATTTACTTTTATGTCATTTTTATTCTTCTCCCTTCAGCTTTTCATTTTCTTTTTGAAGATACTTAATAACCAACTTGAACAATAAAAAAATTTAAATGTTACTTGGACTACTTGGTTACTATCCTTGGAATTATGGAGACTTTGGATTTCTTGGACTTAGGATTAGAGACCTTGACCTACCTTAGGAGCTTGTGACCTAAACTGTTATTTTGTTTGGATTTCTTAGGGTTTACCCCAAGACATTGGTTTGTTTGTTTGCTTTGTGTGCAGGTTATTATGATTACATGCTTTGTCTGTGATTGGGAATTCATCTATGTACAACCATTACTCTGTTCAATTTTTGTAAAGATTTAATGCAATTGAAGCTTGGTTTTCTCAAAAGGTTTATTTTCTTTCCTTGTTTGGTTTCAAATCCAAAGGATGGGGAAATCTACATTGACTCATTGTGTCAAGTGTTTGCTTCTTGTTGGTTAGATGGTTCTTTTCCCTAGCTTTTACCTTATGCTTTAGGATAGTCCCTTCATCTCCTCCCATCTTCTTTAATTTCAAAAATCTTCTCCCTCCGTTTGAAAACTCTTCAACTTTCTAAACTTGAGCCGCTTTCAAAATTAACTTGGACTTATGTCCATGCATTTTCAAAATATTTTCTTAATTAAGCTTTAATCAACTTAATAGTACCTTGACATTTTTGTGAGAAGACTAAAAGTCAATCAATCTCATTCAAACTATTTTGCCACTTTAGCCGTTTGCTTTAAAATTTTCTCAAAAGATTAGACTCTTGGAAATCCTTGTAGTGATGCGAGCTACTATACTTTTATGATATGTAGTGAAGCGATATATTTTCCACTTGGATGTTGAGCGAGGCTTTGTCGATTTTAAAATCCAAGGCATATCCTTCACTTTGAGATGACGCAAATTCTCATTTCTCATAATTGTAGTTAGTAAGTATGTTCTTCCACTCGGATAAGACGATGATGTCTCGTCTCTTAAAATTAACCAACACACTTGTGTTTTAAATTTTTTAAAGGTGAACTACGAGTACCCTTATCCCCTATTGCACAAAAGGTGGTACGTAGGCACTAAAGGTTCGCAACCGCGCCAGGTGCAAAAAACATAAAAAAAAATACTTCTTTTCTCATCTCCGCCATCTGTTTTTTATACAACTCTTATAGCCAAAATACACAGATTTTCAAAGAGGTTCCTGCAGAGTACTATAGATGTTTAGGGTGCTAATACCTTCCCTTTGCATAACCAACCCTCGAACTTAGATTCTCTCCCCCTCATTTTGGGTTATTCGCTCTTTTCCTATTCCTTTGGAAACAATAAAACACAGTGGCGATTTTTATTTTGATCTGTGCGAGTCAAGTCAATCCAATGGCTTAGTCTCAACATTTTTACCGTTACAGTGGGTAGTGCTTATTTAAATATTGGAAGTAGATTCCATGGAAATCTTGGCAGTATATTTCCTGTTAAGAGCCTCACACAAAGCATGACATGCACATAACCATGTCAAAGTATCAAGGTTATTCATAACGTTTGGCGCATCTAACATACGGAAACACAAAAGAGCATTTGATAGAACATCAAAGTTTATCTTTGTTAGAAAAACGTTGAAAGAGGTCTGCGACTATGCCCGTTCCCATGCCTATGCTTGCGATACAAGCATCAAGATCTTGACAGACACTTATACACTTTATTCAAATCAACTCAAAACTCCATGACGACGTAACATACAATGTTGGGGAGTCAATGACACAAAATGAGTGGTTTAAAAGGAGAGAATACTAAAACAATTACAAACTTTTAGGGGCATATACACACATTTAGTACATATGTAAACATTTGGGGCATACGCGAAATACCCAATGCATATACACTTCGAGTAGCACAGTAATTTAGGGTATTATGCATATACATCATGCATGGCATCTTTCAAAACTACTTTGGTTAAAATTTATAATTTTCTTGGGGTCCATCATTAGCAAGCCTATATATGCGAACTGAATAGTTCAAACTTTAAGGGATTTGTGGTCTATTTCTTCATGGTGATAGTCTTGGTTAAGGACTCACACAACCGACATCATCAGTGAATTTGGGGTTTATTTATTCATTTTGATAGTCTTGGTTGAGGACTAACACAACCGACATCATTAGTGAATTTGGGGTTTATTTCTTCATATTTATAGTCTTGGTTGAGGACTGGCACAATAGACATCATCAGTGAATTTGGGGTTTAATTTTTCATGTTGATAGTCTTAGTCGAGTGCTGATATAACCGATATCATCAATGAATTTTGGGTTTATTTTTTCATGTTGATAGTCTTGGTTAAGGACTGACAAAACCGACATCATCAGTGAATTTAGGCTTTATTTCTTCATGTTAATAGTCTTGGTTGAGGGCTGACACAACCAACATCATTAGTGAATTTGGGGTTCATTTCTTCATGTTGATAGTCTTGGTTAAGGGCGAATACAATCGACATCATCAGTGGATTTGGGGTTTATTTTCTTTATGTGGATAGTCTTGGTTGAGGGCTGACACAACCGAAATCATAAGTGAATTTGGGGTTCATCTCTTCACGTTGATAGTCTTGGTTGAGGACTTGCATAACCGACATCATCAGTGAATTTGGGTTTTATTTCTTCATGCTGATAGTCTTGGTTGAGGGCTGACACAACCGATGTCATCAGTGAATTTGGGGTTCATTGCTTCAAACTTAGCATATTTCACTTGGTTATTGAGACTTGGTTAAGAATGGACACAACCGACATCGTCTTTCCAAGTTCAAAATATCTGGTTTTAAGCTCGTATTATCTATCTGTTGGGTTGTGGTATGTATATGAAAATCTTTTAGTTCATTGCGTCAGTCCCCATGTAACAATGTGTTATCAATATTTTTCAATCATCTACCCCATAGGTTGCGGTAGGTGATATAATTACATTTTCAAATATGTATCCCATAGGTTGCGATAAATAAACAAGTTCATCCTCATATTGTTTACTCTCTAGCTTGTAGCAAACTTAAAGAAATCTGCGTAATCCATTGCATCAGTCTCCATGCAGCAATGTGTTATAAAACTTTGTTTTATTCATCCCCCAGGTTGCGATGAATAGACAAAATCAAATCAAATCAAAACTTGTACTATTTTACCTCCTAGGTTTGGGTAAATATGCAAGAATCTACGATATCCTTTAGATACTGACGAGTTATCTGCGTCGTTATATCTAAGTCAATTCAAAACTTACTATATTAGTCTCCAAGCATTAATAAGTCAACTTTTTCAAAACTTGTATCATTCACCTCCTAGGTTATGGTAAATATGCACACAAAATATCTACAATCTCCCGTAGATACTAATGAGTTATCTGCATCGTCATGTCTAAGTTAAATTAAAACTTTGGTACAAATGCTGGTAGGATGATACCTCATCATCTATGCCTACTCTTGATTCCCATGGGAGCGTTGTATAACACATCCTTATAATCTTTCAGACAAATTTTGGTGTATTCCAATATTTAATAAACTTCCTATCAGAATGTGCAAGACCTGCGTATTCTCGCACTATTCAATCGAAAGGCAATTAAATAGGTGCAACTGTCATACCAAAAATTTGCCCTACTGGTTTCTAATATTTTATTCCGAAAAAATAACATTTTGTTTCATATGCTCATGGGGGTTTAGTTTTTGAAATGGTTTTTTTAATGGGCTTTTCTAAATCATAAAAGGCCCATGTAAATTGCTGAAAGCCACTCGATTTCTCTTACAAAATGGGGGGGTGTTAGTTATGTTTTTGGTCCATTTAGAGTTTTATAGAAGGGGAGGTGTGTTGTTTGTATGAAGGGTTTTTAACTAATTGGACCGGCCCACTAAAAGGTATTGAAGCCTGTTTTTTTTAAATATGGAGGGGGTTTACATTAAATAGAATTCTTGGGCCCTTCTAAATCAGAATGGTCCATTTAGGTTTTAAATGAGTTTGAAGGGTGTATAAGTAGTTCGTTTTTTTGTTATGGCCTAATAAATTGATGCAATTAGGCCCCTTCCAGTTTTATTATTTTTTGGATCTACATAATTATTATATTATAATATTATTATTAAAATTTAGGTATTTAATTAAAATTCATTTCTTGTTTTATTGTCTGAAAAAACATTAACTGAAATAAAGGCTTTCAATCACACAGCCTAGGCCCAAAACCCAAGCAGGTCTAGTTCAATTAAGAAAAAAACATGTTGTTTCAAAGAAAATGCTTACTGTACAAATCAATGAAAGAGTAACACACATTTTAAATCAAAAAACAAGTAATATACAAATTAAAACAGAAACAGATCTTTTTATTTTTTATTTTGAATCGTCTGGATTTAAAGAATCATACAATACAAACTGAATCAAATTTAATCAAAAACTTAATAATAAAATCAATTACAGTCCATAATAAAAAACTGAATCAAAACCTAATCTCACATTTACAAATCAAACTCATTATACAAAATCATAATAAAATCAAACTTATTACAAATTATAACGAAATCACAAACAAATCTTCAAATCCCTAATCTCCTATCAGTAACGGAAATTGTAAAAAAACTTCCTAATATTATCTAAATCTAACACTATAAATAACACCTAAATTTCTAAAATATAGAAGGAGAAAAATTCTATGAAGGAAAATTGACAGAATGAGAGAGGTAGAACAAAGAAGAAACCCTCGATCGGATCTTCACCAACGCATCACTCTGTAAGCCTAGGGTTTCAACATCTGAAACCCTAGATCCTTAAACCTTCGCCACTACCGCTTCCAATGCCTTCTTCAAACCACTACCACTGTACTTGTCAGACACGAAAGAAGATATATTAGAAGGAGTTACACAGAGGAGGCACAAAAATAAACAATCACGATCGGAGGTAACGACTTAGCTCTTGTTTGTTTATTTCCTGCTTTGATTTGCTGAATGATTTGTGTTATAGGGTTTTAATTTGGGGATAAAGATATAAATGCCACCGATTAGGGTTTGTTGGATGGCGGCAATTTAGGTTGTTCTGTGTTAGAGTTTCGGTGTTGTTGGAAATAAGAAAGGAGAAGAATAGGGCAGAGGAGGAGAGTGAACAAATGACGAGAGTAAAACGTAAAACAAAAGTATATTGTTCCTAATAATCTTGTGCTTTGAGCCCCACCATGCACCCTCCATCGTGATCGTAGAATCATAATCCAACGCCTTAAAACACGAGCCCACCGGGATACCATGCACTTGCCTACACCCTATCCAAATGGACCTCGAACACTTCGGGCCAGGCCCAGTTACCACACACACCCCCTTTTGTTTTGCTTTGCTAACACACACAAGTTCACACCCCTAGGCCTAATGGGCCAAGTCCAATATCTGGACTTGGACCCTTACTGCCTGCACCCCCATGTTTTACTATATAATTATAATTCAACCCCCCCTGTGTTGGGCCTGAATTCAATATCTGAAATAAGGGCCCTACTACACATACCCCCCATTTTAACTAGCCTAACCTAATTTACACTCCATGCATTTTATTTAATTTCCTTTATTACTTTTATTATAATTATTTAATATTTTAATATTTATAAATGTTAATATTATTTATTATTAATATAAATCAATTATTATTTTTTCTAAAACTCATCCAAATATAATATTTATTTTATTGCATTAAAAATTATTTTTTTAAACCATGCATGAATAAGATATTTTATAATTAATACACTAAAATATATTTAACCAACACTAAATTCTTTTTTATAATCAAACTAACTCAACAATTAATTTTCAAAAAGGGTTACGAGAATATTTCAATTGATTGCCCACTTCGTCTAACAAACTCCGCTATTCACACACCTAAACTACGTAAAAAGGGAATTCAAATATCTTCGTAATCCATAAAAACACCAACCAACTGCGAACTATGAATTGAGACTGTGACTCTTTATAAGAGGATACATAGGCATACAATTAAAATCATAGTGAGTTCCATTAAAACTTAAAACCCTATTTCCTAAGCCGTAATTCTAAACCATAGTATCCTTGTGAACAAGGTAGATGAGGGGTGCCTAACACCTTCCCTTCGTATAAGAATGAGTCCAACAACTTAGAATCACTGACCAAATTAAGGTTATCCTTTATATTCTCTTCCTAAAGATAAAAATTAAGGGTGGCGAAACTCATTCGAAATTGGTTACAACACGAAGCTACCACGAATGGAGGGATTATGCAATGGAGGAGAAAGTCACGGACGGAGGGCGGATCACCAGAGGGAAGTGGCGTCAGAGCAACGGTAAATGTATGGGAGATAGAGGCCGCGAGTTCTTTTTGGAGGGAGAAATAGAATTTTCTTCTCTTTGATTTTAATGTTGTTGTGTTGAGAGAATGTGAGAGAGTTGAGAGAATAAAGAGAATATAAAATGAGAGGAAAATGAAATTATGAGAATCCCCTATAAATATTTTAAATTCAAATATATAAAGTTTGGCTCCAAAGTGGTGTTTGGCTTGCTTTTTTCAGATTTTTTTCATGCGCAGTCGATACAAGACCCAATCCTTATAATAATCAGCGTGAAATCAAGACATACGGTCAATAAAAAAACCGCCCGCGACGAAATGTGTGACACGGTGCAAAAACAACAGACACGATACGATAAAAATCGAGTGAGTTAAGCGACGAGACCTCAAATCAGAAATAATAAAAGTGAGTTTTTAGCTTATTTTGAGCTTAAGTGACAACAACGTGCCTCTCGGAGCAAGATATAGATTTGGGACCTGATCAAAGTCGTAGATGATGAAATTTGTGATGCAACGCAAAAAGAACGGATTCAATCGAATGGACAAAGAGGAAGTTATGAGTTTTTGAAGTTGCACTAATGCATAGTAGAATGAACCAAAACAACTTTTTTTCAATTAATTTCAATGTTCAGTCCAAAAAACACCTTGAAAAACAATGCTCCGATCAAAATTTGAATTTCGCGTCTGAAGCAAACTTCTAGGTGACATCATTTGTGAAATTTTTCTGAAAGAATCGTCTTGATACGACAAAAATTGAAGGAGCTACGGATTTTACAATATCGAGAAACGGTAAATTACAATTCTGATTCAGCATAATTATTTCTCAAGTAATCCATAATTCCAGGGACTTTCCTCAAGGAATAAGCTCAAGGTCTGAAAATACAAAATGAAGAAGACATCAAGAGATATTTTTCCCAAAAAGAACCACTCCAAAAAGGTATTACAATCAGAAGTTATGAATTTTTGAATGTTTTCAAAATTACGGTTCAGCACAGTATTTTCATTATTTTCTAGTGTATCACTTCTAGAAGAATCGCGTATTCGGAAGCCTTCTTCAAAGAATTAGAATTCGGTCCGAACACTAGAGTTTGAGAAGACATTAATACGGTTTTAACGCCTCAAAAATAACCCTAAAACAATATTCCAATTAGAAGATATAAATTTTTATTACCCGCACGACGACAGACCGACAAATAAATTCAATATATTGTCTTCAAAGAATTAAAATTCCAGGAGATTTTCTTCACACAATTAGCTTTTGATCTGAACATGTGAAATGATAAGATAATCAATACAGTCTCAATTCTCGAGGAGTCCATTGAAAATACTAAATCGGATGAAAGTTACAAATTTTCAAACACTAGGTGAACAGATAATCGGTCATTAAATCCAAATACTGCTTTAGAGAAAACAAATTATTCTATGAATTTCTGCATATAATTGACTTCTGGCATGAAAAAATGAAATAAAGAAAATATCAAGACGGTTCCAATGCCTGGGGAATCAGCTCGAAACAATACTCTGATGGCAAGTTACGAATTTCTAAGCTCAAACTAGCAAAGACGTCATTTCTGGTTCACACTTCCTCTAATTCACCGAAACACTCAATTCCTCCACAATTCAGAGTGCATTGAAATCATGAGAACTTTTATGAAGACTTGCTTGGAAATTTCTTGGATAACTTGGAAATTGTGCGGAGCGCATTAAAATGCAGAAAACCTTGAATTTCTATTTTTGTTGTACCGCTTGGTAAAACACTTGTCTCAGAGCTTCATGCCAATAAAATGCCTTGATCCCATGAGTATGAGCCTAGTGACATGTATGAATTCATATTTTCATACCTCAAATTTGCCCGCCCCATTTTAAAAATATTCAAATTATTTTTAAATTTGGTTTCATAAATTTTTTGGGTATTACTCACATTTGGTTTAACAATAATTTATTTTTTCTTATTTAAAATATATAATAGTTTAACTTAAATTATTGTATTTTTAAAATAGCAAAATATTTTCCCACCTTCATATGTTTCTATGAGCCTTTTTGTCTTGAATAAAACGATCACAGTTGGTAAGGGAGTAAGGCTTCCAAGTGGAAGTTCTTGAGTTCAAGTCTCATTAAACTACTTTTGGTATTTATATTCTTGTGTTTTTTTAATAAAAAGGATAAAAAAAAGTCATTTTTCAATTATTTTATTATTATTTTCATTTTCTATTTTAAGGGTATTTTAAAATTATTTTTTTACTCTTTTATTTATTTATTTAGTGTTTTTAATCTTTGATTTTATACACTTAATAGTCAAGGTGTTAAAAATAATTGAATCTTTCAAAATCATTTTTTATTTATCACCAAATCAATCACAATATTGAGGAAAAATGACAAAAGTGTCTAGGTTCATAATCTTGTCCTCTAAGTTTCAATCAAGTCTCAATTGGTATAAATCTTCCCAAAAAATCACATTTTTTATTATTCAATTATTATTTTCGTATTTTTTAATTAATAAATTTTCAAAAATAGTTTTTTCACTTTTTTCAATTTTTAATTAAAAAATAACCAAAAAATCATATGAAATTTAAGAACAACAAAACATGATTTGTCGCTTTTTGATTGGTCACATGTTGACAAAACTGATTTCTCATTGGTCAGAGTTTGTAGACTGGCTAACCAAGTTAAAATTATAAACTTTGGGCTTTTCTTGGTGTGGACTATTTCCTTTTTAGGGGTGTCTTTAACCTAATTTCAAATCTATAAATAAGGCTCTCTTCACCCTAAATTTTTCATCAGCAACCATTTGGAGAATCAATAATCATTTGCAGACCAACAACTCACTAGAGTTCTCCTAAAAGTTGTTGCTTTTCACATCGAATAACAAACAAAGAAACCCCGAAGTCTTCCTCAATAATCATTTGGAGATCAACAATCTTATCAACATTTATTTTAGGGTTCTAAACAGAACACCTAAAATTTTTCTCACAATTGGAGGACGAGTTTTGTAACACTATCAATATCTCTTTCTGAATGCTTCCTGTCAGGTGCCACCTCTCTTTTTTCCTTTTTTTTTGATTTGATGATAGAGCTATTGTTTTGGGTTTGATTCAGATTTTGTTTGAGAAAGAAGGTAGAAGGAGAAACATTATTAACATGAGAGAGAGAGAGAGAGAGAGAGAGAGAGAAAAAGAGAAGCTATATTTTGTTGTTCTTCTAATATAAGTTTTTTATGTTTTTATTATAATATATGTTGTTATTATAGTATGTGTTGGTATTATAATATTGGTTGTTATTATAATTGGTGACCTTTGTAAATAAAATTGTGTTGCTATTTAGAAGCAGACGACGGTACGTCTCCCCTATCCTTCTACTGTTGCTTTTTATTTATTTATTTATTTATTTATTTATTTATACCAATTAGTTATTGTTACTAATTTAATTATTTATAAGAATTAGGATTAATTATGAGCTTGGACCCTCCTCTCTTAATTCACACCCCCTCCACGCATTTGAGTCAACTTCAATTTCTGAACTTGGACCCTTATTATTTACACCCTCTGGAATTATTACCTAACACTAAAATGCGCCCCCTGGCCTTTTTGGGTTAAAAATTACTTTGGGCCCAAATTATTTTTGTATATACACCATCCAACTCTAATTTTTATATCCCTTAAACTTAATTAAGTAATTCTAATTATTTTGTTTTATTTATTTATTTCCTTTATCTATTTAATTCACATAATATCTTTAGCATTTTGCATTAAACATATTTCTATGCATAATTATTAATAAATAATTATTAGATTTTTATTAAAAAATATTTAATATATTTTTAATGATTAGAAAATAGTTATTTATTAATTAACATATTTTATAAAAACACTAACCCTGCTTTTTAATTGCATTAAATCTTTTTTCTCCTTCAAACTTACTTTTTTTAAAATTGCATTATACATTCTAAGACATCTAAGCCATCAAATACTAACATTTTTCTTTACTAACATAATTTAAAACTATAGATATTTTCAAAAGGGATTGTGAAAATTTTCTTTATTAACTACGAACCGCATCTACGATTATGCTATTTAAAAACCAGACAAGGTTCAAGGAGAATACAAAATATTAACACAATTAATAAAAAAGCTAACCAAACACTTTGAACTACAAAATGGGACTCTGATTCCTCATAATAGGATACATAGGCATACAACTTAAAAACCATGGTGAGTTCCCCTAACTAAAAAATCAAAACCTCATTCATAAACCTTAAACCTAAACCCTAGTATCCTTGTGAGCAAGGTAGATGAAGGGTGACTAACACCTTTCCATCGTCTAAAGTGAATCAAAAACTTAGAATCTATGTATCAACAATTAGGGTTATCTAATGTATTCCCTACATTAGGATAAAAATTAATGGTGACGACTTTATAATTTTCAGCCAGTTATTACAGTTGGTGACTCTGTTGGGGACTCAATCCTAGGGTTTAGAAGCTTCTCATTTTTGGGTTTTGGATTTTTGTTAGGGTTTTTCTATTTTTGGTTCTTTTATATATTTGATTATTTAATTTATTTATTTGGTTTATTTTATTTGTTTTTGTATTATTTTTGTTATCATATTATTCGTTGTGGCAGGATTTTATTTCCAAATTCAAAAATAATATCAACCCTTAGAAAGAAGGTTCGTCTATTAGCCAAGGGGATATATCATCCCTATGAGTTTTTGTGACGACTTCGCCTAGAGTCGATGGAATTACGAAAAAAGAATATGTCTCAAGAGGTATCCTCTTGGGGGTAGGATTTTGGAATGAAACTTATGACTCTTTGTATAACCCTAAACCAAAATCTCATGGTGAGACTTTAGCGGTAAAAATGTTGAGACTAAGCCATTGGATTGACTTGACTCGCACATATCAAATAAAAATCGCCACCGCTCTTTATTGTTTCTAGAGGAATGGGAAAAGAGAGAATAACCCAAAGAGGAGGAGAGAATCTAAGTTTGGGGGTTGGTTATGCAAAGGGAAGGTATTAGCACCCTAAACATCTATGGTACTCCGCAAGAACCTCTTTGAAAATCTGTGTATTTTGTCTATAAGAGTTGTATATAAAAAAATAGATGGTGGAAATAAGAAAAGAAGTATTTTTTTTTTACAATTTTTTCACCCGCCGCGGTTGCGAACCTTTAGTTCCTACGTACCACCTTTCATGCAATAGGGGATCAAGGTACTTGTAGTTCACCTTTAAAAATTTTAAAACACAACTATTTTGGTTAATTTTAAGATACTAGAAGTCATCATCTTATTTGAGTGGAAAATATACTTACTACCAACGATTATGAGAAAAGAGAATTTGCGTCATTTCAAAGTGGAGGATAGGGCTTGGATTTTAAAATCAACAAAGCCTCGCTCAGCACCCAAGTGAAAAATATCTCACTTCACTATATATCATAAAAGTATAGTATCTTACATCACTACAAGGATTGACAAGAGTCTAACCTTTTGAGAAAATTTTTAAAGTAAAAAGCCAAAGTGGCAAAATGATTTGAATGAGATTGATTTACTTTTAGTCTTCTCACAAAAATATCACAGTATGATTAAGTTGGTTAAAGTTTGATTAAGGAAAATATTTTTTAAAATGTATGGACCTAAGTCCAAGTTTATTGTGAAAGCGGTTCAAGTTTGGAAAATAAGAATAGTTTTGAAAAGGAGGGAGAAGGTTTTTTTTGAAAATAAAGAAGATGGGAGGAGATGAAGAGGCTACCCTAAAGCATAAGGTAAAAGCTAGGGAAAAGACCCGTCTAACCAACAAGAAGCCAATACTTGACACAATGAGTCAATGTAGATTTCCTGTCCTTTGGATTGAAACCAAACAAGAAAAGATAATAAACCTCTTAAGAAAACCAAGCTTCAAATGCATTAAGTCTTCACAAAAAATGGGCAGAGTAACAGTTGTATACCAATGAATTCCCAATCATAGACAAGGCATATAATCAGAAGTACTTGCACACAAAGAAAACAAACAACCCAATGTCTCTGGTGTAAACCCCAAGAACTCCTGAAAAAATGCAATAGAAGTCACCAAGGTCTCCCGGTAAGTCAAGGTCTCTAATCCTAAGTCCAAGAAGTCCATAACTCTAAAATGCCAAGGATAATAACCAAATAAATCGGGTAACATTAAAGCTTTTTATTATTCAAGTTGATTATTAGGTATCTTCAAAAATAAAATGAAGAGCTCAAGTGAGCAAAACAAAAAGACATAAAGATAAATGCTCAAGTGAGCAAAGATGAAAATAACATGAAATGTAAATGCTAAAATAAATGGTGTGTAAAAGTAAAGAGCATAAAGTAAAAGCATAAAATAAAGTCAATTGCTAGAAATTAGAGGTTAGTAGAATGATCATCTTGAAACTTGCATTTGAAAACTCATTAGAATATTGATAAAATCAAAGCCTCTCAACAACAAGTTTCATTTGCTTTTTGTCAAGTATATCATTCATTTAAAATTCTCAAGGCAAAAATAAATGATCAACGATGTTTAAGTGATTCAATTTAACCAAAGCTTATGAAGATTCATTAGAGGATTGATAAGACCAAATCCTCCTAAGAATTAATCTCAAGGTTATTGGATCAATGGTTTCAAATTAACATACTTGGGCTTACAAACAGAGATTTGGGCCATGAATTATCATTTCTCGAATCGGGACAAAATTTAGCGTTATGTTAAGAAATCGTAAGTGGACTTATATATAAGTCTCACCTTTTTTAAGACCGGTCAATAGCAATCTATGTGCCATATGTTTGGAGTGATGATATATAGATCATCCTCTAACAACATGTAGCATAAAGGAGAAGAGGATGAGATGAAAAGGGAGGGGATACATTTGAATCAAAAATTTAATCAAACTATCATTAAAACCATCCATCCATTTTAGTGGAGTTAAACTCAACACTCAAGATCCAATGATGTTAATAAAGTTTATGATCAACAATCACATAGAAAGAATATATTAAAAAATAAATTGCATTTAATGAATAAAATAAAAGGAAAAATGATTTTTAAATTGTTTTTAAAATGAAAATAAAAGTCGAAATATCAAACCATATTTAAAGTATCATAGAAAAATTTAAAGAATCCATAGAAAAATAAGAAATGATCTCAAATATTTTTATAAAATTATTGGTAATTTTTTTTAAATAAAAAGTATTTTTAAACTAATTAAAATCACTCAAATAAGTGAAGAAAAAGATCAAAAATAATAGAAGTCAAGATAAAATTCTAGAAAAATTTAGAAAGTCAGAAATGAGTAAAATGATTTTTATAAAAATTTTCAAGATTTTAAAAACATCAAAAAGTATTTTTAAATAAATAAAAATTGTTAAAATAAAGGAGAAATTATAAAAAAATATCAAATATGAAAATAAAATTATGAAAAAATAAAAATCAGAAAGAGAATATTTGAAAATAGTTTTGTGAATTTTTTCATAGTTTTGAGTAAATAATGAATTTTCTATGATTTTTTGAAGTTTAAATCAATTAAAATAAAATAACAAACCAAAAAAATATGGATCATCTGATCATTTTCAAAACGTGTTAGTAAACAGATCCAGTGGATGTGGCGCGCTGTGCATGTCATGGACTTTATTGAATATCACACCAATCATTTTTGATAAAATAAAAATAACTTAAATTGTGGCACGTTAGATGGAGTATGACTCACTAAAGTAATCAGATCCTAGGGCTCACAACACGCGTGCATGATAAAGTGAAACACCAAATCTGTTTCAAAAAAATAACGTGACTAAACGTTATTGGTTGAAGACGGACATGTCATCATCTTCAATCTCCATCCAACTTCAAATTGAATTCTACAAACTGTAAAATTAGCAATCTAGACCAGTACCATTAGATTCGTCTCTTCAAGATGATTCTAATGGCACCTTCGCGCCAAATTTATATAAACTAAGCAAGGCTTAAATTCGGAAAATGCAGAAATAATAGCGAGCACGAAATTCTGGAATATCACACTCAAATCTCATTGAAATTGAAAATAATAAAAAGCACGAGAATCAGAAGGATGCAGATAGTAGATTAGTCTTTTATTTGGATCGATTTGACCAAGGAATCTACCTGAACGAAGTAGCAAAAGGCGGCTCTGAAACTGGACTTCTATAGATCAATATAGGTTACAATTCTTGGAGGTAAGAGTATGGTTAGCTTCAGAGAAGTTCAATGAAGCTAACTGAATGAAGCTTTTGGTGTTTTGGAGTGAGAAAGCAAGAAATCTGAAACTCAAATTCAGAGTTCGTGTGGGATCTGAACAGGGGTCAATTGGCTATCAAAATCTTGAGAAAATGAATGATATATAACCCTCTATTTATAGGGAAGCAAATGGGATGCTCAAGCATGTGGAATGATGAAGTTTGGAGGGAATATGTGTGAAGTTGCAAGCATGAAAAGTGTTACTCGTATTTTTCTCAAAATGCATCCAAAACTTGTGTTTCAAGGTGCTAACCACTTTTGGAAGATTTTTAAACATGATTAGAAGTAAAAACGTGCAACAAATTAGTGATTAGAAGCTGAATTGTGCATTTCAAATTCTGACTTAGAGGAAAAAGTCAGTTTCAAGGTACAAACTTTGAATCAATGGTATTCACAACTCAAGGAGTCTTAAGGCATGATTCTTGAAGAAATTGAAATATAAGGTCACAAACTTTAAAATGTGAAAATAATGGGATCAATTGGACACTTAAGCTAGGATTTGTGATGAGTCAAAGTTGAGAAAAAGATGTTGACTTTTTGTACTTAGAAAAATTCTAAGTTTTTCTTCAAAATTGACCTATGATGTTTTGAGTTCAAACATGGCCTTCCTCCAAAATTGAGCTTTGATCAATGATGCTAGCTTGAAGTATACTTCCCAAAGAGCATTGTGAAACTTGAATCACTCAAAAATAACATGTATTGAAAAAGTTATGGCCTTGTGAAGTTGGTGAAAATTCCTGAGATGACCTATAATCTTTTGCATTCTTAGGGCATCTTCCATCCATTTTCAATAATTTTACATAAAATAAGAGTTGAAGTTAACATACTTAATATCATTGTGGTAAAAGAATTTTCCCAAGGAGATAAAAGTTGACCAAGTTATGATCTTTTGAAGTCACATACGGTAATTTGATGGCCTATCTAGAGGACTTATAATATTTCTTCATCATTAGGCATCTTACACACAAAATTTCCTTGAAAATATTGAAGTGATTAGTTTATACCCTTTTAAAGAGACTCATGTCTTTGTAATCACTCAAAACTCTAAAAAGATAAGAAAGATATAGCCTTTATAAGTTCAAGACCCTAGCTCCTCAAGCACCAAATTGACTTGGAAACCCCTTTCAATTTTGACAAATTTTCTTGCACAATTACTCATTCCATATGAATAGAAGTTGTTGTGGATAATAATAAGAACCCATAGAAATCAAAAACAACTTCCAAATATTAATAAAGTAGAGAGTTATGCACTTGTGATTAAGGAATCAAGAACTTGTCCAATTAGACCAAACTTCTTCAATAAACTCTTGCGTCTTTTGATTTTCTTTGACAAATTAAGGAATGATGTATCATAGTAGACCTGGTCATGATATCACTTCAAAGTATCTTCAATGATAAATCTTAAATCTAAATGAACCTTTGTTTAAAAAGGCATGGAAATAAACTCATGAACCTATAAAACCTGATGAAATGTGTTGTGCCCTTACCTATAATATCATCAATTAGAGCAAACATTCATTGTATTTATTAGGTAAAAGTTAATCAATACTAAACATAGATGATCAAGTTATATAAATCAAGGTGCTTGGTGATTCCCCATAAGAACACCCAGAGATAGGGAGAACAATAAAATCCTAGTGTGATCTTGTTGTGATTGAGTTGATATGAGATGATAGAGGAATCTTAGGGGCAAAAATTAGGGTACAACAGCTCTCCTTATTTAAGTGTCTTCTATCGGGAGATACAAAGGTTAAAATCTTCGTGTCGACGCGATTCAAGATATTTAAATATAATACAAACCCTATTTTTGGCCCTAAGAGGCCATGCAATGCTTTTGATTGTGCATGCGAATAAACATATCCAAAGGTGACACGGGAAACCACTAGGGAAATAGAAAATAAAAGATAAAAAGAGAATTAGACCAGGAAAATAATTCACTGGTGAACAGGAGACTCGACTCTATTGGGGTAAAGCCCAAGGAGGAGATAAAGTAACATCAAATCAAACATTTGAGGATATAAAATAAAGGATAATAGTGATTGACATATAACCGCAAACTATCCACTCACTAAGAAGATAGCAAAAAAGGTAATGTCGAACCATAGGGGGAAAGAAGTGGTAGGATAATACCAGCAAACATCGATATTAGGGTAATTCACAAATGACCAACATTAGTACTTATAATTGGAAACAAACGAACTCTTCAGAGAAAAATGAGTCACAACGACAAACTATCTCCCATAATGACAAGACTACCATTCATCGGAGTAACAAAAATATCAACAATGAACTATATCCCATAATGGAGAGACCACCATTCATTGGAGTAAACATATCTCAACAACTAACTATCTCCCATAATGGCGAGACTACCATCCATCAGAGTAACAAAAATCTCAACAACAAACTATCTCCCATAATGACGAGACTACTATTCATTGGAGTAACAAATCTCAACAACGAACTATCTCCCATAATGCCGAGACTACCATCCATTGGAGTAAACATATCTCAACAACAAACTATCTCCCATAATGAAGAGACTACCATTCATTGGAGTAAACATGTCTCAACAACAAACTATCTCCTATAATAACGAGACTACCATTCATTTGAGTAACAAATCCCAACAACGAACTATCTCCCATAATGACGAGACTACCATTCATTGGAGTAACAAATTTCAATAACGTCATTCATTGGAGTAACAAATATCAATAACAAACTAACTCCCATGATGACGAGACTACCATCCATTAGAGTAAACATATCTCAAAATGACCTATCTCCCATAATGACGAGATTACCATTCATTGGAGTAACAAATCAAAACAACGAACTATCTCCCATAATGACGAGACTACCATTCATTGGAGTAAAAAATATCAACAACTAACTATCTCCCATGATGATGAGACTACCATTTATTGGAGTAACAAATCTCCACAATGAACTATCTCCCATAATGACGAGACTACCATCCATTGGAGTAAACATATGTCAACAATGAACTATCTCCCATAATGACGAGACTACCATTCATTAGAGTAACAAATCTGAATCTTCTCTAGGAACTAATAAACTTATTGGGGAAGTACAGGTTACTCAAATAAAGAGACCTTCCACTTGCTTTTATGACAGAGAGTTGTAATAATGACTTCCTGGGGAAATGCCAATATATTTTTACTGAGGAGAAAAAATCTTCATGTGCAAAATAAATGCACATTCCCAAACCAGGGCTCAAAGCCTTCAGAAACCAAAATAATAATGTTACTGGGGACCACAGATTAAAACCAGAAATAAACAGGAGTGACAAAATCGACCAAGGCAACACCTAATGAGAAATAAACTCAAAAGGGGATCACATTCCATCCAGATAATGAGCTGAATAGGAAGGCTAAAACAAAATTCTTCCACGAGGGATAACTCAGCGTGAAAATTGAAAGGATATACACTTTCTTCTTAAGGTTGACAATGTATTGGAGATAGGATAACATAACTCTACAAATAGGGTAATATGCCAACAAAAATCATTATAAATGCCAATGAGCAATGAATTTTAATTCAGCTATGCATGATGTATGTATGAATATTATTATATATATGCTGACAAAACAGACATAGGACATTGGGAATAACCAGACAAAACCAACTTGGGTAAAGTCAACACTCAGCTAAATCACATCCAGGAGGAAAAATTTATAAGAAAGTAAGCACCAACTGAGGAAACAAATTCCTATTCCACGGCTTAACTTCACTGGGAAGAAACATAATCGGAAAGTAATCAAATAAAAACAATAAATCAATTCAAATACAAGGATATAACATCCTCCCCCAGGCTTCACCGGGGAAAACGTCACACAAGCTTTAATGGGGGAAAACAATTTCTCATCATCTAGACTTCCACTGGAGATTATAATGCTGACTTCATTAGGGAAGCTCAAAACCACATTGTCGAGACTTCAACTGGGGATCCCGTTCTGACTTCATTGGAGAGTACAATACCACATCATCAAAAGGAGCCCAAAATACATTCTTCAATACCAAGAGTGATGATTACTCAAACTTCCCTAGGGAGAAATTATGAAATCACATGGGGATAACAAACTTTCAAGAAGAAACATTATCTCAGCTTTACTTGGGGATTTAAGAAGTCAAACAATATAGCAAGAAGGCAAAATTATGGGGATTTTAAATCAGACTTAACACTTGGTGAGAGAAAACCCAAAAAGTTGACAACTATTTCAACACTTCTTAGAAAAGTATTTCCCTTGTCTAGTTTCCTGGGAAACAAACAACAACAACAATTCCATCACTGCAAAGGGTGATGTTTTGCAAATGTTACTTCCTCAGCACATAAAGGGAGAAATAACTTTCATAAAATGAGTGAAGACCTCGCTGGGGAATCTGGGATAGAGGCTCCAGAGCATGCAAACCCAAAATCAAAATTATCAACTTGGAGAAAAACTGAACCAAGGCGTGACTGGGGAAAATGGGATCACAAACCCAACACCGCACCATACATCAATCGGTATCATCTCCAACTATTTGAGAAACACAAAGATATCATGCGCGCACCATCAAGAGTGACCTGAGAGAACTTTCTTGGGGAAAATATACTTCAAAAAAATTTCAGAGTTTGTCCATCCTTGGAATCACCATTTTTGTTTTTCTTGAGTCACAAAATCTAAAGTAAAAGTAATTTGTAAATTATTTTCAAAAAACAATTTTGTTATTTAATCTTTTTGTTTTGAAAATTACTATCAATAATAAATGGAGTCTTTGTAAGCAGAATAAAATGAGAATTGCAAAGAATTGGATAAAAGCTCAAACTTTATTAATATAATAGTAGTCTATGAATGGCAAGACCACACTAATGATTACAAAGTTTGGAAAATGGTAATACATTGAAAAATATACATTGAAATACAATGATCACTATTCTCCCTAACAACTTTGAATTCCTGAGTAACGACTTTTGTTGAAGTATAGTGAGAGTCCAAGAAGATTGTTGCTTCAATGATCAAGTCTTCTCTAACACAGTTACTTTCCAAGAAATCCCTAACATTTGCCTAGGTTGCCCTTACGGGTTTTCAACCTAGTCGTAAGAATCTATTCTGTTTATGTCTCTAATTTTTGCTTAGACCGCACTTTCGAGTTTTCAGCCTATCGAGACGCTCTTTTTTTCCTAAGTCGCCCTTTCAGGTTTTCAACTTAGCGAGCTGTTCTTTTATTTCTTTAGGCAAAGTATTTTTTGACTGCATCAATATTCATAGGACGTGGGAACTCCTCGCCATCCATTGTTTCAATAATCAATGCACCTCCAGAGAAGGCCTTCTTGAAAACATATGGGCCTTCAAAGTTGGGAGTCCACTTGCCACTAGAATCAGCATTAAAAGGCATGATCTTCCTGAGCACGAGGTCACCTTCTCTGAATTCACGAGGCTTGACCTTCTTATCAAAATATTTCTTCATTCTCTTCTGGTATAACTGTCCATGACATAAGGTTATCATTCTCTTTTATTTAATCAAATTCAATTGGTCAAACTTGTCCTGGACCCATTCAGCCTCTGAAAACTTGGTTTCCATTATCACACATAAAGAGGGAATCTCAACCTCGACAGGGAGCACTGCTTTCATACCATACACAAGAGAGAATGGGGTTGCCCCTGTTGAAGTGTGGACAAATGGACGATACCCATGTAAAGAAAATGCAAGCATCTCGTGCCAGTCTTTATAGGTAATAACCATGTTCTGGATGATCTTCTTGATGTTTTTATTAGCAGATTCAACATCCCCATTCATCTTTTCCCTGTAAGGAGATGAATTGTAATGGACAATCTTGAGTTCTTCACAAATTTATGTCATCATCTTGTAATTCATATTTGAGCCGTTGTCGGTGATAATCCTGCTGGGCACACCATACCGACATATAAGATTATTCTTGATAAAGCGTACTACCATCTGCTTAGTAACATTAGCATAAGAAGTTGCTTCCACCCATTTGGTGAAGTAGTCAATTGCCACCAACATAAAACAATTTCCATTCGATGCCTTAGATTTAATCATTCCAAACATGTTAATACCCCACAGAGAGAAATTCCATGGGAAATAAATAACATTCAAAAGTGTCAGAAGCACATGAATTTTGTCAGCATAAATTTGGCATTTATGGCACTTCTTTGCAAATTTTTAATAGTCAAATTCCATTGTCATCCAATAGTAACCTTCCCTAAGCATCTTTTTTTCCATCAAATGTCCATTGGCATGAGTGTCAAAGGAGCTTTCATGAATTCCATGCATCAACATGTCTGCTTCGTGTCTATCCATGCATCTGAGCTAGACCATGTCATAATTTATATTGTATAGCACATCTTCATTGAGGAAAAATCTACCTTCTAACCTTGTCAATGTCTTCCTATCTTTGTTTGATGCACCATTCGGGTATTCTTGAGTCTTGAGAAAATGCTTGATATCATAATACCAAAGTTTTTTGTCTGATATTCCCTCTATTAAAAACACATGAGCTGGTCTATCCAAACGTCGCACTGTGATACAGGGAACGTCATTCCAAGTATTCACTTGATACATAGAAGCCAAAGTGGCTAAAGCATCCGCCATCTGATTTTCATCTTTGGGAATATGATGGAGTCCAACTCTATTAAAGAAAGGTAATAATATTATAGAATAGTCTTTGTAAGGAATCAATCCTGGGTGACGAGTATCCCATTCTCCTTTAATCTGATTTATTACCAAAGCTGAATCATCATACAAGTCTAGAATTTTGATTCTGAGATCAATAGCCTCTTCGAGTCCCATGATACAAGCTTCATACTCCTCCATGTTATTGGTGTAATCAAATTCTAACCTTGCAGTAAATGAGATATGTGATCCATGGGGAGTGATAATCACAACAATAATTCATTTCCTATAAGCATTCACAACTCCATCAAACACCATGCCTAAACGAGATTCAGGATTAGGACCTTCCCCGGGAAAGGGTTCATCACAATCTTTTACTTTCAGAAACACAACATCCTCATTAGGGAAATCATATTTAACAGACTGATAATCACCAACCGGTTGGTGAGTGTTGTACCTTAAAATTTTCCCTCCCATATTTCTCAAAACATTGCAAGAAAGATCCTCAAGTTGCTCAAAGTAGTCAAAGGGTTGGCCAGACAAGCTCTCTCCTAAGGCAGTATACCTCAAACTAGGGTTTCATGTTGCATCAAGATACTTGAGTCCAAGTGATCCCAAGTGCTCACCAATGTCCTAATATTTTCTCAAGATCATCCATGTCAAGTTTCAAGCCTTGCAGAGGAAGTTTGCTCAGTCAATTGCTCAAAGGTCCAAAAATTGACTGTGTTAGGGCAAAAGTCAACTGTGACCTACATACAGTCAAACTTCAAGATTTTTGGTCAACATCATCATTTTGAAGTATATTTCATCATTTTATCAAGGGTTGATCATGATTCATCAAGTATTGCTCATAATTCATCAAGACTCAAAAGTTGCTAAATTAGGGTTTTGTAGGAAAAGTCAACTCAACTTTGACCAAGCATAACTTTCTCATACTTTATGAGAAATGACCCATCCAAAGCTCACTTTGAATAGGATGCAATTCCATACAATCCATATTCATCTCCCAAGTTCAAAATATGCATTCACAAGAAGTTATGAATTTTGACATTATAGGTCATTTTGAAAAGTCAACAAAAACACCTTTTTTGTCAAAGCTTCATACATGAGCATGGAATATCAAATTGAGATGAGACCAAAAAGGTTGATTAGAGGACATCTCAAGATTTCTAAAAATTCCAAGAACACCTCAAAAGAGTCAAAATTGAAGAAGTTATGCATTGGTGAAGTTGACCTTTTTTGCAAAATTGCCAAAAGTCAACTACCCCCAAAACTTCAAAATTTGCCAAATGGGCCCAATCTTTTTCACTTGTTTTGAGTTGGCAACATAGCCCACGTGCTCTAGACTTTGTCACTTGTACATATCTTATTTTTCTTATTTGTTTGGATTTTTATTTGAATTAATTTGATTTAAATCAAATAAAACCAAACAAAATCCAAAACATTGATAACAAGAGATTTTTGTGATTGTTCCAGGTTCCAATTACAGATTGCAAGCATTCAAATTCGTGCAAATGCATAGAGTGGAAAAAAAGATTGGAAAAGCCATGTTTGGAAAGGTTTTAAAAAGGTGAATCAAATCAAATCAAAAAGGATTAAAGGAGGGAGATTTGGATCAATTATGAACCCTGATTCATTCTTTGTTACATAAGGAGTGCGGCCAGACCTAGAAACAGGTTAGAAGGAGGAGAGAGAGAGAGAGAGAGAGAGAGAGAGAGAGAGAGAGAGAGAGAGAGAGAGAGAGAGAGAGAGAGAGAGAGAGAGAGAGAGAGAGAGAGAGAGAGAGAGAGAGAGAGAGAGAGAGAGAGAGAGAGAGAGAACAAAATCTGAAAAAACCAAGAAAAAGTGTGAGATCTAAATCCCACTTAGAGGCATCCTCAAGCCTTGTTACCTATCCCAATCGCTTCCTGGGACTCTCTAGAAGCTAAAGCCATCAAGAACCTGTCCATTCCAGTCCCTAATCGCGTTGTAAGTTGTTCACGATACACCCCTGTTCTTGAATTTGCATCTTGTAATTTAAGCATTGTTAACATGAATTAATGGTATATTGTTAATCTATGAAGCATTTGTAAGCTTTCTGCATTATTCAATTTCGTTTATATGGCCTATAGCGTTAATCACCATTGCTAGGTTTTCGAGTTTGGTTTTAGGGCTTTTGATTGCAGGGACAATTGGCCTCTATAAATGATACGGTTGTGATCAGAAGGACGAGAGGGACATAACCATGGCTTTAGATATTATTTCCATGGCCTGTAGAAGATTTTGGAACGAGCATGGCCTATAGCAACGGACAAAACGTCTGTAGGTAAAAGTATTTTACTTTTTCCCACGGAGAGAGAAAGGGGACGACTGCGTGTCATTCCCCCATAGGCCTATTCAAAATCCAGCGCGCTTTTTCTTTTGTTTTCCACTAACATTCGTTTTCTTATATTATTATTATTTTGTAATATGATAACAATCAAAACAAAACAGCGCAGTGGTTGCCAGGTGGATGCTTAAGGCGTTAAGAGGCTGGAGGTCAGGGGTTTGATCCCTGCCTCCAACATTTGCTATTTTCATATTTTCTTGCAGGTGATCCAATGCATGCATGAACTTGAGATCCACCATGGGTCTTCATCATCAACGCGTCAGATGGCCAGATGGCCAAATCTGATGGCCACCATTGAAGGTGCACCAAAAGCTAGGTCAAACGTGCCATACAGGATTACAAAAGTCAGCATGGACCTCCACAAATGGGCCCAGATTCTTGCTATTTACACCTCCAAAAAATGCTTAACTCAGGCCCATTTTCTTATCTTTTTTCTTTTTACATTTCAATTAATTATTTCATTTATTTATTTTTACTAACCAATAAAATAATTTTATTTTTATCAAAAATCACAAAAAATATTTTTATGTCCAAATAAATTTAGAATATTATTTTTTCATCAATAAATTAATTAATTGAATTAAGTTTGTTTAATTAGATAACTTTAATTTATTTTGTAAATAATTAAAATTAATTAGAATCAATAGGTTTTTATTACTAACTTAATCATTTTATTTTTTTCCTAAAATAATAGAAAAACCAAAAATATGTCATTTAATTATTTTCATTAATTAATTTAATAACTAATTAATTTAGCATTTAATTTAGAAAAACTTAATTCTTTTTTTTTTTAAATATTAAAAACAACAAAAAACAATTTTCTCTTTTAATTAGGATAAAAGGATCAAAACCCTAGCTTCGCATTCGATCTAATTTTCCCGCGTGTTTTATTATTATTTTGCCCAATTATTATATCTGCTCCCGGTTTGTAATAATTTAATTAGTACATTTATTTATTTTTACCGCTTTTAATTTTAAAGGGTTTGTTTTTGGCTATGTAAATACCCGAAGCCTTGTAATAGCTTAGTTTAAATTCCGCACTTTAATTTCTGCAAATATTCAACTATTAGATGTTTGATAATAGGGTTTGCATGACAAGAATGAATGACTAAATTTAAAACAGTTAGATCACCCTAAATGTGCAAAGTTAAATAATCTGAAATTGAATCATTCTCACATGCGCACTCTTAGGGTACACTCCCACTTGGTTGCCTTCGGTAAACTGTCATTGAGTATAGGATGCTTTAGTGGTCGTCCTTTTGTCCAAAGATCAAAGTTTCCTCGGAAAGGTTGCCTCGGGAATTGTTGCCTCAAATAATTGATCTAAGACATTAGGGTTATTACTAAGACGTCCTAACATTGCTTTAGTGACCGTGCGTCCCTTTCTAATTGACCCTCAAACTCCAACGACGGTGCCACCTACTCACTAATAGTGGGATAGCGTTGTCTAAAGGAAATGAATACATAACGATTATTTTTTCGAGTAGGTAGATTAGCTCTTAAGTACTTGCTCAATCAAAACAAATTTTTTCACACTTACACTCCTTTACAAACAAAGTTTTCAAAAACACTTCATTACACTCTTGAAGACAGAAGCAAGAGTTAAATCGAAGTTAAAACAAAAACTTTTCAAAGCCCACAAACACAAAGAAAACAATTTTGAAAATGATGAGCAAGTACCTATGAGCCCGTAGATAACTACGGATAGAAAGGGTTCTAATACATTCCCTTTCTATAATCTACCCGTACTCAGAAATATCTCGAAAAAGGAATTTTTCTGTGCTTTTTTCCTTTCCTTGTTGGATAAAATAAAAGACAGTGGAGACTCTTGCTTACCGCGACATTTTGCAAACACAAACGCAAAACTCAAACCAGCAAAATTTCCTTAACGAAATAGGGAAACCACGTCCCAGTTCTGACCACCGTATCACAGAACTGGCGACTCTGTTGGGGACTTAATAAGTGAGGTGTACCTTAGGATTAGTTCATCATATTGTTTCAATTGTTTGATCTGTATGCTTTATCTTTGTTGGCTTTGTATCAGAGTTACTATAGATCCTAACCCGGATCTGGGGATACCTTTTAGGTAAGTAGCAATAAACTGTGAGGGAACTGTACAGCGTAGACCGATACGGTTAAAGCAGTAGCTACGTTGGTGTGACACTTTAGTTAGTACCGATATCCCTTGTGGTGGAACAAGGAGAGTATGGGGCTGCTAAGGAGTCATTAAGCATTAACTGACCTTAGAACCTATAATTGACCAACTTGGCCATAGAAAAGTAGCAGTATGCTACACTCATTGAGACTATACTCTCGCGATGATTTCGGCCATAAGAAAAGGTTGCTAAATTGGAATTATGATCGATCGAGGATGGTCAGTGATATTGAGATCCTCTAAAACCCAGTTACTATTACTAGGACAGGTTGAACCAACTAAACTGAAAGAGGGTAATACCTAAACTCCATGCCAGCCTGAAATTTAAGGGCTACTGTGTGACTTGTTTGCCCTTACCATGTTTGCTATTTGTGAATACTTGTGGTGTGTTTCTATCATGGCATCATGCATCATGACATTGCATGCATCTTGCATCAGACTAACCCATTTCAAAGACCGAGGGGATTCATCTTTGTTCTGTTTTGCAGATCATGGCATCTATGCGCAGAAATACTATTCGCATCAGCTTCGTACAGATACCTGCTCAACTTACAGAGTTGGTTTCTAAAGTTCCTGATACTTCTTCCTTTGTCATAAGACACGATCATCTCCTCAGCCTGGTAACTTCCAAGTTAGACGAGCAAATGATGAGTGTTTTGTTCCATTTCTCTGACCCATTGCATCACTGCTTCACCTTCCCGGACTATCAGTTGGTCCCTACTTTGGAGGAGTTTTCTGATTTACTTGGTATTTTTATTCTAGAGCAGACACCATTTACCGGTTTGGAGATAACTCCTAGGCCAGAAGATATTGCTACAGCCCTACATCTGACAAAGGCTGATGTAATGTCTAACTGGGAGACTCAGAGTGGGGTGAAAGGCTTTTTGGCTAAGTTCTTGATTGATCAGGTTCAACAGTTTTGGGACAGTTTGGAGTTTCAAGCTTTTGAAGACATCCTAGCACTTCTCATATATGGCTTGGTTTTGTTCCCTAATTCAGATTCTTTCGTCGACGTGAGTGCAGTCAAGATCTTCATGTCCCGTAACCCAGTGCCCACTCTCCTAGGTGACATTCTACATGCTCTTTATGCCCGTACTGCTCGGAAACAGGGAACCCTTATGTGTTGTGCACTATTGCTGGCGAGGTGGTTTATTTCTCACCTCCCCAAATCTGTTTTGAAGAATGAGGAAGGCATGGGTTAGGCCTACAGAATCATGTCCCTTGCTCACACGGACATCATTTGGAGTACTAAGGATATGGAAGAAGTAGCTGTTATTGACTGGTGCGGAGAATACCCCAATGTTCCTTTACTTGGAATCAGAGGAGGGATCACCTATAATCCTTGTTTGGCCTTACGATTGTTTGGACGAGCTCGAAGGGACGGTCCTCATGAGTTGCTAATTCCAAGCATTGTCTTTGACTTCCAGGGAGATGTTGAGGGACATCGTCACAGATTTATACGAGCTTGGGATAGGGTGAACAGGTCTGATCCGCATGAGCTAGGAGCGAAGACTTCTCTTCCGATACAATCGTATCTCCAGTGGGTTCGGGCCCGTGCCCAAAAGCTAGGGATGCCATACGAAGTTGTCTTACCACTGATTGTAGAGCATGCTGATGAAGAAGGGGTTCCTCATATTGTCCTCCATCCATAAATGCCTACTGACATTGGGGCATTAAAGAGGTCTTGGATCCAGTTGAGGGAAGAGCGGGATACTTACAGAGAGAAGTATCATGAACAAGAACGGAAGATCCTGAAGCTTACAAGGCAGTTGGAGAATGAGAGAGTCCCCAATGGCTATGTCAGCACACAAGGAAAACGACCATGGGAGCGCTGATGTCTTCTGCTATTTCTAGTTTTGATTTACTTTTCAGTTTTTCTCTTTGTAACTCCTCAAAGGCATTTGTCAAACATTGTTTCGAGTTTTTAATCTAATAAAAGTGTGTTTCATTTTGGTTTACAAATTTGAATATCCCAAAGTCTTTGAAATCATATCATATGCATTCCATTCCCATGCACCTTATTACAGGTACCCTTACAGGTTTCTCATCTTCTTCGCTGTTTATTTCAGCACATCATGTCTTCTGAAACGTCCACTGATCAAGCTATTAAGGCTCTTCAAGCTCAAAATGCTCAGTTCCAAGAAATGTTCATGAACCTGGCCAAGGGGCAGAAAGATCTGAAGACTCTTATCTTGAAGGATAAGAAGAAGAAGAAGAAAAAGAAGACGGTCCTCCTGAATATGGGTCACAGGTTTGGGAACAGGTTGCGAGAGGAAGTTGATTTGTCTCACTCATCTGGAGGGGGAGAGAATCAAGAATAAAGAAGAGCTCCTAGCCCTGTGGTTTCAGACAATGACATTGACTTTGAGGAAGACCAATATCCTCCTGCCGAGGATAGATATAAGCAACTCGAAGACCGGTTAAGCGCAATGGAGATCTAGAAGATACCTGGGTTGGATTTTGAAGATTTGGGTTTAGCATCTGTGGTGGTGATCCCACACAAGTTCAAAGATCCTGTCTTTGCTAAGTACGACGGAATCTCCTGCCCAAAGTTACATCTCCGCTCGTATGTTAGAAAGATGCAACCATATATTGTTGATAGGAACCTCTGGGTTCATTTCTTTCAAGATAGTCTATTAGGGACTCAACTTGAATGGTTATATCAACTAGAAGGAGCTAACATCCGTAACTGGGAGAACCTTGATGCTTCTTTTTATAACCAGTACCAATATAATTCTGACCTTGCTCCCACACGTACCCAACTTTAGGGTATGTCCATGGGTGCGATCGAAGGTTTTAAGGACTACGCTTAGAAGTGGAGAGATCTGGCAGGAAGAGTACAACCCCCTCTGGATGATAGGGAGTTGGTAGATATGTTTTTGGGGACTTGTCTGGTCCATATTTCAATCATTTGATCGGAAGTTCATCGTCTGGTTTCACTGAGTTGATTATGACTGGGGAGAGAGTTGAAGCCGGTATCAAGAGCGGCAAGATACAGAAGGGTGCTTCGTCAAGCACAGAGAAGAAGCCTTTCAAGAAGGAGTCCAGTGCAGGTTACAGCTCAAAGAGCCAAAATCGACCTGAGCGCCTCCAAGCCGTTAATGTGGTGGTTATATCAAGACAAACTGTTGCCCCACAATGCAACACTCAGCAAAGAGCAGAGAGGCCGCAAAGAAAGTTCACTCGGCTCAGTATGACTCTATCTCAAATTCTGCCGCAACTTTTGAAAACCAACTTGGTGACTCCGAGGGAAGCTCCAAAGAATCCCAACACCACGTCACCGTTGTATAATTTGAACGCCCGCTGTGCTTATCACTCTGATAGCCTGGGGAATGATACCAACAACTACTGGGCCTTGAAGAGTAAGGTACAAGATCTGATTGATGCTAAGGAGATCGAGTTTGAAGCGCCTGAAAAGCCTAATGTCATGACTGCTCTTATGCCCAAGCATGGAGCAAATGTTATGGATGATGATCTGTTTGTAACTTCCGTGAAATACATTTCTACTCCGTTGATGACTGTGAAGAAGAACCATCTGTTAGCCGGTTTATTTTCGGGTTGTGGCGAAGGTTGCCACCTGTGTTCCATCCAACCTACTGGTTGCCATCTATTGAAGTCAGGTGTCCAACGCCTGATGGATAATAAAGAAATCTTGTTCGAGAAAACTTTTCTTCCATTGGTTCCTGTTGAAGAAGTTTCCATAATCACCATTTTCGCCAATTCTTCCAAGGCTTCCTCGAGAAATCTTGTTAGGATTACATCTATTCCGAGAATCGCTCTATTGATCATTACTGTTCCTGAACCTATCCCTTACACGTCGGATAAGGCTGTCCCATGGCACTATGGGGCCGATGTGTATTATCACGGGGTTAAACAAGACTTGAAGGATGAATAGGTTGATACTGATGTCAGCAATATTGTTGGATCTAGTAATGTCACCCGCAGCGGAAGATTTTTCTCCCCTGAGATCTCTCCACCAGTTGTTCAGAAGCCTGTTGTTATTACACCTGCCAGTACATCTGCTAATGTCCTTGTTCATGTTCCAATCCTTACCCCTGTCGCCGAGTCATCTGACACTTGGGGAAAGGGATCACCGGTGGGCCTGCCCAGACGAAGGCACCGAGGATGGTTACTGTTGAAGCCTCTAGACAGGAGATAGAGGAAATTTTAAAGATCATCAAGAAAAACGACTATAATGTAGTCTAACAGCTGGGGCAAACCCCGTTGAAGATCTCTATGTTGTCTTTATTGCTATGCTCAGAGGGCCATGCTAAGGCTCTGATTGCTTTCTTGAAAACCGTGCATGTGCCGCAGGAGACATCTGCTGACCAGTTCAAAGACTGTGTGGCTAGTTTGACTACTGATAACGGGTTGGGTTTCTCCGACGAAGATTTGACAGCCAAAGGGAAGAATCACAATGACGCTCTACATGTCTCAATCGAGTGCATGGGCACTACTCTAGCTCACGTATTGGTGGATACTGGGTCCTCGTTGAATGTTTTACCCAAAAAAGCGTTAGACCGGTTGTACTGTGAAGGGTTGGTACTGAAACCAAGCAACATTGTGGTTAGGGCCTTTGACGGGTCCAAGAGGATGGTACATGGAGAGGTGGATATTCCAGTTAAGGTTGGTTCTCAGATTTTCGCGTCTACATTCTATGTGATGGACATTCGACCATCTTATTCTTGTTTGTTGGGTCGCCCGTGGATCCATAAAGCTGGGGAAGTAACTTCTACGCTCCACCAGATGCTGAAATACCCAGTGAAGGAGAAAATTGTTACAGTACGAGGAGAAGAGGAGTACATGGTAAGCCACCTCAACTCTTTTCGGTATGTGGAAATGGACGGGGAGTTTATTGAAACCCCGTGTCAACATTTTGAAGAAGTCCCCCAGATTCTGGCATCGACTGAAACTGTTGCTGAAGATCCTCCAATGAAGATAGCTTCTCTAAAGGATGCCCGGGCTGTTGTTGAGAAAGGTAGGTATGCGAATTGGGGCCAACTCCCTGACTTTTCACATAAGACTGACAAGTTTGGTTTGGGTTTTACTACAGAAGCTTAAAGGGTTGTTCGGCGTGCGCGGATTGGAAGTCCTCCCCTGCGTATTACTAATCCTGAAGTAAATATGATTGAAGATGATGATGAAGAGTCTGAGTTTGACAGCTGGATTTACCCGACTATCGAAGGCGGATTAAGCAATTGGACGGCAAAGGACTTCGTTCTAATTTCTTTTATTACACAGTAATAAACTTTTGTTTTGGATTTGTAACAGACAATTTTAAACGTTACGGCCCGGTGCCTTACCCGAGACACCATGGCTTTGTTTGAGGGCTTATTATGTGTCATTTCCATATATCATCAATGAAATAATTGGAAGTTTTCTTGCATTATGAATTTTGCGCTCTTTGTTTTTCTTTTCTTTTCTATCTTGCAAAACAGCTATTTTACACACACTCACATATATAGGTCTACATCTACTATAGATCCCACTTATAACGATTCTACTACTGCCAGTTATGACTTCGAAAGTCCGATCAACCAAGCCGAGGACGAAGGTGAAGATGATTGCGAAGTGCCTGGTGAACTTGCTAGACTGTTACTTCAGGAAGAGAGGGCCATACATCCGCATGAAGAGCCAGTGGAAATAGTAAATCTGGGTACAGAGATAGATAAGAAAGAGGTCAAGATCGGTGCAAATCTGGAGTCTAGTGTCAAGCAACGGTTGATTCAGATGTTGCGTGACTATGTTGAGATCTTTGTCTGGTCTTATGAAGATATTCTTGGGTTGGATACTGATATCGTGGTTCACCACTTTCCCACCAAAGAAGACTGTCCTCCAGTGAAACAGAAAGTCTGTCGAATGCGCACAGAGATGTCTGAGAAAATCAAGGCTGAGGTTATGAAACAGTTTGATGCCAGTTTTCTAGTAGTTACTTCTTACCAGCAGTGGATAGCCAATGTGGTTCCGGTGCTGAAGAAAGATGGTAAGGTTCGAATGTGTGTTGACTACAGGGATCTAAACAGGGCAAGCCCCAACGATGATTTCCCTCTGCTTCATATCGATGTTCTGGTTCACAACACCGCACAACATAAGGTCTTCTCCTTTATGGATGGTTTCTCTGGTTATAATCAGATTAAAATGGCTCTCGAAGATATGGAGAAGACAACCTTTGTTACTCAATGGGGTACCTTTTGTAACACCCCTTCTAAAATACCCCGAATAATATTAATTATATCAATGATTAAAGACATATTCCATCAGAGTTAACACGGAACAAGGGATGTCACAATTATGAAATAAATAAAACTTCCAATAAAACAGTAGTCATGCTGCACTGAGGGTCATTATTCAAATAATTCAATCAAATTAAGACCATGTCTTACACTTCGGAAAAATACCATAACCAAAACGGAATAAACCAAAACATAATTATTCCTAATGAAATTCAAAGAAAAAATTGAATAATAACTAATTCCTCAACTAAACGTTCCCCAGTGTTACAACCTATCAGAGCAAGACACTGACACGCGGACTTAAAGTAACATAGCTCTAGAGCCATCCTCACCAACTCCTGAGCTGCTAACTTTAATCTGAAATTGTTAAAGTAAGGGCGAGATTTCTCATAATTAACATGCATTATAAGCTTCTCAATCAACATTATATCACAAGCATATTATTTTACCAATTTTAGCATAAATTCATATTCAACATGAAGTTGTGAAAAACACAAGAAGGGGGGTTGAATTGTAAAACTGAAAATCAATGCAATGAACAAGATATTTTTATCCTAGTTCGTTTGATCTCAAACTACTCCAGTCCACCCGTCAAGGTGATTTCGCCTCTCTCCAACGAGGTCTTAATCCACTATATTCAACTGAATATTACAAATTGCTTTAACAACTGCTAAAGCCTTCTTGATGCAAACCACAACCCGGTTTATCAAGGAAACACTTTCTTTCAAAGAAGATAAATCTATGTGTGAATGTTTTCAATAAAACTGTATCACAACTGTGATGTATACACAACTTAAGCTTATGAAACTAGATTGCTAAACAATTGAATAATGAGATATGTAGTGTTTAGCAAACTGAGAAAAGAAAGATTATGATTAGCTTTTAGGCGTGTAAGATGTTGGAGAGCATTAGCCAATTCAATCTTCATAGTCTTGTTTATATAGCACTAAGATTCTTGAACGTTGGAGCAATATTCTTGATTCAATGCTAATAACAAACTTTCCTTATTGAGCAGATCTTGTCTGGAATGAAGCCGTTGGTAATAATTTGCATTCAATGCACAGTACCGTTGCTTACTTAATGCATGTTCTGGCTTGGCTCATTCTGACTCTGCTTAACTGCTGATGAACTGTTGTTTTCTTTATCAGAGTGTTGAGCGCAGTTCTGTTCATCAGGCTTCAGCATATATGAGTTAATCATCTGATTCTGGTATACTGATATAGCAACTTCTGATGCTGATGTCAAGAATCAATATTCTGATGCTGATTAAGTGTGATCTTGCTTATACCTATCAGAGTTTCTACAAAGTAGAACGTGATAATTTTAGGTAGCAAATAGTTCATACATGAATCATATAAATAATATATCTTTTCATTTTGTTATCATCAAAACTTAAACGTAGGGTAGTAGATTCAAACTTTGTTCTAACAATCTCCCCCTTTTTGATGATGACAAAAACTGGATATTTTTTAATTGAAAATAACGTGAAAAGGTATCAGAGAGATGCATCAGAGTATGTGGTTATCAAAGATAAGGGATAAGAGATGAGAGATACTCCCCCTGAATTTATTACTTCCCTTTTTGATTCCAAGAGTTCTTCAGGATCAGATCTTTTTGCCTTTCTTTGAACATCAGAGTATTAGAGTCTTTGACTATCAGAGGCTTTAGATCAGCATATCAGAGCAGAGCTTCAGATCAGCGTATCAGAGCTTTTCTTGTCAGAGCTTTGCTTTGGGTCAGAGTATCCGAGCGGGTCAGAGTTTCAGGGCTTTAGTCTTCAGGGTATCATGGAGCTTTCTTGTACCTGTAGACTTAAGCAAAACATAAAACATATTCAAGTATATCAGAGTTAGAATGTTAGAGAATTTTTGTCTTAGTAATCCGTTATTGTTTAAAATATCATTCGTGTTCTCCCCCTTTTTGTCAGCAATCAAAAAGTGTAAGTGATGTGCTAAAATAGTTAAGATCAGAAAAACTTGTCATATTAAAAGGTTCAGAATCAAACAAAACATATCAAGACAGTACAACAGATAATCAAAGAAAGCATGAAAATGACATGAATGAAAAACTAAGGTTGAGGAGGAAAGCGTGTGAACAGGTTCTCCAGCATGGCTTTGATCTGATCAGCAGTCTCATTCTGCTTGTGCACCATGCTGACAACTGTGTCAATCTTGCTATCCTGCACATCCATCCTTTCTTTCATCTTCTGGTCGTTTTCATCCATCCTTTGCTGCAGACGCATGTCATTCAGCTTCAGTTCTTCCAGAGTCTGCCTGTCCAAGGCAGCTTGAGAAACATCAGAAGCAGGAAGCTTCTGAGAGCTTTCTGCAACATCTTCTGCTTGACTTGATTCAGCTTGAATGGTCTTGTCTTCTTCTGGTTGCACCTTTGAAGTTAGTTGTTTCTCAGACCAAGGCTCACTATCTAGAGGGAGTACGTCTACCTGTAGCAGCTGACTTTCAACTTCCTTCAGCAGCTTGCTGAAGTTCTGTTGTGCCTGCTCATAGTTGATATCCTGCAACTTGAGGGCTTCAGCACGTACCCAAATTCTGAATTGTGACCAGAGCTGGTCAGAGGCAGTTGGGTCAATTATTCCAGGACAGACTTGCTTCAAAGAAGCAATCCACTGCTGCATACCTGTTTCAAAATTCATAATACCAGAGCCAACATCTGGTTGTTTTGGTTTTGGGATGGCTATTTTATTTTTCAGATCAGCAAGACGGTCAAGGCTGGTTAAGTCTATGAAGGTCCTGCTGGGGTTTTCGGTGGTTTTCTTGGCAGTTGTTTGTTTTGGAGATGGAGTGGGAGAATCAGAAATTATGATTGGACTGTTTGGTGTTTTGGGAGTATTTGGTGGTGTAGATTCTGATGAGGATGGCAGTTGCGCCATTGTGACTGTTGTTCCACATGGCCGCTGGATTGCCAGAGGTGATGGTTGAGGTGAATGAGGTTCAGAAGGTGGAGGAGAAGGAGTTTCAGAGTGATGAAACTCAGGTTGAGGTGATGGTGGATGAATTTCTGGTTGAGGAGAGGGAGACGGAATTGCTGGTTGAGGAGAAGTTGTTGGAATTTCTGGTTGTTCAGGGATAAGAGGTTCTTCTGGAATGGATGAGAGAGGTTGTTGTTGTTCTGGTTCCTCAGCAGATTGCTGTTGTTATGGTTGTGGAGGAGGGACAATTTGTGGTTCAGAGTTTGGATTGGAGGAGTGATCAGAAGTGTGTTGATCAATGTCAGACAGCACTTTGTCAATTGCTGATGTTGTTGATATTGTTGGTTTTGGGTGTTTGGTTCTGGGTCTTCTGAGTTGTAATTCCTCAGAAGGGTCATCTTCTGGTTCAGTTTCATCTATTGTTGGGATGGGGATTGAGATTCTATGAGAGGTTGGAGGTGGAATAGATGCTGGAATAGTAGAAGAATTTAAAACAGAAGCAGCAGATAAATTACCTCTTTTCTTGGGTGTCTGCTGGGATGATCCTTCTGAAGGTGCCTTCCTTTTCTTCGTCTTCTTCAGAGTCACTTCTGGTTGAGGTTGATGCAGATCTTTGATCTTCAGATTTGGATCTGTACCATCAGCTTTGCACGCGTCCATATATCTGAGAACTACCACTAGCTTGGATTCTATCTGAGAGAATAAAGGAAAGTCACTCAGTGGAACTCTTCTGCTGGTGATATCAGCAATAGGAGTAGCGCTGGGTTCCTTTTTGATATTCTCTATCAACTTCATTTTCTTCAAGTTCTTCGCGTTCAGAGGCTTCCCAACTGTTGGTTCAATGGTGCTTAACTCTTGAGCTTCTATCAGATGCTCTATCAGCCTATTCTCTGTCAGAATATCTGATATCAACCTTCCAAAGGGTATCCAATCCCTCTTTGTTCTTTCTTCTTCCCTGGTTTCCTTCACGCTTGTTCTGAGGTGGTTGAACAGAAGATGAGCCAAGTTGATTTTTACCTTCTGATTGATAAAGTAGATCAGAAACTGCTGATCCACATTTATGTAATCAGGGGAACTAGTTGGCTTCCTATGGTTGAAGCACCCCAGAATTATCTTCGCCCAAACTCTGTGATGATCCTTCAGATCTTTGATCTTGCTACTGGGCACCCCATGGGTGAAAATCTTTTCTTCTATGACGCCCACGTCAGCACATCTCTCAGCCATATCAATACAGTGGACGCCACCGCCACTGTAACCAATTAACTTTGCTATGTGATCCTCAGTGATCACAATCTTCTTCCCCATAATGTAGGAGGTGACTTGATGCATTGAAGCCGTCGCATGAATCCAGAACTCCTTCACTAACATTGGGAATGTTGGTCCAACCAACCTGTCAAAATACCTTTCCCATTTCTGTGCCCTAACTTCTTCAGTTAAATCAAAACCGTTTTCCTTCAGACTTCCAAAATCAATGATCAATTCAGATAACACTTCAAGATTCTTCACAGGAGTGAGGAGTGTTCTGAATGGCACTTGATACTGTTCAGATGATGCTTTCTTCTGAGAACCTGCAGAAGCACTGCTGGAGGTTGCCATGTTCACACTTAAATATTTTTGAGAAGAAAAGCTGAGAAAATGGGTTTGAGAGAGATGAACACAGAAAATGCAGAGAATGCTTGAGAAATAGTGAGAAACTGTAAAAGATTAAAATGAGAGGTTAACGTGTTTAAATAGAGTTCAGAATATTTTGAAATTGTAAACGTTTTTAAGAGAGAGAAATAAAATCATGATTACGTTTTAAACACATGATTACTTTCATTTAATGCTTGTTGATTTTGGGGGATTTGAGAAAGATACTTAAAAACGGTTACCAGACATGTGTCTCAATGCACCCAATCAGCGTTTTGCCTTCTCAGAAGCGTGCACGCGTTCTGCTTCAGAGATTTGTTGATGATTGGATGACACTTGTTTGATGTAGTGATCAGCACGTCTGTCTTTGAGCTTAGACTCTCAGATCTTTAGACTTGCATCTGATATAATCTGCATGTTCTATCTTTCTGAAAAGAGATTGATCAGAAGTTCACAGTAAAACAAATACATTCTGAAGATAAATATATGGAATTAAAACATTTTCACTCTGGGCAAATTTTCATGCTGAGATGTTTCAGAATGAAATTGAACCTATCTTCAGAAAGGGGTTTAGTGAAGATATCAGCCCATTGATGGTCTGTATCTATAAATTTTAAGTTCAAAATTCCTTTCTGAATATAGTCCCTAATGAAATGATGTTTTATTTCTATATGCTTAGCTCTAGAATGTAAAATGGGATTCTTACTTAAGCAAATAGCAGAAGTATTATCACAGAGTATAGGAATGTTACTCTCAAAAATCTGGAAGTCTTCAAGCTGACTTTTCATCCAGAGCATTTGTGTGCTACATCCTGCTGCTGCTATGTACTCAGCTTCTGCTATTGATAGCGCAATTGTTGATTGCCTTTTGCTGTACCAAGAGATCAGATTTTCTCCCATAAACTGGCAGCTTCCAGAAGTACTTTTACGCTCCACTTTGTCTCCAGCAAAGTCAGCATCGCAGTAGCCTACTAAACAGTAATCACTAGATTTTCTATAAAACAAACCCAGATTAGTAGTACCTTTCAGATACTTGAAAATTCGCTTAACAACTGTTAAGTGAGATTCTCTAGGATCTGATTGGAATCTAGCACAAATACAAACACTGAATAATATATCAGGTCTTGAAGCAGTCAGATAGAGGAGAGAACCAATCATACCTCTGTAGACTTTCTGTTCTACATTTTTGTAACATCTTCTCTTTCCAGAATGCACGTGGGATGCATTGGAATCTTTGATGACTTACATTCTGAGAGGTCAAATTTCTTCAGAAGATCTCTGATGTATTTGCTCTGATGAATGTAAGTTCCCTCTGGAGTTTGATTGATCTGAATTCCTAGAAAGAATTTCAGTTCCCCCATGAGGCTCATCTCAAATTCTGCCTGCATACACTTAGCAAATTTTCTTCCAAGAGAAGGATTAGTAGAACCAAAAATAATATCATCAACATAAATTTGACAGACTAAGATGTCATTCTTAACTGATTTACAGAATAAGGTAGTGTCCACTTTCCCTCTGGTGAATTCATTTTCTAACAGAAAGTTACTTAGCCTTTCATACCAAGCTCTGGGAGCTTGTTTCAGACCATATAGTGACTTCTTTAGTTTGAAAACATGTTCTGGATGTTTTGTATTTTCAAAACCAGGGGGTTGGTGCACATAAACCTCTTCTTCTATATAACCATTTAAGAATGCACTTTTGACATCCATCTGATACAGAGTGATGCCTCTATTAACAGCAAATGAAATTAAAAGTCTGATAGATTCTAACCTGGTGACTGGAGCAAAGGTTTTTGTATAGTCTATCCCCTCTTGCTGACTATAACCTTGTGCAACCAGTCGTGCCTTGTTTCTGATGACTTCACCTTGTTCATTTAGCTTGTTTCTGAACACCCATCTTATTCCAATGACGTTGAATCCTTTTGGTCTGGGAACGAGATCCCATACGTCATTTCTGGTGAATTGATTCAGCTCTTCTTGTATTGCCAGAATCCAGTCATTATCCAGAAGTGCTTCATCAATAGAAGAAGGTTCAATCAGAGACACAAGTCCCATGAGTGTTTCTTCAGAGTTTCTGAAGCTTTCTCTTGTTCTGATTGGATCTTCCTTTCTTCCTAAGATAGTCTCTTCTGGGTGATCCAAGCTGCTTCTGGGTAATCTCTTCTGAGGTTGATCAGCAGCTGTTGTAGGATTGCTAGCAGTGCTCCTTTCAGACGTTGAAGGAGTGTCTGTGTTGAGAGCTTCTGATGACTTGTCTTCAGAACCTGTAAATTCAATTTCCATACCTGCAAAAACTTCATTC
Organism: Vicia faba; assembly: GCA_948472305.1. Lineage (NCBI taxonomy): Eukaryota > Viridiplantae > Streptophyta > Magnoliopsida > Fabales > Fabaceae > Vicia > Vicia faba. The sequence continues at coordinate 780,000,011 of OX451741.1, read as the reverse complement.
TGCTTTGACTTTTCAGAGTCAAGCTTATCATCAAAACGAACACTGATTGATTCTTCCACAATCTGTGTTTCTGTATTGTATACTCTGTACCCTCTTGAGCGTTTAGAGTATCCTAACATAATACACTTCTGTGCTTTAGAGTCAAACTTGTTCAAATAATTCTTTGTGTTTAACATAAAGAAAGTACATCCAAATGGATGAAAATATGAAATGTTGGGCTTTCTGTTCTTCCACAGTTCATATGGAGTCTTTTCCAGAATAGGTCTTATTGAGATTCTATTCTGAATGTAGCACGCTGTGTTTATTGCCTCTGCCCAGAAGATCTTAGCAACGTTTGTCTCATTGATCATGGTTCTGGCCATTTCTTGCAATGTTCTGTTCTTTCGTTCTACAACTCCATTTTGTTGGGGAGTTCTAGGACAAGAGAAATCATGCAGAATTCCTTTGTCATTAAAGAATGACTCAAAATCTTTGTTTTCAAATTCTCCACCATGATCACTTCTGACTTTAACGATTCTAAGATCCTTTTCATTCTGAACTTGGTTACAGAAGGTAACAAACACAGAGTGTGACTCGTCCTTGTGTCTTAAGAACTTTACCCATGTCCATCTGCTATAGTCATCTACGATTACTAACCCATACTTCTTGCCACTGACTGAAGCAGTTTTAACTGGTCCAAATAAGTCAATGTGCAGAAGTTCTAATGGCTTAGAGGTAGAAACAACATTTTTAGATTTAAAAGAAGGTTTTGCAAACTTGCCTTTCTGACATGCTTCACACAGAACATCTGAATTAAACTTCAAATTAGGAAGTCCTCTGACCAGATTGAGTTTGTTAATCTGAGATATTCTTCTCATACTAACATGCCCCAATCTTTTGTGCCAGATCCACTGCTCGTTGTTAACAGACAGAAGGCACTTTACATTCTGACTCTTTAGTTCAGAAAGTTTGATTTTGTAAATGTTGTTTTTCCTCTTACCATTAAACAGGATAGTCCCATCTTTCTGACTAACAGCTTTACATGATTTTTGATTAAAGATTATATCATAACCGTTATCAGTTAATTGACTTATGGATAACAGATTATGCATTAATCCATCTACTAGCAGAACATTATTAATAGAGGGAAGATTTCCATTACCTACAGTTCCAGAGCCAATTATCTTTCCCCTCTGATTGCCTCCAAAGCCAACGTGGCCTCCAGGCTTAAGTTCTAGGCTTTGGAACATATGCCTTCTTCCCGTCATGTGTCGCGAGCAGCCAGAGTTCAGGTACCATGACTGGTGTTTCTGACTTGCTGCTAAAGATATCTGCAACATGTATTATTTTATCCTTAGGTACCCAGATTTTCTTGGGTCCTGATTTGTTAGTTTTACCAAAACTCTGGTTGATTTTTGGTTTCACAGAGTGCTTACTGCTAGTGTATTTAATATCATGTGTGTGACCATACACAAAATGTGAATTCAGAGGAGTGTGTTTAATGGTTAAGTCCATGACATTCTTTGGTGTAGGAACCTTACCTTGGTATCCTAATCCTTTCCTGTCGTTTCTGCTAACTCCATAGATCATTGAAGCCATTTTGCTTCTATCTATGCTTTTAGCAAGGAACTTCTGGAAACTGTGATCATACTCCTTGATGATCTCATCAGCGTTGCTGGGAGTTTCAGAAATTGGTTCCTTCTGAGAGTTTTGTGAAGTGTTTTCTAATTTTGAAATCTTATTTCTCAGCTCAGAATTCTCCAATTTAAGACTCTCAGTCTTATTAGAGTCAGATTCAAGATTCCTTTTCAGGTCTCTGAATTTAACTCTAATTTTCTGATACCTTTCCAGGATTTCATTAAGGCTTTCAGCAAGTTCAGCCTTGGTAAAATTAACAGCAAAGTTAGGAAATACCTCTTCAGTATCTGATTCTGAGTCTGATTCAGAAGCTTCACTATCTTCTGAGATGTTAGCCATGAGAGCTATGTTTGCCCTCTCATCATCTGATTCTGAGTCAGCTTCGGACGAGTCAGAGTCATCCCATGTAGCCATGAGACTTTTCTTCTTTTCTCTTCCAAACTTCTTTTTGGGATTTTCCCTATGAAGCTTTGGACAGTCACTCTTGTAGTGTCCTTGCTCATTGCACTCATAGCAGATGATGTCCTTGGTGTTTGGCTTTTTGCTACTTGAGGAGCCTTCAGATCTTCTGTATCCAGAGGAAGACTCTGTCCTTCTGTATCTGGAAGAGGACTCGTTCTGATCAGATCTTCTGGGATTCCTGAACTTCCTTTGCCTTTTCTTCTACAGTTGATTTACTCTTCTGGAGAGGAGGGAGAGTTCGTCTTCTTCTGATCAGGATCCATCAGATGTTTCTTCAACTACCTGCAAAACTTTAGACTCAGATTTTTTGTTAGATTTCAATGCTAAAGGCTTACCTTGCATCTGAGGCTCGTCAGCTTCTAGCTCTATCTCATGACTTCTGAGGGAGCTGATAAGTTCCTCCAGAGTGATTTTCTTGAGATCTTTTGCTAGCTTCAGAGCTGTAACCATTGGTCTCCACTGCTTGGGTAAACTTCTAATGATTTTCTTGACATGGTCAGCAGTAGAGTATCCTTTGTCCAGAACCTTGAGACCAGCTACCAGAATCTGGAATCTTGAGAACATTGTTTCAATGGATTCAGATTCTTCCATTTTGAACGCCTCATACTTCTGAATGAGCGCCAGAGCTTTAGTTTCTTTGACCTGAATGTTGCCCTCATGCGTCATTCTGAGTGAGTCAAAAATGTTCTTTGCTGTGTCTCTGTTGGAGATCTTTTCATATTCAGTATAGGAGATGGCGCTGAGGAGGATGGTTCTGGCCGTGTGGTGATTCTTGAAGTCACGCTTTTGTTGGTCAGACATTGTTTTTCTATCAATCTTCTGACCGCTTGCATTCACAGGGTGCGTGTATCCATCTGTCACCATATCCCACAGATCAGCATCATGTGCCAGAAAGAAGCTTTTAATTATGTCTTTCCAGTAATCAAAGTTTTCTCTGTCAAAGACTGGAGGTTTGCCGCTGAATCTGTCTCTGTCCTCATGGTTGTCATTGTTGGTGTGAGAATAGTTTCCTGCCATTGTGTTTTTCTGACGCTGGATCTTATACTGACACGGTTAAGTGTTTTAGCTCCGAACCAGGCGCTCTGATGCCAATTGAAGTAGTGAAAAACACAAGAAGGGGGGGGGTTGAATTGTAAAATTGAAAATCAATGCAATGAACAAGATATTTTTATCCTGGTTCGTTTGATCTCAAACTACTCCAGTCCACCCGTCAAGGTGATTTCGCCTCTCTCCAATGAGGTCTTAATCCACTATATTCAACTGAATATTACAAACTGCTTTAACAACTGCTAAAGCCTTCTTGATGCAAACCACAACCCGGTTTGTCAAGGAAACACTTTCTTTCAAAGAAGATAAATCTATGTGTGAATGTTTTCAACAAAATTGTATCACAACTGTGATGTATACACAACTTAAGCTTATGAAACTAGATTGCTAAACAATTGAATAATGAGATATGTAGTGTTTAGCAAACTGAGAAAAGAAAGATTATGATTAGCTTTTAGGCGTGTAAGATGTTGGAGAGCATTATCCAATTCAATCTTCATAGTCTTGTTTATATAGCACTGAGATTCTTGAACGTTGGAGCAATATTCTTGATTCAATGCTAATAACAAACTTTCCTTATTAAGCAGATCTTGTCTGGAATGAAGTCGTTGGTAATAATTTGCTTTCAATGCACAGTACCGTTGCTTACTTAATGCATGTTCTGGCTTGGCTCATTCTGACTCTGCTTAACTGCTGATGAACTGTTGTTTTCTTTATCAGAGTGTTGAGCGCAGTTCTGTTCATCAGGCTTCAGCATATATGAGTTAATCTTCTGATTCTGGTATACTGATATAGCAACTTCTGATGCTGATGTCAAGAATCAATATTCTGATGCTGATTAAGTGTGATCTTGGTTATACGTATCAGAGTTTCTGCAAAGTAGAACGTGATAATTTTAGGTAGCAAATAGTTCATACATGAATCATATAAATAATATATCTTTTCATTTTGTTATCATCAAAACTTAAACGTAGGGTAGTAGATTCAAACTTTGTTCTAACACAACACGCAGTTCCAATCATAAAAGTCATTATGCACAAATCAATAATCAAACAAAGAATTGTAACACTGGAAGACATCCTAACATGTTACAATTCCATGCAAACACAAATGCAGACACAATGCATGTGGTACCAACACGTGACCAAGTCACCCAACAATGATCCATCATCAATCGGATACAGCAACCATCGATTCGTCCATAAACACCCGGACACGAATCCAGCCTAACCACCCATCATCACCCGGGTATCGGTTAACGGCAATACAAGTCAAATTCCACACAATGGGAATTAACTTCACCAAAACAATGCATATGCACGCACGTCACTAGCATGCAACATCAAATCAGTCTATGAAATACATAAATTTATCATAACTGAACCAAAACCAAAAACATGATATCTCAACGATCATGCACACCATCATTAGCAACATAAACATGCCTTTCATTCACACAATACTAATACATCCATCCATCACAGGTTCACTGCTACATACACACCCATGTGCGTTAGCCAATAATCACTTATTCCGGGATTTGACTCATTTTCAAAATAATTTCAGGTTTTAGGAAATCTTTTCATTTTATAAAATAAAGCATTAAATTTAAGAAATAAAGTCTAAAACGGAACTCAAAATGGAGTTACGGTTTGAAAGTTATGAATTTTCAAAGTTTAATATTTTTCAAAAAGTTACAGCAGAACCCGGTTCCTACATATGCAGGAACCGGTTCCTGCGAAGTTCAAAAATCACGCTTCTGGAAAAATGTATGGGAACCCGGTTCCTACCTATACAGGAACCGGTTCCTACGTGCATTTTTGCCAGTTTTTATAAATTCACACAGTGGAACCCGGTTCCTCCCCACTGGGAACCGGTTCCCACGACCTGCAGAGTCAAATTCTGCACTTTTGACAGCATTTATTCATTCTAAACCAATTTCAAACATACCCATACAAATTGCAACATGAGAAACACCAAAACACATCCATTTTGCACCATTATAACATCAAACAACATTATTTCATCATTCCTTTTTATCATCTGACACCCTAATTGTTTTCAACCTACAATTCGACGCAATAGGGACAATTCTACGGAACCCTAACATACTATGATCCATACTATTTAATATCTAAACCGATAATACGAATTAACTAATCGAAATCACCCCTTACCTTGTGGGTTCTTCGAATTCTGACGCTTCCGGTTTTCTCCTTCTTTTTCCTCTTCTCAAATGCACGTATGATGAATATTCCAAAATAACTCTCTTTCTCTTCTTTTTCCTTTTAATACTCCTTTTATTATTCCAATAAAATAATTAAATTAGTAATTAGTAAGAGTAGAGTATTTTACCCCTCACACCCTCTAATCACTCTTCACACCACCAATACTTCTTTCTTTTAATTAATTAAATTAATTCCAATAATCCAAAAATACCAATAATTAAATTTCCAATTAAATTAATAATTAAAAATTCTAATTATTTAATAATCAGATTATTTGGGGTGTCACAACTCTCCCCAACTAAAAGAGTTTTCGTCCTCGAAAACATACCTTAGACGAACAGTTCGGGATACGAGTCCTTCATCTGACTCTCCAGCTCCCAAGTGACATTTCCATCTGCTGGTTCTCCCCAAGCCACTCTTACCAACGCGATCTCCTTGCCTCGCAACTGTTTCAACTTCCGATCCTCAATTCTTGCAGGTACCGCTTCCACAGTCAAATTCTCTCGTACCTGTATATCGTCTACCCGAATCTCATGAGATGGATCAGCAATGTACTTCCTTAGCTGAGATACATGAAAAACATCATGCAAATTTGCAAGTGACGGCGGCAAAGCAATCTGATAAGAAACTTTTCCAACTCTCTTGGTAATCTGAAACGGACCAATAAAACATGGAGTCAACTTCTTTGAATTCAAAGCTCGACCAATACCAGTCATCGGAGTAACTCGCATAAAAACATGTTCTCCTTCGCTAAACTCAAGATCTTTCCTCCTCTTATCGTGATAACTTTTCTGACGACTCTGAGAAGTCCTCATCTTCTCCTGAATCATCTTAATCTTTTCCGAAGTCTGTTGGACAATTTCCGGTCCAATCACATCACTCTCTCCAGATTCATACCAACACAACGGTGTCCGACACCTCCTACCATACAATGCCTCAAACGGAGCCATACCAATGCTCGAATGAAAACTATTGTTGTAGGTAAACTCAATCAATGGTAGATAACTATCCCAAGCTCCACCTTTCTCCAACACACAAGCTCTTAAAAAATCTTCCAACGACTGAATCGTTCTCTCCGTCTGACCATCTGTCTGTGGATGATAAGCGAAACTCAAACGCAACTTAGTACCCAAAGCTTCTTGCAATCCCATCCAGAATTTAGATGTAAACCTCGGATCTCGATCCGACACAATACTAGAAGGAATACCGTGCAAACTCACAATCTTCTCAACATACAATTCTGCCAACCTTTCCATCGGATAATCCATTCTTATTGGAATAAAGTGAGCAGATTTCGTCAACCGATCAACAATAACCCAGATAGAATCACAATTCTTCGATGTCCTTGGCAAACCAGACACAAAATCCATAGAGATTCCATCCCATTTCCATTCCGGAACAAACAACGGTTCCATAAATCCTGACAGTTTCTGATGCTTAATCTTCGACTTCTGACAAACCAAACAAGCATACACAAACTCAGCAATTTCCTTTTTCATTCCCGGCCACCAAAACAACTTCTTCAAATCATGGTACATTTTAGTAGCACCAGGATGAATACTCAATCCACTACGATGTCCTTCTTCCAAAATACTCTTCCTAATCTCTGCAACATTCAAAACACACACCCTATTACCAAATCTCATAACACCATTATCATCAATCCGGAACTCGCCTCCTTGACCTTGGTTGATCAATGTCAATTTATCAACTAACCCAACATCGGACTTCTGTCCATTCTGAATTTCTTCCAGAATACCACTAGTCAATTTCAACATACCCAATTCACACTATTCGGAGTAGTTTCACATACCAAACTTAAATCTATGAACTGCTCAACCTAATCTAACTCACGGACCATTAACATCGACATATGCAAGGACTTCCTACTCAAGGCATCCGCAACAACGTTTGCCTTACCAGGATGGTAATTCAAACCAAAATTATAATCCTTTAGAAATTCTAACCATCTCCTCTGCCTCATATTCAACTCTTTCTAATCAAAGAGATACCTCAGACTTTTGTGATCACTGAACACCTCAAACCGAGAACCATATAAATAATGCCTCCACAACTTCAAAACAAACACAACAGCTGCCAACTCCAAATCATGAGTCGGATAATTCCTTTCATGTACTTTCAATTGTCTCGAAGCATAAGCCACCACCTGCTTATCTTGCATCAACACACCACCTAATCCCATTAATGATGCGTCACAATACACAACAAAAGACTTAGTCGGATTTGGAAAAATCAAGATCGGAGCACTTGTCAACCTCCTCTTCAGCTCTTGAAATCCTTTCTCACATTCAACATCCCAAACAAACATCTGACCCTTCCTGGTCAACTTAGTCAACGGTAACGCTAATTTGGAAAATCCTTCTATAAACTTCCTGTAATAACCTGCAAGACCCAGAAAACTACGGATCTCAGAAGCATTCTTCGGTGCTTCCCACTAAGATACTGCTTCTACCTTCGTAGGATCCACAGCAATTCCATTCTTGGAAATTACATGGCCAAGAAAACTTACTTCACTTAACCAGAATTCACACTTGGACAACTTCGCATAAAGCTTCTTCTCTTTCAACAATTCCAACACAACTCTGAGATGTTCTGCATGATCTTCATCACTCTTCGAATAAATTAGAATATCATCAATGAACACCACCACAAACTTATCAAGATACGGATGAAATATCCTGTTCATATACTCCATGAAAACACCAGGTGCATTAGTAACTCCAAACGGCATAACAGAATACTCGTAATGTCCATACCTCGTTCTAAATGCATTTTTCTGAATATCTTCCGACTTCACACGAATCTGATGATATCCAGATCTCAGATCAATCTTACTAAATACACAAGCTCCAACTAGTTGATCCATCAAATCATCGATCCTCGGCAAAGGATACCGATTCTTGATTGTAACTTTATTCAGCTATCTGTAATCAACACAAAATCTCATTGAACCTTCTTTCTTCTTAACCAACAACACCGGAGCACCCCACGGCGAAACACTCGGACGAATAAACTTCTTCTCAAGTAACTCCTCCAACTGTTTCTTTAACTCCGCTAATTCAGATGCCGACATACAGTAAGGCGCCATCGACACCGGACTAGTTCCAGGAATCAAATCTATAGTAAATTCTACCTCCCTCTCAGGTGGCAATTCACTAACGTCTTCCGGAAACACCTCTTGAAATTCATTCACCACTGGCAATCCATCACTCTTTGCTTTTCCCTCCGCTTCTATTGCAAAATACAACATAAATACCACAGCACCATCTTTCACATCTAGGTTCATCTGTTTAACCGACATAGTCACATCTTCGACACCAACCTCTTCAGGAAAAATAACTGTCTTCGCAAAACAGTTGATATGAACCTGGTTGAATTCCAACCAGTTCATTCCAAGGATGATATCAATTTGTTCTAACGGTAGGCACACTAAATCCATACCGAAACCCTACCAAAAATCACAATAGGACAATTCCTACAAACATACGAAGTAGTCACTGAACCCGACGCAGGAGTATCAATATCCATACTTCCATCCATATTAGAAATTTCCAAATTCAATCTTTTAGCACAATCCAAATCAATAAAAGAATGCGTAGCTCCAGTATCAATAATCGCAATCAAAGGTATGCCATTAATAAAACATGTACCTTTAATCAGCCGATCATCTGGCTTAGTCTCTAACCCAGACAATGCAAACACTTTACCACCAGCTTGCTCCTTCTTGGGTTTTGTACACTGAGGACGAGTATGACCTTCTTCACCATAGTTGTAACAAGTCACCACTCTTACTCTGCAATCATTGGCCACATGGCCGAGTTTCCCACACTTGAAACACTTCTTATCATTACTTTTGCAATCCACCATACAATGTCCTGTCTCACCACACTTGTAGCACTTAATGGAAGAACTAGAATCTCCTCCACCAAACTTCTTCCAACCACCGGGTCTCTGATTACTTCTATCATAAGGCTTACCACGATCCATCTGTTGCTTACCCTTCCTATCAACATACCCTCGAGTATTCGACTTAGTGCTAGCAAGATCCTCCTCTAAAATCCTACTACAGTCAACCAGATCAGGAAATCTTCGGATACGCTGATACCGAATACCCTTCTTAATCTCATCACGAAGACCATTCTCAAACTTGATACATTTGGAAAATTCTCCATCTGCATCGTTAGTATAATGAGCATAATACTTCGCTAACTCAGTAAACTTCGAAGCATACTCACTGACAGTCTTGTTACCCTGCTTGAGTTCCAGAAACTCAATCTCCTTCTTTCCTCTGATGTCCTCAGGAAAGTACCTCCTCAGAAAAGCCCTGCTGAACACAGCCCAAGTCAATGTAATACCATCTTCTTCCATTTCAGTTCTGGTAGCAACCCACCAGTCATCAGCTTCCTCTGCTAACATGTGAGTTTCGTATCTCACCTTCAGCCCTTCAGCACAGTCAATTACTCAGAAGATCCTCTCGATCTCCTTCAACCACTTCTGATCACCTTCGGGATCATGTGCACCCTTGAACAACGGAGGATTATTCCTCTGAAAGTTCCCCAATTGTCGGTCAGCACCAATCACAGCTCCCTGCTGGTTCCCTCCGAGTACTCCAGACAACATTCCCAATGCTTCAACAATAGCATCGTCGCCATTGTTCTGTAACATTACAAAACAACCTCATCAGCACACAAGTATCGACAGTGTCATCTTACACTAGTCACATACAAAAGGGATAACGACACAAGACAAGACCGACTATGCTCCGATACCACTATTGTAACACCCCTTCTAAAATACCCCGAATAATATTAATTATATCAATGATTAAAGACATATTCCATCAGAGTTAACACGGAACAAGGGATGTCACAATTATGAAATAAATAAAACTTCCAATAAAACAGTAGTCATGCTACACTGAGGGTCATTATTCAAATAATTCAATCAAATTAAGACCATGTCTTACACAGCGGAAAAATACCATAACCAAAACGGAATAAACCAAAACATAATTATTCCCAATGAAATTCAAAGAAACAATTGAATAATAACTAATTCCTCAACTAAACATTCCCCAGTGTTACAACCTATCAGAGCACGACACTGACACGCGGACTTAAAGTAACATAGCTCTAGAGCCATCCTCACCAACTCCTGAGCTGCTAACTTTAATCTGAAATTGTTAAAGTAAGGGTGAGATTTCTCATAATTAACATGCATTATAAGCTTCTCAATCAAGATTATATCACAAGCATATTATTTCACCCATTTTAGCATAAATTCAGATTCAACACGTGTGACACCCCAAATAATCCGATTATTAAATAATTAGAATTTTTAATTATTAATTTAATTGGAAATTTAATTATTGGTATTTTTGGATTATTGGAATAAAATACTATACTCTTACTATACTAATTTAATTATTTTATTGGAATAATAAAAGGAGTATTAAAAGGAAAAAGAAGAGAAAGAGAGTTATTTTGGAATATTCATCATACGTGCATTTGAGAAGAGGAAAAAGAAGGAGAAAACCGGAAGCGTCAGAATTCGAAGAACCCACAAGGTAAGGGGTGATTTCGATTAGTTAATTTGTACTATCGGTTTAGATATTCAATAGTGTTGTACCCCAAAATTTGCCCTCCCATTTCCTCAACATTTTCTCATCACAAAACCCTTGGAGCTCAAGATCCAGTTAGGGTTTCCTCTGCTCAAGACTTCTCCTTGCACTGTTGACCCAAATTAGGGTTTGTGTTTGCACAAATATGTTTTGACCTAAAATGCCTAAGATGACTTTCATGCTTCATTTTGGACTCCCAAGTTTATCCATACCAAGTTTCAAGTCTTGATTCCAAATTTTGCCCAGTCAATTGGACAGTTGACCTAGAAATCAACTGTATTGGGGAAAAAGTCAACTGTGGCCAATTGACAGTCAAATCTCGTGAAAATTAACCCACATCAACATTATGAACTCACATGGACCATTTGATCAAGTTTGGATCACAATTCCACAAGAAATTTGATCAGATCATCAAAAGGGCAAAATGGTCATTTTTAGGGTTTTGACTGCACAAGGGCAATTTTTGACTGTTTGACCTAGCCAATGGCAAACCAAGCTCACATATGGACTCAAGGACCCCATGGAATTATCTTGACATGCTCAACAAGTTCAAAAGATCCCAAATACACAAGATTGATAGTTGAATTTCCCAATCAATTGATTAATTTTGACTGTATACTGAAAAGTCAAACTTTGACTTTTTGGTCAAAATCGAGGGTCAAGATTAATTTTTATTCAAAACATGCCAAATCATGAAACTTGTTCACCAAGAAATCAAAAATTGCAAATTAGGGTTTGAAATGAGAATTTTTCATAACTTAGAATTTTTCTAAGTTATGAAAAACCCTAATTTTTTCCCAACTTTGCCCCACTTTCTCACCAAGATTCATTTGGATTCAAGCAAAAGTAAGAACATGAAAGTTGTAGCCTATTGCATAATCTACAACTTTGATTCACAAAGTTTTCCCAAAAGAAGCTTGTATCTCAAGTTACAATTTTTGGAACAAGGGTACCAAACCATTCTTAACTTAGTGAATTTTTGACCTTTTTAGGCAAGTTTTTTACCTAACTTCAAGACCATTTTTCATACACTTCCACTTTGAATTTCAATTTGCACTTCAAAGATGGATTGTAGTACACATTCCAAGCTTTCCAAAATGTCCAAGAACTCATCAAACAACCTCATAACTTGAGAGAATCGAATTTTGCAATATGGCAAAAACTCACTTTTGAATTGGCCAATTTCCATGTTCATAACTTATGCATTTTCAAGTCAGCTTGGTTTATGCTACATTACAGGTCTCTAAACCATCCAACACTCAATAATTTAATGCATACTCATTGTGCCAAAGCCTTATTTTGTGTATCCAAGCATTGTATGCAAGATTAGGCCATAAATGGAAAAAGCATTTTAGCCATTTTTGAAAAGATTGCTTTATGTCAAGTTCTCATATCTTTGAAGTACAAAGAAATCTCAGAGGCACAAGTTATGAGACATATTGCACTGATCAAGGAAAGGCTTTGCAGCATGTTTAGGGGTCCTCTACCTGTCTAGAACACAAGGTGACCATTGCTTGCTTAAAGTTCAAGAAAGATAGCATAACAGGTACCAACTTCCATATCAGTCAACCAAGCCTTAAAGAAAGTTATCAAACACATTCCAAACATTGATCCTAAGCTGAAGCACGACCCTAAGACCTCCAATACCTCAAAAAACTCAAAATCACCATCAAACTGCCAAAACAGAGTAACCTCTGCAGATTGAGTTCCAACTCTCATCCCTTTCATGCTTTCTTGCTAAAAGCTCTTCACACACCTTCCCTACCATCAATGCAAGCTAACCAAAACCTAAAACACGGCCTGTAACTCCTCTAACCAGTTCCACCATTTTCATTTTCTTATTTTGCAGTTGAAGTTCTCTAGCACGATTCAAGAAGTTTCAGGACAAAGTAGAACTTGGAATAGCATCCTCACACTTCAAGGAAGCTGTACAAGTCATCATCTTGCTCTGAAAACTCCTCCATTGCAAGGCACGATTCCAACTGAACAGGTATGTTCATGAAGTTCTATCTCTCAGTATAGGCATTGTTAGCTTTAGGTTTGTGAAGGAAACATGTCACAATCATAGCCCTGAACATGCCCATATGATTAGATTTCATTTATATTATGTGTGCTGCAAGAATTTTGAGTCTGAACATTGATGAAAAACTAGGTCAGGAATTGGGGGAGAAGAAATTCTCCCTCATCTTAGAGAGTTAGGTCAAGTTTTTTATATCCCTGGATTCGTCTTCTCATGCTCTACACTTTTCATGTTGAAAGTTTTGCTTAAAAGTCCAGGAATTGGGAGATAGGAAGCGCGCGTTTTCTTGAACAAAGTTTGTTCTGAGGTTGAAGATGACTGGTTCTGGGCTGGGCCTGAAATATTTTTCTTATTTGCACCATACAATTGCTTCTGAACCCCCTGAGCCCATCTTGTTTATTTTTAATGTTTTTTGACTTTTCTTTTTTTGGTTTGACTTATATATATATATTTATTAATATATTTAGGGTTAAAATGCAAAATACATACACTTTTTATTTTTATTAATATTTAAATATAAAAATATCTTTTGATAAATATACTTCATTTTATTTTATTTTTGTATACAATAAATAAATACTTGTACATAATAAATAAATAATGCATTTATTTTAATAAAATTAGGGTTTTGCCCTAAACATGAAAAAACTCCAAAAAAAATAATACTTTTATTTTTGTTTATTTTGATATATAAAAATACTTTTTTTCATACATACAAAAAACCATTTTTTTGCATTTTTACATATTTATTCTTATTTCATTTAATTTGTGCAATTAAATTATCTTGTAAATATTTCAATATTGATGTAATAGTTTAGGTTTAAATTCCTTGTCAAAATCCCCATTTGAACATTTGTACCCCCCTTCCCATATATGGTTTTGTAATAGCTTAGTAAATTTATTTTCGCACTTTATTGCTTTCTAATTATACTATGTTAGAATTAGGATTTGTATGCGAAAAAAACAACGAAAATAGTTTGACCTAATTTCAAGATAAACAAGCATGAAAATGGACACACAAATCACACTTGCACCCCCTAGGGTATTCCACTTGTTGCCTTCAATAAATGGGTCATATTGCATGTTAGGTCTCTTTGGGCAAAACAAACACAAATCAAATGATCATAGTCCCTCGATGACGCTTTCAAAATGTTGCCTAAACAAATGATCAAGTCCCTTAAAGAAAATTGCCCAAAGATACTTGACATCATTGCAATTATGGTCTAAACGATGACCCGCGCCCGTCCCTTTCACATCCTAACATGAGATTGTCCACCAAATACGATGGTGGAACAAACTTGTTAAAAGGGTTAAAACATAGCAATAAACTTTGAGAAATTTAGGAGTAGATAACCTCTTAGTTACTTGAATCAAACTTGCAAAAACAAAATACTTGCCTATTTTCTAAAATCACACCTCACAACACTTTCAAAACAAACTTTCAAAAAACAAATGAAAACCTTTTCAAAAGACATACCTCTTTGTATACATCCCAACATGGATCATTACAAAGGTTGCCACCACAATGGCTTCTTTTCAAAACATTTTCAAACCCACCCACACAAGCATCATTTCAAACAATTGAAAACAAAAGGCAAGTGATCTAAGCAAGTAACTAAGAGCCCATGGATAACCATGGATAGAAAGGGTGCTAATACCTTCCCTTTCTATAATCTACTCCCCGAACCCAAGAAAACATCTCAAAAGGTTTTTGCTGTGCTTTTTAACCTTTCCTTAGGATAAAATAAAAAGTCGGTGGTGACTCTTGCTCAACCGAACAAGTGCGAATACAAACGCAAAACTCACAGTCAGTTCTCCCACCGTATCACAGAACTGGCGACTCTGCTGGGGACTAAATTAAAAGTGGAGTAACCTTAGGGCTTAGATCACCTTTGTTTTCAATTGTTTGCTTTGTTTGCTTTTATATTTGTGGGCTTTGCATCGGAGTTTCATAGATCCTAACCCGGATCTGGGGAATACCCTTTTTAGGTAGCATAATCTGTGAGGGACTTGTCCGGCGTAGACCGACATGGGTGAAGCAGTGGCTACGTTGGTGTGGCACCTTGGTCTGTACCTATATCCCTTGTGTTGCAATGAGGAGAATATAGGTCTTCTAAGGAGTCATTAAACACCAACCGACCTTAGAACCTTAAATTGACCAAACTTGGCCATTAGGACAGTAGCAGTATGCTACACTCATTGAGGCTAAACTCTCGCGATGGTTCTGGCCGCAAGAAAAGATTGCGATGCTGGAGTTATGACCGATTGAGGGTAGTCAATGATTTGAGATCCTCTAGAACCCGGTTACTTTTGATAGGGCAGGTTTTAACCAACGAAACTAAAAGAGGGTAATACCTAAACTTCATGCTGGCCTGAAACCTAAGGGTTGTCTTGTGTGACTTGTGTGCCTTATCATGTTTGCCTGTGTGAATACTTGTGGTGTGCTTCATCATAGCATCATGCCATCATACCATTGCATGCATCCTGTATAAAGGACTAACCCATTTCAAAGACAAAAAAGTTTCATCTTTGCTCTGTTTTGTAGGACATCATGATGCCCGTGCGTAGGAATACTATCCGGCTCAACTTTGTTCAACCACCCACTTTGCTCAAGGATTTGGTTGGTAGGATTCCAAACACTTCTTCCTTCATCAACGGGTATGGTTCTCTCCTTGGCTTGGTCACTGCAAAATGGGACCAACAACTGATAAGTGTTATGACCCAGTTTTATGAACCCCTGTATCATTGTTTCACCTTTCAAGACTTCCAGCTGGTTCCTACCCTAGAAGAATTCTCTTATTTGCTTGGGATCCCTGTCTTGGAGAAAACTCCATTCACTGGTTTGGAAAAGACTCTTAGGCCTGAAGAGGTTGCTGCAGTTCTCCCCTTGACCAAAGAGGAGGTATTGGCTAACTGGGAAACTAGAAGTGGAGTTAAGGGCTTTTTGGTCAAATTTCTGGTTGGCAAGGCTAATGATTTCTGGAATGACTTGGACTTCAAGGCGTACGAAGATATTCTGGCTCTTTTGATATATGGTCTGGTATTGTTTCCCAATCCTGACACCTTTATCAGTATCCATGCCATAAGGATCTTCATGTCTCGGAATCCTGTACCCACTCTTTTGGGTGATATCCTGCAACAACTCTATGCTCGTACTGCCCGAAAATGGGGAACTCCGTGGTGTTGTGCTCCTTTGCTAGTGAGGTGGTTTATTTCGCACCTTCCTAAGTTCGTGTTGAAGAATGAAGAAGGAAAGGGTTGGGCTCGTAGGCTAATGTCTCTCACTGATAATGACATCACTTGGACTCTCAGAGGTTTGGATGAGGTAGCTGTTATTGATCGTTGTGGAGAATACCCTAATGTTCCGTTGATTGGTATCCAAGGCGGAATCTCTTATAATCCATGCTTAGCTCTCCGCCAGTTTGGAAGAGCCAGAGGAGTTGGGCCTCATGAAATGTTGATTCCTCACTTCCATTTTGAGTTTCAGGAAGACAGTGACAAACTACGCCATGGATTCATTAAAGCTTGGGACAGAATTCACAAAGCTGACCCACATGAGTTGGGACCGAAGACTTCTCTACCAATGGAACCCTATTGCAAATGGGTCCGCATCCGTGCTCAGAGGTTAGGTATGTCGTACGAAGCTGTCAGACCTATCATTCTTGAATCTCCTGATGAAGATGGGGTTCCTCCAACTGTCCTCCCTCCTCAGATACCTACTGATTTTGACACAATGAAGAGATCTTGGGCGCAGCTAAAGAAAGAACGGGATTTCTATCGGGAAAAGTTCAACAAGCAGGAACGGAAGATCCAGAGGCTGACTAAGCAATTGGAGGAAGAACGGGTCCTGAACAACTACATCAACACTGAGAAGAGGAGGCCATGGGAGCACTGATGGGCTTTGGATATTTCCTTTTATAGCTTTTATTTCCTTTCCAGTATTTTTCATTCCTGTAATGCCTAAGGGCAAGTTGTTGAACAATTAAAATTTTAATCTAATGAAGTGTGTTTCCCTTTTGTCTACAAATTTGAATCTTGTTTGTCTTTGAAAACATAAAACATACGCATCTCATTGCACCATATGCATAGCAGGTACCCTTTTTCACAGGTTGCTTAATCTTCTTCGCTGTTTATTTGAACAGTCATCATGAATCCAGACTCATCCAGTGAGCAAGAAATCAAGGCCCTTCAGGCCCAAAGTGCCCAGTTTCAAGAGATGATCCTAAGCCTGGCCCAAGGTCAGCAAGAGTTGAAGACTCTACTCCTGAAGAAGAAGAAGAAAAAGAGGACTGCGTTATTCAACACTGGACACAGGTTTGGGAACACACTACATAATGAAGCTGAACCAACTACTTCTTCTGCTGAGAAAAACAGTCCCCAAGGGGGAGGAGCTCCTAGTCCTGCAGTCTCTGACAACGAGACGGACTACAGTGACGAACAATACCCACCTGCTGCTGACAGATACAAGCAATTGGAAGACCGCTTGAGCGCCATGGAGATTCAGAATGTGCCGGGGCTGGATTTCGGAGATTTGGGGTTATCTTCTGGGGTAGTAATCCCACACAAGTTTAAGGCGCATGCCTTTGCCAAATATGATGGGGCTTCCTGTCCAAAGCTGCATCTAAGGTCGTACGTAAGGAAGATCCAACCTTACATGGTGGATAAGAACCTTTGGATTCACTTCTTCCAAGATAGCCTTTCGGGGTCACAGCTTGAGTGGTTCTACCAACTAGATGGAACTAGTATCCGACACTGGGAAGATTTGGCAACCGCATTCTACAGACAATATCAATACAATTCTGATCTCGCTCCTACGCGTACCCAACTTCAGGGTATGTCTCTAGGAACGGGCGAAGGGTTCAAAGAATATGCACAAAAATGGAGAGATTTTGCTGGCAGGGTGCAGCCTCCATTGACTGATCGGGAGCTGGTTGATATGTTTCTAGGGACTTTGTCTGGTCCATTTTTCAATCATTTGGTTGGTAACTCCTCCGCTGGGTTCACAGATTTGATTCTGACAGGTGAAAGAATTGAAGCTGGCATCAGGTCAGGAAAGATACAAAAAGCTTCCTCGCCAAGTACTGAGAAGAGGCCGTTTAAGAAAGAAGAAAGTGTCGTCTATGGTCCTAGAAGACAAGTCAAGCCAGAAAGTCGTCAAGCCGTCAATGCTTTGGTCATTTCAAAACATGTTGCTGCTCCTCAGCAGTACAATCAACAAAGAGGTGAAAGGCCCAAGAGACAGTATACTCGGTTGAGTATGACCTTATCTCAAATTTTACCACAACTGTTATCAACCAACTTAGTGACCATCAAAGAAGCTCCTAAGGTCGTTAATACTGCATCTCCTAAGTATAACCCAAATGCCCGTTGTGCTTATCATTCCGATAGCCCCGGGCATACTACTGATGATTGCTGGGCCTTGAGAAACAAAGTGCAAGACCTTATCGACGCAAAGGAAATTCAGTTTGAGGCGCCTGAGAGGCCAAATGTTGTAACTGCTCCTATGCCCCAGCATAGAGTAAATGCCATTGAGGAAGAGTTGTATGCTGTTTCGGTGAATGATGTTGCTACCCCTCTTTTGACTGTTAAGAGGAACTTACTACTAGCCGGTTTATTTCCGGGTTGTAGCAAGGGTTGCCTCCTGTGTGCTGTTATCCCTACCGGTTGTCCGCTATGAAATCAAGCATCCAAAGCCTGATGGATAGCAAAGAAATTCTGTTCAAGAAAACTGTTGTTCCATTTGTTTCCGCTGAAGAAGTATCTGTTGTCACAATTTACAATCCTGCCAAAGCTCCCATGAAGAAACCAGTCCAAATTATGTCTGTTGCACCCATTACTATTACTGTTCCGGGGCCTCTCCCCTATGAGTCTGATAAAGCGGTCCCATGGCATTATGGGGCCGACGTGTATGTTCTTGGGGTGAAGCAGGAGTTCAACACCAATACCAGTATCAGTAACATCACTGGTCCTGCCAAGATTACCCGCAGTGGCAGGCTCTTCTCGCCTGACATTGCACCGCCAGTTATCCGAAAACCTCTCACCATCACACCCGCAAGTGTGCATGTTCTGAATCAAGTTCATGTGTCTACTACTGTCGCCGAGTCCTCCGATACTCGGGGCAAAGAAGTTGCTACCGATTTGCCTGCCAGGACAGAGGCACCAAAAAAGACTGCTGTGGAAGCCTCCCAACAAGAAATGGAGGAAATCCTTAAAATTATTAAAAAGAGTGACTTCAATGTTGTTGAACAGTTGGGGCATACCCCCTCCAAAATCTCTATGCTATCATTGCTGCTATGCTCAGAGGCCCATGCAAAAGCCCTGATTTCATTTCTGAAAACGGCCCATGTGCCGCAAGAAACCTCCGCGGATCAATTTACCGACTGTGTAGCTAATTTGACAGCCGATAATGGTTTGGGGTTCTCAGATGCTGACCTCACCACCAAAGGGAAAAATCACAATGATGCCCTGCATGTCTCTATAGAATGCAGGGGCACTACTCTCGCACACGTGTTGGTGGATACCGGTTCTTCCCTGAATGTTTTACCCAAGAAGGCATTGGATCGCTTGGATTGTGAGGGTCTGGAGCTGAAACCTAGTAACATCATTGTTAGATCCTTCGACGGTTCTAAGAGGATGGTGCACGGTGAGGTAGACATTCCTATTCGTGTGGGTTCCCAAGTTTTCGACTCAAAGTTCTATGTAATGGATATTCGTCCATCTTATTCCTGCTTGTTGAGTCGACCCTGGATTCACAAAGCTGGGGCAGTAACATCCACTCTACACCAAAAGCTCAAATACCCTGTCAAAGGGAAGATTGTTACTGTGCAGGGTGAGGAGGAATACATGGTTAGTCACTTGAACTCATTCCGGTATATCGAGATGGACGGGGAGTTTATTGAAACCCCCTTTCAGCATTTTGAGGAGGTACCCCCAACATTGGCATCAGCTGAAACAGTGGTTGAAGAAGACTTTCCGTTGAAGATGGCTTCCTTGAAGGATGCCCGGGCTGTAATCGAGAAAGGCAAATGTGCAAACTGGGGTCAGCTTCCTGACTTCACTCAAAAGAATGACAAGTTTGGGCTGGGCTTTACTGCAGAGGCTCAGAGGGCTGTGCGCAAGGAAAATATCAGAAAGGCTCCCGTGTTTATCACCAGTCCAAGAGTGAATGCTATCGAAGAGGACGTAGAGGAAGCAGAGTTTGATAGTTGGATCTATCCAACCACCAGCAACGGACCAAGCAACTGGACGGCAAAGGATTTTACACCTATCACATTTGTCACGCAGTAATTAACTCTTTTGATTTTCAATTTGTAACAAACAATATGTTAAAACTTTGTTGGCTCGGTGTCCTACCCGGGGCATCGTAGCTCCATTTGTGAGGGCCTTTTGTATGACATTTCCATATATCATCAATCAAAACATTGGACGTTTGTTGCATTTCAAATCTTGTGCTCTTTTTCTTTCTGTGTTATATATTGCAAAACAGCTATATTTACACACACTCACTCATACAGGTTTCAATCCACTCTGGATCTCACTGGTAACAGCTCTGCTACCACCAGTTATGACTTCGAGAATCCGATCAACTTGGCCGAGGACGAAGGTGAAGATGATTGCGAAGTGCCTGGTGAACTCGCAAGACTGCTACTCCAAGAAGAGAGGGCTATTCAACCACAAGAAGAGCCGGTGGAAACAGTTAACCTGGGTACTGAGACAGATAGGAAAGAGGTCAAGATTGGTGCCAATCTAGAGCTCAGCGTGAAGCAACGATTGATCCAGATGCTACATGATTACATGGAGATATTTGCTTGGTCATACGAAGATATGCCTGGTTTGGATGCCGACATTGTAGTTCATCACCTGCCAACCAAGGAAGACTGCCCTCCGGTAAAGAAAAAGGTCCGCCGTATGCGCCCAGAGATGTCCGAAAAGATCAAGGATGAGGTTATGAAGCAATTCGACGTCGGGTTTCTAGCAGTAACCTCTTACCCTCAGTGGGTTGCCAATGTGGTGCCAGTGCCGAAGAAGGACGGAAAAGTCAGGATGTGTGTCGACTACAGGGATTTGAACAGGGCGAGCCCCAAGGATGACTTCCCCTTACCTCACATCGACGTCCTTGTTGACAATACTGCTCAACACAAGGTGTTCTCCTTCATGGATGGTTTTTCAGGGTACAATCAGATCAAGATGGCTCCGGAAGATATGGAAAAGACTACCTTTGTGACTCAGTGGGGCACCTTCTGCTACAAGGTCATGCCATTCGGGTTGAAAAATGCTAGGGCAACCTATCAACGTGCCATGGTTGCTTTATTTCATGATATGATCCATCATGAGATTGAAGTATATGTTGATGACATGATTGCAAGGTCCCAAACTGAGGAAGAGCACCTTGATCATCTGAGGAAGCTGTTTGACCGACTAAAATTATACAAGCTGAGGTTGAATCCCAACAAATGCACTTTTGGGGTGAGGTCCGGAAAATTGCTAGGTTTCATTGTAAGTGATAAAGGTATTCAGGTGGACCCTGCCAAGGTAAAAGCCATACAAGAGATGCCAACTCCGAAGACAGAGAAAGAAGTCAGAGGCTTCCTGGGACGACTGAATTACATTGCCCGATTCATCTCACATCTGACTGCTACTTGTGAGCCAATCTTCAAATTACTGAAGAAAGATCAAGTAGTACGCTGGAACGATGAATGTCAGGTTGCCTCTGAAAAGATAAAGGAATATCTCCAAGACCACCCATTCTTATGCCACCAGTGGAAGGAAGACCTCTGATACTATACTTGACAGTGCTTGATAATTCAATGGGGTGTGTGTTGGGGCAGCATGACGAGTCTGGCCGAAAAGAGCACGCTATTTATTACCTGAGCAAAAAGTTTACCGATTGTGAGTCTCGTTACTCACTGCTTGAGAAAACTTGTTGCGCTCTGGTATGGGCTGCTCGCCGGCTGAGACAGTATATGCTGACTCACACTACTCTTTTGATTTCAAAGATGGATCCCATTAAGTACATATTCGAAAAGCCTGCTCTGTCTGGAAGAATAGCGAGATGGCAAATGATCTTGACAGAATATGATATCCAGTATACAACTCAGAAAGCAATCAAAGGGAGTGTACTGGCAGATCATTTGGCACACCAACCTGTGGACGATTACCAATCATTGAACTTTGATTTTTCGGACGAAGACATCATGGTGGTAACTGACTGTGAAGTACCTGGACCGGATGAAGGACCTGGGGAAGGATCCCGATGGTCTATGCATTTTGACGGAGCCTCCAATGCTTTGGGTAATGGCGTCGGTGCTGTAATCATATATCCCAAAGGAACTCATACTCCACTCACCGCCCGATTGTGTTTTAACTGCACCAACAACATGGCAGAATATGAGGCATGTATCATGGGTCTGCAAGCTGCAATCGACTTAAGGATCAAATTTCTGAGTGTCTTCGGAGATTCCGCTCTCGTGATCAATCAGATCAAAGGCGAGTGGGATACGAAACACCCAAATCTTATTCCTTACAAGGAGTATGTATTGACTTTGCTTCCCCACTTTGAGGAAATAACTTTTGAGCACTTCCCAAGAGAGGAGAATCAGCTAGCGGACGCACTAGCTACGATGTCTTCAATGTTCAAAGTTAAATGGGACAATGAGGCTCCCCGGATCATCATCTGGAAACTGGACGAACCGGCATACTACTGCGATCTTGAGTCCGAAAAGGTAACTGAAAAACCCTGGTATCATGAGGTGAAGAGGTACTTGGAAGCTCAGGAATACCCTGAAGGTGCATCTGTCAATGACAAGAAATTCATGAGAAGGTTTGCGGCAAAATTCTTCCTCAGCAACGACATTCTCTACAAACAGAATCATGATTCAACTCTACTGCGTTGTGTGGATAAAGCTGAAGCAGAGAAGATCATGATAGAACTGCATGAAGGTACATTCGGAACACATTCCAGTGGACACACCATGGCAAAGAAAATCCTTCGGGCAGGATATTTCTGGTCCACAATGGAAGCCAATTGTTACCAACACTCTCGAACTTGTCACAAATGCCAGATCTATGCTGACAAGGTGCACATCCCTCCGGTTCCTCTGAACGTTCTGACAGCGCCTTGGCCTTTTGCAATGTGGGGCATTGATATGATCGGGTAGATCCGACCGACGACATCCAATGGGCATCGCTTCATCTTGGTGGCGATCGATTACTTCACGAAGTGGGTTGAGGCAGCTTCCTACACCACGGTAACCAAGAGTGTCGTGGCACGTTTCATCCGGCATAATCTGATATGTCGATACGGCGTCCCGGAAAGAATCATTATGGACAATGGTACCAATCTCAATAACAAAATGATCACTGAACTCTGCGAACAATTCAAGATACAGCACCACAACTCTTCTCCCTACCGGCCGAAGATGAATGGGGCTGTAGAGGCAGCCAATAAGAATATCAAGAAAATTGTACAGAAGATGACAGTGACCTATAAAGATTGGCACGAGATGTTACCGTTCGCCCTTCATGGGTACTGTACCTCAGCAAGGACGTCAACCGGGGCAACTCCTTTCTCCTTGGTCTATGGCATGGAGGCAGTCTTGCCAATTGAAGTCCAGATACCCTTTCTCCGGATAATGAAGGATGCAGACTTGAATGAAGATGACTGGATCCAGACTCGACTTGATCAATTAAACCTGATTGACGAAAAGAGGCTCACCGCTATCTGTCATGGTCAGACGTATCAAAAACGGATGATCAGGGCATTTAACAAGAAAGTCAGAGCGCAAGAGTATCAAGTTGGGGACCTGGTAATCAAGCGCATCATCCTTCCTCAAAGTGATCCCCGGGGCAAATGGACCCCTACATACGAAGGGCCATTTGTGGTTAAACATGTGTTCTCAGGAGGAGCCATGATCCTAACCACCATGGATGGTGACGACCTTCCTCACCCCGCCAATGCAGACATAATGAAAAGATACTACGCATGAATAAAAGACCCGCTAGGTTGACATACCTAGGAAAAAATAAGGGCTTCCCGGCAAACCAAAAGAGTTTGGGCAAAAATAAGGGATGAAATGAAAAAAATCTATACACCCGGCAAGTCGAAAACCTGAAAAGGCGGCTTGGGCAAAAATGGGTATCCCGGTGGACTGAAAACCCGAAAGGGCGGTCCAGGCAAAAGTTAGGGATAAAGCGTAACACTATGTCTCATTGGATTACTTCGCATCCGGAATTCGGCATCAACCATCTGGCTCAGATCTCGGCATCGATCAATCAGCTTCATCTTCAATCAAGCATAAAAGTGATGAGACGCTTGAAGACATAAAGGCGATAGAAGAGTTGGAACCCAGTGGGATTGTTCACATAGCTGTTTTGTTTCTTTTTCAAAATTGTAAATTCTATGTTATTCGGCGGCATTCTCTTACTAGGATGTCAGCCTCTTGTACAAAAATGCCTATTCACAGGCAAAATTCAAATCAATACAAATTCACTTGTCCATACAAATTGCCATTGTTTTTCTTTTTTCTGTTTTGTCTTGCGAAGAACGTCCAATGTTCATTTTTGATATATGCATTTGACATTAAATTGCTGATTCATAAATATTTGCATATGAAACAAAAGATTAATTACAGGTGACATCAGAAATAGGGGCAATGTGAAGTTGTCTGATGCAATCTGGTTGCTTTGTCCTCCAAGGTACCAAGGTAGATTCGACTGAAGAATGTGACCAAATCATCTCAACGCCCCGCAGAGTAAGACAAGATTCAGCAATACTTTCCCCAAGCAGAGTTGGTTCCCCGTCAATCCTGAAAAGGCACAACATTCCCCGGCAGGTCTTAAAGCTTATCTCCAGTAGATTCCGGAAGCTTATCCCCTGCAGAATACGGACGTCTCTCCCGAGCTTTATTCAAAGTTATTCCTCACAAGGGCTTATAACTGGGTTATCCTCAGCTAATTGCCACGAAAGATCGCCCTCGGCAAAGTTCTTTCAATCCCCGGCGGAGTTTATCTTTGGTATCCCCAGCGGAGTTTATCTTTGTTATCCCCAGCAGAGTTCATCATCATTATCCCCAGCGGAATCCATCATTGAAGTCCTCAGCAGGCCTCTCATCAAAACTTCAGCAAAGTACCTCTTCCACAGAGCAATTCCCCGGACGGTCGTCAAGGATTTATTTTCCTAAGACGAAAAGACATTCATAAACATTTCACATTTTCATGCATCTTGCCTACATGCATGATAAAGTACATACAACACTATCTCATGTTGAACATCATGACATCATGCATATCATACATCATGACATTGCATACAACTTATGTTTTTGCCTTTTCAGGGAAAAAGACAATCCCAAAGACAACTACCTTCAACTGTCACAATTCCATATTCGATACCTGTATCTAGCCAGGGCACATCTGTGAGTGATCAGTTTCCAGACTCGATTCCTGTATCTAGCCAGGGCACGTCTGAAGAGTTCAAAGATTTGATTCCTGTATCCAGCCAGGACACATCTATCAACTACAACATTTCAAGATTTGATTCCTGTATCCAGCCAGGGCATATCTGTTGACGACTATTTCCAGACTCGATTCCTGTATCTAGCCAGGGCACGTCTGAAGAGTTCAAAGATTCGATTCCTGTATCCAGCCAGGGCATGTCTATCAACTGTCACGATTCCAGATTCGACTCCTGTATCCAGCCAGGGCATATCTGTTGACCCCATTTCCAGACTCGATTCTTGTATCTAGTCAGGGCACGTCTGAAGAGTTCCAGATTCGACTCCTGTATCCAGCCAGGGCATATCTGTTGACGACTATTTCCGGATTCGATTCCTGTATCCAGCCAGGGCACATCTGTAAGCAACCGATTGTAGATTCGACACCTGTATCTATCCAGGGCATATCTGCATGAGGAGAGTGAAGATCAAACACCTGTAACAAGCCAGGAAGACATCTGTCTTTCTCAAATACACAAGTTCTCGCTAAGGAATCTCTTATACGATCAACACCTCCAAATGGCATCTATAAGCCCATTCCCGGCAAGGTTCTGTCACATCTCCAGATGGCATCTATAAGCCCATCTCCCTATCCACCATCTCTCCAAATGGCATCTATAAGCCCATTCCCGACATCACACTGCTGATACTCCAACATGCGAGTGCAAATTTCCGGACACTCTAGTGTCCAATCTCCTTTTACCCTCGAGTCACGAAAGGCAAACTTGCCAATCTAACTCTTCAGGTTCAAGAAGATTGAACAGGGGCAACTGTTGTACCCCAAAATTTGCCCTCCCATTTCCTCAACATTTTCTCATCACAAAACCCTTGGAGCTCAAGATCCAGTTAGGGTTTCCTCTGCTCAAGACTTCTCCTTGCACTGTTGACCAAAATTAGGGTTTGTGTTTGCACAAAGATGTTTTGACCTAAAACGCCTAAGATGACTTTCATGCTTCATTTTGGACTCCCAAGTTTATCCATACCAAGTTTCAAGTCTTAATTCCAAATTTTGCCCAGTCAATTGGACAGTTGACCTAGAAATCAACTGTATTGGGGAAAAAGTCAACTATGGCCAATTGACAGTCAAATCTCGTGAAAATTAACCCACATCAACATTATGAACTCACATGGACCATTTGATCAAGTTTGGATCACAATTCCACAAGAAATTTGATCAGATCATCAAAAGGGCAAAATGGTCATTTTTAGGGTTTTGACTGCACAAGGGCAATTTTTTACTGTTTGACCTAGCCAATGGCAAACCAAGCTCACATATGGACTCAAGGACCCCATGGAATTATCTTGACATGCTCAACAAGTTCAAAAGATCCCAAATACACAAGATTGATAGTTGAATTTCCCAGTCAATTGATCAATTTTGACTGTATACTGAAAAGTCAAACTTTGACTTTTTGGTCAAAATCAAGGGTCAAGATTCATTTTTCATCAAAACATGCCAAATCATGAAACTTTTTCACCAAGAAATCAAAAATTGCAAATTAGGGTTTGAAATGAGAATTTTTCATAACTTAGAATTTTTCTAAGTTATGAAAAACCCTAATTTTTTCCCAACTTTGACCCACTTTCTCACCAAGATTCATTTGGATTCAAGCAAAAGTAAAAACATGAAAGTTGTAGCCTATTGCATAATCTACAACTTTGATTCACAAAGTTTTCCCAAAAGAAGCTTGTATCTCAAGTTACAATTTTTGGAACAAGGGTACCAAACCATTCTTAACTTAGTGAAATTTTGACCTTTTTAGGCAAGTTTTTTACCTAACTTCAAGACCATTTTTCATACACTTCCACTTTGAATTTCAATTTGCACTTCAAAGATGGACGGTATTACACATTCCAAGCTTTCCAAAATGTCCAAGAACTCATCAAACAACCTCATAACTTGAGAGAATCGAATTCTGCAATATGGCAAAAACTCACTTTTGAATTGGCCAATTTCCATGTTCATAACTTATGCATTTTCAAGTCAGCTTGGTTTATGCTACATTACAGGTCTCTAAACCATCCAACACTCAATAATTTAATGCATACTCATTGTGCCAAAGCCTTATTTTGTGTATCCAAGCATTGTATGCAAGATTAGGCCATAAATGGAAAAAGCATTTTAGCCATTTTTGAAAAGATTGCTTTATGTCAAGTTCTCATATCTTTGAAGTACAAAGAAATCTCAGAGGCACAAGTTATGAGACATATTGCACTGATCAAGGAAAGGCTTTGCAGCATGTTTAGGGGTCCTCTACCTGTCTAGAACACAAGGTGACCATTGCTTGCTTAAAGTTCAAGAAAGATAGCATAACAAGTACCAACTTCCATATCAGTCAACCAAGCCTTAGAGAAAGTTATCAAACACATTCCAAACATTGATCCTAAGCTGAAGCACGACCCTAAGACCTCCAATACCTCAAAAAAACTCAAAATCACCATCAAACTGCCAAAACAGAGTAACCTCTGCAGATTGAGTTCCAACTCTCATCCCTTTCATGCTTTCTTGCTAAAAGCTCTTCACACACCTTCCCTACCATCAATGCAAGCTAACCAAAACCTAAAACACGACCTGTAACTCCTCTAACCAGTTCCACCATTTTCATTTTCTTATTTTGCAGTTGAAGTTCTCTAGCACGATTCAAGAAGTTTCAGGACAAAGTAGAACTTGGAATAGCATCCTCACACTTCAAGGAAGCTGTACAAGTCATCATCTTGCTCTGAAAACTCCTCCATTGCAAGGCACGATTCCAACTGAACAGGTATGTTCATGAAGTTCTATCTCTCAGTATAGGCATTGTTAGCTTTAGGTTTGTGAAGGAAACATGTCACAATCATAGCCCTGAACATGCCCATATGATTAGATTTCATTTATATTATGTGTGCTGCAAGAATTTTGAGTCTGAACATTGATGAAAAACTAGGTCAGGAATTGGGGGAGAAGAAATTCTCCCTCATCTTAGAGAGTTAGGTCAAGTTTTTTATATCCCTGGATTCGTCTTCTCATGCTCTACACTTTTCATGTTGAAAGTTTTGCTTAAAAGTCCAGGAATTGGGAGATAGGAAGCGCGCGTTTTCTTGAACAAAGTTTGTTCTGAGGTTGAAGATGACTGGTTCTGGGCTGGGCCTGAAATATTTTTCTTATTTGCACCATACAATTGCTTCTGAACCCCCTGAGCCCATCTTGTTTATTTTTAATGTTTTTTGACTTTTCTTTTTTTGGTTTGACTTATTTATTTTTTCTCATAATATAAAAAATATAAAAATAATTTTTTACACCATTTTTGAATTTATTAGGTATTTTTTTGTTTAGTTTAGTTTTATACACAAATAAATAAATATATACATTTTATTAAAGAATACTAAGAAATATGCAAAAACACTTTTACTTTCATTTTTATTTTTGTTTTACCTTCTGAAAATATTTTATATAAAAAATACTTTTTTTATTTAATATTAAATATTATTAATTTGTATATATAATACATATTTAGTAAATAATACACACACACACACACATATATATATATATATATATATATACATACACATATATATTTAGGGTTAAAATGCAAAATACATACACTTTTATTTTTATTAATATTTAAATATAAAAATATCTTTTGATAAATATACTTCATTTTATTTTATTTTTGTATACAATAAATAAATACTTGTACATAATAAATAAATAATGCATTTATTTTAATAAAATTAGGGTTTTGTCCTAAACATGAAAAAACTCCAAAAAAAATAATACTTTTATTTTTGTTTATTTTGATATATAAAAATACTTTTTTTCATACATACAAAAAACCATTTTTTTGCATGTTTACATATTTATTCTTATTTCATTTAATTTGTGCAATTAAATTATCTTGTAAATATTTCAATATTGATGTAATAGTTTAGGTTTAAATTCCTTGTCAAAATCCCCATTTGAACATTTGTACCCCCCTTCCCATATATGGTTTTGTAATAGCTTAGTAAATTTATTTTCGCACTTTATTGCTTTCTAATTATACTATGTTAGAATTAGGGTTTGTATGCAAAAAAAAAACAATGAAAATAGTTTGACCTAATTTCAAGATAAACAAGCATGAAAATGGACACACAAATCACACTTGCACCCCCTAGGGTATTCCACTTGTTGCCTTCAATAAATGGGCCATATTGCATGTTAGGTCTCTTTGGGCAAAACAAACACAAATCAAATGATCATAGTCCCTCGATGACGCTTTCAAAATGTTGCCTAAACAAATGATCAAGTCCCTTAAAGAAAATTGCCCAAAGATACTTGACATCATTGCAATTATGGTCTAAAGGATGACCCGCGCCCGTCCCTTTCACATCCTAACATGAGATTGTCCACCAAATACGATGGTGGAACAAACTTGTTAAAAGGGTTAAAACATAGCAATAAACTTTGAGAAATTTAGGAGTAGATAACCTCTTAGTTACTTGAATCAAACTTGCAAACAAAACACTTTCCTATTTTCTAAAACCACACCTCACAACACTTTCAAAACAAACTTTCAAAAAACAAATGAAAACCTTTTCAAAAGACATACCTCTTTGTATACATCCCAACATGGATCATTACAAAGGTTGCCACCACAATGGCTTCTTTTCAAAACATTTTCAAACCTACCCATACAAGCACCATTTCAAACAATTGAAAACAAAAGGCAAGTGATCTAAGCAAGTAACTAAGAGCCCATGGATAACCATGGATAGAAAGGGTGCTAATACCTTCCCTTTCTATAATCTACTCCCCGAACCCAAGAAAACATCTCAAAAGGTTTTTGCTGTGCTTTTTAACCTTTCCTTAGGATAAAATAAAAAGTCGGTGGCGACTCTTGCTCAACCGAACAAGTGCGAATACAAACGCAAAACTCATAGTCAGTTCTCCCACCATATCACAAATAGTATGGATCATAGTATGTTAGGGAATCCTGGTTTGGAATTCTAAGGTTCCGTAGAATTGTCCCTATTGCGTCAAATTGTAGGTTGAAAACCATTAGGGTGTCACATGATAAAAAGGAATGATGACATAATGTTGCTTGATGTTATAATGGTGAAAAATGGATGTGTTTTGGTGTTTCTCATGTTGCAATTCGTATGGGTATGTTTGGAATTGGTTTAGAATGAATAAATGCTGTCAAAAGTGCAGAATTTGACTCTGCAGGTCGTGGGAACCGGTTCCCAGTGGGGAGGAACCGGGTTCCACTGTGTGAATTTATAAAAACTGGCAAAAATGTACGTAGGAACCGGTTCCTGTATAGGTAGGAACCGGGTTCCCATACATTTTCCAGAAGCGTGATTTTTGAACTTCGCAGGAACCGGTTCCTGCATATGTAGGAACCGGGTTCTGCTGTAACTTTTTGAAAAATATTAAACTTTGAAAATTCATAACTTTCAAACCGTAAGTCCGTTTTGAGTGCCGTTTTGGACGTTATTTCTTAAATTCAATGCTCTATTTTATAAAATGAAAAGATTTCCTAAAACCTGAAATTATTTTGAAAATGAGTCAAATCCCGGAATAAGTGATTATTGGCTAACGCACATGGGTGTGTATGTAGCAGTGAACCTGTGATGGATGGATGTATTAGTATTGTGTGAATGAAAGGCATGTTTATGTTGCTAATTATGGTGTGCATGATCGTTGAGATATCATGTTTTTGGTTTTGGTTCAGTTATGATAAATTGATGTATTTCATAGACTGATTTCATGTTGCATGCTAGTGATGTGCGTGCATATGCATTGTTTTGGGGAAGTTAATTCCCATTGTGTGGAATTTGACTTGTATTTCCGTTAACCGATACCCGGGTGATGATGGGTGGTTAGGTTGGATTCGTGTCCGGGTGTTTATGGACGAATCAATGGTTGCTGTATCCGATTGATGATGGATCAGTGTTGGGTGACTTGGTCACGTGTTGGTACCACATGCATTGTGTCTGCATTTGTGTTTGCATGGAATTGTAACATGTTAGGATGTCTTCCAGTGTTACAATTCTTTGGTTGATTATTGATTTGTGCATAATGACTTGTATGATTGGAACTGCGTGTTGAATCTGAATTTATGCTAAAATGGGTGAAATAATATGCTTGTGATATAATGTTGATTGAGAAGCTTATAATGCATGTTAATTATGAGAAATCTCACCATTACTTTAACAATTTCAGATTAAAGTTTGCAGCTCAGGAGTTGGTGAGGATGGCTCTAGAGCTATGTTACTTTAAGTCCGCGTGTCAGTGTCGTGCTCTGATAGGTTGTAACACTGGGGAACGTTTAGTTGAGGAATTAGTTATTATTTAATTGTTTCTTTGAATTTCATTGGGAATAATTATGTTTTGATTTATTCCGTTTTGGTTATGGTATTTTTCCGCTGTGTAAGACATGGTCTTAAGTTGATTGAATTATTTGAATAATGACCCTCAGTGTAGCATGACTACTGTTTTATTGGAAGTTTTATTTATTTCATAATTGTGACATCCCTTGTTCCGTGTTAACTCTGATGGAATATGTCTTTAATCATTGATATAATTAATATTATTCGGGGTATTTTAGAAGGGGTGTTACAATAGTGGTATCAGAGCATAGTCGGTCTTGTCTTGTGTCGTTATCCCTTTTGTATGCGACTAATGTAAGATGACACTGTCGATACTTGTGTGCTGATGAGGTTGTTTTGTAATGTTACAAGAACAATGGCCGGAAGAGGTAACGGAAGAAACGACGATGCTATTGCTGAAGCATTGGGAATGTTGGCTGGAGTACTCGGAGGGAACCAGTAGGGAGCTGTGATTGGTGCTGACCGATAATTGGGGAATTTTCAGAGGAATAATCCTCCACTGTTCAAGGGTGCACATGATCCCGAAGGTGCTCAGAAGTGGTTGAAGAAGATCGAGAGGATCTTCAGAGTAATTGACTGTGCTGGAGGGCTAAAGGTGAGATACGGAACTCACATGTTAGCAGAGGAAGCTAATGACTGGTGGGTTGCTACCAGAACTTAAATGGAAGAAGATGGTATTGTGTTGACTTGGGCTGTGTTCAGGAGGGCTTTTCTGAGGAGGTACTTTCCTGAGGACATCAGAGGCAAGAAGGAGATTGGGTTTCTGGAACTCAAGCAGGGTAACAAGACTGTCAGTGAGTATGCTTTGAAGTTTACTGAGTTAGCGAAGTATTATGCTCATTATACTAACGATACAGATGGAGAATTTTCCAAATGTATCAAGTTTGAGAATGGTCTTCGTGATGAGATTAAGCAGGGTATTCGGTATCAGCGTATCCGAAGATTTCCTGATCTGATTGACTGTAGTAGGATTTTAGAGGAGGATCTTGCTAGCACTAAGTCGAATGCTCGAGGGTATGTTGATAGGAAGGGTAAGCAACAGATGGATCGTGGTAAGCCTTATGATAGAAGTAATCAGAGACCCGGTGGTTGGAAGAAGTTTGGTGGAGGAGATTCTAGTTCTTCCATTAAGTGCTACAAGTGTGGTGAGACAGGACATCGTATGGTGGATTGCAAAAGTAATGATAAGAAGTGTTTCAAGTGTGGGAAACTCGGCCATGTGGCCAATGATTGCAGAGTAAGAGTGGTGACTTGTTACAACTATGGTTAAGAAGGTCATACTCGTCCTCAGTGTACAAAACCCAAGAAGGAGCAAGCTGGTGGTAAAGTGTTTGCATTGTCTGGGTCAGAGACTAAGCCAGATGATCGGCTGATTAAAGGTACATGTTTTATTAATGACATACCTTTGATTGCGATTATTGATACTGGAGCTACGCATTCTTTTATTGCTTTGGATTGTGCTAAAAGATTGAATTTGGAAATTTCTAATATGGATGGAAGTATGGTTATTGATACTCCTGCGTCGAGTTCAGTGACTACTTCGTATGTTTGTAGGAATTGTCCTATTGTGATTTTTGGTAGGGGTTTCGGTATGGATTTAGTGTGCCTACCGTTAGAACAACTTGATATCATCCTTGGAATGAACTGGTTGGAATTCAACCAGGTTCATATCAACTGTTTTGCAAAGACGGTTATTTTTCCTGAAGAGGTTGGTGTCGAAGATGTGACTATGTCGATTAAACAGATGAACCTAGCTGTGAAAGATGGTGCTGTGGTATTTATGTTGTATTCTGCAATAGAAGCGGAGGGAAAAGCAAAGAGTGATGGATTGCCAGTGGTGAATGAATTTCCAGAGGTGTTTCCGGAAGTCGTTAGTGAATTGCCACCTGAGAGGGAGGTAGAATTTACTATAGATTTGATTCCTGGAACTAGTCAGGTGTCGATGGCGCCTTACCGTATGTCGGCATCTGAATTAGCGGAGTTAAAGAAACAGTTGGAGGAGTTACTTGAGAAGAAGTTTATTCGTCCGAGTGTTTTGCCGTGGGGTGCTCCGGTGTTGTTGGTTAAGAAGAAAGAAGGTTCAATGAGATTATGTGTTGATTACAGACAGCTGAATAAAGTTACAATCAAGAATCGGTATCCTTTGTCGAGGATCGATGATTTGATGGATCAACTAGTTGGAGCTTGTGTATTTAGTAAGATTGATCTGAGATCTGGATATCATCAGATTCGTGTGAAGTCGGAAGATATTCAGAAAACTGCATTTAGAATGAGGTATGGACATTACGAGTATTCTGTTATGCCGTTTGGAGTTACTAATGCACCTGGTGTTTTCATGGAGTATATGAACAGGATATTTCATCCGTATCTTGATAAGTTTGTGGTGGTGTTCATTGATGATATTCTAATTTATTCGAAGAGCAATGAAGAGCATGTAGAACATCTCAGAGTTGTGTTGGAATTGTTGAAAGAGAAGAAGCTTTATGCGAAGTTGTCCAAGTGTGAATTCTGGTTAAGTGAAGTAAGTTTTCTTGGCCATGTAATTTCCAAGAATGTAATTGTTGTGGATCCTATGAAGGTAGAAGCAGTATCTTAGTGGGAAGCACCGAAGAATGCTTCTGAGATCCGTAGTTTTCTGGGTCTTGCAGGTTATTACAGGAAGTTTATAGAAGGATTTTCCAAATTAGCGTTACCGTTGACTAAGTTGACCAGGAAGGGTCAGATGTTTGTTTGGGATGTTGAATGTGAGAAAGGATTTCAAGAGCTGAAGAGGAGGTTGACAAGTGCTCCGATCTTGATTTTTCCAAATCCGACTAAGTCTTTTGTTGTGTATTGTGACGCATCATTAATGGGATTAGGTGGTGTGTTGATGCAAGATAAGCAGGTGGTGGCTTATGCTTCGAGACAATTGAAAGTACATGAAAGGAATTATCCGACTGATGATTTGGAGTTGGCAGCTGTTGTGCTTGTTTTGAAGTTGTGGAGGCATTATTTATATGGTTCTCGGTTTGAGGTGTTCAGTGATCACAAAAGTCTGAGGTATCTCTTTGATCAGAAAGAGTTGAATATGAGGCAGAGGAGATGGTTAGAATTTCTAAAGGATTATAATTTCGGTTTGAATTACCATCCTGGTAAGGCAAACGTTGTTGCGGATGCCTTGAGTAGGAATTCCTTGCATATGTCGATGTTAATGGTCCGTGAGTTAGATTTCGTTGAGCAGTTCTGAGATTTAAGTTTGGTATGTGAAACTACTCCGAATAGTGTGAAATTAGGTATGTTGAAACTGACTAGTGGTATTCTGGAAGAAATTCGGAATGGACAGAAGTCCGATGTTGGGTTAGTTGATAAATTGACATTAATCAACCAAGGTCAAGGAGGCGAGTTCCGGATTAATGAGAATGGTGTTATGAGATTTGGTAATAGGGAGTGTGTTCCGGATGTTGCAGAGATTAGGAAGAGTATTTTGGAAGAAGGACATCGTAGTGGATTGAGTATTCATCCTGGTGCTACTAAAATGTACCATGATTTGAAGAAGTTGTTTTGGTGGCCGGGAATGAAAAAGGAAATTGCTGAGTTTGTGTATGCTTGTTTGGTTTGTCAGAAGTCGAAGATTGAGCATCAGAAACCGTCAGGATTGATGGAACCGTTGTTTGTTCCGGAATGGAAATGGGATGGAATCTCTATGGATTTTGTGTCTGGTTTGCCAAGGACATCGAGGAATTGTGATTCTATCTGGGTTATTGTTGATCGGTTGATGAAATATGCTCACTTTATTCCGATAAGAATGGATTATCCGATGGAAAGGTTGGCAGAATTGTATGTTGAGAAGATTGTGAGTTTGCACGGTATTCCTTCTAGTATTGTGTCGGATCGAGATCCGAGGTTTACATCTAAATTCTGGACGGGATTGCAAGAAGCTTTGGGTACTAAGTTGCATTTGAGTTCCGCTTATCATCCACAGACAGATGGTCAGACGGAGAGAACGATTCAGTCGTTGGAAGATTTGTTAAGAGCTTGTGTGTTGGAGAAAGGTGGAGCTTGGGATAGTTATCTACCATTGATTGAGTTTACCTACAACAATAGTTTTCATTCGAGCATTGGTATGGCTCCGTTTGAGGCATTGTATGGTAGGAGGTGTCGGACACCGTTGTGTTGGTATGAATCTGAAGAGAGTGTTGTGGTTGGACCAGAAATTGTCCAACACACTTCGGAAAAGATTAAGATGATTCAGGAGAAGATGAGGACTTCTCAGAGTCGTCAGAAAAGTTATCACGATAAGAGGAGGAAAGATCTTCAGTTTAGCGAAGGAGAACATGTTTTTATGCGAGTTACTCCGATGACTGGTATTGGTCGAGCTTTGAAGTCAAAGAAGTTGACTCCACGTTTTATTGGTCCGTTTCAGATTACCAAGAGAGTTGGGAAAGTTGCTTATCAGATTGCTTTGCCTCCGTCACTTGCAAATTTGCATGATGTTTTTCATGTATCTCAGCTAAGGAAGTACATTGTTGATCCGTCTCATGAGATTCGGGTAGACGATATACAGGTACGAGAGAATTTGACTGTGGAAGCGGTACCTGCGAGAATTGAGGATCGGAAGTTGAAACAGTTGCGAGGCAAGGAGATCGCGTTGGTAAGAGTGGCTTGGGGAGGACCAGCAGATGGAAATGTCACTTGGGAGCTGGAGAGTCAGATGAAGGACTCGTATCCCGAACTGTTCGTCTAAGGTATGTTTTCGAGGACGAAAACTCTTTTAGTTGGGGAGAGTTGTGACACCCCAAATAATCCGATTATTAAATAATTAGAATTTTTAATTATTAATTTAATTGTAAATTTAATTATTGGTATTTTTGGATTATTGGAATTAATTTAATTAATTAAAGGAAAGAAGTATTGGTGGTGTGAAGAGTGATTAGAGGGTGTGAGGGGTAAAATACTCTACTCTTACTAATTACTAATTTAATTATTTTATTGGAATAATAAAAGGAGTATTAAAAGGAAAAAGAAGAGAAAGAGAGTTATTTTGGAATATTCATCATACGTGCATTTGAGAAGAGGAAAAAGAATGAGAAAACCGGAAGCGTCAGAATTCGAAGAACCCACAAGGTAAGGGGTGATTTCGATTAGTTAATTCGTATTATCGGTTTAGATATTCAATAGTATGGATCATAGTATGTTAGGGAATCCCAGTTTGGAATTCTAGGGTTCCGTAGAATTGTCCCTATTGCATCGAATTGTAGGTTGAAAACCATTAGGGTGTCAGATGATAAAAAGGAATGATGAAATAATGTTGTTTGATGTTATAATGGTGAAAAATGGATGTGTTTTGGTGTTTCTCATGTTGCAATTCGTATGGGTATGTTTGGAATTGGTTTAGAATGAATAAATGCTGTCAAAAGTGCAGAATTTGACTCTGCAGGTCGTGGGAACCGGTTCCCAGTGGGGAGGAACCGGGTTCCACTGTGTGAATTTATAAAAACTGGCAAAAATGCACGTAGGAACCGGTTCCTGTATAGGTAGGAACCGGGTTCCCATACATTTTCCAGAAGCGTGATTTTTGAACTTCGTAGGAACCGTTCCTCCATATGTAGGAACCGGGTTGTGCTGTAACTTTTTGAAAAATATTAAACTTTGAAAATTCATAACTTTCAAATCGTAAGTCCGTTTTGAGTGCCGTTTTGGACGTTATTTCTTAAATTTAATGCTATATTTTATAAAATGAAAAGATTTCCTAAAACCTGAAATTATTTTGAAAATGAGTCAAATCCCGGAATAAGTGATTATTGGCTAACGCACATGGGTGTGTATGTAGCAGTGAACCTGTGATGGATGGATGTATTAGTATTGTGCGAATGAAAGGCATGTTTATGTTGCTAATGATGGTGTGCATGATCGTTGAGATATCATGTTTTTGGTTTTGGTTCAGTTATGATAAATTTATGTATTTCATAGACTGATTTGATGTTGCATGCTAGTGACGTGCGTGCATATGCATTGTTTTGGTGAAGTTAATTCCCATTGTGTGGAATTTGACTTGTATTGCCGTTAACCGATACCCGGGTGATGATGGGTGGTTAGGCTGGATTCGTGTCTGGGTGTTTATGGACGAATCGATGGTTGCTGTATCGGTTGATGATGGATCAGTGTTGGGTGACTTGGTCACGTGTTGGTACCACATGCATTGTGTCTGCATTTTTGTTTGCATGGAATTGTAATATGTTAGGATGTCTTCCAGTGTTACAATTCTTTGGTTGATTATTGATTTGTGCATAATGACTTGTATGATTGGATCTGCGTGTTGAATCTGAATTTATGCTAAAATGGGTGAAATAATATGCTTGTGATATAATGTTGATTGAGAAGCTTATAATGCATGTTAATTATGAGAAATCTCACCCTTACTTTAACAATTTCAGATTAAAGTTAGCAGCTCAGGAGTTGGTGAGGATGGCTCTAGAGCTATGTTACTTTAAGTCCGTGTGTCAGTGTCGTGCTCTGATAGGTTGTAACACTGGGGAACGTTTAGTTGAGGAATTAGTTATTATTCAATTGTTTCTTTGAATTTCATTGGGAATAATTATGTTTTGGCTTATTCCGTTTTGGTTATGGTATTTTTCCGCTGTGTAAGACATGGTCTTAAGTTGATTGACTTATTTGAATAATGACCCTCAATGTAGCATGACTACTGTTTTATTGGAAGTTTTATTTATTTCATAATTGTGACATCCCTTGTTCCGTGTTAACTCTGATGGAATATGTCTTTAATCGTTGATATAATTAATATTATTCAGGGTATTTTAGAAGGGGTGTTACAACACGCAGTTCCAATCATACAAGTCATTATGCACAAATCAATAATCAACCAAAGAATTCTAACACTGGAAGACATCCTAACATGTTACAATTCCATGCAAACACAAATGCAGACACAATGCATGTGGTACCAACACGTGACCAAGTCACCCAACACTGATCCATCATCAATCGGATACAGCAACCATCGATTCGTCCATAAACACCCGGACACGAATCCAGCCTAACCACCCATCATCACCCGGGTATCGGTTAACAGCAATACAAGTCAAATTCCACACAATGGGAATTAACTTCACCAAAACAATGCATATGCACGCACATCACTAGTATGCAACATCAAATCAGTCTATGAAATACATCAATTTATCATAACTGAACCAAAACCAAAAACATGATATCTCAACGATCATGCACACCATCATTAGCAACATAAACATGCCTTTCATTCACACAATACTAATACATCCATCCATCACAGGTTCACTGCTACATACACACCCATGTGCGTTAGCCAATAATCACTTATTCCGGGATTTGACTCATTTTCAAAGTAATTTCAGGTTTTAGGATATCTTTTCATTTTATAAAATAGAGCATTAAATTTAAGAAATAACGTCCAAAACGGCACTCAAAACGGACTTACGGTTTGAAAGTTATGAATTTTCAAAGTTTAATATTTTTCAAAAAGTTACAGCAGAACCCGGTTCCTACATATGTAGGAACCGGTTTCTGCGAAGTTCAAAAATCACGCTTCTGGAAAAATGTATGGGAACCCGGTTCCTACCTATACAGGAACCGGTTCCTACGTGCATTTTTTCCAGTTTTTATAAATTCACACAGTGGAACCCGGTTCCTCCCCATTGGGAACCGGTTCCCACACCCTACAGAGTCAAATTCTGCACTTTTGACAGCATTTATTCATTCTAAACCAATTCCAAACATACCCATACGAATTGCAACATGAGAAACACCAAAACACATCCATTTTGCACCATTATATCATCAAACAACATTATTTCATCATTCCTTTTTATCATCTGACACCCTAATGGTTTTCAACCTACAATTCGATGCAATAGGGACAAATCTACGGAACCCTAACATACTATGATCCATACTATTGAATATCTAAACCGATAATACGAATTAACTAATCGAAATCACCCCTTACCTTATGGGTTCTTCGAATTCTGACGCTTCCGGTTTTCTCCTTCTTTTTCCTCTTCTCAAATGCACGTATGATGAATATTCCAAAATAACTCTCTTTCTCTTCTTTTTCCTTTTAATACTCCTTTTATTATTCCAATAAAATAATTAAATTAGTAATTAGTAAGAGTAGAGTATTTTACCCCTCACACCCTCTAATCACTCTTCACACCACCAATACTTCTTTCCTTTAATTAATTAAATTAATTCCAATAATCCAAAAATACCAATAATTAAATTTCCAATTAAATTAATAATTAAAAATTCTAATTATTTAATAATCGGATTATTTGGGGTGTCACACCTTTTGCTACAAGGTCATGCCTTTTGGATTGAAGAATGTTGGGGAAACGTATCAGTGCGCCATGGTCGCTTTGTTCCACGACATGATTCATCATGAGATTGAGGTATACATTGATGACACGATTGCAAGGTCCCATACTGAGGAAGAACACCTTGACCATCTTCAGAAGTTATTTGACAGGTTGAAATTGTACAGGCTGAGGTTAAACCCGAACAAGTGCACCTTCGGGGTGAGATCTAGTAAGCTGTTGGGTTTCGTCGTTAGTGATAAAGGTATTCAAGTGGATCCTGCAAAGGTGAAGGCTATACAGGAAATGCCAGCTCCCCGAATAGAAAAAGAAGTCAGAGGCTTTCTGGGACGTCTGAACTATATTGCCCGATTCATCTCGCACCTAATTGCTACTTGTGAGCCAATCTTCAAGTTACTAAAGAAAGATCAAGTGGTAAGATGGAATGATGAATGTCAGGCCGCTTTTGAAAGTATCAAAGAGTATCTCCAAGAGCCTCCTATTTTGATGCCTCCAGTTGAAGGGAGACCTTTAATCTTATACTTGACAGTACTCGACAATTCGATGGGGTGTGTGCTGGGGAGCATGACGAGTCTTGCCGAAACGAGCATGCTATTTACTACCTTAGAAAAACGTTTACCGACTGCGAGACCCAATAATCGTTGCTTGAGAAAACTTGCTGCCCTTTGGCATGGGATGCTCGTCGGCTGAGACAGTATATGCTGACTCACACTACTCTATTGATATCAAAGATGGATCCAATCAAGTATATTTTTAAGAAGCCTGCCTTGTCCGGAAGAATAGCAAGATGGCAGATGATTTTGACTGAATACGACATCCGATACACGACCCAGAAAGCAATCAAGGGAAGTGTGTTGGCAGATCATTTGGCACATCAGGCAGTGGACGATTACCAATCCATGAACTTTGAATTCCCGGATGAGAACATTATATTGGTAACCGATTGTGAAACACCTGGCCCGGATGAAGGACCTGAGGAAGGATCTCGATGGTCTATGTACTTTGATGGAGCTTCAAACGCTTTAGGTAATGGCATTGGCTCCGTGATCATATCTCCTGAAGGCTCTCATACTTCATTCACCGCCCGACTATGTTTCAACTGCACCAACAACATGGAGGAGTATGAAGCGTGCATTATGGGACTTCGAGCATCTATTGACCTAAGGATTAAGTTCTCAAGTGTATTTGGAGATTCCGCTCTCGTGATCAGTCAGATCAAAGGCGAGTGGGATACGAAACACCCAAATCTTATTCCTTAAAAGGAGTATGTATTGACTTTGCTTCCGCACTTCGAGGAGATAACTTTTTAACACTTCCCTAGAGAGGAGAATCAGTTAGCAGACACGCTAGCTACGATGTCTTCTATGTTCAAGGTCAGATCAGACAATGAAGCTCCCCAGATTACCATTGAGACGTTGGAGGAACCTGCACATTGGTGTGACATTGAGACTAAAGAGGTAACAGATAAACCTTGGTTTCACGGGGTGAAGAGGTATCTTGAGGCTCAAGAATACCCCGAGGGTGCATCTGTTAATGATAATAAGTTTCTGAGGAGGTTCGCGGCGAAGTTCTTCATCAGTAATGGTATTCTTTACAAACATAATCATGATTCCACCTTACTGCGTTGTGTGGATAAGAATGAAGCATAAAGGATTATGGTAGAGTTACATGAAGGTACTTTAGGAACTCATTCCAGTGGACACACTATGGCAAAGAAGATCCTACGGGCAGGATATTATTGGTCCACCATGGAAGCCGACTGTTATCAGCATTCTCGGACCTGTCATAAGTTCCAAGTCTATACTGATAAGGTGCACATACCTCCAGTACCTCTGAACATCTTGACAGCTCCTTGGCCTTTTGCAATGTGAGGCATCGATATGATCGGCGAGATCAGACCTACGGCATCTAACGGGCATCGTTTCATTCTGGTAGCTATTAATTACTTTACAAAGTGGGTTGAAGCAGCTTTCTTTGCTATAGTGACTAAGAACATCGTAGCACTGTTTATTCGGCACAATCTGATCTGTCGATATGGTGTACCAGAGAGGATCATTACAGATAATGGTACAAATCTCAATAATAAGATGATCACCAAGCTCTGCAAGCAGTTCAGGATACAAGATCATAACTCTTCTCCTTACCGGCCGAAGATTAATGGGATTGTTGAAGCGGCTAATAAGAACATTAAGAAGATTGTGCAGAAGATGACGGTGGCGTACAAAGACTGGCACGAGATGTTACCATTTTCTCTTCATGGGTACCGTACCTCCACGCGTACGTCAACAGGGGAAACACCTTATTCCTTGGTTTATGGCATGGAGGCCGTCTTGCCCATTGATGTTCAGATACCCTATTTTCGGATTATGAAGGATGCAGGTTTGAGCGAAGATGACTGGATTCAGATCCGACTTGATCAACTAAATTTAATTAACGATAAGAGACTTACTGCTATTTGTCATGGTCAAACATACCAAAAATGGATGATCAAGGCATTTAACAAGAAAGTCAGACGACAAGAGTATCAAGTTGGGGATCTGGTGATCAAGCGCATTATTCTACCACAAGGTGATCCCATGGGCAAATGGACCCCTACTTACGAAGGGCCATTTGTGGTTAAGAACATTTTCTCAGGAGGAGCTATGATTCTAACCACCATGGATGGTGACGACCTTCCTCACCCCGTCAATGCAGACATAGTGAAAAAATACTACGCATAATCAAAGACCCGCTAGGTTGACTGGCCTAGGCAAAAATAAGGGCTTCCCGGCGAACCAAAAGGGTTCGGGCAAAAATAAGGGATGAAAATAAAAAAATCTGTACACCCGGCAAGTCGAAAACCCGAAAAGGCGGCTTGGGCAAAAAAGGGTATCCCGGTGGACTGAAAACCCGAAAGGGCGGTCCAGGCAAAAATTAGGGATGAAAGCGTAACACTATGTCTCATTGGATCACCTTGCAACCAGACTTCGGTATCGACTATCAAGCTCGGACGGCACCAATTAGTCTGATCCACCTTCAACCAAGTAGCAAAGTGATG
Source organism: Vicia faba (assembly GCA_948472305.1). Classification (NCBI taxonomy): domain Eukaryota; kingdom Viridiplantae; phylum Streptophyta; class Magnoliopsida; order Fabales; family Fabaceae; genus Vicia; species Vicia faba. The sequence continues at coordinate 779,956,763 of OX451741.1, read as the reverse complement.
AGATGCTCGAGGACATAAAGGCAATAGCATAGTTGGAACCCAGTGGGATTGTTCACATAGGTGTTTTTCTTTATTTTTCACAAAATTGTATAAACTATATTTGTTCGGCGGCATTCTCTTACTAGGACGTTAGCCTCTTGTACAAAAACTCCTATTTACAGGCTAACTTCAAAATCAATACAAGTCATTTTTACAAAGAAATTTCAAACTGTTTTCCTTTTTCTGTTTTGTTTTGCAAAGAACGTCCAATGTTCAGTTTTTGATATATGAATTTGACATTAATTGCTGCTCATGAATATTTACATGCGAAACAAAAGAAGATTACTTGTAATATCAGAAAGAGGGGCAAACGAGAAATGTCCAAGCTGTACAGTTGCTCTGTCCACCAGGTATAGGGATAACGATTGAAAGTACATTCATTCCACGCAGAGTAAGGAGAAAGATAGTGGTGTTAAAGCTCTCCCTGGTTGAGACTCGCAACTGTGAACGAATCGGTAATATTCTCCCCAAGCAGAATTTATCTACCATCAGCACTAAAAAACTATTATCCCTAGCAGAGTATAAAAATTATCTCTAGTGGAGTTTGAAGAAATCATCCCCAATAGACTCTAGAAGATTGTCCCTGGTAGAGTCTAAAAGGTTATTCCCCGTGAAGTCGCAACTGGAAAGTCATCCCCGGTGGAGTTCATTCCTTTCACAAACAGAAATTCAAATCCCTAACAGGTTTCATTATCACCAGCAGCGGTAATTCATCCCCAGTTGAATTTATCAGCAGAATCCTCAGCAGATCATCTCTTCCCCACAGAGTAATCTCCTCATCAATTTATTCCCCAGCGGAGTTATCCTCTCCTGCAGGTTTATTATCACAAATATCTTTATCCACTATCTCCAGCGGAAACGAAGAATTCAACTCTTTTCTCCAGCAGTGATCTAGGATTTATTTTCCCCAGATAAAAACATCACATTTTCATACATCATGACACATGCATACGCATCATACGACATATTCTCATTTATTTTTAGAACAGCATTTGCTTGATACATATCATGCATTACATACAACTAACCTTTACCTTTCAGGAAAAATACAATCAAAATCTCAGCAAAAATGTTTCCTCGGTTGAATTACGGACGAAAGTCCAAGCCAGACACAACTTGGATTTCTATAACCTTCAATCTGTCTTCTAGTTGCTTATACTTGTCGTCGGCCAGTGGATATTGCTCTTCAAAATAATCCCCGTCTTCAGAGGTTTGATTGTTTCCACTCCCAGCACAGGTGCTCCTAACATCTTCATCTTGATTCTCATCCTCCTAGGAGGAGTCTTCTTCAACTTGAACTTGTCGGATGGGGCCTTTGAATATTTTCCCCATGTTGATCACATCTTTCTTCTTGGTCTTCTTCTTCGTAACAAGAAGTGTCATCATTTCTTGCTGCCCCTTTGCTAAGTTGAGCAGAGTTTCTTGAAACTGAGAGTTTTGAGTCTGCAAATCCTTCACAGTTTACTCGAGATCCATCTTATACTGAAATAAACAGTAGAAAGATGAGGAAACCTGTGTCGGAAAAAATGCTTATGATATGATGCATGTTATGCATATGCAATGCTTTCAAGGACCTTTAAGATTTAAGTTTTATTAAACAAAAAGGAAACAAAACGTTAATTGTATTAATAAGTTCAACGGTTACAAATTGCCTCTTGGGCTTAAAATGAAAGAAAAGCAACAAAATGAAATTATACAACAAAAGACTCAGGTCTCCCATGGACGCTTCCTCTTTCGACTGATGTAGGCATTCAAGTTCCACTCCTCGTGAAGTTGTCTTGTGAGCTCTAACACTTTCTTCTCGCTTGAGTAGAATTGGGCTTCAAAGGTCTCTCGCTCTGCCTTGAGTTGAATCCATGATCTTTGCTATTCCCCGAGAGCAGTAGGCATGTCAGGATGAAGAACGGTATAAGGAACATCCCCTTTGGCAATAGGCTCCATAACGATTTGTAGGATGGCCATATACGGCATCATGAGGTTTTGAGCACAAGCTCACACCCACTTGAGATAAGGCTCCAAAGGAATGGAGTTCTTATGCCCCAAAGTTTTTCTATCGACCTTGTTCGCCATGCCTCAAGCTTGTACAAATATTTGATGATAACCTTGGACATCGTTATCATTGTCAAATACAATACCTTGGACAAGCGCGTCATAAGAGCCATTGCTCTGAGCATACCCAAACTGTCGTAGAGCCAAGAAAAGATTATAAGTGATACCTCCCCTAATTCCAAGGAGTGGGACATTAGGGAATTCGCCGCAATGGTCAATAAAGGCAACATCCTCCAAGGATCGAGAACACCAATGAATATTTGAATGGGAGAGTGACATCAACCTTTGAGACAACTTCATGCCTTGTTCGTTCTTCAAAACTGATCGAGGAAGGGTGAAATAAAACACCTAGCCAACAAAGGAGTGCAACACATAACAATCCCTATTCTCTTCATAGTGCGAGCGTGAAGAGAATGCAAAATATCTCCGAGCACGGTAGGCACCGGGTTATGAGATAGAAAATTTTTGACTGCATTCACATATATAAGTTGGTCTGGATTAGGGAACAGTACCAACCCATAGATTAGAAGAGCCAAAACTTCTTTAAAATCTTGCAAATACAGAGCATCCCAAAACAATTGAGCCTTCTCAAACAGAAACTTGGCTAGAAAGCCCTTAACACCACTCATTGTTTCCCAATTAGCCACTATGTCGGACCATTGCAAATGTAAGGCTAGATCAATCTACTCAGGTCTTGGGTCTTTCTCAATACCGGTGATGGGTATTTAATCAAGAATAGGCACTCCCAATAGTTGATAGAACTCCTCCATGGTACGCACCAATTGGTAATCAGGAAAAGTAAAACAGTGATGTTTAGGGTCAAAGAGTTGAAAAAGCACATGTACCATGTCTTCTTCAATGTTTGAGGTAACCAAGTTGAGGAGTCGACCATACTTCTTGGTGAACGGAGAATTTTCAGGGACCCTTGATGCTAACTCTTTAATTTTAGGAGGAACTTTCACAAGGTTGATTCGGATGGTATTTCTATGAATGGAAGCCATATCCTACAAAACAGAACAAAGATAAATCTCTAGGTCCTTGAAATGGTTAGTGCAAATGTTATGGTATGATGTTATGATGTTATATACAAATAAACATATACAAGAAAAACAAATAAGTCCTTAGGTTTAGGCATGCATGGAGTTCATAGGTAAGTACCCTCTTTAATTTTAGTTGGTTCAACCTGTCCTAAAAAGTAATTGGGTTCTATGGAATCTCAATATCATTGATCTTTCTTCATCAGACATTGTTTCAGCCTAAGCCTCTGTTTTGTCGACTGAAATATCCCGAAAGTCCGATCTCAATGAGTGTAGTATCGAGTATCATCCAACTTCGGATTGCACCAAAGCCAACTATCTAACTAATTCCTAATGGCCAAGTCATTCAACTAAAGGTTCTAAGGTCAGTTAGTGCTTCATGACACCACACAGCGGCCCCGTATTCTCCTTGATTTGCCACAAGGGATACCGGTACCCACAAATGTGTCACACTAATGTAGCTATTGTTTAACCATATCGGTCTATGCCATAAATTCTCCATAATCTTTGCTACTTACCTAATAATGTTCCCAGATCCGGGTAGAGGATCTATAAAAACCAAACATACAAGTCAAACAATGAAAGAATTTTAAAGGTGATCTAATCTTTAAGGTAACCCCACTTTTAAATTTCTCCCCAGCAGAGTCTCCACCTACTTTTCTTTTATCTAATAAAGGAAAGGGTGAAAAGAACATGAAAGACGTTTTGAGATATTTTTTTGAGTTTGGGGGGTAGGTTATGAAAAGGGAAGGTGTTATCACCCTTTTCATCCATAGTTATCTACGGGATCTTAGTTGCTAACTCACTTTGAAATGCGTTGTAAAAAATGTGTTGGTGATTTGTTTTGAAATTATTTTTGAAAAGTTCCTTTGTTTAGGATAACTTTGTAATGATTCTCATCTCTTTAAGATTGTATACAAAGTGTTGACTTTTGAAAATATTTCATGAAAATTTTTGGTATGTTTGAAAGATGTTTTGAAATGTTTGTGAGCAAGCAACTACAAACGTCCTACCTACTCAAAAAGTATTTGTTCTTTTCCTCCTTCTTTAGTTGGTATTGTCTCACCATTAGTTGGTAAGCAACCTTATCATTGGATGTGAAGGGATAGGAATGGGTCATCATACAGTCATAGAAGGCAACATTGTAGGACACCTTAGCAATTTTGTCGTAAGGGTTTAAGATCGTTTGTCGAAGGCAATGTCGAAGGATCATCGAGGGGCTACGATCTTGTATTTGAGGGTCATTGCTAAAGTATCCCACGTTCGAGGGACATGACTATTTTATTCTAAGGCAACAAGTGTGGGTTAACCCTAGAGGTGCAAGTGTGAAAAGTGTTTTATTTTCACGTATTTTTGTCTTGAATTAAGGTTGTCTAGTATTGGTTTTAAGTCTTGCCATACAAACCCTAATTACTAGCAATAATATTGAAATCGATAAGTTGCAGAAATTTAATGTTCTACGCTATTACATCATTTGGGAATGGGGATACAAATTACAAATGGGGAACATAAATAAATTAAAACCTAATTACTATTACAACTATATTGAATAATGAGTAACAATAAAAATATACAAGAACATAAAGTTAATGTACAAGAAAATAAAATTGTTGCTTTTATGGTTTTTTGTGAAAGGTTTTAACCTAGGCCCAAGTCCTTTTTTGTTTAGATCAGAAAATAAATAGACAAAATAAAAAAGAGAATGGGCATGCGCATCATGAAGTATTCAGGGGTATGAGGGAAAGTAAAAATAGTCAGTCCCAAATGCGCCTGTTGTTCAAAAATGAAACAAAGTCCTGAATGTGACTTCATCTTTAACCTCGCCCCAACCTGTTTATCACCATTTTTGAATTTGTAACTTCCTCATTTCTCAACCAAATCAGAAAATGTAAACATGAAACTTGCTCTGTATTTCAATACGAATTCAACCATATAAATTTCATGAGATATAAATCAAAGATGAATGAGAATTTTACTGGTTCCAAATAAAAACCTAATTTTTTTCCAGAAAGTTCATCTTCAAAATTCTCACTACTCAAGCAATATAAATGAATTCTAAGGACCTGGTCAATTTCAGGGCTATGATGTCTACATTTTATCTTTGAAAATGGAAAGCAAATGATGTCTATATGAATAGTTCAAAAGTCAGAAAACTCACCTTGAAAATGGAATTCGTGTTTTGAGTTTGAGTTTGCTTCAAGGTGTTGCAGTGATCTGGTTAGCTTCCTTGGACCTCTAGGAACCTAATGCAATGCTTAGCTTGAGCTGAGAGTGGCTGAAACTCCTTGTAGAAGTCAATGTGCAGGCTTCTGGTTTTGAGTTTGTAAGAAGATTAAAATGGAGTTACAGAACTGTAAAAGGTGTTGGGATGGATTATATTTGATGTATAGAATATTTGAGAATGATTTAGAGGGAAAATACATGAGTGGCTTGAACTGTATTATTAATGTTGATTGAAGTTTATCCATGAAAATGTTTGAAAATGCATGGACCTAAGTCCAAGTTTATTATGAAAGTGGTTCAAGTTTAAAAACAAGAAGGGTTTTCAAAAAGAGGAAGAAGATTTTTGAAATTAAATAAGTTGGGAGGAGAAAAAGGGACTATCCTAAAGCATAAGGTAAAAGCTAGGGATAAGAACCATCTAACCAACAAGAATCCAATACTTGACATTATGAGTCAAGATAGAATTACCATTCTTTGGATTGAAATCAAGCAAGCAAATATACTAGACCTCTTGAAAGAACCAAACTTCAAGTGTATTAAGTCTTCACAAAAATTGGGCAGAGTAACAGTTGTATACGGGTGAATTCCAGATTACAAACAAAGAATGTAATCACAATGACCTGCACACAAAACAAACAAACAACCTAATTTCTTGAGGTAAACCTAAAGAACTCCAAACAAAATATCAATTAAGGTTACAAGATCTCCACTATAGGCCAAAGTTTCTAACCCTAAGTCCAAGAAGTCCAATACTCCATAATGCCAAGGATAGTAACCAAATAGTCCAAGTATAATTAAAGATTTTTATGGTTCATGTTGATTATTAGGTGTCTTAGAAGAGAAAATAAAAGCTCAAGTGAGCAAAATAAAAATAATAAGAATATAAATGCTCAATTGAGCAAAATAAAAAATGTCAAGAAATGTAATGCTTAAAGTAAATGGTGCATAAAGCATAAAAAATAAAAGGGTATAAAGTAAAAAAAAAAGGTAAAATCAATTATTAGTGATTAGTGGTTACTTGGATGATCATCTTGAAACTTGCATTTAGAACTCATTAGAGGATTGGTAGAACCAAAGCCTCCACACAACAAGTTGCATTTGATTTTTGTCAATTATATCATCCATTTGGAATCTTCAAAAGTGCAATTTAATGATCAAAGATGTTTAAGTGATCCGCGTTGACGAAAAGTGTTGTAGATCCATTAGAGGATTGGTATAACCAAAGGCTCCACATAATGAATCTCAAGGTTATTGGATCAAAGGGATCAAATTAACATAGTTGGGCTTGCAAATATAGGTTTGGGCCACGAATGATCATTTATTTGAATCGGGACAAAATTTAGCGCTATGTTAAGCAATCGTAAGTGGACTTATATAGAAGTCACACCTATTTTGAGGTCGGTCAATAGCAATTTATGCACCACTTGTTTTAAGACATGATATAGAGATCATGCTGCAATAACACTTAGTGCAATAAGAAAGGGATGAGATGGAGAGGGGTGGGGAAGAATATACAAACCACATTTGAATTAAATTTTAATCAAACTATTATTAAAATCATTCATCCATTTTTGTGGAGTTAGACTCAACACTATGGATCCAATGATGTTAATAAAGTTCATGATCAAAATTCAACCCAAGTCAACCAGAAAATAATCACAAAATAATATTGCATTTAATATATACATTAAAAAAGGTTTTAAAAAAGGTTTTAAAATAGAAATAAGAAATAAAAATATCAACTATATTCAAATTAATCAAGAAAAACTAAGTAAGGCCATAGAAAAATTAGAAAAGGACTCAAATATTTTTTTAAATTTTTTGGTAATTTTTAAAAATCAGAAACTATTTTAAAACTAATTAAAATTGTTCAAACAAAAATAAAATAGGTCAAAAAATAGTAAACATCAATACAAAATTCCATAAAATTTTCAAAAAGTCAGAAATATACAAAATGGTATTTATTAAATTTTTTAGAATTATAAAATGCCAGAAAGTATTTTAAAAGTAATTAAAAGAAAGAAAATAATGGTAAAAATATAAAAAATACCAAATGTCAAAATAAAAATATGAAAAAATATTCATCAGATCATAATCAAAATACGTTAGTAAGATAATCCAATGAACCAGACGCGTTGTGCTTGATATGGACCTTAGTGGAATGCACAGGGAATCAGAAAAAAGGCAACCAATGAAATTAAAACGCTTGGCACAATATCATTGGCAGAGACGACACATGTCATCGTCTTCAACCTCCAGCCACCCTGCAATGGAGATTTTGTGACATCCTTCAAACGATAAAATTAGGATCCCAGACCAGTGTCATTGGATTCGTCTCTTCAAGACGATCCTAGCACCACCATCGCGTCAAATTTATATAAAGTATACAAAGAGATATGAATCAAAAACCCAAAAAATAGCAAGCATCTTCAATTTGAGATTTCTCTCTCATTTCTCAATGGATTTAAAAATTGTAAGAAGCACTAGAATCAGGAGAAGGAGTAAAACAAGTTAGTGCTTTATTTGGATCCAAATGATATAGAATTCTACCCTTTCGAAGTTCGAGAAAGAAGCTCTGAAACTGGACTTCTGTAGCTTGGATTATGGCTCGTTTTGCTTGGTTTAAGTGATGGAGAGTTTGTATGATGCTTGATGAAGATGAATGTGCAAAGAATTTTGGAGGAAAAGGCTGGAATCTCAGAAAATGATTTCAAAAATTTCAAGCTCGTCTGATGTTCTGACATAGTGTTTTTGGCTTTCCAAGCTTGAGGAAATAAATGGGGGATGATCCTCTATTTATAGGGAATCAAATGGAATGTTCAAGCTTGTGAAATGATGAAGTTTGGAGGGAATCGTGTGAACCTGATACACGAGCAAAGTGTGATTTGATTTCCATAAAAAATCATCAATTTCTTGTGTTTTAATGCTCTAATCCATTTTTGCAACTTGGTTAAACATGTTTAGATTACAAACGCGTGCTAATTTGATGTTTAGAGGCCAAAACATGAATTTCAAATTCTGACTCAAGAAGAAACTTCATTTCTAAGTTACCAAGTTCAATCCAATGGCACTCTCAGCTCAAGGGGTCTTAAGACATGATTCTTGATGCTTTAGAAATATGAGGTTACAAGCTTTGCAATGGAAAAATAATGGAATCAAATGGATGCTTGAGCTGAAAGTTGTATTGGGTCAAAGTTGGTGAAAAAGGTTGACTTTCCATACTTAGAAATATTTCAAATTTTTCTTCAAAAGTGACCTATAATGTTTTGCATCCAAACATGGCCTTCCACTTGGAATTTGCTCTTGGCCAAAAAATATGGCATGAAATAGACCTCTTAAATGACACTTTGAAACTCGAACCATTGAAAATATCCAAAAATTGTGAGAGTTATGAACTGTTGAAGTTGGCAAAAAATCATAAAATGACCTATAATCTTTTGTATCCTTAGGGCATCTTCCATCCATTTTCTAATATTGCACATAAAAGAAGGCATACAGTTCACATATTCAAGTTCATTTTGGAAAAAGAGTGGGCTCAATGTGATATAAATTGACCAAGTTATGATCATTTGAAGTCACACATGAGAAAATGGGGGTTCATCTGGAGGACTTGTAATCTTTCTTCATCATTAAGCTTCTTTCACATGAAAAATCCTTGGAACTTTTGAAGTGATTTGTTGATAATCCTTTGAAGAGAAGGATGTCTTTGGAATCACTCAAAAATACCAAAAGATGAACAAGATATGTTTCTTTGAAGTTCAAAACCGTAGCTCCTAGATCAAGAGAAATGCCTTGAGGAACTTTGGCAATTTTGAATAAACTTCTTGTATCAACACAAATGTTTTGTAGATAGAAGTTGTTGAGGATGATAATGAGAACTCATAGCAACCAAAACCACTTCCATATCTTGAGAATTTAGAGAAATATGCACTTGTGACCAATGGGAACAAGGCCTTGTCCAACCATGACAACTTCTTCAATCAACCCCCTTGTACTTTTGAATTAATATTGATAATCTTGAAATGTGGTGAACCAAAATAACCTTGTCATGCCATTTATTCCAAAACAACTTCAATTATGAGGTTTTAACTTCTCAAACTTTATTGACTAGGGCATGGAAATAAACTCACGAACCCATGGAGCAACTTGCTAAATCTCATTGCCTTTACCTACATTAGTAACAAGCAAGACAAACCAACACTGAGTTTTATTAATTAAAAGAAAAAAATCAAGACAAAAATATTCATGACCACAAAAGAAAACAAGTCAAAGTGCTTGGTGATTCGTCAAAGAGAAAAGCTAAAGATAAGGAGGGGAACCAAGAATCCTAATGTGATATTGTTGTGATGGAATCAACATGGTATGAAGAGGGGATCTTAGGGGGAAAAATTAGGGTACAATAGCTGCCCTTATTTCCGGAGATATGAAGGTTAGAAATATTCCTATCAACGCGATTGAAGATACTTAAATATAAAACAAACCCTACTTTTGGCCCTAAGATGCCATGCAATGCTTATGAGCATGAATGCATACGAACAAAATCAAAGAAGCACAAAACACCATTGGGGATGTAGCAAAGGAAATACAGAAGCAAAAGAGAAACCCAACAAGGAAAATAAATCACTAGTGGGTCAAAAGTCTTGACTTAGAGGATGGTAAAAGACAAAGGATGTACCAACTTCTACTGAAGGCGAAACTACCAACGTTCACTGATGGTAGAAAGAGGAGAGAAATAACAACACCAACATTTACTGACGATGAAATACCAACATTCATCGAAGGTAGAGAGAAGAAATCATCAACATTTACTGACGATGAACTACCAGCTTTCACTGAAGGTAGAGAGAAAAAAAATATCAAAGCATCACTGTTCGCTGACGATGAACTACTAACGTTCACTGAAGGTAGAAAAAAGATAACAAGCACCAACTTTCACTGAAGGTGACCTACCAACTTTCACTGAAGGTAGAAAGAGAAAATATCATAGCACCTCCGTCCACTGACGATGAACTACCAACGTTCACTGAAGGTAGAAAAAAGATAACAAGCATCAACTTTCACTGAAGGTGACCTACCAAATTTCACTGAAGGTAGAAAGAGAAAATATCATAGCACCACCGTACACTGACAATGAACTACCAACGTTTACTGAAGGTAGCAAAAAGATAACAAGCACCAACTTTCACTAAAGGTGACCTCCCAACTTTCACCGAAGGTAGAAAGAGAAAATATCATAGCACCATCGTTCACTGACGATGAACTACCAACATTCACTGAAGGTAGCAAAAAGATAACAAACACAAATTTTCACTAAAGGTGACCTACCAACTTTCACTAAAGGTAGAAAGAGAAAATATCATGACATCGCCTTTCACTGACGATGAACTACCAACGTTCACTGAAGGTAGCAAAAAGATAACAAGCACCAACTTTCACTGAAGGTGACCTACCAACTTTAACTGAAGGTAGAAAGAGAAAATATCATAGCATCGTCGTTCACTGACGATGAACTGTCAACATTTACTGAAGTTAGAAAAAATATAACAAGCACTAACTTTCACTGAAGGTAGAAAGAGAAAATATGATGACATCGCCGTTCACTGACGATGAACTACCAACATTCACTGAAGGTAGCAAAAAGATAACAAGCACCTCATTTCACTGAAGGTGACCTACCAACTTTCACTGAAGGTAGAAAGAGAAAATATCAGGACATCGCCGTTCACTGACGATGACCTACCAACGTTCACTGAAGGTAGCAAAAAGATAACAATTTTGTTTTCCAAAATTCTGGTGTTTCACCTAGAACGGGTCTCAACTTCTTCTTTAACCAAAGCATTCTGCCATGAAAGGGTGACATATAGGTTGTCTCAAATAAAGAGACTACCACTTGTAAATATTTCACAATGGACTGTCTTTGCGATACTGAAAGTCATGCCATCCACTGGAGTAATTTGGTAACAAACTGCAAACTATCTGCTCATAGGGAAGATAGCAAAAAGGGTAATACCGACCTTTATTGGGAAGTATAGGTTGCTCAAATAAAGAAACCTTCTTCTGGCTATTTATGGAGGATTGTAAAAAATGACTTTCTGGGGAATGAAATATGACTTCCTAGGGAGATGCTAATATATTTCTACTGAGGAGATAAAGTCTTCTCGTACAAAATAAATGCACATTCTCAAACCATGGCTCAAAGTCTGTAGATATCATAAGTAATAAAGTTGTTTAGGATCAAAGATTCAAACTAGAAATAAACTTGAATGAGATTGTCGTCCAAAATACATTCTTTGAGAAATAAACTCAAGAGGGAAACCCAAATCATCCATTCAAAGAGCTGTACAAGAAAGCTGAAGCAAAAAACTTCCACGAGGGATAACTCAATGGGAAAATTGAAAGAATATACGCTTTCTGCTTAAGGACAACACTCTATTAGAGAGAGGACAACAAAACATCTGCAAAATAGGGTAATATGTCAACAAAATATTACCGAATGTGAATGAGCGACGATTCGCCAATTTTAGCTATGCATGATGTATGTATGAATGTATGAATGTTTATCGTGCATATGCTGACAAAACAAATATATAACACTGGGAGTAAACATGCAAAACCAATTCGGGCACAATCAACACTCGGCCACATTACATCCAAGATGAACAATCCAAGAAAAAGTAAGCGTCAACTGATGAAACAAAATCCACTGCCTGGTTTAACTTCCCTGAGGAGAAACGTAATCCAGAAGAAAACAAATCCAAGTGACAAAAAAATAGTACAAATTCAAGGATATAACATCCTTCTCCCGACTTTACCAGGGAAAAGCACTAAGACTTCAACGGATAAACAAATGTTTTTCAAATGTTACACTTCTATTGGGGATTTGAAAAAAAATCAATTTCGAGTAGGGCCGACGGACATCAAATCATTAAAACATTCATTGGAGAATTAGTGCCGACTTCATTGGGGAGGTGAGCACCATATTCACAAAAGGGAAAAAAATCAATATACATTCTTCACCGGGGAAAACAGAGGCATGCGTTCTTCGAGAGTGATTACTGTACCAACTTCTTTGGGAAGAATGAACCTCTATTAAACAAACAGAATCTTCATTCGAGAATTCTTGGATTGAATCTTCATATCATGTAAACTCAGAAAAGAGGAGAGATGAACCAAAACTTGATCGGGGATACTGGCGTTGCAAACCCTATACGATGAAACATCTTGAGAAAAACTTCTCCGGGAAGCAATTGGAGTTCGTCTATTCCTGGGATCACCACTTTTGTCATTTCTCTTGCGTCACAAATTTTAAAGTAAAATCAAATTGTAAATTCTTTTTGAAAATTAATTTTGTTATTCAATCTTTTTTGCTTTAAAATTTACTATCAATAATAAATGAGGTCTTTGCAAGCTAAATAAAAATAAGAAATGAAAAGAATTGGGTAAAAGCTCAAATTTCATTAATAGAATGGTAGTCTGCGAATGGAGAGACTCCATGGATAATTAAAAAGTTTGGAAAATGGTAATATATAATGGAAAAGATACATTGAGATACAATGACCACTATCACCTCTAACAACTTTTCAAATCCTGAGCAATAACTTTTGTTGAAGTATGATGAAGATCCGAGAAGATTGTTGCTCTAATGATCGAGTCTTGTCTGATGTAGTTACTTGCCAAGAAAGTCCCTAACTTTTGCCTAAGCTGCCCTTGCGGGTTTTCAACTTAGCGTGAAATTTATTCTGTTTATGTCTCTAATTTTTTCCTCGACCGCCCTTTCGGGTTTTCGGCCTACCGAGACGCTCTTTTTTTCCTAAGTCGCCCTTTCGGGTTTTCAACTTAGCGAGATGTTCTTTTATTTCTTTAGGCGAAGTATTTCTTGCTGCATCAGCATTCATGGGACGTGGGAACTCCTCGCCGTCCATAGTTTCAAGAATTAATGCACCGCCAGAGAAGGATTTCTTGACAACATATGGGCCCTTAAAATTGGGAGTCCACTTTCCCCTAGAATCAGTGTTAAAAGACATGATCTTCCTGAGCACGAGGTTTCCTTCTCTGAATTCACGAGGTTTTTTCCATTTTATCAAAAGCTTTCTTCATTCTCTTCTGATATAACTGTCCATGATACAATACTGTCATTCTCTTCTCTTCGATCAAATTCAATTGGTCAAACCGATTCTGGATCCATTCAGCCTCTGTCAACTTGGTTTCCATTATCACACGCAAAGAGGGAATCTCAATCTCGACTGGGAGTACAGCTTCCATTCCATACATAAGGGAGAACGGGGTTGCTCCTGTTGAGGTGCGTACAGATGTTCAATATCCATGCAAAGCAAAAGGGAGCATTTCAAGCCAATCATTATAAGTAACAACCATCTTCTGGATAATCTTCTTGATATTCTTATTAGCAGCTTTAACAACCACGTTCATCTTTGGCCTGTACGGAGATGAGTTGTGATGGACAATCTTGAAATTTTCACACAGTTCTGCCATCATTTTGTTGTTTAGATTCGAGCCATTGTCAGTGATAATTATGTTCAGCACACCATACCGACATATAAGATTATTCTTAATGAAGCACACAACCACCTTCCTGGTGACGTTAACGTACGAAGAAGCCTCTACCCACTTGGTGAAGTAATCAATTGCTACCAAGATGAAATGGTTTCAATTCGAAGCTTTGGGTTCTATCATACCAATCATGTCAATACTCCACATAGAGAAAGGCCACAGGGAGGAAATCACATTAAGAAGTGTCGGAGGCACATGAACTTTGTCCGCATAAATCTGGCATTTATGACATTTTTTTGCAAATTTGTAACAATCAGATACCATGGTCAGCCAATAGTAACCTGCCCTTAGCATCCTTTTAGCCATCGAATGTCCATTGGCATGAGTACCAAATGAACCTTATGCATTAACATATCTGTTTCATGTCTATCCATGCATCTGAGCAGGACCATGTCATAATTTCTCTTGTACAACACATTTTCACTGAGGAAGAAACTGCCAGTCAATCTTCTCAAAGTTTTTCTATCTTTATTCGATGCACCAATCGAATAATACCGAGTTTGGATAAAATGCTTGATATCATAATACTAAGGTTTCTCATCTGCTACTTCTTCTGTTGTAAACACATGAGCGGGCCTATCCAGTCGCCGAACTATAATTCGAGGTATATCATTCCAAGTATTCACTTGATACATAGAAGCCAGAGTTTCAAGAGCATCTGCCATTTTATTTTCATCTCTTGGAATATGATGGAATTCAACTTTGTTAAAGAAGGGTAACAATCTTCTAGCATAATCTTTGTAAGGGATCAAGCCGGGGTGACGAGTATGCCACTCTCCTTTAATCTGATTAATTACTAAAGCTAAATCGCCATACACATTGAGAATTTTAATTCTTAGATCAATAGCCTCCTCGAGACCCATGATGCAAGCCTCATATTCTTCCATATTATTAGTACAATCAAATGTCAACCTTGCAGTAAAAGGAATGTGTGATCCACGTGGAGTGACAATCACAACACCAATTCCTTTACCATAAGCATTCATAGCTCCATCAAATATCATACTCCAGTGAGATTTAGGGTCAGGACCTTCCTTAGGAAATGGTTCATCACAATCTTTCACTTTCAGGAACATCACATCCTCGTCAGGGAAATCATACTTCACAGACTAATAATCATCAACTGGTTGGTGAGCAAGATAATCTGCCAACATGTTGCTCTTAATAGCTTTTTGAGTGCAGTATTCAATGTCATATTCAGATAACAGCATCTGCCAGCAGGAAATTCTCCCAATAAGAGCAGGCTTTTCATAAATGTACTTGATAGTATCCATTTTGGAGATCAACCAAGTAATGTGATTCAACATATACTGCCGCAAACGTTTTGCTGCCCAGGCCATAGCACAACATGTCTTTTGCAGCATGGAATACTGTGACTCACAATCAGTAAAAATTTTACTGAGATAATAAATGGCATATTCTTTCTTCCCTATTTCATCTTGTTGTCCTAGAATGCAACCCATGGAATTATCTAACACTATCAGATACATAATCAACGATCTTCCTTCGACAGGAGGGAGCAAGATATGAGGTTTAAGCAGATATTCTTTAATACTTTTAAATGCCCTTTGGCAGAAATCTGTCCACACACAACCTTGATCTTTCTTTAACAACTTAAAGATCGGTTCACATGTTGCAGTCATGTGGGAAATAAATCTGGGAGTATAATTCAAACACCCGAGGAACCCTCTGACTTGCTTTTCAGTTCTCGGTGCTGGCATCTCTTGAATTTCTTTGACTTTATCAGGGTCAACTTCAATCCCTTTCTGGATAACAATGAAACCCAACAATTTCCCTGATCGAACACCGAAGGTACATTTATTTGGATTCAAGCGGAGACGATACTTCCTTAAACGCTGAAACAACTTTAACAAATCTTCTACATGCCCTTCTTCAGTTTGGGATTTAGCAATTATATCATCAACATATACCTCAATTTCCTTGTGCATCAGGTCATGGAATAGGGTTGTCATAGCCCTCTGGTACGTTGCACCAGCGTTCTTCAACCCGAAGGGCATCACTCTGTAATAGAATGTTCCCTAGGGTATGATAAACGATGTTTTTTCCATGTCCTCTAGAGCCATTCTTATTTGATTATAACCGGAAAATCCGTCCATGAACGAGAAAACTTTGAATTTTGTTGTGCTATCCACTAACATAGGGAATCAAATGGAATGTTCAAGCGTGTGAAATGATGAAGTTTGGAGGGAAATCGTGTGAACCTGATACACGAGCAAAGTGTGATTTGATTTACATCAAAACTCATCCATTCCTTGCGTTTTAATGCTCTAATCCACTTTGGCAACTTGGTTAAACATGTTTAGATCACAAACGCGTGCTAATTTGATGTTTAGAGGCCAAAACATGAATTTCAAATTCTGACATATGAAGAAACTTCAGTTCTAAGTTACCAAGTTCAATCCAATGGCATTCTCAGCTCAAGGGGTCTTAAGGCATGATTCTTGATGCTTAAGAAAAAGGAGGTTACAAGCTTTGCAATCGAAAAATAATGGAAACTGTTGTACCCCAAAATTTGCCCTCCCATATTCATCAAGAATTGGCAAAATCAAGGCCACAAAATTCCCCAAGGGTTGTGCAGCTCAACTGTCTCCTATACAGTCAAAACTAGGGTTTGAGTTTTGGTTAAGCAAATGAACTTTTCAAAGGCCCAATCAAGTCTCATGTGCCTACAAAGATGGTCAAATATCCTCATGTCAAGTTTCAAGGCATTCAGCTCAAAATTGCACAGTCAAAACCCTAGATTGCACTACAGTCAACTGTAGGGGCAAAATGGTCATTTGGCAGTCAAAAGTTCAAATTTTTGGTCAATATACCATTTTGAAGCCACAAACATCATTTGATCAATGCTTGACCATGATTCTCAAAATTTGGCTCAGAAATCATCAAAGATGCAAAAGTTGCTATATTTGGACAGCTGAAAAAGTCAACTGAAATTGACCAGGGCATAACTTTCACATGGATTATCAGAAAAATCCCATCCAAAGCTCATTTTGAAGAGAAAGACATTTCCTACAATTCATCTTCATGTTCCAAGTCCAAGAAATGCTCTCACAAAAAGTTATCAATTTCAACATTATAGGTCATTTTCAAAAGTCAACAAAAAGTGACTTTAAGTCAAAGGCCATAACTTGAGATTGGTAAATCAAAATGATATGGGACCAAAGGCATTGGTTAAAGGACTCAAAGACCTTTCCAAAATGTCCAAGAACATGTGAAAAGCTTAAAAATTGACCAAGTTATGCCTTGTGGAAGTTGGGAAATTTTTAGGAATTTTGAAAAGTCAACATTGATGCAAAAGGCCTAAAAATGCAAATGGGCCCAATTTTCCTCCAAGTTTCTTCATGCCAAGCCTATGCACGACCATTAAGCCCAAGGGGAAGTATTTTCACATTTTTCTATTTATTTATTTGAATTTATATTAATATTTATTCATTTAAATTATTTAAATAAATAGAAAATACAAAACTTGACCAAAACAAATCTTTCCATGCATATTTATTCTCAATGATTCGTGTACATGCCAATTAGGGAAGTTTTGGTGTGATTGGAGCTGATTGAACACAAAAGGCCATGGAAAAAAGATCCAAAAAGATTTCATAAAAATCAAAGATTGAAAACCATCAATGCCTTGGATTTGTGCTGGTTTTGTTACCCTAATGCCTTCTATACATACTCAGCATCATAACCCTAATGGGGAGAGACTCTTGGCTGCGCTACAGAACCATTGCCAAACTTGCAAAGTTTCTCAAAAAAATCAAATTCTGAAATCATTATTGGGAGAGGATTCAAAGCCTAATTCTTTTCACAACAGCTTCCTTGTGGTTCACCAAGCACGTTCCCATACCTAACACTCATTAAAAGGCAGAAAATCGTTGTACAGAGCTCAAGGTTTCCTCACAAAATTGCATACACGCATCTTGAGTTTAAGGCACTTTCATTACGTTTGATTCACATATTCTTATTCAGTGATGTTTGCTAATGCTTATCATATGATTTAATTTGGTTTTCATGCATCATACACGAGTTTGCCATGGCTAAAATCTAGGGTTGCAGGGTTCTGGAATTAGGGATTTCGCGTAGAAGAAAAATTAGGGCTTGTGAGTATCATGGTTGAATGCAGCAGGTCTGGACGAAGAAAACTCAAGCCTCGCGCTCAATTTATGAGCATCCAGGACTCAATCGCTATTTTTAAAAACAAGCATATATTGAGGGGGTTCAGAACCCCCGCTAATTTCTTTTATATTTTCAGGAATTAGACCAAACGGAGAAGACGACTCCGTGGCATGCAGGGAGTGGCTATATTTGAATTACGCGCGTGAATCATTAATGCATTTACTTTCTCTTTTTATTGTTTGTTTGTTATAATATATTAAACGCAATTCAAATGGTTCAGTGGCAGGGATACGTGGTGGTGATCTCAAAGACCTGGGTTCAAATCCCAGGTCTTGCAAAATTTCAATAATATTTTTCCATGCAGGCTCCTATGCAACGCTGGCACTGAGGACCATCATACTCCATCAATATTTACCATCCACGCGTCCACAATGATCAGGTCAATGGTCCAGCTTCAAAACGTATCATACACTTCCAGTCCACGCACCCTACTGGATCCAGAAAGTCAACGAACTTCCAAGGCAAATGGGCTTGAATCACCAGGCCTGAACCTCCACTTGGGGACTACCCCCCCCCTGGTTTGACTTTCTTTTTTTTTTATATTTCATTCTTTTCTAATTGTTATATTATTTTCTTATTTTATTGGTTTTAATTAACTAATTATTTTTATCAAAATACAAAAACATTATGAAAAATCAGAAAAATACAAAAAAAAACATAATATTTATTTTATAATAATTATTTTCATAAATAAATTAATATGTCAATACTTAGTTAATTAGGTTTTAATTTTAATCTCTTTTTAATAAAAATCCAAAAACATGTAGAATTAGGTCAATTAATAGTTTTAATGTCTTTTTTAAATTTCTATTTCTCACAATACTATTCATTTACTTATTTATTTTTATAATTAAAATTGTACATAAATAAGTTAGGGTTTAGCTTAGATCATATTTTAACTCTTTCTTAATAATTAAAAATGTTAGAATTAGGGTTTGCTTTTTTTTTATTTAGTTTCAATTAATTTCTTTTTCATTAAATCTAAAAAATCACAAAAAATAACAAAAACATCATTCTCATTTAATTTTAATTTTTTTAATCCTTATTAACTTCTAATTATTTGCAAAGGGGTCCAACGCCCTAGTTTCGTTTCAATTATTCAATTTACGCATTTATTTTATTGTCGCTTATTATAATGTTGTAAATATCCCAAAGCGTTGTAATTTACTTTTCGCACTTTTATTTATTCGCTTTATTTATTTTCCGCTAAATCGGGTCCGGTTTAATTTTGGCGATGTGGACCCGCGCCTTTGTAATAATCGTAGATTTATCTTTTCCGCACTCCTAACTGTTAATCAAGCATGAAAGAATGAATGGTCTTAAATTAAAATCAAGCGTAGAACACGACAAACATGACAAGACAAATAAACTGAAACATGACACACAATTCGCACACACCACCCCTAGGGTACGCCTCACTGTTGCCTTTCGAAAGGTGATCGTCGAGTAGAGGATGTCTTAGTAAGTCCTCATGATCCGGGAACCTGGCATGAGGGTAGCTTCTAAGGTGTCTTCCCATTGCTCCGGTGATCACCATGTCCCTACAACCTCGAATTGACCCGAACACCTCCAACGGTGGTGCTACCTACCTCTCAATGGTGGGATGGCACTACTTTTAAGGACATCTACACAGACGAATTCCTTAGGGTAGGTAGGTTCTCAAGGATACGTGCTCTAATCTCAAAACAAACTCAAAAAAGACTTTTCACACTGACACATTTTCAAAAGCTTTCAAAGCGAACTTTTCAAACACTCTGATGTATGAGTCGATCTGAAATTTTTCAAAGAAACTTTTTAAAACCCACATTGAAAAGCAAACAAACAATTTTGAAAACACATTGAGCAAGTATCTAAGAGCCCATGGATAACCATGGATAGAAAGGGTGCTAACACCTTCCCTTTCTATAACCTACCTCCCGAACCGAGAGCAATCTCTTATAAGGAATTTTTCTGTGCTTTTGTCCTTTCCATTTGGAGAAAATAAAAGACGGTGGCGACTCTTGCTTCCGCGACATTTCGCGAACCAGCGTTAAACAGTCAGTTCCAGATCCACCGATCACAGAACTGGCGACTCTGCTGGGGACGATCTTATAAAGTGAGGTGTACCTTAGGATTAAGATCACTGCGTTTTCAATTGTCTTCTTTGCTTGCTTTACTATTGTGGGTTGTATCGGAATTACATAGATCCTAACCCGGATCTGGGGATACCCTGTTTAGGTAGCATAAGCTGTGAGGGACCTGTCCGGCGTAGACCGACACAGGTGAAGCAGTGGCTACGTTGGTGTGGCACCTTGGTCTGTACCGATATCCCTTGCGTCGCAACGAGGAGAATATGGGTCTTCCAAGGAGTCATTAAACACCAACAGACCTTAGAACCTTAAATGACACAACTTGGCCTTTAGAACAGTAGCAGTACGCTACGCCCATTGAGGCTAAACTCTCGTGATGGTTCTGGCCGCAAGAAAAGATTGCGATGCTGGAGTTATGACCGATTGAGGGTAGTCAATGATATTGGGATCCTCTAAGAACCCGGTTACTTTTGATTAGGACAGGTATGAACCAACCAACTTCAAGAGGGTACTACCCAGACCCCATGCTGGCCTAAACCCTAGGGGCTTCTCTTGTGTGACTTGTGTGCCTTCATACTTGACTATCTGTATGCTTGTTACCTGACGCTTGTTTCTTGCAGGTTCTGTTTTAGTCCTTAATTGGGACTCATAACAGGGTACTAAATTTCTTGCAGGATTGTTTATAGTCCTTAATTGGGACTCATAACAGGGTACTAAATTTCTTGCAGGATTGTTTATAGTCCTTAATGGGGACTCATAACAGGGTTACTCACATTACCCCATGCATAGCATAACATCATACCATTGCATGCATCCTGCATACATCCTGACTCATTTCAAGGATCTCAAGGGCTTGTGATGCAGGTCATGATGAATCAAACACCCAACAGGGGGCAAAGGGGATTTATTTTCCTCCAGCCAAGGGTGTCAGGGGCTATGACCCACTGGATATGGTGAGCCTTTGACCCTTGAGGAAGGATTTTCTACAACAGGAAGTTTCTTCAATCAAGTTACCGGTTTTCAACTCTAACAAGTTTCTCTGTTTATCCCGCGAGATCCTTGAAATCATTGCATGCATGTCATACATCTCATTGCATTGCAGGTATCCCATCGACAGGTTGCTTACCCTTCTCCGCTGTTTATTTCAGCCGATCGTCATGAATCCTGGATCATCAGCTGAACAGTCCATCAAGGATCTCCAGGCTCAGAACGCCCAGTTCCAAGAGCTGATCCTGAATCTGACCCAGGGGCAACAGGACCTGAAGGCTCTGCTTTTGAAAAAAGACAAGAAAAAGAAGAGGACTGTTCTGTTCAACCCTAGACGCAGATTTGGGAATACACCACAAGTTGAAGCTGAGAGGACAACCCCATCTGTGGGAAAAAGCAGTCATCATGAGAGAGAGGTTCCCAGTCCAGTGGTCTCCGACAACGAGACAGATTTTGATGAAGAGCAGTACCCTCCTGCTGATGACAGATATAAGCAACTGGAGGACAGAATGAGAGCTATGGAGGTTCAACAAGTACCTGGGCTGGATTTCGGAGATCTGGGTTTGTCGACTGGTGTGGTTATCCCACATAAATTCAAAGCACCAACTTTCTCGAAGTATGACGGGGCATCCTGCCCCAAGCTGCATCTGAGGTCCTATGTTCGGAAGATTCAGCCATATACGGTGGACAAAAACTTGTGGATCCACTTCTTCCAGGAAAGTCTTTCAGGGACTCACCTCGAATGGTTCTATCAGCTGGATGGGACCAAAGTTCGTAACTGGGAGGAGTTGGCAACTGCTTTCTATAAGCAGTACCAGTATAATGCCGACCTTGCCCCCACGCGTACTCAACTCCAGGGTATGTCGTTAGGTGCAAGCGAAGGCTTCAAAGAATATGCGCAGAAATGGAGGGATCTTGCCGGAAGAGTACAACCACCTCTGACTGACCGTGAACTTGTGGACATGTTCTTGGGGACCCTGTCTGGTCCATTCTTCAACCACCTCATTGGTAACTCATCTGCTGGATTTACCGACCTCATCCTGACCGGCGAAAGAATTGAAGCTGGTATCAAGAGCGGGAAAATTCAAGAGGCCATACCTTCTGACATTCATAAAAAGCCTTACACGGGAAGGAAGGAATCTAATGCTGCATACGGTCAAAAGGGTCGTCGTGATCAACATGCAGGGGCAGTCATGATCTCTGGTTCTGCACCACGCCGCCAACCACAGAGGGGAAACCAGCAAAGGCCGGATGGGCCTAAAAGGCAGTTCACCAACATTAACATGCCATGGTCACAAGCCCTGCAACACATGTTGAAGATGAACCTGATTGCAGTGATCAACCCTCCTGCCAATCCTAAGACCTCCTCTCCTAGCTACAATCCAGAAGCCAGATGCGCTTATCATTCCGATAGCCCGGGTCACGATACTGAAGACTGTTGGGCATTAAAGTACAAAATTCAGAACATGATCGATGCCAAAGAGATCGAGTTCGAGCCTGCTGAGACTCCCAATGTGATCAATGCTCCATTGCCAAAACATGGCTAGGATTGAGAACTTTTTTGTTCATTTGAATTCAAGTTGTATTTTTCCTTTCTTGTTCAGATAAACAATTATTATGTTAAACTCTTTTATTTCATGAATGCATTACACATGTCTGTCTTGATTTAATTATGTTTATTACGCTTAAAACTGTTTTCATATTTTGCAATGGTCAGCTCTTAATTGAAAATTCTAAACCTCTTGAGGGAGGATGACGAAAACGATACCACAATCATTACAGTATGCTTTTGAACAGACCCCGCTGATGAGGTACAGGCATTGTTTCAATCCCTAAACACTGGAGTTATAAGGATGATAAACCCTCGTCAACCCATCTGAGCCAAAGAAGTAGGAGTTTTTATTTTCGGAAATTGAAACCCTTTATCATAACCCGGGGCAGGGTAGTCTTCTCAGTTGATCTAAGTGCATGACGAATGGAACTAAAGAAATCTTTACAAAACGAACAAAGACAGTGATGGTTCAGAACAATCATACAGACAGGCGGTTGTTATCAAAAAAAAAAAAAAAAAAAAAATCATAAACAAAAAAGCCCAAAAAGTCAAAACCTGTAAAAGGGACTTATGAAACTGGGGCATCCCGCTGACTGTAATTCCAAAAAGGAAACAGTTCAGGCAAAAAAGAAAGGGATAACAAAAATCAAGAAAGAGGTCTCACAAACCCTCAACAAAAAATGACTGCCTAGTCAGAATAAATCATCAACGTTTGAACCATCACCGGAAAGTCAAAGCAAAGACTCGAACAAGGTCTAACGTATGATCAACTGAGTTTAGGTTTGAAGAACATCACGAAGAGCGGGTGGGTACAAATAATTCGAGCCTTTATCTTTTGTTTCTTAAACCGTGAACCAAGCCACGATATAACCCTTAAAAGTCCTAGCTGAAGCATGGGTTAGTTCGAAAGCATACTGTTACGAAGGTATCCTGACTCCTGAAGGTTTGCTGTAAAATATTGAGTCGACATCGCACTGTATTACAAAAAATGCATTTTCAAAATTCAAAGACAGACATAGACTTGTGCATTCTTAAAATAATCTTGTTTGCATATGACTATTTGTTTGAACAGCAGGGAAATTCGCACGATGAACACCTTGTGAACAGAAGTACCTCCAGTCAAGGGGCACAGTAGGAGCATGGCCCATTACCTGGGGCATGGCAAAATACTTCCAACAGGGGCAACTCCCTACATTCAGAGAGCGTGGACATAGTCGAAAAAATGTTACGCACAATCAAAGACCCGCTAGGTTGACACACCTAGGCAAAAATAAGGGCTTCCCGGCGAACCAAAAGGGTTCGGGCAAAATGAAGGGATGAAACGAAAAAAACATGTACACCCGGCAAGTCGAAAACCTGAAAAGGCGGCTTGGGCAAAAATGGGTATCCCGGTGGACTGAAAACCCGAAAGGGCGGTCCAGGCAAAAGTTAGGGATCAAAACGTATGACTATGTTCCGATATCTCATCACTTGTCTACCCGAAGATTTGTCAATCACCCACACAGGTATCCTCTTCCCTCATCTCCGAAGCAGGGGCAATAATGAGTTATCCAGGCGATCCAATTGCTCTGTCAACCAAGGTACAAAGGACAGATCAACATAAGAATGATTACCATCTACCCTTACAAATTCCAGATCGTGGGTTAACGTCCGAAACCAAACAGGACAATCATCCACTTAATCAAAATCATGCAACCCAACACCGGTTTCTTCTCAACCTTCAGACAAGGTCATACACAGACTCCTTTATTTCAAGATGACCTAACCCCGGTTCATCAAGAAGTTTTTACACAAACTTATCCAGGTAACCTACCAGAAGTCTCACATGGACCTATTTCAAGATGACCTAACCCCGGTTCATCAAGAAGTTTTTACACAAACTTATCCAGGTAACCTAACCCCGGTTCCTCCAGAAGTCTCACATGGACCTATCTCAAGATGACCTAACCCCGGTTCATCCAGAAGTTTTTACACAAACTTATCCAAGGTAACCTAACCCCGGTTCCTCCAGAAGTCTCACATGGACCTATCTCAAGATGACCTAACCCCGGTTCATCAAGAAGTTTTTACACAAACTTATCCAGGTAACCTAACCCCGGTCCCTCCAGAAGTCTTACATGGATTTAGCTCAAGCAACCTTACCCCGGTTCATCAAAAAGTTTTTACACAAACTCATCAAGTAACCTCACCCCGGTTCCTCTAGAAATCTTACAACCTTACCCCGGTTCATCCAGAAGTTTTACACGAACTTATCCCGAAGCAACCTTACCCCGGTTCGTCAAGAAATCTCACACGGATCTATCTCAAGGTAACCTAACCCCGGTTCCCCCAGAAGTCTCACATGGACTCACTTCCAGTAACCTTACCCCGATTCGTCAAGAAATCTCACATGGATTTACCCCAAGGTAACCTAACCCCGGTCCCTCTAAAAGTCTCACATGGATTCATCAAAAAAAGTTTTACATGAACTTACCTCACCAAGCAACCCTACACCGGTTCCCCCTATTCAAGATGCAGTTTTACATGGACTCATCATCAAAGAAACCCTACACAGGTTCTCCCTTTCCAAGAATGCAGTTTTACACGAACTCATCATCAAAATGACCCTACCCAGGTTCCTTCTCCATTTCAGATGCGGTTTTACACGAGCTCATCAGCAGGCAACCCTACATAGGTTCCCTCTTTCAACCTACAGCATTACAGTTCAAAACTTCCCCAGAAAGTCCAACCCAGTTTCCCCAGGAAAGTTGGAATTCATATCTCCCCAAGCAGCGAGCTTATCCCCAGTAGATTCTGGAAGCTTATCCCTCGCAGAGCACGAACGCGTCGTCCCGGCTTGATTTAAAGAGTTATTTCCGTAACAGGATATAACTGGGTTATCCTCAGCCAAAAGCCACGGATAGAGCGTCCTCGGCAAAGTATCTTCCTGTCCCCAGCGAAGTCTATCAACACTTCCGACAATAAGGATATCCCCAGCGGAGTTACCTTCATCAACTCAGCAAAGCATCGCTATCCCCACAGAGTAACACTCCCCAGCATGATCGCTAGAGTATCTTTTCTCCCGCAGAATTATTTCATTTGCCAAGTTTATCCCCCAACGGAGTTATCTTCTCCTATCGGTATTCTTGCAACAATCATCCACAGCGGAAGCACAATCTCTTCCTCAGCATCAGCCCAGGATATGGCTTCCCGGCACCCGTCAAGGATTTATTTTCCTAGACAAAAACATACATGAATCATCACATACATCATTATAGCATGCATAACGTATTGCATCATACAAGTCTCCTTTATATTGATAACATCATTACTTGATCCATATCATGCTTCGCATATAACTGACTTTTACCTTTCAGGAAAGATGCAGTTGAAATTCTCAAACATATTTCAAGGATTTCTCTAGTCCAGTTAAATCGACTCCAAACAGATTTTTCTGATAAAGACTCAGTAGAAGTTATGGTCCCCTCTCCGACGGTGAGCGTGAGGCGGTAATTCCTTCTTCAGATGTTCTCCTCTCCGGCATGAGCGTGAGGTGATAGTCTCTTATGGTCCCCTCTCCAACGGCGTGTGAGGTGGTAATTCCTTCTTCAGATGTTTCCCTCTCCGGCATGAGCGTGAGGTGATATCTCCTTTCAGATTATAATTTCCTATAGTTCCCTCTCCAACGTGAGTGAGGTAACTCCCTTTGAGATTGTAATATCCTTTGGTTCCCTTCCTGACATTACAAAGATGGTAATTCTCACCAAGATTTTTCTCAACGAGCGTTGTTGAAGTTAAAATCACCCAAGGTTCACTTATCATTCAGGCTAAGGCAGTAACCATCCCTGGTTCATTCATCAACGTTTGAAGCTCCAGACCCAGCTCCTGTAACCCGTCAGGACATATCTATAGCAAGCATCTAAAATCAGCTCCTGCAACGTGTCAGGTACTCATTTTTCTGTTTTGCAGGTATGCAGGTTCTCGCTAAGGAATCTCCTACGCGATCAACGCCCAGATGGCATCTATAAGCCCATCATCCTATCCAGCAATCTCTAAATGGCATCTATAAGCCCATTCCCCATCACTGTCACTATGTGAGCGCAAATTTCTGGGCACTTTAGTGTTCAATCATCTTCTACCCTCGGATTACGAAAGGCACGTCCGCCAATCTGCATCCTCAGGTCTAAGAAGATTGAACAGGGGCAACTGTTGTACCCCAAAATTTGCCCTCCCATATTCATCAAGAATTGGCAAAATCAAGGCCACAAAATTCCCCAAGGGTTGTGCAGCTCAACTGTCTCCTATACAGTCAAAACTAGGGTTTGAGTTTTGGTTAAGCAAATGAACTTTTCAAAGGCCCAATCAAGTCTCATGTGCCTACAAAGATGGTCAAATATCCTCATGTCAAGTTTCAAGGCATTCAGCTCAAAATTGCACAGTCAAAACCCTAGATTGCACTACAGTCAACTGTAGGGGCAAAATGGTCATTTGGCAGTCAAAAGTTCAAATTTTTGGTCAATATACCATTTTGAAGCCACAAACATCATTTGATCAATGCTTGACCATGATTCTCAAAATTTGGCTCAGAAATCATCAAAGATGCAAAAGTTGCTATATTTGGACAGCTGAAAAAGTCAACTGAAATTGACCAGGGCATAACTTTCACATGGATTATCAGAAAAATCCCATCCAAAGCTCATTTTGAAGAGAAAGACATTTCCTACAATTCATCTTCATGTTCCAAGTCCAAGAAATGCTCTCACAAAAAGTTATCAATTTCAACATTATAGGTCATTTTCAAAAGTCAACAAAAAGTGACTTTAAGTCAAAGGCCATAACTTGAGATTGGTAAATCAAAATGATATGGGACCAAAGGCATTGGTTAAAGGACTCAAAGACCTTTCCAAAATGTCCAAGAACATGTGAAAAGCTTAAAAATTGACCAAGTTATGCCTTGTGGAAGTTGGGAAATTTTTAGGAATTTTGAAAAGTCAACATTGATGCAAAAGGCCTAAAAATGCAAATGGGCCCAATTTTCCTCCAAGTTTCTTCATGCCAAGCCTATGCACGACCATTAAGCCCAAGGGGAAGTATTTTCACATTTTTCTATTTATTTATTTGAATTTATATTAATATTTATTCATTTAAATTATTTAAATAAATAGAAAATACAAAACTTGACCAAAACAAATCTTTCCATGCATATTTATTCTCAATGATTCGTGTACATGCCAATTAGGGAAGTTTTGGTGTGATTGGAGCTGATTGAACACAAAAGGCCATGGAAAAAAGATCCAAAAAGATTTCATAAAAATCAAAGATTGAAAACCATCAATGCCTTGGATTTGTGCTGGTTTTGTTACCCTAATGCCTTCTATACATACTCAGCATCATAACCCTAATGGGGAGAGACTCTTGGCTGCGCTACAGAACCATTGCCAAACTTGCAAAGTTTCTCAAAAAAATCAAATTCTGAAATCATTATTGGGAGAGGATTCAAAGCCTAATTCTTTTCACAACAGCTTCCTTGTGGTTCACCAAGCACGTTCCCATACCTAACACTCATTAAAAGGCAGAAAATCGTTGTACAGAGCTCAAGGTTTCCTCACAAAATTGCATACACGCATCTTGAGTTTAAGGCACTTTCATTACGTTTGATTCACATATTCTTATTCAGTGATGTTTGCTAATGCTTATCATATGATTTAATTTGGTTTTCATGCATCATACACGAGTTTGCCATGGCTAAAATCTAGGGTTGCAGGGTTCTGGAATTAGGGATTTCGCGTAGAAGAAAAATTAGGGCTTGTGAGTATCATGGTTGAATGCAGCAGGTCTGGACGAAGAAAACTCAAGCCTCGCGCTCAATTTATGAGCATCCAGGACTCAATCGCTATTTTTAAAAACAAGCATATATTGAGGGGGTTCAGAACCCCCGCTAATTTCTTTTATATTTTCAGGAATTAGACCAAACGGAGAAGACGACTCCGTGGCATGCAGGGAGTGGCTATATTTGAATTACGCGCGTGAATCATTAATGCATTTACTTTCTCTTTTTATTGTTTGTTTGTTATAATATATTAAACGCAATTCAAATGGTTCAGTGGCAGGGATACGTGGTGGTGATCTCAAAGACCTGGGTTCAAATCCCAGGTCTTGCAAAATTTCAATAATATTTTTCCATGCAGGCTCCTATGCAACGCTGGCACTGAGGACCATCATACTCCATCAATATTTACCATCCACGCGTCCACAATGATCAGGTCAATGGTCCAGCTTCAAAACGTATCATACACTTCCAGTCCACGCACCCTACTGGATCCAGAAAGTCAACGAACTTCCAAGGCAAATGGGCTTGAATCACCAGGCCTGAACCTCCACTTGGGGACTACCCCCCCCCCTGGTTTGACTTTCTTTTTTTTTTATATTTCATTCTTTTCTAATTGTTATATTATTTTCTTATTTTATTGGTTTTAATTAACTAATTATTTTTATCAAAATACAAAAACATTATGAAAAATCAGAAAAATACAAAAAAAAACATAATATTTATTTTATAATAATTATTTTCATAAATAAATTAATATGTCAATACTTAGTTAATTAGGTTTTAATTTTAATCTCTTTTTAATAAAAATCCAAAAACATGTAGAATTAGGTCAATTAATAGTTTTAATGTCTTTTTTAAATTTCTATTTCTCACAATACTATTCATTTACTTATTTATTTTTATAATTAAAATTGTACATAAATAAGTTAGGGTTTAGCTTAGATCATATTTTAACTCTTTCTTAATAATTAAAAATGTTAGAATTAGGGTTTGCTTTTTTTTTATTTAGTTTCAATTAATTTCTTTTTCATTAAATCTAAAAAATCACAAAAAATAACAAAAACATCATTCTCATTTAATTTTAATTTTTTTAATCCTTATTAACTTCTAATTATTTGCAAAGGGGTCCAACGCCCTAGTTTCGTTTCAATTATTCAATTTACGCATTTATTTTATTGTCGCTTATTATAATGTTGTAAATATCCCAAAGCGTTGTAATTTACTTTTCGCACTTTTATTTATTCGCTTTATTTATTTTCCGCTAAATCGGGTCCGGTTTAATTTTGGCGATGTGGACCCGCGCCTTTGTAATAATCGTAGATTTATCTTTTCCGCACTCCTAACTGTTAATCAAGCATGAAAGAATGAATGGTCTTAAATTAAAATCAAGCGTAGAACACGACAAACATGACAAGACAAATAAACTGAAACATGACACACAATTCGCACACACCACCCCTAGGGTACGCCTCACTGTTGCCTTTCGAAAGGTGATCGTCGAGTAGAGGATGTCTTAGTAAGTCCTCATGATCCGGGAACCTGGCATGAGGGTAGCTTCTAAGGTGTCTTCCCATTGCTCCGGTGATCACCATGTCCCTACAACCTCGAATTGACCCGAACACCTCCAACGGTGGTGCTACCTACCTCTCAATGGTGGGATGGCACTACTTTTAAGGACATCTACACAGACGAATTCCTTAGGGTAGGTAGGTTCTCAAGGATACGTGCTCTAATCTCAAAACAAACTCAAAAAAGACTTTTCACACTGACACATTTTCAAAAGCTTTCAAAGCGAACTTTTCAAACACTCTGATGTATGAGTCGATCTGAAATTTTTCAA
Source organism: Vicia faba (assembly GCA_948472305.1). NCBI lineage: Eukaryota > Viridiplantae > Streptophyta > Magnoliopsida > Fabales > Fabaceae > Vicia > Vicia faba. The sequence continues at coordinate 779,926,396 of OX451741.1, read as the reverse complement.
AGAAACTTTTTAAAACCCACATTGAAAAGCAAACAAACAATTTTGAAAACACATTGAGCAAGTATCTAAGAGCCCATGGATAACCATGGATAGAAAGGGTGCTAACACCTTCCCTTTCTATAACCTACCTCCCGAACCGAGAGCAATCTCTTATAAGGAATTTTTCTGTGCTTTTGTCCTTTCCATTTGGAGAAAATAAAAGACGGTGGCGACTCTTGCTTCCGCGACATTTCGCGAACCAGCGTTAAACAGTCAGTTCCAGATCCACCGATCACAGAAACAAATGGATGCTTGAGATGAAAGTTTAATTGGGTCAAAGTTTGGGAAAAAAGGTTGACTTTCCATACTTAGAAATATTTCAAATTTTTCTTCAAAAGTGACCTATAATGTTTTGCATCCAAACATGGCCTTCCACTTGGAATTTTCTCTTGGCTAAAAAAGATGGCATGAAATAGACCTCTTAAATGACACTTTGAAACTTGAACAATTAAAAATCTCCAAAAATTGAGAGAGTTATGAATTGTTGAAGTTGGCAAAAAATCATGAAATGACCTATAATCGTTTGTATCCTTAGGGAATCTTTCAACCATTTTATCATTTTGCACATAAAATAAGGAATAAAGTTCACATCCTCAAGATCATTATGGAAAAAGAGTAGGCTCAAATTGATAAAAATTGACCAAGTTATGATCATTTGAAGTCACACATGAGAAAATGGGGGTTCATCTTGTGGACTTGTAATATTTCTTCATCATCAAGCTTCTTCAAGATGAAAACTCCTTGGAACTTTTGAAGTGATTTATTGATAATCCTTTTAAGAGAAGGATGTCTTTAGAATCAATCAAAAATACCAAAAGATGAGCAAGATATGTTTCTTTGAAGTTCAAAACTCTAGCTCCTAGATCAAGAGAAATGCCTTGAGGAACTTTGGCAATTTTGAACAAACTTCTTGTATCAACACAAATGTTTTGTAGATAGAAGTTGTTGAGGATGATAATGAGAACTCATAGCAACCAAAACCACTTCCACTTCTTGAGAATTGAGAGAAATATGCACGTGTGACCAATGGGAACAAGGCCTTGTCCAACCATGACAACTTCTTCAATCAACCCCTTGTACTTTTGAATCAATATTGATAATCTTGAAATGTGGTGAACAAAAATAACCTTGTCATGCCATTTCTTCCAAAACAACTTCAATGATGAGGTTTGAACTTCTAAAACTTTATTGACTAGGTAATGGAAATAAACTCATGAACCCATGGAGCAACTTGCTAAATCTCATTGCCTTTACCTACATTAATAACAAGCAACACAAACTAACATTGCATTTTATTAATTTAAAGAAAAAAAATCAAGACAAAAATATTCATGACCACAAAAGAAAACAATTCAAAGTGCTTGGTGATTCTCAAAGAGAAAAGCTAAAGATAAGGAGGGAAACCAATAATCCTAATGTGATCTTATTATGATGGAATCAACATGGTATGATGAGGGGATCTTAGGGGCAAAAATTGGGGTACAACACATGGATCTAAACAAGGGCCCAATCTCACTTGGCGCCAACCCTTAAGCCCGATTGGGACCTCAAAAGTCCAATATCTATTGATATATATCCGAGTTACACATTACATGCATTGGTCAGTCATTCTACAAATTAACGTCTACATCTGCATACATACATGACATATTATAAACCAGGACTTAGGAACTCCCGCAAAAAATCCCGAGTCAAATTTCCTAGGGAGTCACTATTCTCATTCCAAGTACAATCTCCATCTAAGTCAGTAAAATGTCTCTGACTATTCCTCTCAGCGAGTCTGTTGTACAAGCATTCTTCGGCAAACTGAATTGTGAGCAGCCTTATGTACAACCGTCTAAGACGCCTTACATATAACCACTAAAGTCGCGAGCAGCCTAATACTCTTTGATCACCAGATCAACGTCTCTCGGTGACCTTACCGATGTTAGGAACCCTGCCATTTGTTCCACCTTTCCAAGCCACCAAGTTGATACTATTCTAAAAGCCTTATTGACATTGGTGTAAAGACCAGTTCTCGGCAGGTAGCCTGCCCTAGGCATTGATTCTACAGTTCAAATAAAAGGGGTACTTCATTTATCAATCATCGGATCATTTAAATTCATAATATTATCATATTAAGCATACATGATATGCATCATGCATACATCAAACATAATAATATCAAACATAATCATATCAAACATGTAAAGATGCATACATTAAATTATATATGCCCATGAAAACTACGGAGAAATATCAAGGCATGATTACCAGCTAAGACGAACTTAAATTCAAACCCAAGCTTAACACTATCCATTCATCTTGCTATCACTATACCTACCTAAGTTGAGAACAAACACAACTGTCAAAGGTACCACTATCAAAATTTCACTAGGCAACTTACCTATGATTCATATCAAGGCCTAGTCATCACCAGCCTCCGGGCATTACACTTGCAATTATCAAGTTCAAACTTTCCAAGTTCGAACGTCTCAAAACATTCAATATCATTTGGATATCATGTTGATCAAGCCTTGGTTGAGAACATACATTACTGGCTTCATTTGCAAAATTTTGGGGTTTATTCTTCATGGTGATAGTCTTGGTTGAGAACAGACACAACCGACATCATCGCTGAATTTTGGGGTTCCTTTCTTCATGTTGATAGCCTTGGTTGAGAACAAACACAACCGACATCATGAGTGAAACTTCGGTTTCAATCTTCAAACCTAGCATTATGCTAAACATTTACCTTGGTTTAGGACAGACACTACCGGTAAAAACCCGATTTCATCTTTGATCTAGTTATGTAAGATTTGATCATCAAAAAAAACTTTTTCTGCGATATAACCCATTACGTCAGTCTCCATGCAGTAATCTAGGAAATCTTCAATATAACTCATTCCTCCAGTCTCCATGTGGCCATGTGTTTCCTCCTCTGTGATATAACCCATTACGTCAGTCTCCATGCACCAATGTAGGAAATCTACAATATAGCTCATTGCGTCAGACTCCATGCAACAATGTGAGAAATATGCAATATAACACATTGCCTTAGTCTCCATGCAGCGATGTAATTATCAAGATTTTATTCAATTATCTATCCCCTAGGCTGCGATAGATATGCAAATAAATTCTTGTAATCCATCGGATCAGTCTCCATGCAGCAATGTATTATCAAACAGTGTTTTATTTATCCCCTAGGTTATGGTAAATACACAGTTTCCTCCTCTACAATATAACTCATCACCTTAGTCTCCATGCAACAAGGTAGTTATCAATCTTTTTTCAATTATCTATCCCATAGGTTACGATATATATTCAAATAAAAATCCGCGTAATCCATTGCATAAGTCTTCATGCAACAATATATTATCAAATGATGCTTTATTTATTCCCTAGGTTATGATAAATACACAGTTTCCTCCTCTGTGATATAACCCATTGTGTCAATCTTTATGACGTGATATGGGAAATCTGTGATATAACTCATTGCATCAGTCTCCATGCAACGACGTTGTTATCAAGATTTTTCAATCATCTACCCCTTTGTTGTGGTAGATGTTCGAATTGTCGGTTCATATTATTCATTATCTAGGTTACAATAAATACGTGAATTCATCCTCGGATTATTTTCTCTGTCAATTGTAGTAAACATGACGAATTCGGTAATATAACTCATTGCGTCACGCTCCATGCAACAATGTAGTTATCGAGCTTTACAAATATCTATCCCCTAGGTTGCGGTAGATAAGCGAATAAATATGCATAATTCATTGCATCAGTCTCCAGGCAGCAATGTGTTATTAGACTTTGTTTTATTCATCCCCTAGATTGCAATGAATAGACAAAATCAAATCAAATCAAAACTTACTATATTAGTCTCCAAGCATTAGTAAGTCAGTTATTTCAAAACTTGTATTTTTGTAAATATGCAAAAGAATCTACAATCTCTTAGATATTGACGAGTTATCTATGACAACATGTCTAAGTTTTAATCAAAACTTCGGTTCAAACGCTGGTAAGATGATGCATCATCCTCTATGTCTACTCTTCATATCCACGGGAACATTGTACATCGCATCCTTATAATCTTTCAACTTGTGTTGTTTACCTCCTAGGTCATGGTAAATACGTAAAAAACTACGATCTCTTTTCTAGGTATTGACGAGTTATCTGTGTCTTCATATCTAGGTCAAACTTACTCTTCAATCATATCTCTCTATTCAAACTCTGGTAGAATGATACATCATCATCTTTGCCTATTTCATTATCCAAATTCTGATAGGATGATACATCATCATCTTTGCCTATTTCTCGGTGCTCTGAGGTATGTTATATCAGCGTATCCTTACTTAATAACCATTGGTAAAATTTTGGAATCTTCCTTTATTTAATAACACTCTAATTCAAACGTGTGAGACCTGCGTATTCTCGCACCATTCTATCGAAGAGTGATTAAATAGGGGCAACTGTCATACACCAAATTTGCCTGCCCTTTATCACTACGGTCGAAATTAATTTCAAACTTGGATTTTTATAAAATTCCTTTGATTTACGTTAGTATTTTGGAGTTCTATAAATATTTGTTCTCAAGTCTAGTTAAAATATAATAAGTTATTTCAAATTGTTTGTATTTTAAAATAATAAATATTTGCATGCCTTTTATATAACTTCAATTAAGTTTATTTACAAATGAGTAGCATAGCACAATTGGCAAGGAAGCAACACTTACAAAATATAAGGTCGTGGGTTCGAATATCAATTTTGACATTTTAACATTTTTTCTATTTAATATTAATTTTTGTATTTTTATTTAATGATTTAAAAAAATATTATTATGAATTTTGTGCATCAAATACTCAAAATCTAAATACAACAAAAATATTTAAAAATATTTTGTTCTCTTTTCATTTTAGGATATTTTTTTTACAAATAGACATAATTCAAAATCAAATTAAATTGGTTACAAAATTTTGATTATTATTGATCAATTATCATTAAACTTAATTATTTCTCTTTTTTAACTTTTTAGCCTAATTCTTAATGTTATAAATAGGTGCATAGTTTTTACATAGAGGAGACCAATAATTAACAAATCCACAAAATTTCTATCCTAACACACTAACACATCCCAACCCATATATCCACACACTTACAATTTTTTTTGCAGTCTTACTATCATATTCTCACATACACGTTATCATACCTCTAACACATAACTTTAAACCAATTTTCAACCATCCAAATCAACCCTTACAATAACACACTACTAAGCACAAATCAACACATTTTCACTCTTAGTTTGTGGCACAAAATATTAAAATATTATCTTTTAATAGAAATTGTTTAAAATAGTGTAGTTATTTTGAAAGGAACGACTAAAATGTAAAAATGGTTTCATGTTTTGTTTCATTGTTATTTGATTCCAAAATCAATTTTTGTTGTTACTCTGTTTCTTGTTTTGTTTCATGATTCAAATAGAAAGCAAAAAAGAAAGACAAAATGATGAACGTAACGCAAGATTCAGATCCGACGAACGCTCTTAGACCATGCCGCACCACGGTGACCTCAGCTCCGAAACGTTAGCCTTCACGTTGCATCACCATGGAACAACTTCACAATCGCCAGAGCTTTATTGCACCGCGGCTTTCCTCACCGTAAATTCGCCCAGATCTACAACGTCGCTCCACGGTATCATTGTTCGGTTTGTTTTATGTTTTGCTCTTTGTTTTTTTTAATAGAGATATACTTGATTTAATTTGTATATGTGTTTTCATGGGTGTTGCTTGAAAAATTGAAAGAGAAATATATAAGGAGTAACACGATGCAAATAGAGAGGAAAGAGATAATGTGTGGTCCTTATTTGTTTTTCTCTTTGATATAGTGTAGTGTTTTTATTGTTTTATTTATTTATTTATTTTTTATTGACACATGTCAATTTAGTAGTGGCTGAACCATCAATTTGAAAAATCAAAGGTTAAAGTTTTATTATTCTTAAAAAGTGGAAAACCAGTACATCAGATCCCCTTGTTTAAATCAATTATTTTAGTTTACTTATTTTATTTAGTTTATTTAGGCTAATTAATTTCCATCCAAAAATAATAAAAAGAAATATAAACATTCAAATTTAATTTAGTTAGTTATAATTAACTAATTTAATTTAGTTTATGAAATTAATATAACAAAACAAAACGATTTCATGTATATAACAAAACATTTTTTATAATCAAATTAATTAAATATTTTACAAAGATATTAAAAATCACACAATTCACCAATGAACGACACGTGGCCAATATCTGGCCACGTGATAAGGGAGACTTTATCAGACTTCCTCTAGATCCTTCACGACGGGCAACACGTGGTCAATATCTGGTCACGTGAGGAGAAAGACTTTATCAGAGTCCCCACTTTATGTCTTATCACTCCTTTTAATTAAATCAAAATTCAAAACAGCTAACCAATGATCAAATCATTTTCTACTAACATAATCAAAAATCAAGATCATTTTCGAAAAATGATTAAGGAGAATTGTTTTCAAATTAACTGTGAACTACGTCTACGCTCACACAATTTTCAACCCAGACAAGGTTCAAGGATAATTCAAAATCAATTCTACGTAATCATATAAAAACAAAAACCAAACTGCAAACTACGAATTAGGACTCTGATTCCTCATAAAAGGATAAGTAGGCATACGACTAAAATCGTGGCGAGTTCCCCTAATAAAAATTCAAACCCTATTTCCTAAGATCTCACTTCTAACCATAGTATCCCTGTGAACAAGGTAGATGATGAGGGTCTAACACCTTCCCTTCATCTAGAACCGAGTCCAAAAAACCTAGAATCTCTAACTTTTAGGATTATCCTTTATATTCCCTTCATTAGGATAAATATTAAGGGTGACAACTCTCAAATTTAAAATCAATTACAACGGGGTTAAGGTGCATAGTGTTTGGCGAAGTGGATCTTCTTGTCAATATTGGTGCTTAGATCTTCACCTCTACATTATTCGTAATGGATATTCAACCCGCTTATTGTTGTTTGCTAGGCCTTCCATGGATTCACAAGGCTGGGGCAGTGACGTCCACCCTCCATCAGAAGATCAAGTATCATGTTAATCGTAAGACCATTACTGTGTGTGGTGAAGAAGAGTATGTGGTGAGTCAACTGTCGTCTTTCTGATATGTCGAAATAGAGGACAAGGTGCATGAGACACCTATTCAGGGCTTTGATACTTTTAAGATGATCAAGACTCCTCGTTTTGAGGAGAGGAAGAAGCAAAAAAAATCCATTTCGTCTTTGAAAGATGCTAAAGTTGTGGTTGAAGCAGGTAGCCCCGAAAGATGGGGAAGCTTAGTGGAGTTTATCCCAAAGTTTAACAAGTTCGGTTTGGGATTCAAACCTGGTAATCAAGGTGTCGCTCCCTGAGCTCAAAGTTTATTGACTCGCGTAAGGTTTGCCAGCACTGGCATCGTCAAGAACGGGCAGGTTAATATGTTGAAGATATTGACAGTGAGTGTGGTATTGATAATTGGATTCGACCAAGTGTGCCAGGGGTTAAGCTCAACAGTTGTATTTCTGAGTATGTTATTCCAGTTACATTTATCAAAGAGTAATTTTTATTTTATGTTCTTATCAAGCAATAATTCTTTAACTATGCCCAAGGCGTTAGTGAATCATATGTAGGGCCCCCATATTTTCATTTACAATCTTTATCATGAAATAAAGGACGTCTTTTTGCATTCAAATATTTTACTCTTTATCTTTCCTTTTACATTTTTGAAAATATACATAAAATGGTAATGCTTTTAGTTTTATTTTATCATCCTGTGTCTAAAAGAAACATAAAATCGATCATGCAAATTAATCCAACCGTCATAATGGATCACTTTGATAAAGATTTTTCTATCACTCATTATAATTTTGATAATCTGATTAACCAAGTCAAAGAAGATGATGAGGAAGATTGTGAACTCCCCGAAGAGTTATCTAGATTGTTAAAGCAAGAGGAAAGGGTCATTCAACCGCATGAAGAGCCGATTGAGGTAGTGAACTTGGGAAATGAAGATGCCAAGAGAGAAGTCAAGATAGGGGCTGCATTAGAAGATAGTGTAAAATCAAAGATTGATTGGTATGCTCCGAGAGTATTAAGACATCTTTGCCTGGTCTTATGAAGATATATCCAGTTAGATACTGACATAGTGGTGCACAGATTGCCTTTGAAAGAAGAATGTCCTCCGGTAAAACAGAAGCTTCGAAGAGCTCATCCTGAGATGTCTAAGAAGATTAAGGAGTAAGTGAAGAAACATCTTAATGTATGGTTTGAGTGTGATCTCCTATCCTCAGTGGATCGCAAATATCATGATGGTGCCTAAGAAGGATGGAAAGGTTAGAATTTGCGTTGATCATCGGGATTTGAACAGAGCAAGTCCAAAAGATGATTTCACACTTATGCATATTGATGTTCTAGTTGATAATACAGCTAATTCCAATGTCTTTTAGGTCATGGATGGTTTCTCTAGTTACAATCAGATTAAGATGGAACCAGAGGACATGGCAAAGACTACGCTCATTACCCCGTGGGGGACTTTCTGCTATAAGGTGATGCCCTTTGGTTTGAAGAGCACATGGGAAACTTATCAGCATGCTATGGTGACTCTTTTCCATGATATGATTCACAAAAAGATCGAGGTGTATATCGATGACATGATCGCGAAATGCCAAACAGAAGATGAGCATTTTGTTCACCTATAGAAATTTTTTGAATGACTGAAAAAATTCAGGTTGAGGTTGAATCCCGACAAGTGCACCTTGTGGGTGAGGTCTGAAAAATTTCTAGGCTTTATTGTAAGTGAAAGAGGTATCGAGATTGATCCTTCCAAACTAAAAGAAATACAAGAAATCCCTAAACCAAGAACTAAAAAATAAGTCCATGGCTTTCTCGGGAGATTGAACTACATGTCTAGATTTATCTCTCATCTTACAGCTACGTGTGACCCTGTTTTTAAGTTATTGAGGAAAGATCAAATGGTGAGGTGGAATGACAATTTCTAGGTGGCATTTGATAAAATATAAAAGTATCTGCAGGAACCTCTCATCCTCATGCCTCTAGTTGAGGGGAAGCCATTGATCATGTATCTAACAGTGCTCGAAAACTCCATGGGTTGTGTTCTAGGTCAGCATGATAAGATCAGAAAGAAAGAACAAGCAATTTATTACCTTAGAAAGAAATTCATTGAAGGTGAGTCAAGGTACACGTTGCTGGAGGAAATTTGTTGTGCATTGGCTTGGGCTGCTAAGTGCCTGAGACAATATATGTTGACGCATACCACCTACTTGATATCCAAAATGGATCTTATCAAGTAAGTTTTCAAAAATCCAGCTCTTATAGGCCAAGTGGCTTGGTGGAAGATGATTTTGACTGAATACGATATCCAGTACACTACTCAAAAAGCCATCAAGGGAAGTGTGTTGGCTAATTATCTTGCTCATCAACCCATGGATGATTATCAACCAATGAGGTTTGAATTTCAAAACAAGGACATCATGTAAATCAGGGATTGCAACATTCTTGGCCCAGAAGAAGGACCCGAACTAGGTTCGCTATGGATGCTGGTGTTTGACGGTGCCTCGAATGCAATCGGAAATGGTGTCGGAGCCATTATTACTTCTCCTACAGGTTTTCATATCCCGTTCACCGCCAAGATTTGTTTTGACTATACCAACGACATGGCGGAATACGAAGCCTGCATATACGACATTGAAGCTGTATTTGATTTGTAAATCAAACGCTTGAAAGTTTTTGGGGATTCTAATCTTGTTTTTAGTCAAGTTAACAAAGATTGGGAAACTCGTCACCAAAATTTGATCCTGTATCAAGAAAATGTCATGAAGTTGATTCCTTAAATCGAGGAAATTACATTCGAGATCACTTTGGCATCCATGTTCAAAGTCTGGTGGGCTAATGAAGCACCCTCAATCATAATCAGAAGGTTGGATGAACCGACATTTTGTTATGAAACTTAGATGGATCTAGATGGAAAGCCATGGCTCTACGATATCTAGAGGTATCTTGAAACTCAGGAGTATCCCGAAGAGGCATCGGTTACGAATAAGAAGTTCTTGAGAAAGTATTCTTCCAAGTTCTTCCTTAGCAACGGTGTGTCATATAGAAGAAACCATGATGGTTTGTTGTTGATATGTGTTGATAAGAATGAAGAGGAGAAAATTATTAAAGAAATTCATGAAGGTTCCCTCAGGACGCATTCCAGTGGGCACACTATGACCAAGAATATCTTGCAAGCTGGCTACTATTGGTCCACCATGGAAAATGATTGTTACAACCATGCCAGAATCTGCTACAAGTGTCAGGTGTATGATGACAAAGTGCATGTACCTCTGGTACCGTTGAATGTCTTGACTTCTCCTTAGCCTTTTGCAATGTGGGGCATCAATATGATTGGAATGATCGACCCGAATGCGTCTAATGGTCATCATTTTATTCTAGTTGCTATTGACTACTTTACCAAGTGGGTTGAAGCTGCGTCATACGCAAATGTTACCAAGCAAGTGGTGACCCGATTTATCAAGCATAATATCATATGTTGTTAAGGAGTTCCAGAAAAGATCATTATGGATAATGGATCTAATCTGAATAACAAAATGATGAAGGAGCTTTGTGAGTACTTCAAAATCAAGCATCATAATTCTTCTTTGTATCGACCGAAGATGAATGGCGTTGTTTAAGCATCCAATAAGAACAGTAAGAATATTGTGCAGAAGATGGTAGTGGCCTATAAGGATTGGCATGAGATGTTTCCTTTCTATTTGCATGGTTATTGCACCACAGCTCGCACTTCGACCGGGGAAACATCATTTTCACTTGTTTACGGCATGGAAGCATTTTTCCTGTGGAAGTTGAGATTCCTTCGTTAAGTATTATGAGAGAGGCAGAACTTGATGAAAATGAATGGATTCAGAATCAGCCAAAATAATTGAACCTCATTGACGAGAAGAGGCTTGCGGCTGTCTGTCATGGTCAGGTGTACTAGAAAAGGATGAAGAAATCATATAATAGAAGGGTTCGGCCTTAATACTATAAGGTTGGTGACCTTGTGTTGAAAAGGATAATTCTTCCTCAAGGTGATCCAAGGGGAAAGTGGACTCCCAATTATGAAGGGTCATTCGTTGTAAAAAAAGTTTTCTCTGGCGGTGCCATGATACTTACGACGATGGATGGTGAAGACTTCCCACTCCCTTCGAATGTGAACGTAGTTAAAAAATACTTCGCATTAAAAGATTCGCTGAGTTGACTGGATCAGGAAAAAATGGGTGATCCCGACGAACCAAAAACAAAAATAAAAGATTCGGTCAAATATTAGGTACAAAAAGGAAAAGAATGAAAAAGAAAATAAGTACACCCTCTAAGTTGAAAACCCTAAAGGGAAACTTAGGAAAAAAAGGGTTTCTCGATGGATTGAAAACCCAAAGGGGCGATCCAGGAAAAAGAGGGGTTAAAGTGAATGACTACATCCAACGTCAGATCTTTGATTTTCGTGATATAGTTGCTAATTCCTAAGGGTAGGAATCAGTCTAGTCGTCTTCAACAGGAAACAAGGTGATGAGATAGTTTAGGATATAAGGGTGATAATAGGATTGGAACCTGGAGGGAATGCATTATTGCATTGCCATGCGCTTGTTGCTCTTTGAATTCAATTTGTTGTTTTGCAATTACCTCTTTCTATGAATTGTATCTTAATGTACTTGCCTATTTACAGGCCTATTTTTAATCAATAAAAGTGTCTTTTGTTCAAAAGCTTCTTTTTATATTTTACTGTTTTGCTTGCATTAAGGATGTATAATTTTTGATAAATATTGTATCTAAAAATTGGGGGCCTTACACATGGTAGGATATATTTGGGTAAGTCGTTACTGCTTCTTCCAGGTTTGAGATCATCAGGTGTTTAACCTTGTTTTATGGATCAAATTGTTATTGGTTTCCTATGGAGTACTCATCAAGGTTTAGTCATTACTAGTTCCTTTTGAAACAGGAGTTGTTACTCTTGGTTTTTGTTTGTGATCCAGTTGTGACACATTTTTGATGTATTCCTAAGGTCGAGTCGTTACTCGTACCTTCACTCGGTCCCCAAGCGTTATGATTAACGTGCCAATGGGTTTTGGTTTAGAAAGGAATTGTTCCAGTTTGATCGAGACCAGTTGTTAAATGTATTTTGTGAAGTCTGGTTGTTACTAGTCATCCATTGTAAGGCCATATTTCTTTCTCAGAATGCAGCATTCTGGTATTCTGTGAAGTCTAGTTGTTACTAGCATATTTTGGTCCTTACCGTTTTTTAGAATGCAGCGTTCTGGAATTCTATAAAGTCTAGTTGTTAGTATCATCTTTCGGTCTTTACCATCTTTGTTTCAGAATGTAGCATTCTGGTATTCTCTGATGTATAGTTGTTAAAAACACCTTTTTGGATCAAGTTACACGGTCTTCGATCCTTTTCTCCCATCTATATTTATTTCTTTGGTCCAGTGCTAAGAAATCATCAATATTATACCTCGTGTTGATATGCATCATCGTCTTAATTCAGAGTGCACAATTTTGAGTTCATTTTTTGTATTCAATCTCCTTCCACCTTATCGGTCGAAAGGTTGTGGTTTCCAATATCGCTTTAGGTTTAAGAAGTTTGAATAGGGGCAGTTGTTGTACCCCAAAATGTACCCTTTTCATTTCGACTTTATTTTGGCTTATATTACATTATCATATACATATTCAACTCATTAGCTGTGTTGTTATGGGAAGTTTGAATAGGGGCAGTTGTTGTACCCCAAAATTTACCCTCTTCATTTCGACTTTATTTTGGCTTATATTACATTAACTGTTTACCGGAGACGCTCAGAGATTTATAGAAGATATCCAGGTGGTGAATTTAAATTCCTTATCATGACTAATTCAAACATATTCGATCATGTCTCGAGTGGTAGATGTGAGCCATAGTTTTCATCTGGTTTGAGACAGTTCAAGTTGAAAGTTTGTTTCGGCGCGACAAGCTTCAAAATTTTATAACTCCAAGCCAGAGTATTATTTTGAGCTGATATTTTAAAATCGGGTCCGTATAGATATTATCTTCATTTTTTGTGTTCGGTCTGAGAGCCAATTATGCACCTGAGATGGTCAAATTATTTTGTTACCGAGTTTTCGGGTTATCGATCAACGGTATTTCTGGTATTCAAAAATTTATAACTCCGGTTTGGTCTACCTCTTTGAGGTGGTTCTTTCGACATTAAATCCGCATGGATATTCTTCACAACTTCCGCATTCGGGCCGAAGGCTACTTCTCAAGGGATGGCCTCCGAATATGCAAATATGTTAGAGTTTAAACAATATAAAATATTGGTAAAAGTTTGTTGAACCGCTGTTTCAGGTACATTAAAAAAATTCATAACTTTCAGTTGGAGGACCGTATGAGCGTGATCCTGGTTGCTAAAATTCTGTTTCGATGTTATCTTGACACCGTCTATTATGACCAAGAGTTGATTCTACATGAAAAGTGGTGGGAATTTTGAGTTCCAAAAAAAATAATTAAGCAGAATCTGGAATTTGTCAGGTTGACTTCCAATATTTAAAAATTCATAACTCGCTTAGTTTTTATATAATCTTGTCGGTTCTCAAAGTGGTGGCTCAAGAATTTTGTTTACTTCAACTTTTATTAGATTTTAAAATCAAACGGTAGCCGGACCCCCGTTATTGGTTTATTCTGAAAAATTAGAGTTTTCAGACCAGAAAAAAAGACTGGACGTCGCTCCACTAAAAATTCATAAAAAATTCATCATTTATCAGATGGTTTTAATTTTTAACACGATGTTAGATCTATATTTCTTCTAGCAAAGTCGAGACGAGATTCTAATTTTTCAGGCACGAGCTCGTGACTTGTTCGAGTGACGGAGGTCAAATAAGCTAATATTTTGACTTGATTAATTTTTGACAGTGACATCTTGCTGCTTTAACGTATCAAACTCACTCAATTTTTATCAGAAAGAGTCTATTATTTTTTAGTGACGTCTGTGACTCAAAGGGGCTTATTTTCACAGGAGGTCAGTGTTCGGAAAAATTCGCAGATCATAGTGTAATTTTCACTTAAGTGATAAATAAGCTGAAATTTTGGTTTTTTTAGAAACACTATATATTGAATTTTCCACCAAAAATTAAAGAGGAGGCTCATTATTTTAAATATCACTTTCCATCTCATAACTCTCTCCTCTCTCTCTCTCTCTCTCTCTCTCTCTCTCTCTCTCTCTCTCTCTCTCTCTCTCTCTCTCTCAAGAACAAAACCTCTCTCTCTTGTACCACCTTGCACCACCACTGCACCTCTTCATCACCGGCCATAATCGCCTACCGCGCGTCCCTCTCTCGGACCATGTCTCTCTCTCCGATCGCTGCTCCCTCCGGCAACCACACCTCTCCTTATTTCTTCTTTCGGCGCGACTTCCCTCTGTCTGTGCTACGCTCATACGACTGTGGTTTCTTCTCCGCAAATTCCCTCTGTTCCGGTCTCCTCCACTGATGTGCTCCTCCCTCCGACGCTCCTTGCCCTGGACAATATCATCATATCTCCTCTTCATCTTCTTCAAGTTATCAAGAGTTAAACATAACATAAACTTCCATTGATTTTGTGAGTTTTTATGCATTGGTTTTGTGGAATTGAACAATTAGGTTGAATTGATATCTAATAGGAATTAACATAACTTAGGTTGATTCAAGAGTTAGATTCTTGAATTTAGATTTGAAATTGATTTAGGAATTAGTTTGACTCTTGAGTTAGGTTGAATTATATGTAGAAATATAGTTAACACTAACACTTAGGTTAGTTTATATACTAATTTTTTTGGTGTAGTTTGAGATCTTGAATTCTTGATTAGATTAACAACTAGTTTCTAATTCTTGATGTAGAAGTTGTTAAGAGTTTAGGTTAGGTAGGTTCTAACACTAACTTTGATTTAGGTTGTAACATAAACTAACATTAGCTTAGTTTAGGCCTAATCCTTGATTTCATGTTTTATCATATGTTTCCAATTTTTTTAATTGATGATCATTGATATTTTTGTGCATTTGAAATGCATTTTTGCATATAATCTCAAGTTCCTAATTCTTGACATAAACTAACTTTTTACCAATTTTTTGGTTGATTACTTGTTGTTTGGCATTTCAATGAGTTGAGATAATTTCTAATAGACTCAAATACCATTGCAAAACATTTTTGAAGTAAGTCTGGTTGAATTTGATAGAAAATATCTCAACACTTGGTAAAATGGCATAGTTTGACATAATTGGTGTTTTTGCTCTAACTTTTGATCTTTGCTGAGTTTTTCCGACTTACTTTAATGAAAATCGAAACTCTTGAGCCTTCCAAAAACTCTAGCGCGAGTACTTTTTCGATTCGAACAAATTTCGTTCCGTTTTTTCTGCTATTGTAGTAGTTTCGAAAATCATGTTTCATAATAGAATTTGGTCGAACCGAGTTAATTTTTGGACTTTTCGATTCAAGTTTTTCAATTAATTTTTTAACTTTGCGATTCAAGTTTTTGCACATTATCTTGTGTTTCATTTTTTAATTGCGATACTTTTTCGTGTGTTAGCTCATACTTTGATGTCAAGTAACATCAATTGGTTTCAATTTGTTAATTAAATTCTGATACATTAAATTCATGTGGTCTTAAGACTTTAATTCTCAATTTTAAGATCAATCTTGAGGTTACATGTTCATGTGCAACTTTCGGATAACCTTCTCATGATAATATTCAAGATTAATGCACTAAAACTTTGATTTGAAAATCGATTCATGTTGAATACTGAAATGAGCATAATACTATCCGGAACTTGTATTTCGCGTGTGCATTGAGTTTTGGCTTGTGAATAATACATTGTTGTATTTATTTGAGCATTTCTTCGATATCGATAGCAAGTTTGGACGTTTCTAAACCATTTGTTTGGACCCATTTTCATAAGTATGAGGTTGTTGTTCGAAATGCTATGTTATGCTCTTTTTAACTTGTTTGCTTTGACTTGTACATATTCATACTTCATTTTTGTGCATATTTCTAATTGCTATTGTCGCATTTGATTCTTTTATTGTTATTTACTAACAAATTTTGTGAGATGTGCATACTTTGAGAAACAATTTGGATACCAATCACTTTGGTGACGAATACGCTTTGCTTGCACATGTTTTTCACACTTCTGATGGTGTTTATTATTGATGCTAGCTTGCGGAGCCGTTCGAGTTTCCTACACGCATTGAGTTTGCTTTACGGATTCTTATTATCTGTTTGGTACGGTTTTAGGCCATTTCTTGTAATATTACATTTACCGCTTTCTAGAAATCATGTATAGTATGGGCATTTATCGCTTTCTAGAGATCATGAGAAGTAGGAAGCATGAAATAAAGAGTGTGCGCTTGAAGTATCTGTTTAAAGTTCTATAGCAGACATCTCTTTTTGTATATTAATTGTGTTTGTTTAAAGTTCTATCTTTGAATAGGCAATTCTGCATGTGTGTTTATTTTTCTTGCATGTTTTGTTTTTATGTCGTTCTCGGTGATGAGTTCGGTAGTTGGTCTTGGATTCATTCTCGATGATGAGTTTTTTCCAAGTGGATTCAGTTTACATTACTTTTTATGATTGACAATTATGTCAAGATACGAAGAAAGAAATAATAATTTTGTGCACCTAGTTCATACCCGGATGTGATGTTCCCTTTGAGGCTTGGTTTAGTTCATTCTAGATGATGGGTTTGCTCCCTCTTTATTTTACTTGTTGCACAAGCATAATAAGAAAATAAATACTTGGATATTATTTGTCGCGGTTTATTCTCCATGATGAGTTTTGTTCCCTCTGTTGTGGTGATTCACTCTCGATGATGAGTTTGTTCCATTTGCTAATTTTTTTTCTACGCGCTTATCTAATTATACCTTTCGTACTTGTTATCTTCCTTTCCCATGCTCCCTTAGGACTTGTGGAATATTCTTTATGATGAGGTTATTCTGAATAGTGATTAGGATGGTTCTTTCTCGGATGATTTTGTTCCAAGTAAACCTTGGTCCGAACCTTAGGGCATATCTCTGTATGATAATTCTAGGCTAGGAATAGGTTAGTCCCTCGTAGACTTTTTCTTTTTTCCCCCACTTCGCATGTGCATAAAATACACTCTTTCTTGGTAAATCTTTAAAATGTCTCTAATAAACTCAAAATCCTTTTGCAAAGGTAAAATATACAAACAAATTCAAGTTTCTCTTTCTTGTCTATTGGCTTTTCAATTTCAAACAGGATGTGTTATTTTCCCTCTATGAAATATGATGCGTAAGTCCCCAAGGATCGGGTTGTACTCTGTCTACTTGCTAGGAGTTGCGATTATAGCATCATCCGCCTCCGAGCACTTTTTAAGCACATTCATTCATTTCTACTCCAGATGCGTGAGTCTCCAAAGGTCGAGCTGCAGGTAGAATGCGAAATTGATGTTGTTCCATATAAAATACAAACCCACCAAAACTATTGAGCCGAACTACGGTTGCTCTTATTCCTTAAAAGGTATACATAGGCAGAGGATTTTGTGGGGCCTAATCGAGCACAATTTGTAAATACTTCTTTCTTTTCCCCACACTTTTTCTTATTTATTTTACATACATACCTTGTACAACTTAGATATAAATTTTTACACACCCATTAGCTAAACAACAAGAGTGGATACCATAGAGTACTACGGAAGTGTGGGATGCTAGCACCTTCTCCTCGCGTAACCGACTCCCTTACCCGATTTCTTGGTTGAAAGACCGTTATTTGTCTCTTTCAGGTTTTCTTCGATATTTCCCTTTCTCCTTTGTGAGATAATAGATTTTTGGTGGCGACTTCATGAATTTTTATCTGATGAGTTTTATCCAGTTCCTTCACCACTAAAGCAAAAGTTCATCTCCCACATCTTTTGTTCAACCATCTGAAGACTAGTGTAAAAGAAACAAGAGAAGAAGAAAGAACAAAGATAAATTGGATCCCTCTGGGAAGACTCATTTCGGATATTTTGACTGAAAAAATAGTGATAGAACATCTGACTGAGGCTCAACAAGCTAGTGTTCTAGAAACTTGTGCTAGTAAACCTCTCAACGCCAAGAATCTGAAGAAGATAAATATTATTGAAACTATTAAGAAGGACCCAACAATCACCACCAAGGAAGTTATCACCACCCGAAGAGTGCCTATGGAGGATTTTCCTCTCTTCACTCAAGCATATTCTTCTCTAGAAATTGTTCTCAAGTATATGGAAGCCTGCAAGAGTAACAGTACGATTCCATATGTGAACATTCTTGATCTAAGGCAACAACCTTTGAAAGTTGCTCCTAGAAAATCAAGAAAAAGGAAAGCAGTTGGAGAAGGATCTTCTCATAATACCCCCAAAGCTGCCAAAAATAAAGGTAACTCGTCTTTTGTTTCTGTTATTGAATCAATATTTTTATCAACATCTGAAATCCCCTCATCTCCAAAGCCCACAAAAGATCCATCTCCTCAAACCTTTGATTATTTTGACCTTGATATTGACACTTCAATACTTACTAATAATTCTCTGACTAATCCACCTTCTACCCAATTTTATTAGACTCAGCCAGAACTTGCTCAAGTTCTCTCTGATATTGATCAATTTGATCCACTATTTGAAGCTCCCCAAACCGAAAATCCAAAATTTGATTCTGATTCCATGACATCCATCCTTGGCATCACTTGCCCTCTCATGGTTTCTCAACCACCAACAACCCCCACAATTTCATCACAAACCTTCTCCATTCCAGATCATCCATCTCCTTATCTTTCAAAACCACCCAATTCACCTATAATCCTTTCTGACTCTCCCTCTCCAAATAATTATCCAGAAGATCCCCTTAGAACAATCATTGATTTAGAAGCTTAGGACAATGTCGTTACAAGCTCTCAGAAAATTGTCGTTCCCAAACCAAAACCAAAAATCTCCAAAGAAGATGTTGGTAAATCTTTGCTGATTTTTGAAACAGAAATACAGAAATGGGTTAACTCTCTAAAGCTAGCTTGCATGTAGAATCTCAATCCAACTGCCTCTAATTCTCATTAGAATCAATTCATAAAATGGTTTAACTTTTAATCGCTGAAGCTAAAGGAGCTTAGCTATGAACTCGCTCAACAGAACTTCTGCGATCGCCTGAAAATCATTAAGGATCAAGTTCTCCAACACTGGGTAAAGAAACCCATCCTTCTGCTTGACAACACCCCTTGGGAAGCTCATAATACATTAGAGTATAATGAAATGTCTCAGAATCCTCTTCCTTTGGTCATGTTTCAAGACAAAGGCAAGGAAGTCGAAGAATCTGCTACGCCAGAATTAACTGCAGTAAGTTCTAAAAAAGTGGTCTCTTGTGCTGAAATAACATCATCTTCTCTTGTGCTAAAAACTCTGGAGGAGTTGAAGAAAGAAAATGATGTGTTTAAGGAAAGGTTAGACAAGTAGGATGAAACTAGCAAGGAAATTAAGGGGATGCTTGGGAAACACGAGAAATCGACCAATCAGGTCAAGAGTTTATTGGAAGCCTTGTTCACATGACTTCCACCTCCTCAACCTTAGTCCTGAAAAATTGTTTCTATTTTGTTTCTTATTTCAATCTTCTGGTTATCCACCTCCTTATGTTTATCTTAATCCTTTTTTGAATACAAAATGCATTTTATTATTTACGTGTTTTTATTGCTTTTTGATTCTTGACAAAAAAAAGTGGGAGAAGGTAAGATATTTTGAATATCATAACTTCTATTCTTTATACTATAAAATAAAACATGAAAATTCTATTGAAAAGCAACCTCTGAAAGTAACTTCTGTTGTGGACGCATCAAAAACCTTTTTCTCTAAGCTCTGATCAGAACATCTTCAGGGAAGTATTTTAATTTTTTTGAGTACCCAACTCAGGGGGAGACTTTAATTCTTTATGCTCTTATAAGTATTATATAAAAATATATAAGTTTTTGTAATCATCAAAAAATGGGAGATTTTTAGAATATAGTTTGGTCCTACATCCCTACAAGAGTTTTCATGATAACAAATACATGATATATATATATATATATATATATATATATATATATATATATATATATATAAAGAACAAATATGCTCTCAATAATGTTTTTCTTATGCAGGGATATTCTGATGAAAGATGTATAGAATATGAGCAAGTTTCATTTTTGAAGCTCCGTTGTGACACATCATGCTTAGAAGAAAATTCGTATGACACACTTAAACAAAGAAGTTCTAACGTTACAACTTTTGAACGCACCAACATTGCAAAGAAATAAACAAACTCTGATATTCTGATACATAAAGTTCTGGGAAGAACTAAATAAGTCTCAACGGTAACATTCCTCTTCTGATATGATCAGTGGCGGAGCCAGTGTCCGTCCAGGTAGGGCAGCTGCCCAGGCTCCGCCCGACCATGCTTTACCATCTCGCGATGGATCATGGAGATCTTCTATGGCCATCTTCCGACACACCATACCGTAAACCAGTGGCGGAGCCAGCGTCCGTCCAGGTAGGGCAGCTGCCCAGGCTCCGCCCGACCATGCTTCACCATCTCGCGATGGATCATGGAGATCTTATATGGCCATATTCCGACACACCATACCGTAAACAGATACACACTGCAACACCACTCTTGCCTTTCCGGTTTCCGTTCAATCAATTATCGGTGAGCATCACCTTCCTCCATCGATTCTTTCTTCTTCTTGCTTCTGTTTCAATTCATATCTCCCTACATCATTGTTGTTGTTTTGTTATTTATTGTTGCAGGTTGTGGTGTTGAATTTGTTGTTTCGTGCTATGTCCACCAAGTGTTCGGTAAAATTTCTGAACGAATATTTTTCTTATATTTTCACAGGCACTTCTTCTTTGTCTCCTGCATTTCTCTCTTTCCACACTGTAAGTATTTCCACCATCCAAACCCCTCTTTTGTTTACTTCCTTTTTGATCTTTGCCTTTGTAGTTTTCAATATCCAATTTCTTACTACAATTATGGATCATATTTCAAGTCTATGCATGTTGATGGTTGATGATTGATGATTTGTTTTATAGTTTTTTTTTTTTGCAAATTTTCTTTATTAGTTTTTTTCTACTATCAATCATTGTTTGTGGAAAAGTGCTATTTGATCTCATAACATTTTACAAACCCTAAATTGTATTTGACAAGAATTCCTCAATTATTTTATATATGGATTTACTGATATTGCAGGATACTGTGATGAACTGCATCCACCAAACATTATGGTAGTTTTGAACATGTAATTATTGAGGAAGATTACACAATTTGTGAATAATGGAAGTAATTTCAGAGCTATTGGCTAGTGTTATACTCTTGGTGACAAGGGTTTTCACTATGATTAAGCTGGTATGTTTGTTTCCTATCAGAACTGGATTAATTATGATTAACACTTGGACAGAGTTGTTTAGGAATGCAATAGTCTTCAATGTGAACATAGTATTGAGATTTATCTCATGGATGTTTGGGCTTTTTGTCTTACCTGCAAGAGTTGTGAGTTCCATTGAAAGGGAGAGGCAGGTTAGTTTTTATTTTATAATTGTATTTGTTTTATTTATCTTGTGTACCCTTTACATAATACAATTCATTATGTCATGAAATTTTATATGATCGATTGGAGTTACATAGACACCAGACACGATACCACACTGAAACAGACACCAGACACACCAGACACGATACTGAAAGAGTCTACTAATTTCTATTAGTATCCTAACTAACAGAAACCTGCTCTTGTGAGTTAATTGATCAAGTGATTTTGTGCTCTTGTGTAAATTAGGTTTGATTTGGTCATTACTGTGAATGGAAAGAAGGAGAAAATAGCTTCAGGTTTGTTCAACCCCTTTCACTGCCACTTGAAGGTTGCTCAAGATCAAATGGCGAAGGTTGGTTATTCAATTGTTCTTGTGCCTGAGCACGAAAGCGATGCCACGTGGTTTTCCAGAGGAACTATTGAAAGGTATGGCTTGTTATCATAATTTTTTATTTGTTGATAACTTAGATTGGCATATCTTGGAATCATTGTTGTTAAATAGCAGTTATAGCTATTGTACTATAGTGTAGCGAAATTTGATCACATCCCTATTGTTTTTTGTTATGCTACTTAGTATAATGTGTTCTCAAATAGTGGCTCTACAACATTGTAGCATACCGGAATTTTAACAAACCACCACTTCGCCGATCTGCATTTGACAACATTATTTGAAATTTGAATTGATAGCGGTGTTTTTAGGCAGTACTTAATTTCACACAAATGAGCGTATTGAACTAATTTTCTCGGCTTTTATAGGTTTGTTCATTTTATGAGCACACCTGAAATACTGTAACATGTATATATTATAGAATCCGAAATTTTAACATGTATATATTATAAAATCCGAAATCTTACAAATTGAAGAGGTAATTGCAATTCAAGGAAATAATTCCTTTGGGATTAGCATTGTACTGTCTTGGTAGAAAATTATGAAGCCAATGAAAACTTGCCCAGGCTTCATAATTTTTCTGGCTCCGCCACTGGATATGATCCCATGAAAGCATGTTCTAAAGAGTTACAATTTATTCATTATAAATAAAAAGTAACGGCTGAATCAAGACAAGATCTCTACTTTTGGAAAGAACATTAACTACACTTTATCAACCTTCCAAAAGCATCTTCTCATGTCTCTCATGCATTGCCTATATAAAGAATACTTGAAGGAGAAATTACACACAACATTACTTCGCACTGAAAAAGAGAAATCTCATTA
Organism: Vicia faba; assembly: GCA_948472305.1. Lineage (NCBI taxonomy): Eukaryota > Viridiplantae > Streptophyta > Magnoliopsida > Fabales > Fabaceae > Vicia > Vicia faba. The sequence continues at coordinate 779,903,523 of OX451741.1, read as the reverse complement.
CCTTTCTATCTTGTGCTTTTCAATTGTGTAATACATTACTGTAGTGATATTGTTTTATCTAGCAAACATATTTATACACACTTTCAATTATATTATTGTGTAATACCTTGAGAAAGTCGAGCTATGGTTTAATATCAATAAGACTTTGACAATTGTCATTGTATCTTTGTAATCAAGTTTGATTAGTGGATTAAGACTTCATTTGAGAGAGGCGAAATCACCTTGGAGGATGGACTAGAGTAGTTTGAATTCAAATGAACCAGGATAACCAACGTTTCAGTTGCTTTATTTTTAAAAAACCCAATTCAAACCCCCCTTTCTTGTGTTTTTCCATTATTCATAAACTACTCAAGGACATTGGATGTTGGGAGAGAGATCAAGGCTAAGGCATAACAATTATCCAGATAAGTTTTTATACTAAAGAGACTTACCTTGTTAAAATGATACTAATATTTCAGGAAATTTCCCAAGTCTTTATAACATGTCCTAAACTTGTCTAATATCCCACAAATAAAAAACAATCATTATTTATATTTGCATAATTTTTTCGTTATGGCTCAAGAAAAAGGAAAAATTCGATAAATGGCAAAAACAACATATAAAGACTCGACAACACATGAAATGACTCAATAAAAACAAACTAAAAACAAACTGAATTTAAATCAAGAAATATGAGAAAACAATAAAGAAAAACAATAAATATACCTAGAAAGAGAGTAAAGTCATTTCCCACACTTAAATCAAACATTGTCTCAATGTTTTAATCCAAGGTGAGAAAGGAAGAAAGAACTTGGTATGCGGTACTGTGGGCCTGCAGGGTCACCAATCCCCTATCTCGAATCATGTCTCTGTCGATGAATTCAGCTTCAGCTTCGAGATGCCTGATCGACAAAAATATATTATATTTGCATCATCGATGAGGTATTATACTCCCTCAAGTGACAAAGTTGTCCCATGATGGATGCATGGTTGGAATGCGTAAGGTTATATTGGATGTCAAATGCTCGATCGCAAATTTTGAGAGCTGGGTACCAGCGGCCTGTGTAAGATGACCCTCTAGAATCCACTGGATATATCTCTGATTCTAAGTGTGTGACTCGCGCATATAAGCCCATATATCACGATGATAGCTATATAAAATGGCAAAATCTACATCTCGATGGATGTCCTCGACTTGAGTCCTATGCCTCAAGGTGGTGCTTGTAAAATGATTAGAGACATGCCGTATATGGTGTGGATCAGTAAAATAGGTTGGTGGAGAGTGACGGGAAGGTGAAACACATTCCTTCCTGATAAGCTCCTCATCAGTATCATTACTTGCTTCTGCATTAGCAGAAACCACTGCGGGTAACGGGCCGATATATTCTGAAGCATAAAGTTTAAAAGTCCAATTAGCTCTTACCCGAATATCATTATATGAAAGCCATGGTATCATAATACATTTAACAATTTCATTATGGATCATAAGGTGGTGCCCACCCTCCTTTCGGTTTTGACAGAACAACATATTTTGGACACGGTCAATATCAAGAGTGTGGGGAAGCAGAGGCTCTAAGTTATCAAGCTTTGCATTAAGTCCTATTGCACGGTCCAAGGAGGTAATCAAGCCTCCAAACAATATAGCGCCTCTTTTAGAAGTGTAAGCTTTCACATGGGCTATCATGAAAGGTGTAAAATTTACTTGTCTTACGACAAGAGCAACTTGCAAAGAAAATATTTCTTTTCCATTGGTTTTATTAGTGTTGTCTGGGCCAAAAATAGTGTCTGCCAATATTTGGAAAAAATAGCGGATGGTCGAGTTATGGATCGCAGAGACATGGTTACCCTCAAAAGAATTAGTCCTAAGACCTGCAATTTCCCTCCAAAATACATACTCCTCATTTTCCCACTTTGACTCAAGTGGAGCCTCTCAAGGAATTCCTTCCCCGTGGGGAAGCTTCAACATTTCCGCAAATTTCAATAGTGGTGATTTGGTATTCATTGTCAAACATACGAAAATTTACGGTGCCAACTGTACTTGCAAACTCAGGTCTAACTTTGTAAATGAGTGAACTCATAAATTCACGTGTTAATAATTCGTAAGTGGAATCTCATCGTTCAAACAAACTCTATAATCCTAAGTTATCAATCAAGTAATTAACATCATCGTAAATTCTTAAAATGAAAAGACAAGGTTTATCGGAGTACCTCGTAGGAGTGATGTCCCAGTCTGACAGTGATTCAAACTTACTTATCTGACGATTTCCATCCTTTCCTTCTCAGAAGCGTATCTTGAAATTTCCTTCTGCCATTGAGAAGAATTAAGGTTTTAGTGAATTTGGGGATTTTTCTACAAATTAAGGGTTTGTAGATTTTTTGGAGGAGGAAAAATGTTTTTTTTATAGAAGGAAGTTGGGGAAAGTAGTGGAAGGTTGAAAGGTTTTATGAGTTATGGAAAGTAATTTGAGTGGGTGGAGTTATGGTGGTTGTTAATGGAGGAAGGAAGTAGGTGAGAGATGAAAAAGGTAGTGAAAAAGTGATCAAACTGGGGTTGTTTCCTCTTTTGTTCGTGATTTGAGCACACAACATGATGGTGTTCACCACAGGGGCCCTGGCGATCACCATGCTGCATATTTCACTGATGGGATCATTTGTGGAGTTTATGGGATTTTGTTTTGTCATTTGGATTTTAGACCCCCCCCCCCCCCCCGCCCCTTTCGCTTTGCACAACTAATGATAGCAATAATACTCATACTCAAAGATTAGTTGCATGTTAATAACAAATAATTTCCAAGAAAATTTTCCCAAAAAATATTTAATGAAAACTAAATTAAATATAATCCCAAAATTTTTGAAAAAGATTGTAAATAAAATTTGATTGTGAAAATAAATCTACTAATGGTTAGAAAATCTAATAACGAAACAAAAAAAAATGACGGTGAAATAAATCTAATAATGAATAAATGGACTGATAAGTGGGACCCTGCATCCGATGTGGACGAGATGCATGAATTTCATAAAGCTGCCGTTTGAGGCTGAGAATCTCTTAAGAAAGGTAATTTGCCTCCTCTGAATGAGTGGCATAAGAAATCATCATCTTCTATGTGATGTCTCTGATTTCCTCTCGAAAAGTAGCAATCTCCTAGTGCATGATGATAAGCTTGCGGTCTCTATCACTTCCTTCTATGAAACTAATGGATGAGAATGTAGTAGCCATATCTGAGAGGGGTAGAGGGTGATATTCTTGTGTAGGTGGGGTGGCTGGTCTGAAAGGTGTTTCTCCTATGTATTCTAAATCATAAGTTTAATTATTTCTATTTTGGACATTTGTTCTTTCTAGGTTTGGCAGGTAGAAGTTTTGAACAACTTCATTATCAATTCGGATTTTGTACTCCATAATCTTGAAGAAGACCCGTCGTACCATGCCTTTTTCAAGATACTGATCCAAGTCACAAAATGTAAAGCAACAATAGGTTACTAAGTAGGTAGGCTTATTTTTAAGTCCAAGAGCAGGAGAAATTTGGGTAACTACTCATTCTACATGGATTGGTCGTACCGAAGATAAGGATATTCATCTAAGATTCTATATAAGAAAGGTGTCAGACGCAACAAGATCAGACTCAGTGATGCTATAGAGGATAAATAGTTCTTCTTTACTTACATGCTCATTGGTGTCACTATGACAAAAGAATGTATGAGCTAAGATCATCTAGAAATATCTAAGTTTTGGGTTATGGATACGGTTAGAATACTGGGTGGGTGGGTCGGGATTCTCGCGATTTGAGATGTTTCTCCAAAAAGTGTCTAAGGTGTCTTGCATATCAAGGTTAACAGGAACTTCAGATGTGGCAACTGGTCCAGTCGAAAATCCTAAGATAAGTCCTAAGTCTTAGTGGTTTAGTCCATATTCCCTCCCAAATAGCCTAAAAGAAATCTGACCGCGCTTGATTCCATGACCAACATTTGGATCATAGATAAGTGAGTTGAGGAACTCGAGGGTGAGTTTTTTCTAGGTGTCATTTTTAGCTTCTGCAAACTCTTCTCAATCTAATTGGTCACACACGTGCCTAATGTTACACTATATCCCTAAGGCTTCCATGTAGGTAGAATCAGGGTATCTGATGGGTAGCATAGTTCTCTCAAACAAGAGTGTGTAGCGGTTCCTCTTGTTGTCATCTCTTAACTGAATCTCCATATCATTAAAGTTCTGCATTCTGAAAGTTTGGTTAGAATAAGCTATGTAGGGTGTGAGACTTGAAATGCAAGAAATTACATTAGTTAGTCATGTTAGAAGAAATAATTTACAGTGTTAAAGGAAAGATACTAAAGGAAAGAATAAACCTTGGATTGCCTCCCATGCAGCATTTCATTTTATGTTGGGAGCTCACCTGAGGATACAATTTAAGTCATCTATTTGGTTTCTAGGGACATTTATTTAGCCATCTCTCATATCCTTCACCTTTTCTTTTCTTTCCACTATAGAATGAAACATTTCTTATATAAGGGGCATGTTTAACTTCTATCTTAAGAATTTAATTCTTAGATTCTGTTTCAACTCCTTTTCTTGTAAATGTTAAGGTTTTTTTAAAAAAAAACTCCTATTTTAGGTTTCACAAACATTCCTCTTCTATGTGGTGCTTTGTACTTTTCTGGCTGCAAACCTATCTTGATTTCTAAGGAATTTCGTGGGAAGATATTTCCAATTTCTTGTTTAATATGCTTCTCTTTAATCGTATTGATTTCTCCCTTAGGTTTTTCAACTGGGTTTTCACTACTAGTTACCCTAACATCTTTATGGATCTTAATGGGGAGTCCTAAATGTGTTTGTGTAAGCAATGGTATTTTTGTTCCTAGTTCCTTATTGCTAGTTAATAGATGATTGATCATAGTGTTTATCCACTTAAGGGTTTCATTAACAGGTATAAATTATTTCTAAATTCCTTATTATGGATGGTTTGTGTTGCTACAAACCTCCTCATCATAGATTCTAGCCAAGAAAGGGTTTCTGTGTTAACAATATTTTCTACCAATATTTCAAGGTTTAATTGATAGGGATATTGAGGTCCATCTAAATAGTGGCAACTGTAATAAAAATTTGGGTAGTCCATCTAGAGTTGTTTCTTAATTAAAACAGTGCAACAAAAGAGTTACAATATTTGACGAAATTGGTCCCCGACAACGGTCTATCAAACACTAGACCCCAATGGGATCAAGGATCTAGAACTTCCTCATGTAAGGGCTCACCATAATCTTTAACTTTTAAATACATCATATCCTCATCAGGGAAGTCAAACTTGACTGACTGATAATCATCAACCGGCTGGTGGGCAAGGTATTCCGCCAACACCCTACCTTTAATAGCCTTCTGAGTACGGTATTTAATACCATATTCAAACAACAACATCTACCAATGGGAAATTCTTTCAGTAAAAGCAGGATTTTCAAAAATATACTTAATTGGATCCATGTTGGATATCAAGCATCTAGTGTGATTCAACATATCCTACCGTAGACACTTTGCAACCCAGGCCAAAGCATAACATGTCTTCTCCAACAAAGAATATTGTGACTCACAGTCAGTGAAGTTCTTGCTTAGATAATATATGGCGTACTCTTTTCTACATGTTTCATCTTGTTGTCCCAAAATACAACCCATGGAATTATCTGACATAGTTAGATACATAATCAATATTCTTCATTCAACAGGAGGGAGCAATATAGGAGGTTCGAGAAGATACTCTTTGATGCTATCAAAATCCTTCTGACAATTATTCCTCCATACACAACCTTGATCTTTCTTTAAAATCTTGAAGATCGATTCATAAGTTGCAGACATATGGGAAATAAATCTGGAGATGTAATTCGTACATCCTAGGGAGCCCCTGACTTGATTTCCAGTTCTAGGTGCACGCATCTCTTGAATTACCCTAACTTTATCAGGATTAACCTCAATACCTCTCTGGATAAAAATGAAGCCTAACAACTTTCTAGAATGAACACCAAAAATACACTTATTTGGATTCAAGCGGAGACGATACTTCCTCAAACACTGTAAGAATTTCAACAAGTCTTCCAAATATCCTTCCTCAATATGAGATTTGGAGATCCTATCATCAACATATACCTCGATCTTTTTATGCAACAAATCATGGAATAGGTTTGTTATAACACTGTGGTATGTTGCACCAACATTCTTCAACTCGAAGGGAATCACTCTGTAACAGAATGTTCCCTAGGGTGTGATAAACGTTATTTTTTTCCATGTCCTCAGGAGCCATCTTAATTTGATTATATCCGAAAAATATGTCCATGAAGGAGAAAGCTTTGAGTTTTGATATGCTATCTACCAACATATCAATCTATGGCAGAGGGAAATCATCTTTGGAACGGGAACAATGTTGGGAACCCATTGAGGATAAACTAATGTTACAAGGAAACCGACATCAATCTACTTCAGGACCTCCTGTTTAATCTTAACTACCATGTCAGGGTAAGTCCTCCTCAACTTCTATTTGATAAGTGAACATTTTGACTTCAACGACAAGAGATGCTCTACAATATCAATATCTAACCCAGGCATGTCTTGATAGGACCAAGAAAAGATGTCAACATATTCCTTCAACAAATCAATCAACCTTCTCTTCACATTGGGATGAAGCAGTTCCCTAATATTGACCTCCTTCTGATCCTGTTTAAAACCCAAGTTAATCGTCTTAAATGACTCCTTTTACAGCTAAATGGTATTCTCCTCGCGCTCAAGTAACCAAGAAACCTTATGTGGGATTTCCACAAACTCCTCTTCTTCAGATCCATAAACTGGATACTCAAAGTTGAGAGAGGGGGTAGGGTCATTGTTTTCAACGAGTTTTTTAATTAATCTACACATATGATTATGCTTAATTTTAGAAACAAATAAATTCAACAAGTGATTATGCATATTTATTTTAATTTTTTTTTCTAATTACCTTTTTCCAAGAAAAAGCATAAAATAAAAAACACAATTGGATAGCAAAAATTACTTTATTAATGATTTTTTAAATTCAAAATAAAAGACAAGCCCATACAATATCACTTTCACCTTGGGAAGAGTGAAATGATTTTGAAAAAAATAAGCAAAAACAAATTACTTAGAAACGTGAATGCAGCTGGGAACATCAACAATGATCCAATTTTAAGCTGTCATACCATGCGTCACAAAGTTCTGCATTTCCTGCTTTAGCTCATCTTCAATGATAGCATCAATTTCTGGAGAAGTTGGATGAATGTAACCCCCAGTGTGGAAGATGTCTTGATATGGATGGAAGGAGGATTTTGGCTTTACCACATCATTTATACTCTCCTGATGAGAGAAACCCATACCAGTCCTATTCTTATTTCTGGGTAGATCAATGACCTGACCTCACACACTTCTAGGACCTTTTTAAACCACTTATTGTGCATCTTTGAAAGACGCAATAAAATCTTCATTCTTCTTTATATTATCAATGGACAAAGCTTGGAACTTAGTTCCAACAACATCCTTATCTTCTTCTACAATTCTAAAAGAAGACAAATGTGATACCAACAAAGCATGTTCGCCATTCACAACCCCTATATTTCCCTCTCTGACAAATTTCAATTTATGATGTAAGGTAGACATGACAACCCCTACTTCATGGATCTAGAGACGACCCAATAAACAACTGTAGGCTGGAAAGATATATATTACCTGAAAGGTGATATGAAACATATATGGTCATATCCATATCGTCAAGTCCATATCTCATATGACATATTTCTTTGAACCATCGAAAGATTTCACTACAATAGCATTGTAGCGCATATGAATTCCTTGATAAGCGAGCTTCGATAGCATAATCTTTGGTACCATATTAAATGCAGAGCCGTTATCTATCAACGTATTAGATAAGGTGTCATTTTTACAATCCAGGGATATATGCAATGCCATATTGTGGTACTTTCCTTCATCGGATAGTTTGTCATCACAAAAGCTAAAATTATTGCAAACCGTAATGTTTCCCACAACACCATTAAATTAGTCAATTGTCATATCATGTTCAAAAAAGGCTTGGTCCAATCCTCTCATAAGAGATTCCCTGTGAGCCGCAAAATTCATTAACAAATCCAGGATAAAAATTTTGGATGGAGTTTGTAATAACTGATCAATAATTTTTTAGTCACTCATCTTTATAATTTTCAAAAGATCATCAACATCCTTTTCCCAAGTAGCGTCACTAGTCTGCCCTTTTACCTTCATGGGCTCAACATTAGTCTCGATAGGTTTCTTACCAGAATCAACAACCTTTTGAGGAGTCAGAGAAAATATACGACCACTCGGGGTCACACAAATTGCTTTAGTAATATTTTTAACATAGGACAAAGGCTGAATTGGCACTTCCTCGCCATCTTCCAAAATAGTTGCATTATATTTGTAGGGTACAAACTTATCAGATTCATATGGAACATGACTAGTAAACAGATAACCAGGGGAGTTACAGCGGGCTTACTATGGTATGTGATATCTACGTGTTATGGAATATTAAAGTATGGCATGATGACATTCACCTCGACATCTTCATCATACTCAGCTTGTGCCTCAACAGGAGTCACTATATCAACATTAGAAGTCACAAACTCCTTAGAATGGCCTTCAATCATATTAACTTCATCATACTCAGCTCTTGGTCGTGTGATATGGATAAGACCTTAATACATCATCTCATAAAGGTCTCTTTTTACCACAACACGCCCACAAGGATCTTCACTACAAACTCTGCAAGCTGCATGATCATACTTATAATGATTGAATTCACAGAGATCAACATGAATTTCTACTAGATTACCTCTCACCATGTTTATATAAAAAGTTCGAAATTCTCTAGGACATCCATATACAATATTCACAACACTTTCTCCACCATGTTTCGGTATCATATTGGCTTGCACGTTTGGCCCTATGTACTTAAAGGATAGAATACCATATCTCACCAACTTTTAAACTTCATCTTTTAGCGGGTAACAATTTTCTATATCGTTCCCTAGGGTTCCCTGATGAAAGTTGCAATTCAGATCAGCTTTATAATACCAAGGCAGTTTTGCAGGTATGCTAGGACAAGACCTAATTTGTACTAGGTTCTTTTGAATTAAGGCAGAAAACAAATTGGTATAGCTCAATGGTATATGATCAAAGGTTTCTATTCTATGATTTTTTCCTTGGTTGGCCTGTTGATAAGGTTGTTGATGGGTTCTCTAAGGAGACTGGTAAGCAATAGTTTTTGGAGTCACACTAACAACTAGGGTTACTGAGGCAACATGATGTTGATGTTGGTGATACCTTCTTTGATTCCTACCCTCTTTTTCTTGAGTAATGGCGTTAGCATCCCCTTCCTTCTTTTTGGAGAATCCATATGCATGCTTTTTGGTGGTACTACCGGAACTTTCCTCATTCGACCAATGTCATTCCTTGATAGCTTCTTCCAATCGGACACCCATGCCAACCATTTCAGTAAAGTCTCTTGGTCACTGGCCACCATCTTCTCATAATAAAACGGACAAAGAGTCCTCATGAAAACCTTGGTCATCTATTTTTCTTTAATTGGGGGCACAACTTGAGTAGCAACTTTGTGTTAACACTGAGCATATTCTTTGAATTATTCCTTGTTCTTTTGAGTCATGGATCTCTGTTGATCACGATCGAGAGCCATATCCACATTATACTTGTATTGTCTCATAAAGGCTTCACCCAGATAATTAAAGGTATGGATTTCAGCATTGTTATAACCCATATACCATTTTAACATAGCTCCGATTAGACTGTCTTGAAAGTAATCAATCAGCAGGCATTGACCATTCGTGTGAGTCGTCATTTTCTGAACATACATGACCAAATGAGCTTTAGGACAATAATTTCCATTTTACTTTTCAAATTCGAGACTTGATTTAAGAAAGAAGTCATGTCTTGATTAATAGTAATTGATGACTTGATTAAGAAAAGAGTTTTTAAAATGCATGGACCTAAGTCCATGTTTATTATGAAAGGGGTTCAAGTTTGAAAAACAAGAATCCTTTGAAAAAGGTAGAAGATTTTTAAAATTAAAGAAGATGAAAGGAGATGAAGAGACTATCCTAAATCCTAAAGTAAAAGATAAGATAGGAAAGGTATAACCAAACAGGAAGCCAACACTTTACATAATGAAGTTAACATAGAATTCAAATACTTTAGATTAAAGCCACAAGCATAGAATAGACCAAGAGCATATGAATCACCATGTGAAAGTAAATTACAAGTAAGAAAGTATCAAAGAAAACCGAGGTATTAAAACCCAAAGCATGGCCTCTAATATTGAGCCATGTATCAAAATAACTCACTTAAGGTCTCAATGACAACACATGCACACAGAAGATTTCCCAATACACAAATAGAATAACATCAAGGCTAAACAAATCCCCAAAAGTCCTAAGGTCTCAAAGTATCAAGACTTCTAATCCTATGTCCAAAATGTCCAAAAACTCCAATATGCCAAGGATAGTAACCAATACTCCATAAATAACCTTAAGTCTTTTAATGTTCAAGTTAATCATTAAGTGTATTCAAGAGAAAAAGAAAACTCAAATGAGCAAAGATAAAATGACATAAAGAAATAAATTCTCAAGTGAGCAAAGAAAGAAAAATAGCGTGAGATGTAAATGCTAAAGATAAAAGTTCATAAAGGTAAAAGCATAAAATAAATGCATAAAGTAAAGTTAATTGTTAAGGGTTAGTAAGTTAATTTTTAATTGTCATAAAGTATGATCAACAATGATTAAGTGATGATATTGGACCAAAGAATAATGAAAACTCATTAGAGGAATGATAAAATCAAAGCCTCGTAACAACAAGCTTCATAGGTATGGACCAAAAGATAATAAATCAATCATACTTGGACATTCAAACATAAAGTTTGAGCCACGAATGATCATTTTCCAGTTCAGGACAAATTTAGTGCTATGTTAAGCAATCTCAAACGGACTTATGAAGAAGTCAATACTATACGAGGCCGCTCAATAATAATGTATGTACCATACATGTTAGAGATATGGTAAAAACCATACTCCTAAAACATGTAGCACAAGTAAAACAAAATGTGATCAAGAACTAGGCCATGGAAGATAATTTTTCAACTATTCATAAGCTTAGATTAACTTAAAGTTCAAATGCCTTATCGAAATTGATCAAAACGAAAAAAAAGGATGAAGTAGAAATAGACAAGAAATTAAATCCCATATTTGAATCAAAGGATTAATCATGCTATCATTAAAATCATTCATCCATTTTGGAGGATTTTAAACTCAACTCCCATGATCCAATGAAGTTAATGAAGCTAATGACTAAAATTCACATGATCCAAGTGTAGCAGTAAGAAGTTTAGACTATGTCATTGATTGACTTAACTCACAAAGTGAAAGTCACCACCACACTTTATTATTTCCAAATGGAAATGGGAAAAGAGCGAATAAAACACAAAATAAAATAGAGATCAAGGTTAGGGGGTTGGTTATGCAAAAGGAATGTATTAGCACCCTAAACATCTACTGTACTCCACATGAACGTCTTTAAAAATATGTGTATTTGGCTAAAAATAAATATGTATAAAATAGATTATGGAGATGAGAAAAGAAGTATGTTTTAAAATTTTCAATTTCATAAAGCTTCCAATGAGCTCTAGGCCTACATACCAATAATGTGCAATTTCGAAATCAAAACCCATATAGTTCAGGTAAAAAAGACCAAAATTTGTGTGTTGGTTAATTTTAAGAAAAGGTTTTAAAGTAAAAAGCCAAAGTGGCAAAATGGTTTGAATTTGTTTTGTATTTAAGTATTAAAGAAAGAATTCATATCTTGATTAAGATTGATCAATAACTTGATTAAGAAAAGAGTTTTGAAAATGCATGGACCTAAGTCCAAGTTTTTATTAAAGCAATTCATGTTATAAAACAAGAGTCCTTTAAAAAAGGGAGAAGATTTTGAAAATTAAAGAAGATGGGAGAAGATGAAGAGACTATCCTAATGCATAAAATAAAAGCTATGTTAAGGAAGAGTCTAACCAAACAAGTAGCCAACACTTGACATAATGAAGTCAATGTAGAATTTCCATCCTTTGAATTAAAAGCCACAAGTACCTAATAGACCAAGAGTATACCAATAATCATGTGAAAATAAATCACAAATAAGGACGTATCAAAGAAACCCAAGGTTTTAAAACCCAAAGTTAGGTCTTCAATATTGAGCCATGTGCCATATAGATCACTTAAAGCCAACATAACAACACCTGCACACAGAAGATTTCCAAATACACAAAAAGAATAACAACACATAATAAGGTCCAAAGGTCTCAAGGTCTCCAAGTATCAAGGCTTTCAATCCTAAGTCCAATATGTCCACAACTCCAATATGGCAAAGATAGTAACCAATAGTCCATAAAGAGCCTTAAGTCTTTTAATGGTCAAGTTGGTTATTAAGTGTCTTCAAAAGAAAAATGAAAAGCTCAAATGAGCAAAGAAGAAATGACACAAAAAATAAATGTTCAAGTGAGCAAAAGGCAAAATAGCAAGAGATGTAAATGCTAAATACAAAAGGTACATAAAAGTAACGACATAAAATAAATGCATAAAGTAAATGCACAAAAGTAAAGTTAATTATTAATGAAATATAAGTTAATGGTTAATTATTAATTGTCAAAGGCATTATCAATGATGATTGAATGATGATCTTGGACCAAGAACAATGAAAACTCATTAAAGATTGATAAAAGCAAAACTTCATAACAATAAGTTTCAAAGTTATTGGATCCAAAATAATCAATCAACCATACTTGGACATTCAAAAATAAAATTTGTGCCATAAATGATCATTTCAAGAAAATAAGAAAAAAGGGGACGAAGGAAATGGAATCCATAATAAATTATCAATGATGATTAAATATTGAACCTAGGTCAAAGTTGATGAAGACTTGTTAGAGAATTGACAAAATCAAAGCCTCCTAACAAGAAAGCTTCAAAGGTTTTGAACCAAATTCCAATAATCAACCATACTTGGACAATTAAACATAAAGTTTGGGCCTATAATGATCACTTAAAGGAAAGAAGAAGGGGATGAGAAGAAGATGAAGGGGAATGTCATAGTGGAACACTAATCTCAAGGCAAAACAAGAAATGGATTCAATTATCATCAACATCATTCATCCATTTTGGTGGGTTTGGTTTTTCAACCTATCAACACCTTAGATCCAATGAGGTTGAGGAAATTTACCCAAAGTAATACCATTTATCCACAAGTCAGAGCTAATCATAAAATTGAAATAAAAATGCATTTAAAACAATTAAAAACAATTTTAAAAAAATATTTAATTAAATGGAATTAATTTATGAAATACACAAAGTGTATCAAAACACCAAATAATAACTCCAAAAAATTAAGAGGTCAAATATGAGTCAAGAATTGTTGACAGTTTTTTTTTTCCAGAATTTTAAAAGGTCAGAAACTAATTTTAAAAATACAAAAATTAAGCTAAAGATCTAAACTCAATGAAAAATAGTAAACTAAAATGTAAAATCCCAATAAAATCACCATAGGTGTAAAACCATCATTGGATCATATTTTTTTATGGAATTTTTAAAGAGTTAAAAATATTTTAAACAATTAAAAACAAATGAAACAAAGAGAAATTATAAAAAATATCAAATCACAAAATAAATTTGTGAAAAAATATGGATTAGAAAGAGAAAATTCAAACAAAATTTTAGAAATTATTTTGGTATTTTTTGGATAAAAAATTTAAGAGATATTCATTTTAAAGTCAAATTAATTAAAAACAAAAAGAAAATAAATTGAAAAAAATATGGAACATTGGATGGAGAGCTGACCATAATAGTAATCAGATCTGATGGTCCACACGTGCTGAACACCACGAGTTTTATTGAAATAAAAGTGTGGGATCCAATTTAAATCAGGCAATGAAATTAAAACAAGTGTTAGTCCCTCATTGGTTGAAGATGCCACATAGGTCGTCTTCAACCTCCAGACCTTGTAAAATCAATGGAATTAGAATGCAACCAAAATTGATCAGACCTACATCATTGTATTTGTCTCTTCGTCACCATCATCATCATGTAATTCACTTAAATTCAAACACAAAGATGAGTGAGAAATTTGGAGAAAAATAAAGATCATGAAATTTCAAATCCAAATTACATGCTTATTTCACCACGAAAATCAAAAGTAGAAGAAGCATGAGCTTTAGAGAAAAAGGGACTACATAATGGTGAAATGTTTTTTAAAAAATGGTGAGGAATTCTACCTGTTGAAGTTCACTTGAAATCCTCAAAAACCTGACTTGGTCTGAGAAGAATAAGGCATGATTTGGTATGCTTTTGCTTTGGCAATTCTAAATTGGTGAAAATATCATTTTCAAGGTGCTCACTTTAAATCCATGGGGCAATTTTCTCGGGAAGCTTTATGATCTCATTCTTCTCACATTTAAAAGACAACATCGCAAAGTTTACAATGTGCCAAGAAAGACTTCATTTAGACATTTGAGCTAGAAGTTTTGCCGATTTTAAATTAGGAAAACCAACTATTTTTTACACTTAGAAATATTTATAAGTATGGAGCTTCATAGTGACCTAAAATGTTTTGCAAATATACATGACTTCCCACTCAAAATTAGCTCTTGATCCTTGAAGATGTAATGAAGTAGACTCTTTAAATAAAATTCGGGAATTGATATCACTCAAAAATCATAAAAAATGAGAGATTTATGGTTCTTGGAAGTTGATGAAAATTTCTTGAAAAATCCATGGATGACCAATAATGTTTTCATCAATTCCATAACTTTCCCAATGTTTTTAGATCTTGCATTTCGAATCAAAGTTGTAGTAGACATCCTTAAGATTGTTGTGAAAAATGAATGATATCAAGGAGATGAAAATTTACTAAGTTATGATCTTTTGAGGTCAAGTCAAAGATTTCAATGGTTTTCTAAAATGACTTGTAATCGTTTCAAACTTCTGATGATCCTCCTTGAACAATTGGATCTTGTCATGTGAAGAAAAGTTGTTGTAAGTAATGAGAATAGTCAATAGAAAAAATAACCACTTCAAAATATTTAAAATTGAGAGAGTTATTCACTTGTGACCATAGAATAAAGGACTTTAGCAAATTAGGTCAACAATCTAGAATCAACTTTGAATCTTTTGAACTTTTATTTCAAATTAAGGCATAATGCATGAAATTATACCTTGAAATGATGTTTTCTTGAAGCACACTCGGTGAGAGGACTCATTGCTTGATAAAACTTGTTGAAGAAGGCATGGAAATAAACACATGAACCTATGAAGTTTTTGATGAATTCAACTACTAACTTTGATATAAACTTGACCAAATGAAGTTGAGAGAGTTCTCAAACCATAGCACTTTGATTCCATAGACATAGCCTTGAAGTTCAAGCTTTTAAATTCCAATGTATATCGAGTTGACTGGGGATCAATCTTCAAAACCCTATCTTAGGAGGCGAGAGAGATTCACTTGGCTCTATACCTACAATATACATAGCATAAAATGAAATACATACATTTTTTTGAATTTTAATTAAGGGGTAGTCAACATAAAATACACATACACAATACACAACTCAAGGTGCTTGGTGATCCCTCAAGGGAAAACTTAAAGATAGTAGAGAATATAAGAGGTGACCAACCCAAGTGTGTGGTCTTGATGTATTATGATGATATGAAGTGATGGAGGATCTTAGGGGCTAAAATAGTTATGAATTTTTGGATTGAAATGGAAGAGTTATGAATTTTTTTAAGATAAACAAAATAAGAGAAAAATATGTAAAATATGATAAAACACAAGGCGTTAGATATGAGCTCATTAATTGAGTTGGCTAATCTGAAGGCCACAACACGCGCATCCATCATGGGCTTCAGTCATCTAGCACACATCTTGTATTAAAAAGTCAAGCCAATAGAAACAAAACAAATGGCTCAGTATCATTGGTTGAAGATGACGCGTAGGTCATCTTCAACCTCGAAACTTTGTAAAATGAAGAGAAAAAATAGAAAAATCAATGATCCAAAAATGTTTCAAATTCTCAAAAGATTGGTATCATTAGAAGCGCCTTGATGAGATTATTTCAACAATGGCCTCGTGAGAATTTATTGAAAATGTACACTACTTGATTTGGAAAAAAGCCATAGAAATTTTCAAAGGGGGATTCAAAAACAGAAGCATAAAACGCATAGATTAATTAAAACAAAGGATGCAATTATAATTAGAAGACCAGGGGCTACATCTTAGAAAGAAATTTGGAAAATTTTGGTTGAGAATTTTACATGAATGAAGTTCACGTAAACAACTCTAAAACTGAACTTGTCTTGCTTCGAATATGGCCTGATTCTTCTTCCTTTTGGTCCGATTAGCTTCACTAGATGTTGGTAAAGCTAATTGAATGAAGATTTCAAATGGGATCTCGACAGGGCTTTTTTGGCTATCCAAAGCTTGTCTAAAATAGTGGAGAATGGTCCTTATTTATAGTTAAAGTGAATTCCAGGCTCAAGTATGTGAAATGATGTCTTTTTGAGGGAAATCGTGTGTAGCTGATATCACATGAGAAGTGTGACTTCAAGCCACAAAAACTCACAATAAACTTGCGTTTTGAATGCTAAATTGCTTATATAATAATTCTAAACATGTTTAGACACATGGGTGTGCATAAAAAGGGATTAAAGTCGAGTTATAACCAAAACACGACCCTGACCAAAGTAAAATATTTTATGCCAAGTTACAAACTTTGAACCAATGGGGCATGAAACTCAGGGACCTTTTTAGTATCATTCTTGTTGCAACTTGTAAACCTTATCACAATCTTTCTAATGTGCTAAAAAAGTTTCCAATTGGACAATTGAGCACAAAGTTATGCAACCTTGAAATCGTGAAAAACTCACTTAATTTATACTTAGAAAAATTTCTAAGTATATAACCTAAAAGAGACCTGTAATCTTTTGCAAAATTACATGGCCTTACACTCAAAATTATCTCTTGATCTATGAAGATGAAATGAAGTACACTTCTTAAAGATAAATGCGACATTGAGATCATCTAAGAATGTCAAAAATTGAGCAAGTTATAACTTTGAGAAGTCAAGTCAAAATTTTCATTAGTTTCTTAAAGGACTTATAATCTTTTCAACGGTTTGATGATTCTCCAAGTCTAATTGGCTCTTGTAATGTAAAGAGAAATTCGTGTAGATGATGAAAAGAGTTCATAGAAAAAAGAACCACTTAAAAATATTGAAAATTAGGAGAGTTATGCACTTGTGACCATAGAATCAAGGAATTGTTAAATTAGGTGAACAAATCATGAATCAACTTTGAGTCTTTTGAACTTTGCTTGCAAACTAAGACATTATGAAACAAACGAGACCTTGAAATTATATTATTTTTAAGCATGGTTGATGATGAGGATCATGTCTTGGTGACACGTTGTTGAAGAAGGCATGAAATTCAACCCATGGATCAAGAATCAATCTTCAAACCCAAACTTAGGAGATCTGATACTTACCCTTGTATCAATACCTACAATGTACAAAACATGAAGAGAAACATGAAATATATTTTTTGGCTTTAAAGGTTAGTAAAAATGAAACACACATATACAAGATACATAATTTAAGGTGATTGTTGATCCCTCAAAGACAAACTTCAAGAGAGGAGAAAGTAGAACTGATAACCAACCCAAATATGTGATCTTAATGTATTGTGAGGATATGGAATGATGGAAGATCTTAGGGGAAAATATTAGTGTATAACAAACATAAGATGTAATGCAGCATCATAGACTCGGGGATATGATACCAATTCTATATGAGTACTTGAATCATCACCCTACAAAGATCCCCACCATAGGATCGATTCCCTCTTGGAACCGGTCCACAACACCAAACACACTCAATCCATATAATGGTATTGAGGGCAACATGGTACCAACGTCTAAACCTGATCATATTAATGTCCAAAGTATGCCATAAATGCATGATTCACAACAACAACATAATTTACGACCACAACTAGTCAAACCGCATCATAAATAACATTATCCACATGGCGTGTATACACATCAAACATGCACATACTCTACTTAATTCATCATGCAACCTCAAATACGTCACGGTACAACATGCTAATATCACAAACACATCATAATATCATCTTAGCAACAATAACTCATCATAGTATCAACAACTCAAAATACAACATCATCATTATAATCCATCATATAAAATTCTAAATTCATCATATAATAGATAATGGAATTAAACATTATTTTAATCATATTGTTTTATCAAATTAAGTTCATCGCTTTAGCTTTCCAAAATTTCGAACGGTGCATAAAACATAGTCCAAAAACTCAAGTTACAACCTTTAGAAAAATGCAAGCAGCCCTGCTCGCTCGATGCTCGCCCGGTGAATCACAAGAGATGACCTAGCCCTTTGCTATCCCTACAAAGCCGAGTCATTTCGCTAAAAAAATAGGAGCACCTAAAATTCACAAGTCTATCGCTTGAAGTCTCGCCCGAAGCTGCCTGGGCGCTGACTCTCGCTCAGCGACGCAAAAGGTTTTCCTGGCGACGCCTGCGAAACAACAACATCGTTGTTTCATTTTCTGCATCATAACAATCCCAAATTCATGCAACTTCAACACTATTACATTAAAAATTTAATAAAATTCAACACGGGTTCATCATACAACAACACTTTATTTTAGGCATTATACTCATCAAATCATTGCAAAACCACATCACATTTCATCAGTTTCATCATAGTATCACATGGTATCAAAATCACCATAAAAACCCCAAACAATTCCTACATATATCTAAATCCATATATCAATGATAATGATAGATCCCCCCTTACCTTAGAATCCTAGTGAGTGATCTTCTTCTCTGCATTCCTACGGTGATTCTCCAAGTTCCTCATGCGCTAGCGTCTTCTCTGTTTTCTCCCAATTTTTTCACGAGCGTACAATGAATACTTTTACCTCTTTTCCTTGTTTAACCCTTATACCTATAATATGAACTTCCCATCTCACCCTCACTAACTCCTCAAAAATTACCACCTTGTCCTTATTATTTCTACACCACCATTTATCTCAATTTTAATAATAACAATAGTTATAAATAATTATTTTAAAATATTTAAATTACTAAAATACTCATATTCACCGAAATTCAACAATAACCCACAACGTAACATCACATCACACATCATACTCAACAACACATAATATATTCAACAATAATTTACAAATACTCTTAATAAATCAATTAAATATATAATTCTAAAAATCAGGGTGTTACAACTCTCCCCCACTTAAAGAGTTTTCGCCCTAAAAAATTACCTTAGGAAATTAGAGTCAGATACGAATCCCTCATCTGATCCTTACGCTCCCAAGTCAAACTTCTACTAGTTGGTCATCCCCTCTGTAATACAGTGGGAGAACTGATTTGGGTGTTTTGCATTTTATCGCAAATGTTGCGGATAGCAAGAGTCGCCACCGAATTTTCTTTTATCCAATGAAGGAAAGGGTGAAAAGAACAGGAAAGACCTTTCGATATATTTTCTTGAGTTCGGGGGGTAGGTTATGAAAAGGGAAGGTGTTAGCACCCTTTTCATCCGTAGTTATCTATGAGCTCTTAGTTGCTTGATCACTTTGAAAATGCTTTGTTTGAAATGTGTTTGTGATTGGTGTAAGTTTGAAAATATTTTGAAAACGCCTTTGTTGCAGCAAACCTTGTAATGATTCTCGTCTCTAGAAGAATGCATACAAAGTGTTGGTTTTGAAAATAGTTCAAAAAGATTTTTGTTTTTGAAGATGTTTTGAATGTGTGAGTGTGAAAATGGTTTTAGTTTGGGATCAAGCAACTACGAGCGTCCAACCTACTCAAGAGATCTTTGTTATTTTCCTCCTCCTTTAGATGTTTATATCTTACCATTGATTGGTAAGAAGCCCCATCATTGGATGTGAAGGGACGGGCGTGGGTCAAACATATAGTCATAGAAGGCAACTTATGAGACGTTTTAGCAATTTTCGTAAGGGACTAGACTGTTTATCGAAGGCAACATTGAGGGACTACGATCTTTTTTGTCGAGGGTCTTTAATAAAATGCCCATATTCGAGGGACATGACTATTTTCCGAGGCTACAAGTGAGATTACCTTAAAGTTGCGCGTGTGTAAAGTGTGTTTGATTGCTTAAATTTTTGTCTTTGAGATTAGGGTTTTCTAGCAGTTGATTTTATATTGTCATACACACCCAAATTACTAACAATTCATATGAAAAACGTTAAATTTGCGGAAATTAAAATCCTACGCTATCACATCATTAGGGGGATGGGGGTACACTTTATAAATGGGGATTTAATAATTAAAACCATATCGAATAAATGGACATAAATGAAGAAAATTTGTGAAAAATGTAAAGACAGTGTAAAAAGAAAGAAAAATTGCATTTTGAACTATTATCTGTCGACACATGCTATTATGCATCGACACATAACTCTTCTTGCTCCTGTAAAACAAAATCAACTCAGTATAAGTCAATGCATAATGGGATGTGTTGACTCATTCCACTTCCTATTTCTGAAAAATCCCAACTCAACTCAGTATGAGTCGATGCATAATGGACTGTGTTGACTCATGCACCTATTTGTGTCGACACATACGCATTTTGTATAGACTCATGCACCTTTCATCCTTCTGTTTTGGGGCCGGGATAACAGTATAAGTCGATGCATAAGGCCATGTGTCGACTCATACCCTATTTTATCACTAGAATGAGTCAACCCATGTGGGTATGTGTCGGCTTATGCTGCAGTTGTTTGCCTCTATCATCATTCTTTTGCATGTATCAGTCAGTTTTTAACATATATTTGATAAAAATGAACAACAAGTAAATGATTAACTTAAAAGGGTAGTGATTACTACATTCTATCTTCACAAATGAACCAAAGATGATGTATGGAAAATGCAAAGTCAAGAAGACTTACCTTGAAACTGCACTTTATGTTTTGAGTCTGAGCACTTTTCAAGATGCTGTGTGGACTTCAATGAACCTCCAAAAAGTTGTTGAACCTCCTTCTGTATTGAATGTTGCTGAACCAAACATCAAACTGTTAAGTTGCACAATAATGTCTTTTGTTTTGAAGGCGAAGATAAGGGCACTACATAAACTATTCTTGTGCTTGAACAATCTCTATGTGATAAGAAATGTTTAGCGGGTTTATGAGAGTGTTTGCAAGGTGAAACAGTGAGTTGAGGATTTTTTGTTTAGTGAATGAAAATAGAGCAGAGTTTTTTGAATGAACAAAGTTACAAAGGCTTATGTTTTTTTCTCTTTTCTCTCTCTCTCTCTCTCTCAATAAAAGCCACCTTTCTTGTGTTGTGAAAAACAATTTATTTATAGGTGAAGTTGGCTGAAGTTTGGGAGGGAAACAAATGAATTTTTGAAATTTTGGGTATGCTATTTCATAGACTTTTTGGGTACAACTCTTTATATGCTTACTTGGTGCAACCATGGGACTGATATGCTGTGGATTTTTAGGGTAGCATTGATGGTTTTGGAGCAGACTGTGACAGTATAGCATGGTTGTTTTTATGGATTGGAGTCAAAGAGAAAAGTTTAAACAAGACAAGGCTTTAGGATTTGTAACTTAACAATTTCTAAATTTAAAAAAATGCAGCCTTGTAATAACTTGAATTATTTGTAACATCTTGAATTATTTGTAACAACTTGAATATTTTTTAATTGTAGTTAAGAAAGATGTCATGAGGTAATGAAATTAATCATGTATGGAAAATACTTAGAATTTTTTTTCCAAGTCTTGCCAAGTTTGATTTTTTGACCTTCTTGATTTTTAATAATCAAATTTCATGTTTTGAATGCCTTGATGACATGTGATTTTCGAAACTCAAATTGGACCAATTAGTCAAAGTTGGACTTTGCAGTGTACAATTTACTTTTTCATCAGTTGACCAAATTTCATCTATCAATTTACTAATTTCGGGAGGTGAATTGAAATATGCGACTAGGTAGAAATGATGCACTTAAATCCTTGAGATCATGTTTCAAACCAGTAAGTCATGTACTAGGTCAAAAATCAAAGATTTGCCACTCTCATTCAAAACCCTAATTTGGAGTCCCAGCGCTTCGGCGATGATTTTTTATGATCAATTCCTTGAGAATCCTTGAGAAGTAGAGATCATTTGTAAGGAATGTCTTGAAAAAGGAGTGGGCAAATTTTGGGGTACAACACCTGCCCCTGTTCAATCTTCTTAAACCTGAAGAATTAGATTGGCGGGTCTGCCATTCGTGACTTAAAGGTGGAAGATGAATGAACACTAGAGTGCCCATAAATTTGCACTCGATGATGTGTTGATTCATTGCGTCAGGAATGAGCTTAAAGATACCATTTTGAGAGGTGATGAAGAATTCGTCGGAGATGGGCTCCTAAATGCCATCTAGAGTGACAGAAAAGGTTTGTTGTTTGGCGACTTCCCTGGGGACATAATCTTAACCAGGAGAGGTCTGGTGATTGCCTGTCGTTAACTGGTTGAAATGAATTATAACCAGAAGAGGTCTTTGTCTTGTTGATTGATTTTTCCTACAGGGACAAAGGTTAGTTGTATGCAGATGTATGCATGCACAATGATGTTCTCAAAATAAATGAGATTGTGTCGTATGCATTTGTCATGTATGTAATATGATGTGTGAATGTGAGACATTCTTGAACTGTATCTTTGTCTTGCAAAATAAATCCTCGAAAAATGTTGGGGAGTTTCAGGAAATTAAATCCAGGACTGCCGTTGGGGATGAAGAGTAAGCACATCTTCATACCTTTTTTGGAATGTTTCCACTGGGGGTTCCTATTTTGTTGTTTGAGGAGAACTCGGCTGGGGAATATTGACTTTTCTTAAGGTAAACTCTATGGAGAGTGTTGATTTCTGTTTGAGGGAAAGAGTTCACCAATATTAGTTGTCCATTTCTCTATCATGGAGCTATCTCTTGATTGGAGAGGAAGAAATTTTAGTTGTTATCTGGTGGGCTTCCAGGCTTCACAACAGTTTGTTGGGGATAAGAAGTTAACTGTTTTCTGGTCGGATTATAGGCTTTGCAGCAACTCACTGGGGATAGTGGCAAACTCTATTGGGAAAGAGGAGTTTTGTTAGTAATTTGAAGAAGTTAAACTATTATCTGGTCGGGTCCATATTTCATAGTAACTCGAACGGTTATCTGGTCAAGTCTAGGTTTCGCAATAACTTAAGAAGTTACAATATTATTCGGCCGGGTCCAGGCTTTAGTAACTTAAAATTGAGATTTATTGTTATCTGGTCGGATCCAGGTTTCAGCAACTCGAACTTTTATCTGGTTGGGTCCAGGTTTCAGCAATTTGATCCTGAGGTTAATTGGTATCTGACTGGGTCCAGGTTTCAGCAACTCGAACTATTATCTGGTCGGGTCTAGGTTTCAGAAATTTGATCTTGAGGTTAACTAGTATCTGGTATGGTCCAGGTCTCAGCAACTTGAACTTTTATCTAGCCGTGTCCATGTTTCAGCAATTGAAGGAGTTACATTATTATCTGGTCGGGTCCAGGCTTTAGTAACTTAAAATTGAGATTTACTGTTATCTGGTCGGGTCCAGGTTTCAACAACTCAGACTGTTTTCTGGCCGGATCCAGGATTTATAGTAAATTGAATCAACTGTTATCTGGTCGGGTCCAGGTTTCATAGTAATTTGTTTGAAAGGATAAAGTTGAACTGTTATCTGGTCGAGTCCAAGCTTTGTAGTAACTTGCTTGAAAGGATACAATTGAACTATTATCTGGTCAGATTCCAGGCTTCATAACAACTTATTGACATTAACTGTTATCTGGTCGGATACCAGGCTTCACAGTAAATGATGAAATGGATGAAGTCAATTGCTATCTGGTTAGATTCCAGGCTTCACAACCACTTGCTGAAGTTGACTGTCTTTTGGTCAGATTCCAGGCTTTACAGTAACTTATTGGGAATGATGTAGTTTAACTGGTATTTGGTCGAATTCTAGGCTTTATAGTAACTTGCTTTGGAGAAATGGAGTCAACTGTTATCTGGTCGGGTTCTAGGCTTCACAGTAAATTATTGGGATAGTAATGACTCCATTGAGGATTGAAATGACTCTACCGGGGATTAATGGGTTTTGTCCATTGATTTGCGATAGTATGGGGGGCCCACTCAAGTTGGGTGTAATTTGCCATTTGTTTGGGAAGTAAACCCTATTGAAGAAAATATTTAATGACCTACGGGGGAGGTGTATCTTTCCACAAGGCTTCTTTTCTAGACCAACTCAGATAGGGATAGAGTTTTCAAGAGATTAGAACTCGGGCTGGGAATTGTGTGAATCCAACTCTGTGGGGATAATGTTATTGAAATAAATCAGTGGGGATATCTCAAATGCATTTAAGGAGATGCTTGTCACTGTTTTTAAGCATACATTTTCTAAAATTTTAATCATGTTCATATGCATATGTCCATTCAATTTTAGTCATTAGACACCTTTGCACAGAAGAAAAAAAAGGTTTGTACTTCAAAGTATATATGTATTGATGTTTTGCCCATGAATAGGCGTTTTTGTACAAAGAGACAGAGATCCTAGTAAGAGGAAATTGTCGAAAGAATGAAAGGAATACAAAACAAAAATAACAGCCACGTGGAAGTCATCTCATTGTTTTCCAACTCCACTATTGCCCCCATGTCCCCGAACATCATCCCTTTTTGTTGAAATAAGTTGATTAGATTGATCTTGGACCATTTGAACTTTGAACATTGGTAATAAATCTGGTTGTAAAGATCCCACGGGACATAGTCATATGCTTTAATCCTTAACTTTTTCCTGACTGCCCTTTCGGGTTTTCAGCCCACCAGGATACCCATTTTTTCTCAAATCGCCCTTTCAGGTTTTCGACTCGTCGGGTGTACAATCTTTTGCATATATCCCTAAATTTTGCCCAAACCTCTTTGGTTTGCCGGGATGCCCTTATTTTGGCTTAGGTATGTAAACCTAGCGGGTCATTTTATGCGTAGTACATTTTAACTATGTCCGCGTTCACAAGATGTGGGAAGTCTTCGCCACCCATAGTAGTCAGCGTCATGGCACAACCTGAGAAAACTTTCTTTACAACAAATGGTCCTTCGTAAGTGGGAGTTCATTTCCCCCTGGGGTCTCCTTATGGAAGAATGATGCACTTTATAACCAAGTCTCCAGTCTAATATACTCGAGGCTTGATCTTTTTGTTGAAAGCCTTGATCATACATTTTTGGTACATCTGACCATGACAAACAGCAGCCAGTCACTTCTCGTCAATCAAGGTCAACTGATCCAACCTAGTCTGAATCCATTCGTCTTCACCTAAATATGCTTCCTTCATTATCCTTATAGAGGGAATCTGAATTTCGACAGGTAGGACAACTTCCATGCCATAGACCAAGGAGAACGGGGTTGCCCCAGTTGATGTTTGAGCTGAAGTACGGTAGCCATGGAGAGCAAACGGTAACATATCATGCCAGTATTTATACGTTACCACCATATTTTGCACAATCTTCTTGATATTTTTATTGACAGCTTCCACTGCGCCATTCATCTTGGGTCTGTACGGAGAAGAATTGTGATGCTTGATTTTGAACAGAGTACAAAGTTCCACAATCATAGCATTATTGAGGTTGGTTCCATTTTCAGTGATGATCCTTTCGGGGATACCGTAACAGAAGATGAGGTTATGCTTGATAAACCTGGCTACAACGTTCTTGGTAACTGAGGCATATGAGGCAACTTCAGACCACTTGGTAAAGTAATAAATGGCGACAAGGATGAAACGATGTCCATTGGAGGCAGTAGGTTTGATCTCCCTGATTATGTCAATGCCCTACATTGCAAACGACCACGGAGCAGTCATGAAATTTAGAGGAATAGGAGGTACATGGACCTTGTCCGCTTATATTTGACACTTGTGGCAAGTCCTTGAGTGATGATGACAATCGGTTTCCATCGTGGACCAATAGTAACCAGCCCTCATGATTTTCTTGCCCATAGTGTGTCCACTAGAGTGGGTCTCGAATAGGCCATAATGCATGTCATCCATAATTTTCTTTGCCTCCCTCTTGTCCACACATCCGAGTAGAGTAGAATCATGGTTGCGCTTGTATAGGATTCTGTTGCTTAGAAACAATTTGGTTGAAAATCTTTGCAAGAATTTCTTTTCATTGATGGAAGCTCCTTCAGGATATTCTTGTGCCTCATGATATCTCCTCACCTCATGGTACCGTGGTTTCTCTTCGTCAGTGTCAAGCTCATAGTAGTGCGCAGGTTCGCCAAATTTCTCAGTTGTAATCATAGGAGCTTCGTTGTCCCATTTGACCTCGAACATGTAAGACATTGTTGCCAAGGCTTCAACCAACTTATTTTATTCTCTAGGGAAATGTTCAAAGGTGGTCTCTTCGAAGCATGGAATCAGAGTTAACACAAGCTCCTTGTAAGGAATAAAGATAGGATACTTAGTGTCACATTCTCCCTTTACTTGGATAATCACTAGAGCAGAGTCTCCGAATACATCCAAGTACTTGATCCTTAAGTCAAGGGCAACCTTCAAACCCAAGATGCACGCCTCGTACTCTGCCATGTTATTCGTACAATCGAAGAACAGTCTAGCATGGAAAGGAGTGTGACAACCTTCAGGATAAATTATCACAACACTAATTCAATTGCCCAAAGAGTTGGAAGCTCCACCAAAAACCATAGTCCATCAGGATCCTTGTACAGGTCCATCATACGGTCCAGGTTTTGAACAATTAGTCACTAACAAGATATTCTCATCCGGGAAGTCAAAGTTCATAGATTGATAATCATCAACAACTTGATGGGCCAAATGATCTGCAAATACACTTCCTTTGATGGCCTTTTGTGTTGTATATTGAATATCGTATTCAGTCTGAATCATTTTCCATCTAGTTGTCTGTCCGGAGAGAGCTGGCTTCTCGAAGATGTTTTTGATAGGATCCATTTTAGAAATCAACAAAGTGGTGTGAGTCAACATATATTGTCTTAGCCGGTGAGCAGCCCATGCCAGAGTGTAACAAGTTTTCTCGAGCAATGAATATCTGGTTTCACAGTCGGTAAACTTTTTGCTCAGGTAGTATATTGCGTGCTCTTTTCGACCAGACTCGTCATGTTGGCCCAACACACACCCCATAGAATTCTCTAGCACAGTCAAGTACATGATCAATGGTCTTTCTTCCACTGGAGGCCTAAGGATAAGAGGTTCTTGCAAATATTCCTTGATCTTATCAAAGGCAGCTTGGCCGTCGTCGTTCCATTTGACTACTTGATCTTTCTTCAGGAGTTTGAAGATTGGCTCACAAGTAGTAGTTATATAAGATATGAAACATGCAATGTAATTATGACGACCCAAGAATCCTATAACCTCCTTTTCAGAACGGGGAACTGGCATTTCTTGAATGGCTTTTACCTTTACAGGATCCACTTCGATGCCTTTACCACTAACGACAAAACCTAGAAGCTTTCCAGACCTTACTCCGAATGTGCACTTATTAGGGTTCAACCTCAACTTGTACTTCTTCAGCCTTTCAAATAGCTTGTGTAGGTGATCGAGATGCTCTTATTTAGTTTGCTACCTTGCAATCATATCATCCACATATACCTCTATTTCATAATGGATCATATCATGAAATAAAGCTACCATAACTCTTTGATATGTTGCCCCTGCATTCTTTAATCCGAACAACATGACCTTGTAACAAAAGGTGCCCCATTGCATAACAAAGGTGGGTTTTTCCATGTCTTTTGGAGCCATCTTAATTTGGTTGTAGCCAGAAAATCCATCCATGAAGGAGAAAACTTTATGTTGAGCGGTGTTGTCAACCAACACATCAATATGAGGTAGAGGGAAATCATCTTTTGGGCTTGCCCTATTCAAATCTCTTTAATCTACACACATACAAACCTTTCCATATTTCTTTGGCACAGGAACCACGTTTGCAACCCATTGAGGATAAGATGTCACTGCTAGGAAACATGCATTAAATTGTTTCATTACTTCAGCTTTTATCTTTTCAAACATGTAAATCCGCATGCGACGGACCTTTTGCTTAACAAGAGGGAAATCTTCCTTTGTTGGCAGACAATGAACCACAATATCAGTATCCAACCATAGCATATCTTCATATGACCAAGAAAACACTTTAACTAGTCATGTAGCATATGAACCAATCTGCTCTTGATACCGTCTTCTAGGTTGGTGGGGATCTTGACTTCTTTCCTGTCTGTCTCGGTACCTAGGTTGATAACTTTGACTCGCTCTTCATGAGGTTGAATAGCTTTCTCCTCTTGCATCAGCAGCCGATCTAGTTCTCCTGGTATTTCACAATCTTCCTCGCCTTCATCTTTTGCTTGGTTAATTTGATGTTTAAAGTCATAATTGGCAATATTATAGTCATTGGCAATGAGATCCAGAGTGGATGAGGATCTGCAAGTGTGTGTGTGTATGTGCATGTAAGACACATGGCTATTGAAAAATGAAATAAAGAAAAAGAAAGACAATGAACACAAAATTTGAATGCAAAAGGTCCCATCGTTTAAATTAAATGATCATATGATAAATGAACATGAACAAAACCCTTAACAAATAGACCATAGTGCCTCGGGCAAGGAACGTGGCTTAAAAGTCCTTGTTTGGAATTTAAAATTATAGACAAAAGTTCTTGAATTGACATAAAACAGTAAACAGTAATTACTCCTCAATGAAGGAGATGAGAGTGAAGTCCTTTGCATGCCAATTGTTGAGCTTTTCTTCAGTAGGGTAGATCTATTCTTTAAAAGCACACTCATCGTCAGAGTCTTCGACAGCATTTACTTCATAATTTCCGATGCGAAGAGGTGGCTTTCCCATGTGAGTGCCCCTAACCTCTCTTTGAGCCTTGTTGGTGAAACCTAGTCAAAATTTGTCTGCTTAAACAGAATCTCAGGTAGTTTCCCCCAGTTAGTACAACTTCCATCTTCGACTGTGGCACGGGCATCCTTAAGCAAAACCATTCTTGGCACAAATTTATCACCTTTTGGTATGTCAGAGGATATTTTGGTGACGACACACATAGGAGGAACAACTTCGAAAGCATGGCACAAATTTTTTATAAACTCACCATCCATTTCCATATACTTGAAGGAATTGAGGTGGCTCACCATGAATTCCTCTTTACCATAAATAATGATAATCTTCCCCTTGACTGGGTATTTTAACTTTTGATGAAGGGGGATGTTACTGCCCCTGCCCCATGTATCCAAGGGCGCCCAAGTAAACAAGAGTAAGCGGGACGAATGTCTATTATGTAGAAGGTAGAGTTGAAAATATGCGAGCCAACTTTAATTGGGAGATCCACCTCTCCATGAACCATCCTTTTAGACCCCATCGAAAGACCTTACAACAATATCGCTTGGTTTCAATACTAGTCCTTCACAATCTAGCCGGTCCAAAGCACCTTTGGGTAACACATTTAGAGATGAGCCAATATCAATTAAGACATGTTCCAGGGTGGTTCCCTTGCATTCAATAGAGACATACAAGGCTTTGTTGTGGTTCCTTCCCATAGGAGTTAAATCAGTGTCAGAGAACCCTAATCCATTGTCAGTAGTTAAACTTGCTACACAGTTCTCGAACTGGTCAGTTGTGGTTTCTTCGGGCACATGGACTTTCTTTAAGAACTTGATTAAAGCTTGGGCATCAGCGTCCAAACATAGAAACAATGACAACATGGAGATTTTGGAGGGGGTTTTCCCCAGTTGCTCAACTATTTTGAAGTCACTCTTCTTTATGATTTTCAGGATTTCCTCCATCTCTCGAGTGGAAAGTTATTCATCATCAGTATCTTTGGTAGGTGCCTCAAATGCAATTCCATGGACAAGTGCATCATGAGCACCATCTCACCTAGCATATCCAAACTGTCACAAAGCCAAACAAGGATTGTAGGTAATACCTCCCCTAATTCCAAGTAGAGGGACATTAGGGAATTCCCCACAACGGTCAATAATAGTAATGTCCTCCATGGATCAAGAACACCAATAAATATCAGAATGTGTGAGCGACATTAACCTACTAGACCATTTTAAGCCTTGCTCGTTCTTCACAACAGATCGGGGTAGGTGCGAAATAAACCACCTAGTCAATAAAGGAGTGCAACACATAAGAATTTCTCTTCACTTCATGGTGCGTGAATGAAGAGAATGCAAGATATCTCCAAGTAAAATAGGCACCAGATTGCGAGATAGAAATTTTTTGACTGCATTCACATCTATGAGTTGGTCAAGATTGGGAAATTGAACCATCCCATAGATGAAAAGAGACAACACTTCTTCAAAGGCTTGTAAATCCAAAGCATTCCAAAAATATTGAGCCCTCTCAATCAAAAACTTGGCTAAAAACCCTTTGACACCACTTCTTGTTTCCCAATTGGCCACAACGTCGGACCGAGGTAAATGTAGAGCTCGAGCAATATCTTCAAGTCTCGGGTCTCTTTCAATACCGTTGAAGGGTGGTTGATCAAGAATAGGAATTCCCAAGAGTTGAGAGAATTCTTCCATAGTAGGCACAAGTTGGTAATCAGGAAAGGTAAAGCAATGGTGTTTAGGGTTAAAGATTTGGAATAACACTTTCACCATATCCTCTTTAAAGCTTGTTGTAACCAAGTTGATGAGACAATCATATTTCTTGGTGAAGGGAGAATCATTGGGGACCCTTGATGCCATTTCCTTAAGTTGATGAGGCATTTTGACTAGGTTGATTTGGATAGTATTACTGCGAGTGAGAGACACGTCCTACAAAACAAGACAAAGATAAATCTCAATGTCCTTGAAATTATTAGTGAAAAATGCCATGGTATGATGTCATGATGTTATGTACAAACAAACATATACACACAAATAAAACAAGTCCTTAGGTTTAGGCTTGCATGAGGTTCATAGGTAAGTACCCTCTTTAAGTTTAGTTGGTTCAACCTATCCTAGAAAGTAGTCGAGTTCTAGGGAATCTCAATATCACTGATCTTTCTTCATCAGGAATTGTTTCAGCACAAGCCTCTTTATTGGCGACCAAAATATCCCAAAAGTCCGATCTCAATGAGCATAGTATCGAGTATCAACCAACTTCGGACTGCACCAAAGCCGACTATCTCACTACTTCCTAATGGCGAAGTTGTTCAATTAAAGGTTCTAAGGTCAGTTAGTGCTTCATGACACCACACAGCGGCCCCATATTCTCCTTGACTAGACTCAAGGGCTACCGATACCAACAAATGTGTCACACTAACGTAGCCATCGCTTCAACCATGTCGGTATACCCCACATAGTCTCCACGATCTATTTTTACATACCTAATAACATTCCCCGATTCAGGTAGAGGATCAATACAAACCCAAACAAGGACCCATAATGTAAATCAAGAAAGTCAAACAATGAAAGAATTCAAAGGTGATCTAGCTCTTAGGTAACCCCACTTTTAACTTCATCCTCACTAGAAGAGTTGCAGTTCTGTAATACGGTGGGAGAACTGACTTGGGTGTTCTGCATTTTATCGCAAATGTTACGGATAGCAAGAGACGCCACCAGCTTTTCTTTTATCCAATAAAGGAAAGGGTAAAAAGAATAGGAAAGAACTTTCGAGATATTTTCTTGAGTTCGGGGGGTAGGTTATGAAAAGGGAAGGTGTTAGCACCCTTTTCATCCGTAGTTATCTACGGGCTCTTAGTTGCTTGATCACTTTGAAAATTCTTTGTTTGAAATGTGTTTGTGATTGGTGAAAGTTTGAGAATATTTTGAAAACTCCTTTGTTGCGGAAAACTTTGTAATGATTCTCGTCTCTATAAGAATGCATACAAAGTGTTGGTTTTGAAAATATTTTAAAGGGATGTTTGTTTTTGAAGATGTTTAGAAATTGTGAGTATGAAAATGCTTTTAGTTTGTGAGCAAGCAACTACGAGCGTCCTACCTACTCAAAAGGTCTTTGTTCTTTTCCTCCTCCTTTAGATGTTGCTATCAAACCATTGATTGGTAAGAAGCCCTATCATTGGATGTGAACGGACAGGAGTGGGTCAAACGTATAGTCATAGAAGGAAACTTATGAGACGTTTTAGCAATTTTTGTAAGGGACTAGATCGTTTATCGAAGGCAACATCGAGGGACTACGATATTTTTTATCGAGGGTCTTTGCTAAAACACCCATATTAGAGGAACTCATCAAGGGTCCTAAGATAGAGGAATTGATGAGTTTGATTCCCGAGATTGAGAGTCCTATAGATTTCTGGAAGAAGTATGGAGCCATTGTTCCTTTTTATGAAGCTCAAGATAAAGGAGAGTATTCGTTATACATTGGCCTGGTTCTGTGATCCATTGTGTCACTGTTATACTTTTTCTAATTATCAATTGATGCCCGTATTGGAAGAGTATTCTTACTTACTTGATTTACTTGTTACTGATTGTGTTCCTTTCACCAACTTAGAAGGAGAACTCAGGTCTCATGATATTTCCACCGTAACTCATTTGAGGAAGTCATATATTGAGGAGGAATCAGGGGTTTATCTGCTCAATTTCTATTGGAAAAATCTCGTTACTTTATCAAGATGAAGATTATAGCTGCTTTTGAGGCTATATTTTATTTGCTTACCTATGGGTTGTTCTTGTTTCCAAACATCGACAAATTTATGGATGTTAACGCCATTAGGGTATTTCTGATAGGAAACCTAGCCACTACACTACTATGAGATATTTATTATTCCATCCATCTTTAGAATTTCTATATGGGAGGGAAAGTCATTTGTTGAACACCGTTGTTATATTAGTGTTTTATTTCTCACTTACTTCGGTTTGTTTCTTTTTGGGATATCAAGAAGGAATCGCGTTGTGAACCAAAGGTTATGGCTCTCACTCATTTATACATTGATTGGCATCATCGGGCTTATTATGATGTGGAGATTAATGATAATAGTGGTGGTTTCCCCAATGTTCCTCTTCTTGGTACAAAGGGAGGAATTAATTACAATCCTGGTCTCGCGTGCCACCAACTTGGATATCCGATGAGAGACAAGACAAAAAACATTCATCTGAGTGGATTCTTTCTTAAAGAAGGAAACGACCACAAGGAATATAAGGAAGAGATTCAAAAGGCCTGGCGCCATATTCATAGGAAGGGTAAAAAAGATTTGGGACCAAGAGTACTTGTTTCCTTAGAGCCTCATCTCTGTTGGGTACAAACAAGAGAAATTGAGTTTAAAATGACTTATTCTCATGAAGAACCTATACCCGATATGTTTATGAGGACTAATTTTCCTCTCTTAGATGATGTGGAAGAGCTTTCGCTTTCCTTGGTTAGGATGCATCAAGAAAAAGAAGCATTCAAGAACTAGTACTAGACTTTGAAGGTGTCCTACTCAACGGAATTGAAAGAGAAGGATGACTTGATTGAGATTCTTGAGAGTCATGTTATGGAGATGATGGGTAAGCAAGAGTATTTATTTTCCTCTAGAGTTCAGCCAAGTCCCGGTCACCCATTTTCTGATTTTGGTGGATGGAAAGAAGTCACCAACAAGTATGCAGAAGAGAACAAGCAGTTGAAGGCTCATATGGAAAGACTCAAGGGAAAGCGTCAGTGTTGGAGAGATCTTCATCAGCTTTTTCTCCTTAGGAGATTTAAATTCTATCTTTAATTTTTGTACTAAGGATTATTGAAACTTGTACTAAAAGTTGTAATCCATTCAAAAGTTATTATTAAAATGATAATTTTTAGTATTTCCAGATGTGTTAGTACTTCAATATTTACAATTGTTTGTAATTCTTTGAGTTCCTTTAATAAATAAAATAAATCATGTGCATTGCACATCATGCATCATTTCACACATATTTTTTGCATTCCTGTTCTTGCACAGGTGTTTTACTTGTTACTCTGCAAAGAAGATGGAAAACCTTGAACAAGATTGTCTCATCACTATAATACTCTGGCTAATTCTATAAAGGAGATGGAAAACCTTGAACAAGAAACTTGTGAGCTTCACGAAGAAGTTACTGCTTTGAGAGCTAGTCTAGTCAACCTGTCTGCTTTGGTAGAATAATTGGTGGCTTCTCAGAATCAGCCACCACCACCTCATCTTTCGTCTCCTCATGCTAATCAACCACATCAAATGACCATAATTTCAGAGGTTGTGTGAGTTCCCATATTTGTTACTCCAGTTATTACTGCTCAATATTATATGCCTCGCAGTTACCCGTGGGGAATGCTTGAGAATTTCATTCCAGAAGGTTACAATCCTACTGCTTAAGTTTCTCCATTTTATCAAACTGCTATTGTTTTAGCGCCTCCTGTGGTTCATGTTATTCCTATTTCGAATAATGTGATTCATCATGCTGCACCTCCTACTCTGAAGGATATGCCTATTATTAATGATGAAGTTTATCATCCTGCTCCTCCACCAATTGAAAGTTTTGGCTTTTATGACCGAATGGATGACTTTCAGGATCAATTCAATGAAATGTATAAAGAAGTGAAGGCTCTCCGAGGGAAATAGTTATTCAGATAAAAGGCCAGTGACCTTTTTTTAGTTCTTAATGTGAAAGTGCTAGTAAAGTTTAAGGTGCCAGAATTTGAGAAGTACAAGGGAATCTTTTTTTAGCCTTGTTGATGAACTCCTATGCTCATCGAGAATCTTTGATGAGGGTGTTAGATGAGGCTTTTGTTTAAAGGGATGTCTCCCTGGATTAGTTTAACGGTGTTGTGGGGAATATTACAACTTGTAACACTCTGAGCTTTTGTGATGACGAGTTGCCTGATGAAGGGAGGAACCATAACTTGGCTCTGCATATATCCATGAATTATAATAATGACTCTTTTTCCAATGTTCTGATAGACAATGGATCTGATTTGAATGTCATACCGAGAATTACTCTCATGAAGCTTAAGTACCAAGGAACTCCTATGCACCCGAATGATATTATATTAAGCTTTTGATGGTTGAAGAAAATTTGTCATTGGAGAGGTGGATTTACCTATTCACATAGGTCCTCACATATTCCAAATCACATTTCAGGTTATGGATATTGTTCGAGCCTATAGTTGTTTATTGGGACGACCATGGATCCATGAAGCAGGAGTTGTTACTTCAACCTTACACCAGAAGCTGAAATTTGTCCGTGAAGGAAAGGTGGTTATTGTGAATGATGAGCAAGCTCTATTTATATCTCATTTGTCTTCTTTTAGCATTGTAGAAGCTGATGAAGCCGCTGTTAGAAATCAGTTCCGAGTTTTGTCTATTGATAACATAAGGAAGAATGAAGATTTTATCACCTCATTTAAGGATGCACAACAGGTAGTGCAGAAGGGCCCTAGAAAGGTGTGGGGGTAGGTTATTGATCCACATGTAAACAAGAATGGGACTGGTTTGGGTTTCTCCCCGAAGAATGAAGTTGTAAAGCAAAAGTCTGCTTGGAGTAAATATCAAGACATCTTTCACAGTGCAGGATATCTCCATCCGACTACTCCAAAGATCAATGCTATTCTCGAAGATAAGCCAGAGCAAGAGATACTGAACTTTGTGACACATGGACTTAGAATCCAGAATTATATTACTATTGATGTTCCTTCTTGAATTTTGAATTCACATTTCAAAGTAATTGGTTTTTTGTTTGTCTTTTCAAAAGTCTTTCACTTTACCCAAGGAAAAAGTAATGTTGTATGGGCTCGTCTTTTGTTTTGATTTTTAAGATCAATAATAAAAGTTATTTTTGATTTCCAAATTGTGTCTTTATTTTCTATTTTTTCTTGGAAAATGGTAATCAGAAAAAACCTTTCAAAATAAATAATAACTGTAAATAAATATGCATAATCACTTGTTACATGTGTCAGTTTCTAAAACCAATCATAAATCATATGTGCAGATTAATTAAAAAAACCAGTTGAGTGTAATGACTTTGCACCATCTCCCAACTTTGAATATCCTGTGGATGTGGCTGAAGAAGAAGAGTATGATGAAATCCCATAAGAGGCTTCATGATTGCTTGAACACGAAGAAAATACCATTAAGCCATATAAAGAGCCATTGGAGACGATAAACTTGGGTTTAGAGGAATATTCGAAAGAAGTCAATATTAGGGCATTGCTTCATCCCAATGTGAAGAGCATGTTGATTGAGTTGCTATAAAAGTATAAGAATATCTTTGCTTCGTCTTACCAAGACATGCCTGGTTTTGATACCAATGTCGTGGAACATTATTTGCCTCTAAAGCAAGAATGTCCACCAATTAAGCAGAAGCTGCGAAGAACTCATCCTAACATGGAAGTGGAGATTAAAGAAGAGGTTTTGAAATAGATAGATCCTGGTTTTCTTGTAACATCAGTGTACCCTCATTGGATTGGCAAGATTGTTCCAGTACCAAAGAAAGACGAAAAATTTCACATTTATGTTGATTATAGAGATTTAAATGAAGCAAGTCTGAAATATGATTTCCCATTGCCACATATTAGTATGTTGGTTGATAGCACAAAAAAATTCAATATGTTCTAATTCATGGATGGATTTTCCCGATACAATCAAATTAGGATGGATCATAAGGACATGGAAAAAACAACGTTTATCACACCCTGGGGAACATTTTGTTACAGAGTGATGCCTTTCGGGTCGAATAACGCTGGTGCAACGTACCAGAGAGCTATGAAAACCCTATTCCATGGTCTGATGCATTAGGAAATTGAAGTATATGTTGATGATATGATCACCAAATCTCATACTAAGGAAGGGCACATAGAAGACTTGTTGAAATTGTTTCAACATTTGAGGAAGTATCGTTTCCGCTTGAATCCAAATAAGTGTACTTTTGGTGTTCGTTCAGGAAAGTTACTAGGTTTCATTGTCAGCCAAAAAGGAATTGAGTTTGATCCTGATAAAGTTAAGGCAATTCAAGAAATTCCTGCACCAAGAATTGAAAAGTTAGTTAGAGGCTTCCTTGGACGTTTGAATTACATTTCCAGATTTATTTCCCATATGACTGCAACATGTGAACCAATCTTCAAGTTGTTAAATAAAGATCAAGGTTGTGTGTGAATGGTTGATTTCCAAAGGGAATTTGAAAGCATTAAAGAGTATCTTCTTGAGCATCCTATCTTGCTTCCTTTGGTTGAAGGAAGACCATTGATTATGTATTTGGCTGTGTTGGAGAACTCCATGGGCTGTATTTTGGGACAACAAGATGAAACAGGAAGAAAAGAATATGCCATTTCTTATTTGAGCAAGATGTTCACCGACTGTGAGTCACGGTATTCTATGCTTGAAAAAACATGTTGTGCTTTGGCCTGGGCAAAAAAGTAATTGCGGCAATATATGTTGAATCACACTACTTGGTTGATTTCCAAAATGGATCCAATTAAGTTATTTTTGAAAAGCATGATCTTACTATAAGAATTTCCCATTGGAAGATGTTGTTGTCTGAATATGATATTGAATACCATACTTAGAAGGCTATTAAAGGAAGTGTGTTTGCAGAGTACCTTGCTCACCAACCAGCTGATGATTATCAGTATGTTAAATATGATTTCCTTGATTAGAATGTGATGTATTTAAAAGTTAAAGATTGTGATGAACCTTTTTCCTGAGGAAGGTCCTGATCCTAAATCCCGAAGGGGTATGGTGTTTAATGGAGCTGTAAATGCTTATGGAAAAGGAATTGCTGATGTGATTATCACTCCCCATGGGTCACTTATCCCTTTTACTACAAGGTTGACATTTGATTGTACCAATAACATGGCGGAGTATGAAGCTTGTACCATGGGTCTTGAGGAGGCTATAGATCTCAGAATCAAAATTCTTGATGTATATGGTAATTCAGCTTTTGTAATAAATCAGATCAAAGGAATATGGGAGACTCATCACATTAGCTTGATTCCTTACAAAGATTATTCTAGAATATTATTATCACCTTTCTTTAATAAATTTGAATTCCATCATATTCCCAGAGATGAGAATCAGATGGCAGATGCTTTGGACACTTTGGCTTCCATGTATCAAGTGAATGCTTGGAACTATGTACCTCAGATTACATTTCGACATCTTGATAGACCAGCTCATGTTTTTACTATAGAGGGGATGTTAGAGGAAAATCCTTGGTGTTATGATATCAAACATTTCCTCCAGACACAAGATTATCCGGTCAGTGCGTCGAACAAAGGTCGGGAGACATTGAGAAGGTTGGCAGCTAGCTTTTTTCTCAGTGAAGATGTGTTGTACAAGAGAATTATAACATGGTCTTGCTTAGATACGTGGATAGACACGAAGCCGACATGTTGATGCATAAAATCCATAAAGGTTCCTTTGGTACCCATTCCAATGGACATTCGATGGCAAAAAATATGCTTAGGGCAGGTTACTACTAGATGACAATGGAATCTGACCGTTATAATTTTGCGAAGAGGTGCCATAAGTGTCAGATTTATGCTGACAAGATTCATGTGCATCCAAAGCTTCTTAATGTTATTTCTTCCCCCATGGCCTTTTTCTATGTGAGGTATTGATAATGATTGGAATGATTGAACCCATGGCGTCAAATGGAAATCGTTTCATCTTAGTGGAAATTGACTACTTTACCAAGTGGTTGGAAGCAGCTTCTTATGCTTATGTCACCAAGAAGGTGGTAGTACACTTTTACAAAGAACAATCTCATATGCCAATATGGTGTGTTAAGTAGGATTATCACTAATAACATCTCAATTTTGAATAATAAGATGATGACAAAACTTTGTGAAGAATTCAAGATCGTCCATCACAATTCGTCTCATTACAAGCCTAAGATGAAGGGGGATGTTGAAGGTGCTAATAAAAACATTAAGAAGATCATCTATAAGATGATTGTTATCTATAAGGATTGGCATGATATGTTTCCTTTTGTTTTTCATGGGTATCGTACATCCATCCACACTTCAACAGGGACAACTCCTTTTGTTTTGCGTGTAATAATGGAAACCAAGTTCTTAGAGGCTGAATAGGCCTATAACAAGTTTGACTAGTTGAATTTAATTGAAGAAAGGATAATGACGACCTTATGTCAGGGTCAGTTATATTAGATAATAATGAAGAAATATTTTTATATAAAGGTCAAGCCTCATGAATTCAGACAAGGCAACCTCTTGATCATAAAGATCATGTATTTTAACGCTAATTCTAAGGGAAAGTGGACTACCAATTATGAAGGCCTGTATGTTGTCAAGAAAGTATTCTCTTGTAGTGCATTGATTCTTGAAACTATGGATGGTGAGGAGTTCCCACGTCCTATAATTGCTGACGCCGTCAAGAAATATTTCGCCTAAAGAAATAAAAGAACAACTCACTAAGTTGAAAACGTGAAAGAGCGGATTAGGCAAAAAAACGTCTCGGTAGGCTAAAAACCCGAAAGGGCAGTCTAGGAAAAAGTTAGAGACATAAATTGAATAAATTTTCCCGATAGGTTAAAATCCTGCAAGGGCAACCTAGACAAAATTTAAGGATTTCCTGGTTAGTAACTGCGTCAGACAAGACTTGATGATTGAAGAAACAATCTTCTCGAATTCTCATCATACTTCAACTGAAGCCTCTGCTCAGGAGTTCAAAGTTGTTAGGGAGAATATTGGTCATTGTACTTCAATATACCTTTTTCATGTATTAACCATTTTTCAAAACTTTGCAATCATCCATGGCGTCACGCCATTTGCAAACTACCACTCTATTAATAAAGTTTGAACCTTTATCCAATTCTTTGTAGTTCTTTTTTTTATTTTGTTTACAAAAATTTCATTTTTATTGATAGTAATTTTCAAAACAAAAGGACTTAATAATAAAAAACATGTTTTTGAAAAAAATTTGCAAATTACCTTTTACTTCAAATTTTGTGATTCAAGTGGGATAAAAGTAGTGATTCCAATTATGGACGAACTTCGAACATTGAAAATATTCCCAAAGAGGTATCTCAGGTTACTCTTGCTGATATGCGCATAGTCCACTTGTGTTTGATGGATTTCACGCCAATTGATATATGGTGTGGTGTGGGTTTGTAATCCCATTTTCCCAAGTTTAGTCCCGATTCCAATTTTCTCCGGGTTGTTATGAGATTTTGGGTTTAGGTCGTTTGATACCTCTATCCCATATTCCCCAGTCAGGGCTTCATGCATATTTCTTTAGTTGAGTGTGATTCTTTCCCCATCTAGGTTGTGATTGAGCGTAGATTGTAAAGTTACAAAGCCTTGGATCTTTTAATGGAGTTCTTTCTCCCTTTGTGTGTTAAGAATTGATGTAGAATCTCTTGCATATCACTGCTCTCTCCAATTATGACATTGTGGTGGTTGTGTGCTCCCCAGGTAGCCAGACAAGAGCAATATCTTTTTTAAGAAATGTTGAAACAACTGTCAACTTTTTGGGTTTTCTCTCGCCAAGTGTTGTGTTTGATTTAAAATCCCCATAATTTTGACTTCTTGTTGTGATGTTAACTTATTAATTCCCCATATGAAGCGAAGATGATGCTTGCCTCTAATGTTGTTGTTCTTGGGAAGTTTCTCTGTCTTCCCTATAGAAGTTTGCACAACCATTACTCTTGATATTGAAGAATTTATTTGGGCTCCCCTCGGCTTGTGTGGTTTCATTTTCCCTAATTAAAATAGTATGGAATCCCCATTTGAAGTCTGGATGATGCAACATTGTCTTCCCCAGTGAAGTCTGTATGATATTCCTCGGTGAAGCCTGGAGGAAGGTGTTATATCCTTGCCATTGTATTGGTTTATTGCTATCAAATTTTGCTTTGATTATTTTTAAGCCATGTTTATTCCTAGTGAAGTTAAGCCTCAAAGTAGAACTTTGTTTCTTCAGTTGGTGCTTACTCTCTTATTGAATCTTCCTCCTGGATGTGATTTAGTCGAGTGTTGCCCTTACCCAAGTTGGTTTCGTCTGGTTATCCCCAATGCAATATGTCTTTTTTGTCAGCATGTAGATGATAAAATCATACACTTATACATACATGAATTAAAATTCATTGCTAAGTTGCATTTATTGATGTTTTTGATTGACATAATTTGCTCTTTGTAGAGTTATGTTATCCTCTTCTAATAGAGTGTCAAACTTAAGAAAAAGGTGTATATCCTTTCAATTTCACCAGTAAGTTACCCCTCGTGGAATAATTTTGCTTTAGCCTTCCTACCCAACCCATTATCTGATGGAATTAATCCCCACTTGAGTTCATTCATAATTGGGTGGTGTCTTGGTTAACAATTTCACTTCGGCTTGTTCTTGGATTAAATGTTGGTCCCCGTCGGCAATATTATTTTGATCACTAAAGATTGTAAGACCTGGATTGAGAATGTTCATTTATTTTACACGTGAAGACTTTTTTCCATCAGCAAGAATGTGTTGGTATTTCCCCACAAAATAAAGATTCATTCCCCAACAGTGTTATCACAATATTTTATGTAACATCAAGTGGAGGTTTCTTCATTTAAGCAACATATACTTCCCCAGCAAGTCTGTTAATGCCAGAGAAGATGTTTTTACTTTGATGAATGGTAGTCTCTATGCTATGCGAGATAATTCTTAGATGAGTTTGGCTTTACTTTGATGACAAAGATAGTTTGTTGAAAGATTCTTACAACAATTTGTTACCCATCCGGTGTGATTTCTTGATTAAATAAATTTATTACCCATTCTAGGTGAAATACCAAAACTTTGGGAAACTTGTTATTGTTCTATGTTTTTTCTACCTTCATCCTTAAGTTGGTAATTCACCGTCATTTGTTAGTTTGCATTTATCTTTTTCTCCTCGTTGGACTTTACCCCCAATAGAGTTGAGTTGTTCCCAACATGAGTGTTGATGACAACCCTCTATTCCCAACCATGAGTGCTGATATCAACTGTTGTACCCCAAAAATTTCCCTCTCACTTATCAAGAATTTGCTCAAAAGATCTCTTTGGGTTCAGATAAGGTTTGATCAGCTCAAGACACCCCCTTATGCACTGATGACCAAAATTAGGGTTTGAGTTTTCACAAATATTTTTGAACTTTATATGCCCCATAGGACTTTCATGGATCCTTATGGACCCCCAAGATTACACATGTCAAGTTTCAAGCCTTGGATCACATTTTTGATCAGTTAATTGAGTAGTTGACCTAAAAATTAGTTGGATTGAGGAAAAAGTCAACCATGGCCAATTTATAGTCAAAATTCATAATTCTTGATCCACATAAACATTTTAAACTCATATGTATCATTTGATCAAGTTTGGACCACAACTCCTCAAGAAATTTGATCAAATCTCCAAAAGGGCAAAATGGTCAAAATTAGGGTTTTGACTGGGAAAGGGAAATTTCTGATTTTTGACCTAGAAAATAGTCAATTGGTTTAAGGCATGATATCAAAAGTCCAATTGCATAATTTTTACCTAATGACATGGTTCAAAACATTGCAAGTCCATTGGATTGACAGATGAATTTTGCAGTCAATTGATCAAAAGTCAAGTGCCAAAGATCACAATTCATCAAAACATGTAAAAATATGAAACTTGAATAATACACAATTCACAATTCATCCTAGTGGCCATTGACTATTTTACAAAGTGGGTGAAGGCAGCTTCTTTCGCTTCCGTTACCAAGAATGTTATCACCCGATTCATCAAGTAGAATCTCATTTGTCGTTACGGTATCGCGGAGAGTATCATTACAGACAATGGTACAAACTTGAATAATACTATGATCATCGCCCTGTGCGAGTAATTCAAGATCCAGGATCACAATTCTTCCCCTTACCGACCGAAGATGAATGGTGTTGTCGAAGCCGCAAATAAGAACATTAAAAAGATCATACAGAAAAAGACAGTCACATACAAAGACTGTCATTAGATGCTACCATTCGCTCTCCACGGATATCGTACCAAAGCTCGCACATCAACCGGGGCAACCCCCTACTCTTTGGTATACAGCATGGAGGTTGTCTTGCCTATTAAGGTCCAGATCCCCTCTCTGAGAATTATGAAGGATGCAGGGCTGAATGAAGAAGATTGGATCCAGACTCGACTTGATCAACTAAACTTGATTGATGAGAAAAGGCTTACTGTTGTCTGTCATGGTCAAATGTATCAAAAACGGATGATCAAGGCTTTCAACAAAAAGGTCAGACGACAAGTGTATCAAGTTGGAGATCTGGTGATCAAACATATCATACTACCGCAAGGTGATACCAAGGGTAAATGGACTCCTACATATGAAGGACCATTTGTAATAAAAACATATTCTCTGGTGGAGAAATGATCTTGACCACCATGGATGGCGATGACCTGCCGCACCCTGCGAACGCAGACATAGTCAAAATATACTACTCATAAGAGACCCGCAAGGTTGACACACCTAGGCAAAACAAGGGCCTAACGGCAAACCAAAAAGTTTCGGGCAAAAATTAGGGATAAAACAAAAAAATCTGTACACTCGGCAAGTTGAAAACCCGAAAGGGAGACTTGGGCAAAAAAGGGTATCCCGGTGGACTGAAAACCATAAAGGGCGGTCCAGGCAAAAGTTAGGGAATTAAAGTGTATGACTATGTCCCGTTGGATCACCTTACAGACAACCTGCAAACTCAGAGGTTCTGATCAATTCAATCAACTTTAGACAAGGCAATAAATAGACAAGATGCTCAGAGATACAAAGGCTATAGCAGAATGGGAACCCCATGGGATTATTGCACATAACTATATTTTCTTTGTATCAAATTTTTCATTTTCTACGACGGAATTCTCTTACTAGAATGTTTGTCTCGTTGTAAAAAAATACTTACTCAAAGTCAATACAAAGATATCCCTTTTGAAAGTGCAAAAAATATCTATTTTTCTTTTCACTTGTTTTGTTTACAAAAACGTCCAATGATT
Organism: Vicia faba; assembly: GCA_948472305.1. Lineage (NCBI taxonomy): Eukaryota > Viridiplantae > Streptophyta > Magnoliopsida > Fabales > Fabaceae > Vicia > Vicia faba. The sequence continues at coordinate 779,859,501 of OX451741.1, read as the reverse complement.
CATTGTTGAACATATGCATTGGAACATAATTACTGTTTACAAATAAACAAAATAAAATACAATCGCTGATGGCTTTAAGGGATAGCGAAATCTCTCTAAGTTTATCTCCATAATATTCCCCACAGTGTGCAGTTTAATCCGTAGTGGAATAAAGCTTCCAGCTTATCAATCCCCTGTAGAAGTCGCCAAATTTCTCAGAATTCCCCAACCAGGATTTTTCAAAATAGTACACGACATTCCCCTTACAACAAAGTTTATTTCTCTAAAAGGGAAATTCATCAGCACTTCAGCTTCACAACATGAAGACTTATACTCCATATCCTCAGTAGTGGAAAGGGATTTATTTTCCCCAATCCAATAGCAGTGCAACAGAATTAGTTCGCATGCGCATACATCGAACCCATATATCATAAACATTGATAACACGAATGCATTATACCATCCATTTCATACAACATAACATTGCATATGAACTAACATTTTACCTTTTTCAGGATAAGATTAATCAACATCTACCATTAAAAATGTTCAAAGTTTTCAGATACAGTTCAGATACGCTCCAGACATGGATGCCATTCTGATACTCATTCAGATCCAACTTTCAGATACAGTTCTGATACACTCCAGACACGGATGTCATTCTGATACTCATTCAGACTCAACTTTCAGATACAGTTAAGATACACTCCAGACGCGGATGCCATTCTGATACTCATTCAGACTCGACTTTCAAATACAATTCAGATACGCTCCAGACACGGATGCCATTCTGATACTCATTCAGACTCAACTTTCAGATACAGTTCAGATACGCTCAGGACACGGATGCCATTCTGATACTCATTCAAACTTAACTTTCAGATATAGTTCATATATTCTCCAGAAACGGATGTCATACTGACACTCATTCAAATTCATCTCTCAGATACAGTACAAATATGCCCCAGACACGGACGCCATTTTGATACTCATTCTTTCAGCTTACAAATTAAAATTCAACAATCACTTTTTGATGGCATCTACAAGCACATCTCCAACAACTTTCTATCTCCTCTCCAAATGGCATCTTTAAGCCCATTCCCTCTACCATCACATCACCAAGTGCAAATTTCTGGGCACTCTAGTGTCCAATCATCTTCCACCTTCGAGTCAAGAATGACAAAACTTACCAATCTAACTCTTCAGGTTTAAGAAGATTGAACATGGGCAGCTGTTGTACCCCAAAGTTTTCCCTCTCACTTATCAAGACTTTGCTCACAAGATCTCCTTGGGTTCAAGACTGCACTAGGGTTTGATCAGCTCAAGACACCCCCTTATGCACTGATGACAAAAATTAGGGTTTGAGTTTTCACAAAGATTTTTGAACTTTATATGCCCCATAGGACTTTCATGGTACCTTATGGACCCCCAAGATTACACATGTCAAGTTTCAAGCCTTGGATCACATTTTTGATCAGTTAATTGAGTAGTTGACCTAAAAATTAGTTGTATTGAGGAAAAAGTCAACCATGGCCAATTTATAGTCAAAATTCATAATTCTTGATCCACATAAACATTTTAAACTCATATGTATCATTTGATCAAGTTTGGACCACAACTCCTCAAGAAATTTGATCAAATCTCCAAAAGGGCAAAATGGTCAAAATTAGGGTTTTGACTGGGAAAGGGAAATTTCTGATTTTTGACCTAGAAAATGGTCAATTGGTTTAAGGCATGATATCAAAAGTCCAATTGCATAATTTTTACCTAATGACATGGTTCAAAACATTGTAAGTCCATTGGATTGACAGATGAATTTTGCAGTCAATTGATCAAAAGTCAACTGTATACTGAAAAGTCAAACTTTGACTTTTTGGTCAAATTCAAGTGCCAAAGATCACAATTCATCAAAACATGTAAAAATATGAAACTTGAATAATACACAATTCACAATTCATCCTAGTGGCCATTGACTATTTTACAAAGTGGGTGAAGGCAGCTTCTTTCGCTTCCGTTACCAAGAATGTTATCACCCGATTCATCAAGTAGAATCTCATTTGTCGTTACGGTATCGCGGAGAGTATCATTACAGACAATGGTACAAACTTGAATAATACTATGATCACCGCCCTGTGCGAGTAATTCAAGATCCAGGATCACAATTATTCCCCTTACCGACCGAAGATGAATGGTGTTGTCGAAGCCGCAAATAAGAACATTAAAAAGATCATACAGAAAAAGACAGTCACATACAAAGACTGTCATTAGATGCTACCATTCGCTCTCCACGGATATCGTACCAAAGCTCGCACATCAACCGGGGCAACCCCCTACTCTTTGGTATACAGCATGGAGGTTGTCTTGCCTATTAAGGTCCAGATCCCCTCTCTGAGAATTATGAAGGATGCAGGGCTGAATGAAGAAGATTGGATCCAGACTCGACTTGATAAACTAAACTTGATTGATGAGAAAAGGCTTACAGTTGTCTGTCATGGTCAAATGTATCAAAAACGGATGATCAAGGCTTTCAACAAAAAGGTCAGACGACAAGTGTATCAAGTTGGAGATCTGGTGATCAAACATATCATACTACCGCAAGGTGATACCAAGGGTAAATGGACTCTTACATATGAAGGACCATTTGTAATAAAAAACATATTCTCTGGTGGAGCAATGATCTTGACCACCATGGATGGCGATGACCTGCCGCACCCTGCGAACGCAGACATAGTCAAAATATTCTACGCATAAGAGACCCGCAAGGTTGACACACCTGGCAAAACAAGGGCCTAACGGCAAACCAAAAAGTTTCGGGCAAAAATTAGGGATAAAACAAAAAAATCTGTACACTCGGCAAGCAGAAAACCCGAAAGGGAGACTTGGGCAAAAAAGGGTATCCTGGTGGACTGAAAACCTGAAAGGGCGGTCCAGGCAAAATTTAGGGAATTAAAGTGTATGACTATGTCCCGTTGGATCACCTTACAGACAACCTGCAAACTCAGACGTTCTGATCAATTCAATCAACTTCAGACAAGGCAATAAATAGACAAGATGCTCAGAGATACAAAGGCTATAGCAAAATGGGAACCCCATGGGATTATTGCACATAACTATCTTTTCTTTGTATCAAAATTTTCATTTTTTACGACGGAATTCTCTTACTAGAATGTTTGTCTCGTTGTACAAAAATACTTACTCAAAGTCAATACAAAGATATCCCTTTTGAAAGTGCAAAAAATATCTATTTTTCTTTTCGCTTGTGTTTTGTTTACAAAAACGTCCAATGATTCATTGTTGAACATATGCATTGGAACATAATTACTGTTTACAAATAAACAAAATAAAATACAATCGCTGATGGCTTTAAGGGATAGCGAAATCTCTCTAAGTTTATCTCCATAATATTCCCCACAGTGTGCAGTTTAATCCCCAGTGGAATAAAGCTTCCAGCTTATCAATCCCCTGTAGAAGTTGCGAAATTTCTCAGAATTCCCCAACCAGGATTTTTCAAAACAGTACACGACATTCCCCTTAGAACAGAGTTTATTTCTCTAAAAGGGAAATTCATCAGCACTTCAACTTCACAACATGAAGACTTATACTCCATATCCTCAGTAGTGGAATGGGATTTATTTTCCCCAATCCAATAGCAGTGCAGCAGAATTAGCTCGCATGCGCATACATCGAACCCGTATATCATAAACATTGATAACACGAATGCATTATACCATCCATTTCATACAACATAACATTGCATATCAACTAACATTTTACCTTTTTCAGGATAAGATTAATCAAAAGCTACCATTAAAAATGTTCAAATTTTTCAGATACGGTTTAGATACGCTCCAGACATGGATGCCATTCTGATACTCATTCAGATCCAACTTTCAGATACAGTTCAGATACACTCCAGACACGAATGTCATTCTGATACTCATTCAGACTCAACTTTCAGATACAATTCAGATATACTCCAGACGCGGATGCCATTCTGATACTCATTCAGACTCGACTTTCAGATACAATTCAGATACGCTCCAGACACGGATGCCATTCTGATACTCATTCAAACTCAACTTTCAGATATAGTTCAGATACGCTCAAGACACGGATGCCATTCTGATACTCATTCAAACTTAACTTTCAGATATAGTTCATATATTCTCCAGAAACGGATGCCATACTGACACTCATTCAAGTTCATCTCTCAGATACAGTACAGATATGCCCCAGACACGGGCGCCATTTTGATACTCATTCTTTCAGCTTACAAATTAAAATTCAACAATCAATTTTTGATGGCATCTACAAGCACATCTCCAACAACTTTCTAGCTCCTCTCCAAATGGCATCTTTAAGCCCGTTCACTCTACCATCACATCACCAAGTGCAAATTTCTGGGCACTCTAGTGTCCAATCATCTTCCACCTTCGAGTCACGAATGACAAAACTTACCAATATAACTCTTCAGGTTTAAGAAGATTGAACATGGGAAGCTGTTGTACCCCAAATTTTTCCCTCTCACTTATCAAGACTTTGCTCACAAGATCTCCTTGGGTTCAAGACTGCACTAGGGTTTGATCAGCTCAAGACACCCCCTTATGCACTGATGACCAAAATTAGGGTTTGAGTTTGCACAAATATTTTTGAACTTTATATGCCCCATATGACTTTCATGGATCATTATGGACCCCCAAGATTACACATGTCAAGTTTTAAGCCTTGGATCACATTTTTGATCAGTCAATTGAGCAGTTGACCTAAAAATCAGTTGTATTGAGGAAAAAGTCAACCAAGGCCAATTTACAGTCAAACATCATAATTCTTGATCCACATCAACATTTTAAACTCATATGTATCATTTGATCAAGTTTGGACCACAACTCCTCAAGAAATTTGATCAAATCTCCAAAAGGGCAAAATGGTCAAAATTAGGGTTTTGATTGGGAAAGGGCAATTTCTGATTTTTGACCTAGCAAATGGTCAATTGTTTAAGGAATGATCTCAAGAGTCCAATTGAATCATTTTGACCTAATTACATGGTTCAAAACATTGCAAGTCCATTGGATTGACAGATGAATTTTATAGTCAACTGATCAAAAGTCAACTGTATACTGAAAAGTCAAACTTTGACTTTTTGGTCAAATTTAACTGCCAAAGATAACAATTCATCACAACATGTCAAAATATGAAACTTATTCATCAAGAAATCAAAAAGTCAAGATTTCATTTTGAAAAGTCAAAGTTTCTAAACTTGGAAATTTTTCTAAGTGATGGAAATTTCATGTTTTTTCATAACTTTTAGCCAAATTTTCACCAAGATGCAAGATGATTCAAGAGAAACTTCCAATGAAAGTTGTAGATCTCTATAAAATCTACAACTTTTCTTTACACAACTCCTTCCAAAAATACTTGGATCTCAAGTTATAATTTTATGAACATGTGGTCATGAAACTAAACACTTAGTGAAATTTTGCCCTAATTTGGTCAGGATTTTGACCCAACTTCATGGCACTTTTTCATATAGTTACAAGGGGAATCTTCAAAAGCAGTTCAAAGATGGGTTGTAGAGCATATTTTAATCTTTCCAAAATGTCCAAGAACTCCTTGAGATCATTCTTGAGGAGGGAGAATCTAAGAGATGAAGTTAGGGTTTTGTCACTTGAATTACAAGTCATTTTTGTTGAACACATGAACCAAATCCATGCTAGGCTGCATAATATTTGCTTTGCAGGCCTCAAACTTGTTTGTCACTCCATAATTAAATGTTTACACAGCTGTTAGGGCTTTGATCCAAGCAATTGAGCTATTATCCAAGTTGTATTTCCATTAATGGCACAAAGTTAACATTGCCATTCTTGTAAAGTAAGCTTTTTGCATAAAGTCCATTCTTGAGCCTCTAACTTGTTCCCTCTGATCACACTCCATCCACAAAGTCAGAAGCAAGCTTGTTTAAAGCATAACCACTCTATCTTAGCAAGTACGCAAGACTTTGAAACTTGAATTTCTCAAATATCACATGTTATGCATAAACTTGTGATTATGAATTCTGATCAACAAGAGGTCTCCAAACTTGTTTCTTATAAATAGAGTCACTATTTGTGAGCTAAAGAACAAGTTAAAGCACCCTGAAATACACAAAAAATCCCTCAATCAGAAATTGCCCAAAAACTCCATTGTTGCACAGTTTTTGACCTTGAACATCAAACTCACATTTCCCTCGTGCGTTTCTTGGCCTTTTAGTTTCTAAAGCTTCCTTACATCAAGTGTAACCTACCCCTGTCCCTGTTTCATTATTGTAACATCATTTACCATATCCTCCATAATCAAAAACATAGCATTGCACATTAACTTCTCCAAATCATTTCAGCCACTCTCAACTCAAGCAAACCATTGCATTAGCTTCCTAGGACCTCAAGGAACCTAAACTGATCATCACCATCACTTAAAACAAGCTTAAACTCTAAACACGATTTCTATTTTTGAGGTATGTTTTCTCGACTTGGAACTCTTCATACAGGCATCATCAATAGTTTATTTGTGAACAAAACATGTAGATATCATTGCCCTGAAACTAACCATGTCCATAGTTTCCATTAATTTTACTTGAGCTTAGAGAATTTTGAAACTGAAATTTCTGAAATTTTCAGGGTTCAGATTAGGGCCACTAAAATTCATGCTTATCTTTGATCTATAGTTTTAATACTTTACATTTCTGGAATCGTGAGAAAATTTGCTACAAGTTTCATGTTTACAGTTTTCATTTTTGATGAGAAATAAGCAAGTTACAGTTGGTCTGGCTGGAGGTTGAAGATGAAGTCATCAGGGCGCGTTTTTCCTTACATATTTATTATTTTGTTTATATTAACGGATGTATAGCCACCCCAGTAGTAGAATCGTGCGCCTGTAATCTATGAGACCTAGGTTCGAGCCCTAGTGGTACCCTTTTCATTTTTCACATTTTCAGTTTTCTGATTTTTGGTTTTTTTGGCAGGCGCTGGGCCCCTTTTGGCCTGGCTTATTTTTATTTTTGCTAATCAACCTCCCTGCAGGCTCTTAGCACCCCTGGCCCAAGATTATTTATTTTCTTTCTTATTTCTTTATTTTTATTTATTTTCTTAAATATATTTTCTAAATACTGAAAAAACATAAAAAAATACAAAAAAAAAGATAAATTTATATTTTTTCTTATTTTATTTTATTTTTCTCACAAAATATTTTTATTTAACTATATATTATTTATTTTTATTAAATAATCTTGTAAATTAAATTAGAACTAGGTTAATATTTATTTTCTATTTACACTCATTAAATATATTATCTTAATATAAAAATTACCAAAAATATTTTACAATGTTATAAATATTTTCAAGGCATAAAAAATATATACTAAAAAATACCTTTTTTTAACTTATTTTCTTTTGATTAATAGAACTAGGGTTTTATTCAAAATCATTTCTTAAACAAATTATTTTTTTTATTAATTATTTTTTTTAAAATTAATTATATTAAGACAAAAATCCTTTCTCATAAAAAATCAAACATATATCTATTTTCTTTACATTTTGCATTTGTTTTTTGTGCATTTATTCATTTTGTACTTTGTATTTATTTATTTCCTTGTACATTTATACCAATTCAACATGGTTGTAATAGACTAATTAGGTTTAAATTATTGCAATCCCCATTTACAAATTGTATACCCCCTCCCCACAAATGTTGTAATAGCGTAGTAACTTTAAATTTCGCAATTTATCGCTTTTATATAACATGCTAGTAATTAGGGTTTAAATGAAAAGACTAAAACCAATACTAAGAAAAACCTAATTCAAGACAAAAACAAGCATGAAAACAATAAACTTGCAAACAAGCACCCCTAGGGTTATTCCACTTGGTTGCCTTATACAAAATGACCATATTGCGCATTTAAGGTATCTTAGCAAAAACAAGCAAATACAAGATCATAGTCCCTCGATGACGCTATCTAAGTTGCCTTACAAATGATCTTAGTCCATCAAAAGGAATGCTAAGATACCTTGCAACATTGCTAATCATGGTTATACAATGACCCACGCCTGTCCCGCTTACATCCAAAGATAGGGTTTCTTACCAAATCAATGGTAAGACGACAATGTTAAAGGAAAATAAAATGAACAAGAAAGACATTTGAGTAGGTAGATTGCTCCTAAATTACTTGCTCATTTTCAAAACAAACATCCTTGCTATTTTCAAAACAAACACGTACACTTTCAAACATCTTACAAACTTGAAAACATTTTCAAAAGATCAACATCTTTGTATACATTCTTACAAACAAGAATCATTACAAACATTGCCTAAACAATGGCCTCTTTACAAAATACTTTCAAAAACCATACAAAGCACAATTTCAAACAAAAGCAAGTGATCTAGCAAGTAACTAAGAGCCCATGGAAAACCATGGATGAAAAGGGCGCTAATACCTTCCCTTTTCATAATCTACCCCCCGAACACAAGAAATAATCTCAAAGCTCTTTCCTGTGCTTTTTCACCTTTCCTTTTGGATAAAAGAAAAGTCGGTGGCGACTCTTGCTAACCACAACATTTGCGATCAAACACAAAACACCCAAGTCAGTTCTCCCACCGTATCACATCAACCCTTTGTCCCCAGCCATGAGTGTTGATGTCAACACTTTTTTCCCAGCCATGAGTGTTGATGTCAAACCTTTGTTCCCAACCATGACTGTTTATGTCAACCCTTTATTCCCAGTCATAAGTGTTGGTGTCCAACCTTTGTTTCCATCCATAATTGCTGATGTCAAAAAAAATTTACCAACCATTAGTGCTGATATAAACACTTTGTTCCCAGCCATAAGTGTTAATGTCAAAAATTTATTCCCGGCCATGAGTGCTAATGTCAACCCTTTATTCCCAACCATAAGTGCTGATGTCAAACCTTTTTTCCCAAGCATAAGTGTTGATATCAATCCCTTGTTCCCAGCCATAAGTGATGATGTCAAACCTTTGTTCCCAGCCACGAGTCTTGATGTCTTCCCTTTGTTATCAGCCATAAGTACTGATGTAAAACCTTTGTTCCCAGCCATAAGTGTTGATGTCAATCCCTTGTCCCCATCCATAAATGTTAATGTCAACCTTTATTCCTAGCAATAAGTGTTGATGTCAACCCTTTGTTCCCAGCCATAAGTGCTTATGTCAACCTCATGTTCCAAGTCATAAGTGTTGATGTCAACTCTTGTTTCCAGCCATAAGTGATGATTTCAAACTTTATTCCCATCCATGAGTGTTAATGTCAACCCTTTGTTCCCAGCCATAAGTGTTGATGTCAAACTTTTGTTCACACCAAAAGTGTTGATGTCAACCCTTTGTTCCCAGCCATAAGTGCTAATGTAAACCTCTTGTTCTCAGCCATAAGTGCTGATGTCAACCTTTGTTTCCAGCCATAAGTGCTGATGTCAAACCTTTTGTTCTTGGTGATAAGTGTTGATGTCAACCCTTTGTTCCCAGCTATAAGTTCTGATGTCAAACCTTTTTTCCCAGCCATGAGTGTTGATGTCAAACCTTTTGTTCCTAGACATAAATTCTAATGTCAACTTTTGTTTCCAGACATAATTACTAACGTCAATCATTCATCACATACCTCAATATTTATGTTTACAATCATCTCTAAGCCGACATTATCTTTTCATTTCTATTTGTGTCCTTTGGGTTGTTAATTCACGGTCCTATGTGAGTCGACGTTGCTCTATTTTTTGCTATCCCTCTATGAGTGGGTAATTCACAGTTGTCTATCGGTCGTTGTTACCCATTGCTTTTTCCTCTTTTTTTGAATTGACGATACTTTTTCTTCTCTTTGGGCTTTACCCAGTAGAGTTGAGTCTTCTTTTCCTTAGAGGAGTTGATTTTCCTCCATTGGAGTTGAGTTTCTTTCCTTTAGTTTAGCTAGTAATCTTTTACTAAAGGTTACCTCTTGATAGTTTGATGCTTGCATTGTTAAGATTTTTCGTTATTGAAATCTTACTATGCATTTGGTTTCTTTAATCATGATTTTGGCTTTATCTATTTATAGCCATCCCCAGAGTCGTGTTGTTCCGCAGTGATTTATTTTCCTTGTCGAACTTTATTTTTGGTTCGTTGGTTTTATTTTCTGCTTCCTAAATGGTGTTCTGTATCGCCTTTGGAGTTGGTCGTTTGCATTCATAATCATAAACATTGCATGGAATCTTAGGGCCAAAAAATAGGGTTTGTTTTGTATTTAAGTATCTTCCATCGCGTCGAGACGAAGATTTTAACATTTGTATCTCCGGATAGAAGACACTTAAATAAGGGAAGTTGTTATACCCCAAATTTTTAACCCTAAGATCTCTAATTATCTCATTTTATCAATACATCAAGATCACACACTAGGGTTGGTTCTCTCTTTCTACTTCATCCTATCATTAAGTTTGCTATTGAGGGATCACCAAGCACCTTGAATAGTGTATCTTGTACATGGGTTTTTAGATGTATTATCCTTTAACTAACATCAAAATATGTATATATGTGTCTTTGAATGTTCATATTATAGGTGATGACACAATTGGATTCATCTCACCATCTAACCCAAGGTTAGATGGGTAGTCCTCGGTCAAATGGTTCTTCAATGGTTTACAAGAGCTTAATCTTAAGGCTATGTTTATGATATCAAAGTTTTTTGGTTTGAAGAGCTCTCTCACCTTATTTAGGTCAAGTTTTCCTCAAGGTTGGTGATGGTATTCATCAATAAGATTCATAGGTTCATGTGTTTAATTCCATGTCTTCTTCAACAAGTTTTATGAAGACTTTAGCTTTATCTTTGAGTGTGCTTCAAGAAAACACCATTTTAAGGCCTATTGTGATTCATCATGCTTTATTTTGCCAAGAAAGTTCAAAAGATTCAAGGTGGATTCAACAAGTTTGACCTAATTGAGAAAGTGCTTGATTCAGTGATCACAAGTGCATAACTCTCTCAATTTTAAATATTTTGAGTTGGTTATTTTTGCTATAGGTTCTTATAATCATCTACAACAGTTTCTCTTCCCATGACAATTTCCAATTAAGCAAGAAAATACATCAAAATTTGAAAGAGGTTTCAAGTCATTTTGACACTCGCTGAGCTAGGGATTGTTGATTTCAAAGGACCACATCTTGCCCATATTTTAAGATTTTTTATTGACTCCAAATCCATGATTCTCTTAAAAGGGTCCTTGGTAAGTTCTCTCTGGTGATCTGAGGGTAATTTTGAATGAAAGATCACTAATGGTTGAGAAAGATTACAAGTCTCTTTAAAAAGCCTTTGAATCTTCGAGTTTTACTTCAAATGATCATAACTTGGTCAGTTTTTATCTTCTTGAGCCCATTCTCATACCACAATAATATTTGGGAAGTCTACTAGACCTTTTTTACAATATGCAAGACTTGAAAATTCTTGGAAAGTTGTTAAAGAATTGAAAAGATTATAGGTATTTTGTGAAATTTCCCAAATTTGTTCATCATCTTCCAAAGACCATAAGTCTTTAAATTTTATGGTTTTTGAGTGATCTCAATTCCACAATTCAATTCAAGACGTCTACTTCATTTCATCTTTAGATATTGAGACCAAATTTTAAGTGAAAGGTCATTTAATTTTGAAGAACATTATAGGTCATTTTAAAGTTCAACACTTAGAAATATTTCTAAGTACAAAAATCAGTTTGTTTTTCACGATTTCAATTGACCATAACTTCCAGCTTAGGCATCCAAATGCTACCTTTCTTGGCACATTGTGAAGTTTGTTGTGATATCTTTCAAATGCTTCAAGAATCATCCCATAAAGGTCTCTGAGTAGTAAGCCAAGCGTTATTGAAGTTGGCTCCATGAATTCTATTTTGGCCTCGAGTCAAATTTTTTACCATGAGTAAACTTGGATTATAGGTCGAATTGCTCAAAGTTTAGTTGCTAAACATGTTTAACTAATTGCACATATTTGTTTTGATAAGAATTTCACTTGGTATGAGGTCGTTTTGATGTTTTTCAAGTCACATGTTTGGCATGATCACATTTGGCTTGGTTTGCACGATTTGCCCACAATTCTTCTCATTTCTCATCATCAATCACTTCCCTATAAATAGAGGATGACATTTCATTAATTTCACAAGCTTTAGAGAGCCAAGAAACCTCTATCAAACTTCCTTCATACCTCTTAATTATGCAACTTCGAATTTGGTTTTAAAGCACTTCTAGCTCTGACTTATTTTTTCATTCTTCATCCTTGAACTTCACTGAAGCTAACATGAGAAGAAACAAGTCTTGAAGTGCGCTATACCGTGCTAGCCAAGTCAAGTTTCAGACCAGTTTCTTCATACTTTGTTCAGCTAGTTTAAAGCATCAATTCTTCTAACTCAAATTACTAGAATGGTCTATGATGTTCATTGATGCTTGCTGATGGTTTAATTTTGATTAATTGATGCATTTTATGCATCTGTTTTTGATGTCAAAAATTTGCAGTACTCTCTGGTTTTTCTCAAATCAAGTCAGCTACACTTTAAATAAATTTTTCGTGAGGGTACTGTAACCCCCTTCTAAACCCAATCAAATATTCATAATTATTTAAAATAATATCAGTGTAATACAACAAAAGGGCGTCAAATTTTATTCTTGAAATAATCATACGGGTTTTCAAAATTATTCATGACATATGCATTATCAATGTTTCACATACTTGCAACAGAATCATAGTTCAAACAAGTTTAATTAAAAACACTTAATAGTTCCCCATGATTCATGGTTTACAATTGAACATAATTTTTAAGCTACATGGAAACAATTTAAATGTCATAACAAAACAAGAACAAAATAGTTTTCAAAACAAAGCGTTCCCGTCTCCGATATTACATATCAGAGAAATACCTTATAGACTCAACGGAAATAAATCACACTCCAAATCTATTCTTCCAAGCCTTTATGGACTACTCTTGAATACCTGCATGTTACCCACGTAGAGGCAACATTCAAGCAGAAAGGGTGAGTTTATCACAATCATTATATAAGATATAAGTAATAAACATAGCAGAATAAACCAAAAGTATAACCATAGTCGATTCAACAAATTCATCTTCGAATCTCAATCAACACAATACAATATCATCAAATTAAGAACCATGCAATGCCACATAAGATGTAGTGCAAGGACAAAGACTCATGCATGTGGAACCAATTCTTCTTTATGGACACTGGGCCATCACCCTCTAAAGACCCCATTCATAGGATCAATTCCCACTTGTAATCGGAGAAAATCATAGACATCCCAAATCCACACAATGGTATTGAGACCAAATCACTTGAACAACTTCCTAAATCATCACAACAGACCAAAGTTGTCCAATAAATGCATGATGCGCAACAACATATAAAAAATAACAAAAACACATCATCATTCATGTATTAATCAACATTATACATAAACACAATCATGTATACCCATATAATCATCATACATATTCATATAATCAGAACAACATCATAATAACAACATATCACCATGATCAAACACATAGTCATTACGATTCAACACGGGGAACCTATTATTAATATAAATTATGTCTTATAAAAATATTACTAAGTCTGCATTTGATTTTACCTAACTATACTATACTATTTTAGCTACACATAGCTTCGAGCGACACTTCATTCTGAGCTCTAGAACTAAAGTTATGACTGTTTCAAGATTTCAATCCAACATTCCAGCTCTGCCTCCCATCGCCCGGCGAAACATCATCATCGCCCGACAACCCTTATCCGAGACCAGAACTCCATTTCTCATCCTTGCTCGCCTCTTCATTTTCTCGGAAGAGAATCTACACCCGGCGACACAGGGACCGTCGCCCGATGATTCCCTACGAACAAGGCTTTCCTGTTTGTGATTCTGCATTGTTTCATGCCTCCTTTTCCTAGGATTTTAGTATGTTATAGGCCCTAAAACACTATCTAGTAACGAGCAAATCATAACCTAAAAAAAAGTGATAAAATACCTCAATTATACAACAATCACAAGTCATCCATTATCACAATTCCATCAAATCTTAAACCAACAACATCAAATCACCATTGTCAATACTAATGGTGAATCCTACATCTATCTACCACATAGATCAAACATAATAACTAGATAAAAACCCCTTACCTTATTGTTTTGGGTGATTGATTATGTTCTTAGTGCCTCTTACGGTGATTCTCCAACCCTCTGTTCCCTAGCTTTACTTTTCTCCACAATGTCAGTTCTCTTTCTCAACTTTTCACGATCGATTGTGAGAATATGATTACCTTTTCCTCTGTTATCACAAGGACCCCTAAATTCTTCCTCAATTTCCATCACTTATTAAACCTCTATTTACCATCACATCCTCACTCTTCCTACTAACTACCAACATACCACTCTAACTAAAATAATTATATTTAAATAATTATTCCTATTATTCTATTTTAAATAATAATCCAAATAATTACTAAATAACCATCTAATTATTCTAATGCATCTAATCCCTTCATTCACATCACATGTTCCACATCATAAGCAACTACATGCCAACACATCACACATATAATAATATAAAACATCAATTATTCGTAAATACTCCTAATAATTGATTAAATAAATAACTTCTAAAAGTTGGGGTGTTACAACTCTCCGCCACGAAAATTACCCGAGGAAAACATAGTTGGATACGATTCTCTCATTTGATCCTCATGCTCCAAAGTCAGACTTTCACCGGCTGGTCCACCCCATAACAACTTTACTAAGGAAATATCCTTACCTGTCAATTGCTTCACTTCACGACCTTCTGATCTCAATGGTATTGCTTCAACAGTCAGGTTATCTCTCACATATACATCATCCATCTTAATCACATGTGAATGATCCAGAATGTACCTTCTCAATTGAGATGCATGAAACACATCATAAAGATTCTCGAGTAACGGTAGTAAAGTAATCCAATAGGCTACCTCACCTATCTTCTCAGATATATGATTGGACCAACGAAACACGACGTAAGCTTCCTTGATTTCAGAGATCTACCTACACCTGTTACTAGAGTAACTCTCAAAAACACATGATCAAATTTATGAAACTCCAAGGCCTTCCTTCTCTTATCATGATAGATTTTATGAAGACTCTGAGAAGCCTTCATCCTCTCTTGGATCATCTTAATCTTCTTATTTGTCTCTCTCACAATCTGAGGTCCGAGTACAAAACTCTCACCCGAATCATACCAACACAATGGAGTTCTACACCTCCTACCATACAATGCTTTGTACAGTGCCATTCCAATAATTGAATGGAAACTATTATTTTATGTAAATTGAATCAATGACAAGTGACTATCCCAATAACCTCATTTTTACAGCATACAAGCCCTTAACAAATCCTCCAAATATTGGATAGTCCTCTCTGTTTGACTGTCCGTCTGCGAATGATATGTGGAACTCAACTTCAACTTGGTACCAAAAGAATTCTGCAAACCTTTTCAGAATTTCGATGTAAACCTTGGGTCTCTATGCGACACGATACTCGAAGGTATCCCTTGCAAATTTAGAATCTCTTCAACTTACATCTTAGCTATCATTTTTATAGGATGATTGATCTTCATCGTAAAGAAATGAGCCGACTTAGTCAACCTATCCAATGTTACCCAAATTGAATCATCACCTTTATCAGTCTTCGGTGACCCCGACACGAAATCCATAGAAACACTGTCTCATTTCCACTCTGGAATACTCAAAGGTTGCATAAGACATGTAGGCTTCTAATGTTTAATCTTCTCCTTCTGACAAGTCAAGCAAGCATACACAAACTTATCAATTTATTTCTTTATACCTTGCACCTAAAACATTTTCTTTAAATCTTAATACATTTTCGTAGCACCAGGATGAATACTCAAATTGCTTTGATTCCCTTCATCAAGAATTCTATTCTTAAGTTCTAGAATATCAGGGACACATACCCTATTACCAAGTCTCATCACACCACTTTCATCCACTCGGAATTCAACTCCTTTACCTTTGTTAATCAATGTTAGTCAATCCAACAAACTCAAATCAGACTTCTGACCTTCTCGGATCTCTTCAAGAATCGCACTAGTCAATATAAACATTCCCATATTTAAACTAATGGATGTCTCTTTGCATGCCAAGCTCATATCTCTAAACTTTTCAATCATCTCTAACTCTCGAATCATAAACATTGAAATATGCAAAGATTTCCTACTCAAAGCATCGACTACTACATTTGCTTTACTAGGATGGTAACTTAAATCAAAATCATAATCCTTTAGCAACTCGAACCATCTACTCTGCCTCATGCTCAACTCCTTCTGATCAAACAAGTATTTTGAACTCTTATGATCACTGAACACTTCCAACTTAGAGCCAAAAATATAATGTCTCCAAAATTTCAACACAAACACCACAACCGCCAATTCTAAGTCGTGCATAGGATAATTCCTCTCATGAACTTTTAATTGTCTAGAAGCATAAGCAACAACTTATTTTTTTTGCATTAGCACACCAACAAGACCCATCTTAGAAGCATCACAATAAACTACAAAGGAGTCATTCGAATTTGGCAAAATCAATAATGGAGCAGTCGTCAATCTCTTTTTCAGCTCTACGAAACTTTCTTCATATGCAACATCCCACACATAAGCTTGACCCTTTCGAGTCAACTGAGTCAATGGTAATGCCAATTTAGAAAATCCCTCAATGAATCTTCGGTAGTAACCTGCTAAACCAAGAAAACTTTGAGTCTTAGTTGCATACTTCAGAGTCTCCCACTATAATGCTGCATCAACTGTAGAAGGATCTACGACAATTCCAGCACTAGAAATCACATGGCCAAGAAAAATCTCTTCCTTCAACCAAATTCACACTTTGACAGTTTCACATATAATTCCTTCTCTTTCAATATTAGTAACACAATTTTCAAAATTCTCAGCATGTTCTTCTTCTTACTTTGAATAAATCAAAATGTCGACAATGAAGACCACCACAAACTTGTCCAAGTACTTCTAAAAGATACGGTTCATGTATTCCATGAAAACACCTGGCGCGTTTGATACACCAAATGGCATCACAATATTTTCATAGTGACCATACCTTGTTCTTAAAGCTGTCTTCGAAATATCATCTGGCTTGACTTGAATCTGATTATAACCCGACCTCAAATTGATCTTGCTAAGACACTCATGCTCACCAACTGATCCATCAAATCATCAATCCACGGAAGTGGATACTTATTCTTAATAGTTAATTTATTCAACTGTCTATAGTCCACACATAACCTCATACTATTATCTTTCCTTTTAACCAACAATATCGGAGCACCCCACTGAGAGACGCCCGGATAAACAAACTTCTTCTCTAACAATTCTTCTAATTGATTATTCAATTCATTCAACTATGAAGTTGACATCCTATAAGGATCCATCGACAATGGGCTTGTACCTAGTATTAAGTCCACAAAAAATTCAACTACTCGCTCTGGAGGCAATTCCCCAATTTCGTTCGTAAATGCTTCACGAAATTAACAAACAACATGTAAATCCACACTTGCAGTTTCACGATCAAATTGTAATGACGCCAACATCGTAAAAATCAAAGCTTCATTTTCCAAAAGCTCATCTACTTGCTTAACAGACAAAAACATCAGCTCTTTACTATCACCAAACTTGGGGAATCTTACCGTCTTATTATAACAGTTGATATGAACATAATTGAATTCCAACCAGTTCATTCCAAGAATAATATCAATTTAGTTTAAGGGTAGACACACCAAATCCATCACAAAATTCTTACCATATGTAGATAAAGGACACTTCAAACAAAATAGAGTAGTAGTAACAAACGTTTAGCCGGAAGCTCCACTATCATTCCCCCATTCATATCAAACAATTTTAATCCCAACATAGTAGCATAGTCAAGCCAAATAAACAAATTAGTATCACTAGTATCTATAATAGCAATTAAATCAACATTGTTAATAAAACAAGTACCTCTGATTAGATTGTCTTTCTTGTCAACCTCAACACCATTTAAAGCAAACAATCTACCACTAGTCGGAGCAACTACATCTTTCTTGGGTTTCTGACATTGGGTACTAATGTGACCCTACTCACCATAATTTAAACAAGCCGGACCTTCATTCTTGCACTCAGTATTGCAATGACCAACCTTGCCACACTTGTAATATCATAGCACTTTATTGGTACAAGTATTAGCACGGTGGCCTGCATCACCACACCGATAGCACTTCATTGAAATGGGAGCTCCTCCCCCACTTGTCTTCTTCTCATCATAAGCTCTCTGCTTACTTTTTGTAGCAGTAGAAATGTTGATACAAAGCCATTGGATTGACTTGACTCGTACATATCAAATAAAAATCACCACCACACCTTCTTGTTTCCAAAGGAATGAGAACATAGTGAATAACCCAAAAAGAGGGGGAGAGAATATAAGTTTGGCGATTGGTTATGCAAAGGGAAGGTATTGGCACCCTAAACATCTACGGTACTCCCCATGAACCTCTTTGAAAATCTGTGTATTTTTTCTATAAACGTTGTATAAAAAATAGATGGTGGAGGTGATAAAATAAATATGTTTTTTACAATTTTTGCAACCGCCATAGTTGTGAACCTTTAGTGCCTACGTACTACCTTCTGTGCAATAGAGGATCTGGTACTCGTAGTTCACCTTTTAAAAATTTTAAAACACAAGTGTGTTGTTTAATTTTAAGAGACAAGACATCATCGTCATGTCCGAGTGGAAGAACATACTTACTACCCATGATTATGAGAAAGGAGAATTTGCGTCATCTCAAAATGGAGGATATGGCTTGGATTTTAAAATCGATAAAGCCTCACTCAACACCCAAGTAGAAAATATGTCACTTTACTACATATCGTAGAATTATAGTAGCTTGCATAACTACAAGAGTCGACAAGAGTCTAATCTTTTGAGAAAAAATTTAAGTAAAAAGCCAAAATGGAAAAATGGTTTGAATGAGATTGATTGACTTTTAGTATTCTCACAAAAAATGTCAAGGTATTATTAAGTTGATTAAAGTTTGATTAACAAAATGTTTTTTGAAAGTGCATGGACCTAAGTCCAATTTTATTATGAAAGTGATTCAAGTTTAAAAAAACAAGAATAGTTTTGTAAAGGAGGGAGGAGATGAAGAGGCTACCCTAAATCATAAGGTAAAATCTAGGAAAAAGAACCATTTAACCAACAAGAATCCAACAATTGACACAATGAGTCAATGTAGAATTCCCATCCTTTAAATTGAATCCAAACAAGCAAGGATGATAAACCTCTTGAGAATACCAAACTTCAGATGCATTAAGTCTTCTCAAAAATTGGCCAGAGTAACAGGTGTATACAGATAAATCCCCAATTGCAAGCAAAGCATATAATCGGAATAACCTGCACACAAATAGACAAACAACCCAATGCCTTGTGGTAAAACCCAAGAACTCCAGACAAAATAACAATAGAAGTCACAAGGTCTCAAGGTAGGTCAAGGTCTCCAATACTAGGTCCAAGAAGTCCATAACTCTATCATGCCAAGTGTGATGCGGTGAGAGAACTGACTTGAGGGTTTTGCGTTTGATCGCAAATGTTGCGGTTAGCAAGAGTCGCGACCGACTTTTCTTTTATCCAAAAAGGAAAGGGGAAAAAGCACAGGAAAGACCTTTGAGATTGTTTCTTGAGTTCGGGGGGTAGATTATGAAAAAGGAAGGTATTAGCACCCTTTTCATCCATGGTTTTCCATGGGCTCTTAGTTACTTGCTAGATCACTTGCTTTTGTTTGAAATTGTGCTTAGTCTGTTTTTTTGAAAGTATTTTGTAAAGAGGCCTTTGTTTAGGAAATCTTTGTAATGATTCTCGTTCGTAAGAATGTATACAAAGATGTTGATCTTTTGAAAATGTTTTTAAGTTTTGTAAGATGTATTTAAATGTGCAGGTGTTTGTTTTGAAAATAGCAAGGATGTTTGTTTAAAATTGAGCAAGTAATTGGGAGCATTCTACCTACTCAAAAGTCTTTCTTGTTCATTTTCTTTTCCTTTGACATTGTTGTCTTACCATTTATTTGGTAAGCAACCCTATCTTTAGATGTTAACAGGACGAGCGTGGGTCATCGTATAACCATGATTAGCAATATTAAAAGGTATCTTAGCATTATTTTTTGAGGGACTAAGATCATTTGTAAGGCAACTTTAGATAGGTCATCAAGGGACTATGATCTTGTATTTGTTTGTTTTTGCTAAGATACCTCACATGCGTAATATGGCCATTTTGTAAGGAAACCAATTGGATTTCACCCTAGGGATGCTAGTGTGCAAGTGTGTTATTTTCATGCTTGTTTTTGTCTTGAATTAGGGTTTTCTATTTGATTGATTTTATTCTTTCCATACAAACCCTAATTACTAGCATATTATGTAAAAGCGATAAATTACGAAATTTAAAGTTACTACGCTATTACAACATTTGTGGGGAGGGGGTGTACAATTGATAAATGGGGATTGCAAGAATATAAACCTAATTAATCTATTACAACCAAATTGAATTTGTACAAGAATTACATAAATGCAATGTATAAGGATAAAAAATGTAAAGAAAGAATTTTGTTTGATTTTCATAATAAAAAAGATTTTTTTTTGTCTTAACCTAATTTAAAAAATAAAAATAAAATTAATTAATTAAGTTTGAATTTATTAAGGAAAAGATTTTAAAAGAAAACCCTAATTCTATTAATTAAAAGAAAATAAGTTTAAGAAAAGTATTTTTGGTATTTTCATCTAAAATATATTTATAGTATTATAAAATATTTCTAATCCCTTTTTTATATTAAAATAATGCATTTTAAATGGTGTAAAGAAAAATAAATGAACAATATAATATTAATTAAGTTCATAAGGTTTACTTAATAAATAAATAAAGTCTAAAAAATATTTTTGTTTATGGAGAAAATAAAATAAAATATGTCAAAATATAAATATATCATTTTTTTGTATTTTTATGATTTGTAGTATTTTAGAAAAGAAATATTTAAGAAAAATAAAAATAAAATAAATAAACAAATAAATAAACTGGGTCAGCGTGCAAACATGAAGCATAGGGTAAAGTTGGAAAAAATCCAGGCCCAGGATGGGGGAGGCCCATGCGCTGGAAGGAACCAAAAAAAGACAGAAAAATGTAAAAACAATTGCAAAAGGTAGCGCTGAGGTTCGAACCCATGACCTCTAGTAATAAAGCGCGCTGCCTTACCACTGGGGTGGCTGTACATCCGTTAACTTAAACGAAAGAATAAATACATAAGGTAAAATGTTTCCATGCACTGTACTTTGTCTTCAACCTTCAGCCAACTGGACCACCTGTATCTCATTCATTTCTCAACAAAAATAGAAAATGAAAACATGAAAGTTGTGCTATTTCTTCTCACGAATCCAACCATATAACTTGTGTAAGCTAACAGTCAAAGATGAAGATTAATTTTGCGGGCCCTAAATTGAAACCTAATTTTCTCAGAAATTTCAAATCCAAAATTCTCTATACACAGTCAATATAAAAGGGAACTATGAACATGGTCAGTTTTAGAGCAATGATATCTACATTTTATCTTCATAAATCAGAAACAAATGATACCTGTATGAGGAGATGGAAGTTTGAAAACTTACCTCTTGCAGCTGAAGTCGTGAATGGATTTTGAGCAACTTTTGAGATGGCCTAATGATCTGTTTAGCTTGCCTGGACTTCCTTGAGTATATTCCAACTCATACTTTGCCTTGAAAGTCCCTGAATCTCTCTACTCAAGTTAACCTAGAAGCTTGATTTTTAAAAATGGTGGATAGTGATGGAGGAGTTACATTCTTGAAAAAATGGCCTAGATTACTTTGGTATGATGTATAGAAGGTGTTTAAATGATTGGTTTTCAAAATGCACGAGTGGAAATGGAGATGATGGGTTTTGGCTCAAAACTATCAAGTTAGGCAGTTTTGTGCAACAATGGTGTTTTGGAGAGTTTTAAGGTCTTCAAGCTCGTGTGTTAGCTTTCAAATAGTGTATGTACTTATAGGCAAGAGGTTTTGAGGCTTGAAATAACACAGAAATTGAAATCACATGTTATGGCTTGGTTACTTGATTTTGAAGCAAAGTTGACAAACATGGTTTCAATGTGAAGTACAAGGATTTGTAGGGTGTTTAGCAGGCTGTAGATATGTTGCTTCTTGCTTTTAAATGTTTTTGAGTCAGAAACAACAATGTATAGGCTCAAGAAGAGTTTACATTGTGATTAAAGTCACTTTTCCAAAATGGAAGTGGTGACTTTCTTCCCAAAATGGAAATGCAACTTGGATAATGGCTCAAATGTTTGGACAATGGCTCTATCAGTTGTGTAAACATTAAATTATTTAGTTATTAGCAAGTTTGAAGTCTTCAAAGAAATATTTGTACAACATGCTTGAAGATTGGATCAAGTGTTCTTCACAAAATGGCTTGTAATTCAAGTTTGAAAATCCTAACTTCTTGCCTTCGATTCTCGTTGCTCAAGAATGATCTCAAGGAGTTCTTGGACATTTTGGAAAGCTTGAAATGTTCTATACAACCCATATTTGAATTTCTTTTGAATATTACCCTTGGAACTATGTGGAAAATTGCCATGAAGTTAGGTCAAAAATCTGCCTAATTAGGGCAAAATTTCACTAAGTCTTTTTTAGTTCATGAGCATGTATTCACAAAATTATAACTTGAGATCCAAGAATTTTTAGGAGAATTTGTGTGAAGAAAAGTTGTATATTTAATGGATATATACAACTTTCATGTTGGAAGTTTCCTTTGAATCATCTTGTATCATAATGAAAAAATTGCTCATTGTTATGAAAAAATAAGAAATTTTCAACACTTAGAAAAATTTCTAAGTTTAGAAATTGTGACTTTTCAAAATGAAATATTGATTTCTTGATGAATAAGTTTTATATTTTGACATGTTTTTATGAATTTTGATCTTTGGCACTTGAATTTGATCAAAAAGTCAAAGTTTGACTTTTCAGTATACAGTTGACCTTTGATCAGTTGATTGCAAAATTCATCTGTCAATCCAAAGGATTTGAAATGTTTTGAATCATGTATTTAGGTAAAAATGATGAAATTGGACTCTTGAGATCATTCCTTAAACCAATTGACCATTTTCTATGTCAAAAATCAGAAATTGCCCTTTCCTAGTCAAAACCCTAATTTTGACCAATTTGCCCTTTTGGAGATTTGATCAAATTTCTTGAGGAATTGTTGTCCAAACTTGATCAAATGATACATATGAGTCTAAAATGTTGATGTGGATACAAAATTATGAAGTTTGACTGTAAATTGGCCATGGTGGACTTTTTCCCCAATACAGATGATTTTTAGGTCAACTGTTCAATTGACTGATCAAAAGTGTGATCCAAGGCTTGAAACTTGACATGAATAATATTGGGGGTCCATAATGATCCATGCAAGCCATATGAAGCATTGATAGTTCAAAAATACTTGTTCAAACTCAAACCCTAATTTTGGTCATCAGTGCATAAGGAGGTGTCTTGAGTTGATCAAACCCTAGTGCAGTCTTGAGTCCAATGAGATCTTGTGAGAAAATTCTTGATAAGTGAGAGGGAAAATTTTGGGGTACAACATTAAGGATAGTAACATAATAGTCCAAATAACCTTAAAGTTTTTTATGGTTCAAGTTTATTATTAGGTATCTTCAAAAAGAAATGAAAAGCTCAAGTGAGCAAAAATAAATTGACATAAAGATAAAAGCACAAGTGAGCAAAGATGAAAATAGCATGAAATGAAAATGCTAAAATAAATGTACTTAAAGTAAAAGCATGATGTAAAAGCATAAAATGAAGTCAATTGTTAGAAATTAGAGGTTAGTTGAATGACCATCTTGAAACTTGGATTTGAAACCTCATTAGAATACTGATAAAATGAAATCCTCTCAACAACAAGTTACATTTTCTTTTTGTCAAGTATATCATTCATTTAAAAATCTCAAGGCAATAATAAATGATCAACGATATATAAATGATTCACTTAGTTCCAAAATTTATGTAAATTCATTGGTGGATTGATAAGACCAAAGCCTCCTAACAATGAACCTCAAGATTATTGGATCAAAGCTTTCAAATTAAACATGCTTGGGCTGGAAAACATAGGTTTGGGACACAAATGATTATTTCTCAAATTGAGACACAATTTAGCATTATGTTAAGAAATCGTAAGTGGAGTTATATAGAAGTCACACCAATTTTCAGGCTGATCAATAACAATTCATGTGCCATATGTTTAGAGAGATGATATGTAGATCATCCTCTAACAACATGTAGCACATGTAAAAAAGTGATAAGATGAAGAGGGAGGGGAAATATTTGAATAAATTTTTTTGATCAAAACTATCGTTAAATTCATCAATCCATTTTGGTGGAGTCGAACTCAACACCCAAGATCCAATGATGTTAATGAAGTTTTTTATCAACAATCACATAGTCAGAATATATTAAAAAATAAATTGCATTTAATGAATAAAATAAAAAATAAAAAAGGATTTTAAAATAAACTATTTTTAAAGTATCAAAGAAAAATTTAGAAAATCAGAAATGAGTAAAATGATTTTTATAAAAATTTTCAGAATTTAAAAATGTCAAAAAGTATTTTTAAATAATTAGAAACAAGTCAAAATAAAGGAAAAATTATAACAAATATAAAATATGAAAATAAAATCATGAAAAAATAAAAATTAGAAAAAGAATATTTGTAAATATTTTTGTGAATTTTTTTTATAACTTTTGAGTCAGAAATGAATTTTCTTTGATTTTTTAAAGTTTAAATCAATAAAAAAAAATCAGAAAATAAACAAAAAAATGTGGACCATTGGATGAGAGTCAAAATGCGCTAGTAATTAGATCCAAAGGATCAAGCACGCTGTGCATATCATGGTCAACTTTGGAAATTGCACCGGATCACCTTTTAAATATTAAAAACAACTAAAATTTTGGCGAGTTGGATGGAGTCTGACTAATGAAAGTAATCAGATCCAAGGGCTCTCAAAGTGCGCGTATGATAAATCAAACTCACTGGATTGAATTCAAAAAATCACATGTCACACTTTCATTGGTTGAAGCACAACACGTAGGTCGCCTTCAACCTCCAGACGTCCTTGATTGGGATTCCTAAAACAGTAAAGTTAGAGGACCAAATTGGTACCATTAGATTCGTCTCTTCAAGACGATTCTAACGGTACCATTGAATCAAATTTATGTAAACTGAGCAAGGCTTAAATTGAGAAAATTCATAAATAATAACGAGTACAAAATTTTGGAACATCTCACTGAAATCTCAATAAAATCACAAATTGTAAAAAGCATGAGAATCAGAAGGATGCAGAGAGTATATTAGTCTTTTATTTGGATCGATTTAACCAAGAAATCTACCTGAACAAAGTAGCACAAGGTGGCTCTAAAACTAGAATTCTGTAGATCAATATAGGTCACAATTCTTAAAGGTAAGAGTATTGTTAGTTTCAGAAAAGTTCAATGAAGCTAATTGAATGGAGCTTTTGTTGTTTTGGAGTGAGAATGCATGAAATGAGAAATTAAAATTCAGAGTTCATGTGTGATCTCAACAGGGGTCAATTTGCTATCAAAAGCTTGAGGAAATGAATGCAATATGTGCCTCTATTTATAGGAAAGTAAATGTGATGCTCAAGCATGTGGAATGATTAAGTTTGGAGGGAAATCGTGTGAAGTTTAAAGAATGAAAAGTGTGAATCGTATTTTTCTCAAAACTCAACCAAAACTTGCGTTTCAAGGTGCTAATCACTTCTGGAAGATTGTTAAACATGATTAGAAGTAAAAATGCGCAGAAGTTTAGTGGTTAGAAGCTGAATTGTGCATTTCAAATTCTGACTTGGGGTAAAAAATCAGTTTCAAGGTACCAACTTTGAATCAATGGCATTCACGGCTCTAGGAGTCTTAGGGCATGATTTTTGAAGCAATTGAAAGATAAGGTCACAAATTTTACAATTTTAAAAGAATGGTATCAAATAGATACCCTATCTAGGAGTTGTAATGAGTCAAAGTTGAGAAAAAGATGATGACTTTTTGTACTTATATAAATTCTATTTTTTCTTCAAAATTGACCTATAATGTTTTTCATCCTTACATGGCCTTCCACCAAAAATATGATTTTGACCAAATGAGATGGCATGAAGTAGATCTCTTAAATGACATTTTAGGATTTGAACGACTTAAAAAATCCAAGAATTTAGAAAGTTATGACTTTGTGAAGTTGGTGAAAATCCATGAAATTACCTATAACCTTTTGCATTCCCAGGGCATCCTCCTTCTATTTTCAAGTTTTGCTCATAAAAGAAGAGTTGAATTCCACATCCTTAAGATAATTATTGAAAAATAATGGGCTCAAGGAGATAAAAATTAATCAAGTTATGACTTTTTGAAGTTACATAAGGGAATTTCATGGCCTATCTAGGGGACTTGTAATCTTTCTTCATCATTATGCATCTTCCACATAATTTTTTTTTAAACTTTTGAAGTGATTGGTTGGAGTAACAAATATCAACAACGAACTATCTCCCATAATGAAGAGACTACCATTAATTGGAGTAACAAATATCAACAACGAACTATTTCCCATAATGACAAGACTACCATTAATTGGAGTAACAAACATCAACAACGAACTATCTCCCATAATAACGAGACTATCATTCATTAGAGTAAAAATTATCAACAACAAACTATCTCCCATAAAGACGAGACTACCATTCATTGGAGTAACAAATTTTAATCTTCTCTGGGAACTAACAAACTTATTGGGGAAGTACAGGTTGCTCAAGTAAAGAGACCTGCCATATGCTGTTATGAGAATGAGTTGCAATAATGACTTCCTGGGGAAGTGCCAATATGTTCTTGCTGAGGAGATTAAATCTTCACGTGCAAAATAAATGTACATTTTCAAATCAAGGCTCAACGCCTGCAGAAATCAAAATAATAATGATGTCGGGGACCACAAATTCAAACCAAAAATAAACCCGAATGAAACAGTCATCCAAGATAGCACCTGATGAGGACTAACTTCAAAAGGGGAACACAAATCATCTAGATAATGAGTTGAATAGTAAGGATAAAACAAAATTCTTCCACGAGGGATAACTCGGAGAGGAAATTGAGAGGATATACACTTTATGCTTAAGGTCGACACTCTATTGGAGAGAGGGTAATATAACTCTTCAAAATAGGGTAATATAACAACAAAATATTAATGGATGCAAATGCGTAATGAATTATAATTCAGCTATGCATGATATATGTATGAATGTTTAAATGTTATCATGTACATGCTAACAAAACAGACACATCACCAGGAATAACCAAACAAGACCAGCTTGGTTAAAGTCAACACTCGACTAAATCACATCCAGGATGAAAATTTTCATAAGAAAGTAAGCACCAACTGAAGAAATAAATTCCAATTCCATGGCTTAACCTCACTGGGGAGAAACACAATCCGAAAATAATCAAATCAAAACAGTAAAATCTGTGCAAATATAGGGATATAACATCCTCCTCCAGGCTTCACCAGGGAATATCACACAGATTTCAATGGGGAAAACAAATGTCTAAACATATGTACTTCCACTGGGGATTACAATACTGACCACATCGCCGAGATATTAACCAGGGATCTTGGGTTAACTTCATTGGGTAGAACAATACCACATCATCGAGGGGATCCCAAAATACATTCTTCAATACCAAGAGTAAAGACTACACTAACCTCCTTGGGGAGAAATACGAAACTAAATGGGGATAACAACTTTCAGAGAGAAACATTATCTCAGCTCTACTTGGGGATTTAAGAAGTCAACAATACTTCAAGAAGTCAAAATAAGGGGGATTTTAAATAAAACCCAACACTTGGCGGGAGAAAACCCGAAAAGTTGACAATTGTTTCAACACTTCTTAGAAAAGATATTACCCTTATCTAGTTGTTTGGGAAATAAACAACGACAATAATGCCAAAATTGCAAAAGGGCGACGTTTTGTAAATGATTCTTCCTCAGCATGCAAAGGAAGAAGGGACTTTCGTCTTATGAGCAAAGACCTTACTGGGGAATCTGGGATAGAGGTCTCATACCGTGCAAACCCAAAATAAAAAATTATCAACCTGGAGAGAAGAACTGAACCAACACTTGGTTGGGGAAATGGGATCACAAACCCAACGCCGCACCATACATCAATTGGTATCATCTCCAACTATCTGAAAAACACAAGAAGATCATACGCATACCAGTAAAAAGTGACCTGGGAGAACCTTTCTGGGGAATACGTACTTCCAAAATTTCAGCGTTCGTCCGCCCTTTGAATCACCAATTTTGTTTCTCTTGAGTCACAAAATCTAAAGTAAAAAGTAATTTGTAAATTCTGTTCAAAAAACAATTTTTTTATTTAATCTTTTTGTTTTTAAAATTACTATAAATAATAAATGGAGTCTTTGTGAGAGGAATAAAATAATAATTGCAAAGACATGGATAAAAGCTCAAAATTTATTAATAGAATGATAGTCTGTGAATGGCGAGACTCCATAGATGATTACAAAGTTTGGAAAATGGTAATATATTGTAAAAAATACATTAAAATAAAATGACCGCTATTCTCCCTATCAACTTTGAATTCCTGAGCAGCGACTTCTAGTGAAGTATGGTGATAATCCAAGAATATTGTTGCTTCAATGATCAAGTCTTGTCTGACGCAGTTACTTGCCAAGAAATCCCGAACTTTTTCCTAGGTTTCCCTTGCAGGTTTTCAACCTAGCGGGAAGAATTTATTCTGTTTATGTCTCTTATTTTTTCCTAGACCCCCCTTTCGAGTTTTCAGCCTACCGAGATGCTCTTTTTTTGCCTAAGCCTTCCTTTCAGGTTTTCAACTTAGCAAGGTGTTCTTTTATTTCTTTAGGCGAAGTATTTCTTGAATACATATGGGAACTCCTTGCCATCTATAGTTTCAAGAATAAATGCACTGCCAGAGAAGGCTTTCTTGACAACATATGGGCCTTCAAAATTGGTAGTCCACTTGCCCCTAGAATCAGTGCTAAAAATCAAGATCTTCCTGAGCACGAGGTCACCTTCTCTGAATTCAAGAGGCTTGACCTTATTATCAAAAGCTTTCTTCTTTCTCTTATGGTATAACTAGCCATGACAAAAGGCCTTCATTCTCTTTTCTTCAATAAAATTTAATTCGTCAAACCTGTTCTGGACCCATTAAGCCTATGACAACTTGGTTTCCATTATCACACGTAAAGAGGGAATCTCAACCTTAATAGGGAGCACTACTTCCATACCATACGCAAGAGAGATTGTGGTTGCCCCTATTGAAGTGCAGACAAATGCACGATACTCATGCAAAGCAAAAGGGAGCATATCATGCCAGTCTTTATAGGTAACAACCATCTTCTGAATGATCTTCTTGATTTTTTTATTAGCAAATTCAACAACCCCATTCATCTTTGGCCTGTAAGGAAATGAATTGTGAAGGACAATCTTGAATTCTCACAAACTTCTGTCATCATCTTTCTATTCAGGTTCAAGCCATTGTCAATGATAAGCCTGCTTGGCACACCATACCAACATATAAGATTGTTCTTGATAAAGCGTACTACCACCTGCTTAGTAACATTAGCATATGAAGTTGCTTCCAGCCATTTAGTGAAGTAGTCAATTTCCACTAAGATAAAATGGTGTCCGTTCGACGCCTTGGGTTCAATCATTCCAATAGTGTCAATACCCCACATAGAGAAAGGCCACGGGGAATAAATAACATTGAGAAGTGTCGGAGGCATATGAATTTTGTCAGCATAAATCTGGAATTTATGGCACTTATTTGCAAATTTGTAACAGTCAAATTCCATTGTCAACTAATAGTAACTTGCCCTAAGCATCTTATTTCCCATCGAATGTCCATTGCCATGAGTGCCAAAGGAACCTTCATGGATTTCATGCATCAACATGTCTGCTTCGTGTCTATCCACGCATCTGAGCAAGACCATGTCATAATGTCGTTTGTATAACACATCTACATTGAGGAAAAATCTGTCTACCAACCTTCTCAATGACTTTCTATCTTTGTTTGACGCAACAACCGAGTATTCCTGAGTCGTGAGAAAATTCTTGATATCATAATACCAAGGATTTCCGTCTGACGTCTCCTCTGTTGCAAACACATGAGTTGGTCTATCCAAATGTTTCACTGTGATATGAGGCACATCGTTCCAAGTATTTACTTGATACATAGAAGCCAAAGTGGCCAAAGCATCTGCCATCTGATTTTCATCTCTGGGAATATGATGGAATTCAACCTTGTTAAAGAAAGGTAACAACCTTCTAGCATAGCATTTGTAGGGAATCAAGACAGGGTGACGAGTATCTCGTTCTCCTTTAATCTGATTTATTACCAAAGTTGAATTGCCATATACATCTAGAATTTTGATTCTGAGATCAATAGCCTCCTCGAGACCCATGATACAAGCTTCATACTCTGCCATGTTATTGGTGCAATCAAATGCCAACCTTGTAGTAAATGGTATATGCGATCCATGAGAAGTGATAATCACAACAGCAATTCCTTTCCCATAAGATTTCATAACTCCATCAAACACCATGCCCCAACGAGATTCAGGATCAGGACCTTCCTCAGGCAACGGTTCATCACAATCTTTTACTTTCAGAAACATAACATCCTCAACAGGAAAATCATATTTAATAGAATGATAATCGTCAACCGGTTGGTGAGAAAGATAATCCGCCAACACGCTACTTTTTATAGCCTTTTGAGTACGGTATTCAATATCATATTTAGACAAAAACATATGCAAACGGGAAATTGTCCCAGTAAGAGTAGGCTTCTCAAAAATATACTTAATTGGATCCATTTTGGAAATCAACCAACTAGTGTGATTCAACATATATTGTCGCAACAGCTTTGCTGCCCAGGCCAGAGCACAACATGTCTTTTCCAGCATATAATACCGTGACTCACAGTCAGTAAACTTCTTCCTGAGATAATAAATGGCATATTCCTTCTTCCATGTTTCATGTTGTTGTCCCAAAATACAGCCCATAAATTATCTAACATTGTCAGATACATAATCAACGGTCTTCCTTCAATATGAGGGAGCAAGATAGGAGGTTCAAGAAGATACTATTTAATACTTTCAAATGCCCTTTGGCAATCATCTGTCAACATATAACCTTGATCTATCTTTAAAAACATAAAGATCAGATCACACGTTGTAGTCATATGGGAGATAAATCTGGAAATGCAATTCAAACACCCAAGAAAACCTCTAACTTGCTTTTCAGTTTTGGGTGCTGTAATTTCTTGATTTTCTTTGACTTTCTCAAGATCAAATTCAATTCCTTTTTATCTGACAATGAAATCTAAAATTTTCCTGATCAGACACCAAAGGTGCATTTATTTGGATTCAAGCAAAGATGATACTTCCTCAAACGCTGAAACAATTTTAACAAATCTTATATATTCCATTCTTTAGTCTGTGACTTATAAATCATATCATCAACATACACCTCAATTTCCTTGTGTATCAGATCATGGAATAGGGTTATCATAGCCCTCTGGTACGTTGCACCAGCGTTCTTCAACCTGAAGGGCATCACTCTGTAACAAAATGTTCTCCAGGGTGTGATAAACGTTGTTTTTTTCCATGTCCTCGGGAGCCATTCTGATTTGATTATATCTGGAAAATCCATCCATGAATGAGAATACTTTGAATTTTTCTGTACTATCAACCAATATATCAATATGTGGCAATGGAAAGTCATCTTTTGGACTAGCTTTGTTTAAATCTCTATAATCAACGCACATGTAAACTTTTTCGTCTTTCTTTGGTACTGGGACAATATTGGCGATCCACTGAGGATACACTGATGTCACAAGAAAACCGACATTAATCTACTTTAAAACTTCTTCTTTAATTTTCACTGTGATATCAGGGTGAGTTCTATGCAAATTCTGCTTGATTGGCGGGCATTCTCGCTTTAGCGGCAAATGATGTTCCAGAACATCAGTATCCAAACCAGGAATGTCTTGGTAAGACCAAGGAAATATATCCACATACTCTTTCAACAATTCAATCAACCTGCTCTTCACGTCGGGATGCAGCAATGCTCCAATCTTGACTTCTTTTGGATCTTCCTCTGAACCCAAATTGATTGTCTCTAACGAATCTCTATATGGTTGAATGGCACTTTCCTCGCGCTCAAGCAACCGTGAAACCTCTTTTGAGATTTCATCATACTCTTCTTCTTCGGCCACATATGCAGGATATTTAAAGTTGGGAGAGGGTGTATGTCATTGTATTCAACGAGTTTTTTATTTAATCTTCACCTATGATTTATGATTGCTTTTAGAAACTGACACATATAACAAATGATTATGCAGATTCAATTACATTTATTATTTATTTTGAAAGGTTTTTTCTGACTACCATTTTCCAAGAAAAATCATAAAATAAAGACACAATTTGAGAATCAAAGACAACTTTTGTTATTGATTTTAAACATCAAAGAAATAGATAAGCCCATACAACATTAATACTTTCACCTTGTGCACAGTGAAAGATTTTTTAAAAGATTAACAAAAAAAAAATTACTTTGAGACATGAATGCAAGAGGGAACATCAATAGTGACCCAGTTCTAGACTCTGACTCCATGCATCACGTAGTTCGGCATCTCTCACTCTTCTTTACCTTCTAGAATATCATTGATCCTAGGAACAGTTAGATGAAGATAACCTCTATTGCGAAAGATATCCTGATATTTTCCTAAAACAGCCTCCGGCTTCATGTTCTCACCTTTACCATTCTTCACATAGAACCCCAAGCCAGCTCTATTCTTATTCACATGCGGATCAACAATCTGCCCTCAAACTTTAATAGGGCCATTATACACTATCTACTGACATTCCTTAAACGAAGCTATAGAATTCACATTTTCCCTTATATTATCAATGGATAAAGCTTGGAACTGATTTCCAACAGCAACTTCATCCGCTTCCACAACACTGAAAGAGGATAAATGAGATATTAACAATGTCTGTTCTCCATTTATGATGACCATCTTTCCTTCACGCACAAACTTCAGCTTCTAGTGCAAAGTTGGAGTAACAACCCCTGCCTCGTTGATCCACAGTCGTTCCAATAAATAGCTGTAAGCGGGAACAATATCCATAACCTGAAAACTAATCTGAAACAAGTGCAGGCCCATGTGAATAGGAAAATCTACTTCACCGATGACAGACTTCCTCGAACCACAAAAGCTTTCACAATTATGCCAATTAGGCACATGGGAGTTCCTTGGTACTTCAAATTGATAAGTGTGCTCCTCAGTATGATATTTAAAGCAGATCCATTGTCAATTTGCACATTGGATAATGAATCTTTCTTGCAGTTCACGGAGATATGGAGAGCCAAGTTATGATTCCTTCCCTCATCGGGCAGCTCGTCATCACAGAAACTCATGTTATTACAGGAGGTAATATTCCCAACAACACTATTGAATTGGTCCAAAGGCATATCACTTTCCATGAAAGCTTTATCCAATACTCTCATCAAAGATTCCCTGTTGGCAGAAGAGTTCATTAGCAAGGCTAGAATAGATATCTTTGATGGAGTCTGCAACAATTGATCTATGATCATGTAGTCGTGCATCTTGATAATCTTGAATATATCATCCACATCTTTTTCCAGAGTAGTAACACTAGATCCCCCCACTTATTTCTTGGGTTCAGTACTTTCGACAACCTTTTTATCATCATTAACATTACCTCGTATGACAGGTGCAAAAACACGGCCACTGCGTGTCACTCGGTTGGCTTCAGCAATATTCTTGACATCAGACAAAGGTTGGACGGGAACTTCCACACCATACTCCAAGATTATAACATTGTATTTGTATGGCACGACTTTTTCTGATTCATAAGGAACATGACCCGACAAGAAAATCACCACTGGAGCAACAGTTGGTTTACTATGGTACTCAATCTCTATAGGGGCAGGAACACCAAAACAAGGCACAATAAAATTCACCCCTTCTTCAGAATACATAGACATCACATAATCATTGCTGGAGAACATATTTTCATTTAAGGAAAATAAATCATCTGCGGAGACATACTCATCGTCTGACACAGCCTCAGCCAAGCAATCTTCAATCACATTAATCCCATTGTAATTATCCCTATTTCCTGAAACTTTGATAGTACCATTGTCCAATGACAACTGAACATCCTTCTTCACAATGGAACAACCACAAGAATCTCTGTAGCAGATCTGACAAGACCCATAATGGTGTTCTTCTTGACCATCCATGTGACAGAAGGTAGCGTGCAACTGCACCAAATCATCATTCATATGATTCACGTCAAAAATCCAGAATTATTCAAGACATCCAAAGACCATATTCACATCCTCTACATACTCTTCCCTAGGCCTGATTATATGAATGGGCCTTCGTCCATCATTTCTTGAAGATAAACTTTTATCTTATCACATCCCTGGATATCGGTACTGCAAATATCACAACCAACATGGTCGTGTGTATAATAACTGAACTCGCAGAGGTCAGCATGCATTTTCACCAAACCTCTTCTAACCAGGTTGATATAAAAAATCCTAAAGTCCCCTAGACAACCAACAACCATGTTTACAACATTTACTCCTTTATTCTTTGGCAAAGGATTAACTTTCACGTTAGAGACAACATCTTTAAAGGATAAAAGGCCAGATCTCACCATCTTTTGTACTTCATATTTCAAAGGATAAAAATTCTCAATATTGTGCCCCGGTGCTCGCTGCTGAAAAGCACACGTCTGGTCTGCCTTATAATACCAAGGTAAAGGTGATGGTATAGTAGGGGATGGCCTGGTCTAAACCAACTTCTTCTGGATCAAATTCAGAAGTAACTCCACATAGCTCATTGGAATAGAGTCAAAGGCCTTTATCCTATGACTTTTCCCTTGATTTCCTTGAGGAGATGGTCTTTGATAGGCAATAGTGGTTGAGCTTCATTAACGACTGGATTCACGGGAGCAACTTATTGCTGGTACCGTTGATGCCTTCTAGTCGGTCTAATATTTCTTTCCCCAATAACAACATTCGTTTCACTTTATTTTGAGAGAACCCATACATTGACTTCTCCATCCCTTCCTATTTTTTCAAGTGACCTTCCCTAACAGCCTCTTCCAAACAAACACCCATGCTTACCATTTTGGTAAAATCATTCGGTGCACCAACAACCATCCTTTCATAATAAAATGATCCAAGGGTTTTCAGGAAGACCTTGGTCATTTCTTATTCTCCCATAGGTGGCATCACATGGGTAGCTATCTCGCGTCATCTCTGTGCATATTCTTTAAGCCATTCCCCTTAACTGGTCACGGTCAGGTGCCATGAACATATTGTACTTGTATTATTTGATAAAGGCCTCTGCAAGATCATTGAAGGTACCAATACTACTACTGTCTAAAGTCATATACCATTTCAGAGTAGCACCAATTAAACTATCTTGGAAGAAATTAATGAGAAAACACTGATCATCGGTATGGGTAGACATTTCCTGATATACATCACAAGGTTGCCACGTGGGCAAGAGTTTCCCTTGTACCTCTAAAATTCTGGTACTTTAAACTTCGCTGGAACCTTTACATTGGGAACCAGGAAAAGTTCACTGACGTTCTACCCAAGCAATTCTTTTCCACGAAGGGCCTTCATTTCCTTCTGCATCTCATTGAAATGGTCTTGAAAGTCATCCGACCGGTCATAGAAACCCACACTTTCACTTGTTGGAGGAACATGATGATAAACTTCATCATTATAAAACATCATAGCATTCACCGAAGGAGGTGCAACATATTAGATCTTATTTCTAGCAGCATGAGTAATATGCACCACAACGGGTGCGAGAGTAGTAGCAACTTGCACAACTGGATCAACTTAAGTGTCAAGATTAAAACCTCCTGGCATGAAGTTCTCTGGTATTCCCCACTGGTAACCCTGAGGCATACGGTTCTGAGCGACAATACCTGGAGTAACAGAAACGGGAATTGATAGTCCTTCAGAAGCAATCGTTGTTTGTTGTGGTTGAGCAAGTGGTGGCTGATTATGAGCAGCCACCAATGATTCCATTAAAGCAGTCAGATTGGACATACCGACCTTCAAAGTAGTAACTTCTTCGCTCAGCTCACGATTCTCTTGTCCAAGATTATCCATTTTATTCCTGGAATTAGCTCGAGTGTTGTACCAGTGAGACAGCTTGCTGAACGAAGTAGAGAAATTCAATAAGACACCTGAGTATAAACAGGAATGCAATAAATATGTACAAGATGATGCATGATATATAATGCACATGATTCATTTAATTATTATTAATACTTAAAATGACTCAAGGAATTATATACAATTTGAAAATACTAAAGTACTAACACATTTTTGAAATACTGAAAATCTTATTATAATAAATTTAAATCGAATTACAACTTTTCGTACAAGTTTCAACAATCCCATGTACAAAAGAGGATAGAATCTAAAATCCTAAGAAAGCAAAGCTGATGAAGATCTCTCCATACACTGACACTTTCCCAGGAGTCTTGCAATCTGAGCCTTCAACTATTTGTTCTCTTCTACATACATGTCGGCAACCACTTTCAAATTACAAGAGTTAGTAAATGAATGAATAAGTCCTGACTCAACTCCAGAGGAAAATAAATACTCTTGCCTCTCTATCATTTCTACAGCACGACTCTCAAGAATCTCGATCAAATCATCCTTCTCCTTCAAGTCTGCTCGGCAGGACATCTCTAAAGTCTAACACTTATTCTTCACAGCCTCATTCTCCTGCTACATCTTGAATAGGAAAACCTGAAGCTCTTCCACATCATCTAAAAGGGGAGGAGTGGTCTTCACAAACATATCAGGCGTGGCTTCTTCACGGGAATACGACATCTTCAACTGGATTGCCCTTGCTTGTATCCACCTGAGATAAGGCTCCAAAGAAACAACTCCTCTAGGTCCCAATTCCTTTCTAGTCTTCTTGTGAATATGGAGCCAAGGCTTTGAAATCTCCTCCTTAGCTTACTTATGTTCCTCCCACTCTTTGAGAAAGAAACCACTCAGATGAATATTGTTTGACTTATCTCTCATCGAATATCCAAGCTATGGTCGTGCAAGGACGGGATTGTAGTTAATTCCTCCCTTTGTACCAAGAAGAGGTACATTGGGGAAACTACCACAACTATTAACAATCTCAACATCATGGTAAGCCTGATGATACCAAAATATATCTGAATGAGTGAGGGCCATAATCTTTGGAGCCCAACGAGGTTCCTTCTTGACATCCCAAAAAGTATCGGACCGAGGTGAGTGAGAAATAAACCACTGATACAACAAAGGCGTGCAACAAATGATCATCCCTCCATGATAAGAATCCGTAAGGTGAATAGAGTAATAAGCATCTTCTAATAATGTAGGGATTGGATTCCCTATCAAAAAGATCCTTATGGCATTGATATCCACAAAATTGTTGACGTTCGGAAATAAGAACAACCCATATGCAAGTAGAGCAAAGATGGCCTCAAAAGCAATTGTACTCTTCATCCTTGAAAAGTAACAAGCTTTCTCTAATAAAAATTGAGCAGGTAATCCTATAATTCCTCCATTGGTAGTCACGTGGGCCTCAATCTCAGACTTCCCCAAATGAAACATAACATCAATCTCATGGGACTTTGGCTCCTCCTCCAAACCGATGAAAGGAACACGATCGGTAATAGGTAAATGCAGTAGATAAGAATACTCCTCCAATGTAGGCATCAACTGATAATCAGGGAAAGTGAAACATCGATACATCGGATCATAGAACTGCACCAAAGTCAAGAGAATACCCTCCTTCATCCTGAGCCTCATAAGAGACACAATGGATCCATACGTCTTCTGAAAATCTGCAGAACTCTCAATCTCGGGAATCAGACACATCAAATCATTTATCTTTGGATTCTAGAAACTGTACTTCTGAGTCTTTGTTTTTCCAGAATCCATTATTAAAAGTACCTGAGATATTCGCAAAAAGTCAACTTTAAGTCCCTTGAATCAAAATGTCTTAAAGGATGCTCATGAGTGCATGAGTGCATGATGCAACAATCACACATTAGATCATAAACATGGGGGGTTCATAGGTTCGAAGTCACAAGCATGAAGTCAAAGGTACTACCCACAAGGTATGGTCTAATAGTTTATCACCTGCCGAACAAGGTCCTAAGCGGTTCCCAGAGTCTACATCCTTTCTTCTGATATTACCAATGTCCCGATTAACTCGATAATTAGTAATATTCTCAAGAAAAACTCGTCTGAGTGTAGTATAGGATGACAACCATTTCTGGATTACTCTTTTATAATTTCCGCACTACACGTAAAATGCGAAGATGGGTTAAAGGTTCTACGGTCCTCAGTTTCAGTAGGCTCCCAGGTCGAAAGCAGCATGTCTTCTCATTTACTCGATAAACGACACTATAGTCAAATGGGCATCCACTGAGTGGGGGATCTCATGCCTCCTTTTTTGGATATCTCCCTCAAATTTAACATGACTATACCGCCCGTCCTATCTTAATTCTGTCCAAGTCCGGGTAGAGGACATATGAGAAATCACCAAGCACCCTGAAAACCATGAAAATCCAGACAAACATATATACAACATATAACATACAAACAACAATATGACATACACAAATAAAAAAACATAGGCTCAACCCACTTCGGGATGGGCCAGCATTTGGTATATCTTTCCCCAATGAAGTCGCCATTTTTTTCTCTAGCGGTATAAATGTTGAGACAAAGCCATTGGATTGACTTGACTCGCACATATCAAATAAAAATCGCCACTGCGCTTTATTGGTTCCAAAGGAATAGGAAAAGAACGAATAACCCAAAAAGAGGGGGAGAGAATCTATGTTCGGGGGTTGGTTATGAAAAGGGAAGTTATTAGCACCCTAAACATCTACGGTACTCCGCAGGAACCTCTTTGAAAATCTGTGTATTTTTTGCTATAAACGTTGTATAAAAAAGATATGGTGGAGGTGAGAAAAGAAATATATTTTTTACAATTTTTGCACCCGTCGCGGTTGTGAATATTTAGTGCCTATGTACCACCTTCCGGGCAATAGGGGATCAGGGTACTCGTAGTTCACCTTTTAAAAATTTTAAAACACAAGTGTGTTGGTTAATTTTAAGAGACAAGACATTATCATCATATCCGAGTGGAAGAACATACTTACTACCCATGATAATGAGAAAGGAGAATTTGCATCTCTCAAAGTGGAGGATATGGCTTGGATTTTAAAATCGACAAAGTCTCACTCAACACCCAACTGGAAAATATCTCACTTCACTATATATCGTAGAAGTATAGTAGATCGCATTAGTATAAGGGTCGACAAGAGTCTAATCTTTTGAGAAAAAGTTTAAGTAAAAATCCAAAAAGGCAAAATGGTTTGAATGAGATTGATTGCTTTTTAGTCTTCTCACAAAAAATGTCAAGGTATTATTATATTGAATAAAGTTTGATTAAGAAATTTTTTTTTGAAAGTGCATGGACCTAAGTTCAAGTTTATTATGAAAGTGATTCAAGTTTAAAAAAACAAGAATAGTTTGGAAAAGGAGGGAGAATATTTTTGAAATTAAAGAAGGTGGGAGGAGATGAAGAGGCTACCCTAAAGCCTAAGGTAAAATCTAGGAAAAAGAACCATCTAACCATTAAGAAGCCAACATTTGACATAATGAGTCAATATAGAATTCTCATCCTTTGGATTGAAACCAAACAAGAAAGGATGATAAACCTCTTGAGAATACCAAACTTCAGATGCATTAAGTCTTCTCAAAAATTGGGCAGAGTGACGGTTGTGTACAGATAAATCCCCAATTGCAGACAAAGCATATAATTGGAATAACTTGCACAAAGAGACAAACAACCCAATGTCTTGAGCTAAACCCCAATAACTCCATACAAAATAGCAATAGAAGTCACCAGGTCTCAAGGTAGGTCAACGTCTCTAATCCTAGGTCATAGAAGTCCATAACTCCATCATGCCAAGGATAGTGACCAAATAGTCCAAATAACCTTAAAGTTTTTTATGGTTCAAGTTGATTATTAGGTATCTTTAAAAAGAAATGAAAAGCTCAAGTGAGCAAAAATAAAATAACATAAAAATAAATTCTCAACTGAGCAAAGATAAAAATAGTGTGAAATGAAAATGCTAAAATAAATGTACTTAAAGTAAAAGCATGATGTAAAAGCATAAAATAAAGTCAATTGTTAGAAATTAAAGGTTAGTTGAATGACCATCTTGAAACTTGCATTTGAAAACTCATTAGAAGACTGATAAACTCAAAGCCTCTTAACAACAAGTTACATTTTCTTTTTACCAAGTATATCATTCATTTCAAAATCTCAAGGAAACAATAAATAATCAACGTTGTTTAAATGATTCACTTAGTTCCAAAATTTATGAAAATTAATTTGAGGATTGAGAAGACCAAAACCTGCTAACAATGAACCTCAAGATTATTGGATCAAAGGTTTAAATTTAAACATGCTTGGGCTTGCAAACATAGGTTTGAGACACGAATGATCATTTCTCAAATCGCGACAAAATTTAGCGCTATGTTAAGCAATTATAAGTGGACTTATATGGAAGTCAGGCCTATTTTGAAGCTTTTCAATAGCAATTTATGTGCCATGTGTTTGGAGTGATGATATGTAGATCATCCTCTAACAACATGTAACACATGTAAGAAAGGTATAAGATGAAGAGTGAGGGGAAATATTTGAATAGAAATATTTGATCAAAACTATCATTAAAATCATCCATCCATCTTGGTGGAGTTGAACTCAACACCTAAGATCTAATGATGTTAATGATGTTTTTGATCAACAATCACATAGTCAGAATATATTAAAAAATAAATTACAATTAATGAATAAAATAAAAAATAAAAATGACTTTTAAATTATTTTTAAAATGAAAATAAGAGGTAAAATAGAAAATTATTTTCAAAGTATCAAAGAAAATTTTAAAAAGGCCATAGAAAAATCAGAAATGACCTCAAACACTTTTATAAATTTTTTGGAAGTTTTTTAAAACAGAAAAGTATTTTTAAACTATTTAAAATCATTCAAATAAGTGAAGAAAAATATCAAAAATAGTAGAATTCAAAATAAAATTCTAGAAAAAATTCAGAAAATAAAAAATGAGTAAAATGATTTTTATAAAAATTTTCAGAATTTAAAAATATTAAAAAAATATTTTTAAGTAATAAAAACAAGTCAAAATAAAGGAAAAATTATAAAAATATCAAATCCGAAAATAAAATCATGAAAAAATAAAAATCAAAAAGAGAATATTTGAAAATATTTTTGTGAATTTTTTTCATAATTGTTTAGTTAGAAATGAATTTTATATGATTTTTTGAAGTTTAAATCAATAAAAATAAAAAATCAGTAAATAAAATAACAAACCAAAAAAATGTGGACCATTGGATGAGAGTCAAAACGCGCTAGTAATCAGATCCAAAGGATCAAGCACGTTGTGCATATCATGGTCAACTTTGGAAATTGCACCTAATCACCTTTTAAATATTAAAAACAACTAAAATTTTGGCGCGCTGGATGGAGTCTGACTAATGAACATAATCAGATTCAAGGGCTCTCAAAGCGCATGTATGAAAAAGAAAACACACTAGATTTAATTCAAAAAATCACATTTCATGCTTTCATTGGTTGAAGCACGACACGTAGGTCGTCTTCAACCTCCAGACGCCCTAGATTGGGATTCCTCAAACTGTAAAATTATAGGACCAAATCGGTACCATTAGATTCGACTCTTCAAGACGATTCTAATGATACCATCGCGCCTAATTTATATAAACTGAGCAAGGCTTAAATTGAGAAAATGCAGAAATAATAGCGAGCACGAAATTCTGGATTATCTCACTCAAATTTCAATGAAATCACAAATTGTAAAAAAGCATGAGAATTAGAAGGATGCAGAGAGTAGATTAGTCTTTTATTTGGATCAACTTGACCAAGAAACCTACCTGAATGAAGTAGCACAATGTGGCTCTAAAACTGGACTTTGTAGATCAATATAGGTCAAAATTCTTGAAGGTAAGAGTATGGTTAGCTTCGGAGAAGTTCAATGAAGCTAGCTGAATGAGGCTTTTGGTGTTTTTGAGTGAGAGTGCAAGATATCAGAAATTCAAATTTAGAGTTCGTGTGGTATCTTAATAGGGGTCAATTGGATATCAAAAGCTTAAGGAAATGAATGCAATATGTCCCTCTATTTATAGGGAAGCAAATGGGATGCTCAAGCGTGTGGAATGATGAAGTTTGGAGGGAAATCGTGTGAAGTTGCGAGCATGAAAAGTGTGACTCGTATTTTGCTCAAAACTCAACCAAAACTTGTGTTTCAAGGTGCTAATCACTTCTAGAAGATTGTTAAGCATGAATAGAAGTAAAAATGCACATAAATTTCATGATTAGAAGCTGAATTGTGAATTTCAAATTCTGACTTGGGGGAAAAATCAGTTTCAAGATACCAACTTTTAATCAATGGCATTCACGACTTAAGAAGTCTTAGGGAATCATTCCCGAAGAAATTGAAAGATAAGGTCACAAATTTTACAATGTGCAAAGAATGGGATCAAATGGATAATTGAGCTAGGACTTGTGATGATTCAAAGTTGAGAAAAAGATGCTGACTTTTTGTACTTAGAAAAATTTCGATGTTTTTCTTCAAAATTGACCTATAATGTTTTGCATCCAAACATGGCCTTCCACCCAAAATTTGCTTTTGACCAAAAAATATGGCATGAAGTAGATCTCTTAAATGACATTTGGAGATTTGAAGCACTTAAAAACTCCAAGAATTGAGAAAGTTTTGACTTAGTGAAGTTGGTGAAAATCCATGAAATGGCCTATAACCTTTTGCATTCCTAGGGA
The DNA here is from genome assembly GCA_948472305.1 of Vicia faba. Lineage (NCBI taxonomy): Eukaryota > Viridiplantae > Streptophyta > Magnoliopsida > Fabales > Fabaceae > Vicia > Vicia faba. The sequence goes on along the minus strand of OX451741.1, from coordinate 779,816,359 downwards.
ATCCTCCATCCATTTTTAAGCTTTGCTCATAAAATAAGAGTTGAATTTCACATCCTAATATAATTGTGGAAAATTAATGGGCTCAAGGAGATAAAAATTGATCAAGTTATGGCATTCTGAAGTTACATAAGGGAATTCGATGGCCTATATAGGGGACTTGTAATCTTTCTTCATTATTAGGCATTTTCCAAATAAAAATTTCTTGAAAATTTGAAGTGATTGGTTGATAACTCTTTAAAGAGAAGAGTGTCTTTAGAATCACTCAAAAATACCAAAATATGAGCAAGATATAGCCCTTAGAAGTTCAAAACCTTAGCTCCTAGAGCACCCAAATGACTTGGAAACCTCTTTCAATTTTGACAAACTTTCTTGCACAATAACTCTTGCCATATGAGTAGAATTTGTTGTGGATGATAATAAGAATGCATAGAAACAAAACCCACCTTCAAGTATTAATTAATGAGAGAGTTATGCACTTGTGACCAAGAAATCAAGAACTTGTCCAATTAGGTCAAACTTCTTCAATCAACTCTTGCTTCTTTTTATTTTCTTTGACAAATTGAGGCATGATAATTTATAGTAGACCTTGTCATGATATTACTTAAAAGTATCTCCAATGATGAAGCTTTACTCTCAATGAAGCTTTGTTGAAGAAGGCATGGAAATAAACTGATGAACCTATGAATCAAATTGATGAAATGTGTTGTGCCCTTACCTATAATAGAAATAATTAGAGAAAACATTCATTGTATTTATTAGTTAAAAGTTAATCAATACAAAACATATATGAATCAAGGTGCTTGGTGATTCCTCATTGTAGCAAACCTAGAGATAGGGGGAAGAACGAAACCCAATTGTGATCTTGATATGATTGAGTTGATATGAGATGATAGAGGAATCTTAGGGGAAAAATTAGGGTACAACACCTTTATCAGTTGGAGCACCATATGACTTACCTTGATCCTGATTCTTCCACTTCTTCTCATTATAATTCTTATAATAAGAAGCTTTGTCCCTACTATCTTGGTCAAATATCCTACACTTATTCACCAGCTCAGGAAACTGACGAATCTGCAGATACCCAATACCATGCTTGATCTCTGACATAATCCATTCTCAAACTTAATGCATTTCGACACCTCAGCTGTTGTAATGTTATAATGCGGACAAAATTTTACTAGCTCCTCAAATCTAGCCGCATACTCAGCAATTATTGAATTTCCTTGCCTCAGCTCAAGGAATTTGATTTCCTTCTTACATGCACATCTTCCGGAAAGTACTTATCCAGAAAATTAGCTCTGAACACAACCCAAGTAATCTCTTTTCTCAGAATCTCCATCCTCTGGCGCGCATTATTTCACTAGTCTTCAGTTTCTTCCTCCAGCATGCAATTACTAAACTGCACCTTCTAACCTTCTATACAAATAACCACATGGAAAATCTTTTCAATACCCTTCAGCCAATCCTGTGCACCACCAGCATTATGCTTTCCCTTGTAGATAGGCAGATTGTTCTTCTGGAATCTTCCCTAAGCATGAGCCTCATCATCATTTCCTCCATTCTGGTTCTGTTGTCCATGCTGGTTCTGAATTTCTTGAGCCATGGCTTCCAAAGCATTAGCAATCACGTTACCATTTCTTTTTCCAGCCATAACTTTGTGCAAAGACAACCAACATTCGAACCATCAACACATCGACAGTATTCAGATACTAATCAATTAACAAGGATTAAACATCATATAAATCCTGGCCGGATGAACCAACCTTCTCTGATACCACTAATGTATCACCCTTCTAAATCCAACAGAATATTCATAATTATTTAAAATAAAATCAAAGTAATACAACAAAAGGGCGTCACATTTTATTCGTGAAATAATCATACGAGCTAGTCTTACTTTGTAACACGGGTTTTCAAAATTATTCATGACATATACATTATCAATGTTTCACATACTTGCAGCAAATTCATCGTTAAAACAAGTTTCAGTAAAAACATTTCATAGTGCCCCATGAGTCATGGTTCACAATTGAACATAATTTAAACTACATGTAAACAATTTAAATGTCATAACAAAACAAGAACAAAATAGTTTTCAAAACAAATTGTTCCCGTCCCTAATGTTACATATCAGAGCAAGACCTTCTATACTCAATGGAAAAAAATCACACTCCAAAGCTATTCTTACAAGCCCTTAGAGACTACTCTTGATTAACTGCATGTTACCCACGTAGAGGAAACATTGAAGCAGAAAGGGTGAGTTTATCACAATCATTATATAATATATAAATAATAGACATAGCTGAATAAACTAAAAGTATCACCATAATCGATTCAACAATTTCATCCTTCAAGCTCAATCAACACTATATATTATCATCAAATTAAGAATCATCTAATGCCATATAAGATGTAATGCAAGGACAAAGACTCATGCATGTGGTACAAATTCTTCTAGATGGACACAGGGCCACCACCCTCCAAAGACTCCAATCATAGGATTGATTCCCACTTGGAACTGGAGAAAATCACAGCCATCACAAATCCACACAATGCGATTGAGACCAAATCACTAGACTAACTTCCTAACTCATCACATCGTACCAAAGTTGTCCAATGAATACATGATGTGCAACAACATATAAAAAATAACCACAAAGAATCATCATTAATCTATTAATCAACATCATACATAAGACTCATCATGTATACTCCTATAATCATCATAAAAGTTCATATAATCAAAACATCACCGTAGTAACAACATATCATCATGATCAAACACATAGTCATTGCGATTCAACACGGGGAACCTATTCTTATTCTAGATTAAGTATTATAAAAATATTCCTAAGTCTCAATTTTATTTTACCTAATTATAGTATACTAAGTTATCTATGCATAGCTTCGAACGACACTTCATTCTGAGCTGTAGAACTAAAGTTATGCTCGTTTCAAGAATTCAACCCAACATTCAAGCTCTGCCTCCCATCGCTTGGAGAAACCTCATCATCGCTCAGAGACCCTTACCCGAGACCAGAAATCCATTTTTTCTCCCTGCTCGCCTCTTCATTTTCCCGACATAGCATCATCGCTCGGCGACATAGGGACCGTCGCCCGGTGATTCCTTGCGAACAGGGTTTTCGTGTTTGTGATTCTGCATTGTTTCAGGCCTCTTTTTCTTGCGATTTCAGTATGTTATAGACCCTAAAACACTATCTAAAATTGGGGAATCATCACCTAACAACAATTAGATAAAACACCTCAATTATACAACAATTACGGGTCATCCATCATTACAATTCCATCAAATCTTAACCTAACAACATCAAATTACCATTGTCAATACTAAGGGTGAATCCTACATCTATCTACCACTTAGATCAAACATAATAACCAGATAAAAAACCCTTACCTTATTTTTTTGAGTGATTTTTTATGTTCTTCGTGCCTCTTATGGTGATTCTCCAACCCTCTGTGCCCTAGCTTCACTTTTCTCCACAACCTGTTCTCTTTCTCAACTTTTCAAGATTGATTGTGAGAATACGATTAATTTTTCCTCTATCATCACAAGGACCCCTAACTTCTTCCTCAATTTCCCTCACTTAGTCAACCTCTATTTACCATCATGTCCTCACACTTCTTACTAATTACCAACATACCACTCTAACTAAAATAATTATATTTAAATAATTATTCTTATTATTTTATTCTAAATAATAATCCAAATATTTACTAAATAATCATCTAATTATTCCAATGCATCTAATCCCTTCATTCACATCACATGTTCCACATCATAAGAAACCATATGCTAACACATCACACATATAATCATATAAAAAATCAATTATTTGTAAATACTCCTAATAATTCATTAAATAAATAACATCTAAAAGTCGGGGTGTTACAGGTACTATTGAAATCGTCTTGATAAGACGAAGTGAATGGCACCAGTCTGAGATTCTAATTTTAAAGTTTGAAGGACCTGCAAATCGTGTGTTTTCGGTTGACTTTTAAAATATATGAAGTTTGAAAGCGATGACATGGATGTCTTCAACTAATCAGAGCCTCACACGTGTTTTTGTTTTATCTATTTTTAAATAGGATTCACTGTATTATTCACTAATGACCATGATATGCAAAACTCCAGATCCCTTGGACTTAATTACTAACATGTTTTGAAAATGATCAGATGGTCCACATTAATCTTTGGTTTATTAATTTATTTTCTGATTTTTGTTTTAATTGTTTTAAACTTAAAAATTTTATAAAAAATCATTTCTATTTCTAAAATTGTGAAAAAATCATCAAAAATACTTTTGATTTTTCTCTTTCTGATTTTTATTTTTTTCAGTATTTTATTTTGTGATTTGGTATTTTCTATGATTTTTCACTTTATTTGACTTGTTTTGATGGTTTAAAAATACTTTTCTTGATTTTTAAATTCTGAAAAAATTCACAAATTTTTTTCCGTTATTACTAACTTTATGGAATTTTAATTTGATTTTTAATATTTTTAATCATTTTTCACTTACTTGAGTGATTTTAAATAGTTTAAACATAGTTATTTGTTTTAAAAAAATTTCCAAAAAATTTGTAACAATATTTGAGATCACTTCTAACTCTTCTATAGTCTCTTTTAATTTTTCTTTGATGTTTTAAATATAATTTTTTTATTTTGACTTTTATTTTCATTTTAAAAATAATTTAAAAATCATTTTCTCATTCTATTTTGCTTATTAAATGAAATTTTATCTTTGTATATATTGTGGCTAATCTTGTACTATGTGAATTTTAATAATAAGCTTCATTAACATTATTGGATCTTGGTTGTTGAGTTTAACTCCACTAAAATAGATGAATGATTTTGACGATAGGTTGATTAAATTCTTTGTTATTGACCGGCCTCAAAATAGGTGCGACTTCTACATAAGTCCATTTAAAATTGCTTAACGTAGCACTAAGTTTGTCTTGATTAAAAAATGATCATTCATGGTCCAAACCTATGTTTGTAAGCCCAAGTATGTTTAATTTGAAACCTTTGATCCAATAACTTTAAAGTTCATTGTTAGGAGACTTTGATTCTATCAATCCTCTAATGAACTTCATGAACTTTGGTCTAAGTGGATCATTTGAACATCATTGATCATATGTGGCTTCTTTGAGCATTTGAAATGAATGATATATTTGACAAAAAGAAAATGAGACATGTTATTGAGAAGTTTTGATTTTATCAATCTTCTAATGAGTTTTCAAAATCAATCTTCAAGATAGTCATTCAAATAATGCTCTAACTTCTAATTCACTAACAATTAACTTTACTTTATGCCTTTATTTTGTGCCTTTATTTTTATCTACCATTTACTTTAGCATTTACATTTCATGCCTTTTTTTCCTTTGATCACTTGAGCATTTATATTTCTGTCGTTTTATCTTTTCTCACTTGAGCATTTATTTTCATGTCATTTTATTTTGATTACTTGAGCTTTATTTTCTTTTGAAAACACTTAACAATCAAATTGAACATTAAAAATCCTTAAGGTTAATTGGACTGTTTGGTTACTATCTTTAGCATTGTGGAGTTGTGGATCTCTCAGACTTAGGATTAGAAGCCTTGATACTTGTGGACATTGTTGCTCTGTTATTATTTTGTAGAAGTTCTTGAGTATTAATCCAAGACATTGGGTTGATTTTTCTTTTTGTGCAGCTTATTCTGATTATAAGCTTTGCCTGTGATTAAGAATTCCTCAGAGGTTTAGTATTATTGCTTGCTTGGTTTAAATCCAAAGTATGGGAATTATACATTGACTTTTTTATGTCAAGTGCTGGCTTCTTGTTGGTTAGACCGTTCTTTTCATTAGATTTTACCTATGCTTTAGGATAATCCATTCATCTCCTCCCATCTTCTTTAATTTCAAAAAGAATCTTCTCCCTCCTTTTAAAAAATGTTCTTATTTTCTAACTTAAACCACTTTCATAATAAACTTGGACTTAGGTCCATGCATTTTCAAAAATCTTTTCTTAATTAAACTTTAATCAATTTAACCATACTTTGACATATTTTTTAAAGACTAAGTCATTAAAATCATTCAAACCATTTTTTCACTTTGGAATTTTACTTTAAAACCTTTTCTCAAAAGATTAGACTCTTGTCGATTCTTCTATTGATGCGAGTTACTATACTTCTACGATATGTATTAAAGTGAGATATTTTCCACTTGGGTGTTGAGTGGGGATTTGTTGATTTTAAAATCAAAGCTATATCCTCCACTTTGAGATGATGCAAATTCTCCTTTCTCATAATCATGGGTAGTAAGTATGTTTTCCACTCTGATATGACGATGATATCTCTTCTCTTATAATTAACAAACACACATGTGTTTTAAATTTTTTGAGGTGAACTACGAGTACCTTGATCCCCTATTGCATGGAAGGTGGTACGTAGGAACTAAATATTCACAACCGCGACATTTTCTAAATTGTAGAAAAAAACTTCTATTCTCATCTCCACCATCTTATTTTGTATACACCTTTTATAGGCAAAATACACAGATTTTCAAAGAGGTTCCTACGGAGTACCATAGATGTTTTTATAGTGCTAATACCTTCCCTTTGCATAACCAACCCCCGTACCTAGATTCTACCACTATTTTTTTGGGTTTATTTTCTCTTTTCCCATTTCCTTTGGAAACCAAAAAGCACTGTGGCGATTTTTATTTGATCTGTATGAGTTAAGTCAATCTAATGGCTTAGTCTCAACATGTCTACCACTATAGAAAACTGGAGAATTTGCTGGGGAAATATCTCTAAGTGGGTTGATCCTATATTGGTTTATCTGTGTATGTACTATTATTTATTGTATATTATTTGTTGTATATATGTATGTTTGGATTTTTCTGGTTTTCAGAGTCCTACAGATTTCCGAAATAAGTATGGAGCCATTTCCCTCTTATGAAGATCGAGATAAAGGAGGGTATTCTTTCTACATTGGTCTAGTTCTATGATTCGTTGTGTTGGTGTTTTACTTTTCCTGATTAACAACTGATGCCCATATTGGAAGAGTATTCTTACTTACATGGTTTACCTGTTACTGATTGTGTTCCTTTCACCTACATAGAAGGAGAACCCAAGTCTCATGAGATTGCCACCATAACTCATTTGAGGAAGTATGAGATTGAAGCTAACATGATTACAAAAAGAGGAATCAGGGTTTTACCTGCGCTATTTCTATTGGAAAAAGCTTGTTATTTCATCAAGATGAAGAGTATAACTGCTTTCAAGGATATATTTGCTTTGCTTGCCTATGGGTTATTCTTGTTTCCTAACATCGACAAATTTGTGGATGTTAACGCCATTAGGATCTTTCTGATCGAGAACTCAGTCCCTACACTACTAGGAGATACTTATTATTCCATACATCTTTAGAATTTCTATCAGGGAGGGATGGTCATTTGTTGCACATCATTGTTATATCAGTGGTTTATTTCTCACTTGCCTTAGTCTGTTGCTTTTTGGGATATCAAGATGGAACCGTGTTAGGCACCAAAGATAATGGCTGTCACTCATTCAGAAATTGATTAGTATCATCAGGATTATTATGATGTGGAGATTATTGATAGTTGTGGTAGTTTCCCCAATGTGCCTTCTCATGGTACAAAAGGAGGAATTAATTACAATCCCGTTCTCGCGCCCCACCAACTTGGATATCCGATGAGAGACAAGCCAAAAATCATTCATCTGAGTGGTTTCTTTCTCAAAGAATGAGAAGGTCACAAGGAAGCTAAGGAAGAGACTGAAAAGGCTTGGTACCATATTCATAGAAAGGGTAGAAACGATTTGGGACCAAGAGGAGTTGTTTTCTTAGAGCCTCATCTCTGTTGGGTACAAGCAAGGGCAGTTCAGTTTAATATGCCTTATTCTCGTGAAGAACCTATATTCGATATGTTTATGAGGACTACTCCTCCTGTGTTAGATTATGTGGAAGAGCTTCAGCTTGCCTTGGTTAGGATGCAGCAAGAAAAAGAAGCATGGAAGAACAAGTACAAGACTTTGGAGGTGTCCTACTCAACATAATTGAAAGAGAAGGATGACTTGATTGGGATTCTTGAGAGTCATGCTATGGAGATAATGGATAAGCAAGAGGATTTATTTTCCTCTAGAGTTGAGCCAAGTCCCGGTCACCCATTTTCTTATTCTGGTGGATGGAAAGAAGTTGCCGAAAAGTATGCAGAAGAGAACAAGCAGTTAAAGGCTCAGATGGCAAGACTCAAGGTAAAGCTTCACTGTGTCGAGAGATCTTCATCAGCTTTGGCTCCTTAGGATTTTTAAATTCTATCTTTATTTCTTGTAATTAGGATTATTGAAACTTGTACTAAAAGTTGTAATCCATTCCAAAGTTATTATTAAAATGAGAATTTTCAGTATTTCCAGATATGTTAGTACTTCAATATTTGCAATTGTTTAAAATTCTTTGTGTTCCTTGAATAAACAAAATAAATCATGTGAATTTCATATCATGCATCATTTCCCACATATTTTTGCATTCCTGTTCTTTCATAGGTGTCTTACTTATTTCACTGCTTCGTTCAGTTAGCAAGTTGTCTCATCGCTATAATACTCGGGCTAATTCTAGAAAGAAGATGGAAAACCTTGAACAAGAGAATCTTGAGCTGCGCAAAGAAGTTAATACTTTGAGAGCTGGTACGACCAAATTGACTGCTTTGGTAGAATCATTGTTGGCTGCTCAGAATCAGCCACTACCACCTCCTCTTTCGTCTCTTCATGCTACTCAACGACAACAAACTACCATTGTTTTAGAGGTTCTGTAAGTTTCCATCTTTATTACTTCAGTTAATGCTGCTCAATACCATATGCCTTGTAATTACTCGTGGGGAATTCTTGAGAATTTCATTCCAGAAGGTTACAATCATACTGCTCAAGTTGCTCCATTTGTTCAAACTGCTTCTGTTTCCACGCCTATTATGGTGCATGTTGTCCCTATTTCTAATAATTAGATTCATTAAGTTGTAACTCTTGCGGTGAATGTTATGCCTGTTATTAATGATGAAGTTTATCATCCTGCTCCTCCACCAAGTGAAAGTTTGGGCTTTTATGACCGAATGGATGAATTTCAGGATCAATTCAATGAAATGTGGGAAGAAGTGAAGGATCTCCGAGGGAAAGAGTTATTCAGACAGAAGGTCAGTGAACTCTTTTTAGTTCCTAATGTCAAAGTGCCAGCAAAGTTTAAGGTTCTGTAATTTTAGAAGTACAAGGGAAACTCTTGTCCCCGTGACCACCTGGTAATGTATATCAGAAGAATGTCTACTCATACTGATGACCAAAGCTTGCTTATTAATTTCTTCCAGAGTTTAATTGGTGCTGACTTGAAATAGTATATGGGATTAGACAGTAGCAACATCGACATATTTAATGACTTGGGTGAAGCTTTCATGAAGCAGCATAAGTACAACATGTTTATGGCACTTGACCGTGACTAGTTGAGAGTGATGGAACAAAAAGATAAGGAGTCATTTAAAGTGTATTCCCAATGCTGGCACGAGGTTGCTGCCTAAGTGGTACCCCTGATGGGAGAGCAAGAGATGAGTAATGTATTCCTGAAAACCCTTGGTTCATTTTACTATGAAATAATGGTTTCCAGAGCACTGGGTATTTCACTTAGATGGTAAGTATGGGTGTCTGTCTAGAGGAAGCCGTTGAGGAAGGATGATTGACAAAGGATGAAGGTTCTACTGGAACAAAGAAATGATCATATGAGTTTTCTAAAAAGAAAGAAAGTGAAACAAATGTTATTGCTGAAGAAAGAAGGGTGAGACCTCAAAGAAGACGTCATCAACACCAACAACAAGTTGCTTCTGTAACCCTGGTTGTCAATGTAGCTCCAAATGATGTTACGAAGAATTTTTCCGGCTTTGATTCAAAAGAAATTTGTGCAGACTAGGCCTCCCCCTTCTATACCCTAAACTTTACCATGGTTTTATAAGGCGGATCTAACTTGTGTTTTTCATCATGTAGCCCATGGGTATAACATTGAAAATAGATATCCGTTGAAGTATGAAGTGCAGAAGATAGTAAGATTTGGTCTCCTGTCTTTTAAAGTTGTTGGTCCCAATGTGAAGGATAATCCGCTACCCAAACATGGAAGCGAAAAAGTTGTAAATATTGTTTTTAGTTTTCTAGGGGATTTCAGGATTTTTTACATCAATCTGGTTAGAGGTAATTTAGTGAAGATTCATGCCGGTCTTTGTGAATTCAGCTATTATACACATGATCATGTAGGTAGTGGTATTAACAGTTCAGATATCCATGGATGTGATAAAGTGAGAACGAATCTGCAAGAGATCATGGATGAAAGTCTTGTCCACATAATCAGACCAAGGGCTAAATATGGACAAGAGGTGATTATGGTTTATGGATGTCCTGGAGAATTCCAAACTTTTGATGTAAACAATATGGATGATGATCTGGTACAACTGCATGCCACATTTTGTCACATGGATGGCAAGAAGTTACATCATTATGGGTCCTGTCAGATCTGTTGTAGGGATTCCCGTGGTTGTTATGTTTTAAGAAGAGGTGTTCAATTGTTGCTAGATGATGGTACTATCTGGGTCACCGGAAATAAAGATGATTATAATGCAGTTAATATGATTGAAGACTACTCTGATGAGGCCATGTCTAATGATGAGTATGTTTCTGCTGAAGAGTTCTTTTCTTCTGATGAAGGTATATTTTATGATAATGATTCTGCGCTTCCTGAGTATTCTGAAGAAGCAAGGGTGAATGTCATTGTGCCACATTTTGGTGTTCCCGCTCCTGTAGAAATTGAATACCACAACAAGCCTGTTTTTGCTCCTGTAGTTAACTATCTGCATGGTCCTATTCCATATGAATCGAATAAAGTTGTGCCTTATAAGTGCAATGCAACTATCCTGGAAGATGGTGTGGAAATTCCTATCCAACCTATGTCCCATGTTGAGAATATTTTTGAAGCTAGTCAGGTAACTCGTAGCGGTTGTGTCTTCACCCTTACCATTCAAAGAGATATTAATTCAGGTAAGAAGGTTGTTGAGAATGTTGAACCTAAGAAAGTGGTAGGATAATATTGTGGCGCCTCCTTGAAAAGGATGTTGATGATATGTTAAAAATCATTAAGATGAGTGATTACAAAATTGTGGATCAGTTATTGAAAACTCCATCTAAGATTTTCATTTTAGCCTTGTTTATGAACTCTGCTCATCGGGAATGTCTTATGAGGGTGTTTGATCAGGCTTTTGTTGAAAGGGATGTCTCTCTCAATCAGTTCAATGGTGTTATGGGGAATATTACAGCTTGTAACAATCTGCACTTTTGTGATGACGAGTTGCCTGATGAAGGGAGAAACCATAACCTAGCTCTTCATATATTTAAATTGTAAGAATGACACTTTGTCCAATGTGCTAATAGACAATGGATCTGCTTTGAAATTCATACCAAGAAGTACTCTCATAAATTTGAAGTACCATGTAACTCTTATGCGCCTAAGTGACATTTTCAAAGGTCCGCACTTATTCCAAATCAAATTTCAGGTTATGGATATTGTCCCAGTCTGTAGTTTTTTATTGGTAAGACCACGGATCCATGAAGCAGAAATTGTTACTTAAACCTTGCATTAGAAGCTGAAATTTGTCTGTGAAGGAAAGGCGGTTATTTTGAATGGTGAGCAAGCTCTGCTGATATCTCATTTATCTTCTTTTAGCATTGTAGAAGTCGATGAACCATCTGTTGGAACTTAATTCCAAGATTTGTCTATTGATAACATAAGGAAGAATGAATATTCTATCACCTCATTTAAGGATGCGCAACATGTAGTGCAGTAGGGCCCTAGAAAAGTGCGGGGGTAGGTTATTGATCCACATGTGAATAAGAATGGGACTGGTTTCGATTTCTCCATGAAGAATGAAGTTGTGAAGACAAAGTCTGCATTGATTAAATATCAAGACATATTTCACAGTGTAGTATATCTCCATCCGACTACTCCAAAGATCAACGCTATTCTCGAAGATGAGCCAAAGCAAGAGATGCCGAACTTTGTGACACATGGAGTCATAATCCAGAACTGGATCACTATGATGTTCCTTCTTGCATTCACATTACAAAGTAATTTGTTTTTTGTTTGTCTTTTCAAAAGTCTTTCACTCTAGCCAAGGTGAAAATAATGTTGTATGAGCGCGTCTTTTGTTTTGATTTTTAAGATCATTAATAAAAGTTGTTTTTAATTTCCAAATTGTGTCTTTAATTTCTATTTTGTCTTGGAAAATGGTAATAAGAAATAAACCTTTCAAAATGAATAATAACGGTATATAAAGTTGCATACTCACTTTTTACATGTGTCAGTTTCTAAAATCAATCATAATTTATATGTGCAGATTAACTAAAAAACTCGTTGAGTGCAATGACCCTGCACCCTCTCCTAACTTTCAATATCCTATGTATGTGGTTGAAGAATAAGAATATGATGAAATCCCATAAGAGGTTTCACGGTTGCTTGAATGCAAGGAAAATACCATTCAGTCGTATAAAGAGTCATTGGAGAGGATTAACTTGGGTTTAGAGGAAGATTTGAAAGAAGTTAAGATTAGGGAATTACTTCATCTAGATGTGAAAAGCAAGTTGATGTGAAGCCAAGACATGCTTGGTTTGAATACCTATATTGTGGAAAATTATTTGCCGCTAAAGCCAGAATGCCCACCAATCAAGCAGAAGTTGCGAAGAACTCATCCTAACATGGCAGTGAAGATTAAAGAATATGTGTTGAAATAGATAGATGTTTGTTTTCTTGTAACATCAGTGTACCCTCAGTGGATTTCCATTACTATTCCAGTATCAAAGGTAGACGAAAAAGTCTGCATGTGCGTTGATTATAGAGATTTAAATAAAGCAAGTATGAAAGATGATTTTCCATTGCCACATATTGATATGTCGGTTGATAGCACATCAAAATTCAAAGTGTTCTCATTCATGGATGAATTTTCCGGATACAATCAAATTAGGATGGCTTCTGAGGACATGAAAAAAAACATAGTTTATTACACCCTGGGGAATATTCTGTTACAGAGTGATGCCTTTTGGGATGAAGAACGCTAGTGCAACGTACTAAAGGGCTATGACAACCCTATTTCATGATCTGATGCATAAGGAAATTGAAGTATATGTTGATGATATGATCACCAAATCTCAGACTGTGGAAGGGCACATAGACGGCTTATTGAAATTATTTCAGCATTTGAGGAAGTATTGTCTCCGCTTGAATCCAAATAAGTGTACTTTTGGTGTTCATTCCAGAAAGTTGCTAGGTTTCATTGTCACCCAAAAAGGAATTAAAGTTGATCCTGATAATGTTAAGGAAATTCAAGAAATGTATGCACCGAGAATTGAAAATCAAGTTAGAGGCTTACTTGGACGTTTGAATTACATTTACAGATTTATTTCCCATATGACTGCAACATGTGAACCAATCTTTAAATTGTTAAAGAAAGATCAAGTTTGTGTGTGGAAAGATGATTGCCAAAGGGCATTTGAAAGCATTAAAGAGTATCTACTTGAGCCTCCTATCTTGCTCCCTCCGATGGAAGGAAGACTACTGATTATGTATATGACTGTGTTGGATAACTCTATGGGCTGTATTTTGGGACAACAAGATGAAACAGAAAGAAAATAATATGCCATTCATTTTTTGAGAAAGAAGTTCACCGACTGTGAGTCATAGTATTCTATGCTAGAAAAAACATGTTGCGTTTTGGCCTAGGCGGAAAAGCGAATATGGAAATATATGTTGATTCACACTACTTGGTTCATTTCCGTAATGGATCCAATTAAGTATATTTTTGAAAAGCCTGCTCTTACTGGAAGAATTTCCCGTTGGAAAATGTTTTTTTACCAAATATGATATTGAATACCGTACTCAAAAGGCTATTAAAGGCAACATGTTAGCAAAGGACCTTGCTCACCAACCAGTTGATGATTATCAGTATATTAAATATGATTTCCCTGATGAGGATGTGATGTATTTGAAAGTTAAATATTATGATAAACCTTTATCTAAGGAAGTCCCTGATCCTGAATCCCGATGGAGTATGGTGTTTGATGGAGTTGTAAATTTTTATGGAAAAGGAATTGGTGTTAATATTATCACTCCACATGGGTCACATATCCTTTTTACTACAAGGTTGACATTTGGTTGTACCAATAACATGGCATAGTCTGAAGCTTGTATCATGGGTCTTGAAGAGGCCATAGATCTCAGAATTAAAATTCTTCATGTATATCGTGATTCAGCTTTGATAATAAATCAGATCAAAGGAGAATGAAGACTTATCACATTGCCTTAATTACCTACAAAGAATATGCAATAAGATTATTACCTTTATTCAATAAATTTGAATTCCATCATAATCCCAGAGATGAGAATCAGATGGCAGAAGCTTTGGCCAATTTGGCTTCCATGTATCAAGTGAATGCTTGGAACGTTGTACCTCGTATTACAATTAGTCTTCTTGATAGAAAAACTCGTGTGTTTTCTATAGAGGGGACTTCATATGAAAAACCTTGGTATTATGATATTCAAAATTTCCTCCAGACTCAAGAATATTTGGTCGGTGCGTCGAACAAAGATAGGAAAACATTGAGAAAGTTAGCATGTAGCTTTTCCTTAATGAATATGTTTTGTACAAGAGAAATTATGACATGGTCTTGCTCTGATGTGTGGATAGACACGAAGAATACATTTTGATGCATGAAATCCATAAAGGTTCCTTTGGTACCCATCCCAATAGACACTTGATGGCAAAGAAGATACTTATGGCAGGTTACTATTGCCTGAAAATGGAATCTGACTTTTACAAATTTGCGAACAAGAGCCATAAGTGTCAGATTTATGCTGATAAGATTCATGTGCCTCCAATGCTTCTCAATTTTATTCTTTCCCCATGGGGTCTAATGGAAATTGTTTCATCTTAGTGGAAATTAACTACTTTACCAAATGGGTGGAAGCAACTTATTATGCTAATGTCACCAAGCAGGTGGTAGTACGCTTTATCAAGAACAACCTCATAGGCCGATACGCTGTGCCAATTTGGATATTCATTGATAAAGGCTCAAATATGAATAATAAGATCATGACAAAACATGGTGAAAAATTCAAGATTGTCTATTACAATTTTTCTCCTTTAAGGTCTAAGATGAATGGAGTTGTTGAAGCTGCTAATAAAAACATTAAGAAGATCACCCAGAAGATGGTTATTACCTATAAGGATTTGCATGAGATGCTCCCTTTTACTTTGCATGGTTATCGTACATTCATCCACACTTCAACAGGGGCAACCCCGTTCTCTCTTGGGTATGGTATGGAAGCAGTGATCCCTGTTGAGGTTGAGATTCCCTCTTTGTGTGTAATAATGGAAAGCAAGTTGTAAGAGGCTGAATTGGTATAACACATGTTTGACCAGTCTAGTTTCATTGAAGAAAAGAGAATGATGGCCTTATATCATGGTGAGTTATATCAGAAAAGATTGAAGAAAGATTTTGAAAAGAAGGTCAAGCCTCTTGAATTCAGAGAAGGCGACCTCGTGCTCAGAAATATCATGTCTTTTAACACTAATAGTATGGGCAAGTGGACTCCCAATTATGAAGGCCCATATATTGTAGAGAAAGCCTTCTCTGGTGATGCATTGATTCTTGAAACTATGGATGGTGAGGAGTTCCCACGTCCTATAAGTGCTGATGCAATCAAGAAATACTTCTCCTAAATAAATAAAAGAATAAATTGCTAAGTTGAAAACCCGAAAGAGAAGCTTAGGAAAAAAAGAGTGTCTCAGTAGGCTGAAAACATGAAAGGGAGGTCTAGGAAAAAGTTAGAGACATAAACATAATAAGTTTTCCTGGTAGGTTGAAAACCAGCAAGGGCGACCTAGGAAAAGGTTAGGATTTCCTGGCAAGTAACAGTGTCAGACAAGACTTGATCATTGAAGCAACAATCTTCTCGAATTCTTATCACATTTCAGCTGAAGCCTCTGCTCAAGAATTCAATTCATTAGGGAGAATAGTGATCATTGCATTTCAATATACCTTTTCCATGTATTTACCATTTTCAAAACTTTGTAATCATCTATGGAGTCATGTCATTTGTGGACTACTAGACAAGGGCAGTATCTTTTCTAAGAAGTGTTGAATGAACTATCAACTTTTTGGGTTTTCTCTCGCCAAGTGTTGCATTTGATTTAAAATCCCCCTAATTTTGACTTCTTGCTGTGATGTTAACTTCTTAATTTCCAGAATAAAGCGAAGATGATGATTCCCTCTAAAGTTTTTGTTCCTGAGAAGTATGCACAACCATTACTCTTGATATTGAAGAATGTATTTGGGCTCCCCTCGGCGTGCGTGGTTTTATTTTCCCTAATGAAAATAGTATGTAATCCCCAGTTGAAGTCTAGATGATATGGTATTGTCTTCCCTAGCGAAGTCTGTATGATATTCCCCAGCGAAGCCAGGAGGAGGGTGTTATATCCTTGCGACTGTATTGGTTTATTTCTATCAAATTTTACTTTGATTATTTTCAAGTCATGTTTCTTCCCAGTGAAGTTAAGCCTTGAAATAGAACTTTGTTTCCTCAGTTGGTGCTTACTCTCTTATGGAATATTCCTCCTGGATGTGATTTAGCTGAGTGTTATCCTTACCCAAGCTGGTTTTGTCTGGTTATCCCTAGTGTAATATGTCTGATTTGTTAGCATGTACATGATAACATTCATACACTCATACAGACATCATGCATACCTGAATTAAAATTCATTTCTAATTTGCATTCATTGATGTTTTTTATTGCCATATTATCCTCTTTGTTCAGTTATCTTATCCCCTCTCCAATAGATTTTCAACCTTAAGCAGAAATTGTGTATCCTTTCAATTTCCCCATTAAGTTACCCCTCGTGGAAGAATTTTCTTTAGCCTTCCTACCTAGCCCATTATCTGGATAAAATTGATCCCCATTAGAGTTTATTCCTCATTGGGTGGTGTCTTGGTTGACAGTTTCACTCCGGTTTGTTCCTGGATTGAATTTCGGTCCTTGACAACAATATTATTTTGATCCCTATAGGTTGTAAGCCCTTCATTGTGAATTTGAATTTATTTTGCATGTGAATAGTTTTTCCCCTCAACATGAATGTGTTGGTATTTCCCCATGAAATCAAGATTTATTCCCCAACAGTGTTATCGTAATCCTTTTTGTAACAACAAGTGGGGTTCTCATTATTTGAGAAATATATACTTCCCTAATAAGTTTGTTAATGCCAAAGAAGATGTTTTTACTCCGATGAATGGTAGTCTCTACATTATGGGAGATAGTTCGTTGTTGAGTTTGGCTTTACTCCAACGATAAATAAAGTTTGTAGAAAGATTCTTAAAGAAATTTGTTACCCTTCTCGAGTGATGTATCAATTAAAGAAGAAGTTTATTAGCCGTTCTAGGTGGAATACTATAATTTTTGGATACTTGTTATTTTTCTATGTTTTTTCTACCTTCATCCATGAGTTGGTAGTTCACCGGCATTCGTTAGTCAACATTTATCTCTTTCTCCTCATTGGACTTTACCCCAATAAAGTTGAGTTGTTCCCACCCATGAGTGTTGATATCAACCCTATATTCCCAGTCATGAGTGTTGATGTTAACCCTTTGTTCCCAGCCATGAGTGTTGATGTCAACCCTTTGTTCCCAACCATAAGTGCTAATGTCAAACCTTTGTTCCCAGCCATGAGTGTTGATGTCAACCCTTTGTTCCCAACCATAAGTGCTAATGTCAAACCTTTGTTCCCAGCCATGAGTGTTGATGTCAACCCTTTGTTCCCATCCATAGGTGATGATGTCAAACCTTTGCACCCAACCATAAGTGCTTATGTCAAACCTTAGTTCCCAGCCATGAGTGCTAATGTCAACCCTTTGTTCCCAACTGTTGTACCCCAAAATATTCCCTCCCATTATTCTTCGAGACATTCTCCTAGGGTTCTCAAATACTCAAGGTTACTCAAGAATTGGTCAGACAAATTCTCCTGCTAAGCAATGGGTCCACATTTAGAGTTTTTTATTTCTCAAGGGTTCTCATGTCAAGTATCAAGCCTTGTATCACAAGATTGCTCAGTCGATGGCTCAGATGACTAAAAATCAACTATATTGGGTAAAAAGTCAATTTATGTCAACATACAATCAAACATCAAGATTTTTGGTCAACATCAAGATTTTGAAGTCATATTCATCATTTGATCAAGGGTTGATCATGATTCCTCAAGAAAAGCCCTCAAATCATCAAAATACAAAAGTTGTCAAATTAGGATTTCCTTAGGAGAAGTAAACTGAACTTTGACCAAGCATAACTTTCACATGCTTCATCAACTTTTCCCCAACCAACACCCATTTTGAAGGAAATCCAATTCTCTACAACTTTGAATCTTTAAGCTCAATCTAAAAAATGCATCATTTGAGAGATATAAGTCAATACATTATAGGTCATTTCAAAAGTCAACAAAAAGACACTTTCTAGAGGACATCTTGAGCTTCCCAAAAAGTCCAAGATCACCTTCAAAAGATGAAAATTGAAAGAGTTATGACCATTGCAAGTTGGGATATTTTGATTAAATGCATGAAGTTCAAAGTGAGCAAGTTTGTTATTTTGGGCTATTGGGCCATGGTTTAAGAGTCCAAATGTGCTTTGTACACCTCATACACCTCAGAATTCATTCATACATCCCTTGACCTATTTTTATTTTAATTATTTTAATTATTTTTTATTTATTCATTAATAATGCAAAATAAATAAGATAAAATCATATCTTCTCCTACAAGGTCCAAGCCCACATGTCTTTGACCTAATTTCCCATATATAATCTCAGCAATTCTCATACAAGACCACACAGATAAACATTGGCTATCAAACTTGTCAAAATATTAACTTTTTTCAAGAACCCTAGAATTTCAAAACTCTTGTTACAAACCCTTTCACTACAAAACCTCTATCCCATTCTCTTCCAGCAAGCCTATAGAGTAAGTTTGGACCAAATTGGATTCTCAAAAACGTGTGAAATCTCATTACATAGCATCTAAGGTTTCATAATATGCATAATATTTATATCTTGATTTTCTGTTTGCTTTAACATGTATTAACACTACTAACGTACTCATGAGTTTCATTAGTACAGGTTTGGATCATCATCGTGATCCAATGCAGTCAGAATCATAGGATACCATGCTTGCTATGATCTTCCTTGTTTGCACCATATCTCAAAAATCATTGAGTTTTGGCCCAAGAAAATACTTCCATTGGATTCGCAACCCTTGATTTAAGGGGCTAGGATGCTTTTGGATCGTTAACGTTGTGTGTTTTGCAGGTTGATAGAAGAAGGTCACCGGAGAAGACGACCGGAGCTAGGGCTCTGGCGCCTCTCCAATACAGGGAGTTTATTTAAAATATATTTATTAATTGACATAGGTTAATGGATATATAACCACCCCAGTGGCAGAAATGCTCACTCTAAGGCATTGGTCTCCCAGGTCACGAGTTCGATAATCGATTTTGCCAAAATTCAAATATTTTCATATTTTTTTGCAGGTTATCATATAATGCGCTGAAGCCAGATTCTATCACCAAGGTGCGCTTGGCCTGGTGGTGATTGTGTTATTGTAAAGCCTTTAGGGCGTGGGTTCAACACCTACCCCTATCCTTTGGTTTATTTTCTATGTTTCTCACTCTTTTTTTTTCTTTAACTTCACAAAATCTTTTACAAAACCTTTTTATAAACATTTTTTTAATAAACCCTAATTTAGGTTTTAGGTTTAATTAACCCTGATTAAATTTTTTTAAGGTTTTTTTAATTATTTAATTAATTAATCAATTAATTTTTTTTTTGGTTTTTCCCTACTTAATCATTTTTTTAAATTAAAATCAACTTAGGTTTTAGGGATTCATTTTAGATTTAATTAACCAATTTCTGTTTTTTAATTAAAATCAATTAGGGTTTCAGGTTAATCATCAAATCATTTTTTTCTATCAAAATCACAAAACAATTTCCTTTTTCCCCTTATATTACAATCTTTGCGTAATTTCATTATTTTTCCCATTATGTAACTGCTACGGTTTGTAATAGTTTTAATTAGGGTTTTTCCATTTCCTCCTCGTTTTTATTATTTGTACCCCTACTCCCGAAGCTTTGTAATATCGTAGGACCCTTCTAATTTCTTCCTTTACTTTCCGCAACTTACCGCTTTCCTTATAACTCTATAGTAACTAGGCATGTATGGCAAGATCTAAAACGAACCATTAGATAACCCTAAATAAACAAGATAAATAACTGAATTGAATCATTTTCACACTTGCACCTCTAGGGTAACCTCACTTGTTGCCTTCGAATAACAATTGTCATGTCCCTCGAACACAGGGATACCGTTAGCAAAGACCCTCGGTTAAAATCATGATAAAGATCATAGTCCCACGATGTCTCTCAAGTTTCCTACGAGAAATGATCTTGTCCCTCGATGTTGCATATGAATATATGATGACAGTCCCTTCGAATTGCTAAGGTATCCCTATATGTTGCCTTCTATGACCATAACGATGACTCGCGCCAATCCCTCGCACATCCAACAATATGGTTTCCTACTAACTAATGGTAGGATAACACTATCTAAAGGAGGAGGAAAATAACACGAAATATCTTTGAGTAGGTAGACAACTATTAATCGCTTTCTCACACAAAACATCTTTTTCTCACAAACACTTTCTCTGAAATATTTTCAAAAACAAACACTTTGTACGCATTCTTAACTTATGCAAGAATCATTATAAATTTTCCATACTTAGGCATTTTTCAAAATATTTTCAAAACATACACAACGCAAAGCATTTTCAAAAAGTGAGCTAAGCGATTAAGAGCCCATAGATAACTACAGATGAAAAGGGTGGTATTACCTTCCCTTTCCATAACCTACCCCCCTAACTCGGAAAATTCTAAAAGGCCTTTCCTGTTCTTTTCACCCTTTCCCTTTTAGATAAATGAAAAGTCTATGGCATATATCAATATGTGTGATGTGATAGGTAAGTTAGTACGACACATTGGTTGGTACTGGTGTCCCTCGAGTCAGTCGTGGATAATACTAGGCTGCCGCGTGGTGTCATGACCACTCACTGACCTTAGAACCTTAATTGACCCAACTTAGCCATCAGAAGGTAGTGAGATAGTCGACTTTGGTGCAGTCCAAAGTTGGTTTATACTCGATACTACACTCATTGAGGTTTGAATCTCGAGTTTTGTTTGGTGCTAAGTCAACTTTAGTGCTAGAAAAAATTTGTGGTAAAAATCGAATTTTTTTTATTAATAACCAAGTATTAAAAAAATATTTCGCAAATAACCGGGTTTCGGAAAAAATTACGCAAATAACCATGTTTGAGATGGCTCCACAAAGGAGGAGCCAAGTCATTTGGCGCATGCACCTAGGGTTTTGCCCTAGGCTCCATCTCACTTGGCGCCTCCATTGGCTTTTAGCCAAGTGAGATGGCGCATGCTCCTTAAAAAGGAGAGGAGGCGCCATCTCACTTGGCACCTAGGGCAAAACTAGGGTTTTTTGCTGTTTTATAAATAATTCGTCCGTTTCTTTGAAATTTCTCACACTTTCTCGCACTGTATTTTTATTTTGTACTCCCTTATTTACGTAATGACGTCGCCTATGATTTTTAGCAGAGATGGTTACGTTATATTCTCCGCCACGAAACCTGCGATGAAAATGAAATTCTGGCACATTCACTCCATGGAGCGTCTGAAGCGGGAGTTGATGCGGTGGCTAGATGGAGACATCGTCGAGGGGGAAAAAATTCGAAGGATCCAGCGAAAACGAACAACAACCTCGTATGCGACAGGAAGACCTAATGTGTGGTTGGAGGAAGTCAAAACAGACAGTGATGTAATGATGATGATGCATGGGTCAGATGAAATTGTGTTAACAGTTGTAATTTCCTAGATTGATTATCGTTAATCATTGTTGTATGCAAAAACCCTAATGTAATTTCCTATATTGAATTTCCTAAATTGTGTGAACAGTTTTATTAACGGAAAACCCATAATGTTTACAACACAAATATTGAAAAGATTTATTGTATTACAAAATTTATGTGGTCGAGCCAGACGCCCGATTCGGACAGTTTTTGCGATTGTGTTCGACCTGACGGCATAAACCACACTTTCTTTCCAACCTGTCAAGATCGTCCATTTCTGTTGTTATGCGCATGCTTTTGGGACGACCCTTCTTGTTCCTTCGCATTTGGTCATTGTGCCAAACTATATCACCGTTGTATTCATGCCAATAGTCTGGTTTTGCCACCAAAGGAAAGTTGTTGTTGTAAACAGTGAGCAACGTTTCAGATTTATAAACTTTTGAGAGCAGTTGAAGCGCATCTTGATGGGTATGCGCACAAGCGGCAATGACATGAGAGCAAGGCATACGAAAAGCTTGAAACCTACCACAATCGCACCATTGAGAAGGTAAAATGACCCTGTATTCCTGTCTTGCCAGGCCTTCATTGTGGTCAATTGTCTCTTTCACAATGAAGTTGTGGCTATGGCGGTCAAACCGTGTAACCATGTGAGTGTTGGCTTTAGCACTTTCAGCCTTAATGTATTTCATACAGCTTTCACTCCATAGTTATCCTAATTGCAAGACCGAATACCACATTTCACCTCTTTTGGCAAATAACGCAGCCATCCTAAAATACGTGGATTTCACCAAGGCAGTGATGGGGAGGTTTCGTATGCCCTTGAATACCCCATTCATTGATTCAATAAGATTTGTTGTCATATGCCTCCATCTTTGGCCATTGTCGTATGACCTAGTCCACTTTTCGACCGGTATGTTGTCGATCCACGTACCGGCTTCTGGGTTAGACAAACGGATCTCGTTGCGGTAATATTTGAATGTGGGCTGTGTCAGTGCGTATCCCGCATTCATCACCGCTTTCCTCAAAATTTTGTCCTTGACCTCCCTCGAGAAATTCTGGACGATATGCCTGATGCAATAGACATGCGTAGAAGGAGGGTCATGCCAACCATTTGCCGGATTATTATAGGCACTTTCAATGGAGGCATGTCTGTCCGAGATCAAACATAGATCTGGTTGAGGAGCCACGTGTGTACGAAGATTTTTCAGGAAAAAGCTCCAAGCACCACCGGTCTCCCCCTCGACAAGGGCAAACGCAACGGGGAAAATGTTATTGTTGCCATCTTGTGCAACTGCCATCAAAAGAGTGCCTTTGTACTTGCCATACAACCAAGTCCCGTCTATTTGTAGAATTGGTTTACATGATGCAAACCCTGTGATGCATGGTTGAAATGCCCAAAAGACGCGACTGAATATTTCGTTGCCATGTAGAACACTACCATCTTGGGCGTACGCGGGCAATGTTTCCAGAACATAAACACTACCTGGAGAATATGTCTTTAGTGCATTGAGGTAGCGGGGAAGTTCTCGGTATGACTCCTCCCAGTTTCCATACACCCTTTCAATCGCCTTAGTCTTTGCTAACCACGCCTTACGGTAAGACGGAGTGTAGTTAAAAACCGTGGTGATGTGGGAGATGATTGTTTTCACCTTCAAAGAAGGGTCGTTGCTCACCAGGGGTAGGATTTCTTGACAGATTAGATCATGGTTGAGTTTTCGGTGGTCTTGTGATTGAGTGGAACTTACACAAGTATGGGTTGTCATGGAACCTATGACCCAGCAGTCACCCCTTAGTCTGTATGAAGCGGTCAGCTTGAACATGCAGTCAGGGTGGACACACTTGATCTTGTACCTTTCCGGGTTTACACGATCCACCTTATAATCAACCGAGTTGAGCATGTGAAATTTTTTGATGGCCCTTATGCATTCCTCTCTATTACGAAACTTGTCCTTCTCTTTTAAATTTTCATCTGATTGCATATACGGTTGGAAAAACAAGTCCGTAGAAGGTTCATCTCCGCCCATGTTGAAGTTTGTCATGTGCGTAGGTGGTGTGTAGATTTTGTCGGTAGGAATACTTGGGATGCCATCATCGTCAGAATCGTCGTTCACCATTTCATCGAACTCTAACTCGTTATCTTCTTCTTCATCATCAACTGCATCCACCTCGTCTTGCTCATTCTCCAAAGGATCAACCTCCTGTGTCACCGGAGGCTCTACCTCCTGTGTCACCGGAGGCTCTTGAAACAGAACGTACAACTCAATAGAGTCGTTTCCAGAATAGACATGGCTGGAAATCATGTTCTGGAAATCCTCGTCATCTTGAATTGCAACCTTATAAAATATGACTTGGTTGTTTCCAAAAAAGATTGGACTCTGATAAAATATCTGGGATATCGGGCCTCGTTCAAGTTTGGCCTCCAATCTTTTCTTAAAGTAGGAGAAATTTGCTTTCCCGTTTAAGAGAAATCGGACATTGTCGGTGTTTCTAAACAAAAACCCAACTGTGGGACACATGTATGTCTCACCGTTGAAATGTGCTTTGACAACAAATTGTGGTGAAGAGGCCATTGTGTAGAATTGTTTTAGGTATGAAGGTGGGAATGTTTTGGGTTTATTGATTATATGAAGGTATGAATGCTGGAATGTTTGAAGGTTAGATGACTGATTCGAAGGTTGGAAAATTTTACAGTTTATGTGAATGAATGTTATGTTCAACCTAAGGCAAAATATTTCAATTAAGTAAGTGATGCAACCCCCCAAGGCTGCCAATAATATTACATGCATGGGCTTATGCTGCCACCTAGCCTGGCCCTATAATACACACATTAATGTCTTGTCTAAGCCTGCCACCCGTCTACTCCAATGGCCTTGCATGCAACAGAGAAAGGAATCCCAAAGGCTGTCACGTAGCCTGAGCCAATGCTGTAAAACGTGACACCTCTTATTCGCCAAATGGGGTGGCGACACCATTCATTTTTGTACTATTTCGCCAAGTGAGATGGCGCCTCCCTTACTGTCCAATCGTGATACATGCATGGGCTTATGCTGCCACCTAGCCTGGCCCTATAATACACACATTAATGTTTTGTCTAAGCCTGCCACCCGTCTACTCCAATTGCCTTGCATGCAACAGAGAAAGGAATCCCAAAGGCTGTCACGTAGCCTGAGCCAATGCTGTAAAACGTGACACCTCTTATTCGCCAAATGGGGTGGCGACACCATTCATTTTTGTACTATTTCGCCAAGTGAGATGGCGCCTCCCTTACTGTCCAATCGTGATACATGCATGGGCTGCCACCTAGCCTGCAAGAGTGACACCTTACATTATTTGTAAATGCATGCATGCATATGTGTAACTCCCTAAGCATGCAAATGTGACACCTCGCAGGCATGCAACCACTACATCAAAATTATTTGCCTATAAATACATACCTTATGAAACATCTCTCACACCCACACAACTCTCACTCTCTGCTACGAAATATTTCTTAAGTCTATCATACTCTCTATTTCTTCCTAAGTCTTTCATTCTCTCAAGTGTTCTGAAGAATGGCCCTTCTAACAATGGGAGAAACTCACAGAGGCACAAGGGAAAACATTGCTGCATTTGTAAGTCTCTTCTTTGGTTATACATTTTCATACTTTAAAAAACGTGTTGTTCATCTTAATTAATCTTACTCTTGTTTAATTATGATCTCAGGATACACAAATATTCAGAATCCGTTCGCACAAATACCTGGCTCCCGACCCTTTCATCGTCCCTTATCTGGAATATGTAGGTTTTGGACACGTGATAAAGATCTCCAACTGCACCATTGACTCCAAATTCATCCTTGCAATGTTGGAGAGGTGGAGACCGGAGACCCATACATTTCACCTACCAATAGGTGAATGTACCATTACTCTCGAAGATGTGTACATGCTACTGGGCCTCCCTATTGACGGTAAAGCGGTGAACGGGTCGGTTCAACAACCCAACTCACAGTGTGAGGAACTGTTAGGTAGGGACATGGTAGAAGGTGGTGGAGCAAGAGGGCAGGGAATACTACTCACTGACCTGAAACGGCATTATGCAAGTATGGAATTAAATGAAAATTCCTCAGAGAATGACCGAGTAGTAAAAGCCCGAACTTATATTATGATACTTTTTGGTACTTTTTTATTTCCCGAAAGTACGGGAAATAGTGTAAATTTCATGTACTTACATTTACTAACAAATTTTGATAAAACTAGAAAATTTAGTTGGGGTTCTGCAGTATTAGCCCACCTGTACAGTTCCTTGTGCAAAAACGCAGTCAAGGAAAAATGCACATTTTATGGGTGCGCATTTTTACTACAAGCCTGGGGTTGGTGGAGGATGGAGTCCTTAAACCCCATCAACAACAACACTTTTGGTTTCCCTTACGCAACAAAGTAAGTCATTAAGTTATAGCATTTATAACTATTCTTCTCTTTCCAAAATATATGCTAAAAATAACATGTTTCTCATTTCCTATAGGTACTGCGTGAGGGGTATGGATTACGGCAAGAATCCCAGATTCAATGTCGCACTCTACCGGAATCTGTTGGATCACTTAGGCCCAGATGACGTAAGTCGTAGCTTTTAACTTGTGTTCATTTTAATTATTTATACATTACTTTTGCGCTTACCTGATTTAAATTTTATCGCAGTTCGTCTGGAGACCATATTTGGGTTTAGACCATTCTCCAAATCCAGAGGATGCAGCAACTTGGACTGCAAAGACTGCACTCATTCGGTTCAACATTGTGGAGATGCACCACAGCGACCGTGTGAAGATGCAGTTCGGAATGATCCAAGACATACCAAGTGATCCAACAGATTTGTCCCCCTGGCATCTAAAAAGGGTCGACGCCCAGTGGAATCTAACCAACTGGAAAGACTTTGCTCCAGAATGGTGTAAAATGTGGCAAAGGCGTCACCGCTACATCTTGCAATCCCCTATTTTCCTTACTCAAGGTAACATGCGACACACCGATCAATATATGTCGTGGTACAGGTCGGTTAGTAACCCAGATATGCACGTGTCTCATCCGAGGTACTTGGTTGACCCACGCACACAATGGGCACAACCCTCGATTCCCCACCAACAAACCCAAAATCCATCAACCTCAAACCAACCCCCTAGAAGAAACAGACCAACAAACACACAACCACATTCCCCACCACAACACAACTACAACCAAATGCCGTACTACCAACCACAGTCACCGCCAAACTACCAATACCCAGATATCCCTCAAACCCAACCACAATACCAACCCCAATACCAGCAAACCCACATACCCCATACACAATTTCAGTCTTCCACATATCCCAATATGGGGCCCTCAACATCCAGCCTTAGCCCTGATATGGGAATGTCAGAAGATTATGACCAACCCGACCAAACCTACCATCAACCACCATATCACCAAACAACCCAACAACCACAGTACCAAACACCCCAAGATCCATTTCCTTTCTACCCCCCATACTCGGACGACCAATGCTACCGACCAACCATGGAACCCCACCCACCGCCAACACGACCAAACTTCGAGGGTATGGGTAACCGACTGTACCAGAGCGGATCTTCGAGATATGGAGATCTTACTGATTTTATGGATTCGGATCGCAATGACTTCGCTGGGCCATCGACCTTGCCGCAACAGGAAACGACACGGCACCCAGCAAGAGAAAGGCGAGGACGGGGATGCGGAACTGGGGGTCATTACCGGGTTCCTGGGGATCATTGATGTATCTTTTTTTTTTCCAGTATTTTTTGTATCTTTTTTTTTACTGTTATTTCAATGTAAAACAGTTCAATGTAATTATTTTTTATCAAATAAAAAATCAATTTTGTTTATCTCTGTCTAATACGCAACGCGCAGGAAAGAAAAAAAAAATTTTTTTTTTGACCTAGCTTTGTACATAGGCGCCATCTCACTTGGCTTAGGGCTTGCCATTTGCCCTTAGGCGCCAAATGAGATGGCGCCTCCCTTATAAAAAGAGGAGGATGCGCCAAATGAGATGGCTCCTCCTTTATGGAGCCATCTCAAACATGGTTATTTGCGTAATTTTTTCCGAAACCCGGTTATTCGCGAAATATTTTTTTAATACTTGGTTATTAATAAAAAAAATTCGTAAAAATCAGATATGGAGATCCCTAGAACCAGATTACTTCTTTAGGACAGGTTGAACCAACTAAACTTCAAGAGGGTACTTACCCATAAACCCCATGCAAGCCTTAACCTAAGGCCTTTGAGTGCTTTGCTTATGTTTGATTATCTATTTAAACATAACATCATAACATCATAATATCATGACAACATATGATGACTAACCATTTCAAGGATCTAGGGGATTTATCTTTGTTCTGTGTTTTAGGGACATGGCCTCCAGTCGTAGGAATACCATCCTGATCAACTTCGTAAGGATACCTTCCAAGATTGAGTAATTAGTCTCAAAGGTTCCAAATAATTCTAAATTCACCAAGAGACATGGTCATCTACTCAGTTTGGTTACTACTGGCTTCCAGGAAGACATGATGAGCGTTCTTTTCCAGTTCTTTGATTTGAAACATCATTGTTTTACCTTCCCGGATTATCAATTAGTAACCACAATGGAAGAACTCTCTAAATTGCTCAAAGTGAATATTCTTGATTAGATACCCTTCACCAGTTTAGAGCAAGTTCCAAAACCTGAAGACGTTGCAGTATCCTTACATCTGAAATGGTCGAACATTGTATCTAACTGGGAAACAAGGAATGAAGTCAAGGCTTTCTCTCCTAAATTTATGATAGAGAAAGCTCAGTGGTTTCTAGATGCCATGAATTTTCGTGCTTTTGAGGACATGTTGGCTTTGCTGATTTATGGGTTGGTACTTTTCCCAAATTCGGACCAATTCATAGATGTGAATTCCATCAAAATATTCCTCACCCATAATTCGATACCTACTTTGCTTGGAGATGTCTTGCATTCCCTCCACACTCGTACTATGAAGAAGCGGGGAACTTTTATGTGTTGCATACCTCTATTGTCTAGGTGGTTTATTTCGCACCTGCCCCAGTCAGTGATAAAGAATGAACAAGATTTGGTTGGTCTCAAAGGTTGATGTCACTCACTCATGCAGATATCCATTAGTGTTCTCAATCTAAGGAAGAAGTCACTATTATTGATCGTTGTGGGGAATTCCCTAATGTATCACTCCTTGGTATAAGACGGGCATCACTTACAAACCTTCTCTAGCTCTACGTCATTTTGGTTATGCTCAAAGGGATGGTCCTCATGATATGCTCATCCAGGGCATTATGTTCGACTATGAGAGTGATCCTTAAAGCAACCATCAAAGGTTTATACGTGCTTGGGGCATGGTCAACAAGATTGATAGCAAGAATTTGGGACACAAGAACTCCATTCCTCTAGAGCCTTACCTCAGATGGGTGCGGTCTCGTGCTCATAATCTTAAAATGCCATATCCTGCTATATTACCAGTGATTGTAGAACCTATTGTTACAGGGCATGTTTCTCATACCATTCTTCATCCTGATATGCCTGCTGACTTCGAAGATCTACAGAAGTCCTGGATTCAGCTTAAAGAGGAAAGAGATACATTTAAGGCTCGGTTCTATGCTAGTGAGAAGAAAGTACCGGAGCTGACAAAATGACTCCATGAAGAACAAAGCCTTAATGCATATGTCAACACAAAGAGGAAGCACCCATGGGAGACTTGAATTAACATTTTGCTGTTATATAACTCTTTTTATTGAAAGAAATTATAATTTGAACTTGTTACTAATAATTTTTTTATTTCCTTTTTTTGTTTAAACAAATTTAAATCTCACAACAGTCTTTGAAAAAATTGCACTTGTATTTTCATATCATGCATAACATAACATAACAGGTACTTTATAAACAGGTTTTCTCATCTTCTTGGTGTTTATTTCAGTAAAATATGGCTCTTGAAGAACTGTCAAAGAACTTCAAGCTCAGAACACTCAGTTTCAGCAGATGTCTTTGGATTTAGCTAAGGGTCAAGACGAGTTGAAGACCCTCATCACAAAGGGGAATAAAAATAATACTAAAATGTCAGCGGTCTTTCTTAATATGGGTGGAAGATTTAAAGGTCAGTTAGAAGGGCTTTATATTTTGAGGTCCCCATGAATGAAGATGATAACCAAGAGAAAGATGACGAAAGTGTGAAACCTGAAGAGAATAACAACCTTGGTTCTGGCCAAGATTCATATGAAGACTATTCCGCTGAGTAGTATCCTTCTACGGATGATAGGTACAAACAGTTGGAAGATCGCCTCAAGGCCATGGAGATCCAGAAAGTACCTGGATTGGATTTCAAAGAGTTAGGTCTTATTCCGGGGGTAGTTATCCCTCACAAGTTCAAGGTACCCACTTTTGTTAATTATGATGGTGTTTCTTGTCCGAAAGTTCATATGATAACTTATGTTCGAAAGATCTAACCACATAATGCTGACGGAAAGTTATGGGTTCACTTTTTCAAGAAATTTTGCCTGGTACACAACTTGAGTGGTTCTATTAGCTGGAAGGAACCAACATCCGTACTTGGGAAGACCTGGCTGCTGCTTTTTACAAGCAGTATCAATATAATGTTGACCTTGCACCAACTCGTGTGCAATTACAAAACATGACTATGGGCTTGAATGAAGGATTCAAAGAGTATGCCCAAAAGTGGGGAGATCTAGATAGACGAGTTCAACCTCCTTTGTCTAACCGGAGTTGGTTGATATGTTCATGGACACTCTGACAAGTCCATTCTTTAACCATCTGATTGGAAGCTTCACATCTGGTTTCACTCAGCTAATTCTAACTAGAGAACATGTCGAAAAAGATATTAAGAGCGGAAAAATTCAAGTTGTTGCGTCTTCGAGTGATGTAAAGAAGACATTCAGCGGTAAGAAGGAGACCAATGATGTTTATGGCCATAAGGGTCGTGTTAAAAATGAACTCAATCAGTCTGTGGGAGCGGTATTAATTTCTAATCCTGCATCTCTTCAACAACAACAACAACAACAACAGGGAAATCAGCATAGGTCAGACGCTTCAAGAAGACAATTTATAAAGATCAGCATGCTGTTATCTCAGGCATTACAACATTTACAAAAAGCAAAATTCATAACGTTAAGGGATCCCCCTTAGAATCCCAACACCTCCTCTACTCGATACAATCCTAATGTGAAGTTTTCCTACCATTCCAACACCAACAACTGCTGGGCCCTGAAAAATAAAATTCGGGACATGATTGACAAAAAAGAGATTGAGTTTGATCCTCTGAAGACACCGAATATGATTATTGCACCTATGTTGAAGCAAGGCAAATGCATAAGTACTATTGATGATGTTCTTTATGTTGCTACTGTAAGTGAATTTGTTACTCCCCTACCAATTATCAAGAAGAATTTGTTGCAGGTCGGTTTATTTTCGGGTTGTATTGAAAAGTGTTACTGTTGCGCAGCCTAACCCAATGTCTTCAAGTTGTTGAAGGAAGGTATTCAACGCCTAATGGATAATCACACAATTCTGGTTGAGAAAGTTTCTTCTACTGAGAATCTGTGTGAAGATTTATCTGTAATATCCAACACTCCTGTCAGGATCACCTCTAAAGGTCCTGTAAGGATTACTGCCAATCTGAAATCTACTCCCCTGATCATCAATACACCTAGACCTATCCCATGTTCTTCGCATAAAGATATTCCTCGGAAATATGTATCTGATGTCTACTACCATGTCGTTAAACAAGATTTACCAACTACTGAAGATGAAGTTACTAAAGTTGATGATCCCGACATTGATAATTTTGTTGGGATCAGTAAGGTTACTAGAAGCGGAAGGGTTTTCTCCCCAAAAATATCTTCGAAGGCTGTTGCTACACCTGTTAGAGTTACCGCTAACAAGTCATTACCGAGGCTCGAGGAAAAGAACAAATGGCGGAGCCTGCCCAGATGGAGGCTCCTAAAGAAGTTGCAGCCGAGGCCACCTCTAGGCAAGAGTTAAAAGAGGTGTCGAAGATTATCCGTAAGAGCGACTACAAGATTGTTGAAAAGCTGGGGAAAACCCTATCTAAGATCTCCATGCTATCCCTATTAATGTATTATGAAGCCCATGCACAGGGTTTAGTAAAATTCTTGAAGACTGCGCACGTGCCACAAGATATTTCTGCCGATCAATTTGGAAGCTATGTTGCTAGTTAAACGACCGACATTGGATTAGTTTTCTCTGACGCTGATCTGACTCTAGAAGGAAGAAATCACAATAAATCCATGTATGTCTCTATTGAATGCAGGGGCACTATTTTGGCTCATGTATTAGTTGATATTGGTTCCTCGTTAAATGTTCTACCCAAAGGCACTCTAGATAGACTTGATTGCGAAAGGGTTGTGCTGAAACCTAATGGTATTATAGTCCGAGCCTTTGACAGGTCAAAGAGGATGATACACAGAGAAGTGGATATTCCGATTAAGGTAGATTCACATATATTTGAATCTACCTTCTACGTAATGGATATTCAACCAGCTTATTCTTGCTTACTAGGACGCACATGGATCTATGGGGCAGGTGTTGTTACCTCAACCCTACATCATAATTTAAAGTATCCCGTGAATGGAAAGATCATGACTGTCTGTGGTGAAGAAGAGTATATGGTTAGCCACTTGAATTCATTTCGGTATGTAGAGATGGACGGAGAATTCATGGAGACTCCCTGTCAGACTTTTGAAGTCATCCCTCCTGCCTTAACTGAAGGCGTCTCTACCATTCCCAAAGTCACTAGGGTTCCGCCCAAAATGGCTTCCTTGAAAGATTCTAAAGCTACTCTAGAAGAAGAGGGTCAGAAGGATGTTTGTTGCGCTCGCGTGGGAAGACCTCCATTATGTGTCAGCAACAATTGAGTCAACATTATAGAAGATATTGATTGTGATTATGACCTTGACAGTTGGATCTTTCCTACCATTGGGAAAGGGCTCAACGACTGGAAGGCGGAAGACATTATCTCTATCTCCTTTAGTCAGGATTAATAGCTACATTTCTGTTTTTATTTCTTTCAAAGTTTCTGTTATATAATTATTGAACAATAACTTTAAGCCTTGTGTTTTTCCCAGGGCACAACGATTTGTTTATTAAGGGTTGTCATTTCATCAACATATTTTCATTTAATAAAGCATTGGACGTTTTTCATTCAAATTTTGTGATCTTTGTCTTTTTTTTACTTTTATCACTTTCAAATAACTATGTGTTCTTACACACACCCATACAATAAATTGTAGATCCACATCCACTCTGGATCCTGTTGACAACCCTTCTGCTATTGCCACTTATGACTTTGAAAATACGATCTACCAAGTCGAGGACAAAGGTGAGGAAGATTGTGAGATACCAGGAGAACTTGCTACACTGTTAATGCAAGAGGAAAATGACATACAACTGCATGAAGAGCCAGTTGAAGTCGTAAACTTGGGTACTGAAACAGATATAAAAGAAGTCAAGATAGGAACCAACTTAGAGGACAGTGTCAAGAACAAGTTAATACATATGTTACATAAATATGTTGCGATATTTGTTTGGTCATACGAAGACATGCTGGGGCTCGATACTGATATTGTTGTTCACCGTCTACCAATGAAAGAGTGTTGCGCTCCGATAAAGCAGAAGGTTCATCGAATGCGTTCTGAGATGTCAAAAAAGATTAAAGTCGAGGTTATGAAACAATTCAATATGAGGTTCTTAGCAGTGACATCCTATCCTCAATGGGTTGCTAATGTGGTTCTGATACCAAATAAATATGGAAAGGTTCATATGTGTGTAGAATAGATGGATCTGAACAGGGTGAGCCGCAAAGATGACTTCCCACTTTCGCATATCGATGTTCTGGTTGAAAACACCGCTCAACATAAGGTATTATCCTTCATGGACAGTTTTTCGGGTTATAATTAGATCAAGATGACACCTGAAGACATGAAGAAAACTACCTTCGTCACACAGTGGTGCACTTTCTGCTACAAGGTTATGCCTTTCGGGTTGAAGAACGCTAGCGCAACATATCAGCATACTATGGTAGCTTTGTTCCATGACATGATTCATCACAAGATAGTAGTCTATGTCGACGATATGATAGCCATATCTCAGACTGAAGAAGAGTATCTTGACCATCTACACAAGTTGTTTGAGAGGCTGAAAAAGTACAAGTTTAGATTGAATCCGAACAAGTGCACCTTTGGGCTGAGATCCCGTAAGCTCCTGGGTTTTGTCGTCAACGGTAAAGGTATTGAGGTTGATCCCGCTAAAATCAAAGTTATTCAAGAAATTCCAACTCCCCATACTGAGAAGGAAGTCAGAGGTTTCTTGGGACGACTAAATTATATTGCCCGATTCATTTCTCATTTGACTACTACTTGTGAGCCAATCTTCAAGTTATTAAGGAAGGATCGGGTAGTAAAATGGAACGACGATTGTCAAAAAGATTTTGATAAAATCAAGGAGTATCTATAAGACCCTCCGATTCTGATGCCACCAGTTGAAGGAAGACCTCTAATCATATATCTAACAGTGCTAGAGAATTCAATAGGGTGTGTACTGGGCCAGCATGACGAGTCTGGTCGAAAAGAGCATGCAATATACTACCTTAGCAAAAAGTTTATCGACTGTGAAAGAAGATACTCACTGCTCAAGAAAACATGGTTCACTTTGGCATGGGTTTCTCGTCGACTAAGATAATATATGTTGACTCATACTACTTTATTGATCTCTAAAATGGATCCCATCAAATACATATTCGAGAAACCCACACTCTCAGAAAGAATAGCTCGATTGCAAATGGTCTTGATAGAATACAACATTCAGAACACCACTCCGAAAGCAATCAAAGGAAGTGTGATGGCAGACCATTTGGCGCATTAAGCCGTAGACGATTACCAATCTATGAATTTCGAATTCTCGGACGAGAATATTATGCTAGTTACAGATTGTAAAGAACCTGGACCGTATGAAAGACCTGAGCCAGGATCCTAATGGACTATGGTTTTTGAAGGAGCTTCTAATGCACATGGTAACGAATTGGTGTTATGATTATCTCTCCTCAGGGTTGCCATACACCCTTCACCACTAGACTATGCTTTGATTGTACCAATTACATGGGTGGATACGAAACGCGCATCATGGGTATTAAAGTTGCTATTGATATGAGAATCAAGTTCTTTAGGGTATACGGGGACTCAGCCCTGGTAATCAGTAAAATCAAGGGAGAATGGGATACTAAGAATCTGAATCTCGTTCCATACCGAGAGCATGTGTTGACCTTAATTTCGTATTTCGAGGAGAACACTTTTGAGCATATCCCAAGAGATGAAAATTAGTTGGCAGACGCATTAGCAACCATGTCGTCTATGTTTAAAGTCAGACGGGACAACGAGGCTCCCAGAATTACCATTGAGAGGCTAGACAAACCGGCACAATGCTACGAAGTTGACACTGACGGAGAAGAAGAGAAGCCTTGGTTTCATGAAGTGAAAAGATATCTGGAGGCTCAAGATTATCCTGAAGGAGCATCTATCAATGACAAGAAATTCCTACGGAGGTGCTCTGCTAAGTTGTTCTTGAGTAAAGAAAATCTATACAGGTGCAACTATGATTCAACCCTGCTTCGTTGTGTGAACAAGAAAGAGGCGTAGAAGATTATGGAAGATATGCATAAAGGTATCTTTGGTGCTCATTCCAGTGGGCATACTATGGCTAAGAAGATTCTGAGAGCGGGTTAGTATTGGTCGACTATGGAAACTGACTTCCATTGCAACTCGAGAACTTGTCACAAGTACCAGATCTACGCTGATAAAGTACATGTACCTCCAGTACCTCTAAATATCTTGATTTCTCCTTGGCCGTTTGCAATATGGGGTATTTATATGATCGGATAAGTCAAGCTTACTACTTCTTATAAAAATTACTTCATCCTCGTCACCATCGATTACTTCACAGAATGGATTGAAGCATCCCTATTTTCCTTTGTTACTAAGAATGTGGTAGCCCGGTTCATTAAGAATAATCTTATATGTCGGTATGGCATCCCCGAAAGGATTATCACATAAAATGGTACCAATCTCAACAACACCGTGATCATAGAACTCTGCATGCAATTCAAGATCAAGCACCACAACTCTTCTCCGTATCGACCAAAGATGAATAGCATAGTGGAGGCCGCCAACAAGAACATCAAGAACATTATACAGAAGATAGCGGTGACGTATAAAGATTAGCATGAGATGTTACCATTTTCTCTTCATGGCTATCACACTTCAGCTTGGACATTAACTGGGGAAACCTCATTTTCTCTAGTCTACGGTATAGAAGTTGTCTTACCTGTCAAAGTCCAGATTCCTTCTCTGAGAATTATGAAAGATGCGGATTTAGGCGAAGACGAATGGATTCAGACTAGGCTGGACCAGCTGAATTTGATTGACGAGAAGAGGCTTGTGGTTGTTTGTCATGGTCAGATGTATCAGAAGAGTATGATTAAAGCTTTCAATAAGAAGATCAAGCATCAGGTATAACAAGCTGGTGACTTCGCAATAAAGCGCATCATCCTACCCCAAGGTGATCCCAGGGGAAAATAGAATCCTACTTACGAAGGGACATTTGTAATCAAGAAGATATTTTCGAGCGGCACCATGATACTTACCACCATGGACGGTGAGGATTTTCCGCACCGTGTGAACACGGACATAGTCAAAAGATACTACGCATGAACACGACCCGCTAGGTTGACTGGTCTAGGAAAAAATAAGGGCATCCCGAGGAGCCAAAAGGTTTCAGGAAAAAATTAGGGATATATATAAAAGACTATACAGTCGGCTAGTTGCAAACCTGAAAAGGCGGCTTAGAAAAAAGGGTATCCCGTTGGACTGAAAACACGAAAGGACGGTCCAGGAAAAAATTAGGGATTAAAGCATATGATTATGTCTTGTTGGATCACTTACAGCCAACTTTATTACCAACGTAAAGTTCGAATGGTGCAGATCAACTCAACCAACTTCTTCTGACAGAAAGGGATGAGATGCTCGACGACATAGAGGCAATAGCAGAGTTGAAACCTGGCGAGATCATTTACACATGGCTATATGTTTTGTTTTACTTTGTACTCCTTTCATTTTATGACAATTTCCTCTTACTAGGATTTTTGTCTCTTTGTACAGCAATCGCCTGTTTATAGGGAAACTATCAATATAAACACAATTTCAAAATTAAAATATTTACTCTTTCTATCTTGTTTGCAAAAACGTCCAATGACTAAATTGAATGAACATATGCATATGAATATGATTGCTATTAAGAAATATATGCATAAAAATAGGAATATGTATTTACTAAAGACTCCAGGAGACGAGATAACATTCAAGTCATCCACGAATCCCCATACAACATCTTTTATGAAATAATCCCCAAACATAAGTTTCCATAAGATTATTCCCCGCAGAATCATCTTCACAAGCTCGTCTTCAACAAAGATACATGCCCTACAAGGCTGAAATAACTTAAGACAGGAATTGGGACATTTTCCAACAATTAACCCAATCACATTCCCCAGAAGATCCCCTTAGTCGACAAAGGAGTATGATCTTTTCCCCGGTGTAACGGTAGAAATGTTTAAGACTAAGCCATTGGATTGAGTTGACTTGTACAAATCAAAATAAAAATCGCCACCGTGCTTTATTGTTTCCAAAGGAATAGGAAAGAGCGAATAATCCAAAAGAGGGGGGAAAGATTCTAGGTAAGGGGTTTGGTTATGCAAAGGGAAGGTATTAGCATCCTAAACATCTACGGTACTCCACATGAACCTCTTTGTAAATATCTGTATATTTTGGCTATAAAATATTGTGTAAAAATAGATTATGATGATGAGAAGAGAAGTATTTATTATGACTTTTGCACCCGCCGCGGTTGCGACCCTTTAGTGCCTACGTACCACCTTCTGTGCAATATGGGATCAGGTCACACATAGTTCCTCTTTGAAAATTTTAAAACACAAGTGTGTTGGTTAATTTTAAGAGACAAGACATCATTCTCATTGTCCGTGTGGAAAACATACTTACTACCGACAATTATTAGAAAGGAGAATTTGCCACATCTCAAAATGGAGGATATGGCTTGGATTTTAAAATAAACAATGCCTCACACAACACCCAAATGGAAAATATCTCACTTCACTACATATTGTAGAAGTATAGTCATTTGCATCACTACAAGGACTGACAAGAGTCCAATCTTTTAAGAAAAAAAGTTTTAGGATAAAAAAGTCGAGGCAAAATGGTTTGAATGAGATTGATTAACTATATTCAAATTAATTAAGAAAAAATAAGTAAGACCATAGAAAAATCGGAAATGAACTCAAATATTTATATAAAATTTTTGGTAATTTTTTAAATTCATAACCTATTTTTAATATTAAAAGAAATAGGTTAAATAAACCAAAAATGATGAAAAATAGTAAAGTCAGAAATAAAAAATAAATGAGGTCACCAATATTTGTCACAATGTCATTGGATCCTTCCCTATTTTTTTCAGAATTTAAAAATGAATAAATATTTGTAAACATTTAAAACAATTCAAATAAAGTGAAAAATTAAGAAAAAATATCAAAACACAAAATAAAATTGTGAAAAAATAAAAATCAGAAAGAGAAAAATCAAAACTATTTTCCATAATTTTTTCAGATTTTTTGGAGTTAAAATGAATTTTCTATGAATTTTTAAATTTTAAAACAATTAAATATAAAAATCAGAAATAAAAAATAAAGTAAAAAATGTGTGGACCATTGGATGAGAGTCAAAACGCGTTAGTAATCAAATCCAAGGGATCTACCGCACTGTGCATATCATGGTCATTACTGAATAAAGCACTGAATCAATTATATAATCAGAAATTCAAAAAATCCAAATGGCGTTGTTTCATTGGTTGAAGGATGACACGATGGTCATCTTCAACCTCCAGCCAGTCTCAAAACCAGGTCGCTCAAACTGTAAAATTAGAGCTCGAGACCTGTACCATTCGCTTCGTCTCATTAAGACGAAGACAACTACACCTTCGCGAAAAATTTAAATAAACTGCAGCTCAAACAATTTGGAAGAGAAGTTTTGAAAAGGGATTTGAAATTTTGTGGTCAAAACGTGCTTCTAGTTAAAAACAAGTGTTGCGACTAGAACAAGGATGACAAGAGCTTCACAATAGTATCAAAGTTTGAGAGAATTGGTGAAGGAATCTACCTATTGAAGTTAAGCTATATAACTCTGAAACTGGACTTGGCTAGCACGATTCAGGGTGTTTTAGAGTTTAATTCTTCTTCTGTTAGCTTCAGTGAAGATCAAGGAAGGTGAATTGATAAAGAAAACTGATTGAGAAAGGCTGTTAGAGCAAATTAGAAGTTGAAGAAAATTGAGTTCAAGATGAAGTTTGGCAGGGTGATTCTGGCTCTCTAAGCTTGAGGAAATGAATGAGGGATTACCCTCTATTTATAGGGAATCAAATGGAATGCTCAAGCGTGTGAAATGATAAAGTTTGGAGGGAAATTGTGTGAAGTTGCAACAAGAAAAGTGTGACTTCTATTTTGATCAAAACTCATCCAAACTTTGTGTTTTAATGTTCTAATCATATATAGAAGTTCCCTAAACATGTTTGAAGCAAAAACGCGCAATAATTTTGTGATTAGAGGCCAAAACAAAGATTTCAAATTTCTGACTTGGTGAAAAATTCAGTTTCAAATTGCCAAATTTAAACCAATGGAATTCTCAACTCAAGGGGTCTTAAGATATGATTCTTGAAGCTTTAGAAATATGAGGTTACAAGCTTTGCAATGTGAAAATAATGGGATCAAATGGTTGCTTGAGCTGAAAGTTGCAATGAGTCAAAGTTGGGAAAAAGAAGTTGAGTTTCCATAGTTAGAAAATTTCTAAGTTTTTCTTCAAAAATGACTTATAATGTCTTGCATCCAAACATGGCCTTCCACTTGAAACTTTCTCTTTACAAAAAAAATATGGCATGAATTAGACCTCTTGAATGGCATTTTTAAACTTGAACCATTCAAAATCTCCAAAAATTGAGAGAGTTATGACTTGTTGAAGTTGGAAAATTTTCATGAAATGACCTATAATCTTTTGCATCCTCAAGGCATCTTCTATCCATTTTCACACTTTTCACATAAAAGAAAGGTTGAAGTTCACATATTCAAGATCATTGTGGAAAATTAATGGGCTCAAGGTGATAAAAATTGATCAAGTTATTGTCATTTGAAGTCACATAAAGGAACGAGGGTCCATCTGGAGGACTTGTAATCTTTCTTCATCATCAAGTTACCTCCACACAAAATTTATTTGAAACTTTTGAAGTGATATGTTAATAACCCTTTTAAGAGAAGGATGTCTTTGAAATAACTCAAAATACCAAAAGATGAGCAAGATATACCCCTTTGAAGTTCAAAAACCTAGCTCCTAAAGCCAGAAAATGCCTTGGGGATCCTTTGCAACTTTGACCAACCTTCATGCACAAATACTTTTGTTATGTGATTATAAGTTGTTGAGGATTATAAGGAGAAACTATTGAAACAAAAACCACTTCCACATCTTGAGAATTAAAGGAGATGTGCACTTGCGATCATTATAATCAAAGACTTGTCCAATTGAGTCAAACTTCTTCAATCAACCCTTGTATTTTTGAACTAAATATTGACAACTTGAGGCATGATGAATCATGAAACACTTTTTCATGATACTACTTCCAAACATATTTAATGATGAGGCTTGAATCTCAATGAAGCTTTGTTGAGGAAGGCATATAAATGAACTCATTAATCCATAGATCAATCTTGATGGAATGTATTGTGCTTTCACCTACATCATTAACAATTGGGGAAAACACTCATTGTATTTATTAGAAAAGGATAATCAATACAAAACATAGATGATCATAAAGTACAAGTGAAAGTGTTTGGTGATTCCTCCTAGAGCAAAGCTAATGATAGGGAGAAAAACCAAACCCTAATATGTGATCTTGTTGTGATTCAATTGATATGATATGATGAAAGGGATGTTAGGGGAAAAATTGGGGTACAACAGCTGATCTTATTTAAGTGTCTTCTATCCAGAGATACGAAGGTAAAAATCTCCGTGTCGACGCGATTGAAGATACTTAAATATAAAACAAGCTCTATTTTTGGCCCTGAGATGCCATGCAATGCTTATGATTATGAATGCAGATAAAAAAATCTAAAGGGATGCAAGACACCACTGGGGATGCTAAAGGTAAAAGAGGAAACAAAATAAAACTTGAGCAGAAAAT
The DNA here is from genome assembly GCA_948472305.1 of Vicia faba. Lineage (NCBI taxonomy): Eukaryota > Viridiplantae > Streptophyta > Magnoliopsida > Fabales > Fabaceae > Vicia > Vicia faba. Next base: position 779,774,979 of record OX451741.1, on the reverse strand, counting down.
AAATCACTGGTGAAGAAAAGACGGGACTCTGCTGGGTTAATGCCCAAGAGAGGATCTAAAGCATCGTCAACTCAAAAATTAAGGAGAGAGAGTGAAGGATAGCGGTGATCGACAAATAAATGTGAACTACCAAATCACTGAGGGGATAGCAAAAAAAGTAACGTCGACCCACTGGGGAAAGGACTGGTAAGAGAACAATATTAATTTTCAAGATGTATTCAGTACTCATGATTGGGAACAAATGAATTTCTTCTGAATAATAAAATCTTCAACGAAGAACTACCTTCCATAATGACAAGGCTACCATCCATCGGAAAGAGATTTCAACGATGAACTACCTTCCATAATAACAAGGCTACCATCCATCGGAAAAAGATTTCAACAACGAACTACCTTCCAAAATGACAAGGCTACCATTCATTGGAAAATAACATCTCAACAACGATTTACCTTCCATAATGACAAGGCTACCATTCATTGGAGCCACAATATCTTAACAAAGAACTATCTTCCATAATTACAAGGCTACCATTCATTGGAAAACAACATCTCAACAACGAACTACCTTCCATAATGACAAGGCTACCATTCATTGGAGCACCAAAATCTCAAAAACAAACTACCTTCCATAATGACAAGGCTACCATTCATTGGAGTAACAACATCTCAACAACGATCTACCTTCCATAATGACAAGGCTACCATTCATTGGAGTAACAAAATCTGAATCTTCTCTATGAGCCTATCAGATTCACCGGGGGAAATACAGGTTGCTCAAATAAAGAGACCAACCACTTGCTGTTATGAGAAGGAATTGAAATAAAGACTTTCTGAAGAAAGAAAATATGGCTTCCTGGGGAAATAAAATGGAACTTCTGGAGAAATGCCAATATAATTCCTGTTGAGGAGATAGAATCCTCTCGTGCAAAATAAATGAACATTTCAAACAAAAGCTCAAAGATTGCAGAAACCCAAATAATAATATTGCTGATGGTTCCCATCCCAACCAGAAATAATACGTAATGAAGCAGTCAAACAAAAGACATCTCCTGAGAAATAAACTCAATAGGGAATCATAATTCTATCCGGATAATGAGTTAAACAGAAAGGCTAAAGAAAAATTCTCCCATGAGGGATAACTCAGTGGGGAAATTGAAAGAATATACACTTTCAACTTAAGGTTGACATTCTAATGGAGAAAGAGTAACACAATTTTTGCAAAACAGGGTAATATACCAACCAGATATATATTAAAAATGCAAATGAGCAATGATTATGCATGATGCTGGTATGAAAGTATGAATGTTGTCATGTATATACTTGATAAAACAAACATATAACACTGAGGATAAACATAAGACAACCAAGTGGGTACCGCCAATACTCACCTATATCACATTCAGGATGGAAATTCAATGAGATAGTAAGCACCAACTAAGGAAACAAACTCCTATTTCATAGCTTAAATCCACTGGGAAAGAGCAAGATCAATAACAGTAAATTTACACAAACATGGCGATATAACATATTCCTCCAAGTTTCACCAGGGAATTACACAGGATTCAGCGGAGGAAACAAAACGTTCTAAGTTCACACTTCTACCATGGTTGATTTCCTTTGGGAAAAAATATCACCTCATTGAGACAACAGTTGGGGATAACATACTGACTTCATTGAGGAGGGTAATACCATATCGTTGGAGGGGACACCTAGATATATTCTTCAATACTGAGAGTGATAATTGTACCAACTTCTCTAGGGATAAAGTTTGAAAACCTCATGAGGACAACAATTTTAGAGAAATACATCATATCAACTTCACTTGGGGAAATCAAGAAATCAAACACTACAACAAGAAACTTATGGGGATTTTGAATTCAATCCAGCACTCAGCGGGAGAAAACCTAAAAAGTTGATAACCATTTCAACACTTCTTCAATAAGACATTTCCCTTGTCTGACTGTCGAGCAAACAAACAATATGCTAGTACTACCGAAAGGAGATGTTTCGCAAATGAGTCTAATCTCAGCATGTACGGGGAGACAAGAATTTTATTAAATGAGTGAAGCCTTCACTAGGGAATCTTGGATTAAGTCTTCATATCATGAAAACCTTTGAGCTTATCCTTCCCTGAAGTTACTAATTTTGTTCTCCTTGTATCACAAAATTTAAAGCAATTTGTAAATTATTTTCAAAAATAATTTTGATATTTAATCTGTTTGCTTTGATCATTATTATCGATAATAAATGAAATCTTTATAAGCTGAATAAAATAGGAATTGCAAAGAATTAGATAAAAGGCTCAAATTTTATTAATAGAATGGTAGTCCTCGAATGGAAAGACTTCATAGATGATTACAAAGTTTGGATCATGGTAATATATAGTTGGAAAATATACATTGAATGACAATGACCATTATTCTCCCTAACAATTTTGAATTACTGATCCGAAACTTTAGTCAAAGAATAGTAAGATCCAAGCAGATTGTTGCTCCATTAATCGAGTCTTGTCTGATGCAGTTACTTGCCAGAAAATTCCTAACTTTTTCCTAGGTCGCCCTTGCGGGTTTTCAACCTACCGAGAAAATTTATTCTGTTTATGTCTCTAATTTTTGCCTAGACCTCCCTTTCAGGTTTTTGGCCTACCGAGACTCTTTTTTTTTCATAAGCCGCCCTTTCGGATTTTCGGCCTACCGAGACTCTCTTTTTAACCTAAGCCTCCCTTTCGGGTTTTCATCTTAACGAGTTGTTCTTTTATTGTTTCTAGGTGAAGTATTTCCTAAATGCATCAGCATTCACAGGATGTGGGAACTCCTTGCCATCCATTATTTCAAGAATCAGTGCACCTCTAGAGAAGACTTTCTTGACAACATATGTGCCTTCAAAATTAGGAGTCCACTTGCCCCTTGAATCAGCGTTAAAAGACATGATCTTCCTGAGCACGAGGTCGCCTTCTCTGAATTCACGAGGTTTGACCTTCTTATCAAAAGCTTTCTTCATTCTCTTTTGGTATAATTGGCCATGACACAAGGCCGTCATTCTTTTCTCTTCTATTAAATTCAACTGGTCAAACCTGTTTTGGACCCATTTAGCCTCTGACAACTTGGCTTCCATTATTACACGCAAAGAGGGAATCTCAACTTCAATGGGGAGCATTGCTTCCATGCCATATACAAGAGAGAATGAGGTTTCCCCTCTTGAAGTGCATAGAGATACTCGGTACCCATGCAGAGAAAAAGGGAGCATCTGAAGCCAGTCTTTATAAGTAACCACCATTTTCTAGATGACCTTCTTGATGTTCTTATTGGCCTCTTCAACAGCTCTATTCATCTTTGTCCTTTAGGGAGATGAATTATGATGGACAATCTTAAACTCTTCACAAACTTCAGACATCATCATGTTATTCAGATTTGAACCTTTGTTAGTGATGATCCTGCTTGGCACACCATACCGACATATGAGGTTGTTTTTGATGAAGCGTACTACCACCTATTTAGTGATATTAGCATATGAAGCTGCTTCGACCCATTTGGTGAAGTAGTCAATTGCCACTAAGATGAAACGATGCCCATTTGAAGCCTTTGGTTTAATCATTCAGATCATGTCAATACCCCGCATAGAGAAAGGCCATGGGGAAGAAATAACATTTAGAAGTGTAGGAGGTACATGAATTTTATCAGCATAAATTTGGCATTTATGGCACTTCTTAGCAAATTTGTAACATTCATATTCCATTGTCAGCCAATAGTAACCTACCCTAAGCATATTTTTCTCCATTGAATTTCCATTGGCATTGGTACCAAATGAACCTTCATGAACGTCATGCATTAACATGTCTGCTTCGTGTCTATCCACGCATCTGAGTAAGACCATGTCATGATTTCTTTTATACAGTACATCTTCATTAAGGAAAAAGCTTCCGGCCAACCTTCTCAATTTCTTTCTATCTTTATTGGATGCACCAATTGGGTATTCCTGAGTCTGAAGAAAGTGATTGATATCAAAATACCATGGTTTTTAGTCTACCACATCCTCTATTATAACCACATGAGCTGGTCTATCCAGACGCCACACTTTAATACGAGGCACATCATTCCAAGTATTACCTTTATAGATAGAAGCCATAGTTGCCATAGCATCCACCATCTGATTTTCATCTCTTAGGATATGATGGAATTCAAATTTGTTAAAGAAGGGTAACAATCTTCTAACATAATCTTTCTAGGGGATCAAGCAAGGATGAAAAGTATCCCATTCTTCTTTAATATGATTAACAACCAATGCCGAATCACCATACACATCTAGAACCTTGATTCTAAGATCAATGGCCTCCTCAAGACCCATAATACAAGCCTCAAATTCTGCCATATTATTAGTGCAATAAAGTGTCAGCCTTATTGTAAAAGGAATGTGTGATCCATGTGAAGTAATAATCACCGCACCAACTCCTTTTCTGTAAGCATTCATCGCTCCATAAAATACCAAGCCCCAATAAGATTCAGGATCTGGACCTTCCTCAGGCAAAGGCTCATCACAATCTTTTTCTTTTAAGAACATCACATCCTCATCAGGGAAGTCAAACTTATTAGATTGATAGTCATCTACTAGTTGTTAAGCAAGATAATCCGCCATCACACTACTTTTTATGTCCTTTTGAGTGTGGTACTCAATGTCGTATTCAGACAATAACATTTTCCAGCGGGAAAATCTCCCTGTGAGAGCCAGCTTTTCAAAAATAAACTTAATTGGATCCATTTTGGAAATCAACCAAGTAGTATTATGCAACATATATTTTCGCAAACGCATTTCCGCCCAGGCCATAGCATAACATGTCTTCTCAAACATAGAATATCGCGACTCACAATTAGTAAATTTCTTACTGAGATAGTATATGGCACATTCTTTCTTTCCCGTCTCATCTTGTTGTCCCAAAATACAGTTGTTAGACGGTGTGACAAGTGATTGAGAGGGGAGGGTGAATAGATCACCTCTTAATTTTTCAAGGACTTAATTTTTTATTTATCAAGCATGTTAAAAGCAGCGGAAAATTAATGTCCTGAATCAATTTCGTCTACTTTGAACCGACTACTAGAAAACCGAACATGTGAAAAACTTGCTGGATTTTATTAGATGAAATTGATGAATATACAACTAAGATTTCTTAATGTTTCAACGCACTTATCATTAAATCAGTATTTCCAATGAATTAAGAAATTTGTTAGGAATTTTCTCAAACACTTGGAATATGCTTGTTTAATGATTTAATAGTGGTGGTTTGATGAAAGTATTTGAACCACTATTTTTATCATTAGACAGAAAAACTCAGCAAGCCAATTGAATTACAAAATTATGGAATATGTAAAAATATAAAGAGAAAGAAAGAACGATACGCAGGCAGTTTGGTAAGGAAGTTCCCCACTGTCGTCCTTGCATGTGGGTACGTCTCCCTTTCAATTTCACAATTTAAACTGAGAACTTTTATAACAATATGCTGAATGTTTGATAACAAGGTTACACTACACAGACAAATAGAAATCCCTATGATATTCTTCTTCTCATAAGAACCACCACTTGATATGAGCTGTATCAAGATTCCCTGCAAGATCCACAATCGATCCTCCGCTTCCACGACCTGTTTGAAAAAAATCCCTCTGATTTCCAAACCCCTCGCCATGGATGAATCCGACTTGTGCGACCGTGACTAACAAACCCTCAAGAACACACTCGTTCTTGAAGGAAAAACCCCTTGGTTTATTTCTTGAAGCCTCATTTACAATCTTTAACTCAGTTGAGATTCTTTCAATACACAGTTGAATGTTATCTCTGACCTCTTGATCCACTTCAACAAGGATGTTTGATTTTCATTGTTATTGTTGAATGAAGATGGTTGAGAAGATGATGAAGATGAAGTTTCTTTCAGGCTTCTAGCTGCTCACAAATGTTTGCACACAACTCTGATATATTGCTATGATTGCTGTTGAGAAAAATACTTGCTTATATATGTAACAAAAAACGGATACGCAAAATAAAATATTATGAGTCGATGCATGTTGGTCATGAGTCGACTCATGTTAGTTATGAGTTATAGGATGGATCGACATATGTTATTTTGAGTCCATGTAAGATCATATCATAACATTTTATAGAACCAACAATTTTATATTCGTCGATGCATAACACGTATGTGTCGATGCATACTGATTGTAATTTTAATTTTTGAACATAAAACGTGGTATGAGTCGACACATGATATTATGTATCGATGCATATAAATTCAAAAATGTTTTCTAGGAGCATCAGAATGTCATGTGTCGATGCATGAGGTTTTATGTCGATGCATACAAGTTTAAGTTTGCCTTACAGGGCCATCAAAGTGTTATGTGTCGATGCATAAGATTTTTTATCGATGCATACAAGTTTAAGTTTGCATTACAGGGGCATCAAAGTGTTATGTGTCGATGCATAAGATTTTGTATCGATGCATAATAGTTTGAGATAGTATTCCAGGGACTTCAGTATGTTATGGATCAATGCAAAACCTGTTGTGTCGACTCATAATGATGCATTATGAGTAAAACACATTTTTAACATATTTTAAACATGTAATCTTATATTTTTGTAATGCCCATATGTATTTATTATTTCACATATATTTTCAATCATTCAAAACCAATTATGAAGGGGTTGCTCACAAACTCCCCCTTTTTGATGATGGCAAATATCTAATGATGTGTGGTGATATAGTGTAGATGAATAAGCTTGCTCCCCTTGAGTTTGTGCATCTTCTTTCTAACACTAACACAATTTTCTTCTCCCCCTTTGACCACACCAAAAAGAGAATAAGCAATATTTTCAGCAATCTCAGCACATATGAAAATTGATATGCAATTTCAGCAAATATTGTCTTGGCATTCACACAGAATGTCTTGGCATAATTTTATCAATAAATGAGTAATTAATTGAGTAAACAGGAAGTAATCAAGTTGAAAATAATTAATGAAGATAATAGTTAGTTTACATAAGCCAAATATATTGTTTGAAGGGGACATTAATACAAATATTAGAAAAAGAGGCATGAATTAATGGTATGAAATGTATCACATGGAGATATACGTATAAACATTATTAATGGAACATTACGATCAACTTATAAGTAATTGAGAAAGTAGATAGGAAGGGTATTACCTCGTTTGATGAGATGTTAAGACACAAGTACTTAAAGCTCAAAAACACATCTCAACAGTATGGTGAGACATAGATATATTTCAAATACATATATGCTTAAGACATCACATAAGAGAGATCTAAAATCCCTAGCTCACGATGAACGTTGAAGAAGAGTTCTGTTGCTAGTGGTTTTGTAAAGATGTCAGCAAGTTGATTTTTAGTATCAACATGCTCAAACGTAACATCTTCCTTTTCAACATGATCGTGAAGAAAGTGATGCCTAATCTTTATGTGTTTAGTGCGTGAGTGTCAGACTGGATTCTTAGTGATATTTATAGCAGTTGTGTTGTCATATTTTATTGGAATACGTTTTAATTGAATATCATAGTCTTGTAATTGTTGCTTCAGCCATAAGATCTAAGCACAACAACTACCGCCTGTAACGTATTCAGCCTCAGCAGTTGACAAAGCAACATAAACATTCTCTTTGATATGCCAATTTACTAGAGAGTTTGAAAACAAGTGACATGTTCCACTAGTGCTTTTCCTATCTGATTTGCATCCAGCAAAATTAGAATTGGAGTAACCTACTAAACTGCAATCACTTTCCTTGGAATACCATAGCCCATACTTAGATGTATTATTGAGATACCTAAGTATACGCTTGACAGCTTTCAAGTGGGATTCCTTAGGATCCGATTGATATCATGCACACATGCAAACACTAAACATGATGTCAGGCCTAGATGCTGTAAGATACAAGAGGGATCCGATCATACCTCTATATTTTTTGACATCAACACTCTTACCATGTTCATCCTTGTCTAAATTCCCGTTGGTTGGCATGGGGTGTCAATTGGTTTTGGGTTTTTCATTCCAAATCGTTTAAGCAACTCTTGGCAGTATTTTGTTTGACATATAATTGTGCCTTCATTGAGTGGCTTTATTTGGAGACCTAGGAAGTAGTTTAGCTCCCCCATGAGACTCATCTCAAATTCACCATGCAAGAGTTTGGAAAATTCTTCGACCAAGTGTAGATTAGTTGAACCAAAAATTATATCATCTACATATATTTGAACTAAAAGGATGTGCTTTCCTTTATGTTTAATGAAAAGAGTAGTATCCACTTTACCTCTTGAATAACCATGATCAAGTAGAAATTTACTAAGTCTTTCATACCAGACCCGAGGGGCCTGTTTAAGACCGTATAAAGCTCGTTTTAATTTGAAGACATGATCTGGATATTCGTTATTCTCAAAACCAGGAGGTTGTGAGACATACACCTCTTCATTTATGACTCCGTTAAGAAATGAACTCTTTACGTCCATTTGATAAAGCTTAAAATCTTTTGCACACGCATAAGCGAGCAAGAGACGTATAGCCTCAAGGCGAGAAACTGAAGCATAAGTCTCATCATAATCAATGCCATCCTGTTGGTTATACCCTTGTGCTACTAAGCGTGCTTTAATGCGGGTTATCATTCTGTTTTCATCAAGTTTATTTCTAAAAACCCAATTATTGCCTATGATATTATGGTCTCACGGACGAGGCACAAGTTCCCAAACGTCATTTCTTTTAAACTAATTTAGCTCTTCCTGCATGGTCATTAGCCAAAATTCATCAATCAAGGCCTCTTTAGAATTTTTAGGTTCTACTTGTTAAACGAAGGCAAAATGATAACAAAAATTACTTATCTTGGAGCGATTCATTACTCCTTTTGAGATATCTCCCAATATGTTGTCAATGGGATGGTCTTTAGAGGACTTCCAAGCTAGTGGAATATCATTAGCTTCCATTGGCTCTTCTTCCTCATCTTTTGAAAGGCTTTTATCTTTTTCTTCCTCATCGTCAACTATTTTGGACTGAACAATTTCCTCAACAGTTTCTTTGAGTATAACTTTAGAAGATACACCTGCACCATCAAGAGAAATACCTTTTCTGACATGTTTCGAATAAGATTCATCAAAAGAGACATGAACTGACTCCTCAACTGTAAGTAAACGTTTATTGTATACCCTATATGCTTTGCTTGATTGTGAGTATCTGAGAAAGATACCTTCATCTGCTTTTGCATCAAATTTGCCAAGATTTTCTTTTCCATTATTCAAAACGAAACATTTGCAACTGAATACATGAAGATGTGGCAAGTTTGGCTTTCTCCCTTTTAAAATTTCATAAGGTGTTTTATCCAAAATGGGACGAATTAATATTCTGTTTAAAACATAATAGGTTGTGCTAATTGCATCAGCCCAAAAATATTTTGGTAATCCAACTTCATTGAGCATTGTTCTCGCCAACTCCTCTAAGACGCGTATTTTGCGCTCCAAAACTCCATTCTGATGTGGAGTTCGTGGTAGTGAAATGTTATGCTCAATACCTTGCTTGTCACAATAATTATAAAAGAGATGGTTTTGAAATTCACCTCTATGATCGCTTCGGATTGCAATTATTTTCAATTCCATTATGTTTTGAGATAGTTTTGCAAAACTCTTAAAAGCAGAAAAAGTTACATTTTTGCTATGAAAGAATATAGTCCAAGTAAATCTAGAGTAATCATCAACGATCACAAAACCATAATAATTTCGTCCTAGACTTTTTATTCTAGAAGGTCCAAGGAGATCCGTATGGAGAAGCTCAAGGGGTCGTGAAGTGGAAATCATATTTTTAGATTTGAAACAGACCCTTGTTTTCTTTCCCATTTGGCACGCATCACATAGGTGATCCTTTGTAAATTTTATCTTTGGAATACCTACTACTAGATCCTTGGATACAACCTTGTTAAGCAAATCAAAGTTAACATGCGCTAGACGTTTATGCCAAAGCCAAGAATCATCACTCAAGGTGACTAGAAACTTAGTGCTTGTCAAAGATACATCAAAAAGGTCAAGCATATAGACGTTGTTTACTCTAGTGCCCTTAAACACAATATCGTTTTCAGTATTTTCAATTATGCAGCAAGTGTTTGTGAAGGTAACTTTATAACCCTTGTCACAAAATTGACTAATACTCAGTAAATTATGTTTAAGCCCCTCTACTAAATGGACATCAGAAATAGTAGTGGTAGAGGTATTATCTACTCTACCTTTACCGAGTATAGCTCCTTTGTTATTGTATCCATAAGTGACAAATCATTTCTTCTTTGCTTTGAAGTCTATGAAGAGCGATATGTCACCGGTCATGTGCCTTGAACACCCACTGTCTAGAAACCATCTTCTATCCATGGATGTAAGACACTTTTCCTGCAATATCAAAAGAGAGAGGTAGGTACCCAATTTTTATTGGGTCCATGTGGGTAATTGGTAACATGGTTGCCTTTAGGCCTCCATTGGTAAATGCCTTTAGGAACAAGGAACCTCCTAAACTTACATTTTTCAATGGTATGACCAAAATGACAATAATAATGGCATAAACCATGATGATGATGATGTATTTTTTTACTTCTGCTCATTGAATCCTTTGGTATCTTTTCAACAAAATAATATTTTGAATATGGTGGATTCAACGTTTTCTTAAAAAATCTAGGATCGACTGCAAAAGTAACCTTGGGCTGTAAAGCTTTTTCTAATTTGGCATTAAGAGTTCTAACCTCTTGTTGCCAAATATGACAAACTTCACATTCCCTTCTGGGAATTCATTCTGTAACATCCTTATCCTTTGAACTTTCTGCAATACTAGCTTTTAGACTTTTTAAGTCTTTTTCAACTTTATAGACTTTACTCTCCAGAAATGAAAATATTGGTTTATCGGAGGATAATATCTTAAAAGCATCTTCGGCTTTGTATTGCAGTTTTTCAAAAGCTATTTTTAGTTCAGAAAAAGACATAGAAGAAAAGTTGTTAGGATATGCTTATCGTACTTGGTTGTTGTGGTTGTCTTTCTTGTGGTAGGACTGATTTTGGGTATGTGCCATCAGACATAAATTTGCACTTTCATCACTATCACTTGAAATGTCATTGTTTGATGAATCACTATCACTTTCCCACATAATGTAAGCTCTTCTTTTTTTGTTGAACTTCTTTGGTGGAGCTTTTCCTTTATCCTTTTTCATCTTTGGACAGTCTGGATTGTAATGTCCAACTTTACCACAATTGTAACAAGGTCCTTTACCACTTTGCATTTTATTTTCTTATTGCCTTGGATCTTTGGATTGTTTTTTAAAGCTTATGAGATTCTTATCGGAGTGCTTGATTCCATTCTTTCGAATAAACCTATTGTATCTCCGAACAAAAAGTCCCATTTCTTCATCATCAGAATTTTCATCACTAGTTGAGTCATTATCATCTTTCTCTTTGGTTGAGGGCTTAGAGCTAGAAGCCATTAGAGCTATTGACTTCTTCTCACCCTCCCTGTCTTTGTTCCTCTCCTTCTTACTCTTGTTTTCATATTTTTCAAGACTTTGCAATTCTTGTTGATGTTCTTCCAGCTTTCCAAACAGAGTTGTAATGGCAAGCGTAGTGAGGTCATTTGCTTTCTTGATAGTTATTACTTTAGGTTTCTATTCCCTGCTAAGACATCTCAAATTTTATTAGTAGCAATTTCATTGGAAACAAGTTTTCCAAGTTCATTTAAATGGCTCACAAGATGAACGAATCTCTTATGCATGTCAGAGACAGATTCTCCTTGTTTCATGCGAAAGAGCTCGAACTCTTGATTGAGTGTATTGATGCGGGACTGTTTAACTTCAGTAGTGCCTTCATGGGAAATTTCTAAAGCATCCCACATTTCTTTAGCGGGCGTGCAATGAGACACCCTATAATACTCATCAACACCAAGTGCCGAGATTATCATATTTCTGCCTCTCCAATCGCACAACCATTTCTTTTCATGCATTTCATTCCATTGATCCTCAGGTTTAGGTACTATTGCAGCTGCATTATTCCTCATGGTAATTTGAAAGGGACCATTTTGAATGGAAGTCCATACATTCTTTTCAATGGAATTTATGTGTACTCTCATGCAGTCTTTCCAGTAGCCATAGTTTTCACCATTGAAAATAGGAGCTCTATTGCATGCCCCATTTGGTTCAAAGACCATAGCGTTACTAGTAGACATAAAGCACCAGCTAATCGGTGCTCTGATACCACATGTTAGACATTGTGGTAAGTGATCAAGAGGGGGGGTGAATAGATCACCTCTTACTTTTTCAAGGATTTAAAATTATTTTATCAAGGGTGTTGAAAGCAGCGGAAAATTAATGTCCTGGATCAATTCCGTCTACTTTGAACCGACTACTATAAAACCAGATATGTGAAAAACTTGCTGGACTTTATTAGATGAAATTGATGAATATACAACTCAAATTTCTTAACATTTCAATGCACTTATCATTAAAGCAGTATTTCCAATGAATTAAGAAATTTGTTAGGAATTTTGTCAAACACTTGGCATATGCTTGTTTAATGACTTAATTGTGGTGGTTTAATGAAAGTATTTGAACCACTATTTTTATCATTAGACAAAAAAACTCAGCAAGCCAATTGAATTACAAAATTATGGAATATGTAAAAATATAAAGAGAAAGAAAGAAAGAACGATACGCAAGCAGTTTGGTAAGGAAGTTCCCCATTGTCGTCCTCGCGTGTGGGTACGTCTCCCTCTCAATTTCACAATTGAAACTTAGAACTTTTATAACATTATGCTGAATGTTTGATAACAAGGTTACACTACACAGATAGATAGAAATCCCTGTGATCTTTTTCTTCTTTTAAGAACCACCACTTTATATGAGTTGTATCAAGATTCCCTGCAAGATCTACTATCGATCCTCCGCTTCCACGACATGTTTGCAAAAAATCCCTCTGATTTCTAAACCCCTCGATATGGCTGAATCCGACTTGTGCGACCATGACTAACAAACCCTCAAGAACATACCCGTTCTGGAAGGACAAACCCCTTGGTTTATTTCTTGAAGCCTCCTTTACAATCTTCAACTCAGTTGAGATTCTTTCAATACGCAGCTGAACATTATCTCTGACCTCTTGATCCACTTCAACAAGGATGTTTAATTTTCGTTATTATTGTTGAATGAAGATGATTGAGAAGATGATGAAGATGAAGTTTCTTTCAGGCTTCTAGTTGCTCACAAATGTTTGCACACAATTCTGATATATTGCTATGATTGCTGCTGCGAAAAATACTTGCTTAAATATGTAATAGAAAACGGTTAGGAAAAAGAAAATATTATGAGTCGATGCATGTTGGTCATGAGTCGACTCATGTTAGTTATGAGTTATAGGATGGGTCGACACATTTTATTTTGAGTTTATGTAAGAGATTTTTTATCGATGCATACAAGTTTAAGTTTGCATTATTGGGCCATCAAAGTGTTATGTGTCGATGCATAAGATTTTTTATCGATGCATACAAGTTTAAGTTTTCATTACAGGGGCATCAAAGTGTTATGTGTCGATGCATAAGATTTTGTATCGATGCATAATAGTTTGAGATAGTATTCCAGGGACTTCAGTATGTTATGGATCGATGCAAAACCTGTTGTGTCGACTCATAATGATGCATTATTAGTAAAACACATTTTTAACTTATTTTAAACATGTTATATTATATTTTTGTAATGCACACGTGTATTTATTATTTAACATATATTTGCAATCATTCAAAACCAATTATGAAGGGGTTGCTCACAACAGCCCATAGAACTATCCAACACATTCAAATACATGATCAATGGTCTTCCTCCAACAGGAGGGAGCAAGATAGGAGGTTCAAGCAAATATTCTTTGATACTTTCAAATTCCTTCTGGAAATCCTCTATCCACACACAACCGTGATCCTTCTTTAGAAACTTAATGATCCGTTCACATGCTGCGGTCATGTGGGAGATGAATCTGGAAATATAATTTAAGCGCCTAAGGAAGCCTCTAACTTGCTTCTCAGTCTTTAGCGCAGGAATTTCTTGAATAACTTTGACTTTATCTGGGTCAACTTCAATCCCTTTCTGGATGACAATGAAACCTAACAACTTCCCTGATCGGACACCGAAGGTGCATTTGTTTGGATTCAGGAGGAGACGGTACTTCCTCAAACGTTGAAACAAGTTTAACAAATCTTCCACATGCCCTTCTTCGGTTAGTGATTTGGAAATCATGTCATCGACATATACCTCAATTTCCTTGTACATCAGATCATGGAATAGGGTTGTCATATCCCTCTAGTATATTGCACCAGCGTTCTTCAACCCGAAGGGCATCACTCTGTAACAGAAGGTTCCCCAGCGTGTGATAAACATTGTTTTTTCCATGTACTCAGGAGGCATTCTTATTTGATTATATTCGGAAAATCCGTCCATGAACGAGATTAATTTAAACTTTGATATGCTATCAACCAACATATCAATGTGTGATAATGGGAAATCATCTTTTGGACTAGCTTTATTTAGATCTCTATAATCTACGCACATGCGAACTTTTCCATCTTTCTTCGGTACGGGCACAATATTGGCTATCCATTGAGGATACATTGATGTCACAAGAAAACCGACATTTATCTGTTTTAATACTTCTTCTTTGATTTTTACTGCCATATCAGGGTGAGATCTTCTTAACTTTTGCTTGACGGGCGGGAACTCTGGATTCAAAGGCAAATGATGCTCCATAATATATGTATCTAGACCTGGCATGTCTTGGTAAGACCAAGCAATGATGTCCACATACTCTTTCAATAGTTCAGTCAACCTATTCTTCATATCATGGTGCAACAATGCTCCAATCTTGACTTCCTTTGGCTCCTCTTCTGAACCCAAATTGATTATTTCCATTGACTCTTTATACGGCTGAATGGCTTTTTTCCTCGTGCTCGAGAAACCGTGAGACCTCCTCCGGAATATCATCATATTCTTCTTCTTCTGTCGCAAACACAGGATATTCAAAGTTGGGAGAGGGTTCAGGGTCATTGTATTAAACGATTTTATTAATTAATCTGCACATGTGATTTGTGATTGCTTTTAGAAACTGACACATATATTAAATGATTATGCAGACTTATTCACAAATATATTTTATTCAAAAAAGATTTTTTCTATTACCAATTTCCATGAAAAAGCGGAAAAACAAAAGACACAATTTTGAGAATCAAAGATAACTTTTATTTATGATTTTAATGATCAAAGCAAACAAATAAGCCCAAACAATATTAACTTTCATTTTGGGCAGAATGAAAGCTTTTTGCAAAGAAAAAACAAATTACTTTGAGACATGGATGCAAGAAGGAATATCATAAGTGACCCAATTCTGGATTCTGACTCCAGGCGTCACATAATTCGACACTTCTTGACCTTCTTCACCCTCCTTAATAGCATTAATTCCAGAAATAGTTGGATGAAGGTAGACTCCGCTACAGAAAACATCATGATAGCTTCTCATAGTAGACTTTGACTTCAAACCTTCGCCTTTGCCATTCCTGGCAGAGAATCCTAAACCAACCATGTTCTTGTTTACCGGAGGATTAACAACCTGTCCCCATACTTTACTTGGACCATTACGCACAACCTGCTGAGCATCTTTGAATGAATCCATAGAATTCTCATTCCCTTGTATGTTATCAACAGATAGAGCCTGGAACTGCATCCCCACATCAGCTTCATCTTCTTCAACAACACTAAAATATGAGAAATGAGATATCAACAATCCTTGCTCTCCACTTATAATAACCACTTTGCCTTCGCGCACAAATTTCAACTTTTGGTGAAGATTGGAAGTGGCAGCCCCTCCTTCGTGTATCCATGGTCTTCCTAGTAGACAACTGTATGTTTGTAAAATATCCATGACTTGGAAAGTGATTTGGAACAGATGTGGGCCTATGTGAATAGGCAGATCGACCTCCCCAATAATCGACTTCCTTGGCCCATCGAAAGCTTTGACAATAATACCACTTGGGCACATAGGAGCCCCTTGATACTTTAACTTAATCGGCGTACCTCTTGGTATCACATTCAAGGCAGATCAATTATCAATCAGCACATTTAATGATGATTCATTTTTATAGTTCATGGATATGTGGAGAGATAAATTGTGATTCCTCCCTTCGTCAGGTAGTTCATCATCACAAAATCTTAGGTTATTACATGATGTAATATTCCATACCACACTATTGAATTGATCTAACGGCATGTCATACTCCACGATGGCTTGGCCCAACACCCTTATTAAAGATTCTCGATGGGCAGCAGAATTCATCAACAAAGCCAAGATAGATATTTTTGAAGAAGTCTGCAATAACTGATCCATAATTCGTTAGTCGCTCACCTTGATTATCTTCAAAATATCATCCACGTCCTTTGCCAGGGTAGCACCACTGGATTCCCCTGCATCCTTCTTATCTTCAACACTTTCCACGACTTTCTTTCCAGTATTATCATTTCCTCGAACAACCGGTTCAAATACACGACCGCTGCGGCTCACTCTACTAGTCTCAGCAATATTTCTAACATTAGACATAGGCTGGATGGTAAATTCCACACCATCTTCTAAAATTGTAGCACTATACTTGTACGATACAACTTTGTCTGATTTGTAAGGAACGGGTCCTGGCAAGCAAATCACCACAGGGGAAACAAATGGCTTGCTACAATATTCAACTTCAACAGGGGCAGAATCATTGAAACATGGCACAATCACATTCACACCTTCTTCATAAAATTTTGACATCAGAGAAGCATCACCGAAGAACATACCCTCATCTGAGGAAAAGAATTCGTCCGCAGAAGCATATTCATCATCTGATTCTTCCTTAGCCAAGCAAACCTCAATCTCATTAACCCCATGGTAATCATTTCTTTTCCATGAAAACTTGATAGTTCCATTATCCAATAACAACTGAATACCCTTTTACATAATTGAACATCCTCAGGAGTCCCTGCAGCAAACCCGACAAGATCTATAGTGGTGCTCTACCTGACCAGCCATGTGGTAGAAAGTAGCATGCAATTGTACAAGATCATCGTTCATGTGTTCCACATCAAAGATCCTAAACTCTCCAGGACATCCAAAGGACATGTTTACTTCCTCCTCGTATTCTGTCCAAGGCCTGATTATATGGATGAGGCCCTCATCCATCATCTCTTGCAAATCAGCCTTTATCTTATCGCAACCTTGTTTGTTAGTACTACAGATATCACAACCAGCATGGTCGTGATTATAGTAACTAAACTCGCAAAGGTATGCATGCATCTTTACCATGTCTCCTCTGACTAAGTTAATATCATAAATTTGGAAGTCCCCTGGACCACCAGCAACCATGTTAACAACATTCGTTTCTCCATGTTTTGGGAGAGGATTATCTTTTACATTAGGAATGACATTATTAAAGGACAAAAGGCCAGATCTAACCATTTTTTGTACCTCAGACTTCAGAGCATAAAATTTTTACACATTATGCCCTAGTCCACCCTGTTGAAAGCTCACGTTTGATTTGCCTTGTAATACCAAGGTAAAGGGGAGGGTATAGCAGGAGGTGGCCTAGTCTGGACTAACTTTTTCTGGATCAATGCTGGGAGTAGCTCTGCATAACCCATAGGGATAGATTCAAAAGGTTCTCTTCTCTGATTCAACCCTTGAATTCCCTGAGGAGATGGTCTTTGATAAGCGACTATAGTAGGAGCGTTGTTTACAACCGGAGTTATCGAGGCAACCTGTTGATGATGCTGATGATTTATTATAGGAGGATTTACCCTTCTCTTTTGAATAACAACATTTGTCTCTCCCTCTTTCTTCTTAACAAATCTATATGAATACTTTTTCATATTGTTGGGATTTTCATTCTTTATCAGACGACCTTCTCTTACGGCCTCTTCCAGATGAACGCTCATTCCCACCATTTCAGTAAAATCACCGGGTGCACTCGCCACCATTCTCTCATAATACAATGCACCTACTGTCTTTAGAAAAATCTTTGTCATCTCTTTCTCTTCCATTGGAGGAATCACTTGAGCGGCTACCTCATGCCATCTCTGTGCATATTCTTTAAATGATTCCTTGTCCTTATGGACCATGGCCCTGAGTTGATCGCTGTCAGGTGCCATGTCCACATTGTATTTGTACTTTCTGATGAACGCTTCACCTAAGTCGTTAAAAGAATGAATATTGGCACTGTCCAGGCTCATGTATCATTTCAATGCTGCACCAGTTAAACTATCTTGAAAGAAATGAATCAACATGCACTGGTCATCTCTATGAGTAGACATTCTCCTTACATACATCACCAAGTGAGCACGAGGGCAAGATTTTCGCTTGTACTTTTCAAACTATGGTACTTTAAACTTTGCAGGTATTTTCACATTTGGAACCAAGCACATATCATTCACATTCTACCCAAATAGCTCTTTTCCCCTGAGGGCCTTCCACTCTTTCTGCATTTTGTCAAACTATTCTTGAAAATTGTCCATTCAGTCATAGAAACCCAAGCTTTCACTTGGTGGAGGAATAGGACAACACACATCATCATCAGCAAATAAGACCACATTCACCGAGGGAGGTGCAGCATAGGGAATCTCGTTTCTAGCAGTAGGGTAACATGCACCACAAAAGGTGCGGGAGCAGCAGCAATCTTAGTTAGCAGAGAAATCTGAGGATCCTGATTAAAACCTTATGGCATAAAGTTCTTTGGCATCCCACAAGGATATCCCGGAGGCATATGATTCTGAACAACAGTTGGAGTAACAGATACGGGAACAATCGGAGCTTCAGTAGTAACCATTGTCTGTTGAGGTGAGCAATCGGTGGCTGATTTTGCGCACCCACCAAAGATTCCATCAGATCAGTGAGATTGTCCATATCGGCTTTCAGAGCAGAAACTTCGTTGCACAGCTCGCGATTCTCTTATTCTAGGTTGTCCATCTTCCTTCTGAAATTAGCTCGGGTATTGTACTGGTGAGACAACTTGCTGAACAAAGTAAATAAGCTCAGTAAGAAACCTGGATATGCACAAAAAATGCAAAAAGTATGTACAATATGATGCATGATGTGCAATGCACATGATTTATTTTATTATTAATATTTCAAGGGATTTAAAGATTTATAGACAATTTTGAAAATAACAAAGTTATAACACCTTTGAAATACTGAAATTTTTTATTATAATAACTTCAAAATGGATTACAAGTTTCAATAATCCCAAGTACAAGATGAAAGTAAAGTCTAAAACCCTAAGAAGGGAAGCTGACGGAGATCACTCTATACGTTGACGCTTCCCTGTAAGTCTGGCAATCTGAGCCTTCAACCTGTGGTTTTCTTCCGCATATATGGTGGCGACCTCCTTATAATCATCTAAATCAAGAAGTGCGCAACTAGGATCTGATTGAGGCTTAGGGGAAATAAATCCCCTCGCCTCTCTATCATCTCTATAGCTCGACTCTCGAGAATCTCAATCAAGTCGTGTTTCTCCTTTAAGTTTGCTCGGTAGGAAACCTCTAGAGTCTGGAACTTATTATTACAAGCTTCCTTTTCCTGTTGCATCATGACTAAAGCAAGTTGGATATCTTCCACATCATCCAATAGGGGAGTAGTTGTCTTCACAACCAAATCAGACATAGGTGCTTCCCGAGAATACATGATTTTCAACCACTGCAGATAAGGCTCCAAAGAAACATCCCCCTAGGTCCCAAGTCCTTCCTACTTTTCTTGTGAATATGACGCCTAGCCTTCACAATCTCCTCTTTAGCTTCCTTATGAACTTCTCCCTCTTTAAGAAAGAAACCACACAAATGAATATTATTTGTCTTACCTCTTATCGGATATCCAAGTTGTCGTCGTGCAAGAACAGGGTTGTATTTAATTCCTCCCTTTGTACCGAGAAGAGGTACATTGGGGAAACTTTCATAACTGTTGACAATTTATAAATCACTGTAAGCCTGATAACACCAAATAATATATTAATGAGTGAGTGCCATGATCTTAGGATCCCAATTAGGTTCCTTCCTGACATCCCAAAAAGCATCAGACCGAGGCAAATGAGAAGTAAACCATTGATACAATAGAGGTGTGCAGCAGATGATCATCCCCCCATGATAAGAATCCCGAAGATGAATAGAGTAATAAGAATCACCCAACAATGTAGGAACTGGGTTTCCAATCATAAAGATCCTGATGGCATTGATATCAACAAATTTGTCTACATTAGGAAATAAGAACAACCCATAAGCAAGTAGAGCAAAGATGGCCTCAAAAGCAACCGTACTCTTCATCCTATCAAAGTAGCAAGCTTTATCAATAGGAACTGAGCTGGTAATACTCTAATCCCTCCTTTAGTAGTCATGTGGGCATCAACCTCAGACTTCCCCAGATGGATCAAAGCAGCAATCTCATGTGATTTTGGCTCACCCTCCAAATCAGTAAAAGGAACACGATCAGTAATAGGCAAACCCAGCTGATAAGAATACTCCTCTAATGTAGGCATCAACTGATAGTCAGGGAAAGTAAAGCATCGATACATCAGATCATAGAACTGGACTAATGTCGAGATAATACTCTCCTTCATCCTAAGCTTCATGAGAGAAATGATGGACCCATACTTTCTCCGAAAATATGCAGAACACTCAATCTCAGGAATCAGACTCATTAACTCATCTATCTTGGGATCTTTTAAACTGTAATTTCCGGTCTTTCTTTTTCCAGAATTCATAGTCAAAAAGCACCTGAGGTATTCACAAAGAGTCAACATTTAAGTGCCTTGTAATAAAATTTATTTAAGAGATGCTCATGGGTGCATGAATTCATGATGCAACAATGACTCACAAGATCACAAACATGGGGTTCATAGGTTCAACGTCACGAGAATGAGGCCGAAGGTACTACCCATAAGGTGTGCTCTAAAAGTTATCACTTTTCTAACAAGGTTCTAGAGGTTCCCAGAGTCTACATACTTCCTTTGGATATTACCAACTCTCCGATTAACTCGATAATTAGTAATATTCTCAAGAAAACTTATCCGAGCGTAGTATCACGTGACAACTATTTCTGGATTACTCCGTCGTAGCTTCCACACTATAACTAAAAGACCAAGATGAGTTAGGTATTCTACGATCCTCAGTTTTAGCAGGCTCACAGGTCGAAAGCAACATGTCTTCCCGATTACTCGGTAAACGACACTACAGTCAAAAGGGCCTCCACTGAGTGGGGGATCTCTTCCCTCCTTTTTTGGGATTACTCCCTCAAAGTTAACATGACTATAACGCCCGTCCTGTCTTAAGCTTTCCCAAGTCCGGGTATAGAACTTATGATAAATCACCAAGCACCCTGAAAACTAGGAAAATCCAGACAAACAAATATACAACATATAACAAACAATAACACATATACAAATATAGACAAAGATAGGCTCAACCCACTTAGGGATGGACCAACAAGAGGTCAATCTTTCCCTAGTGAAGTCACCATTTTTTTCTGTAGTGGTAATAATGTTTAAGACTAAGGCATTGGATTGACTTGACTTGTATAGATCAAAATAAAAATCTTCACAACATTTTATTGTTTCCAAAGGAATGGGAAAAGAGTGAATAACCCAAAAGAGGGGGTAAAGATTCTAGGTAAAGGGGTTGGTTATGCAAGAGCAAAGTATTAGCACCCTAAAAGCTAGGGAAAAAGAACTATCAAACCAACAAGAAGCCAACATTTGACACAATGAGTAAATGTAGAATTCTCATCCTTTGGATTTAAATCCAAACAAGCTAAGATTATAAACCTCTTAAGAAAACTAAGCTCCAATTGCATTAAGTCTTCACAACAATTGGGCAGAGTAACAGTTGTATACAGGTGAATTCCATATCACAGACTAAGTATGTAATCATAATAACCTAAACACGAAATAAACAAACAACCCAATGTATTAGGGTAAATCCCAAGAACACAAGACAAGATAGAAATCAAGGTCACAAGGTCTCAGGGTAGGCCACAACTTCTAATCCTAAGTCCAAGAAGTTCATCACTCCATAATGCCAAGGATAGTAACCAAGTATTCCAAGTAACATTAAAGCTTTTTAGGGTTCAAGTTGATTATTAGGTATGTTCAAAAAGGAGTGAAAAGCTCAAGTGAGCAAAATAAAAATGACATGAAGATAAAGGCTCAAGTGAGCAAAGATAAAAAAATAGCATGAAATGTAAATATTAAAGTAAATGGTACATAAAGTAAAAGCATAAAATAAAAACATAAAATAAAGTCAATTGTTAGGAATTAGTAGTTAGTTCGATGACCATCTTGAAACTTTCATTTGGAACTCATTCGAAGATTGTAGAACAAAAGCCTCTCAACAACAAGTTGCATTTGCTTTTTTTCAAGTATATCATCCATTTAAGAATTCTCAAAGTAACTGTTAACAATCAATGATGTTTAAGTGATCCACTTTGACCAAAATTGATGAAGTTCCATTAGAGGATTGGTAGAACCAAAGCCTCCTAACAATGGATCTCAAGGTTATTGGATCAAAGGGTTCAAATTAACATATTTGGGCTTGAAAATATAGTTTTGCGCCACAAATGATCATTTTCTCAAATCATGACAATATTTACCGGTATGTTAAGCAATCGTAAGTGGACTTATATAGAAGTCTTTGAAGCCGGTCAATAGCAATCTATGCACCTCATGTTCTGAGACATGATATGTAAATCATGCTCCAATAGCATTTGGTACAATAAGAATGGGATAAGATGAAGAGGGAAGGAGAAATGAATAAGCCACATTTGAACCAAAAATTTAATCAAACTATTATTAAAATCATTCATCCATTTTTATGGAGTTAGGCTTAACACCATGGATCCAATGATGTTAGAAAAGTTCATGATCAACATTTCAATCCAAGATCAGCCAGAATATTATACAAAAATAAAATTGTATTTAAAAATAAAAGAAAATGGGTTTTTAAATGATTATAAAATGGAAATAAGAGAGAAAAATAGTAACTATATTCATATTAATCATGAAAAAATAAGTAAGACCATAGAAAAATCAGAAATGATCTCAAATATTTTTATAAAATTTTTGGTATTTTTTTAAAGTTAAAAACTATTTTTAAAATTAAAAGAAATAGGTAAAATAAACCAAAAATGATGAAAAGTAGTAAAGTCAGAAATAAACAATAAATGAGGTCACCAATATTTTTCAAAATGTCATTGGATCTTTACCTATTTTTTTCAGAATTTAAAAATGAATAAATGTATTTTTAAACATTTAAAACAATTCAAATAAAGTGAAAAATTATAAAAACTATCAAAACACAAAATAAAATTGTGAAAAAATAAAAATCAGAAAGAGAAAAATCAAAACTATTTTCCATAATTTTTTCAGATTTTTTGGAGTTAAAATAAATTTTCTATGAATTTTTGAAATATAAAAACAATTAAATATAAAAATCATAAATAAAAAATAAAGTCAAAAATATGTGGACCATTGGATGAGAGTCAAAACTGGTTAGTAATCAAATCCAAGGGATCTGGCGCGCTGTGCATATCATGGTCATTACTGAATAAAGCATTGAATCAATTATAAACTCAGAAATTCAAAAATCCAAATGGCATTGTTTCATTGGTTGAAGGATGACACGTTGGTCATCTTCAACCTCTAGCCAGTATCAAAACCAGGTCTCTCAAACTGTAAAATTAGAGCTCAATACCGGTATCATTTGCTTCGTCTCATAAAGAGGAAGACACCTACACCTTTGCGAAAAATTTATATAAACCGCAGCTCAAATAATTTGGAAGAGAAGTTTTCAAAAGGGATTTGAAATTTCATGGTCAAAACGTACTTCCAGTTAAAAACAAGTGTTGCAACTAGAACCAGGATGATGAGAGCTTCACAATAGTATCAAAGTTTGAGAGAATTGGTGAAGGAATCTACATATTGAAGTTAAGTTGCAGAGCTCTGAAACTGGACTTTGCTAGCACGATTTAGGGAGTTTTAGAGCGTAATTTTTCTTCTATTAGCTTTAGTGAGGATCAAGGAAGGTGAATTGACAAAAAAAATGATTGAGAAAGGCTGTAAGAGAAAATTCGAAGTTTTAGAAACTTGAATTCAAGATGAAGTTTGGAAGGATGATTCTGGCTCTCTAAGCACGAGGAAATAAATGAGGGATCATCCTCTATTTATAGGGAATCAAATGGAATGCTCAAGCGTGTGAAATGATGAAGTTTGGAGGGAAATCGTGTGAAGTTGGAAACAAGAAAAGTGTGACTTCTATTTTTATCAAAATTCATCCAAAATTTACTTTTTAATGTGCTAGTCATTTCTGGAAGTTCACTAAACATGTTTAGAAGAAAAAACACGCAGTAATTTCGTGATTAGAGGCCAAAATAAAGATTTCAAATTTCTGACTTGGTGAAAAATTTTGTTTCAAATTTCCAAATTCAAACCAATGGCATTCTCAACTCAATGGGTCTTAGGATATGATTCTTGAAGCTTTAGAAAGATGTGGTTACAAGCTTTGCAATGTGGAAAGAATGGGATCAAATGGTTTCTTGAGATGAAAGTTGCAATGAGTCAAAGTTAGGAAAAAGAAGTTGATTTTCCATACTTAGAAAATTTCTAAGTTTTTCTTCAAAAATGACTTATAATGTCTTGCATCCAAACATGGCCTTCCACTTGAAACTTGCTCTTGAATAAAAAAGATGGCATGAAGTAGACCTCTTAAATGGAATTTTGAAACTTGAACCTTTCAAAATCTCTAAAAATTGAGAGGGTTATGACTTGTTTAAGTTGGCAAAATTTTATGAAATGACCTATAATCTTTTGCATCCGCAAGGCATCTTCCATCCATTTTTACACTTTGTACATGAAAGAAAGGTTGAAGTTCACATCTTCTAGATCATTATGGAAAAATAATGGGCTCAAGGTGATAAAAATTGATAAAGTTATGGTTATTTGAAGTCACATAAAGAAATTTGAGGGTCCATCTAGAGGACTTGTAATCTTTCTTCATCATAAAGTTTCTTCCACACAAAATTTCTTTGAAAATTTTGAAGTGATTTGTGAAAAACCCTTTAAAGAGAATGATGTTTTTGGAATCACTTAAAAATACCAAAAGATGAGCAAGATATACCCCTTTGAAGTTCAAAACCCTAGCTCTTAAAGCCAGAAAATGCTTTGGGGAACCTTTGCAACTTTGACCAACCTTCTTGCACAAATACTTTTGTTATGTGATTATAAGTTGTTGAGGATGATAAGGAGAAACTATTGAAACCAAAACCACTTCCATATCTTGAGAATTGAAGGAGATGTGCACGTGTGATCATTAAAATCAAATACTTGTCCAATTGAGTCAAACTTCTTCGACCAACCCTTGTATTTTTGCACTAAATCTTGACAACTTAAGGCATGATGAATCATGAAATAATTTGTCATGATATTACTTCCATACATCTGTAATGTAAGGCTTGAAACTCAATGAAGATTTGTTGAGGAAGGCATAGAAATGAACTCATGAATCCATAGATCAATCTTGATGGAATGTATTGTGCTTTCACCTACATCATAAACAATTGGGACAAACACTCATTGTATTTATAGTTAAAGGATAATCAATACAAATTATAGATGATGATAAACTACAAGTCAAAGGGTGGTAGAAGTTGCTGACTTTGTAAGCTAAAAAATAGGAGAAGATGGAGGGAGTGGGAAGACTTGGTCAGGCTCAATTCAACTGCATCAAGTATTAACATGTGGTGACCGCCACACCTTCATGGAGAACGCAATGCTCTTAAAATGGGAAAGACTTAGTCTTCTGACCGTTGAGACGTGGACCACTCATGGCCACCTGCATGGTGAATGCCATGGTGGTCTCTTTGAGTGCAAAATGCTCCATTTTCTTCCATTTTTCATCCATTTTTCATTTGTTTTGCTTCATTCCTTCGCATATGACTCCTAAGAGGTAAAATACCCGAAACACACACAAATACTAGCATAAATGATGAAATGTAGAAAAAATGAAATTAAAACATGCCCAAATCGAGTCGACTAAATGGTGTAATTTGGTGTCATTAGGTACCAAGATTTTGGATGTCAGAGTTATGTTACTGATTAATCCATTCATATCTAGTTCATATCTAAACTTGGTTCCTCTCTTAAGTTGATACTCGTCTCTAGTTCCTCTTTGAACCTGGTACCTTTCTAAACCTGTGACCCGAAAATCGATCAAAGTCCTACCTATCTCTGGGATATATGATGCATGAATGCCACAAAAAAATACAACACACATCTCGAGCCTCCAACTCTAACACTCGTTATTGGTTCCTCTATGAACCTAAACTCATCATATATATCTCCAATATAAGGCCACTGCAATGGTTCCTCTCTGAACCAAACATCTCAACACAATTCAGCAAATTCAATCAAAACTCAGCATAACAATTAGATTACATAATTTCTCAACAATACCAATCTCTTTAACAACCCAAAAAAACATTAAATTCAGGTTCCCCTCTACATATTTAAACTCTCAATATCTTACCATGAGGTACTCATATGCATTATCTTTCAAACATTCCAAACCGCGTGAAAATCAAGTTATGATGAAAATAGTATTTGAACAAAATCATCCTCATGTGATTTGAATCATGTTATTTTCCTCATTTGAATCAAATAAATTAGAAGCATTTTTTCCTAAAATTTTATCTTTGATTTGATCATGTTGAGACTATTATTCGAATCAAACCAGACATCACTATTTTTTGCTAAATTTTAACTCGTGATTTGAATCATGTTGAAACATTTCAAATCAAACCTGGTTGCAGCATTTGTCTGTGATTTTTTGGATTCTTCTTTATCCAATCAGATTCAGAACTCGACCATTCGAGTCTAAACAACCCTGAAAGACATATCAACTCAAAGTACTTAAATCATACAACAATTCACACATCAAAGTACATAGATTTAACATTCAAACTTTTGGTTTAACTTGTTATCATCATCATATTTATCAAGATTTACAACCAAATCCAAAACCATTATATCTCATGAATCTCACACATCAAATCACATATATTTAAACAATCAACACAAAGCACAAAATTGAATCGAACAATAACGACCCAAAGATTAGCACAACAATGGAGGAAAAGGAATAAGAAAAAGGAAAGGAGGGTAAGAAACCATCTATATCATTCATGCTTAAAACACCCATAGATGAATACCTCCCTTACCTTGAATGCTTGGAAAAGTTTGGAATTTTGCTATGAAAACTCCCCCTTCTTGCTCTTGCTCTACTAGGGCTTTCTTTTGCTTCGCTGACAACTTCTATGTACTCTCTCTTTCCCTCCCTTTATTTTATTTTAAAAATAATTATTATTTTCTTTTCTTTTATTTTATTATCCAATAATCCTACTACTCTCCCCACTCTCACTAGTCCCCCTTACCTCCTCGATTTCCATTAATTTCTATTTTTCTTCTGAAACCACTTATTCTCATTTTCTACACTAATTAAAATTAATTTCTACCCAAACTCGACAATTAAATTATTTAAATAAATCACAACACTTAAAATTCAATTAAAAGAATAAAAAATACTAAAATAAAAACTTAGGTGTTACAACTCTCCCCCGCTTAAAGAGTTTACGCCCTAAAAAATTACTTGAAGGAAACAACTTTAGGTAAGACTCTCTCGTCCGACTCTACAACCCCCACGTCATGCTCCCTCCAGCAGGTTCTCCCGCACAACCTTAACCAAAGAAATCTTATTACCTCTCAAGTGTTTCACTTCTCGATCCTTAATCTGCAAGGGTGATTCCTCAACAGTTAAGTTATCTCTCACTTGCACATCATCCAATTGAATCACATGGGACAGATCAGGAATATACTTCCAAAGTCGAGACACGTGAAATTAATTATGAAGGTTCGAAAGAGACTGTGGTAAGGAAACTTTGTAGGCCACTTCTTCTACTCTCTAAAGGATCTGGTATAAACCAATCAAATGAGTTATAAGCTTCCGAGATTTTAACGCACGACCAACACTTGTCACTATAGTGACTCTCAAGAACATATGATCTCCCTATTGAAGTTCAAGTTCATTCCTTCACTTATCATGATAACTCTTATGTATGTTTTGTGATGCCTTCGGATTCTCCTGAATCATCTTAACTTTCTCAATATTTTTCTGAAAAAACTCAAGTCCAAGAAAACCATTTTCACCATATCCATACCAATACAAAGGTGTCAGACACCTTCTACCATAAAAAGCTTCAAAAGGTGTCACTCCGATAATAGAATAGTAACTATAGTTATAGGTAAAATTGATGAATGACAAGTAATTATCCCAATTATCTCCCCGCTCCAAACCCCAAGCTCTCGACAAATCTTCAAGAGATTGGATAGTTATTTCTATATGACCATCTGTGTGCATATGCTAACCAGAACTCAAACTCAACTTGGTTCCCAAGGCTTATTCTAAACTATTCGAAAACCTTGACGTGAACCTCGAATCTCTATTTGAAATAATGCTAGATGGAATTCCTTGTAGCTTCAGAATCTCATTGATGTAGATCTCTGCTAGTTTCTGCAACATAACCTACTCAAGAAAATGGATCTTGCTCACAAGGACCACAACATACTCAATGATAGGATTTAGTATTTTGTCTTTGTATTTTGGTGTCTTTTTAACTGTAACACCTAGTTTATCGTTTAAATTATTTTAATTAATTGATTGTGCGATTGTTTACAAGCAATTTACAACTAGGATGATAAGCCTTAAGTCGTGAGGTTTATTTGGCTAAAAATACATGAGTTTATAGAAAACAACAGGAGGTGTCGAGCATGTTGAAGGGTATCGACCAGAAAATCTAGGCGACTATTACATGGGAATCAGAGGCGGCCATCAAGAGGTGTAGGGGTCCATGAGCAAGGATTTATGGTGGTGGAAACGGTTAACAATACGCAAGCCAGTAAGAATGTGGGTCCATGAACATGAGTTTAAATTCATAGCAATTTCCATCTTTCATTTTAACTTACGAGTCTTGTCTTTAATTTATTTACTTTGCAATTGTATTTTACTTTTTCCCTATTATTCAACATTAACCAGTTTCAACCCAAAAACACTGAAAACGCTAAGTCTTGGATTATTGTAGTTGTTCCTGCAAGTAATCTTTAATAAGAGGCTAGCGATTGTTTCATGGAGAAACAAATTGGAATACCTGGTGGAACACGTTTGTGTTTGAGTCTTCTTGTTTTGTGCATGAAATTAAGAAGTGGTAGAAAATGGTAGATCCTAGAATTCTTGAAAGGGATCAAAATTTAGGAGGAATTACCAGCGCGGCAACGAGTGCAGGTTCCAGTCTGGTGGTCGTGTCTTCGACTTCACCAAGCATAGTTACCATAACACAACCAGTAACTACAAGACCAACAATGGTCATAAATTCTAGGCAGTATGTGCCTAGTTTTGAAAGGGAAACAAATGATGGTGTGATTCCAACTTTTGGGCAATATGTGACTAGTTTTGCAATAAATACACATGAATATGGAATGCCAACAAAAATGATGGCAGGATTGCATAACAGTAGTCCGACATTTGGGGAAAATTTTGGGTCAGTATTTTCGCCCTATAGTGCTTCAGGACCATTGGGAAATCATTTTGGTCATTCAACTGGATTGGGATTTTCCACCAAGTTATGCCTACTTTCACCCCAAGTATTGTTGCTATCATGAAGCAACAGATAGATGAAAGTAATCATGAGATGGTTAACATGCTGACTCAATAGATGAGTCTCATATTAATAATTTTTATTGATAATTTGGTGCAAAGTTTTCAGACGTTAGAAACTCAAAATGACTCGTATCGGAGATTTCCTTGGTGCTCTTAGAGCGTCAGTTCGACAGGTTATGCCTCCACCACGTGAGGAACCAGTGCAATACGAAGACGTGGTCGAGAAAACAGTAGAACAAGATCCACCAACTCCTCAGCATGTTGATCCTATACTTAGGGTAGTACAGCAACCCCCGGTAATAATAGTAAACTAAGACCAGAATGTTGACCAACTGGTCAGGCAAGTTCGATATGAAGCAGTGGATAGGGAACAAAACCTAGAATCTATTGTCGAATGAATAATGGTTAGGAATGGAATGGATACTGGTTGTCAGAGGACTACATATGTCTCTCCATTACCAGATTTCGTGTTACAAACAGAGTTACCAAGAGGTTGGAAACTCCCAAAATTCACTAAGTTTGTAGGGGATGTCGAAGAATCCATTATCGAACATGTTGCCACATACCAAATAGAGTTTGGCGATTTAGTAGTGAATGAGGATTTGAGGATGAAGTATTTACCCAATTCCCACACAAAGAATGTGTTCACTTGGTGTATAACCCTTCCCCTACAGTCGGTCCAAGCATGGGTCCAGTTAGAGAAATTGTTCCATGAGCAATTCCATATGGGGTAGTCCAAAATAAGCCTAACACAATTGTTCAGTATTAAATGAAAAAGCATTGAGTTAATAGACCAATAGCTTAACAAGTTTAGACTTCTGAAAGTGTGGTGTTTTACACAAGTCCCTGAAAACGAGTTGGTCAAAATGGCCGCAAATGGTTTAGAGTATTCTATTAGAAAGTAATTGTTGGATACTCAATCCTTGAAAGATATGGCTCATTTAGCTATAAAAGTTCGACTGGTCGAACATTTCAAAGCTGAAAAAACCTAGCTATCAAAGTTTCGGGTATTTTACCGTTTAGGAGTCATATGCGAAGGAACGAAGCAAAAAAAATGAAAAACAGACGAAAAATGGAAGAAAATGGAGAATTTTGCACTCAAAGTGACCACCATGGCATTCACCATGCAGGTGGCCATGAGTGGTCCACGTCTCAAAGGTCAGAAGAATAAGTCTTGCCCATTTTAAGAGCATGGCGTTCACCATGAAGGTGTGGCGGTCACCACACATTAATACTCACTGCAGTTGAATTGGGCCTGACCAAGTCTTCCCACTCCCTCCATCTTCTCCTATATTTTAGCATACAAAGTCAGCATCTTCTACCACCCTTTTAGGTTTTGTTTTTCACTACAAGTCAAAGCTAAAGATAGGGAGAAGAACCAAACCCTAATGTGTGATCTTGTTGTGATTTAATTGATAAGATATGATGAAGGGATCTTAGGGAAAAAAAATGGGGTACAACACCCAGCAATGTCACCAACCTACAGAGTCCCAATCCTCGTCAGAGAGTATGTCACCAGCACAGTTCACGGAAATTCTCTTCCCCAGTTGAGTTTATTTCTCCAACACTGTAAAATTCCTCAGTGGAGCATTATTCCTCCAGCAGGGTTTATTTCCCTTACAAGGTTTATTTCCCCAACAAGATACAGCCTCCCCAGCTTGAGTTTATCACTTTGACTACTACAAATCGTCACCAAATATCCTCTCTCCAGCAACGGGTAGTCCAAATTTCCATCCCAGAGAGTTGCCACTAAATCAGAAATCAGACCAGATATCAGTTAATCTTATCCTCCCCAGACGAGTCAACATCCATATCAAAAACTCGGTCAGACAGCACCACAAAACGTTATCCATCTCTTTTATCCCCAATCAAGGTATATAAGAATTAATTTCCCCAGTAGAGCGATGAGTAACCAATGTTCTTGAACTCTTCTCCCCAAGCAGAAATCAAATTCGCCAGCACAATTTCCTCAATCAGAAAGCAGGAATCCCCAGCGGAAACATTCTAGCAACAGTCATGGATTTATTTTCCCAATCAAAGACGATATGCAAATCTACCAAAACACTTCAACGACATTTATATCCATACATCATTTACAAATATCATAGCATATGCATACGAATGCATATAGCACACTCTCATTTACTTTGATAACATCATTACATAATGCATTTCATACATCATGACATTGCATATGGCTAACTCTATTTTTTCAGAGAAAGTCTATAAATAGACGAATATCATCAACAAATCTCAAATAGGTCCAAGAATTAATTCTCGAAACAAGACGGGGCAACTATCTATGTGACCAGGTCAGTGATTAATTCCCAAAATAAGATGGGGCAACTATCTCCACAGACAACAAAAAGCAGGTCCCAGGTTAATTCCTGAAACAAGACGGGGTAACTATCTGGATGACCAGACATAAATTAATTCCTGAAATAAGACAGGGCAACTATTTGTGAAAGAAAATTATAGATTAATTCCCAAAATAGGATGGGGAAACTATCTACATGAATAGGTTGAAGATTAACTCCTGAAATAGGACAGGGAAACTAACTATACGACCGAGAAAAGATTAACTCTCGAAACAGGACAGGGAAACTATCTTTCTATCTTTATGACCAAGTGAAATAAATTCCCGAAACAGGACGGGGCGACTATCTTTATCACCAGGTGGTATGAATTCCTGAAACAGGACGAGTTTACAAACAAAAACAGATTGTAGATCAATTCTTGAAACAGGACGGAGCGACTATCTACATGACAAACACTTCCATTCAGAGAATAAATTATGAAAAGAATTCTCCTTCAGAGCTTCATTCTGGAAAGCATCTTCCTCCAGAGGTTTATTCTGAACAACATTTCCTTCAGAAATTCATTCTGACAAGCATTTCCCTCAGAGACTAAATCTGACAAGCAACTACTCAAACACCTTCCCCAAAGGTTCATTCTGGAAAGCATTTTCAGATGAAGTCAAGCGTAGACTCCTTCTGATACTTCTATCAACAATTACTTTGGATGGCATCTACAAGACCATCTCCGATAACATTTTGTCATCTCTCAGAATGGCATCTTTAAGCCTATTCAAGCAATATTATCGACCAACAGCGTTTCCGCCTGCATATGTGAGTGCAAATTTATGGGCACTTAAGTGTTCAATCATCTTCTACCCTGAATGGTAGACATGCCAATCTAACTCTTCAGGTTTAAGAAGATTGAACAGGGGAAGTTTTTGTACCCCAAAATTTTCCCTCCCATTTTTCTTGGAGACATTCTCCTAGGGTTCTCAAATGCTCAAGGTTGCTCAAGAATTGGTCAGACAAATTCTCCTCATAAGCAATGGGTCGACAATTAGGGTTTTGTATTTCTCAAGTAAATTTATGTTTCAAGGGTCTGAAGTGGTTTTCATGGTTCTTCATATGTCCCTAAGAGTGATCATGTCAAGTTTCAAGCCTTGTATCACAAGTTTGCTCAATCAATGGCTCAGATGACTGAAAATTAACTATATTGGGTAAAAAGTCAATTATGATCAACATATAGTCAAACTTCAAGATTTTTGGTCAACATCAATATTTTGAAGTCATATTCATCATATTATCAAGGGATGATCATGATTACTCAAGAAAATCCCTCAAATCATCAAAAGTTAAAAGTTGCCAAATTAGGGTTTCCTTAGGAGAAGTCAACTAAACTTTGACCAACCATAACTCTCACATGCTTCATCAACTTTTACCAAACCAAAGCCCATTTTGAAGGAAATAAAATTCTCTACAACTTTGAATCCTTAAGATCAAGTTTAAAAAAGCATCATTTGAGAGATATAAGTCAATACATTATAGGTCATTTCAAAAGTCAACAAAAAGATACTTTTTGTCAAGGCAACTTATATCAAGATAAAATATTCAAAAGTAAAAGATCAACATAAAGATAGTAGAGGACATCTTGAGCTTTCCAAAAAGTCTAGAATCACCTTCAAAAGATGAAAATTGAAAGAGTTATGACCCTTGCAAGTTGGGAAATTTTGAGAAAATACATGATGTTCAAAGTGAGCAAGCTTGTAATTTTGGGCTATTGGGCCATGGTTTAAGAGTACAAACGTGCTTTGTACCCCTCATACACCTCAGAATTCATTCGTACATCCATT
Source organism: Vicia faba (assembly GCA_948472305.1). Taxonomy (NCBI): domain Eukaryota; kingdom Viridiplantae; phylum Streptophyta; class Magnoliopsida; order Fabales; family Fabaceae; genus Vicia; species Vicia faba. The sequence continues at coordinate 779,741,038 of OX451741.1, read as the reverse complement.
GACCTATTTTTATTTTAATTATTTTAAATATTTTTATTTATTCATTAATAATACAAAATAAATAAGATAAAATCATATCTTCTCCTACAAGGTCCAAGCCCACATGTCTTTGACTTAATTTCCCCTATATAATCTCAACAATTCTCATACAAGACCACACGAAAAAACCTTGCCTATCAAACTTGTCAAAATATTAACTTTTTTCAAGAACCCTGGAATTTTAAAACTCTTGTTACAAACCCTTTCACTACAAAACCTCCATTCCATTCTCATCCAACAATCCTATAGAGTAAGTTTAGACCAAATTTGATAGTCCAAAACATATGAAATCGCATTACATAGTATCACCGGTTTCATAATGTGCATAATATTCATATCTTAATTTTCTGTTTGCGTTAACATGTATTAACCCTACTAACGTACTCTTGAGTTTCATTAGTACAGGTTTGGATCATCATCATGATCCCATGCAGTCAGAACCATAGGATACCATGTTTGCTCTGATCTTCCTTGTTTGCACCATATCTCAAAAATCATTGAGTTTTAGCCCAAGAAAATATTTCCATTGGATTCACAACCCTTGATTTAGGGGGGCGGGATGTTTTTAGATCGTTAACGTTGTGTGTTTTGCAGGTTGATAGAAGAAGGTCGCCGGAGAAGACGACCGGAGCTAGGGCCCGGGTCCTTCTCTGATACAGGGATTTTATTTAAAATATATATTTATTAATTAACATATGTTAATGGATGTATAGCCACCCCAGTGGCAAAAACGCGTGCGCTAAGGCATTGGTCTCCCATTTAACGGGTTCGATCCCCGCTTTTGCCAAAATTCACATATTTTCATATTTTTTTCCGGTTTATCTTATAATGCGCTAAAGCCAGATTCCATCACTAAGGCGTGCTTGGCCTGGTGGTGAGCATGTTGCTGAAATGCCTTAAGGGCGTGGGTTCAACACCCACCCCAACCCTTTCGTTTATTTTCTATGCTTCTCACTCTTTTTTTTCTTTAACTTCACAAAATCTTTTTTTCAAATTTTTTTTAATAAACCATAATTTAGGTTTTAGGTTTAATTAACCCTGATTAAACTTTTTTTAGGTTTTCTTATTATTTAATCAGTCAATTAAATTATTTAGGTTTTTCACTAATTAATCATTTTTTTTAAAATTGAAATTAACTTAGGTTTTAAGGTTTCATTTTAGATTTAATTAACCAATTTATGTTTTTTTAATTAAAATCAATTAGGGTTTTAGGTTAATCATCAAATCATTTTTTTTGTATATAAATCACAAAACAATTTCCTTTTTCCCGTTATTTTACAATCTTCGTGTACTCTCATTATTTTCTGATTATGTAATTGCTACGGTTTGTAATAGTTTTAATTAGGGTTTTTCTATCCCCCCCCCCCCATTTTTATTGTTTATACCACCTACTCCTGAAGCTTCATAATAGCGTAGGACCCTTTTAATTTCTACCTTTACTTTCCGCAATTTACCGCTTTCCTTATAATTGTATAACAACTACGCATGTATGGAAAGATCTAAAACCAACCGTTAGATAACCCTAGATAAACAAGATAAATAACTTAATTAAATAATTTGCACACTTGCACCTCTAGGGTAACCTTACTTGTTGCCTTCAAATAAAAATGGTCATGTCCCTCGAATATAGGGATACCCTTAGCAAAGACCCTCATTTAAAATCATCATAAAGATCATAGTCCCACGATGTCCCTCGAGTTTCCTACGAGAAATGATCTTGTGCCTCGATGTTTCCTATGAATATATGATAACAGTCCCTTCGAATTGCTAAGGTATCCCTATATGTTGCCTTCTATGACCATAACGATGACAAGCGCTTGTCCCTCACACATCCAACGATAGGGCTTCCTACTAACTAATGGTAGGATAGGACAATCTAAAGGAGGAGGAAAATAACACGGAAGATCATTGAGTAGGTAGGCAGCTATTAATTGCTTGCTCACACAAAACATCTTTTTCTCACAAACACTTTCTATGAAATATTTTCAAAAACAAACACTTTGTACGCATTCTTAACTGATACAAGAATCATTACAAAGTTTCCCTACTTAGGCATTTTTCAAAATATTTTCAAAACATACACAACATAAAGCATTTTCAAAATGTGAGCTAAACGATTAAGATCCTGTAGATTACTACGGATGAAAAGGGTGCTAATACATTCCCTTTTCATAACCTACCCTCCTAACAAAGAAAATTCTCAAAGGTATTTCCTGTTCTTGAAACCCTTTCCCTTTTGGATAAAAGAAAAGTCGGTGGCGACTCTTGCTATCCGCAACATTTGTGATAAAATGCAAAAACAAGTAAGTTCTCCATCGTATTACACTAGCCATAATTGCTGATGTAAAACATTTGTTCCCAGCCATGAGTGTTGATGTCAACCGTTTGTTCCTAGCCATAAGTGTAGATGTCAAACCTTTGATCCCAGTCATAAGTGCTGACGTTAATCCCTTGTTCCCAGCCATAAGTGTTGATGTCAAACCTTTTTTCCTGACCATGAGTGTTGTTGTGAATCCCTTGTTCCCAGTCATAAGTGTTGATAACAATCTTTGTTCCTAGCCATTAGTGCTAATTCCAACCCTTTATTCCCAGCCACAAGTGCTGATGTCACCCTCATTTTCCTAGCCATAAGTGACGATGTTAACTCTTGTTCCTAGCCATAAATTTTGATGTCAAACCTTTGTTCCCAACCATGAGTGCTTATGTCAACCCTTTGTTCCCAACCATAAGTGTTGATGTCAAACCTTTATTCCCAGCCATGAGTGTCGATGTCATCCCTTTGTTCCCAGTCATAAGCGTTGATGTCAACCTCTTGTTCCCAGCCATAAGTGGAGATGTCAACCTTTGTTCCCAGCCATTAGTGCTGATGTCAAACCTTTTGTTCCCAGCCATAAGTGTTGATGTCAACCCTTTGTTCCCAACCACAAGTGTTGATGTTAACCTCATTTTCCCAGCCATAAGTGATGATGTCAACTCTTGTTCCTAGCCATAAGTTTTGATTTCAAACCTTTGTTCCCAGCCATGAGTGTTGATGTCAACCCTTTGTTCCCAGCCATAAGTGCGGATGTCAAACCTTTGATCCCAATCATAAGTGTTGATGTCAAACCCTTGTTCCCAGCCATAAGTGTTGATGTCAAACATTTGTTCCCAGACATGAGTGATAATGTCAACCCTTTGTTCCCAGCCATAAATGCAGATGTCAAACCTTTGTTCCTGACCATGAGTGTTATTTTTAGTCCGTTGTTCCCAGCATAAGTGTTGATAACAAAATTTGTACCCAGCCATTAGTGTTGATGTCAACCCTTTGTTCCCAACCACAAGTGTTGATGTCAACCTCATTATCCCAGCCATAAGTGATGATGTCAACTCTTGTTCCTCGCAATAATTGTTGATGTCAAACATTTATTCTCAGCCATGAGTGCTTATGTCAACCCTTTGTTCCCAGCCATACGCGTTGATGTCAAAAATTTGTTCCTAGCCATGAGTGTTGATGTCAACCCTATGTCCCCAGCCATAAGTGTTGATGTGAACCTCTTGTTCCCATCCATAAGTGGAGATGTCAACCTTTGTTCCCAGCCATGAGTGTTGATGTTAAACCTTTTGTTCCCATCCATAAGTGTTGAGGTCAAATATTTGTTCCCAGTGATAAGTGTTGATGTCAAACCTTTGTTCTCATCCATGAGTGTTGATGTCAAACCTTTTGTTCCCAGCCATAAGTAATAATGTCAACTTTTTTTACAGTCATAAGTACTAACGTCAATCATTCGTCACCTACCTCAATGTTGATGTTTACTATCATCTCTAAGACAATGTTATCTTATTGTTTCTATTCACGCCCTTAGGGTTGTTAATTCACATTCCTCTGTGAGTCGATGTTACTCTCTTTTTGCTATCTCCTCTATGAGTGGGTAGTTCAAAGTTGTCTATCAATTGTTGTTACCCATTTCTTTTTCCTCATTTTTTTTAGTTGATGATACTTTTTCTCCTCTTTGGGCTTTACCCCAGTTGAGTTGAGTCTTATTTTTCCCAACGGAGTTGATTTTCCTCCATTGGAGTTGTGTTTCTTTCCTTCAGTTGAGTCTGTAATCCTTTTATAATGCTTACCTCCTTGATAGTTTGATGTTTGCATTGTTAAGAGTTTCCATTATTGAAATCTTACTATGCATTTGGTATCTTTAATCCTGATTTTGGCTTGACCTGTTTATAGCCATCCCAGAGTCATGTTGTTCCCCAGCAATTTGTTTTCCTGGTAGAACTTTATTTTTGGTCCGTTGGTTTTATTTTCTACTTCCTCGGTGGTGCTCTGTATCACCTTTGGAGTTGGTTGTTTGAATTCATAATCATAAACTTTGTATGGCATCTTAGGGGCAAAAAATAGGGTTTGTTTTGTATTTAAGTATCTTCAATTGCATCGAGACGAAGATTTTAACCTTTGTATCTCTGTAGAGAAGACACTTAAATAAGGGTATCTGTTATACCCTAATTTTCCCCCCTATGATATCTAATTATCTAATTTTATCAATACATCAAGATCATACACTAGGGTTGGTTCTCTCTTTCTACTTCACCGTATCTTTAAGTTTGCTCTTGACGGATCACCAAGCACCTTAAATAGTATATCTTGTAGACATGTTTGTAGATGGATTAACCTTTAACTAACTTAAAAATATGTATATATGTTTCTTTTAATGTTCATATTGTAGGTGATGACATATATGGATTCATCTCACCATCTAACCTAGGGTTTGAGGGGTAGTCCTCAGTCAAACGGTTCCCCAATGGACTACAAGAACTTAAGCTTCAAGGCTATGTCTATGACATCAAAGTTTTTTGGTTCAAAGAGCTCTCTCACCTTATAAAGGTCAAGTTTTCCTCAAGGTTGGTTGTGGTATTCATCAAGAAGGTTCATAGGTTCATGTGTTTATTTCCATGCCTTCTTCAACAATTTTCATTGAGACTTTAGCTCCATCTTTGAGAGTGCTTCAAGACAACATCATTTTAAGTCCTATTCTGATTTATCATGCTTTTTGTTTCCAAGAAATTTCAAAAGATTCAAGGTTGATTCTACAGGTTTGACCGAATTGATCAAGTGCTTGATTCAGTGATCATAAGTGCATAACTTTCTTAATTTTCAATATTTTGATTTGGTTCTTTTTGCTATGAGTTCTTATCATCATCTAACATAATTTCTCTTCACACGACAAGATCCAATTGTGAAGGAAAAATCATCAAAAGTTAAAAGAGGTTTCGAGTCATTTTGACACTCTCTAAGTTGAGGTTTGTTGACTTCCAAGGACCACATATTGCTCAGTTTTTGAGCTTTTTGATTTACTCCAAAGCCATGATTGTCTTAAAAGGGTCCTTAAGGAATTCTCTTCAGGGATATAAGGCTAATTTTTAATGGAAGATCAGTAATGGTTGGGAAAGAATACAAATCTCTTTAAAAAGCCTTTGAATATGCAAGACTTGAAAATGTTTGGGAAGTTGTTAAAGAATTTAAAATGTTATAGGTCTTTTATGAATTTTCCCAAATTTGTTCATCATCTTCCAAAGACCGTGAATCTTTCAATTTTTATGATTTTTGAGTGATCTCAATTCCATAATTCAGTTCAAGAGGCTTACTTCATTTCATCTTCAGATATCAAGACCAAATTTGGAGTGAAAGGTCATGTAATTTTGAAGAACATTATAAGTTATTTTTAAGTTTAATACTATGAAATAATTCTAAGTACAAAAATCAGTTTGTTTTTTCACGATTTCAATTGACCATAAGTTCAAACTCAACCATCCAAATGCTACCTTTCTTGACACATTGTGAAGTTTGTTAGGAGATATTTAAAATTCTTTAAGAATCATCCCATAAAGGTCCCTGGGTAGTGAGCTAGGCATTGTTGAAGTTGGCTCCATGGAATCTGTTTTTGCCTCGAATCAGAATTTTTACCATGAGTAAACTTTGATTACATGTCTAATTTCTCAAAGCTTAGTTGTTAAACATGTTTAACTAATTTCCTAGATGTGTTGTGATAAGAATTGCACTTGGTATGAGGTCATTTTGACGCATTTCAAGTCACACGTTTGGCATGATCACAATTGGCTTGGTATGTACAATTTTCTCATAATTCCTCTTATTTCTCATCGTCATTCACTTCCCTATAAATAGAGGATGATATTTTATTCATTTCATAAGCTTTAAAGATCCAGAAAACATGTGTCAAAGTTCCTCCATACCTCTCAACTTTGCAACTTCGGATTCTATTTTAACGCACTTCTAACTCTGATTTCTTTATTCATTCTTCATCCTTGAACTTCATTGAAGCTAACATAAGAAGAACCAAGCCTTGAAATGCTCTAAATGGTGCTAGCCAAGTCATGTTTCAGAGCAATTTCTTCATACTTTGTTTTGGTAGTTTAAGGCATAAACTCTTCTAACTCAAATTACTGGAATAGTCTATGATGTTCATTGATTCTTGCTGATGGTTTAATTTTAATTCATTGAGGCATTTGATGCATCTATTTTTGATTTAAAAAACTTTCAAAACTCTCTGGTTTTTCTCAAATCCAATGAGCTACACTTTAAATGATTTTTTTAAAGGGTACCATTGGAATCGTCTTGATGAGACGAAGCGAATGACACAGGTCTGAGCTTCTAATTTTACAGTTTGAAGGACCTGCAAATCGCGTGTTTTCGGTTGACTTTTATACAATCTGAAGGTTAAAGACGATGACATGGACTCCTTCAACCAATCAGAGCCTCACATGTGTTTTTGTTTTATCTGTGTTTTAAATAAGGGATTTAGTGTATTATTTACTAATGAGCATGATATGCACAACGCAACAAATCCTTTGGATTTGATTACTAATGCATTTTTACAATGATGAGATGGTCCACATATTTTTGGTTTATCATTTTATTTTTTATTTTTTATTTTAATTAATTTAAACTTCAAAAATTCATAAAAAAACCATTTCAATTTCTAAAGTTGTGAAAAAATTATCAAAAATACTTTTAGTTTTTCTCTTTCTGATTTTTTTTCCATAGTTTTATTTCATGATTTGGTATTTTTTATGATTTTTCTCTTTATTTGACTTGTCTTAATTGTTTCAAAATACTTTTCTTGATTTTTAAATTCTGAAAAAATTCACAAAACTTGTTTTCTTTATTAGTGACTTTCTGGAATATTTCTAACACTTTTATTTGGTTTTTATTTTTTAATCGTTATTTACTTACTTGAGTGATTTTAAATAAAAAATACTTTTTTATTTAAAAAAAATTACCAAAAAAATTTGTAAAAATATTTGAGATCAGTTCTGACTTTTATATCGTCTCTTTTAATTTTTCTTTGATATTTTGAATATAATTTTCGATTTTTCCTTTTATTTTCATTTTTAAAAAAAATTTGAAAATCATTTTCTCATTCTATTTTGTTTATTAAATGAAATTTTATTTTTGTATATATTTTGGATGATCTTGAACTATGTGAATTTTAATCATAAGCTTTAATAAAATCTTTGGATCTTGGGTGTTGAGTTTAACTTGACAAAAAAATGGATGAATTATTTTAATGATAGCTCGATTAAATTCTTTGGTTCAAATATGGAATTTATTTCTTATCTATTTCTTCTTCATCTTATTTCTTTTTGACTTTTCTTGTGCTATAAGTTTCACGAGTGTGGTTTCTGTCACATCTCTAACTTGTGTAGTACATAGATTTCTATTGATCAGCCTCAAAATATGTGAGAGTTCTACATAAGTCCACTTACGATTACTTAACATAGCACTAAATTTGTCTCGATTCAAAAATGATCACTCGTGGCCCTAACCTATGTTTGCAAGTCCAAGTATGTTTAATTTGAACCATTTGATCCAATAACTTTGAAGTTCATTGTTAAGCGGCTTTGATTCTATCAATCCTCTAATGAACTTCATGAAATTTGGTCTAAGTGAATCATTTGAACATTTTTGATCATATGTGGTTGCTTTGAGCATTTGAAATGAATGATATATTTGAAAAAAACAAATGAGACTTGTTGTTGAGAAGATTTGATTTTATCAATCTTCTAATGAGTTATGAAAATCAAGCTTCAAGATGGTCATTCAAATAACCCTCTAACTTCTAATTCACTAAAAATTAACTTTACTTTATTCCTTTATTTTGTGCTTTTAATTTTATGTACCATTTACTTTAGCATTTATATTCCATATCTTTTTTTCCTTCGCTCACTTGAGCATTTATATTCATCTCATTTTATCTTTGCTCACTTGAGCATTTATCTTTATGTTATTTTATTTTGCTCACTTGAGCTTTCTTTTCTTTTGAAAACATTTCATAGTTAACTTGAACATTAAAATTCCTTAAGGTTACTTGGACTATTTGGTTACTATCCTAAGCATTGTGGAGTTGTGGATCTCTCAGACTTAGGATTAAAAGCCTTGATAGTTGGGGACCTTGTAGCTCTGTTGTTATTTTGTCTGAAGTTCTTGGGGATTACTCAAATACATTGGGTTGATTTTTCTTTGTGTGCAGGTTATTCTGATTATATGCTTTGTCTGTGATTAAGAATTCCTCTGTATATAGCCATTACTCTGCCCAATTTTTATGCAGACTTAATTCATCTGAAGCTTGGTATTCCTCAGAGGTTTAGTATTTTTGCTTGGTTGGTTTCAATCCAAAGGATGAGAATTCTACATTAACTTCTTTATGTCAAGTGTTGGCTTCTTGTTGGTTATATCATGCTTTTCCTTAGCTTTTACCTTATGCTTTAGGATAGTCCCTTCACTCCTCCTATCTTATTCGATTTCAAAAAGAATCTTCTTCCTCCTTTTCAAAATTCTTCTTGTTTTCTAATTTGAACTGCTTTCATATTAAACTTGGACTTAGGTCCATGCATTTTCAAAAATCTCTTCTTAATTATACTTTAATCAATTTAAGAATACTTTGACATCTTTTTGAAAGACTAAAAGTCATTAACCTCATTCAAACTATTTTTCCACGTTGGCTTTTTATTTTAAAACATTTTCTCAAAATATTAGACTCTTGTCGATTCTTGTAGTGATGCAAGCTACTATACTTCTATGGTATGTAGTAAAGTGAGATATTTTCCACTTGGGTGTTGAGCGACGCTTTGTGATTTTAAAATACAAACTATATCCTCCACTTTGATATGATGCAAATTCTCCTTTCTCATAATCGTGAGTAGTAAGTATGTTTCCCACTCGGATATTACGATGATGTCCCTTCTTTTAAAATTAAACGACACACGTGTGTTCCAAATTTTTTGAGGTGAAATACGAGTACCCTGAACCCCTACTGCATGGAAGGTGACACATAGGAACTAAAGGTTCACAACCGCAGTGGGTGCAAAATTGTAAAAAAAATACTTCTTTTCTCATCTCCACCATCTTATTTTATATACACCTTTTATAGGAAAAATAACCAAATTTTCAAAGAGGTTCCTGCAGAGTACCATAGATGTTTAGGGTGCTAATACCTTCCCTTTGCATAACCAACCCCCATACCTAGATTGTCCCCATCTTTTTTGGGTTTTATTCACACTTTTCCCATTTACTCTAGAAACAATAAAGCATGCTGGCGATTTTTAATTGATCTGTACGAGTTAAGTCAATCCAATGGCTTAGTCTCAACATTTTTACCGCTACTGAAAAATGGTGACTCTGTTGGGGAATCATCTCTAAGTGGGTTGAGCCTATCTTTGTTTATCTATTTATGTGTTATTATTTTTTATATATTATTTGTTGTATATGTGCATGTCAGGATTTTTTTTTTTTGGTTTTCAGGGTGCTTGGTGATCTCTTATAGTGATATACCCAGACTTAGGCAAACATAATATAGGACGGGTGATATAGTCATGTTAACTTTGAGGGATGAATACCAAAAAAAGGAGACATGAGATCCCCCACTCAATGGAGGCCCCTTTGATTGTAGTATTTATTTATTGAGCAATCAGGACGACATGCTGCTTTTGACCTGATAACCTGAGAAATTGAGGACCGTAGAACACTTAAACCATTTGGCCTTTTAGGTGTAGTGTAGAGATCATGACGGAGAAATCTGAAAGTGGTTGTCACATGATTCTACACTCATACGAGTTTTGCCTGATAATATTGCTAATTATTGAGCTAATCGGGATGTCAGTAATATCTGAAGGAAGAATGTAGACTCTGGGAACTTTTTAGAACCTTGTTCAATAGGTGATAAACCATTAGTTCTTACATTGTGGGTAGTACCTTTGACTTAATGCTCGTGACGTAGAACCTATTAACCCCCATGTTTGTGATCTTGTGTGTGATTACTGTATCATGCATTCATGCACCCATGAGCATTCTTTAAACATGTTTTAAAGGAACTTAAGGATGACTTTTGCAAATATCTCGGGTACTTTTTTTTACCATGGATTTTGGAAGGAGAAATACTCATAAGTATAGTTTCAAGGATCCAAAGATAGAGGAACTGATGAGTTTGATTCATGAGATTTAGAGTCCTACAGATTTTCGGAAGAAGGATGAAGCCATTGTGCCTCTTATGAAGCTCAAGATAAAGGAGGGTGTTTTTTTCTACATTGGTCCAGTTCTATGATCTGTTGTGGCAATGTTTTACTTTTATTGATTATCAACTGATGCCCATATTGGAAGAGTATTCTTACTTACTTGGTTTACATATTACTGATTGTGTTCCTTTCACCGGCTTAGAAGGAGAACCCAAGTATCATGAGATTGCCACCATAACTCACTTGAGGAAGTCTGAGATTGAGGCTTACATGACTACCAAAGGAGGAATCAGGGGTTTAGCTGCTAAGTTTCTATTAGAAAAAGCTCGTTACTTCGTCAATATGAAGAGTACAACTTCTTTCGAGGCTATCTTTTCTTTGCTTGCCTATGGGTTGTTCTTGTTTCCTAACATCGACAAATTTATGGATGTTAACGCCATTAGGATCTTTCTGATCGAGAACCCAGTCCCTACACTTCCAGGAGATAATTATTATTCCATCCATCTTCATAATTTCTATCAAGGAGGGATGGTCATCTGTTGCACAGTGTTGTTATATCAGTGGTTTATTTCTCACTTACCTTGGTATGTTGCTTTTTGGGATATCAAGAAGGAACCGCGTTGGGAACCAAAGATTATGGCTCTCACTCATTCAGACATTGATTGGTACCATTAGGCTTATTATGATGTGGATATTATACATAGCTATGGAAGTTTCCCCAATGTGCCTCTTCTTTGTACAAAGGGGCGAATTAAATATAATCTCGTTCTCGTGCACCGCCAACTTGGATATCCAATGAGAGACCAGCCAAATAGAATTCATCTTGTGGTTTCTTTCTCAAAGAAGGAGTGGATCACAAGGAAGCTAAAGAAGATATTGAAAATGTGATAATGTGAAATTTCATCATATTTTCGACTCGACTCGCAAGAATTATTTTACCATTTTTAGCCATTTATGTCATTTTATGCTGGTAGTGTTACGGTATTTCAGGTGTTTTTCCTCCTTGAGGCTTGCATGAGAAAATAAGAGGAATTGGAAAATAAAGAGCAAGAAAACATGAAGTAATAGAATAAATAATGAAAATCTGCGCACAGAAGGTTGTGGCCCTTGCCACAACTTCTGTGGCCTTCGCCACACATGTTAAGACCGTGGCCCTAGCCACGCTTCCTGTGGCCGCCACCACAGGTTGTTTTACAACAAAACCACTTTCCTTCCCACGTCAGAGCCACGAGTCCATCACTTATCCTATTTTCTCTCTGCAAGACCGGGCATGACGAAAGTATCTCCACGAATGAAGTTGTTCCTGATTTTTATGAGGGAGTTACGTGAATGTGGAAGTCTATAAAAAGGAGGAAGGATTGATATTTACAGGGTCAAAGAATTTCCATTGTTCAGAGCACTTTTCTATCTAGATTCTAAGAAGAAAAATCACCCTTTAAAGTAATAGTTTTCCATATCGGGGAGCTATTGCAACATTAGTTTAGATTTACATTTTAGTTTTTTTTTTCAAATATGTACTTTCAGAAGCGAATCTTGCCGACATTTTTGGAGGATCATGAAGATTAATTTTCAAGTTGCAGTCAATTCTTTTTGTACTAGAGATTATTTCCAGGTTTTTAATACAAGCTTTATTTATATTTACGTTATAGAAATCATGTTCTATTTTATGATTAACTACTGTTATATCATGTCTCTATTCAAAACTATGCCCGACTAATTCCCTTAGATATCGGTATGTAACATAATCTAACCGAAGGGAATTGAAAACCTATTGGTATACATATTTATAATATACTTTCCTGGTTTTGGTTTCTAATTAAATTATTAAAACCGTTTTTGTTACGAGAGTAAATGACAATAAAGGTTAAAATCAATACAAAGGGAGTTTAATATTTTTAATCGAATAGTAGTAACTGAACATTGATTCAAAATACAGCGAGAGAGTTTAGGATTAATTATATTTTATTGGTTTCCAAAAAGTGTTTTTAAATTCAAATGAGACAAAGAGAGCAAACATTTAGATTTAAGAACATAGTGTAAGTCAATAAACACGAGAGTGTGAGATAAGGATTTTTAAACCAATATTCTCTGCTGAATAGTATTTTTAAGAAAAACAAAACCAATTGTTAGTCGAATCCCTTAAATCGGACGAATTACATACTGGTATCCTTTATTTTGAATATTTTATTAAACTTGAATTTACTCCCTATTTCCCTCAAAAACCTAAGATTAAATTTCAGCCTTAGATTACATAGTAATATTAGATAGCATTAGTTTGATTAACAATCATTGTGGGTTCGATATCTTTTAAAACTACGTGATTAGACAGTGCACTTGCGGTCAGTAATTATGATAGACTAGTAAACTCACTAATTTTCCATCATTACCAGCCCTATACATTGACATCGACAACTTTCAATAAGCTCACTTGATTAAAGTTAGAGAAGATGGAAAGTGTTATTTGATTGTCCAAAATAAAGTGGTCAAGAGTGTCGTCTTTTCTTGTTGCAATCGAACTAATGCATAAAATATGGCCAATTGGCTTTATAATCTATCTGCCCCTGACCCCAATGCACCTATACAAGGTGCACAAGGCATCCAGACCAACGATGAGTTCGATGACTAGGATCAGGGTGCCCCTAAAGTTCAGCTGCAACCCACACATGTTCCTTATGAAAGCATCGCTGGAACATCATCAAAACGCCGAAGAAGACATGAAGACACTTATGGCCTATTTGATGACATTCTTGCTGAAATGAGGTGGCATAATGATTTGGATGCTCAGTTCAACATTGACTTCAGGATATTAAAACTCAGCAGACTGAGATGATGTGCCTCATACAACAAATTCATTAGGATCGACATGACTACAGTGATAGGAGTGACCAAAGAATGTTAGGCGTGACCGACCAGTTGACATCTTTGACATTGCGTGTGGACGACTTACAGGATTACATTCATCATGTAGGTATGCCACCTCACTAGCCTGGTCATGGTGGTCATGGACGAGCACGTGGTAGAGGCCACCAGTAGTGGATATCCCTGGTTTTACCTTTCTTTTTCATCTTATTTCGAAACATTTGGGACAATGTTAGATTTAATTGTGGAAGAGAAACTTTACTGCTTTTGTTTTTTGTTTTCTAGGTAGTTTTATTTTTGCCTTTTTGCTCATTTAGTGTTCGTGTTAGTTGAGTCGAATTCTTGAGATGTTGAGTCTTTATGCGTGTTTTTCCGCTATTTGTTTATTCCCCAATTTTCTTGAGCCATAACAAAGTTTTCTGGTATGACCCATAACACGACACCTTAATAAGTATATAGGTTATTTTACACTTAGGCTATGTTGGATAGATTTGAAGAGACTCACCAAAATAGATATTGTTTTGACACCCTAAACTCCATCGTTATGTATGATCAATTTGAATACCTACTATACAGAGACCTTAAGTTTGAGTTTTTAAGTAGCCCCGAGTAGTTTATACTAGTAGTCAACACCATCTTAAGCACAAACTACGTAGGAAGTTGATGAATATAAGTGAATGATCCAAAAATTTATCTCTCTCTCTCTCCCTATATATATATATATATATATATATATATATATATATATATATATATATATATATATATATATATATATATATATATATATATATATATATATATATATATATATATATATATATATATATATATATATATATATATATATATATATATATATATATATGCCATAACTTAATAAAAATAGGGAATGCATTTATTAAGTTAGGTGACCCTCACCCTGTCACTTAACCCAACGGTTGTGGAACCTACAAAATTTTTCATAAAAAACTGTTATTAGTTGGTTCAGAGGTGTCTGGTGCTGAACTTGTTAGGGCGGACTACAGTTCGATCCCCCACAACTTGCATTTGGTTAGATAAAGGGTCTACCATACTCATGTACCAGAACCCCGTGCTAAAGGATCAAAGTCTAACCAAATGCTACATTATGTACGTGCAGGGATAAAGGGCGTAATGTGATTGCGCTCGAATGAAATTGGGTAAAATAAAACGAAAGAAATAGGTTAAGCTATAATAAAATGACTCAAACTAGTTTGGAATAAGGAGGGAGTTTTTGATTGTTTATGGTTTTGAGCATCTATCATTCCAAAAAATGTCTCACAACCACGTAGGGTTTGAGTTATTCTGTATATTTGTGTCGAACTCGTTTTTAAATTGATCTTCATGATGATTATTTGCTTGAGGACAAGCAAAGGTTCAAGTGTAGGGGGGTTTGATAATGCAAAACTTCATCGTATTTTTAACTCAACTCGCAAGAATTATTTTACCATTTTTATCCATTTTTGTCTTTTTATGCTGGTAGTGTTAATGTATTTCAGGTGTTTTTCCTCCTTGAGGCTTGCATGAAAAAACAATAGGAATTGGCAAAGAAAGATCAAGAAAATATGAAGTAATAGAAGAAATAATGAAAATCTACGCACAGAAGGTTGTGGCCCTCGCCACACCTTTTGTGGCCCTCGCCACACATTTTAAGATTGTGGCCCTCGCCATGCTTCCTGTGGCCACCGCCACAGGCTGTTTTATAATAGAACCACTTTTCTTTCCATGTTAGAGCCACGAGTCCATCACTTATCCTATTTTCTCTCTACAAGACCATGCATGATGAATATATCTCCACAAACGAAGTTGTTCTTGATTTTTCTGAAGGAGTTGCGTGAATGCAGCAATCTATAAAAGGAGGAAGGATTGACAGTTACAGGGTCAAAGAATTTCCATTGTCCATATCACTTTTCCTTCTAGATTCTAACCTGAAAAATAACCACTTTAACGTAATAGTTTCCACATCGGGGAGCTATTTCAACATTAGTTTTAATTTACATTTTAGTTTTTTTTTCATTATGTACTTTCGGAAGTGAATCTTGCCGACATTTGTGGATGATTGTGAAGATTAATTTTCAAGTTGCAGTAAATTATTTTTTCACTAGGCACTTTTTCCAGATTTTTAATACAAGCTTTATTTATATTTATGTTATAAAAAAACATATTTTTATTTTATGATTAACTATTGTTATAGCATGTCTCTATTCAAAACTATGCTCGGCTAATTCCCTTAGATACCAGTATGTAACATAATCTTACCGAAGGATTTAAAAACTTATTGGTATAAATATTTATAAACTACTTTCCTGGTTTTGGTTTCTAATTAAATTATTAAAATTATTTTTGTTACGAGAGTAAAAGACAACAAAGGTTAAACTCAATACAACGGTAATTTGATATTTTTAATTAGATAGTAATAATTGAACATTGATTCTAAATACAGCGAGAGCGCTTTAGGATTAATTATATTTTATTGGTTTCAAAAAAGTGTTTTTAAATTCAAATGAGACAGCGATAGAAAACATTTTGATTTAAGAATACAATCTAAGTCAATAAACACGAGATTGTGAGATAAGGAATTTTAAACTAATATTTTCTACAAAAAAGTATTTTTAAGAAAAACAAAACAAATGGTTAGTTGGATCCCTGAAGTCAGAAGAATTACATACTGGTATCCTTTATTTCGGATATTTTATTAAACTTGAATTTACTCCCTATTTCCCTCAAAAACCTAAGATTAAATTTCAGCCTTAGATTACATAGTAACATTAAATGACATTTGTTTGATTAACAATCCATGTGGGTTAGATATCTTTTAAAACTACACAATTAGATTGTGCACTTGCAACCAGTAATTCTGACAGACTCATAAAGTCGTGAGCAAAAGGCTTGGAGCCATATTCATAGGAAGGGTGGAAAATATTTGAGACCAAGATGAGTTGTTTCCTTATAGCCTCATATCCGTTGGGTTCAAGCAATCGAAATTCAGTTGAAGATTCCTTATTATCGTGAAGAACCTATATCTGATAAGTTTATGAGGACTACTCTTCCTCTCTTAGATAATGTGGAAGAGATTCATCTTTCCTTGGTTAGGATACATCAAGAAAAAGAAGCATGGAAGAACAAGTATCAGACTTTGGCGGTGTCCTACTCAACATAATTGAAAGAGAAGGATGAGTTAATTGAGATACGTGAGAGTCATGTTGTGGAGATGATGGAGAAGCAATAGGATTTATTTTCCTCTAGTGTTCCTCCAAGTCCCAGTCACCCATTTTCCGATTCTAGTGGGTGGAATAAAGGCACTGACAAGTATGCAGAAGAGAATAAGAAATTGAAAGCTCAGATGGAAAGACTCAAGGGAAAGTGTCAATGTGTGGAGAGATCTTCTTTAGCTTTGTCTCCTTACGATTTTTAAATTCTATCTTTATTCTATTATACTTAGGATTATTGAAACTTGTACTAAAAGTTGTAATCCATTCCAAATTTATTATTAAAATGAGAATTTTCTATATTTCCAAATGTGTTAGTACTTCAATATTTTCAATTGTTTGTAATTATTTAGGTTCCTTGATAAACAAAAAAATCATGTGCATTGCATATCATTCATCATTTCACACATTTTTTTGCATTCATGTTCTTTCATATGTGTCCTACTTGTTTCTCTACTTTGTTTAGTCACCAAGTTGTCTCATCTCTATAAAACTCGGGCTAATTCTAAAAAGAAGATGGAAAACCTTGAACAAGAGAATCGTGAGTTACGCGAAGAAGTTACTGCTTTGAGAGTTGGTATGACCAACCTGACTGCTTTGGTAGTATCATTGGTGTCTACTCAGAATCAGCCAGCACCATTTCCTCCTTCGTCTCCCCATGCTACTCAACCACAACAAACGACTATTATTTCAGAGGTTTTGTCAGTTCCCATCATTGTTACTTTAATTACTGTTGCTCAATACCGTATGCCTCGAGGTTACCCATGGGGAATACCTAAGAATTTCATGCCAGAAGGTTACAATCCTACTGCTCAAGTTGCTCCATTTTTTCAAATTGTTGTTGTTTTTGTGCCTCTTGTGGTGCATGTTGTCCCTATTGCTAATAATGAGATTCATCATGTTGCACCTCCTGTGGTGAATGCTTTTCCTATTATTAATGATGAAGTTTATCAAACTGCTCCTCCACCAAGTGAAAGTTTGGGCTTTTATGACCGAATGGATGACTTTCAGGATCAATTCAATGAAATGCAGAAAGAAGTAAAGGCTCTCTGAGGGAAAGAGTTATTTGGACAGAAGGCCAGTGACCTCTATTTAGTTTCTAAAAGTGCCGGAAAAGTTTAAGGTGCCACAATTTGAGAAGTACACGGGCAACTCTTATCCCCGTGATCACCTGGTGATGCATATCAGAAGGATGTCCACTCATACTGATAACCAACGTTTTCTTATTCATTTCTTCTAGGATAGTTTAACCGGTGTTGCCTTGAAATGGTATATGGGATTGGACTGTAGCAACATCCGCACATTCAATAACTTGGGAGAAGCTTTTGTGAAGCAGTATAAGTACAACATGTTTATGGCACCTGACTGTGACCAGTTGAGAGCGATGGCTCAAAAATATAAGGAGTCATTTAAAGAGTATGTGCAGCGTTGGCGTGAGGTTTTTGCCCAAGTGGTACCCCTGGTGGGAGAGCAAGAGATGACTAAGGTATTCTTGAAAACCCTTGGTTCATTTTACTATGAAAGAATGGTTTCCACTACATCAAATGATTTCACTGAGATGGTAAGTATGGGTGCCCCTCTAGAGGAAGTCGTCAGGGAAGGACGATTTACAAAGGATGAAGGTTCTAGTGGAACAAAGAAATCTTCATATGGGTTTTCTAAAAAAAATAAAGTGAAACAACTATTGTTGATGATTAAAGAAGGGTTAGACCTCCAAGAAGACGTCATCAACACCAACAACAGGTTGCTTCTGTAACCCTAGTTGTCAATGTAACTCCAACTGATGTTGCCTATGAAAGAGCACCTCAACATGGTAATCAAGGGAAAGGTCATAAGAGAGAAGATTTTGATCCTATTCCGATGAGTTATGCAAAAAAAAATCGGCTTTGATTCAAAAGAAATTTGTGCAATCTAGGCCTCCCCCTACTATACCCTCAACTTTACCATAATATTACAAGGCGGATCAGACTTGTGCTTTTCATCAAGGAACCCTTGGGCACAACATTGAAAACAATTATTTGTTGAATCCTGAAGTGAAAAAGTTGTTGGTCCCAATGTGAAGGATAATCCACTACCCAAACATGGAAGTGGAAGTGTTGTAAATATGGTTTCTGGTTGTTTAGGGAAATTCAGGATTTTTGACATCAATCTGATTAGAGGTAATTTAGTGAAGATGCATATTGATCTTTGTGAATGCAGCTATTATACACATGATCATGCGGGTTGTAGAATTTGCAGTTCAAATATGCATGGATGTGATAAAGTGAGAGTGGATCTACAAGAGATGATGGAATAAGATTTTTTCCACATAATTAGACCAAGAGCTGAATATGAAGAAGAGGTGAATGTGGTTTATGGATATCCCGGAGAATTCTGAATTTTTTATGTAAACCATATGGATGATGATGTGGTACAGTTGCATGCCACATTTTATTACATGGATGGCCAGGAGGTACATCATTATGGGTCCTATCAAATCTGTTGTAGGGATTCCTGCGGTTGTTCTGTTGTTAGAAGAGGTGTTCAATTGTTGTTGGATGATGGTACTATCAGGGCCACAGACAGCAGAGATGATTATAATGGAGTTAATATGATTGATGACTACTCTTATGAGGCCATGTATGATGATGAGTATGTTTCTGCTGATAAGTTCTTTTCTTCTGATGAAGGTATATTTTGTGATAATGATTATGCGATTCCTGAGTATTCTCAAGAAGCAAGGGAGAATGTCATTGTGCCACATTTTGGTGTTCCTGCTCCTGTAGAAATTGCATACCACATCAAGCATGTTGTTTCTCTCATAGTTATTTGTCTAAGTGGTCATATTCCATATGAATCAGATAAAGTTGTGTCATATAAGTAGAATGCAAATATCGTGTATGATAGTATGGAAATTCATATCCAACCTTTGTCCCAGATTGATAATATTGTTGAAGTTAGTCGAGTAAGTCGTAGTTGTCATGTCTTCGCCCCTACCTTTCGAGGAGATGTTAATTCTTGTAAGAAGGTTGTTGAGAATTCTAAACCTAAGAAAATGGTAGGATAATCTACTGGCGCTGCCTTGGAAAAGGATGTTGAGGATTTATTAAAAATCATCAAGATGAGTGATTAAAATATTGTGGATCAGTTCTTGCAAATTAATCTAAGATTTCCATTTTAGCCTTATTGATGAACTCCTCTGCTCATCGGGAATCTCTGATAAGGGTGTTGGATCAGGCTTTTGTTGAAAGGGATGTCTCTCTGGATCAGTTCAATGGTGTTCTAGGGAATGTTATGGCTTGTAACAATTGAGATTTTGTGATGATGAGTTTCCTGATGAAGGGAGAAACCATAACTTAGCTTTACATATATTTATGAATTGTAAGAATGACTCTTTGTCCAATGTGCTGATAGACAATGGATCTTCTTTGAACATCATACTGAGAAGTACTCTCATGAAGCTTAAGTACCATGGAACTCATATGCGCCCGAGTGGAATTATAGTAAAATCTTTTGATGGTTCAAGAAACTATGTCATTGAGAGGTGGATTTACCTATTCACATAGGTCCGCATTTATTCCAAATAACATTTCAAGTTATGGATATTGTCCCAGCCTATAGTTTTTAATTGGAAAGACCATGGATCCATGAAGCAGGAGTTGTTACTTCAACCTTGCATTAGAAGCTGAAATTTGTCCGTAATGGAAAGGTGGTTATTGTGAATGGTGAGAAAGCTCTATTGATATCTCATTTGTCTTCTTTTAACATTGTAAAAGATGGTGAAGCCACTGTTGGAACTCATTTCCAAGCTTTGTTTATTGATAACATAAGGAAGAATGAAGATTTTATCACCTCATTTAAGGATGCGCAACAGTTAGTGCAGAAGGGCCCAGTAAGGTTTGGGGTCAATTTATTGATCCACCTGTGAAAAAGAATGGGACTGGTTTGGGTTTCTCCATCAAGAATGATGTTTGGAAGCCAACGTCCGCTTTGAGTAAATATCAGGACATCTTTCACAGTGCAGGATATCTCCATCGGACTACTCCAAAGATCAACAATATTCTCGAAGATCAGCCAGAGCAAGAGATGCCAAACTTTGTGACACATGGAGTCAGAATCCAGAACTAGATCACTGTTGATGTTCCTTCTTCCAGAATCCAGAGTCAGAATCCAGAAAAAAACTTTCAAAATAAATAATAATTGTAAATAAAGCTGCATAATGACTTGTTACATGTGTGAGTTTCTAAAATAAATCATAAATCATATGTGCAGATTAATTTAAAAACATGTTGAGTGCAATGACCATGCACCCTCTCCCAACTTTGAATATCCTATGTATGTGACTGAAGAAGAAGAATATGATGAAATCCCATAAGAGGATTTATGGTTGCTTGAACGCAAGGAAAATACCATTTAGCCGTATAAAGAGTCGTTGGAGACAATTAACTTAGGATTAGAGGAAGATCTGAAAGACGTCAAGATTGGGACATTGCTTCATCCCGATGAAAGAGCAAGTTTATTGAGTTGCTGAAAGATTATGTGGATATCTTTTCTTGGTCTTGCCAAGACATGCCTGGTTTGGATACCGGTATTGTGGAACATTATTTGCCTCTAATGCCAGAATTTCCACCAATCAAGAAAAAGCTGCGATGAATTCATCCTGACATGGCAGTGAAGATTATAGAATAGGTTTTGAAATATATAGATACTGGTTTTCTTGTAACATCAGTGTACCCTCAGTTATTGCCAATATTGTTCTAGAACCAAAGGAAGACAGAAAAGTCTGCATGTACCTTGATTATAGATATTTAAATAAAGCAAGTCTAAAAGATGATATCCCATTGCCACATAATGATATGTTGGTTGATAGCATAACAAATTTCAAAGTGTTCTCTTTCATGGACGGATTTTCTGGATACAATCAAATTAGGATGGCTTCTGAGGACATGGAAAAAACAACGTTTATCACACCCTGGGGAATATTATGTTACAGAGTGATGCCTTTCGGGTTGAAGAATGCTAGTGCAATGTACCAGAGGGCTATGACAACCCTTTTTCATGATCTGATGCATAAGGAAATTGTAGTATATGTGGATGATATGATTGCCAAATCTCAGACTAAGGAAGGGCCCATAGAAGACTTATTGAAATTATTTCAATGTTTGAGGAAGTATCGTCTCTTCTTGAATCCAAATAAGTTTACTTTTGGTGTTTGTTCAGGAAAGTTTCTAGGTTTCATTGTCAGACAAAAAGGAATTGAAGTTGATCCTAATAAAGTTAAGGAAATTCAAGAAATACATGCACCAAGAACTGAAACGCAAGTTAGAGGCTTCCTTGGACGTTTTAATTACATTTCCATATTTATTTCCCATATGACTGCAACATAGGAACTAATCTTCAAGTTGTTAAAGAAAGATCAAGGTTGTATGTGGACAGATGATTGCCAAAGGGCATTTGAAATCATTAAACAGTATTTGCTTAAGCCTCCTATCTTGCTCTCTCTGGTTGAAGGAAGACCATTGATTATGTGTATCACTGTGTTGGATAACTTTATGGGTTGTATTTTGGGACAACAAGATGAAATAGGACGAAAAGAATATGCCAATTATTATTTAAGCAAGAAGTTCACCGATTGTGAATCAGGGTATTCTATGCTAGAAAAAACATGTTGTGCTTTGACCTTAGCAGCAAAGCGATTGCGGCAATATATGTTGAATCACACTACTTGGTTGATTTCCAAAATGGATCCAATTAAGTATATTTTTTAAAAGCCTACTCTTATTGGAAGAATTGCCCGTTGGAAGATGCTTTATTCGAATATGATATTGAATACCATACTCAGAAGGCTATTAAAGGCAGTGTGTTGGCAGAGTACCTTGCTCACCAACCACTTGATAATTATCAGCCTGTTAAATATGATTTCCCTGATGAGGATGTGATAGATTTGAAAATTAAATATTGTGAGAAACCTTTTCCTGAGGAAGGTCCAAATCCTGAATCCCAATGGGGTATGGTTTTTGATGGAGCTCTAAATGCTTATGAAAAAGGAATTGGTGTTGTGATTATCACTCCCCATGGGTCACATATCCCTTTTACTGCAAGGTTGACATTTTATTATACCAATAACATGGCGGAGTTTGAAGATTGTGTCATGGGTCTTAAAGAGGCTATATATCTCAGAATCAAAATTCTTGATGTATATGGTGATTCAGCTTTGGTAATAAATCAAATCAAGGAGAATGGGAGACTTGTCACGTTGGCTTGATTCCATACAAAGATTATGTAAGAAGATTATTACCTTTCTTTAATAAATTTGAATTCCATCATATTCCCAGAGATGAGAATCAGATGGAAGATGCATTGGCCACATTGGCTTCCATGTATCATGTGAATGCTTGGAACGATGTACCTCAGATTACAGTTCGGTGTCTTGATAGACCAAATCATGTGTTTGATACTGTGGGGACATCAGGTAAAAAACCTTGGTATTATGATATCAAACATTTCTTCCAGACTCAAGAATGTCTGGTCAGTGCATCGAACAAAGATAGGAAGACATTGATAAGGTTGGCATGTAGCTTTTTCCTTAATGAAGATGTGTTGTACAAGAGAAATTATGACATGGTCTTACTCAGATGCGTGGATAGACATAAAGCAGACATGTTGATGCATGAAATCCATAAAGGTTCCTTTGGTACCCCTTCCAATGGACATTCGATGGTTAAGAAGATGCTTAGGGCAGGTTACTATTGGCTGACAATGGAATCTGACTGTTATAAATTTGCGAACAAGTGCCATAAGTCTCGGATTTATGCTGACATGATTCATGTGCCTCCAACACTTCTCAATGTTATTCCTTCCCCATGGCCTTTTTCTATATGGGGTATTGATATTGAAATTCTGGCTGCAGATACTCAATGTCACGTTCAATGTTATGACACCGTATCTGACTTACTATATGACAGTAAATACAAAAACAATAAAGAACACAGTCAATTGTTTACCCAGTTCAGTGTGCAACAACACCTACTCTGGGGGCTACCAAGCCAGGGAGGAAATCCACTATAAGAGATGTTAATTCAGGAATAAACCAACCAGTTTATCTCCTTCACTTAAGACCTACCCAATGCAATTTCAATCTAAGTACAACTTAAACCTGAGTTCCTACTCACTCCCCCTCAATCACAGCAGTGATACATAAAACAATTTGACTAATGATTTGATGAAGACACTCTTCAAAAAACATACACTTGATTAAGCTTCACAGCTTTTTAATCAAGCAACACAACCACTCTTGCTTCACAGCTTTGAGTGATACACAACTTAACTTGACTCTGCTTCACAGCTTTAGTCAAGAAACATTCAAACACTCTTGCTTCAAAGCTTTGAGTGCTACACAACCCTTACAATTAAAAACCTATTCCAAGTCACTTATCACAATGATAATTGCTTGGAGTACAATAATTAAACCTATACAGTTTACAAATGATCTTCTGACCAAAAAGGGATTCCTTGCAAAACAACAGCTCTGTTGAATATATAGCAGCTGCAACTTCAGTTAGGGTTTCCACAAAAACCTAGGGTTAATTCCGTTTGACCTTAAGAATAGGTCACAGGACTTTATTAACCAGGTTAGGGTTGAGCTAGGTTAACCCTCAGAAAACGCAGGATTCTGTTCTGGAAAGACTGAGTTATTTTCCTAAAAAAACTCAGAATTAACCAACCTGCAAACCTGTTAGTTCAGAACAGGATGTCTTAACATCTGTTATGACATCTGAGGAACCTGTCTACTGATTTAGGAAAATGTGATCATTTTGCAAAAATGCTCAGATACACACTTATAAACATTAGTACCTGAATGACAATATTTTTCTGCAAAGGTACCTAATGAATCAGTACAAACTAAACTAGAATGCTATGACATCAGTCATGACATTCACACATACACTTGGGTTTTACCAAAAATGCAAGCCAATACCTAAACAACTACAAACTCCCCCTTTGGCAGATTTTTGGCTAAAGACCCTAAGCAATCAGAGATAGATAGCAGCAGAAAGAAATGACTGCAGAAAAATAGAATGTCTAATTGAGCAAGTACTAATTAAGTAAGTACCAAAATATTCTCCCCCTCTTTAGCCACAAATGGGCCAAAGATACATGTTCATAAAGATTATACAGTTATCCAAATAATAAGAGCAGCAGCAGAAAAAAAACTGAACACACTTCCAAACTCCACCAGATATCAGCACCAACCAGCAACACCACCAAACAGCAACCAACCTTTAAGCACTGTCATCAGACTCAGAGGATTCGGGCTTCTTCCTTTTCTTGTGAGCAATGTCAGCATTCTTCTCTTTGTTTGATGTCTCAACATCCTTAGAGACATCTGGATTTGTTTCAGTACTTGAACTTTCTTGGTTCAGAGGAACAGAAATGCCAGGAACTGAGTGGTTCTCATTCAGAATTCTTGAAACAATTTTTGCTATTGCTTGATTAACATAGGCTGACCCTTCCCTATTTGCAATTTCAGGGGGAACTGAAGAAGAAGGATGAGATGGATTACCAGAGGCAGAAGCTTGGGACTTTCCTGCATGTCTTGTTCTCAACACTTTGACCTTGGTGGGGTTAGTTCCCACTTTTCTACGAGAAGAGATCTCCAGGATTTCAGAGTCCAGACAGGAAGAGATTGTCCTAGAATCTTGATCAGAGGAAGAGGTTGAAAGAGTCGTATTGGATGATGATGGTGTTTGAGACATTTTGACAGTTTTAGAGGACCAACAGCAACTGAAGAGAAAATTCTGATTGAGAGACTGGGTTTTGATGAGGAGACGAGAGGGGAAGGAAGAAAAGGAGTGTCTATTCAACTTCTTAAAAGAATTGAAGGAAATGGGAAAATATAATTTTAACCCAATCAGAACAAGCATAACTCCTTTAATCCTTGTTGTAAGCAAAATTAATTTCTACAATTCCTCATGTTGGCAAATACCCAACTTACCCCTCAAGTTTTCAAATTGATTTGCATCCAGTGCCTTGGTAAAAATGTCAGCCAGCTGTATCTCAGTGGCAACATGTTCCAATTTGATTGTCTTCTCTTCTACAAGGTCTCTGATAAAGTGATGTCGTATGTCAATATGTTTGGTCCTACTATGCTGAATGGGATTCTTGGAAATGTTGATTGTACTTAGATTGTCACAGTACAATGTCATAACGTCTTGTGTGACATTATACTCAGTGAGCATCTGTTTCATCCAGATCATTTGAGAGCAGCTACTACCAGCTGCAATGTATTCAGCTTCAGCAGTAGAAAGAGACACACAGTTCTATTTCTTGCTGAACCAGGAAACCAGATTATTTCCCAAGAAGAAACATCCTCCAGAGGTGCTTTTTCTATCATCAGCACTACCAGCCCAATCAGCATCACAGTAGCCAGTCAGAGCTGGTTCACATCCATGAGAATACATCAACCCATAGTTGTAAGTTCCACTCACATACTTCAAAATTCTCTTCACTTGGTTGATATGACTGACTTTGGGATCAGCTTGGTATCTTGCACAAACTCCAACTACAAAGGCAATATCAGGTCTGTTGGCAGTTAAGTACAACAAGCTTCCTATCATGCTTCTGTACAGACTTTGATCCACCTTAACCCCACTTGAATCTTTGGAAAGCTTTAGATGAGTAGGAGCAGGAGTCCTTTTGTGACTTGCATTCTCCATACCAAACTTCTTTACAATGTTCTTAGCATACTTGCTTTGAGATAAGAAGATTGAGTCCTCCATCTGTGAGACTTGCAGTCCAAGAAAATAAGTTAGTTCTCCCATGAGACTCATTTCAAATTCAGCCTGCATCTGGTCAGCAAAGTGTTTAACCATATGTTCTGACATTCCTCCAAACACTATGTCATCAACATATATTTGGGCAACCATCAACTTCCCTCCTTCAGTTTTGACAAAGAGAGTTTTGTCCAAGCCTCCTTTTCTGTAGCCTTTGTCTGAGAGAAACTTTGTTAACCTGTCATACCATGCTCTAGGAGCTTGTTTCAGGCCATATAGAGCTTTTCTCAATTTGTAGACATGATCAGGGTGGGTTGGATCCACAAAGCCTTTAGGTTGTTCCACATAAGCTTCCTCATTTAAGTACCCATTTAGAAAGGCACTTTTCACATCCATCTGAAATAATTTGAACTTCAGAAGACAAGCAATTGACAATAGGAGTCTGATTGATTCCAGCCTGGCTACAGGTGCAAAGGTTTCATCAAAATCAACCCCTTCAACCTGGGTGTATCCTTGAGCAACAAGTCTTGACTTATTTCTGGTGACAACTCCTTCAGCATCTGACTTGTTCTTGAATATCCATTTTGTCCCAATGATGTTAGTTCCTTCAGGTCTAGGAACCAGTTCCCAAACTTCATGTTGCTTGAATTGGTTCAGTTCATCTTGCATTGCACCAATCCAGTATTCATCAGTTAAAGCTTCCTTGACATTTCTTGGTTCCATTTTGGACACAAAACAAGAGTTTGAGATGATTTCTCTAGATCTTGTGATGACTGCACTGTTGGGATCTCCTATGATGAGCTCTTTTGGATGATCCTTCTGAATTCTGATGGAAGGGATCTTGCTAGCTTCCTTTGATTCAGATTCTGTTGTGGTGGAGTTGGGTAGGTCATTCTGTTGGGTTGAAGTCTCAAAGAATGTCTCAACAGTACAAGGAACATCTATTTCTTCATGATAATCATCAATTATAACATTTATTGATTCCATCATGGTTTTGGTTCTGGAGTTGAATACTCTATAAGCTCTGCTGTTTGAGGAGTATCCTAGAAATATGCCTTCATCACTTTTAGGGTCCAGTTTTCTTCTTTGTTCACGATCAGCCAGAATATAGCATTTGCTGCCAAACACATGGAAGTACTTCGCAGTTGGTTTTCTTCCTTTCCAGAGTTCATATATGGTGGATGAGGTTCCCTTCCTCAAGGTGACCCTGTTATGAACATAGCAGGCTGTATTCATAGCTTCAGCCCAAAAATACATACGAAGTCTTTTGGCATGTAACATTGCTCTGGCAGATTCCTGTATGGTCCTGTTTTTTCTTTCCACAACTCCATTTTGCTGAGGTGTTATAGGAGAAGAAAACTCATGACTAATTCCCTCTGAAGAACAGAAATCATCAAACTTGCTGTTTTCAAATTCCTTGCCATGATCACTTCTGATTCTGACAATACACCCTTCCTTTTCTCTTTGAATTCTTTTGCACAATTCTTTAAAAACTTCAAATACATCAGATTTTTCCCTAATGAAATTAATCCAGGTGAATCTGGAAAAATCATCCACAACCACATAGGCATATCTTTTTCCACCAAGACTCTCTACTTGCATTGGTCCCATCAGATCCATATGAAGAAGTTCTAGAACCTTAGAGGTGGTCAGATGTCTTGACTTTGGATGTGACATCCTAGTCTGCTTACCAACCTGACATTCACCACAAACTCTTTCTTCATCAATTTGTAGTCTTGGAATCCCTCTGACTGCCTCCAAGGAGATAATCCTCTTCATACCTCTTAGATGAAGATGGCCAAGTTTTTGGTGCCACAGTTTCACCTCTTTTTCTTCTTTTGCAATGGAACACACAGATGAGAAATTAGTGTTCTCAGGCTCCCACAAGTAACAGTTGTCTTTGGATCTGACACCTTTCATTACTATCTCTTGTTTGTCATTGATTACAAGACATTCAGATTTTGAGAAATTGACCTTGAATCCTAGATCACACAATTGACTGATACTAATGAGATTAGCAGTCAGCCCTTTTACCAGCAATACTTCATTCAGACTTGGAACTCCAGGGCAGTCCAAATCACCAACTCCTTTGATTTCACCTTTAGCACCATCTCCAAAGGTCACAAAGCTGGTGGTGTGAGGCTTAACATTATTGAGGAGGTTCTTGATTCCAGTCATGTGTCTGGAACATCCACTGTCAAAGTACCAGTCTTCCTTTGCAGAGACCCTCAGGGAAGTGTGGGCTATCAGGGCAGTAGCCTTTTTCTTCCATTTAGGAGCATGTGGTACCTTTTTAGACTTAGGTTTGACACCTGAGTTCTGATTAGGGTATCCATACAATCTGAAGCAGAAGGGCTTTATGTGGCCATATCTCCCACAATGATGACATCTCCATCTTTGGTACCTTTTCTTCATATGTCTCTATTCCTGATGTTGAGAGTTGTGTTGAGACATCTGTTTTGACATTTGCTTATCAGTACCAGATTTCTTTGCTTCCATAAATCCTAGTCCAGATTTATTTCCCACATTTTGTCCAACCTGGAGGATCTCTTCCAATTTGTCTGTTCCATTTGTCAGCATCTTGACAGATTTAGTCATTTGATTCAGTTGTGAGTTCAGCAATTGAACTTCTCCTTCTAGATGACTTATAGTTTCAAGGTTTGCCCTTTTTTCAGCCTCCAGCTTTATGATGAGTTTTGATTGTTTCTCATTCTGCACACAGACTTCAGTACTTCTGGTACACAATTTCTTGTAAGTATCAGCCAGTTCTTCAAAAGTTACCTCTTCATCACTGATGTCACTTTCAGAGGTACAAATACCAGTTAAAGCAGTAATTAGTTTGGCAGATTCTTCTTCAGAGTTACTTTCTGAATCAGTCAGACCAAGTAATTGTCATTCCTTTCTTTTGTTTCTTAAGAAAGGTAGGACATTCAGCTCGAATATGCCCATATCCTTCACAACCATGGCATTGAATTCCTCTGCCTTGATTTCCCTTCTCTTCTGACCTTGGTCTTCTGCTGGAACTGTCAATGTCAGAGGGAATGTTATGAACATTAGACCTTGACTTTGGATCTATTCTTTTGATGAGTTTGTTGAACTGTCTTCCAAGCATGGCTATAGCTTCTGAAATATTTTCTTCAACATCAGTGTTGGACACAAGTGCTATGCTCTTGTTCTTCTTGTCACCATTATCAGTGATACCCATCTCAAAAGTCTGAAGAGACCCAATAAGTTCATCCACTTTCAACTTGCTGATGTCCTGGGCTTCCTCTATGGCAGTTACCTTCATTGCAAATCTTTTAGGCAGGGATCTGAGAATCTTCCTCACCAGTTTTTCTTCTGACATCTTTTCTCCCAGTGCTCCTGAGGTGTTGGCAATCTCCAAGATGTTCATGTGAAACTCATGAATGGTTTCATCTTCCATCATTTTTAGATTCTCAAACTTGGTAGTCAACATCTGAAGCCTTGACATTTTTACTTTGGAAGTGCCCTCATGAGTAGTTTTGAGAGTGTCCCAAACTTCCTTGGCCAGTTCATATTGATGTACTAGTCTGAAAATGTTTCTATCAATTCCATTGAACAAGGCATTTAAAGCTTTGGAATTTCCCAGGGCTAACTCATCTTCTTCTTTACTCCAATCTTCCTCAGGCTTCAGACTGATTGTCCCATCTTTCTCAGTTATGGTGGGATGGATCCATCCTTTGTCAGCAGCTCTCCAAGCCTTTTTGTCCAGATATTTTAGGAAGGCAATCATACGAGGTTTCCAGTAGTCATAATTAGTTCCATCCAGAATGGGTGGTCTATTTCCAAAAACTCCTTCTTTGTCCATAGTGCCAGAAAGTGATATCCCTAGATCTCACCCAGTAATACAGGCAGGGTGCCTGCTCTGATGCCAATTGAAATTCTGGCTGCAGATACTCAATGTCACGTTCAATGTTATGACACCGTATCTGACTTACTATATGACAGTAAATACAAAAACAATAAAGAACACAGTCAATTGTTTACCCAGTTCAGTGTGCAACAACACCTACTCTGGGGGCTACCAAGCTAGGGAGGAAATCCACTATAAGAGATGTTAATTCAGGAATAAACCAACCAGTTTATCTCCTTCACTTAAGACCTACCCAATGCAATTTCAATCTAAGTACAACTTAAACCTGAGTTCCTACTCACTCCCCCTCAATCACAGCAGTGATACATAAAACAATTTGACTAATGATTTGATGAAGACACTCTTCAAAAAACATACACTTGATTAAGCTTCACAGCTTTTTAATCAAGCAACACAACCACTCTTGCTTTACAGCTTTGAGTGATACACAACTTAACTTGACTCTGCTTCACAGCTTTAGTCAAGAAACATTCAAACACTCTTGCTTCAAAGCTTTGAGTGCTACACAACCCTTACAATTAAAAACCTATTCCAAGTCACTTATCACAATGATAATTGCTTGGAGTACAATAATTAAACCTATACAGTTTACAAATGATCTTCTGACCAAAAAGGGATTCCTTGCAAAACAACAGCTCTGTTGAATATATAGCAGCTGCAACTTCAGTTAGGGTTTCCACAAAAACCTAGGGTTAATTCCGTTTGACCTTAAGAATAGGTCACAGGACTTTATTAACCAGGTTAGGGTTGAGCTAGGTTAACCCTCAGAAAACGCAGGATTCTGTTCTGGAAAGACTGAGTTATTTTCCTAAAAAAACTCAGAATTAACCAACCTGCAAACCTGTTAGTTCAGAACAGGATGTCTTAACATCTGTTATGACATCTGAGGAACCTGTCTACTGATTTAGGAAAATGTGATCATTTTGCAAAAATGCTCAGATACACACTTATAAACATCAGTACCTGAATGACAATATTTTTCTGCAAAGGTACCTAATGAATCAGTACAAACTAAACTAGAATGTTATGACATCAGTCATGACATTCACACATACACTTGGGTTTTACCAAAAATGCAAGCCAATACCTAAACAACTACAGATATGATTGGAATGACTAAACCTTAGGCGTCGCATGGACATCGTTTAATCTTAGTGGCAATTGACTACTTTACCAAGTGGGTGGAAGCAACTTCTTATGCTAATGTCACCAAGCAAGTGGTAGTACGCTTTATCAAGAACAATATCATATATCGATATGGTGTGCCAAGTAAGATTATCACTGATAACGGCTCAAATTTGAATAATAAGATGATGACAAAGCTTTGTGAAGTATTCAAGATCATCCATCACAACTCGTCTCCTTACAAACCTAAGATGAATGGGGTTGTTGAAGCTGCTAATGAAAACATTAATAAGATAATCTAGAAGATGGTTGTTACCTATAAGGAATGGCATGGGATGCTCCCTTTTGCTTTGCATGGGTATCATACATCCATCCACACTTCAACAGGGGCAATCTCATTCTCTCTTATGTATGGTATGGAAGCAGTGCTCCCTATTGAGGTTGAGATTCCCTCTTTGCGGGTAATAATGGAAACCAAGTTGTCAGAGGCTAAATGGGTCCAGAACAGGTTTGACCAGTTGAATTTAATTGAAGAAAATAGAAGGACAGCCTTATGTCATGGTCAGTTATATCAGAAAAGAATGAAGAAAGCTTTTGATTAGAAGGTCGAGCCCCATGAATTCAGAGAAGGAGACCTCGTGCTCAGAAAGATCATCTCTTTTAACGCTGATTCTAGGGGAAAGTGGACTCCCAATTAGGAAGGCCCATATGTTGTCAAGAAAGTCTTCTCTAGAGGTGCATTAATTCTTGAAACTATGGATAGTGAGGAGTTCCCACGTCCTATAAATGTTGACACATTAAAGAAATACTTCACCTAAAGAAATAAAAGAACACCTTGCTAAGTTCTAAACCCAAAAGGGAAGCTTAGGCAAAAAAAAAAGCGTCTCGGTAGGCTTAAAAACTGAAAGGGAAATCTAGGAAAAAGTTAGAGACATAAACAGAATTAATTTTCGCAGTAGGTTGAAAACTCGCAAATTTTCCTGGCAAGTAACTGCGTCAAGTAAGACTTAATCATTGAAGCAACAATCTTCTCGAATTCTCATCACAGTTCAACTGAAGCCTCTGCTCAGGAGTTCAAAGTGGTTAGGGAGAATAGTGGTCATTGTATTTCAATATACCTTTTTCCATTTATTTACCATTTTTCAAAACTTTGTAATCATCCATGGAGTCACGTCATTTGCGGACTACCATTCTATTAATAAAGTTTGAGCCTTTATCCAATTTTTGTAGTTCTTATTTTTATTCTGTTTAAAAAATTTTCATTTATTATTTTGAATAAAATTTGCAAATTACCTTTTACTTCGAATTCTATGATTCAAGTAAGACAAAAGTAGTGATCCAAGGATGGACAAACTCTGAAGCATTGAAAAGATTCCCCAAGAGGTATCTCGGGTTACTCTTGCTGATATGCGCATAATCCACTTGTGTTTAATGGATTTCATGCAAATTGATATATGGTGTGATGTTGGGTTTGTAATCCCATTTTCCCCAGTTAAGTCTTGATTCAGATTTTTTCTGGGTTGTTATAAGATTTTGGGTTTAGGTGGTTTGGTACCTCTATCCCATATTCCCCATAAGGTCTTGATGCAGATTCCTTTAGTTAAGTATGATTCTTTCCCCATCTAGGTTGTGATCGAGTGTAGATTGTAAAATTATGAATCATTGCCTTATTTGGTGTAGTTATTTCTCGCTTTGTATGTTGAGAATTGATGTAGAATCTCTTGCAGAGCATTGCTCTTTCCAATTATGACATTATGGTTATTGTGTGCTCCCTAGGTAGCCAGACAAGGGAAATATCTTTTCTAAGAAGTGTTGAAACAACTGTCAACTTTTTGGGTTTTCTCTCGCCAAGTGTTGCGTTTGATTTAGAATCCCTATAATTTTGACTTCTTGTTATGATGTTAACTTCTTAATTCACTGGGTGAAGCGAATATGATGCTTCCCTCTAAAGTTGTTCTTCCCAGGAAGTTTCTCTATATTACGTAGAGAAGTTTGCACAACCATTACTCTTGATATTGAAGAATGTATTCGGTCTGCCCTCGATGTTCATGGTTTCATTTTGCCTAGTGAAAACATTATGGAATCCCTAGTTGATTTCTAGACAATATGGCATTGTCTTCCCTAGAAAAGTCTGTATGGAATTCCCCGGTGAAGCCTGGAGCAGGTTGTTATATCCTTGCGACTGTATTGGTTTATTGCTAACAATTTTTTCTTCGATTATTCTCAAGCTATGTTTCTTCCCAATGAAGTTAAACTTTAAAGTAAAACTTTGTTTCCTCAGTTAGTGCTTACTCTCTTATGGAATCTTCCTCCTGGATGTGATTTAGTCGAGTGTTGTCCATACCCAAGGTCGTTTTTCCTGGTTATCCCCAATGCAATATGTATATTTTGTTAGCATGTACATCATAACATTCATACACTCATACATACATCATGCATACCAGAATTAAAATTCATTGCTCATTTGCATTCATTGATGTTTTTGTTTATCATATTATCTTCTTTATAGAGTTTTGTTATCCTCTCTCCAATAGAGTGTCTACCTAAAGGAAAAAGTGTATATCATTTCAATTTCCCCACTAAGTTGCCTGTCGTGGAAGAATTTTGCTTTTTCCATCCTACCCAGGCCATTATCTGGATGGAATTGATCCCCATTTGAGTTCATCCTTCATTGGGTGGTGTCATGGTTGACAATTTCACTCTGGTTTGTTCCTGGATTAAATTTTTGTCCCCAACAGTATTATTATTTTGATCCCTATAGGCTATAAGCCATGGATTGTAAATGTCCATTTATTTTGTACATGAAGACTTTTCCCCTCATCAGGAATATGTTGGTATTTCCCCATGAAATCAATATTCATTCTCTCGCATTCCTTTTTGTAACAACAAGCGGCAGTCTCTTTATTTGAGCAACCTATACTTCCCCAGTAATTTTGTTAATGCCATAGAAGATGTTTTTACTCCAATGAATGGTAGTTTCTACTTTATGGTAGATAGTTCATTGGTGAGTTTGGCTTTACTCCAATGATAAAGACAATTTTTTGAAATATTCTTATAGCAATTTGTTACCTTTCCCGAGTGATGTCTTGATTAAAGAAGAAGTTTATTACCCATTCTAGGTGGAATACCATAATTTTTGGAAACTTGTTATTGTTCTATGTTTTTCTACCTTCATCCTTGAGTTGGTATTTCACCTTCATTCATTAGTCAGCATTTATCTCTTTCTCCTCATTGTACTTTACCCCAATAGAGTTAAGTTATTCCCATCCATGAGCGCTGATGTCAACACTCTATTCCCAGCCATGAGTATTGATGTCAACCTTTTTCTCCTAGCCATGAGTTATGATGTCAACCCTTTGGTCCCAGCCATAAGTGTTGATGTCAAACCTTTCTTCCTAGCCACGAGTGTTGATGTCAACCCTTTGTTCCCAGCCATAAGTGTTGATGTCAACCCTTTGTTCCCATCCATAAGTACTGATGTCAAACCTTTGTTCCTAGCCATAAGTGTTGATGTGAATCCCTTATTCCCAGCCATAAGTGCTGATGTCAAACATTTGTTCCTAGTCATGAGTGCTCAAGTCAACCCTTTGTTCCCGGACATAAGAGTTGATATCAAACCTTTATTCCCAACCATAAGTGCTAATGTCAATCCCTTGTTCCCAGCCATAAGTATTGATAACAACCTTTGTTCCCAGCAATAAGTTTTGATGTCAACCCTTTGTTCCCAGCCATAAGTGTTGATGCCAACCTCTTACTCCCAGCAATAAGTGATGATTTCAACTCTTGTTCCCAGCCATAAGTGTTGATGTCAAACCTTTGTTCCCAACCATGAGTTCAGATGTCAACCCTTTGTTCCTAGCCATAAGTATTGATGTCAAACCTTTATTCCAAGCCATGAGTGCTGATGTCAACCCTTTATTCCTAGCCATAAGTGATGATGTCAACCTCTTGTTCCCAGCCATAAGTGTCGATGTCAACCTTTGTTCCCAGCCATGAGTTTTTATGTCAAACCTTTTGTTCCCAGCCATAAGTATTGATGTCAACCCTTTGTTCCGAGCCATAAGTGTTGATGTCAAACCTGTGTTCCCAGCCATGAGGGCTGATATCAAACCTTGTATTCCCAGCCATAAGTGCTAATGTCAACTTTTGTTTCTATTCATAAGTACTAACGTCAATCATTCGTCACCTACCTTAATGTTGATGTTTACCGTCATCTCTAATCGGTATTATTTCAACATTTCTATTCGCATCCTTCTGGTTGTTAATTCACGATCTCTTGTGATTCGATGTTACTCTCTTTTTTCTATCTCCTCTATGAGTGAGTAGTTCACAGTTTTCTATCAGTCGTTGTTACCCATTGCTTTTTCCTCATTTTTTAAGTTGATTCTACTTGGTCTTCTCTTTGGGCTTTACTCTAGTAGAGTTGAGTCTTCTTTTCCCTAGAGGAGTTGATTTTCCTCCATTGGAGTTGAGTTTGTTTCCTCCAGTTGAGTTTGTTTCTCTTGAGGGATCATCAAGCACCTTAAATAGTGTATCTTGTACATGTGTTTGTAGATGGATTAACCTTTAACTAACATCAAAATATGTATATATGTTTCTTTGAATGTTCATATTGTAGGTGATGACACAATTAGATTCATCTCACCATCTAACCTAGGGTTTAAGGGGTAGTCCTCAGTCAAATGATTCTTCAATGGATTGCAAGAGCTTAAGCTTCAAGGCTATGTCTATGATATCAATTTTTTTTATTCAAAGAGCTCTCTCACCTTATTTAAGTCAAGGTTTCCTCCAGGTTGGTGGTGGTATTCATAAAGAAGATTCATAGGTTCATGTGTTTATTTCCATGACTTCTTTAACAAGTTTCGTTGAGACTTTAGCTCCATATTTGACTGTGTTCTTCAAGATAACATCATTTTAAGGCCTATTGTGATTCATCATGTTTATTTTCCAAGAAAGTTCAAAAGATTCAAGGTTGATTCTACAAGTTTGACCCAATTGAGAAAGTACTTGATTAAGTGATCACAAGTGAATACCTCTCTCAATTTTCAATATTTTTAGTTGGTTCTTTTTTCTATGGGTTCTTATCATCATATACAAAAATTTCTCTTCACATGACAAGATCCAATTGTTCATGAAAAATCATCAAAAGTTGAAAGAGATTTAATGTCATTTTGACACTCTCTAAGCTAGGGTTTGTTGACTTCCAAGGACCAAAACTTTGCTCGTTTCGTTTTTGAGATTTTTATTTAAACCAAAGTCATCATTCCCTTAAAAGGATCCTTAAGAAGTTATCTTAAGGGATCTAAGGATAATTTTGAATGGAAGATCACTAGTGGTTGAGAAAGACTACAAGTCTCTTTAAAAAGCCTTTGAATCTTAGGCTTTAAGTTCAAGTGATCATAACTTGTTCAATTTTTATCTCCTTAAGCCCATAATATTCCCACAATAATCTTTAAGATTTCTACTACAACTTTGTTTCAATATTCAAGACTTGAAAATGCTTGGAAAGTTGTTAAAGAATTGAAAAGATTATAGGTCTTTTGTGAATTTTCAAAAATTTGTTCATCATCTTCCAAAGACCATAACTCTTTCAATTTTAATGATTTTTAAGTTACCTCAATTCCACAATTCAATTCAAGAGGTCTACTTCATTTCATCTTCAGATATCAGGGCCAAATTTTGAGTGAACAGTCATGTAATTTTGAAGAACATTATAGATCATATTGAAGTTCAACACTTAGAAATAATTATAAGTACAAAAATCAGTTTGTTTTTCACGATTTCAATTGACCATAACTTCTAGCTCAAGCATCCAAATTCTACCTTTCTTGGCATAATGTGAAGTTTGTTGTGAGATCTTTCAAATGCTTCAAGAATAATCCCATAAAGGTCTCTAAGTAGTGAGCTAGGCATTATTGAAGTTGGCTTCATAGAATCTAATTTTGCCTCGAGTCAGAATTTTTACAATGAGTAAACTTGGATTACAGGTTGAATTACTAAAAGTTTAGATTCTAAACATGTTTAACTAATTTCCCAGATGCATTTTGATTAGAATTGCACTTTATATGAGGTTGTTTTGATGATTTTCAATTTACACATTTGGCATGATCACAACTGGCTTGGTTTGCATGATTTTCTCACAATTCCTCTCATTTCTCATCATCATTCACTTCCCTATAAATAGAGGATGATATTTCATTCATTTCACAAGCTTTAGAGATCCTGAAAACCTCTATCGAACTTCCTCCATAACTCTAAATTCTGCAACTTCGAATTTGGTTTTAAAGAACCTCCATCTCCAATTTTTTTGTTCATTCTTCATACTTGAACTTCACTGAATATAACAGAAGAAGAACCAAGCCTTGAAGTTCTCTAAGTCATGCTATCCAAGTCAAGTTTCAGAGAAATTTCTTCATACTTCATTCGAGTAGTTTAAGGAATCAATTCTTCTAACTCAAATTACTTGAATGATCTATTATGTTCATTGATGCTTGCTGATGGTTTAATTTTGATTAATTGATGCATTTGATGCATCTGTTTTCAATTTAAAAATATTTCAAAACTCTCTGTTTTTTCTCAGATCGAGTGAGCTACACCTTAAATAATTTTTTTGTGAGGGTACCATTGGAATTGTTTTGATGAGATGAAGAGAATGGCACCGGTATGAGCTTCTAATTTTACAGCTTGAAGGACATGCAAATCGCGTGTTTTTGGTTGACTTTTCAACAATCTGAAGGTTGAAGACGATGACATGGACGTCTCAAACAATCAGAGCCTCACGTGTGTTTTTGTTTTACCTATTTTTTTAAAGTGATTCAGTGTATTATTCACTAATGACCATGATATGCACAACACGCCATATCCCATGGATTTGATTACTAACGTATTTTAACAATGATCAGGTGGTCCACATTTTTTGGTTTATTATTTTATTTTCTGATTTTTGTTTTAATTGTTTTAAACTTCAAAATTACATAAAAAAATCCTTTAAACTTCTAACATTGTAAAAAAATTATCAAAAATACTTTTGATTTTGATTTTTTCACAATTTTATTTTGTGATTTGGTATTTTTTTATGATTTTTCATTTTATTTGACTTGTTTTGATTATTTAAAAATACTTTTCTTGATTTTTAAATTCTAAAAAAATTCACAAAAATATATTTTCTTTGTTTCTGACTTTCTGGAATTTTAATTTCATTTTTACTATTTTAATACATTTTCACTTACTTGAGTGATTTTAAATAGTTTAAAAATATTTTTCTGTTTTTAAAAAAAAATTACCAAAAAATTTGTAAAACATTTGAGATCACTTCTGACTCTTCCATGGTCTCTTTTAATTTTTATTTGATATTTTGAATAAAATTTTCTATTTTACCTTTTATTTTCATTTTTAAAAACAATTTAAAAATTATTTTCTCATTCTATTTTTCTTATTAAATGAAAATTTATTTTTGTATAAATTCTGGTTGATCTTGAACTATGTGAATTTTAATCATAAGCTTCATTAACATCATTGGATCTTGGGTGTTGATTTTAACTCCACCAAAATGGATGAATGATTTTAATGATAGTCTTATTAAATTCTTTGGTTCAAAAGTGGAATTTAATTCTTATCTATTTCTTCTTGATCTTATTTTTTTTTACTTTTCTTGTGCTATAAGTTTCACGAGTGTGGTTTCTATCACATCTCTAACTTGTGTAGTACATAGATTGCTATTGACTGTCATCAAAATAAGTGTGACTTCTACATAAGTCCATTTACAATTGCTTAACATAGCGTTAAATTTGTCTTGATACAAAAATTGTCACTTGTGGCCCAAACCTATGTTTGCAAGCCCAAGTATGTTTAATTTAAAATCTTTTATCCAATAACTTTGATGTTCATTGTTAGGAGGCTTTGATTCTATCAATCCTCTAATTAACTTCATGAACTTTGGTCTAAGTTAATCATATGTGGTTGCTTTGAGTATTTGAAATTAATGATATATTTGACAAAAAGATAATGAGACTTGTTGTTAAGAAGTTTTGATTTTATAAATCAACTAACCCTCTAACTTCTAATTCACTAACAATTAACTTTACTTTATGCCTTTATTTTGTGCCTTTATTTTTATGTACCATTTACTTTAGCATTTACATTCCATGCCTTTTTTTCGTTCGCTCACTTGAGCATTTATATTTTTGTCATTTTATCTTTGCTAACTTGAGCATTTATCTTTATGTCATTTTATTTTTTCTCCCTTGAGATTTCTTTTCTTTTGAAAGCACTAAATAATCAACTTGAACATTAAAAGCCTTACGGTTACTTGAACTATTTGGTTACTATCCTTAGTATTGTGGAGTTGTGGATCTCACAGACTTAGGGGACCTTGTTGCTCTGTTGTTATTTTGTCTGAAGTTCTTGGGGTTTACTCCAAGACATTGGGTTGATTTTTCTTTGTGTGCAAGTTAATATGATTATATGCTTTGTCTGTAATTAAGAATTCATCTGTATACAATCGTTACACTGCCCAATTTTTATGAAGACTTAATTCATCTGAAGCTTGGTATTCCTCAGAGGTTTAGTATTTTTTCTCTCTTGGTTTCAATCCAAAGGATGGGAATTCTTCATTGACTTCTTTATGTCAAGTTTTGGCTTCTTGTTGGTTAGATCGTCCTTTTCCTTAGCTTTTATCTTATGCTTTAAGAAAGTACATTCATCTACTCCTATCTTCTTTAATTTCAAAAAGAATCTTCTCGCTCTTTTTCAAAACTCTTCTTGTTTTCTAACTTGAACTACTTTCATAGTAAACTTGGAATTAGATCCATGCATTTTCAAAAATCTTTTCTTAATCAAACTTTAATCAAATTAACCATACTTTGAAATCTTTTTGAAAGAATAAAAGTCATTAACCTCATTCAAACCATTTTGCCACTTTGGCTTTTAACTTTAAAACCTTTTCTCAAAAGATTAGACTCTTGTCGATTCTTCTAGTGATGCGAGCTACTATACTTCTATGATATGTAGTAAACTGAGATATTTTCCACTTGGGTGATGAATGAGACTTTGTTGATTTTAAAATCCAACTATATCCTCCACTTTGAGATGATTCTAATTTTCCTTTATTATAATCGCGGGTAGTAAGTATGTTTTTTACTCGGATATGACGATGATGTCTCTTCTCTTAAAATTATCCAACGCAAATGTATTTTAAATTTTTTGAAGTGAACTACAAGTACCCAGATCCTCTATTGCATGAAAGGTGGAACATAGGCACTAAACGTTCTCAACTGCGGTGGGTGCAAAATTTTAAAAAATACTTCTTTTCTCATCTCCACCATCTTATTTTGTATACAACTTTTATAGCCGAAATACACAGATTTTCAAAGAGGATTATATGAAGTACCTTAGATGTTTAGGGTGCTAATACCTTCTCTTTGCATAACCAACTCCCATATCATGATTCTCCCCCTCTTTTTTTCGGTTTATTTGCTCTTTTCCCATTTCCTTTGGAAACACTAAAACACAGTGGTGATTTTTATTTGATTTGTACGGGTTAAGTCAATCCAATGGCTTAGTCTAAACATTTATACTGCTACAAAACATATCAAATAAAAATCGCCACATCACTTTATTGTTTCCAAAGGAAATGAGAAAAGAGCGAATAAACCCAAAAAAGAGGGTAGAATCTAGGTACGGGAGTTGGTTATGCAAAGGAAATGTATTAGCACCGTTTAACATATACGGTACTCCGCATGAACCTTTTTGAAAATTTGTGTATTTTGGCTATAAAAGATGTGTACAAAGATAAGATGGTGGAGATGAGAAAAGAAGTATTTTTTACAATTTTTTGCACCCGCTGTGGTCGTAAACCTTTTGTGCCTACATATCGCCTTCGTGCAATAGAGGATAGGGGTACTTGTAGTTCACCTCAAAAAATTTAAAACACATGTGTGTTGGTTAATTTAAGAGAAGAGACATCTCGTCATATCTTAGTGGAAAACATAGTTACCACCCACAATTATGAGAAAGGAGCATTTAC
Organism: Vicia faba; assembly: GCA_948472305.1. Lineage (NCBI taxonomy): Eukaryota > Viridiplantae > Streptophyta > Magnoliopsida > Fabales > Fabaceae > Vicia > Vicia faba. The sequence continues at coordinate 779,699,608 of OX451741.1, read as the reverse complement.
GACGTCTCAAAGTGGAGGATATAACTTAGATTTAAAATCCATCACTCAACACCCATATGGAAAATGGATCACTTCACTACATATCGTAGAAGTATAGTAGCCTGCATCACTACAAGAATCAACAAGAGTCTAATATTTTGAGAAGAGTTTTAAAGTAAAAAGCCAAAGTGGAAAAATGATTTGAATGAGGTTAATGACTTTTGGTCTTAAAAAAAAAGTCAAAGTATGATTACATTGATTAAGGGTTTAATCAAGAAAAGCTTTTGAAAATGCATGGACCTAAGTCTAAGTTTATTATGAAAGCGGTTCAAGTTTGAAAACAAGAAGAGTTCTAAAAAGGAAGGAGAAGATTTTTAAAATTAAAGAAGATGGGAGGAGATGAAGGGACTATCCTAAGTACACAAATCAAAAGTTAATGAAAAGGATGGTCTAACCAACAAGAAGCCAATACTTTACATAACAAAGTCAATGTAGAATTCCCATCCTTTGGATTAAAACCAAGCAAGCAAAAATACTAAACCTATGAGGAATACCAAGCTTCAGATGAATTAAGAACCAAGAAAAGTCTTCATTGACAAAAATTGGCCAGAGTAACAACCGTATACAGAGGAATTCTTAATCACAGACAAATCATGAAAATCAGCATAACCTGCACACATAAAAAATTGAAACCAATGCCTTGGAGTAAACCCCAAGGATTTCAGAAGATATTCATAAAAATATCGATGAAAGATTAGAGAGTTCCAAGGTCTCATGGCTTCTAATCCTAAGTCTCGGGAATCCACAACTTCATAGTGCTAGGGTTAGTAACCAAGTAGTCCAAGTAACCTCAATATTTTTTAATTTTTAAATTGATTATTAAGTACATTTACAAAAAATAAAATAAAGCTCAAGTGAGCAAAGATAAAAAGGTAAAAAATAAATTCTCATGTGAGAAAAAGGCAAATAGCATGAGATGTAAATGCTACAAGTAAATGACATAAAATAAAGACATAAAGATAAATGCATAAAGTAAAAGCATAATGTAAAGTCAATGGTTAATAATCAATGGTTAGAAATTAATGATTAATGGTTGAGGGTTATATATTTTATAAGAGTGATCCATGAGGATTTTAACATTGGGCCTAGGTCAAATTTGATGAAGACTCATTAGAGGATTGATAAAATCAAAGCCATCTAACAATGAGCTTTCAATGTTATTGGGAATAGCTCAACATTTAATCACCCTTGGGCTTACAAACACAAAGTTTGAACCACAAATAATAAATCAACTAAAAGATGAAAAGGGAGGATTCCAAATGATATGATCCATGATAGTTTGAGCCTTGAACATAGGTCAAAGTTATTGAAGACTCATTAGAGGACTGGTAGTATCAAAGCCTCCTAACAATGAGCCATCAAGGTTTCTGGAAAAACTTAACCATACTTGGGCTTGCAAACATCAAGTTTAGGACACTATGAACCAATCAATAGGAAGGAAGAAAGGGGATGAGATGAAAGGGAAAAGGGAAAGCCAAATGTAACCAATGTCTCAGATGAAATTAGGGTTTCAAATATCATCAACATCATTCATCCATTTTGGTGGATTTTATTTTTAAACCTATCAACACTCAGGATCCAATGAGGTTGAGGAACTTGTCCCAGAGTGATATACAAATATCACCAAATCAGGACCAATCAAAAAAATAAAATATATGGAATATAAAAACAAAATTTAAATGATTTATAAAAATGAAATAATTGATAAAATACACAACATGTATTAAAAAACTAAACAAAAATCCTAAAAAAATATAAGAGGTCAAACGTGAGTCAACAAGTGTTGACAAATTTTTTTTGAATTCTTTACAGTCGTTAACTATTTTTAAAATATAAAGAATTGGGCAAAAATAAACCAAAATTTGTAAAAAATTGTAAAATAAAAAATAAAAATAAAATCAAGTCACAAATATTTGTCAAGAGGTCATTGGACCCTACCATAATTTTTCCAGAATTTAAAATGACAAAAAAGTATTTTTAAACAATTCAAAAAAAGAGTAAAATCCTACAAAAGATCAAATCATAAAATAAAATTATGAAAAAATAATAATCAGAAAGATAATTTTGGAAATTATTTTTATAAATTTTTTCATAATTTTTAAGTCAGAAATGAATTTTTATGAATTTTTTAAGTTTAAAATTATTAAAACAAAAATAAGAAAATAGAATAATAAACCAAAAAAATCTGGACTATTTGATCATTGTCAAAACGCGTTACTAAGCAGATCTGAGGGACCTGAAGTGATGTGCATGTTATGGTCTTTATTGGAAATAACACAGTATCATTAATAAAAATCAGATTTTATAAAATAAAACAAAAAAATATGGGCCATCTAATCAAAGTCAAAACACGTTAGTAAACAGATCCAAGGGACCTGGCGCGCTTAGCTTGATATGGACCTTAGTGAATATCACACATGATCATTAATTAAAAAATCAAATTTGAAAAAAATGTGTGGCAAAATGTCATTGGTTGAGAGATGACACTCTGGTCATCTTTAACCTCCAACCACACGCGAGTTGCAGGTTCTACAAACGGTAAAATTGGAAGCTCAAGACGAAGACAACCATACCTTCGCGAAAAAAATTATATAACATGTAGCTCACTCGATTTGAAAAAAACCAGAAGAAAATTTGAAAAAGGAATTTGAAAACAGATGATAAAAACTCAGTTAGATTTGAAAACAAATGATGCAACGAGCATCAGAGAGTCAAATGCTACATTGTAGAAATATATTTGGAATGAATTGATGGAGAATTACACATGTTGAAGTTCAAATTCATAGATTTGGAAATGTAGCTCAAAAACTTGATCCAGTGCATGATTCTCTTTGTTCTTGAGTTTGTTAGCTTCACTGAATGATGATGAAGCTAACTGAGTGAAGCTTTTGAGTGTTTGAAAGGTGGAAAGGAGAAATGGAATTTCAAGATCAAGAGTTTGTATGGGATCTTTGTTGGGCTAGGTTCGTAATCAAAAGCTTGTCCAAATGAGTGAAATATGGTTTGTATTTAAAGGAGAAGTGAATGAAATCAAAAGGAAGGGTGAATGATAAGATATGAGTGGAAATCATGAACACTCGTGGTCATGAAGAAAGTGTGATGACATGTGCATCAAAACTCAACCAAATGATGTGTTTTGACACTCTAAATGATTCAGACTTCTTTGCTAATCATGTTTAAGTGAAAATGACGTGGTAATTTGGTGATTAGAAGCCATGTTTCAAAAATTCACTTTTGACTTCAAGTGATATTTTCAGTTTCAAAGCATCAACTTTACAACCATGGTGCAAACAACTCATGGACCATTTTGATCTCATTCTTTTTGCAATGGAAATACCTTCTCACAAGTTTTGCAATGGAAAGACCCTCTCACAACCATTTTGAGTTCCTTCCCTATAAACCTTTGTTGAACCTTTGTTGACAATCTTTAGAGAGCCAATGAACCTTTGTTGAACTCCCTCCATAAGTCATAATTCTTCAACTTTGAATTCAATTCTAAAGCATCTTTCAATCCAATTTCTTTGCCGATTCTTCATCCTTGAATTTCACTAAAGCTAACAAATGAAGAACCAAGCCTTGAGGTTCCCTGAGTCGTGCTAGCCAAGTCAAGTTTCATAATTTTGAATTTGAACTTCAACAGGTAGATTCCTCCATCAATTTTCTCCAAACTATTTCTACAATGCAGCTCTCATCACTCTGATACTGATCACATCATTAGTTTTTAACTGGAAGTGAGTCTTACTCATGAATTTTCAAATCCCTTTCCAACTTTTTTCTACTGGTTTTCTCTAAATCGACTGAGCTATAGTTTATATAATTTTTTTGCGAGGGTACCATTGAAATCGTCTTGAAGAGAAAAAGTGAATGGCACAGGTCTGAGCTTCTAATTTTAGAGTTTGTAAAACCTGAAATTTGCGTGTGGCTGGAGGTTAAATATGATGACATGTCTTCCCTTCAACCAATCATATCGGGCCACACATTTTTTCAAAATCGGTTTTAAATAAATGATTTGGTGGTTTATTCTCTAATGTCCATATCATGCACAACGCGCTAGATCCCTTGAATTTGATTACTAATTCATTTTGACATTGATCCAATGGTCTACATATTTTTGGTTTTCTTTTTATTTTCTGATTTTATATTTTATTTGTTTTAAACTTCAAAAATTCATAAAAAAATCATTTCAACTTCTAAAATTCTGAAAAAATTCTCAAAAATTATTTTGATTTTTCTCTTTTTGATTTTTATTTTTTCACAATTTTATTTTATGATTTGGTAATTTTTTATGAATTTTCACTTTAATTGAATTGTTTTACTTGTTTAAAATTGCTTTTCTTGATTTCAAATTCTGGAAAAATATGGAAGGACCCAATGAGCTCTTGACAAATATTGATGACCTCATTTTATTTTTTATTTATGAGTTTACAATTTTTTGCAATTTTTGGTTCATTTTGCTTATTTCTTTGTCAACACTTATTGACTCATGTTTGACCTCTGACTTTTTTTTTGGTATTTTTACTTAATGTTTTAATATACTTTGTGTATTTTACCAATTATTTCCCATTTATTAATCATTTAAATATTGTTTTATAGAATATTATTTTATTATTTTTGGTTGGTCCTGATTTGAATTTTATTTTAGGACAAGTTCCTCAACCTCGTTGATTTTGGGTGTTGATAGGTTGAAAAACCAAATCCACCAAAATGGATGAATGATGTTGATGATATTTAAAACCCTAATTTCATCTAGTACATCCCCTTCCTCTTCATTTTATTCCTTTCTTAATTATGTTACATGTTGTTTGAGAATGATTTGCATATCATTTATCTAACATGTGGTACATAGATTGCTATTGACCGGGCTCAAAATAGGTGTGACTTCAACAAAAGTCCACTTACGATTGCTTAACATAGCGCTAAATTTGTTCCGATTCGAAAAATGATCATTCGTGTCCTAAACTTATATTTGCAAGCCCAAGTACGTTAATTTGAAACCTTTGATCAAATAACCTTGAGGTTCATTGTTATGAGGCTTTAATCTTATCAATCCTCTAATGAACATCATGAACTTTAGTCTAAGTGAATCATTTTAACATCGTTGATCATATGTTGTTTCCTTGAGTGCTTGAAATGAATGATATACTTGAAAAAAAACAAATGAGACTTGTTATTAAGAAGCTTTCATTTTATCAATCTTTTAATCAGTTTTCAATAGCAAGTTTTAAGATGGTCATTCAATTAACCTATAAATTCTAATTCTTTAACAATTGACTTTACTTTGTGCTTCTACTTTGTGTTTTTATTTTGTGCTTTTACTTTATGCCCTTTATTTTATGTCTTTTCTTTTATGAACCATTTACTTTAGCATTTACATTTCATGTTATTTTCATCCTTGCTCACTTGAGCATTTATCTTTATGTTATTTTTATCTTTGCTCATTTGAGAATTTATCTATATGTCCTTTTTTTATATTGCTCACTAGAGCTTTCTTTTCTTTTTGAAGACACATAAAAATCAACTTGAAAAATAAAAAACTTTAATGTTACTTGGACTATTTGGTTACTATCCTTGGCATTATAGAGTTATGGTCCTCTTCTACTTAGGATTAGAATCCATGATACCCTTGGGACCTTTTGACTCTGTTTTTATTTTTTTCTGGAGTTCTTGGGGATTACTCTAAGACATTGGGTTGATTTTCTATGTGTGCAAGTTATTGTGATTATGTGGTTTTTCTATGATTGGGAATTCCTTTGTATACAGTCGTTACTTTGCCCAATTTTTGTGGAGACTTAATTTATCTGAAGCTTGGTATTCCTAAGAGGTTTAGTATCTTTACTTGCTTGGTATCAATCCAAAGGATGGGAATTCTACATTGACTCTTGATGTAAAGTGTTGGCTTCTTATTGGTTAGATCGTTCTTTTCCTTAATTTTTACGTTATGCTTTAGGATAGTCCCTTCATCTCATCCTATCTTCTTAAATTTCAAAAATCTTCTCCCTCCTTTTCAAAACTCCTCTTGTTTTCTAACTTGAACCTCTTTCATAATAAAATTGGACTTAGGTCCATGCATTTTCAAAAATCTTATCTTAATTAAACTTTAATCAATTTAATCAGGCTTTTAAATGTTTTTGTGAGAAGACTAAAAGTCAATTAACCTCATTCAAATCATTTTGCCACTTTGGCTTTTTTCTTCAAAACTTTTCTCAAAATATTAGACTCTTGTTGATTCTTGTAGTGATGCGAGCTACTATACTTCTACAATATGTAGTGAAGCGAGATATTTTCCACTTGGGTGTTTAATGAAGCTTTGTTGATTTTAAAATCCAAGCTATATCCTCCACTTTGAGATGACGCAAATCCTATTTTCTTATAATCGTGGGTAGTAAGTATGTTTTCCACTCATATATGAAGATGATGTCTTTTGTCTTAAAATTAACCAACACACTTGTGTTAAATTTTTTTTAGGTGAACTAAGAGTACCATGATCCCCTATTGGACGGAATATGGTACGTAGGCACTAAAGGTTCACAACTGCGGAGGGTGCAAAAATTGTAAAAAATACTTCTTCTCTCATCCCTACCATCTATTTTTGTTTACACCTTTTACAGAAAAAATACACAAATTTTCAAAGAGGTTCCCGTGGAGTAACGTAGATGTTTAAGGTGTTAATACATTCCCTTTGCATAACTAACCCTATACCTAGATTCTCTCCCCATCTCTATTGGGTGTATTCACACTTTTTTGATTTCCTCTAGAAACAATAAAGCGCGATGGGGATTTTTATTTAATCTGTTCGAGTTAAGTCAATCTAATGACTTAGTCTCACTATTTCTACCGTTATAGAAAAATGGCAACTTCACTGGGGATAACAATTATCTTTTTGTTATCCCCTCTAGAAGTGGTTAGTTCACAGTTATTTGCCGATCGTTGTCATCTATTGCTTTTCCCTTATTATTTGAGTTAGTGATGCTTTATCTCCTCTTTGGGCTTTACCCCAGTAGAGTTAAGTCTTCTATTCCCCATGGATTTCTTTTTCCTGGTTGGACCCTCTTTTTTATCTATTGTTTTATCTTCTGCTTACCCAGTGTTGTTCTGTGTCACCTTTGGAGTTTTTTTTGCATTCATGATCATAAGCATTTCATGGCATCTTAGGGACAAACATAGGGCTTGTTTTGTATTTAAGTATATTTAATCACATCGAGACGAATATTTTAACCTTCGTATCTCTGGATATAAGACACTTAAATAAGGGCAGTTGTTATACCCCAATTTTCACACCTAATATTTCTCATCTTTTCATGTCACAATGCACAAAGACACACACATTAGGGTTGTTTCTCTCATTATCCCATTTTAAGTTTTCTCTTGAAGGATTACCAAGCACCTTGAATTGTGTATCTTGTACATGTGTTATTTTAACTAATATCAACATGTGTATATATGTTCCTTTGAATGATCATATTTTAGGTGATCACAATTGCATTCATCTCACCATCTAATCTAGGGTTTGAAGAGGTGATTCTCAATCAAATGGTTCTCTAATGGATTGCAAGAGCTCAGTCTTTAAGGTCATGTCTATGGAATCAAATATTTGTGGTTCAAGGAACTCTTTCTCACTTTATTTAAGTCAATATCTCCTCAAAGTTGGTGGTGGAATTCATCCATAAGATTTATAGGTTCATGTATTTATTTGCATGCCTTCTTCAACAAGCTTCATTGAGACTTAAGCTCCTTATTTTTCCAAGAAAGATCAAAAGATTCTAGGTTGGCTCAACAAGTTTGACCTAATTGAGCAAATGTTTTCTTCAGTGGTTACAAGTGCATAACTCTTTCAATTTTCAACATTTGGAGATGGTTCTTTATTCTATGGATTCTTATCATCATCATAAACAACCTCTCTTCACATGAAAAGATCCAATTGTGAAAGAAAAATCATCAAAAGTTGAAAGGGGTTTCAAGTCATTTTGACACTCTCTAAGCTAGGGTTTGCTGACTTCCAAGAGTCATATCTTGCTCATTTTATGATATTTTTGAGTGACTCCAAAGCCAGGAGTTTCTTTAAAGAGTCCTTAACAAACTCTCTTCAAAAATCTAAGGCTAATTTGTTAGAACATAGTTTGGTTCTACATCCCTGTAAGAGTTTTGATAATAAAAAACACATGATATATATAAAGGACAAGTATGCTCTCTAATAAAGTATTTTAATATGCAGGGAAGTTATGATGTAAGAAGCATAAAAGATGAGAAAGATATTTTAGAACATAGTTTGGTTCTACATCCCTGGAAGTTCTTATGTAAGAAGCATATAAGATGAGAAAGATCGTTGTTAAAAGCTTTCTTATGACATAACTTACATAGAAGCAAATATGTGTAACACGATTAAATAAAGATGTTCTGATGTTACAACTTCTGAATGCACAACGTTGTGAAATAAGAACTATGATATTATGATACGTAAAGTTCTGGAAAGAAGTAAAGGATTCTCAACGGTAACATTCATCTTCTAATGTGATATTTAATAAGCACGTTCTGAAGCGTTACATTTTATTCATGGCTAATCAAGAGTAACGGCTGAAATAAGACAAGAATCTCTATGTTTGGGGAATATATTAACTACTATTTATCAACCTTCTAAAAGCACCTTCTCATGCATTGCCTATATAAAGAAGACGTGAAGAAGAAATCAAACAACAATTGTGCACCAAAAAGAAAAAGTATAATTACCAAGTTTTACCTTGTGCTCTTAAATTGTGTAATACATCACGGTAGTGATATCGTTTTATCTAGAAAACATCTTTGCGCACATATTCAAATATATTACTTTGTAATTCCTTGAGAAAACCGAGTTGTGGTTTATACTCAAGAAGACATTGACAGTTGTCATGGTGTTTGTGTAATCAAGTTTTGATTAGTGGATTAAGACCTCGTTTGAGAGAGGCGAAATCACCTTGGTGGATGGACTCGATTAGTTTGAGTTCAAATGAACCAGAATAACCAACATGTCTTTTATTTTAAGTTTTAAAACCCCAATTGAACCCCCCCTTCTTTTGTTTTTTCATTCTTCAATTGGTATCAAAGCACTTGGTTCTGAGTGCAAACACTTAACTGTTCCAGAAAAAGATCCAAGCAAGAAAAACACTATGGGGGAACCAATACAGAACAACAATGATGATAAAGGCAAAATAAACGACAGACCCCCAATATTTGATGGTGAAATGTTTGATTACTGGAAAGACATAATCAGAAGTTTCTTTCTAGCTCATGATGTTGATCTCTAGGGTATGGTGATTGATGGCTACATTCATCCTAGTGATGAAAATTATCAGAAGATTGACAAAAAGAAAATGTAAAATCATCAAAAGAAAGAATTCAGAAACTATCATAAATCCGAAACAATCTTGTTGAGTGTTTTCTCATATATTGAGTATGAGAATATCACAAAAAGAGATTCTGCTAAAAACATGTTTGACTCTCTGAGAATGACGCACGAAGGTAACACTCAAGTCAAAAATACCAAAGATCTTGCACTCATCCATAAGTACAAAGCTTTCAAAATGGAAGAAGAAGAAACTATCGAGACAATATTCTCAAGATTTCAAACTCTGGTTGCAGGATTGAAACTTCTAGACAAAGGGTACTCCACAACAGATCATGTAAAGAAGATGATAAGAAGTTTACCCAAGAAATGGAGACCCATGGTCACAGCCTTAAAACTAGCCAAAGATCTGAATAATATGTCTCTTGAAGAACTTATCAGCTCCCTGGGAAGTCATGAGATTGAACTAGAAGAAGATGAGCCCCAGAAGCAAGGTAAGTCCCTCGCTCTTAAATCTAATAAAAAATTTGAACCTAAAGTTTTTCAGGAAAAAGAAGAAAACATTGGTGGATCCTCGTCAGAAGAAGACGAACTATCTCTTCTCTCCAGAAGAGTCAATCAGTTGTGGAATCACCGGCAGAGGAAGCTCAGAACTCCCAGGGAGTCATTCTAAATCATCCTCTGGATAGAAAAAATCAAATAACAAAGATATTGTTTGCTACGAATGCAATGAACAAGGTCATTACAAAAGCGACTGTCCAAATATCCAAAAATAAAAACCTAAAAAGATGTTCTTCAAAGAAAATAAGAAAAGCCTTATGGTATCATGGCATGACTCAGAATCTTCTGAAGCTGAAATAGAATCAAAAGATGAACGAGGCCAACGTAGACCTAATGGCCAACGTATCAGATGACACTGAATCATCCGAATCAGAGTCAAACTCAGAGGAAGAAGAGGTATTCTCTAACTTTTCTAAATCTCAATTAGAAGAAAGTCTATCAGAAATTCTGGAAAGATATCAAAAACTTTGAGTAAAAAATAAGAATCTGAAAAAGGATCTAGTATCTGACTCTGAAGAAACTAAGAAACTTAAAATAGAAAACTATGAGCTAAAAGAAACCATTTCTAAACTTGAAAGAGAAAATTATATTATTAAAAATAAATTATAAAAATCTTAGAAAGAAACTGTCTCAGAAGTTTCTAGTAACTCTGATAGGATCATCAAAGAATATGATCATAGCTTTCAAAAAATTCTAGCTAAAAACATAAATAGGAGCAAGATGGCTTCAATGATCTATGGAGTTAGCAGAAATGGCAGAAAAGGGATATGATATAAGGGTAAAGAATCTCAACCAAAGAAAGTTAATGATATAGTCATTTCACCTATGGACATACACATGATATAAAATATACTAGTAATGCGTTTTCTGCTAAACAAAAATTCAAATAGAATTTTGGAAACTCTAACAATCAAGGACCCAAAAAGATATGGGTACCAAAGGAGAAAATCATTTATGTTGAAGATGTTTTTAACAACAAGGTTGAAACACCAATTTTAACACCTGGACTGTGGATTCTCTCTAAACATGACGGGAAGAAAGCATATGTTCCAAAGCATGGGATTTAAATTTGGAGGTTACGCAGGTCTCAGAGAAAAGACAATCTAGAAGCAACTTAGCACACCTGGAAAACATGTTTTTCGAAAAGGTAGAGGTAAATAAGAAATTAGAACATAAGCTATACAAAGGTATGACTAACTCTCTAACATTTTATCCTCGGAACTTTATCCTTTAATTTTTTTTGTGAACATCTTATCAATAGTTCTTCATAAGTGAGAAGGAAAGTTGTATCAGGATCTATCCAGAAGATCTGAAAGTTCTCTAAAAACGGGTCATTTCTAAGATAAAAGTAAGTAGTTCACAACATCAACATTTGTCAACTATAAAGGATAGGTCACCCTCTAAGGGTGAAAAACTGTTCAAATTCTGAAGGGACTGAAATGATTGAGTTGATGCATTGAAGCTCGAGTAAAATCGGTAACTGTTCCATATCTTCGCTATCCCTTTTTTCAGGAATCATTAAATGCACGTAATTGTTTTCCTTAACACCTTCAAATTGAAATCAACTCCATTTTATTTTCGGTGGTCTTCTTTTATACTTTCCAAACACAACCTCCACCTCCTCAACCTTAGAAGATCTGAAATACTATTTTGCTTTTGCTAGTTGCTTCATTTTAATCCTATGTTTTTCTCATGTTTTTTTTCTACTTTTTGATTCTTGACAAAAGGGGGAAGAATGTTAGATATTTTGAATATAGCACTATCGAGACTCAGTCTCAAACATTTTTTGAATATCATAACTGTTTTTTATCCTTTTAAAGAAAACGGGAAAAATCTATTAAAAAGCAAACTCTGAATGTAACTTCTGCAAAAACCTCCTTCTCAAAGCTCTGATCAGAAATATTCAGGGAAGTATTTTTTCTTTATCTGAGTATCCAACTCAGGGGGAGACTTTAATGCTTTATGTTCTTTAATTATTGTATCAAAATATACAAGTTTTTGTCATCATCAAAAAGCGGGAGATTGTTAGAACATAGTTTGGTTCTACATCTATGTAAGAGTTTTGATCATAACAAACACATGATATATATAAAGGACAAATATGCTCTCTAATAAAGTATTTTATTATGCAGGGAAGTTCTGATGTAAGAAGCATAGAAGATGAAAAAGATCTGTTAGAACATAGTTTGGTTCTACATCCCTAGAAGTTCTGATGTAAGAAGCATAGAAGATGAGAAAGATCGTTATTAAAAGCTCTGTTATGACATAGCTTACTTCAAAGAAAATTTGTGTAACACGCTTAAATAAATAAGTTCTCATGTTACAACTTTGGAATGCACAAACGCTGCGAAACAAGAACTCTGATAATCTGATACGTAAAGTTCAGGAAAGAAGTAAAAGAGTCTCAACAGTAACATTCATCTTCTGATGTGATCTTTAGTAAGCATGTTCTGAAGCATTACATTTTATTCATGGCTAATCATGAGTAACGACTGAAAGAAGACAAGAATATTTATGTTTGGAAAGTAAATTAACTACTATTTATTAACCTTCTAAAAGCACCTTCTCATGCATTGCCTATATAAAGAAGACGTGAAGAAGAAATCAAACAAAAACTACACACGAAAAAGAAAAAGTATAATTACCAAGTTCTACCTTGTGCTCTTCAATTGTGAAATAAATCACTGTAGTGATATTTTTTATCTAGAAAACATATTTGTACACACTTTCTAGTATATTACTTTTTAATTCCTTGAGAAAACTGAGTTTTGGTTTAGACTCAAGAAGACATTGACAATTGTCATTGTGTTTGTGTAATCAAGTTTTGATTAGTGGATTAAGACCTCATTTGAGAGAGGCAAAATCACCTTGGCGGGTGGACTAGAGTAGTTTGATTTCAAATGAACCATGATAACCAACATGTCTTTTATTTTAAGTTTTAAAACCCCAATTCACCCCCCCCCCCCCTTTCTTGTGTTTTTCCATTCCTCGTAATTTTGAATGGAAGATTACTAAAAGTTGAGAAGTATTACAAGCCTCCTTGAAGATCCTTTAAATTTTAGGGTTTGACTTCAAATCATCATAACTTGGTTAATTTTTATCTCTTTGAGTCCATTATTTTTCCACAATAAACTTTTGTATGTGTACTACAACTTTGTTTTTATGTGCAAGACTTGAGAATGCTTGGAAAGTTTTTTAAAATTTGAAAAGATTATAGGTCTTTTGTGATTTTCTACAAATTTGTTCATCATCTTCCAAAGACCATAACTCTTTCAGTTTTTATGATTTTTGAGTGATCTCAATTCCACAGTTCAATCCAAGAGGTCTACTTCATGTCATCTTCAAATATCAAGACCAAATTTTGAGTGGAAAGTCATTTAATTTATAGAACATTATAGCTCATTTTGAAGTTCAACACTTAGGATTTTTCTAAGTACAAAACATCTGTGTGTTTTTCACAAATTCAATTGGACATAACTTTTTGCTCAAGTATCCAAATGATGTCTTTCTTTGTACATCTTAAAGAATGTGACCTTGTCTTTTAAATGCTCCAAGAATCATGTGATAAAGCCTCTTAAGTTGGATGCACCATGGATTCAAAGTTGGCACCTTGAAACTGATTTATCAAAACAATCAGATTTCAAATTGGTTAATGTGACCTCTAATCACAAAATTGTTGCATGCTTTTATTTATAATCATGCTTAACAATCTTCCAGAAGTGCTTAGCACCTTGAAACACAAGTTTTGGATGAGTTTTGAGCAAATATGAGTCACACTTTTCATGCTTGCAACATCACACGAATAGAGGTTTAAATCCCACTCATTTGACAAGCTTTAGAGAGCCAAATAACTTGTATTGAACTCTCTCCATAACTAATAATTCTGCAACTTCAAATTCAATTCTAAAGCATCTTTCGATCCAATTTCTTTGCTGGCTCTTCATCCTTGAACTTCACTGAAGCTAACAGAAGAAGAACCAAGACTTGAGGTGCCCTGAATCGTGCTAGCCAAGTCAAGTTTTCGAGCTCTGAATTTGAACTTCCACATGTAGATTCCTCTATCAATTCTCTCTGAACTTGTTGCTACAATGTAGCTCTCATCATTCTGATATTGATCGCATCATTAGTTTTTAACTGGAAGTGAGTTTTACTCATGAATTTTCAAATCCATTTCTAACTTTTTTCTTCCGGTTTTCTTCAAATCGACAGAGCTACAATTTATATAAATTTTTCACGAGGCTACCATTGAAATCATCTTGAAGAGACGAAGTAAATGCCACCAGTCTGAGCTTCTAATTTTACAGTTTGTGAAACCAGTAATTCGCACGTGGCTGGATGTTGAAGATGATGACATGTCTTCCCTTCAGCCAAATGTATCGCGCCACGCATTTTTTTAAAATCGGTTTTAAATCAATGATCTGGTGGCTTATTCACTAATGATGATATCATGCATAACACGCCAGATTCCTTGGATTTGATTACTAAAGCGTTTTGACATTGATCAAATGGTCTACATCTTTTTGACTTTATTTTTATTTTCTGATTTTATATTTTATTTGTTTTAAACTTCTAAATTTCATAAAAAATTAATTTTAGCTTCTAAAATTCTAAAAAAATTCTCAAAAATACTTTTGATTTTTCTCTTTCTGATTCTTATTTTTTCACAGCTTTATTTTACGATTTGGTATTTTTTTATGATTTTTCACTTTATTTGAATAGTTTTAATTATTTAAAATAACTTTTCTTGATTTTTAAAATTCTGGAATAAATTTGGAAGGATCCAATGACCTCTTAACAAATATTGGTGACCTCATTTTATTTTTTATTTCTGATTTTACATTTTTTACAATTTTTGGTTCATTTTTCTTATTTCTTTGAATTTTAAAAAATAGTTTCTGACTTTAAAAAACTCTGAAATTTTTTCCAACACTTATTGACTCATGTTTGTCCTTTGACTTTTTTTGGGACTTTTACTTGGTGTTTTAATATACTTTGTGTATTTTACTAATTATTTCCATTTTATTAGCCATTTAAATATTATTTTTATTGAATATTATATTATTATTTTTGTTTGGTATTGATTTGGGTGTTATTTTGGGACAAGTTCCTTAACCTCATTGAATCTTGGGTGTTGATAGGTTAAAAGACCAAATCCATTAAAATTGATGAATGATGTTGATGATATTTGAAACCCTAATTTCATCTAGTACATCCCTTCCCTCTTTATCTTATCCCTTTCTTATTTGTGTTACTTGTTGTTGGAGAATGATCTACATATATTTTCTCTAACATGTGGTACAAATATTGCTATTGACCGACCTCAAAATAGGTGTGACTTCTACAAAAGTCCACAAATATTGCTATTGCTTAACATAGCGCTAAAATTGTCCCATTTCAAAAAATGATAATTCGTGGCCCAAACCTATGTTTGTAATCCCAAGTATGTTAATTTGAAACCTTTCATCAAATAACCTTAAAGTTCATTATTAAAAGGCTTTGATATTATCAATCCTCTAATGAAATTCATGAACTTTGGTCTAAGCGAATCATTTGAACATCATTAATCATATATTGCTCCCTTGAGTACTTGAAATGAATGATATACTTGACAAAAAGCAAATGAGACCTGTTGTTGAGAAGCTTTGATTTTATCAATCTTCAAATGATTTTTCAAATGAAAGCTTCAAGATGGTCATTCAACTAACCTCTAACTTCTAATTCATTATCAATTGACTTTACTTTGTGCTTTTATTTTGTGTTTTTACTTTATAGTTTTACTTTGTGTTTTTAATTTGTGCTTTTACTTTTATGCACCATTTAGTTTAGCATTTAAATTTCATGTTATTTTCATCCTTTCTCACTTGAGCATTTATCTTTATGTTATTTTTATCTTTTCTCATTTAAGCATTTATCTTTATGTCCTTTTTTTATATTGCTCACTTGATCTTTCTTTCTTTTTGAAGAAACTTAATAATCAACTTGAACAATAAAAGACTTTAAGGTTACTTGGATCATTTGGCTACTATCCTTGACATTATGGAGTTATGGACCTGTTGCACTTAGGACTAGAAGTCTTGATACCCTTGGAACCTTGTGACTCTTTTGTTATTTTGTCTAGAGTTCTTGAGGTTTACTATAAGACATTTGGTTGATTTTCTTTATGTGCAGGTTATTTTGATTATGTGTTTTGTCTGTTATTGGGAATTCCTCTGTATACAGTCGTTACTCTGCTTAATTTATGTGAAGACTTAATTCCTAAAGCTTGGTATTCCTAAGAGGTTTAGTATCTTTACTTGTTTGATTTAAATCCAAAGGATGGGAATTCTAAATTTAATCTTGATGTCAAGTGTTAGCTTCTTATTGGTTAGACCATTCTTTTCCTTAGATTTTACCTTATGCTTTAGGATAGTCCCTTCATCTTCTCCCATCTTCTTTAATTTTAAAAATCTTCTCCCTCCTTTTCAAAACTCCTTTTGTTTTCTAACTTGAGTCGTTTTCTTAATAAACTTGGACTTAGGTCCATGCATTTTTAAAAATATTTTCATAATCAAACTTTAATCAATTTAATCATACTTTGACATTTTTTGTGAGAAAACTAAAAGTCAATTAACCCCATTCAAATCATTTTTCCACTTTGGCTTTTTACTTTAAAATTTTTCTTAAAATATTAGACTTTTGTTGATTCTTGTAGTGATGTGAGCTACTATACTTCTATGATATATAGTGAAATGAGATATTTTCTACTTTGGTATTGAGTGAACCTTTGTTTATTTTAAAATCCAAGCTATATCCTTCACTTTGAGATGATACAAATCCTCTTTTCTCATAATCGTGGGTAGTTAGTATGTTTTCCACTTGGATATGACGATGATGTCTTTTCTCTTAAAATTAACCAACACACTTGTGTTTAAATTTTTCTTGAGGTGAAGTACCTGGCAACATATTATCTCCTTGGGGTATATCCTGAAGTATCCCTTCTAAATCCTCCTAAAGTTTTACCTTAAGATGTTCTACTAGCCAATCCTGAGGTGCGTACCCACTAATAACATTAAAGGTGTCTTGTCCCACTACAAATTTTAAGGTTGTGATTTGGTCTCCTACTCTTCTTACATCCACCACCTCATTCTTCCACTTATTATCCATAATAATCCCCACCCCATTTATTGATCTTATTTTTCCAGTATACCAAAGCTTAAATCCCGAGTTGTCTAATTCTTTTTCTTTTTCACATGTCCACTTAGTTTCTTGTAGCCAAATAAAGTTGATCTTCCTCCTATCCATAACATCCACTATTTCCATAGTTTTTCCAATGAGTGTGCCTATATTCCATGATCCAAAGCAAATCCTCTTATCATGAACTTGCTTCGTTACCCACACCCGTTCACAAAAATATGGGAAACCTTGCTTATTTTTCACTACATACAGGCTGTGATGCAACGACCCTTGCTCTTTTGAAGTTATACTCGAGCCATACAACGTGTTTCTTATGGGCAACGACCTAGCATTCACGTTATTACGTAGTTGATCCTTGTCATGATTTTTAATTCAGCTATGCATGATGAATGTATGAGTGTATGAATGATATCATGTATATGCTAACAAAACAGACATACTGCACTAGGGATAACCAGACAAAACCAACTTGGTTAAAGACAACACTCAGCTAAACCACAACCAGTATGAAGATTCCATAAGAGAGTAAGCACCAACTGAGGAATCAATATCCTACATCAAGGCTTAACTTCACTAGGAAGAAACCCAACTTGAAAATAATCCAAGCAAAATCTGATAACAATAAACCAATATAATTGCATGGATCTAATAAATTCCTCCATGCTTCACCAGAGAATATCATATAGACTTCTGTAGGGAAGACAATGCCTCATCATCTAGACTTCAACTGGGGATGTTGTACTGACTTCACTAGGGAAGATAATGCCACATCATCGTGGGGAGCCCAAATACATTCTTCAATATCAAGAGTAGTGGTTGCACAGACTTCTCTAGGAAGTCAGAGAAACTTTATGGGGATATTGAAACTTAAATGGAAACATCATCCTTGATTCATCTGGGGAGTTAAGAAGTAAACATCACAACAAGAATTCAAAATTATGGGGATTTTAAATCAAAATCAACACTTGGTGAGAGAAAACCCAAAAAGTTGACAGTTGTCTTAACACTTAGAAAAGATATTGCCCTTGTCTTCCTACTTGGGGAGCACACAATAACATAAATGTCATAACTTGATAGAATAATGCTCTGTAATAGATTCTTCATCAATTATCAACACAAAGAGGAGAAGGAATCCAACAAATGATAAAAGGTTTCATAACTTTACAATCTCCACTTGATCAAAACCTAATTGGGGAAAGGATCATAGTTAACTAGAGAAATCAACATCAAGACCTAACTGGGGAATGTGGGATATAGGTATCAAACCACCGAAACCAACACTACATATCAACTTGTATGAAATCCAACTATCCAAGTGTTGTACCCCAAAATTTTCCCTCCCATTTCCTCAACATTTTCTCATCACAAGACCCTTGAAGATCAAGATCCAGTTAGGGTTTCCTCTGCTCAAGACTTCTCCTTGCACTGTTGACCCAAATTAGGGTTTGTGTTTGCACAAAGATGTTCTGACCTAAAATGCCTAAGATGACTTTCATGCTTCATATTGGACTCCTAAGTTTACCCATACCAAGTTTCAAGTCTTGATCCCAAGTTTTGCCCAGTCAATTGGATAGTTGACCTAGAAATCAGCTATATTGGGGAAAAAGTCAACTGTGGCCAATTGACAGTCAAATCTCATGAAAATTGACCCACATCAACATTATGAACTCACATGGACCATTTGATCAAGTTTGGATCACAACTCCACAAGAAATTTGATCAGATCATCAAAAGGGCAAAATGGTCATTTTTAGGGTTTTGACTGCACAAGGGCAATTTTTGACTGTTTGACCTAGTCAATGGCAAAACAAGCTCACATATGGACTCAAGGACCCCATGGAATTATCTTGACATGCTCAACAAGTTCAAAAGATCCCAAATACACAAGATTGATAGTTGAATTTCCCAGTCAATTGATCAATTTTGACTGTATACTGGAAAGTCAAACTTTGACTTTTTGGTCAAAATCAATGGTCAAGATTCATTTTTCATCAAAACATGCCAAATCATGAAACTTGTTCACCAAGAAATCAAAAATTTCAAATTAGGGTTTGAAATGAGAATTTTTCATAACTTAGAATTTTTCTAAGTTATGAAAAACCCTAATTTTTTCCCAACTTTGCCCCACTTTCTCACCAAGATGCATTTGGATTCAAGCAAAAGTCAAAACATGAAAGTTGTAGCCTATTGCATAATCTACAACTTTTATTCATAAAGTTTTCCGAAAAGAAGCTTGTATCTCAAGTTACAATTTTTGGAACAAGGGTGCCAACCCATTCTTAACTTAGTGAAAATTTGACCTATTTTGGACAAGTTTTTTACCTAACTTCAAGACCATTTTTCATACACTTCCACTTGGAATTTCAATTTTCATTTCAAAGATGGATTGTAGTACACATTCCAAGCTTTCCAAAATGTCCAAGAACTCCTCAAACAACCTCATGGTTAGGGAGAATCGAATTTTGCAAAATGGGAAAAAGTCACTTTTGTTCTTGGCCAAGACATGTTCATACATTGGTGCCATTTTGAATTCAGCATGCTTAAGCTACATTGCAGGCCTCTAATCCCATTTTCACTCAATAATTCAATGTAAAACCATTGTGCCAAGATGTTGTTCTATGCATTTGGACATTACATGGAGAATTAACCCTTAATTAGAAAAAGCATTATTTCCATTTTGAAAAAGTAGAACTTTATGTCCATTTTGCAAATCCAAGTGGTACAGTCCAAATCTTCTTGGCACAAGTTTATGAGTAAATTGCACTGATCAAGGCCAATGTATGCAGCATAGTGTGAGGGCCTGTACAGGCTAGAAACATCAAGTGGTCTTTGCTTGCTTAAGTGTGAAAAAAGATAGCATAACAGATACCAACTTCCATTCCTGCAAACCAGGCCTTAGAGAAAGTGATCACACACATTCTAAACATCAAACACAAGCTGAAGCACGACCCTAAGACCACCAATACCTCCCCATTTCCAAAATCACTCTCAAACTGCAAAAACAGAGCAACCTCTGCAGATTGAGTTCCAACTCTTAATCCTTTCAAGCATCCTTGCCCAAACCACTTCAAACACCTTCCCTACCATCAATCCAAACTATCCAAAGCATTAGAAGCAACCTGTAACTCCTCTAATCCTTTTGGCCATTTTCACTTTTCTGATTTGCAGGTGAAGTGCTATAGCACGATTCAAAAGGTTTTAAGACAAAGTAAAGCTTGGAATAGCATCCCTGGACATCAAGGAAGCTATACCAATCATCACCTTGCACTGAAAGCTTCTCCATTGCCAGATAGAACTTCAACTGAACAGGTAAGTTCATGAACTCGTATCTCTCTTATTAGGCATTGTTAGCTTTAGGTTTGTGAAGAGAATATGTCACATTCATAGCCCTGAACAGGCCCATGTAATTAGATTTCATTTATATTATGTGTGCTGCAAGAATTTTGAGTCTGAACATGGCATAAAAACTAGGTCAGAAATTGGGGGAGAAGAAATTCTCCCTCATCTTAGAGAGTTAAGTCAAGTTCTTTACATGGTTGGATTCGTCTTCTCATGCTCTACATTTTTCATGTTGTGAGTTTTGCTTGAAAGTCCAGGAATCAAGAGATGGAAAACGCGTGTTCTGGTTGTTCATACAGGTCTGAGGTTGAAGACAAAGTCTTCTTGGGCTGGGCCTGAGTTGACTTTTCTATTTGCACCCTTTTGTTACTTTTACACCCCCAAGACCATTTTGCTTATTTTTATGATTTTTTGACATTTTCTTTTTTGTCCTGACTCATTTATTTTTTCTAACAATATTAAAAATATCAAAAATATTTTTCTCACCATTTTTGAATTTATTAGGCATTTATTTGGTTTCCTTTAGTTTTTGCACATAAAATAAATACATAAAAACCATTTTTTACTTAAAATATAAAAAAAATAATGTAAACACATTTATTTTTCATTTTTTATTTTATTTTATCTTCTGAAAATATTTTATACAAAATATAATTTTTTTTATAAATATTAAATATTATTATTTTTGTACATATAATATATATTTAGTAAATAATAGTAATGCATACATATTTATTAGTATATTTAGGAAAAAAATACAAAATATACACATTTTTATTTTTATTTAATATTTAATATAAAAATACCTTTTGACAAATATACTTCATTTTATTTTATTTTTGTATACAATAAATAAATACTTGTACATATTAAATAATTAATCCATTCTATTTAAGAAATTAGGGTTTTACCCTAAACATGAAAAACTCCCAAAAAAATAATACTTTTATTTTTGTTTATTTTGACATATAAAAATGCTTTTTTTTCATACATACAAAAAACCATTTTTTTTTTGCATCTTGCATATTTATTCTTATTTTATTTAAATTGTGCAATTAAATTATCTTGTAAATAATTCAATATTGATGTAATATTTTAGGTTTAAATTCCTTGTCAAAATCCCTATTTGAACATTTGTACCCCCCTTCCCATATATGGTTTTGTAATAGCTTAGTAAATTTATTTTCGCACTTTATTGCTTTCTAATTATACCATGTTAGAATTAGGGTTTGTATGCGAAAAAACAACGAAAATAGTTTTGACCTAATTTCAAGATAAACAAGCATGAAAATGGACACACAAATCACACTTGCACCCCCCTAGGGTATTCCACTTGTTGCCTTTCAAAATTGGGCCATATTGCATGTTAGATCTCTTTGGGCAAAACAAACACAAATCAAATGATCATAGTCCCTCGACGACGCTTTCAAAATGTTGCCTAAACAAATGATCAAGTCCCTTAAAGAAAATTGCCCAAAGATACTTGGCACCATTGCAATTATGGTCTAAACGATGACCCGCGCCCGTCCCTTTCACATCCTAACATGAGATTGTCCACCAAATACAATGATGGAACAAACTTGTTAAAAGGGTTAAAACATAGCAATAAACTTTGAGAAATTTAGGAGTATATAACCTCTTCGTTACTTGAATCAAACTTGCAAAAACAAAACACTTGCCTATTTTCTAAAACCACACCTCACAACATTTTCAAAACAAACTTTCAAAAAACAAATGAAAACCTTTTCAAAAGACGTACATCTTTGTATACATCCCAACATGGATCATTGCAAAGGTTGCCACCACATTGGCTTCTTTTCAAAACATTTTCAAACCCACACACAAGCCCCATTTCAAACAATTGAAAACAAGAGGCAAGTGATCTAAGCAAGTAACTAAGAGCCCATGGATAACCATGGATAGAAAGGGTGCTAATACCTTCCCTTTCTATAATCTACTCCCCGAACCCAAGAAAACATCGCAAAAGGTTTTTGCTGTGCTTTTTAACCTTTCCTTAGGATAAAATAAAAATTCGGTGGCGACTCTTGCTCAACCGAAACATTTGCGAAAACAAACGCAAAACCATAGTCAGTTCTCCCACCGTATCACAGAACTGGCGACTCTGCTGGGGACAACAATTAAAAGTGGAGTAACCTTAGGGCTTAGATCACCTTTGTTTTCAATTGTTTGCTTTGTTTGCTTTTATATTTATGGGCTTTGCATCGGAGTTTCATAGATCCTAACCCGGATCTGGGGAATACCCTTTTTAGGTAGCATAATCTGTGAGGGACCTGTCCGGCGTAGACCGACATGGGTGAAGCAGTGGCTACATTGGTGTGGCACCTTGGTCTGTACCTATATCCCTTATGTTGCAATGAGGAGAATATAGGTCTTCTAAGGAGTCATTAAACACCAACCAACCTTAGAACCCTAAATTGACCAAACTTGGCCATTAGAACAGTAGCAGTATGCTACACTCATTGAGGCTAAACTCTCGCGATGGTTCTGGCCGCAAGAAAAGATTGCGATGCTGGAGTTATGACCGATTGAGGTTAGTCAATGATTTGAGATCCTCTAGAACCCGGTTACTTTTGATAAGACATGTTTTAACCAACGAAACCAAAAGAGGGTAATACCTAAACTTCATGCTAGCCTGAAACCTAAGGGTTGTCTTGTGTGACTTGTGTGCCTTATCATGTTTGCCTGTGTGAATACTTGTGGTGTGCTTCATCATAGCATCATGCCATCATACCATTGCATGCATCCTGTATAAAGGACTAACCCATTTCAAAGACAAAAAAGTTTCATCTTTGCTCTGTTTTGTAGGACATCATGATGCCCGTGCGTAGGAATACTATCCGGCTCAACTTTGTTCAACCACCAACTTTGCTCAAGGATTTGGTTGGTAGGATTCCAAACACCTCCTCCTTCATCAACAGGCATGGTTATCTCCTTGGCTTGATCACTTCAAAATGGGACCAACAACTGATAAGTGTTCTGACCCAGTTTTATGACCCCCTATATCATTGTTTCACCTTTCAAGACATCCAGCTGGTTCCTACCCTGGAAGAATTCTCTTATTTGCTTGGGATTCCTGTCTTGGAGCAAACTCCATTCACTGGTTTGGAAAAGACTCCTAGGCCTGAAGAGGTTGCTGCAGTTCTCCCCTTGACCAAAGAAGAGGTATTGGCTTACTGGGAAACTAGAAGTGGAGTCAAGGGCTTTTTGGTCAAATTTCTGGTTGGCAAAGCTAATGATTTCTGGAATGACTTGGACTTCAAGGCGTACGAGGATATTCTGGCTCTTTTGATCTATGGTCTGGTATTGTTTCCCAATCCTGACACCTTTATCAGTATCCATGCCATAAGGATCTTCATGTCTCGGAATCCTGTACCCACTCTTTTGGGTGATATCCTGCAACAACTCTATGCTCGTACTGCTCGAAAACGGGGAACTCCATGGTGTTGTGCTCCTTTGTTAGTGAGGTGGTTTATTTTACACCTTCCTAAGTTTGTGCTGAAGAATGAAGAAGGAAAGGGTTGGGCTCGTAGACTAATGTCTCTCACTGATAATGACATCACTTGGGCTCTCAGAGGTTTGGATGAGGTAGCTGTTTTTGATCGTTGCGGAGAATACCCTAATGTTCCGTTGATCGGTATCCAAGGAGGAATCTCTTATAATCCATGCTTAGCTCTCCGCCAGTTTGGAAGAGCCAGAAGAGTTGGGCCTCATGAAATGTTGGTTCCTCACTTCCATTTTGAGTTTCAGGCAGACAGTGACAAACTACGCCATGGATTCATTCGGGCTTGGGGCAGAATTCACCAAGCTGACCCACATGAGTTGGGACCAAAGACTTCTCTACCAATGGAACCCTATTGCAAATGGGTCCGCATCCGTGCTCAGAAGTTAGGTATGTCGTACGAAGCTGTCAGACAGATCATTCTTGAATCTCCTGATGAAGATGGGGTTCCTCCAACTGTCCTCCCTCCTCAGATACCTACTGATTTTGACACAATGAAGAGATCTTGGGCGCAGCTAAAGGAAGAACGGGATTTCTATCGGGAAAAGTTCAACGAGCAGGAACGGAAGATTCAAAGGCTGACTAAGCAATTGGAGGAAGAGCGGGTCCTGAATAACTACATCAACATTGAGAAGAGGAGGCCATGGGAGCACTGATAGGCTTTGGATATTTCCTTTTATAGCTTTTATTTCCTTTCCAGTATTTTTCATTCCTGTAATGCCTAAGGGCAAGTTGTTGAACAATTAAAATTTTAATCTAATGAAGTGTGTTTCCCTTTTGTCTACAAAGTTGAATCTTGTTTGTCTTTGAAAACATAAAACATACGCATCTCATTGCATCATATGCATAGCAGGTACCCTATTTCACAAGTTGCTTAATCTTCTTTGCTGTTTATTTGAACAGTCATCATGAATCCAGACTCATCCAGTGAGCAAGCAATCAAGGCCCTTCAGGCCCAAAGTGCCCAGTTTCAAGAGATGGTCCTAAGCCTGGCCCAAGGTCAGCAAGAGTTGAAGACTCTACTCCTGAAGAAGAAGAAGAAAAAGAGGATTGCGTTATTCAACACTGGACGCAGATTTGGGAATACACTCCATAATGAAGCTGATCCAGCTACTTCTTCTGCTGAGAAAGACAGTCCCCAAGGGGGAGGAGCTCCTAGTCCTGCAGTCTCTGACAACGAGACGGACTACAATGACGAACAATACCCACCTGCTGCTGACAGATACAAGCAATTGGAGGACCGCTTGAGCGCCATGGAGATTCAGAATGTGCCGGGGCTGGATTTCGGAGATTTGGGGTTATCTTCTGGGGTAGTAATCCCACACAAGTTTAAGGCGCCTGCCTTTGCCAAATATGACGGGGCTTCCTGTCCAAAGCTGCATCTGAGGTCGTACGTAAGGAAGATTCAACCGTACACGGCAGATAAGAACCTTTGGATTCACTTCTTCCAAGATAGCCTTTCGGGGTCACAGCTTGAATGGTTCTACCAACTAGATGGAACTAGTATCCGACACTGGGAAGATTTGGCAACCGCGTTCTACAGACAATATCAATACAATTCTGATCTCGCTCCTACGCGTACCCAACTTCAGGGTATGTCTCTACGAACGGGCGAAGGGTTTAAAGAATATGCACAAAAATGGAGAGATTTGGCTGGCAGGGTGCAGCCTCCATTGACTGATCGTGAGCTGGTTGATATGTTTCTAGGGACTTTGTCTGGTCCATTTTTCAATCATTTGGTCGGTAACTCCTCCGCTGGGTTTACGGATTTGATTCTGACGGGAGAAAGAATTGAAGTTGGCATCAGGTCAGGAAAGATACAAAAAGCTGCCTCCACGAGTACTAAGAAGAGACCTTTCAAGAAAGAAGCAAGTGCAGTCTATGGTCCTAGAAGACAAGTCAAGCCAGAAAGTCGCCAAGCCGTCAATGCTTTGGTCATTTCAAAACCTGTTGCTGCTCCTCAGCATTACATTCAACAAAGAGGTGAAAGGCCCAAGAGGCAGTATACTCGGTTGAGTATGACCTTGTCACAAATTTTACCGCAACTGTTATCAACCAACTTGGTGACCATCAAAGAAGCACCGAAGGTCGTTAATACTGCATCTCCTAAGTATAACCCGAATGCCCGTTGTGCTTATCATTCTGATAGCCCCGGGCATACTACTGATGATTGCTGGGCCTTGAGAAACAAAGTGCAATATCTTATCGACGCAAAGGAAATTCAGTTTGAGGCGCCTGAGAGGCCAAATGTTGTAACTGCTCCTATGCCCCAGCGTAGGGTAAATGCCATTGAGGAAGATTTGTATGCTGTTTCGGTGAATGATGTTGCTACCCCTCTTTTGACTGTTAAGAGTAACTTACTACTAGCCGGTTTATTTCCGGGTTGTAGCAAGGGTTGCCTCCTGTGTGCTATTATCCCTACCAGTTGTCCACTGCTGAAATCAGGCATCCAAAGCCTGATGGATAGCAAAGAAATTATGTTCAAGAAAACTGATGTTCCGTTTGTCTCCGTTGAAGAAATATCTGTTGTCACAATTTACAATCCTACCAAAGCTCCTCCGAGGAAGCCAGTCCAAATTTTGTCTGTTGCACCCATTACTATTACTGTTCCGGGGCCTCTCCCCTATGAGTCTGATAAAGCTGTCCCATGGCATTATGGGGCCGACGTATATGTGCTTGGAGTGAAGCAGGAGTTCAACACCGGTACCAGTATCAGTAACATCACTGGTCCCGCCAAGATTACTCGAAGTGGCAGGCTCTTCTCGCCTGACATTGCACCGCCAGTTATCCGAAATCCGCTTATCATCACACCCGCGAGTGTGCATGTTCCAATTCAAGTTCCTGTGTCTACTACTGCCGCCGAGTCCTCTGATGCTCGGGGAAGAGAAGTTGCTACCGATTTGCCTTCCAGGACGGAGGCACCAAAAAAGACTGTTGTTGAAGCCTCCCAACAAGAAATGGAGGAAATCCTTAAAATCATTAAAAAGAGTGACTTCAATGTTGTTGAACAGTTGGGGCATACCCCCTCCAAAATCTCTATGCTATCATTACTGCTATGCTCGGAGGCCCATGCAAAGGCCCTGATTTCATTTCTGAAAACGGCCCATGTGCCGCAAGAGACCTCTGCAGATCAATTCACTGACTGTGTGGCTAATTTGACAGCCGACAATGGTTTGAGGTTCTCGGATGCTGACCTTACCGCCAAAGGGAAAAATCACAATGATGCCCTGCATGTTTCCATAGAGTGCAGGGGCACTACTCTCGCGCACGTGTTGGTGGATACCGGTTCTTCCATGAATGTTTTGCCCAAGAAGGCATTTGATAGCTTGGATTGTGAGGGTCTGGAGTTGAAACCTAGTAACATCATTGTTAGAGCCTTCGACGGTTCTAAAAGGATGGTGCACGGTGAAGTAGACATTCCTATTCGTGTGGGTTCCCAAGTCTTTGACTCAACGTTCTATGTAATGGATATTCATCCATCTTACTCCTGCTTGTTGGGTCGACCCTGGATTCACAAGGCTGGGGCAGTAACATCCACTCTACACCAAAAGCTCAAATACCCTGTCAAAGGGAAGATTGTTACTGTGCAGGGTGAGGAGGAATACATGGTTAGTCACTTGAATTCATTCCGATATATCGAGATGGACGGGGAGTTTATTGAAACCCCCTTTCAGCATTTTGAGGAGGTTCCTCCGACATTGGCATCGACTGAGGCAGTGGTTGAAGAAGACTTTCCATTGAAGATGGCGTCCTTGAAGGATGCTCGGGCTGTAATCGAGAAAGGCAAATGTGCCAACTGGGGTCAGCTTCCTGACTTCACTCAGAAGAACGACAAGTTTGGGCTGGGCTTTACTGCAGAGGCTCAGAGGGCTGTGCGCAAGGAAAAGATCAGAAAGGCTCCAGTGTTTATCACCAGTCCAAGGGTGAATGCTATCGAGGAGGACGTAGAGGAAGCAGAGTTTGACAGTTGGATCTATCCAACCACCAGCAACGGACCAAGCAACTGGACGGCAAAAGATTTTACACCTATCACATTTGTCATGCAGTAATTAACTCTTTTGATTGTCAATTTGTAACAAACAATATGTTAAAACTTTGTTGGCTCGGTGTCCTACCCGGGGCATCGTAGCTCCATTTGTGAGGGCTTTTTGTATGACATTTCCATATATCATCAATCAAAACATTGGACGTTTGTTGCATTTCAAATCTTGCGCTCTTTTTTTTTCTTTCTGTGTTATATATTGCAAAACAGCTATATTTACACACACTAACTCGTACAGGTTTCAATCCACTCTGGATCTCACTGGTAACAGCTCTGCTACCACCAGTTATGACTTCGAGAATCTGATCAACTTGGCCGAAGATGAAGGTGAAGATGATTGCGAAGTGCCTGGTGAACTCGCAAGACTGCTACTCCAGGAAGAGAGGGCTATTCAACCACATGAAGAGTCGGTGGAAACAGTTAACCTGGGTTCTGAGACAGATAGGAAAGAAGTCAAGATTGGTGCCAATCTAGAGCTCAGCGTGAAGCAACGATTGATCCAGATGCTACATGATTACATGGAGATATTCGCTTGGTCCTATGAAGACATGCCTGGTTTGGATGCCGACATTGTAGTTCATCGCCTGCCAACCAAGGAAGACTGCCCTCCGGTAAAGCAAAAGGTCCGCCGCATGCGCCCAGAGATGTCTGAAAAGATCAAGGCTGAGGTTATGAAGCAATTCGATGCTGGGTTTCTAGCAGTAACTTCTTATCCTCAATGGGTTGCCAACGTGGTGCCAGTGCCAAAGAAGGACGGAAAAGTCAAGATGTGTGTCGACTACAGGGATTTGAACAGGGCAAGCCCCAAGGATGACTTCCCCTTACCTCACATCGACGTTCTTGTTGACAATACTGCTCAACACAAGGTGTTCTCCTTCATGGATGGTTTTTCAGGGTATAATCAGATCAAGATGGCTCCGGAAGATATGGAGAAGACTACTTTTGTGACTCAGTGGGGCACCTTCTGCTACAAGGTCATGCCGTTCGGGTTGAAAAATGCTGGGGCAACCTACCAACGTGCCATGGTTGCTTTATTTCATGATATGATCCATCATGAGATTGAGGTATACGTTGATGACATGATTGCAAGGTCTCAAACTGAGGAGGAGCACCTTGATCATCTGAGGAAGCTGTTTGACCGACTAAAGTTATACAAGCTGAGGTTGAATCCCAACAAATGCACCTTTGGGGTGAGGTCCGGAAAATTGCTAGGTTTCATTGTAAGTGATAAAGGTATTCAGGTGGACCCTGCCAAGGTAAAATCCATACAAGAGATGCCAACTCCAAAGACAGAGAAAGAAGTCAAAGGCTTCCTGGGACGACTGAATTACATTGCCCGATTCATCTCACATCTAACTGCTACTTGTGAGCCAATCTTCAAATTATTGAAGAAAGATCAAGTAGTACGTTGGAACGATGAATGTCAGGCTGCTTTTGAAAAGATAAAGGAGTACCTCCAAGAGCCACCCATTCTCATGCCACCAGTGGAAGGAAGACCCCTGATACTATACTTAACAGTACTTGACAATTCAATGGGGTGTGTGCTGGGGCAGCATGACGAGTCTGGCCGAAAAGAGCACGCTATTTATTACTTGAGCAAAAAGTTTACCGACTGTGAGTCTCGTTACTCACTGCTTGAGAAAACTTGTTGCGCTCTAGTATGGGCTGCTCGCCGGCTGAGACAGTATATGCTGACTCACACCACTTTTTTGATTTCAAAGATGGATCCCATCAAGTACATATTCGAAAAGCCTGCTCTGTCTGGAAGAATAGCAAGATGGAAAATGATCTTGACAGAATATGATATCCAGTATACAACTCAAAAGGCAGTCAAAGGAAGTGTATTGGCAGACCATTTGGCACACCAACCTGTGGACGATTACCAATCATTGAACTTTGATTCCCCGGACGAAGACATCATGGTGATAATTGATTGTGAAGTTCCTGGACCAGATGAAGGACCTGAGGAAGGATCCCGATGGTCTATGCATTTTGACGGAGCCTCCAATGCTTTGGGTAACGGCGTCGGCGCTGTAATCATATCTCCCAAAGGAACTCATACTCCACTCACCGCCCGATTGTGTTTCAACTACACCAACAACATGGCAGAATATGAGGCATGTATCATGGGTCTACAAGCTGCAATCGACTTAAGGATCAAATTTCTGAGTGTCTTCGGAGATTCCACTCTCGTGATCAATCAGATCAAAGGCGAGTGGGATATGAAACACCCAAATCTTATTCCTTACAAGGAGTATGTGTTGACCCTGCTTCCCCACTTTGAAGAGATAACTTTTGAGCACTTCCCAAGAGAGGAGAATCAGCTAGCGGACGCACTAGCTACGATGTCTTCAATGTTCAAAGTTAAATGGGACAATGAGGCTCCCCGGATCATTATCTGGAAGTTGGACGAACCGGCATACTGCTGCGATCTTGAGGCCGAAAAGGTGACTGAAAAACCCTGGTATCATGAGGTGAAGAGGTACTTGGAAGCTCAGGAATACCCTGAAGATGCATCTGTCAATGACAAGAAGTTCATGAGGAGGTTTGCGGCAAAATTCTTCCTCAGCAATGGCATTCTCTACAAACGGAATCATGATTCAACTCTACTACGTTGTGTGGATAAGGCTGAAGCAGAGAAGATCATGATAGAACTGCATGAAGGTACATTTGGGACACATTCCAGTGGACACACCATGGCAAAGAAAATCCTTAGGGCAGGATATTTCTGGTCCACAATGGAAGCCGATTGTTACCAACACTCTCGAACTTGTCATAAATGCCAGATCTATGCTGACAAGGTGCATATTCCTCCAGTTCCTCTGAACGTCCTGACGGCACCTTGGCCTTTTCCAATGTGGGGAATTGATATGATCGGTGAGATCCGACCGACGGCATCCAACGGGCATCGCTTCATCTTGGTGGCAATCGATTACTTCACGAAGTGGGTTGAGGCAGCTTCCTACGCAACGGTAACCAAGAGCGTCGTGGCACGTTTCATCCGGCATAATCTGATCTGTCGGTACGGCGTCCCGGAAAGAATCATTACGGACAACGGTACCAATCTCAATAACAAGATGATCACTGAACTCTGCGAGCAATTCAAGATACAACACCACAACTCTTCTCCCTACCGGCCGAAGATAAATGGGGCTGTAGAAGCAGCTAATAAAAATATCAAGAAAATTGTGCAGAAGATGACAGTGACCTACAAAGATTGGCACGAGATGTTACCGTTTGCTCTTCATGGGTACCGTACCTCAGCAAGGACGTCAACCGGGGCAACTCCTTTCTCCTTGGTCTATGGCATGGAGGCAGTCTTGCCAATTGAAGTCCAGATACCCTCTCTCCGGATAATGAAGGATGCAGACTTGAGTGAAGATGACTGGATCCAGACTCGACTTGATCAATTAAACCTGATTGACGAAAAGAGACTCACCGCTATCTGTCATGGTCAGACGTATCAAAAGCGAATGATCAGGGCATTTAACAAGAAAGTCAGGCCACAAGAGTATCAAGTTGGGGACCTGGTAATCAAGCGCATCATCCTTCCTCAAAGTGATCCCCGGGGCAAATGGACCCCTACGTACGAAGGGCCATTTGTGGTTAAACATGTGTTCTCAGGAGGAGCCATGATCCTAACCACCATGGATGGTGACAACCTTCCTCACCCCGCCAATGCAGACATAGTGAAAAGATACTACGCATGAATAAAAGACCCGCTAGGTTGACATACCTAGGCAAAAATAAGGGCTTCCCGGCGAACCAAAAGGGTTCGGGCAAAAATAAGGGATGAAATGGAAAAAAATCTGTACACCCAGCAATTCGAAAACCTGAAAAGGCGGCTTGGGCAAAAATGGGTATCCCGGTGGACTGAAAACCTGAAAGGGCGGTCCAGGCAAAATTTAGGGATAAAGCGTAACACTATGTCTCATTGGATCACTTCGCATCCGGAATTCGGCATCAACTATCTGGCTCAGACTTCGGCATCGACCAATCAGCTTCATCTTCAACTAGGCAGCAAAGTGATGAGACGCTTGAAGACATAAAGGCGATAGCAGAGTTGGAACCCAGTGGGATTGTTCACATAGCTGTTTTGTTTCCTTTTCAAAATTGTAAATTCTATGTTATTCGGCGGCATTCTCTTACTAGGATGTCAGCCTCTTGTACAAAAACGCCTATTCACAGGCAAAATTCAAAATCAATACAAATCCACTTTGTTATACAAATTGCCAGTGTTTTTCTTTTTTCTGTTTTGTCCTGCGAAGAACGTCCAATGTTCATTTTTGATATATGCATTTGACATTAAATTGCTGATTCATAAATATTTGCATATGAAACAAAAGACTAATTACAGGTGACATCAGAAACAGGGGCAATGTGAAGTTGCCTGATGCAGTCTGGTTGCTTTGTCTGCCAAGGTACCAAGGTAGATTCGACTGAAGAATGTGACCAAATCATCTCAACTCCCCGCAGAGTAAGACAAGATTCAGCAATACTTTCCCCAAGCAGAGTTGGTTCTCTGTCAATCCTGAAAAGGCACAACATTCCCCAGTGGAGTATAGGCATTCATCAGCAAGCGCCTCCGGCAGTCTTGATCTAAGATGGTTCCCCGGTAGAATATCAGTACCCCAGTGCAATTCCGAAAAGTTTCCCCAGGAAAGCGGAATTCTTATCCCCAGCCGGTCTTAAAGCTTATCCCCAGTAGATTCTGGAAGCTTGTTCCCTGCAGAATACAGACGTCTCTCCCGAGCTTTATTCAAAGTTATTCCTCACAAGGGCTTATAACTGGGTTATCCTCAGCTATCTGCCACGGAAGATCACCCTCGACAAAGTTCTTCCTATTCCCCAGCGGAGTTCATCTTTGGTGTTCCCCAGCGGAGTTTATCGTCATTATCCCCAGCAGAATCCATCATTGAAGTCCTCAGCAGGCCTCTCATCAAAACTTCAGCAAAGTATCTCTTCCACAGAGCAACTCCCCGGCCGGTCGTCAAGGATTTATTTTCCTAAGACGAAATTACATTCATAAACATTTCACATTTTCATACATCTTGCTTACATACATGATAAAGTGCATACAACACTATCTCATGTTGAAAATCATGACATCATGCATATCATACATCATGACATTGCATACAACTTATGTTTTTGCCTTTTCAGGGAAAAAGACAATCCCAAAGACAACTACCTTCAACTGTCACAATTCCAGATTCGATACCTGTATCTAGCCAGGGCACATCTGAGAGTGATCAGTTTCCAGACTCGATTCCTGTATCTAGCCAGGACACGTCTGAAGAGTTCAAAGATTCGATTCCTGTATCTAGCCAGGGCACGTCTATCAACTATCACATTTCCAGACTCGATTCCTGTATCTAGCCAAGGCACGTCTGAAGAGTTTGAAGATTCGATTCCTGTATCCAGCCAGGGCATATTTGTTAACTATCACCTTTCCAGACTCGATTCCTGTATCTAGCCAGGGCACGTCTAAAGAGTTTGAAGATTCGATTCCTGTATCCAGCCAGGGCATATCTGTTAACTATCACCTTTCCAGACTCGATTCCTGTATCTAGCCAGGGCCCGTCTGAAGAGTTTGAAGATTCGATTCCTGTATCCAGCCAGGGCATATCTATTGACGAATATTTCCAGATTCGACTCCTGTACCCAGCCAGGGCATATCTGTTGACCACATTTCCAGACTCGATTCCTGTATCTAGCCAGGGCACGTCTGAAGAGTTCGAAGATTCGATTCCTGTATCCAGCCAGGGCATATCTGTTGACGACTATTTCCAGATCCGATTCCTGTATCCAGCCAGGGCACATCTGTGAGCAACCGATTGTAGATTCGACACTTGTATCTAGCCAGGGCATATCTGCATGAGGAGATTGAAGATCAAACACCTGTAACAAGCCAGGAAAACATCTGTCTTTCTCAAATACACAAGTTCTCGCTAAGGAATCTCTTATGCGATCAACACTTCCAAATGGCATCTATAAGCCCATTCCCGACAAGGTTCTGTCACATCTCCAGATGGCATCTATAAGCCCATCTCCCTATCCACCATCTCTCCAAATGGCATCGGTAAGCCCATTCCCGACATCATATTGCTGATACTTCAACATGCGAGTGCAAATTTCCGGGCACTCTAGTGTCCAATCTCCTTTTACCCTCGAGTCACGAAAGGCAAACTTGCCAATCTAACTCTTCAGGTTCAAGAAGATTGAACAGGGGCAACTGTTGTACCCCAAAATTTTCCCTCCCATTTCCTCAACATTTTCTCATCACAAGACCCTTGAAGATCAAGATCCAGTTAGGGTTTCCTCTGCTCAAGACTTCTCCTTGCACTGTTGACCCAAATTAGGGTTTGTGTTTGCACAAAGATGTTCTGACCTAAAATTCCTAAGATGACTTTCATGCTTCATATTGGACTCCCATGTTTACCCATACCAATTTTCAAGTCTTGATCCCAAGTTTTGCCCAGTCAATTGGACAGTTGACCTAGAAATCAGCTGTATTGGGGAAAAAGTCAACTGTGGCCAATTGACAGTCAAATCTCATGAAAATTGACCCACATCAACATTATGAACTCACATGGACCATTTTATCAAGTTTGGATCACAACTCCACAAGAAATTTGATCAGATCATCAAAAGGGCAAAATGGTCATTTTTAGGGTTTTGACTGCACAAGGGCAATTTTTGACTGTTTGACCTAGCCAATGGCAAACCAAGCTCACATATGGACTCAAGGACCCCATGGAATTATCTTGACATGCTCAACAAGTTCAAAAGATCCCAAATACACAAGATTGATAGTTGAATTTCCCAGTCAATTGATCAATTTTGACTGTATATTGGAAAGTCAAACTTTGACTTTTTGGTCAAAATCAAGGGTCAAGATTCATTTTTCATCAAAACATGCCAAATCATGAAACTTGTTCACCAAGAAATCAAAAATTGTAAATTAGGGTTTGAAATGAGAATTTTTCATAACTTAGAATTTTTCCAAGTTATGAAAAACCCTAATTTTTTCCCAACTTTGCCCCACTTTCTCACCAAGATGCATTTGGATTCAAACAAAAGTCAAAACATGAAAGTTGTAGCCTATTGCATAATCTACAACTTTGATTCAAAAAGTTTTCCCAAAAGAAGCTTGTATCTCAAGTTACAATTTTTGGAACAAGGGTGCCAAACCATTCGTAACTTAGTGAAAATTTGACCTATTTTGGACAAGTTTTTTACCTAACTTCAAGACCATTTTTCATACACTTCCACTTGCAATTTCAATTTGCATTTCAAATATGGATTGTAGTACACATTCCAAGCTTTCCAAAATGTCCAAGAACTCCTCAAACAACCTCATGGTTAGGGAGAATCGAATTTTGCAAAATGGGAAAAAGTCACTTTTGTTCTTGGCCAAGACATGTTCATACATTGGTGCCATTTTGAATTCAGCATGCTTAAGCTACATTGCAGGCCTCTAATCCCATTTTCACTCAATAATTCAATGTAAAACCATTGTGCCAAGATGTTGTTCTATGCATTTGGACATTACATGGAGAATTAACCCTTAATTAGAAAAAGCATTATTTCCATTTTGAAAAAGTAGAACTTTATGTCCATTTTGCAAATCCAAGTGGTACAGTCCAAATCTTCTTGGCACAAGTTTATGAGTAAATTGCACTGATCAAGGCCAATGTATGCAGCATAGTGTGAGGGCCTGTACAGGCTAGAAACATCAAGTGGTCTTTGCTTGCTTAAGTGTGAAAAAAGATAGCATAACAGATACCAACTTCCATTCCTGCAAACCAGGCCTTAGAGAAAGTGATCACACACATTCTAAACATCAAACACAAGCTGAAGCACGACCCTAAGACCACCAATACCTCCCCATTGCAAAAATCACTCTCAAACTGCAAAAACAGAGCAACCTCTGCAGATTGAGTTCCAACTCTTATTCCTTTCAAGCATCCTTGCCCAAACCACTTCAAACACCTTCCCTACCATCAATCCAAACTATCCAAAGCATTAGAAGCAACCTGTAACTCCTCTAATCCTTTTGGCCATTTTCACTTTTCTGATTTGCAGGTGAAGTGCTATAGCACGATTCAAAAGGTTTCAAGACAAAGTAAAGCTTGGAATAGCATCCCTGGACATCAAGGAAGCTATACCAATCATCACCTTGCACTGAAAGCTTCTCCATTGCCAGATAGAACTTCAACTGAACAGGTAAGTTCATGAACTCGTATCTCTCTTATTAGGCATTGTTAGCTTTAGGTTTGTGAAGAGAATATGTCACATTCGTAGCCCTGAACAGGCCCATGTAATTAGATTTCATTTATATTATGTGTGCTGCAAGAATTTTGAGTCTGAACATGGCATAAAAACTAGGTCAGAAATTAGGGGAGAAGAAATTCTCCCTCATCTTAGAGAGTTAAGTCAAGTTTTTTACATGGTTGGATTCGTCTTCTCATGCTCTACATTTTTCATGTTGTGAGTTTTGCTTGAAAGTCCAGGAATCAAGAGATGGAAAACGCGTGTTCTGGTTGTTCATACAGGTCTGAGGTTGAAGACAAAGTCTTCTTGGGCTGGGCCTGAGTTGACTTTTCTATTTGCACCCTTTTGTTACTTTTACACCCCCCTAGCCCATTTTGCTTATTTTTATGATTTTTTGACATTTTCTTTTTTGTCCTGACTCATTTATTTTTTCTAACAATATTAAAAATATCAAAAATATTTTTCTCACCATTTTTGAATTTATTAGGCATTTATTTGGTTTCCTTTAGTTTTTGTACATAAAATAAATACATAAAAACCATTTTTTACTTAAAATATAAAAAAAATATTGTAAACACATTTATTTTTCATTTTTAATTTTATTTTATCTTCTGAAAATATTTTATACAAAATATACTTTTTTTTATAAATATTAAATATTATTATTTTTGTACATATAATATATATTTAGTAAATAATAGTAATGCATACATATTTATTAGTATATTTAGGAAAAAATACAAAATATACACATTTTTATTTTTATTTAATATTTAATATAAAAATACCTTTTGACAAATATACTTCATTTTATTTTATTTTTGTATACAATAAATAAATACTTGTACATATTAAATAATTAATCCATTCTATTTAAGAAATTAGGGTTTTACCCTAAACATGAAAAACTCCCAAAAAAATAATACTTTTATTTTTGTTTATTTTGACATATAAAAATACTTTTTTTCATACATACAAAAAACCTTTTTTTTTTGCATCTTGCATATTTATTCTTATTTTATTTAAATTGTGCAATTAAATTATCTTGTAAATAATTCAATATTGATGTAATAGTTTAGGTTTAAATTCCTTGTCAAAATCCCCATTTGAACATTTGTACCCCCTTCCCATATATGGTTTTGTAATAGCTTAGTAAATTTATTTTCGCACTTTATTGCTTTCTAATTATACCATGTTAGAATTAGGGTTTGTATGCGAAAAACAACGAAAATAGTTTTGACCTAATTTCAAGATAAACAAGCATGAAAATGGACACACAAATCACACTTGCACCCCCTAGGGTATTCCACTTGTTGCCTTTCAAAATTGGGCCATATTTCATGTTAGGTCTCTTTGGGCAAAACAAACACAAATCAAATGATCATAGTCCCTCGATGACGCTTTCAAAATGTTGCCTAAACAAATGATCAAGTCCCTTAAAGAAAATTTCCCAAAGATACTTGGCACCATTGCAATTATGGTCTAAACGATGACCCGCGCCCGTCCCTTTCACATCCTAACATGAGATTGTCCACCAAATACAATGATGGAACAAACTTGTTAAAAGGGTTAAAACATATCAATAAACTTTGAGAAATTTAGGAGTAGATAACCTCTTAGTTACTTGAATCAAACTTGCAAAAACAAAACACTTGCCTATTTTCTAAAACCACACCTCACAACATTTTCAAAACAAACTTTCAAAAAACAAATGAAAACCTTTTCAAAAGACGTACATCTTTGTATACATCCCAACATGGATCATTGCAAAGGTTGCCACCACATTGGCTTCTTTTCAAAACATTTTCAAACCCACACACAAGCACCATTTCAAACAATTGAAAACAAGAGGCAAGTGCTCTAAGCAAGTAACTAAGAGCCCATGGATAACCATGGATAGAAAGGGTGCTAATACCTTCCCTTTCTATAATCTACTCCCCGAACCCAAGAAAATATCTCAAAAGGTTTTTGCTGTGCTTTTTAACCTTTCCTTAGGATAAAATAAAAATTCGGTGGCGACTCTTGCTCAACCGAAACATTTGCGAAAACAAACGCAAAACCATAGTCATTTCTCCCACCGTATCACACCAAGGAACAATTATAGGTGGTCTATGTGTATATCAGCAAGAGTAACACGAGAATACTTCTAGGGAAATATTTTCAAAACTTCGAAGTTCGTCCATACTTGGAACCACTACTTTTGTCCCGTTAGAATCACATGATTGAAGTAAAAAGTAATTTGCAAATTCTTTTCAAAAACATGTTTTTATTATTAAGTCTTTTTGTTTTGACAATTACTATCAGTAATAAATGAAAATTTTGTAGACAAAATAAAATAAGAACTACAAAGAATTGGATAAAGGCTGAAATTTTATTAATATAATGGTAGTCTGCAAATGGTGCAACTCCATGGATGATTACAAAGTTTTGGAAAATGGTAAATACATAGAAAAGATGAATTGAAACACAATGACCACTATTCTCCCTGATAACTTTGAACTCCTAAGCATAGGATTCAATTGAAGTATGATGAGAATTCGAGAAGATTGTTAATTTAATGATCAAGTCTTGTTTAACGTAGTTACTTGCCTGGAAATCCCTACGTTTTTCCTAGGTTGCCCTTGCGGGTTTTCAACCTACCTGGAAAATTTATTTTGTTTATCTCTCTAACTTTTTCCTAGACCTCCCTTTCGGGTTTTCAACCTACCAAGATGCTCTTTTTTGCCTAAGCTACCCTTTCTGGTTTTCAACTTAGCGAGGTGTTCTTTAATTTCTTTAGGCAAAGTATTTCTTGATTGCGTCAACATTCATGGGATGTGGGAACTCCTCACCATCCATAGTTTCAAGAATCAATGCACCACCAGAGAAGGAATTCTTGACAAAATATGGGTCTTCATAATTGGGATTCCACTTGCCCCTAGAATTAAAATTAAAAGACATGATCTTTTTGAGCACGAGGTCGCCATCTCTAAATTCATGAGGCTTGACATTATTATCAAAAGATTTATTCATTCTTCTCTGATATAACTGACCATGACACAAGGCCATCATTATCTTTTTCTTCAATTAAATTCAACAAGTCAAACATGTTCTGGACCGATTCATCCTCTGACAACATGGTTTACATTATTACGCGCAAAGAGGGAATCTCAACCATAACGGGGATAACTGCTTCTATACCATACATAAGAGAGAATGGGTGTGATACGGTGGGAGAACTGACTTGAGTTTTGTGTTTGTATTCGCACTTGTTCGGTTGAGCAAGAGTCGCCACCGACTTTTTATTTTATCCTAAAGGAAAGGTTGAAAAGCACAGGAAAAACCTTTTTGAGATATTTCGTGTGTTCGGGGGGTAGATTATGAAAAGGGAAGGTATTAGCACCCTTTTCATCCATGGTTATCCATGGGCTCTTAGTTACTTGGTTTTTAGATCACTTGCCTTGATTTATGATTGCTTGAAATTGTGGTGTATGTGTGTGTTTTGAAAATGTTTTTGAAATAGACGCCTTTGTTTCGGCAACCATTGTAATGACTCGTGTTTGAGTATATACAACGGTGTGTATCTTTTCGAAAAGATGTTTCAAATGTTTTTGAGAGTTTGTTTTGAAAGTGTTTGTGAGGTGTGGTTTTTGAAAAGGAGGCAAGTGTTTTTGCAAGTTGATATCAAGTAGCTAAGAGTTTTGTCTACCCCTATTGTACTCAAAGGTTTTCTCTATGTTTTCAACCCCTTTTAACAATTTTGTTCCACCATTGAATTTGGTGGACAATCTTGCGTTTAGGATGTGATTGGGATAGGCGTGGGTCATCGTATGGACCATGAATGCAATGGTGCCAAGTGTCTTTGGCAATTTGCTTGGAGGGACTTGATCATTTTGATAGGCGACTTTCGAAAGCGTCATCGAGGGACTTATGATCATTTGAATTTGTTTTGACAAAGAAACTCGATGTGCAAGCATGGCCCATTTTGGAAGGCAACATGTGGGATCACCATAGGGGGTGCAAGTGTGATTGTGTATTGATTTCATGTATTTCTCTTGTATTAGGTTATCTAGCGTTTGATTTTATGTACATACAAACCCTAGGTCTAACCATGGTATAATTCGAAAGCGGTAAATTGCAAGAATTTAAAATCTACGCTATTACAAATAGTATCCGGGAGTGGGGGTACAAATTCACAAATGGGGATGAGACTTTAGGAATGTAGTGTCCAATAATTTACAACCAAATCGAATTACGATCAAATGTAAACAAGGTAACGTATAGCAATGTGTAAGAATAGCAATTGTATAATGTATCAATGTAAGTGTATTGTGTAGGTGTAAGTGTAATTTATTTACAAGTGCGAGATGTGAATTTAAATGTATTATTAAGTGTTGTTTATTTTTATCTTTTTTATGTTTTTGTTAAATATGTACAAACAAAATATTTCAAGAAAAGAAAAACATTTAACTTAAAGAAACATTATGTATTGATGTAATTATGTACAAACAAAGTTTAAATGAAAAGAAGAAAATGTTTTAAGTTTTGATGTATTAATGTATTTTAATTAGTTATGTACAAAGTTTTAATTAAAAAAGAAAAATATTTCAAGTTTAAGAAAATTATGTATTATTGTTTTATGTAGAAAAAAAGTTTTAATAAAGCAAAATGTTTAAACCTAGATAAAAAAGTCTAATATTTATTTTAAATGTGATAAACAAAATTTAGTAAGATTAATGTATTACTTATTTTTTTTAAAAAAGGAATTAAGTTAAAAAAGAAAATAACCAAAAGCCCTTTTTTTAGTTTATATAAAATAGAAAATGAAGAAAGAGTTAAATGGGCTTGGAGGAGGGTTATGGCCCAAAAAAAAAAGAATTTGGAACTAATTAAAGGGAGTATGCGTATTAACAAGGGGGGTGCATCCAGAAAAAACAAAATGGGCTTAGGCGCGTTGGACAGGGCAAGGCCCAAACGAATTCACATGTTTTTTGTTTAGGGTTGCAACGTTTTTGTGTATTTGGGTTTTTAGGGTTTGTGATACAGCGGCGCGACGCTCTTCTTCGTTCGTCTTCTTCGTTCACGCCAAGCCAACTGAACGTCTCCCTGTGCTTGGTTGTCATGCGCCATCACCCTTTCCTCTTCCCTCCATGGAGCATCCAGGCAACAGTTAAGAGGTAGTGATTCTGTTTCTATCGCATTTGGGTTTCAAGTTTCTGTTTTGTTACTTTCATGTACTGATTTTATATAGTGGTATTTATTTGCTTATTCGAGGCGTATGAAAAGGAAAGGAAATATACCTTGGTCGGAGATGGAGGAGGAAGGGTCGGAGGCGTGTAAGATGGCCGGAGGCGAGGGACACAGTGCTGATGTTTGAGCTAGCTTTCTCCCTGGTATCTCTATTCTGCTTCCTTAGGGTTTAATGATGATAAGCTTGAAAACCCTTACTTTATCACCTCTTTTCTTCTTCTTGTCTCTTTGCCTCGTATGCTTGACCCTATTGGCTTCTGTATGCTTCGTATATTGCCTTTGTGGATTCTGAGATGATGATTTTCCCTGAATATGCTTGATATGTTCTCGAAGGAATGTTTGATATTGAATATTATTTTTTTGAGTTATTGCTTTGGATTGGTGGTATGGCTGAATATTGGACCCTGTGATGAACACAGTTCTGAGGGTGTTGTGGTTTGAATGTTGGTGCTGTTGGAGCAGGTTAAAGGCTTATTTGGCCTTTTCATGCTTCTGATGCTGGACCAGGTTTAGGCTTTTTGTTACATGTATAGAGGCTTTAGGCTTCAAGCTTTGCTTATGCAGGATTTAGGCTTGCCAGTTTGAGTCTTGGCTTTGCTGTTTGGATATACTGGTTTAGTTTTGGTTCTTTGGTATGCTTGGCTTATGCAGGTTTAAGGTATGTTATGAGCTTGGTTAATGCAGGCTTTTGTGTTTAAGGCTTGACAGTTTTGAGGCTTGATGCTTTTGTGGCTTCACCTGTCTTGAAAGGGATGGCTTATTGCATTAGCAGGTTTTTTAAGCTTGAGGGCTTAGACAGGTTATGCGCTTTTGGTGCTTGGCAAGTTTTTGGTTGTTGTGGAAGGCGGTTCTGGTTTTGGAGAGGGCTTTGATGGTTTTGCTGGGTTTTAGGCAACTCTGTTTCTTTTGACAGTTTTGTGAAGTTCTCTTTTCTTTTATGAACTTTTCTGCCTCCCTCTACTGTTCTATTGCAGCTTGTTTTATATTTTTTTTCTCTCAAGCCTAAGCCTGCAAACCTATACTTCTTTTCTCTCTTTTTTCTCTCTCTGATTTAAGCATTTTAATATTGCTTATAATCTGTTTTTTCTGAAAAAGCATCCAGGCTGGAAAGTGATGAAAAATGACATTGCTTGCATTGTTGGTTTTTAACCTGCATACTTTGTGACAGTTTTCCATATTTTGGACAGTTGTGCACCTTTTGGCAGCTTTTTGAATGTTTTGAATTTGGGAACTTTGTAGTTCAGTTTGAACTTTCATAGTGATACATGCTGTTTGTTTTGAACTATGCAGTTGGTTGGCCAATTTTGAATTTGTGCATTTTTCAACTTTGCATTTCATGTTTAGCAAGCATTCCATCCTTCTTTGTGAACCGGGAGAAATCCCGTGATTTGCAAAGAGGGTAAAACTGATTCCGGCCGTTTGCTTTTAATGATGAATTCTCTTTTATCTGTCTGCCTCTTTAATTATTTATCTGCTTCAATTGACTTTTTCTTTTTTCTTTCGCAGATAAAAATTACATGGAGAGGAAAAGCAAACAGATGGAGGATGAAGAATTGAAGACTTAGAAAAATATTAGGATAGTTTTATTTAAATTTAAATAAATGTAATATTATTATTGTAAATACTTCGTAAACGAATACTTGTATTTAAATAACAACTGTAACAAATATTTAAAGATGAAATAAATTCCTTTTATCCAATTAATTCTTTTCTTCTTTTCAATTGTTTACTTTATTATTTATAATTCTTTAAATTAAAATAATTGAAAATAAATCCCAACTATTTAATCTCAGAATAATAAATAATTAAATAATCATTGTTTCATCATTGATCAATTAATGAACTTGGCGCTTCCAACATCCAAATCAATACACAGTCAATCACAACAACGGCCCAGACGTTTCTCCTTTTACTGATTTTAACCAAACACTGTAAATTCAATCCAAATGCATCTTTTCAATGATTAAGTCAAACAATGCGAATTCAATCCAAATGCCTCAGTCCATTTCTCGGAATAACTTGAAAAGCACTGTAGAATTAAATCTTTCTGAGAAAATTGCGTACAAACCCTAATTCCTGATCAAATGCCAAAGAAGCGTTCGCCTGATCAAAGTTGAGCCAAAATCAACCAAAACCCTAAACAAACTGTAAGAACTGTTCTAGAGCCATGAAAATCAATGAAAACCCTAATTTTTTCTGATTGACGAGAAAAGTCTGTTTGACCGATTCTTGAGCCAGTCTGAAAAAACAGGAAAAGCTCGAAGCTGTGATTTCTTGTGGAGAGATACGAGGGCAAATTTTGGGGTACAACAGTTGCCCCTGTTCAATCTTCTTGGACCTGAAGAGTTAGATTGGCAAGTTTGCCTTTCACGACTCGAGGGTAAAAGAAGATTGGACACTAGAGTGCCCAGAAAATTTGCACTCGGTAATGTGATGGTAGAGGGAATGGGTTTACAGATGCCATTTGGTGATGGGCTTAAAGATGCCATCTAGTGACTGCTGGTAGGAGGATGGGCTTATAGATGCCATCTGGAAATGGGCTTAAAGATGCCATTTAGAAATGTTTGT
The DNA here is from genome assembly GCA_948472305.1 of Vicia faba. NCBI lineage: Eukaryota > Viridiplantae > Streptophyta > Magnoliopsida > Fabales > Fabaceae > Vicia > Vicia faba. Next base: position 779,655,544 of record OX451741.1, on the reverse strand, counting down.
TGAGGAGAATGGGCTTATAGATGCCATCTGGAAATTATTGTTGAACTGTATGTCACTGGCGAGTGGACGAGTATCAGAAAAGTATCCATGTTTTGGAACATCTCTGAACTAGGGGTCTGAACAAGCAATAGATTGACATCCGTGTTTGGAGAATCCGTAAACTGTTTTCAGGAGTTGAAATTGAATAAGCAATAGAGCAGCATCCGTTGTTGGGAAGCGTCCGTAAACTGCTTTTAAAAGTTGCATCTGAACAAGTGATAGATTAACATCCGGTGTTGGGAAGAATCCATAAACTATTTTCAGAAGTCTGAAGAAGGAAACGATGTAGGGTTTCCTGATGATGAGTCCGTGTAAAACTGCATCTGGATGAATCTGGAACAAGTATCAAAATGTTGCCGTGTCTGGGTCACATCTGAACTGTCTCTGAGTGAATCTAGAATAAGTATCAGAATGTCGCCGTGTCTGGGTCACATCTGAACTATCTCTGAGTGAATCTGGAATAAGTATCAGAATGTCGCCATGTCTGGGTCACATCTGAACTATCTCTAGAAAGAATCTCGGAAGATGACGGTCTTTGTCTGTTGATTGATCCTTCCTGAAAAGGTAAAGAGTTAGTTGTATGCAATGTCATGATGCATGATGCAATGTATGTTGATATGAATGTGATGAATGCGCCTGTAGGTTGATGAGCTATCTTGCTGAGGATAGATGAATCCTGGATGACTGAAGATAAAAGAATCTTGACTGCTGCTGGGGAGAACAATTCCTTGGCTGCTGCTATGGAGGGCAAGAATCTTCGATTGTTAAAAATGAGAAGTCTTAGGGCCACTGCTGGGGAATCAGAAGCTTGGGTTGTATGCCAAACTACTGGGGAATTCCTGTCTTGAGGAGATCATCATTGGAGAATATTCGAATATTCTAAGAGGAGCTGAGAATGAGAGTCTTCAACTCTGCTTGGGGATTGATAGTTGGAAGTTTTAGCTCCGCTGGGGATTGCAAGAATCTTCTGATTGCTGCAGGCGTTGGTCTGGAATAAGTTACCGAACATCGCCATCTCTGGGTCATATCTTGAACTATATCTGGAGGAAATTCTGAATGAGTTATAGAATGTCGCCATCTCTGAGTAACATCTGAAATTATATCAAGATGAAGGTCTGAATGAGTTATAGAATGTTGCCAAATCTAGGTCACATCTTGAACTATATCTGGAATTAAATCTGAATGAGTTATAGAATGTCGCCATCTCTGGGTCACATCTTGAACTATATCTGGAAGCAAATCTGAATGAGTTATAGAATGTCGCCAAATCTGGGTCACATCTGGAACTATATCTGGAATGAAAATCTGAATGAGTTATAGAATGTCGCCAAATCTGGGTCACATCTTGAACTATATCAATCTTCTGAGGTGATGAGGGAATTGTTGAACACTTTTGACATTCGAATGCCCCAAGTGATGATGTAGATAATTTCCTGGCTTGTTACAGGTGTTAATCCACAATCGGTCGTTCACAGATATTTTCCTGGCTTGTTACAGGTGTTGATCTGGAACTTAAGAAAGGTGACAGAATGGCAACCGTGTCTGGAGCACATCTGGACCGTATCTTCCAACAGGTGATGAAGGAATTGTTGAACACTTTTGACATTCGAATGCCCCAAGTGGTGTTGTAGATAATTTCCCGGCTTGTTACAGGTGTTGATCCACAATCAGTCGTCCACAGATATTTCCCTGGCTTGTTACAGGTGTTGATCTGGAACTTAAGAAAAGTTGGTCAAGGAGATATTGTCCTGGCTTGTTACAGGTGTTGATCTCTGACCTGAGAAAGAAAGATGGTTCCCTGGCTTGTTACAGGTGTTGATCTTCAATCTCTTCATGTAGATGGTTTCCTGGCTTGTTACAGGTGTTAATGCACAATCAATCGTCCACAGATATTTTCCTGGCTTGTTACAGGTGTTGAATCTGGAATTGTTGTCTTCAGATGTGCCCTGGCTGGATACAGGTATCGAATATGGAATTGTTGTCTTCAGATGTGCCCTGGCTGGATACAGGTATCGAATCTGGAATTGTAAAAGGTTGGTGGAGATGGCTTTTCTGGCTGGATACAGGGGTAAACCTCTGACCCGAGAATGAAAGATAATTTCCTGGCTTGTTACAGGGGTTGACCTTCAAACTCTTTATGCAGATATGCCCTGGCTAGATACAGGTATCGAATCTGTCATCAATCACTCACAGATGTGCCCTGGCTAGATACAGGAATCGAATCTGGAATTGTGATAGTTGGCGGTTGTAAACTCCAGCAGGTGGTGAAGGAATGATTGAACACTTTTGACATTCTAATGCCCCAAGTGATGATGAAGGAGTCTTGAATCAGATTACTCTGCGGATTGAGAGATTTCTTGAAATCTTGACTGGACTGCCGCAGGTTAACTGAACTTTGAAAGATCTGTTGAAACCTGGACTGGACTACCCTAGGTTAACTGGATGGTGCCATGTCATGCCCCTTGTTGATAGGAGATTTGTCGTTGGAAGTGTCATCCTTTTGAAGTGATTTTGTTCACTGAGAGAGTTTTCGTTCCTCCGAACATTTGCTGTATGAATTTCTTCGCTGTCAAACAAATAGTCAAATGCAGACAGTGATATTCAAGTAATGCAAAGTTTATGTTTGTCTCGAAGTTTTGCAAAATGCGTTTTTTAGCAGAAAACTTTTTATAAGACAAGTCAACACAAGATTTAGAGCAAAGCCTTACAGGAGTCAGGATACCTTTTGTAACAGTATGCTTTCGAACTAACCCATGCTTCAATTAGGACTTTTAAAGGGTTGTAACGTGGCCTGGTTCACGGTTTAAGAAACAAAGGATAAAGGCTCAAAGTATATTTGTACCCACCCGCTCTTCGTGATGTTCTTCAACCCTAAGCTCAGTTAATTGTGCGTCGCACTCTATTTTGAGTTTGGAACGACTTTTTGGGTGATGGTTCACCAATTGAATTTGGGAGACAGTCATCATCTCCTTTTTCTTTTGCAACATTTCTTATGTTGCTGAGGATTTGTAATGACCTCTCTATTTTGATTTTGATTTGTTATCCCTAACTTTTGCCTGACTGTTCCCGTTTTTTGAGATTACAATCAGCGGGATGCCCCAGCTTTCTTAAGCCTCCTTTACAAGTTTTAGCTTGGTGGGTTTTTCTCTTTTGAGAGATTGACTGCCTATGTGATAGGGAACCACCCTGTATTTTGATTCCAAGGGAATGATTTTCTTTTTCTTTGACGTCGTTCGTTGTGTTACGAACTGAGAGTTTGCGACTTCAATGCGCGTTTTCTCTTGAATTAACTGAGATACTACCCTGCCCCAGGTTTATATCAAAGGTTTTGATTGTTTAGAACAGAAAACTCCTACTTCTTTGGCTCGAAGGGGTTGACTAGGGATTATCTTCCTTATAACTCCAGTGTTTGGGAATTGAAAGAAATGCCTGTACATCATCAGCAAGGTCTATTCAAAAGCATACTGTATGAGATTATGGTATTGTTTCGTCATCCTCCCTCTAAAGGCTTGTAGCCTTTTATCAAGAGTCAAATATCATAAAGAAAGCATAAGAGTAGTGAAAACGAATGGATGAATTCAAAATAAACATATGCAATGCATTAATGAAACAGAGTTTGACATCAACAGTTAATTGTTTGAATAACAAAAGAAATTACAACTTTGAAAATTCAAATGAAGCAAAAGTCTCTCAGTTTGAGCTTCATCACTTCAGGTGGAGAACCCCTTAACGGAAGATTTTCATCTCGCCGTCTAGCATGAATTCCAGCACTCCAATGTCGATCAGATCTTGAATCTTGTTCTTCAAGGCCCAACAGTCGTTGGTGTCGTGTCCCGGGCTGTAGGAGTGGTAAACACAAAATGCGCCGGGACGATAGTTAGGAGCGGAGGTATTGAGCTTCCGAGGAGAATCCATTAAAGTAAGCAGGTTGACCTCCAACAGGCGCTTTAGTATGAAGGATGATGGTATTTCAGTCTTCGTGAACTGTCTTCCCGACGTATCTTGCTTTCATCGATTACCCCGCTGACGCTGGCGAGGTTGTTGATGGGCTTGTGGCCCTGAAGCAAGCAAAGGAGCCTTCCCTTTGTCTTCTTGAGTGGATGGAGGCTGAGCGGTGACCTTCTCTTTAACCTCAGAGGTTTGCCCCAATTGGTTGTTTTGAAGCAGTTGGCGGATGAGAACTCTGAGTTCCTCTTGTCTTTGAGACAGATCTTGGATGAGAGCCATCTGGCCCACTAACTGCCCCATCACTTGGATCCTCAATGTTGCCAGATCAAACTGCAGCTCCGCAAGCTGATCACTCCTGGCATTGTTTGAATTCGCCAAGCCCTTTGTGAGGAGAGCTTTCATTTCTTCTTGCCCCAGAGACAAGTTCAGGAACATTTCCTGCAGCTGAGCAGTCTGGTCTTGGATGTCTTTGACAGACCTTTCTAGATCCATCTCTTACTGAAATAAACAGTATGAGAGTAAGGAAACCTGAAAAAGGAAAAACTGTCAAAATGCAATGCATGATATGTGGATGCATGCTTTCAAGGATCTCTTGGGGTAAACACAAGAAAATGTTAGAGGTTGAACTTTGCTCTTGGATTAGAGAACTTCGCACCGGTGGATGTCTTTCCACGATAATCAAGCTCACCATGTCAAGTGGGTCATAGCCCCTGATTCAAGTTGTTGTACTTGATCTTTGATTGGAAAACTGTGCACCTGTGGATGTATTTCCACAAGAATCAAGCTCACCATGTCAAGTGGGTCATAGCCACTGATTCAAGTTGTTGCACTTGATCTTTGATTGGAGAACTGTGCACCTGTGGATGTCTTTCCACAAGAATCAATCTCACCATGTCAAGTGGGTCATAGCCACTGATTCAAGTTGTTGCACTTGATCTTTGATTGGCGTTTGTTAGAGGAGAAACCTCTTGCCCCTTGGTAGACGTCTAGTTCAACGTAACCCTGCATCAAAAGAACCCTCGAGATTCTTGAAATGGTTAGTGAAAAATGCTATGGTATGATGTTATGATGCTATGTACATGTATGCAAAAAGCAAGTGAGTGTATATATAAGTAAACACATTCACACAGAGCAAACAAGTCCTTAGGTTTAGGCTTGCATGAAGTTCAGGTACTACCCTCTTTCAGTTTCGTTGGTTAAAACCTGTCCTATCAAAAGTAACCGGGTTCTAGAGGATCTCAAATCCTTGACTACCCTCAATCGGTCATAACTCCAGCATCGCAATCTTTTCTTGCGGCCAGAACCATCGCGAGAGTTTAGCCTCAATGAGTGTAGCATACTGCTACTGTTCTATGGCCAAGTTTGGTCAATTTAGGGTTCTAAGGTCGGTTGGTGTTTGATGACTCCTTAGAAGACCCATATTCTCCTCGTTGCAACACAAGGGATATTGGTACAGACTAACGTGCCACACCAACGTAGCCACTGCTTCACCCATGTCAGTCTACGCCGGACAGGTCCCTTATAGATTATGCTACCTAAAAGGGGATTCCCCAGATCCGGGTTAGGATCTATGAAACTCTGATGCAAAGCCCACAAATATAAAAGCAAACAAAGCAAAAAATTGAGAAAAAAGTGATCTAAACCCTAAGGTAACCCCACTTTTGAGAAGGTCCCCAGCAGAGTCGCCAGTTCTGTGATACGTTGGGAGAACTGACTTGAGTTTTGCGTTTGTATTCGCACTTGTTCGGTTGAGCAAGAGTCGCCACCGACTTTTTATTTTATCCTAAAGGAAAGGTTGAAAAGCACAGGAAAAACCTTTTTGAGATATTTCGTGGGTTCGGGGGGTAGATTATGAAAAGGGAAGGTATTAGCACCCTTTTCATCCATGGTTATCCATGGGCTCTTAGTTACTTGGTTTTTAGATCACTTGCTTTGATTTTTGATTGCTTGAAATTATGGTGTATGTGTGTGTTTTGAAAATGTTTTTGAAATAGACGCCTTTGTTTCGGCAACCATTGTAATGACTCGTGTTTGAGTATATACAACGGTGTGTATCTTTTCGAAAAGATGTTTCAAATGTTTTTGAGAGTTTGTTTTGAAAGTGTTTGTGAGGTGTGGTTTTTGAAAAGGAGGCAAGTGTTTTTGCAAGTTGATCTCAAGTAGCTAAGAGTTTTGTCTACCCCTATTGTACTCAAAGGTTTTCTCTATGTTTTCAACCCCTTTTATCAATTTTGTTCCACCATTGAATTTGGTGGACAATCTTGCGTTTAGGATGTGATTGGGACAGGCGCGGGTCATCGTATGGACCATGAATGCAATGGTGCCAAGTGTCTTTGGCAATTTTCTTGGAGGGACTTGATCATTTTGATAGGCGACTTTCAAAAGCGTCATCGAGGGACTTATGATCATTTGAATTTGTTTTGCCAAAGAAACTCGACGTGCAAGCATGGCCCATTTTGGAAGGCAACATGTGGGATCACCCTAGGGGGTGCAAGTGTGATTGTGTATTGATTTCATGTATTTGTCTTGTATTAGGTTATCTAGCGTTTAATTTTATGTACATACAAACCCTAGGTCTAACCATGGTATTATTCGAAAGCGGTAAATTACAAGAATTTAAAATCTACGCTATTACAAATAGTATCCGGGAGTGGGGGTACAAATTCACAAATGGGGATGAGACTTTAGGAATGTAGTGTCCAATAATTTACAACCAAATCGAATTGCGATCAAATGTAAACAAAGTAACGTATAGCAATGTGTAAGAATAAAAATTGTATAATGTATCAATGTAAGTGTATTGTGTAGGTGTAAGTGTAATTTATTTACAAGTGCGAGATGTGAATTTAAATGTATTATTAAGTGTTGTTTATTTATTCTTTTTATGTTTTTGTTAAATATGTACAAACAAAATATTTCAAGAAAAGAAAAATATTTAACTTAAAGAAACATTATGTATTGATGTAATTATGTACAAACAAAGTTTAAATGAAAAGAAGAAAACGTTTTAAGTTTTTATGTATTAATGTATTTTAATTAGTTATGTACAAAGTTTTAATTAAAAAAGAAAAATATTTCAAGTTTAAGAAAATTATGTATTATTGTTTTATGTACAAAAAAAGTTTTAATAAAGCAAAATGTTTAAACCTAGATAAAAAAGTCTAATATTTATTTTAAATGTGATAAACAAAATTTAGTAAGATTAATGTATTACTTATTTTTTTAAAAAAAGGAATTAAGTTAAAAAAGAAAATAACCAAAAGCCCTTTTTTAGTTTATATAAAATAGAAAATGAAGAAAGAGTTACGTGGGCTTGGAGGAGGGTTATGGCCCAAAAAAAAAGAATTTGGAACTAATTAAAGGGAGTATGCGTATTAACAAGGGGGGTGCATCCAGAAAAAACAAAATGGGCTTAGGCGCGTTGGACAGGGCAAGGCCCAAACGAATTCACATGTTTTTTGTTTAGGGTTGCAACGTTTTCGTGTATTTGGGTTTTTAGGGTTTGTGATACAGCGGCGCGACGCTCTTCTTCGTTCGTCTTCTTCGTTCACGCCAAGCCAACTGAACGTCTCCCTGTGCTTGGTTGTCATGCGCCATCACCCTTTCCTCTTCCCTCCATGGAGCATCCAGGCAACAGTTAAGAGGTAGTGATTCTGTTTCTATCGCATTTGGGTTTCAAGTTTCTGTTTTGTTACTTTCATGTACTGATTTTATATAGTGGTATTTATTTGCTTATTCGAGGCGTATGAAAAGGAAAGGAAATATACCTTGGTCGGAGATGGAGGAGGAAGGGTCGGAGGCGTGTAAGATGGCCGGAGGCGAGGGACACAATGCTGATGTTTGAGCTAGCTTTCTCCCTGGTATCTCTATTCTGCTTCCTTAGGGTTTAATGATGATAAGCTTGAAAACCCTTACTTTATCACCTCTTTTCTTCTTCTTGTCTCTTTGCCTCGTATGCTTGACCCTATTGGCTTCTGTATGCTTCGTATATTGCCTTTGTGGATTCTGAGATGATGATTTTCCCTGAATATGCTTGATATGTTCTCGAAGGAATGTTTGATATTGAATATTATTTTTTTGAGTTATTGCTTTGGATTGGTGGTATGGCTGAATATTGGACCCTGTGATGAACACAGTTCTGAGGGTGTTGTGGTTTGAATGTTGGTGCTGTTGGAGCAGGTTAAAGGCTTATTTGGCCTTTTCATGCTTCTGATGCTGGACCAGGTTTAGGCTTTTTGTTACATGTATAGAGGCTTTAGGCTTCAAGCTTTGCTTATGCAGGATTTAGGCTTTCCAGTTTGAGTCTTGGCTTTGCTGTTTGGATATACTGGTTTAGTTTTGGTTCTTTGGTATGCTTGGCTTATGCAGGTTTAAGGTATGTTATGAGCTTGGTTAATGCAGGCTTTTGTGTTTAAGGCTTGACAGTTTTGAGGCTTGATGCTTTTGTGGCTTCACCTGTCTTGAAAGGGATGGCTTATTGCATTAGCAGGTTTTTTAAGCTTGAGGGCTTAGACAGGTTATGCGCTTTTGGTGCTTGGCAAGTTTTTGGTTGTTGTGGAAGGAGGTTCTGGTTTTGGAGAGGGCTTTGATGGTTTTGCTGGGTTTTAGGCAACTCTGTTTCTTTTGACAGTTTTGTGAAGTTCTCTTTTCTTTTATGAACTTTTCTGCCTCCCTCTACTGTTCTATTGCAGCTTGTTTTATATTTTTTTCTCTCAAGCCTAAGCCTGCAAACCTGTACTTCTTTTCTCTCTTTTTTCTCTCTCTGATTTAAGCATTTTAATATTGCTTATAATCTGTTTTTTCTGAAAAAGCATCCAGGCTGGAAAGTGATGAAAAATGACATTGCTTGCATTGTTGGTTTTTAACCTGCATACTTTGTGACAGTTTTCCATATTTTGGACAGTTCTGCACCTTTTGGCAGCTTTTTGAATGTTTTGAATTTGGGAACTTTGTAGTTCAGTTTGAACTTTCATAGTGATACATGCTGTTTGTTTTGAACTATGCAGTTGGTTGGCTAATTTTGAATTTGTGCATTTTTCAACTTTGCATTTCATGTTTAGCAAGCATTCCATCCTTCTTTGTGAACCGGGAGAAATCCCGTGATTTGCAAAGAGGGTAAAACTAATTCCGGCCGTTTGCTTTTAATGATGAATTCTCTTTTATCTGTCTGCCTCTTTAATTATTTATCTTCTTCAATTGACTTTTTCTTCTTTCTTTCGCAGATAAAAATTACATGGAGAGGAAAAGAAAACAGATGGAGGATGAAGAATTGAAGACTTAGAAAAATATTAGGATAGTTTTATTTAAATTTAAATAAATGTAATATTATTATTGTAAATACTTCGTAAACGAATACTTGTATTTCAATAACAACTATAACAAATATTTAAAGATGAAATAAAAATTCCTTTTATCCAATTAATTCTTTTCTTCTTTTCAATTGTTTACTTTATTATTTATAATTCTTTAAATTAAAATAATTGAAAATAAATTCCAACTATTTAATCTCAGAATAATAAATAATTAAATAATCATTGTTTCATCATTGATCAATTAATGAACTTGGCGCTTCCAACATCCAAATCAATACACAGTCAATCACAACAACGGCCCAGACGTTTCTCCTTTTACTGATTTTAACCAAACACTGCAAATTCAATCCAAATGCATCTTTTCAATGATTAAGCCAAACAATGTGAATTCAATCCAAATGCCTCAGTCCATTTCTCGGAATAACTTGAAAAGCACTGTAGAATTAAATCTTTCTGAGAAAATTGCGTACAAACCCTAATTTCTGATCAAATGCCAAAGAAGCGTTCGCCTGATCAAAGTTGAGCCAAAATCAACCAAAACCCTAAACAAACTGTAAGAACTGTTCTAGAGCCATGAAAATAAATGAAAACCCTAATTTTTTCTGATTGACGAGAAAAGTCTGTTTGACCGATTCTTGAGCCAGTCTGAAAAAACAGGAAAAGCTCGAAGCTGTGATTTCTTGTGGAGAGATACGAGGGCAAATTTTGGGGTACAACAATGGGGTTGCCCCTGTTGAAGTGCAGACAGATGTACAATATCCATGTAAATCAAAAGGAAGAATCTCATGCGAATCCTTATAAGTAACAACCTCTTCTGGATAATCTTCTTAATGTTTTTATTAGTAGCTTCAACAACCCCATTCATCCTAGGACTGTAAGGAGACGAGTTGTGAAGGACAATCTTGAATTATTCAGAAAGTTTTGTCATCATCTTATTATTCAAATTTTATTTGTTATCAGTGATAGTCCTACTTGGCACACCATACCGACATATAAGATTGTTTTTGATAAATCATACTATCACCTACTTGGTGACATTAGCATAAGAAGCTGCTTCCACCCACTTGGTGAAGTAGTCAATTTCCACTAAGATGAAATGATGTTCATTCAACGCATTGGGTTCAATCATTCTAATCATATCAATACCACACATAGAAAAAGGCCATGAGGTAGAAATAACATTGAGAAGTGTTGGAGGCACGTGAATCTTGTCAGCATAAATCTGACACTTATGGAACTTCTTCGCAAATTTGTAATAGTCAGATTCCATTGTCAGCCCATAGTAAATTTCCCTAAGCATCTTCTTTTCCATCGAATGTCCATTGGCATGGGTACCAAAGGAACCTTCATGAATCTCATGCATTAACATGTCCACTTCGTGTCTATCAACGCATTTGAGCAAGACCATTTCATAATTTCTCTTGTATAACACATCTTCATTGAGGAAAAAGCTACCTGCTAACCTTCTCAATGTCTTTTTATCTTTGTTGGATGCACCAAGTGGGTATTATTGAGTCTAAAGGAAGTGCTTGATATCATAATACAAAGGTTTTTCATCTAACGTACCCTCTGTAGCAAACACATGAACTGGTTTATCAAGACATTGAATTGTAATATGAGGTAATCGTTCCAAGCATTTACTTGTTACATGGAAGCCAAAGTGGCTAAAGCATCTTCCATCTGATTCTCATCTCTGGAAATATGATGGAATTCAACTTTATTGAAGAAAATTAATAATCTTCTTGCATAATCTTTGTATGGAATCAAGCCAATGTGATGAGTCTCCCATTCATCTTTGATCTGATTTATTACCAAGCTAAATCACCATATACATCAGGATTTTTTATTCTGAAATCTATAGCCTCTTCAAGACCCATGATACAAGCTTCTTACTCCTCCATGTTAGTGGTACAATCAAATGTTAACCATGTAGTAAAAGGGATATGTGACTAATGGGGAGTGATAATAACAGCACCAATTTCTTTTCCATAAGCATTTACAGTTACATCAAAAACCATACCCCACCGGGATTCAGGATCAGGACCTTCGTCAGTCAAAGGCTTATCAAAATATTTAACTTTCAAATACATCACATTCTCATAAGGGAAATCAAACTTAACAGACTGATACTTGTCAGCTGGTTGGTGAGCGAGGTACTCCGCCAACACACTGCCTTTAATAGCCTTTTGAGCACGGTATTCGATATCATGTATCGAAAACAACATTTTCCAATGAGAAATTTTTCCACTGAGCAAGCTTTTCAAAATTATACTTAATTGGATCCATTTTGGTAATCAACCAAGTAGTGTGATTCAACATATATTGCCATAATCGCTTCGCCGCCCAGGTTAAAGCACAACATGTTTTTTCTAGCATAGAATGTTGTGACTCAAAGTTAGTGAACTTCTTGCTCAAATAATAAATGGCATATTCTTTTCTTCCCGTTTCATCTTGTTTTCCTAAAATACAACCCATGGAGTCATCCAACATGGTCAAATTCATTGGTCTTCTTTCAACATGAGGGGCCAATATAGGAGGCTTATCAGAAACACTTTAATGTTTTCAAATACCCTTTGGAAATCATTCGTCCATACACAACATTGATCTTTCTTTAAATATCCAAGGAAGCCTCTAACTTGATTTTTAGTTCTTGGTGCAGGCATTCCTTGATTTGCCTTAACTTTATCAGGATCAAATTCAATTCCTTTTTGGCGAACAATGAAACCTAGAAAATTTCCTAAACGAACATCAAAAGTACACTTACTTGGATTCAAGCAGAGACGATACTTCCTTAAAATATTAAAAAATTTCAACAAGTCTTCCATATGCCCTTCCTCAGTCTGAGATTTGGTGATCATATCATCAACATATACTTCAACTTCCTTATGAATCAGATCATGGAATAGGGTTGTCATAGCCCTCTGGTACATTGCACCAGGGTTCCATACCCTAAAGGCATCACTCTATAACATAATGTTCCCCAGGGTGTGATAAACGTTGCTTTTCCATGTCCTCAAGAGCCATCCTAATTTGATTGTATCCAGAAAATCCGTCCATGAACGAGAACACTTTGAATTTTGTTGTGTTATCAACCAACATATCAATATGGAGCAATCGGATATAATCTTTCGAACTTGCTTTATTTAAATCTCTATAATCAATGCACATGCGTACTTTTCCGTCTTTCTTTGGTACTGGAACAATATTGGCAATCCACTGAGGTACACTAATGTCACAAGAAAACCATCATCAATTTGCTTCAAAACATCTTCTTTAATCTTCACTTCCATGTCAAGATGAGTTCTTCGCAGCTTCTGCTTGATTGGTGGACATTCTGGCTTTAGCGGAAAATGATGTTCCACAATATCAGTGTCCAAACCAGATATGTCTTGGTAAGACCAGGAAAAGATATCCACATACTCTTTTAGAACCTCAATCAACCTTCTATTCACACCGGGATAAAGCACGCCCCAATCTTGACTTCTTTTGAATCTTCTTTTGAACCCAAGTTAATCCATTCAAACGACTCTTTATACGGTTTAATGGTATTTTCCTCCCACTCAAGTAACCGTGAAACCTCTTCTGGGATTTCATCATATTCTTATTCTTTAGGCACATACATAGGATATTCAAAGTTGGGAGAGCGTTTAGGGTCATTGCACTCAATGAGTTTTTTAATTAATCTGCACATATGATTTATGATTGATTTTAGAAACTGGCACATGTAACAAGTGACTATGAAGACACGCCCATACAACATCACTTTCACCTTGATCAGATTGAAATAATTTTGAAAAGAAAAACAAAAAATAACTCACTTTGAAATGTGAAAGCAATAAGGAACATCATTAGTGATCCAATTCTAGATTCTGACTCCATGTGTCATAAAGTTTGGCATCTCTTGCTCTGGCTTATCTTCGAGAATAGTGTTGATCTTTAGAATAGTCGGATGAAGATATCTTGCACTGTGAAATATGTATTAATATTTACTCAAAGCGGACTTTGGCTTCACAACTTCATTCTTCATGGAGAAACCCAAACCAGTCTCATTCTTGTTCACAGGTGGATTAATAACCTACCCATACACCTTGCTAGGGCCCTTCTGCACTACTTGTTGAGCATCCTTAAATAAGGTGATATAATCTTCATTATTACTTATATTATCAATAGAAAAAGCTTAGAATCGAGTTCCAGCAGTGGCTTCACCAGCTTCTACAATTCTAAAGGAAGACAAATGAGATATCAACAGAACTTGCATGGGGTTTAGGCATTACCCTCTTTCAGTTTAGTTGGTTTAAACCTGTCCTAAAAATAGTAACCGGGTTCTAGAGGATCTCAATATCACTGACTACCCTCAATCGGTCATAATTCCAGTTTAGCAACCTTTTTTTGCGGCCGGAACCATCGCGAGAGTTTAGTCTCAATGAGTGTAGCATACTGCTACTGTTCTATGGCCAAGTTGGTCAATTTAAGGTTCTAAGGTCAGTTGGTGCTTAATGACTCCTTAGAAGACCCATATTCTCCTCGTTTCAACACAAGGGATATCGGTACAGACCAAGGTGTCACACCAACGTAGCTACTGCTTCATCTGTGTCGGTCTACGCTGGACAAACCCCTCACAGTTTATTGCTACTTACCTAAAAAGGTGCCCCCACATCCGGGTGTAGGATTTACAACAAACCCAAACAAGTAACCCAAAAAGTAAAGCAATCAAAGCAATCAAATCAAGCATGTAAAGGTGATCTAAAACCCTAAGGTAACCCCACTTTTAGAGTAATATTCCCCAGTAGAGTCGCCAGTTCTGTGATACGGTGGGAGAACTGACTTGAGGTTTTGCGTTTGTGTTCGCAAATGTTTCGGTTTAGCAAGAGTCGCCACCGACTTTTTATTTTATTCTAAAGGAAAGGTCAAAAAGCACAGGAAAGACCTTTGAGATGTTTTCGTGGGTTCGGGGGGTAGATTATGAAAAGGGAAGGTGCTAGCACCCTTTTCATCCATGGTTATCCATGGGCTCTTAGTTACTTGTTTTAGATCACTTGCCTTTGTTTTTCAATTGCTTGAAATGGTGTTTTGTGTGTGTGGTTTTGAAAATGTTTTGAAAAAGATGCTTTGTCTAGGAAACCTTTGTAACAATTCGTTTGAATGTTTTACAAGGGTGTTTGTCTTTTTGAAAAGATAATTCAATGTTTTTGAAAGTTGTTTTGAAGTTGTGTTGTGATGTGTGTTTGAAAAATGGCAAGGATGTTTTACAAGTTTGATCAAGTAACTAAGAGCTATCTACCCTATTTTACTCAAAGATCTTTCTCATGTTTTAACCCTTTTAACAGTGTTGTTTCACCATTGTATTTGGTGAACAACCTTGCGCTAGGATGTTAACGGGACAGGCGCGGGATGTTTGTATAGTCATAGAAGGCAACATATGGGACGTTTTAGCAATGTCGTTTTAGGGACTAGATCGTTTACCGAAGGCAACATCGAGGGTCATCGAGGGACTACGATCTTTTATCGAGGGTCTTTACTAAAACGCCCATGCTCAAGGGACATGACTATTTTTCGAGGCAACAAGTGAGATTACCCTAAGGGTGCATGTGTGCAAAGTGTGTTATTTACAGGCATTTAGTCTTTGATTTTTAGGTTGTCTACTTGTTGATTTTATCTTACCATACACGCCTAATTACTAGCATTTGTACTAAGTAAATAAAATGCAGAAAGATAAAATCCTACGCTATTACAACCATATCGAAAGGCATAAAATATAAAGGCAAAAATAAAATAAAAGCAAGAAAAATGAAGGTCTTTCGATTAGGGCAGAAAACCCTTCGATTCTGCACTTTCTGACTCTCTTCGATTTGGCCTAAAAAAGGGTGAAGGCATGACTTTCGACTGAAGCCTCACGGTCAGCATGTTGTGCCTTTCGATTAGGACCAGTAGGACAGCATGTTGTGCCTTTCGATTGGGACCAGCAGGACAACATGTTGTGCCTTTCGACTGGGACCAGCAGGACAGCATGTTGTGCCTTTCGACTGGGCCTGGAACCAGTATAAGATGCAATCTGCCTTTCTGCCTCCTTCGATTGGGCCTGGAGTCAGTGAGGAAGCCTGAGGCTTCGTTTCATACTCTTGTCTCCTGTTTCTTTCATTTAAAGCATTAAATGGCAACATGGCCTGAGGCCATGCTAGTAAACAGTTTAATAACTAAAGCTAGTTCAGGCAAACAGCAAGCAAAAACAAAAGGGTTTAGCTCTGAAAACATGTTAAAAGAGTGGAAACGAAAAGCAGTGGTATGCACATGTCTCAAACTAACATAAAGATTATTTACATGTTATGTCATGAAACGAAAAGTTCAAAGGTAAGAATAACTTACCTTGCTTCAGGACTTGAATGGATGTGGGACCTTGAGTGGAGGCCCAAGGTTCTGGATTTGATAGAAGGGGCCAACAGTTGTGATTGGACTGCTGAATTCAAAGGAAGGAAAGAAACAAGTCTTATGTTTCTTTCCAAACTGGATTCGAAGGATACTGAAGAGTAACAGGTATATGGAGGTTTCAGATTCTAAGTGTTTGGATTCTGGGTATTGATTTCTCAAGTATTGATGAACTTGAGAGTTTTGTTGTGTTTTTGAGAATTTTCTACAGATTTGTTCGACTGACCAGAAGAACTCCTTAACATGTGTGGTGGAGGCTCATATTTATAGATGGCTTAGGCTGATGCTTTGGGAGGGAAAACAAAAAATTCAAACAAAAGGGGTATGCTGTATTTGTAGCTTTCGAGGAACAGTGTTTTATTGCCATTTTGGTGCAAGGAATTGGACAGTGCAGGACTTCTGTGCAGCAGTTTTGGAGTTTTATGGCAGAGCCTGGCAGCGCATGTGACTTGGTCGACAAATGCCTTTGGCCTTTCGTCCTTTTGTCTTGACTCCCTAGACTCACCTTTCGACCAGACTTTCAGTAACCATCTCCTTTTTTCAATCGAAGTGACGTTCGAATGACTTCCCTAGACAATCCTTCGAATGGGCCAAATTAATGCCCTTGGGATGGAAGGCTCAATCGAAGCTTGCAATGTTGGAGAAGTCATTCCCCCAAACAAAAAAGGCGTGCAAGGGCAGGATATGTGATCGAAAGAGGGCAAAAGAGAGGCTTTTTCCTCCTGGATCGAAGGACATCAAAAGGGAGCTTTTTGCCTTGGAATCGAAGCTAGTTGAAGATGAGTATTGCCCAGTCGAAGCTTGTAACAAGTTGTTTTAAAAGGTGATTTTGGCTTTGTGCATGCTAGCATGGTAAGGAATTCGGCGTTGTAAATCTTGGCTAACACGCAGGAAAGAGGTTATATGGCCAAGTGAAATATTTGTACTAAGAGAATACAACATTCAAGCGAAATCCAATATCCCAATGAAACAAGAAATGAACTTGCCCAAAAGGAGTCCGGCGCCCAATCGAAGGATGCAACCCAAGCTTGTGTCGAAAGAGGTCAAAAGGCCAATCGAAGGATGCAAGCCAAGCTTGTGTCGAAAGTGGCCAAAAGGCCAATCGAAGGATGCAAGCCAAGCTTGTGTCGAAAGAGGCCTAAAGGCCAATCGAAAGAGCTGAAACGAAGAGCACTTGTATTTCTCCATTTTTTGTCAAAATAATATTTTTATATGTTTTCTCCCTTTTTAACAGTCTCCTTTTAACTTTGGTATTGGAAAATCCAAATGCACTTGTTCAAGCTTGAAACTTGAGAATCCTTGTGAGAAAGGCCTTGATAATTGAGAGGGCAAATTTTGGGGTACAACACACACCAACCCTCTTCTTTTTCTTCTTCTCTTTTTCCTTTTCCAGTAGAGCTTTGAGCTCCTCCTGACCCTTTACCAAGGTCATGAGTAGCTGTTGGAACTGTGAATTCTACGCTTGTAAGTCTTTGACCGTCTGCTCTATATCCATCTTGCTGAAATAAACAGCAGAGAGATAAGGAAACCTGGTGTGAAGACCTGCTTATGCATATGATGAATGATTTGTTATTCATGTAATGCATTCAAGGATTCAGAAATTCAAATTTGTTGCAAACAAAAAGAACACACGTCATATTAATAAGAAGAATTGTTAGTACATAAATACCCCATGGGAAAAATAATACAAAACTCTAATGTAAAAAGACGTTGCGCATCCTCTTTGGTGCTATGTAGGTGTTGAGAGTCTGCTCTTCGTGAAGTTGACGAGTAAGTTCAAAAACCTTCTTCTCACTGGCGTAGAATTGGGCTTCAAACCTATCGCGTTCTCCCTTGAGCTGTATCCAACTCCTTTGCAAATCTTCAAGTGATGTTGGCATGTCAGGATGTAGGAGGGTGTATGGAACCTCTCCTTCCATAACAGGCTCTTTGATCACAGGCAGAATGTAGGGGTAAGGCATCATAAGACTTTAGGCGCGGGTTCGTACCCACTTGAGGTAAGGCTCAAGGAGGATGGAATTCTTGTGTTCCAAGGTCTTAATGTCCACCTTGTTGGGCATCCTCCAAGCTCGGATAAACCTTTGTCCAAGTCCTTGATCGTCATTGTCGAAGTCAAAAACCAAGTCTGGAATCAGATATGCCATGAGGTTCATCCCTTCGCGCATACCCAAATTGTCTCAGAGCCAAGCTGGGGTTGCATGTAATGCCTCCCCTAATGCCAAGTAGTGGGACATTAGGGAATTCCCCACTAAGATCAATGATGATAACATTTTCTCTGGATCGAGAACACCAATGAACATCTGAATGTGTAAGAGTCATCAATCGTTGTGACCACCTCAAACCCTGCTCATTCTTCAAAACTGATTGGGGAAGGTGAGAAATAAACCACCTTGCTATTAGAGGAGTACAGCACATGCGAACACCTCTTTTCCTCATTGTTCGTGTGTGAAATGAGTGGAGGATATCCCCAAGTAATGTAAGCACCAGGTTGCGAGCCATGAAAATTTTGACAGTATTGACATCTATAAGTTGGTCATGGTTTGGGAACAAGACCAACCCATAGATGAGAAGAGCTACAATCTCCTCAAAAGCTTGTAAGTCCAATGAATTTCAGCATTCTTGAGCTTTCTCAAACAGAAACTTTGACAAGAAACCCTTGATACCACTTCTGGTTTCCCAATGGCCTTTGACATCAGATGGTTGCAAGCGTAGGGCTTGAGCAACATCTTCAGGCTTTGGATCTCTTTCCGTACCATTGTGGGGTAGTTGATGGAGAATAGGAATCCCTAGGAGTTGAGAAAATTCCTCCAAAGTAGGCACTAACTGGTAATCAGGGAATGTGAAGCAGTGATGTAGGGGGTCAAAGAATTGGAAGAGAACTTTCACCATGTCTTCCTCAGTGTTGGTGTTGACTAAGTTGAGAAGACGACCATGCCTCTCGGTGAATGGAGAATTCTCAGGAATCCTTGAAGTAAGCTCCTTAAGTTGAGGAGGAATTCTCACAAGGTTGACTTGAATGGTTTTCCTGCGAAGTGACTCAATTACCTACAAAACAGGAACAAAGATGAAGATCCAAATCCTTGAAATGGTTAGTTGGATGCATATGATGCTTCATGATGTCTATGATGTTATGCACAAGTATATACGTACAAACAAGTCACACAAGATCCTAGTTTTAGGCTTGCATGGGGTTTCATAGGTAAGTACCCTCTTGAAGTTAGTTGGCTCAACCTGTCCTATAAATAGTAACCGGGTTCTAAGGAGCTCAATATCACTGGATTATTTTCTGTATTCATTGTTTCAGTTTAGCCACTTAACTGGCGACCGAAATATTCCAAGAAAATAACCCTCAATGAGTGTAGTATCGATTATCTACCAACTTCGGACTGCACCAAAGTCGGTCATCTCACTACCCCTAAAAAGGCCAAGATGGTCAAGTAAAGGTTCTAAAAGTCCATTAGTGCTTTATGACATCACTCAGTGGCCCCGTATTCTCTTTGATTGACTCAAAGGCTACCAGTACCCACAAATATGTCGCACTAATATAGCTATTCCTTCAAACATGTCGGTATACCCCGCACAGTTTCCACAAAATATTTCTATTTACCTATGAATGTTTCCCAAATCCGGGTAGAGGATTTCAAACCCAAACAATAGAACCAAATGTAAATCATACAAAGCAAACAAGGTAAGCATGTAAAGGTGATCTAAACCCTAAGGTAACCCCACTTTTAAGTATTGTCCCCAGCAGAGTCGCCAGTTCTGTGATGCGGTGGGAGAACTGATTGAGGTTTTGCGTTTGTGTTTGCAAATGTTGCGCTTTAGCAAGAGTCGCCACCGACTTTTTATTTATCCAAAGGAAAGGTCAAAAAGCACAAGAAAGACCTTTGAGATGTTTTCTTGAGTTCGGGGGGTAGATTATGAAAAAGGAAAGCGCTAGCACCCTTTTCATCCATGGTTTTCCATGGGATCTTAGTTACTTGTTTTAGATCACTTGCTTTTGCTTTTCAATTATTTGAAATGGTGCTTTTGTGTATGGTTTTGAAAATATTTTGAAAATAGGCCATCGTTGTGGCAACCTTTGTAATGATTCTTGTTTGAATGTATACAAAGGTGTTTGTCTTTTGAAAAATGTTTCAATGTTTGAAAGTTTGTTTTGGGAAATGTTTTGAAATTGTGTTGTGATGTGTGTTTGAAAATAGCAAGGATGTTTGCAAGTTTGATCAAGTAACTAGGAGTTGTCTACCCTAACTCAAAGATCTTTCCTATACATTTTTAACCCTTTGACATTGTTGTTTTACCATTGCATTTGGTAAACAACCTTGTGTTTGGATGTTTAAACAGGACAGGGGCGGGTCATCGTATTGACCATGATAGCAATGGTGCTAAGTATCTTTAGCAAATTTTTGAGGGACTAGATCATTTTTGTATAGGCAACCAAGATAGCCTCATCGAGGGACTATGATCTTTTGTTTTTATTTTGTTTTGCCAAGACACCTAGCATGCATACCAAAGCCATTTTTAAGGCAACAAGTGGATGAAACCCTAGGGGTGCTTGTGTGCATTGTGTTGTCATTTTCATGCATTTTGTCTTGTATTAGTCAAGCTATTTGTTTTGATTTTGGATTTTTTGCATACAAACCCTAATCTCTATCATGTATATTTGAAAGCTATAAATGCGTAAAAATAAATCTACAACTATTACAACATTGATATGGGGAGGGGGATATAATTTTGAATAGGGGATATTTGCAAGAAATTAAAACCCTAAGATTATTACAACCAAATTGAATTCTTTATTCAAATGATAAATAAGCAAATATTTAAATGGACAATTAAATAAATATGAAATATATTATAAATATGCAAAAAAATGTTTTTGTATTATTTTATGTATGTAAAAAAATAAAATATTTTATGTATCAAAATAAGAAAATAAAAGATTATTTTTTATCAAGGGTGGAAACCCTAATTTGTATTAAGAAAAAATATATATATTATATTATTTATTTTTGTACAATAAAAATAAATAAAAATATACACAAATGTTAAAAAATAAAAATATGTGAGAAAATATTATTTGAGTGTATAAATAATAAAAATAAAAGTATATGATATTTTTTGTATTATTTATGAGTTTTTATTAAAGAAAATAAAAGTATATTATTAAAGTAATTATTTTTATGCTAGAAAAAATAATAAAAATAATAAAATAAAATATGAAAATTTACGAAAATATTTTTGATAATTTTTAATATTTAGGAAAATAAATAAAACTCAGAAACTAAAAAAAGAAAATGAAAAAAAAAATGAAAATATAAAACAAAGGGCCAAGGGGGGTGTGAACAGCAGGCCTATGGGGTGCAAATAGTAGGAACAAAACAGGCCCATCCCAAAGTCCAGCTTCGTCTTCAACCTTTGAACAAGAAAACGCGCGCTATGTACAAATTCGTATCTCCTGTTTCAATGCTTAAAAACAAAAACTTGTAACATGAAAGTTATAGAGCATGATCATACGATTCTAACCATATAAAAAACTTAATCTAACTCTCAAAGACCAGAGAGAATTTCTCTGGCCCTAATTTCTAACCTAACTTTTTCAGAAAGTTCATCAATCAAATTCTCCCAACACAGTTAACTTAAATGAAATCTATGCATATGTACAGCTTAAGGGCAATGAGTACTACACTTTTTATTCACAAGCCTAAGCCTAATGTTTCCTAAATAGAGCGATAGAAGTTTAAACTTTACCTGTTTCAGTTGAGCTCGAGTATGGTAATGTAGGGGTTTTCAGTGAGGCCCGAGATGCTTGTGAGCTTGCTTGAACTTCCTTTAACCTTCCCCAATGCTTAGTTTGCTTTGAACTTACTTGAATAAGCTTGTAGAAGTCAACCTGCACAGTTAGAATTCAAAAATGGTGAAGCTTGAAAACAAGGTTGCAGTTGCTGGCCAATGGTTGGGATGGCTTAGCTGGGTTGTATGGAGTGTGTTGGAAAAGGTTTGGGGCAAAACGCACGAGTAGTTATTGTTTTGGAAATTAAAATGCAGAAGCTGCCCTGTTTTGCAAGATTTTGATGTTTTGGTGTACAAGGGTGTTTGAGAACTGGATAGCTCGTGTTTTTGGCTCAATGTGATATGAAAAACTTAGTTCAAATGTTTACAAAGCTTGGTTATATCATATACCAGAGTTATTTTGTTTTTGCAAGTTTACTTGGTTTTGAAGAAATGATGAGAAGTGACTATGCAAAGGCTTGTACCATCTAGCTTAGGGTCTTCACAAAGTTGGTATACTTTTCCCTATCTTTTTGGACTTTGTTTGCTGTGAAAAAATGGTCCAATGCTCAAGAGAAAAAAAATGCATAAAGTTGTGCTTTATGAAAATAACATTGTTGCCTTTTTGCCAAAAATGGATTAAACCCTTGTGTAATCCTCTAAAGCTCATAACAATGCCTCTAACCAATGTGTTTGTATTCAATATTTGAGTGTGGAAGGTTTTAAGCACCTGTAAGCAAGTACAAGCATGGCTGGACAGAAATTGCAACTTGTGTCAAAATGAAAAATGCCATGGATCAAAGTGACATTTTGCCAAATTCAAACCTTCGATTCTCCCTAACCATAAATGATTTTGGAGATTTCTTTGACATTTTGGAAATCTTGTAACATAATTTACAATCCATCTTTGAAATGCATTTTGAGATTCCAATGTTAACTAGGTGAAAAATTTCCATGAAGATATGTCAAAATCCTGCCTAAACTAGGGCAAAATTTCACTAAGTTAAAAGGTTTTGAACCCTTGTTCATAAAATCATAACTTGAGATCCAAGCATCTTTTGGAAAAACTTTGTGAATAAAAGTTGTAGATTTTGTGGAGGAATACAACTTTCATGTTGGAAGTTTTAATTTTAATCCAACTGCATCATGGTGAAAATGTTGGGCAAAGTTGGGAAAAAATAAGAAAATTTCATAACTTAGAAAATTTCTAAGTTATGAAATTTTTCAATCTTAAACCCTAATTTGAAAAATTAAGTTTCTTGGTGAACACGTTTCATGTTTTGACACATCTTGATGAAAAATGACCCTTGGCACTTGATTTTGACCAAAAAGTCAAAGTTTGACTTTTCAGTGTAAAGTTGATTTTTGATCAGTTGACTGGAAAATTCATCTGTCAATCCAATGTATTTGAGATCTTTTGAACCTTGTGATTAGGTCAAGATGATGCCATTGAGTCCTTGAACCCATGCTTGAACCCAATTTACCATTGGCTAGGTGAAAAATCAAAAATTGCCCTTCTGCAGTAAAAAACCCTAAAAATGACCATTTTGCCCTTTTGAAGATCTGATCAAATTTCTTGAGGAGTTGTGGTCCAAACATGATCAAATGGTTCATATGATCCTATAATGTTGATGTGGATAAAAAATTAGGAGGTTTGACTGTAAATTAGCCACATTTGACTTTTTCCCCGATATAGTTGATTTCTAGGTCAACTGTCCAATTGACTGGGCAAAGATTTGATTCAAGGATTGAAAATTGGTATGGGTAATCTTATAAGTCCAACATGAAGTATGAAAGTCACTTTGAGCATTGAAAGTCCAAAAATCCCTCTACAAACGCAAACCCTAATTTCAGGTCAACAGTGCAAAGAGATGTCTTGAGCAGAGCAAACCCTAATCCTGTCTGGAGTCCAAGGAGTCTTGTGAGGGGAAATCTAGATAAAATGAGAGGGAAAATTTTGGGGTACAACAGCTGCCCCTGTTCAATCTTCTTGAACCTGAAGAGTTAGATTGGCGAGTTGGCCTTTCGTGACTCGAAGGTAAAAGAGGATTGGACACTAGAGTGCCCGTAAATTTGCACTCGTCAAGATGTAGTTGAAGAAATGGGCTTAAAGATGCCATTTGGAGATGATAGAATCTTGATGGAGATGGGCTTCAAGATGCCATCCAAAACTGTTTGTTGGAAATCAGGAGAATGAACATCAGAATGGCACCCGTATCTGGAACGTATCTGAGTTGTATCTGGAGATTGGATTTGTATGAGCAAGGGAATGGCGTCCGTGTCTGGAGTGGATCCGAGCTGTAACTGCATTTGAATCTGAATGAATAACAGAATGACTGCCGTGTCTGGAGTGTATCTGTATTGTATCTGAATCTGAAATCTGAATAAATGACATAATAGCATCCTTGTCTGGAGCAACTCTGGGCTGGGGGTAAATTTGAATAAGTGACAAAATGGTAACCGTGTCTGGAGCGTATCTGGCTATATCTTAATCTTTTGAGATCTGTATGAGTAGCAGAATGACTTCTGTATCTGGAGTGTATCTGAACTGTAACTGGGATCTGAATAAGTGATAGAAAGACTTCCGTGTATGCAGTTTATCTGTACTTGAAGTTGATAGTTGAATCTGAATGAGAAATAGAATGGCTTCCGTGTCTGAAGCGTATCTAATCTGTATCTGATTGTTGAAGCCTGAATGAGTGACAGAATGGCTACCGTGTCTAGAGCGTATCTGGACTGTATCTTGACTTTGAAATTCTGAATGAGTAATAGAATGACTTTCGTGTCTGGGGTGTATCCATATTGTATCTGAGTAAGAGATTTGAATGAGTAACAAAATGACTTCCATGTCTTGGAGTGTATCTGTACTGTATCTGAAATCTTTGAATATTTGTTAAAGATAGCTTTTAATCTTATCCTGAAAAGGGTAAAATGTGAGATGAAACACAAAGTTATGTTGCATGACAAGTATGATGCAATAAATGTGTTTTATCGATGTTTATGATATATGAATGTAATGTATGCGCATGTAAGTTGATTAGCTCTCTTGTTGAGGAGAATAAATCCTTGATAGCTGGAGATAATAAAATCCTTGACTGCTGCCGGGGAGAATAAATCCTGGACCGATGCTTGGGATTCCAAAATCTTTGATTGTTGAAGATAAGAAATCCTTGGACCACTGTTGTGGATAGAAAATCCTTGGCAACTTGTGGGGATTAACAAAAACTTTGACAACTTATGTAGGGATGTGAGAATCCTTCATGACTTTCCTGGGGACAGGGATCCTTCAAGTATGCTTTGAGAAACCTGTTTGGGAAATCCAGAGATCTTTGAGGACTGTAGCTGGGGAGTACATCAATGGGAATCCTTACTCGGCTGGGGAAATAGGGAAACTTTGATGATCTCTACTGGGGATTAGATGAAAGAAAACCTTGACCTGTTGGAGAAAAAGGAAAACTTTGATGGCTTCTGCGGCGAATAAGAATGAGGAACTTCAATCTTCTAGGGAACTGAAACCTTGGGGGCTTCACTGGAGAAGTGCGAATGAGAATCTTCGATCTGTAGGGGACTAAAAATTCTTACAAACTCGTGCTGGGGATTTCTCTTGGAATAGCCTAAAGACGTTTTCCTATCCTTTCAACCTGTCAGTAATTATTTTTTCACATTTCGTTTTTTGTAAACAGTGATTATTTTCAAATGCACATGCTTATTTAATAAATCATTGGACGCTTTCAAATAAAACACGAGTGTAAAGAAAAAGGCAAATAGTTTTCTGCACTTTGAAGTATCTTTGTATTAACTTTGTGTAAGTATTTTGTACAAAGGAGACAGACATCCTAGTAAGGGAATATTGTCATAAAAATTGAGAAAAATTTATACAAAGAAAGGTGGCTATGTGTAAAAATTCCATGGGGTTCCCATTCTGCTATAGCCTTCGTAACCCTGGATATCTTGTCCATTCGTTGCTTCGTCCAAAGATGATTGAATTGATCAGAAGCCTGGAGCTTGTCTGTGAAGAGATTGTCCTTAAAGTGATCCTACGAGACATAGTCATACGCTTTAATTCCCTAATTTTTGCCTGGACCGCCCTTTCGGGTTTTCTATCCACCGGGAAACCCTATTTTGCCCAAGTCTCCCTTTCGGGTTTTCAACTTGCCGGGTGTACATATTTTTTTCATTTATCGCTATTTTTTTCCTGAACCGCCCTTTCGGGTTTTCGATTCACCAGGATGCCCATTTTTGCCCAAGTCGCCCTTTCGGGTTTTCAACTTGTCGGGTCATTTATGCGTAGTATCTTTTGACTATGTATGTGTCGCAGGGTGCGGAAGGTCGTCGCCGTCCATGGTGGTCAGGATCATTGCCCCACCAGAAAAGATGTTTTTGATCACAAATGGTCCTTCGTAAGTAGGATTCCATTTGCCCCTGGGATCACTTTGCGGTAAGATGATCCGCTTGATTACAAAGTCCCCAACTTGATATACTTGGCGCCTAACTTTCTTGTTGAAAGCCTTGATTATTCGTTTTTGATACGCCTGACCATGGCAAACAACAGTAAGTCGCTTTTCGTCAATCAAGTTAAGTTGATCAAGCCGGGTCTAAATCCAATCGTCTTCACTCAAACCAGCATCCTTCATGATTCTCAAGGAGGGAATCTGAACCTCCATAGGTAAAACAACTTCCATGCCCTATACCAAAGAAAAAGGTGTTGCCCCAGTTGAAGTGCGTGCCGTGGTACGGTACCCGTGCAGAGCAGACGGTAACATCTTATGCCAATCCTTGTAGGTGACTGTCATCTTTTGAATGATCTTCTTGATATTTTTTGTTCGCAGCTTCGACAGCACCATTCATCTTTGGCCGATAGGGAGATGAATTGTGATGTTGAATCTGGAACTACTCGCACAAGGCAGTGATCATAGTGTTGTTCAAGTTTGTACCATTGTCGGTGATGATTCTGTCAGGGATGCCGTACCGGCAAATTAGGTTCTTCTTGATGAAGTGGGCAACAACATTCTTTGTAACGGATGCGAAGGAAGCTGCTTCGACCCACTAGGTAAAGTAATCAATGGCCACCAGGATGAAATGGTGTCCATTGTATGTTGTAGGATTTATCTCTCCAATCATGTCGATTCCCCACATCGCGAATGGCCAAGGAGCTATTAAGACATTGAGAGGAACTGGAAGTATATGTACCTTGTCAGCGTAGATTTGGCATTTGTGACAAGTACGGGAATGTTGATGACAGTCATCTTCCATGGTAGACCAGTAATAGCCTGCCCGTAGAATCTTCTTAGCCATCGTATGTCCGCTTCAGTGAGTGCCGAAGGTACCATTATGCAGTTCAGCCATGATCTGCTTAGCTTTAACCTTGTCCACACAACGGAGTAGAATGCAATCATGATTGCGCTTGTATAGGATACCATTGCTCAAGAAAAATTTAGTTGTGAACCTTCTTAAGAACTTTTTTTCGTTGACTGAAGCTCCTTCAGGGTATTCTTGTACTTCGAGATACCTTTTGACGTCATGAAACCAAGGTCGGTCCACTACTTCTTCGGTATTAATCTCGTGACAATGTGCAAGTTCGTCAATCCTTTCAATGGTGATTTGAGGAGCCTCACTATCCCAGTTAAGTTTAAACATGGATGACATTGTAGCTAGCGCATCTGCTAGTTGATTCTCTTGTCGCGGGAAGTGCTCGAAGGTAATCTGCTCGAAATGTGGTAATAATGTCAGAACATGTTCTTTGTAAGGGATGAGGTTTGGATGTTTAGTATCCCACACTCCTTTGATTTGACTGATAACCAAAGCTGAGTCCCCAAATACAATCAAAGATTTGATTCCCAAGTCAATAGCAGCCTTGAGACCAAAGATACAAGCTTCATACTCGGCCATGTTGTTGGTGCAGCTGAAGTAGAGTCTAGCAGTGAAAGGTGTATGGCAACCTTCTGGAGAGATAAGTACCGCGCCGATACCGTTGCCAAGTGCATTGGAGGCACCATCAAAGTACAGGGTCCATCGGGATCCTTGTTCAGGTCCGTCATACGGTCTGTTTTCTTCAATGTTGCTCAAAGTCATAATGTCCTCGTTGGGGAAGTCGAACCTCAAGGATTGGTAATCCTCGACAGCTTGATGGGCCAGATGATCGGCTAGTACACTCCCCTTTTATAGCTTTTTAGGTTGTGTACTGTATATCATATTCGGTGAGGATCATCTGCCACCTAGCGATTCTTCCGGATAGAGCAGGCTTCTCGAAGATGTACTTGATCGGATCCATCTTAGAGATTAGCAAAGTGGTATGTGTCAACATATACTTCCTTAGCTGGCGAGCAGCCCATACCAAAGCGCAGCAAGTTTTCTCGAGCAGTGAGTATCGGGTCTCACACTCGGTAAACTTTTTGCTAAGGTAATAAATGGCATGCTCTTTTCGGCCAAACTCGTCATGTTGGCCCAGTACGCACCCCATTGAATTCTCTAGGACAATCAGATACATGATTAACGGCCTTCCTTCGACGGGTGGAATCAAGATAGGAGGTTCCAACAAATACTCCTTGATTTTATCGAAAGAAACTTGACAGTCATCATTCCATTTAACCACCTGATCTTTCTTCAATAGCTTAAAGATTGGTTCACAGGTAGATGTTAGGTGAGAAATAAACCTTGCAATGTAGTTTAGGCGTCCCAAGAAACCTCTGACCTCCTTCTCAGTGCGAGGGGCAGGCATTTCTTGTATTTCTTTGACTTTGGCAGGATCAACCTCGATGCCTTTGTTACTGACGGTGAATCCCAAGAGTTTACTGGACCTGACTCCAAAAGTGCACTTGTTAGGGTTCAGTCTGAGCTTGTACTCCTTCAATCTGACAAACGGCTTTTGTAGATGGTCGAGGTGTTCTTCTTCAGTTTGTGAATGGGCTATCATGTCATCCACGTAAACCTCTATCTCATGATGTATCATATCATGAAACACAGCTACCATGGCGCGCTGATAGGTTGCCCCGACATTCTTCAGTCTGGATGGCATCACCTTATAACAGAACGTACCCCACTGTGTAACAAAGGTAGTTTTCTCCATGTCTTCAGGGGCCATTTTGATCTGGTTGTACCCTGAAAATCCATCCATGAAAGAAAATACCTTGTGTTGAGCTGTATTGTCAACCAAGATGTCGATGTGCGGTAGTGGAAAGTCATCTTTAGGGCTAGCCCTATTTAAGTCTCTGTAATCCATGCACATCCTG
The DNA here is from genome assembly GCA_948472305.1 of Vicia faba. NCBI lineage: Eukaryota > Viridiplantae > Streptophyta > Magnoliopsida > Fabales > Fabaceae > Vicia > Vicia faba. The sequence goes on along the minus strand of OX451741.1, from coordinate 779,626,821 downwards.
ACTTTGTCGTCCTTCTTAGGCACGGGTACAATGTTAGCAACCCATTGTGGATAGGAAGTAACAGCAAGAAAGCCAGCATTGAACTGCTTCACCACTTCAGCTTTGATCTTTTAAGACATGTCGGGCCTCATGCAGCGAACTTTCTGTTTAATTAGTGGACAGTCTTCTCTTATAGGGAGACGGTGAACCACAACATCTGTATCAAGTCCCGACATGTCTTCGTAGGACCAGGCGAAGATCTCGACATATTCATTCAACAGCTGAACTAAGCGCTCTTTGACACTTGGCTCTAGGTTGGCACCCACTCTAACTTCTTTTCTGTCTTCCTCTGTTCCCAAGTTGATAGTCTCTAACAACTCCTCGTGAGGTAGAATAGCCCTTTCTTCCTGTTGTAGCAGTCTAGCCAATTCTCCAGGCACTTCACAGTCTTCATCACCTTCGTATTCGGCATGGTAGACTAGATCTTCAGAGTCACTGAAGGCCATAGCAGAATTGTTACCCATGGAATCCGGAATGGATGGGTACCTTCATTGGTGAGTGTGGGTGTGTGTAAGGGATAGCCACCTTTAAAAAAATAAAATGTAAAAAGAAAGAAAATGAACACAAAAGTTTATATATGAAAATGTCATTGATTCATTAAAATGGCATATGAAGATGAAAAATCAAACCCTTACAAATAGACCTATGTACCTCGGGTAAGGCACAAGGTTAAAAGTCTACGAATTGTTTAGGAATTATTACAAACCAACAAAAATGTTTGAAAGATAAATTACTGATTGGTGAAAGTAATAGGAATAAAGTCCTTTGCCTCCCAATTGCACAAGCCTCCTTCAACGGTAGGGAAAATCCAGTCTTTAAGATTTCTCTCCTCTTCACCATCCTCCAAAGCATTGACTCCATGATGGGTGATTTTCATTGGTGGTCCTCCAGCCCGGGAGGGACGCATAACCTTCTAACTAGCAGCAGTGAAACCGAAGCCGAATTTATCAGACTTGAACGGAAAATCGGGAAGTTTCCCCCAGATTGTACTTCCTCCTTCCTCAATCACAACCTTTGCATCTTTGAGTGACGACATCCGAGGCGGAGGTCGGGTAATCATGGGTACAGAAGGCACTGCCGCAATCTCCTGAGCTACCTCCTCAAAATGATAAAACGGGGTTTCGATGATTCACCATCCAATTCCACATAGCGGAAAGAATTAATATGGCTTATCATGTATACCTCTTTACCGAGAACTATCACAATTTTCCCCTGGACAGGGTACTTGAGCTTCTGATGCAAAGTTGAAGTGACGGTTCCAGCACGATGAATCCAGGGTCTTCCCAACAAGCAAGAATAGGAGGGATGGATGTCCATGACATTTAATATGGATTTGAAGGTTTCAGTTCCCACTTTAATCAGGATGTCCACCTCCCCGTGGACCATCCATTTAGAACCATCAAAGGCTCTGACAATGATGTTGCTGGGATTCAAAGTTAGACCTTCACAATCTAGCCTATCCAATGCCTTCTTTGGTAGGACATTCAACGATGAACCAGTGTCTACCAGAACATGTGCCAGAGTAGTCCCTCTGCATTCTACCGAGACATGCATGGCGTCATTATGTTCTTTCCCTTTGATTGTTAGATCGGCATCGGAGAACCCTAGATCGTTGTCTGCTGTTAGGCAAGCTACACATTCCTAGAATTGGTCCGCGGAGGTTTCCTGGGGCACATGGGCCGTCTTCAAGAATTTGATCAAAGCTTTGGCATGAGCTTCTGAACAAAGTAGCAAGGCCAGCATAGAGATTTTTGAGGGGGTTTTCCCCAGTTTCTCCACAACATTATAATCGCTTCTCTTGATTATCTTCAAAATCTCTTCCATTTCTTTTTGAGAGGTTTTGGGGATGATCAACGATTGAGCCCTCGTCCTGACAGGCTCTTCTTGGATCCTTTTCCCTCTATCATCAATAGCAACAGAAGGGAAAACTTCAGGAGTCACAACTTCTTCAATAACTGGAGTTCTTGCGGATATGTTGATCGGTACAGGGTTAACTTCAGGAGCGACTGAGGGTCTGAAGATTGCCATTGGTGGCGCAATCTCCGGAGAGAAAATTCTTCCACTTCGGGTGATTTTACTCGTTCCGGCAATGTTTCCAATGTCGGAAGTCTCTTCATCAGGACTTTCTTCATTTGATTCAATTTGCTTAACACCATGGTAGAAGATCTCTCCCCCATGATTCCACGGTATTGATTTGTTGGACTTGTACAGGATAGGCCCCGGCATAGTTATCTTCAAAGGTACAATCTTTGGATCGGATGTAATCTTAACAGGTCTTTTGGAGACCTTGGAAAGATTGGCGGATATGGTAATTATCGAAACATAATTAACGGGAGTCGGTGTAACAGGAGTTTTCTCAAAAAGGATCTCTTGGTTATCCATTAGGCGCTGGATGCCTAACTTCAACAACGAGCAGTCGGTTGGTAAGGATGAACAAATGCAACAATCTTTTTCACATCCTGGGAAAATCCCATCCTTCAACAAATTCAGCTTGATTATTGGTAACAGAGTCATCAAATCATCAACAGTAGCAACAAAAAGATCTTCTTCAACAGCATGGACATTGTGACCATGATTTAGCATTGGAGCAGGGATCACGTTAGGCTTTTCAGGGGCATCAAATTCCACCTCTCTAGCATCTATCAAGTCCTGGATCTTATTTTTGAGGGCCCAACAATTGTTGGTGTCATTCCCCAGGCTGTCTGAATGATAAGCACACTTAGCATTAGCATGGTAGTAAGGAGAAGTTGTATTCGAATTCTTTGGCGCTTCTTTCAAACTGGCAAGGTTTAACTTTAACAGATGAGGGAGAACCTGAGCAGGTGTCATATTGATCCGGGTGAATTGTCGTGCAGGCCTTTCCACCCTTGCTTGGTTGGTTCTGGGTTGATTGTTTCTAGGCTGATCTGTTGCAGTCTTCTGAATCATTACAGCCCCCACCGCTGGCCGGCGCTAAACTCTTCCTTGACTTCTCTGAGAGTAGACAGCTGATTCCTCTTTCTTTGCTGGAAAGGTCTTTTTGATGGCCGCGGAAGCAGATGCATCCTTTTGAATTTTTCCGCTCTTGATTCCCGCTTCAACCCTCTCAACAGTCAGAATCAACTCGGTGAACCCCGCAGACGAACTTCTAATCAAGTGATTGAAAAAGGGGCCTGACAGTGTACCTAAGAACATATCTACCAGCTCCCTCTCATAGAGAGGTGGTTGTACTCGCCCTGCCAAAATCTCTCCACTTCTGGGCATACTCTTTGAAACCTTCATTTGAGACCATGCCCATACTCTGTAATGAAGTACGGGTAGGTGCTAAATCTGCGTTATATTGATATTGTCTGTAGAAGGCAGCAACCAAATCCTCCCAATTGTGCACATCAGATCTCTCAAGCTGGTAAAACTAATCTAATTGTGTCCCCGACAGACTGTCCTAGAAGAAATGAACCCACAGATCCTTATCAGAAGAATGAGGTTAGATTTTTCTGACGTAAGATTGCAGGTTCATCTTTGGACAAGACAAACCATCGTATTTAGCAAATAGAGGCACCTTGAACTTAGGGGGAATGACAATCCCAGCAACCAACCCTAACTCTTTGAAATCCAGCCCAGTCACTCTTTGCACCTCCATAGCTGCCATACGCTCTTCCATATTTTTATACTTGTCATCTGCAGGTGGGTACTGCTGCTCAGAATAGTCTTCATCCTCTTCATCTTCTTCTTCCTCAGACTCAGATTGCACGGCAGTTCCTTTACCCTTTCCAACCCCTTCATCAGATGTTGAGGGGAAATCCTGGACCCTTCTAGCTTCGTTCTCAAATATTCTACCCATGGTAGCCACACCAACCCTCTTATTTTTCTTCTTCTCTTTTTCCTTTTCCAATAGAGCTTTAAGCTCCTCCTGACCCTTTGCCAAGGTCATGAGTAGCTGTTGGAACTGTGAATTCTGCGCTTGTAATTCTTTGACTGTCTGCTCTATATCCATCTTGCTGAAATAAACAGTAGAGAGATAAGGAAACCTGGTGTGAAGACCTGCTTATGCATATGATGAATGATGTGTTATTCATGTAATGCATTCAAGGATTTAGAAATTCAAATTTGTTGCAAGCAAAAAGAACACACGTCATATTAATAAGAAGAATTGTTAGTACATAAATGCCCCATGGGCAAAATAATACAAAACTCTAATGTAAAAAGATGTTGCGCATCCTCTTTGGTGTTATGAAGGTGTTGAGAGTCTGCTGTTAGTGAAGTTGACGAGTAAGTTCCAAAACCTTCTTCTCAGTGGCGTTGAATTGGGCTTCAAACGTATCACGTTCTTCCTTGAGTTGTATCCAACTCCTTTGCAAATCTTCAAGTGATGTTGGCATGTCAGGATGTAGGAGGGTGTATGGAACCTCTCCTTCCATAATAGGCTCTTTGATCACAGGCAAAATGTAGGGGTAAGGCATCATAAGACTTTGGGCGCGGGTTCGTACCCACTTGAGGTAAGGCTCAAGGAGGATGGAATTCTTGTGTTCCAAGGTCTTACTGTCCACCTTGTTGGGCATCCTCCATGCTCGGGTAAACCTTTGACGAAGTCCTTGATCGTCGTTGTTGAAGTCAAAAACCAAGTATGGAATCAGCATGTCATGAGGGCCATCCCTTCGGGCTTACCCAAACTGTCTCAGAGCCAAGCAGGGGTTGTAGGTAATGCATCCCCTAATACCAAGTAGTGGGACATTAGGGAATTCCCCATAACGATCAATGATGATAACATTTTCTCTGGATCGAGAACACCAATGAACATTTGAATGTGTAAAAGTCATCAATCGTTGTAACCACCTAAAACCCTGCTCATTCTTCAAAATTGATTGGGGAAGGTGAGAAATAAACCACCTTGCTAGTATAGGAGTAAAGCACATGAGAACACCTCTTTTCCTCATTGTTCGTGTGTGAAATGAGTGGAGGATATCCCCAAGTAATGTAGGCACCGGGTTGCGAGCCATGAAAATTTTGACAGTATTGACATCTATAAGTTGGTCAGGGTTTGGAAACAAGACCAACCCATAGATGAGAAGAGCTACAATCTACTCAAAAGCTTGTAAGTCCAATGAATTCAAGCATTCTTGAGCTTTCTCAAACAGAAACTTTGACAAGAAACCCTTGATACCACTTCTGGTTTCCCAATGGCCTTTGACATCAGATGGTTGCAAGTGTAGGGCTTGAGCAACATCTTCAGGCTTTGGATCTCTTTCCGTACCGTTGTGGGGTAGTTGATAGAGAATACGAATCCTCAGGAGTTGAGAAAATTCCTCCAAAGTAGGCACTAATTGGTAATCAGGGAATGTGAAGCAGTGATGTAGGGGGTCAAAGAACTGGAAGAGAACTTTCACCATGTCTTCCTCAGTGTTGGTGTTGACTAAGTTGAGAAGACGGCCATGCCTCTCGGTGAATGGAGAATTCTCAAGAATCCTTGAAGTAAGCTCCTTGAGTTGAGTAGGAATTCTCACAAGGTTGACTTGAATGGTTTTCCTGCGAAGTGACTCCATTACCTACAAAACAGGAACAAAGATGAAGATCCAAATCCTTGAAATGGTTAGTTGGATGCATATGATGCTTCATGATGTCTATGATGTTATGCATAAGTATATACGTACAAACAAGTCACACAAGATCCTAGTTTAAGGCTTGCATGGGGTTTCATAGGTAAGTACCCTCTTGAAGTTAGTTGGCTCAACCTGTCCTATAAATAGTAACCGGGTTCTAAGGAGCTCAATATCACTGGATTATTTTCTGTGTTCATTGTTTCAGTTTAGCCACTTAACTGGCGAACAAAATATTCCAAGAAAACAACCCTCAATGAGTGTAGTATCGAGTATCTACCAACTTCGGACTGCACCAAAGCCGGTCATCTCACTACCCCTAAAAAGGCCAAGATGGTCAAGTAAAGGTTATAAAAGTCCATTAGTGCTTTATGACATTACTCAGCGTCCCCGTATTCTCTTTGATTGACTCAAAGGCTACTGGTACCCACAAATATGTCGCACTAATATAGCTATTGCTTCAACCATGTCGGTATACCCCGCACAGTTTCCACAACGTGTTGCTATTTACCTATGAATGTTTCCCAAATCCGGGTAGAGGATTTCAAACCCAAACAATAGAACCAAATGTAAAGAATACAAAGCAAACAAGGTAAGCATGTAAAGGTGATATAAACCCTAAGGTAACCCCAATTTTAAGTATTGTCCCCAGCATAGTCGCCATTTCTGTGATGCGGTGGGAGAACTGACTTGAGGTTTTGCGTTTGTGTTCGCAAATGTTGCTGTTTAGCAAGAGTCGCCGTCGACTTTTTATTTATCCAAAGGAAAGGTCTAAAAGCACAGGAAAGACCTTTGAGATGTTTTCTTGGGTTCGGGGGGTAGATAATGAAAAAGGAAAGTGCTAGCACCCTTTTCATCTATGGTTTCCCATGGGCTCTTAGTTACTTGTTTTATATCACTTTCTTTTGCTTTTCAATTGTTTGAAATGGTGCTTTTGTGTGTGGTTTTGAAAATATTTTGAAAAGAGGCCATCGTTGTGGCAACCTTTATAATAATTCTTGTTTGAAATTATACAAAGGTGTTTGCCTTTTGAAAAATGTTTCAATGTTTGAAAGTTTGTTTTGGGAAATGTTTTGAAATTATGTTGTGATGTGTGTTTGAAAATAGCAAGGATGTTTGCAAGTTTGATCAAGTAACTAGGAGTTGTCTACCCTAACTCAAAGATCTTTCCTATACATTTTTAACCCTTTGACATTGTTGTTTTACCATTGCATTTGGTAAACAACCTTGTGTTTGGATGTTTACACGGGACAGGCGCGGGTCATTGTATTGACCATGATAGCAATGGTGCTAAGTATCTTTAGAAATTTTTTGAAGGACTAGATCATTTTTGTATAGGCAACCAAGATAGTGTCATCGAGGGACTATGATCTTTTGTTTTGATTTTGTTTTTCCAAGACACCTAGCATGCATACCATGGCCATTATTAAGGAAACAAGTGGATGAAACCCTAGGGGTGCTTGTGTGCATTGTGTTGTCATTTTCATGCATTTTGTCTTGTATTAGTCAAGCTATTTGTTTTGATTTTGTATTTTTTGCATACAAACCCTAATCTCTATCATGCATATTTGAAAGCTATAAATGCGTAAAAATAAATCTACAACTATTACAACATAGATATGGGGAGGGGGATACATTTTTGAATAGGGGATTATTTGCAAGAAATTAAAACCCAAAATTATTACAACCAAATTGAATTCTTTATTCAAATGATAAATAAGCAAATATTTAAATGGACAATTAAATAAATATGCAATATATTATAAATATGCAAAAAATGTTTTTGTATTATTTTATGTATGTAAAAAAATAAAATATTTTATGTATCAAAATAAGAAAATAAAAGATTATTTTTTATCAAGGGTGGAAACCCTAATTTGTATTAAGAAAATATATATATGTTATATTATTTATTTTTGTACAATAAAAATAAATAAAAATATGCACAAATGTTAAAAGATAAAAATATGTGAGAAAATATTATTTGAGTGTATAAATAGTAAAAATAAAAGTATATGATATTTTTTGTATTATTAATGAGTTTTTATTAAAGAAAATAAAAGTATATTATTAAAGTAATTATTTTTTTGCTAGAAAGAATAATAAAAATAATAAAATAAAATATGAAAATTTATGAAAATATTTTGGATAATTTTTAATATTTAGGAAAATAAATAAAAGTCAGAAACTAAAAAAAGAAAATGAAAAAAAAAGGAAAATATAAAACAAAGGGCCAAGAGGGTGTGAACAGCATGGCTATGGGGTGCAAATAGTAGCAACAAAACAGGCCCAGCCCAAAGTCCAGCTTCATCTTCAACCTTTGAACAAGAAAACGTGCGCTATGTACAAATTCGTATCTCCTGTTTCAATGCTTAAAAACAAAAACTTGTAACACGAAAGTTATAGAGCATGATCATACGATTCTAACCATATAAAAACTTAATCTAACTCTCAAAGACCAGAGAGAATTTCTCTGGCCCCAATTTCTAACCTAACTTTTTCAGAAAGTTCATCAATCAAATTCTCCCAACACAGTTAACTTAAATGAAATCTCTGCATATGTACATCTTAAGGGCAATGAGTACTACATTTTTTATTCACAAACCTAAGCCTAATGTTTCCTAAATAGAGAGATAGAAGTTGGAACTTTACCTGTTTCAGTTGAGCTCGAGTATGGCAATGTAGGGGTTTTCAGTGAGGCCTGAGATGCTTGTGAGCTTGCTTGAACTTCCTTTGACCTTCCCTAATGCTTAGTTTGCTTTGAACTTGCTTGAATAAGCTTGTAGAAGTCAACCTGTACAGTTAGAATTCAAAAATGGTGAAGCTTGAAAACAAGGTTACAGTTGCTGGCCAATGGTTGGGATAACTTAAGTGGGTTGTATGGAGTGTGTTGGAAAAGGTTTGGGGAAAAACGCACGAGTAGTTTTTGTTTTGGAAATCAAAATGCAGAAGCTGCACTGTTTTGCAAGATTTTGATGTTTTGGTGTACAAGGGTGTTTGAGGACTGGATAGCTCGTGTTTTTGGCTCAATGTGATATGCAAAACTTGGTTATAACATATACCAGAGTTATTTTGTTTTTGCAAGTTTACTTGGTTTTGAAGAAAAGATGAAAAGTGACTATGCAAAGGCTTGTACCATCTAGCTTAGGGTATGCACAAAGTTGGTATACTTTTCCCTATCTTTGTGGACTTTGTTTGCTGTGAAAAAATGTTCCAATTGTCAAGAGAGAGAAAATGCATAAAGTTGTGCTTTATGAAAATAGCATTGTTGCCTTTTTGCCAAAAATGGATTAAACCCTTGTGTAATCCTCTAAAGCTCGGAACAATGCCTTTAACCAATGTGTTTGCATTCAATTTTTGAGTGTTAAAGGGTTTAAGGACCTGTAAGCAAGTACAAGCATGGGTGGACAGAAATTGCAACTTGTGTCAACATGAAAAATGCCATGGATCAAAGTGATATTTTGCCAAATTCAAACCTTCGATTCTCCATAACCATAAATGATTTTGGAGAGTTCTTTGACATTTTGAAAAGCATGTAACGTGCTCTACAATACATCTTTGAAATGCATTTTGAGATTCCAATGGGAACTAGGTGAAAATTTTCCATGAAGATAGGTCAAAATCATGCCTAAACTAGGGCAAAATTTCACTAAGTTAGAAAGTTTTTGGACCCTTGTTCATAAAATTATAACTTGAGATCCAAGCATCTTTTGGGAAAACTTTGTGAATAAAAGTTATAGATTTTGTGGAGGACTACAAATTTAATGTTGGAAGTTTTCTTTGAATCCAATTGCATCATGGTGAAAATGTTGGGCAAAGTTGGGAAAAAATAAGAAAATTTCATAACTTAGAAATTTTCTAAGTTATGAAATTTTTCAATCTTAAACCCTAATTTGCAAAATTAAGTTTCTTGGTGAACAAGTTTCATGTTTTGACACATCTTGATGAAAAATGACCCTTGGCACTTGATTTTGACCAAAAAGTCAAAGTTTGACTTTTTAGTGTACAGTTGATTTTTGATCAGTTGACTGGAAAATTCATCTGTCAATCCAATGAATTTGAGATCTTTTGAACCATGTGATTAGGTCAAGATGATGAAATTGAATCCTTGAATCTATGCTTGAACCCAATTTACCATTGGCTAGGTGAAAAATCAGAAATTGCCCTTCTACAGTCAAAAACCCTAAAAATGACCATTTTGCCCTTTTGAAGATCTGATCAAATTTCTTGAGGAGTTGTGGTCCAAACTTGATCAAATGGTTCATATGAGCCTATAATGTTTATGTTGATCAAAAATTAGGAGGTTTGACTGTAAATTGGCCACAGTTGACTTTTTCCTCAATACAGCTGATTTCAAGGTCAATTGTCCAATTGTCTGGGCAAAGATTTGATTCAAGGCTTGAAACTTGGTATGGGTAATCTTATAAGTTCAACATGAAGTATGATAGTCACTTTGAGTATTGAAAGTCCAAAAATCCCTGTACAAACTCAAATCCTAATTTCAGGTCAACAGTGCAAGGAGATATCTTGAGCAGAGCAAACCCTAATCCTGTCTGGAGTCCAAGGACTCTTGTGAGGGGAAATATTGATAAAAGGAGAGGGAAAATTTTGGGGTACAACACACTATAACATGCTAAGGGTAATAAATTTGATTGTTAATTGGTCGTATTCCAGGCTTCACAGTAATTTGCTGGGGAATATGAAATTAACTATTATCTAGTCGGGTCCAGGCTTCAGAAATTAAGCTGATATCCAGTCGGGTCCAGGCTTCAACTTGAAATTGAGGTATATGGTCAGGTCCAGGCTTTGTAGTGTTTTAAACTACTATCTAGAGATGTATGAGAATGAGCTTGTGTAGGGCTGCTTCATGATGAGTCCGTGTGAAACTGCATTTGGAGATATATGAGAAGGAACCCGTATAACATTTCTTCAGGATGAGCCCATGTAAAGCTGCATCTAAAAATTACGAGAAGGAATCTATGTAAGATTGCTTTAGGATGAGACCGTGTAAAGCTGCATTTCAGGAGAAGAAGGAATTTGTGTAAGATTGCTTCAGGGTGAGCCCGTGTAAAGCTGCATTTCAGGAGGAGAAGGAATCCATGTAAGATTTCTTCAGGATGAGCCTGTATAAAGCTGCATCTAGAAATATATTAGAATGAGCCTGGGTAGGGCTGCTTCATCTGGTCGTGTAGATAGTTGTCCCGTCTTGTTTAGGGAATTGATCCACAGTCAGTTTGTTCACAGATAGTTGCCATGTCTGGTTTTAGGAATTAGTCTGGAACTTTATTTTGATGGCTATTGAGATAGTTTCCCTGTCTGGATTCAGGAATTACTCTCTAACCTGGTCTTGTAGATAGTCACCCGTCTTGTTTCAGGAATTGATTTGCAATCAGTTGATCATAGATAGTTGCCCTGTCTTGTTTCAGAAATTAATCTGGAAATTTTGAAAATTGTTGATGATATTCGTCTATTGATCTTTCCTGAAAAGGTAAAGAATTAATTGTATGCATTATCGTGATGCATGAAGTGCATTGGGTAATGATGTTCTCAAAATAAATGAGATTGTGATATATGCATTTGTGCTACATATGCTATGACGTTTGTAAAACGATGTATGAATGCAATGTTTGAACGTATCAGCTGTTCTATTGCATTGTTGTTGAACTTGGGAAAATAAATCCCTGATTGTTGTTGGGGATGAAGAATGTAAGTCTTCAAATTTTGTTGATGTTGAAATTGCTGGGAGATGGACTTCCGTGATGAGAAATAAACTTCACTAGAGAAAGAAAAACTCCGTAAGCTGCTTGGGGATTTTTTATAAGCCCTATTGGGAAACCCAAAAAGTTTGTGAACCAGGCTATGGAATTCTTTAAGATGTCAGGTAAATAATTGGAGATTTTTTCTCTTCCCGGGATATCAGAAAATTTGACATCATTAGGCTGTATACTGAGAATATGGTAGTGACTTTATAGTAGGATGTCTCCGCCTCTATACCTGCTGGAGAAAGTATTATGGGGATTTATAGAAGGCCTTTTTTAGACACTATCTCGTTTCTGAAAGCCATTAGTAATTGTATTTCTGTTTTTTATGCGTGTATTTGTAAACGGTAATCACATTCAAATGCATATGTTCAAAAATAATCATTGGACGTTTTTGCAAACAAAACAGAAAAATAAAAACAAATAGTTTTGCACTTTCAAAGAGATATTTTTGTATTAATCTGAAGAATTCTTCCTATAACAGATGTTTTTGCACAGAGAGACAGACATTCTAGTAAGATAATTCCGTCGTAAGAATGAAATCTATACAAAAATAGTATACAAAGAAAAACAACTATGTGAAACGATCATGTCGGGTTCCCATTCTGCTATTGCCTTTATGTCTTTGAGTGTGTCATCTCTTTGCTGCTTGTCCGAAGTTGACTGGATTGATTAGTATTATTTGAACTTGACACTTATTACTGAAGTCTGTCTGTATGGTGACCCGACGGGACATAGTTATACGCTTTTAATCCCTAACTTTTGCCTGGACCGCCTTTTCGGGTTTTCAGTCCACCGGGATACCCTTTTTTGCTCAAGCTGCCTTTTCAGGTTTTCGACTTGTCGGGTGTACAGTTTTTATTTATATATCCCTAACTTTTTCCTGATCTTTGATTTGCCGGGATTCCCTTATTTTTGCCTAGGAAAGTCAACCTAGCGGGTCTTTTTTCATGCGTAGTATTTTTTGACTATGTTTGTGTTTGCCGGTGTAACACGGTGGGAGAACTAACTTAGGTGTTTTGTGTTTTTATCACAAATGTTGCAGATAGCAAGAGTCGCCACTGACTTTTCTTTTATCCAAAAGGAAAGGCTGAAAAGAACAGGAAAGACCTTTGAGATGTTTTCTTGAGTTCAGGGGGTAGATTATGAAAAGGGAAGGTATTAGCACCCTTTTCATCTGTAGTTATCTACAGGCTCTTAGTTGCTTATTAGATCACTTGCTTTTGTTTGAAAATGTGCTTTGTGTGCTTTTTTGAAAGTATTTTGAAAAGGCGCCATCGTTTAGGAAAAGTTTGTAATAATTCTCGTTCGTGAGAATGTATACAAAGTGTTGATCTTTTGAAAATGTTTCAAGTTTGAAAGATGTTTTAAAAGTGTTGGTGTTTGTTTTGAAAATAACAAGGATGTTTTGGTTTGAAAATGAGCAAGCAACTAGGAACATTCTACCTACTCAAAAGTATTTCTTGTTTATTTCTTATTTCCTTTGACATTGTTATTTTACCATTGATTGGTAAGTAACCTTATCTTTGGATGTAAAAGGGACGGGGATGGGTCATCGTATAGCCATGATTAGCAATGTTGTAAGATATCTTAGCATTTTCTTTAAGGGACTAAGATCATTTTTGAAAGACAACTTTGATAGCGTCATCGAGAGACTATGATCTTGTATTTTTTGATTACTTTTACTAAGATACCCCACATGCATAATATGGCCATTTTAATAAGGCAACAAGTGGAGTTAACCCTAGAGGTGTAAGTGTGAAAGTGTGTCTTTTTCATGCTTGATTTGTCTTGTATTAGGGTTTTCTATTCGTTGGTTTTAATCTTTCCATACAAGCCCTAATTTACTAGCATTTACATAAAGCGGTAAATTGTAGAAAGTAAAAATACTAAGTTATTACATCATTAGGGGAGGGGTATACAAATTTATAAATGGGGATTTGCAATAAAATTAAACCTAATTAACTATTACAACCATATTGAATAATATACAAGATTTGAATAAAAATAAAAATGCAAGAATGTAAATGGAAAAAGAAATGATTTTGTTTGGTTTTTTATGAAAGTGTTTAGTCTTAACCTAATTAAAGAAAATGATTAAGGAAAATTAAATAAAATTAACTTAAACTAATTAAGAAAATAAATTGACTTAAAAAGGATTTTTAGGGTTTTTAAGAAAAAGGTTTTAAATTAATAAAAATAAAATGAGAAAATTAATTAATTAAGAGAAACCTAAATTCTAAGTTAATTTTAATTAGGAAAATAAAATAATAATTAAACCTAAGTCTAAATATTAATTAATTAAGAAATAGAAATTTATTTATTAAAAGAAGAAAAAAATTGTTCTTTTTGTCTTTATAAAGAAAATAAAATAAATAAGTGTAAATAATAAATAAAAATATTTTTATATTTTTTTCACTAATAAAAATAGTAATAATAATAATAATAGTAATAAAAATAATAAAATAAAACTGAAAATAAAATAAAATAAGAAAGGAAATAAATAAAAATGAAATAAATAAAATAAAGTTGGGTAAGGTATGCAAAAGTAAGGCAGGGGGTTAGAAGCAGCAAAAAAGAACAAAAGCCCAAAGGAGAGGCCCAGGCGCTGCTGTGTGACAAAAAAGAGAGAAAATATGATAAATAAGGAAAAAAACGTAACGCGCCGGGTGTTGAACCCACGCCCTTTTGGTTACCAGCGCACTGCCTTACCACTGGGGTGGCTATACATCTGTTTACTTATATGAAATGATAAATACATAACATATAATGCTTCCAAGGCCTGTACTTCATCTTCAACCTTCAGCCAGCCAGAGTACTTGTAACTTCTTTATCTCTCAACAAAAATGGAAAGTACAAACATGAAAGTCGTGGCATTTCTTCCCACGAATCCAACCATATAAATAACTAAAGCTATAAATCCATGATGAGTGAGAATTTTTCTGGCCCTAACTTAAAATCTAAAAATTTCAGAAACTTCGACTCCAAAATTCTCTAAGCTCAGGCCATATAAATGTAAACTATGGATATATACAGCTTCGTGGCAATGGTATCTACATTTTATCTTTGAAAATGGAAGCCTAACAATGCCTATATGAATAGTTCAAAAGTCAGAAAACTCACCTTACAAGAGGGTATCGTGTTTTGAGTTTGAGTAGCTTTCAATGAGTTCTAGTGATTATGTTAGCTTCCCCAAGTTTCTAGAAAGCTAATGTGATGCTTGGCTTGAGCTGAAAGTGGCTGAGGAGTTATGGAGAAGTCCACTTGCAGTGCTCTATTTTTGAGTTTGGACAATGGTGTAAATGGAGTTACAGAACTGTAACAGGTATTGGGATGAGTAGTGGATGATGTTTAGGAACTTTCGGAATGGTTTGGAGAGGAGACGCACGAGTAATTTGAGAGATGGGAGTGTAAGGTCAGTTTCTGCACAAAAATGGAGTTTTGTGTGCAATCTGAGTTTGTGAGGGTTTGAGTGAGTTTAAGGGCTTGTACATGCGTTCCTTATCTTGCAAATAGTGTATGTATTTATCGGCATGAGGTTTTATGTTCTACAACAAGTCAGAATTTGAAATCTCAAGTTGTAGCATCTTTCTTGTTTTTGAAGCAAAGTTGAAACATCTTGTTCCAAGGCAAGGTACATGGCTGCATAGAGTGGTTATTACTTTAGACATGCTTGCTTTTGGTTTATAGGTTTTGTGTGTGCATAAAGAACAAGTTCAATACTCAAGGAGAGTGGACTTTGTGATTAAAGCCACTTTTCAAGAATAACAATGGTGCCTGTCTTCCAAAAATGGAAATGCAACTTCGATAATGGTTCAAATGCTTGGAAAGTTGCTCCATATGTTGTGTAAACATTTAATTAAGGAGTGAATTGCAAGTTAGAAGCATGCGAAGTGAGATTATGCAGCATGGCTATGTGATTTGGTTCATGTTCATCACAAAATTCTACCTTGTAAAACAACTTGAAACCCTAACTTCTGGCCTTCGATTCTCCTTGATCAAAAATGATCTCAAAGAGGTCTTGGACATTTTAGAAATATTGTAATGTGTTATAAAAACCTTCTTTGAATCACTTTTGCAAAATCCAATTGGAACTATATGAAACTTGGCCCAGAAGTTAGGTCAAAATCCTGACCAAAATGCTCAAAATTTCAATAAGTGTTTTAGTTTTATGAACATGATTTCATGGATTAATAACTTGAAATCCAAGCATTTATAGTAGGAGTTGTGTTAATAAATTTTTTAGATATCATTGAGATCTACAACATTCATGTTGAAAGCTTCCTTTGAATGATCTTGCATCATGGTGAAAAATTGGCTCAAAGTTGTGAAAAAATATGAAGTTTTCAACACTTAGAAAAATTTCTAAGTTTGGAAACTTTGACTTTTTAAAATTAAATCTTGACTTTTTTTATTTCTTGATGAACAAGTTTCATATTTTGACATGTTTTGATGAATTATGATCTTTGACACTTGATTTTGACTAAAAAGTCAAAGTTTGACTTTTCAGTGTAGAATTGACTTTTTATCAGTTGACTGAAAATCAACTATCAATCAATTGATCTTTAGCGAATTTTTGAGTCATACCATTAAGTCAAAAATGATGCATTTTAAACCTTGAGATCATGTCTCAAACCAATTAACCATTTGCTAGGTCAAAAATCAGAAATTGCCCTTACTCATTCAAAACCCTAATTTTGACCATTTTGCCCTTTTAATGATTTGATCAGTTTTCTTGAGGAATTGTGGTCCAAACTTGATAAAATGACATATAGGAGTTCACAATGTTGATATGGATAAAAAATTATGAAGTTTGACAGTAAATTGGCCATAGTTGACTTTTTCCCAATATAGTTGATTTTTAGGTCAACTGATCAATTGACTGAGCAAGATGTGATCCAAGACTTGAAACTTGACATGAGAAATCTTGAGGGTCCATAATGATCCATGAAATTAATATGAGGTATTAAAAGTTCAATTATCCTTGTGCAATCTCAAACCTTAATTTTCAGTCATCAGAGCTTGAGGAGGTGTCTTAAGTTGATCAACCCCAGTGCAGTCTTGAACCAAAGGAGAACTTGTGAGAAAATACTTGATAAATGAGAGGGAAAATTTTGGGGTACAACAACCGGGTACGAAGAGTTGCCACTTTCTATGATGGCAAGTGTTGTAGCACGGCCAAAAAAATGTTTGCTCGATCCTACATGATCCTTTGCTGGAATTCATGTCCAATCCCCCAAGTGATTCAGATGGAGATCTGCCCCTGGCTATTTGGCACTTTTGAGAGATTCCTTGAATCTTGACTTGACTTCCCCCAGATCAGTTTAGACACCATGTCATGTCTCTTGATTATGAAAGGCTTGTTATTGGAAATGTCTTTCCATCTGAGGTGATTTTTGTTTGTTGAGAGGATATTCCTTCATTGAATATTCGTCGTGCAAATTTCTCTGTTGTTGAACAATTTATTATATGCAAACACTAAAAATGAAAAGCGTATGTCTGTCTTGAAGTTTTTGGAAATGTATTTTTTAGTAAACAAACAGAATTTTGTAAGAATGTGATATCAACTCAGGATTTATAGCAAACCTTACAGGAGTCAGGATACCTTTTTGTAACAGTATGCTTTCGAACTAACCTATGCTTCAATTAGGACTTTTAGGGGTTGTTACATGGCCTAGTTCACGGTTTGAGAAACAAAGGATAAAGGCTCAAAATTTATTTGTACCCAACCCATTCTTCGTGATGTTCTTCAGTCCTCCACTCAGTTAATTGTGCGTTTAAATCCAAATTGAGTATGGAATCTTGGCCCTGATATTTCAGTGATGGTTCGGATAATGAAAGTTTATTTGAGAAGGCAGCCATTTTTGTAACCTTTTCTTTTTGTTGAGGATTTGTAATGACCACCTTTTTTATTTTATTATCCCTACCTTTTGCCTGAACTATTTCTTTTGTGATTATAGTCAGCGGGATGCCCCAGATTTTTTCTTAAGTCTCCTTCACAGGTTTTGACATAGCGGGCTTTTCTTTTGAGAGATAATGACTGGTTATTTCAATGGTTATTTGGAACCATCTCTATCTTTTATTTTGAAAGGATACCTCCGACACTACTCATCATGTACGAAGGGAAAGCTTGCGATTGAATGCACCATTGAATTAATTGAGAAACTATCCTGCCCCAGGTTATGATTAAGGGTTTCAATTTGCGTGAAAAAAGAAAACTCCTACTTCTTAGGATCAAAGGAGTTGACTAGGGATTATCTTCCTTATAAATACACTGTATAGGATTTGAAACAACGCTTGTACATCGTCAGCATGATCTGTTTAAAAGCACACTGTATGATATTGTGGTGTCATTTTTGTCATCCTTCCCCTAAAGGCTTACAGCTTTTAATCGTGAGTTGAATATCACAAAAAAGAAAGTGAAAGTATAGCGGAAACTAATGGATTTATTCAAGACAAACATATGCAATCCATTAATGGAATAATAAAGTTTGACATAAAATAAGTGTTCGAACAATCAAAAGAGATTAAAATTTGATAATTCAAATGAAACTAAATGCTCTCAATCTTGGCCATCATTCGGCATGAGATTCCCATGAGGGTTCAATTCAATCTCCTTGGGGTCAATAATATTCTGAATCTTGTATTTCAGCGCCCAACAATTGTTAGTATCATGTCCAGAACTTCCAGAATGATAGGCACACCTTACATCGGGATTGTAGTTAGGAGAAGAAGTTTTAGGGTTTAGATGAGGTTCTATCAACGTAACCAGATTCATCCTCAACATGTGTTGTAATGCTTGAGACAACAAAATGCTGATTTTGGTAAACTGTCTCTTGGGCTCGTCTTGCCTTTGTTGATTACCCCATTTTTGTTGTCGCACTGGTGTAGGATTAGAAATCACAACTTCCCCCATAGATTGGTTGAGATTACTCTTATTGTGGCCCTTTCGGTCGTACACAGTACTGGACTCCTTCTTTCCATGGTATGGTCTCTTCTGAGTACTTGATGATGCAGTTCCCTAAATTTCACCGCTCCTGAGTTTATTTTCAACATGCTCCCGCATGAACATGTCACCCAATTCCCTATCTGTCAAGAGAATTTGATCATTGATTAGGCCCCAAGCTCCAGTTGTTTTCCCCAGACGGTCGTATCTGTCTCGATGAAGCTTGCTGATGAGAATCCTTAACTCTTCTTTTTCCCGAGCTAAACTTTGGATAAGAGCCATCTGACTACTCATTTGGATTCTCATCCCTTCCATCTTAGCTTGCAGTTGTTCCAACTGTTCATCCTTGTTGTTGTAAGGATATTTCTTGATCAGGTTCCCAATGAGAAGTTCTTGTAATTCTTCTTGCCCCGATAGATTTAGGAACATTTCATTGAACTGAGCATCTTGAGTTTAGAGATCTTTGTCATTCTGTTTGAGAGCCATTTTCCTTGCTGAAATAAACAGCGAGAAAATGAGAAACCTGTACTGGAAGACCTGTTATGTAATGACATGCATGCAATGTTTTCAAGGATCTCGTGGGGTAAACACAAAAAGCAGTTAGAATCTGAATGTAGCTTTGATTGAAGAACTTTGTATTGTTGAAGGTCCTTCTAAAAGAATCAAGATCACCATGTCGAGTGGGTCATAGCCTCTGACTCAAGACATCGTGTTTTAATCTTTTGACGACATTGGCTAAGGGAAAAAAAATCCCCTTGCCCCTTGCTAGACATCCAGTTTATCATAACCTGCACCACAATCCCTTGAGATCCTTGAAATGGTTAAGGAAATGTTATGGTGTGATGATATGATGTGTATGTTATGCATCAAGCAAAAGTGTAAGGTGACAAAGACAAGTAAGTCTTGCAAGAAGTTCGGATTATTGGATAATGACTATAAACAAGTCCTGCAAGGAATTCACGTTGTTAGATAATGAATACAAACAAAACCCTGCAAGGATTTCAAGTTGCTAGATAATGAAAGCAAACAAGTCACACAAGTAGCCTTAGGTTTAAAGGCTTGCATAAGTTTTAAAGGTAAGTACTCTCTTGAAGTTCAGTTGGCTCAACCTGTCCTATTAATAGTAACCGGGTTCTAAGGAGTCTCATATCATTGACCTTTCCGTCAGGCATTGTTTCATCTCAAGCACCGAAGTATTGCGGCCAAAATATCCCAAAAGTCCAGTCTCAATGAGTGTAGCATCGAGCATCAACCAGTTTTCGGTCGGAACCAAACCCGGCTATCTCACTACTTCATAACGGCTAGGATGAGTCAATTAAAGGTTCTAAAGTTCAGTTAGCGCTTAATGACAATATGAGGAAGCCTAATGTTATCCCTGACTTACTCAAGGAAAATTAGTACAATCCAAAGTATCGCGCTAACGTAGCCACCACTTCGTCTGTATTGGTCTATGTCGTACATCCTCCTGATTTATTTCTACTTACCTAATAAGGTGCCCCAGATCCGGGTGTAGGATCTTTAGTAACAACCCAAACAAGCCCTCAACAGTAAAGCATACAAAACACACAATGAAAGAAATTGAAAATGAACTAAGCTCTAAGGTAACCCCACTTTTATATAATTCCAAGTAGAGTCACCAGTTCTGTAAACGGTGGGAGAACTGACTGTTATACTTGTTTTACATTTGTATTCGCAAATATTGCGGTAAGCAAGAGTCACCACCAGATTTTCTTTTATCCAACAAAGGAAAGGGTGAAAAGAACAGAAAAATACCTTTTGAGAGTTTTCTGAGTAAAGGGGGTAGATTATGGAAAGGGAAGGTGTTAGCACCCTTTCCATCCATAGTTTTCTACGGGCTCTTAGATGCTTAGCTCATTTTGAAATACTTTCTGCTTTGTGTGTTTTGAAAGGTATTTTTGAAATGCCAATAGTAAGGCAACTTGCTTTATGATAACTCTTGTATCGATCCTCAAGAGTTTTGATAAAGCATTTTGAAAATGTTTTTGAAAGAAGTTTTATGCAAGGGTAAAAGTTTGTTTGAGCAAGCATCTAACTGCTATCTACTTTACTCGAAAGGGTTGTTCTTTTCTTCTTTTCCTTTAGACAGTGCTATCCTACTATTAGTGAGTAGGTAGCCCCTAGTCGTTGGATGTTTGAGGGACATTCGAAGGAACGTTTATAGTCACAAAGGCAACTAAGCAAGAAACCTTAGTAACTACCCTAGGGTTTTAAGATCACTTTAGCGAGGCAACATGGAGAGGGTCATCGAGGGACACATGATCTTTAAACTGAAGGGTAGCCACAAAAATCTCTTACTTTTCGAGAGTTGTGACTGTTTTTTTCTGAAGGCAACCAAAGTGGGATACCCTAGAGGTGTACATGTGTAGTTGTGTTGTATTCAGTTATTTATATTTGCATTTAGGTTTGCTAGCCTTTGATTTTAACTCTTGCCATACAATCCTATTAGTCATGCATCTAAACAGTTTAATAGTTTGCATGAATTTAAAATGCGGAAAGATAAATCCTAAACTATTACAAGGCTTCGGGGAGGGGTATTAATTACATATCCAAAAATGGGAAAAATAAAGCAATAAAGTAAAAGTCCTAATTAATTATATTACATCCCAGTAGGTAGTTACAAAAAATATGGAAATAAAAATGGGTAAAGTAATAACGCGTGCGAATTGAAAGTACGTCTAAAAATCCTAAGGTATAGAAAAATATTTTTGTTTGATTTTGATCATGGAAAGAAATTTAATTTAAAATCCTAAGTCTATTTAGTTTTAAATTTAAAAAAGGGTTAAAATAATTAATCATTTAATTTAAAAAATTAATTTATTTGAGAAAATGTTAACCTAATATTTTTGTGATTTTATTTGATTTTATAATTAAAGAAAAAACATTAAAAGAAATAAACAAATAAAACAAGTAAATAAAAACGCAAATGGGCCTGGGTAGTAAAAACAAGAACTGGGGGTGTTATTTAAAAAACACGCTAGGCCCAAATTGTTGAAGCCCAGGTTTCCAGCGAATCCAGTGAGGAATGCTCTGGAGAGTGCATGATGGTCATTGTGTTGGAGGCGCTGGATCTGGATCAAGTGGTGATCTGATGGCTTGGATTGATGGTTTACGATGCACGTGTTTGGACTTGAAACATTATATCTGCATAGAATATGTTAGAAAAAACAAAATGCAGGACCTGGGTGTCGATCCCAAGTCCTTCCCATTAATTCGAACCCCCCACCCCCTAATTCGAAACCTTGAGTCCAAATCTGAAGTTATTTTGTCCTGAAACGCCATGAATCTTGAGATTCAAAGGAACCAACTTCAAATGCCCTAGCAACGGCATTTTGTGTTTTGGGCACTGAAAGTCACATGAATTACGTTAAAACATTTATAAACAATGACAATAACATGAATATGCAATCGAAAGAGATTTAAATTAAAGATTAAACAAGTTTGAGATCCAAAACTTTTTACCAAACGGAAGGATCGAATGAGCGTATTTCTGCGTGTGTTTGAATTGCTTAAGGCATGGGAATCACTCCTGGCACCTTCAGGGGGTGAATAGTGTACTTGGTTTGGACTGAGGAAGCTTACACTATGTGTTTCGAATTTGACAACTTTGATGTATTTTTTGTGAGTATTGTGTGGCTCTTTGAGGTGATTTTTCTGTCTGTTTTTGCTTATGAGTTAGTCTTGTACTTATAGGGGTGTGGTGATGAACACATATGGCATGAGTTAGTTTCGACTTGCATCTCTATTTCACATCAATTGATTCGTTCGACTAGCTCCCAAGCATTGTTCTTTTCAATGACTCTGAGTTCTAATTCGAATTGCTCAAGGTTCATCATCATGGCTTCTTCGACTTAGTCACCATCTGTATTGATTGTGTAATCTTGAAACCCCTCATATCCAATCAGCCTAGTCGAACTCAGTTCTTGTTCCTTTCGATCTCCTTTCCTTTAATTCGACCAATCGAAGTATCACCTCTTCATTTTGACTGGTCGAAGGTTCATTTTATTCATTTTGATCTCCTTTCCTTCAATTCGACCAATCAAAGTATCACCTCTTCCTTTTGACTTGTCGAAGATTCGTTATGTTCATCTTCTTCAAACAGAGTTGTGCAGAAGTCTGATTCTTATCGAACTGAACTTTGACTCCAATCCCACCTTTTACTTTCGTCTTCAAGCCCATCTTTACTGACCATCAGTTTATCTTCGATTGGTGAATACAACTTGTATGCACCAATTGAATGATAACTTATGAGCACCAAGACTTGACTTTGATCATCCAACTCTTTCCTCGCCTGTTCAGGTACATGCCCGAAACACATTGATCCAAAAAATCTAAGATGACTTATATTTGGCTGATTCGACCCTAAGACTTTCCATAAAATCACACCACGTTTGAAGGTTGCATGTCCTTCGAACCATTACACTTCCATGTGTTTCTTCAAATCTTTTGAATTCAAAATATTCTTCCCTTCGATGCGCCAATTCAAATCAACATGACATTCCAAATTCCTTCCCTTGAAATGCTTCGAATAGCTTATATTTCAATAGTTCGAAAGTAAACCCTTCGAAGCTCTTTACTAGCTCTTCATCAATTGAAAACTTCATAAA
This sequence comes from Vicia faba, assembly GCA_948472305.1. Classification (NCBI taxonomy): domain Eukaryota; kingdom Viridiplantae; phylum Streptophyta; class Magnoliopsida; order Fabales; family Fabaceae; genus Vicia; species Vicia faba. Next base: position 779,603,879 of record OX451741.1, on the reverse strand, counting down.
AGCCTCCTTACACTTTCTTTTAAACTATTCTTTCTTCGATCATAGCATCAATTATTCAAAACTTGGGTAATCAAAATTCCCAACTAACATTGCTTTGTTGGGCATCTAATTAGAATGCATATTGTTGTCGAAGCTGCTTCAACCCAAAATCTCTTAGACATATTCCTAGCTTTCGACATACGCCTCGTCATGTTCCGTACACTTCTTTTCTTTTTTTCAGTTATGCCATTATGTTGGGCGTATAGGGTGAAATGGAAATCATTTGAAGCTTCTTGAGCAATTGATGACCCTAATAAGAATGCCTTGAATAAAATGAGAGATAAAATTTTGGGGTGCAACAGGTGGCATCAACTAAAATTCCTAAGCTTAGTCAATAAGGAAAGAAGAGAAAGAAGAAGGAATATGGACCTAAGAAGATTGAAGTTGGAAGTGGCTGGGAGAACAAATAGGTTGATACTTTTGATCTAAATGAGTTATGTATTGCAGAAGAGACAAGCAATAGTGTATGGAAGAGTAAGTATCCCCTGTATGGGGAAGAACCGTCGAGACATGCAACGTTAAATGAAGCGCTTCGTGCGAGGCAACCCACACTATTAATAACTTAGTTTTTCTTTGTTATGTTTGTTTCATTTTGTCTGCAGGTAATAAAAAGGGAGTCTTACTGGTTAAAGCTAGGAGGCAGAAACATGTGTTGGATTTCACTCTTTGATTCACCTTCCTCGAGCTTGTCCTAAAACATTAGGGACAATGTTTAGTTCAAGTTTGGGGGGGGGGGGGGGGGGGGGGGGTTTATTGCTTTTCATTTCGAATTATTTGTTGAAGTCCACAAGTTAAAGTCCTTCCCAAATTTTGCCAAAATTGTTTGTTTTGTTCAAGTACTTGTTTCTCATTGTTCGAGAATAATATATAGAGATAAAGGGATGGTTGCTCAAGGGTAGGAAGTTCGGAATAACATGACATTGATACGAGTCTAACGCGTAGATTTTCACATGCAGGTATGATTGGTTAAGAAATAAATAAAGCTGGAACCAAATGATGAAAAGGCGGTAAAAGGAAACTGGCTCGCTAAGTTGGGTATCCTTCACCAGGTTATATAGCCCAAAGGGGGTTGAGTCCGAAACATTGTCCATAAAGGCCAATATATAAACTAGAAAGTTTTGGAAATTTCATCTGAATTTAAAAGGGGGCAAAATCTTATATTTGGTGCCTGAACAAAAAATTTATTGAACAGTCTTATGCAAGTGATGATCTTAAAAAATTCTCATTGTGTTATTTTGATTTTCCGAATGAAAAAGGAGGAAAATTGGAAAAAGACTTAAGTACAAAGCATAGTTAGAGAGGTATCTGAAGAGGAAGCTCATGATTTAAAGTTTCTTACACAAACTCTTTATGTCATGTGGACATTGGATGAATTACTTTTAGATCAATTTGAACGGATGTCTCACGTATGAGTACCGAGTTGTTGTGATTTTCATGAGCTCTCGTAATGGTCGCTTGAGGTCAAGCAACAGTTTAAGTTTAAGGAAGTTTTATCTGGGGTTTTTCCACCATTATTTATAGTTGATTTTAGTTATCAGTTCTTTATTTTGTCAAGTGTTTTATTTGGTTGTGTATTTTGTTGTTTTTAGGCTCATAGGAATAAAACCAAAAAAATTAGTGCAAAAAGTGCAAATTCAAAGTTTCAGGGGAAGTCTAAAAAACCAAGCTACAGGGTGCTTGACACGGCCACCCGTGTCACCTGACATGGGTCGTGTTAGGAGAGGATGCACAACTATAGTTTGGGAGAAGAGGCAGAGGCTAACACGGGTTCCCGTGTTAGCTGACACGACCCATGTCGGAATGGCTGGGAGAGATGTTTTGTGGAGCGATGGATAGAGGCCGAAACGGGTGCCCGTGTTAGGTGACATGGCCCATGTTAGTCAGTGACGCATATTTTGAGTGTTTTTATGATTTTTCTCTTTTTGGGTCCAAAAGGGGCATTTTGGGAATTTCCGACCGAGACAATTAGATTGTTCACTATTTAGATGAGTTTTGAAGAAGAAAGAGGGACCGTTTTTGCAGAGAATGAATTCAAGAGTCTAGGAGTGAGGATATGAGATTCTTGAAGAACAAATATCTTTCACGAGCGGACGCGATTGAAGACCAAAGTTCCTTCTTCATCTTTAATGTCTAATTCTTATATTTTTGTAATTCTCATGAACAATATGAACGGCTAAACCCCCCAATGCTAGGGGGTGTCCCTGATTTGAATATTTAATGATTATGAATTCTTGAGTTCTTTAATAAAGTCTTATTTATTCAATTTAATTATACAACGTTTTTATGCTTTCCTGATCGGACAAATTAGGATTGATTTGTGGTAACCAGTGGACCGTAATTGTTAAGGTTTTTGTATAATTATACTATAGTAGATATCATATAGGACTAGGGATACCCTATAGTTACTGGATTTAAACCTTGATAAAATAAAGGCTTGACTCCATCAGATATCTGTAAGAACTTAGGATTTAGGATGGATGGTTACAGATTTTCTCACTAAGGACTTAGGGGAAAATACTCCGAAGGGCTGGTAGTTGAATGTTATGAATTTGTTGAAGAAATCATGATTCAAGGTTGTTATAGAGAAAATTACACACCACATCCTAGCATGTTCATAGTATCTCTGAAAAAGCATATTTATACTTCTTCTTATAATTCAGTGACAATTTTTAAAACCAAAATATCAAGTTAAGTTTTTGTTTAATTGAACAATTCATTAAACTCGATAATTGCATGAATTCCTTTAGATTGACATTCTGGGAATCTCCTTACTATTATAAGAGTCAAAAATAGTACACTTGCTATTTTTCCTATCAGCAGCATGCAAGAACAAGATTGTAGTTGATTCCTCCCTTTGTACCAAGAAGAGGCACATTGGGAAAAACACCACAACTATCAATAATCTTCACATTATAATGAGCTTGATGATACCAGTCAATGTTAGAATAAGTGAGAGACATAATCTTTGGTACCTAACGTGGTTCCTTCTTGATATCATAAAAAGAAGCAGATTGAGGTAAGTGAGAAATAAATCACTAATATAACAATGGTTTGCAACAGATGATCATACATTTCTAATAGAAATTTCAAAGATGGGTGGAATAATAAGTATCTCCTAGCAATGTAAGGACTGGGTTCCCAATCAGAAAGATCCTAATGGAATTAACATCCATAAATTTGTCGATGTTAGGAAACAAGAAAACCCCAGAGATAACCAAAGCAAAGATAGGCTCAAAAGCAGTTGTACTCTTTATCTTGGTGAAGTAACAAACTTTCTGCAATAGAAACTGAGCAGGTAAACCTCTGATTCCTCCTTTGGTAGTCATGTTAGCCTCAATCTCATACTTTAGCAAGTGAGTTATGGTGGTAATCTCATGAGATTTGGGCTCTCCTATTAAGTCGGTGAATGGAACTCAGTCAGTAATAGGTAAACCAAGTACACTATGCCAAACAAGACTTTAGACAGCTTTTTTTTTTGCTTTAGACAGCGCTTTAAAGAGATGACTATTCAAGCGCTGTTGTAGGAAAAGACAACGCTTTGTTAAAAGTAAAAGCGTTGGCTAAAAGGGGTCTTTAGCAGCGCTTTTACTTTTAAAGCGCTGCTAAAGGGGGCCTTTAGCAGCGCTTTTACTTTTAAAGTGCTGCTAAAGACCCCTTTTAGCCAGCGCTTTAAAGGTAAAAGTGCTGCTAAAGGCCTCCTTTAGCCAGCGCTTTTTCTGAAACAAAAAAAAATTTAGAAACCCCTTTTTGGCAGCGCTTTTAATGTTAAAGTGCTGTCTAAAGCCCCCTTTAGGCAGCGCTTTTTTTTAAAGCGCTGCTAAAGGCCCCCTTTATGCAGCGGTTTTTCTGAAACAAAAAAATTAAAATAAAAAGATCCCCTTTAGACAACGCTTTTACGTAAAACTGCTGTCTAATGTCAACGAAATTTTTATATAATCTTTTTGAAAAAAGCGCTGTTTGATATATACAATTTTATATGCATAGATTTTAACCATATTTGCACCAGGTTTTCACCATATTTTGCACCTGTATATACCATTATAAACTTCACCAGATTTTCACTAATATTGGAGCTTTAATCCAATAAAAAATAATACCAAAAGATACTATGATACTTTTACAAATTACATATTACCCTAAACCATTACAAATTACTATGATACTATGATACAAATACATACCAAAGATACTATGATACTTGTATATACCATTACAAATTACAAATTTTGCACCTGTATATACTTTTACAAAAAAACAACACTATTATATACCATTACAAAATCTTTTCATCCCTATCTTCTACATATGCACATATAACCTAAAACAACACCAAAATATCATAATTCGTACCATGATATAAACAAAATATATATAATTTACCACATGACAAATAACAACAAAATTGCAACACTTGAATTTATATACTCAAAATTCTCAACAATTAAAGTAATATTACAATATACCTTATATAACTTTCGTCTCAATAATGTATTGACACCAATCCTCCTTAAATTCATCCAACTGAGAACTTGAGTAATAAGCACACTTGAATTCATCAAAGTACTATATAATAATATAACATAGTATATTTAAGTTAAAATTATTTAACTATATGAGAAATACGTGTTAAATATTAAAATAACTTCTAAGTTAGAAATCCATACCTTAGATGGAATCTTTATTCGATCCACAAGAAAATTTCTCTCATAAACCTCAACATGTAAAAACCGCAATCTACTTCACTACGTTGTCGAGGACACTATGTATGAAAACAAAATATGGATAAGGCCTAAGTTTTATCAAGTATCATCACTATTAATATTATCAAAATTGTGATAATTAATTAATATACCTCCACTATAATCCATGTAATGTTGTTGGATTTACTCTTTGGTACCTGAACACCTCTTTGTGCTCAAAAAATTGTATAATGCTAATTAAACATAAACGCATATTTAGAACAATTTACATAAATAAATAAATATACACACGAATATTTACAACAATCTCACTTACGTATCAACCATATTCTTCATATCTTAGTATGTACTTGGACCATTGCGTAAAGAATCCAGATAATATACAACTTCTCTGATAGGATTAATCGTGACAACAACCAATGTCCAATGTAAGATTAAACAAATGTGAGATGAAAACTTTCTACACAACGTCAAAATATGAAAAATTATAATAGATGAATTTAGAATGAAAATCTAACTCGTTGCCGGTATTAAGCGGTAAAAAGAATAACTTTTCGGTATCTTTGTCGGCCATAAAGCGCTCGAGTACATACGCCATGACTTCATCTGGTTTATGAATGATTAACCCTAAGTTGGTACTGAAAGGAGATAAGAAAGTGAATCTTTGCTCCATTCCACTCAAGCGTATTAATTTTTCATACAGAAAACTTAAATAAAAGACCTCATTAACATTTGAAATGAGTAAATGAATTGATCAATTAATTAGACAAAGTAGATCGGATATACCTTATGTATGTATTAACAACACCATGGCCTAATTGCGTATGTTGTAAAACTTGATAAAAATCCTCCATACAAATTGTTTCAGAATATTCAAAACCAAAAGTACCAAACTCCATAGGTAGAAGATGAGTATTTCCTTCCGGAATATCAGACATTTCTAAAAATGTCCCAAGGAACGACCTAAACTTGGAAGTAGGTTTTTTTTAGCTGCGGTCTTCTTAGCAACAACCTTTTTTTTATGGAAAAGTTGCTAATTTCAGGATTCTTACCCCTACCGACATCTTCATTCTCTTTAGCATGAATCTAAAGATCATATAATTAGTTATGTGAAGTATAAGATCACGAATTAACATTTAATTAGTTACATGCATAAATATCATATAATTGCTATGTACCTCTTTTATTGATGTCACTGACTCGGTTTGCCGCGGAATCCCCTTGTCTTTTGCTTTGGATTTTGTTGGAATCTAATTAACATAACCATGTAAAAAAAATATACGTAAAATGCGCGTAAAAACTTTGATTACTCAAAGGTTCATATATATGGTTTTAAGCATACCTCATTATCTACACTAATGAGGCTTGATGGCCATGCAACAAACGAACCGATTGCATCTCGCACAAGTGTGGCATCTGAAACATCGTTAGGATGTGGTAATGACACATCCTTCTCCAAAGAAATGTCAACCGATACTTTCAAACAGCCAGTAGGGAGCGGTTTAGTGTGAAGTAATTCTCCTAAAGTGTTATGCACTTTTCCTTTGCCAACCATCCGATAAGTCAGTCACGATAAGTAGAGATGACAAGGTGAAATGCCCTAAAACCAATAATAAATTTTAAATTGTTATTGTGTATATAATTCAATTAAATAAATTAAGCTACTTTAATTTCATAATGATATATATAATTACCTCTGGAAGATTTGGTTGAAAATTATAACTGATACTACCTTTGTCACTAGTAGTTTAAAACCTGAAGCTTGTTCTCTTAATTCTTTTTCCCTTCTCAATTCACGGACTTCAGCTTGTAGTGCATCCAAGGTTTCCTGCAGTTCTTTATTGCTAGGAGTCTTTTGTGTTTTCATCTTCAAGGATTTTGGAGTGATTCCAAATCCCTTACCCCTCACCCGACCAGAATACTCGCGAACATCTAATGCTCGACTAAGTATGCTCCTGCAATAATTGTCTTCATCTGGACATATAGACTAAGATAGAGTCTCCTGAAATTCATATGAATATTGAAAATTTGTCTTAATTATATGTTACTAAACTTTTGATTTAATTAAATAAATAATGCTATACTTACACATTTTTCAAAAACTTTTTGAACATATTCTTTGACAACTCCATCCTTACCCACACGGGCTTCCTTCCATAAAACATGTGCCGGAAGAGATGTTTCAGAACTATTCTCCTTTGTTAATTACACATAAAGCCAAATAATATTATCAAATATAATTCATGATGAACAAGTATATCATTGAAATTTATAGATACTTACGATAGACTGTTCTAAGCGTCCATATCCAATAAGCCCTTTTCTGTATAGATACGCGGGACTTGATGCTCTTTGCCGATTTGTTTCACTTACACTTTGAAAGGTTTTTCGTTTGGATTTAAACGTTTCCCATTCTTTAGGTGAAACCAAACTTGCATATTTAGATGGAAGCTCTGCATCAACAAAAATTTTATCCGCGTACTTAAGAAACATGCTATTTAAAAAAGTTCTAAACCCTCTTAGTAGTTTTCCAACCAATCAGAGACAAAAAGTTTTTCTAGTATCATCAATGTTGTTGAAAGACCTCTACGAAAAACATACACAGAGTGCGTTAGTACAAGTAATTTAAAGACATAATCGTCATTAAAAACTAATTGGAATTTCATTAAATATGGTACCTGTATCTCACTCCAAAATTTTTCTTTAGCTTCTTTCAACTCTATTTATCTCCAACATCACAAGTAATTGGAACTTCATTCCTTACAAGTGCACCAATAAAACTTGTCATCGTTGAACCGTTAGGCTCAATTAGTTAGCCACTTTGGCTCCAATGCGCATCTAATTTTATGCCCCGGTCTCTATCACGAATAACTTTCTTCATAATTGTTATACCCCGTCTAATTTTCGCTTCCTGATCAGTAATGGTTGCATCATCATGTGGGCGATCCTCGTTACTATCCATTTAACCTGTAATAAATAAAAATATAAACCAAATATAAAAATCCATAATCAATTGAATATATAACAAATGGAAAATAAAGAATAGCATATAAATTTATTGAAAATGACATAATATATAATATTTTATTATATTACCTCTTTCACTAACATCTCTTTCTTTTCCTGGTTGGAATATGAATTACTTATTTCTTAGCAATGCAGACGTCAGAATTAATCCAAATTCCCTCGTTATGATCATTTCTAATATATGATTCATCCGCTATAATATTCTCATATTGATCATTTCGTCTAATACATGACTGATTCTTAACATCAATATCACCTTGATCTACACCGGTATCATCAACCACTTTGTTAGATAAAAGCACTATTGACCATTTCGTACTCGTCGGGTCAGTGACATAGAACACTTGTTTAGCTTGAGATGCTAGAATAAAAGGCTTGTCCTTGTACCCCACCCTATTAAGATCAACTTGCAGAAATCCTGACTTATCCATTCGTATTCCACTACTATTTACCCACTTTGCAACCAAAGATAGGAATCTGAAATTTCTTGTAATCAAACACCCTAATGTTCTCAATAACCCCAAAATATGACAGATTTGCATATTTGGGGTTTAGGTCCTTCGTACTTGATATGTGCATTGCTTCAGCTAGCACGGTGACACCACTATTTTGCATAGTACTTTTATCATCTTGTTCTTTGGTATAAAATGTGTATCCATTTATTGTGTATGCGCTATGAGAAAACACATGCAAACTTGGACCATATGCCAAACATCTCAACTTTCTGTTATTGAAGTAGGATCTGAAGAGCGTTTTGAATAAATATGATCCTTAAACCATTGGATAAAACTTTTATTGTGCTCTCATACTATCCAATTTTCATTTCTGTTCTGATTTAACCCTTGGAGTATAGCCTTGTGCATTTCAACATATGGCTCAACCTCAATGTCATTATGCAGAACATACAAATGCACTTGCTCCCATTCATCCCTTGATATTGTCTCAATTTTATTTCCAATTAATTTTTTACCTTCCTTTTTTTCAAAAATATGAGTTTTTGGGAGCCCAACAGATTGAACATTGGACAAATATTTAGTACAAAACTCAACCGCTTCTTCAACAATGTATCGTTCAACAATACAACCCTCTGGAAGACTTCGGTTTTTCACGTACCCTTTTAATATTTTCATATAACGTTCAGCAGGGTACATCCATCTCATATTAGCTGGTCCACACAACTTTGTCTCTTTCGTAATATGAACAACTAGATGTACCATTATATCAAAAAAAGAGGGAGGAAAATACATCTCAAGCTCACACAAGGTAATAACTATTTCTTTTTGCAGTGTTGGTAAGACATCAGGATCGATCACCTTACTACAAATTGACCTAAAAAAAAAACACAATTTAGTTATGGCGCTTCTTACTTTTTCTGGAAAAATAGAATGTATACCTATTGGTAGAAAATGCTCCATTATAACATGACAATCACGTATCTTTAAACTCTTCAACTTTAGGTCTTTCATAGACACGAGTCTTCTAATATCTGAAGAGTATGCTTCTGGAACTTTAACTTCACTTAGAAACTTGCACAATATTTTTTCTCCTTTCTAGATAGAGTAAAAGCAGCAGGTGGTAGATATGTTCGTCTTCCTTTCTTCACGGGTTCTAATTCAGTTCTTATTCCCATCTTTCACATGTCCTCCATTGCTTTAAGGTCATCCTTAGACTTTCCTTTTATATTAAATAACGTACCAATAACACTTTCGAATACATTTTTTTCAATATTCATAACATCGAGAAAATGTCTCATATACAAAGACTTCCAATATGGCAATTCAAAAATAAAATCGACCTCTTCTTCCACCCACCTTTGACAAACTTATGTGCGAAAGGCTTGCCAAACTGAGTACACACATCTTTCACCTTTTCAAAAATTTGGTCACCTGACAATGCAGGTGGAGCTTTACGTTGTTCTATGTCTCCATTGAATGCTTTTCTCCACCCACGGTAGTGATGTTTAGAATGTAAGAATCTACGATGACCGAGAAACACATTTCTCTGACAAAGTTCCAATCACGTCGAATCGGTTCCATCTTCACAAATAGGACACGCAGGTTGACCTTTAATGTTATACCCAGATAGATTCTCGTATGCTGGAAAAGCATTAATTGTGCCAAACAATATCGCCCTCAAATTGAAACTTTCTTTCTTATATCCATCATAAACCTCCCCACCGTTCTCCCACAAAATCTTTAAATCTTTGATCAAAGGTGTCAAGTATACGTCTATGTCATTCCCTGGTTGTTTAGGTCGGGAAATTAACATAGATAACATCATGTACTTACGCTTCATACATAGCCATGGATGTAGGTTATAAATCATAAGAATCACAGGCCATGTGGTATGTGAGATACTTTAAAGACCATGTGGGTTCATTCCATCAATAGATAATGCCAAGCGAAGGTTTCTTGCTTCTTCTCCAAAATCAGGATAATCATCATCAATTTCCGACCACTGTGGTGAATCTTCCCGATGTCGATACTTTCCATCAATAATTATTTCATCTGCATTCCAAGTCAAGTGTCTTGCATCGGTTTCACAATGAAACATGCGCCTAAATCTCGGAATTATAGGAAAATACCATAAGACTTTTGTTGGAGACAATTTTTTCTTATATCGAGATAAACCGCATTTAGGGAACTCATTTAACGATGCATATTTGTTTTGAAACAAAACACAATTGTTTGGACAAGCATGTATCTTATCATAGCTCATGCCAATAGAGCACAACATATTTTTTGCCTCATAGGTTCGATTAGGAAGAACATTATCCTCCAGAAGAATATCTATCATAAGGGCTAATAACTTTGAAACTTTTATCTGACCATCCATTGCCCGCCTTTAAGTTCTACAACTTTAATATCACAGACAGTCTTGTGAACTTAGTGCAACCTTTATACAATGGTTTCTCTGCATCGCTTACCAATCTCTCAAACATTTTGGGACAATCCTAAAGATCTTCTTAAAGTGCATCTGTAATCTCTTCGACTCGATCAAAATCGTATGTATCTGTGTCCTTGTCGTCTGAAGCATAGGTCGTACTACTTTTCTCCCCTGGTTCAACATTGTCGTTACTTTTTTCTTCGTGAAATATCCAACACGTCTAAATTCTATCAATTCCACGAATTAGTAAATGTAATTTCAATCCATCTGCGTCGACCCGACCCATATAACAACAACCCAAGAAAGGACACTTCATTCAACTGTGGTCTTTGGCGTGTTCAACAGCAAACTTAACGAAATCCAATACCCCATTCTCGTACTCTTTTGACAATCGATTGGCAAACATCCATTTTTTATCCATTTTTTCTACTAATTAAAGTAAACAAAAACACTATAAACGGATTATTCCCTTTTTGTATGAATTAAACGAATCATTTCTAGAAATTTATTTCTAGATTTATTAATATGGACTAAAAATAAATATAGGAAGGAGATAGTAAATAAATAAAAGAATCAGTAATGTTGAATTTGAACTGGACTTACCAAAGAAATAAAAGGGGGTTATTGGTGTGGACGGCAGATGATGCGGCTTTGATGTTCTTCGAATCGGTGATGGTCTTCGACTAACTACACCAATACAAAGGGATCATCAAAAACAAACAAAAACAGTCCATTTAGGAGGTTAACGAATTTAGGTGTCAATGCACATGAATAAAATAAGGATAATAGTATATACACCATAAGAAGATTAATACAAACTTTTAGAAATTTTGTATTATTTAAACGGATTATTTCTAGAAATTTAGTACCTATATATCTCATAACTAAACTCTACTAATTAACTATATATATATATATATATATATATATATATATATATATATATATATATATATATATATATATATATATATATATATATATATATATATATATATATATATATATATATATATATATATATATATATATATATATATATATATATATATATATATATATATATATATATATATATATGAAGTGAAGTAACTAGTCATTATGTTGTAGTTATGCTATTAAAATCATGAAAATTTGGATATTTACTATAATTGAATGTCTAATGAGATGAAATAATTTAGAGGACTAACACCCTATATGATTAAAAAACTTATTTCCGTGTTTATCATATAATTGCTTATATTATAAGTCATTTATATGAAACAAAGAAGAAGAGGCAATAAGTTACTACCTTTGAATTGTGGATGTCAACAAAGTTTCTTAGCAATAGTACTTTGCCCAAAACCACACAAATCAGTCAAATAATGATCTACACCATAAAAGAAATAGAATCCGACAAACTAGTCATAAACTTATGCCAACAAGAATCATGCTACAAACAACTTCTCTATTAGCTTACTCTTAGCCATGTTAATGCACTCTAACAAATAAAAACACTTCCCAAATTGATTTTACATAGAACAACATTGAGCTTTTTAGTTTATCAAGATTCTAGTAAAACTCAGATTCTAGAAAGAACCTACGTTGATAAAGGGCTGGTCGGATGGAGAACAACTGAGAGAGACGATGGAGGACGGAGGGAAAGGCCGATGGAGCTTGACGACGACGGAAAGCGCTTGGACAACGGCGGAAGGAGCTTGTTGAGGGAAAGGGTTTTCATTCGTGAGGGGGAAACCAGTTTGTGAAAAGAGAAACGAGTCTGATTTTAATTTTTAATTTTAATTTATATGCCTTTAGACAGCGCTTTTTAGAAAGCGCTGGCTAATGTGGTCCTTTAGCAGCGCTTTTGAAAAGTGTTGGCTAATATGGCCCTTTAGCAGCGCTTTTGAGATTTTTTTTTAATTTTATATGACTTTAGACAGTGCTTTTTAAAAGCGTTGTCTGAAGTGGTCCTTTACCAGCGCTTTGGCTAAAGTGCTTTCTAAAGCAACACTTTAAGAATCGCTTTTAAAAAGCACTATCTAAGGTCACATTTTTAGCAGCGCTTTTATTTATTATTGTATATACAGTTTCCGTGTTTTTTTTAAATTCACTTATAGCAGTGCTTTTGTATAAAAGCATTGTCTAATGTGCGCTGTTAAAAGCCCTTTGTAGTGTACTGGTAAGTAAGAATACTCCTCCAATATGGGTATCAGCTGATAATCAGGAAAAGTAAAACACCTGTACAACAGACCATAGAACTAGACCAATGTAGAAAGAATATCCTCCTTCATCTTGAGCTTCATAAGAAGCACAATGGCTCCATACTTCTTCTAGAAATCTGTAGGACTCTCAATCTCAGAAATCAAAATCACCAGTCCCTCTATCTTAGGATCCTTGAATTTGTACTTTGGAGTCTTTCTCCTTCCAAAATCCATGGTTAGAAGAATACCTGAGATATTTACAAAATTCAACCTTAAGTTCCTTGAAAAATCGTTTAAAGAATGCTCACGGGTGCATGAATGCATGATGATGCAACAATCACACACAAGATCACAAACATGAAGGTTCATAGGTTCGATGTCACGAGCATGAATTCAAAGGTACTACCCACAAGGTAAGGAATAATGGTTTATCACCTGTCGAACAAGGTTGTAATGAAATCCCAGAGTCTGCATTCTTCCTTCAGATATTACTAACGTCCCGATTAGCTCAGTAATTAGCAATATTCTTAGGAAAAACTCGTCGTAGTGCAGCATTGCGTGACAATAGAGGATCAGGGTACTTGTAGTTCACCTCAAAAAATTTAAAACACATGTGTGTTGGTTAATTTTAAGAAAATAGACATCTCGTCATATCCGAATGGAAATCATACTTACTACCCACAATTATAAGAATAAGCATTTGCGTCATCTCAAAGTGGAGGATATAACTTGGAATTTAAATTCATCACTCAACACCCAAGTGGAAAATGGCTCACTTCACTACATATCGTAGAAGTATAGTATCTTGCATCACTACAAGAATCAACAAGAGTCTAATATTTTGAGAAGAGTTTTAAAGTAAAAAAGCTAAAGGGGAAAAATGGTTTGAATGAGGTTAATTTCTTTTAGTATTAAAAAAAAGATGCCAGAGAATGATTAAATTAATTAAGGGTTTAATTAAGAAAAGCTTTTGAAAATGCATGGACCTAAGTCCAAGTTTATTATAAAAGTGGTTCAAGTTAGAAAACAAGAAGTGTTTTAAAAAGGAGGGAGAAGATTTTTGAAATTAAAGAAGATAAGAGGAAATGAAGGGACTATCCTAAGTACACAAAGTAAGAGTTAAGGAAAATAATGGTCTAACCAACAAGAAGCCAACACTTTACATAAAGAAGGCATTGTAGAATTCACATCCTTTGGATTAAAACCAAGCAAGCAAAAATACTAAACCTATGAGGAATACCAAGCTTCAGATGGATTAAGAACCAAGAAAAGTCTTCATTGACCAAAATTGGCCAGAGTAACAACCATATACAGAGGAATTCTAAATCATAGACAAAGCATGAAAATCAGAATAACCAGCAGACATAAAAAATTCAAACCAATGCCTTGGAGTAAACCCCAAGGATTTCATAAGATCTTCACAAAAATATCGACCAAAGATTACAGAGTTCCAAGGTCTCATGGCTTCTAATTCTATGTCTTGGGAATCAACAACTCCATAGTGCTAGGGATAGTAAACAAGTAGTCCAAGTAACCTCAATATTTTTTAATTTTCAAATTAATTATTAAGTATATTTACAAAAAATAAAATAAAGATCAAGTGTGCAAAGATAAAAAAGGCATAAAATAAATGCTCAAGTGAGCAAAAGGAAAATAGCATGAAATGTAAATGCTAAAAGTAAATAACATAAAATAAAGACATAAAAATAAATGCATAAATTAAAAGCATAATGTAAAGTCAATGGTTAATAATTAATGGTTAGAAATTAATGATTAATGGTTGAGGGTTAGATGTTTTAGAAGTGTGATCCATGACGATTTTAACATTGGGCCTAGGTCATAGTTGACGAAGACTCATTAGAGGATTGATAGAATCAAAGCCTCCTAATAATGATCTGTCAAAGTTATTGGCCATAGCTCAACATTTAATCACCCTTGTGCTTACAAACACATGGTTTGAACCACTAAGGATCAATCAACTAAAAGATGAAAAAGGTAGGATTCCAAATGATATGATCCATAGGTCAAAGTTAATGAAGATTCATTAGAGGATTGATAGAATCAAAGCCTCCTAACAATGAGCTATCAAGGTTTTTGGCCATAACTCAAAACTTAACCATACTTGGGCTTGAAAACATCAAGGTTGGGCCACTAAGAGCCAATCAATATAAAGGCACAAAGGGGATGAAATGAAAGGGATAAGGGAAAGCATAGTGTAACCAACGTCTCAGATGAAATTAGGGTTTCAAATATCATCAACATCATCCATCTATTATGGTGGATTTGATTTTTCAACCTTTCAACACACAGGATCCAATGAGGTTGAGGAACTTGTCCCAAAGTAATACCCAAGTATCTCCAAATCAGGACCAATAAAAATATTAAAATATATTTAATATAAAAACAAATTTTTTAAATGATTTATAAAAATGAAATCATTGTTAAAATACACAACATGTATTAAAATACCAAATATAAATCCAAAAAAAAAATATCAGAGGTCAAACATGAGTCAACAAGTGTTGACAACATTTTTTAGAATATTTTAAAGTCAGAAACTATTTTTAAAATATAAAGAAATGAGCAAAAATAAACCATAATTTGTAAAAAATAGTAAAATCAAAAATAAAAATAAAATCAGGTCACCAATATTTGTCAAGAGGTCAATGGATCCTTCAATAATTTTTCCAGAATATAAAATTACCAAAAAGTATTTTTAAACAATTAAACAAATCAAAAGATAGAGAAATCGTAAAAAAATATAAAATCATAAAATAAAATCATGAAAAAATAATAATTAGAAAGATAATCTTGGAAAATATTCTTATGAAATTTTTTCTTAATTTGTAAGTCATAAAGGAATTTTTTATGAATTTTTGAAGCTTAAAATAATTAAAACAAAAATCAGAATATAAAATAATCAACCAAAAAAATCCGGACCATTTGATCATTGTCAAAACGCGTTAGTAAGAAGATATGAGGGACCTGTCGTGTTGTGCATGTTATGGTCTTTATTGGAAAACACATTGGATCATTAATAAAACAAATCAGATTTTATAAAATAAAACAAAATATATAGGTTATCTGATCAAATTAAAAACGCGTTGGTAAACATATCCAAGGGACCTGGCACGCTTTGCTTGATATGGGCCTTAGTGAATATCACACGTGATCATAAATTAAAAAAATAAATTTGAAAAAAATGTGTGCCAAAATGTCATTGGTTGAGAGATGACATGTTGGTCATCTTTAACATCTATCCACACGCGAGTGGTAGGTTCTAAAAACGGTAAAATTGGAAGCTCAAACTAGTGTCATTCGCTTCATCTCATCAAGACGAAGACAACCATGCCTTTGTAAAAATTTTATATAACCTGTAGCTCAATCAATTTGAAGAAAACCAGAAGAAAGTTTGAAAATGGAATTTGAAAACAGATGATTAAAACTCAGTTACAGTTGAAAACAGATGATGCACCAAGCATCAGATAGTCAAATGCTACATTGTAGCAACAAATTTGGAATAAATTGATGGATAATTATACATGTTGAAGTTCGACTTCACATCTCTGAAAATAGAGCACAAAAACTTGATCCAGTGCATGATTCTCTTTGTTCTGGAGTTGGTTAGCTTCACTGAATGGTGATGAAGCTAACTGATTGGAGCTTTTGAGTGTTTGAAAGATGGAAAGGAGAAAAATAAGTTCAAGATCTAGAGTTCTTATGGGATCTTGGCAGGGCTTGATTGACTATAAAAATCATCTCCAAATGAGTAAAATATGGTCTGTATTTATAGGAAAAGTAAATGAAATAAAGAGGAGGGTGAATGATAGGATTTGAGTAGAAATCATGCACACCTGTGGTCATGAAGAAAGTGTGATCACATGTGCATCAAAACTCATTCAAATGATGTGTTTTGACACTCTAAACGCTTCATACATCTTTGCTAATCATGTTTAAGTGAAAATGACGTGGTAATTTGGTTATTAGAAGCCACATTTCACTAATTCACTTCTAACTTCAAGTGATATTTTCAGTTTCAAAGCATCAACTTGACAACCATGGTGCAAACAGCTCAGGGACCTTTTTGATCTCACTCTTTTTACAATCGAAAGACCTTTTCATAATCTTTGTAATGTGCCAAAGAAAGTTTTCATTTGGTCATTTGAGATAAAAGTTATGATAATTTGAATTCATGAAAAACACACGGATTCTCATACTTAGAAAATTTTCTAAGTGTAGAGCTTCAAAATGACATATAATGTTCTTCAAAGTTACATGACCTTCCACTCAAAATTTTATTTTTATGCTTGAAGATGAAATGAAGTAGACTCTTAAAATTAAATTGTGGAATTGAAGTCACTCAAAAATCATAAAAATTGAAAGAGTTATGGTCTTTGGAAGATGATGAACAAATTTGGGGAAATTCACAAATGCCCTATAATATTTTCAATTCTTAAACAAACTTCCAATCATTTTCATGCCTAGAACCTTCAAACAAAGTTATAGTAGACATCCCAAATATTATTTTAGAAAAATAATGATCTCATGGAGATAAAAATTGACCAAGTTATGATTATTTGAAGTTAAATCCTAAGATTCAAAGTCTTTTCCAAGGGACTGGTAATCTTCTTCAAGTATAAATGGTTCTCCATGCCAAATTAGCATTTGATTATTGAAAAGAAGATATTAAGGACTCGTTGAAGAGAATAATGGATTTGGAATCACTTAAAAATCATAAAATTTGAGCAAGATATGGATTTTAGAAGTCAACTCATCCTTGTTTAGAAGGCACAAAAGGACTTGGCATCCCCTTCAACTCTTGATGATCTTGTTAACATAAATGTGTCTTAACTTGTAAAAAGAAGTTGTTGTATGTGATGATAAGAATCCATAGAAAAACAACCAACTAAAAATGTTAAAAAATGAGAGATTTATGGACTTGTGATCACTGAATCAAGCACTTGCCCAATTAGGTCAAACTTGTTGAATTAACCTTGAATCTTTTTAACTTTCTTTGCAAAATAGAGCATGATTGATCACATTACACCTTGAAATGATGTTGTATTTAAGCACACTCAAAGGTGGAGCTTAAGTCTCAATGAAACTTGTTGAAGAAGGGATGGAAATAAACACATGAACCTATGAATATTCTTGATGAATGCCACCACCAACATTGAGGAAAAATTGACCTAAATAAGGTGAGAGAGCTCTTTGGACCAAAAAACTTTAATATCTTAGACATAGCCTTTAAGCTTAAGTTCTCGCAATCCATTGAAGAACCATTTGACTGAGGATTATCCCTCAAAACCCTGGGTTAAATGGTGATATGGATGCAATTGTGTCATCACCTACAATATGAACATCCAAAGTAACATATATACATAATTTGATGTTAGTTAAAAATTAATCCACCTAAAAAACAAATGTACAAGATACACAATTCAACGTGCTTGGTGATCCCTCAAGACCAAACTTAAAGATCGGATGAAATAGAAGTGAGAACTAACCTTAATGTGTGATCTTGATATATTGATAATATGAGATAATGAGAGATCTTAGGGGGGGTGAATTATGGTATAACACTCCTTAACTGAGATACATGAAACACATCATGAAGATTCACAAGTGGCAGTGGTAAGGTAATATGATAGGCCACCTCACATATCCTTTTTGAAATTTGATATAGACCAACAAATCTCGGTGTAAGTTGTCTAGACTTCAAGGTTCTACCAACACCAGTTACCAGAGTCACTCTCGGAAACACATGGCCTCCCACTTAGAACTCTAGTGCTTTCCTCCTCTTATCATGATAGATCTTTTGAATACTCTTAGAGCATTCATCCTCTCTTGGATCATTTTGATTTTCTCAGTCGGTTCCTGCATAATCTCAGGTACGAACATATCACTCTCGCCTGATTCACACCAACATAATAAACTCCTACACCTCGTACTGTACAATGCTTCATACGGTTCCATTCCAATACTAGAATGAAAACTATTATTATAAGTAAACTCAATCAATGGAAAGTGTCTATCCCGAGCTCCTCCTTGTTCAAACACATAAGCCCTTAACAAATCCTCCAATGATTGGATGGTCCTCTCTGCCTGACCATCTGTCTGCAGATGACATGAGGAACTCAACCTCAACTTAGTACCAAAATCATTCTACAAACCTTCCTAGAACTTTGATGTAAACCTTGGACCTCTATCTGACACAATACTCGAAGGTATACCATGTAATCTCAGAATCTATTCGATATACATCTCAACTAACTTCTACATAGAGTGATTAATCTTCATCGAAATGAAATGATCCAACTTAGTCAATATATCCATTATCACCTGTGATACGGTGGGAGAACTGACTTAGGTTTTGCGTTTTGTATTCGCAAATGTTTCGGTTGAGCAAGAGTCGCCATCGAATTTTTATTTTATCCTAAGGAAAGGTTAAAAAGCACAGCAAAAACCTTTGAGATGTTTTCTTGGGTTCGGGGAGTAGATTATAGAAAGGGAAGGTATTAGCACCCTTTCTATCCATGGTTATCCATGGGCTCTTAGTTACTTGCTTAGATCACTTGCCTTGCATTTTCAATTGTTTGAAATGGTGCTTTGTGTGTGGGTTTGGAAATGTTTTGAAAAGAGGCCATTTGTTGTGGCAACCTTTGTAATGATCCATGTTTGAATGTATACAAAGGTGTACTTATCTTTTGAAAAGTTTTCAATGTTTTTGAAAGTGTGTTGTGATATGTGTTTTAAAAAATGGCAAGGATTGTTTTGCAAGTTTGATCAAGTAACTAAGAGTTGTCTACCCCTAAAATTTACTCAAAGATCTTTCCTATGTTTTAACCCTTTTAACAATTTTGTTCCACCATTGTATTTGGTGGACAATCTTGTGTTAGGATGTTAACGGGACGGGCGCAGGTCATCGTTTAGACCATGATTGCAATAGTGCCAAGTGTCTTTGACAAATTTTCCTTTAAGGGAGTTGAAAATTTTTAGGCAACTTTCGAAAGCGTCATCGAGGGACTATGATCATTTGAATTGTTTGGTTTTGCCAAAAACACTCAACATGCAACATGGCCCATTATTGAAGGCAACAAGTGGAGTAACCCTAGGGGTGCAAGTGTGATTGGTGTTGTCCATTTTCATGCTTTTTTGTCTTTGAATTAGGTCAAGCTATTTGTTATTTTTTATTTGCATACAAAACCCTAAATCTATCATGGCATTTTTAGAAAGCTTTAAAGTGCGGAAAAAAAATCCTAAATTATTACAACATAATTATGGGATGGGGGTACAAATGTTCAAATGGGGATATTTAGCAAGAAATTTAAATCTAAGCTATTACAATCCGAATTGAATATACAAGTTATTTAATTGTACAATAATTAAATAAATACAATAAATATGCAAGATGCAAAAAATGATTTTTATATGTATTTAAAAGTATTTTTCATGTGCCATATAAACAAAAATAAAAAGGATTAATTTTGGATGTTTTTCCATGGTTTAGGGCAAAACCCTAATTTTGTAAATAAAAAAGTATTTATTATGTATTATATACAATATTTATTAACTATATACAAAAAATAAATAAAAAGGAAGTATATTGTAAAAAAGTGATTTTTGAGGTCAAATATTAATAAAAATAAAAATGTATTATTTTTATATTTATCCTAAATATTTAATAAAAGATAGATAAGTATTTATATTATTTACTAAATATATTAAATATGTACAAAAATAAAAAAGTTAATTATTTACAAAAAAAAGTATATTTTTCAGAAAATTTTCCAAAATGTAAATAAAAAAATAATAACTAAAAAATATATTTTGTATTATTATTTTTAATGTTTTAAACAAATAGTATTATATTTATTTATATATGTAACTAAATGAAACAAATAAATATCAAATAAAATGCAAAAAATGTGAGAAAAATATTTTTAGTGTTTTTTTATGCTTGAATAAAAATATAAAATCAGAATCAAAAAGAAAAAATCAAAAATGATAAAAATAACACACAATGGGCCAATGGGGTGTAAGTGAAAAAAAGTGGTGTAAACAGAAAAATAAAACTCAGGCCCAGCCCAAGTCTATCTTCTTCAACCTCCAGCCAGTTTGTTTGAAAAAACGCGCGCCTTCTTGTTCATCACACTAACTTCTGATTCTTTGATCCTTTGACAAATCTTAAAACATGAAACTTGTAGAGCTTGAAGCCACGATTTCAAATATATAAAAAAGTTGTTCTAACTCTCAGAAATGAGAGAGAATTTCTTCTCCCCCAATTTCTGACTTAACTTTTTTCTAATGTTCAGGTTCAAAATTCTCTTAGCACACACAATATAAATGAAAGGTAATTATATGGGTAGCTTCAGGGCCATGAGTAGAACATGCTTTCTTCACAAACTTAAGCCTAAATATGCTTGGATAGAGAGATAGAAGTTCAAACTTTTACCTGTTCAGCTTGAATCGTGTACAATAATGGAGGTACTTTCAATGTAGTGTGAGGACTTGTACAGCTTGCTTGAGGTCTAAGGATGCTCCTACAATGCTTGGTGTGCCTTGAAACTAACTGAATCGAGCTATGTAACTCAACCTGCATAACTGAAAAAATGAAAATGGTGAACTTGGTTAGAGGTGTTACAGTCTGTAGCTAGGGCTTGGGATAGTTTGTATGGATGTTATGGAGTGTGTATGAACAAGCTTTGGCCAAAATGCACGAGCAAACTGAGTTGTGCAACTCAATCTGCAGGGATCCCCTGTTTTATGCAGCAAAATGGTGTTTTGATGAATGATGAGGTTTGGAATATGGTAGGCTCATGTTTCAGGTCAGTTGGATCAAGTGAAAAGTGTTTACAAAGTTTGCTTTGGCTAGCTGTTACAGGAATGAGAGATGATCTCCAAAAATGCAAGCTTTCTTCTTTGATAAGTAAGAAAATGTGTATTCACAATGCAGGCCCCTACTAACCTCAATCTATGCTGCATAAATCACTCTTGATCAGTGGAATTTGTTCATGAACTTGTGCCCAAAAGATCTGCTTTGGTACTTCTTTGATTTGCTTTTGACATAAAGCACTTCTTTACAAGAATGGATAAAATGCTTTTTCCATTTTAAGACTAAACCTTTGTGTAATGACTTAATGAACAAGATAATGCTAGGACACAAAGGTTTTGCATTAAATTATTGAGTAAGAATGGGATTAGAGGCCTGTAATCTAGCTTGTGCAAGCTGACTTGAAAAATGCAAAGTGTTATGAACATGAAATTGGCCATGAACAAAGTGACTTTTGCCCATCTTCACAAATTTGATTCTCCCTAACCACAAGGGTGTTTGAGAAGTTCTTTGACAATTTGGAAAGCTTGGAATGTGTACTACAACCCATACTTGTAATGTAAGTTGAAATTCCAAGTGGAAGCATGTGAAAAGTGGCCATGAAGTTGGGCAAAAATCCTGCCTAAAATAGGTCAAAAAATTTCTAAGTTAAGAATGTTTTGCACCTCTATTCCAAAAATCATAACTTGAGCTACAAGCTTCTTTTGAGGAAACTTTGTAAATCAAAGTTGTAGATTTTTCAATGGACTACAACTTTCATGTTTTGAGTTTTGTTTGAATCCAAATGTATCTTGATGAAAAAATGGGACAAAGTTAGGAAAAAATTAGGAAATTTCATAACTTAGAAAATTTCTGTTATGAAATTTCTTCATTTCAAACCCTAATTTGTAATTTTTGATTTCTTGATGAAAAAGTTTCATAATTTGACATGTCTTGATGAAAAATGAATCTTGACACTTGATTTTGACCAAAAAGTCAAAGTTTGACTTTTTAGTATACAGTCAAATTTTGATCAGTTGATTAAGAAATTCATCTGTCAATCTTGTGCAGTTGGGATCTTTTGAACTTGTTGAATGTGTCAAGACCATGTCATTGAATACTTGAGTCCATATGTGAGCTTGAATTGCCATTGGCTAGGTCAAACAGTCAAAAATTGCCTTTGTGCAGTCAAAACCCTAAAAATGACCATTTTACCCTTTTGGTGATCTGATCAAATTTCTTGTGGAATTGTGATCCAAACTTGATCAAATGGTCCATATGAGTTCATAATGTTGATGTGGGTCAAAAATCATGAGGTTTGACTGTCAATTGACCACAATTGACTTTTTCCCCAATATAGTTGATTTCTAGGTCAACTGTCCAATTGACTGGGCAAAGATTGGAATCAAGGCTTGAAACTTGGTATGGATAAATTTGTGAGTCCAACATGAAGCATGAAAGTCATTTTGGGCATTTTAGGTCAAAACATCTTTGTGCAAACTCAAACCCTAATTTGGGTCAACAGTGCAAGGAGAAGCCTTGAGCAGAGCAAACCGTAGCTTGATCTTGAGCTCCAAGGTTCTTGTGATGAGAAAAATATTGATGAAATGGGAGGGCAAATTTTGGGGTACAACAAATTCCCCTGTTCAGTCTTCTTGAACCTGAAGAGTTAGATTGGCAGGTTTGCCTTTCGCGTCTCGAAGGTAAAAGGAGATTGGACACTAGAGTGCCCTGAAATTTGCACTCGCATAGTGGAGTATCAGCAATGTGATGTCGGGAATGGGCTTATAGATGCCATTTGGAGATATGATGGATAGGAGGATGGGCTTATAGATGCCAACTGGGGGTGTGACAGAACCTTGTCGGGAATGGGCTTATAGATGCCATTTGGAGGTGTCGATCGCGTAAGAGATTCCTTAGTAAGAACTTGCGTACCTGAGAAAGAAAGATGGTTTCCTGGCTTGCTACAGGTGTTGATCTTCAATCCCTTCATGCAGATATGCCCTGGATAGATATAGGTATTGAATCTACAATCAAATGCTCACAGATATGCCCTGGCTAGATACAGGAATCGAATCCGGAACTTCAAAAGGTTGCTTACAGCCGTGCCCTGGCTGGATACAGGTATCGAATCTCTAAACTATTCATGCAGATATGCCCTGGCTAGATACATGTGTCAAATCTGGAATTTCAAAAGGTTGCTTACAGACGTGCCCTGGATGGATACAAGTATCGAATCTCTAAACTATTCATGCAGATATGCCCTGGCTAGATACAGGTTTCGAATCCACAATCAAACACTCACAGATATGCCCTGGCTGGATACAGGAATCGAATCTAGAATTGATCGTCTACAGATATGCCCTGGCTGGATACAGGAATCGAATCTGGAATTGGTCGTCTACAGATATGCCCTGGCTGGATACAGGTATTGAATCTCTAAACTCTTCATGCAGATATGCCCTGGCTGGATACAGGTATCGAATCTACAATTAATCACTCACAGATATGCCCTAGCTAGATAGAGGAATCGAATCTGGAATTTTGACAGTTGATAGTAATCATCTTTGGATTGTCCTTTTTCTGAAAAGGCAAAAACATTAGTTGTATGCAATGTCATGATGATGTCATGATGTTCTAAAAAATAAATGAGATCGTATGATATGATGCGTATATGCATGCGTCACGGTGTATGATAATGTGATGAATGTATTTTCGTCTAGGAAAATAAATCCTTGACGACTGCCGGGAGTTTGTGGAATCCTGGGCTGATGTTGAAGAGTGGAGTTCTTTGTTTCCGCTGGGGATGATGGTTGCAAGAATAAACCGGTAGGAGAAGATGACTCCGTTGGGGAATAAACTTGTTGGAGAGATTACTCTGCGGGGAATTACTCTGTGGGAAGAGATACTTTGCTGAGGTTTTGATGAGAGCTCCGCTGGGGATTCCACTGATAAGTTATGTGGGGGAATTTGATGAACTCCGCTGGGGAATAGGAAGAACTTCGCCGAGGACGATCTTTCTGTGGTAATTAGTTGAGGATAACCCAGTTATACCCTGATGGGGAAATAACCTTTGAATAAAGTCGGGGAGAGACGTTTGTACTCTGCAGGTGATAAGCTTCCAGAATCTACTGGGGATAATGATTCAACTTTCCTGGGGAAACTTTTCAGACTGCACTGGGGAAAGGGTTCCACTGGGGTGTCTGGTATGTCGCCGGGGAACAAACTTATATTAAGACTGTCGGGGATGCTTGCTGAGGAATGTCTATATTCTGCTGGGGAATTTTGAGATCTTCTGGGGATACCCAACTTTCTTAGGGCTGACAGTAGACTAACTCTGCTTGGGGAGAGTATCGCTGACTTGCTGGAGATACTGTGCCTTTTTAGGGCTGATGGAGGACCAACTCTTCCTGGGGAGAGTATTGCTGAATCTTGTCTTACTCTGTGGGGAGTTGAGGTAACTTGGTTACATTCTTCAGCCGAACTTACCTTGGTACCTCGGTGGACAGAGCAACTAGACTGCTTGGACAATTCTTTATTGCCCCTGTTTCTGATTTCATCTGTAATTAGTCCTTTATTTCGCATGCAAATATTCATGATTAGCAATTAATGTCAAACGCATATATCAAAAATGAACATTGGACGTTCTTTTAAAAACAAAACAGAAAAAAGGAAAAACGATGGGTAATTTGTCTGAAAAATTGAACTTGTATTGATTTTGAAATTTTCCTGTAAATAGCCGTTTTTGTACAAGAGGCTGACGTCCTAGTAAGAGAATGCCGCCGAGCAAAATAGAGTTTATACAATTTTGTGAAAAGGAAACAAAACAGCTATGTGAAAAATAATCCCACTGGGTTCCAACTCTGCTATCGCATTTATGTCTTCAAGCGTCTCATCACTTTGCTGCTTAGTTGAAGATGAAGCTGATTGATTGTGTCGTCTGAGCCTGATAGTTGATGCCGAATTCTGGATGCAAGGTGATCCAATGATACATAGTATTACGCTTTATCCCTAACTTTTTCCTGGACCGCCCTTTCGGGTTTTCAGTCCACCGGGATACCCATTTTTGCCCAAGCCGCCTTTTCAGGTTTTCGACTTGCCGGGTGTACAGATTTTTTCATTTCGTCCCTTATTTTTGCCCGAACCCTTTTGGTTCGCCGGGAAGCCCTTATTTTTTCCTAGGTGTGTCAACCTAGCGGGTCTTTAATTCATGCGTAGTATCTTTTTACTATGTCTGCATTGGCGGGGTGAGGAAGGTCGTCACCATCCATGGTGGTTAGAATCATAGCTCCTCCTGAGAAGATATGTTTAACCACAAATGGCCCTTCGTACGTAGGGGTCCATTTTCCCCTGGGATCACTTTGAGGAAGAATGATGCGCTTGATCACCAGATCTCCGACTTGATACTCTTGTCGTCTGACCTTCTTGTTAAATGCCCTGATCATCCGTTTTTGATACGTCTGACCATGACAAATAGCAGTGAGTCTCTTTTCGTCGATCAGGTTTAATTGATCAAGCCAAGTCTGGATCCAGTCATCTTCGCTCAAATCTGCATCTTTCATTATCCGGAGAGAGGGTATCTGGACTTTAATAGGCAAGACTGCCTCCATGCCATAGACCAAGGAAAAGGGAGTTACCCCTGTTGACGTCCGTGCTGAGGTACGGTACCCATGAAGAGCAAACGGTAACATTTCGTGCCAATCTTTGTAAGTCACTGTCATCTTCTGCACAATCTTCTTGATGTTCTTATTCGCTGCTTCTACAACCCCATTCATCTTCGGTCGATAGGGATAAGAGTTGTGGTGTTGTATCTTGAATTGCTCACAGAGCTCAGTGATCATCTTGTTGTTAAGATTGGTATCATTGTCCGTAATGATCCTCTCAGGCACACCGTATCAATAGATCAGGTTGTGCCGAATGAACCGTGCCACGACGTTCTTGGTTACGGTAGCATATGAGGCTGCTTCGACCCATTTTGTAAAGTAATCAATCGCTACGAAGATGAAGTGATGCCCGTTAGATGCTGTAGGTCTGATTTCACCGATCATATCAATGCCCCACATTGCAAAAGGCCAAGGTGCTGTCAAGACGTTCAGAGGAACCGGAGGAATGTGCACCTTATCAGCATAGATCTGGCATTTATGACAAGTTTGAGAATGCTGATAACAGTCGGCTTCCATTGTGGACCAGAAATATCCTGCCCGAAGGATTTTCTTTGCCATGGTATGTCCACTGGAATGTGTTCCGAAAGCACCTTTATGTAGTTCTGCCATGATCCTTTCTGCTTCAGTCTTATCCACACAACGCAGTAAGGTTGAATCATGGTTTCGCTTGTAGAGAATGCCGTTTCTGAGGAAGAACTTTGCCGCAAACCTTCTCAGGAACTTCTTGTCATTAACAGATGCGCCCTCGGGGTATTCTTGAGCTTCAAGGTACCTCTTCACTTCATGATACCAGGGTTTTTCTGTTACCTCTTCGATCTCGAGATCGCAGCAATGTGCAGGTTCGTCCAACCTCCATATAATGATCCGGGGAGCCTCATTGTCCCATTTGACCTTGAATATAGAAGACATCGTAGCCAACGCGTCCGCTAACTGATTCTCCTCTCTTGGGAAGTGTTCAAAAGTTATCTCCTCGAAGTGGGGAAGCAATGTCAGTACATACTCCTTGTAAGGAATAAGATTTGGATGTTTCGTATCCCACTCGCCTATGATCTGATTGATCACGAGAGCGGAATCTCCGAAGACACTCAGAAACTTGATTCTCAGGTCAATTGCAGCTTGAAGACCCATGATACATGCCTCATACTCTGCCATGTTGTTGGTGCAGTTGAAACATAGTCGGGCAGTGAGTGGAGTATGAGTGCCTTTAGGGGATATGATCACATCGCCGATACCATTACCCAAAGCGTTCAAGGCTCCGTCAAAGTGCATAGACCATCGGGATCCTTCCTCAGGTCCTTCGTCCGGTCCAGGTACTTCATAATCAGTCACTACCATGATATCCTCATCTGGAAATTCAAAGTTCATCGACTGGTAATCGTCCACCGCCTGGTGTGCCAAATGATCTGCCAATACACTTCCCTTGATTGCTTTTTTAGTCGTGTACTGGATGTCATATTCCGTCACGATCATCTGCCATCTTGCTATTCTTCCGGACAAGGCAGGCTTTTCGAATATGTACTTGATTGGATCTATTTTTGAAATCAACAGAGTAGTGTGAGTCAACATATACTGTCTCAGCCGGCGAGCAGCCCATACCAAAGCGCAGCAAGTTTTCTCGAGCAGTGAGTACCGGGTCTCACAGTCGGTAAACTTTTTGCTAAGGTAATAAATGGCGTGTTCTTTTCGGCCAGACTCGTCATGCTGCCCCAGCACACACCCCATTGAGTTGTCCAGTACTGTCAAGTATAAGATTAGAGGTCTCCCTTCAACCGGCGGCATAAGAATGGGTGGTTCTTGGAGATACTCTTTGATTATTTCGAAAGCGGCCTGACATTCATCATTCCAACGTACTACTTGATCTTTCTTCAGCAGCTTGAAGATTGGTTCACAGGTAGCAGTTAGATGCGAGATGAATCGGGTAATGTAGTTCAACCGTCCTAGAAAGCCTCTGACTTCTTTCTCTGTCTTGGGAGTTGGAATCTCTTGTATGGCTTTCACTTTGGCAGGGTCCACTTGAATACCTTTGTCACTTACGACGAAGCCTAGAAATTTTCCAGATCTTACCCCAAAGGTGCACTTGTTCGGTTTCAACCTCAGCTTGTACAACTTCAAACGGTCAAACAGCTTCTGCAGATGGTCAAGGTGTTCCTCCTTAATTTGGGACCTTGCAATCATATCGTCGACGTATACTTCTATCTCATGGTGGATCATATCATGAAATAAAGCAACCATGGCACGTTGGTAGGTTGCCTCAGCATTTTTCAACCCAAAAGGCATGACCTTGTAGCAAAAGGTGCCCCACTGAGTAACAAAAGTTGTCTTCTCCATGTCTTCAAGAGCCATCTTGATCTGATTATAACCGGAGAAACCGTCCATGAAGGAGAATACTTTATGCTGAGCAGTGTTGTCGACCAGAACATCGATATGAGGCAGAGGGAAATCATCCTTAGGGCTCGCCCTGTTCAAATCCCTGTAATCAACACACATTCGGACCTTACCATCCTTCTTCGGCACTGGAACCACGTTGGCAACCCACTAAGGGTAAGAAGTCACTGCTAGAAACCCGACATTAAATTGTTTCATAACCTCAGCTTTGATTTTCTCGGACATTTTTGGACGCATACGACGGACCTTCTATTTTACCATAGGGCATTCTTCCTTGGTAGGCAGGTGATGAACCACAATGTCGGTATCCAACCCAGGCATGTCTTCGTAAGACCAAGCAAAGATTTCCACATAGTCATGCAGCATCTGAATCAACTGTTGTTTCACACTGAGCTCTAAATTGGCACCAATCTTGACTTCCTTTCTGTCTGTCTCAGTACCCAGATTTACCGTTTCCACTGGCTCTTCATGTGGCTGAATGGCCCTCTCTTCCTGGAGTAGCAGTCTTGCGAGCTCACCAGGCACTTCGCAATCATCTTCACCTTCGTCTTCGGCTAAGTTGATCGGAATTTCGAAGTCATAACTGGCAGTAGCAGAGTCGTTACCAGTGAGATCTAGAGTGGATTGGAACCTGTATAAGTGAGTGTGTGTAAATATAGCTATTTTGCAATATATAATAAAGAAAGAAAAGGAACGCAAGATTTTGAAATGCAACAAACGTCCAATGTTTTTATTGATGATATATGAAAATGACGCACAAAAGCCCTCACAAATGAAGCCACGGTGCCCCGGGTAAGACACCGAGCCATAAAAGTTTCAAAATATTGTCTGTTACAAATTCAAAACAAAAGAGTTCATTACTGAGTGGCAAAAGTAATAGGTGTGAAGTCTTTGGCAGTCCAGTTGCTTGGTCCACCATCGGTTGTTGGGTAGATCCAGCTGTCGAATTCAGATTCCTCCATGTCGTCTTCAATAGCATTTACTCCCGGGTTGGTGATGAACACAGGAGGCTTTCCAATCCTTGCCCTACGAACAGCCCTCTGAGCTTCTGCAGTGAAGCCCAAACCAAACTTGTCGGTCTTTGGAGTGAAATCAGGAAGTCGGCCCCAGTTTATGCACTCACCCTTCTCAATAACAGCCCGGGCATCCTTTAAGGAAGCCATCTTCAACGGAGAATCTTCTACAGTCACAGTCTCTGCTGACGCCAGTGTCTGAGGCACCTCTTCAAAGTGCTGGAATGGAGTCTCAATGAATTCTCCATCCATCTCTATGTACCGGAACGAGTTGAGGTGGTTGACCATATACTCTTCCTCCCCCTGAACTGTCACAATCTTCCCTCTAACCGGGTACTTAAGCTTCTGATGTAGTGTGGAGGTCACAGCTCCAGCCTTGTGGATCCATGGACGACCCAGCAAACAAGAGTAGGATGGTTGGATGTCCATCACATAGAAAGTAGAATAAAAAACTTGAGAACCAACCCTGATTGGAATGTCAACTTCCCCATGTACCATCCTTTTCGAACCGTCAAAGGCCCCGACAATAATGTTACTAGGCTTGAGCTCCAAACCCTCATAATCTAACCTGTCTAGGGCCTTCTTGGGTAATACGTTCAATGAAGAACCGGTGTCTAGCAACACATGGTCAAGAGTAGTGCCCCTGCATTCAATGGAGACATGCAGGGCGTCGTTATGGTTCTTTCCTTTGGCAGTCAGATCGGCGTCAGAGAAGCCCAAACCATTATCGGCCGTCAAGTTGGCCACACAATCGGTAAATTGATCAGCAGACGTCTCTTGTGGCACATGGGCCGTCTTCAAGAAGGAAATCAGGGCCTTGGCATGGGCCTCTGAACACAACAATAGTGATAGCATAGAAATCTTAGATGGGGTGTGCCCCAACTGCTCAACTACATTAAAATCACTCTTCTTAATGATCTTGAGAATCTCTTCCATCTCTTGCTGGGAAGCTTCAACATTGGTTGTCTTTGGTGCCTCCGTTCGGGCAGGCATATCAGTAGCAATTCCTTTGCCCCGAGCGTCAGATGACTCGGCAGTAGGGGTAAAAACAGGAACTTGATCAGGAAGGGAAGCAGGCACACTTGTAGGTTTGATGACAAGAGGTTTCTGAATAGCTGGTGGCACAATATCTGGTGAGAACAGCCTACCACTGCGAGTAACTTTGGCAGGCCCGGTGATGTTACTGACGCTGGTACTAGTATCAAACTCCTGTTTAACTCCAAGCACATAAACATCTGCCCCATAGTGCCAAGGGACAGCTTTGTCAGACGTATAGGGGAGGGGCCCCGGAACAGTGATGATGATAGGAGCAATCTTCTGAGCGGACATGATTTTGACAGGCTTTTTTGAAGGAGCCTTAGGAGGGTTGTTGAAAATAGTAACAAAAGACACTTCTTCAGCAGGGACAGCAGGAACAACAATCTTCTCGAACAAGATCTCTTTGTTATCCATCAGGTTTTGGACGCCTGACTTCAGCAAGGGACAACCAGCAGGTGAAACAGCACATAGATGGCAACCTTTACTACATCCCGGAAATAAACCGGCTAGCAACATGTTCCTTTTGACGGTCAATAACGGAGTAACAATCTCTTCCACGGAGGCTACATACCGGTCTTCTTCCACAACATTCACTCCATGCTGGGGCATGGGAGCAGTCACAACATTGGGCCTTTCGGGCGCCTCGCACTGTATTTCTTTAGCATCAATAAGGTCCTCAACCTTATTCCTCATAGCCCAATAATCATCCGTAGTATGCCCCGGGCTATCAGAGTGATAAGCGCAACGGGCGTTGGGGTTGTACTTTGGAGAAGCTATGTTCACTACCTTCGGAGCTTCTTTGACAGTTACCAGATTGGTTGACAGTAGTTGCGGAAATATCTGAGACAGGGTCATACTGAGCCGAGTGTACTGCCTTTTAGGCATCTCACCCCTTGGTTGGTTGTATTGCTGAGGAGCAACAGCAGGCTTTGAGATTACCAACACATTAACAGCTTGGTGGAGTTTCGGCTTATTTTGTCTTCTGGGACAATAAATAGCACTGGCTTCCTTCTTGAAGGGCTTCTTTTCAGTACTCGAGGAGGCACCTTTTTGTATCTTCCCCGACTTGATACCAGCTTCTACTCTCTCACCAGTCAAGATCAGATCTGTAAACCCAGCAGAAGAATTACCAATCAGATGGTTGAAGAATGGACCGGACAGGGTCCCCAGGAACATGTCAACAAGTTCATGGTCAGTCAAAGGTGGATGCACCCTACCAGCCAGGTCCCTCCACTTTTGCACATACTCCTTGAATCCTTCGCCTGTCCCCAGTGACATACCCTGGAGTTGGGTACGCGTGGGAGCGAGGTCGGAATTGTAATGATACTGCTTATAAAATACAATAGCCAAGTCTTCCCAGTTTCGAATACTGGCTCCATCCAGCTGATAGAACCATTCGAGTTGAGCCCCTGAAAGGCTATCCTGGAAGAAATGGATCCATAGGTTCTTGTCTGCAGTGTAAGGTTGGATCTTCCTTACATATGATCTGAGATGCATCTTCGGGCAGGACAGCCCATCATATCTTGCAAAAATTGGCACTTTAAACTTCGGGGGGATCACAATTCCAGCAACTAATCCCAAATCTTCGAAATCTAAGCCGGGAACTCTCTGCAGCTCCATAGCTGCCAACCTGTCTTCCAAGCTTTTGTACTTATCATCGGCGGGCGGGTATTTTTGCTCTGAGTAGTCTTCGTCTTCTTCAGCCTCTTCCTCTTCAACTTCGGATTCGGAAGGTACCGCAGCCCCTTTTCCTTTACTGGTTCCCTCTTCAGAAGTAGGGGGAAATTCAAGAACTCTTCTGGCTTCACCCTCAAACCTTCTTCCTAGGGTAGCCACCCCGACTCTCTTCTTCTTCTTTTTCACTTGCTCTTTGTTCCCAAGCAGGGCTTTTAGATCCTCCTGACCCTTTGCCAAGGTCATCAGGAGATGTTGAAACTGTGAGTTTTGAGACTGCAAATCCTTGACCGTCTGTTCGAGATCCATCTTACTGAAATAAACAACAGAAAGATAAGGAAACCTGGTGTGGAGACCCACTTATGCGCATGATGAATGATATGTTTATTTATGAAATGCATTCAAGGATTTAGAAATTCAAAATTGTTGCAGACAAAAAGAACGCACGTCATATTAATAAGAAGAAATTTGTCAGTACATAAATGCCCCATGGGCCAAATATTACAAAAACTTCTCAAGGTAAAAAGACGTTGCGCATCCTCTTTGGTGCGATGTAGGTGTTGAGGGTCTCTTCCTCATGGAGTCGGCGGGTAAGCTCCAAAACCTTCTTCTCACTGGCGTAGAAGCTGGCTTCAAAAGTGTTATGTTCCTCCTTGAGTTGGATCCAACTCTTCTGCATCTCCTCCCATGATGTTGGCATGTCAGGATATAGGATGGTGTAGGGAACCTCTCCTTCCTTAACGGGCTCTTTAATCACAGGGAGAACATGAGGGTAAGTCATCATTAGACTTTGGGCTCGGGTTCGTACCCACTTGAGATATGGCTCAAGAGGGATGGAGTTCTTGTGCCCCGGTGTCTTGTTGTCTACCTTGTTAGGCATCCTCCAAGCTCTGATGAATCTTTGGCGAAGTCCTTGCGCATCGTTGTCGAAGTCAAAAACTAGGTCAGGAATCAACATGTCGTGAGGGCCATCCCTCCGTGCATATCCAAATTGTCTCAAAGCTAGACAAGGGTTGTAGGTAATGCCTCCTCTAATGCCAAGCAATGGAACATTAGGGAACTCTCCACAACGATCGCACTAAATCGCACTATGTTTCTGACTCAAATATCACATGTTTTCCTTAGTTTTTATTATCATTTTCTCGTATTATGTTCCTTTTTCCTTTGTTTTTAGGATTCTTGTCATTTCAGAGCCTTCTGTGAAGAAACGAGCCAAAACGCCAAGAAATTAGGGTTTTTCAAGATATTCTGCACTTATGGCGTTCAGCACCGCGCCGGCTACAGGGAACGCGATGACGTGGCCCACTTTCACCCAGAGACCAACTGCCACGTTCCCACGATCTGGCAGTTCCAGCCACCGCGCCCGCGGCCACTGCCACCGCGCCCGCGGCCTTCACAAAAGTTTCCCGCTCAGAAGAAGTTGAGGGGCATCCTGGTCTTTACGCATCTCAAGGATCCTCTATAAATAGTTTTCGATTTTCATTTTTTAGTTTCATCCAAGCTTAGTACAATCTTAAGCCATATACTATCAGTTTCTGTAAAGTAATAATCTCTTCACATCGGGGAGTTATTGCGGTGTAGATTGAGTTGTAATCGAGTCTTGGAGCACTTTGGTTGAAGTTCATCATACCAGCCTTACCATTCCGCAGATTTGTATCAGATTCAAGTCTCCGACTGGAGCAAGGTTCTATTTTATTGCATTTCTTTACTTATAATTGCTCTTACCATAGTCTACATGTTTTATAGACTCTAAATGCTCTTACCATAGTCTACACGTTTTATAGACTCTAAATGCTCTTACCATAGTCTACACGTTTTATAGACTCGCACTCTTTTACTTACTCGCTCTTATCATAGCCTACACGTTTTATAGACTCGCACTTATTATGTCTGGCTAAACTATAAATGTTTGGATGTAATGATTGTCATCATGGTCGTGTTCCAATTATCATGCTAGTGAAAATACTCTAGGGGATGTTTTGCTTTTAACTTAAGTCAATTATGTTTAAATGTTTATTGGGTAAGATCGAAAGCCGTCCAAACTAATGATACGACTTGATTATTATTTAACCAAACAAAAAGAGCGAAAGTCGTTGATTGGTTAAATAGGAATCATTGACCTTTTTAGAAAACGATTTTGAAACTATTTTCGGACGCGTTTGTAGGTTTGAAATCCGACTCTTGGTCAAAAGCCAAAAGTCTCTTTAAGTTAATCTTTCCAAGTAAAATTACTTTTCTGTTAAGTCAAAACTATCAATTTCTTAAAAATA
This sequence comes from Vicia faba, assembly GCA_948472305.1. Classification (NCBI taxonomy): domain Eukaryota; kingdom Viridiplantae; phylum Streptophyta; class Magnoliopsida; order Fabales; family Fabaceae; genus Vicia; species Vicia faba. Next base: position 779,569,188 of record OX451741.1, on the reverse strand, counting down.
GGTTTACCTCTTTAACGCGGAAGGCACCCTTTATATGTGACAATAAAGGAATTTAATTTAAAGAGTAAATTCGGTTCTTAGTAGTCAAAAGCTACAAGTTCCCGTTAAATTGATTCTTTGCTATCAATAGAAAATACTGCCCCATAAGTAGTTTCATCTACGCATGACCGGACCAATATCTGATTACATGATTTACATTCCAACCTGTCTTTTAAACTGTTATTTACCTTGCTCATTTACTTTGTTGCACTGCACTCACATCAATATTCTTGTTCACCTTCGATAAGCACCTTAGCAATAGAGTTGATAGATTGACAATTGGTCTCTGTGGTTCGATAATCTTATATATTACTTCGATAGGCTGTGCACTTGCAGTACTATATTTAGGCTATACGTTACAGATCCCCATCAAGTTTTTGCCGCCGTTGCCGGGGACAAACTTCGTCAAATTTCGTACCCTATTGTTATCCCGTTTAGACTAAGGCTATTCTAGCCGGTATATGCGTAGAAATCGTAGCACTGGTAACCTAATAGATCCTTTAGTAGAACCTGAACGTTACGCTCGTGCCCGTCTTTTTATACGCAAGATAAGAAGAGCTATGGCAGAAGATCGTAACCAAAGACCACTCAAGGAATTCGCCCAACCATCTAACGAGGAACCTAGTTCTAGTATAGTAAACCCTACTATAACTACCAACAACTTTGAACTAAAGCCCTCATTATTACAATTAGTACAACAAAACCAATTCGCTGGTCTCGCTACCGAGAACCCGAATCAACATTTAAAGGTATTTATCCAGTTAGCTGACACCCTTAAGGAAAATGGAGCCACACCCGAAGCCATCCGTTTAAGACTGTTTCCTTTTTCCCTTAGAGGTAAAGCTCACGACTGGTTAGACGCCCTTCCAGCTAACTCAATAACAACTTGGGAAGACCTTAGGAGAGCTTTTCTTGCGAGATATTTTCCACCAAGCAAGACCGCTGTTCTTAGGAACCTGATCACTTATTCACCCAAAACCAAGGCGAATCACTTTTTGATGCCTGGGAGAGATATAAAGAACTTTTAAGAGCTTGTCCGCACCATGGCCTAGAGCAATGGTTAATCATACATACCTTCTATAATGGACTCCATTACAACACAAAGATGTCCTTAGACGCTGCCGCTGGCGGAGCATTGATGAACAAATCTTACCCTGACGCTTGTGCCCTAATAGAGGACATGGCCCAAAACCACGCCCAGTGGGGATTAGAACGAGCGACAGTAGAGAAAAAGGAGAGCCATGGAGGAAAGCATGAGGTAAGTTGCATGGACATGATTAATGCCAAGATGGACGCCCTAGCTTTGAGAGTCGAGAACATGTCTCAAAACCCAACCACAGTAGCAGCAATCCAATCGGAATGCGAACTCTGTGGAACTCAAGGACATCAAACCATTGACTGTAACCTTTTGAACGAATCTAGCTCAGACCAAGTTAACTATACCCAAGGGAACCCTTTCTCGAATACCTTCAATCCTGGATGGAGGAACCACCCGAATTTCTCTTACAAAAACAATAACCCTATCCAAAATCCCGGACCTTCGAGACCTCAAGGATTCCAAACGCAAAAACAAAACCAACCTATGCAAATAGTGCCCCCAAGACCAAACCTTAAAGAAACCATAGACACCTTTATTCAGACTCAAACTCAGCAAAATAAGGAGTTTATGAACCAACACATTCACACGAACGAACTAGTTACTCAACTGGCAACCAAGTTTGACCAGATGATAACCCACACCAAAATGCTTGAGACTCAGATTTCCCAAGTAGCACAAAACACCTCTGTACAAGTTGCACCTGGAGGACAATTTCCTGGACAAACTCAACCAAATCCAAAAGGCCAAGCAAATTCTATCACCTTAAGAAGTGGAACTGCTTATGAAGGGCCTAGAAATCCTAACTTAAGCACATCAGAAAAACCTATGGAAGATACTACACCTAAAGACCAGGTAGAGGAACCAGAGAAACCAGAAAAGCAATCAAAACCAGAAGTAGGGAATAACACTCAACAACCTTATAAACCATCTATTCCGTTCCCACAGAGGCTGAAAAACACCAAAGTAGAAAACCAGTACCAAAAGTTTATTAAGGTAATAGAGAAACTCCATGTAGAGATTCCTTTTACTGAAGCTATAACCCATATACCATCATATGCTAAGTTCTTGAAAGATATTTTGACCAATAAACGGCGACTCAATGATCCCAAGCCTTTAGAATGTCATTCTATATCCGAAAATAAACTCGCCAAGAAAGATAAAGACCCTGGAAGTTTTTCTATCCCTTGCATCCTAGGTAACCATATGATAGACAAAGCATTTTTAGACTTAGGAGCAAGCGTAAGTCTGATGCCTCTGGCCGTCTGTAAGAGGTTAAAATTAGGAGAACTTCAACCTACTAAGATGTCCTTACAACTAGCTGATAGATCTGTCAAATATCCCATGGGTATTTTAGAAGACATACCTGTCAAGATTGGTCAGTTGTACATTCCGACCGACTTCGTCGTAATGGATATTAAAGAAGATGAAGACATCCCAATCCTCTTAGGAAGACCATTCCTATCGACCGCCGGAGCTATAATAGATGTTAAGAAAGGGAAACTGACTTTCGAGGTAGGAGATGAAAAGATTGAGTTCATTTTATCAAAGTTTCTAATGGCACCAGTGATAAGAGATGCGTGTTATGCCATCGACGTCATTGACGAATGTGTAAATGAGCTCGAACAAAACGAATCTTTAATCAAATTACCCTCAACCCCTATTTTAGAGGATGACGGATTTAAGAGTATCGAACCGTACATTGACGACAACCTTTTCGAATGCTTAGCTCTTACCCCTGACCTTATGCCGCGTACTGAGAAACCCACTATAGAACTTAAGGAACTACCCAAGAATCTAAGATATGAGTTTTTGGAATAGGAGATGAATAGACCTGTTATAATTAGCGCCGCTCTAAACCAAATAGAAACAAATCAACTCTTAGATACCTTGCGAAAATATCCCTCAGCTTTAGGGTATAAAGTTTCAGATTTAAAAGGTATAAGCCCATCCGTATGCATGCATCGGATTATGCTAGAAGAAGATTCAAAACCCTCAAGAGAACATCAAAGAAGAATAAACCCTATCATGAGTGATGTAGTCAAGAAAGAAGTTCTTAAGTTATTAGAAGCTGTTATCATATACCAAATTTCGGATAGTGAATGGGTTAGCCCAGTCCATGTGGTACCCAAGAAAGGAGGTATCACTGTTATGGAAAACGAGAAAGGTGAGCATGTGGCAAAACGAACAGAAGGAGGATGGCGTATGTGTATAGATTACAGAAAGTTGAATAAGGCAACGAGAAAAGACCATTTCCCTCTCCCATTTATAGATCAGATGCTTGAACGTCTAGCAAGACACTCATATTTCTGCTATCTTGATGGGTATTCGGGGTTTTTCCAAATCCCTATTCACCCAGAGGACCAAGAAAAAACCACATTTACTTGCCCTTATGGAACATTCGCTTATAGGCGAATGCCCTTTGGACTCTGTAATGCACCTGCCACTTTCCAACGTTGTATGATGTCAATTTTCGCAGACTACCTAGATGGAATTATGGAAGTATTTATGGACGATTTTTCAGTGTGTGGGTTTGATTTCAAAAACTGCCTCTCAAACTTAGAGAAAATCTTAAAAAGATGTGTGGAAGTAAACCTTGTGTTGAATTGGGAAAAGTGCCACTTTATGGTAAATGAAGGGATAGTCTTGGGACACATTATTTCTGAAAGAGGTATAGAAGTTGATAAGGCCAAGATAGAAGTTATAGAAAACCTAAACCCACCTAAGACCGTTAGGGAAGTAAGAAGTTTTCTAGGACATGCCGGGTTCTACCGACGTTTCATCAAGAATTTTTCCGGAATAACAAAACCTTTAACTAACTTATTGATGAAGGATGTCGAGTTTGAATTCGACCAAAAATGTCTTGAGGCCTTTGAAGTTTTAAAGCAAGCTCTTATTTCAGCACCTATCATAAGACCACCTGATTGGACACAACCCTTTGAAATCATGTGCGATGCTAGTGATTTCGCTGTAGGAGCTGTACTAGGGCAAAGAAAAGACAAGAAACTGCATGCTATTTACTACGCTAGTAGAACACTAGACGTTGCCCAGCTAAATTATACAACCACAGAAAAGGAATTGCTAGCCGTAGTTTTTGCTATTGATAAATTTCGATCTTATTTGGCGGGAGCAAAAATAATAGTATACACAGATCATGCAGCAATCCGGTACTTGTTAAGTAAGAAAGATGCTAAGCCTAGATTGCTCAGATGGGTTCTTTTACTCCAAGAATTTGACTTGGATATTAAGGATAAAAAATGAGATGAAAACTTAGTAGCTGATCATCTCTCTAGGTTAGAACACCTTAAACCTGAACTTATACCTATAGACGATCACTCTACTTATGAAAGATTAATAGCTGGGATAAACTCAACTGAAGAAGAGACCTATGAGGAAATATCAACCTTGAACAACATACCATGGTACACAGATATTGTGAATTATCGGGCCACTGATATCATACCCCCTGACTTAAGCTACCAACAGAAGAAGAAGTTTTTTAGTGATGTTAAACACTTCTTTTGGGATGAACCCCTCCTATTCAAAAGAGGAATAGATAATATATTCAGACGATGTGTGCCGGAAGAAGAAGTAGGCAACGTCATTAAACATTGTCATGCTGCACCTTATGGTGGACATGCAAGCACATCTAAAACATGCGCCAAAATATTTCAAGCAGGTTTTTATTGGCCTACTGTATGGCGCGATGTCCACACTTACATTACAAAATGTGACCGATGCCAACGCACTGGGAACATCTCAAGACGTAATGAAATGCCTTTAAGTAACATCCAAGAAGTGGAAATATTTGATGTCTGGGGTATAGATTTCATGGGACCTTTTCCTTCCTCAATAGGTAACAAGTATATCCTAGTAGCTGTCGATTATGTCTCAAAGTGGATAGAAGCTGTTGCATCACCCACAAACGATACCAAGGTAGTTATCAAACTGTTTAAGAATATTATTTTTCCTAGGTTTGGAACCCCGAGGTTAGTCATAAGTGATGGAGGATCGCATTTTATATCTAAGATATTTGACAAGCTTCTAAGAAAATACGGAGTAAAACATAGAGTAGCAACACCATATCACCCGCAAACCAGTGGCCAAGTAGAAGTATCGAATAGGGAGATTAAGCAGATCCTAGAGAAAACCGTATCATTATCCAGAAAAGACTGGTCTGGAAAACTTAAAGACGCCTTATGGGCTTATAGAACGGCTTATAAAACCCCTATTGGAACAACTCCTTACCAATTGGTTTATGGAAAGTCCTGTCATTTACCCTTCGAACTAGAACATAAAGCCTATTGGGCCATTAAATCCTTGAATCTAGATTACCTAAAAGCCGGAGAAAAACGTATCCTGGACATTCACAAGCTGGAAGAGCTTCGCTTGAATGCCATCATATATAAGGAAAGAACCAAGATGTGGCATGATAAAAAAATCATCAAGAAAGATTTCAACATTGGTGACCCTGTTCTCCTATTTAACTCAAGGTTACGACTTTTTCCTGTTAAGCTTCGTTCAAGATGGACAGGTCCATTTGAAGTGTCAAAAGTTCTAAAGTCTGGAGCAGTAGAAATCAAAAACAATTCATGCGCTCCATTTGTGGTAAATGGACAAAGACTGAAGCTATACAAAGGAGGCGATTTGCCTGTTGACTACTCTAGTCATATTCTTATAGACCCACCAATACCCACATAAAGTAAGATCTAATCGTCAAGCTAAAGACGTTAAACAAGCGTTGCATGGGAGGCAGCCCATGGTTTATTCTTAATTTTATTTTATTTTATTAATTTATATATGTTTTATCTGGACTAATTTCTTGTGTTTATATTTTCAGGATGCATTACCCCGATGGTATGGTTGTGATTTTCAGGGATGAAGCACAAAAAGCCCGATTTGCTATCTTATCTGCTAGACCTATGGTACCCACTAGGTACCCCGATCAGAGCTGCATGGAGGCACTCGGGATTGAGCCAAGTATTAGGTATCTGTGCAACCAACTTGGCTGGGATTATTATGCTGATGATGTCCACAAAACCTACAGGAACCTTACTCTGGAGTTTCTTAGCTCTGTGGATTATAACCCATGGGTGGGTGAAGGAGATGAGCGAGGATGCCTAAGTTTCAGATTGTTTGGTACCGAGTATACCCTGACCATCAAAGAATTTGGGGATTTGCTTGGTTTCCAAACTGGACCGACCGTTATCACTGAGTTACCATTGAGTTACTATATGGACAGAGATATTGATAAATTTTGGCAGGACATTACTGATGGAGCCAGCCTTGACCCCTCTACCCAGCTGTCCAGGAAGATCCATAACCCGGCTTTCCGATACTTCGAGATGATTCTGTGCCACACTTTCTTTGGGAGGAGTTACTGTGACCACTTAGTCACCGCTGAGGAGATCCTTTTCCTATACTGTGCCAGTCAGTCCAGACCTATAGCTAGTGGAGGTTTTCTGATAGAGAGCCTCGAGCAGACTGCTCGATCCGCTGTAGGACTCATTCATTCCGGAGGTAATGTGACACAGATAGCTTCTGCTTTGGGTTTGGACAGTATGATAGCACAACTGACCCCATATTGTGGATATACTTTCCTGGATTTAGACTTTTGCATGGATCGTGGGCTCATGAGGAGGGCCTCTTTCCACCCATATCAGTACAGATTGCTCATCGATGACCAGACAGTTTACACCTTCACACTGCCAGACCCTCAGATGACTTGTGTTTCCAACCCTGCTAATTGGAACTATTCTGTAGAAGGTTGGGGTGAGATATCAGAGTATGCCCCAGAATATACTCCTGCTTCCGAAGATCCCACTCCAGAATACACTCCTGCTTCCGAAGATCCTACTCCTGAATACACTCCTGCTCCCGAGGACTCTACTCCAGATCACACATCCCGACCCGAGGTTACACGCACTACTGTTCTTACTAATAACCTCAGCTTGCAGGAACCTGATATTCGCACTCTGTTGACTGCTATGCGCACTGAGATAGCCACTCAATGCAATGAGGTGGCTGACCTTCATTTACAGTTGGAACTGAATGATGTTACCTTTGCTGGTGAGTTAGATGAATTAGCTCACGAGGTGGCAGAGATTCGACGCCAGCTGACTGAGCTGCGTGGCCCAGACACTCCTGCAGAGCATCCTCCCGGTTGGCGATAGATCTGTGTTATTCACAAGATCTCTAGTTCTAGTATTATTAGTATTATGTTGATTTCCTTTTCAGACTCATTTTTATTTGCATTATCTGTTTCCTGCATTATTAATAACTATTTTGGTGACCAGATGTCCGTACCTATATATATATATGCATATGTGTTTTTTTCTCTATATATATCTTTCATTTACTAATGTTTTTGTTTTTCTGGTCACCATAATGAAAATTTTGATATAAAAATAAATAAATATACCTGTATATATGTATTCACATACATATATGCACGTTCGTAAGAAAACTAGGTACACCTCCAAAAATTGAAGCTAATGGCAAGGAAGGAAAAGCCCAATGGAAATGAAGCAAGACCGGCCCAACTTGGCTCGCCCTGACCGCGCCCGCGGTGATCCCTGCCGCGCCCGCGGTGACGTAACGGTCACCTAACGGCTAGTGGCTCGGTTTTCCCCCCCATTTTGCCTCTTTTTCCACTTCCAATCCCATTTTCTTCCATTCTTAACCCCCCATAAGTTCCTTTATTATCCATACCTACCCCACTACATTTATTCCCATCATAAATATTCATCAACCACCGTTTTTTTTCACTACCTATAAATACCCCCACTATTTCATTTTCTTCCTCACACCTTCACTACTTCTACATCCCATTCTTTCTCTTTATATTCATCCACAAGAAAATCCTATGGAGTATCACGGCTACATTTTGCGAGATGGCCAACCCGGAGAAAGACAACAAAAGCGGCTTGAGAAATTGCTGACAACACCAATACACTCTACCAGGTATATCGATGAAAACTGTCTATATTCATTAGGTATATACCATAGTGTATTTTTCCTTCTCGACAAACTAGGCATGCATGATATTTTTGCTACTCAAGCACCAACCTACCCTAGGCTGACGTTCGAATTTTTGAGTTCTTTAATTTATAACGTCTCTCCTAACACTACTAGCGCCGTAGGTGGAGTAAAATTTAGAATGTTTAATGTTGAATATGACTACTCCACTGACGGTCTAGCTGCCATGTTAGGATGGCCTTATGGGGATGGTGCCATTTGTGAAGCACCTTTAGACACGGATTGGGCATTTGAAGCATTTTGGGCCAGGATTACTAAACAAAATGCAACATCTTTTGATGGCCTACTTGCTTCTCATATCCACAATCCTGCCCTTCGTGTTTTTAGATTTCTTTTAGCATCCACCATCTTTGCTCGGGAAAACCCAAACAAGGTGAATGCTAAAGAATTAATTATCATGCAGAGCTGCCTCACAGACACCAAAGTTAATCCAGTCCCATTTATGATTGCCCACATGCACCATGTTTTAAGAAAAGGTGGGCCGATTTCCTTTGGTGGACTGATTACTACTATTGCCCGTGCCATAGGATTGGATACAGAACTTGCCACCCTTGAGCCACTTCCTCCTCGTATTGCAAATCTTAAATTTTTAAAGGATATGCGTTTATGCAAGACGAGGAGGGAAGGTGGTTACTTCCTCATGGTTGGAGGTGCCGCTGTACCCAGTGTTGTTATTCCTTGCACCCGTCGTACTGATATCAGATTTGAGCGTAACTGGACCTACGATCTCAACGCTCCTGCTTTTATTGGTCCGTTGCCCCCAAATCTACCTTTAAATGAGGGTAACAACACTGATGATGAGTACGATTTCCGTACGGAAGAACCACCCCACTTTTCACCACCACACACGACACCATCTACTTCTAACCCACATGCAGGTACAGCTCCTAGTTTCCATGTCACTGAGGACATGTGGCGTGAGCATATGGCCCGAGAGGCCCAGAGGGACACCCTCCTTGCTACTTTGCAGCAACAGGCGACCGATAACATGGCCTTCATGCAAGCATCCCAACAGCAAAATGCTAGCTCTCTGCGCACTATTATGGAAATTCAGCTGGCTTTCCAAAGAGAACAGCACCTTAACCAGACCACATACGCTCGTCACTTCCAATTGATGGAGGCAACCCAAGGCACCCTCATTGGTAGGACCCAAGAGCTACAAGCGGCAAATGCCGCCTTGACAGAGAGAATGGAGCAGCTAGTTTTGGACCGAGAGAGCCGCCGTCGCAGCCGTAGCCGCCGTTCCGGTCGTACCAACCAGGATGGTGAAGGTCCTATTGGCCCCCACTAGCGTTTTCAGGTACCTCCTCCTACCTTATTTTGGAACATTGAGGACAATGTCCGATTTAAGTGTGGGAGGAGCATTTATCGCTTTTATTTCCCGTTTTTCCTGCTTTTATTTCCCTTCCGCATTTTTCCTTTTAGGTATGTTACATTCGTAGTTAATAAAATGCATGTGATAGGCGAGTCTTTCTGCGTAGTGTACCCTTTCATTTCCCCCACTTTTTAGCCTTACAAAATTTTTACAAAATCTTTTTCAAAGAATTGTGGTTGTTTTTAAGGATTTGGGCTATGAGACAGGTCCTAGATAGGGTCTATTTCTTGGGCACTCACTTTTTGAAAAATTCGTTATCGTTTTAACACCGTAAGCCTTTTTGAACATTTAGATTAGATCCTTTCTTCCCAATATGCTATGATTTTGAATAAAACTGTACAAATAGGTCTTCAAGTAGTTTATCTTAGCAGTCAGCTCCGGCCTAAGCATGCTCTAAGTGTAGGATCGATGAATATAAGTGGATGATCTCTATTTTGCCTTAAAAGTTTATAAAATAAAGTATGAATACGACTACGAGTTGGGTGATCCTCACAAAGATTACTCAACTCAAGAAAGTTGTAAGCACTAATAAAAACAAAGAAAAAAAATATATATAAGGCACATCCGTTGTAGTTGGTCCAGAGGTATCTGGTGCTGGACTTGGTAGGGCGGACTACGGTCCGATCCCCCACAACTGCAAATGGGTAAAATAAAAAGGGGTTAAACCAACTCTTGTACCAGAATCCCATCACTTGAGATCAGAGTCACTAACCGGTCACTACACCATGAGTATGTACGGATAACGGGCTTAATGTGATTGCGCCTGAATGAAAAAGGACCTCGTACAAAAAGAAGTCTTAGCATAGTAAGGATATTAGGATCGATCTGTATACTTATGAGGTTTATGTCCGCATTTCTGCGAGTAGTGTAATTACGATACCCTTGGTTCAGATAGTTAGTGCCTGACAACACACCCTTACTCGAACTTAGAAGCCCTCTTTGCCCAAAACCTGTATACACCATAATTTTCTTTCATCTACTTCGAAGAGTTGTTGCTTGCGGACAAGCAAAGGTCTAAGCGTGGGAGGATTTGATCGCACTAAATCGCACTATGTTTCTGACTCAAATATCACATGTTTTCCTTAGTTTTTATTATCATTTTCTCGTATTATGTTCCTTTTTCCTTTGTTTTCAGGATTCTTGTCATTTCAGAGCCTTCTGTGAAGAAACGAGCCAAAACGCCAAGAAATTAGGGTTTTTCAAGATATTCTGCACTTATGGCGTTCAGCGCCGCGCCGGCTACAGGGAACGCGATGACGTGGCCCACTTTCACCAAGAGACCAACTGCCACGTTCCCAGGATCTGGCAGTTCCAGCCACCGCGCCCGCGGCCACTGCCACCGCGCCCGCGGCCTTCACAAAAGTTTCCCGCTCAGAAGAAGTTGAGGGGCATGCTGGTCTTTACGCATCTCAAGGATCCTCTATAAATAGTTTTCGATTTTCATTTTTTAGTTTCATCCAAGCTTAGTACAATCTTAAGCCATATACTATCAGTTTCTGTAAAGTAATAATCTCTTCACATCGGGGAGTTATTGCGGTGTAGATTGAGTTGTAATCGAGTCTTGGAGCACTTTGGTTGAAGTTCATCATACCAGCCTTACCATTCCGCAGATTTGTATCAGATTCAAGTCTCCGACTGGAGCAAGGTTCTATTTTATTGCATTTCTTTACTTATAATTGCTCTTACCATAGTCTACACGTTTTATAGACTCTAAATGCTCTTACCATAGTCTACACGTTTTATAGACTCTAAATGCTCTTACCATAGTCTACACGTTTTATAGACTCGCACTCTTTTACTTACTCGCTCTTATCATAGTCTACACGTTTTATAGACTCGCACTTATTATGTCTGGCTAAACTATAAAGGTTTGGATGTAATGATTGTCATCATGGTCGTGTTCCAATTATCATGCTAGTGAAAATACTCTAGGGGATGTTTTGCTTTTAACTTAAGTCAATTATGTTTAAATGTTTATTGGGTAAGATCGAAAGCCGTCCAAACTAATGATACGACTTGATTATTATTTAACCAAACAAAAAGAGCGAAAGCCGTTGATTGGTTAAATAGGAATCATTGACCTTTTTAGAAAACGATTTTGAAACTATTTTCGGACGCGTTTGTAGGTTTGAAATCTGACTCTTGGTCAAAAGCCAAAAGTCACTTTAAGTTAATCTTTCCAAGTAAAACTACTTTTCTGTTAAGTCAAAACTATCAATTTCTTAAAAATAGGTTTACCTCTTTAACGCGGAAGGCACCCTTTATATGTGACAATAAAGTAATTTAATTTAAAGAGTAAATTCGGTTCTTAGTAGTCAAAAGCTACAAGTTCCCGTTAAATTGATTCTTTGCTATCAATAGAAAATACTGCCCCATAAGTAGTTTCATCTACGCATGACCGGACCAATATCTGATTACATGATTTACATTCCAACCTGTCTTTTAAACTGTTATTTACCTCGCTCATTTACTTTGTTGCACTGCACTCACATCAATATTCTTGTTCACCTTAGATAAGCACCTTAGCAATAGAGTTGATAGATTGACAATTGGTCTCTGTGGTTCGATAATCTTATATATTACTTCGATAGGCTGTGCACTTGCAGTACTATATTTAGGCTATACGTTACAGATCCCCATCAAGTAACCCTAGGGGTGCAAGTGTGATTGGTGTTGTCCATTTTCATGCTTTTTTGTCTTTGAATTAGGTCAAGCTATTTGTTATTTTTGATTTGCATATAAAACCCTAAATCTATCATGGCATTTTTAGAAAGCTTTAAAGTGCGGAAAATAAAATCCTAAATTATTACAACATAATTATGGGATGGGGGGTACAAATGTTCAAATGGGGATATTTAGCAAGAAATTTAAATCTAAGCTATTACAATCCGAATTGAATGTACAAGTTATTTAATTGTACAATAATTAAATAAATACAATAAATATGCAAGATGCAAAAAATGGTTTTTATATGTATGTAAAAGTATTTTTCATGTGCCATATAAACAAAAATAAAAAGGATTAATTTTGGATGTTTTTCCATGGTTTAGGGCAAAACCCTAATTTTGTAAATAAAAAAGTATTTATTATGTATTATATACAATATTTATTAACTATATACAAAAAATAAATAAAAAGGAAGTATATTGTAAAAAAGTGATTTTTGAGGTCAAAGATTAATAAAAATAAAAATGTATTATTTTTATATTTATCCTAAATATTTAATAAAAGATAGATAAGTATTTATATTATTTACTAAATATATTAAATATGTACAAAAATAAAAAAAAGTTAATTATTTACAAAAAAAGTATATTTTTCAGAAAGTGTTTCCAAAATGTAAATAACAAAAAATAATAACTAAAAAATATATTTTGTATTATTATTTTTAATGTTTTAAACAAATAGTATTATATTTATTTATATATGTAACTAAATGAAACAAATAAATATCAAATAAAATGCAAAAAATGTGAGAAAAATATTTTTAGTGTTTTTTTATGCTTGAATAAAAATATAAAATCAGAATCAAAAAGAAAAAATCAAAAATGATAAAAATAACACACAATGGGCCAAGGGGGTGTAAGTGAAAAAAAGTGGTGTAAACAGAAAAACAAAACTCAGGCCCAGCCCAAGTCTATCTTCTTCAACCTCCAGCCAGTTTGTTTGAAAAAACGCGCGCCTTCTTGTTCATCACACTAACTTCTGATTCTTTGATCCTTTGACAAATCTTAAAACATGAAACTTGTAGAGCTTGAAGCCACGATTTCAAATATATAAAAAAGTTGTTCTAACTCTCAGAAATGAGATAGAATTTCTTCTCCCCCAATTTCTGACTTAACTTTTTCTAATGTTCAGGTTCAAAATTCTCTTAGCACACACAATATAAATGAAAGGTAATTATATGGGTAGCTTCAGGGCCATGAGTAGAACATGCTTTCTTCACAAACTTAAGCCTAAATATGCTTGGATAGAGAGATAGAAATTCAAACGTTTACCTGTTCAGCTTGAATCGTGTACAACAATGGAGGTACTTTCAATGCTGTGTGAGGACTTGTACAGCTTGCTTGAGGTCCAAGGATACTCCTCCAATGCTTGGTGTGCCTTGAAACTAACTGAATCGAGCTATGTAACTCAACCTGCACAACTGAAAAAATGAAAATGGTGAACTTGGTTAGAGGTGTTACAGTCTGTAGTTAGGGCTTGGGATAGTTTGTGTGGATGTTATGGAGTGTGTATGAATAAGCTTTGGCCAAAACGCACGAGCAAACTGAGTTGTGCAACTCAATCTGCAGGGATGCCCTGTTTTGTGCAGCAAAATGGTGTTTTGATGAATGATGAGGTTTGGAATATGGTAGGCTCGTGTTTCAGGTCAGTTGGATCAAGGGAAAAGTGTTTACAAAGTTTGCTTTGGCTAGCTGTTACAGGAATGAGAGATGATCTCCAAAAATGCAAGCTTTCTTCTTTGATAAGTAAGAAAATGTGTATTCACAATGCAGGCCCCTACTACCCTCAATCTATGCTGCATAAATCTCTCTTGATCATTGGAATTTGTTCATGAACTTGTGCCCAAAAGATCTGCTTTGGTACTTCTTTGATTTGCTTTTGACATAAAGCACTTCTTTACAAGAATGGATAAAATGATTTTTCCATTTTAAGACTAAACCTTTGTGTAATGACTTAATGAACAAGATAATGCTAGGACAAAAAGGTTTTGCATTAAATTATTGAGTAAGAATGGGATTAGAGGCCTGTAATCTAGCTTGTGCAAGCTGACTTGAAAAATGCAAAGTGTTATGAACATGAAATTGGCCATGAACAAAGTGACTTTTGCCCATCTTCACAAATTCGATTCTCCCTAACCACAAGGGTGTTTGATAAGTTCTTGGAAAATTTGGAAAGATTGGAATGTGTACTACAACCCATCTTTGTAATTCAAGTTGAAATTCCAAGTGGAAGCATGGGAAAACTGGCCATGAAGTTGGGCAAAAATCCTGCCTAAAATAGGTCAAAAATTTTCTAAGTTAAGAATGTTTTGCACCTCTATTCCAAAAATCATAACTTGAGCTACAACCTTCTTTTGAGGAAACTTTGTGAATCAAAGTTGTAGATTTTGCAATGGACTACAACTTTCACGTTTTGAGTTTTGTGTGAATCCAAATGTATCTTGATGAAAAAATGGGACAAAGTTGGGAAAAATTAGGAAATTTCATAACTTAGAAAATTTCTAAGTTATGAAATTTCTTCATTTCAAACCCTAATTTGTAATTTTTGATTTCTTGATGAACAACTTTCATAATTTGACATGTCTTGATGAAAAATGAATCTTGACACTTGATTTTGACCAAAAAGTCAAAGTTTGACTTTTCAGTATACAGTCAAATTTTGATCAGTTGATTGGGAAATTCATCTGTCAATCTTGTGCATTTGGGATCTTTTGAACTTGTTGAATGTGTCAAGACCATGTCATTGAATCCTTGAGTCCATATGTGAGCTTGAATTGCCATTGGCTAGGTCAAACAGTCAAAAATTGCCTTTGTGCAGTCAAAACCCTAAAAATGACCATTTTGCCCTTTTGGTGATCTGATCAAATTTCTTGTGGAATTGTGATGCAAACTTGATCAAATGGTCCATATGAGTTCATAATGTTTATGTGGGTCAAAAATAATGAGGTTTGACTATCAATTGACCACAGTTGACTTTTTCCCCAATATAGTTGATTTTTAGGTCAACTGTCCAATTGACTGGGCAAAGATTGGGGTCAAGGCTTGAAACTTGGTATGGATAAATTTGTGAGTCCAACATGAAGCATGAAAGTAATTTTGGGAATTTTAGGTCAAAACATCTTTGTGCAAACTCAAACCCTAATTTGGGTCAACAGTGCAAGGAGAAGCCTTGAGCAGAGCAAACCCTAGCTTGATCTTGAGCTCCAAGGGTCTTGTGATGAGAAAAATATTGATGAAATGGGAGGGTAAATTTTGGGGTACAACATCACCCAAATAGAATAATTGCCCTTAGCAGTCTTCAAAAAACCCGACACAAAATCCATATGAATGGTATCCCTTTCCCACTTTGGAATATTCAACTGTTGCGTTATAACGAAATACTTCTGATGTCCAATCTTTAACTTCTGACATGTCAAACAAGCATGAATAAACTCGGCAACTTCCTTTTTCATACCCAGCCACCAAAATAACTTCTTCAAGTCTCAATACATCTTCGTAGCACCGGGATGAATACTCAACCAACTTCGATGTCCCTCCTCAAGAATACTTTTCTTAAGCTCTGGAACATCTAGAACACGGACTCTATCCCTAAATACCATTACATCATTTTCATCCACTCGGAATTCACCACTGTTATCTTGGTTAATTAGTGACGGTCAATCAACCAAACTAAAATAAGATATTTGACCTTTTCAAATTTCTTTGAGAATACCACTAGTCAACTTCAACATACCCAACTTCACACTGCTAGGGGTTTCTACACATACCAAACTCATATTTCTAAATTTTTCAATTAATTCTAGCTCACGCACCATAATCAAGGACATATGCAACGACTTTCTACTCAGAGCATCAACTACAACATTTTCTTTACCAGGATGGTAACTCAAATGAATATCATAATCTTTTAAAAGTTTAAGTTTAAATTCTTCTGATCAAAAAAATATTTCATACTTTTATGATCACTAGACACTTCAAATTTTTAGCCAAAAAGATAATGTCTCCAAATCTTTAACACAAACACCATAGCTGCCAACTCTAAGTCATGCGTAGGATAACTCCTTTCATGAATTTTCACACCACAAAGACCCATCTATGACACATCACAATAAACTACAAAAGACTCACTCAGATTAGGAAAAATCAATGTCGGAGCAGTTGTAAACTTCTTTTTCAATTCTACTAAACTTTCTTCGCGTGCAACATCCCACACATAAGCTTGACCCTTTCGAGTAAACTGAGTTAAAGGTAACGCCAACTTAGAAAATCATTCAATAAACCTTCAATAATAGCCATCTAAACCAAGAAAACTTTGAATCTTAGTCGCATACTTCAAAGTCTCCATTGCAACACAACATCATCTTTAGAAGGATCCACCGCAATTCCACCGCTAGAAATTACATGGGCAAGGAAACTCACTTCCTCTAACCGGAATTCACACTTTGCAACTTTGTGTACATATTCCTATTTTTCAAAACTTGCAACACAGTTCACAAATGCTCATCATGCCCTTCTTCTGATTTAGAATAAATCAAAATATCGTCAATAAAGACCACCACAAACTTATCCAGATACTTCTGAAAATATGGTTCATATATTCCATAAAAACACATGGTTCATTAAATAAACCAAATGGAATCACAGTATATTCATAGTGACCATATATTATCTTGAACGTCGTCTTCGGAATATCATTTGTTTTTACTCGAATCTGATGATAACCCAACCACAAATAAATCTTTCTAAACACACTGGCACCAACCAATTGATCCATCAAGTCATAAATCCTAGAAAGTGAATACTTATTCTTAATAGTCACTTTATTTAACTACCGGTAGTCTATACACAGTCTCATAATACCATCTTTCTTCTTAACCAATAACACAGGAGCACCCCACGGAGAGATGCTTGGTCGAACAAACTTCTTCTCAAGCAATTTTTCTAATTGTTTCTTTAATTCACTAAGCTTTTAAGTTGCCATCCTATAAGGAGTCATTGACAACAGCTCGTACCTGGTATAAATTCCATAGAAAACTCTACTTCATGCTCTAGAGGAAAATCATTAATGTCATCCGGAAACATTTCTGGAAATTCACAGACAACATGTAATTCGAAACTTACAGCTTCACGATCAACTTACAATGACGAAAACATTACAAACTTTAAAGGTTCACTTTCCACAAGTTCTTCTACTTTCTTAGTAGACAAAAACATCAGTTCCCCACTATCACCATACTCAGATCCACACTCTGGAGGCAAGTCACAAATATCTTCAGTAAAAACATATGGAAATTACACCTCCCTGGCATATCACTGTACATCACATTGATCTATATTCTTCAAGAAGCAAGAATCACAATACCTAATCGTTTTCCCTCTAAGACATCCCAACTTGACCGATACACAAGAATCGTGAATTTGTACTCTCTTCGAGTTCGGGAAACAACACCAACTCAACAACACATGCACTCTTGCAATCAACAGCACACCAAACCAACACTCCACAATTTAAACATCTCAAAGAAGTAAATTCTTATCCCCTACTTGTTTCAAACCAACTCTTGCAGGCAAACAGTTAGAAAAACAAACAAGAATCGATAGTATTACACACGCTTTTCGCGTACTAAGAATCAAACAACATTAGACAATCTGGCCAGACGGATCGACCTGTTCTGATACCATTAATGTAACACCCTTCTAAAATCCTACAAAATATTCGCGAGTAATTTAATTTATAAATATCACGAACCACCAAAAGGGTGTCACATGCTTCATAAAAACATAATACATACATATCTTTCTTTGTAACACAGGCTTTTCAACATTCATAATCATTTCCTTTCGGAATATCAACACAATAATCATTTACTAGGCAACGGAATTCATAGTCTCAATTAATTCATTCATAACATCCTTCAAAATATCATCATGCTCATCCATTCATGAGTTAAGGTTTTAAAACAACTTAATCAACTAAAAATGACTTATAAATCATCCAATCAAAGAAAAAATGTTCACTTCAAGATGTTACATATCAGAGCAAGACCTTATAAATCAACGAAAAATAAAGGAAATAACTCTAAAGCTATAAGTGATACTTCTTCGAGCTATTCTTGGTAATCTGCACGTTACCCACGTGGATGCAACATTTAAACGGAAAAGGGGTGAGTAATCACGTTCATTACAAAATATATACGGAATAGACATAGTAGTTTGAACAACATTATCATATAATCCATAAATCACATATCAGCATGCGTCACATATTATACTCACTCTTTCATATCATCATAACGCATCATATAACATAATTTAATTCCTAACCACAATATAGACATCATTAAGTCATAACATCATCATAGCACCATCTAGTCAACAATCATTCATCAACACTTCATCTATATAATAACAATATATACAACATCATTTAATCAAAAATCATCCAATGTCACATAAGATGTAATGCAACAATATAGACTCATGCATGTGGTACCAATTTTTTATGAGGACTTTACTCATAATCCTCCAATGATCCCCACTATAGGTTTGATTCCCTCTTGGAACGGGAGCACAATATAAAACACACTAAATCCACACAGTGTGATTGAGGCCAACACTGGACCAACATCCAAAACTGAGCGGGACAACTTCCAAAGTATGCCATGAATACATGATGCATAACAACAACATAATTTATGACCACAGCTAGTCAAATTGCATCATCATTCATGAAATCATCAATAACATTATCCACATAGCATGTATATACATCAAACATGCACATACTCCACTTCATTCTTCATACAACTTCAAACACATCACGATACACCATACTATCATCATAGAAACATCATAATACCATCTTAGAAACAACAACTCATCATAGTATGAACAACTCATCATACAACATCATCATTATAATCCATCACATAAAAGTCCGAATTCATCACAGCATATAATTATTTTACTCATTTTATTTTATCAAATTAAAGATTATCATCTTAGATTTTGAACGCTTTGAACAGCGCATCAAACGTAGTATGGAAACTCAAGTTACGTCCTTTACAAAAAATGCAAGCAATCCTACTCGCCTGATGCTCTCCCAGCAAAGTAGAGACGACGACCTTGCCCGCACTTTGTTGAAAAACCAGGAGCACCTAAATTTCATAAGTTTTTCGCCTGGAGTCTCGCCTCGTTCTACTTGGGCACTGAAACTCGCTCGGCGATGCAAGAGTCTCGCCTGGTGACGCTTGCGAAACAGCAAAATAGCTATTTCATTTTTTGCGCCATACCAGTCCCAAATGCATGTGATTTCAACACTATTGTTGTACCACAATTTTTTTCCCTAAGATCCCTCCATCATCTCATATCAACTCAATCACATTAAGATCACACTAGGGTTGGTTCTTCTCCTTATCTTTAGCTTTACTCATGGAGAATCACCAATCACCTTGACTTGTATTTTGTGATCATCTATATTTTGTATTGATTAACTTTTAACTAATAAATACAATCAATTTTTGCCCTAATGGATGATATTATAGGTGAAAGCACAACATATTCCATCAAGTTGATCTATAGGTTCATGAGTTTATTTCCATGCCTTCTTCAACAAAGCTTCATGGAGATTCAAAGTTCATCATTGAAGATGCTTTAAATTAATATCATGACAGTCTATTATGATTTATCATACCTCAAGTTGTCTAAGATAGTTCAAAGATGTAAGGGTTGGTTGAAGAAATTTTGACCTAATTTGATAAGTTCTTGATTTATTGATCACAAGTGCATGCTTCCATCAATTCTAAATATTTGGAAGTGGTTATGGTTGCCATGGATCCTCATTATCATCCTTAACAACTTCTATTTACATGACAAAAGTATTTGTGCAAGAACGTTTGTCAAAATTGAAAAGGTTTTCCAACGCATTTTGTGGCTCAGGTAGCTAGGGTTTTGAACTTCTAAGGGCTATATCTTTCTCATCTTTTGGTATTTTTGAGTGATTCCAAAGACACGCTCCTCTTTAAAGGTTTATCAACAAATCACTTCAAAAGTTTCAAAAAAAATTTATGTGTAAGATGCCTAATGATTGAGAAAGATTACAAGTCCTCTAGATAGGCCATCCAATTCCCTTATGAGACTTCAAAAGATCATAACTTGGTCAATTTTTATCTCCTTGAGCCCATTATTTTTCCAAAATGATCTTAAAGATGTGAACTTCAACCTTTATTTTGAAAATGGATGGAAGATGTCTTAAGGACTCAAAATATTATAGGTCATCTCATGAATTTTCACCAACTTCACCAAGTCATAACTTTCTCATTTTTTGGAGATTTTAAATGTTTCAAGTATCAAAATGTCATTCAAGGGATCTAATTCGTGCCATCTGTTTTGGTCAAGAGAAAATTTCAGATGGAAGACTGTGTTTAGATGCAAGACATTATAGATCATTTTTTAATAAAAACTTAGAATTTCCTAAGTACAAAAAGTCATCATCTTTTTCTCAACTTTGACTCATCATAACTTTCATCTCAAGCATCCATTTGATTCCATTATTTACACATTGTAAAGTTTGTAATCTTATCTTTCTAACACCTCAAGAATCAAGTCCTAAGGTTCCCTACATTGTGTACACCATGATTTCAAAGTTGGTACCTTGGAACTGAAGTTTCTCAAACAGTCAGAATGCAATTTCCATGATTTGACTTCTAATCACCAAATGTGTGCATGTTTTCTACTTAAACATGTTTAGCATAAGCATGTGGATGATTTGGAGTGTCAAAACGCATCATTTGGATGAGTTTTGATGCACATTTGATCATACTTATTTCATGAAAACATGTGTGCACGATTTCCCTCCAAATTGCATCATTCACCCCTCCTCTTGATTCCATTCACTTCTATAAATACAGGCTCTATGCCACTCATTTTCGTAAGCTTAGATAGCCAGAATAGCCCTGCCAAACTTTCTCTTGAACCCACTTTTGTGCAAATTTGTATTTGGTTTCACAACTTTCCTCAATCCATTTTCTTTGTCAATTCTTCATCCTTGAACTTCACTGAAGCTAACAGAAGAAGAACCAAGCTCTAAGACTTCCTAAATCGTGCTATCCAAGTCAAGTTTCAGAGTTCTGAATTTGAACTTCAATAGGTATATTCCTTCACCAATTCTCTCAAACATTCGTACTGTAATGAAGCTCTCATCATTATGATTCTAGTTGCAACATTTGTTTTCAACTGGAAGTGAGTTTTGGCCATGAATTTTCAAATCCCTTTTCAAATATTTCCTTTGAAAATGACTAAGCTACACCTTATATAAATTTTTTGCGAGGGTACCATTAGAGTCGTCTAGAAGAGACGGAGCGAATGGTACTGGTCTCGAGCTCTAATTTTTCTATTTCAGAGACCTGCAATTCACGTGGCTGGAGGTTGAAGATGACCAACGTGTCATCTCTCAACCAATGATATCGTGCCATTTTTTTTTAATTCTGATTTTAATAAATGATTCTATGTTTTATTCACTAAGAACCATGATATTCACAACGCGTCTGATCCATTGGAATAGCTTACTAACGTGTTTTGACTCTCATCCAATTGCCTACATCCTTTTGATTTTTATTTTATTTTATTGTATTTTAATAGATGTCCTTCCTTAGGATAAAAACTAGTAGTGGCGACTCTTGATTTAAAAACCAGTCGCAACAGCTGGCGACTCTGTTAGGGACTCCTCAACATTAGGTTTTAGGTTTTTATTTTTATTTGCTTTATTTATTTATTTCATTTATCTATTTTACTGAATTTATTTATTTATTGTCAATTTTTATTATTATTATATATTTTCTATGTGGCGGTTTTATTTCAAAAAATAAATATTTTCAATAACCCTTAGAAAGAAGGTTCGTCTATTAGCTTAGGGGAAACATCATCCCTGTGAGTTTATGTGACGACTTCGCATAGAGTCGGTGGACTTCCGAAAAAGGAATACTTATTGAGAGATATCCTCTTGACGAGTAGGACTTTGGAAGGACACCCATGACTCTTTGTAACGACCTTAACCTAAAATCTCATGACAAGACCTTTCACGAATTTGAGACGAATGTTTCGGTCCGTAAAGAGGCTCCACCTAAGGGAGGCCCTTGTGCTTTTTTCCATCTGGTGTTACTCATGATACCCTTAACGAAACCACCTTTTGGGAGGATAGATTAATTGTAGGTAAAAATTAAGGAGCCTTCCTTATAAGGGTACATGTCACAAAAACCTATCACAAAATCCTGTCACTCAGCCATACATCCATGCATTCATATATCTCATATATTCATCATTTGTTTCTTTTATTTATCTTATTCACAGGGTACAAAACAAAAAGATAATAAAATCAAGATTTTTGGTGACTGTCTTTAAAAATAGATACCAGAGGGAAACAACTTGTCCACGTCAATGCGCCAAATATGTCTGAAATCAAAGCCACAAAAGGGAAATAGTGTACTGAAGACTTTCTCAAGCTTTTTCAAGCAAAGTTGGATGGTTTCAAGAGCAGACATCCACAAGCGCATCTAGAAGACTTATTTCCCTTTGCTTAATTTCATACAAACAAGTTTTGGTTTAAGATTTTAATATTCTTCAATATCTGGATTATGTTACCCTCAATAAAGACATTTTGTTTCCAGATCTCGTGTTCATATCTATTTTTTAAGCTAGTCACCGAATAAAAAGAAGAAAAAGATATATATATATATATATATATATATATATATATATATATATATATATATATATATATATATATATATATATATACCCAAGTGAATAAGAAATTTAACCCCTTTCACATTCATTCGCATGCATGCATTTGCAAACACCTGCATATCATATCAAAGCTCATATTTTTCAAAATCTCTCCAGTTAAACCATTGGTAGAAGAAGATCTCCACCTCCTTGGACTCCATATTAAGCAAGGGCCTATCAACAAAAAGAAATGGAGAAAATCGAGGAAACTCAAGTTGCATTCAAAGAAGATCTAGACCAAGTCAAAGGTGATGTGAGTTTGATGAAAGGAGATCTGAGTCAAGTTCTCCTAGCTTTGAAGAATATCATTGACCGGCAAGATCAGATCCCCATGGTAGCTTTCAAAGAAGTAGCCCAAACTATGGGTGCATCAAGCAGTTACCAACTAAGGAAAGAGCCAGAAGTAGGACTCCAAAAGTTCGTCATGGCCCAACAAGAGACCAAAGAAGCTAAAACTGAAGAGTTTGTCCCACCGCCACCAAAAGCATAGGCATCACATACCCTACAAATTCCAGTCAATAATGAAGACAACTACTTGGACCTGCAATACAGAGACCACGACCCATAGGATGCTAACCAGGCACCCTTAAAGATGACCAATACTCATGATATTGATAATCCACTAGTAATGAATCAGTATAAAGCTCTGGAGGAAAGGTTAAAAGTTGTAGAGGGTTTTGATGCCTTCGAAGTAGACGCTATCGAAATGGGCCTAGTTCCTGATGTGGTAATTCTTCCAAAGTTTAAAGTGCCTGAATTTAGGAAATACAAGGGACTCACTTGTCCAAGAAATCATTTGCTCATGTATTTCAGGAAGATGCATGCCCATGCCCACGATAAGAAGCTGATGATTCACTGCTTTCAAGATAGCCTGAGTGAGGCATCTTTAGATTGATATATCCAATTAGAGAGAACACATATTCGAACCTGGGCAAATCTTGCTAGTGCTTTCTTAAAGCATTACAAATATAACCTGGACATGGCACCTACCTGCATGCAACTCCAGAATTTGTCTCAGAAAAAAGAAGAGTCCTTTAAAGAGTATGCTCAGAGATAGAGAGAGATGGCATCCCATGTGCAACCACCACTGTTAGAGAAGGAATTAGTAGACATGTTCATGGGAACTTTGCAAGGGTTGTATTATGAGAAGATGGTTGGAAGTATCTCTTCGGGGTTCTCAGATCTAGTGAATATCAGAGAAAGAATCGAGACTGGAATAAAGGGTGGGAAAATATCTAGGGGACCATCAAGTACCCCCCACAATTCAAAAAGGCCTGCTTCAAATTTTCAAGAAAGAAATGAGGGAGAAATTAATGTCGTAGCCTCACAAACCAAGGCACAACAACCATTGATGATCCTGCAAGGTCAGCAGCAAGGCAGAAGGCCACCAAGAAATTTTGATCCACTCCCCATGCCTCCTAGCCAGTTATTACAACACTTGGTTAAGGCATCCTTGGTGGAAATCAAGCCTCTAGCTCCTCTAGTCAGGCCACTCTGCGAAGGTACAATGCTGACGCCAGATGCGAATACCATGTTAACTCTCTGAGACACACCATAGAGCAATGTTAGGCATTCAAGCATAAAGTTCAGGACTTGTTAGAATCTCAAGACATCATGTTTGAGAAGCCTAACATCAAATCAAACACCATGCCTCTGCATGGTGGGCCGACAATAAACGCGATTGAAGTAGTCATTAACTCTGTGGCAACCAGACATTCAAAGACCCAAATTAACTTGCTGAAGGAATACCTGTTCGAATGTGGGTTCCTATTGGAACATAATGGAGCCTTTGTAAAGACTCTGCAAAAGCTAGTGGACCAGGGGATAGTCCAACTTGGACCATACCCTGAAGAAAATTATATTGATGCGATTGAAAGAAAGAAGCCATTGGTAATCTCTTTCCAAGGCCCAAATCTTAGCAAAAAGACTCTGGTGATCCCGTGGGAAAAATCAACCGGAACCACATGAACGACACCGAAGAAGGCTCTCCTAATACCAGTAATTCCAAAGGCCACTATGATAATTAAGGGACCGTCAACTATCCCTTATGAAAATAACAAATTAGTGCCATGGAGTTATGACTCAACTGTGTACATTAACAAAGTAAAACAAGAAAATGAGCCATCACCAAGTCACGAACCTGCAATCTCAAACATAGCAGGGACAGGGGATATGACCCGAAGTGGTCGAATCTTTAAAGACGAACCACCGAAGAAGAAAGATGAGACCCCAACAAAGGACAATGGAAAAGCTATGGTAGAAACAAGTCAAGAAACAAAGCCTATGAGCAAAAACTTTACTGATCAAGAGGCAGAGGAGTTTCTGAAAATAATCAAGAGAAGTGACTACATAGTGGTGGACCAGCTTCACCAAACACCAACTAAGATCTCCATACTCTCACTACTCATCAACTATGAAGCGCACTGAGACTCTTTAATGAAGGTACTAAGTGCAACTCACGTTGCAGAAGAGATTATTGTGAATCAATTTGACAATGTTGTAGCAAATCTAACATTCGGATCATACCTGGGTTTTTGTAACAATGAATTATCACCACAAGGCCGAGTCACAACAAGGCACTTCATATGAATATGCAAATAGGTACTACCATCCCTTAAAGTGTTACCAAAATCAAGTCTGATGAAGTTAACAATAGATGAAGTGGCGATAAGGCCAAGCTCTACAATAGTGAAAGCATTTGACGGTTCTCAAAGCTCGGTGTTTGGGGAGGTGGACCTTCCAGTCAAAATAGGCTTGCATGTCTTCAATATCACTTTCCAGGTCATAGATATAGAAACGGCATACACTTGCTTACTGGGGAGACCTTGGATTCATGCCGCAGGAGCATTCACTTTGACCTTACATCAGAAGTTGAAGTTCCTGGTAGAAGGGAAATTAATCATAATCGACGGTGAGGAGTACATCTTCGTAAGTCACATCAAATCTACTGATATATTAGTGCCGAGGAAGACTGTATAGCCACCTCATTCCAAGCCCTGGAAATTGATTCAATGGTGACTTCACCCGTAGAAAAAGGTAATAAGTCTAAGGTGACCTCATGGAGAGATTTGCAAGCAAATATGGAATGTAATGCCTCGAAAGGTTGTGGAAAGCTCCCAGAAATTCCCAAGAATAAGAATCACTTTGGTTTGGGCTATGATGTATCGAAAGCTACTCTGAAAGGTAAAGCACGGTTTCCTTCGATCCAAGAGACCTTTGTCAACAAGGGAACAGAGCATGGAGGATATGCGGCAATGTGATATCCAGCAAAGTCAACACCAAAAAGGCATCTGACTTCATCCGAGAATGCGCCCCAGGAGAAGAACTCAAAAGATGGATTGCCGTGGAGATTCCCGAGATCTTTTTCTTTCCTAAATAATTTTTATTGTTTTAAAAAGAACCTATGTCAAGCCCGAGGCATAAAGGTTTCTTGTAAGGGTCCCCCCGTTTTGTTTCAGACAATATTTGCAAATAATAAAAATTATATTTTGTTTTCAATTAAGATCCCTGTCTTTCTCTTGCATTTATATCTTAAATTTCAAAATGGAAATACTTTCTTTGCATATGCATTTTCACATGCTAAAATCTGCACCAAAACATGATAAAGGTGCAGATCCATTCCCAAAACCACTGATAATGTTACTGCTGCGACCCAATATAATATTGATGCTCCCATCAACCAAGCTGAAGAGGAAGGTGATGAAGATCTTGAACTTTATGAGGAAATGGTAAGGGAAATAGAGCAAAAGGCTGACAACATACAATTGTATCAAGAGGCTATGTATATCATTAATCTAGGCACTGAGGAAGATCCAGAAGAAATCAAGCTATGGGAAATGTTAGAGCAGAGTGTCAAAGAAAGGCCGATCAAGGTATTATCTAGCTCACCAACCACTGCCAGAATATCAACCTATGAAGTTCGACTTTTCATATGAATATGTCATGGCTATGGGTAACTATGAAATGACAGGATCTAACGAAGGACCCGAGCCAGGGGCACGTTAGACACTCATGTTCGACGGGGCTTCAAATGCACTAGGGCATGGTAAAGGGGCAGTTTTGACTTCTCTAAAGAATTATCACAAGCCCTATTCTGCAAGGTTGTGTTTCGACTGCACCAACAACATCGTGGAGTACGAAGCTTGTATACTAGGGCTGGAAGCTTCCATTGATCTGAGAATAAAACACCACGAAGTATTTGGGGACTCCGCATTAGTCATATACCAAGGCAACAACGAATGGGACACTAAACATCCAAAAATGATTCCATATCGAGATCATGTTTTGAAGTTGGCTACGGAATTCACGAAGATTACTTTCAGTCATATCCCCCGAGAAGAAAATCAAATGGCAGACGCTCTGGCAACTCTATCAGCTATGTTCAAGGTAACTTGGTTGAACCATGAACCACGTATCATAATCAGACACTTCTAAGAACCCGCACACTTCCTTGTTATTGAAGAAGAACCGGATGACAAGCATTGGTTTTATGACATCAAGAAATACCTCGAAAGGAAAGAATATCCAGAAAATGCCTCTATCATTGACAGACGAGCTCTCCGGAGACTAGCCTCGAAATTCTTTATGAGTAATGGTGTACTATACAAAAGAAACTATGACATGATGCTACTCAGGTGTGTGGAGAAATAGGAAGCAGACACGCTCATGAGAGAGATCCACGAGGGAAATTTTGAAACTCATACCAACGGGCACGCCATGGCTAGAAAGATTTTGCGAGAAGGGTATTATTATTTGACCTTAGCAGCCGACTGTTATCACTACACGAAGACATGTCATAAATTTTAGATCTACGCCAATAAGATAAATGTACCATCAACTCCTCTAAATGTCATGATCTCCCCTTGGCCATTTTCAATGTGGGTAATTGATATGATCAGCATGATTGAGCCAAAAGCATCCAACGGACACCATTTCATACTGGTAGCCATCAATTACTTCACTGAATGGGTGGAAGGGCATCCTACGCCAATGTGACAAGTAAAGTGGTTACACGCTTCATCAAACAGAATATCATATGCAGATACGGGGTTCCGAGCAGGATTATTATAGACAACGGGTCTAACCTGAACAACAAGATGATGAAGGAGCTCTGTGAAAGTTTCAAAATCGAACATCATAACTCCTCACCATACAGACCCAAGATGAACGGAGCCGTCGAAGAAGCCAATAAAAAAATCAAGAAGATTATTCAGAAAATGGTGAAGACATATAAAGATTGGCACAAAATGCTTCCTTTCGCTCTACATGGTTATCGCACTTTTGTATGCACATCAACAGGAATAACTCCTTTCTCTCTGGTATATGGCATAGAGGCAGTACTTCCAGTTGAAATAGAGATACCTTCACTTTGAGTTCTAATGGAGACAAAGCTGGAAGAGGCAGAATGGTTTTAGACACGGCTCGATCAGCTCAACCTTATTAAAGAAAAGCGCTTGACCGCTCTATGTTACATTCAATTGTATCAGAAACGGATGAAGAGGGCCTTTGACAATAAAGTTTGTCCTTGAATATTAAAATAAGGGGATTTAGTGCTCAAGAAGATTATGCTACCTCGCCATGATTCACGTGGAAAATGGACACCCAACTACGAAGGTTCATACGTAGTCAAAACAACATTTTTCGGTGGTGGTCTCATCCTCACAACAATGGATGGGGAAGAACTACCGCATCCAGCAAACTCATACACAGTCAAAAAATACTATGTATAAAAAGCTCGCTAAGTTCGAACCCTAAAACGGGCGAATTAGGAAAAAAGGAGCGTCACATTGGATTGAAAACCCTAAAGGATAATCCAGGAAAAAAATTAGGAGCATATAAACAAAAAAAAACTATCTCGGTGGATTGAAAACCCGAAAGGGAGATCCAGGAAAAAATTAGGGATTTCATACAAAGAAATAAAGAACAAAAAGACTACAATTTAAGAACTGCGAGTACGAACCACGAAGGGAGAGATGGGTCTAAATCATACGACTCAGAATCAAAGGAGACAAGAGCTATTAAAAGGATATTGGGGAAATAGCAGTAACAATTATCATTTTCATTTCCATTTGCAACTTTTTATAAAAATCTGTAATTACCTCTTTCTAGGAATTGCATCTTGTACTTTCTCCTATTCATATGCATAATCAATAAAACATTTCACTTTTCTTCTTCATCTTATAAATTGTGTTTTTTCTTTTCTCAGACTTGTTTACAAAATGCTATGCTTATTTCTTATGAATATTGTCTTGAAATCATTTCAGGGGAATTGACAAATAAAAGCATCTGATAAAACATCGAAAAAGCATCTCGGGTTAGAAAAGCATCAAAAGAAAATCCACGTCTACGTCCATACACATGCCTATGCCTACGCCTGCGCCTACAACACAAAAGTCTATACACATGTCTATTCCCACGACTACGCCCGCAACATGAAGTCTGCGCATACATTTACACCTACACTTGCACTTACAATACAAAAAAATCAATCTTGCTAACACTTTTCGCCGCGTTTAAATTAAATTCAACAATACCACGACAATACAACATACAACTCCATGGGTTCGTAATTCAAAACCAATGGTTTAAAGGAGAGAATTCCAGAAATAGTCTTCATAACATTTCAAGGCATACACCCATTTTACACATATTTCATACACACATTTTGCATATCCAAAGCATACATACACTATACATTTTTTAATACATAAATACGCATATACTCAGGGTTTCATATCAATATCAGACGGCATACGCATGCGTCATACACCAAACAAACAATCTCTCCCTCGATTTAGCTATCTAAGGGTCAATCAGCGAAAACACTTCTCCTACGATTCAACCCGTCACCTAAGTCTCCATGTCGTGACGCGTTCAGCCCATCACCTAAGTCTCCATGCAGTGATGTGTTCAGTTCATTACCTAAGTCGCCATGCAGTAATGTACGAAGCTCGGTACATTTCCTAAGACGTCGTGCATCAATGTGTTTCTTTATTCCGCAACACGGACCATCGCCTAAGGCGACATGCAGCGATGCTCGAAAACTAGAACCTAGCTTATCGCCTAAGACGTCATGCAGCGATTTGCGAACATAACGCATGGCCTCAGTCTCCAAGCAGCCATGTATCAATAATTGTTGTTTTATTCGTCTGCCAAATTGGTGAATAAGAAAAACCAAACCAAGACATACAACATCGCTCTCTAAAGCTCAAGACCATTTGCCTTGTCATCAAACCCTGGTAAGAGATATATCATCATCTTCGCCTACTTCCTCAAGACTCGTAAGGGTATGCTATGTCAGTGTAACCTTATGTTCATTGGACAAATTTTGGGGTATTGCAAGTATTCAATAAACTCCCAAGCAGAATACAGAAGACTTGTGTATCCTCACTGTGATACGGTGGGAGAACTGACTTGAAGGTTTTGCGTTTTGTCACAAATGTCGCGGTTAGCAAGACTCGCCACCGACTTTTCTTTTATCCAAAAAGGAAAGGTGAAAAAGCACAAGAAAGACCTTTAGAGATGTTTTCTTTGGTTCGAGGGATAGATTATGAAAAGGGAAGGTGCTAGCACCCTTTTCATCCATGGTTTTCCATGGGCTCTTAGTTACTTGCTTAGATCACTTGCTTTGATTTGTTTGAAATGGTGTTTGATGGATTTTTCGAAAGTATTTTGTAAAAGAGCTCATTCGTTTAGGCAATCTTTGTAATGATTCTTGTTCGTAAGAATGTATACAAAGATGTTTGTCTTTTGAAAATGTTATTAATGTTTGTAAAAGGTTTTTGAAAATAGCAAGGATTGTTGTTTGAAATGGAGCAAGTAACTTAGAAGCTATCTACCTACTCAAATGTCTTTCTTGTGCATTTTTTATTCCTTTGACATTGTTGACTTACCATTGATTTGGTAAGCAACCCTATCTTTTGATGTAAACGGGACGGGCGTGGGTCATCGTATAACCATGATAGCAATGTTGCCAAGTATCTTAGCATTTTTGAGGGACCAAGATCATTTTGTTTAGGCATCTTTGAAGTAGCGTCATCGAGGGGCTATGATCTTATATTTGTTCTTGTTTTGCCAAGATACTTCGCATGCATAACATGGCCATTTTATTTTAGGCAACCAAGTGGAGAAACCCTAAGGATGCTTGTGTGAAAGTGTGTTATTTGCATGCGTTTTGTCTTTGATTAGGATTGTCTATTTTGTTGTTTTTATCTTGCCATACATTTCCTATTTTACTAGCAAGCATAAAATGCAAAAAAAAAAGAAGATAAAAACCCTACGCTATTACAACCATATTGAATAACATGAAATTATAAAGGCAAAAATAAAGTAAAGGCAAGAAAACAAAAGGTCTTTCGACTCAGGCAGGAACTCTTCGATTCTGCGTATTTTGGCTTCCTTCGATTTGCCTTTATGTCTCCTTCGACGGAGGGTGGGAGTCAGTGGAGTTATGTCCTTCGATTTCCCTTTGTCTCCTTCGACGGGGGGTTGGAGTCAGTAAGGTTCTGGCTTTTCCACAGGCTTATTGCTAACTCATTGTAAGCATCTTAGGCCCTCAGATTGAGATTCGAATGGCTTGTGCAGCTAGTCAATCGAAGGGTATAAAAAACCTGTCTTAACCTCTTAAAATGCAACATCCAAACATAACTATAGTCCAGGGGTTAGCACAAAAACAAAACGATGGGTCTCAAAGTCCAAAGTATAACAATTTAAGGTTGAGTTTTCAGCATATGGGCAGTCAGAATCGAATGTTAAAACATGGTCCAGAAAATCTACATTTTTCTTTATTGGTATGTGAACATGATGTTTAAATGAAAGAGTTCCAAGTTTAGAGAGAACTTACCTCTTGAAGTGCTTAGTCGAAAGAGCTGTAGGTGACTTTTTTCATGGTGGAGAGAGCTTCGCTGGGATCCTCCTGAAGCTAGTTTTGTTACTGTTTGGTTCGGGCAGTCATTGAATCGAAAGAGAGTATATAATGGTGATGCGTGAATCGAAGGTTGATGCAGTCTAGGGGAAGTAAATCGAAAGGTACACTACTGAGGCTTTTTTTATGAAAAAATCTTAGAGTTTTGAAGGTTCGAAAATGTTGGAGAGTTTCAGAGTATGGGAGAGTTTGAGAATATGGGAGAGCTTTAGTGCTTGAGGATTTTTTATGATTTTTCTCTCTAGCAAAACTCTGGCCCCTTTCTTTGTCAATGGTTCCTATATTTATAGAGAAAAGGTTTGGAAGTTTAAACAAAGATGTGGCTTGGCTGAAACATGAATATTAAGCTATGTCAGATTTTCAAAGATCCCAAGGTGAAGTACTGAAGTTGTTTGTTAAAAGGGGATGACTTCCCTGACTCATGGTGAAGTACAAACAGGGTTTAAGCAAAGCATGGGCTTGGGACAGGATTTGTACTTAGCAAGTTCACTTTCACGCAAAAAACTTCTGGACAAAGGCTTAATCACCTAGACAATAGCTTAATCCAAAATGTAAGCAATTAATTATGGACTGAAATACAAACATTAAGGCTTGTAAAGTAAGATCACGTAGCAGGGTCCACAGATTTGATTAGTTGTCCTTTCAACATCCTATTTTCCACTTGTGTCGAAGAGTTCTAGAAATGTACTAAAGAAGACTGCGTCGAAGGATTCAGAGTTGGGTTTGAAAGATGCTGATTCGAAGGGAACAAAAACTCCAGTCGAAGCTTTTGTGTGAAGGTGGCTCATGTCTAATCGAAAGTTTGCATGCCAGGGGTTACATATGGTCAAACAAAAGAGTGTATGTAGGAGGACAAAATGTTCATATTCGAAAGAGGCAAATAGGGAACAAAAAGTGCAAATCAAAGGATATTAAAAGAGAGCCTTTTGCCTTGGAAATGAAATAGATTACAAGAGGCTTTTTTCTTTGTGAATCCAAACCAAAATGTGTCAGAGGACCATGCCCAGTCGAAGGACGCAAGCCAAGCTTGTATCGAAGGAGGCCAAAAGGCCAATCGAATGAGCTGAAACGAAGAACACTTGTATTTCTCCAAATTTTGTCAAAATAATATTTTTATCTGTTTTCTCCTTTTTTGACAGTTTCCTTTTAATTTTGGTACTGGAAAATTTCAAAGTACTTGTGCAGGCTTGAACCTTTAGAAACCTTGTGAGAAAAGCCTTGAAGAATGAGAGGGCAAATTTTGGGGTACAACACTCACGCTATTTGATTGGAAGAGAATTGAATAGGGGCAGCTTCCGTACCCCAAATTTTCCCTACCTTTATTTTCAAGATTTAAAATAGAAGAGAAATGTTTTAATTAAGGATGGTACAGCAAAATCTGATGGCTCATTCTTAAATTTAAGTCAACTAGGGGGTGTCTTTTAATTCATGAGAATGTGGATTTCTAAATCAGAAAGACCCGTGTATTTGTAGGCCCATTTACGAAGCATGTTGGCCAATGGCCCATGCGATCGAATATGGAAATTTATTTCAGAAATAATTATTAAATTCTTAAAACCCGTTTACATTTAATTTGTTGTTAGTAAAAGAGAAGGTTGAAATTGCAATATACAAGCCCATTAGAATTGGGTCCATTTCCGTTTTGGTTATTGTTAGCAAAAAGAAGGTGTGGTTATAAGTCTAGGCCCATTGAATAAGAAGGATGGATGTCCATCACATACAAGGTTGAGTTAAAAATCTGAGTTCCCACCTTTATTGGAATGTCCACCTCCCCGTGGACCATCCTCTTTGAACCATCAAATGCTCTCACCACTATGTTACTGGGTTTTAAAGTCAGCCCTTTGCAATCCAATCTGTCAAGGGCTTTTTTCGGTAAGACGTTCAAAGATGATCTCGTGTCCACCAAGACATGGGCTAGGGTCGTTCCTCTACACTCCACTGAGACATGTAATGCCTCGTTGTGTTTTCTCCCTCTGGGTGTCAAATCAGTATCGGAGAAGCCTAAGCCATTATCAGCTGTCAAACTGGCCACACAATCCTGGAATTGGTCAGCAGACGTCTCTTGCGGCACATGAGATGTCTTTAGAAATTTTACCAGAGCTTTTGCATGTGCTTCAGAGAACAGCACCAGAGCTAGCATAGAGATCTTGGAAGGGGTTTGCCCCAACTGTTCAACCACATCATAATCACTCTTCTTTATTGTCCTCAGGATTTCTTCCATTTCCTTCTTGGATGTTTCGGGAATAGCTAGTGATTGAGCCTTCGTCCGGATAGGCTCTTCTTGAATGTTTTTTCATTTATTCTCAGCAGTGGAAGTATTGGTAGGGATAGGGATTGTATTGTCTTTGTCGGTGGGTACGCTTGCAGGTATAATCACTAGTGCAGAGGTAATCTTCGGAACGGCCACGAGTCCAAAGACTGCCTTTGGTGGGGCATTCTCTGTAGAGAAGATTCTACCACTGCGGGTAATCTTGCTAGTTCCGAAAATATTGCTAATGTCAGAATTGTCCTCCTCGGAGCTCTCTTCTTCCGTAGTCAGTTCATCCTGTTTAATACCGTGGTAGTAGATTTCTCCACCATAATTCCATGGTACTATTTTATCTGATTTGTATGGGACCGGCCCGGGCATTGTAATCTTGAGTGGAGTAGTCTTTGGAGCAGGTGTAATCCTAACGGGTCTTTTAGGGGCCCTGGAAGGATTGGCGTAGATGGTTATAATTGAAATGTCTTTAACTAGAATAGGTAAAATAGGAGCATTCTCGAACAAAATTTCTTGGTTATCAATCAGTTGTTGTATACCTTTTTTCAACAGAGGGCAGTCAAATGATGAGGATAGGAAAACATGGAAGTCTTTGTCACAACCTGGGAATATACCAGATTTCAACAAATTCAACTTAATGATCAGGAGCAGAGTCAACAGTTCATCCATGGTAGCAATAAACAAATCTTCTTCAATAGCGTTGGCATTGTGACCATGCCTAGGCATTGGAGCGGAAATAACATTTGGTTTCTCAGGCGCTTCAAACTCAAGTTCCTTCGCATCTATTAGGTCTTGAATTTTGTTCTTCAGATCCCAACAATTGTTAGTGTCGTGCCATGGACTTTAAGAATGGTATGCGCATCTAGCATTCGGATGGTAATGAGGAGATGCAGTATTGGGATTCTTTGGGGCCACTTTTAAAGTTGCCAGATTCAATTTCAGAAGATGTGGTAGAACATGGGCTGGAGTCATGTTAATCCTGGTGAATTATCGGACTGGCCTTTCTACCCTTGGCTGATTAGTTCTTGGCTGGTCTGATGCAGGCTTTGGAATCATAACGGCCCCCACCATTGGTCGGCGTTCAGTTCTTCCTTGATTCCTCTGTGAATAAACAGCATATACTTCCTTCCTCCCAGTGAAGGGTTTTTTCACAGCTGTAGAGGCAGACGCATCCTTCTGAATCTTCCCACTTCTTATACCAGCTTCCACCCTTTCGCCAGTTAAAATCAATTCACTAAACCCTATAGAGGAACTCCCAATCAGATGATTGAAGAAAGGGCCTGATAGAGTTCCCAAGAACATGTCCACCAACTCCCTTTCAGACAGAGGGGGTTGCACCCTTCCGGCTAGATCTCTCCACTTTTGCGCGTAATCTTTAAAGCCCTCATTGGAAACCATAGCCATACTCTAAATCTGAGTACGGGTAGGCACCAAATCGGCATTGTACTGATATTGTTTATGGAAAGCTACGGCCAGGTCTTCCCAATTGTGGATGTCGGCCCTTTCCAACTGGTAGAACCAATCAAGTTGCGTTCCTGATTAACTGTCTTGGAATAAAATGGACCCACAAGTCTTTGTCGGTAGAGTGTGGCTGAATCTTCCTAACATATGATCGGAGGTGCATTTTAGAACACGACACTCCATCATACTTAGAAAATAAGGGCACCTTAAACTTTGGTGGGATTACAATTCCTGACACCAGCCCCAACTCTTCAAAATCTAACCCTGGCACTCTCTGGATTTCCATAGCGCTTAATCGCTCCTCAAGGTGTTTGTATTTGTCATCAGCCGGAGGGTATTGTTGTTCATAGTAGTCCTCCTCTTCCTCCTCTTCTTCAGAATCTGATGGTACTGCCGTTCCTTTTCCTTTTCATTCCCCTTCATCAGATGTTGTTGGAAAATCTAAGGTCCTTCTAGCTTGTCCCTGAAACCTTATGCCCATGATTACCACACCAGATGGCTTCTTCTTCTTTTTCTCTTTCTCTTTTTCTAGCAGAGTCTTCAGCTCCTCTTGCCCCTTGGCTAAGGTCATGAGTAATTGTTGAAATTCTGTGTTCTGAGCTTGAAGATCTTTGATCGTTTGTTCGAGATCCATCTTACTGAAATAAACAGTAGAGAGATGAGGAAACTTGTGGCAAAGACCTGTTTATGTTTATGATGAATGATATGTATTCATGCAATGCTTTCAAGGATTTAGAAATTCAAATTTGTTTCAAACAAAAAGAAACACACGTCATATTAATAAAATAGAATTTGAGTACATCAATGCCCCTTGGGCAAAATAATACAAAATTCTAAGGTAAAAAGACATTGTGCATCCTCTTTGGTGCAATGTAGGTATTTAGAGTCTGCTCTTCATGAAGTAGCCGAGTGAGTTCCAAAACCTTCTTCTCGCTTGCGTAGAATTGGGCTTCGAAAGTATCGTGCTCTCCTTTGAGCTGTATCCAATCCCTTTGTAGGTCTTCGAGTGATGTAGGCATGTCAGGATGTAGGATAGTGTATGGAACTTCTCCCTCCTTAACAGGCTCAATAATCACTGGGAGAATGGAGGGATAAGGCATCAAAAGACTTTGAGTGTGGGTTCGTACCCACTTGAGGTAAGGCTCAAGAGGGATGGAATTCTTGTGTCCCAAAGTCTTGCTATCCACCCTGTTTAGCATCCTCCAAGCTCGGATGAATCTCTGGCGAAGTCCTTGATCGTCGTTGTCGTAGTCGAATGCTAGGCCTTGAATCAGCATATCATGTGGTCCATCCCTTCGGGCATAACCAAACTGTCTTAGAGCTAAGCACGGGTTATAGGTGATGCCTCCCCTAATGCCAAGTAGAGGGACATTAGGGAATTCCCCACAACGGTCAACAATGATAACATTCTCTTTGGATCGAGAGCACCAATGAATATCTGAATGTTTAAGCGTCATTAACCTTTGTGACCACCTCAAACCTTGCTCATTCTTTAAGACTGGTTGGGGAAGATGAGAAATAAACCATCTTTCCAGGAGAGAAGTGCAACACATGAGAACACCTCTTTTCCTCATTGTACGAGTGTGAAAATAGTGTAAGATATCCCCAAGCAATGTAGGCACCGGGTTGCGTGACATGAAGATTTTGATAGCGCTCACATCTATGAGTTGGTCAGGGTTGGGGAACAAGACCATCCCATAGATGAGAAGAGCTATAATCTCCTCAAAAGCTTGCAAATCCAGGGAATTCCAACAGCTTTGGGCTTTCTCAAAAAGAAACTTCGCTAAAAAGCCTTTGACACCACTTGTAGTTTCCCAATGAGTTGTGATATCAGATGAGTGCAAGTGTAGGGCTTGAGCAATCTCTTTTGGCTTTGGATCTATTTCCGTACCGTTGAAAGGTAGTTGATTGAGAATAGGAATCCTCAGAAGTTGAGAGAATTCTTCAAAAGTAGGCACAAGCTGATAGTCAGGAAATGTGAAGCAGTGATACAAAGGGTCAAAGAACTGGAAGAGAACCTTCACCATATCCTCCTCTGTGTTGGAGGTGACCAAGTTGAGTAGACGACCATGTCTCTCGGTGAATGGAGAGTTATCAGGGATCCTTGAAGCTAACTCCTTGAGTTGTGGAGGAATTCTTACAAGGTTGATTTGGATAGTTTTTCTGCGAAGTGAATCCATATCCTACAAAATAAGAACAAAGATGAATCTCCAAAATCCTTGAAATGGTTAGTGAATGCATATGATGTTCATGATGTCCATGATGTTATGTACAAGCATGTATATACAAACAAATCAAGCAAGTTCTTAGTTTATGCTTGCATGGGGTTTCATAGGTAAGTACCCTCTTGAAGTTTAGTTGGCTCAACCTATCCTAACAATAGTGATCGGGTTCTAAGGAGCTCAATATCACTGGATTGTTTCCTTGGTCATTGTTTCAGCTCAAACCTATTTAATGGCGACCTAAATATCCCAAGAAACCAACCCTCAATGAGTGTAGTATCGAGTATCTACCAACTTCGGACTGCACCAAAGCCGGTCATCTCACTACATCCTAAAAGGCCGAGTTGGTCAAGTAATGGGTTCTAGAAGTTCATTAGTGCTTCATGACATCACTCAGCGGCCCCATATTCTCTTTGATTGACTCAAAGGCTACCGGTACCCACATATATGTCACAATAACATAGTTATTGCTTAGACCATGTCGGTATACCCCGCATAGTTTCCATAATGTATTGCAATTTACCTATAATGTTTCCCAAATCCAGGTAGAGGATTCAAACCCAAACAAAGAACCATAATGTAAAGCAAATAAGTCAAATAATGTAAGCAAATAAATGTGATCTAAACCCTAAGGTAACCCCACTTTTAGATTAATTTCCCCAGCAGAGTCGCCAGTTTTGTGATACGGTGGGAGAACTGACTTGAAGGTTTTGCGTTTTGTTGCAAATGTCGCGGTTAGCAAGAGTCGCCACCGACTTTTCTTTTATCCAAAAAGGAAAGGTGAAAAATCAGAGGAAAGACCTTTAGAGATGTTTTCTTGGGTTCGGGGGGTAGATTATGAAAAGGGAAGGTGCTAGAACCCTTTTCATCCATGGTTCTCCATGGGCTCTTAGTTACTTGCTTAGATCACTTACTTTGATTTGTTTGAAATGGTGTTTGATGCATTTTTTGAAAGTATTTTGTAAAAGAGGCCATTCGTTTAGGAAATCTTTGTAATGATTCTTGTTCGTAAGAATGTATATAAAGATGTTTGTCTTTTGAAAATGTTTTCAATGTTTGTAAAATGTTTTTGAAATGTGTGTGTTTTCTTTGAAAATAGAAAGGATTGTAGTTTGGAATGGAGCAATTAACTTAGAAGCTATCTACCTACTCAAATGTCTTTCTTGTGCATTTTCTATTCCTTTGACATTGTTGACTTACCATTGATTTGGTAAGCAACCCTATCTTTGGATGTAAACGGGACGGGCGTGGGTCATCGTATAACCATGATAGCAATGTTGCCAAGTATCTTAGAATTTTTTAGGGACCAAGATCATTTTGTTTAGGCAACTTTGAAGTAGCATCATTGAGGGGCTACGATCTTATATTTGTTCTTGTTTTGCCAAGATACTTTGCATACATAACATGGCCATTTTATTTTAGGCAACCAAGTGGAGAAACCCTAAGGATGCTTGTGTGCAAGTGTGTTATTTGCATGCGTTTTGTCTTTGATTAGGGTTGTCTATTTTGTTGTTTTTATCTTGCCATACATTTCCTATTTTACTAGCAAGTATAAAATGCAACAAAAAAAAGAAGATAAAAACCCTACGCTATTACAACCATATTGAATAACATGAAATTATAAAGGCAAAAATAAATTAAAGGCAAGAAAATAAAAGGTCTTTCGACTCAGGTAGGAACTCTTTGATTCTGCGTATTTTGGCTTCCTTCGATTTTCCTTTCTGTCTCCTTCGACGGAGGGTGGGAGTCAGTGGAGTCATGTCCTTCGATTTTCCTTTGTCTCCTTGGACTGGGGGTTGGAGTCAGTAAGTTTCTGGCTTTTCCACAGGCTCATTGCTGACTCATTATAAGCATCTTAGGCCCTCAGATTGGGGTTCGAAAGGCTTGTGCATCTAGTCAATCGAAGGGTATAACAAACCTGTCTTAAGCTCTTAAAATGCAACATCCAAACATAACTATAGTCCAGGGGTTAGCATAAAAACAAAACGATGGGTCTCAAAGTCCAAAGTATAAGAAATTAAGGTTGAGTTTTTAGCATATGGGCAGTCAAAATCGAATGTTAAAACATGGTCCAGAGATATCTACATTTTTCTTTATTGGTATGCGCACATGATGTTTAAATGAAAGAGTTCCAAGTTTAGAGAGAACATACCTCTTGAAGTGCTTAGTCGAAAGAGTTGTAGGTGACTTTTTTGATGGTGGAGAGAGCTTCGCTAGGATCCTCCTGAAGCTAGTTCTATTACTGTTTGGTTCGGGCAGTCACTGAATCGAAAGAGAGTATATGATTGTGATGCGTGAATCGAAGGTTGCTGCAGTCTAGGGGAAGTAAATTGAAAGGTACACTACTGAGGCTTTTTTTATGAAAAAATCTTAGAGTTTTGAAGGTTCGAAAATGTTGGAGAGTATGAGAATATGGGAGAGTTTGAGAATATGGGAGAGCTTTAGTGCTTGAGGATTTTTTATGATTTTTCTCTCTAGCAAAAATTTGGCCCCTTTCTTTGTCAATGGTTCCTCTATTTATAGAGAAAAGGTTTGGAAGTTTAAACAAAGATGTGGCTTGGTTGAAAAGTGAATATTAAGCTATGTCGGATTTTCAAAGATCCCAAGGTGAAGTACTGAAGTTGTTGGTTAAAAGAGGCTGACTTCCCTGACTCATGGTGAAGTACAAATAGGGTTTAAGCAAAGCATGGGCTTGGGACAGGATTTGTACTTAGCAAGTTCACTTTCACGCAAAAAACTTTTGGACAAAGGCTTAATCACCTGGACAATAGCTTAATCCAAAATGTAAGCAATTAATTATGGAGTGAAATACAAGCATTAAGGCTTGTAAAGTAAGATCACGTAGCAGGGTCCACAGATTTGATTAGTTGTCCTTTCAACATCCCATTTTCCACTTGTGTCGAAGAGTTCTAGAAATGTACTAAAGAAGACTGCGATGAAGGATTCAAAGTTGGGTTTGAAAGATGATGATTCGAAGGGAACCAAAACTCCAGTCGAAGCTTTTGTGTGAAGGTGGCTCATGTCTAATTGAAAGTTTGCATGCCAGGGGTTACATGTGGTCAAATGAAAGAGTGTATGTAGGAGGACAAAATGTTCATATTCGAAAGAGGCAAATAGGGAACAAAAAGTGCAAATCGAAGGATGTTAAAAGAGAGCCTTTTGCCTTGGAAATGAAATAGATTATTAGAGGCTTTTTTCTTTGTGAATCCAAACCAAAATGTGTCAGAGGCCCATGCCCAGTCAAAGGACGCAAGCCAAGCTTGTATCAAACGAGGCCAAAAGGCCATTCGAAGGAGCTGAAACGAAGAACACTTGTATTTCTCCAAATTTCGTCAAAATAATATTTTTATCTGTTTTCTCCTTTTTTGACAGTTTCCTTTTAATTTTGGTACTGGAAAATTCCAAAGTACTTGTGCAGGCTTGAACCTTGAGAAACCTTGTGAGAAAAGCCTTGAAGAATAAGAGGGAAAATTTTGGGGTACAACACTCACGCTATTCGATTGGAGGAGAATTGAATAGGGGCAGCTTTCGTACCCCAAATTTTCCCTACCTTTATTTTTAAGATTTAAAATAGAAGAGAAATGTTTTAATTAAGGATGGTACAGCAAAATCTGATGGCCCATTCTTAAATTTAAGTCAACTAGGGGGTGTATTTTAATTCAGGAGAATTGGGCTTTCTAAATCAGAAAGACCCATGTATCTGTAGGCCCATTTACGAAGCATGTTGGCCAATGGCCCATGCGATTCGAATATGGAAATTTATTTCAGAAATAATTATTAAATTCTTAAAACCCGTTTACATTTAATTTGTTGTTAGTAAAAGAGAAGGTTGAAATTGCAATATACAAGCCCATTAGAATTGGGTCCATTTCCGTTTTGGTTATTGTTAGCAAAAAGAAGGTGTGGTTATAAGTCTAGGCCCATTGAATTTTTAGTCAAGCCCATTTGGTGTCCTTGTTACCGTGCCAGCCCAAGGGAAAATCTAAGAACTTTGCCTTGATTAGTTAGGCCCACTAAAAGCTGGCCCAGTTGGCATCTGTGAGCAATTATTTTCTGGTTTCTGTTTTATCAATTAATTCATTTTACAAATTTTTGATAAGTTTAATAATTTGTTTTATTATGCAATGAGGAGTTTTGTCTAGAAAGAAATTTGTGGGGTCAATGTGCAAAGGCCAATTCGGCCCGGTCCAAAAGAGGAAAGGATGTTTGTTGTGAT
Source organism: Vicia faba (assembly GCA_948472305.1). Lineage (NCBI taxonomy): Eukaryota > Viridiplantae > Streptophyta > Magnoliopsida > Fabales > Fabaceae > Vicia > Vicia faba. The sequence goes on along the minus strand of OX451741.1, from coordinate 779,527,050 downwards.
TAATTGATGGGAAAAAAAAAATTTTTGCAGTACAACCAAAAGCCCAACTCAATGTTACGTGATGCAAGGCCCACCAAAACTAGTATTGTATCAACTGGAAAGCATAGTTACGCATGTTTTCGTTTTTAACATTTACTATTCAAATTACCAAAACAAATCTCAGGAAATTATGCATAATTACTAAATCAATCCCAGCAAATAATAATCTTTTACAGTCCAAGGCCCAAAAAATCTTACAGATTCCAAAATAAAATTAAACCAAATCTTTATCTAAAAAAATAACAGAATCTTCATTTGTTCTAATGCGCAGATCTAATTTACAGTAAGGGAAAAATTACAAAAAAAATCAATTTATATTACAACCAAATCCAAAATTTCATCAATCTCAATCTCTATTAACATAACAAAATCTAATCTGAATCACAATTACACACCAAGTCCGGAAATTATAGAGTATAAACTAACCTTAAATAAAAATGACAGAAATAATACAAAACTTAAATTTGTTACTAAATCAAATCTTCACTAAAATTAAAACAAAATCATTATAGTCCAAGCCCAGAATTTCCATATCAATTACATAAATATCAATCCCTAACTTCTCTTAATACCTAATTCTAAAACACTATAAATAAGAGACAACAAATACAATACGGGAGAGGGATATAGAAGAGAGTTATTGAAGAAGAATTTGAAGAACAAAGTACGCCGAGATAATTTGAGACATCAAACTCGTGCTTACTGTTGAGGACGAAGAGGGAGAGCAATTAGGGTTCCAACATCTGAAACCCTAATTGTTAAGATTATTTCCAATCGCATCGCCGTCGTCGTCAAAGTTTCCGTCAGAATCTGTAAAGAGAAAGAAGAAAAGGGTCTAGCACTGAATCAGACAAAAAGCCAAAAAAACTCATAAATAGAAGAAAGATAATCGCAAGAGGTAACTTCTTAGCTTATCTTTGGTGTTGTTTGATTGATTGAGGATTAGAACGTAGGTGATTGAGGTTTAGGTTGGTTACGGCGCCATGATTGTCTACTTAGGGTTTGTAAGGGTAGGAAGAAGAAGAAGGGAAGGGTTGGGTGAATGAAGAGAGAGAGAACAGAGGGTTATTGTTGAAAAAGGAAAGAACGAAAATATTAAAAAAATATTTTCTAATCTGTAGCAATCTAATACGCGTGCGTCCATAGTAATAACGTGCACCCTCATCTTTTGTCAGTTTGACTTTCTTTGAACGGCCGTAAGGCCAAGTCCACCATAATGTCGTACACCCTCGCGTACCATGGCTAATCTGGCCCTCCAAAAATTTGTTTTGGGTCTGGACCAATTGTTTTTTCCACCCCCTGTTCTTTTTTATTACTAAACTCCACGCAAACATACACCCTCATGTGCGTAACGGGCCTAAGCCCTGATTTCTACACCCACACTCATTTACTAGCATAACTAAAAACGCACTCCCTTGTTTTAACTAAATATTCTCTTTTTATATAATTCTTATATTTTCCTTTTCATAATTCTTATATATTTAATATTTAATAATCATTATGTTTTCTTTCTACTTTATTCTTTTCCTTTTTTAATAATTATTATTCTATTTATCATTATTATATTATTATTTATGACATGTAAATATCTTATTTTATTCAAAACTCATGTAAATATTTATTTCTTATATATTGCATTAAATATATTTTCAATCATGCATTAATAAGATTTTTTGCAATTAATACGACTAAAAAATACACAACAAATCTCAAATTATTTTTCGCAACAAATTGATCTAAACAATTGTTTTTTGCAAAAGGGTTTCAAACAGATTTTGACTAATTACGCATTTAGCCAAAATCTCCGCAATCACTACTCCCGGTCAAATGCAAGGTGATTCAAAATAAATTTTCAACCCCTAAAAAACACCAACCGATATGAACTACGAATTGGGACTCGGATTACTTATAAGAGGATACGTAGGCATACGATCAAAAATCATGGCGAGTCTTCCTAATTAAAATTTAAAACCCTATATCACCCAAAATTTAAACGTAAAACCTAGTATCCTTGTGAACAAGGTAGATCAAAGGTGCCTAACACCTTCCTTTCGTCTAATGAAGTCTGAAACCTAAAATCTCTGTCTGCGAATTAGGGTTTCCTATTAGATTCCCTTCCTTAGGATAAAAACTAGTAGTGGTGACTCTTGATTTAAAAACCAGTCGCAACAATGTGTTATTGTTGTTTATATGTTAATGTTGTATATATGTTTGTCTGGATTTTCCAGGTTTTCAGGGTGCTTGGTGATTTCTCATAAGTCCTCTACCCGGACTTGGGCAAACTTAAGATAGGACAAGTGGTATATTCATGTTAACTTTGAGGGAGTAATCCCAAAAAAGGAGGAATGAGATCCCCCACTCAATGGAGGCCCCTTTGACTATAGTGTCGTTTACCGAGTAATCGGGAGGACATGCTACTTTTGACCTGGGAGCCTGCTGAAAATGAGGACCATAGAACCTTTAACCCATCTTGGCCTTTTAGGTGTAGTGCGGAAGCTATGACGGAGTAATCCGGAAGTGGTTGTCACGCGATACTATGCTCAGACGAGTTTTTCTTGAGAATATTACTAATTACTGATTCAATCGGGATGTTGGTAATATCCGAAGAAAGGATGTAGACTATGGGAACCTCTTAGAACCTTGTTCGGCAGGTGATAAACTATTAGGCCATACCTTATGGGTAGTACCTTTGACTCCATGCTCGTGACGTCGAACCTATAAACCCCCCATGTTTGAGATCTTGTGTGTGATTATTGCATCATGAATTCATGCACCCATAAGCATATTTAAAAAAAAACATTATGGTTAGAGAGACTTAAAGTTGAAGGAGGGTATTCTCTCAACTTTGTTCCAATTCTATGATCTGATGTATCGATGTTTCACTTTCCCTGATTATCAGTTGATACCTACATTAGAGGAATATTCTTATCTACTGGGTTTACCTGTTACCGATCGTGTTCCTTTCACCAGTTTGGAGGGGGAGCCAAAATCTCATGAGATTGCTGCTTTGGTTCATTTGGGGAGGTCTGAGGTTAAAGCCCACATGACTACCAAAGGAAGAATCAGAGGATTACCCTCTTAATTTTTATTGGAGAAAGCTTGTTATTTTGCTAAGATGAAGAGTACGGTTGCTTTTGAGGCCATCTTTGCTTTACTTGCTTATGGGTTATTCTTATTTCCGAATGTTGACAACTTCGTGGACGTCAATGCCATCAGGATATTTTTGATAGGGAATCCAGTTCCTACACTATTAGGTGATGCTTACTATTCCATTTATCTTAAAGATTCTTACCATGAAGGGATGAGCATTTGTTGCACGCCTTTGTTGTATTAGTGGTTTATTTCTCACTTGCCTCGGTCTGATGCTTTTTAGGATGTCAGGAAGGCACCTCGTTGGGCTCAAAAGATTATGGCCCTCACTGACTCAGATATTGTTTGGTACCATCAAGCTTACCATGATATAGAGATTGTCGATAGTTGTGGTAGTTTCCTCAACGTACCTCTTTTTGGTATGAAGGGAGGAATTAACTACAATCATGTTCTAGCACGACGACAACTTGGATATCAGATGAGGGATAAGCTAAATAGTATTCATTTAGTGGTTTCTTTCTTAAAGAGGGAGAGAATCATAATGAAGCTAGGGAGTAGATTGCAAAGGCCTGACGTCTTATTCACAGGAAGAGTAGAAATGACTTGGGACCTAGAGGGGTTGTTTCTTTAGAGCCTTATCTTCAGTGGGTACAAGCAAGGGAAATTCAGTTGAAGATGTCGTATTCCCATGAAGCACATATTCCTAATATGTTTGTGAATACCACTCCTCCCCTTTTAGATGATGTGGAAGAGTTTCAGCTTGCCCTAGTCAGGATGCAACGAGAGAATGAGGATTGGAAGAATAAGTGTCAGACTTTAGAGATATCCTACCAGGTAAACTTGAAGGAGAAAGATGACATAATTGAGATTCATGAGAGTCGTGCTACAGAGATGATGGAGAAGCAAGAGGATTTATTTTCTTCTAGCACTTAGCTAGAGCTTATTCATTCACTTCCCGACTCTAGTGATTGGAAAATGGTTGTCGATAGGTATGCAGAAGAGAACAAGCAGCTGAAGGCTCAGATTTCAAGACTCACAGGAAAGCGTCAACGTATGCAGTGATCTTCATCAGCTTTGCTTTCTTGGGATTTTTAGATTCTATCTTCTTTTGTACTTGGGATTGTTGAAACTTATACTGAAAAGTTGTAATCCATTTTGAAGATTATTATAATGAGATTTTCAGTATTTCAAAATATGTTACTACTTTAATATTTGCAAATTATCTATAAAATCTTTGAGTTCCTTGAATTAATAATAATATAATAAATCATGTGCAATGCATATGATGCATCATCTTGCACATTTTTCTTGCATTTATGTTCATACACAGGTGTCTTACTGAATTTCTCTGCTTTGTTTAGCAAGTTGTCTCACCGGTATAATAGTTGAGATAATTCCAAGAATAAAATGGAGAATCTTGAATAGGAAAATCGTGAGCTACATGACGAGGTTACTGCTCTGAAGGTTGGTATGTCTAATCTAACTTCTTTAACGGAATCACAGGTGGCTGATTTAAATAAGCCACCACTTGCTCAGCCTCAACAAACAACATTTTCTTCTGAAGGTCCATCAGTTCCTGTTTCTGTTGCCCCAGTTACTGCTGCTCATAATTGTTTGCCTCGGGGTTATCCATGGGGAATGACAGAAGGTTTTAATCTTGATGCTCTAGTTGCTCCAGTTGTTCTAGTTGTTGCTACTCCTAAACCTCCTGTGGTGCATATTACTCATGCTGCTAGAAATGAGATGCACTATATTGCACCCCCTTTGGTGAATGTTGTGCCGGTTGTTAATGATGAAGTTTATCGTCCTATTCCTCCACCAAGTGAAAGCTTGGGCTTCTATGATCGAATGGATGATTTTTTGGATCAGTTTTATAAGATGCAGAGAGAAATGAAGGCCCTCAGAGGAAAAGAATTTTTTGGGCAAAATGTGAATGATCTATGTTTGGTTTCAAACATGAAAATACTTGCAAAGTTCAAAGTACTAGAATTCGAGAAATACAAAGGAAATAATTTTCCTCGATCTCACCTTGTGATGTGTGTGGGAAGGATGTCTACTCATACTGATGATCAATACCTGTTAATTCACTTTTTTCAAGATAGTTTGACTGGTGTCGAATTGAAGTGGTATATGAGCTTGGATAGTGCCAACATTCATACTTTCAACGACTTGGGTGAAGCATTTATTATACAGTACAAGTATAACATGGACATGGAACCTGACCGTGATCAACTCAGGGCAATGGTCCAGAAGGACAAAGAGTCGTTTAAAGAATACGCACAGAGATGGAGTGAGATAGTCGCCCAAGTGATTCCTCCAATGGAAGAGAAAGAGATGACGAAGATTTTCTTGGAGACTCTAGGTGGCTTCTACTATGAAAGAATGGTAGCGAGTGCACCAAGTGATTTTACCGAAATGGTGAGTATGGGCATTCATTTGGAAGAAGCTGTAAGAAAGGGCCGCTTGACAAGAGGTGAAAATTTTGGTAGTACAAATAAACCATCATACGGATTTTCTAAGAAGAAAGAAGGAGATACAAATGTTGTCATTCAAGAGAGAATGGTTAATTCTCCTATAAGAAATCATCAGCGCCACCAATAGGTTGCTTCGGTAACTCCAATTGTCAATGTGGCTTCGACCACAGTTTCTTATCAGAGACCATCCCCTCAGGGAAATCAAGGGCAAAATCAGAAGAGAGAGTCTTTTGACTCTATCCCCATGAGTTATGCATAATTACTCCCGATGTTAATTCAGAAGAAGTTGGTTCAGACCAGGCCACCCTCACTATACCATCACCTTTTCCTTAGTATTATAAGGCAGACCAGACATGCGCTTTCCATCAGGGAGCCCCAGGGCGCAATGTTGAGAACTATTATCTTTTAAAATCTGAGGTACAAAAGATGGTGAGATCTGGCATTTTATCCTTTAAAGATGTTGGCCCTAACGTGAAAGATAATCCTTTACCAAAGCATGGAGGATAAAATGTCGTAAACATGGTTGTTGGTTATCCATGGGACTTTCGGATTTTTGATATCAACCTAGTTAGAGGAGATTTGGTAAAGATGCATGCTAACCTTTGCGAGTTTAGTTATTATACGCATGACCATGCTGGTTGTCGTATTTGCAGTACAAATATAAAAGGGTGTGATAAGATAAAGGCTGATCTTCAGGAAATGATGGACGAAGGCCTCATTCATATAATTAGGCCTAGGGCAGAGTACGAGGAAGATGTGAATATGGTCTTTGAATGTCCTGGAGAATTCCGGATTTTTGACGTGAATCATATGAATGATGATTTGGTGTAGTTGCATGCTACCTTCTATCACATGGATGGTCAAGAAGAACACCATTATGGTTCTTTCCGAATCTGCTATAGAGATTCTCGTGGTTGTTCCAATGTGAGAAGGGGAATTAAATTAGTGTTGGACAATGGTACTATCAAGGATTCAGGCAATAGAGATGATTACCGTGGGATTAATGTGATTGAACATTTTTCGATTGAGATTGTATCAGATGACGAGTATGCTTCTGCAGATGAATTCTTTTCCTCAGATGAAGATGTGTTTTCCAGCGATGATCCTGTGATGTCTAGGTAATCTGAATAAGGGGTGGATGTTATTGTGCCTTGTTTCGGTGTTCCCTTCCCAATTAAGATTGAATATCATAGCAAGCCACATGTTTCTCCAATGGTGATTTGTTTGCCAGGTCCTGTTCCATATGAGTCAGACAAGGTCGTGCCATACAATAACTTGAGTAATAACTTGAGTTTCTGTGATGACGAATTGCCTGACGAAGGAAGGAATCATAATCTTTCTCTCCATATCTCCATGAACTGTAAGAACAATTCATTGTCAAATGTGTTAATTGATAATGGGTCCACTTTAAATGTCATACCGAGGAGCATGTTGTTGAATTTGAAGTATCAAGGAACTCCATGCGCCCGAGTGGCATAATTGTGAAGGCTTTTGATGGATCAAAGAAGTCTGTTATTGGGGAAGTAGATCTGTCTATTCACATAGGCCCACGCATTTTTCATATTACTTTCCAAGTTATAGATATTTTGCCCGCTTACAGTTGCTTACTAAGATGACCATGGATGCATGAGGCAGGGGCTGTCACTTCAAATTTACACCAGAAGCTGAAGTTTTGCGTGAAGGAAAGGTGGTCATCGTAAATGGAAAATAGACATTGTTAATATCTTATTTATCCTCTTTCAGTGTTGTGAAAGAGGATGAAGTTGTTGTTGGAACCCAGTTCCAAGCTTTATCTATTGATAATATAAGAGGAAATGAGAATTCTATAGCTTCATTTAAAGATGCTCAACAGGTTATACGTAGTGGCCCTAGTAAGGTATGGGGGCAAATTATTGATCCACTTGTAAACAAGAATAGAGTTGGTTTGGGATTCTTTGGGAAGCATGATAAAGGTAAGAACATGAAGCTGAAGTCTTCTTTGGGCAAATATCAAGATATCTTTTATAGAGGAGGTTATCTTCATCCAACTGTTCCTGGGATCAATGCCATTATGGAAGACAAAGCGGAGCAGGATATGCCGAACTATGTGACGCATGGAGTTAGAGTCCAAAATTGGATCACCATTGATGTTCCCTATTGCATTCATGTCTCAAAGTAATTTGTTTTTGTTAATCTTTTCAAAATTTCACTATATCTGAGGTGATAGTTGATATTGTATGGGCTTATCTGTTTTCTTTGATCTTTAAAATGAAAAGTTGTCTTTGATTCCCAATTTGTGTCTTCATTTTCTGATTTTTCTTGGAAAATGGTAATCAGGAAAAACCTTTGAAAATAAATAAATAACTATAATATGTATAATCACTTTTTATATGTGTCAGTTTCTAAATGCAATCATAAATTAAATGTGCAGATTAATTAAAAAACTTGTTGAATACAATGACCCTGCACCCTCTCCCAACTTTGAATATCCTGTGCATGGGGCCGAAGAAAAAGAATATGATGAAATTCCATAAGAGGTTTCAGATTTGCTTGAGGGCGAGGAAAGATATTGATATGTTGTTTGATAGTACATAAAAATTCAAAGTATTCTCGTTCATGGACGGATTTTTCGGATATAATCAAATTAGAAGGGCTCTTGAGGATATGGAGAAAACAACGTTTATCACACCCAAGGGAATATTCTGTTACAGAGTGATGCCCTTCGGGTTGAAGAACACTGGTGCAACGTACCAGAGGGCTATGACAACCTTATTCCATGACCTGATGCATAAGGAAATTGAAGTATATGTTGATCATATGATTGCCAAATCCCAGATGGAAGAAGGGCATATAGAAGATTTGTTGAAATTGTTTCAGCGTTTGAGAAAGTATCGTCTCCGCTAGAATCCAAATAAATGCACCTTCGGTGTCCGATCATGGAAACTATTAGGTTTCATTGTCATCCGAAAAGGAATTGAGTTGATCCTAATAAAGTCAAAGCAATTCAAGAAATGCCTGCGCCAAGGACTGAAAAACAAGTTAAAGGCTTCCTTGGGCGGTTGAATTACATTTCCAGGTTTATCTCTCATATGACTGTAACGTGTGAACCGATCTTTAAGTTGTTAAAGAAAGATTAAGGTTGTGTATGGACAGAAGATTTCCACAAGGCATGTGAGTATATTAAAGAGTATTTGCTTGAACCTCCTATCTTGCTCCCTCCTATTGAAGGAAGACCATTGGTTATGTATCTGAAAGTGTTAGATAATTCTATGGGTTGTATTTTGGGACAACAAGATGAAACAAGAAAGAAGGAATATGCCATTTATTATCTCAGCAAGAAGTTTACGGATTGTGAGTCGCGGTATTCTATGCTGGAAAATACATGTTGTGGTCTGGCTTGGGCGGCAAAGTAGTTGCGGCAATATATGTTGAATCATAGTACTTGGTTGATTTCCAAAATGGATCCAATTAAGTATATTTTTTAGAAGCCTGCTCTCACTGGGAGAAGTTCCCATTGACGGGTGTTGTTGTCTAAATAAGATATTGAATACCATACTCAAAAATCTATAAAAAGCAGTGTGTTGGCAGATTATCTTGCTCATCAACCAGTTGATGATTATCAGTCGATTAAATATGATTTCCCTGATGAGGATGTGATGTTTTTGAAGGTAAAAGATTGTGCGGAACCTTTTCCTGAGGAAGGTCCTGATCCTGAATCCCGGTGGGGTATGGTATTTGATGGAGTTGTGAATGCTTATGGGAATGTAATTGTTGCGGTGATTATCACTCCTCATGGATTTCATATACCTTTTACTGCAAGGTTGTCATTTGATTGCACCAATAATATGGCAGAGTGTGAAGCTTGTATCATGGGTCTCGAGGAGGCTATTGATCTCAGAATAAAAGTTCTAGATGTGTATGGTGATTCAGCTTTGGTAATTAATCAGATTAAAGGAGAATGGGATACTCCTCACCCTTTCTTGATTCATTACAAAGACTATGCTAGAAGATTATTACCCTTCCTTAACAAAGTTGAATTCCATCATATTCCCAGAGATGAAAATCAAATGGCGGATGCTTTGGAGACTTTGGCTTATATGTATCAAGTAAATACATGGAATGATGTTCCTTGTATCACAATGCGACGTTTGGATAGACCGGCTCATGTATTTGCAGCAGAGGAAACATCAGATGAGAAACCTTGGTATTATGATATCAAGCATTTTCTCTAGACTCGGGAATGCCCGGCTGGTGCGTCAAATGAAGATAGAAAGACATTGAGAAGGTTGGTAGGTAGCTTTTTCCTCAATGAAGATGTGATATACAAAAGAAATTATGACATGGTCTTGCTCAGATGCGTGGATAGACATGAAGCAGACATGTTGATGCATGAGATCCATGAAGGTTCCTTTGGTACCCATGCCAATGGACATTAAATGGAAAATAATATGCTTAGGGAGGGTTATTATTGGCTAAGCACGGAATCTGACTGTTACAAATTTGCAAAGAATTGCCATAAGTGACAGATTTATGCTGACAAAATTCATGTGCCTCCGACACTTCTCAATGTTATTTCTTCCCCATGGTCTTTCTCTATGTGGGGTATTGACATGATTGGAATGATTGAACCAAAGGCATTGAATGGACATCGTTTTATCTTGGTGGGGATTGACTACTTCACCAAATGGGTGGAAGCAGCTTCGTATGCTAATGTCACTAAGCAGGTGGTAGTGCGCTTTATCAAGAACAATCTTATATGTCAGTATGGTTTGCCAAGCAAGATTATCAATGATAACGGATTGAATCTGAATAACAAGATGATGACAGAACTTTGTGAAGAATTCAGGATTATTCATCACAATTCATCTCCTTACAGGCCAAAGATGAATGGGGTTGTTGAAGCTATTAATATAAACATTAAGAAGATCATCCAGAAAATTATTGTTACTTATAAAGATTGGCACAAAATTCTCCCTTTTGCTTTGCATGGATACCGTACATCCATTCGCACTTCAACAGGGGCAACCTCGTTCTCTCTTGTGTATGGAATGGAAGCAGTGCTTCTCGTTCCGGTTGAGATTTCCTCTTTACGTGTAATGATGGAAACCAGGTTGTCAGAGGCTGAATGGGTCCAGAAAAGGTTTTACCAATTGAATTTGATTGAAGAAAAGAGAATGATAGCTTTATGTCATGGTCAGTTGTACCAGAAGAGAATGACGAAAGATTTTGATAAAAACAGTCAAGCCTCGTGAATTCAGAGAAGGCAACCTCGTTCTCAGGAAGATCATGTCTTTCAACGCTGACTTTAGGGGCAAGTGGACTCCCAATTTTGAAGGCCCATATGTTGTCAAGAAAGCCTTCTCTGGCGGTGCATTAGTTTTTGAAACTATGGATGGCGAGGAGTTCCTACATCCTATGAATGCTGACGCAGTCAAGAAATACTTCGCCTAAAGAAATAAAATAAGAGCTCGCTAAGTTGAAAACCTGAAAGGGCAGCTTAGGAAAAAATAGAGTGTCTCGATAGACTGAAAACCCAAAAGGGCAGTCTAGGAAAAAATTAGAGAGATAAACCGAATAGATTCTTCCCACTAGGTTGAAAACCTGCAAGGGCAACCTAGGCAAAAGTTAGAGATTTCTTGGCAAGTAACTACATCAGACAAGACTTTATCGTTGAAGTAACAATCTTCATGGATCCTCACCACTCTTTAACCGAAGTCGCTGCTCAGGAATTTGAAGTTTTTAGGGAGAATAGTGGTCATTGTATTTCAATGTATCTTTTCCAATATATATTACCATTTTCCAAACTTTGTAATCATCCATGGAGTCTCTCCATTTACATATTAACATTCTATTAATAAAGTTTAAGCTTTTATCCAATTCTTTGAAATTTTATTTTATTCTGCTTACAAAGAGTCCATTTATTATTGATAGTAATTTTCAAAACAAAAAGATTAAATGACAAAATTATTTTTTGAAAAGAATTTACAGATTACTTCTTACTTTAGATTTTGTGACTCAAGGAGGAAAAAAAAGTGATTCCAAGGATGGAAGAACTCTAAAATTATGGAAGTATGTATTCCCCAGGAAGGTTCTCCCAAGTCACTTTTGTTGGTATGCATTTGATCTTTTTGTGTTTCTCAGATAGTTTGAGATGTTACCAATTGATGTATGGTGAGGTGTTGGGTTTGTGATCCCGCTTTCTCCAGTCAAGTCCTTGTTCCTTTTAATTTTGGGTTTGCATGGTCTAAAGTCTCTATACTAGATTCCCCAGTAAGTTCTTCGCTCATATGACAAAAGCCCCTTCCTTTTTGTGTCCTGAGATGGAATCATTTGCAAAACGTCGCCCTTTGCATTGTTGGCATTTTTGTTGTTGTTTATTTCCCAGGAAACTAAACGAGGGCATCATCTTTTCTAATAAGTGTTGACACAGTTGTCAAATTTTGGGTTTTCTCCCGCCAGGTGTTGGGTTTGATTTAAAATCCCCATAATTTTGATTAACTGTTGTATTGTTTGATTTCTTAGATCCTTAAGTGAAGCTGAAATACTGTTTCTCTCTAAGAGTTGTCATCCCTGTGTAATTTCATGATTTCTCCATAGGGAAGTTTATGTAATTATCACTCTTGGTATTGGAGAAGGTATTTTGGTCTTCTCTCAATGATATGGTGTTGTACTCCCCAATAAAGTTCGTACAAGATCCCCAAGTGACATCGCGACAACGTGGTATTGTTTTCCCCATTGAGGTTGGTATTGCAATACCTAGTAGAAGTACAGACATTGAAGCATTTGTTTTCCCGCATTGAATCATGTGCGGTATTCCCTGGTGAAGCTGAAGGAGAGTGTTAGATCCTAGTATTTGCACTGATTCTTTTGTCTTAATTTGATTATTTTTGGATTGTATTTCTTCCCAATGAAATTAAGCCATGGAACAAGACTTTGTTAGTATTTACTTTCTTATAATATTTTCCTCATGGATGTGATTTAGCCGAGTATTAACTCTATCCAATTTTGGTTTTGTCTGTTTATCCACAATATGATGTAATAGTTTTGTCAGCATATACATGATAACATTCATACATGCATCATGCATAGCTGAACTAAATTTGTTACTCATTTGCATCCATTGATATTTTATTGGCATATTACCCTATTTGCAGAGTTGTGTTACCCTATCTTCAATAGATTATCAACTTTAAGCAAAAAGTGTATATTCTTTCGATTTCCCCACTGAGTTATCCGTCGTGGAAGATTTTTTTTCCTATTCAGTTCTTTATCTGAGTGGAATGTGATCCCCTTTTGAGTTTATTTCTCATCGGGTGCTATCTCAATTGACTGTTTCATTTCAATTTTTTTCTGGTTTGAATTTGTGGTCCCCATCAACATTATTATTATGATTTATGCGGGCTTTGAGTCCTAGTTCAAGAATGGGCATTTATTTTGCACGTGAAGACTTTAGTTCCTCAGTAGGGATATATTGGCATTCCCCCCAGGAAGCCTTGTTTCTTCCCCAATAGGTCTGTAAGTTCCCGGAGAGGATTCATGATTTGCTACTCCAAGTAATGGTAGTCTCGTCATTATGAGAGATAGTTCGTTGTTGAGATTTGTTACTGCAATGAATGGTAGTCTCGTCATTATGGGAGATAATTCATTGTTGAGATTTGTTACTCCAATGAATGGTAGTCTCGTCATTATGAGAGATAGTTTGTTGTTGAGATTTGTTACTCCAATGAATGATAGTCTCGTTATTATAGGAGATAGTTCGTTGTTGATGTTTGTTACTCCAATTAATGGTAGTCTCGTCATTATGGGAGATAGTTCATTGTTGATATTTTTTACTCCAATGAATGGTAGTCTCGTCTTTATGGGAGATAGTTCATTGTTGATGTTTGTTACTCCAATGAATGGTAGTCTCGTCATTATGGGATATAGTTCGTTGTTGAGATTTGTTACTCCAATGAATGGTAGTCTCGTCATTATGGGAGATAGTTCATTGTTGATGTTTCTTACTCTAGTGAATGGTAGTCTCGTCATTATGGGAGATAGTTCATTGTTGAGATTTGTTACTCCAATGAATGGTAGTTTTGTCATTATGGGAGATAGTTCGTTGTTGATGTTTGTTACTCCAATGAATGGTAGTCTCGTCATTATCATAGATAGTTTGTTGTTGATATCTTTTTCCGATGGATGGTAGTCTCTTCATTGTGGGAGATAGTTTGTCGTTCATATTCGCATTACTCTAAATAAGTTTATTTGTTTCCGGTTGTAAGTGCTGATGCCAATCATTTGTTACCACCTTTAACATGGATGTTTTCTAGTATTATCCTACCACCTTTTCCCCCTAGTGGGTCGACATTACCTTTTTTTTGCTATCTTCTTCGAGAGTGGATAGTTTGTGGATATCTGTTGATCACTGTTATCCTTTATTTCTCCTTAATGTCTGAGTTTATGTTACCTTGTCTTCTCTTTGGAATCTATCCCCAATAGAATCGAGTCTTTTGTTTACCAGTGATTTATTTTCCTTGTCTATTATTCTTTTGATCTTTTATTCTCTGTATCCCCAGTGGTGTGTTTTATCACCCTTGGATTTGTTCATTTGCCTGCACAATCGTAAACATTGCATGGCATCTTAGGGCCAAAAATAGGGTTTATTTTATATTTAAGTATATTCAATCGCGTCGACATGAAGATTTTAACCTTCGTATCTCCGGATAGAACACACTTAAATAAGGGCAGCTGTTATACCCCAATTTTTGACCCTAAGATCCCTCCATCATCTCATATCAACTCAATCACAACAAGATCACACTAGGGTTGGTTCTTCTCCTTATCTTTAGCTTTGCTCATGGGGAATCGCCAAGCACCTTGACTTGTATTTTGTGATCATCTATGTTTTGTATTGACTAACTTTTAACTAATAAATACAATGAATGTTTTCACTAATGGATGATATTATAGGTGAAAGCACAACATATTCCGTCAAGTTGATCTATAGGTTCATGAGTTTATTTCCATGCCTTTTTAAACAAAGCTTAATTGATATTCAAGCTTCATCATTGAAGATTCTTTTAAGTAATATCATAACAAATTCTATTATGATTTATCATACCTCAAGTTGTCAAAGATAGTTCAAAGATGTAAGGGTTGGTTGAAGAAACTTTGACATAATTAGATAAGTTCTTGATTTCTTGATCACAAGTGCATACTTCCCTCAATTATCAATATTTGGAAGTGGTTATGGTTACTATGGTTCCTCATTATCATCCTCAACAACTTATATTTACATGACAAAATTATTGGTGCAAGAAAGTTTGACAAAATTGAAAAGGTTTTCCAAGGCATTTTGTGGCTATAGTAGCTAGGGTTTTGAACTTCTAAGGGTTATATCTTGCTCATATTTTGGTAGTTTTGAATGATTAAAAATGCATGCTCCTCTTTAAAGGGTTATCAACAAATCACTTAATAAGTTTCAAGAAAATTTTATGTGGAAGATGCCTAATGATTGAGAAAGATTACAAGCCCTCTAGATACGCCATCCAATTCCCTTATATGACTTCAAAAGATCATAACTTGGTCAATTTTTATCTCCTTGATCCCATTATTATTCCACAATGATCTTAAATATGTGAAATTCAACATTTCTTTTATGTGCAAAGCTTGAAAATGGATGGAAGATGTCTTAAGGACTCAAAAGATCATTGGTCATCTCATGAAATTTCACCAACTTCACCAAGTCATAACATTCTCATTTTTTCGAGATTTTAAATGGTTCAAGTCTCAAAATGCCATTCAAGGGATCTACTTCATGTCATCTTTTTTGGTCAAGAGCAAATTTTAAATGGAAGACAATGTTTGGATGCAAGATATTATAGGTCATTTTAAAAGAAAAACTTAGAATTTTTCTAAGTATAAAAAGTCAACATCTTTTTCTCAACTTTGAATCATCACAACTTTCAACTCAACCATCCATTTGATACCATTCTTTTCACATTGTAAAGTTTGTGATCTTATCTTTCCAACACATCAAGAATCAAGTCCTAAGGTTCCCTAAATTGTGCACACCATGATTTCAAAGTTGGTACCTTGGAACTGAAGTTTCTCAAACAGTCAAAATGCAATTTCCATATTTGACTTCTAATACTTAAACATGTTTACCATAAGCATGTGGATGATTTAGAGTGTCAAAACGCATCATTTGGATGAGTTCTGATTTTAATAAATGATTTAGTGTTTTATTCACTGAGGACCATGATATGCACAGCACGTCTGATCCATTGGATTAGCTTACTAACGCGTTTTGACTCTCATCCAATGGTCTACATCCTTTTGGTTTTTATTTTATTTTATGATTTTATATTTTATTTGTTTTAAACTTCAAAAATTCATAAAAAATTCATTTTAACTTCAAAAAAATTGAAAAATTCTTAGAAACACTTTTGATTTTTCACTTTCTGATTATTATTTTTCACAATTTTATTTTGTGTTTTGATATTTTTTTTATATTTTTTCACTTTATTTGAGTTGTTTTAAATGTTTAAAAATACTTTTCTTAAGTTTTAAATTCTGGAAAAAAAATATGGAAGAATTCAATGATCTCTTGACAAATATTGGTGACCTCATTTTATTTTTATTTCGGACTTTATTATTTTTCACAATTTTTGGTTTATTTTGCCTATTTCTTTTAATTTTAAAAATGGTTTCTGACTTTAGAAAATTACCAAAAAATTTATAAAAATATTTGAGTTCATTTCGGATTTTTGTATGGTCTCATTGAATTTTTCTTTGATGTTTTGAAAACTATTATTTTCATTCAAAACTATTTTAGAAATTTGTTTTCTTTATTTTTAAATATAATTTTATTTTTGTATATATTCTTACTAATCTTGAACTATAAGGTTTTGATAATGAGCTTTATTAACATTATTGGATCTTGGGTGATGAGTTCAACTCCACCAAAATGGATGAATGATTTTAATGATAGCTTGACTAAATTTTTTGTTTAAATGTGGTTTAATTCTTATTCAATATATAATCAAAACAATGGATTATATACAAGTATAATCCATCTACAAAATATCCGAGTTCGAATTCGGACACCTAACCCTCAAGTGTTACAACCAGAGCATCGTCTCGATAAACCAAAATAAAACGGATTACAATCCAAATTTCATCCGCTAAGCTAGTGCCTCGCACTACTATCTTTAGTACCTGAACAATGTCGAAGCAAGCATTTTCCAACAGAAGGGTAAGAATTCCAACAAACATAAAGTATGTAATTTAAAGCAAATGAAAGACATTAAATAAAGGAATCTCACTCTTTTTCCAACTCTTACATAAACTACATAAGATATTCATTTAATCAAATTATCATATCCAACAACTCAAAGAAAACAAACACAATCAACTTCATTTACCAATTAGCACATAATGCATAATATTCAACCACACATAAACTCAATAAAACGTGTACGTGCGACTCGACACAACGACACGACTCATGCATGTGGTACCAATCATCTATTATCCTTCAGACTTGCCGATGTCTATCCCTCAGACGGATAATCACAAAAGCCCATTCCCTAAGCTTTCAGACCCCCACTTTGAGTTTTGGACGAGCCACTAGCCTCCACGAGACTAACAGACATCGCCTCTTGACACGACTTATGATGTGGTATACAATTCAATTAACAACAATATGCAAATTGATAACGAGAAAACGTATCGTATAATTACTACGCTTTTTACCGATTTTATATTACATTAAGTCGTCTAACCCCCGATTATTCCGAGTTTATTTGTCTTTTTACAGGTATAACATTTGTCAACTCAAACCAATGGAAAAGGACAACATGAAGAAGGCTAGACAATAGACAAAGAGAAAAAGAACTAAAAATACAAAGTTTGGATTTTTGTACCTGTGACGACCGTCACACCCTGTGACGACCGTCACGCCTCCCCAACTAGAAATAACGCTCGTAACACATTGTTGACGAGCGTAATGCGCTATTTAAGCGCATTACGACCGTCACCCACCTGTGACGACCGTCACGCGCGTAAAGAGGAACGTTATGCTTTGGTGGAGACGTGGGAAACGTGAGGAAGAATCCTTCTCCAATATTTCCTCCACTCAGTGACCATGCATCCTATTTTTATGCCACTCAAGCCTCCTCTCAAGACACTTTCAACTGCCATTTCCTCTGCTATATATATGTGTGGTAGTGCAAAGCTGCAAGGGGTCGAAGAATTTTCTACAGACCAAATTTCTATTCTTTTGCAATTATTTTCCATTTCCTTGTTTTTGAATATTGTTTTCACGTTCCTGTAATTTTCATTTCAAGTTTTAGTTTTTAGTTTTAAGTGTTAATTCTTCCTTCAAGAATTAACACGAATTATTTACTGCAATCAAGCTCAAGGATTATTGTAATATTTCAAGATTACCATAGCAACTTTGACTCCAGGTTTTTATTGAAATTAATATTTATTCAGTTTTTATATTATGCCAATTGTTGTTATGAATTATATTTTGAATTGTATTGCTTCCAAGTTAATTATGTCCGGCTAAATTATTAATACCGGTATGTGACCCGTAAGAACTAAAGAAATTCAGTGATACCTTGGCCAAAAATATCTATAAAACAATTTCTGGTTTCCAATTTCCAAGATTAATTTAACTAACCTTGTCACGAGAGTGAGAGGTTAATTAACACGATTTTGCCACGAGAGTGGGAAATTAATTAAGGCAAGAACCTGCATGCGAGAGCTGGGGTTCAACCCAGATAGTGGTAACGAAACATTAATTTTTAAATACACGAGAGCGTTTTAATAAATTAATTAAACTCAAATTGTTTTCAAAAAGTGTTATTAAATTTAAAGTGCATCCACTAGGTTTAGTAGCATGACTTATTTCATAAACACGAGAGTGTATGTCTCAGGTTTTTAAACAATTAGCTTTTATCGAAATACTTTATAGGGAAAGCGATTCACCGAATTCCCTAAGTTCGATTATCACATACCGGTATAACTAGTACTATTATTTTTAATTAAACTGTTTCCCCCAAAAATCGAATATTCATCGCTTAGTTAGACAAATTGTAGCATTAGATCGTATGCGATTGATCCTCAGTCTCTGTGGGTTCGATAATATTTTAAAACTAGAACGACTAAACTGTATACTTGCAGTTAGTATCTCGGCAGACTTATAAAGTCCCGATCAAGTCTTTGGCGCCATTGCTGGGGACTGATTAATCAATTAAGTACGATCCTTTTGTTGCACGTTTAGACTAGGTAACAGAAACCCTCTTTCGATTTGTATGCCAAATACTCACTCCCGAAGCGAGTCTTTGCATCTACGAATCTTGTCCCAATTACTATGTATCACCCAAATTTTTTCTACAACCCCCACTCTGAGTATTTCGAGGAATCACAAGAATTCCATAAATCCGACCTCGAAATACTATTGGAGAATTTCAATGCATCACAGACTCATTCTCACCCGAATTACCTTTCCAACTATCAATCCCAAAATTTTGAGGAATCGCAAGAATATTATAGATCCAACCAAACTTATCCTAAACCAAATTTCCCCTACAATCACTACACCCAATATTTCAAGGAGACGCAAGTATCCTATAAATCCGACCTCGAAATATTAATGGGAAATTTTAATGAAATATCAATGATGACAAAGCGCTTTACGGAAACACAAAATGCGACTCTAACTCAATTTGAAGAATCAGAAGAATCGCATGGTTTCGACTTCGAAACATCAATGGAGGATTCTGACGCGACGCTAATTCACTCTAGGGTAGAATCTCTGATGGAGCACTTTGTAGAGACACAAACTATCCAGAACGAAGAGTTTACAAAACAAAGTCTTCAAAACAGTGAAAACCTTAGGCAACTGACCACTGTGGTTGACTCGCTCGCGACCTACAACATAGCCTTAGAGACCCAAATCTCCCAGCTTGAACGAAACTCTCTAGGACACTTCCCTGAGGAGAAATTGGATGTTGTAACAAACAGTAGTGAAAAACAAGTTGAAAATCCTAAGGAGAGCGATAATGAGGTTGAGGAGAGTGATGATGTGGATGAGGAGAGTTCAGACGAGGAAAGAGTAAAGATTAAGAAAAATCCTCCAACACCATCTAAAAGGGAGGTTGTAGAATAGGTAGAAAAGGGAGCACCTATTGTTATGCCTCACCCCTATACCCCACCGTTTCCTTTCTCGAAAAGTTTTATGGAAGCTCAGGTAGACTCCAAATCTAAAACGTATGTGGAGGTATTGGAAAATATTCACACTAATGCACCCTTGTTGGAAGTCTTGCATAAAAAGAGAAAATTAGAGGACCGTGAAACTAGGGATATAATTACTGTTAAGAAGGTAAGGTTAACCTTTGAGGTGGTGGATGAAATCACTAAGCCCAAACTTCAAAAGTTGATACTTAGGATAGATCCAGAACCACCACCACAAGTTCAGAAGAATGAACCACCCCACAGAAGAAAGAAAAGAAAAGGTGAGGGATATGTGAGATGGCTTGATAAGTGGCCATGGAAAATGACAACTACTAAAAGTTCAACCGAGGAGTCATCCTCGAGAGAACCACCATGAGTGCTTGCACTCCTGTTCGTCAGGCTTATGACGTTAAACAAAGTGTTGCGTGGGAGGCGACCCATCTGTTTGTTTCTGTTTGTTTTTGTCTTTAACTTTCTATTCCGTTTCTATATTCGTTTTCTTTTAAAGCATTATTTTCACTATTTTCTTTTTCATCTTTTCTAAAAAAAAAAATTTATACAACTGCTGCTGATTTTCAATCAACTTTATAGGTTTTCTGAAAAAGTCTTTTCTATCCTACCTTCTCCCCTGATTTGCTTTCCCCCCTTTGCTATTTACAATGGAAACCACTTTTAGAGGCAGGAACCAAATGAGGAGGTTTGAGGAATTATCACACAGAAATAATGGTATGACCTTATATCATGATGAACCACCAATGGACACTTTAGGCATTAAGGATAGTGTCCATTATCTGTTTAGCCAGCTGGGGTGGAAAAAGCCCACATTAAATCTAGGTTTGTTACATATCGCGAGCTCACCCTTGAGTTTCTGAGCTCTTTAGTTCATATACCCGAGTGCGGTTTCGGAACTAGAAAGAGATTTATAGCCTTCGGGTTGTTTGGTATTGAATTTGCTTATACCCATAAAGAATTAGCCAACCTTCTAGGATTCCCTTGCGGACCTTTTGCATTTTCTACCACCCAGGCAGAGTTAATGGATTTTGAGCTAGACTACTTTTGGGGGACTTAAACCGGGAACTACCACCCTGAGCAGGATAGCATGGATAATAATGAAATACACAACCCTGCTATCCGCTATTTCCATAAGATTCTAGCACATACCATTTTCGGAAAAGAACAGAACCGTACTGCCGTATCTAAAGATGAGATATTTTTGCTGCAGTGTATGACCCAGGGTCGACCTGTAAATGCAGTGCCATTCTTAATGCAGACATTTACCCGCATTGTCGAGAACCCTAGAGAGCCAATCATCATAAGAGGCCTTGTTACCATGATTGCTAACACCCTCGGACTTAGATACCAGCTACATAGGTGCACACAATTTGTTTCAATCCGCCCTATAAACATTTATTTTTGTTTCCACCTACGAATAATAGTTAACCTAGGTCCTGCACCCTTCGATTACTTGATAAGGGACGAAGTAGTCACGGTATTTACACTTCCTAACCATGCCAAAACAAGTGCCCAAAATTGCGACAATTGGTTATAGGAGTTTAACCCTCCCGACCACCCTTCGACACCTGAGACACCTCAATCCTACCAAGTTTATGATACCACAATGTCTGATGAGAGTGACCCCGAGACCCCTCCTGGTTACCATGATGGTAACAACATCGTAGAGGAAGTTGATTCCCCTGCAATAACAAAAGGGAAATATGCTGAAAATTTGAATAAAATCTTTTCTACGCTGGATGTTTATCAGACGGACATCAATGGAATCAAGAACGAGTTGAAGGGTATGCGTATGGACATGATAAGCTTAACTGATATAACTATGGAACAGTTTTCTCACATACATGCAGCTTTCGAAGACTTGAAGACGCGACTGGGATGAAGCAACAGAATCAACACTTATTTTTACCTTGTGTTTTATGTTTCTAGGCAGTTTATGATTTCATTTTAAACAAGTCTACTTTTTACAGTTTTTAAATGAGCGCAGCGCTTGAAAGAAGACAGTAGGAGCAATATGAGTATCTATGCGCTCAAAACACTCAAATCTTGACTGGGCAGTGAAACATGAATGAGAGGTTAGATGAGGCCCTGTCAGAGCTTAATTCCTTAAGGATGGATGTCAACACCCTTGGTTTCCAAGATACTGACACAGAAGCCACTCCTACCAGACGCTCTCACACCAGGAGTAGAGGACGTGGTCACCATTAGTTTTTCTTTATTTTCTATGTAGTTTACTTTTTTCTGTTTCATTTCCTTTCTGTTTGTTTTTGTAATTGTACTTCCCCGCCTATATACCGCAACATTGAGGACAATGTCGGATTTAGTGTGGGAGAGGTACCTTTCCATCTTTTAGAAACTAGTAAATTTTTACGATATGTCTCGATTCAAATTCTTCGCTTTATTTAGCCATACCGAAATTTTTTATCTTCGCATTAACCCGACATACCTATTTTAACGAAATCCCAGTTGAGGAAGCCGAAAACGACATAACAAGATTGATATGGTTATGACATTGTAGACTTCCTATTTACGCGATCCGTTTCAATAACCATTATACCAATATTTGGAGTTTTAAGTTCTAGAGTAACCCCTAGTAGTTTATACTAGCAGTCAGCACCGTCTTGACACAAACCACGTGGAGAATCGATGAATATAAGTGTTTGATGCCTGATTCTAAAAATATCCTTCCTATCTCGCTGCTAAAAGAAAAGAAATTTTGTGCACCAAAATATACGGTCACATATAAGAGCTGAGAAAATAATGAAGGAATCCAGTGTTGGTTGGTTCAGAGGTATCTGGTTCTAAACTCGGTAGGGCGTGCTACGGCCCGATCCCCCACAACCTCCAACTTGGATAACATATGTAGGGTTGCCACATTCATGTACCAGACCCCGTGCTAAAAGGATCAAAGTCACTAATCGGTTACTCCACTACGTGCGTGCTAAGACAAAGGGCTTAATGTGATTGCGCCAGAATGAAACCGGGTGAAATAGATACGAGGAACTCTGGGCAGAATTATAACGGAACTGTTGGATATCTCGTTTTAAATGGAAGCCTACGACTAAGCTTATTGCTTGTGTCATTAGCGTATCTTTAGTGTTTCAGTCAAGTATTGGCCGAACCGATGAGGATTTCCCAAAATTGCTTTAAAAATCCAAGGTATGTCATGCATATGCGCTTGACAAAACTTGTCCGACCTTTTGAATGACTATTTGCTTGAGGACAAGCAAAGGTTTAAGTATGGGGGAATTTGATAACGAGAAAAAGTATCGTATAATTACTATGCTTTTTACCGATTTTATATTACCTTAAGTCGTCTAACCCCCGATTATTCCGAGTTTATTTGTCTTTTTACAGGTATAACATTTGTCAACTCAAACCAATGGAAAAGGACAACATGAAGAAGGCTAGACAATAGACAAAGAGAAAAAGAACTAAAAATACAAAGGTTGGATTTTTGCACCTGTGACGACCGTCACACCCTGTGACGACCGTCACGCCTCCCCAACTAGAAATAACGCTCGTAACACATTGTTGACGAGCGTAATACGCTATTTAAGCGCATTACGACCGTCACCCACCTGTGACGATCGTCACGCGCGTAAAGAGCAACGTTATGCTTTGGTGGAGACGTGGGCAACGTGAGGAAGAATCCTTCTCCAATATTTCCTCCACTCAGTGACCATGCATCCTATTTTTACGCCACTCAAGCCTCCTCTCAAGACACTTTCAACTGCCATTTCCTCTGCTATATATATGTGTGGTAGTGCAAAGCTGCAGGGGGTCGAAGAATTTTCTACAGACCAAATTTCTATTCTTTTGCAATTATTTTCCATTTCCTTGTTTTGGAATATTATTTTCACGTTCCTGTAATTTTCATTTCAAGTTTTAGTTTTTAGTTTTAAGTGTTAATTCTTCCTTCAAGAATTAACACGAAATATTTACTGCAATCAAGCTCAAGGATTATTGTAATACTTCAAGATTACCATAGCAACTTTGACTCCAGGTTTTTATTGAAATTAATATTTATTCAGTTTTTATATTATGCCAATTGTTGTTATGAATTATATTTTGAATTGTATTGCTTCCAACTTAATTTTGTCCGGCTAAATTATTAATACCGGTATGTGACCCGTAAGAACTAAAGAAATTCAGTGATACCTTGGCCAAAAATATCTATAAAACAATTTCTGGTTTCCAATTTCCAAGATTAATTTAACTAACCTTGTCACGAGAGTGAGAGGTTAATTAACACGATTTTTCCACGAGAGTGGGAAATTAATTAAGGCAAGAACCTGCATGCGAGAGCTGGGGTTCAACCCAGATAGTGGTAACGAAACATTAATTTTTAAATATACGAGAGCGTTTTAATAAATTAATTAAACTCAAATTGTTTTTAAAAAGTGTTATTAAATTTAAAGTGTATCCACTAGGTTTAGTAGCATGACTTATTTCATAAACACGAGAGTGTATGTCTCAGGTTTTTAAACAATTAGCTTTTACCGAAATACTTTATAGGCCAAGCGATTCACCGATTTCCCTAATTCCGATTATCACATACCGGTATAACTAGTACTATTATTTTTAATTAAACTGTTTCCCCCAAAAATCGAATATTCATCGCTTAGTTAGACAAACTGTGGCATTAGATCGTATGTGATTGATCCTTAGTCTCTGTGGGTTCCATAATCTTTTAAAACTAGAACGACTAAACTGTATACTTGCAGTTAGTATCCCGACAGACTTATAAAGTCCCGATCACAAATCAAGACATCCCTCAATCCAAATTACAAGCATACATCACCATAATTCCACCCTATGAATTAATCTCACAACATTGCACAACAAACATCATTTATTTCATTTTCAACAATTATCACACAACACCAAAACATTCATAAATCAAACACATCATTTCCGAAATCGGCAATCAACCAAATATCTCGAATATTCAACACCTCTACAATTTAATTCCTCTCCGGTCGTACTCAAAATATTAAGTTTTACCAATTGATCGTAACCGGTTATATTAATTAATCACACTATTAATTATAATATATATTAATATA
The DNA here is from genome assembly GCA_948472305.1 of Vicia faba. Taxonomy (NCBI): domain Eukaryota; kingdom Viridiplantae; phylum Streptophyta; class Magnoliopsida; order Fabales; family Fabaceae; genus Vicia; species Vicia faba. The sequence goes on along the minus strand of OX451741.1, from coordinate 779,502,161 downwards.
TTAATTAAATTATTAATATAACATAATATTTATAAATTGAACAATGTTATTTCCGGAATCGATATTTCACAACACATTTCAAATCTATCACATATCTACGATTTAATTAATCTCCGGTCGAAATCAAAATATCAAGTTTCATCGATAAACCGTAATCGATTATATAATTAATCACACTATTAATTTATATATATATATATATATATATATATATATATATATATATATATATATATATATATATATATATATATATATATATATATATATATATATATATATATATATATAATGTTTACAGTAACACAGAGGAAAAGAAAAAGAGGACGTAGCCCCCCACCCCACCCCACCCCCCTGTGCCACGTGCCCCCCCCCCCCCCCCTAAGTGCCCCCTCTTCTTTCTTCTTCTCCATTGCTAACAGTATTTCATTTTCTAACAGTCTACTATATTTTTTTTCTTCTAACAGTTTACAATAATCTACTTTCTTAAATCGAAAAATCAGAATCAAATGCAATAAAAATACATTAGATGTTTAGAGGAAGTCTAACCCTTACCGATTAGTTCCCGGAACGAGCTTTTTCGGTTGATTTTCCAGAAATTTCTTCCTCTCTTTTTCAACCCTAGTTTTCCTCTTTTTCTTCACTTCTTCTTCTCTACTTCTCTCTTTCTCACTTTTTCACTTTCTGATATATTTTCCTTTCTATCTAACTACTTATTATATAATATAAAAAAAACTAACCTATTTTATTATATTACTTACTTATTATATTATATAAAACTAACCTACATAACATATAAACTTATATACTTTACTACTCTAAGTTAACATAACTTATATATGATAAAACTAATATTTTATTAAATTAATTTAATATAATTAATTAAAATTAATTTATTAGTTTATAATAAATCAATTAATACTAATATAAATCCATTCTCACAAATAAATCAAATAATACATATAATAAAATATTTACACACTAAATATAATATTATCATACAAAAATAGTTATTTTTCGGTACAACAAATAAAGCCAATTAATCACATACCGGACCGAACTACCGACTAAATAATTATTATTTTATTCAAAATAAACATCAACCGGTCATTTTTAGAAAATAATAATATAAATAATATTAATTAAAACGGGGTGTTACACTCCCATCCTAAAATATTGCACCATGCCGTAGTAGCATAATTGCATGAAACACATAAAACAAATATAGACTCATATTAGAAATTCTCCCCTTAGTCAAAATCAAAAAGAGATTGGGAGTAAAGATCCTAAAACTCAAACAACTAGCACAAATCATAATCCAAAAAAGCTAAATTAGCCACAAAAGATATACAATTTGAAAATCAATAGATATAAAACATTATGTTAAACATATCAAATGCAACATATACATATGAACGACATGAATATGGGCAACAACACAATGCAATAATAAGAATAGAACCATAAACACAATTATCAAGACATAATAAGATGGAAGAGTACACATAAATAAATTCATATAACTCAAAAGAATATGCTTGCATGAATATAACATGTTCAAAAAGTGGAATAAGAGTCTAACTCCTATTTAAAGACTAATCATCTCAAGATAAAGATGACTTCTAACATTGTTTTAACAAAAGGACTTTCCTAAAGACACCTTCATCGTTTAATGGTGATAGGTTTGAGTTATGGAAAGCTACATTTAAAGTATTCATTAAAAGTATTAATTTTGAATTGTAGGAAATTATAGTCAATGGTCCATTTATGCCTACTTGTTGCATAAATAGTGAAGTAGTAGATAAATCAGATTTTCGTTAGACCATGGAAGAAAATAGAATATTTGAAATTGATTTTAAAACTAAACTTTTTTAGTTATGTCCTTAGATTAAAATCAATTCTTTTATGTTCTTAATTATAAATCCACCAAGGAAAGACACTCTTGAAATTATCTATGAAATTTCTCCAAGTATCGAGAAAGAGTAAATGAACACACGAGGCGAGAAGATGAATGCTTTATGCATAAGTTATTTTCAATGCTTAGAAATTCTAGAAATCATGTTAGAAATTATATCGCTAAAAAATATCTAAGAATTAAGAATTGGAATAAAAAACAGATCCAATCCTTAATTTGGGAGATTATAGTGTTTACAACTTTTAGAAAATATCCAAGAAGGAAGAAATCATCGAGAATTTAAAAAAATTAATTCAACTATTAAAGGATAAAGGCATGAACTCAAATATATAATAATTTATAACAACTTCATCAACTATCTCATGTAAATATAAACCAACTCCAATTATCTCCTTCGAAATAACAATCTCAGTGGTTGAACGGTCTTCCGAGGATTCACCATCACATGGAGGAACTTTGTCAAAAAGAGAATATGAAGAAGAAGTCTCATATAATGGAATATTTGAGAGAAGAAAGAATAAGCAGGTCCCAACAAGAAATATAGTTATAGACTCAACTCCAAGGATAAATATCTAAGAATAAAACTTTGGTAGAAGCTTCTAAGAATCCTCTTCCAAAGAAGATGAAGTTTGTTTGAAAGCATCTCGTGAAGAAGATGAATATGAGGTAACAAATTTGTCATACAAGTAATTATTTAAATTAAGTGCCAATCTAATCTAAGAAATGATAAAATCAAATAGTGTAATCTAGATTTTAAAGACTATATTGAATCATTACAAAAGAGAAATGAAGCGTTAAAATATGAAATGGTCAACTCTAGAAACCAAGAAAATAATTATGAGACATTTATCTCGATGAAAATGGAAGTGAAAGATTTGTATGAAACCCTAAGTAAATTAACTAATGGGAAACAAAAACTACTCAACCCTATCAAGTCAAAGGCATTTCTTACATAAAACTGTGTTAAGGTTTAAATTTGGTAGAACACATAGAAAATGATTGACTAGTAAGAAAAATAATTGTCTTGTCTATAAATGTTCTTATTGTAATAGACTCGGCCACTTAAAGCCATTTTTATTTGATAAATTAAGAACGTCTAAAGGTAGTAACCCTAGACCTCTTATGACTACTAATGAACAAGGACCCAAGAAAATTTGGGTATTATTCTATTCAGGAATCATAAATGGATGTTGTTTATGAACTAGATGTCTTGAGTCGGAGATATTGATCTACGTCACGGATGCATTGGATGTAAATACATGGTTATCACTTTAAAGTCCAATTCAATTAAAGATTCAATATTATTATAGTGAGAATTTGAAATCAGATAATGCACCTTGCTTTCCAGGTGAATGGACTCTTATGGCTTGGGTCAAGTGGAGTGGATTTGAGGCGAATTGGTTCTTAGATATTTTGTCCTTTGGCCCATAATAGTTTCCCCTAAGGCTTCGTCGAACACTAGGTGAGTCGGGAAAGCATTTACTAATTTGGCCAGTCTTCATGATGTTGTTTGGCGTGAGTTATAAATAAAACTTTTGGGGTCAGTTAAAAAATTACTGGGGGAACAAGTGCATTAAATATGGTACCATCATTGAAATGTTTCATATCCTTCTTGTGACAACGTGGTAACACGGAAAGTTAAAGCATGGAAAGAATTATAGTACACTCAAATGCGGTGAAGTTTGTGTGTATTCCCAAGGAGAAGTCTGGACATTGATATCTTAACATTTTTCCTTATCTAATCTTGATTGTTTAGCTCCATTCGCCTATAAGTAGGAGGGGTAGACCATTTTGGAAAATTTTCCCAATCCTTAGCTTTCAATCTCATTCATAATCAATTATTGAGAAACTCATTTATATCTTATTTCTTAATAGTATCAATCGAATCCATTCTAGTGCATTAATCAGAGTCTTTTATCATTCTTCATTTATTTCGCTTCATCAATCTCTCAAAATAGGTATCATCCTTAACTCAACTTTCATCTTAAGAATTTATTGTTTTCAGTTAAGATGAGTGATAATGCAATTAAGCTAGTGAGTGATTATGAGAGTGAAACTTCTTCTACTGTGGGAATGGGAGTATCCCTTGATTTCCATCTTCTTCTTTTTCCAACTCATGAAAAGAACTTTTATGAAATGTTTGAAAGAGGTGAATCAAGCTAATGTCCATATCCCCCACGGTTTTAATTGAGGAGGAAATAAAAGCTATCTAGAAGAGGATAGAATGTGCTAAAATTCTTACTTAACTTTTCTTGAGGACCAATAATTGTGAGCCCAACGATTCTCAAGAAAAGGAATACCTAAACATTTGAGGTCGGCTATATGCAGTGAAGTATAGTTAGGTGTATGTAGAATTCATGGGAACCACATTTGTTATGAATATTGAGGCAGCAATGAAAAGGATGTTGGAATCATGGTCGGAGACCCTTTTGAATGGTGAGATGTACCCGGAGAAGAGGTTATGTTGTTCCCTTGAGGATTGTGTAGTTCCTTTCTATGAGTTCATGTTCACAAGGATAATATTTCAACTACCTTTCTCCGATTTCAAAGTGTTTGACTTGAAACATTTGAAAGTTTCTCCTTCTCAACTTCACTTGAGATCCTAGGCCTACATGAGAGTACTTTAGTTGCTTGCCGAGCATAAATATTGGAAACGTTCCATTGGATTATTCCTTAATATTTTCCACCTGAAGCACACTTCTCCATATAATCTTTGTGACCAAGGGCTCATTAGTTTCCATTCGGACAATCCTTGTTTCGACTACTTCACCCAGGATTTGGGTGATTTTTTTGGGCTCTTTTTGATGGTGAAACCCTTTATTCTAGAGGTCTATTCACTTTGTGCTACTCCCCTAGTGAGTCTTATCGCTTTTATAAGAGTTTATTTCAAAAGTATTGGTATTTATCTCACTTCAACTGGGACGTCCATTCCTACTGTACCAGGATGAGTTCTCTTTCCCGTGATTAGGCGGTGATGAAGGAATACCTACACTCTTGGTTTTAGGGGCTCGACTATGAAGATGGATTTGTCCTAGTGAGGTTCCCTCAACGAAGTGAGGAAAATATTGATTGACACTTACGTCATTGTGAGTGCGATCACCTGGGGAAACATGAAATAGATTTTTGATGAGGACGGAGTCTTATTGTTCTTTTTACATGCGTGATTGCACTTTGCAGATAAGATGAACAAGTTGAATATACTCTATGATCTTGGTTGTGCCTAGGGAATCAAAGCTGGTTCTTCTCTTCTGACAATGTTGTGATGCACTCACCTTATATTACTACCCATGCTCTATTCGTTGCTCCTACTCCGGCTGTTGAAATATCTACTGCTACTCTTGAGGTCGACTAGTTGGTTACTGTTATAGCCATTTTGACTATGGATGAGTCGTCCCCTTCTCCACTTTCAATAAAAAGGCCCCAGGATGATGACCAACACCCCTTAAAGGAATATGGTTCTCCAAAATGGATTCGTCTTTCTAGGATAATGCTTCAGAGGAGATTACTCATTTCATGTAGATGAGTTGTATTTTTTTCCCATCTTTCCCACACTCTTGAGGAAGTTGTTGTTATTGTGTTAACAGATGACTTGTATTATGTACAAAACCTCTCTAAGGAGGAAAACATAGGGCTCATCTCAAAGATCATCCATAACATGTACCAAGCCTCTTCTTTGCTATCTCTAGTTGCTGCTAGCCTGGGAGATTTCTTTGTTGGTGGTAATATCTACAAGGAAAGGGACAGTTGTAAGTGGAAACGTAAGGATATGGAACAGAAACTCTTTTATTCAGAATGATATGGGTGAGGTGCAGAAGAAGGAGAATCTTGCTAACTTTGTTTGAGAAGAGGATGAGACCTATGACTCCCCTTCTACTCTAGTTTCCTGAATAACTGAGTTTAAGGCTTCTCTTAAGGCGAAGGAGAAATGTATTCAAGATTCCTCTAACATTGCTATGAGAAGACTCGTTGATCTGCTGCAACTTTGGTTGTTAGTAAGTTGTAGTAACAATGAGGTTCACTTGGCTTCCTTACATTGAAAGATTAGTAGATCCCTATATTTTCTTATGTTCATCGGTGAATTACAAGTCTTCCCTTTGGCATCTAGAAAGGGTTCCAGAACCCTGCTTTATTTCCTTTAGGAAGGGAAGAGGTGTTTCATTGTGACGAGGCACTTGATGTGCTCTTAGAACCTTTGTGACAATGGTCTTCGTGATTTTCAACCCAATATATTGAAGGTAATCAGCGACCATTTTTTGTTATTATATTTATCTATTGTATTTAGGGTTTGATGACATGTTGTATTGAGCGTATTTCTTGTGTTTCCCCTGGTTGGGTTTGTCATCGATGGAACCGATGAGATGCATTTGTCTCATTGTACTACACTTTGTGTCAAAGAGGACCATTTCCCGACCAAGGGTATGATCAATGTTCTTTCCCCTAATGCTCGGCTTGGATGAAGATGGACATCTCTAGGCTCTACTACATATGCCCTTGGACTGGCTAGCTTAGAAAAGGGGTGTTCCACCTATGCATAAATGTGCTTAGTTATTACAAGATACACAATCATGCGATAAATATGTTTAATCCATATCAAATACACAAAAATGTGTTTAGCTTGTATCGGGTACGCAGAAATACGAGAAATGCAATTTAAGCCATATCAGATACACAAAAATGTGTTAAGTATGTACTGAGTATGCATAAATGTGAGAAATATGTTTTAATTAGTATCATATATGCATAAATGTGTTTAGTCTCTATTGTGTATGCATAAGTGGATATATTCTTTTTCTACACAGAGATGCATGTGATCATTATCTTCTCCCCTTTAGAGTTGTAAAGAGAGGTGGACAAAAAAGGTCGTAATAGGATAAAAATAGCAGACAAGTAATTTCATTCATAATTAAGTAAATTTGTTACAGTGATACAATAGAATAACTAGATAGGTAAACCTTCAACTATAACACCACTTTATCTTGCCTCTGAGGTTATGGTTGGATCTCTTTGGTTTAAGAGTATGATCCAATAAATATGAAGTCCCTTGATAAGCTTCTCCCCTAACCCTTATGAAAATAGCTCGACCCACTCTATTCATTTGGTAATCTTTTTAAGAACCATCGACGCCAATTGGAGCACTAGAGATAATTGCTGACCAAAGATGCCTTCGAATAATACTTGGTTTCCTTACTACCATATGTCGAGGGTAGTTTCCCTATGTGTAGTTTATAAGTCCCATTTACTTTGTCAGTCTGACCATGAGGATTTCGTAGTCAGCTACTCCGAGATGGGTGATGGGATTTGGAGAACATTGTTTACAAGACACATCTCTTGGACTTTTTCCCCAGTGGAAATTGTTGCACTTATTGGGTGGTCTGAGGTTGTGGTTTGTTTAAAAATCTTTCTCTGTCGTCGTATTTGTGCTCGAACGTCCCTATTTCTTGATGCAACGCCGCAGAGTTGTACGAAAGAGAAAACTTTCTAGAATATTGACACTAGAATCACATGTTCTTCTAATAATAATCAAACCAAACGAAAAGGAAAAGATGTAGCAGTTTTAGCATGCTCCATCATAACCTATGGGATCTGATTGGATAAGGCCTTGTCCACTAGTCAAAGATCCTTTATTACCTATAGGAGGTATTCTGGTATCGGATCTACGCTAATCATTAACTATGAACTCGTTGTATCTCCAATTTCTCCATAACCCAGTCCAACTTCTACCTAGAAACCTCCTAGATATCAGAAATCGTCATCTCACTCCCAATCACAGTAATGATAAAAGACATATCCCAATTTCGGTGTCAACCTACAATCTAGTCACTATAACAGTGACTCGAAACCAAACTAAAACCGAAGTTTACACTTCAACCACAATACTCAAACTCTTGCTTCAAAGATTTAGAGTGAGAACAATAATTTGACAAACTGTTATCATACCCCCAAAATTGTCCTACTGATATTACTAATTAATTTATTCTATTCTCTACTAATTTTGGTATTATCATGTTCTTTGTTTAAATTTATAATTTAGATTGTATTATTTGTCTATTTCAAAATTTATTTCGATATGATGGGGGTGTAAATTCTAAGAAGTAGTATGCTTATCTTTTTTGAACAAAAGGGGTTTGTTGTTCGATAAGTTTGCTGGTCCATTAAGTTGTCTTATGAAAGCCCATTAAGAGTTGGTTGAACCCATGAGTTATGTTGTTAGAAATTTGGTGATTAAATAAATAACTTATTTTGGGGGTTGGTTTACATAATCTCAATTATTTTATTATAATTTTAATATTTGTTTAATAAAAAGGGTGTATATAATCAGGATTGACTCGGAAGTCAACATTTTTTATATTTTTTTGGTTTTTATTATTATTTTTAAAGAAGAGTTTGGATGACCCGAGGGTCAACATTTTTATTCTTCTATTCCTATTATATTTTTACTATTACAAATATTATTATTTACTACTATTATTTGTTTTTTTTATTTTGACCTAAAGCCCAACTAGGGTTTTATACAATTCTATCCCAGCGGTGTCCAATTGCTCTTTTCTTCACTAAGTTACCAAAGCCCAAGCCCAGAAAACAAATTGGAATCACACAAAGAAACATATCAAATCAAGATCAAATATTAAAAAGAAAATGATTTTTATTAATGATGATTTGTGCATACAGATATGATTTGGAATAAATACATCACAGATTGCAAAAACCCTTATTTCTAACCACAATCAAATCTGAATCAAATCGCTAATCAAATCCTAAAATTGAATCTGAGAAATCCTAACAAATCAGATCTTCAATCTATTATTAATTAAATATTTCGTAACAGAAAATTATGTACATTTTTTCCTAATCAAAATAACTCTAAAAACTATATAAAGTCCTAATTTCAAAAAGAGAGAAAACTTGGAAGAAGAGAGGAAGAATTTGGAGAAAACCCTTGTCGTTGATATGTGAATTCCGTACCAAGCATCAAAGGTCTTCTACCGTGAAAGGCTTAGGTTTCAGAACTGAAACCCTAAGACCTCTTGTGCACTACAATCTGAACCTACAAAAAGAAATGGAACAGGGTTGAGAACCAGAAGAAACAGAAGCAGAAAAGTAATACAACAAGATTCACTGCACTGGCGATAACCCTCAAAATACTTATAATTATTAGCATCAATATTAATATATTTTAAATAATTAAAAAATATTTATGTATTAATTATTTTCAAACACTAACCATTCTTTCTGCTTTATCAAACTTTTTATCATTCAAACTTTTTTTAGCATGCACTTAAGACAGCTAATCAATCAAATACTGACTTTTTTCTACTGACATAATTTTAAATTCAACTCTTATTTAATAAAAAAAGGATTGTGGAGATATTTCTTATTAACTGCGAACTGCGTCTAAGACTATGCTATTTTAAAACTTAGACATGGTTCAAGGATAATTCAAAATATTTCCACAATCAATAAAAAAACTAACCAAACACTTTCGAACTGCGAATTTGGACTCTGATTCTTCATAAGGAGATACGTAGGCACGCGAATAAAACCAAAGCGAGTCCAACTATTAAAAAATTAAATTTTTTCTCTAATATTTAGAAAAATTAACTACCAAATTCCCATCTTACCCTCGGACCAAAAAATTGGAGTCCCTTGAGAACAAGGGAGATTAAGGGTTCCTAACACCTTTCCTTCGTCTAATAAACTCACGAAATTAGAATCTTTAACAAAATAGGGTTACCTGTTAAATTCCCTTCCTTAGGATAAAAACTAATAGTGACGACTCTCATATTTTTTGCCGGTTACGACAGCTGGCGACTCCGCTGGGGATACAACCCTAGGGTTTATAGTTTTTCCTCTTTTAGGTTTAGGGCTTTGCTAGGTTTTCTTTCTGTTTTTGGTGTTTTTTGTTTCTATATTTGTTTTTTATTTATATTATGTTTATTTATATTTTGTTATCATATTATTTTATTGTGGTGGGATTTAATTTTTTTAAAAAGTATCAAACCTTTGGAAAGAAGGATTGTCAATTGGCCAGGGCGTCTAACATCCCTATGAGTTTTTACGACAACTTCGCCTAGAGTAGGTGGAATTCCTAAAAAGAAATATTTCTCAAGGGGCTAGACTATTTGGGGGTAGGAATTTAGAACGGAAGTTTTTGTCTACAAAGAGGCTTCGTCTAAGGGGGGCCCTTATGCCTTTACCCTTTGGTGTTATCCATGATACCCTTAAAGAAACAACCTTTTGGGAGGATAGAATATTTGTAGGGCGAAACTAGGAACCTACCAACTAAGGATCCCTTTCTCAAAATCCCACTACTATGTTACATCACCATGCATACATGCATCTCACATTTCAAAATATTCATTTTTTCGCTTTTTTTTGCTGTCTTATTCATAATATTTCTAAGAAAAAAATAATCAAAGGTTTTTGGTGAGCATCCTAAAAATGGATACCAATAAGAAACAAGTTGTTTGTGTTAGCGTCGTCAAGCCAGATATGAAGAAAATAAAAATCATTAAGGAGAAAATGCCTGGAAAATAGCTATGAAGATGTTTGTTCGCTGCTATGGAGATACCCTTGAGTTTACTAAAATAAATGTACAAGTGGATGTTATCGCTTCCTTAGTTCAGTTCTATGATCCTCCGCTAAGGTGTTTTACTTTCCAAAATTTTCAACTTGCACCAACTTTGGATGAATTTGATAGGTTCTTGGATTTTTCTAAAAATAATATTTATGTGGGGATTGGACAGATAGTCAATGTTAAAGATTTAGCAACAGGATTAGGAATATCCTTTGTTGATTTGTCACTCAACTACAAAAAAGATGGTGAAGTACAAGGGGTTAAAAAACGCTATTTGGAAGCTAAAGCCCTTTCTTTTGCTAATAAGAAAGAATGGGAGGCTTGTGTAGATTGTTTGGGGTTACTTGTCTTTGGTGTGATTCTATTTATGTGTACTTTGGAACACATAGATCCTACAGTTATTAGTGTGTTCTAGGTCGTGAAAGGATTAAATGCGAACCCAACTTCTGCTTTACTTACCGATGTTTATTATGCTTTTCACACTCGTTACGAAAAAGGGAGGGGCATACTAAATTGTTACATTCCTATCTTGTATTCTTGTCTTATTTCTTACATCTACAAAGAGGACTACATGGTTAAAAATATGACAAGAGATTAATGGCCCCAAAAACTGAGGGCTCTCATTGTCGATTCGGTTTTATGGTATGCAGGAAAGCTAAACATTGGGGATATTATTTACAGTTGTGGATATTTACCGAATGATCCTTTGATTGGGTCATGTGGTTGCATCAATTATAACCCTACTTTGGATTTATTCCAACTTTGGTATCCTTTAGAGGATAAACCCTTCGATGAACAACTTCAATAATTGATCCTTCACAACATGGGTAAAGATGACCATGGTTTGCTCAATAAAATCATTCGAGCTTGGAGTAGAGTTATCAAAAGAAAGGCCGAAAGGAAAATGATGTGGAAAGGGAACCCTATACTCAATGGGGTTTAGAAAGAGTTTGAGTTGTTAAGCTACCATTTGACATTGATCCTGAGTATAAGCCACACGTACCAAATCCTCTTCCTATGTACGAAGAAGAGATAGAAAACTTGAAGAGAGCCTTGAATCAAGCTCAAAAAGAAAAAGAGGGAATGGAGCATAGCCTCCATGACCTTACTAAGGAGAAAAGCATATTACAACATGAGCTTAACTTGAAGAACCAACAGATCTAAAAAGATTGTGAAGCATTTGAAAAGGAGAGTCTTAAGAGAAAACATCCAACTGAAGGGTTATTTAGTGCTACTTTCAACTTGGATTCCCACAACCAACGCTTATATGATGCTGCAAGATAAATTGGAAGACTAAATAGGTGGTGTGAAAAAGAACTACAAGACAAAAGGGAAATGGGAGAAAATTTGAGAGCCCAAATCCATGGGTTAGCAGAAGGATCTCTAGATTAGGAGGACCAAATCCAATTCCTTACCGCCAGTCTCTATGAAAGCCAACAATCATAGGTGAGAGAATTCCTTAGAAATATGGAAGTAGAGAATCTTCTCTCTCAAAAGATAGAAGAATATGAGCAAGCTTGTCAAGAGTTAGAAGGCCTCCGAAACGATTTCCTCATTCAAAGAGGGCTCTATAAGGAGATGAGGGCTGAAAAGATGTACTGGGAAGGACAATAGGTAAATATTGCCAAAGTTGGAGAAGATAATAAGAAGATAGTTCTGGACCTCTATAAGGAATATCAAATCTACAAAGACAAGCATGTAAAGCTTGCCTTCTTAGCCAACAATCTCATTGAGGACATTCCTAGGAGCCTAAAAGATGTGGAAGCAACAATGGTTCCTCTCCTGAAAGATGTTCAAGACTTCCTCAAGCTTTGTAGGAAAATGGCTGATGGTTTAGGGTAGATATTTGCAAGCGTGCTTAAGAAATTTCAATTTTCTTTTCATTTCAGTATTTGACATTTGATTCAGTATTCCCTTACAGTATTTCCCATTAACCTTTTGTTCAATATTTGAATTGTATTTCCCTTTTTTGAGGATGGTTATTATTCAATAAAGTACTTTTGTTTCAGTATTTTGTTCGTATTTATTCTTGGATACTCACCAATAGAAAGTAAAACCGAAAGAAAAAATATACGATTAAAAAATGAATGATAAAAAGAAATCCAAGTGAATAATACATTCAAAATAAACTCTTAGCATATTCATATGCAACACGAACATCATATTTCATATTTCATACAAAAAAACTCATCATTTTCAAAATTTCTCCAGTTAAATCATTGGTAAAAAAGCACCGCCTCTCCGACCTCCATACCAAACCAGAGCTCACCAAAAGAAGGTGATGAAACAGATCAAACAAAATTAAGCCATCTTCAAAGAAGACTTAGAACAAGTGAAGGATATAATTGACTCAACGAAAGGAGATATGAGTTTAGTCATGCTCGCCTTAAAGAACATCATAGAAAGGCAAAATCAGATTCCCAAGATGGATTTTCAAGAAATAGCCTAAACTGTTGGCGCATCAAGCGGCCACCAACCGAGATATGAGGCAGAATCTACTATCGCTCAACAAGAAGTCAACCAGGCTCCCACTTAAGGTTCTATCCCACCTCCTCTAAAGGTAAGGGCATCCTACACAGTGCAGATTCTGGTCAATAACATGGATAACTACATAGATCTATAGTATGTAGATCAAGATTGGAAGGTGTTACTCAAACACACTGAAACAGCCGGTTGAAATCATGAAGTATAAAATTCAATGAAGTCGCCATTGAACGTATTTTATTCCATTATAAGGGAAAGGTAAACATCGAGAAAACCTGAAGGGGTGAAATCACGGTCTTGCGGCCTTGGAGATCGGGTAAGGAAATCGGTTACGCGAGGGGAAGGTATTAGCACCCCACACGTCTATGGTATTCCACAAGATCCACTTATGTTTGTTCTAGTCTAAGGGTGTTTAAAGTCTATGTCTAAAGATTAAGAGCTAAAAAGAAATATGCAAAGGAGGGATGCATAAAAAAGAAAAGGGAAAATGATGTAGGGAAAATAAAAGTTGTGCTTGTTCGGGCCCTACCCCAATGTATCCGTTTTAAGGAATCAAAGTAGTCGTAGTTCAACTTCAAAAGCATCTGTTTGTTAGTGTTTTTTAATGAACAAATTAATTTCGCCTTCTACCACAACTCGACTTTTGGAGACTTACGCGTCAGCAAGAAGTGAATTAACATGTTCTTTTGAAAAAGTTTGATAGAAAAAAGCCCGAAGGCAAAAAAGAGTTTGTGTTGGTTGGTGTTTTTGTTGAAGATAACAGCTAGTTGATCTCAAGAGAAAGATATTAGCCACTTTTCCAATTATTCATGAAATGAGTCTTTGAGACTTGAACCACACCAAGGCCTATAATTGAAGAGCAATAAGATCTAGAAGAAACCCACTTAGTATCTTCCATGATCAACAAAGGTATGATTCTCATCAGTAATTTTTAAGTGCTTTGAAGTTTTCCAGAAAAAAAGTTTTTCTTTTAATGAAAATGAAAAGGAGAAAGAAAAGTCTAAGGGGAGACTAGCAAAATAACCTTAGAGTTGCCATGCAATATTGATCCTATAGTTGAGGATAAAAGAGGGGCATCTCTACCTAATTTTAGCATACATGGATATAAGCCTAAAGTCTAATAAATTCACACTTGAAAAAGAGTGAATTAAATTGATGGGGAGCATACAAGAGATGGGTCTAATAGAGAAGGGAAAACGGATGACCAAGCACCAAGAACATTCAATATTTATGATAAACACAGAGGATGGAAATCGTAAGCACACCAAGAGAGGTGGATAAAAAGTAATCAAGGTTGGAAGGGAAGGAAAGATGTTATGGGTGTGAGAGAAAAAAGAAATAGATCTTAATAATACCAAGTCAGTTGTATATACGATGCTAACAAAATCAACCCTAAACTGTGCACACAAACTTCAAACACAAACACTTTGGTCAAGGTAAAGCCCTATATATGTTCCTTAATCAAAATTAGGTTAAAAATAGAAGAAAAATTTGTAAGATTGAGTCAATCAAAAGCTAACTTTCTAAATACTTATAAAACTCATAAACATGATTTAAATTCCTTAGATTAAATTGAGGAGTTAGAAATGATTGGGAATTAACAAGACTTGTTAATAAAAGGATCAAACTAGAGAGTTTAGCAAAAATATTTGTGAAAAAATGTAAAATCAAAAGTTAAAATTCAGCAAAAATGATTTTTATGTTCTTGAGTCACCCAAGGAATTTAAACATATTTTCTTTGATTTTTCCAAGTAGAGGAAGTTATGTTTTAAAATGTTTCTTAAGGATTAAGCAAGAAGAAAGGTCAAAAACCAATGTTAGTTTCTAAAAAATAGAAGAAAAAAAAGAAAATTGAAGTGTAAATTCAACTCAAAATCATAGAAAATTAGTTTAATACCTAAGATTCAGTAAAACTATTTTTATGGAATTTTAGTACTAGAGGAAAATATCAAACAAAAATTATTTTCACAATATGATAAAAAAAGTAAAGAAAATGATATTATCAAAGATTATTTTTATTTTACTATCGCGAATTTTTATAAAATCAAACAAAAATTACTTTTATGAAGTATATTCAAAAATAAACCTAATATTCTTTTTGGTGATTTTTCAGATTAGTGAAAGTTGAAAAATAAAATTCTAGAACCTTAATGACGAAGAAAACTCTAATTGGATTAAATTAATTATTTAATTTTATAAAAAAGCGATAAAAAAGAAATAAAATTCAGAATGTGGAAATATACAATATAATAGGTCTAATATATTTTTTTGGTAATTTTTGGATGAGAGAAAATATAAAAACAAAATTAAGAAAACAATTTAAAAAGTGTTAAAAATTCAAAAAAAAAAAAGCTAAAATCTATTACACATGTTAAAGCTCAAAAACATTGTAAAAGAAAGAACACAACATGTTCAATCAGCGCGCGCCACGTAATCGTCCCTAAGCTTGAACCATGCCCTAACACAATTCGCTCAGTTTGTTAAACCGGATTCAGATCGTGATTTCTCCTTCATTTCTTGATGAAAACGCATAAAATTGGGATCAAATTGAAGATCTCATAGAGAATATTAATGTAGGATCATAGGTTTTAAAAATGATTCATTAATCAGGGAGAAAAGTTGAGGCAAAAATCACTGAAATCAACATATTATGAACATATAAAAAAAGAATTCATCAAGCTATTTTCAGATCCATCGATCTCTCTTGTTTCTCCACCAAATCTAATGATCTGAACATCAAAGTTCATCTGGAGGTTACAAGGAAAAAGACTATGCTATTAGATTCTCCAATTGTTGCAAGAGAAAAACGAAAATTAAACATAAAGTCATTGCAACAAACAGTTTGTACACAATTTGCAGAGCACGAATTTAAGCTTCGGATGCATATGAACACTTACCATATCTAAGATCTGGCCAGCTACATTATCATAAACGATCTACATCTTAAACAAATGTGAAAAATCTGATCAAGGATTGAGATTCCACTTACCTTGAGTGAGTGAAAAATAAATTCACTCTATGCCTCGGAACTTGCAAGAAATCCAATGGACCTCTCTCTTTCACTTCAATTTAGTGTAGTTGAGCAGAAATTGGAAGCTTCGGGCAAAGAACTTGAGAGAAAATGAAAAGGAGAAAATTATGTTTCAAGAGAAAAGTTGAGCCTCGAGCAGAATTTCCAGAGGTTTTGTGTGAGTGTTCAGCAAGCCCTTTTTTTAAATGAGAATGGATGATATCTTATATAGAGCAATGAAGTGTGTTGAAGAAGTTTCTGCAAGGGCTAGGACAGTTTTTTGTCGTTTGGAGTTGTTGGGGATAATTTGAAGCTTGCTGCGTTTTGAGCTCTCAATTGTTGCATTTTGATTACTGTGTGAATAATAAGGAAGGTATGAAGGGATGAGGTGGAACGAAAAGGTTTTACTGCAAGCAATATTGAAATTTGGCCAGAAGATGATCACAGTGACAGCCTAGGCAAAAGCTCTTGAATATATAATCTCACTCATGAGTTTTTCTTAAAGTTGGGGCCTATGGAAAGCTGAGATATTAGAGATTAAAGTTGTAGTTGATAGAAATATAAAATGATGCGTGCAAGTTGGTGGAAAATTAGTACGCATTTGAGAAAAAACTGGGCTTGGCAAGTCTCGTGCGTGCAGGTCATTAGAAAGTATGCATGACAAGGTAATTTCATAAGACGACATTCAAACCCTAATATTTAATCCAATAGTGATCCAAATCAAGTTATTCAAAGACCAAGTTGTAGATTACATTCCCAATTACAACCTCTCTTTGAATTTCTATTCAAATATCACTTGCATTAAGAGACAAATCATCATAAATAGGGGCACGCCATGTGTTTGTAAAATGATGGCCTGAGCTTGCAAGCATGACTTGTAACTTGCCATCTTTATGCCCTAAACTCCTAAGCTCAATAACTCACAAATGCTTCATTTTTTTGGCTTGAGCACACATTAACAAACTTGTAGGTTTTCTCTCAAGCTTTCCAAGCATGTATGGTTTTTTCTCATTGGACAAAAAATGAGAAAGTTATAGATGTCCACAATTAAGTACTATAGGGACTTAAAGACTTAGGAATTTTCTAAGTATCCAAATAACTTCTTGAATAAGTTATCTCCATTTTGACCTCTTCTATTGATTTTATGACACCAATGATCATGAAATATGAAAATAGGATACTTGAATTGATAGTTGACCAAAAGCCCACTTGGTTA
Organism: Vicia faba; assembly: GCA_948472305.1. Lineage (NCBI taxonomy): Eukaryota > Viridiplantae > Streptophyta > Magnoliopsida > Fabales > Fabaceae > Vicia > Vicia faba. Next base: position 779,484,961 of record OX451741.1, on the reverse strand, counting down.
ACTTTGACTTTGGTTGACTTTTGGTCAAAATAACCATTTTTCCCCTTTTGATCAATTGAACTTCTTTCACTCAAAATTGGAACCCAATATTTCAATCATAGGTGCTTATCAATATATAGATAGGCATGGAATTAAGTCTTGCCCAAAAAATCAGAGATTTCCTAATTAAAATCAAAACCCTAATTTTAACCCTCTTGTGCTAGGAGATAGTGACCAATCTTCAAAGCCCTCATTCTTCTGGACAAATTGAGAGATTATTTGAACAACGATGGATTATATGATGATGATAAGGTAATACTCCACACACTTGACTCATACAAGCCTCAACCTCTGCAACTGGCCAAAACCCTAATCTTGAAAAATGAACAATAGAAATGTGATTCTTCTTCAAACTTTGCAAAGTTCCAGCATCTAATGATCATATGTGACAAATGAGATTTCTTGAAACATAAGAAACCCTTGTAGCTTAAGAGAGGGTTAAAGATTTAAGATATGAGATCCTCTTTTACACTGAATGATCAAACAAACATCTCTTATAGCATGTAAACGATCTTGGGAGCCAAGATACCTTAATCCTTACCATGAGAATGTATGAGTATGCATAATGAAGCATAAACCATGAAAGGAAAAATGAAGAGGGAAATTTTTTGGTTATAACAGCTGCCCATATTCAATCTTCTTTAACCAGAGGGTGAGATTAGCGATAGCCTTTTGAACAATCACGGTAAAAGAGGATTGAATACTCAATAGAACCATAAAATTTGCACTTTGAAGCCAGCCGAGCGAAAGTGGGCCTAAGATGGAAAGACACCGGGTGAAGGTGAACTTACCAGTTTGGGGAAAGAACGATGGGTGAAGGCGAACCTTACTCAACAAAAAGGGACACAGGGCGAAGCTGGACCTAAAACGGAAAGACACCGGGTGAAGGTAATCTTACCATAGAAAAGAGGACATCGGGCGAAGACGAACTTTAAGCAACAAAAAAGAGACACCGGGTGAAGGTGGACCTAAGACGAAAAGACATCGGGTGAAGGTGATCTTAATAGGGAAAAGAGAACATCGGGTGAAGACGAACCTTAACCAATAAAAAAGGGACATCGGGCGAAGGTGGACCTAAGACAGAAAGACTCCGGGCAACGTTGATCTTACCAGGGAAACGAGAACGTCGGGCAAAGACGAACCTTAACCAACAAAAAAGCTTTCTCTATGGGAATACCAAACCAGAATATCTCATGTGTAATTGGGAATCTCTTCCGGAAAAAGTTGATTACAGGCAGATCACACTGAGAAAAAGAGTGCAAACTTCACTAAAGAGTAGCATGCATACTTAATGGAGAAAACGAGGGCTAATCTCACCAGGGAAGTCGTAAAATGTCGACTTCAAAGGGAGGATGTCAATAATCCTTCAATAAAACTAGAAAGAACTCACTACAATGAAGAGGAAGAGTGTACTCAAACAAGGGTACGACAACGCTGGGGATAACATAATTTTATCCTGAGCAGAAATGAGCATTCACTGAGGATATTGGATCCCTTTCTGCACAACATGTAGATCATAACAACATGTCCTAGTATGGGATGTATACTTTAGTCGTCATATTGAACACCTGAAACCCTAAGCAATTTCACTTACCGGTATCATGTGTTGTGAAGCTTTTAATGGTTTAAATGCAAAGTCTATCAAAAAACGATGAACATCTTTTGCAATCAAAAGAGTAAAATAAAAACAAATTGGCACAAATCAAAAAACACTTTTATTGATTAATTGACCTGTAAATAGGAATTTACATCAAGAAGCAATTCCTAAAAAGAGGCAATTACATACAAAGTATACAGAGGAGAAAACAAATATGGCAATGTGAGTGCGGATCTATCGAGTTCAACTCTGCTACAACTCTCATGACCTCAAAGCTCCTTAGTATATTGCTTTCGGAATAAACTGATTAGACTGATGCTTCCTAAGCCAACCCAACAATAACATAAGTTTATATTACAAATGCAATGTAGACTGTAGTATTTGCTTTTAATCCCTAACTTTTTCTTGGATTACCCTTTCGGGTTTTCAATCCACTAGGATACCCTTTTTTTGCCTAAATTGCCTTTGACGGGTTCAACTTAGCGGGTGTACAATTATTTTTCACTCATTAACTCTTTCTTTTGTCCCTAACTTTTTCCTGAACCTATGCTCGCTTAGGTTCGCCAGGATGCCTTTTTTTCCTGAGCCAGTCAACTCAGTGATCATTTTACTCGAAGTACTTTTTCACTACGTCTGTGTTGACAGAGTTAGGGAAATCATCTCCATCCATAGTAGTGAGCATCATAGATCCTCCTGAAAAGACTTTCTTTACAACATATGGTCCTTCAAAATTAGGAGCCCATTTACCCTTAGCATTTGTATTATTGGGAGGCAAGATCCTCTTCAGCACGAGCTCACCAGCTTGAAAACTCTGCGGACGTACCTTCATGTCGAAAGTTTCTTCATCCTCATCTGGTATAACTGCATGTGGCAAATAGCCGTTAATCTCTTCTCGTCAATGAGATTCAGCTGGTCAAATCTATTCTAAACCCATTCGGCCTCATCCAATTATACATCTGTCATTATCCTCAAAGAAGGGATTTCCACTTCCACAGGTAGAACTGCTTCCATGCCATAAACAAGCGAGAAGGGGGTTTCCCCAGTCGAAGTGCGCACAGTGGTACGATAACCATGTAAAGAAAATAGGAACATCTTGTGCCAATCCTCATAGGTGACAACCGATTTCTGCATTATCTTATTAATATTCTTATTACCTGCCTCAACCGCGCCATTCATCTTAGGAAGGTAAGGATAAGAATTGTCATTCTTTATCTTAAAGCTTTCACACAACTCTTTCGTCATCTTATTGTTGAGAAGCGACCCATTGTCAGTAATAATCTTCTCGAGAACCCCGTATCGCCAAATGATATTATGCTTGATGAAATGAGCAACCACCTATTTAGTGACGTTGGCATAAGATGCTGCTTCGACCCACTTAGTGAAGTAGTCAATGGCAACCAGAATAAAGCGGTGCCCGTTGGAAGCAGTAGGATCTATCCGGCCAATCATATCAATACCCCACATTGCGAAGGGCCAAGGTGAGGTCAAGAGATTCATAGGATTGGGAGGCACATATATCTTATCGGCATATATCTAACACTTGTAACAGATCATGGAATGATTGTAGCAATCGTTTTCTATTGTTGGCCAATAATAACCTGCTCTCAAGATTTTCTTGTCCATAGTATGCCCACTGGAATTCATTCCAAAGGAACCTTCATGAATTTCTTCTATGATTTTATTTGCTTCGTGTCTATCCATGCATCTGAGCAAAACGGAATCATAGTTTCTCTTGTACAAAACATCCCCATCGAGGAAAAACATGGCTGCATATTTCCACAAAGTCTTCTTATCAATGACAGAAGCATCCTCTGGATATTCTTTCATCTCAAGATATCTCTTGATATTTTAAAACCATGGTTTCTCATCAAAAGAATGTTCTTTTACTTCATAGCAAAAGGCTGGCTCATCCAACCTCAAAATGGTGATAGATGGAGCTTCATTTGCCTATCTAACTTTAAACATGGATGATAGAGTAGCCAAGGAGTCTACTGAGTTGTTCTATTCTCTTGGAATATGATTGAAAGTAATCTTATCAAAATAAGGGGTCAGCTTCATCACATGCTCACGATACATAATCAAATTTGGGTGACGAGTCTCCCAATCTTTGTTGATTTGACTAATCACAAGAGCAGAGTCCCCATGTACTTCAAAGATCTTGATTCGTAAAACAATAGCAGCTTCTAACCCAAAGATACAAGCTTCATACTCATCCATATTGTTTGTAAAAACAAAGCAAATTCTGGTGGTAAGGGGAGTATGGAAACCTTCAGGAGAAGTAATCACAGTACCGACACCATTACCCAATGCATTGGAGGCACCATCGAACACCATCATCCATCGCGATCCTGGTTCGGGTCCTTCTTATAGGCCTGGGATGTTACAATCCCGTATGTACATGATGTCTTCATCAGGAAATTCAAATTGCATCGGCTGATGGTCGTCTTCCATGGGCTGATGAGCAAGATGATCAACCAACACGCTACCTTTGATAGATTTTTGGGTAGTATACTAGATGTCATATTTTGTTAAAATCATCTTCCAACGGGCTATTTTTCCCGTGAGCGCTGGCTTTTCAAAAATGTACTTTATTGGATCCATCTTAGAGATTAATAAAGTAGTATGAGTCAACATATATTGTCTTAGTCAGAGAGCAGTCCATGCCAAAGTTCATCAAGTTTTCTCGAGTAGTGAGTATCTTATTTCACAATCGGTAAACTTTTTGCTAAGGTAGTATATTGCGTGTTATTTTTGACTAGACTCATCATGTTTCCCCAATACATACCCCATTGAGTTCTCTAACACTTTTAAGTAAATGATCAGAGGTCTTTCTTTAATCGGAGGCGAAAGAATTGGAGGTTCCGGCAAATATTCTTTAATTCTATCAAATATCGCTTGGCAATTGTTATTCCACCTGTCTGTTTGATCTTTTTTCAACAATTTGAAAATTGGTTCACAAGTGGCTGTAAGGTGAGAAACGAATCTAGAAATGTAGTTCAATCTCCCAAGAAAACCACGAACTTCTCTGCTTTCGGCACAGGCATTTCTTGTATAACTTTTATCTTACTAGGATCAACCTTATTTCCTTTTCCACTTACGATGAAGCCCAAAAATTTTCCTGACCTCACCCCAAGGGTGCATTTATTAGGATTCAACCTCAGTATGAACTTCCTTAATCTTTCAAATAATTTCAACAAATGGACAAGATGTTACTCTTCTGTCTGGGACTTGGCAATCATATCATCAACATATACTTTAATCTCCTTATACATTTTGTCGTGAAAGAGAGTGACCATTGCACGTTGATAAGTTGCCCCTGCATTTTTCAAACCAAAGGGCATCACTTTGTACCAAAATGTTCCCCAAGGTTTAATGAAAGTAGTTTTCTCCATGTCTTCTGATGCCATCTTGATCTGATTATAGCCAGAAAAACCATCCATGAAGGAAAACACTTTAGCTCGAGCAGTGTTGTCAACCAGAATATCAATATGTGGTAACTGGAAATCATATTTAGGGCTTGCCCTGTTCAAGTCCCTATAGTCTACACACATTTTGACCTTACCATCCTTCTTAGGAACCAGTACAATATTTGCGATCCACGGCGGGTAAGAAGTCACTTTAAAAAAACTAGCATCAAATTGTTTCTGAACCTTCTCTTTAATCTTCTTAGACATTTCAGGATGAGTTTTATGAACCTTTTGTTTAATAGGAGGACATTCTTGTTTAAGAGGCAGTTCGTGCACAACAATATCTTTATCCATCCCAAGCATGTCCTCATAAGACCATGCAAAGATATTTGCATACTCACTGAGCATTTCAATCAATCTTCGCTTGACACTGTCTTCTAAAACGTCCCCAATCTTGACTTCTCTCCAGACCTCTTTGGTCCCTAAGTTGATCAACTCATTAGTCTCTTGGTGCGGCTGAATGACCTTTTCTTCTTGCCTCAACAATCTAGCTAACTCTTAAGGAGATTCACAATCTTCCTCAACTTCTTCTTCAGCTTGATAGATCGGATTTTCGAAGTCATAAAGAGCCATAGCAGAATCATTCTCGATAATTTCCGGGATTAATGGGGGGACATAATATGCATGATTATTTTTATTTTTAGTTTAGTTTTAGATTAAAAAAGAAAATAAAAACTCATTTTTTTCCAAAAATTAAAAATAAAGACAGGGAGAAAAATATTTTAATGCAAAAGACATCCTTTATTGATGATAAATTTGCAATGAAAAACATTGTGGCCTTACAGCATGTCCACTACGTCTTAGGCAGGACGTATGGATTATTGCATGATAACAAATAAAATAAAATTACTCTTCATAATGGTTGACTTCAACGACGTCCTCAACAAACCAGTTAGCAAGCTTTTTACCTGGCACAGTAGGACGAACCCACTTATCCATCTCACGATCAATGTCGCCATCCTCACTCACAGCATGAGCTTCTTCATGGATAACCCCACCGCTGACAAACTGAATTGGCGGAGGAATACCTTGAACCTTGAGAGGAGTAACAGTTGACATGCTTAGACCAGCCACGAAGCCTAAACCTTTCTTATCTGTTTGAGTAGGGAGATTCAACACACTTCCCCAGCCTTCTAGATGACCCAATTAAACAGACATTTATGCATGGCGATAAGACACCATAGAAGCCTCCGGCTTCTTATCCTCTTGGTGAGGACCTCTGAAAACTTGCACAGTTTCAAAAGCTTGACACGGAGTCTCATGGATTTCTCCCTCTACCTCAATGTAGCGAAAGGAACTCAGATGACTAACAATATAATCCTTTTCGCTGCAAACGGTGACCACCTTCCCATTCAACAGGAACTTCAACCTTTAGTGCAGAGTGGAGGTGACAGCACCGGCCCCATGGATCCATGGACTGCCCAACAAACAACAATAGGAAGGGTTAATGTCCATGATAAAGAAAGTGACTTCAAAAACCTAGGGACCTATCTTGATTGGCAAGTTAACCTCCTCGGACACTGTCCTTTTCAACCCATCATAAACTTTGACAATCAAATCACTTGGCATCAATAAAAGCCCATCATAATCAAGCTTCATGAGAGCGGACTTGGGAAATATATTGAGAGAGGATCATATGTCAACCAGCACATGTGACAAGGTAGTCTTTGCAATCTCCATGGAGATGTGCAGTGCTTTATTGTGCTTCCTCCCCTCAGGGGGGTAGATCAAAGTCTGTAAAACCAAGCCCATTACTTGAAGAAATACTATTCACAATCCCTTCAAATTAATTTACTGAGATCTCTTGAGGAACGAAAGAATTCCCCAACAGCTTCATCAATGCATTTCCATGGGATTCTTAATTTCTGGACAAAGCAAGAATCGATATTTTTGAGGGTGTTTGACTCAACTGGTCAATAATCTTGTAGTCACTTTTATTTATGTACCTCATCAACTCGGTTGCATCTTTATCCATTTCAGCATCCAAAGTAGGAGCAGGAGTATTTTGCCCCAGCTTATCACCATTGATCTCAATATGCTTGCCTCTAGCCTTAGTTATGGCATCTATGCTACTTTCAGGTTGTTCTGGCGGAGAGAAAATCTGACCGTTGTGAGTAATCCTACTTTCACCAACAATGTCATGAATCTCAGACTCCTCTTCTTCAAATGCACCCTTTTCATACTTCTAAGTAACAATTTTTTGCCCTTATTTATAACATTCACCACCGTAATACCAAGAAATTGCTTTGTCGCTGACATACGGTATTTGCCTAGGCATTGTGATGGTTATAGGTAGGTTTCTGGTAGGAATCGGAATTGTAACAGGTACTTGAATGGTCTTTGCCTTGATAGGAATGGTTATCACATCAACTTTATCCTTACCAACTTCAGTCTCAACAACTACACGGTCAAATTGTAGAACTCCCTGGGTAATAAAATCCTGGACTGCATCCTTTAACAATTGACAACCCTCTGGTCGGTTCAAGCAAACTGCACAGTCCATCCCACATCCCAAGAATACACCTTTACTTGATAAGTTTTCTTTCATAAACGAGAGAGGTATAGTCAACTGATTAACATCCATAATCAAACTCAAATCCTCATCTTCCATGATGGCGCCAACAGTGGCACCAACATGAGGTGGCAAAGGCTGATTAGTAATATTGGGCGTTGGGTCAAAGTTAATGGCTTGAGAGTCCAATAGGTCTTGGAATTTATGCTTGAAAGCATAGCACTTCTCAATAGTATGCCCCTGCCTGCTAGAGTGGAAATCACATCGGGCACTAGCATCAAAGTTGTATGGTAACCTTTCTGGATCAATCTTCCAGGGGCGCAACTCAACTAGCTTTAACTCAAGAAACTAAGGTAACAACTCAGCACAAGACATTGGAAGTGCATCAAGTTTCCTGGGAGGACGCCTTTGGCCTTGCTGAGTCCTTGCTTAGGCACATAAGCTTGCCTCTGAGGCATAATAGTCGGTATTGTTACAGCAATAATCTGATGATTTGAACCTGTGATGTGGTGGCAGAACCGACTGTTTTGAAATGTTGGTTTGCGTTTTGCATTTTATGTTTGCAAAATGTCGTGGTAAGCAAGAGTCGCCACAGAGTTTTATTTCATCCAAATGGAAAGGAAAAAAGTACATAAAAAATCCTTTTTAGAGATTTTGAGTACGGGGGTAGATTATAGAAATGGGAAGGTATTAGCACCCTTTTTATCCATGGTTTTCCATGGGCTCTTAGGTACTTGGTCATCTTTTAAAATTGCATGTGTATGTGCTTTGTTTTGAAAAGTTTGACTTCGTGATAACCCTTGTATCAGTCCTCAAAGGTGTGACGAAGTTGTTTTAAAATTTTGTTTGAAAAGTGTAAGTGTGGAAGGTTTTGATTTGAGCAAGTACCTACTAGCATCTACCTACTCGAAAAAAGATCGTTTCTATTCTTGTTTCCTTTAGACAACGCTATCCTACTATTGAGAAATAAGTAGCACCTTCCTTGGAGTTTGTAAGGATCAAATCAAAAGGGGCGTACAATCACTAAAGCAATGTTAGGACAACTTAGTAATAACCCTAGAGTCTTAAGATCATATACGAGGCAACATTTCTGAGGCAACATTCGAACGGGACATTGGATCTTTTTTAGACAGAAGGGTAACCACTAAGACACCCTATACTTAATGATTGTTTACCGAAGGCAATCTAAGTGAGAGTATACCCTAAGAGTGATACGTGCGAATGATTTGTTTTCAGTTATTTATCTTTGTACATTAGAGTTTTTCTAACTGTATTAAATTTTTCATGCATTCTTGTCATACAATCCTATTATCATACATCTAAACAGTTAAATATTTGCAGGAATTAAAATGCGAGAAAGTAAATCTACGCTATTACAAGGCTTCGGGGAGGGGGACTAATTACATAGCCAAAAACCTGTAAAAAGCGATAAATGAGAAGCTCTAGATTAAACTATTACAAACCATGAGCATTTACAGAAATATTGGTAAAAATAATAATACGCGCACGATGAATTGAACGTGGAGCCACTAGGGTTTTGACCCTTGCCTAGACCTAATTGCGATTAGTTAAAGAAAATGTTTTTGTTTTGCTTTGAGAAAATAATGCTTAATTGAATTTAAAAAAAGAACCTAATTACTAATTAATTTTAGTTAAGAAAAATATTTAAATTAACCTATTTTTGTATTTTATTTAAGAAAAAGAGCAAAATTGAATTCCATCTATTTTTTTTTTATTTATGAAAGCAAATTATAATTTCCCTAAATGAGACTAAATTAAATTAAAATGATAAAATTCATCAAAAAAAAGCCTAATTCTAATTTTTTGTGAATTATTGATTTTATGATTTTATGGAAAAAAATTGATTTTAAAAGAAATAAAATAATAAAACAAATTAAAATGTAAAATGAAAATAAGAAAAGAAAATGAGAATTGGGCTTGTGTCATTTGCAGGAGGAGGGGTGCAGATATGATTTTTGTAAGGCCCATTTATCACCAAGCCTGGTCAGCACTGGATCTGATGGGGGCGTTGACTTGAGGAGCATGGTGAACCTTCATTGTGGGCATATTGGATCTGGCCAGGAGCACATCAGATGGCTGATGTTGAGGGTGTATGGAATACGCTTGAGAATGTGAAGCACTGGATTGACGTGCAATTGTTGAGAAAATAACAAAATGCACACGCCTGGGATCGAACCCAGGACGTGTGCATCAAAGGCTAACCTCTTCACCATCTGCGCTAGCATGTTAATTATGATAATAATGAAATAAATGAAACATAATACAAACAACGTGCCACGCCTCTAAAACGCGTGAAAATTCAAACGGGCCATTCACACACTGCCACGCCACCGTCCCCTTCACTGATTCCGTCGTTTTAGGCTATACACTTATACCTATAGGTGTGGCTTCATGGCTAAATACCTGTAACCTTCAACAATCAAGAAAACGCATGCTAAATAAATTCTAATCACATGGTTCTATTTGTCTTGAACCCACGAACACTATGGTATTACTTTCTTGGACCAATTTTATTGATACAAAGAAACCCCAAAACACAAGAGCAAACCCTAACAATGGCATCTCTTGATTCCTGTACTAAAACTGCAATTAAACACCACCAAAAGCTTGCAAGTTTGATGATAAACAAGGATATATACACAAAATATGCTAATGATGCGTTAATCAAATAAAACGAAATCGAAGTTTTGGGACAAAACCGAGACTTTTGTACCTATGATTTAAGGCGTGATAGAGCTTGCAATTGGTTGGGATATGCTCCTGGGATGTCCAGCAATCTATTGGAAATCTGAGAATGGCACGAATTGACCTCTAATATAGAAATTGGATCACCACTTTTCTTGCAATTTTTTGAGTTTTCTTTCTCCTCTGCACGGCTGCTTAACCCCTATGCTTGCTTTAAAAATGTTCCATATATATTAGAGAATGCATTAGGGTTGTAAAACTGATCACATCTTTGGAAGTTTTTCAAGATTTGATTTTGTTTTCATGGAATATGTAAGCCTTCCAAATTTGGCTCAAATCCAATCTTTTTCAAACAAATTGGCCTTTCACGATTTGATCTTCATTTTACAGCCTATAAGATCTTTTTTCAATGCATAAATCATCCCTAAAATACAATATATAATTTATTAGGATTTATTTGATTTTATTTGAATTTTAAATGAATAAAAATCAAAATAAATTAAATAAATGGATGAATAAATAATGGAGGGTCCCATAGGTCGTGGACTATGTTAGGAATGAGATGCAAGCATAAAAAGTTGGGCCCGTTTAGCAAAAAATGCAAATTTGAGCATGTTTGACTTTTGGCAATTTTGCAAAAAAGGTCAACTTAGCCAATGCATAAATCTCTCAATTTTCACCCTAGAGAGGTGTCCTTGGACTTTTTAGAAATCTTAGGATGACCTCTAAGCAACCCTTTTGGTCTCATCTCAATTGAGTCTTCCATGTTCATGTATGAAGCTTTGACCCAAAAGGTGTTTTTGTTGACTTTTCAAAATGACCTATAATGTCCAAATTCATATCTTCTTGTGAGTGCATATTTTGAACTTGGGAGATGAAGATGAATTGTAGGTAATTGCATCCTCTTCAAAATGAGCTTTTGATGGGTCATTTTTTATTAAGTATGAGAAAGTTATGCTTGGTCAAAGTTGAGTTGACTTTTCCTGCAAAACCCTAATTTAGCAACTTTTGGGCTTTGATGAATTATGAGCAATCCTTGATGAATAATGATCAACCCTTGATCAAATGATGAATGATACTTCAAAATGAGGATGTTGGCCAAAAATCTTGAAGTTTGATTGTATGTGGGCCACAGTTGACTTTTGACCTAGCACAATCGATTTTCAGGCCTTTGAGCAATTTGCTGAGCAAAATTCCTCTGCAAGGCTTGATACTTGACATGGATGATCTTGAGAACATATTAGGTCAATGTTGAGCATTTGGGATCCTTTAGACTCAAGCATCTTGATGCAAAATGAAACCCTAATTTGAGGTAGACTGCCTTAGGAGAGAGTTTGTCTGGTCAACTCTTGGACCATCTTGAGTAATTTGAGGACCTCACTTGACATGTATTGAGAAATATGGGAGGGAAAATTTTGGGGTACAACAGCTGCCCCTATTCAATCCTCTTAAACCTGAGGATGTAGATTGGAGTGTCTGCCTTTCCTGATCTGAAGGTGGAAGATGATTGAACACTAGAGTGCCCAGAAATTTGCACTCTCATGAAGTGACACTTGTCTTGTGATATCGGGAATAGGCTTATAGATGACATTTGGTAGTTGCTAGAGAATTGTCGAATATGGGCTTAAAGATTCCATCCGAAGAAGTGTCGATCGCATAAGAGATTCCTTTGCGAGAACCCGTATACCTGTTGTTGAGGAGGACTTTGCTGGGGAATGCTGGTTTCTGTGTTGGGAGAAATAGTGTTTTAGGAGCTTCAGTTGTCCGTTACTCTACTGGGGAATAATTCCTGTTTTGGAAGCGGAAGTGAACTGTGTGTTTGGTCGGGGTATATGTTGCACCGCGACTTTCTGGGGAAATGTGAAATCAATTATGTTTGATCGGGTCCAGGTCTTACAGTGTTGTGGACTACTGTCTGGGGATAATAGAGGAAAAACCCGGATAGTAAGGTTATGAGAAGGAACCTAGATAGTAGGGTTACTTCGAGATGAAAGCTTGGGTAGTAGGGCTGCGAGAAGGAACCTGGATAGTAGGGTTACTTTGAGATGAAAGCCTGGATAGTAGGGCAGTGAGAAGGAACATGGGTCGTAGGGTTACTTCGATATGAAAGCCTGGATAGTAGGGCTTGAGAAGGAACCTGGGTCGTAGGGTTGTGAGAAGGAACCTGGGTCGTAGAGTTACTTCGATATGAAAGCCTGGATAGTAGGGTTTGAGAAGGAACCTGGGTCGTAGGGTTACTTCGATATGAAAGCCTAGATAGTAGGGCTTGAGAAGGAACCTGGGTCGTAGGGTTACTTCGATATGAAATCCTGGATAGTAGGGCTTGAGAAGGAACCTGGGTCGTAGGGTTACTTTGATATGAAAGCCTGGATAGTAGGGCTTGAGAAGGAACCTGGGTCGTAGGGTTACTTCGATATGAAAGCCTGGATAGTAGGGCTTGAGAAGGAACCTGGGTCGTAGGGTTACTTCGATATTAAAGCCTGGATAGTAGGGATTAAGAAGGAACCTGGGTCGTAGGGTTACTTCGATATGAAAGCCTGGATAGTAGGGCTTGAGAAGGAACCTGGATGAGGTTGCATTTGTTGCCGATGACTACTCTGTTTAGCTTTGAGTGTTGATTATGGAATTTCTGGAAATTGTTGATAACAATGTCTTTCCTGAAAGAAATACAAGGTTAGTTATATATGATGCATGAGATGCATTGTATGCTGATGTTCTCAAAATAAATGAGGCTATGTTATATGTGGTGCTTGCATATGTCATGATGTATGAAAATTAAATGCTGACGTGATAATATGAGTCTAGGGAAATAAATCCCCGACTGTTGTTTGTAGAGTATGATAAACGATATTCTTGACTGCTGTAACAAACCATAGTTCTTATGTTTCTATTAGGGACGGTGAACAACGATGACCGTGCTGGGGATTTTCCCCTTGGCTGGTAAATGTTCTACCAGAAGAGACTTCGTTTGATGATAACTCTGCGGTGAATAACTCTGTTGGAGAGGAGATACTCTGTTGATAGATCTTCCGGCCTGGAGAAATAAATTAGGTGGGGATGAATTTTCGTTGCTGGTGATAATGAATTGTTTTGGAGATTGAATTTCTGCTTGTGAGAGAAATAAACTCTGCTTGGTGAAAAATTTACTGACTCACTCGCAATTGTGAACCTTAGCTGGGGAGAGTCACATCTTGCTTGGGGAAGCTGACATCACCGTCTTTGGGTACTTTTTACTTTGTGGGGAGTGTATGTACCACTTCTCATGTTCTCCAGTTGGCCATATCCCTGTACCTGATTGGCAAAGCAACTGTAAGGTTTTGTACACTTCTTGTTTGTCCCTGTTCCTGGAATTACGAGTAATCGTCTTTTGTTTCTTATGTAAATATTTATGAGCAGCAATTATTCTCAAATGCATATATCAAAAATGATTCATTGGACGTTCTAGCAAAACAAAACAGAAAAAGAAAAACAAATTGAAATTTCTTGTGAAAATGAATTGTATTGATTTTGAAGTTGGCCCATAATAGGCGTTTTGAACAAAGAGGTTGACGTCCTAGTAAGAGAATGTCACCGAAAGATAGAAATTATAACTTGTGTGAAAGAAAGAAAAACAGCTATGTGAAACAATCCCATCGAGTTTCAACTCTGTTATTACTTTTTATATCTTCAAGCGTCTCATCACTTTGCTACTTGGTCGAAGATGGATCATATTGATTGGCACCATCTGAGCTTGATAGCCGATACCGAAGTCTGGCTGCAAGGTGATCCAATGAGACATAGTGTTACGCTTTGATCCCTAATTTTTGCCTGGACCGCCCTTTCGGGTTTTCGGCCCACCGGGATACCCTATTTGCCCAAGTCTCCTATTCAGGTTTTCGACTTGTCGGGTGTACAGTTTTTTCATTTTCATCCCTTACTTTTTCCCGAACCCTTTTGGTCCGCCGGTAAGCCCTTATCTTTGCCAAGGCCAGTCAGCCTAGCGGGTGTTTGACTATGCGTAGTATTTTTTTCACTATGTCTGCATTGACGGGGTGAGGAAGGTCGTCACCGTCCATGGTGGTTAGAATCATAGCTCCTCCCGAGAAAATGTTCTTAACCACAAATGGTCCTTTGTATGTGGGGGTCCATTTTCCCCTGGGATCACCTTGCGGCAGTATGATGCGTTTGATCACCAAATCCATAACTAAATATTCTTGACGTCTGACTTTCTTGTTAAAAGCCTTGATCATTCGCTTTTGATACGTCTGACCATAAAAAATAGCAGTAAGTCTTTTTTCATCGATTAAATTTATCTGATCAAGCCGGGTTTGGATCCAGTCATCTTTGTTCAAACACGCATCCTTCATAATCCTGAGAGAGGGTGTGATACGGTGGGAGAACTGACTTGAGGTTTTGCGTTTGTGTTCGCAATTGTTCGGTTTAGCAAGAGTCGCCACCGATTTTTTATTTTATCCTAAGGAAAGGTCAAAAAGCACAGGAAAGACCTTTGAGATTTTTTTCTTGGGTTTGGGGGGTAGATTATGAAAAGGGAAGGTGCAAGCACCCTTTTCATCCATGGTTTTCCATGGGCTCTTAGTTACTTGTTTTAGATCACTTGCTTTTTCTTTTCAATTGTTTGAAATGGCGCTTTGTGTGTGTGGTTTTGAAAATGCTATGAAAAGAGGCCTTGTATTAGGCAACCTTTGTAATGATTCTTGTTTGAATATATATAAAGGTATTTGTCTTTTTGAAAAGATATTTCAATGTTTTGAAAGTTTGTTTTTGGGAAATGTTTTGAATTGTGTTGTGATGTGTGTTTGAAAATAGCAAGGATATTTTGCAAGCTTTGATCAAGTAACTAAGAGTTGTCTACCCTAATTTACTCAAAGATCTTTCTTATGTTTTTAACTCTTTTGACAGTTTCATTTCACCATTGCATTTGATGAACGACCTTGTGTTAGGATGCTAAACGGGACAGGCGCGGGTCATCGCATACAATCATTGAAAGCAACTTGTGAGACGCTCTAGCAATTTTGTAAGGGACGGGATCGTTTTATCGAAGGCAACGTCGAGGGTCATCGAGGGAATACGATCTTTGTTTATCGAAGGGGAAATTTCTAGAGTGTCTCATATTCGAGGGACATGATTGTATTTCTGAGGCAACAAGCGAGGTTACCATAGAGGTGCACGTGTGTATTGTGTTTGTCATTTTCATTCATTTGGATCTTGTATTAGGTTATCTAGCGATTGATTTCGAATCTTGCCATACACGCCTAATTACTATACATTATATTGAGAGCAATAAATTGCGGGAATTAAAAGTCTAAGTTATTACAAAAAGTATCCGGGGATGGGGGTACAATTATTTACAAATGGGGATTAGTCTCACAAGAATAATAATGTCCAAATATTATGTGTTACAACCAAATCGAATCGTCGCAATTCAAATATAAAGCTATAACAAAACATAAAAATAAAAGAGAATCAATAAATTATCAAATTCATGTATTTATTAACTTAAAAATAAATAAATAAAATCTAATCTAAAAAAAAGAAAGATTAAGTGTTATATTATTATTATTTTTGTATGTATGTCTAATTATTAAAGGAAAAGTTTAAAGAAACAAAATTAATTAAATTAATGCTCTTGATCATTTTTTGGGGTTTTCTTGTTAAATATAAGAAAAAATAATAAAAAGAAGAATGATTAAAATTAGTTAAGAAAAATAAAATAAAATTAAATTAATTTTAAACATATATTGAATTTCATTAATGTAAAAAAAATAAGATAAAATTGAAGTAAATCAAGAGTAGGCCTAAGGGTTTGTGTTGGGCCCAAGTGAAAAATAAGAAAAAGGGTGTGATCAAAAATAGAGGGAGTGCACTGGTATTATGTATATGGGCTATTGCATTTGGGGCCCAAGGCCCAGTACGTTTGTTGACAATGTTTTGGTTCTCAGAATTAGGGTTTGAAAGGATTAGGGTTCATGTGTTACAATGGCGCCGCTCTCTCTCGTCTCTTCTCTTCATCTTTCTCGTTCTATGGTTTTGACTTGAAACTCCCTCTATGCCCTAGCCACCGGAGCGCCGCCTCTCACTCTCTCATCTTCCTAACACTTAATGGCCTTGGTTGCAAAGAGTAAGGTTCGTTTCTGGATTTGAGTTCTTTACAGTTTTATGTTTGTTTAAGCTTTGTTCATGTTACCTCGTTTTAATCCATGGTGTTTTATGCTTGAGTTGCAGTAAGGGGTTGAGAAAAAACTTACCTTGAGCGTTTCTGGAAAGAAAATGGAGAGGAGAAAAAGGGTGAGACGGAGGCGCTTTCTTGGAGGCTAGAGGCGGAGGGAAGATGTGATGGACGCGCTTTTGCTTTTGGTAACCTTTTTCCTCTTTGTTGAAGATTGATGATGAGTATAGCTCTGAAATTTGTTGATTTTTGTTTTTCTTTCATTGTTGATGATGTAACTCTGAGACTTGAACGTTTATTTCACTTTTTGAACACTTTGTTTCCTCTTTCCCTCTCTCTTGATTTGATGTTGATGATGATGCAACTCTGAAACTTGTTATTGTTGATATTGTTGGATAATGATTTACAATGATGATGATGACTATTGAATTGGATCCTGATATTTGGTAGTTGACATTTTTTGGTTGATGATGATATGTCTTTGAAACTGTGTTGTTGATGCTCTTCTGATTTTCTCTTCCTCTTTCTGAATGTTTGAAGGTTAGTGATGAAAATAGCTTCTGAAACTTTGATTTTGTGATTTCTTCTTGTTGAAGCTTGGTTGCTTGGTTTGGATTTGTTTATGATGGTGATTCTGAAACTTTATTGTATGCTTCTGAAATTATCTTCCTTTCTTCTTGGAGTTCAAAGGTTAATGATGAGAATATCTCTGAAACTTTTTGTTGGTTTCTTTGGATAATAGTTTTTGGCTTTGATGTTAGCTTGTGAAACTGTTATGGTGTTTTGTTGGGCAGTTTGCAGTTTTGTTAACAGGCTTGGTTTGTTTTGGTGAGCTTGTTATTGGGCTATGCAGGTTTGTTGGTTTTCTGCAGTTTTGGCCAGTTTGTGGTTTTGAAACTGTTTGGGAATTGGTTGTGCACAGTTTGGTACAGGTTTGACAACAGGTTGCTAGGCTTGATGATTTTGTTTTGCAGTTTGGAACTGCAGGTTTGTGGTGTTGTAGTTTTGGCTGGTTGTTTTGCAGCTAGCTTGGTTGAGCTTGTTTTGCAGTTTTGGAACTGCGGGTTCGTGGTGTTGGATTTGCAGTTAGGAAACTTGGACAGGTTTTGGCTATGCAGATTTGCTGGCTTGGTTCGAATTGGTTTTTGTTGTTTGTTTAGGCTTCTGCAGGTTTGCTGGATTTTTGAGAGCTTTTGTGCTTTCTGAGTTTTTGTAAGCTCTAATGTTCTCTCCCTTTAGACTGTTATGCAGTCTTTAGTTTTATATCTTTTTAGCTTTTTTGTTTGCCCTTTCTGATAGCTTGCTCTTGCCAAACTGTACCTTCAAAAGGTGATCCTTTTCTCTCTTCCTCTCTCCATGAAATAAGCACTTTTGCTTATTATATTATATTCTGAAAAGTTTGCCCCTGGAAAATGATGATGGCTATTATAAGCCTTTTGCTTGTCAATCGGTTTTCCTGTTGTATTACCTGCTATTACTGTTGTACTTTCTGCATTGTACTTTTGCCTTTACAGTTTGCATCTGTTTTTGGTTTGCCATGCTTAGTTTGCTTAGTTGCTGGACAGTTTGAATTATGGCGCCTTGGTTTGCCTTGCAACTTGCCTATGTTTGACAGTTTTGCATTTAGTTTGGTTACTGCAGTTTGGTATTCAGTTTTGCTGCAAGCTTGCCTTGTATGCAGCCTGTCTGAATTTGGCCTATGTTTGGCACCTTGCTTGTGCTGCATTGTATATTTGTTTATGCTTTTATTTTTTACTTTTCTCTTTGTGAACCAAGAAGAGCAGTCTTCTTGTGATTTGCAAAGAGAAAAATAAAACTTGATGAACAATAGCTCACTGATTCCGGACGGCAAACTTTAATGATGACCTTCTCCTTTCTTTTTCTGTTTGAAATGTTAACTGCATTAATCTCTTTTCTTTCTTCTTTTTCAGGTGAATACAACTTGGGCGATAGAGGAAGCAGAGGAAGCAAGAGACCTTGGGCATGGGAGCAATGGAGTTTTAGGAGGCTTAGGCTTAGAATTTTTTATTCATTGTAATAATTTATTCTTCAAATATTATAAGTTGTAAAACGTATAATATTCAAACAATAAACTATTTTTGTAACAATCATTTGCAATGAATAAAAAAGTCTTTTATGAGATCAATTGATAATTCAATAAATCCTTCTACTGTCAATATCTTTCAATTCTTCCTTTGCATCTTCACTTTTTATTTAAGATTCCTGATCTAAAATAACTGAAATTGCATTCCAATATTTTTAATACAGATAACTCAAATTCCAAGTAATCCCAAGAACTTTGCAATCTCATAACTTTGCAACAGCATTCTAATCATAATACGCATTGTATTCCAAACAAGCAAGCATTCCATTAACTGGCAAACATTTTATTCCATTAACAAGCAGATGTCTTAACAGACGCACATTATCTGGTTAATCTGGATTAGACAGTTTCAGCTCCTATCTCTTATCCCAGATTAATCAAGCCTTGAGAACAACCAATAATCTTTCAGTAGGTTTTAAAAAGTGAGAAAACACTGTAACAGTAAACTGAATTCCTGTGGATTCAATTTCTTTTTAGAAATGCGAGAGACACCCTGATTCTTGATTTGTTTCCAAAGAAAGGTCTGTTTGATCAATTCCTGAGCCAATCTTAAAAATCAGAGAAAACCCTAGGGTTGTGATTTCTGGTGAAAAGGGGAGGGCAAATTTTGGGGTACAACAGTTGCCCCTGTTCAATCTTCTTGAACCTGAAGAGTTAGATTGGTGAGTTCGCCGTTCGCGACTCGACGGTAAAAGATGATTGGACACTAGAGTGCCCATAAATTTGCACTCGTCAAAGCATAGTTGAGGGAATGGGCTTAAAGATGCCATTTGGATAAGTGACAGAATCTTGTTGGAGATGGGCTTAAAGATGCCATCCAAAAATGTTTATTGAACTGTATGTTGTCAGGTGAAAGAATGAGTATCAGAAAGGTATCCATGTTTGGAACGTCTCTGAGTTGGGGGTTTGAATAAGCAATAGATTAGCATCCGTTTTTGGAGCCTCCGTAAACTATTTTCAAAAGTTGAATCTGAACAAGCGATAGATTAACATCCATGTTAGGAAGCATCCGTAAACTATTTTCATGATTCTGAATTCGAAGCTTGCTAGTCTTATCCTGAAAAGAGTGAAATATTAGCTGAAAAACAAAGTTATGTTGCATGAAATGTATGATGCAATGTATGTGTTATATCAATGTTTATGATATATGAATGTAAATGTATGCGCATGTAAGCTGATTAGCTGTCTTGCCGAGGAAGATAAATCTTGGATAACTGGAGATAGTAAAATCTTTTACTGTTGTCGGGGAAGATAAATCCTGGACCACTGTTGAAGAGTATGTGTGTCTTCCAGATTTTTGACAACCTCTGTGGGGAGAAGTTATACGGCTTGGGGAAAATCAGAAGGTTGGGTTGTATGCCAATCTACTGAGGATTTCTGTTTTGTTGTTTGAGGAGAACTCCGATGGGGAATATCTGAAAACTCTATGGGGAACTGAGAATGAGAATCTTCATTCTACTAGGGGAATTTGTGCTGAGGAGTCAAGAACGAGAATCTTCGATCTGCAGGAGATTAAAAACTCTGACAAATTATGCTGAGAGTAAAGAAGGCTCTGGAAACTTTACTGGAGAATCAAGGATGAGAATCTTGATTTTGTTGGGGAGTGAAAACTTTGTGGGGAGTAGCTGTACTACTGAAGAGCAGCTATCCTGTTGGAGAGTAAAACTCTGGACTCTGGGATAAGCTTATTCCACTTTGAGAATGAGAATCTTCATTCTGTCGGGAATATCAGGAATTCAGGTTATACGCCACTTTGAGAATGAGAATCTTCATTCTGTCTGGAGTATCTGGAGCTTAAGCTGTATACCACTTTGAGAATGGGAATCTTCATTCTGTCGGGAATATCAGGTTATATGCCACTTTGAGAATGAGAATCTTCATTCTGTCGGGAATATCAGGAATTCAGATTGTATGCCACTTTGAGAATGAGAATCTTCATTCTGTTGGGAATATCAAGAATTCAGGTTATATGCCACTTTGAGAATGAGAATCTTCATTCTGTCGGGAATATTAAGAACTTAGGTGTGTGCCACCTTGAGAATGAGAATCTTCATTCTGTTGGGTTAGGAGGTTGGGTGTATGCCAATCTTCTAGGGAAGCAAAGATGAGAATCTTCATTCAAGCGTTTGGATCAGGAAGTTGGGAGTATGCCAATATTCTGGGGAAGCAAGAACGAGAATCTTCATTCAGGCGCTTGGGTCAGAAGGTTG
This sequence comes from Vicia faba, assembly GCA_948472305.1. Taxonomy (NCBI): domain Eukaryota; kingdom Viridiplantae; phylum Streptophyta; class Magnoliopsida; order Fabales; family Fabaceae; genus Vicia; species Vicia faba. The sequence goes on along the minus strand of OX451741.1, from coordinate 779,464,160 downwards.
GGAGTATGCCAATCTTCTAGGGAAGCAAGGATGAGAATCTTCATTATGTTAATGATTAACTGTTATCTGGTCAATGTCCATGCTTCACAGCCTTGTATTGCTATCTGGTCAACATCCAGGCTTCACAATACGAACTTCAGTGAGAAATTGATTGCATCTTTCCTGAAAGGTAAAGGTTAGTGGCACATATCAAGCGATGAAGTTCTCAAAATAAATGAGATTGCGTTGTATGATGGCCTGATGTACGGATGTGTAATGTTTTTCAAGACCGTCTCTCACTGGGGAAAATAAATCCCAAACTGGTGATGGAGAAAAGAGTTGGATTCTTCGTTTCTGATAGTGAAAAATCTGGAAGCAAATCAGAATGAATCGTTGAGAGATTTATCTGAAACAGGAAAACCCGGAATATCTTCCACTGGAATAAGAATCAGGGAGATCTTAGTGTCGATCTGTCTGAACCAGAGAAGGTCTTGGATTAACTTTGACTCAACCGGATGATGATGGAATCTTCGACGACTGCTACTCCAAAAGGTGATGAAGGAATCTTCGACGACCGTAACTCCAACAGGTGATGAAGGAATCCTCGACGACCGTAACTCCAACAGGTGATGAAGCAATCTCGACGACCATAACTCCAACAGGTGATGAAGGAATCCTCGACAACCGTAAATCCAAAAGGTAATGATAACCTTTACCTGCCGATCAATCTGCATATGTTATGAATGTTGTTGAAATGTAATTTCATTTTGGAGAATAAATCCTTGACAAGTGTTGGGGAAATAAACCCATGACTGCTGGTCTGCTAGAGAGGTGATGAACTTCTCGAGGATGCTTGAATTTCTTTTCAGAAAGATTTTGGAGAGATTCGTCACTGCCCCTAGTATCAAATGTTTGTGGCACTGTCAAGAAACTTGGATTGTACGTAACCCTTTGATGAGATTGACGTTTTAATGCCTCATGTGATGGTGATGGAGACTTGCCCCCGGGTTATTCTGTCATTGAAAGATTTCTTGAAATCTTGACTGGACTGCCCCAGGTTAACTGGACTTTGAGAGATCTGTTGAAATCTTGACTGGACTGCCCCAAGTTTACTGGGCTTTGAAAGATTTGTTGAAATCTTGACTGGATTGCCCCAGGTTTACTGGGCTTTGAAAGATTTGTTAAAATCTTGACTGGACTGCCCCAGGTTAACTGGACAATACCATACCAAGTCCCCTTTTGTTGATAGGAGATTTTTGCAACGGGAGTGTCATCCCACTTGAAGTGATTTTATTCACTGAGAGAGCTTTCATTCATCCGAACATTCACTGTGTAAATTTCTTTGCTGTCAAACAAATAACCATGTGCAAACAACGATATTCAAATAATACAAAGTTCATGCTTGTCTTGAAGTTTTGAAAAATGAGTTTTTTAGCAAAAAACTTTTTTTATAAGAAAAATTCAGCTCAAGATTTAGAGCAAAGCCTTACAGGAGTCAGGATACCTTTTGTAACAGTATGCTTTCGAACTAACCCATGCTTCAATTAGGACTTTTGAAGGGTTGTAACGTGGCTTGGTTCACGATTTAAGAAACAAAGGATAAAGGCTCAAAGTATATTTGTACCCACCCGCTCTTCGTGATGTTCATCAATCCTAAACTCAGTTAACTGTACATTTTGAACTCCAAATGGGTCTGGAACGAAGTTTTGGTGATGGTTCACACAAATTGAATTTGTTGGATAGCAGTCATCATCATTTTTTTTGCAACATTTTCCATGTTGTTGAGGATTTGTAATGACCTCTTTCTTTTAATTTGTTATCCCTAATTTTTGCCTGACTGTTCTTATTTTTGAGATTACAGTCAGCGGGATGCCCCAACTTTCTTAAGCCTCCTTTCTAGGTTTTGGCTCAGTGGGCTTTTCTTTTTTCTGAGAGATAATGACTGCCTATGAGATAAGGAACCATCATTGTCCTTTGGTTTTAAAGGAAATTTTGATGTCGTTCGCCGTATTACAAGATGAGAGTTTGCGGCTAGACGCGCATTTTGAATTAACTGAGAGACTACCCAGCCCCAGGTTTGATTAAAGGTTTCAGTTTGTGTTAAAACAGAAAACTTCTTCTTCTTTGGCTCGAAGGAGTTGACTAGGGATTATCTTCCTTATAACTCCAATGTTTAGGATTTGAAAGAAACGCATGTACATCGTCAGCAAGGTCTATCCAAAAGCATACTGTATGAGATTATGGTATTGTTTTCGTCATCCTCCCTCTAAAGACTTGTAACTTTTAGCAAGAGTTAAATGTCATAAATAAAGTAGAAAGCATAGTTCAAGAATAGTGAAAACGAATGGATGAATTCAAGACAAACATATGCAATGCATTAATGAAACAGAGTTTGACATCAACAGGTAATTGTTTGAATAACAAGAGAAATTACAACTTGAAAATTCAAATGAAACAAAAGTCTCTTAGTTCGATGTTCGTGCCATACACCAAAGAGTAGGGTGTTGCCAGTGTCGATGTTCGTGCCGAGGTACGGTACCCATGAAGAGCGAATGGTAGCAACTCATGCCAGCCTTTGTATGTCACCGTTATCTTCTGCACAATCTTCTTGATGTTCTTGTTAGCTGCCTCAATAGCCCCATTCATCTTCGGCCAGTAGGGAGAAGAGTTATGATGCTGTATCTTGAACTATTTGTAGAGCTTGGTGATCATTGTATTGTTGAGATTTGTACCATTGTCGGTAATGATCCTCTCTGCTACACCATATCGACAAATAAAATTGTGTCGGATAAACCGTACAACGACGTTCTTGGTTACTGTAGTAAAGGAAGCTGCCTCGACCCACTTCGTGAAGTAATCAATTGCTACCAGAATGAAGCAATTCCCGTTAGACGCACTAGGTCTGATCTTGCAGATCATGTCAATTCCCCACATTGCAAAAGGCCAAGGAGCTGTCAAAACATTCAGGGGAACCGGAGGTACATGCACCTTATCAGCATAGACTTGGCACTTATGACAGGTTCGAGAATGCTGATAACAATCGGCTTCCATAGTAGACTAGTAATATCCTGCCCGTAGGATTTTCTTTGCCATGGCATGTCCACTGGAATGGGTTCCGAAGGTACCTTCATGTAACTCTGCCATGATCCTTTCTGCCTCGCTCTTGTCTACACATCGCAGTAAGGTCGAATCATGGTTATGCTTATAGAGGACACCATTACTGATGAAGAACTTCACAGCGAACCTTCTCGGGAACTTCTTATCATTAATAGATGCCCCCTCGGGGTATTCTTGAGCCTCAAGATACCTGTTTACCTCATGAAACCAGGGTTTATCTGCTACCTCTTCAGTCTCAATGTCACAGTAATGTGCAGGTTCGTTTAACCTCTCAATGGTAATCTGGGGAGCTTCATTGTCCCATCTCACTTTGAATATAGAAGACAGGGTAGCTATCGCGTCTGCTAACTGGTTCTCTTCTCTGGGGAAATGTTCAAAGGTTATCTCCTCGAAGTGTGGGAGCAATGTCAGTACATATTCTTTGTAAGGAATAAGATTTGGGTGCTTCGTATCCCACTCTCCCTTGATCTGACTGATCACCAGAGCGGAATATCCAAATACACTCAAGAACTTAATCCTCAGGTCAATAGCAGCTCGAAGACCCATGATACACGCTTCATACTCCTCCATATTGTTGGTGCAATTAAAACATAATCGAGCGGTGAACGGAGTATGACAGCCCTCAGGAGATTTAATTACAGCGCCGATGTCGTTACCCAATGCGTTCGAGGCTCCATTAAAATACATAGACCATCGGGATCCCTCCTTGGGTCCTTCATCCGGTCCAGGTTCTTCGCAGTCAGTCACCAACATGATATTCTTATCTGGGAACTCGAAATTCATGGACTGGTAGTCATCCATGGCCTGATGCGCCAAATGATCCGCCAACACACTCCCCTTGATTGCTTTTTGGGTTGTGTATTGGATGTCGTATTCAGTCAAGATCATCTGCCATCTTGCTATCCTTCTGGAGAGAGCAGGCTTCTCGAAAATATACTTGATGGGATCCATCTTTGATATCAATAAGGTGGTGTGAGTCAACATATACTGTCTCAGTCGGCGAGCAGCCCATGCTAAAGCGCAGCAAGTTTTCTCAAGCAATGAGTATCGGGTCTCACAGTCGGTAAAATTTTTGCTAAGGTAGTAAATAGCGTGCTCTTTTCGTCCAGACTCTTCATGCTGCCCCAGCAAACACCCCATTGAATTGTCCAGCACTGTCAAGTATAAAATCAAGGGTCTTCCTTCAACTGGAGGCATCAAAATTGGTGGTTCTTGAAGGTATTCCTTGATTCTTTCGAAAGCGGCCTAGCATTCGTCATTCCACTTTACCACTTGATCTTTCTTAAGCAGCTAGAAGATTGGCTCAAAAGTAGTAGTCAGATGTGAAATGAATCTGGCAATGTAATTTAGACGTCCCAAGAAACCTCTAACTTCTTTTTCTGTGCGGGGAGCCGGCATCTCTTGTATGGCTTTTACCTTTGCAGGGTCCACCTGAATACCTTTATCACTGACAACAAAACCCAGAAGCTTACCAGACCTTACCCCGAAGGTACACTTGTTCGGATTCAAACTCAACTTGTACGTCTTCAACCTGCCAAAGAGTTTCTGGAGATGATCAAGGTGCTCTTCCTCAGTTTGAGACCTGGCTATCATGTCGTCAACATAAACCTCGATCTCATGATGAATCATTTCGTGGAACAAAGCGACCATGGAGCGCTGATAAGTTGCCCCAGCATTCTTCAACCCGAAAGGCATTACCTTGTAACATAAGGTGCCCCACTGTGTAACGAAGGTTGTCTTCTCCATGTCTTCAGGAGCCATCTTGATCTGGTTATAGCCAGAAAAACCATCCATGAAGGAGAAGATTTTATGATGCGCGATGTTGTCGACCAGAACGTCGATGTGAGGAAGAGGGAAGTTATCTTTGAGGCTCGCCCTGTTCAAATCTCTATAGTCAACACACATATGTACCTTACTTTCCTTCTTAGGTACCGGAACAACATTGGCAACCCACTGCGGATAAGAAGTGACAGCCAAAAATCTTGCATCGAACTATTTCATGACTTCTGCCTTGATTTTCTCTGACATTTCAGGGCGCATACGGCAGACCTTCTGCTTTACCGGAGGGAAGTCTTCTTTAGTCGGCAAGCGATAAACCACAATATCAGTGTCCAAACCAGGCATATCTTTGTAGTACAAGGCGAAGATCTCAACATAGTCGCGTAGCATTTGTATCAACCAATGCTTAACACTAGGCTCCAGATTTGCACCTACTTTGACCTTTTTCCTGTCTTCCTCTTTACCTAAATTTACTGATTCAACCGGCTCTTCATGAGGCTGTATGGCCCTCTCTTCCTGCTGTAACAGTCTAGCAAGTTCTCCAGGCACCTCACAATCATCCTCACCTTCGTCCTCAGCGTGGTCGATTGGATTTTCGAAGTCATAACTGGCAGTAGCAGAGTTGTTATCAATGGGATCCAGAGTGGATATGGATCTACATTATGATACGTGAGTGTGTGTAAGAGAATAGCTATTTTGATAAAGTGAGAGATAGGAAAGAAAAACAAGGAGCACAAAATTTATAATGCAAGAAACGTCCAATGTTTTATTAATGATATATGAAATGACAAACAATAAGCCCTCACAAGCAAAGCCAAGGTGCCTCGGGCAAGGCATCGGGCCGTAAAGTTTCAAACTGTTTATTATAAATCTTAAAACAAAAAGTCAATTACTGCGGAATAAAAGAGACAGGTATGAAGTCCTTCGCCGTCCAATTGTTCAGTCTACCATTGGTTGTTGGGTAGATCCAGCTGTCGATGTCTGAATCTTCTTCACTATCCTCAGCTGCATTAACTCCCCGGTTGCTGATGTGTAGAGGAGGTCTTCCAGTCCGTGCGCGCCTAACAGCCCTTTGAGCCCTTGTAGTAAAGCCCGAACCAAATTTGTCAGTTTTGTGAGTGAAATCAGGGAGCTGACCCCAATTGGTACACCCACCTTCTTCAATTACAGCCCTGGCGTCTTTGAGAGAAGCCATCTTCAATGGAGGTTTGCTGGTGGTAACTTCAGTTGATGCCGAGAACTAAGGGACCTCTTTGAAATTTTGACAAGGCGTTTCTATGAATTCCCCGTCCATCTCCACATAGCAGAAGGAATTGAGATGGATCACCATATACTCCTCTTCACCTCGTACCGTGACAATCTTCCCCTTCACCGGGTATTTCAGCATTTGATGGAGCGTGGAAGTCACTGCCCCAGCCTTATGAGTCCAAGGACGACCCAGCAAGCAAGAATATGATGGTCTAATATCCATTACATAGAAGGTGGACCCAAAGGTCTGAGAACCCACCTTGACAGGGATGTCCACCTCCCCGTGCACCATTCTTTTTGACCCATCAAAAGCCCTTACCACAATATTACTCGGCTTTAGAATCAAACCTTCACAATCCAGACGGTCTAACGCTTTCTTTGGTAGAACATTCAGTGAGGACCCGGTATCTACTAGCACATGGGCCATAGTGGTGCCCCTGCACTCGATCGAGACATGCAGAGCATCATTATGATTTCTCCCCTTAGCAGTCAGATCTGCATCTGAAAATCCTAACCCATTGTCAGCAGTTAGGCTAGCCACACAATCTTTGAACTGATTTGCAGAAGTTTCCTACGGCATATGCGCAGTCTTGAAAAACGCAATCAAAGCCTTCGCATGGGCTTCAGAATACAACAACAAGGACAACATGGAGATCTTCGACGGGGTCTGCCCTAGTTGCTCGACCACATTGTAGTCGCTCTTCTTGATAATTTTCAAATTTTCCTCTATCTCTTGTTTTGAGGTTTCCACGATGATTTTCGTAGGTGCCTCCGTCCGGGAAAGCTCACCTATGATTTCATTTCCCCGAGTCCCAGATGGCTCCACGACAGGGGTGATAACTGGAGTAGGAAATGGGACAGTAGTTGATGTACTAGCAGACGGAATGACAACAGGTTTGTGGGCAGTCGGAGGGGAAATCTCGGGAGAAAAGAGTCTTCCACTTCTGGTGACCTTTTTTGTCCCAACAATATTACTGATATCCATATCGGCTTCTTCAGTCCTCATATCTTTTTTAACACCATGGTAATATACATCAGCGTCGTAATGCCATGGGATAGCCTTATCTGAGGTATATGGGATGAGACCTGGAGCGGTGATTATTAACGGGGCAATTCTTGGAACGGGTGTAACCCTAACAGGTTTTCTCGAGGAAACCTTGGAAGGGCTAGCGGAAATGGTGATAATGGCAACATCTTCAAACGGAATCATAGTCTTCTCAAACAAAATTTACTTATTATCCATCAAGCGCTGAACACCTGACTTCAATAAACAGCAACCGGAAGGCAGAATTGAACACATGTGGAAACCTTTACCACAGCCCAGAAATAAACCGGCCAACAACAAATTCTTCTTAACCGTCATCAAAGGAGTAGAAATTTCTTCCACAGAGGTCACAAACGAATCGGTGTCCACATCATTGACTCCACGACCATGTTTGGGCATAGGAGCAATTATAACGTTTGGCTTTTTCGGAGCATCAAACTCAATCTCTTTAGCCTCCAACAAATCTTGCACTTTATTCCTCAGAGCCCAACAATCGTTTGTATCATGGCCTGGACTTTCCGAATAGTAGGCGCACCGTGCGTTGGGATTGTATCTGGGAGAAGCAGTGTTTGGATTCTTGGGAGCCTCTTTCAAGGTTTCCAAGTTGGATTTTAACAGATGAGGCAAGACTTCAGACAAAGTCATGTTGATGCGGGTAAATTGTCGTTGTGGTCTTTCCACCCTTTGTTGATTGTTGCGTTATGGAGCAACCGTGGGTCTTGATATCACTACAGCATTTACTGTTTGATGGTGTTCAGGTTTGCTTTGGCCCCTCGGGCCGTAGACTGCACTAGCTTCCTTCTTACTGGTGAAAGGCTTATTTGCTGCACTTGACGAAGCATCCTTCTGTATTTTACCACTTCGAATGCCAGCTTCTACTCTCTCTCCAGTCAAAATCAACTCAGTAAACCCAGATGACGAACTGCCGATCAAGTGATTAAAAAATAGACCAGATAGCGTCCCTAGAAACATGTCAACCAACTCCCTATCAGACAAAGGGGGTTGGACTCTTCCAGCTAATTCTCTCCACTTTTAAGCATAGTCCTTAAAACCTTCACTTGCACCCATGGACATACGCTGGAGCTGAGTACGAGTGGGAGGAAGGTCGGCGTTATATTGATACTGCTTGTAAAAAGCAGCAGCAAGGTCTTCCCAGTTTCAGACACTGGCTCCTTCCAACTGATAAAACCATTCAAGATGAGTCCCTGACAGACTATCTTGAAAGAAGTGTACCCACAAATTTCTATCAGCAGTGTGGGGTTGGATTTTTCTTACGTAAGAGCGGAGGTGGAGTTTTGGACAGGATACTCCATCGTATTCTAGTTCCTGTTTCTCCATTTGAAGCCTCCCAGGTTTTAATTCCCCAGTAGAGGTCGTCGAATTTTTCCTTATTTCCCCAGGAAAGTCATGAAGGATTCTCGCATCCCCACAGAAGTTGTCTAAGTTCTTATTAATCCCCACAAGTCGCCAAGGATTCTCAATCCCCGACAGTAGTCACCAAGGACTTCTCATCTTCAGCTATCAAAGACTTTTGGAATCCCCAACATCGGTCAAGGATTTACTTTCCCCCAACAGTCAAAGATTTCATTATCTTTAGATATCAAGGATTTATTTTCCTCAGCAAGACAGCTAATCAGCTTACATGCGCATACATTACATCCATATATCATGAACATTTTCAGAATGCATTTTATTGCATCATACGTGGCATGCAACATAACTTTGTGTTTCAGCTAACATTCTACCCTTTCAGGATAAGATTAAAAGCTATCGTTAACAACTATTCAGAGATTTCAGATACAGTATGGATACACCCCCATACGTGGCGGTCATTCTATTAATCATTCAGACTTCAGCAATCAGATACAGACTAGATACGCTCCAGACACGGAAGCCATTCTATCTCTCATTCAGATTCAAACATCAACTTAAAGTTCATATACACTCCAGACACGGAAGTCGTTCTGTCACTTATCCAGATCCCAGTTACAGTACAGATACACTCCAGACACGGAAGTCATTCTGCTATTCATTCAGATCTCAACTTCAGATACAGTCCAGATACGGTCCAGACATGGTTGCCATTCTGTCACTCATTCAGAATTTATCCCCGGCACATGGATGCTCCATACACAGATGTTGCTCTGTCACCCATTCAGAATACAGATACACTCCAGACACAGTAGTCGTCCTGATATTCATTCAAAAATCAAATACAGTTATAGCTCAGATACGCTCTAGACACGGACACCATTCCCTTGCTCATACGAACCCAGTCTCCAGATACAACTCAGATACATTCCAAATAAGGATACCATTCTGATGTTCATTCTACTGATTTTCAACAAACAAGTTTTGGATGGCATCTTTAAGCCCATCTCCAGAAAGATTCTATCATCTCCAAATGGCATCTTTAAGCCCATTCCCTCAGCAATATTTTGACGAGTGCAAATTTACGAGCACTCTGGTGTCCAATCCTCTTTTACCTTCGAGCCACGAAAGGCAAACTTGCCAATCTAACTCTTCAAGTTCAAGAAGATTGAACAGGGGAAACGGTTGTACCCCAAAAATTTTCCTCTCATTTTATCAACATTTCTCATCACAAGGCTCTTGGAACTCAAGATCAAGCTAAGGTTTGCTCTGCTCAAGACATCTCCTTGCACTGATGACCTAAAACTAGGGTTTGAGTTTGCACAAGGATTTTTGGATCTTCAATGCTCAAATTGACTTTCATACTTCATATTGGACTCATAAGTTTGTCCATACCAAATTTCAAGCCTTGAATCAAATTTTTGCCCAATCAATTGGACATTTGACCTAGAAATCAACTATATTGGGGAAAAAGTCAACTGTGGCCAATTTACAGTCAAACCTCATGAATTTTGACCCACATCAACACTATGAACTCATATGAACCATTGTATCAAGTTTGGACCACAACTCCACAAGAAATTTGACCAGATCACCAAAAGGGCAAAATGGTCAATTTTAGGGTTTTGACTGTACAGAGGCAATTTCTAACTTTTTGACCTAGCCAATGGCAAATTAGGTTCAACCATGGACTCAAGGACTCAATGACATAATCTTGACTTATTCAAAAAGTTCAAAAGATCTCAAATGCATGGGATTGACAGATGAATTTTTCAGTCAACTGATCAAAATTTGATTGTACACTGAAAAGTCAAACTTTGACTTTTTGGTCAAAATCAAGTGCCAAGGGTCATTTTTCATCAAGATGTGTCAAAATATGAAACTTTTTCATCAAGAAACCCAAAATTGCAAATTAGGGTTTAAAGTTGAAAATTTTCATAACTTCGAATTTTTCTAAGTTATGAAATTTTCTTAATTTTTCCTAACTTTGCCCCCACATTTTCACCATGATGCAAATGTATTCAAACAAAACCTCCAACATGAAAGTTGTAGTCCTCCACAACTTCTACAACTTTTATTCACAAATTTTTCTCAAAAGAAGCTTGGATATCAAGTTATGATTTTTGGAACAAGGGTCCCTAAAACTTTTAACTTAGTGAAATTTTGCCCTAGTTTAGGCAGAATTTTGACCTATCTTCTTGGCCATTTTTCACATTGTTTCACTTGGAATATCAAGTTTAATTTCAAAGATGGATTATAGAGCATGTTGCAAGCTTTCCAAATTGTCCAAGAAGTCATCAAACACATTTGTGGTTAGGGGGAATCGAAGGCTTGGAGTTGGCAAAAACTCACTTTTCATCCATGGCATTTTCATGTTCACACAAGTTGCATTTTCAAGTCAGCATGCCTTACACTAGTTTACAGGCCTCTAAACCACTTCACACTCCATAATTAAATGCAAATCCATCAGTCTAAGCTTTTGTTTTGGTCATTTGGACATTATACACAAGATTAAGCCCTAAGTAGAAAAAGGCACATTTCCATTTTTGCCATAATGTGCTTTATGTCAAACCATTATCCCTTGAGCATTGGTCCATATCTCAGAGGGAAAATCAAATACACAAGTTGGAGGGGCCAATAGAAAAGTATGCAAGCATATTTGATAGCATGTACAGGCCTGTAACAACAACTTCCACATTCTTACTTCAAAAACAAGAAACTTGTCAAAAACCTTAGAACTTGAAAACCAACCAATACCAACTTATGCAAATAGTTTGAACATCTTTCACAAACCCCTTTGAGCTAGAAACATGATTGCTTGAGCCTCTAAACACCCCATAGCCAAAAATTACATTCCTTTGGCAAAACAGGGCAGGTTCTACAACTTGAGTTCTATAGTTCATTTGGCTCGTGCGCCTTGCCCCAAGTTGCTTCAAACAACTTCCATTCAACTCACCCAAGCTATCCCAAACCTCAAACACCAACTGTAAATCCATTTACAGTGTTCATCATTTTCATTTTGAGCTTTTGCAGGTTGAGTTCTATAGCTTGATTCAAGGGCATTCAAGGCAAGCTAGCTATTGGAGAAGGTCAAGTGAAGTTCAAGCAAGCTACTAGACATCTCAAGCCTTGTTGAAAAGCACTACATTTCCCTACACGAATCCAACTGAAACAGGTTTTTCTCCACTTTCTATCTCTCTATTTAGGAACATTTAGCTTTAGGTTTGTGAATAAAAAATGTAGTGTTCATTGCCATGAAGTTATACATATGCTCAGTTTTCATTTATATTAAGTGTGCTAGGAGAATTTCATCCATGAACATGCTGAAAAAACTAGGTCAGATTTTAGGGCCAGAGAAATTCTCTCTGGTCTTTGAGAGTTAGGACAAGTTGTTTATATGGTTGGAATCGTCTTGAAATTCTCTACAAGTTTTATGTTGTGTGTTTTTGCAATAGAGCACAAATATAGGATCTGGTAGTTTATACATGGATGTGCGTGTTTTTTCAAATGCTGGAGGTTGAAGATGAAGTTTTGGGCTGGGCTTGGCCTGGCTACTTTTGACACCCCCTTTTTTCCTTTTTGCACCCCCTGGCCCAATTTCTTGTATTTTCATATTTTTGCATTTTTGTTTTCATTTCTGATTTTGTTTATTTATTTCCAAATATAAAAAAGGCTCAAAAATATTTTCATAATTTTTTCACATTTATTTGGCATTTTATTTTAATTTTTCTAACATAAAAAGCATTTAAATACTTTTATATTATTTATTGAGACTTGAAAAAATATTTATAATTTATACTTTTATTTTATTTCTTATTTTTATTCGCACTGAAAATATTATTAAATATAATTTATTTTTGTACATATTTTATTTTAGTTTGTCATATTTAATATGATTAATATAAATATAAATATATATACTTTTTATTTTATTAAATACTCTAGAATAAAAAATACAAAATATTACATTTTTACTTTTATTATTATTTATACTAAAAAATACTTTTTTAAGTATATTTTATTTTTGTATATATTAATATATTTTATTGTGTATAAATAATATAATATATTTATTTTCTTAAAGAAATTAGGGTTTTACCCCTTAAACCAATAAAATAAATCTTTTATTTATTCCTTTATTTTTACATTAAATATTTTACATACAACAATGAACAAAAACCCCTTTTTTTGCATATTTCATATTATTTGATATATTTTTCTTTTTTTTGTTTATTTAAATATTATCCATTTATTATTCATGCAATTAAATTCAATTTGGATGTAATAGTAAACTAGGGTTTATATTTCTTGTCAAATACCCCCCATTCAAAGATTGTACCCCCATCCCTATAATCATGTTGTAATAGCTTAGAATTTTAATTCTCGCACTTTACGCTTTCAATTATGCCATGATTAGAGAATTAGGGTTTATATGCAAAAATCCAAATCAACAAATAGTTTGACCTAATAAAAGACAAAAATGCATGGAAATCAAACACAATGCACACTTGCACCCCTAGGGTTACAATCTACTTGTTGCCTTCAAAAATGGACCATGTTATGCATGTTGGGTACTTTGGCAAAACAAAAACAAAACAAAAGATCATAGTCCCTCGATGACGCTATCTTGGTTTCCTAAACAAAAATGATCAAGTCCCTGAAAAATTTGCCAAAAACACTTGACACAATTACTATCATGGTCTATACGATGACCCGCGCCTGTCCCGTTTAACATCCTAACACAAGGTTGTTCACCAAATACAATGGTGAAATAACACTGTCAAAAAGGTTAAAAACATTAGGAAAGATCTTTGAGTAAAATAGAGTAGATAGCTCTTAGTTACTTGATCAAAAGCTTGCAAAAAAACATCCTTGCTATTTTCAAACACACTTCACAACACAATTTCAAAACATTTCTCAAATCAAACTTTCAAACATTGAAATCTTTTCAAAAGACAAAAACTCCTTTGTATACATTCAAACAAGAATCATTACAAAGGTTTCCATAACGATGGCCTCTTTTCAAAACATCTTTCAAAACCACACACAAAGCACCATTTCAAACAATTGGAAAAGCAAACCAAGTGATCTAAACAAGTAACTAAGAGCCCATGGATAACCATGAATGAAAAGGATGCTTGCACCTTCCCTTTTCATAATCTACTCCCCGAACCCAAGAAAACATATCAAAGGTCTTTCTTGTGCTTTTTAACCTTTCCTTAGGATAAAATAAAAAGTCGGTGGCGACTCTTGCTAAACCAAAACATTTACGAACACAAACGCAAAATCCCAAATCAGTTCTCCCACTGTATCACAGAACTGGCGACTCTGTTGGGGAATAATCTAAAAGGGGAGTAACCTTAGGGTTTAGATCACCTTTGCATGCTTATCTTGTTTGCTTTGATTGCTTTACATTTGGTTCTCTTGTTTGGGTTTGAATCCTTTACCCGGATTTTGGGAAACATTCATAGGTAAATAGCAATACATTGTGGAAACTGTGCGGGGTATACCGACATGGTTGAAGCAATAGCTATATTAGTGCGACATATTTGTGAGTACCGGTAGCCTTTGAGTTAATCAAAGAGAATACGGGGCCACTGAGTGATGTCATGAAGCACTAATGAACTCTTAGAACCTTACTTGACCATCTTGGCCTTATTAGGGGTAGTGAGATGACCGGCTTTGGTGTAGTCCGAAGTTGGTAGATACTCAATACAACACTCATTGAGGGTTGTTTTCTTGGAATATTTTGGTCACCAGTTAAGTGGCCAAACTGAAACAATGAACACAGAAAATAATCCAGTGATATTGAGCTCCTTAGAACCCGGTTACTATTTATAGGACAGGTTGAGCCAACTAACTTCAAGAGGGTACTTACCTATGAAACCTCATGCAAGCCTGAAACTAGGATCTTGTGTGACTTGTTTGTACATATGCTTGTGCATACATCATGAACATCATAAAGCATCATATGCATCTACTAACCATTTCAAGGGTTTAGATCTTCATCTTTGTACTTGTTTTGTAGTTCATGGAATCTCTTTGCAGGAAAACAATTCAAGTCAACCTTGTGAGAATCCCTCCTCAACTCAAGGAGATTACTTCCAAGACTCCAGAGAATTCTCTCTTCAGTGAAAGACATGGTAGACTTCTCAACTTGGTCAACTCCAACATTGAAGAAGACATGGTGAAGGTTCTCTTCCAGTTCTTTGACCCCCTACACCACTGTTTCACATTCCCTGATTACCAACTAGTACCTACTTTGGAGGAATCTTCTCAACTCCTGAGGATTCCTATACTCCATCAACTACCCTACAACGGTACGGAAAGAGAGCCAAAGCCTGAAGATGTTGCTCAAGCATTACACTTGCAACCATCTGATATCAAAGGTCATTGGGAAACCAGAAGTAGTGTCAAGGGATTCTTGGCAAAGTTTCTGTTTAAGAAGGCACAAGACTACTGAAATTCTCTAGATCTACAATCTTTTGAGGAGATCGTAGCACTTCTCATTTATGGGTTGGTCTTGTTCCCAAACCCTGATCAGCTTATAGATGTGAATGCTATCAAGATTTTCATATCTCGGAATCCTGTGCCTACATTTCTTGGGGACATCCTACACTCATTTTACACATGAACAATGAGGAAAAGAGGTGTTCTCATGTGTTGTACTCCTCTTCTAGCAAGGTGGTTTATTTCGCATCTTCCTCAGTCAGTCTTGAAGAATGAACAAGGCTTGAGGTGGTCGCAACGATTGATGACTCTTACACACTCTGATGTTCATTGGTGTTCTCGGTCCAGAGAAAATGTCATCATCATTGATCGTTGCGTGGAATTCCCTAATGTCCCACTACTTGGAATTAGGGGAGGCATTACCTACAACCCCTGTTTAGCTCTAAGGCAATTTGGGTATGCCCAGAGGGATGGCCCTCATGATATGTTGATTCCTGACTTGGTTTTTGATTTCGACAATGATGCTCAAGGACTTCGACAAAGGTTTATCCGAGCTTGGAGGATGCCCAACAAAGTGGATAGTAAGACATTGGGGCACAAGAATTCCATCCCCCTTGAGCCTTACCTCAAATGGGTACGAACCCGCGCCCAGAATCTTATGATGCCTTACCCTCACATTCTCCCCGTGATCAAAGAGCCTGTTATGGAAGGAGAGGTTCCATACACCCTCCTACATCCTGACATGCCAACATCATTGGAAGAATTGCAAAAGAGTTGGATACAACTCAAAGAAGAACGAAATACTTTTGAAGCCAGCTTCTATGCCAGTGAGAAGATGGTTTTGGAGCTTACCCGCCGACTTCATGAAGAGGAAACTCTTAACACTTACATCGCACCAAAGAGGATGCACAGTGTCTTTTTACATTAAGAAGCTTTATAATATTTTACCCATGGGGCATTTATGTACTAACAAATTTCTTCTTATTAATATGACGTGTGTTCTTTTTGTTTGCAAAAAATTTGAATTTCTGAATCCTTGAATGCATTACATGAATACACATCATTCATCATATGCATTAACAGGTCTTCACACCAGGTTTCCATATCTTTCTGCTGTTTATTTCATCGAGATGGATATAGTTCAGACGGTTAAAGATCTGCAAGCACAGAATTCGCAATTCCAACAACTCCTCATGACCTTAGCAAAGGGTCAAGAGGACCTTAAAGCACTGTTAGAGAAAGAGAAGGAACCAGAAAGGAAGAAAAAGAAAAGAGTTGGGGTAGCTGCTATGGGAAGGAGATTTGAGCATCAGGCTAGGAGATTTTTGGAATTTCCCTCGACGTCTGACGAAGGGGTTAGTAAAGGAAAGGGAGTTGCAATACCCTCCGAATCTGAAGCTGAAGAAGAAGAAGAGGAAGAGGGCGAAGATTACTCCGAACAGCAATATCCCCCGGCGGATGATAAGTATAAGAATCTTGAGGATCGGTTGGCAGCCATGGAGTTGCAAAGGGTACATGGTTTAGATTTCGAAGAACTAGGGTTGGTTGCTGGGATCGTCATTCCTCCCAAGTTCAAAGTACCTACATTTGCTAAGTATGACAATTTGTCCTGTCCAAAGATGCATCTGAGGTCCTACGTCAGAAAGATCCAACCTCACTCCTCTGATAAGGATCTTTGGGTCCACTTTTTTCAAGATAGTTTATCAGGCACGCAATTGTAATGGTTCTATCAACTGGAGAGATCTGATGTTCATAACTGGGAAGATTTGGCTGTTGCGCTCTACCGACAATACCAATACAACATAGATTTAGCGCCTACTCGTACTCAACTACAGAGTATGGGTATGGCCTCTAATGAGGGATTTAAGGAGTATGCCCAGAAGTGGAGGGATTTGGCTGGAAGCGTGCAGCCACCATTTTTGGATAGAGAGATGGTTGACATGTTTTTAGGGACCCTGTCAGGTCCATTCTTCAATCACTTGATTGGGAGCTCATCTACAGGGTTCACCGAATTAATTCTGACCGGTGAGAGGGTCGAAGCTAGCATTAAGAGTTGTAAAATTCAGAAAGATGCTTCCGCTTCCACTGCTATTAAGAAGACCTTCCCAGCCAAGAAGGAAGTTTCCACTGTACATACCCAGAGAAATCAAGGGAGAATAGAGCGCCGACCAACAGTGGGGGCTGTGATGATCCAGAACTCTTCATCAGATCAACCTCGAAGCAATCAACCAAGAGCTAACCAGCAAAGGGTAGAAAGGCCACAACAGTAATTCACCCGAATCAATATGACACCGGCTCAAGTCCTCCCTCATCTATTAAAGCTGAATCTCACCAACTTGAAAGAAGCGCCGAAAAACCCTAATACCTCTTCTCCTTATTATCATTCCAATGCAAAATGTGCATACCACTCGGACAGCGTAGGGCATGATACCAATAACTGTTGGGCTCTTAAAAACAAGATCCAAGACTTGATAGATGCCAAGGAAGTAGAGTTTGATGCGCCCGAAAAACCCAACGTGATATCTGCTCCTATGCCAAAACACGGTCATAATGTCCATGCCATTGTGGAGGATCTCCATGTGACCACTATTAATGAATTAATGACTCCGCTGCTAATGATTAAAGTGAACTTGTTGAAAGTCGGGATATTCCCAGGCTGTGGAAAAGACTATTACTTCTGTTCAACCATGCAAACTGACTGCCCACTGTTGAAATCAGGCATCCAACGCCTGATGGATACCCAAGAGATCCTCTTTCTAAAGACTCATATTGATATTATCACTCATGTTACTCCTGTTACCTTTGTTACTTCAATCAATGACATTGCTATAATAACCATCTCCGACAATCTTTCCAAGACTTGCAAAAGGCCTGTTAAGATTACGCCTGATCCTAAGTTTGTGCCACTGAAAATCACCATGCCGGGGCCTATCCCGTATAAATCCAACAAGATGATACCATGGAATTACGAAGGAGAGATCTTCTACCATGATGTCAAACAGATCGAATCAGTCCAAGAGAATTCCGATGATGAAACCCCTAATATAGGGAATATTGTGGGAATGAGCAAGATAACTCGCAGCGGAAGAATCTTCTCTCTGGAGATTTCTCCTCCACGGGCAGTCTTCGGACCCTCGAGAGTTTATGTACCTGTCAAGCCATTTGTGCAAAGTCCGGTAATTGAAGAAATTGACGCACCCAAAGATATACCCTCTGATGTTACTACCAATAAAGGTAAGGGGATACAAGAAGCGCCTGTCAGGACGAAGGCTCAGACTGTGGTTATCCCCGAGACCACCCAAAAAGAGATGGAAGAAATCTTAAAGATAATCAAGAAGAGTGACTATGATGTCGTAGAGCAGCTGGGGCAAACCCCTTCCAAAATCTCTATGCTGGCTCTCTTACTCTGCTCTGAGGCTCATGCCAAAGCCTTGATCAAATTTCTAAAGACAGCACATGTGCCTCAAGAAACTTCTGCGGACCAGTTTCAAGAGTGTGTGGCTAGCCTTACAGACGATAATGGTCTTGGTTTTTCTGATGCTGATTTGACCCCTAAGGGAAGAAAGCATAACAATGCGTTGCATGTCTCGGTAGAGTGCAGGGGGGGCACACTTGCTCATGTTCTGGTAGATATCGATTCATCTTTAAATGTTCTACCAAAGAAGGCGTTGGACAGATTGGACTACGAAGGTTTGACCCTAAATCCCAGTAACATCGTTGTTATAGCCTTCGACGGTTCTAAGAGGATGGTTCACGGAGAAGTGGACATTCCAATCAAAGTGGGTACAGAAATTTTCAACTCTACATTTTATGTGATGGACATCCGTCCTTCATATTCATGCTTGTTGGGAAGGCCATGGATCCACAACGCTGGGGAAGTCACTTCTTCTCTACACCAAATGCTAAAGTATCCAGTTCAGGGTAAGATCATAACGGTTCATGGTGAGGAGGAGTATGTGATAAGTCACCTTAATTCTTTCCGCTACATGGAGTTAGATGGAGAATTCATAGAAACGCCTTTCCAACACTTTGAAGAGGTTTCTCCTGAAGTCGCAGTAGCAAAGACAATGACTGATGTGCTTATCATTTCCAAGCTTGTGTCTCGGATGGCATCCCTAAGAGATGCGGAGGCTGTGATCAAAGAAGGAAGGAGTACAGTATAGGGGCAACTGCCAGATTTTCCTCACAAGACAGACAAGTTCGGACTAGGTTTTACTGCTGCTGGCCAGAAAGTTGTGCGTTTCTCCCGGGCTAGAGGACCACCCTTAAAAATCACTCACCGTGGAATTCATGCCTTAGAAGATGATGATGAAAAAGGCAACTTTGAAGATTGGATCTTTCAAACCATTGAAGGAGGATTAAGCAACTGGGAGGCGAAAGACTTCGTTCCCATCACTTTCATCAATCAGTAATTTATCTTTGAACAATTTCCTGTTTGGTCTGTAATAATTAAACAATTTGTACACTCTTTTCGCCTTATGCCTTACCCGGGGCATATAGGTCCATTTGTAAGGGTTTTGATTCTTCATTTTCATATGCCATTTTTAATAAATCATGGACGTTTTCATCTATAAACTATTGTGTTCATTTTCTTTCCTTTTACATTTTATTTTGTTTAAGGATGGCTATCCCTTACACACACCCATACTCACAAAATGCACGTACCCATCCACTCCGGATTCCATGGGTGACTATTCTTCTTTGGCCTTCAGTGACTCTGAAGGTTTGGTAAATCATGCCGAGTACGAAGGTGATGAAGACTGTGAAGTGCCTGGAGAGTTAGCTAGACTTTTGCAACAAGAAGAGAGGGCTATTCTGCCCCATGAAGAGTTGTTGGAGACTATCAATTTGGGAATAGAGGAAGACAAGAAAGAGGTAAAAGTGGGTGCCAACCTGGAGCCAAATGTCAAAGAGCGCTTAGTACAGTTGTTGAATGAATATGTTGAAATCTTCGCCTGGTCCTATGAAGACATGTCGGGACTAGATACAGATATTGTGGTCCACCGTCTCCCTACAAGAGAAGACTGTCCACCAATCAAATAGAAAATCCGCCGAATGAGGCCTGATATGTCTGAAAAGATCAAAGCTGAAGTGATGAAGTAGTTTAATGTTGGCTTTCTGGCTGTTACTTCCTATCCGCAATGGGTTGCTAACATTGTGCCCGTGCCTAAGAAGGACGGCAAAGTCAGAATGTGTGTGGATTACAGAGACCTAAATAGGGATAGCCCTAAAGATGATTTTCGACTACCACACATTGACATCTTGGTTGACAACACAACTCAACACAAGGTATTTTCCTTCATGGATGGATTCTCGGGATACAACCAGATCAAAATGGCCCCCGAAGACATGGAGAAGACTACTTTTGTTACACAGTGGGGTACCTTATGCTATAAAGTGATGCCATTCAGACTGAAGAATGTCGGGGCAACCTATCAGCAAGCCATGGTATCTTTGTTTCATGACATGATACATCATGAGATTGAAGTTTACGTAGACGACATGATAGCCCGTTCACAAACAGAAGAAGAACACCTCGACCATCTGCAAAAGTTGTTTGTCAGGCTAAAATAATACAAGCTCAGACTGAACCGTAGCAAGTGCACTTTCGGAGTCAGGTCCGGTAAACTTTTGGGATTCATCATCAGTAACAAAGGCATCGAGGTTGATCCTGCTAAAGTCAAAGCTATACAAGAAATGTCTGCCCCCCGCACTGAAAAGGAGGTTAGAGGTTTCTTGGGACGCTTAAACTATATCACAAGGTTCATCTCTCACCTAACATCTACCTGTGAGCCAATCTTCAAGCTGTTGAAGAAAGATCAGGTGGTTGAATGGAACGATGATTGTCAAGTTTCTTTTGATAAGATCAAGGAGTATTTGCTGGAACCTCCTATCTTGATGCGACCCGTCGAAGGAAGACCTTTAATCATGTATCTGACTGTTTTGGATAATTCAATGGGGTGCGTACTGGGCCAACATGAAGAGTCTGGCCGAAAAGAGCATGCCAATGATTACCTTAGCAAAAAGTTTACCGACTGTGAGACTCGCTACTCACTGCTCGAGAAAACTTGTTGCGCTTTGGTATGGGTTGCTCTCCGATTAAGGCAGTATATGTTGACACATACCACTTTGTTGATTTCCAAAATGGATCTGATTAAGTACATCTTCGAGAAGCCTGCTTTATCCGGAAGAATCGCTAGATGGCAGATGATCCTGACTGAATATGATATTCAATACATAACCCAAAAACCTATAAAGGGGAGTGTACTAGTTGACCATCTAGCTCATCAAGCTGTCGAAGATTACCAATCCATGAGGTTCGACTTCCCTGACAAGGACATTATGACCGTAGACAACATTAAAGGTCACAGACCGTATGAGGGACCTGAACAAGGATCCCGATGGACCCTGTACTTTGATGGTGCTTCAAATGCACTTGGCAACGGTATCGGTGCGGTACTTATCTCTCCAGAAGGTTTCCATACACCTTTCACTGCTAGACTCTGCTTCAGCTGTACCAATAACATGGTCGAGTATGAAGCTTGTATCTTTGGTCTCAAGGCCGCAATTGACTCGGGAATCAAATCTCTGGTTGTGTTTGGGGACTCATCTTTGGTTATCAGTCAAATCAAAGGAGAATGGGACACTAAACATCCTAATCTTATCCCATACAAAGAACATGTCTTGATGTTGTTGCCTCATTTCGAGCAGATTACCTTTGAGCACTTCCCGCGAGAAGAAAATCAGCTAGCGGATGCTCTGGCTACAATGTCTTCCATGTTTAAACTCAACTGGGATAATGAGGCTCCCCAAATCACCATCGAGCGAATGGATGAACCTGCGCATTTTCATGAGATTAATACCGAAGAAGTAGTGGAACAACCCTAGTTTCATGAAATCAAAAGGTATCTCCAGACTCGAGAATACCCTGAAGGAGCTTCAGTCAATGACAAAAATTTCTTAAGGAGATTTGCTACCAAGTTCTTCCTGAGCAATGGTATCTTATATAAGCGCAACCATGATTGTGTTCTACTTCATTGTGTGGATAAGGCTGAAGCTGAATTGATCATGACTGAAATACATAGTGGCACATTTGGCACCCACTTAAGCGGACATACGATGGCTAAGAAGATCCTAAGGGCAGGCTACTATACCATGGAAAATGACTGTCATCAATATTCCCGTACTTGTCACAAATGCCAAGTCTATGCCGACAAGGTACATATTCCTCCAGTTCCTCTCAATGTTCTAACAGCTCCTTGGCCATTCGCGATGTGGGGAATCAACATGATTGGAGAGATCAAGCCTACAGCATCCAATGGACATGGTTTCATCCTGGTGGCTATTGATTACTTTACCAAGTGGGTCGAAGCAGCTTCCTACACCTCTGTTACAAAGAATTTAGTTGTCCGCTTCATTAAGCAGAACCTCATTTGCCGATACGGTATCCCCGACAGGATCATCACGGACACCGGTACAAATTTAAACAACACTGTGATCACCACTCTGTGTGAGCAGTTCAAGATTCAACATCATAATTCATCTCCCTATCGGCCAAAGATGAACGGTGTTGTTGAAGTCGCGAACAAAAATATCAAGAAGATCATTAAAAAGATGACAGTCACCTACAAGGACTGGCATGAGATGTTACCGTTTGCTCTGCACAGATATCATACCACAGCATGTACTTCAACTGAGGCAACCCCCTTTTCTTTGGTATACGGCATGGAGGTTGTTTTACCCATGGAAGTTCAGATTCCTTCCTTGAGAATTATGAAGGATGTTGGTTTAAGTGAAGACGATTGGATTCAGACCCGACTTGACCAACTTAATTTGATCGACGAGAAGCGACTTACTGTTGTTTGTCATGGTCAGACGTATCAAAAATGGATGATCAAGGCTTTCAACAAGAAAGTCAGACGTCAGGTATATCAAGTCAGAGATCTTGTAATCAAGCAGATCATCTTGCCGCAAAGTGATCCCAAGGGCAAGTGGACTCCTACTTACGAAGGACCATTTGTGATCAAGAACATCTTTTCTGGTGGGGCCATGATTCTGACCACCATGGACGGTGACGACCTGCCACACCCTGCGAACGCAGACATAGTTAAAAGATACTACGCATAAACGACCCGACAAGTCGAAAACCCGAAAGGGAGACTTGGGCAAAAATGGGCATCCCAGTGAATCGAAAACCCGAAAGGGAGGTTCAGGCAAAAATTAGGGATAAATAAAAAAATTTGTACACCCGGCAAGTTGAAAACCCGAAAGGGCGACTTGGGCAAAAAAGGGTTTCCCGGTGGACTGAAAACCCGAAAGGGCGGTCCAGGAAAAAGTTAGGGAATTAAAGCGTATGACTATGTCTCGTAGGATCACTTTAAGGATAATCTCTTCACAAACAAGCTCCAAGCTTCTGATCAATCCAATCATCAGCGGACAAGGCAACGAATGGACAGATACTCAGAGTTGTGAAGGCTATAGCAGAATGGGAATCCCATGGAATTGTTACACATAGCCATCTTTATTTGTATAAAAATTTTCTCAATTTTTCGACAACATTCTCTTACTAGGATGTCTGTCTCCTTTGTACAAAGATACTTACAAAAGTTAATACAAAAATACTTCAAAGTGTAGAAATTTGCTTGCCTTTCCTTTCTTTTTTACACTTATGTTTTATTTGAAAATGTCCAATGGTTTGTTAAAAAGGCATATGCATTTTAATATGATCACTGCTTACAAATAAAACAAAATAAGAAAGGATAATTACGAATAGGTCGAAAGTATAGGAAAACGTCTTTAGGCTATTCCAGAAGAAATCCCCTACAGTATTTCATTCAGATCCTCACCATAGCTAAAACCTTGAAGTACATATCCCCAGCGGAGTTAAATTTCAAACTCCCATCAGAGTTAAGTTTCTAAAAAACTCCCGATCCCCAGCGGAGCCAGAATACTCTAAACTTTCATCACCAGCAGAGTCCAAAACATCAAATCTTAAACCCTGGTGGAATACTATCCAACTTCCTCCGATTCACCAGTAGAGTTTTCCATAAAACAAGGAATCCCCGGTAGATTGGCATACAACCCAAGCTCCTGATTTCCCCGGCAAAATAAACACTCTCCCCATAGATTTATTTCCCGACAGAACGAAGATTCTAGTTCCCGTTTCTCCATTTGAAGCCTCCCAGGTTTTAATTCCCCAGTAGAGGTCGTCGAATTTTTCCTTATTTCCCCAGGAAAGTCATGAAGGATTCTCGCATCCCCACAGAAGTTGTCAAAGTTCTTATTAATCCCCACAAGTCGCCAAGGATTCTCAATCCCCGACAGTAGTCAGCAAGGACTTCTCATCTTCAGCGATCAAATATTTTTGGAATCCCCAACATCGGTCAAGGATTTACTTTCCCCCAGCAGTCAAAGATTTCATTATCTTTAGCTATCAAGGATTTATTTTCCTCAGCAAGACAGCTAATCATCTTACATGCGCATACATTACATCCATATATCATGAACATTTTCAGAACGTATTTTATTGCATCATACATGGCATGCAACATAACTTTGTGTTTCAGCTAACATTCTACCCTTTCAGGATAAGATTAAAAGCTATCGTTAACAACTATTTAGAGATTTCAGATACAGTATGGATACACCCCCAGACGTGGCGGGCATTCTATTACTCGTTTAGACTTCAGCAATCAGATACAGACTAGATACGCTCTAGACACGGAAGCCATTCTATCTCTCATTCAGATTCAAACATCAACTTCAAGTTCATATACACCCCAGACACGGAAGTCGTTTTGTCACTTATCCAGATCCCAGTTACAGTTCAGATACACTTCAGACACAGAAGTCATTCTGCTATTCATACAGATCTCAACTTCAGATACAGTCCAGATACGCTCCAGACACGGTTTCCATTCTGTCACTCATTCGGAATTTATCCCCAGCACATGGATGCTCCATACACAGATGTTGCTCTGTCACCCATTCAGAATACAGATACAATCAAGACACGGCAGTCGTTCTGATATTCATTCAAGAATCAAATACAGTTATAGCTCGGATACGCTCTAGACACGGACGCCATTCCCTTACTCATACGAACCCAGTCTCCAGATACAACTCAGATACGTTCCAAATACGGATACCATTCTGATGTTCATTCTATTGATTTTCAACAAATAAGTTTTGGATGGCATCTTTAAGCCCATCTCCAGCAAGATTCTATCATCTCCAAATGGAATCTTTAAGCCCATTCCCTCAGCAATATTTTGACGAGTGCAAATTTACGGGCACTCTGGTGTCCAATCCTCTTTTACCTTCGAGCCACGAAAGGCAAACTTGCCAATCTAACTCTTCAGGTTCAAGAAGATTGAACAGGGGAAATTGTTGTACCCCAAAATTTGCCCTCTCATTTTATCAACATTTCTCATCACAAGGCTCTTGGAACTCAAGATCAAGCTAAGGTTTGCTCTGCTCAAGACATCTCCTTGCATTGATGACCTAAAACTAGGGTTTGAGTTTGCACAAGGATTTTTGGATCTTCAATGCTCAAATTGACTTTCACACTTCATATTGGACTCATAATTTTGTCCATACCAAATTTCAAGCCTTGAATCAAATTTTTGCCCAGTCAATTGGACAGTTGACCTAGAAATCAGCTGTATTGGGGAAAAAGTCAATTGTGGCCAATTTACAGTCAAACCTCATGAATTTTGACCCACGTCAACATTATGAACTCATATGAACCATTGGATCAAGTTTGGACCACAACTCCATAAGAAATTTGACCAGATCACCAAAAGGGCAAAATGGTCATTTTTA
The DNA here is from genome assembly GCA_948472305.1 of Vicia faba. Taxonomy (NCBI): domain Eukaryota; kingdom Viridiplantae; phylum Streptophyta; class Magnoliopsida; order Fabales; family Fabaceae; genus Vicia; species Vicia faba. The sequence goes on along the minus strand of OX451741.1, from coordinate 779,438,347 downwards.
GGGTTTTGATTGTACAGAGGCAATTTCTGACTTTTTGACCTAGCCAATGGAAAATTAGGTTCAACCATGGACTCAAGGATTCAATGACATCATCTTGACTTATTCAAAAAGTTCAAAAGATCTCAAATGCATGGGATTGACAGATGAATTTGTCAGTAAACTGATCAAAATTTGACTGTACACTGAAAAGTCAAACTTTGACTTTTTGGTCAAAATCAAGTGCCAAGGGTCATTTTTCATCAAGAAGTGTCAAAATATGAAACTTGTTCATCAAGAAACCCAAAATTGCAAATTAGGGTTTAAAGTTGAAAATATTCATAACTTAGAATTTTTCTAAGTTATGAAATTTTCTTAATTTTTCCTAACTTTGCCCCACATTTTCACCATGATGCAAATGGATTCAAACAAAACCTCCAACATGAAAGCTGTATTCCTCCACAAAGTCTACAACTTTGATTCACAAAGTTTTCTCAAAAGAAGCTTTGATATCAAGTTATGATTTTTGGAACAAGGGTCCCTAAAACCTTTAACTTAGTGAAATTTTGCCCTAGTTTAGGCAGAATTTTGACCTATCTTCTTGGCCATTTTTCACATTATTTCACTTGGAATCTCAAGTTTAATTTCAAAGATGGATTATAGATCATGTTTCAAGATTTCCAAATTGTCTAAGAACTCCTCAAACACATTTGTGGTTAGGGAGAATCGAAGGCTTGAAGTTGGCAAAAACTCACTTTTCATCCATGGCATTTTCATGTTCACACAAGTTGCATTTTCAAGTCAGCATGCCTTACACTAGTTTACAGGCCTCTAAACCACTTCATACTCCATAATTAAATGCAAATCCATCAGTCTAAGCTTTTTTTTTGGTCATTTGGACATTATACACAAGATTAAGCCCTAAGTAGAAAATGGCACATTTCCATTTTTGCCATAATGTGCTTTATGTCAAACCACTATCCCTTGAGCATTGGTCCATATCTCAGAGGGCAAATCAAATCCACAAGTTGGAGGGGCCAAGAGAAAAGTATGCAAGCATATTTGATAGTCTGTACAGGCCTGTAACAACAACTTCCACATTCTTACTTCAAAAATAAGAAACTTGTCAAAAACCTTAGAACTTGAAAACCAGCCAATACCAACTTATGCAAATAGTTTGAACATCTTTCTCACACCCCTTTTAGCTAGAATCATGATTGCTTGAGACTCTAAACACCACATATCCAGAAATCACATTCCTTTGGCAAAACAGGGTAGGTTCTGCTTCTTGAGTTCCATAGTTCATTTGGCTCATGCGCCTTGCCCCAAGTTGCTTCAAACACCTTCCATTCAACTCACCTAAGCTATCCCAAACCTCAAACACCAACTGTAACTCCATTTACAGTGTTCACCATTTTCATTTTGAGCTTGTGCAGGTTGAGTTATATAGCTTGATTCAAGGGCATTCAAGGCAAGCTAGCTATTGGAGAAGGTCAAGTGAAGTTCAAGCAAGCTACCAGACATCTCAAGCCTTGTTGAAAAGCACTACATTTCCCTACTCGAATCCAACTGAAACAGGTTTTTCTCCACTTTCTATCTCTCTATTTAGGAACATTTTGCTTTAGGTTTGTGAATAAAAAATGTATTGTTCATTGCCATGAAGTTGTACATATGCTCAGTTTTCATTTATATTAAGTGTGCTAGGAGAATTCCATCCATGAACATGTTGAAAAAACTAGGTCAGATTTTAGGGCCAGAGAAATTCTCTCTGGTCTTTGAGAGTTAGGGCAAGTTGTTTATATGGTTGGAATCGTCTTGAAATTCTCTACAAGTTTGATGTTGTGTGTTTTTGCAATAGAGCACGAATATAGGATCTGGTAGTTTGTACAGGGACGCGCGCGTTTTTTCAAATGCTGGAGGTTGAAGATGAAGTTTTGGGCTGGGCTGGGCTTGGCCTGGCTACTTTTGACACCCCCTCTTTTCCTTTTTGCACCCCCTGGCCCAATTTCTTGTATTTTCATATTTTTGCATTTTTGTTTTCATTTCTGATTTTGTTTATTTATTTCCAAATATAAAAAAGGCTCAAAAATATTTTCATAATTTTTTCACATTTATTTGGCATTTTATTTTAATTTTTCTAACATAAAAAGCATTTAAATACTTTTATATTATTTATTGAGACTTGAAAAAATATTTATAATTTATACTTTTATTTTATTTCTTATTTTTATTCGCACTGAAAATATTATTAAATATAATTTATTTTTGTACATATTTTATTTTAGTTTGTCATATTTAATATGATTAATATAAATATAAATATATATACTTTTTATTTTATTAAATACTCTAGAATAAAAAATACAAAATATTACATTTTTACTTTTATTATTATTTATACTAAAAAATACCTTTTTTAAGTATATTTTATTTTTGTATATATTAATATATTTTATTGTGTATAAATAATATAATATATTTATTTTCTTAAAGAAAGTAGGGTTTTACCCCTTAAACCAATAAAATAAATCTTTTATTTATTCCTTTATTTTTACATTAAATATTTTACATACATCAATGAACAAAAACCCTTTTTTTGCATATTTCATATTATTTGATATATTTGTCCTTTTTTTGTTTATTTAAATATTATCCATTTATTATTCATGCAATTAAATTCAATTTAGATGTAATAGTAAACTAGGGTTTATATTTCTTGTCAAATACCCCCCCCCCCCCCCCCCCCATTCAAAGATTGTACCCCTATCCCTATAATCATGTTGTAATAGCTTAGAATTTTAATTCTCGCACTTTACGCTTTCAATTATGCCATGATTAGAGAATTAGGATTTGTATGCAAAAATCCAAATCAATAAATAGTTTGACCTAATCAAAGACAAAAATGCATGGAAATCAAACACAATACACACTTGCACCCCTAGGGTTACAATCCACTTGTTGCCTTCAAAAATGGGCCATGTTATGCATGTTGGGTACTTTGGCAAAACAAAAACAAAACAAAAGATCATAGTCCCTCGATGACGCTATCTATGTTGCCTAAACAAAATCAAGTCCTTGAAAAATTTGCCAAAAACACTTGACACAATTGCTATCATGGTCTATACGATGACCCGCGCCTATCCCGTTTAACATCCTAACACAAGGTTGTTCACCAAATACAATGGTGAAATAACACTGTCAAAAGGGTTAAAAACATCAGGAAAGATCTTTTAGTAAAATAGAGTAGATAGCTCTTAGTTACTTGATCAAAAGCTTGCAAAAAAACATCCTTGCTATTTTCAAACACACTTCACAACACAATTTCAAAACATTTCTCAAATCAAACTTTCAAACATTGAAATCTTTTCAAAAGACAAAAACTCCTTTGTATACATTCAAACAAGAATCATTACAAAGGTTGCCACAATGATGGCCTCTATTCAAAATATCTTTCAAAACCACACACAAAGCACCATTTCAAACAATTGGAAAAGCAAAGCAAGTGATATAAACAAGTAACTAAGAGCCCATGGATAACCATGGATGAAAAGGGTGCTTGCACCTTCCCTTTTCATAATCTACTCCCCGAACCCAAGAAAACATCTCAAAGGTCTTTCCTGTGCTTTTTGACCTTTCCTTAGGATAAAATAAAAAGTCGGTAACGACTCTTGCTAAACCGAAACATTCTCGAACACAAACGCAAAATCCAAAGTCAGTTCTCCCACCATATCACAGTGGGCATGTAAGGATAGAGAACCGTGTAAGGAATGCCCTCTTCATTAGTGGGCTCTACAATCACTAGAAATACGGCTTCATAGGGCATCCCAAGCTTCTGGGCACGAGCTCGGACACATTGGAGGTAAGGCTGCATAGGAAGGGAAGTCTTTGGTCCCAACTCTTGGGGGTCAAATCTATTCACCATGCCCCAAGCTCGTATAAACCTCCGGAGGTGCTCCTTAACGTCCTCCTTATAGTTAAATACAATGTCTTCGAGAAGTAGCTCATGGGGACCATCTCTCCGAGCGCGACCAAATTGTCGTAAAGCTAGGCAAGGATTGTAAGTTATAGCCCCTCTGATTCCAAGCAATGGGACATTAGGGTATCCCCCACAACGATTAATAACAGTAGTGTCTTCCATAGCCCGGGAACTCCAAAGAATATTTGTATGGGCAAGTGACATTATTCTGTAGGACCAACCCAAACCTTCTTCATTCTTCAGCACAGACTTAGGGATGTGCGAAATAAACCACCTCGACAGCAACGGCATGCAACACATAAGAGTCCCTCTTCTTCGCACGGTACGAGTATAGAGGGTATGCAAGATATTACCCAGCAGGGTAGGCACAGGATTTCGAGAAAGGAAAATCTTGACAGCATTCACATCTACAAAGGAATCCGGATTCGGGAAGAGAACCAACCCATAAATAAGGAGAGCCAAGATATCTTCGAAAGCCTGAAAATCCAAATTATCCCAGAATAGCTGAGCCTGGTCTATCAGAAATTTAGCTAAGAAGCCTTCGACCCCACTTCGTGTTTCCCAATTGGATACTACATCAACCCATTTTAAATGCAGAGCTGAGGAAATGTCTTCTGGTCTAGGAACTTCTTCCATACCTGTGAAGGTTACCTGTTCAAGGATGGATATGCCCAATAGGTGAGAGAACTCTTCCAAGGTGGGAACCAGCTGGTAATCTGGAAAGGTGAAGCAATGAGGCACAGGATCGAAGAACTGGAAAAGTACACTCATCATCTGCTCATCAAGATATGAAGTGACCAGGCTGAGAAGTTGACCATGTCTCTTAATGAATATAGAAGTCTCAGAAACTCTTGAGGCTAGCTCTTTAAGTTGGGAAGGTATTTGCACAAAGTTGACTCGGATGGTATTTCTGTGCACGGAAGCCATAATCTGCAAAATAGACCAAAGATAAATTCCCTTGGTCTTTTAAATGGTTAGTATAATGAAGTATAAATGCCATGTTATGATGCATGATGTCATGGTAAACCACAGGTATAGCAAACATAGATATTGTGAATACAGTCAAATCACACAAAACCCTTAGGTTTAAGGCTTGCATGAGGTCAAAGGTAGTACACTCTTGAAGTTAAGTTGGTTTTAACCTGTCCTAGAAAAAAGTAATCGGGTTCTAGAGGATCTCAATATCACTGGCCATCCTCCATCGGTCATAGTTTCAGCTCACGCAATCTTTTCTTGCAGCCGGAATATCTCGAGAGTATGGTCTCAATCAGTGTAGCATCGAGTATCAACCAATTCTCAACTTTACACCGAGGCCGGCTATCTCACTACTTTCTAATGGACAAGTTGGTCGATTAAAGGTTCTAAGGTCGGTTGATGCTTAACGACACCATGCAGCGAACTCGTATTCTCCTCGTTTCTCCACAAGGGATACCGGTACGAACCAATGTGCCACATCAATGTAGCTGCTGCTTCAACTGTATCGGTCTACGCTTGTTGGCTCCTAAATTCGACACCCTTGTTTAATTAATGTCAGCCATTAAAGCGGAAGGATGTTTTCGACTAGCTAGGTCCGTCGAAATGCCCATCGAAAGATGGCAAGGTACTTAAAAGATTTCTTCCAAGGGAGAAGTTGGTTGCCTTCGACGTCGAGGGAGTTTCTCGTCGAAGATGCTTCTCGACGAAGGTGTTCGATGGTTCAGAGTGGAGCAGTTTGAAATTCAAGCGTTTGGAGGGAAAACGGTTTCCAGCGGTTGCCAAGTGTGACGTGCGAAGATCTGGAGCGTCGAACGTTGAGAACGTGCCAAGTGGAATCATCTCGAAGCAGTGTAACTGCCCGACGGTTACTTGGGATGTTTTAGTATAAATAGTAGTAGTCATGTAGTTTCTCGCGTGTGTTCACAATTCTATACAAAGTCACTCATATAGATTCGAGTACCCAGCGTGTGAGAAAGAATTGTTGAGAAATGTATGTGTGAAACACCAACTTTATTAATCAAAGTCATTTACTTTCCCAGAAATTTATTTGCTTTCTTCTTTACTCTCCTGTTGAACCCCTTTCATTTAAAGCCTTATTTATTTTACCAAGTCCTTTCTTCATGCAATTTACTTAAAGCCTCTTTATTTTATTGTCATTTAACCAATATCCAATTTAATCAAAACTTCAAAAATCAACCTATGTCCTAGGATCAATCTGATCGATCATGCGAGTAACCAAATAAGTAACCATTTGGAGGATCAGCGGTTGTTTACCAAATACCAAGGTAAACAAATTGGCACACCTGGTGGGACCGTGTGTTGATTGTTGAAAATAATCTCATCTTTTCGAGGAGTGTTGTATGTTATTGAGAAGTGGTAGAATATACACTAACGATAACAATACTGCCAGAAGAAGGGAAGAGATGGCGAATCCGCCAAACAATAACGAAATCCCACAAACGAATGTGGGAGCAACGGTTAGTACGACCGTAAGTGAAGCGACAACTGTTGGTTCGACACCAGCAGTAACGGTCACAGCAACGGGGCCATTACTTTCGTTCACGGGCCCCAGGATGCCTTTGGGAACTCCCCCACCCAGGGGAAATTTAGGCACGAGGCCTTTTGTTCCCCCAGGATTTATGCCACTCTATGGTATGCCAACTTCTGAACTGGCTAGCCTGACGAATGCTGCGTCCACTTTTTCAGACCCTTTAGTGAGTGCCTCTTCGCCACTCCAAGGTTCTGGAGTAGGCATGGCGAATAGAAATAGGACCCAACTCTTAGGAGGAACGTCCCAAGTAGCCCATGGCCTTACAAATGCCTCGACAGCAGTCTTGAGGCAACAAATGGACGAAAGCAACCATGATATGGTGCAAATGTTGGCACAAACTTTGAGTACAGTGCTAAACCCTCTAATACAAAACACTACTCAATCGAATCAGCAAGTGACAGCGCAAATGACGCGTTTGACTGATTTCTTTGGAGTACCCCAACCTGTTCGACAGCCCCAAAGGGCGCAAATAAGGGGAAACCAGGGGATTTTCTTAGAGGAAGAAACCACCATCAACCAGGCTCAACAGCCTGTCGAAGAAAACCTTAGGGCACGATTGGAGCAACCCGTCGAGGAACCTAGGGTAATAACCCCAGAGGTAAGGTTAATTAACAGAAACCAAAATGCTGACGAAGTAGTCCAGCATATCCAATACCAGAATACAGGTTTGGAAAATAATCTGGCAACCATGATCGAAAAGATCATGACTCAAAATGGGATGAACATGGGCTTTCGAAGGCCCAACTTTACATCTCCATTGTCAAAGTACGTGTTACAGACAGACTTACCTCCTAGATGCAAAGTCCCCAAATTTACTAAGTTCTCTGGGGACACGACATAATCTACTGTCGAGCATGTGGCGAGATACTTGATCGAAGCAGGTGACATTTCGAATAACGAAAACCTGAGGATCAAGTACTTCCCAAGTTCTTTAACAAAGAACGCTTTTACTTGGTTTACAACTCTGCCCCCCAATTCGATCCATCATTGGACCCAGTTGGAAAGATTGTTCCATGAACAATTCTACATGGGGCAAACCAAGATAAGCCTGAAAGAATTGGCCAGTGTGAAGAGACGTTTCATTGAACCTATAGACGAATATCTAAATAGGTTTAGGTTGCTCAAGGCGAGATGCTTTACACAAGTGCCAGAACATGAGTTAGTCGAAATAGCCGCAGGCGGTTTAGATTATTCCATTAGGAAGAAGCTAGACACCCAATACCTGAGAGACATGGCCCAACTGGCAGATAGAGTTCGACAAGTAGAACGCCTCAAAGCTGAAAAAGCAAAGGCAACGAAAACTCACAAGAGAGAGAGGATAGCGTACGTTGAGATGGATGACGAAGATCTGGAATCCTTCGACGATACTTTAGCTGTCGAAGAAGGAGAAGTCGATTTAGCAGAACTAAAACAAGGGCCACCATACTCTTGTAAACTGTTAGTCCCCTCAAGTGGGAAAAATCCCATTGGTCCAGAAAGGACCAACGATAGGTTCCCCAAAAAGACTTATAGTTTTGACATCACAAAATGTGATGAAATATTCGACTTGCTAGTTAAAGATGGCCAAATGATAGTGCCCCCAGGGGTAAAAGTGCCTCCTCTTGATCAAAGAAAGAAGAGAGGTTTTTGCAAATATCATAATTTTTTGGGCCATAAAACTTCTCAATGTTTTCTTTTCAGGAATCTTGTGCAAGACGCTATCGAAGAAGGGAGGTTGAAGTTTGCTGACAAAACCCCCATGGCTGTCGACTCAAATCCATTGCAGGCTGAAGCCCACTATGCTGAGCCCTCTGAGGTGAACGTGATAGAGGCAACCAGGAGCCAGTTGAAGAAGCCAGGAATTACAATGGTCGAAGTCTCAAAGGACCACATCAACATGCCAATCTTTGGCAGTTTTTCTGGAAATTTATCCAGGAAGACAATTGAAGCAGTTCAGAAAGCGGTCGAAAGCCCGAAGTTGGAGACCGCTGAAGCACAAAAAACTGGACCAAAACCCAGTTCCCACTTGGCCACAGTTCAAGGCCAGACGGAGGATCTGGAGATACAAATGAAGCAGTTAACTCTTGCTAACAAAGATACAATGAATATCAACATGGTCGAACTTTCTGACCCAAAAGCATCAGAAGAGGCCATGAGGCAAGAACAAGCTAATAAGACTGCTTTCCCTCGGGAAAATGAAAATTTGGCAGATTTTCTACAAAGATGCCAGAAAAAGAAATCAGAGGTGATGCTGTGTCCAAGATGCAGTTCGATCTTTGACAAAAAAGCTGCTGAGCACATTCAAGGCGTAAGAGCAGCGAATAAGAGAAGGGAAAATGTTGATCTTCGACATGATCCCATAAGAGCCTCCCAAAGAGGTTCAAACCAAGAAAAGAGGCCATTGACTTTTAGGCCTCCCACAAATGTGCCAGTAGATACTTGGTACAAAACCTCTGGTCGAAAAAGGCCAAGTGAGGAGAGATGGCACTCTTTCGAAGTGCCAAGGGGTTCCTCTTTGACTCAAAAGAAAGAGCCTCAGGTTGCTGCACCTAAAGTTGCACAAGTGTCAAGCAACTACAAAGGTAAAAATCCCATGTCTCGATCTCAATGGAGGAGATACCAAAGGAGACGAAAAGCTGAAAGGGAGGCTGCCAACGAACCAAAGGCAGAAACCAGTTCGAACGTTCCTCAAAGGAAGCAAAGGAAACCTCTAGAAAGAGAGCCAGTAACCAACAGGCTAGTTTGGCCTAACCAAAGTGAAGTCGAAGACGAAGACGATTCTGAGTCTGATGATACTTTGGACATAATGGTGAATATAGTCTCAGTGCTGCCCAGAGAATTCAACCGACAGGTGGAGGTCGAAGTAAGTGACTGGGAAGTGGAACAAGAAATGGCCAAACACAGGCCAGTGTGCTATTTCGTCATGGACAATGGCACCACTGAGGAACAAAATGGGTTCTTCGAGCCACCTACAGAGGCGACGAAAAATCACCTCAAGCCTTTATTTATAAGGGCTAAACTCGAAGAAACTACTGTGAATAAAATTTTGGTGGATTGCGGGGCGACCATCAACATTATTCCTCACTCTATGCTAAGGAAAATTGGCAAAAGGGATGAGGACATTAAGCCTCACAACATGGTCCTGTCGAACTATGAAGGCGGCATAGGGACCACTATGGAGGTGATCCAGCTGGATATCAAAGTAGGATCTATCCTTCTACCAACGATGTTTATGGTCATATCGGCCAAACCTAACTACAATCTTTTGTTGGACCGTGAATGGATTCATGGTGTTGGAGTTGTGCCATCATCAATGCACCAGAGGCTGCTCCTATGGCGTCCAGATGGGATGGTCGAAAACATAGAGGCAGATCAAAGCTACTACCTGGGCGAAGTGAATCACCTGGGGTTGGCAGATTTCGACAAGAACTTGGCTCACATAGGGCCATGTCCAACACCTGACTTCGACATGGCGCCAGCGCCAAACACTTTTTGTTCCCTATACCTGCATCCTGAGCATGGTTTCCAATGGGACAGAGAAGACTTGTCCCACATAGACTTCAATGGGTTAACTGATATCCAACCAACTGGTTGGGGAAGTGAATTCAGTGATAATGACTGAGTCACAATCTTTGAAGCGAATTTCGGCTTATGTAGCCGAAACTAAGATGATAACGGCTCTCGAAGCCGAAGTAAAGTACATGGCCACACAGGCCAATGATCAACAGTTATCTGCTGCAGGTCCAGGAAAGGATTTCGATCCAAAACCCCCTGATATCATGCCAGAAGAAATGCAGGAACAGAGGCTCGACGCCATCTATGACGATGAGCCTTTGGGCTTCGAAAAGGACCCCTTGGCGAACAACATTAAAATGTTAGCGCAAGATCCTTTAGAAGAAATCAACTTAGGCGAAGGGTCAGAGAAAAGGCCAACTTACATCAGCGCCAAAATTGATCCAGAACTTAGGTTGGAAGTAATCCAATTGCTGAAAGAGTTCAAAGACTGTTTTGCATGGGATTATGACGAAATGCCTGGTCTCGACAGAGGATTGGTAGAACTTCAGTTGCCAATCAAACCTGGGAAGAAGCCAATCAAGCAAAATCCAAGGCGCTTCGCTCCAGAAATACTGTCGAAGATCAAGACGGAGGTCGAAAGACTGCTGAAATGCAAATTCATACGTGTTACAAGGTATGTCGAATGGATTGCAAACATTGTGCCAGTAATTAAGAAAAATGGTACTTTAAGGGTGTGCATAGATTTCAGAGATTTGAATGCTGCTACACCCAAAGATGAATATCCTATGCCTGTGGCGGAAATGCTAGTCGATTCTGCCGCTGGCTATGAATACCTGAGTATGTTCGATGGTTATTCAGGATATAATCAAATATTCATTGCTGAAGAGGATGTGTCGAAAACAGCTTTTCGATGCCCTGGGGCCTTAGGCACTTACGAATGGGTAGTGATGCCTTTTGGCCTAAAGAACGCTGGGGCAACGTACCAGCAAGCAATGAATACTATCTTCCATGATTTTATTAACACTTTTATGCAAGTATATATTGATGACATTGTTATAAAGTCTGTTTCCAGGAAGAATCATATTGACCACCTTCGACAATCATTCGAAAGAATGAGAGAACATGGTCTGAAGATGAACCCTTTGAAGTGTGCATTCTGTGTGAAAGCTGGAGATTTCTTGGGCTTCGTTGTCCACAAGAAAGGAATCGAAATCAACCAGAACAAGACGAAGGCAATTCTGGAAGCGAAAGCGCCATCGAATAAGAAGGAACTGCAATCTCTGTTAGGCAAGATAAATTTCTTAAGGAGATTCATATCTAATCTAAGTGGGAAAGCTCAGGCCTTTTCACCCTTACTTCGACTGAATAAAGAAGGGTTCGAATGGGGGCAAGAGCAACAAGAAGCCTTCGACAAAATCAAAGGGTACCTCACTAAGCCACCTATTTTGGTGCCTCCTTGTAGCAATAGGAGTATGAGATTGTACATAGCTGCATCCGACAAAACTTTGGGAAGCATGTTAGCCCAAGAGGATGAGAATGGAGTCGAAAGACCCATTTACTATCTCAGTAGAGTTTTGAACGATGCAGAAACTAGATATAGTGAAGTTGAAAAATTGTGTCTATGTCTGTATTTCTCTTGTACAAAACTCAAGCAATATATAAAACCAGTTGATGTGTATGTTTCGTCTCATTTTGATGTTTTCAAGTATATGTTGTCGAAACCTATCTTGCACAGTCGAATTGGCAAGTGGGCATTAGCATTAACTGAATACTCCTTGACCTTTATGCCTCTTAAGGCAGTAAAAGGACAAGTGGTTGCAGACTTCATAGTCGACCACTCAATTCAAGTTGAGGATATTAATTATGTGGAGATAGAGCCTTGGAAATTCTACTTCGATGGTTCCAGCCATAAAGATGGAACAGGGGTAAGAGTCTTGATTATTTCTCCAGATAAAATTCCAACAACATTCAAGTACAAAATATCAGGTTCTTGTTCGAACAATGAGGCTGAGTATGAAGCTCTAATTACTGGCCTTGAGATATTGTTGGAATTGGGGACAACTCGAGTCGAAATAATGGGAGACTCAGAGTTAGTCATTAAGCAAGTCACAAAGGAATATAAATGCATAAGAGAGAATCTCATTATGTACTTTGTGATAGCAAATCATTTATTGAAAAAATTTGAAGCGATCAATATTCGACACATACCCAGAGTCGAAAATCAAATAGCCAACGACTTGGCACAGATTGCATCTGGGTATAAGATTTCAAAAACGAGATTGCAAAGAGCAATCGAAGTTCGAGAAAAGATAAAAGCAACTTGTCTATCACCAACAGACTTGGAATCGACGAGACTAGGATATGCTGATCAAAGTAACTTCGAAATTTCGTTCATAGATAATTTATCAGAGCAAGATTGGAGGAAACCCATTGTGGACTATCTTCAAAATCCAGGAGCTTTGACAGAACGAAAAACAAAGTACAGGGCGTTGAGTTATGTACTCATGGGTAATGAGTTATTCAAGAAAACGCCTGAAGGGGTATTGCTAAAATGCTTAAGTGAAACTGAGGCATACATAGCCCTTTCGACTACGCACGCTGGAGCATGTGGGGCTCACCAAGCAGGCCATAAGATGAAATGGTTGTTGTTTCGACAAGGACTATATTGGCCCACTATGCTAAAAGATTGTGTTGAGTTCGCCAAAGGTTGTCAAGAGTGTCAAGTCCATACAGGCATCCAACATGTACCAGCAAGCGAACTTCACTCGATAGTGAAGCCCTGGCCCTTTAGAGGATGGGCGTTGGACCTCATTGGAGAGATTCGACCAGCATCATCAAAGAGTCAGAAATACATACTAGTAGGCATTGATTATTTTACTAAGTGGATCGAAGCTATCCCTTTAGTCAATGTAGACCAAGAAAATGTCATTGAATTTATTCAAAAGAACATTATCTTTAGGTATGGAATCCCTAAAACAATAACAACTGATCAAGGATCAGTTTTCACTGGTCGAAAGATGCAGGAATTTGCTCAGGAAACAGGTTTCAAACTCCTAACGTCAACGCCTTATTATGCACAGGCAAATGGTCAAGTCGAAGCAGAAAACAAAGTAGTGATTGGCTTGATAAAAAAGCATGTTGGGAAGAAACCAAAGAATTGGCATAAGACGTTAGACCAGATTCTGTGGGCTTGTCGAACGTCCCCAAAAGAAGCCACATGTACAACACCATATAGGCTAACTTTTGGCCATGATGCAGTGTTGCCAGCAGAAATTTGTCTTCAATCTGCAAGGGTTCAGAGGCATTATGATATTCCCTCTGAAATTTATTGGAACATGATGTTAGACGAACTGGTGGATTTAGACGAAGAGAGATTGCGCGCTCTTAACCTACTCAGGCTTCAGAAGAAAAGAGTAGAAGACTCTTATAATAAAAAGGTAAAACCTAAGGTATTTTTGCCTGAAGAACTAGTTTGGAAGGTAATTCTTCCCATGGATCGAAGGGATCGAAGCATGGGGAAATGGTCACCCAAATGGGAAGGACCATTCAGAGTTATCCAAACTTTTTCTGGTGGAGCCTATAAGGTCGAAGAGTTAGGTGAAGATAAAAGGCTCTTGAGAGTAAATGGTAAATATTTGAAAAAATACAAACCTACACTCCAAGAGATAAAAATAAAATAATAAAATAACAAGACTAAATTAACCATAAAAAGCCAAAATGCAAATTTTTTATAAATTTTAGCCAAGATGGCAATGTTGTCGAATATAGATTACAAAATATGGTTACAAAAGCTGAATCAATCATAAGGGAACAGAGTCTTTGAGTCGAAGGTATTTGACTTGCTGCAGCTCCAATCTTTTCTTGCACCAGGCATTCTCCTGCACAAGCTTGGCAATCTGAGCGTCGAAGCCTTGGGCCTTCTCAGCAAATTCCAGGCCCTGTTTGATTTCAGTTTGACTCTCGGTGTCTGGGACGGTCGAAAGAAGTTCCTCCTTGCGTTTAGTGTTGGCATTTATCTTAGCCTCTATTTCTTCGATTTGTGCCCTGAAGGAAGCATTCTCTCGATCGATGGCATCGACTTCTTCCTGCGTAGATGCTTTTTGCTTCGACAACTCCGCAATTCGAGAAGTCGTCTCCGAAACAGCAGTCCATGCAGAAGAGCTTTTGCCATATAACACCTCAAGCTGACTATTAAAGCCCCTTTGGCGCCTATAATCTGCTGAGACTTGATCAATCATGGAGTGTAACTCCATGATCAAGCCTGAAACTTCTGGAGCTACAGCTAACAAGTCGACAGCATTCAAAACATCCCTCAAGTATGATGGAGCAGTGGGGTCTCCCTCTAAATCCTTCATCAAGTCCTTCTTGAAAAACTGGGCCTTAACCTTCGCTAAAGCTACATCAAGAGGAGAGGTTTCAGTGGACTTACCCGACAGGGTAGGAACCTCCTGACTAGCATCGGACGAACTCTTGCTCTCGATGATTGCGTTGAGATAGCTAACAGGGTCAGTTTGTTTCAAGAGTTCTAAGTCCTCTTTCGACCTGTGCTCCGTTGAGGTAACAGCCCTTGCAACAGCATTGTCTTGGGTTTGAGGCTGTTGAGTGTTAGGTGTCTCGACTTGTTCCCCTTCGACTCGGACTGGGGCAGTACCAGCGTCATCTTGGTGCCCTTCGCCAGCGTCACCTTGGTGCCCTTCGCCAGTGTCACCTTGGTTCTCTTCGCCAACGGCACCTTGGTTTTCTTCGCCAGCATTGCCATGGTCCCCTTCGTCACGATTCTCTTCCGACAGATCCACCACCTGAACCTCTTTTGGCTGTTGTTCTTCCGTTTGAGGATCTTCTGTGGGTTTTTCTACCGTCTCAGCATTGGCCTCATTTATTTCAGTATGGGCTTCGTCATTTTCCAAGCCTTTTTCTTGTGGCCTGCTGAGTTCAGCAGACTCCAGTGTTTCGGAGGTCCTTGGCGGTGAGCTTTCAGTGGTGTCCTGAGAAAGGAAAGAGGAAGAATCTTCAGAAATCGAAAGAGACATAATCGAATGCAGGTATCTACACCCAAGTTACAAAAAGGTCTAAGAGATTACCTGTAAATTAGCTTCAGCCCCAGGGCTGGAATTGTCGCTTTCGACAGGCTTATTGAGAAGAACGTTTAGTTCCTCCTCCGTTGGCTCCTCAATGATCACTGGAGGTGGCCTGGGCTTTCTCCCAGCAACCTTTATTCTAATTGTTTGACCCTCAGGAGCAGGAGCAGGAGCGTCCTTCGTCAGCTTTCGCCTTTTTAGAGGAGCAGGGGGAGAATCACCTTCTTCATCGCTCCCAGATTCGACCACCAGTGCTGGCCGTTTCTTGGGCGAAGGTGCCTAAAAAACCAATGGGAATTCGATTTAGCAATTGCATCGAAAGTCAAAAATCGAAAGCCAGAAGAAAATAATGAAAGTCTGGTTACCGATACAGAAGGCTTCTTCGAAGGGCCTTCCCCCTGTTGGTTGGTTGTGGTCTTCGCCGGCGCTGTAGTCTTCGCCGACGGTAGAGGTTTTGTTGAGGGGCCTCCTCCCTGTTGGCTTTCTGCAGCCTTCTTGGCTACAGGCTTTCGAACAACTGAAATCAAATAAATAGTTAACAGGCTAGCAGTCGAAAGAGAAAGACAAAGTAATGTGAAAGGATGAACTTACATTTCTTTATTTTGTCCAACACAAGGACAAAAGATTTCTGAAGCTCATCCACGAAGTCCTTCTCGTCGAAAAACTCCTCAGCGTAATAACTTTTCCACCACTCCTCGAAGGATGGTGAACAAAGAAAGTTGAGCTGGTAGTCCAACAACGAGAGAACTGTTCGACCATCATATCTTCCGATATGTTTAGTGGCAGCTTCTTCGGTGTAATCATTGCAGAAGTACAACATAGACTTCTCTCTTGGAAAAATTGGAGAAGGTAGGGTTTGAATAATACCAAACTGGCGAGATACCAGGTTTGGTTGGTATGCAATCAGACTCAAGTGAGTCTTAGAGCTCCTGAATCGAAGAGGCATGATCCTTGGTGTGAGGAACGCCTCCCACATTATTGTATGTTCGTCAACTTGAGGACCACTCGACGTCCTTGGATGTGGCCTTGTGAACCATGCCGGGCCTACCTTCCGTCGAGCAAACGGAGCCATAGTCGAAACAAACTCTTTCCTTCGAGCAAACATCAGAACGAAGTTGGTGAAAGTTTGCTGAAACTCCAGTCCATCTTCCATAGGCGTCAACAGAGCCAGTCTGGTTCCTTCGACGCGTCTGTTTGCTATCTCTGGAGCCTGCTCATTTATTTGAACCTTCTTAGGCAAGAAAGATTCGAAGGTGGCATTGAGCCACAGTTGGAGCAGCCAAAAAGGCCCAGCAAGTAGCAAACTGGCCCTGTTCTCGATAATTTTTAGAAGAGTTGCCCCATTACTAATCGAATCATAGAGGCTAGCCAAAATCAATTCTGCCAAACAGATATTTTGGCCATGATGGAGTTGAGTGGCGAGAGTGACCATCTTCTTGGTCACCTGTAAGGACTTCGAGCAAAATACAAAGCGAGTCAGCCATAAGGCTAGAAACGCTATGTGTTCGACATCCGACACAGCATCTGTCGACCTGTCGTGGTAGTGATTGATGAAGGTGGTATAGGTTGGTTTGGTGGCAGAGAATCCAATTTGATCCTCCGACATCTCCTTCGGATCGAAGTAGTCCCCGGTGGGTCGAAGGTCAGTGATAGCGGCCACATCGAAGAGTGTAGGAGTCAGCATCCCACAGGGAAGATGGAAAGTAAAGTGGGAGTAGTCCCAGAAAAGTAGAGAAGCTATCAACATCTCCGGAGAATAGTTCAAACCTGTCTTCGACAGCATCACCAGGTCGAAAATCCCCATATCTTTCCAGATCGAAGCTTGGCGTTTCTCCATCTTTTCCAGCCAAGCAACGTAATCAGGAGTAAGGCTAGGGCCAGACTTGAAAGCCCTAACACCTTTGTTGAAGAAACGAAGGTCGATTTTCTCTTTAGCAGGCTCTTCGTTATCCTCTGCATCTTTCTTGGCGCATGCAACCGGTTTGAGTTTCTCAACTACCGGAAAATAACTCTTGATCTTCATGGCCTCAGCAATACTTGGATACAAGGGGCCAGACATAGCAAAGATCTGGTTGGAATATCCAACCGGGATCATAAGGTGGTGTGAGTAAGCATCACGTACGGCGATGTCCAAGGGTTCAGGGACCCTTCGTTGGCCCGTAGAAGTTACTACTGGAGCGGTGACGAAAACCTTAGATTTGACGTTTCCAGATGGTACGGTAGCGCTAGGAGCATTGGAACCAGATGCCATTGTTAATGATGAGGTTGAAGACGAAGTGAAGGGGGAGAGGTTTTTGCAAAGATGACAAATTTGTATGAAAATAGAGAAGTCTGAAAGCTAGATGGCGTAAAAAGTCCCACAATGGGGTACTTACTGCTATTTATAGTAGTGGGGGAAAATCCCCAAAACCGAGGACATTAAATTCCATTTAATGTTGCAGGAGATAGTGGGACACGTGGCATCCCCCTGTTGTTTTAGCCGTTCTGCAGAAATAGAGGGACGCATCGTGCGTCCTCGTTTTTGGGAATTGTCATAATGACAAAATTCTGAAATGACGTTTGGCAATGCACGCTGTACTGAAGTGACGTCTTAGGTACGGATAAATGATGGTTTTCTTGGGATTGCCAGTGGTTGGTAGAAGACAACAAAAAGTGCACAATTTAATTTGTGACGAAGCGTGAAAAGACAGGTGTCGAATGGCGTTTCAAAGAATGCCTTTTTCTTTCAGAGTCGAAATAAGGCATTCTTGGGGGGCAATTTGTTGGCTCCTAAATTCGACACCCTTGTTTTATTAATGTCAGCCATTAAAGCTGAAGGATGTTTTCGACTAGCTAGGTCCGTCGAAATGCCCATCGAAAGATGGCAAGGTACTTAAAAGATTTCTTCCAAGGGAGAAGTTGGTTGCCTTCGACGTCGAGGGAGTTTCTCGTCGAAGATGCTTCTCGACGAAGGTGTTCGATGGTTCAGAGTGGCGCAGTTTGAAATTCAAGCGTTTGGAGGGAAAACGGTTTCCAGCGGTTGCCAAGTGCGACGTGCGAAGATCTGGAGCGTCGAACGTTGAGAACGTGCCAAGTGGAATCATCTCGAAGCAGTGTAACTGCCCGACGGTTACTTGGGATGTTTTAGTATAAATAGTAGTAGTCATGTAGTTTCTCGCGTGTGTTCATAATTCTATACAAAGTCACTCATATAGATTCGAGTACCCAGCGTGTGAGAAAGAATTATTGAGAAATGTATGTGTGAAACACCAACTTTATTAATCAAAGTCATTTACTTTCCCAGAAATTTATTTGCTTTCTTCTTTACTCTCCTGTCGAACCCCTTTCATTTAAAGCCTTATTTATTTTACCAAGTCCTTTCTTCATGCAATTTACTTAAAGCCTCTTTATTTTATTGTCATTTAACCAATATCCAATTTAATCAAAACTTTAAAAATCAACCTATGTCCTAGGATCAATCTGATCGATCCTGCGAGTAACCAAATAAGTAACCATTTGGAGGATCAGCGGTTGTTTACCAAATACCAAGGTAAACAACGCTGTACAGTTCCCTCACAGTCTATTTCTACTTACCTAAAAGGTGTCCCCAGATCAGGGTTAGGATCTATAGTAACCCCAAACAAAAACACTTAGTAAAGCAATCAAAGCAATCAAGAGAAGCAATTATGATGAACTAGATCCTAAGGTATACCCCACTTATTAACTCCCCAGCAGAGTCGCCAGTTCTGGTTCTACGGTAGCAGAACCGACTGTTTTGAAATGCTGGTTTGTGTTTTGCGTTTTGTGTTTTCAAAATGTTGCGGTAAGCAAGAGTCTCCACCGACTTTTATTTCATCCAACCGGAAAGTAAAAAAGTACAGAAAAAATCCTTTTTCGAGATTTTGAGTACGGGGGGGTAGATTATAGAAATGGAAGGTATTAGTACCCTTTCTATCCATGGTTTTCCATGGGCTCTTAGGTACTTGCTCATCTTTTAAAATTGCTTGTGTATGTGCTTTGTTTTAAAAAATTTGACTTCGTGATAACCCTTGTATCAGTCCTCAAAGGTGTGACGAAGTTGTTTTGAAAATTTGTTTGAAAAGTGTAAGTGTGGAAGGTTTTGATTTGAGCAAGTACCTACTAGCATCTACCTACTCGAAAAAAAGATCGTTTCTATACTTGTTTCCTTTAGACAGCGCTATCCTACTATTGAGAAATAAGTATCATCGTCGTTGGAGTTTGTAAGGGTCAATTCGAAAGGGACGTACAATCACTAAAGCAATGTTAGGACAACTTAGTAATAACCCTAGAGTCTTAAGATCATATTCGAGGCAACATTTCCAAGGCAACATTCTGAGGCAACATTCGAACGGGACATTGGATCTTTTTTAGACAGAAGGGTAACCACTAAGACACCCTATACTTAATGATCGTTTACCGAAGGCAACCGAAGTGATAGTATACCCTAAGACTGATACGTGCGAATGATTTGTTTTCAGTTATTTATCTTTGTACATTAGGGTTTTTCTAACTGTATTAAATTTGTCATGCATTCTTGTCATACAATCCTATTATCATACATCTAAACAGTTAAATATTTGCAGGAATTAAAATGCGAGAAAGTAAATCTACTCTATTACAAGGCTTCGGGGAGGGGGATTAATTACATAGCCAAAAACCTGGAAAAAGAGATAAATGAGAAGCTCTAGATTAAACTATTACAAACCATGAGCATTTATAGAAATATTGGTAAAAATAATAATACGCGCGCGATGAATCGAATGTGGAGCCACTAGGGTTTTGACCCTTGCCTAGACCTAATCGCAATTAGTTAAAGAAAATGTTTTTGTTTTGCTTTAAGAAAATAATGCTCAATTGAATTAAAAAAAGAACCTAATTACTAATTAATTTTAGTTAAGAAAAATAATTAAATTGACCTATTTTTGTATTTTATTTCAGAAAAAGAGCAAAATTGAATTCCATCTATTTTTATTTTATTTATGAAAGAAAATTATAATTTCCCTAAATTAGACTAAATTAAATTAAAATGATAAAATTCATTAAAAAAAAGCCTAATTCTAATTTTTTGTGAATTATTGATTTTATGATTTTATAAAAAAAATTGATTTTAAAAGAAATAAAATAATCAAAAAAATTAAAATGTAAAATGAAAATAAGAAAAGAAAATGAGAATTGGGCTTGTGTCATTTGCTGGAGGACGGGTGCAGATATGATTTTTGTAAGGCCCATTTATCACCAAGCCTGGTCAGCGCTGGATCTGATGGGGGCGTTGACTTGAGGAGCATGGTGAATCTTCATTGTGGGCATATTGGATCTGGCCAGGAGCACATCAGATGGCTGATGTTGAGGGTGTATGGAATATGCTTGAGAATGTGAAGCAGTGGATTGACCTGCAATTGTTGAGAAAATAACAAAATGCACACGCCTGGGATCGAACCCAGGACGTGTGCATCAAAGGCTAACCTCTTCACCATCTGCGCTAGCATGTTAATTATGATAATAATGAAATAAATGAAACATAATGCAAACAGCTTGCCACGCCTCCAAAACACGCGAAAATTCAAACGGGCCATTCACACACTGCCACGCCATCGTCCCCTTTACTGATTCCGTTGTTTTAGGCTATACACTTATACCTACGGTCGTGGCTCCATGGCTAAAGACCTGTAACCTTCAACAATCAAGAAAACGCATGCTAAATAAATTCTAATCACATGGTTCTGTTTGTCTTGAACCCACGAACATTATGGTATTACTTTCTTGGACCAATTTTACTGATACAAAGAAACCCCAAAACACAAGAGCAAACCCTAACAATGGTATCTCTTGATTCCTGTACTAAAACCGCAATTAAACACCACCAAAAGCATGAAAATTTGATGATAAACAAGGATATATACATAAAATATGCTAATGATGCGTGAATCAAAGAAAACGAAATCGAAGTTTTGGGACAAAACCACGACTTATGTACCTATGATTTCAGGCGTGATAGAGCTTGAAATTGGTTGGGATATGCTCCTGGGATGTCCATCAATCTATTGGTAATATGAGAATGGCACGAATTGAGCTCTAATATAGAAATTGGATCACCATTTTCTTGCAATTTTTGATTTTTCTTTCACCTATGCACGGTTGCTTAACCCCTATGCTTGCTTTGGAAATGTTCCATATATATTAGAGAATGCATTAGGGTTGTAAAACTGATCACATCTTTGGAAGTTTTTCAAGATTTGATTTTGTTTTCATGGAATATGTAAACCTTCCAAATTTGGCTCAAATCCAATCTTTTTTAAACAAATTGGCCTTACAGATTTGATCTTCATTTGACAGCCTATAAGATCTTTTTTGAATGCACAAATCATCCCTAAAATACAATATATAATTCATTAGGATTTATTTGATTTTATTTGAATTTTAAATGAATAAAAATCAAAATAAATTAAATAAATGTATGAATAAAGCATGGAGGGTCCCATAGTTTGTGGACTATGTTAGGAATGAGATGCAAGCATAAAAAGTTGGGCCCATTTAGCAAAAAATGCAAATTTGAGCATGTTTGTCTTTTGGCAATTTTGCAAAAAAGGTCAACTTGGCCAATGCATAACTCTCTAAATTTTGACCCTAGAGAGGTGTTCCTTGACTTTTTAGAAAGCTTAGTATGTCCTCTAATCAACCCCTTTGGTCTCATCTCAATTGAGTCTTCCATGTTCATGTATGAAGCTTTGACCCAAAAGGTGTTTTTGTTGACTTTTCAAAATGACCTATAATGTCCAAATTCATATCTTCTTGTGAGTGCATATTTTAAACTTGGGAGATGAAGATGAATTGTAGAGAATTCCATCCTCTTCAAAATGAGCTTTGGAGGGGTCATTTTTGATGAAGTATGAGAAAGTTATGTTTGGTCAAAGTTGAGTTGACTTTTCCTACAAAACCCTAATTTAGCAACTTTTGGGCTTTGATGAATTATGAGCAATCCTTGATGAATCATGATCAACACTTGATCAAATGATGAATGATACTTCAAAATGAGGATGTTGACCAAAAATCTTGAAGTTTGACTGTATGTGGGCCACAGTTGACTTTTGGCCTAGCAAAGTCGATTTTCAGGCCTTTGAGCAATTGACCGAGCAAACTTCCTCTGAAAGGTTTGATACTTGACATGGATGATCTTGAGAACATATTAGGTCAATGGTGATCATTTGGGATCCTTTGGACTCAAGCATCTTGATGCAAAATGAAACCCTAATTTGAGGTAGACTGCCTTAGGAGAGAGTTTGTCTGGTCAACTCTTGGACCTTCTTGAGTAATTTGAGGACCTCACTTGACATGTATTGAGAAATATGGGAGGGCAAATTTTAAGGTACAACAGAACCCCTGGTATCTTCCTTTCCCCTTTCGAGAATAGACTGCACAAGATTCACCCTTTTTCTTTTGGTGACCACCAAAAGACTTCTTAGTATTACCAGCGTTATTTCCAGCAACAATGTAACACCCCAATTCTACCCAACTAATTATATAAAATCAGAGTTTCAAAATTTCCAACAAACCAATGGAATGCTACACTTTCAACTTAAAACAACGACATTCAATCACCTATAGTTCAGATACATAACATATAAAATTCGAATTAACTGATAACAACCTGTTTAGTCTTTAAAAATAAAACTACTTTTATTACTACGCAGTGGATTCACAAAATTCAACTGAAATACCATAACATCTTGTCCAACCCAAAACAACTTTAAGACAACAAGTCTTTAATGAAAAAAACTTAAAAATTCAGCAACATAATGAAAACCAACAATAAAGAAAACATGCGTTCCTTCTTGAGCGACAACACCAACTCAGACAAACGAAGGTAACAATTATCCTTCTTGATTACCTGCACGTTACCAACAGAGAGAAACATTCAAACAGAAGGGGTGAGATATCGAACTATATAATTGAGTGTATGATAAATAATTTATTAGATTAGATTATATAAAATCACCACTTCACAACTTTCAACCAACATCAATCATCACAAGTCAACAACACAACATGTTAAATATGCAACACATAATGTGACTCGTTACAATGCACATGCATGTGGTACCAATGGAGCAAAACTCCCAACTTATAAATCTGCCAATTAATAGAGGCATCAACAAGGCATAAGCCTCCAACCTAATTTGTCAATCCAGGCTAAATTACCGAGCATCAGCTCCAACTAGATATGGTATGTATGCGAAACTGTATGAATGTCAGAATAACGACAATAACAGTTACATAGTAACACAACAAGAAATCAGCATTGCCCATAGCCCTACAACTTATATTTTTCCCATAAATAGAGGGAATTCAACAAGATACAACATCACCTGTAATTTCACATTTTTCAACAAAAACACCACCCAATGAATCAACCAAAAATTACTACAAATAAACTGCATAATTATTTGGACAATTACGACTATTTCTGGTTAATTAATCTTCCGCTAAATTACCAATATTTTCTACTCTGCACTACTCTTATTAAGTTTATATAGTTACTGCTAGTATAGGAACTACCGTTTACTAATATCTCTCTGTCAACTAGTATCATTACTTCCTATTATTAACATGTACTACTTGTTACCAAAATACACTACATGTTACCCACCTAATGAATTACTACTAGTCACTATATTAACCTTCTGCCAATATATTCTACTAATTACCTCTACTGATAATCTTCTGCTAAATTATTGCATCTGTTATTAAATAATACACATTAATTACTAAGGTTTTCTTACTAAATTACTAAATTTTCTATATTAATATTATTCTGCTACTAAATTTAACTAAAATTCGTAACTAAAATATCAATAATTTAGTAAAGATGTATTCTTATTTGGACAATTTAACTTACCCTACTGACAACTCTAAACACATCGTAATTACGGAAAATAATTAAAAGTATAACTTTTAATAACCCAAAACAAATCTATTGATAACTTTAACAATACTATTGAAAACTCTAATAATCCTATTGACACTCTATCGGAATTAAAATTAACTTAATATTCAACTCCTAAATATTATACTATTAATTATTATTTTTATTATTATTATAATTATCATATTAGTAAACTTGAAATGTCGATACAGTACTTATGCATATGTCATAACGAAGTATTGTATATCTCAATATGTAATTCATATGAAGTAATATATTAGCAATATATTAATATGTTACAGTATTATTTCAAATAGTTATATGAATCAGTAATGTCATTAAACTCAATTTCCAAGTGCGGCTACAGTATACTCAAAGTATAGCCACTTGATTATTTTGCTGCAGTATTGAAGCAGTTATGACATTGAAAAGAAAGCACTAAGGTATATATATATATATATATATATATATATATATATATATATATATATATATATATATATATATATATATATATATATATATATATATATATATATATATATATATATATATATATATATATATATATATATATATTAAATTGGATTCTGAATCATCTCTCAATTTCAACAAAATGTCAACTTCAACACAAACAGAAATGATTTTTCAACCCAAATTCACATATCGTTAATCATATACTCTATTATAGAATCAGAACTTCACCCTTACCTTAGATTAAATGTTGCTATTAATTTGTGATCTACCTGTTGGAACCTCATTTTTGCCTCTCTTCCTTCTCTGAAATTTTTCTTCGTACACCACTTGTTCCAATTCTTACTGCTACTTCATTTCTAACCTAGTTTTCCAATTAGTTTATAACTCTAATTTTTTATATGTCCTATCTTCTTATAATAATAATATTATTATTATTCTATTTAGTTTTATTGGGCCTACTAGTCAACACCCCCACTTTTTACTATAACCAACACAACAACTAAGTTCACTAAATATATAGTCTTATATAATTCTAATATTATTAATAATATTATTTTTACAACTTAAATCAACCAATTTATCACATAACCACATAACAACTTAAATCGAAATCTCACAACATCAACCAATTTCATAAATAAATTTGAAAATATTTAATTAAATAACTAATTAAATATCGGGCGTAACAACTCTCCCCGACTTAGAATATTTTCGTCCTCGAAATTTTATCTTGTTCGAACATCTCAACTTATCACTACAACATATACAACGGTTAGAACTCAAGTTAACAATACTCGATTGTTAGACAAAACTACGACTCGACAACTTGGTCGGACGGACCAACTCGCTCTGATACCACTAATGTAACACTCCAATTCTAATCAACTAATTATATAAAATCAGAGTTTCAAAATTTCCAACAAATCAATAGAATGCTACACTTTCAACTTAAAACAACTACATTTGGTCAACTATAGTTCAGATACATAACAGATAAAATTTGAATAAACCGATAACAATCTGTTTAGTCTTTAAAAATAAAATGACTTTCATTACTGCACAGCGGATTCACAAAATTCAACTGAAATATCATAACATCTTGTCCAACCTAAAACAACTTTAAGACAACAAGTCTTTAATGAAAACAAATTAAAAATTTAGCAACATAATGAAAACCAAGAATAATGAAAACATGCGTTCATTCCCCCTAGTGTTACGTATCAGAGCGACAACACCGACTCAGACTAACGAAAGTAACAGCTATCCTTCTTGATTGCCTGCACGTTACCAACAGAGGTCAATATTCAAACAGAAGGGGTGAGATATCGAACCATATAATTGAGTGTACGATAAATAATTTATTAGATTAGATTATATAAAATCACCACTTCACAACTTTCAACCAACATCAATCATCATAAGTTAACAACACAACATGTTAAATATGCAACACTGAATGTGAATCGTTACAATGCAGATGCATGTGTTACCAATGGAGCAAAACTCCCAACTTAGAAATCTGCCAATTAATAGAGGCATCAACAAGGCATAAGCCTTCAACTTAATTTTTCAATCTAAACCAACTTACCGAGAATCAGCTCCAACTTGATATGTTATGCATGCGACACAGTATGAATATCAGAATAACGACAATAATAGTTATATAGAAAAACAACAACAAATCAGCATTGCCATAGGCCTACAACTTATATTTTGTCCATAAATAGAGGGAATTCAACCAGATGCAAAATCACCTGTAATTTCACATTTTTCAACAAAAACATCACCCAACGAATCAACCAAAAATTACTACAAATAAACCGCGTAATTATTCGAACTATTACGATTATTTCCGGTTAATTAATCTTACGCTAAATTACCAAGATTTTCTACTCTGCACTACTCTTATTAAGTCTATACAGTTACTGCTAGTATAGGTACTATCGTTTACTAATATCTCCCTGCCAACTAGTACCATTACTTCCTATTATTAACATGTACTACTTGTTACCAAAATACACTACATGTTACCCACTTAATGAATTAATACTAGTCACTACATTTAACCTTCTGCCAATATATCTACTAATTACCTCTACTGATAATCCTCTGCTAAATTATTGCATCTGCTATTAAATAATATACATCAGTTACTAAGGTTTCCTTACTAAATTACTAACTCTGCTATATTAATATTATTCTGCTACTAAATTTAACTAAAAGTCATAACTAAAATATCAATAATTTAGTAAAGATGTATTCTTATTTGGACACTTTAACTTACCTTATTGATAACTCTAAACACGCGGAATTACACAAAACAATTAAAAGTATAACTTTTAATAACCCAAAACAACTATATTGATAACTTTAACAACACTAGTGACAACTCTAACAACCCTATTGACATTCTATCGAAATTAAAGTTAACTTAATATTTAACTCCTAAATGCTATACTATTAATTATTATTGTTATTATTATTGTTATTATTATTAAATATTATAATTATCATATTAGTAAACTTGAAATGCCGATACAATACTTATGCATATTTCATGACAAATCATTGTATATCTCAATGTGTAATTCATACGAAGTAATATATATTAGCAATATATCTATAATAACAATATATTAATATGTTACATTATTATTTCAAATAGTTATATGAATCACTAATGTTACTAAACTCAATTTCCAAGTGCCGCTACAATATACTCAAAGTATAGCCACTTGATTTTTTTTTGCTACAGTATCGAAGCAGTTATGGCATTAAGAAGAAACCACTAAGGTACTTATATATATATATATATATATATATATATATATATATATATATATATATATATATATATATATATATATATATATATATATATATATATATATATATATATATATATATATATATATATATATATATATAAATTGGGTTCCCAATCATCTTACAATTTCAACAATATCTCAATTTCAACACAAATAGAAATAATTTTTCAACCCAAACTCACATATCATTAATCACATACCCTATTATAGAGTCAGAACTCCACCCTTACCTAAGATTGAAGGTTACTCTTAATTTGCGATCTACCCATTGAAACCTCGTTTTTGCCTCTCTTCCTTCTCTGCAACTTTTCTTCATACACCACTTGTTCCAATTCTTACTGCTACTTCATTTCTAACCTAGTTTTCCAATTAGTTTATAACTCTAATTTTCTATATTCCCTATCTTCTTATAATAATATTATTCTTATTCTATTTAGTCTTATTGGGCCTACTAGTCAATACCCCCACTTTTTACTATAACCAACACAACAACTAAGTCCACTAAATAAATAGTCTTATATAATTCTAATATTATTAATAATATTATTTCTACAACTTAAATCAACCAATTTATCAAATAACCACATAACAACTTAAATCGAAATCTCACAATATCGACCAATTTCATAAATAAATTCGAAAATATTTAATTAAATAACTAATTAAATATCGGGCGTTACAAACAACATCTTAGATCTTTCTTAACTTAATTCTAATTTCAATTTTCTCTCCATGCTTTACCATCTCGGCAAAAGTACCTTATGTACTACTAGTTGTGTAGTATTGGCCCTACAATGTACTACTAAAAATTTCCACCATCTCCCACTCCAACATGGGCGGTTGAACCTTCACAGCCATCTCTCGCCACATCTGGACATACTCTTTAAAAGAGTCATCCCGCTTCTGGGATAAATTCTACAATTGGGTTCTTGTGGAAGCCATGTCAGTGTTATACTGATAGTGCATAATAAAAGCCTCAACCAACTCTCTCCATGTACGGATGTGACTTCTTTCCATGTGCATGCACCACTCGAGTGGGCCACCTGTCAAGCTTTCTTGAAAGAAGTGCATCAATAGTTCTCATCATCAGAATACGCATACATCTTCCGGTAGAAAGACTTAACATGGGTCTTTAGACAAGAAGTGCCTTTGTATTTCACGAAATCAGGAACCTTGAGTTTTGGAGGGATCTTCACCCAAGGAACTAACCCCAAATCAGACATATCAAAGCCCATGATACCTTGACTTTCGAACCTATGCATCCGCTCTTCAAGCATACTCAACTTCTTATTAGATTTTGTTGGTTCATCCACATTAAACATCTAATCTTCCCACTTATCATCTTCCATTGGCCTAGCAAGAATGTGAACAGGCCTCAGCGATACAAAGGGTCCTTTAATACTCTGACAAACATGAGTAGGTGGAGGAGGATTCCCCACAACTCGAATCACATGGATACCTTGGTTACTTGCATGATTGCCGAGATTTTCAGGCTGACCTTTTTGAATATTTAGACCGACATTCGAATCCAGATTCCCATTCCGAGCACCTCCCAGATTTTCAACCACATTTTGAGTACCCAAAGTACCATTATTGATGACGACCCCTGGCGGATTCGCATTCAAAGTTTCACCACCATTATTCAACGTTTTAGCAGGCCTCTCATTTCCTCTTGCTTATGAGCCATGTTTGGAATGATCTCCATTAACTGGTAAACCCGATTATTCATCCTGGTACCCATAGCAACAACATATGCCTGAATTTGTTCCATTTTCTTTTTGGAAGTACTCCGAGTGTTGTAGCAGTGCGAGTTTGTAGTAGCAATTTCTAAAAAGAAAACCCAGACCGAAGATAAGAAACCTGTGGGAACCACCTGTCATGATATGATATGCATGAATGAACGATTATGCATGAAATGTTTTCATTTCCAGGGTCCAAAAGTTTTTTAACCCCTAGGAATGTTAAACAATCATGATAAGAGAGATGATCAACGATCGACAAGAGATAAAACAACGGTAATTGTCTTCACTAAAAATAAAATGATCCACATGATCAATAGTGAATTCGTACAAGAATGAACCAAAATACATAATGAAATATAAATGATCCCATCCAACAAGACTGGTGGCGATCAAATGACAATAAAGAAAAACGACAATCAATGCGGTGGATCTCTGATCTTTGTGTAGTATTGTGGTCCCCCTGCCGGAAGTACCCTTCACTCCACTCTTTGGTTTCCGTGAATAATCTCCTTGTCTTTTCACGATATCGTCCATGTGCAAAGCTATCAATCAACACATCCTTCTGAAATAGTTGTCCCTCCAAATACACACATTGCTCCAGGAAGCGATCACACTCTTTAAAATATTGCAACGGTATGGGTAAGGGAGCATCTTTCATCTCTTTTATTTTGTCTCAGAGTCTGGCATTTTCTTTTATTACTTCGGTCATATGAGCTTCCTTTGCCTCTAGTTCCAACATAACAGATTTAAATTAATTTCCTAACTCTTTGGCTTTTACCTTGTTTCTATTGTTGGCCATTTGGAATTTCAAAGTTTCTTGACGATTGTTCTCCGCATCGACAAGGGCCATCTGATACTCCTCTATAGATACGGACAAGTTTTATGTCCCAGGTATTATTTTGTTCTTCCTACCTACAAAACTACCTTCACCTTCATATTCTTTTAGCTGACGGGCTAATTCTCTCTTCTTTTCTGTTAGGAAGTATATTTCCATTTTTTGTCTTCGAGATTTTGACAAAGATCCTTATTTTTCAACTGCACTTGATAAAAGCATTCTTTAGGTACATCGTATTGTAGCTCAGTGGGTTGAGGATACAAGGATATCTCCTTTTCAAAAGGCAACATAAGAGTTTTAACTCTTTCTTTCACCCAATCCACATAAGGATCAAAAGCTAACACCTCCTTTAATCCAAAGAACTCTTCTCCTTTCCTACCAATATGGGCCCAAGCAACTTCTGCTTTCTTCAACAATTTAAGGTCTTCCCCCTTTTTCCAATACACAGGTTCAACATCTTTAGCTATGGGTGAACGCCTTATAGCATAGCCTAATTGGCGAAGGGAGTTTACTGGATTGATAGTCCCTTTTGTTCCTATGAGTGGAACATTAGAGAAACCTGCACAGTTAGAGATTACCTCAATACTATCAACCTTAAGTTTGTACCATTGAATATCAAAAGAGGTGAGTATCATCACTTTGGATGCCCAAGAACGAGGATCTTCCTTGAATGGTCCCTTCATAGGTAATTGTGCCATGAACCATTTGTAAAGCATTGGTACAGAACATACCATTACTCCCTTCTTCCCATACCTAAAGTGAATGACATGGTAAGTGTCAGCTAATAAGGTAGGTATCCGATTTTTATTCATGAAGACACACAAAGTAGCCAAGTCCATTATCTCCTTAATCTCGGGGAAGAGAATAACCCCATAAATGGTAGCAACCAATAATGCATAATAAGCATCCCAATGTCCGTTGTTTTCCATTTCTTTAACCTTTCCTTCCATGAAATCTGTTGGAAGACCACAAGTTACTTTAATACGTCTCCACTTTCCTTTTACATCACTAAGGCTCAAATAAAGAACCCTTGCAATATCCTTATAGTCAGGCCAACAGGGATAGAATACTCCTCAAGAGTGGGTGCCAACTTATAATCCTAAAATGTGAAACACCGCAACTCCGGATCATAAAACTGTAGCAAAGTCTGAACAGCTTTATCATCAACCAGAGCATCCAATAAAGATAGGATGTTCCCATATCTTTCACCAAAAACACCCATTTTTGACAATTCATGAGATCTCCGAGCTCTTCAAGAAAGGGCCAAACACTTTGACCAAACTAGTAGTTGAAGTTATCCTTCTTGGTAGCTGAAGTAAATATGCTATGATGTAACATGATAGGACCAAGGTTTCCAATGAACTGGAAACTGTTGTATAGAGTCACAGGTCCAATGGTTCGAGATAGTCACTAAAAATAGTCACCAACCAAAGTACCAACAGAAAGAGAGTCACCAACATAACCTAGTCACCATCTGAACCAGAGTCACTTCAAAACTGGAGTCACCAACTGAACCAATTTCACCAACTATACCTGTAAGAAATCAACCCTCCCATTCACGGGCGAAGACTAGGTCAGGGTAAGGCAATGGTAACTCGCAAATCACGGATCCGCCTGAAAGTAAAATCATCATAACACAGACGTGCGTGATGAAGATACCTTCATTTGAATTTCATATGAGCGTGGTATATGACATGACTGCACTAATCGGACCACGTCCTATAGCCTTCATGTTCCCACTCTATTCCTAGGTTTTCTATGAGTTCACAACTCTGGCCTGGGTATTGGGCCTTTTACCTCAAGAAGTATCATCCCAACCCCACAGCATAGTAGCAGTATCCAGAGTATAAAAAACAATAAGATGCAATGCATGAAAGTGTTGTACCCCAATTTTCCCCTAAGATTCATCTATCATCTCATACCATCACAATGCAACAAAATCACATACTAGGGTTTGGTTCTTCTCCTTATCTTTATATTTTCTCATGGGGAATCACGGAGCACCTTGAATTTTATTTTGTGATCATCTATGTTTTGTTTGGATTAACTTTTAACTAATAAATACAATAAATGTTTACTCTAATTGTTGATATCATAGGTAAAAACACAACCTACTCCATCAAGTTGCTCTACAGGTTCATGAGCTTATTCACATGCCTTCTTCAAACAAAGTTTGACTGAGATTCAAGCCTCATCATTGAATATATTTTGAAATAATATCATGACAAATTATATTATGATTCATCATGTCTCATGTTGTCAAAAATAGTTCAAAGGTACAAGGGTTGATTGAAGAAGTTTGACCTAGTTGGACAAGTCTTTGGTTTCATTGATTACAAGTGCATATATCCCTCAATTCTAAATATTTGGAAGTGGTTTTGGTTTCTATGTTTTATCCTTATCATCCTCAATAACTTCTATTTACATGACAAAAGTATTTTTACAAGGAAGTTTGTCTAAATTTCAAAGGCTTCCCAAGACATTTTGTTGCTCTAGGAGCTAGGGTTTTGAACTTCAAAGGGGTATAGCTTGCTCATTTTTTGGTATTTCTGGGTGATTCAAAATACATCCTTCTATTCAAAGGGTTGTCAACAAACCAATTCAAAAGTTTCAAGGAAATTTTGTGAGGAAAATACCTAATGATGAAGAAAGATTACAAGTCCTCTAAACAAACCATCAAATTCCCATATGTGACTTCAAAAGATCATAACTTGGTCAATTTTTATCTCCTTGAGCCCATTATTTTTCCATAACAATCTTAAAGATATTTACTTCAACCCTTATTTTAAGTTCAAAGTGTGAAAATGAATGGAAGATGCTCTAAGGATGCAAAATATTATAGTTCATTTTATGCATTTTGCCAATTTCAACAAGTCATAACATTCTCAATTTTTGGAGATTTTAAATGGTTCATGGCTCAAAATATCATTCAAAAGATCTACTTTATGCCATCTTTTTTGGTAAAGAGAAAATTTCCAATGGAATACCATGTTTGGATGCAAGACATTATAAGTCATTTTTGAAGAGAAAAACTTAGAATTTTTCGAAGTACAAAAGTCAACCTCTTTTTCTCAACTTTGACTTGTCACAATTTTCAGCTTAAGAATCCATTTGATTCCATTCTTTTCACATTGTAAAGCTTTTGATCTCATATTTATAAAGCTTCAAGAATCATGTCCTAAGACTCCTTGAGTTGAGAATGCCATTGATTTGAACTTGGTAACTTTAAACTGAAGTTTCTTCAAAAGTCAGAATTTGAAATCCTTGATATAGCTTCTAAACACATTTTTATATACGTTATTTTTCTTCTAAACATGTTTAGTGAACCTACAGAAGTGATTAGCATATTAAAACGCAAGGTTTGGATGAGTTTTGATCAAATTACAAGTCACATTTTTCTTGTTTGCAACTTCACGCGATTTCCCTCCAAACTTCATCATTTCACACGCTTGAGCATTCAATCAGCTTCCCTATAAATAGAGGGTCATACCTCATTCATTTTCTCAAGCTTAGAGAGCCAAAATCACCCTTCCAAACTTCCTCTTGAACTCAATTTTCTGCAACTTCGAATTTTCTCTTACAACCTTTCTCAATCATTTTTCTTTGTCAATTCACCTTCCTTGAACCTCACTGAAGCTAACAGAAGAATAATTAAGCTTTAAGACTTCCTAAATCGTGCTAGCCAATTCCAATTTCAAATCTCAGCAACTTAACTTCAATAGGTAGATTCCTTCACCAATTCTCTCAAACTTTGATACTGTTATGAAGCTCTCATCATCCTGATTCTAGTCGCAACACTTATTTTCAACTGGAAGACGAAGCAAGTGGTACCGGTCTCGTGTCCTAATTTTACAGTTTATGGAACCTGCAGATTCTTTGGCCGGAGGTTGAAGATGACCAACGTGTCATCTATCAACCAATAAAGGTGTGCCGCGCATTTTTCAAAAATCTGATTTAATTGTTGATTGCATGCATTATTCAGTAAAGACCATGATATGCACAGCGCGTCTGATCCATTGGATTAACTTACTAACACGTTTTGACTCCCATCCATTGGTCCACATTTTTTTGACTTTATTTTATTTTCTGATTTTTATATTTAAATTGTTTTAAACTTCAAAAAATTATAGAAAATTCATTTTAACTTCAAAAAATCTGAAAAAGTTATGAAAAATACTTTTGATTTTTCTCTTTCTGATTATTATTTTTTCACAATTTTATTTTTTATTCTGATATTTTTTATAATTTTTTACTTTATTTGAATTGTTTTAAATGTTTAAAATACTTTTCTTAATTTTTAAATTCTAGAAAAAAATATGGAAGGATCAAATGACCTTTTGACAAATATTGGTGACCTCATTTTATTTTTATTTCTGACTTTACTATTTTTCATAATTTTTGGTTTGTTTTGCCTATTTCTTTAAATTTTTAAAATAGTTTCTGACTTTAACAAATTACCAAAAAATTTATATAAATATTTAAGCTCATTTCTTATTTTTCTATGGCCTTGTTTGATTTTTCATGGATGTTTTGAACAAAGTTTCTTTTTCTACTTTTATTCTCATTTTTAAACCTTTTTTTAAATATTTTTCTTTATTTTTTAAAAATATATTTTATCTTGTATATATTCTGGATGATCTTGGACTATGAGATTTTGATCATGAGCTTTATTAACATCATTGGATCCATGGTGTTGAGTTTAACTCCATAAAAAATGGATGAATGATTTTAATAATAGTTTGATTAAATTTTTGTTTCAAATGTGGTTTAATTATTACCCCATCCCTCTTCATCTTATCCCCTTCTTATTGTACTAAATGTTATTGGAGAATGATTTCCATATCATTTCTCAAAACATATGGTACATAGATTGCTATTGACCGGCCTCAAAATAGGTGGGACTTCTATATAAGTCCACTTACAATTGCTTAATATAGCGCTAAATTTTGTCCCGATTTGAGAAAATGATCATTCGTGGCCCAAACCCATGTTTGTAAGCTCAAGTATGTTAATTTGAACCCTTTGATCCAATAACCTTGAGATTCATTGTTAGGAGACTTTGATCCTACCAATCCTCTAATGAATTTTCATCAACTTTGATCAAATTAGATCACTTAAACATCATTGATCATTTATTGTTGCCTTGAGAATTTTGAAATGAATGATAGACTTGACAAAAAGCAAATAGAACTTGTTCTTGAGAGGCTTTTATTCTATCAATCTTCTAATGAGTTTTCAAATGCAAGTTTCAAGATGGTCATTCAACTAACCTCTAATTTCTAACTCATTAAGAATTGACTTTATTCTTTGCTTTTATTTTATGCTTTTAGCTTAAGCATATTTATTTTAGCATTTACATTTCATGCTATTTTCATCTTTGCTCATTTGAGCATTTACTTTTATGTCATTTTTATTTTGCTCACTTGGGCTTTTCGTTTTCTTTTTGAAGATACCTAATAACCAACTTGAACCATAAAAAATTTAATGTTACTTGAACTACTTGGTTACTATCCTTGGCATTATGAAGATTGTGGACTTCTTGGACTTAAGATTAGAAGTTGTAACCTACTTTGAGACCTTGTGACCTCAACTGTTATTTTGTCTGGAGTTCTTGGGGTTCACGCCAAGACACTGGGTTGTTTGTTTGTTTACTTTATGTGCAGGTTATTGTGATTACATGCTTTGTTTGTGATCGGGAATTCATTTGTATACAGCCGTTACTCTGCCCAATTTTTGTGAAGACTTAATGCAATTGAAGCTTGGCTTTCTTAAGAGGTTTATTATCTTTGCTTGTTTGGTTTCAAATCTAAAGGATTGGAATTTTACAT
Organism: Vicia faba; assembly: GCA_948472305.1. Taxonomy (NCBI): domain Eukaryota; kingdom Viridiplantae; phylum Streptophyta; class Magnoliopsida; order Fabales; family Fabaceae; genus Vicia; species Vicia faba. The sequence goes on along the minus strand of OX451741.1, from coordinate 779,402,665 downwards.
TGACTCATTATGTCAAGTGTTGGATTCTTGTTGGTGAGATGGTTCTTTTCCCTAGCCTTTATCTTATTCTTTAGGATAGTCCCTTCATCTCTTCCTATCTTCTTTAATTTCAAAAATCCTCTCCCTCCTTTTGAAAACTATTCTTGTTTCAAAACTTGAACCACTTTCATAATAAACTTGGACTTATGTCCATGCATTTTCAAAAGCATTTTCTTAATCAAGATTTAATCAATTTAATAATACATTGACATTTTTGTGAGAAGACTAAAAGTCAATCAATCTCATTCAAACCATTTTTGCCATTTTGGCTTTTTATTTTAAAATTTTCTCAAAATATTAAGACTCTTGTCAATCCTTGTAGTGATGCGAGCTACTATACTTCTACGATATGTAGTGAAGTGAGATATTTTCCACTTGGGTGTTGAGTGAGGCTTGCTGATTTTAAAATCCAAGTCATATCCTCCACATTAAGGTGATGCAAATTCTCATTTCTCATAATTGTGGGTAGTAATTATGTTGTCCACTCAGATAATGACAATGACGTCTCGTCTCTTAAAATTTAACCAACACACATGTGTTTTAAAATGTTTAAAGTTGAACTACATGTACCCTGATCCCCTCTTGCATGGAAGGTGGTACATAGGCACTAAAGGTTCGCAACCGCGATGGATGGAAAAATTATAAAAAAATACTTCTTTTCTCATGTCCACCATCTATTATTTTATACAACATTTATAGCCAAAATACACAGATTTACAAAGAAGTGCCTACAGAGTACCGTAGATGTTTAGGGTGCTAATACCTTTCTTTTGCATAACCAACCCCCAAACTTAGATTCTCTCCCCCTCTTTTTGGGATATTATCTCTTTTCCTATTTATTTGGAAATAATAAAGCTCAGTGGCGATTTTTATTTTGATATGTGCGAGTCAAGTCAATCCAATGGCTTAGTCTCAATATTTATACCGCTACAGAAAGCATATAACCAATGCATACAAGCAAATAAGGTTGGAAAGCAATAAACACATAAACACCTAAGAAAATAAAACAAACACAAGTTGGGACTAACTTGCTAAGGATGGACTAGCATTTGGTCAATCTATCCACAGTGAAGTCTCCAGGGCTAAATCATCAAAGATAAAATCCAATGAAGTCGCCATCGAACATATTTTATCCCACTGGAAGGGAAAGGTAAACACCGAGAAAACTTGAAGGGGTGAAATCACGGTCTTGCAACCATGGAGATTGGGTAAGGAATTTGGTCACGTGAGGGGAAGGTATTAGCACCCCACACGTCTGTGGTAATCCACAGGATCCACTTATGTTTGTCCTAGTCTAAGGGTGTGTAAAGTATATGTCTAAAGCTTAAGAGCTAAAAAGAAAGATGCAAAGGAGGGATGCATGCAAAAGAAAATGGAAAATAAAATGTGTGCTTGTTCGGGCCATACCCTAATGCCTAAGTATCCCTTTTAAGGAATTAGAGCAACCATAGTTTGGCTTCAAAAGCTTCTGTTTGTTTTGTGTTTTTTAATGAAAAATATTAATTTCGCCTTTTGCCGCAACTCGAACTTTGAAGACTTACGCGTCAGCACATAAGTGAATTAACATGTTCTTTTGAAAATGTTTGAAAGAAAAAAGCCTTAAGGCAAAAAAGAGTTTATGTTGGTTGGTGTTTTTGTTGCAGATAACAGCTAGTTGATCTCAAGAGAGAGGTATTAGCCACTTTTCCACTTATTCATGAAATGAGTCTTTGAGACTTGAACCACACCAAGGCCTAGAATGGAAGAGCAATAAGATCGAGAAGAAACCCACTTATTATCTCCCATGCTCAACAAAGGTATGATTCTCATCAGTAATTTTTAAGTGCTTTGAAGTTTGCCAGAAAAAAAGTTTTTGTTTTAATGCAAATGTGTTGTACCCCAAAATTTGCACTCTCATTTCCTCAACATTTCCTCATCACTAGACCCTTGGAGTTCAAGAACAAGTCAGGATTTGCTCTCCTCAAAACTCCTCCTTGCACTGTTGACCCAAATTAGGGTTTGAGTTTGCACAAAGATGTTTTGACCTAAAATGCCCAAAGTGACTTTCATGCTTCATGTTGGACTCACAAGTTTATCCATACCAAGTTTCAAGCCTTGATTCCAATCTTTGCCCAGTCAATTGGACAGTTGACCTAGAAATCAACTGTATTGGGGAAAAAGTCAACTGTGGTCAATTGACAGTCAAACCTCATGATTTTTGACCCACATCAACATTATGAACTCATATGGACCATTTGATCAAGTTTGGATCACAATTCCACAAGAAATTTGATCAGATCACCAAAAGGGCAAAATGGTCATTTTTAGGGTTTTGACTGCACAAAGGCAATTTTTGACTGTTTGACCTGGCCAATGGCAAACCAAGCTCACATATGGACTCAAGGACTCAATTACATGGTCTTGACATATTCAACAAGTTCAAAAGATCCCAAATGCACAAGATTGACAGATGAATTTTCCAGTCAACTGATCCAAATTTGACTGTATACTGAAAAGTCAAACTTTGACTTTTTGGTCAAAATCAAGTGTCAAGATTTATTTTTCATCAATACATGTTAAATATTGAAACCTGTTCATCAAGAAATCAAAAATTACAAATTAGGGTTTGAAATGAAGAAATTTCATAACTTAGAAATTTTCTAAGTTATGAAATTCCCTTATTTTTTCCTAACTTTGTCCCATCTTTTGATCAAGATATATTTGGATTCAAACAAAACTCAAAACATGAAAGTTATAGTCCATTGCAAAATATACAACTTTTATTCACAAAGTTTCCTCAAAAGAAGCTTGTAGCTCAAGTTATGATTTTTGGAATAGGGGTGCAAAACATTCTTAACTTAGAAAATTTTTGACCTATTTTAGGCAGGATTTTTGCCCAACTTCATGGCCACTTTTCACATGCTTACACTTGGAATTTCAATTTTAATTACAAAGATGGATTGTAGTACACATTCCAAGCTTTCCAAATTGTCCAAGAACTCATCAAACACCCTTGTGGTTAGGGAGATTCGAATTTGTCAAGATGGGCAAAAGTCACTTTGTTCATGGCCAAATTCATGTACATAACATTGGCATTTTGAACTCAGCTTGCACAAACTAGATTACAGGCCTTTTATCTCATCCACACTCAATAATTTAATGCAAAACCTTTGTGTCCTAGCATTATCTTGTTCATTAAGCCATTACACAAAGGATTAGTCTTAAAATGGAAAAAGCATTTTAGCCATTTTTGAAAAGATCCACTTTATGTCAAAGTCCATATCTTTGAAGTACAAGGAAATCTCTGAGGCACAAAGGTGTGGGCATATCCCACTGATCAAGAACAAACTTTGCAGCATGTTTGAGGGGCCTGTATGAGCCTGTAACCTAACTTGACAACTTTTGCTTAAGAAGGAAGAAAACTTGCATTTTGAACAACAACTCACATTCCTGCAAGAACCAACTCAAGCAAACTTTGTGAACACATTTGATATTCCCTAACTGACCTAGAACACGGGCCCTTGACCCTCAATACCTCCTCATCCATCAAAGCCCATTTTTTCTGCAAAACAGAGTCCCTGTTGCAGATTGACTTGGCCAGCATCATTCCATCGTGCGTTTTCATCCAAACCAGTTCAAATACATTCCCTACCATCCATTGAAGTTGTCCTAAGCCTTAGATACAAGCTGTAACAGCCATAGCCAAGTGTGCCATTTTCATTTTTCATCTGTGCAGGTTGACTTCTATAGCTCGATTTAGTAAGATTCAAAGCAAGCCAAGCATAGAGGAAGCATCCTTGGACCTCAAGCAAGCTGTACAAGTCCTCAAACTTCATTGAAAGTACCTCCATTGTTGTACACGATTCAAGCTGAATAGCTAAAAGTTTGAACTTCTATCTCTCTATACAAGCATATCTAGGCTTAGGTTTGTGAAGAAAGTATGTCCTACTCATGGTCCTGAATCTACCCATATCATTACTTTTCATTTATGTTGTGTGTACTGAGAGAATTTTGAACCTGAACATTAAAAAAAAGCTAGGTCAGGGATTGGGGGAGGAGAAATTCTCTCTCATTTCTGAGAGTTAGATCAAGTTCTTTATATGTATGAATTCGTGATTTGATGCTTTACATTTTTGGTGTTATAAGTTTGTGCTAAAAATCAAAGAATCAGGATGTTTGAATCAAGCAAAGAAACGCGCGTTTTTGAGAACAGAAATGGCTGGAGGTTTAAGAAGCTTGCCTTGGGCTGGGCCTGACTTTGTTTTTCTGTTTACACCACCTTTTTACACTTACACCCCCTTGGCCCATTGTGTGTTATTTTTATCATTTTTGATTTTTTCTTTTTGATTCTGACTTATTATTTTTTGTCAAAATATAAAAAACATTAAAAATATTTTTTCACCCATTTTTGCATTTATTTTGAATTTATTTGCTTTATTTATACTTATGTGTGCAAAATAATACATTTACTTTTATTTAAAATACTAAAAAATAATACAAAATAATATTTATTTTCAGCTATTATTTTATTTTACCTTTTGAAAACATTTCCTTAAAATATACCTTTTTTATATAAATAATAAATATTTTATTTTTATATATATTTAATATGTTTAATATATAATATAAATACTTATATATTTATTATAATATTTAGGATAAAAATACAAAAATAATACATTTTATTTTTATTAATATTTAACCTCAAAAATTACTTTTTTTACAATATACTTCCCTTTTATTTATTTTTTGTATATAATTAATAAATATTGTATATGATAAATAATTAATACTATTTATTTACAAAATTAGGGTTTTGCCCTAAACCATGAAAATATCCAAAAATTAACTTTTTTTTTTATTATTTTTATCTCACTTGTAAATAATTACATGCACTTATACAAATACAATACGCATTTTATTTTTCTTATAAATTGCTATATACTACATATTACATTTGCGATTGATTCGATTTGGTTGTAAATTATTTGGACACTACTCTCCTATTAAAGTCTCATCCCCATTTGAACATTTGTACCCCCATCCCCATGATTATTTTGTAATAATTTAGGACTTTAAATTCCGCATTTTAAAGCTTTCTAAGTATGCCATGATAGACTTAGGGTTTGTATGCAAATCAAATAACAAATAGCTTGACCTAATTCAAAGACAAAAAAGCATGAAAATGGACAACACCAATCACACTTGCACCCCTAGGATTACTCCACTTGTTGCCTTCAATAATGGGCCATGTTGCATGTTGGGTGTCTTTGGCAAAACGAAACAATTCAAATGATCATAGTCCCTCGATGACGCTTTCGAAAGTTGCCTAAAAATGATCAAGTCCCTTAAAGGAAAAATTACCAAAGACACTTGGCACCATTGCAATCATGGTCTAAACGATGACCCGCGCCCGTCCCGTTTACATCCTAACACAAGATTGTCCACCAAATACAATGGTGGAACAATACTGTTAAAAGGGTTAAAACATAGGAAAGATCTTTGAGAAATTTAGGGTAGATAGCTCTTGGTTGCTTGACCAATCTTGCAAAACAATCCTTGCCATTTTTCAAAACACACATCACAACACACTTTCAAAACAACTTTCAAAAACATTGAAAACTTTTCAAAAGACAAATACACCTTTGTATACATTCAAACATGGATCATTACAAAGGTTGCCACCACAATGGCCTCTTTTCAAAACATTTTCAAACCCACAAAGCACCATTTCAAACAATTGAAAATGCAAGGCAAGTGATCTAAGCAAGTAACTAAGAGACCATGGATAACCATGGATAGAAAGGGTGCTAATACCTTCCCTTTCTATAATCTACCCCCCGAACCCAAGAAAACATCTCAAAGGTCTTTGTTGTGCTTTTTAACCTTTCCTTAGGATAAAATAAAAATTCGGTGGCGACTCTTGCTAAACCGAAACATTTGCGAAAACAAACACAAAACCCAAGTCAGTTCTCCCACCGTATCACAGAACTGGCGACTCTACTGGGGACTAACTTAAAAGTGGGGTTACCTTAGGATTAGACCACTCTTGTTTTCAATTGCTTGCTTTGTTTGCTTTTATATTTGTGGGCTTTGCATCGGAGTTTCATAGATCCTAACCCGGATCTGGGGAAAACCCTTTTAGGTAGCATAAGCTGTGAGGGACCTGTCCGGCGTAGACCGACATGGGTGAAGCAGTGGCTACGTTGGTGTGACACCTTGGTCTGTACCGATATCCCTTGTGTTGCAACGAGGAGAATATGGGTCTTCTAAGGAGTCATTAAGCACCAACCGACCTTAGAACCCTAAATTGACCCAACTTGGCCATAGAACGGTAGCAGTATGCTACACTCATTGAGGCTAAACTCTCGCGATGGTTCTGGCCGCAAGAAAAGATTGCGATGCTGGAGTTATGACCGATTGAGGGTAGTCAGTGATATTGAGATCCTCTAGAACCCGGTTACTTTTGATAGGACAGGTCTTAACCAACGAAACTGAAAGAGGGTAATACATAAACTTCATGCTGGCCTAAACTCTAAGGGTTGTCTTGTGTGACTTGTGTGCCTTATCATGTTTGCCTTTATGAATACTTGTGGTGTGCTTTATCATAACATCATACCATCATACCATTGCATGCATCCTGCATAAGAACTGACCCATTTCAAAGACAAGAGGGTTTCATCTTTGCTCTGTTTTGTAGGACATCATGATGCCCATGCGTAGGAATACTATCCGACTCAACTTTGTTCAACCACCTACTTTGCTCAAGGAATTGGTTGATAGGATTCCAAACACTACTTCCTTCATCAAGAGGCATGGTTCTCTTCTCGGTTTAGTCACTTCAAAGTGGGACCAACAACTGATGAGTGTCCTGGTCCAGTTTTATGATCCCTTATACCAGTGCTTCACTTTTCAAGACTTCCAGCTGGTCCCTACCCTGGAAGAATTCTCTGAGTTACTTGGTATCCCTGTTTTGGAGCAGACTCCATTCACTGGTTGGGAGAAGACTCTTAGGCCTGAAGAGATTGATGCAGCCCTTCCCTTGACCAAAGAAGAGGTAATGGCTAACTGGGAGACTAGAAGTGGAGTTAAGGGCTTTTTGGCTAAGTTTCTGGTTGGCAAAGCTAATAGTTTTTGGAATGACTTAGACTTCAAGGCGTACGAAGACATTCTGGCTCTCTTAATTTATGGTCTAGTATTGTTTCCAAATCCTGATACCTTTATTAATGTCAACTCCATAAGGATCTTCATTTCTCGGAACCCTGTACCCACTCTCTTGGGTGATATCATGCAACAGCTCTATGCTCGTACTGCCCGAAGACGGGGAACTCTGTGGTGTTGTGCTCCTTTGTTAGTGAGGTGGTTTATTTTGCACCTCTCTAAGTTCGTGCTGAAGAACGAAGAAGGAAGGGGCTGGGCTCATAGGTTAATGTCTCTCACTGATAATGACATCATTTGGACTCTCAGAGGTTTGGATGAGGTAGCCATTATTGATCGTTGCGGAGAATATCCTAATGTTCCATTAATCGGTACCCAGGGAGGAATCTCTTATAATCCATGTTTAGCTCTCTGTCAGTTTGGAAGAGCCAGAAGAGCAGGGCCTCATGAGATGTTGGTACCTCACGTCAGTTTTGAGTTTCAGGTAGACAGTGACGAGCTGCGTCGTAGATTCGTCAAGGCTTGGGACAGAATTCACAAAGCTGACCCACATGAGTTGGGATCGAAGACTTCTCTACCAATGGAACCCTACTGCAGATGGGTCCGCATCCGTGCTCAGAAGTTAGGTATGCCATACGAAGCTGTCAGGCCTATCATTCTTGAATTTCCTGATAAAGACGGGGTTCCTCCAACTGTCCTCCCTCCTCAGATACCCACTGATGTTGATACACTAAAGAGATCTTGGGTGCAGCTACAGGAAGAACGGGATTCTTATCGGGAAAAGTTCAACGAACAGGAACAAAAGATCTAGAAGCTGACTAAGCAATTGGAGAATGAGCGGATCCTGAATGATTATATCCGTACTGAGAAGAGGAGGCCATGGGAGCACTGATGGGCTTTGGATGTTTCTTTTACAGCTTTTATTTCCTTTTCAGTATTTTCATTCTTGTAATTCCTAAGGGCAAATTGTTGAACAATTTAAATTTTGAATCTAATAAAGTGTGTTTCCTTTTTGTCTACAAAGTTGAATCCCGATTGTCTTTGAAAACATAAATCATACGCATCTCATTGCATCATATGCATAACAGGTACCCTTCTTCTACAGGTTGCTTAATCTTCTTCGCTGTTTATTTCAGCACTCAATCATCATGTCTTCCGAGCCTACTACCGAACAAGCTATCAAGGCCCTCCAGGCCCAGAACGCCCAGTTTCAAGAGCTGGTCATGAGCTTAGCCCGGGATCAACAGGAGTTGAAGACTCTGCTCTTGAAGGAGAAGAAGAAGAAGAAGAAGATGACTACACTGTTTAACACTGGACGGAGGTTTGGGAATACACTACAGAATGAGGTTGATCAGGCTACTTCCTCTGCAGGGAAAGACAGTCCCCAAGGGGGAAGGGTTCCTAGTCATGTGGTCTCCGACAACGAGACGGATTTCAATGATGAACAGTACCCTCCTGCTGAAGACCGGTACAAGCAACTAGAGGGCCGTTTAAGTTCCATGGAGATTCAACATGTGCCGGGGCTGGATTTTGGGGATCTAGGTTTATCTTCTGGGGTGGTGATCCCACACAAATTCAAGGCACCTGCCTTTGTGAAGTACGACGGGGCTTCCTGCCCTAAGCTGCATCTCAGATCATATGTAAGGAAGATCCAACCTTACACTGCAGACAAGAACCTATGGATCCATTTCTTCCAGGATAGCCTTTCAGGGGCTCAACTCGAATGGTTCTATCAGCTGGATGGAGCCAGTATTCGAAACTGGGAGGACTTGGCTACTGCATTTTATAAGCAGTATCAGTATAATTCCGACCTCGCTCCCACGCGTACCCAACTCCAGGGAATGTCACTGGGGACGGGCGAGGATTCAAGGAGTATGCTCAAAAGTGGAGAGACCTGGCTGGCAGGGTGCAGCCACCGCTGACTGACCGTGAGCTTGTGGACATGTTCTTAGGGACCCTGTCTGGTCCATTCTTCAACCATCTGATTGGGAATTCTTCTGCTGGGTTTACAGATCTGATCTTAACCGGTGAGAGGATAGAAGCTGGTATCAAGTCGGGGAAGATACAAAAAGGTTCCTCCTCGAGTACTGAAAAGAAGCCCTTCAAGAAGGAAGCCAATGCTGTTTATGGTCCCAGAAGACAGAATAAACCAGAACGCCGCCAAGCTGTCAATGCGGTGGTAATTTCAAAGCCTACTGCTTCTCCTCAGCAGTATAACCAACCAAGGGGTGAGAGACCCAAAAGGCAGTACACTCGACTCAGCATGACCCTGTCTCAGATATTGCCACAACTACTGTCGACCAATCTGGTAACTGTCAAGGAAGCTCCGAAGGTAGTGAACACAATCTCTCCAAAGTACAACCCCAACGCCCGCTGCGCTTATCACTCTGACAGCCCGGGGCATACTACGGATGATTGTTGGGCTCTGAGGAATAAGGTTCAGGACCTTATTGACGCTAAAGAAATACAGTTCGAGGCGCCCGAAAGACCCAATGTTGTGACTGCTCCCATGCCCCAGCATGGAGTAAACGCTGTGGAAGAAGACTTGTATGTAGCCTCTGTGGAATATATTTTTACTCTGTTGCTGACTGTCAAAAGGAACCTGTTGCTAGCCGGGTTTATTTCCGGGATGTAGTAAAAGTTGCCTTCTATGTTCTATCTCACCTGCTGGTTGTCCCTTGTTGAAGTCAGGTATCCAAAGCCTGATGGATAATAAAGAGATCTTGTTCGAAAAGGTTGTTGTTCCTGCTATCCCTGCTGAAGAAGTTTCTATTGTCACTATTTTCAACAAACCTCCTAAGGCTCTCTCAAAGAAGCCTGTCAAAATCATGTCTACTCAGAAGATTGCTCCCATCACCATTACTGTTTCGGGGCCCCTCCCTTATACATCTGACAAAGCTGTCCCGTGGCACTATGGGGCAGATGTTTATGTGCTCGGAGTAAAGCAAGAGTTTTATACCAGTATCGGCGTCACCAACATCACCGGGCCTGCTAAAGTCACTCACAGTGGCAGGCTCTTCTCACCTGATATTGCGCCACCAATTATTCAAAGACCTCTTGTCATCACACCTGCCAGTGTGCCTGCTCCCCTTCCTGATCAAGTTCCTGTTTCTACCCTTGCTGCCGAGTCATCTGATGCTCGGGGCAAAGGGATTGCTACTGATATGCCTGCCCGGACGGAGGCACCAAAGACAATCACTGTCGAAGCTTCCAAGCAAGAGATGGAAGAGATTCTCAAGATCATTAATAAGAGTGATTTCAACGTAGTTGAGCAGCTGGGGCACACCCCCTCTAAGATTTCTATGTTATCACTATTGTTGTGTTCAGAGGCCCACGCCAAGGCTCTGATCTCCTTCCTGAAGACGGCCCATGTGCCACAAGAAACGTCTGCTGATCAATTTACCGATTGTGTGGCCAACTTGACTGCTGATAATGGGTTGGGTTTCTCTGACGTTGATCTGACTGCCAAAGGAAAGAACCATAACAACGCCCTGAATGTCTCCATTGAATGCAGGGGCACTACTCTTGCCCATGTGTTGGTAGACACCGGTTCTTCATTGAACGTTTTACCCAAGAAGGCCCTAGACAGGTTGGATTGTGAGGGTTTAGAGCTCAAGCCTAGTAACATTGTTGTCCGGGCCTTTGACGATTCGAAAAGGATGGTACATGGGGAAGTTGACATTCCAATCAGGGTTGGTTCTCAGGTTTTTGATTCTACTTTCTATGTGATGGACATCCGACCATCCTATTCTTGTTTGATGGGTCGTCCATGGATCCACAAGGCTGGAGTTGTGACCTCCACACTCCATCAGAAGCTTAAGTACCCGGTCAGAGGGAAGATTGTTACAGTTCAAGGAGAGGAAGAGTACATGGTCAGCCACCTCAACTCGTTCCGGTACGTAGAGATGGATGGGGAGTTCATTGAAACCCCCTTTCAACACTTTGAAGAGGTGCCTCAGACACTGGAGTCAGCAGAGACTGTGACTGTAGAAGATTCTCCGTTGAAGATGGCCTCCCTAAAGGATGCCCGGGCTGTTATTGAGAAGGGTGAGTGCGCGAGCTGGGGCCGACTTCCTGATTTCACTCCAAAGACTGACAAGTTTGGTTTGGGTTTCACTGCAGAAGCTCAGAGGGATGTTCGTAAGACAAGGATTGGAAGACCTCTTGTGTTCATCACCAACCCGGGAGTAAATGCTATTGAAGACGACATGCAGGAATCTAAATTCGACAGCTGGATCTACCCAACGACCAACGGTGGACCAAGCAACTGGACTGCGAAATACTTCGTACCTATTACTTTTGTCAATCAGTAATGAACTCCTTTGTTTTGAATTTGTAAACATACATTAATTTTGAAACTTTATGGCCCGGTGTCTTACCCAGGGCACCGTGGTTTCATTTATGAGGGCTTTTGTGTGTCACTCTCATATATCATTAATGAAAGCATTGGACGTTTTTACATTTCAAATCTTGCGCTCTTTGTCTTTCTTTATTATGTATTGCAAAACAGTTGTATTTACACACACTCACTTATACAGGTTCCAATCCACTCTGGATCCCACTGGTAACGACTCTGCTACTGCCATTTATAACTTCGAAAATCCGATCAACTTAGCCGAAGACGAAGGTGAAGATGATTGCGAAGTGCCTGTTGAGCTTGCAAGACTGCTACTCCAGGAAGAGAGGGCCATTCAGCCACATGAAGAGCCAGTGGAAACAGTAAATCTGGGTACTGAGACATGTAGAAAGGAAGTCAAGATTGGTGCCAATCTAGAGCTCAGTGTGAAACAACGGTTGATTCAGATGCTGCATGACTATGTGGAAATCTTTTCCTGGTCTTACGAAGACATGCCTGGGTTGGATACCGACATTGTGGTTCATCACCTGCCTACCAAGGAAGAATGCCCTCCGGTAAAACAGAAGGTCTGCCGTATGCGTCCAAAAATGTCCGAGAAAATCAAAGCTGAGGTTATGAAACAATTTGATGTCGGGTTTCTAGCAGTGACTTCTTACCCTCAGTGGGTTGCCAACGTGGTTCCAGTGCCGAAGAAGGATGGTAAGGTCCGAATGTATGTTGATTACAGGGATTTGAACAGGTCGAGCCCTAAGGATGATTTCCCTCTGCCTCATATCGACGTTCTGGTTGACAACACTGCTCAACATAAATTATTCTCCTTCATGGACAGCTTCTCCGGTTATAACCAGATCAAGATGGCTCCTGAAGACATGGAGAAGACCACTTTTGTTACTCAGTGGGGCACCTTTTGCTACAAGGTCATGCCTTTTGGTTTGAAAAATGCTGGGGCAACCTACCAACGTGCCATGGTTGCTTTTTTTCATGACACGATCCATCACGAGATAGAAGTATACGTCGACGATATGATTGCAAGGTCCCAAACTGAGGAGGAACGCCTTGACCATCTACAGAAGCTGTTTGACCGTCTAAAGTTGTACAAGCTGAGGTTGAACCCAAACAAGTGCACCTTTGGGGTGAGATCTGGAAAATTGCTAGGCTTCGTCGTAAGTGACAAAGGCATTCAAGTGGACCCTGCCAAAGTGAAAGCCATACAAGAGATGCCAACTCCCAAGACAGAGAAAGAAGTCAGAGGCTTTCTAGGACGGTTGAACTACATTGCTCGATTCATCTCACATCTAACTGCTACCTGTGAACCAATCTTCAAGCTGCTGAAGAAAGCTCAAGTAGTACGTTGGAACGATGAATGTCAGGCCGCTTTCGAATGAATCAAAGAGTATCTCGAAGAACCACCCATTCTTATGCCGCCGGTTGAAGGGAGACCTCTAATCTTATACTTGACAGTACTGGACAACTCAATGGGGTGTGTGCTGGGGCAGCATGACGAGTCTGGCCGAAAAGAACACGCCATTTATTACCTTAGCAAAAAGTTTACCGACTGTGAGACCTGATACTCACTGCTCGAGAAAACTTGTTGCGCTTTGGTATGGGCTGCTCGCCGGCTGAGACAGTATATGTTGACTCACACTACTCTGTTGATTTCAAAAATGGATCCAATCAAGTACATCTTCGAAAAGCCCGCCTTGTCCGGAAGAATAGCAAGATGGCAGATGATCTTGACGGAATATGACATCCAGTACACGACTCAAAAAGCAATCAAGGGAAGTGTATTGGCAGACCATTTGGCACACCAGGCAGTGGACGATTACCAGTCGATGAACTTTGAATTTCTAGACGAGGATATCATGGTAGTGACTGATTTGAAGTACCTGGACCGGATGAAGGACCTGAGGAAGGATCCCGATGGTCTATGCACTTTGACGGAGCCTCGAATGCTTTAGGTAATGGTATCGGCGTTGTGATCATATCCCCTAAAGGCACTCATACTCCACTCACCGCCAGGCTATGTTTCAACTGCACCAACAACATGGCAGAGTATGAGGCATGTATCATGGGTCTTCAAGCTGCAATTGACCTAAGGATCAAGTTTCTAAGTGTCTTCGGAGATTCCACTCTCGTGATCAATCAGATCAAAGGCGAGTGGGATACGAAACACCCAAATCTTATTCCTTACAAGGAGTATGTGCTGACGTTGATTCCCCATTTCGAAGAGATAACCTTTGAACACTTCCCAAGAGAGGAGAATCAGTTAGCGGACGCGTTGGCTACAATGTCTTCTATGTTCAAAGTCAAATGGGACAATGAGGCTCCCCGGATCATTATCTGGAAGTTGGATGAACCTGCACATTGTTGTGATCTTGAGGCTGAAGAGGTAACTGAAAAGCCTTGGTATCATGAAGTGAAGAGGTTCCTTGAAGCTCAAGAATACCCCGAGGGTGCATCTGTTAATGACAAGAAGTTCCTGAGAAGGTTTGCGGCAAAGTTCTTCCTCAGCAATGGCATTCTCTACAAGCGAAACCATGATTCCACCTTACTGCGTTGTATGGATAAGACTGAAGCAGAAAGGATCATGGCAGAGCTACATGAAGGTACCTTCGGAACACATTCCAGTGGACATACCATGGCAAAGAAAATCCTTCGGGCAGGATATTTCTGGTCCACAATTGAAGCCGACTGTTATCAGCATTCTCGAACTTGTCATAAATGCCAGATCTATGCTGATAAGGTGCACATTCCTCCGGTTCCTCTCAACGTCTTGACAGCACCTTGGCCTTTTGCAATGTGGGGCATTGATATGATCGGCGAAATCAGACCTACAGCATCCAACGGACATCGCTTCATCTTGGTAGCGATTGATTACTTCACAAAGTGGGTCGAAACAGCTTCCTTCGCTACCGTAACCAAGAACATCGTGGCACGGTTCATTCGGCCCAACCTGATCTGTCGATACTTTATACCTGAGAGGATCATTATGGATAATGGTACCAATCTTAACAACAAGATGATCACTGAGCTCTGCGAGCAATTCAAGATACAGCACCACAACTCTTCTCCCTATCGACCGAAGATGAATGGGGCTGTAGAAGCAGCGAATAAGAACATCAAGAAGATTGTGCAGAAGATGACAGTGACCTACAAATATTGGCACGAAATGTTACTGTTTTCTCTTCATGGGTACCGTACCTTAGCACGGACGTCAACAGGGGCAACTCCTTTTTCCTTGGTCTATGGCATGGAGGCATTCTTGCCTATTGAAGTCCAGATACCCTCTCTCCGGATAATGAAGGATGCAGGTTTGAGCGAAGATGACTGGATCCAGACTCAGCTTGATCAATTAAACCTAATTGACGAAAAGAGACTCACTGCTATTTGTCATGGTCAGACGTACCAAAAACGAATGATCAGGGCTTTTAACAAGAAGGTCAGACGACAAGAGTATCAAGTCGGAGACCTGGTAATCAAGCGCATCATTCTTCCTCAAAGTGATCCCAGGGGCAAATGGACCCCTACGTACGAAGGGCCATTTGTGGTTAAACATATCTTCTCAGGAGGAGCTATGATTCTAACCACCATGGATGGTGACGACCTTCCTCACCCCGCCAATGCAGACAAAGTAAAAAGATACTACGCATGAATTCAAGACCCGCTAGGTTGACACACCTAGGCAAAAATAAGGGCTTCCCGGCGAACCAAAAGGGTTCGGGCAAAAACAAGGGACGAAATGAAAAAATCTGTACACCCGGCAAGTCGAAAACCTGAAAAGGCGGCTTGGGCAAAAATGGGTATCCCGGTGGACTGAAAACCCGAAAGGGCGGTCCAGGAAAAAGTTAGGGATAAAGCGTAATACTATGTCTCATTGGATCGCCTTACATCCAGAATTTGGCATCAACTATCGAGCTCAGACGGCGCCAATCAATCAGCTTCATCTTCAACTAAGCAGCAAAGTGATGAGACACTTGAAGACATAAAGGTGATAGCAGAGTTGGAACCCAGTGGGATTATTTTTCACATAGCTGTTTTGTTTCCTTTTCACAAAATTGTATAAACTCTATTTTTGCTCGGCGGCGTTCTCTTACTAGGACGTCAGCCTCCTGTACATAAAACGCCTATTTACAGGCAAATTTCAAAATCAATACAAGTTCAATTTTTCAGACAAATTACCCATCGTTTTTCCTTTTTCTGTTTGGTTTTGCAAAGAACGTCCAATGTTCATTTTTAATATATGCATTTGACATTAATTGCTAATCATGAATATTTGCATGCGAAACAAAGGACTAATTACAGATGACATCAGAAGCAGGGGCAATAAAGAATTGTCTAAGCGATCTAGTTGCTCTATCCACCAAGGTACCAAGGTAGGTTCGGCTGAAGAACGTAACCAGGATACCTTCACTCCCCGTTGAGTAAGACAAGATTCAGCAATACTCTCCCCAGGCAGAGTTGGTCTCCCATCAGCCCTAAAAAGGCACAGTATCTCCAGCAAGTCAGCGATACTTTCCCCAATAAGAGTTAGTCTACTGTCAGCCTTAAGGAAGTTGGGTATCCCCAGAAGATCTCAACATTCCCCAGCGGAGTATAGACATTCCTCAGCAAGCATCCCCGGCAGTCTTAATATAAGATTGTTCCCCGGCGAAATACCAGACACCCCAGTGGAACCCCTTCCCCAGTACAATCTGAAAAGTTTCCCCAGGAAAGTTGAATCATCCTCCCCAGTAGATTCTGAAGCTTATCCCCAGTAGATTCTGGAAGCTTATCCCCTGCAGAGTACGAACTGTAGCGATAAAAAATGTAGCGGGGTAAATCGGAGATCGAATTATTGATTAATTCGTCTCGCAAAAAGCAAGAGTCGCCACCGCGCTTTATTGTTTCCAAAGGAAAAGGGAAAAGAGCGAAATAAAACCCTAAATATGCAATGTAAATAAAAATACAAATACAAAGCGTTTTTGAAAAAAAGAGATCTTATGGTTCGGGGGTTGGTTATACAATGGGAAGGTACTAGCACCCACTGTATCTATAGTACTCTATAGGAACCTTTTGAAATATCTGTTTTGTTAAAAATTGATTTGTTTGATCGAAAATAAATTGTTTTGGCCGAAAAGGGATACGGACGGGTTTTTGGAGATACGACAACCTAACGTTGAAGTTTTGACTTAAAAGGTGTGAATTTTGGAGAAATCGGATATTTGGAAAAATTATCCTAAGTTTCAATGAAATGAGGGTACTTGCTTGATCGTTTTTTGAGGACATGAAGTCAACAAAAAATTAGACTATTCCCTTTGGATTGGTGCAAACAGGATAAACAAATACAATGAAATAATTGACAGAAAATTATGAGATAAATGATATACAACAATTAAAGGTGAACATGCATTTTTTATATGATTTTGTGTTTAATAGGCGAAAAGAAAAAGTTTAATTGATTTTCACTTTTTTACGCATCTTTAATGATAAAAGGGTAACGAGAATTAAGAGAAATGTTTTTTTAAATTTTATATGTTTCTATTTTTTATGTTTTTATTATATTGGTGTTTAATCAAAATGAGGGGAGTAAATTAAAGAAAAATAGAATGTCTTTTAGTTTTCTCATTTTACATGTTTTTTAGAGATATTAAATATTTTCTTTGAATTAAATCAAACCATGAATTTAAAATGAATTAGAAACAAGGAAGGTTAAGGTTATTAAATAAAACTTAAATTTAAACTAAATGATATTGGATAAAATATTTATTTGTCTAAATAAAACTATATTTATTCCTAAGAAACTAACTAATCAAAATTAAATAAATTAAGAAAAAAGAAATAAAATTAAACTAATAGTCTATAAAGAAAAAGGGTGTGAATTAGTGAAGAGAATGGGCTGGGTGGTTGGGATAAAGCCCAAGCGTGAAGAAGACAGGGGGGGGTGTACAAATTCGTGGGCTTAAGGGTCCAAGGGATTAAATTATGATTAGGGTTGTGTTTGTTTGTACAAAGGGATTTAGGGTTTGGCTTAAGGCAGAACGGCGCCTCTCTTCACAATCTTCATCTCTCTCGCGCAGCTTCTTCGTTTTCTTTGCCTCCAATGTCGATGTTTCCTTGTTCCGGCCACCCACACCAAGCTTCTCTTCCCTCCATTGTTGACGCGGCGGCTTTAAGCGGAGACGGTAATGACAAATCATTTTCGTTAATGTTTGATTTAATTCGCGTGTAAACTTTACAGTTTCGTTGTTGATTTTTACAATTTCTTGGTTGACTTTATGGTTTCTTGGTTGATTCTGACTAGTTCTCCATTTTACTGTCCATGTCGATTTGAATGGCGTTTAAGGAATAAGAATGGAAGAAAGCGTTACCTAGGTGGAGAAGGAGGAGGAGCTTGGGGTGATGGAGGCCGGACAGCAGGGAGACGGCAGGCGCACACGGTGGTGAACGGTATTTGCGATTTCCTTCCTTTTGCTTGAATGTGCTACTGTGTTTGCTATTGTTGGAACCTGTTGAACTGCACTTTGGCTCTTTCTTCTTCTTCTTGAATATGATGCTACCTTGTTCTTCTTGAAACTTGTTGAAACCAAACTTTGTTTCTTTCCTCTTCTGAATGAATGTGATACTGCACTTGCTTTTGTTGGTCTGAGAAAAGGTTTGCAGAAATGATGTAGGCTCGAAAAAAAACGCTTTGGAAAGCCGATGATGTTGCACTGAGGCTTAGTTGGTTGTGTAGAATTTTCAGGTTATTGGATGGATAATGCGTAGGTTTGGGCATTGGTTGTTCATGATGATGGGTGTGGAATTTCTGTGTGGTTTCTTTGAGGTTTTTTCGATGACAGGGGATGGTGATATTGGCTATAGGGGGCTCAATCAGTTGGTAATGTTTTTGTATGGTTTGGAAAATCGTTTTCTCAGTGATTATGCAGGTTTTGTTTTGGTTTGGGATAACTCAGTGATGGGTTATGTGTTGACAAAGAGCTAAGGCATTAGCAGGTTTTTCTATGGTCTTGACAGGATGCTATGGTTTTGACAGGATGCTATGGTTTTTGGTTTTCTTGACAATGGGTTAAGGCATTAGCAGGTTTTTTGGGTTTTGAGATGTGTTTTTATCACTTCTCTCTTTGTTGTTTTTATATGCTGTTTTTATGAGGTTCCCTCTATATCTGTTTTCTCTTGTTGTGTAATATAACCACACTTCCCTCCTCTCTTGCGCTACAGGTCAGGAATTTGAAAACAAATCTCTTGGGATCTCCCTGAGCATTCTGCACTACTGTCCCCTCAGTTTGCCTTTATTCTTCTTCTGTGCTATTATTCTTACTGGCTATATTTCTTAGTTTGTCTTGTATACCTCTTTCTGCCTAAGCTAAGCCTGCAAATCCCACACTTCTCCCTCTCTTTTTCTCTCTCAGAATGGCTTTGACAAAAGAGTGATAAGCTGTCTATTTTCTGAAAATGTAGTGGCTGAAAAATGATGAAAGAAAAAGGAATTTTGTTGCTTGCAAGAATAGTCAAACTGCATATTTGCTTTTAAATCAAATGTTGTTTGCTTCCTGATGTATAGGCCACGTTAAAAGGGGCATGCTTGCATATGGTTACTGCATATTTGTTGCTTATGCTGTATGCTTTGAAATTACATTTGGGATTAAAACTAATGTGATTAGCTTAAGTATGCAGTTTTTGAAAAATAATTTATGCATATGCTTTGAAATCCTTTTCTTTTTTTTTGTGAACCGGGAGTAATCCCGTGATTTGCAAAAAAAATAATAACTGATTCCGGCCATTACATTTAATGATGAACATTAAAATTTATTTTCTGCATTTAATTATTTATTTGAATTCTAATTCTTTTCTTTTAATTGTGCAGGTAAAATTAAATGAGCGGACACGCATTGGATTGGAAGCTTTAGAATTAAGATAGACTAGTTTATTTCATTTTAATTTTGGCAATTCATTATTGTAATTTACTGCAATATATACAATATTTACAAAATAACTTGTACCAAAAAAAATGAATAAAAGAAACTATTTGTCCATTAATTCTTCTTCTTTATTTATTTATCGTTTATTATTTCTCCAAACGAATAATAATTGAAAACAAATTTCCAATTACCTACATTCAAAATAATAAACAGATAAATAATAATTATCATTGACCAACTAATACCTTCGATTATTTAATCCATCATTCTCAACTAAATTATAATAATTAAAATAGGATTTCAATTATTTAACCTAGAACGACGAACGATTAAACAGTCGTTATTGACCAATGAATTTCCTCAAATGCTTATTTATATCATTCATAACCTTTAAATTATATAATAACTAAGAATAAATTCTAGTTACTTAAATTTAAAAATAATGAGTAAATAAATAAAACGTCCGCACAATTAATGCGCCTCTCTATGATGTTTATTTTATTATCCATACATCTTTAAATTAAATAATAATCGAAAAGATGGACTTCAATTATTTAAATTTTAGATAATGAACAAATTAATAAACATCATTTTTGCACGAATCGATTAAATGATTTAATGCTCAGCATAGATAGCTCCTGGCCCGAAAAAGTCATGAATTTTAAAATCGATGGATCAAAACAAATGTAATGTAAAGATGCAGATAGGAGATGACGTCTTAGGTCAAAATTTGGGGTACAACAGCTGCCCCTATTTAAGTTTCTTCTATCCGGAGATATGAAGATTAAAATCTTCGTGTCGACGAGATTGAAGGTACTTAAATACATAACTACGCAAATTTTGTCCTAAGATGCCGTCGTCACGTCTGGTATGAATGCAACGATCTAACTCACAGAGAAAGATACTGTGAAACGAGACAATGTTGAGGGGATCGAACGTCAACAAAACACAAAGACATGAATTACGCGCTACTGGGAGAACGAGCTATCGACTTCAAACGACAGACTCCTGACAGCGAATAAAACTGAGGGAATACGACCTCTAACCCTAACAAAGAGAGCATCTTGCATAGGCCATAACAGATTATTGATCCAAACAGTGAATTCGCAACTCAAGGTCGACGGTAGACAGGGAGTATCGAATTGCTGATAACTGGTTACCGACTTCTGGAGGTGTAGATTCGTACCAGACTTCTCTGCGAGATTTCAGAGGTATACTCAATAATGCTGAGGTGATAAGACTGTAGATACGAAGGTTGTTCAAATAAAGAAAATTGCCAGTTGTTGTCGTCCACAGAAAATACCAATAACAAACAAGCTGCTGAAATAAAGAGGCTACCACTTGCTGTCGTCCGACGAAAATACCGATAACAAACAAGCTGCTCAAATAAAGAGGCTACCACTTGCTGTCGTCCGACGAAAATACCGATAACAAACAAGCTGCTCAAATAAAGAGGCTACCACTTGCTGTCGTCCAAAGAAAATACCAGTAACATACAAGCTGCTCAAATAAAGAGGCCACCACTTGCTGTTTCCGAAGAATAATAACGTACTGGTAACACGTACTGGTAACTCATGAAGAGTTTGCTGCTTGTCGCTTTCAAAAAGAGTAAATGACGTACTAGTAGTTCATGAAGAACTGCTGCTCGGCGCTTCCCAAAAAGGATAAAATGACGATGACGCACTAGTAGCTCATGAAGAACTGCTGCTCGGCGCTTTCACAAAGTCATAACTGACGCACTAGTAGCTCATGAAGAACTGCTGCTCGGTGCTTTCCAACGGAATAAAATGACGCACTAGTAGCTCGTGAAGAACTGCTGCTTGGCGCTTTCCGAAAGATAAAATAACGCACTAGTAGCTCATGAAGAACTACTGCTCGGCGCTTGTCGAAGATAGTAACGTACAAGTTGCTCGTGAAGAGCTACCGCTTGTCGTTTTCCAATGGTGCCTATAACGTACAAGTTGCTCATGAAGAGCTGCCGCTTGCCGTTTTCCAAAGAATAACTCAGAAGGAAAATGCAATGATATTGGCAGAGAAAGAAATCCTCGTCAAAGAGGACCCTGAACCACTCCTTCCCGAGGAGATCATATAAATGCACCAACTGTCTGGGTCGCGATTTCACTGGGGAAAATCAAAGAGATAGCCTATGCAAGAGGCAACAACTTCATCCAGGAGTAACCAGAGAGAAAACAGTCAAACAAGACTCTACCCAATGAGAAAGTAACTCGATTGGGGAATTTATCCTATCCAGAAATGGGCAAGGTAAGCTGAATCAAAAATCATCCACGAGGATTAGCTCAGCTGGGGAATTAGAAAGGAGGCGCACTTTATGCTTAAGTTGACACCCTATTTGGGAAGATCAAATACGCTATTTGAAAAGACACAACTAAGATGTACGAATTTAATGACATTAACAAATACAACTGTGTGTGCATGATGCGAGTGTGGATGAATAAATGAATGTCATGTATATGCTGACAAAACAGACAGATGGGATATCTTGGAGATAATAAGGTGTCACAGCAACGTAAATGCTCGGCCACTCTTGAAAAGATGGAAGATAAACGGAACACAAAGCAACGTCGGAAGATGTCACGCTACAAGGCCCAAGTCTTCTGAAGAGACGAACAATCAAATCCAATCTTCTAGCACCAATAAACCACTGGCATAAGACGAAGTGTACCGCACTTCAAAATCTCCCAAACAAAGGTAGCTAAAACCACACTTAACTGGAACGACTGGGGAGTCACCAAATTTAGCACCACCATAACCAAGCATGTACACAGCCGACACTTCATGATGATTTTGAAAGAAAACAAATTCATCATGCAAGTATAAATTACTGTACTGTTTTGCATTTCATGGCTCGACCATTTTCGGAACGACTGTTAATATTCCTTTCGTTATTCACGACACATTTTAGAAATAAGAATATTTTAAGTAAATTTGTTTCAAGTATTTCCATAAAATATTAAAATTTTGCCCACAAAAGGTAAATGCTCAAATTTCATTAATAAGATGGTAGTTTGCTAACAATGCGACTCCAACGGTTTACAAAAGTTTGGGGAAATAGTATGTGAAGTAAAAGGTCATACAAAAACAATGATCACTATTCTCCCTAACAACTTTGAATTCCAGAATATGCTCAGATGCCAAGACTGATTTGACCAGAAATTTGCCTAAGCGAAATACTTCTTGACTGCATCGGCGTTCAAGGGACGCGGGAGGTCTTCGCCATCCATATTGGCGAGAATCATGGCACCTCCAGAGAAAACTTTCTTAACAACATACGGTCCCTCATAGTTAGGAGCCCATTTGCCCCTAGAATCGGGTTGGAAAGATAATATCTTCTTGAGCACGAGGTCACCTTCTCTGAACTCGCGCGGCCGAACCTTCTTATCAAAAGCCTTCTTCATTCTTTGCTGATACAACTGACCGTGACACAAAGCTGTTAATCTCTTTTCTTCGATTAAATTCAACTGATCGTACCTACTTTGACACCATTCGGCCTCGGAAAGCTTGGCTTCCATCAACACTCTCAGAGACGGAATCTCAACCTCCACGGGGAGTACTGCTTCCATACCATAAACCAGGGAGAAAGGGGTCACGCCTGTTGAAGTTCGAACCGAAGTACGATACCCGTGTAAAGCAAACGGAAGCATTTCATGCCAGTCCTTATAAGTTACCACCATCTTCTGGACGATCTTCTTGATATTCTTGTTAGCAGCTTCAACAGCCCCATTCATCTTCGGCCTGTAAGGAGAGGAATTATGATGCTCGATTTTGAACTCTTCACAAAGCTCCTTCATCATCTTGTTATTCAAATTTGACCCATTGTCAGTGATGATCTTACTCGGGATACCATACCGACAAATAATCTGATTCTTGATAAATCTGACTACCACCTGTCTGGTTACATTAGCATAAGATGCGGCTTCCACCCACTTAGTAAAATAATCGATCGCTACCAAGATGAAACGATGACCATTTGAAGCTTTGGGTTCAATCATCCCAATCATATCAATGCCCCACATGGAGAAAGGCCAAGGTGAAGATATAACATTGAGGAGGGTCGGCGGTACGTGCATCCTGTCCGCATAAATCTGGCATTTATGACACTTCTTCACATACTTGCAGCAATCAGATTCCATGGTCATCCAGTAGTAACCAGCTCTCAACATCTTTCTAGCCATTGCATGTCCATTGGCATGAGTGCCAAAGGATCCTTCGTGCACCTCTTGCATCAGCATGTCTGCTTCACGTCTGTCTACACATCTGAGCAAGACCATGTCGTAATTCCTCTTATACAACACTTCTTCATTGAGAAAGAAACTGCTTGCTAATCTTCTCAACGTCTTCTTATCCTTATTGGATGCCCCTGGCGGGTACTCTTGAGTTTGAAGAACACGTTTGATGTCATAGAACCAAGGTTTGTCGTCGGTGACCTCTTCTACTGCGAACACATGAGCAGGTCGGTCAAGGCGCGTAACTCGGATTGTAGGCACGTCGTTCCAATCATTCACTTGAAACATTGAAGACAAAGTAGCCAAAGCATCAGCCATTTGATTCTCGTCCCTAGGGATGTGATGTAATTCCACCTGGTTGAAGAAGGTTAACAACCTTCTAGCATAGTCCCTGTAAGGGATCAAACCAGGATGGCGAGTTTCCCATTCTCCTTTGATTTGATTAATCACTAGTGCCGAATCTCCATAAATATCCAGAATCTTAATCCTCAAGTCCACTGCTTCTTCGAGACCCATAATACACGCTTCATACTCCGCCATGTTGTTCGTACAGTCAAACTTCAGTCTTGCCGTGAACGGGATATGAGTACCTCGGGGAGTAACGATGATTGCCCCAATTCCATTTCCATAGGAATTCACAGCTCCGTCAAATATCAAACCCCATCGGGATTCAGGATCAGGTCCTTCTTCAGGTAACGGCTCTTCACAGTCTTTAGCTTTCAAGTACATAACATCTTCATCGGGGAAGTCAAACTTGACGGATTGATAGTCGTCAATTGGTTGGTGAGCCAAATGATCGGCCAAAACACTCCCTTTGATCGCTTTCTGAGTGTGATACTCAATGTCATATTCAGATAACAACATCTGCCAACGGGCTATCCTTCCAGATAAGGCGGGCTTCTCAAAGATATACTTGATTGGGTCCATTTTGGAGATCAACCAAGTAGTGTGATTAATCATATACTGGCGCAGACGGCGAGCAGCCCAGGCTAAAGCACAACAGGTTTTCTCAAGCAATGAATATCGAGACTCGCAGTCTGTGAATTTCTTACTCAGATAATATACAGCGTGCTCCTTTCTTCCAGTCTCGTCTTGTTGACCAAGCACACATCCCATGGAATCTTCTAATATGGTCAAGTACATGATCAATGGTCTTCCTTCCACCGGAGGAATCAAAATGGGAGGTTCGAGCAAATATTCTTTGATACTATCGAAAGCTTTCTGACAATCCTCCGTCCACACACATCCTTGGTTCTTGCGGAGAAGCTTGAAAATCGGCCCACAAGTAGCAGTCATGTGAGATATGAACCTAGAAATGTAATTCAATCTCCCAAGGAATCCTCTTACTTGCTTTTCCGTCTTAGGTGCGGGCATTTCCCGAATAGCTTTGACTTTATCGGGATCTACTTCAATCCCTTTCTGACTGACAATGAAACCTAAAAGTCTTCCTGAACGAACGCCAAAAGTGCACTTATTGGGATTCAGACGGAGTTTGTACTTTCTCAAACGCTGGAATAGCTTTAACAAATGCTCCAAGTGATCTTCTTCAGTCTGTGATTTGGCAATCATGTCATCCACATACACTTCGATCTCCTTATGCATCATGTCATGAAACAAAGCAGTCATGGCCCTTTGGTACGTTGCACCAGCATTCCTCAAACCAAACGGCATAACTCGATAACAGAAAGTTCCCCACGGTGTAATGAAAGCGGTCTTTTCCATATCTTCCGGTGCCATCTTGATTTGGTTGTAACCAGAGAAACCATCCATGAAAGAAAAGACTTTGAACTTGGCAGTACTGTCGACCAATACATCAATATGAGGTAATGGGAAATCATCTTTCGGACTAGCCCTGTTCAGATCTCTGTAGTCTACACACATCCGAACCTTACCATCCTTCTTAGCAACAGGCACGATGTTGGCTAACCACTGAGGATAGACCGACGTCACAAGAAAACCTGCGTTGATCTGCTTCTGAACTTCTTCTTTAATCTTGTCGGCCATGTCAGGACGAGTCCTTCTCAACTTCTGCTTGACCGGTGGACACTCAGGTTTCAACGGTAAACGATGCTCCACAATGTCGTTGTGCAACCCTGGCATATCTTGGTAAGACCACGCAAACACATCAACATACTCTCTGAGAAGCTCCAACATCTTCTCCTTAATTTCCGGGATAAGCAAAGCTCCGACTTTGACTTCCTTTCTAACTTCTTCATCACCCAAATTGACCAACTCTACAGGTTCTTCAAATGGTTGAATGACCTTCTCATCTTGCTCGATCAAACGGGAAATCTCAACAGGAACCTCTTCATCATCCTCTCCTTCGGCTCTGAACACAGGGAATTCAAAGTTGGGAGAGGGCATAGGATCATTGTTTTCGATGGTTAAGTCATGAAGTAATCTGCACACATGATTATGCTTTATTTTAGAAATCGATTTGTGCAAATAAAACAAAATGCTCTTAATCAATTTTCATTATTATTTCCCGAAAAATGAAAAATAAAACAGCAGTGGACAAAATAACATTTTTATTCATTAAAGAGGAAATACTTGAAACAACAAGCCCAGACATTTCTCTTTTGCCTTGGGCAGAGCAAAAGGAGTTATTTTTTCATAGCCCGACACAAAATACGTTTCGCCTTGGGCAGAGCGATTTTTTTAAAGAAAAATGAACAAAACATTACTCGGAAACGTGCATAACCACAGGAATATCAACAGCTATCCAGTTTTGGCAAGCCAATCCAGGCGTCACAAACACGGGCAAATCCTCCTCGGAATCATCATCTATGACAGCATCAACCTCAGGATGTACAAACCCTGCACTCCGAAAGACCTCTTGAATTGGACGAACAACCACCTCTTTCTTGACCCTTGCAGCTATTGGATGAAAACCCAAACCTTCCCCAGACTTGTTCTCGGGTAACGTCAACACCTGGCCCCATCCTTCGGCCGAACCACTCTCCACTACTCGCCGTGCATCCTCAAAAGAAGAGATGGATGCCCCCTGCTTCTTCACGGTATCCTTAGCAACAGATAGGCCCTGAAACTGGGTCCCGACGTCCTCGTCAGCATCAATAAAAGAAAACGATGATAAATGACTTACCACCATGGCCTGCTCTCCCCCAATCATCCCTAGTTTCCCATGCCTCACAAATTTTAATCTCTGATGGAGCGTGGAGGTGACTGCCCCGGCATCATGGATCCAGGGACGGCCCAATAAACAACTATAAGCAGCACGGATGTCCATCACTTGGAAAGTGATTTGAAAAGTGTGGGGGCCAATCACTATGGGAAGATCCACTTCACCGATAACCGTCTTCCTGGAACCGTCAAAGGCTTTAACAATTACTCCGCTAGGCCTCATAGGAGCACCTGGATATGAAAGTCGAGACAACGTGGTCTTGGGCATCACATTCAATGACGAGCCGGTATCCACTAACACGCTTGATAAGGTATCGTTCCCACAACTTACTGAAATGTGCAGAGCCATATTATGGTTTCTCCCCTCCTCCGGGAGTTCTTCATCACTGAAACCCAAGTTGTTACACGAGGTTATATTCCCCACAATCCCGTCAAACTGATCAACTGTCACATCATGGTCTACGAACGCCTGGTCCAACACTTTCATCAAGGCTTCTCTGTGTGCCCCAGAATCTCTCAATAAGGCAAGCAAGGAAATCTTGGAAGGTGTTTGCAGAAGCTGGTCCACAATTTTATACTCGCTTCTTTTGATAAGCTTTAAGATTTCATCTTCTTCAGGGTGAGGGATAGGTCCACTGGATCGACCCATCTCAACCCTTGGTTCATTTCTTACAGGAATCTCCGCCGGCATGGGCCTCCTTACTTGAACTTCTGGTCTTCTTGTCGGTACCGCGGCAAAAACACGCCCACTTCTTGTCACTCTACTTACATCGGCAATATTAACGAAAGACGGTCTAGTTGGTATGGGGACTTCTACCCCGTTCTCGATCATGGTGGCGTTATACTTGTACGGCACGGCTTGGTCTGAGCTATAAGGCACAGGTCCAGGTGGGTAAATAATCAAAGGATCAGCAGACGCAGTCTGGCTGTTGTAAGCAATCTCTACTGATTCTGGCAAATTAAACTGTGGGGTGATAACATTCACTTCATCTTCGGGATTTCGGTCATAGGTAATAGTAATAATTCTCTGATCTAGCAACTTCTGAATGTCCTCCTTCACAATAGGACAATCCTCTTCTCTTGAACAAAACTGGCAAACGTCATAGTCATGTTGGTGCCTAACAAAGGCAAGTCTTCTCAAACTTTGGTGTAACCTGATCAATGATTCTCTGATGTGCTCGACTTGGAAAACTCGGAACTTCCCCGGGCAACCCTCCACCATATTCACAGAAGCTGCCCCATGTCGGGGCAAAGGGTTATCTCTGACATTTGGATTCACATCCTTAAAAGACAAGATGCCATGCTTAATTAATCTCTGCACATCCGCCTTCAACGCAAAGCAATTCTCAAGGTTGTGCCCCGGCGACCCTTGATGATATTCACAGAATTGATCCGCCTTGTACCACGGGGAAGCACTGTTCGGTGCGACAGGAGGTGGTTTTGTTGTGATGAGATTCTTTCTAATGAGAGCGGGAAACAATTCAGTATACGTCATAGGAATGGCATCAAACTGCGGCTTTCTGGGCGAGCGATTCTGATTGTCGAGCGGGTAGGCCTGTTGTCGAGGCTGCTGTTGAAAAGGTTGTTGTTGAGGTGGCGGAATCTGATGAGATGGGGCTACCAAAGCTGGGCGGACAGCCGGAGTGACTGCCGCGACGTGAGAGTAGCCTCTCCTAGGCCTACCTGGAAACAAAGCACTAACATCTTGCTCTTTCCTCTTCGGGAAAACACCTCCGAACTTCTTCACACTGCTGGACGTACTCCCTTCTTTAATCAAACGTCCTTCACGAATTCCTTCCTCTAATCGCATACCCATGCTCACCATCTCGGTAAAGTCACTGGGCGCGCTGGCTATCATCCTCTCATAGTAAAAGGATCCCAAAGTCTTCAAAAATATCTTAGTCATCTCTTTCTCCTCCAGAGGTGGATGGATCTGAGCAGCAATTTCACGCCACCTCTGGGCGTACTCCTTAAAAGATTCTCGGTCTCTTTGCGACATTGCCCGGAGTTGATCCCTGTCCGGCGCCATGTCAACATTATACTTGTACTGATGGACAAAGGCTTCACTGAGATCGTTAAAATTGCGGATTCGAATGCTGTCCAATCCCATATACCACTTCAAGGCAGCACCCGTCAAACTATCTTGAAAATAATGAATCAATAAATCATGATTATCAGAATACGTGGACATCTTCCTCACGTACATTGTCAAATGGCTTCTAGGACACGAATCCCCCTTGTATCTTTCAAAGTCTGGTGTTTTGAACTTCGCCGGAATCTTGACATTCGGAACCAGGCAAAGATCATGTGTGCTCTTCCCAAACAGCTCCTTCCCCTTCAAGGCTCTAAGCTCTTTCTGCATTTCCTGGAACTGATCCTGAAATTCCTCCATTCTATCAAAAAGGCCCATACTTTCAGCAGGTTCGGCAGGATAAATTGGTTCATTCAAGTATGGCACTGAGTGGACCACTGGAGCAACGGTCGTCATGATCGGTTGCGGAAAAGGTGTTACCGACGGAATTACTGGCGGCAGTGCAGTCGTCTCTGGTTGAGGAAGAGACAATGCAGGCTGAAATATAGGTTGGGCGATAGGCTGACACCCTTCTGGCATAAAGTTGTAAGGCATTCCCCAAGGAAAACCTTTCGGCATCTGATGTTGGATCGGAGAGTTGATTTGAGTTGCGGAGGCAGGAGCGATAACAATCTCGGAAACCACTGGAGTTGAAGTCTGAATCTCGGCAGCCGTAGTCGATGGCTGATTCTGAACAGCCACCAAACTTTCCACCAACGCTGTTAACTTTTCCATCTCGGCACGAAGCGTAGCAACTTCCCCACGAAGCTCGTGATTTTCCTGTTCCAAATCTTCCATTCTTTTCTGACGACTGGCCCGAGTGTCGTGTTGGTGAGACAGCTTGGCAACCTTCGGTGGAAAAAGAACAAGAATGAGACTCTAGAAAACATGTGATGTGGAATGTGAAATGACGCATGATGGTGATGCAAATGATGACTCATTTTAAAAGTTTTTCAAGGAACTTTTAGTAACTTTGCATACATCAATGGTAAAGGAATTTGGAACAACAAAAACTCAATCCGTTAATCGAAAGCGATAAATTACAACTTACAATTTGGAATAGTAAATTACAACCTTGGAATAACAAGTCCACTAATGAAAGCAATAAATTACAACTTGCAACCTGAAAACCATAATAAAGTGATAAATTACATGTTAAAACATGAAGCAGTAAATTACAACTTGGAGCATGAAGCCCGAAATAAGACCATAAGTTACAACTTCGGAGCATGAAGCCCTTAAGAAAACAATAAATTACAACTTCGGAGCATGAACCCCTTAAGAAAACAATAAATTACAACTTCGGAGCATGAAGCCCTTTTACATAGTTTTACAAAATGACATCAATAAAATAAACTAAAGCTAAAGCTCACTCAGAATCCTCAGATGACGGACCAAACACCAGCTGTAGTCGGAGCTTCTTGATCTTTTCTTCATAAAAGTCTTCCAAATCTTTCTTTTCCGCTATCAGTCGATCGATGATTTCTTCTTGTGGATTAGGAACGAGAGCCACGTTTACTGAACATTCCCTTTTCCTCTTCCTTTCACTCGCGTATTTCTTCAACAAGGCATCCTTCTGGCGAAGCTTCTCATCGTGGTCAACGAACCGGCCGTCTTGAATAAGCAACAACTCCTTCTTTTCTTTCAGCTGTCGAGTCAGGACTCGATTCTCGTACTCGGACATATGGTACTTTTCCTTCCAAGCATCCCTCTCGGACTTCATCCTAGCCAGGTTCCCTTGATACTCTCCTACATCTGCGATTGGGATAGCAACTGATGATGGTGCGATGGCAGGGAACAAAGGTTTCTCAAGCTTATATGGCATCTTGAGAGCACAAGCCCTAGCACGGACCCACTGCAGGTAAGGTTCCAAAGAGACGGCACCTCTATGTCCCAGCATATCTCTCCCTTTCTTGTGGATATGGCGCCAAGCTCCTTCAATCTCTCTCTTAGCAGTCTGATGATCTTGTCCTTCCTGAAGAAAGAAACCACTCACATGGATACTGTTCGGCTTATCTCTCATCGGGTATCCGAACTGACGACGCGCTAGAACAGGGTTGTAGTTGATTCCACCTCTCATACCAAGAAGGGGTACATTGGGAAAAGCACCACAGCTGTCAATGATCTCTACGTCATGGTAAGCTCGATTGTACCAGTCAATGTCGAAATGAGTGAGAGCCATAATCTTTGGCGCCCAACGCGGTTCCTTCTCGAGATCCCAGAAAGCATCGGACCCAGGTAAATGCGAGACGTACCACTGATACAGCAACGGTGCGCAACAAATAATCATTCCTCCTTGACGAGAGTTTCGAAGATGGATAGAGTAATACGTGTCCCCTAGCAGCGTAGGGACCGGATTTCCAATCAGGAAAACTCTGATGGCATTGACATCCACAAATGTATCAATGTTAGGGAATAAGAAAAGACCATACGCGAGTAAAGCAAACACGTCCTCGAAGGCAACGGTATCCTTTGTATCAGCAAAATGACGAGCTTTCTTCAACAGAAACTAAGCCGGCAAACCCCAGATTCCTCCTTTCGTAGTCATATTCTCTTCTATCTCTGACTTCTTCAGATGGGTGATGGCTGCTATCTCATGAGATTTAGGCTCCTCTTCTAATCCGGAAAAAGGAACACGGTCGACGATCGGCAAACCAAGGATATAGGAGTACTCCTCTAAGGTAGGCATCAGCTGATAATCCGGGAAGGTGAAACATCGATACAAGGGATCATAGAACTGAACCAAAGTGTTGAGGATGCCTTTCTTCATCTTGCGCTTCATGAGCGGTACGATGGACCCATATTTCTTCTGAAAATCTGTCGGACTCTCTATCTTCGGAATCAAACTCTTCAATTCTTCAATCTCGGGCTCTTTGAAGCTAAAGCTTCGAGTATTTCTCCTTCCAAGTTCCATAATACCCTGAGACGTTTGCAAAAATCATTCCAAAGTTCCTTGAAAAACGAGTTTTTACAAAGATGTTGATGAATGCATGGATGAATGATAATGCGACAGTCACACACAAGTTTGCAAATATGGGGTTTAAAGGTTCAAAGTTCAGCATGGAGTCGAGGGTAAAGCCCACCCAAAGGTATGTACTAATGTTTCGATCACACCTGTAAGACAAGGTTTTAAGAGTTCCCAGAGTCTGCATCCCTCTTTCGGATATTACCAACGTCTTGATTACTCAATAATTAGCAATATTCTCAAGAGAAACTCGTCCGAGCGTAGCATCGCGTAACAACTACTTCCGAATTACTCCGTTATAGTCTCCGCGCTACATCTAAAAAGGCCAAGATGGGTTAGGGTTCTACGGTCCTCAACTTCTCGGGCTCCTAGGTCGAAAATAATAACGTCTTCCCGATTACTCGGTAAACAAATATTAAGTTTCAAGAGGGCCTTCCATTGAGTGGGGGATCTCATGCCTCCTTCTTCGGGATTACTCCCTCAAAGTTAACATGACTATACCGCCCGTCCTATTCCTTAAGTGTTACTTAATCCGGGTATAGGATTCGTCCTTCAAAAAACCCAAACACCCCAATTTAAACATATAATCAAGCAAATCAAATAATAGTAAAACAGATAAGACAAATTAGGCTTAACCCACTTAGGGATGGACCAGCAAGAGGTCAAACAGTCCCCAGCAGAGTCGCCAATTCTGTAGCGATAAAAAATGTAGCGGGGTAAATCGGAGATCGAATTATTGATTAATTTGTCTCGCAAAAAGCAAGAGTCGCCACCGCGCTTTATTGTTTCCAAAGGAAAAGGGAAAAGAGCGAAATAAAACCCTAAATATGCAATGTAAATAAAAATACAAATACAAAGCGTTTTTGAAAAAAAGAGATCTTATGGTTCGGGGGTTGGTTATACAATGGGAAGGTACTAGCACCCACTGTATCTATAGTACTCTATAGGAACCTTTTGAAATATCTGTTTTGTTAAAAATTGATTTGTTTGATCGAAAATAAATTGTTTTGGCCGAAAAGGGATACGGACGGGTTTTTGGAGATACGACAACCTAACGTTGAAGTTTTGACTTAAAAGGTGTGAATTTTGGAGAAATCGGATATTTGGAAAAATTATCCTAAGTTTCAATGAAATGAGGGTACTTGCTTGATCGTTTTTTGAGGACATGAAGTCAACAAAAAATTAGACTATTCCCTTTGGATTGGTGCAAACAGGATAAACAAATACAATGAAATAATTGACAGAAAATTATGAGATAAATGATATACAACAATTAAAGGTGAACATGCATTTTTTATATGATTTTGTGTTTAATAGGCGAAAAGAAAAAGTTTAATTGATTTTCACTTTTTTACGCATCTTTAATGATAAAAGGGTAACGAGAATTAAGAGAAATGTTTTTTTAAATTTTATATGTTTCTATTTTTTATGTTTTTATTATATTGGTGTTTAATCAAAATGAGGGGAGTAAATTAAAGAAAAATAGAATGTCTTTTAGTTTTCTCATTTTACATGTTTTTTAGAGATATTAAATATTTTCTTTGAATTAAATCAAACCATGAATTTAAAATGAATTAGAAACAAGGAAGGTTAAGGTTATTAAATAAAACTTAAATTTAAACTAAATGATATTGGATAAAATATTTATTTGTCTAAATAAAACTATATTTATTCCTAAGAAACTAACTAATCAAAATTAAATAAATTAAGAAAAAAGAAATAAAATTAAACTAATAGTCTATAAAGAAAAAGGGTGTGAATTAGTGAAGAGAATGGGCTGGGTGGTTGGGATAAAGCCCAAGCGTGAAGAAGACAGGGGGGGGTGTACAAATTCGTGGGCTTAAGGGTCCAAGGGATTAAATTATGATTAGGGTTGTGTTTGTTTGTACAAAGGGATTTAGGGTTTGGCTTAAGGCAGAACGGCGCCTCTCTTCACAATCTTCATCTCTCTCGCGCAGCTTCTTCGTTTTCTTTGCCTCCAATGTCGATGTTTCCTTGTTCCGGCCACCCACACCAAGCTTCTCTTCCCTCCATTGTTGACGCGGCGGCTTTAAGCGGAGACGGTAATGACAAATCATTTTCGTTAATGTTTGATTTAATTCGCGTGTAAACTTTACAGTTTCGTTGTTGATTTTTACAATTTCTTGGTTGACTTTATGGTTTCTTGGTTGATTCTGACTAGTTCTCCATTTTACTGTCCATGTCGATTTGAATGGCGTTTAAGGAATAAGAATGGAAGAAAGCGTTACCTAGGTGGAGAAGGAGGAGGAGCTTGGGGTGATGGAGGCCGGACAGCAGGGAGACGGCAGGCGCACACGGTGGTGAACGGTATTTGCGATTTCCTTCCTTTTGCTTGAATGTGCTACTGTGTTTGCTATTGTTGGAACCTGTTGAACTGCACTTTGGCTCTTTCTTCTTCTTCTTGAATATGATGCTACCTTGTTCTTCTTGAAACTTGTTGAAACCAAACTTTGTTTCTTTCCTCTTCTGAATGAATGTGATACTGCACTTGCTTTTGTTGGTCTGAGAAAAGGTTTGCAGAAATGATGTAGGCTCGAAAAAAAACGCTTTGGAAAGCCGATGATGTTGCACTGAGGCTTAGTTGGTTGTGTAGAATTTTCAGGTTATTGGATGGATAATGCGTAGGTTTGGGCATTGGTTGTTCATGATGATGGGTGTGGAATTTCTGTGTGGTTTCTTTGAGGTTTTTTCGATGACAGGGGATGGTGATATTGGCTATAGGGGGCTCAATCAGTTGGTAATGTTTTTGTATGGTTTGGAAAATCGTTTTCTCAGTGATTATGCAGGTTTTGTTTTGGTTTGGGATAACTCAGTGATGGGTTATGTGTTGACAAAGAGCTAAGGCATTAGCAGGTTTTTCTATGGTCTTGACAGGATGCTATGGTTTTGACAGGATGCTATGGTTTTTGGTTTTCTTGACAATGGGTTAAGGCATTAGCAGGTTTTTTGGGTTTTGAGATGTGTTTTTATCACTTCTCTCTTTGTTGTTTTTATATGCTGTTTTTATGAGGTTCCCTCTATATCTGTTTTCTCTTGTTGTGTAATATAACCACACTTCCCTCCTCTCTTGCGCTACAGGTCAGGAATTTGAAAACAAATCTCTTGGGATCTCCCTGAGCATTCTGCACTACTGTCCCCTCAGTTTGCCTTTATTCTTCTTCTGTGCTATTATTCTTACTGGCTATATTTCTTAGTTTGTCTTGTATACCTCTTTCTGCCTAAGCTAAGCCTGCAAATCCCACACTTCTCCCTCTCTTTTTCTCTCTCAGAATGGCTTTGACAAAAGAGTGATAAGCTGTCTATTTTCTGAAAATGTAGTGGCTGAAAAATGATGAAAGAAAAAGGAATTTTGTTGCTTGCAAGAATAGTCAAACTGCATATTTGCTTTTAAATCAAATGTTGTTTGCTTCCTGATGTATAGGCCACGTTAAAAGGGGCATGCTTGCATATGGTTACTGCATATTTGTTGCTTATGCTGTATGCTTTGAAATTACATTTGGGATTAAAACTAATGTGATTAGCTTAAGTATGCAGTTTTTGAAAAATAATTTATGCATATGCTTTGAAATCCTTTTCTTTTTTTTTGTGAACCGGGAGTAATCCCGTGATTTGCAAAAAAAATAATAACTGATTCCGGCCATTACATTTAATGATGAACATTAAAATTTATTTTCTGCATTTAATTATTTATTTGAATTCTAATTCTTTTCTTTTAATTGTGCAGGTAAAATTAAATGAGCGGACACGCATTGGATTGGAAGCTTTAGAATTAAGATAGACTAGTTTATTTCATTTTAATTTTGGCAATTCATTATTGTAATTTACTGCAATATATACAATATTTACAAAATAACTTGTACCAAAAAAAATGAATAAAAGAAACTATTTGTCCATTAATTCTTCTTCTTTATTTATTTATCGTTTATTATTTCTCCAAACGAATAATAATTGAAAACAAATTTCCAATTACCTACATTCAAAATAATAAACAGATAAATAATAATTATCATTGACCAACTAATACCTTCGATTATTTAATCCATCATTCTCAACTAAATTATAATAATTAAAATAGGATTTCAATTATTTAACCTAGAACGACGAACGATTAAACAGTCGTTATTGACCAATGAATTTCCTCAAATGCTTATTTATATCATTCATAACCTTTAAATTATATAATAACTAAGAATAAATTCTAGTTACTTAAATTTAAAAATAATGAGTAAATAAATAAAACGTCCGCACAATTAATGCGCCTCTCTATGATGTTTATTTTATTATCCATACATCTTTAAATTAAATAATAATCGAAAAGATGGACTTCAATTATTTAAATTTTAGATAATGAACAAATTAATAAACATCATTTTTGCACGAATCGATTAAATGATTTAATGCTCAGCATAGATAGCTCCTGGCCCGAAAAAGTCATGAATTTTAAAATCGATGGATCAAAACAAATGTAATGTAAAGATGCAGATAGGAGATGACGTCTTAGGTCAAAATTTGGGGTACAACACGAACGCATCTCCCCAGCCAAATTTAGAGGTTATCTCCACAAGAGTCTAACTGGGTTATCCTCAGCTAATTACCACGGAAAGATCGTCCTCGGCGAAGTTCTTCCTATCCCCAGCGGAGTTCATCAAATTCCCCAACATAACTTATCAGTGGAATCCCCAGCAGAACTCTCATCAAAACCTCAGCGAAGTATCTCTTCCCACAGAGTAATTCCCCGCAGAGTAATCTCTCCAACAAGTTTATCCCCCGACGGAGTCATCTTCTCCTACCGGTTTATTCTTGCAACCATCATCCCCAGCGGAAGCGAAGAACTCTACTCTTCAGCATCAACCCAGGATTTGATTTCCCAGCCTTCGTCAAGGATTTATTTTCCTAGTCGAAAACACCTTCATAGACATTTCACATTTTATACATCCTGATACATACATATACGCATCATATCACAGGATCTCATTTATTTTTGAGAACATCATGACATCATGCATCTCATACATCATGACATTGCATACAACTAATGTTTTGCCTTTTCAGGAAAAGGTCAATCCAAAGATGATTACTATCAACTATCGTAATTCCAGATTCGACACATGTATCCAGCCAGGGCATATCTGTGAGTGACTGATTGTAGATTCGACACCTGTATCCAGCCAGGGCATATCTGCATGAAGAGTTTAGAGATTCGATTCTTGTATCCATCCAGGTCATATCTGTAGACGACTAATTCCAGATTCGATACCTGTATCTAGCCAGGGCATATCTGTGAGCAATTGATTGTAGATTCGATACCTGTATCCAGCCAGGGCATATCTGTAGACGACTAATTCCGGATTCGATACCTGTATCTAGCCAGGGCATATCTGTGAGCAATTGATTGTAGATTCGATACCTGTATCTAGCCAGGGCATATCTGCATGAAGAGTTTGAAGATCAACCCCTGTAACAGGCCGGGAAATTATCTTTCTTTCTCAGGTACGCAAGTTCTCGCTAAGGAATCTCTTACGCGATCGACACCCCGGATGGCATCTTTAAGCCCATCTCCACAACTATCCATTACACTTCCAAATGGCATCTATAAGCCCATTCCCGACATCACATTGCTGATACTCCACTATGCGAGTGTAAATTTCTGGGCACTCTAGTGTTCAATCATCTTCCACCTTCGGATCACGAAAGGCACGCAAGCCAATCTACATCCTCAGGTCTAAGAAGATTGAACAGGGGCAACTGTTGTACCCCAAAATTTGCCATCTCATTTCCTCAACATTTCCTCATCACTAGACCCTTGGAGTTCAAGAACAAGTCAGGATTTGCTCTGCTCAAAAATCCTCATTGCACTGTTGACCCAAATTAGGGTTTGAGTTTGCACAAAGATGTTTTGACCTAAAATGCCAAAAATGACTTTCATGCTTCATGTTGGACTCACAAGTTTATCCATACCAAGTTTCAAGCCTTGATTCCAATCTTTGCCCAGTCAATTGGACAGTTGACCTAGAAATCAGCTGTATTGGGGAAAAAGTCAACTGTGGTCAATTGACAGTCAAACCTCATGATTTTTGACCCACATCAACATTATGAACTCATATGGACCATTTGATCAAGTTTGGATCACAATTCCACAAGAAATTTGATCAGATCACCAAAAGGGCAAAATGGTCATTTTTAAGGTTTTGACTGCACAAAGGCAATTTTTGACTGTTTGACCTGGCCAATGGCAAACCAAGCTCACATATGGACTCAAGGAATCAATGACATGGTCTTGACATATTCAACAAGTTCAAAAGATCCCAAATGCACAAGATTGACAGATGAATTTTCCAGTCAACTGATCCAAATTTGACTGTATACTGAAAAGTCAAACTTTGACTTTTTGGTCAAATCAAGTGTCAAGATTTATTTTTCATCAATACATGTTAAATATTGAAACCTGTTCATCAAGAAATCAAAAATTACAAATTAGGGTTTGAAATGAAGAAATTTCATAACTTAGAAATTTTCTAAGTTATGAAATTCCCTTATTTTTTCCTAACTTTGTCCCATCTTTTGATCAAGATATATTTGGATTCAAACAAAACTCAAAACATGAAAGTTATAGTCCATTGAAAAATCTACAACTTTTATACACAAAGTTTCCTCAAAAGAATCTTGTAGCTCAAGTTATGATTTTTGGAATAGGGGTGCAAAACATTCTTAACTTAGAAAATTTTTGACCTATTTTAGGCAGGATTTTTGCCCAACTTCATGGCCACTTTTCACATGCTTACACTTGGAATTTCAATTTTCATTACAAAGATGGATTGTAGTACACATTCCAAGCTTTCCAAATTGTCCAAGAACTCATCAAACACCCTTGTGGTTAGGGAGATTCGAATTTGTCAAGATGGGCAAAAGTCACTTTGTTCATGGCCAAATTCATGTACATAACATTGGCATTTTGAACTCAGCTTGCAAAAACTAGATTACAGGCCTTTTATCTCATCCACACTCAATAATTTAATGCAAAACCTTTGTGTCCTAGCATTATCTTGTTCATTAAGCCATTACACAAAGGATTAGTCTTAAAATGGAAAAAGCATTTTAGCCATTTTTGAAAAGATCCACTTTATGTCAAAGTCCATATCTTTGAAGTACAAGGAAATCTCTGAGGCACAAAGGTGTGGGCATATCCCACTGATCAAGAACAAACTTTGCAGCATGTTTGAGGGGCCTGTATGAGCCTGTAACCTAACTTGACAACTTTTGCTTAAGAAGGAAGAAAACTTGCATTTTGAACAACAACTCACATTCCTGCAAGAACCAACTCAAGCAAACTTTGTGAACATATTTGATATTCCCTAACTGACCTAGAACACGGGCCCTTGACCCTCAATACCTCCTCATCCATCAAAGCCCATTTTTTCTGCAAAACAGAGTCCCTGTTGCAGATTGACTTGGCCAGCATCATTCCATCGTGCGTTTTCATCCAAACCAGTTCAAATACATTCCCTACCATCCATTGAAGTTGTCCTAAGCCTTAGATACAAGCTGTAACAGCCATAGCCAAGTGTGCCATTTTCAATTTTCATCTGTGCAGGTTGACTTTTATAGCTCGATTCAGTAAGATTCAAAGCAAGCCAAGCATAGAGGAAGCATCCTTGGACCTCAAGCAAGATGTACAAGTCCTCAAACTTCATTTAAAGTACCTCCATTGTTGTACACGATTCAAGCTGAACAGGTAAAAGTTTGAACTTCTATCTCTCTATACAAGCATATCTAGGCTTAGGTTTGTGAAGAAAGTATGTCCTACTCATGGTCCTGAATCTACCCATATCATTACTTTTCATTTATGTTGTGTGTACTGAGAGAATTTTGAACCTGAACATTAAAAAAAAGCTAGGTCAGGGATTGGGGGAAGAGAAATTCTCTCTCATTTCTGAGAGTTAGATCAAGTTCTTTATATGTATGAATTCGTGATTTGATGCTTTACATTTTTGGTGTTATAAGTTTGTGCTAAAAATCAAAGAATCAGGATGTTTGAATCAAGCAAAGAAACACGCGTTTTGGAGAACAGAAATGGCTGGAGGTTGAAGAAGCTTGCCTTGGGCTGGGCCTGACTTTGTTTTTCTGTTTACACCACCTTTTTACACTTACACCCCCTTGGCCCATTGTGTGTTATTTTTATCATTTTTGATTTTTTCTTTTTGATTCTGACTTATTATTTTTTGTCAAAATATAAAAAACATTAAAAATATTTTTTCACCCATTTTTGCATTTATTTTGAATTTATTTGCTTTATTTATACTTATGTGTGCAAAATAATACATTTACTTTTATTTAAAATACTAAAAAATAATACAAAATAATATTTATTTTCAGCTATTATTTTATTTTACCTTTTGAAAACATTTCCTTAAAATATACCTTTTTTATATAAATAATAAATATTTTATTTTTATATATATTTAATATGTTTAATATATAATATAAATACTTATATATTTATTAGAATATTTAGGATAAAAATACAAAAATAATACATTTTTATTTTTATTAATATTTAACCTCAAAAATTACTTTTTTTACAATATACTTCCCTTTTATTTATTTTTTGTATATAATTAATAAATATTGTATATGATAAATAATTAATACTATTTATTTACAAAATTAGGGTTTTACCCTAAACCATGAAAATATCCAAAAATTAACTTTTTTTTATTATTATTTTTATCTCACTTGTAAATAATTACATGCACTTACACAAATATAATACGCATTTTATTTTTCTTATACATTACTATATACTACATATTACATTTGCGATTGATTCGATTTGGTTGTAAATTATTTGGACACTACTCTCCTATTAAAGTCTCATCCCCATTTGAACATTTGTACCCCCATCCCCATGATTATTTTGTAATAATTTAGGACTTTAAATTCCGCATTTTAAAGCTTTCTAAGTATGCCATGATAGACTTAGGGTTTGTATGCAAATCAAATAACAAATAGCTTGACCTAATTCAAAGACAAAAAAGCATGAAAATGGACAACACCAATCACACTTGCACCCCTAGGGTTAATCCACTTGTTGCCTTCAATAATGGGCCATGTTGCATGTTGGGTGTCTTTGGCAAAACAAAATAATTCAAATGATCATAGTCCCTCGATGACGCTTTCGAAAGTTGCCTAAAAATGATCAAGTCCCTTAAAGGAAAAATTACCAAAGACACTTGGCACCATTGCAATCATGGTCTAAGCGATGACCCGCGCCCGTCCCGTTTACATCCTAACACAAGATTGTCCACCAAATACAATGGTGGAACAATACTGTTAAAAGGGTTAAAACATAGGAAAGATCTTTGAGAAATTTAGGGTAGATAGCTCTTGGTTGCTTGACCAATCTTGCAAAACAATCCTTGCCATTTTTCAAAACACACATCACAACACACTTTCAAAACAACTTTCAAAAACATTGAAAACTTTTCAAAAGACAAATACACCTTTGTATACATTCAAACATGAATCATTATAAAGGTTGCCACCACAATGGCCTCTTTTCAAAACATTTTCAAACCCACACACAAAGCACCATTTCAAACAATTGAAAATGCAAGGCAAGTGATCTAAGCAAGTAACTAAGAGCCCATGGATAGAAAGGGTGCTAATACCTTCCCTTTCTATAATCTACCCCCCGAACCCAAGAAAACATCTCAAAGGTTTCTGCTGTGCTTTTTAACCTTTCCTTAGGATAAAATAAAAAGTCGGTGGCGACTCTTGCTAAACCGAAACATTTGCGAAAACAAACGCAAAACCCAAGTCAGTTCTCCCACCGTATCACAAAATGCAAAGGAGAAAGAAAAGTCTAAGGGGAGACTAGCAAAATAACCCTAGACCTTTCATGGAACGTTGATCCTATAGTTGAGGATAAAAAAAGGGTATCTCTACCTAATGTTAGCATACATGGATATAAGCCTAAAGTATAATCAATTCACACTTGAAAAAGAGTGAATTAAATTTATGGGGAGCATACAAGATATGGTTCTAATAGAGAAGGGAAAAGGGATGACCAAGCACCAAGAACATTAAATACTTATGATAAACACAGAGGATGGAAATCTTAAGCACACCAAGAGAGATGGATAAGAAGTAATCAAGGTTGGAAGGGAAGGACAGATGTTATGGGTGTGAGAGAAAAAAGAAATAGATATTAATAATACCAAGTCAGTAGTATATACTATGCTAACAAAAGCAACCCTAAACTATGC
Organism: Vicia faba; assembly: GCA_948472305.1. Lineage (NCBI taxonomy): Eukaryota > Viridiplantae > Streptophyta > Magnoliopsida > Fabales > Fabaceae > Vicia > Vicia faba. The sequence goes on along the minus strand of OX451741.1, from coordinate 779,360,527 downwards.
ACACAAACACTTTGGTCAAGGTAAAGCCCTATATATGTTCCTTAATCAAAGTTAGGTTAAAAATAGAAGAAAAACTTGTAAGATTGAGTCAATTAAAACCTAACTTTCTAAAGACTTATAAAAGTAAGAAACATGATTTAAATTCCTTAGATTAAATTGAGGAGTTAGAAATGATCGGGAATTAAGGCTTAAGCGAGAAGAAAGGTCAAAAACCAATGTTAGTTTCTAAAAAATAGAAGAAAAAAAAGGAAATTGAAGTGTAAATTCAATTTAAAATCATATAAAATTAGTTTAATACCTAAGAGTCGGTAAAACTATTTTTATGGAATTTTAGTACTAGAGGAAAATATCAAACAAAAATTATTTGCACAATATGATTAAAAAAAAGTATAGAAAATGATATTATCAAAAATTAACTTTATTTTCTTATCACAAATTTTTGTAAAATTAAACAAAAATTATTTTTATGAAGTATTTTCAAAAAGCGACCTAATCTACTTTTTGGTGATTTTTCAGATTAGTGAAAGTTGAAAAATAAAATTCTAGAACCTTAATGACGAAGAAAACCCTAATTGGATTAAATGAATTATTTAATTTTATAAAAAAGAGATAAAAATTAAATAAAATTCAGAATGTGGAAATATACTAAAAAATTGGCCTAATATATTTTTTTGGTGATTTTTGGATAAGAGAAAATATAAAAACAAAATTAAGAAAATAATTAAAAAAAGTATTAAAAATTCAAAAAAAAAAGCTAAAATATATTACACCTGTTAAAGATCAAAAACACTATAAAAGAAAGAACACAACATTTTCAATCAGCGCGCGCCACGTAATCGTCCCCGAACTTGAACCATGCCCTAACACAATTCGCTCAGTTTGTTAAACCGGATTCAGATCACGATTTCTCTTTCATTTCTTGATGAAAACGCATAAAATTGTGATCAAACTGAAGATCTCATATAGCAGATTAACATAGGATCAAAGATTTTCAAAAATGATTCATTAATCAGGGAGAAAAGTTTAGGCGAAAATCACTGAAATTAACATATCATGAACATATAAAAACAGAATTCATCAAGCTATTTTCATATCCATCGATCTCTCTTGTTTCTCCACCAAATATAACGAAACATCAAAGTTCATCAGGAGGTTACAAGGAAAACGACTATGCTATTAGATTCTCCAATTGTTGCAAGAGCAAAATGAAAATTAAACATAAAGTCACTGTAACAAACAGTTTATGTACAATTTGTTGAGCATGAATTTAAGCTTCAGATGCATATAAACACTCATCATATCTAAGATCTGGCCAACTACGCTATCATATAAGATCTACATCTTAAACAAATCTGAACTTGCAAGAAATCCAATGGACCTCTCTCTTTCACTTTAATGTAGTGTAGCTGTGCAGAAATTGGAAACTTCGAGCAAAGAACTTGAGAGAAAATTCAAAGGAGAAAATTTTGTTTCAAGAGAAAAGTTGAGCCTCAAGCAGAATTTCTAGAGGTTTTGTGTGAGTTTTCAACAATCCCTTTTTTTTAAAATGAGATTGGATGTGAGCTTATATAGAGAAATGAAGTGTTTTGAAGAAGTTTATGCAAGGGGTAGGACAGTATTTTGCAGTTTGGAGTCGTTAGGGATAATTTGAAGCTTACTGTGTTTTGATTAGTGTGTGACATAATAAGGAAGGTATGAAGGTATGAGGTGGCAGGCAAAGGTTTTACTGCAAGCAATATTGAACTCTGGCCAGAAGATGATCACAGTGACAACCTAGGCAAAAGCTCATGAATATATCATCTCACTCATGTGTTTTTATTGAAGTTGGGGCCTATGGAAAGCAGAGATATTGGAGATTAAAGTTGTAGTTGGTAGAAATCAAAAATGATGCCTGCAAGTTGGGGGAAGATTAGTATGCATTTGAGAAAAACCTGGGCTTGGAAAATCTCGCGCGCGTGCAGGTCACTAGCAAGTATGCATGACAAAGTAACTTCATAAGACGACATTCTAACCCTAATATTTCATCCAATAGTGATCCAAATCAAGTGATTCAAAGACCAAGTTGTAGCTTACATTCCCAATTAAAACCTCTCTTTGAATTTCATATTCAAATATCACTTGCATTAACAGATAAATTATCATGAATAGGGGCACGCCATGTGTTTGTGAAAATGCTGGCCTGGGCGTGCAAGCATGACTTGTAACTTGCCATATTTATGCCCTAAACTCCTAAGCTCAATAACCCACAAATGCTTCATTTTTGGGGCTTTAGCACACATTAACAAACTTGTAGGTTTTCTCTCAAGCTTTCTAGGCATGTATGGTTTGCTCTCATTGGACAAAAAATGAGAAAGTTATAGATATCCATAATTCAGTACTATAGGGACTTAAAGACTTAGGAATTTTCTAAGTATCTGAATAACTTTTTGAACAAGTTATCTCTATTTTGACCTCTTCTCTTGATTTTATGACACCAATGATCATGAAATATGAAAATAGGATACTTTAATTGATAGTTGACCAAAAGTCCACTTGGTCAGTTTGACTTTGGTTGACTTTTGGTAAAAATGACCAGTTTGCCCCTTTTGATCAATTGGACTTCTTTCACTCAAAATCGGCACCCAATATTTCAATAATAGGTGCTTATCAACATATAGAGAGTCATGGGATTAAGTCTTGCCAAAAAAATCAGAGATTTCCTTATTAAAATCAAAACCCTAATTTTAACCCTCTTGTGTTAGGAGATAGTGACCAATCTTCAAAGCCCTCATATATCTGGACAAATTGAGATATTATTTGAACAAATATGCCTTATATGATGATGAGAAGGTAATAATTCACACACTTGACTCCTACAAGTCTTAACCTCTTCAACTGGCCAAAACCCTAATCTTGAAAAATGAATAATAGAAATGTGATTCTTCTCCAAACTTTGCAAATTTCCAGCATCTAATGATCATATGGGACAAATGAGATGTCTTGAAACATAAGAAAACCTTGTAGCTTGAGAGAGTTTAAAGATTAAAGATATGAGACCCTCTTTTTCACTGATTGATCAAACAAACATCTCTTATAGCCTGTAGAAGATCTTGGGAGCCAAGATACCTTAATCCTTACCATGAGAATGTATGAGTATGTATAATGAAGCATAAGCCATGAAAGGTAAAATGAAGAGGGAAAATTTTGGGGTACAACGCACACCAACCAAAAACTGTTGAAAATTCTATGGTTGTTAACCAATTTAAAGCTCTTGAAGAAAGACTAAAGGATGTAGAGGGTTACGATGCTTTCAACGTTGATGCTCTCGAAATGGGTTTAGTTTCAGACGTGGTGGTTCCTCCTAAATTCAAATTACCTGAATTTGGAAAATATAAGAGACTCACGTTCCCAAGGAATCACTTACGCAAGTTTTGCAGGAAAAATCATGCTTATGCTCAAGATCAAAAGCTGCTGATCCATGGTTTCCGAGATAGTTTGTGTGGGTTATCTCTAGATTGGTATATGCAATTGGAGCGAGTCCATATCCAAAACATGGGAAGATGTTGCCAACGCTTTCTTGAGACAATACAAGAACAACTTGGACATGGCTCCTAACTGCATGCAACTTCAGAACTTATCTCAAAAGAAAGATGAGTCCTTTAAAGAGTATACTCAACGATGGAGAGAAATGACAGCCCGTGTACAACCACCACTCATGGAGAAAGAATTGGTCAATACTTTCAAGAGTACCCTACAAGGACTATATTATGACAAGATGGTAGGAAGTGTCTCTTCAGGGTTCTCAAATTTGGTGACAATTGGTTAAATAATTGAAGCAGATGTGAAAAGTGGCAAGATACAAGGAGCATCATCTGATACTCCTTATAGTTCAAAGAAGCATGTTCCTAACTTCTCGAAGAAGAAAGAGGGAGAAATTAATATCATCGCATCACATCCGAAGGAACGGCAGCCATTGGTAATTCCACGAGAGCAACAATAGAATATGCTTGAAAGGCCCTCGAGAAGATTTGATCCTCTCCCTATGCCACACAGTCAGTTACTGTAACACCTACTCAAGGCATCTTTGGTAGAGCTGAAGCCATTAGATCCCCCAATTGGGACACTCCCACAAAAATATGATGTTAATGCAAGGTGAGAATATAATTCCAACTCTCCAGATCATACCATAGAAAAATGTTTGGGCTTCCGACATAAGGTTCAAGATTTGTTGGACTCCCAAGAAATCACTTTTGACAAGCCTAATATCAAGACTAATCCCATTCCTCCACATAGCAGGCCAACTATGAACGCGATTGAGGTAATCATTGACTATGGGGCAGCTAAACGAGTAAAAACTGAGATAGATCTCCTGAAGGAATATATGTTTGAACATGGTTTCCTTTTGGAACATAATGATGCTTTTGAGTAGACGTTATCGAAATTGGTGGATCAAGGGATATTCCAATTCGGACGATACCCTGAAGAAGAATATATAGTTATGATCGATGGTAATACGAAGAAGTCATTGGTAATTCCTTGCCAAGGGCCGAGTCTTACCAAGAAAACTCTTATAATTCCTTGAGAAGAGTCAAGTACGACAAAAACACCAGTGACGATACCACGCCAGACAATGAGGATACCGTGATTCTGAAGACTACAATGGTGATTAGGGGGCCATCTCCAACTCCTTATGAAAGTGACAAAGCCGTATCGTGGGGTTATGATTCTAATGTCTATGTCAATGGTTTAAAGAAAGAATGTGACACATCAATAAGCCAGGGACATGTAATTACAAAATAGAAGGGACAAGGGGCATGACCCGCAGTGGTCGAATATGTGGTCCCGAACAAAAAAAAAAGAAATATGATGTCGCGGTTAAAGATAAGGGAAAAGTTGTGGTGGAGGAAAGTCAAGAACAAGAACCTCCAAGCAAGAATTTTACCGGCCAAGAGGCGGAAGAATTCTTGAAAATAATCAAGAAAAGTGATTATAAGGTGGTGGATCAGCTACACCAAACCCAGGCCAAAATTTCAATACTCTCGTTGCTTATCAACTTAGAATCACATCAAGACTATCTAATTAAGATTCTAAGTTCTGCTCATGTTGCAAAGAAGATTACAGTAAATCAATTTGACGGAGTCGTAGCGAATCTAACATTTGGATCACACTTAGGATTCAATGACAGTGAGTTGCCTCCATAAGGTAGAGCTCACATCAAAGCGGTGCACATTTCTATATAAATAGGAACAACTAGCCTATCTAGGGTGCTTACTGATACTGGTTCCATCATCAATGTACTACCAAAGGCCAGCTTGATGAGGCTAACATTAGACGGTGTTGTCATGAGGCCAAGTTCTAGGATAGTTAAAGCTTTCGATGGTTCTCAAAGTACAATGTTTGGAGGAGTGGATCTTCCTGTCAAGATCGATTTGCATATGTTCTATGTTACCTTTCAGGTGATGGATGTAGAACTAGCATATACATCCTTGCTCGCGCAACCTTGGATTCATGCGGCAGGGGCTGCTACCTCAACCATGCATCAAAAATTGAAGTTCTTTGTTGAATGAATATTGATTATAATCGAAGGAGAGGAAGATATCTTTGTAAGTCACATAGAGTCCTACATATATATCACTGTGGATGAAGACTACATAGCAACATTGTTCCAAGCCTTAAAATTCATTTTCGTGTTAACCCTACCAGTGGAGAAAATCGAGAAACCAGGAACCACTATGGCTTCATGGAGAGATTTGCAACAACTGTAGAAGATTGTACCTCAAAAGGTTGGGGTAAACTTGTGTAGATACCTAAGAAGAAAGATTGTTTTAGTTTGGGCTACGAACCGTCAAAGGCTATTCTAAATGGAAAGGCGCGGTTTATTCCTATCCAGGAAACCTTCGTAAGCAAAGGAGTAGAACATAGAGGGAATGTAGCAATGATATCCAACAAGAGCAACACCAAAGATGCATATAACTTCTTCCGTGAATGCGCTCTAGGAGAAGAGCTCAAGAATTGGACAGATTTGGAGATTCTAGAGATCTTTTTCTTTTCAAAGTAATTTTTCTATTTTTAAAAGAACATATGTCACGCCTGAGGCATAGGGGTAGCTTGTAAGGGCTCCCCATGTGTTTCAAACAGTATTTTCAATTAATAAGAGTTATGTTTTGCATCCAATTAAGATCCATGTCTTTCTCTTTTATTTTTCAAAATGGTAATACTTTTCTTCATATGCATCTTTCAAATACACATTCTAAAATGTACCAAAACATGATAAAATGTGCATATCAACATCTAAAACCACTGATAATGTTATTGCTGTTATCCGATATAATTTTGATGCACCAATTAATCAAGCTGAAGAGGAAGATGAAGAAGATCTTGAACTCTCCAAAGAATAGGTGGGGGTGTTAAAGCAAAAAGCAGACAACATACAACCATACCAAGAATCTATCAGATCATCAACCTTGTCATAGAAAACGATCCAAAGGAGATCAAGATAGGGGAAACCTTGGAAGGAAGCGTCAAAGAAAGGATAATAAAGCTTTTGCATGAGTATATGGATATGATTTCTTGGTCCTATAGAGATATTCCAGGATTGGATACAGATATTGTGGTGCATAGACTACCTCCCAAAGAAGGTTGTTCTCTAGTTAGACAGAAGCTCAGAAGAACTCGTCCAGACATGTCTGACAAGATTCGAGAAGAGGTCCTTAAACAATTTGATGCATGGTTCTTAGCCATGGTAGATTAACCACCTTGGATAGCTAACATTGTGTCAAGTTCCCAAGAAGGATAGTAAAGTACGCATGTGTGTAGACTATCGGGATCTAAACAAAGAATGTCTCAAAGATTATTTCATGTTACCTCGCATAGATGTTTTGATGGATAATACAGCTTAAGCTTTGGTATTCTCCTTCATGGATGGTTTCTCGGGTTATAATCAGATCAAAATGGCACCCAAGGATATGGAAAAGACTACTTTCATGACTCCTTGGGGCACCTTATGTTACAAAGTGATGCCCTTTGGTCTAAAGAACGCAGGGGATACTTATCAGCGAGAAATGGTTACGTTATTCCATGACATGATCCACAAAGAATTTGAGGTATAAATGGATGATATGATTACCAAATCCCATACAGAGGAGGATCACATCATTCACTTGCAGAAGTTATTCGAACGTCTGCAGAAATTCAAACTAAGGTTAAATTCGAACAAATGTACATTTGATTAAGCTCTTGTATATAGCATAGAGGTTGTATTGAGTTCTAATGGAAAAGAAACTTGAAGAATCATAGTGGGTCCGGGCACGACTTAATCAGCTCAATCTTATTGAAGGAAAACATTTAACAGCTCTGTGCCACTGTCAATTGTACCAGAAATGGATGAAGAGGGCATTCGAAAAAAAGGTATGTCCTCGAGTGTTCAAAGAAGGGGATTTGTTTCTCAAAAAGATTCTAATACCTTTCCTAGATTCACGTCCAAAATGGACACCTAACTACGAAGGTCCATATGTGGTTAAAACACCATTCTCAAGTGGATGTCTTATCCTCACAACAATGGATGGGGAAGAACTACCACACCCTACGGACGCAGACGCGGTCAAAAAATACTATGTATAAAAGGTCTGTTAAGTCAAAATCCTAAATGGGGGCGGCTTAGGCAAAAAGGGACGTCCCGGTGGATTGAAAACCCTAAAGGGCGACCAGGCAAAAATTAGGGACATACAAACAAAATAATTATCCCGATGGATTGAAAATCCAAATGGGAATTCCAGGAAAAATTAGGGATTTTATTCAAAAAAATGAACAAATAGACTGCAATTCGAGAATTCACTACCAAGACTACGAAAGAGAATGATCGATCTAAATTATCTGACTCAAAAGCAAAGGAGATTGGAGTTATCAAGGGATATTGGAGAAACAACAATAGCAATTATCATTTTCATTACCGTTTTCAAATTTTATTAAACTTTCTGTAATTAAATCTTTTAAGAAATTACATCTTATACTCTCGCATATTCAAAGGCACTTTCATCAATAAAACAATTTAATTTTCAATTGTGTTTTTCTTTTTCGGACTTGTTTGCAAAATACTACGATTATCGCTTGTAAATACTGCGTCAAAATTATTTTGGGGATTTGACAAGACAAATAATAAAAGCATTTGATAAAACATCAAATAGAATTTTGGTTAGAAAAACATCAAAAGAAAATTCATGCCTGCATCCACGCCTACGCCTATGATACAATCATCATTATCATGCTGACACTATTCACCAAGATGCATCAGAATTCAAATCAACTTGGAGACACCATGAAACGTTGGGGAGACGATGACCTAGAAAAATCCAATGGTTTAAAAAGGAGAAAAGTATCAAAAAAATGTTTACAAAACACTTGGCGCATGTACATACGAAACATGTGGTGCATATACGAAATAACACATTTGGGTATCATATCAAATTAGGGCATTGTGCATATACATTGTGCATTGCATGTTCAAAACTGCTTAGGCTAAGAATACTAGGACATATCTTGGAGCCTATTGTGAATTACCTTATCTGTGTGAAACAAGAAGGTGCCTTGATTTAGAACAGACACAACCTGTAAACTTCCACCTTTATCTTTGGTTTAGATTCAATTATCAAAACACTTTCTCAAAATCCACATTAATTATCCCCTAGGATGTGATAGATATGTAAATCTGCGATATAACTTACTATGTTAGTATCGAAGCTTTAGTATGTTATCAATTCTCAAAACTCGTGTTAGCTACCCCCTAGGTTGATGTAGGTACACAAAAATCTACAATATGGTTCATTGTGTAAGTCTCTAAGCGGCAATGGATTATCAGGTATGTGATATTTATCCTCTAGGTCGTGATAAATACACTAATCTAGGATTTCACCTTACTATGTTAGTCTCGAATCATTAGTAATATTTTTTTCAAAGCTGTATCATTTACTCCCTAGGTTATAGTAAATATACGGAATCTGCGATATAACTCATTGCGTTAGTCTTAAAGTAGCAATAAGTAATCTGTATTTCTATGATATATTTCATTGTGTTAGTCTCCAAGCGACAAGGGATTATTAACTTTGTACTATTCATCCCCTAGGTTGTGATGAGTAGACGAAATCTGCGTTGTAAGCTTATTATGTTAGTCTCGAGCGATAGTAAGTCAACTTTCAAACTGGTGATATTTACACTATGGGTCATGTTTAATACTTGGTAACTGCAAAATTAGTTGTTGCATCGGTCTCAACGCAACAATAAGTTATAAGTCTTCAAGCTTGTGTCACTTACCTCCTAGGTTATGGTAAATACGTAAAATTTGCAATTACTTTTTTAGGTGTTGAAGAGTTATATGCATTGTCGTATCTAGGTCTATTATACTCTTTATTCAGGCATTGGTGAGTTAACTGTATCATCCTTGTCTATTTCTTTACTCTTGGGTATACTTTATAGTTTATCCTTATCTAATAAGCTTTTGGTCAAATTTTGGGGTCTTCCATCATTTAATAACCCTCCGATCCGAATGTGCGAGACATTCGTATTCTCGCACCTTCAATCGAAGAATAGTTAAATAAGGGCAATTGTCATACCCCGGAATTTATCTACTGATATTACTAATTAATTTATTCTATTCTCTACTAATTTTGGTATTATCATATTCTTTAATTAAATTTATAATTTAGATTGTATTAGTTGTCTATTTCAAAATTTATTTAGATATGATGGGGGTGTAAATTCTAAAAGGTAGTATGCTTATCTTTTTTGCACAAAAGGGGTTTGTTGTTTGATAAGTCCGCTGGTCCATTAAGTTGTCTTATGAAAGCCCATTAAGAGTTGGTTGAACCCATAAGTCATGTTGATATAAATTTTGTGATTAAATAAATAACTTATTATGGGGGTTGGTTTAGATAATGTCAATTATTTTATTATAATTTTAATATTTGTTTAATAGAAAGGGTGTATATAATTAGGGTTGACTCAGAAGTCAACATTTTTTAGTTTTTTATTATTATTTTCATAGAAGAGCTTAGTTGACCCGAGGGTCAACATTTTTATTCTTCTATTCCTATTATATTTTTACTATTACAAATATTATTATTTACTATTAGTATTTGTTATTTTGTTATTTTTTATTAAAAAAATTACTTAAAGTCCAACTAGGGTTTTTTACCCTTCTTCCCCAGCGGCGCCTAATTGCTCTCTTCTTCACTAAGTTACCAAAGCATAAGTCCAGAAAACAAATTGGAATCACACAAAGCAACGGGTCAAATCAAGATCAAATATTAAAAAGAAAATGCTTTTTATTAATGATGATTCGTGGATACAAATATATTTTGGACTAAATACATCACAGATTGCAAAACCCTAATTTCTAACAACAATCAAATCTGAATCAAATCCGTAATCAAATACTAAAATTGAATCTGACAAATCCCAACAAATTAGATATTCAATCTATTCTCAATCAAAGATTTCGGAACAGTAAATTACACACAATATTTCCTAATCAAACTAACCCTAAAAACTATATAAAGCCCTATATAAAATCCTTTGTGTTGATCTACAAATTCCATACCTAGCATCAAAGATCTTCTACTGTGAAAGGCTTAGGTTTAGATTTGAAACCCTAAGACCTCTTGTACACTGTAATCTGAACCTACAAAAAGAAAGAGAGTAGGTTTGAGAACCAGAAGAATCAGAAGCAGAAAAGTAAAACAATAAGATTCACGGCGCGAACGGTAACCCTCAAAGTACTTAGTTTAGGGTATTTTGCTTGAAACAATTATTAATGTTTGATTGTTTGGTTGAGGTTTGATTTGTTATTTTCAAAAGATTGGGGGTTAGGGTTTTTAGGATTGTTATAGGATTTAGGTTTCTGGGTTGAGGTTGTTGGAAGATCGAATTCTCCGGTTGATCTTCGGCCGGAGATGGTTCCGTCTACGGCAGTTGTATGGTGGCGTAGGGTGGTTGGTGAAGAGATGGGTGGTGGTTATATGGAGAATAGAGAGATATAGGAGAAATACGAAGAGAAGGAGAAAGAAGAGAGATGAACGATTGAGTGAAATGAAACAAAATATGAGGAGAAATCACAATATACTCCCCCTTTGTTCCCTTGGATTGGCGACACATGGTCGTTAACTAGAAATGTGATGGAAATTATTTCACATGATTTCCCGCACTCACGTATACCTGTCATTCAAGTCAACCTTCAATCACAACCATACATTTGGCTTACTTCCAATCGATGCTCCAAATTTGATTTTTGCGGGCCCTCCGATTAGAATAAAATGGATTAGATCTCGCTAGCGTACCATAAACACCTGAAACTTCCCACATATCATCCAAACGCACTCCCATTCTTTCTAGGCCTGGACCTTTCTTTTAACACCCCCTAGCTCATTACTTTTTCTATTTTTCAACTTCAATTAGCACCCCCTAATATAATTGGGTCAAAACTAAGTTCTGGGCTCAAGCCCTTATTATTTACACCCCCTGGAATTACTACCTAAGCTAAAACGACACCCCCTGCTTTTGTTTTACTTTTAATGATTCATTAAATTAATTTATTTTATTTATTTATTTGTTTGTTTTATTTTTATTTATTTATTAGCATCAACATTCTTTGCATTAAAAATATTTTTGCATTTAAATCTTTTAATAAATGATATTGGATTAATATTAAAAATATTTAATATATTTTTAATAATGGAAAGATATTTATTTATTAATTATTTTTGAACACTAACCATTCTTTCTGCTTTATCAAACTTTTTATCATTCAATTTTTTTTATCATGCAAATTAATCAAATACTGACTTTTTTCTACTGACATATTTTCAAATTCTACTCTTATTTCAAAAAAAGGATTGTGAAAATATTTCTTATTAACTGTGAACTATGTCTACGACTATGCTATTTTCAAACTCACATATGGTTCAAGGAAAATTCAAAATATTTCCACAATCCATAAAAAAAACTAACCAAATACTTTCGAACTACGAAATTAGACTCTGATTCTTCATAAGAAGATATGTAGATGTTGTACCCCAAAATTTTCCCTCCCATTTTTCACTCAAGATACTATCCTAGGGTTTCTCAAACACTCAATTTGGCTCAAGATTTGATCAGACATATTCTTTTTTTAGGGCATTGAGTCAGCCATTAGGGTTTGATATTCCTCGGGTGAAATTTAGTTTCCGAAGTTTCAATTAGTCTTCTTGGTCCTTCATGTGTTCTCAAGAATGTTTGTGCCAAGTTTCAAGCCCCGCATCGCGAGTGTACCCAATCAATGGCTCGAATGACTAAAAAACAACTGTAAAAGTCGACCCTTTCAAGATCAAGTTCATAAGATTATAACTTCTTTAATATTTAATATTTACGAGTGATTCTTTGAGCATTTGTTTCCTTTTTACATCCTCATTAACTCATCTTTACAAGTTAAGGACCAATAATTTGCACAAGATCATCAAAAGTTTGGATACTTTAGAGGCCGCTTTGTGGACTTTGGCTTAATCTCAAGTAACTGTTACTAGACTTTCAAGGATCACAACTCTTCCGATTTTCATCATATCGGGATGGTTCTTTTTGCAACATATCGCAAATGATGCCGTCTGTAAGATTGCTTCAAGGATCAATAGCCAAATGCGCTTAGAAGGCCATGAAATTCGTTGGAACATTTTGGGACTTAGAATTGATTTTGTGTTGAGTTTGCTCTCCACTAAGTCAAGGGTAAAGGCAAGATGTTGAGTTTGAGGATTCATTGATTAGATATTGCTTATAATACAAGTTGTTTATGTTCGAAGCATTAGTAATTATTGAATTAAAATTAGATATAGATCAGGTTTCTTAAGTTTATTTGTTTGTTCATCAAGATTTGGTTCATGATAAAAAAGGTTTATGTGTTTCTACTTGGAGTGAATTTCAAGGGTTCAAAATCAAATATCCAAGTTCGTCAATTAAATTGAAATATCAATTCAAGAAGTTTATGAGTTTAGAATTTTGAGCAAAATACACCCTAATTTCTAGAGGATTATTCCAAGTTTCCAAGAATTCAAGACTTACAACAAATTCATCATTCATACATTTCATTTAAATGTTGTGTTCGGGTTACATTCTTGGACAATTTGCAAAAGGGTTTACAATGCAAAATATAAATTGAATCATAAGCTACATTTGTTGTTTACAAATAAAGAAATAAATGTTTGTTTTTCAAGTTTGCTTCATCTTCAAGAAAATCCTCATTGCTAGCCGTGGTTTTCTCTTCACCTTGCCTCGCTCGCCATTCAATTTCCCGTACATGTAACAAAAGAAAAAGAAAGAGTTAGCAATGATCAACATGAGAAAAGATTCCAAACAAGAATTATTTGTTAAAAGATAAATTTCATCATTAGGATTCGCACTTTGGAATCATAATTTTTTAAAGGTTTTGTTTTCAATCATAAGATACCTCCTCCTACTTTTGCAAATCACAAAAAGTTTGATCTTTTTAGTTCACAAAAGGGAAAATAAATTTGGAACAAAAATAAGTAAATAACAGCAAGCTGCCTAAGCCACAGCAGAACAAATAATAGCAAACAAAGCAAGGCCGCAAGAAACAGCGCAATAAACAGCAGCCAGCAAGCTGCAAAACAAATATAAACAAGCAAAACTGGCAAGACTGCCAAGATAGCAACAGCTGCAATAAAATGCTGCACAAAACAGTAATAAGTAGAACAAGGAGCAACTGCAAGATTAGCAGCAGGCTATCAAAATAGCACAACAGCAATTCAAAACAATACAAGCTAACATTGATTCCCGACCCTTATGTCATCATTTTCCAAAAAGTGCAAATCCTTCAGAAAATTGTATGAAAAGCAAATGACTTTATATTTCACTGAAAGATAAAAGAGGAAAAGATATCACCTAGCTTGCACAATAAACCTGTCAATACAGTCCAAAAATCTGAACCAAAACAGTCCAGCAATTGCATAAAGTTAGCAAGTAAAAACTTGCATCTCTAAAGCCCAAGGTCAGCATACCACAATTGTTCAAAACTCTCAAATTCCCCCCCCCCCCCCCCCCCCCCCACTTTTTCACCATGTTTTCAATATAATAACACTTACTGTTTCACAAAGAAAATGGGGCAAGACAATATACAAACCAAGCCAGCATACCAAGAAACCACAAAAACCAGCAATATACAAACAAAACCAAGGCCAACATCCAACATCCATAAAAACGATTAAGGCAAGATATCATAGAAAACCCCCATTTTTCTTATCATCATTTTCCCCTTCCAACCCCTTCAGAAATTAAAGAGAGAAAGAGAGAAAGAGAGAAAGAGAGAAAATAATACAAAAAAAACTTTCCTGTAAAACTTCACCGTAACCGCAAACCCTCAACCTCAAACTCACCCCCAATCATCCATCTCAGAACCTCCATTTTCCAATCAACACCGAAGAACCAGAAATCATTGCAAATCCGTCGCCGGTAGTGCACCGTTGTTGTGTCCGTCACAACCGTGTTCGGTACTTCCTCACTGGTAAGTTCCCAAGTTCTTCCATGAATCTTATTTGTGGCTAATGGAATTATTTGTTGTTTGATTGAGAGCGAGGGTAACAGCGTGAAAATGGAGAGAAGAATCGAGGGAATGTTTTTCTGCGTTTCACCATTTTTGCAAAACAGGGAAGAGGCGCTGCCTCATTTGTTATATCCCTAGGGTTTTCATTAACCCGTCTGATATTACAAGAAAGGTGGACCCTGGGTCGACCCGGTTCGGCCCAGGCCCACCATTTTTTTTAATCTTAAATTAATTAATTGTTAGCCTTTTGTATTATTGGAAGTGCTATTATAAACTAATGAGTAAATGGTGTAGCGGTATAAGCAGTGTTTGGCAGGTACAAAGACCAGGGTTTGAGACTCCTTGGGCATTTTTTTTTCTTATTTTCCTTATTCTCATTAACTCTATTTTATTTTATTTTTTTGAAATTTTGTTTGGACAAAAAAACAAGTTGTTGGGCCTAGCGCCCTTGCTACCTCGCACTCCCATCTTTGGTTTTACCCCTTCATTTTACTAATTTTATTTTTACTTATTTTGATTAACATAGATTCTTTTAATTAAGTTTTTTAGTTTAGATTAATTTTAATTAAACAAAAAACAATAAAATACAAAAATATGTCATTAGATTTTTAAAATATCAATTTTGTTTAGATTTTTAAATTCAATTAAATTAAATATAGTTTTTAAATTAGTTAAATTTTCTTAATTAGTTTAGTTAGGGATTTTTGTGAATAATTTTTATTAATTTTTTTTATTATTTAGTTTTAAATTGTTTAGTTTAAATTCTTCATAATAAAAACATACTAAAATCTATAAAAAAATATACATTTGATTTAATTTCATTAGTCAATTATTTTCTTTAAGAGAATAGAATTTTATTTTCTTCTTTTCAAATTTTCTCACAAACAAAAAAATATCAAGAACTTTATTTCCATGCTTTGTCAATTAATTTACTTCATGGATTGTTGTAGTTTTAATTAATTTCTCGATTCGATTTGGTTGTATTGTTTGCATATTTGGACATTTAATTGCATTGATCCATCCCCATTTGAAAATTTGTACTCCCCATTCCCGAAAGCTTTGTAATAGCGTAGAATTTTGATTTCCGCAATTTACTGTTTTCCTTATACTGTATAGTAATTGGGCGTGTATGGCAAGATTCAAAATCAATCGTTAGATAACCCTAATCAAAGACAAAATTAACTTGAATCAAACACACTTTTTCACAGGCGCACCTCTAGGGTACCCTCGCTTGTTTCCTCGGAAAAATAGTCATGTCCCTCGAATACGGGATGCTTTAGCAAAGACCCTTCGGTAAAAAAGATTGTAGTCCCTCGATGTCCCTCGATGTTGCCTTCGATAAAACGATCTAGTCCCTTACGAAAATTGCTAAAAGCGTCTCATAATTTGCCTTATATGACTGTACGATTGACCCGCGCATGTCCCTTCACATCCAACGATGGGGCTTCTTACCAAAACAATTGTAAGATAACAACATCTAAAGGATAAGGAAAAGAACATCTAAGACCTTTTGAGTAGGTAGATTTGCTCCTAGTTGCTCGCTTGCTCACAAAAACATTTTTACACTAACACTTTCATATCGAAACATTTTCAAAAGACTAATATTTTGTATACGTTCTTATAGAGACAAGAACCATTACAAAAACATATTTCCAAGAACACTTTCAAAAAACACACTCCACAAACACATCTTTGAACTATTTTCAAAACAAACACTTTGTACGCGTTCTTATAGAAACGAGAACCATTACAAAGACATTTTTCAAAATACTTTCAAAACTCACACCACAAGCACATTCAAACAAAAGCAAGTGATCTAGCAAGCAACTAAGAGCCCGTAGATAACTACGGATGAAAAGGGTGCTAATACCTTCCCTTTTCATAATCTACCCCCCGAACTCAAGAAAACATCTCTAAAGGTCTTTCCTGTTCTTTTCAGCCTTTCCTTTTGGATAAAAGAAAAGTCGGTGGCGACTCTTGCTATCCACACAATTGCGATAAAATGAAAAATAACCAAGTCAGTTCTCTCACCGTGTTACAGAACTGGTGACTCTGCTGGGGAATAAAACTTAAAAGTGGGGTTACCTTAAGGCTAGATCACATATACTTGCTTTCCTTGTTTGACTTGCATGCTTTACATTATGGTTCCTTGTTTGGGCTTGCTTTGACACTACACCCGGATTTGGGGCACCTTTTTAGGTAAGTAGCAATAAATTGTGAGGGAACTGTGCGGGGTATACCGACACGGTTGAAACAGTAGCTACGTTGATGCGATACTAATGTGTGTACCGGTATCCCTTGAGTAATCAAGGAGAATATAGGGCCGTTGCGTGGTATCATAAAGCGTCAACTGACCTTAGCACCTTAATTGACCAACTTGACTTTTAGGACGTAGTGAGATAGTCGTCTTTGGTGTATACCCAAAATCGGTTGATACTTGATGTTACACTCGTTGAGGTTTAACCATTGATTTTTGTTTGGTGGCAAGTAAATTGTCTATCGGAATGAGATTTGGGGGAAAGACCGGTGATATTGAGATCCCTTAGAACCCGGTTACTATATTTAGGACAGTTTGAGCCAACCCAACTTCAAGAGGGTATCACCTTAAAATCCAGGCAAGCCTTAAACCTAAGGTCTCTGTGAGATTTTCTTGTGCTTGCTATATCTGCTATATCTGAGCATAATCATGACATCATAACATAGCATGTCATACTAACAATTTCAAGGATTCTTAGGGTTTATTTTTGTCTTGTTTTGTAGGACATGGCCCTCGCACGCAGATTCACTATCCAAGTCAGTCTTGTAAAAGTACCTCCTCAGCTTAAGGATTTGGTATCAAGGTGTTGTACCCCAAAATTTGCCCTCCCATTCTCTCAACATTTTTCTCATCACAAGGCCCTTGGAGCTCAAGATCCAGTTAGGGTTTCCTCTGCTCAAGACTTCTCCTTGCACTGTTGACCCAAATTAGGGTTTGTGTTTGCACAAAGATATTTTGACCTAAAATGCCTAAGATGACTTTCATGTTTCATGTTGGACTCCCAAGTTTATCCATACCAAGTTTCAAGTCTTGATTCCAAATTTTGCCCAGTCAATTGGACAATTGACCTATAAATCAGCTGTATTGGGGAAAAAGTCAACTGTGGCCAATTGACAGTCAAACCTCATGAAAATTGACCCACATCAACATTATGAACTCATATGGACCATTTGATCAAGTTTGGATCATAATTCCACAAGAAATTTGATCGGATCACCAAAAGGGCAAAATGGTCATTTTTAGGGTTTTGACTGCACAAAGGCAATTTTTGACTGTTTGACCTAGCCAAAGGCAAACCAAGCTCACATATGGACTCAAGGACCCCATGGAATTGTCTTGACATACTCAACAAGTTCAAAAGATCCCAAATGCACAAGATTGACAGTTGAATTTTCCAGTCAATTGATCAATTTTGACTGTATACTGAAAAGTCAAACTTTGACTTTTTGGTCAAAATCAAGTGTCAAGATTCATTTTTCATCAAAACATGCCAAATCATGAAACTTGTTCATCAAGGAATCAAAAATCACAAATTAGGGTTTGAAATGAAGATTTTTCATAACTTAGAATTTTTCTAAGTTATGAAAAAAACCTAATTTTTTCCTAACTTTGTCCCACTTTCTCATCAAGATGCATTTGGATTCAAGGAAAAGTCAAAACATGAAAGTTGTAGTCCATTGAAAAATCTACAACTTTTATTCACAAAGTTTCCTCAAAAGAAGCTTGTATCTCAAGTTACAATTTTTGGAACAAGGGTACCAAACCATTCTTAACTTAGAGAAATTTTGAACCATTTTAGGCAGGATTTTTGCCTAACTTCAAGACCACTTTTCACATGCTTCCACTTGGAATTTCAATTTTCATTTCAAAGATGGATTGTAGTACACATTCCAAGCTTTCCAAAATGTCCAAGAACTCATCAAACAACCTCATGGTTAGGGAGAATCGAATTTGGCAAGTTGGGAAAAACTCACTTTGTTTATGGTCAATTTACATGTTCATACACTTGTGCCATTTTGAACTCATCTTGCATTCCTTGATTACAGGTCCTATATCCCATTTGCACTCAATAATTTAATGCTAACTCATTGTGCCAAGGCCTTGTTTTATGTGTTTAAGCATTACATGGAAGTTTAACCCTTAAATAGAAAAAGCTAATTATCCATTTTAGAAAAGTATGGCTTTATGTCAAAGTTGCAAATCAAGAAGTACAAGCCCATATCTTTGGGCACAAGTTCAGAAGCAAAACACACTGATCAAGGGGAATGGATGCATCATAGATTGGGGGCCTGCATCAGTCTAGAACACAACTTGATACTTTGTTGCTTAAGTGTGAAGAAAACTTGCATAACATAGACCAACTCTCATCTCAGCCAAGAGACCCTTAAGCAAACTTCTTACACACATTATAAACAATCACCCTGACCTGAAACACGAGCTAACCATCTCCATTGCCCTCTCTAACACAGAATCACCATAAAATTGCAAAAAACAGGGCATAAGCTGCAGTTTGAATCCCATAGCTCATTTCCATCGTGCACTTTCATCCAAACTAGTTCAAACACTTTCCCTACCATCCATACAAACTGTCCAAAACATTAGAACCAGACTGTAACACCTCTAATCAGTTTTTCCATTTTCATTTCTTCCTCTTGCAGGTTGACTTCTGCAGCTTGATATAGAAGGTTTCAAAGCATACCAAGTATTGGAATAGCATCCTCAGACATCAAGCAAGCTATACAAATCATCATCTTGCCCCGAAAGCTCCTCCATTGTCAGACACGATTCCAACTGAACAGGTAAGTTCATGAACTCTTATCTCTCTATCCAGGCATTGTTAGGTTTAGATTTGTGAAGAAATTATGTCACATTCATGGCCCTGAACATGCCCATATAATTAGTTTTCATTTATGTTATGTGTGCTATGAGAATTTAATGTCTGAACATGAAACAAAAACTAGGTCAGGAATTGGGGGAGAAGAAATTCTCTCTCATTTCTGAGAGTTAGATTGATTTCTTTATATGTCTAGAATCGTGGCTTCAAGCTCTACAGGTTTCATGTTGCAAGATTTGGCAAAAGATCAAGGAATCTGGAGATAGAAAACGCGTGTTGTTGTTGTTCATACAGGTTCTGAGGTTGAAGACAAAGTCTTCATGGGCTGTGCCTGTTTCATTTTCCTATTTGCACCTTGTTTTCACTTTTGAACCCCCCTGGCCCATTTTGAGATATACTTGTTATTTTCCATTTTTTCTTTTTGATTTTGTTTCCATATTTTTGTTTAAATCATAAAAGACATTAAAAACATTTTTCCATATTTTTTTGCATTTATTTTGATATTTATTTGGTTTTATTAGGTTTCTTTGTAAATAAGTAAATAAGTATACTTTTATTTTTCAATACAAAAAATAATACACACATATTTTATTTCTGATTTTATTTTATGCTATCTCTTGAAAACATTTTTTAATAAAAATACATTTTTTTTAAAATATTAAATATTATTATTTACATATATATTTAGTATTTAATGAATATTATAAATAGTTAGATATTTATTAATACATTTAGGTTAAAAACACAATAAAATAACATATTTTATTTTTTACTAATATTTAACTTGGAAATTACTTTTTCTTCATATATTTTCTTTTCATTTATTTTTTGTATATAATTAATAAATATTACATATATTATATAATAAATACTTTTATTTATAAAATTAGGGTTTTACCCTAGATCCATAAAAATACCAAAAATACATTTATTTTTATTTTTATTTATTTGATATATGATAAACTTTTTTTCACATACATATGAAAATCTTTTTTTGCATTCTTGCATATTTATTTTATTTGAATATTGTGTAATTAAATACCTTGCAAAATTCCAAGTTTGATGTAATAGTCTAGGGTTTTAATTCTTGTCAAAATACCCCCATTTGAACATTTGTACCCCCCTTCCCATATATTGTGTTGTAATAACTTAGGAACTTTATTTTTCGCACTTTAAAGCTTTCTAATTATGCCATGTTAGAATTAGGGTTTGTATGCAAATCAATTAACCAAAATAGTTTGACCTAAATTCAAGATAAACAAGCATGAAAATGGACAACGCCAATCACACTTGCACCCCTAGGGTATTCCACTTGTTGCCTTCAATAATGGGCCATATTGCATGTTAGGTCTCTTTGGGCAAAACAAACACAATTCAAATGATCATAGTCCCTCGATGACGCTTTCGAAAGTTGCCTAAAAAATGATCAAGTCCCTCCAAGGAAAAATTGCCCAAAGATACTTGGCCCCATTGCAATTATGGTCTAGACGATGACCCGCGCCCGTCCCTTTCACATCCTAACACAAGATTGTCCACCAAATACAATGGTGGAACAAAATTGTCAAAAGGGTTAAAACATAGCAAAGATATTTGAGAAATTTAAGGTAGATAGCTCTTGATTACTTGCCAACTTGCAAAACAAAACACTTGCCTATTTTCCAAACCACACATCACTACACTTTCAAAACAACTTTCAAAAACATTGAAAACCTTTTTCAAAAGACATACACCTTTGTATACATCCCAACATGGATCATTGCAAAGGTTGCCACCACATTGGCCTCTTTTCAAAACATTTTCAAACCCACACACACACAAAGCACCATTTCAAACAATTGAAAATTAAGGCAAGTTGATCTAAGCAAGTAACTAAGAGCCCATGGATAACCATGGATAGAAAGGGTGTTAATACCTTCCCTTTCTATAATCTACTCCCCGAACCCAAGAAAACATCTCAAAGGTTTTTGCTGTGCTTTTTAACCTTTCCTTAGGATAAAATAAAAAGTCGGTGGCGACTCTTACTCAATCGAAACATTTGCGAATACAAAACGCAAACCTCAAGTCAGTTCTCCCACCGTATCACAGAACTGGCGACTCTGCTGGGGATAAACTTTAAAGTGGAGTAACCTTAGGGCTTAGATCACCCTCTTGCATGGCTAATTGTTTGTCTTGATTGCTTTACATCTTGGCTCTCTTGTTTGGGTTTACAATCTTACACCTGGATTTTGGGAAACATTCATAGATAGCAATACATTGTGGAAACTGTGCGGGGTATACCGACATGGTCGAAGCAATAGCTATATTAGTGCGACATATTTGTGAGTACCGGTAACCCTTAAGTTCAATCAAGGAGAGTACGGGGCCGCTGAGTGATGTCACTAAGCACTAATGACCTAGAACCTTACTTGACCATCTTGGCCTTTCATTAGGGGTAGTGAGATGACCGGCTTTGGTGCAGTCCGAAGTTGGTAGATACTCGATACTACACTCATTGAGGGTTGTTTTCTTGGAATATTTTGGTCGCTAGTTAAGTGGCTAAACCAAAACAATGAACAATGAAAACGATCCAGTGATATTGAGCTCCTTAGAACCCGGTTACTATTTATAGGACAGGTTTTTAAGCCAACTACACTCAAGAGGGTACTTACCTATGAAACCCCATGCAAGCCTGAAACTAGGGTTTGGTGTGATTTGCTTGTACATATGTTTGTGCATACATCATGAACATCATAAAGCATCATATGTATTCACTAACCATTTCAAGGGTTTAGATCTTCATCTTTGTTCTTGTTTTGTAGGTCATGGAAATTCCTCGCAGAAAAACCATACAAGTCAACCTTGTGAGAATCTCTCCTCAACTCAAGGAGCTCACCTCAAGAATTTCGGAAAGCTCTCCCTTCAGTGAAAGACATGGTAGGCTGCTCAGCTTAGTCAACACCAACATTGAAGAGGACATGATGAAAGTGCTATTCCAGTTTTTTGACCCTCTTCATCACTGTTTCACTTTCCCCGACTACCAGTTGGTGCCCACTTTGGAGGAGTTTTCTCAACTCCTGGGAATTCCTATCCTTAATCAACTACCTTTCAACGGTATGGAAAAGGAGCCAAAGCCGGAAGATGTTGCTCGAGCATTACATCTACAGCCTTCTGACATCAAGGGGCATTGGGAAACTAGAAGCGGCGTCAAAGGTTTCTTAGCAAAATTCTTGTTTGAGAAGGCACAAGAGTGTTGGAACTCATTGGACTTACAAGCCTTTGAAGAGATTGTGGCACTCCTTATCTATGGGTTGGTCCTGTTCCCAAATCCTGACCAGCTTGTAGAGGTCAACACCGTCAAAATCTTCTTGTCCAGAAATCCAATACCAACATTGCTTGGGGACATCCTTCACTCATTTTACACACGAACAATGAGAAAGAGGGGTGTTCTCATGTGCTGTACTCCTCTCCTTGCAAGGTGGTTTATTTCGCACCTTCCACAATCTATATTGAAGAATGACCAAGGCTCAAGGTGGTCCCAACGGTTGATGACTCTTACTCACTCTGATGTACATTGGTGTTCTCGGTCCAGAGAAAATGTCATCATCATCGATTGTTGTGGAGAGTTCCCTAATGTCCCATTACTTGGCATTAGAGGGGGCATTACCTACAACCCTTGCCTAGCTTTGAGGCAATTTGGATATTCACGGAGAGATGGCCCTCACGACATGTTGATTCCTGACCTAGTTTTTGACTTCGACAATGATGCGCAAGGACTTCGCCAAAGATTCATCAGAGCTTGGAGGATGCCCAACAAGGTTGACAGCAAGACACTGGGACACAAGAACTCCATCCCTCTCGAGCCTTATCTCAAGTGGGTACGAGCCCGAGCCCAGAGTCTAATGATGCCTTATCCTCATGTTCTCCCTATGATTAAAGAGTCCGTCAAGGAAGGAGAGGTTCCCTACACCATCCTACATCCTGACATGCATACATCGTGGGAGGAGATGCAGAAGAGTTGGATCCAACTCAAGGAGGAACGGAACACTTTTGAAGCCAGCTTATACGCCAGCGAGAAGAAGGTTCTAGAGCTCACCCGCCGACTCCATGAGCAAAAGGCCCTCAACACCTACATTGCGCCAAAGAGGATGGCAACGTCTTTTTACCTTGAGAAGCTGTTTTTGTAATATTTGGCCCATGGGGCATTTATGTACTAACAAATTTCTTCTTATTAATATGACGTGCGTTCTTTTTGTCTGCAACAATTGTGAATTTCTAAAATCCTTGAATGCATTGCATAAATAGCATCTCATGCATCATGTGCATAACAGGTACCCTTTTTCTACAGGTTGCTTAATCTTCTTCGCTGTTTATTTTGAACAGTCATCATGAATCCCGAATCATCCAGTGAACAAGCTATCAAGGCCCTCCAGGCCCAGAACGCCTAGTTTCAAGAGATGGTCATGAGCCTGGCTCAAGGTCAACAAGAGTTGAAGGCTTTGCTCTTAAAGAAGAAGAAGAAGAAGAGGACTGCGTTATTCAACACTGGACGCAGGTTTGGGAACACACTCCATAACGAGGCTGATCCAACTACTTCCTCTGCAGAGAAAGACAGTCCCC
This sequence comes from Vicia faba, assembly GCA_948472305.1. NCBI lineage: Eukaryota > Viridiplantae > Streptophyta > Magnoliopsida > Fabales > Fabaceae > Vicia > Vicia faba. The sequence continues at coordinate 779,336,506 of OX451741.1, read as the reverse complement.
AAGGGGGAGGGGCTCCTAGTCATGCGGTCTCTGACAACGAGACGGATTACAATGACGAACAATACCCTCCTGCTGCTGACAGATACAAGTAACTAGAGGACCGTTTGAGTGCCATGGAGATTCAAAATGTGTCGGGGATGGATTTCGGAGATTTAGGTTTATCTTCTGGGGTGGTAATCCCACACAAGTTCAAGGCGCCTGCCTTTGCAAAATACGATGGGGCTTCCTGTCCAAAGCTGCATCTCAGATCGTATGTAAGGAAGATCCAACCTTACACGGCAAACAAGAACCTTTGGATCCACTTCTTCCAAGATAGCCTTTCGGGGTCACAACTTGAGTGGTTCTATCAGCTAGATGGAACCAGTATCCGACATTAGGAAGATTTGGCTACCGCATTTTATAGACAATATCAATACAATTCTGACCTCGCTCCTACGCGTACCCAACTTCAGGGTATGTCACTAGGAACGGGCGAAGGATTCAAAGAATATGCGCAAAAATGGAGAGATTTGGCTGGCAGGGTGCAGCCTCCTTTGACTGATCATGAACTAGTTGACATGTTTCTAGGGACCTTGTCTAGTCCATTCTTCAATCATTTGGTTGGTAATTCCTCCGTTGGGTTTACGGATTTGATCCTGACGAGTGAAAGGATAGAGGCTGGCATCAGGTCAGGAAAGATACAGAAAGGAGGCGCCGCAAGTACTGAGAAGAGGCCTTTCAAGAAGGAAGCTAGTGCCGTCTATGGTCCTAGAAGACAAGTCAAGCCAGAAAGCCGCCAAGCCGTCAATGCCTTGGTAATTTCAAAACCTGTTTCTGCTCCTCAGCAGTACAATCAACAAAGGGATGAGAGGCCCAAGAGGCAATACACTCGGCTGAGTATGACCTTGTCACAAATCTTACCGCAACTGCTATCAACCAACTTGGTGACCATCAAAGAGGCTCCGAAGGTCGTGAATACTGCATCTCCTAAGTATAACCCAAATGCCCGTTGTGCTTATCACTTTGATAGCCCCGGGCATACTACTGATGATTGTTGGGCCCTGAGAAATAAGGTTCAAGACCTTATTGATGCGAAGGAAATTCAGTTTGAGGCGCCTGAGAGGCCAAATGTTGTAACTGCTCATATGCCCCAGCATAGAGTAAATGCCGTCGAGGAAGATTTGTATGCTGTTTCTGTGAATGATGTTGCTACCCCTCTATTGACTGTTAAGAGGAACCTACTGCTAGCCGGTTTATTTCCGGGTTGTAGCAAGGGTTGCCTCTTGTGTGCTGTTATCCCTACCGGTTGTCCGCTGCTGAAGTCAGGCATCCAAAGCCTGATGGATAGCAAAGAGATTCTGTTCAAGAAAACCGTTGTTCCATTTGTTTCCGCTGAAGAAGTATCTGTTGTCACAATTTTCAACAATCCTACCAAGGCTCCCCCGAGGAAGCCAGTCAAAATTATGTTTGTTGCACCCATTACCATTATTGTTCCGGGGCCTCTCCCCTATGAATCTGACAAGGCTGTCCCATGGCACTATGGGACAGATGTGTGTGTGCTTGGAGTGAAGCAGGAGTTCAACACCGGTACCAGTATCAGTAACATCACTGGTCCCGCCAAGATTACTCGCAGTGGAAGGCTCTTCTCGCCTGACATTGCACCACCAGTTATCCGAAAACCTCTTATCATCACACCCGCAAGTGTGCATGTTCCAAATCAAGTTCCTGTGTCCACTACTGCCGCCGAGTCCTCTGATGCTCGGGGCAAAGAAGTTGCTACCGATTTGCCTGCCCGGACGGAGGCACCAAAAAAGACCGCTGTTGAAGCCTCCCAGCAAGAGATGGAGGAAATCCTTAAAATCATTAAAAAGAGTGACTTCAATGTCGTTGAACAGCTGGGGCATACCCCCTCCAAAATCTCTATTCTATCATTGCTGCTGTGCTCATAGGCCCACGCCAAGGCCCTGATTTCATTTCTGAAAACGGCCCATGTGCCGCAAGAGACATCTGCAGATCAGTTCACTGATTGTGTGGCTAATTTGATCGCTGACAATGGTTTGGGTTTCTCGGATGCCGATTTGACCGCCAAGGGGAAAAACCACAATGATGCCCTGCATGTCTCCATAGAATGCAGGGGCACTACTCTTGCACACGTGTTGGTGGACACCGGTTCTTCCCTGAATGTATTTCCCAAGAAGGCCTTAGATAGGTTGGATTGTGAGGGCCTGGAATTGAAACCTAGTAACATCATTGTTAGAGCCTTCGACGGTTCTAAAAGGATGGTGCATGGTGAGGTAGACATTCCTGTTCGTGTGGGTTCCCAAGTCTTTGACTCGACGTTCTATGTGATGGATATTCGTCCATCTTATTCCTGTTTGTTGGGTCGACCCTGGATTCACAAAGTTGGGGCGGTAACATCCACTCTACACCAGAAGCTCAAATACCCTGTCAGAGGGAAGATTGTTACTGTGCAGGGAGAGGAGGAATACATGGTTAGTCACCTGAATTCATTTCGGTATATTGAAATGGATGGGGAGTTTATTGAAACCCCCTTTCAACATTTTGAAGAGGTACCTCCAACATTGGCGTCAGCTGAGACAGTGGTTGAAGAAGACTTTCCTTTGAAGATGGCTTCCTTGAGTGATGCCCGGGCTGTAATCGAGAAAGGCAAGTGCGCAAACTGGGGTCAACTTCCTGACTTCACTCAAAAGACCGACAAGTTTGGGCTGGGCTTCACTGCAGAGGCTCAGAGGGCTGTTCGCAAAGAAAGGATCAGAAAGGCTCTGGTGTTCATAACCAACCCAAGGGTGAATGCTATAGAGGAGGACGTAGAGGAAGCAGAATTCGACAGTTGGATCTATCCAACAACCAGCAACGGACCAAGCAACTGGACGGCAAAGGATTTTACACCTATTACATTTGTCACGCAGTAATGAACCCTTTTGTTTTCAATTTGTAACAAACAATATGTTGAAACTTTTATTGGCTCGGTGTCCTACCCGGGGCACCGTGGCTCCATTTGTGAGGGATTTTTGTATGACATTTCCATATATCATTAATCAAAACATTGGACGTTGTTGCATTTCAAATCTTGTGCTCTTTTTTCTTTCTTTGTTATATATTGCAAAACAGCTATATTTACACACACTCACTTATATAGGTTCCAATCCACCCTGGATCTCACTGGTAACAGCTCTGCTACTGCCAGTTATGACTTTGAAAATCCGATCAACTTGGCCGAAGACGAAGGTGAAGATGATTGCGAAGTGCCTGGTGAACTCGCAAGACTGCTACTCCAGGAAGAGAGGGCCATTCAGCCGCATGAAGATCCGAAGGAGACGATAAACCTGGGTACTGAGACAAATAGAAAAGAAGTCAAGATTGGTGCCAATCTGGAGCTCAGTGTAAAACAACGTTTGATTTAGATGCTACATGATTACATGGAAATCTTTGCTTGGTCTTACAAAGACATGCCTGGTTTGGATGCCGACATTGTGGTTCATCACCTGCCTACCAAGGAAGACTGCCCGCCAGTAAAACAGAAGGTCCGCCGCATGCGCCCAGAGATGTCCGAGAAAATCAAAGCTGAGGTTATGAAACAATTTGACGCCGGGTATCTAGCAGTGACTTCCTATCCTCAGTGGGTGGCCAACGTGGTTCCAGTGCCAAAGAAGGATGGTAAAGTCAGAATGTGTGTTGACTACAGGGATTTAAACAGGGCCAGCCCTAAAGATGATTTCCCTCTGCCTCACATCGACGTTCTTGTTGACAATACTGCTCAACACAAGGTGTTCTCCTTCATGGATGGTTTTTTAGGGTATAATCAGATCAAGATGGCTCCTGAAGATATGGAAAAGACTACCTTTATTACTCAGTGGGGCACCTTCTGCTACAAGGTCATGCCATTCGGGTTGAAAAATGCTGGGGCAACCTACCAACGTGCCATGGTCGCTTTATTTCATGACATGATCCACCATGAGATTGAAGTATACGTCGATGATATGATTGCAAGGTCCCAAACTGAGGAGGAACACCTTGACCATCTGCGGAAGCTGTTTGACCGACTGAAGTTGTACAAGCTGAGGTTGAACCCAAACAAATGCACCTTCGGGGTGAGGTCTGGAAAGTTGCTAGGTTTCATTGTAAGCGACAAAGGTATTCAAGTGGACCCTGCCAAGGTGAAAGCCATACAAGAGATGCCGACTCCCAAGACAGATAAAGAAGTCAGAGGCTTCCTAGGACGACTGAATTACATTGCCCGATTCATCTCACATCTAACTGCTACCTGTGAGCCAATCTTCAAATTGCTGAAGAAAGATCAAGTAGTACGTTGGAACGATGAATGTCAGGCCGCTTTCGAAAAGATAAAGGAATATCTCCAAGATCCACCCATTCTTATGCCTCCAGTGGAAGGGAGACCTCTAATACTATACTTGACAGTACTTGACAATTCAATGGGGTGTGTGTTGGGGCAGCATGACGAGTCTGGCCGAAAAGAGCATGCTATTTATTACCTGAGCAAAAAGTTTACCGACTGTGAGTCCCGGTACTCACTGCTCGAGAAAACTTGCTACGCTCTGGTATGGGCTGCTCGCCGGCTGAGACAGTATATGTTGACTCACACTACTCTTTTGATTTCAAAAATGGATCCAATCAAGTATATATTCGAAAAGCCTGCTCTGTCCGGAAGAATAGCAAGATGGCAAATGATCTTGACAGAATATGATATCCAGTACACAACTCAAAAAGAAATCAAGGGAAGTGTATTGGCAGACCATTTGGCACACCAAACTGTGGACAATTACCAATCATTGAACTTTGAATTTCCAGAAGAAGATATCATGGTAGTAACTGATTGTGAAGTACCTGGACCGGATGAAGGACCTGAGGAAGGATCCCGATGGTCTATGCATTTTGACGGAGCCTCGAACGCTTTGGGTAACGGCATCGGCGCTGTGATCATATCCCCCAAAGGCACTCATACTCCACTCACCGCCCGGCTATGTTTCAACTGCACCAACAACATGGCAGAATATGAGGCATGTATCATGGGTCTTCAAGCTGCGATTGACTTAAGGATCAAGTTTCTGAGTGTCTTCGGAGATTCCACTCTCGTGATCAATCAGATCAAAGGCGAGTGGGATACGAAACACCCGAATCTTATTCCTTACAAGGAGTATGTGTTGACTTTGTTGCCCCGCTTTGAAGAGATAACTTTTGAACACTTCCCAAGAGAGGAGAATCAGTTAGCAAACGCACTAGCTACGATGTCTTCAATGTTCAAAGTCAAATGGGACAACGAGGCTCCCCGGATCATTATCTGGAAGTTGGACGAACCTGCATACTGTTGCGATCTTGAGGCCAAAGAGGTAACCGAAAAACCCTGGTATCATGAGGTGAAGAGATACTTGGAAGCCCAGGAATACCCTGAAGGTGCGTCTGTCAATGACAAGAAGTTCCTAAGAAGGTTTGCGGAGAAATTCTTCCTCAGCAACGGAATTCTCTACAAACGAAACCATGATTCAACTTTACTGCGTTGTATGGATAAGGCCAAAGCAGAGAAGATCATGGTAGAACTGCATGAAGGTACATACGGAACACATTCCAGTGGACATACCATGGCCAAGAAAATCCTTCGGGCAGGATATTTCTGGTCCACAATGGAAGCCGACTGTTACCAACATTCTCGAACTTGTCATAAATGCCAGATCTATGCTGATAAGGTGCACATCCCTCCGGTTCCTCTGAATGTCCTGACGGCACCTTGGCCTTTTGCAATGTGGGGCATTGACATGATCGGCGAGATCCGACCGACGGCATCCAACGGGCATCGCTTCATCTTGGTAGCAATTGATTACTTCACGAAGTGGGTGGAAGCAGCTTCCTACGCCACCGTAACCAAGAGCGTCGTGGCACGTTTCATTCGGCATAACCTGATCTGTCGGTACGGCGTCCCGGAAAGGATCATTACGGACAATGGTACCAATCTTAACAACAAGATGATCACTGAGCTCTGCGAGCAATTCAAGATACAGCACCACAACTCTTCTCCTTACCGGCCGAAGATGAATGGGGCCATAGAAGCAGCTAATAAGAACATCAAGAAAATCGTGCAGAAGATGAAAGTGACTTACAAAGATTGGCACGAAATGTTACCATTTGCTCTTCATGGATACCGTACCTCAGCACGGACGTCAACCGGGGCAACACCCTTTTCCTTGGTCTATGGCATGGAGCCAGTCTTGCCGATTGAAGTCCAAATACCCTCTCTCCAGATAATGAAGGATGCAGACTTGAGCGAAGATGACTGGATTCAGACTCGACTTGATCAATTAAACCTAATTGACGAAAAGAGACTCACCGCTATCTGTCATGGTCAGACGTATCAAAAACGGATGATCCGGGCATTTAACAAGAAAGTCAGACCACAGGAGTATCAAGTTGGGGATCTGGTAATCAAACGCATCATCCTTCATCAAAGTGATCCCAGGGGCAAATGGACCCCTACGTACGAAGGGTCATTTGTGGTTAAACATGTGTTCTCAGGAGGATCCATGATTCTAACCACCATGGATGGTGACGACCTTCCTCACCCCGCCAATGCAGACATAGTAAAAAGATACTACGCATGAATAAAAGACCCGCTAGGTCGACATACCTAGGCAAAAATAAGGGCTTCCCGACGAACCAAAAGGGTTCGGGCAAAAATAAGGGATGAAATGAAAAAAGAATCTGTACACCCGGCAAGTCGAAAACCTGAAAAGGCGGCTTGGGCAAAAATGGGTATCCCGATGGACTGAAAACCCGAAAGGGCGATCCAGGCAAAAGTTAGGGATAAAGCGTAACACTATGTCTCATTGGATCACCTTGCATCCAGAATTCTGCATCAACTATCGGGCTCAGACTTCGGCATTGATCAATCAGCTTCATCTTCAACTAAGCAGCAAAGTGATGAGACGCTTGAAGACATAAAGGTGATAGCAGAGTTGGAACCCAGTGGGAATTTTTTTCACATAGCTGTCTTGTTTCCTTTTCGAAATTGTATAAACTTTATGATTTTCGGCGGCTTTCTCTTACTAGGACGTCAGCCTCTTGTACAAAAACGCCTATTTACAGGCAAAATTCAAAATCAATACAAATTCACTTTTCCAAACAAATTGCCAATTGTTTTTCCTTTTTTCTGTTTTGTCTTATGAAGAACGTCCAATGTTCATTTTTGATATATGCATTTGACATTAAATTGCCAATTCATAAATACTTGCATACGAAACAAAGGACTAATTACAGGTGACATCAGAAACAGGGGCAAAGTAGAATTGTCCAGGCAGTCTAGTTGCTTTGTCCTCCAAGGTACTAAGGTAGGTTCGACTGAAGAATGCGACCAAGTTACCTCAACTCCCCACAGAGTAAGACAAGATTCAGCAATGCTCGCCCCAGGAAGAATTAGTCTATCATCAGCCCTACAACAGGCACCCTGTTCCCCTAGCAAGTCGGCAATACTCTCCTCTGGTAGAGTTAGTCTACGGTCAGCCTAAAGGAAGTTGGGTATCCCCAGAAGATATCAACATTCCCCAACGGAGTATAGGCATTCATCAGCAAGCATCCCCGGCAGTCTTGATCTAAGATTGTTCCCCGGCGGAATACAGACACTCCAGTGGAACCATTTTCCAGTACAGTCCGAAAGTTTCCCCAGGAAAATTGGAATCCATATCCCCAGCAGGTCTTGAAGCTTATCCCCGGTAGATTCTGGAAGCTTATCCCCTATAAAGTACGGATGTCTCTCCCGGGCTTTATTCAAAGTTATTCCTCACAAGGGCTTATAACTGGGTTATTCTCAGCTATTTGCCACGGAAGATCGCCCTCGGCGAAGTTCTTCCAATCCCCAGCGAAATTCATCAAAGTTCCCCAACATAACTTATCAACACAATCCCCAGTGGAGTTTATCATTGTTATCCCCAGCGGAGTCCATCATCGAAATCCTCAGCGGAGCTCTCATCAAAACTTCAGCGAAGTATCTCTTCCCTCAGAGTAATTCCCCTCAGAGTAATCTCTCCAACAAGTTTATTCCCAGACGGAGTTATCTTCTCCTACCGGTGTATTCTTGCAACCATCATCCCTAGCGGAAACGAAGAACTCTACTCTTCAACATCAGCCCAAGATTTAATTCCCCGGCCGGTCGTCAAGGATTTATTTTCCTAGACGAAAATACATTCATAAACATTTCACATTTCATACATCCTGCTTACATACATGATAAAGTGCATACAACACGATCTCATTTTGAACATTATGACATCATGCATTTCATACATCATGACATTGCATGCAACTGATGTTTTGCCTTTTCAGGGAAAAAGACAACCCAAAAGACAACTACCTTCAACTGTCACAATTCCAGATTCGATTCCCGTATCTAGCCAGGGCACATCTCTGAGTGATCAGTTTCCAGATTCGATTCTTGTATCCAGCCAGGGTACATCTGAAGAGTTTGAAGATTTGATTCCTGTATCCAGCCAGGGCATATCTGTTGACAACTAATTCCAGATTCGATTCCTGTATCCAGCCAGGGCACGTCTGAAGAGTTTGAAGATTCGATTCCTGTATCCAGCCAGGGCATATCTGCAGACGACAATTCCAGATTCGATTCCTGTATCCAGCCAAGGCACATCTGAAGAGTTTGAAGATTCGATTCCTGTATCCAGCCAGGGCATATCTGTAGACGACAATTCCAGATTCGATACCTGTATCCAGCCAGGGCACATCTGTGAGCAACCGATTGTAGATTCAACACCTATATCTAGCCAGGGCATATCGGCATGAAGAGATTGAAGATCAACACCTGTAACAAGCCAGGAAAACATCTGTCTTTCTCAAAATGCGCAAGTTCTCGCTAAGGAATCTCTTACGCGATCAACACTTCCAAATGGCATCTATAAGCCCATTCCCGACAAGTTTCTATCGCGCCTTTAGATGGCATCTATAAGCCCATCTCCCTATCCACCATCTCTCTAAATGGCATCTATAAGCCCATTCCCGACATCACATTTGCTGATACTCCAACATGCGAGTGCAAATTTCCGGGCACTCTAGTGTCCAATCTCCTTTTACCCTCGAGTCACGAAAGGCAAACTTGCCAATCTAACTCTTCAGGTTCAAGAAGATTGAACAGGGGCAACTGTTGTACCCTAACATTTTCCCTCCCATTCTCTCAACATTTTTCTCATCACAAGGCCCTTGGAGCTCAAGATCTAGTTAGGGTTTCCTCTGCTCAAGACTTCTCCTTGCACTATTGACCCAAATTAGGGTTTGTGTTTGCACAAAGATATTTTGACCTAAAATGCCTAAGATGACTTTCATGTTTCATGTTGGACTCCCAAGTTTATCCATACCAAGTTTCAAGTCTTGATTCCAAATTTTGCCCAATCAATTGGACAATTGACCTAGAAATCAGCTGTATTGAGGAAAAAGTCAACTGTGGCCAATTGACAGTCAAACCTCATGAAAATTGACCCACATCAACATTATGAACTCATATGGACCATTTAATCAAGTTTGGATCACAATTCCACAAGAAATTTGATCAGATCACCAAAAGGGCAAAATGGTCATTTTTAGGGTTTTGACTGCACAAAGGCAATTTTTGACTGTTTGACCTAGCCAATGGCAAACCAAGCTCACATATGGACTCAAGGACCCAATGGAATTGTCTTGACATACTCAACAAGTTCAAAAGATCCCAAATGCACAAGATTGATAGTTGAATTTTCCAGTCAATTGATCAATTTTGACTGTATACTGAAAAGTCAAACTTTGACTTTTTGGTCAAAATCAAGTGTCAAGATTCATTTTTCATCAAAACATGCCAAATCATGAAACTTGTTCATCAAGGAATCAAAAATCACAAATTAGGGTTTGAAATGAAGATTTTTCATAACTTAGAATTTTTTTAAGTTATGAAAAAAAACCTAATTTTTTCCTAACTTTGTCCCACTTTCTCATCAAGATGCATTTGGATTCAAGGAAAAGTCAAAACATGAAAGTTGTAGTCCATTGAAAAATCTACAACTTTTATTCACAAAGTTTCCTCAAAAGAAGCTTGTAGCTCAAGTTACAATTTTTGGAACAAGGGTACCAAACCATTCTTAACTTAGAGAAATTTTGAACCATTTTAGGCAGGATTTTTGCCTAACTTCAAGACCACTTTTCACATGCTTCCACTTGGAATTTCAATTTGCATTTTAAAGATGGATTATATTACACATTCCAAGCTTTCCAAAATGTCCAAGAACTCATCAAACAACCTCATGGTTAGGGAGAATCGAATTTGGCAAGTTGGGAAAAACTCACTTTGTTTATGGCCAATTTACATGTTCATACACTTGTGCCATTTTGAGCTCAGCTTGCATTCCTTGATTACAGGTCCTATATCCCATTTGCACTCAATAATTTAATGCTAACTCATTGTGCCAAGGCCTTGTTTTATGTGTTTAAGCATTACATGGAAGTTTAACCCTTAAATAGAAAAAGCTAATTATCCATTTTAGAAAAGTATGGCTTTATGTCAAAGTTGCAAATCAAGAAGTACAAGGCCATATCTTTGGGCACAAGTTCAGAAGCAAAACACACTGATCAAGGGGAAAGGTTGCAGCATAGATTGGGGGCCTGCATCAGTCTAGAACACAACTTGATACTTTGTTGCTTAAGTGTGAAGAAAACTTGCATAACAGAGACCAACTCTCATCTCAGCCAAGAGACCCTTAAGCAAACTTATTACACACATTCTAAACAATCACCCTGACCTAAAACACGAGCTAACCATCTCCATTGCCCTCTCTAACACAGAATCACCATAAAACTGCAAAAAACAGGGCATAAGCTGCAGTTTGAATCCCATAGCTCATTTCCATCGTGCACTTTCATCCAAACTAGTTCAAACACTTTCCCTACCATCCATACAAACTGTCCAAAGCATTAGAAGCATACTGTAACACATCTAATCAGTTTTGCCATTTTCATTTCTTCCTCTTGCAGGTTGACTTTTGCAGCTTGATATAGAAGGTTTCAAATCATACCAAGTATTGGAATAGCATCCTCAGACATCAAGCAAGCTATACAAATCATCATCTTGCCCTGAAAGCTCCTCCATTGCCAGACACGATTCCAACTGAACAGGTAAGTTCATGAACTCTTATCTCTCTATCCAGGCATTGTTAAGTTTAGATTTGTGAAGAAATTATGTCACATTCATGGCCCTGAACATGCCCATATAATTAGTTTTCATTTATGTTATGTGTGCTATGAGAATTTAATGTCTGAACATGGAACGAAAACTAGGTCAGGAATTGGGGGAGAAGAAATTCTCTCTCATTTCTGAGAGTTAGATTGATTTCTTTATATGTCTAGAATCGTGGCTTCAAGCTCTACAGGTTTCATGTTTCAAGATTTGGCAAAAGATCAAGGAATATGGAGATAGAAAACGCGTGTTGTTGTTGTTCATACAGGTTCTGAGGTTGAAGACAAAGTCTTCATGGGCTGGGCCTGTTTCATTTTCCTATTTGCACCTTGTTTTCACTTTTGAACCCCCTGGCCCATTTTGAGATATACTTGCTATTTTCCATTTTTTTCTTTTTGATTTTGTTTCCATATTTTTGTTTAAATCATAAAAGACATTAAAAATATTTTTCCATATTTTTTTGCATTTATTTTGATATTTATTTGGTTTTATTAGGTTTCTTTGTAAATAAGTAAATAAGTATACTTTTATTTTTCAATACAAAAAATAATACACACATATTTTATTTCTGATTTTATTTTATGTTATCTCTTGAAAACATTTTTTAATAAAAATACATTTTTTTTTAAATATTAAATATTATTATTTACATATATATTTAGTATTTAATGAATATTATAAATAGTTAGATATTTTTTAATACATTTAGGTTAAAAACACAATAAAATAACATATTTTATTTTTTACTAATATTTAACTTGGAAATTACTTTTTCTTCATATGTTTTCTTTTCATTTATTTTTTGTATATAATTAATAAATATTACATATATTATATAATAAATACTTTTATTTATAAAATTAGGGTTTTACCCTAGATCCATAAAAATACCAAAAATACATTTATTTTTATTTTTATTTATTTGATATATGATAAACTTTTTTTCACATACATATGAAAATCTTTTTTTTACATTCTTGCATATTTATTTTATTTGAATATTGTGTAATTAAATACCTTGCAAAATTCCAAGTTTGATGTAATAGTCTAGGGTTTTAATTCTTGTCAAAATACCCCCATTTGAACATTTGTACCCCCCTTCCCATATATTGTGTTGTAATAACTTAGGAACTTTATTTTTCGCACTTTAAAGCTTTCTAATTATGCCATGTTAGAATTAGGGTTTGTATGCAAATCAATTAACCAAAATAGTTTGACCTAAATTCAAGATAAACAAGCATGAAAATGGACAACACCAATCACACTTGCACCCCTAGGGTATTCCACTTGTTGCCTTCAATAATGGGCCATATTGCATGTTAGGTCTCTTTGGGAAAAACAAACACAATTCAAATGATCATAGTCCCTCGATGACGCTTTCGAAAGTTGCCTAAAAAATGATCAAGTCCCTCCAAGGAAAAATTGCCCAAACATACTTGGCCCCATTGCAATTATGGTCTAGACGATGACCCGCGCCCGTCCCTTTCACATCCTAACACAAGATTGTCCACCAAATACAATGGTGGAACAAAATTGTCAAAAGGGTTAAAACATAGCAAAGATCTTTGAGAAATTTAGGGTAGATAGCTCTTGATTACTTGCCAACTTGCAAAACAAAACACTTGCCTATTTTCCAAACCGCACATCACTACACTTTCAAAACAACTTTCAAAAACATTGAAAACCTTTTTCAAAAGACATACACCTTTGTATACATCCCAACATGGATCATTGCAAAGGTTGCCACCACATTGGCCTCTTTTCAAAACATTTTCAAACCCACACACACACAAAGCACCATTTCAAACAATTGAAAATTAAGGCAAGTTGATATAAGCAAGTAACTAAGAGCCCATGGATAACCATGGATAGAAAGGGTGCTAATACCTTCCCTTTCTATAATCTACTCCCCGAACCCAAGAAAACATCTCAAAGGTTTTTGCTGTGCTTTTTAACCTTTCCTTAGGATAAAATAAAAAGTCGGTGGCGACTCTTGCTCAACCGAAACATTTGCGAATACAAAACGCAAACCTCAAGTCAGTTCTCCCACCGTATCACACAAGGGTTCCCGAAAGATCTCCATTCACCAAAAGACACGGTCGACTTCTCAGCTTGGTCACCTCAAACTCTGATGAAGAGATGTTAAAAGTGCTCTTCTTTGACCCTTTACATCACTGCTTCACTTTTCCGAATTACCAGTTAGTGCCTACTATGGAGGAGTTTTCTCTGTTGTTAGGAGTTCCTATCCTTAATGAGGTACCTTTCAATGGTATGGAAAGAGACCCTAAACCTAAAGATATTTCTAAAGCTCTTTCCTTACAACGGTATAACGTAGTAGCAAATTGGGAAACCATGAGAGGTGTCAAGGGTTTTTTGGCTAAGTTCTTGTTTGAGAAAGCTCATCATTTTTGGGATACCCTAGACTTACAAGCTTTTAAAGAGGTATTAGCCCTTCTCATCTATGGGTTGGTATTGTTTCCTAATTCAGACCAGCTCATAGACATGAACGCGGTTAAGGTTTTCCTGTCACGCAATCCAGTACCTACTCTGCTTGGAGATATCCTACATTCTTTGCATAGTCGCACTATAAAGAGGAGAATAACCCTTCTGTGCTGCACACCTCTTTAGGCTAGGTGGTTTATTCTGCACCTACCCCAATCCGTCTTGAAGAATGAATAGGGCTTAAGATGGTCTCATAGGCTAATGACTCTTACACATTCAGGCATTCATTGGTGTCCTTGATCCTTAGATAATGTTACCATCATTAATTGATGCGGAGAATTCCCTATTGTTCCTCTCTTAGGCATTAAGGGAGGAATCACTTACAATCCTTGTTTGTCACTAAGACAATTTGGATATGCGAGAAGGGGTGGTCCTCATGATACACTTATCCAAGGAATCATCTTCGACTACGAGAATGATGCTCAGGGTTACCACAAAAGGTTCATGCAAGCTTGGGGCATGGTACATAGAGTTGATAGCAAGACGCTGGGGCACAAGAATTCCATCCCTCTTGAGCCTTATCTCAAATGGGTACGAGCCCGTGCTCAAAGTCTTATGATGCCTTACCCCTCCATTCTCCCAGTTATCATAGAGCCCGTTGTGGAAGGAGATGTCCCATACACTATCCTTCATCCTAACATGCCAACCTCTCCCGAAGACTTGCAAAGGGATTGGATACAGCTTAAGGAAGAGAGAGACACTTTTGAAGCCCAATTCTACGCCAGCAAGAAGAAGGTTCTAGAACTCACCAAGCAGCTTCATGAAGAGCGGAGTCTGAACGCCTACATCGCACCAAAGAGGATGCGTTCAACTTTTTTGTCTTAAAGTTTTGTATTTTTATTTCTTTGTAAGCCCAAAGAGGCGTGATGTACTGAAACATTGATTTATTAATATAATGTGTGTTCCTTTTGTCTAAAGAAAATTTAAATCTCTAATTTCCTTGAAATCATTGCATATGCATCTTCATGCATCATATCATGACAGGTTTCTCCCACACAGGCCTCCTTATCTTCCTACTGTTTATTTCAGTAAGATGAATATGGAACAAACCGTGAAATATCTCCAAGCTCAAAATGCTCAATTCCAACAAATGTTTCTGGCTTTGGCTAAGGGGGAAGAGCACCTGGAGACTCTTCTTCTCAAAGACAAGAACAAAAAGTCCAAGAAGTCAGTAGGCGTCTTGAACTTGGGAAGAAGGCTTAAAGGACCAGTCAAGGGAGCTCTAGATCTTCCAACTCCATCCAACATGGGGGATAGTCATGAAGAAGACAACAGTCTAGAGATTGAGGAAGTCAAAGCTGACTACTCTAAGGAATAATATCCTTCCGCTGATGATAAGTACAAACAGTTAGAGGATCGCCTTAATGCTATGGAGATTCAACAGATAGCTGGCTTAGATTTAGGAGACATGGGTTTGGTCTCTGGAGTGGTCATCCCGCCAAAGTTCAAAATCCCTACCTTTGCCCTATATGATGGAGTCTCTTTCCCTAAGATGCACTTAAAGTCTTATGTTCGCAAGATTCAACCATACACAACTAATCCAAAGCTTTTGATCCATTTCTTCCAAGAGAGCCTGGTAGGGACTCAACTTGAATGGTTCTATCAATTGGAGAGTTCTTGCATCCACACCTAGGAGGATTTAGCTGCTGCTTTCTACAAGCAGTACCAGTACAACGCTGATCTTACACCAACTCGTGTGCAATTGTAGAACATGACCATGGGTTCCAACAAGAGATTCAAAGGATACGCCCAAAGGTAGAGAGATTTGGCTGGTAGAGTGCAGCCCTCTTTAACTGATTGGGAGTTGATTGACATCTTCATGGGAACTTTGATAGGACCTTTCTTCAAACAACTAACCGGAAGCTCCTCGGTCGGGTTCACCGAGCTAATACTGACTGGCGAAAGAGTCGAAGCTGGCATCAAAAGTGGAAAGATCCAAGGAGCTACACCCTCAGATGCTCAGAAAAAGCTATACAATGGGAAGAAAGAGTCCAATGATGTATATGGTCAAAAGAGTCGTCATGACCAACATGTGGGGGAAGTCCTGATCTCTGGTTCTGCATCGCACCGGCAACAACAAAAGGGAAATCAACAAAGGCCATACGAGCCCAAAAGATAGTTTACCAACATCAACATGCTGTTGTCTCAAGCGCTACAATACTTTTTAAGGATGAATCTGATTACGTTGATAGGACCTCATCCGAACCCCAAAACTTCTTCTCCTAACTACAATCCTAAAAACGTGTGCTTATCATTTCGGCAGTCCCGGTCATGATACTAACGATTGTTGGGCGTTGAAGTACAAGATTCAGAATTTGATTGACGCCAAGGAAATTGAGTTTGACCCTCTGGAGACTCCAAACATGATCACTGCTCCTACGCTGAATCATTAAGAGCGTCTTGCTCATTTTGAATTTTCAAGTTGTAATCTCTTTTATTATTCAAACACTTATCTATTAATGTCAAACTTTGTTTCATTAATGCATTGCATATGTTTGTCTTGAATTCATCCATTCATTTTCACTATATTTAAACTATGCTTTCTACTCTCTTTATGACATTTAACTCCTGCTAAAAGATACAAGCCTTTAGAGGGAGGATGACGAAAACAATGCCTTCATCTCATACAGTATCCTTTTGGACAGACCTTGCTGACAATGTACATGCGTTTCTTTCAAATCCTAAACATTGGAGTTATAAGGAAGATAATCCCTAGTTAACCCCTTCGAGCCAAAGAAGTAGAAGTTTCCTTTTTACACAAATTGAAACCTTTAATCAAAACCTGGGGCAGGGTAGTCTCTCAGTTAATTCAAATGCGGGTTCAGTCACAAACTCTTATCTCGTAATACAACGAATGACATCAAAAAGATTCCTCCGGAATAAAAATACGGTGATGGTTCCCTACTGAATAGGCAGTCATTATCTCCAAAGAAAAAAGCCCACTAAGTCAAAACCTACGAAGGATACTTAAGAAAAACTGGGGCATCCCACTGACTGTAATCTCAAAACAAGAACAGTCAGGCAAAAATCAGGGATAACAAATCAAAAAGAGGTCACTACAAATCCTCAACAACATGAAAAATGTAGCAAGAAATGACTTCCTTCTGATAAACTAAACTTGTCTGAACCATCACCAAAACATCATTCCAGACTTAATTGGAGTTCAAACGCACAATTAATTGAGTTTAGGACTGAAGAACATCACGAAGAGTGGGTGGGTACAAATACACTTTGAGCCTTTATCCTTTGTTTCTTAAACTATGAACTAAGCCACGCTACAACCCCTCAAAAGTCCTAATTGAAGCACGGGTTAGTTCGAAAGCATACTGTTACAAAAGGTATCCTGACTCCTGTAAGGCTTTACTCAAAATCCTGAGTTGAATTTTTCTTACAAAATTTCTTTACTTGCTAAATCGCATTTTCAAAACTTCAAGACAAGCATAAACTTTGCATTATTTGAATATCGATGTTTGCATATGGATATTGGTTTGATAGTAGAGAAATTCACACAACAAATATCCGATGAACGAAAGATCTCTCGGTGAACAAAATCACTTCAAGTGGGATGACACTTCCAATGACAAATCTCCTAAGAAAAAAGACACGGCATGACATGTCACTATCCATCACACCTGGTGAAGTCCAGTCAGGATTCCAAGAAATCTCTCAAGAAGTGTTAATAACCATGGGCGGGTCTCCATCTCCATCACTTGGGGCATTAAACGCAAATCCCGACAAAGGTTTACTTACAATCAAACATTTCCTGACAGTGCCACAAACACTTTCTACTAGGGGCGGTGACAAATCTCCCCATAATCCTTCTCATAAGATGACTCCCAGCCAGAGTTTAATCTCTGAAAACTTCTCACAAGCTAAGTCGACCTCAAGAACCCTCGAGAATTTTCCCCAGTGAAGAAGAGTCCTCTCCAACAGATTGGCAATAGGGTTTATTTCCCCAAAAAACGGTAGGATTCCCAAGCTACTACAAATCAAAGGACCACAAGTCCTTTTTCCCCCAGTAGACTACTCTACAATCCCCAACAAGTTAATGTGAAGCCTGGACCCGACCAGATATCAATTCAACTTCGACTCCCCAGTAGAGAAACGGACAACCAAGACTCTTGAACTCTTTTCCCCAAGCAGAATCAACACTCTCCACAGAGTTTTCAATATTCCCCAGCAGAATTCTCCTCAAACGAAAAAACAAGAATCCCTGGTGGAAACATTCTAAGCAAGGTTTGAAGACACACCTACTCTTCAACGACAGTCCGGGATTTAATGACTCCCCAGCATTTGTCAAGGATTTATTTTCCCAGACAAAAAATACATTCATTAACATTTCACATTTCATACATCCTGGTTACATACATAACAAGTGCATACCACATAATCTCATTTATTTTGAGAACATCATTGCACCATGCATTTCATACATCATGATATTGCATACAGCTAATGTTTTACCTTTTCAGGAAAAGGTCAATCAACAGATGGTTAGCATCAATTATTTTAATATCTGTAACAAGTCAGGGCATTTATCTATACGACCAATTGAAGCAATCCTACCCAGATTCCTTCTCATTCCAGATGCAGTTTTACACAGACTCATCATCAAGCAACCCTACCCAGGTTCCTTCTCATTCCAGATGCAGTTTTACACGGACTCATCATCAAGCAACCCTACCCAGGTTCCTTCTCATTCCAGATGAAGTTTAACATTGACTTATCATGAAGTAATCCTACCCAGGTTCTTTCTCATTCCAGATGCAGTTTAACACGGACTCATCATGAAGTAATCCTACCCAGATTCCTTCTCATTCCAGATGCAGTTTTACAAGGACTCGTCATGAAGCAGCCCTACACAGGCCCATCATAAATTGAAGAATATCCAAGACCTTCTTTAGTTCAGTCAGGTCGAAACTAAGATCTCTCTGATTTCTATTCCAGTTAAAGATATTCCAAGACTGTTGTCTGGTTCAGTTGAATCGATCCTAAGATTCTTCTAATTTCCATTCCAGTCAAAGTTAATCCATACCCCTGCTGGTTCAGTTTAAATATCTCAACAGTTTATTATGATTCTTTCCGGCATACGCTTTCTCTGGTTTAGATAAATCTCTCAATGATTGGTTTTGATTCTTCTCCAGACCCCTGTTGGTTCAGTTTAAAATCTCTCAACGGTCTATTCTAATTCTTTCCCGCAGACTCTTTCTCTGGTTCAGATAAATCTCTCAATGATTGGTTCTGATTCTTCTCCAGACCCCTGCTGGTTCAGTTTAAAATCTCTCAACGGTCTATTCTGATTCTTTCCCGTAGACATCTTCTCTGGTTCAGATAAATCTCTCAATGATTTATTCTAATTCTTCTCCAAATCCCTGCTGGTTCAGATGAATCTCTCAACGATTTATTCTGATTCTTTCCCCGCAGACACTTTCTCTGGTTCAGATAAATCGCTCAAAGATCTACTTTGATTCTCTCCAGTTAAAGAATATTCAAGACCTTCTCTGGTTCAGTCAGATAGACACTAAGATCTCTCTGATTTCTATTCCAGTTGAGGATATTCCAAGACTTTTGCCTGGTTCAGTTGAATCGATCCTAAGATTCTTCTGATTTCCATTCCAGTCAAGGTTAATCCAGACCCCTGCTGGTTCAATTTAAATCTCTCAAGTGTTTATTCTGATTCTTTCCCGCGGACATTTTCTCTGGTCTAGATAGATCGCTCCAAGATTTATCCTGGTTCTTCTCCAAACACCTGTTGTTTCAGTTTAAATCTCTCAACAGTTTATCTTGATACTTTCCAAATAGACATTTTCTCTGGTTCAGATAAATCGCTCCAAGATTTATTCTGATCCTTTCCAGCCAAACAACATGCAAGACTTCTGCTAGTTTCTGTTTAAATCGACCAAAGGTTTATTCTGATTCTTTTCCAATTGAAGTTAATTTCAGACTTAGTCCAATCTTCTGTCAACAGTCACCTTTGGATGGCATCTACAAGCCCATCTCCAACAGCTCTCCATCATTTCTCCTAATGGCATCTTTAAGCCCATTCCCTACACAATCAAACATCACATCACCAAGTGCAAATTTCTGGGCACTCTAGTGTTCAATCATCTTCCACTTTCAAGTTACGAACGACAAACATGCCGATCTCACTTTTCAAGTTTAAGAAGATTGAACAGGGGCATCTGTTGTACCCCAAAATTTTCCCTCCCATTTTTCACTCAAGATACTATCCTAGGGTTTCTCAAACACTCAATTTGGCTCAAGATTTGATCAGACAGATTCTTTTTTTAGGGCATTGAGTCAGCCATTAGGGTTTGGTATTCCTCGAGTGAAATTGAGTTTCGGAAGTTTCAATTGGTCTTCTTGGTCCTTCATGTGTTCTCAAGGATGTTCGTGCCAAGTCTCAAGCCCCGCGTCGCGAGTGTGCCCATTCAATGGCTCGAATGACTAAAAATCAACTGTAAAAGTCGACCCTTTCAAGGTCAAGTTCAGAAGATCATAACTTCTTTGATATTCAATATTTCTGAGTGATTCTTTGAGCATTTGTTTCATTTTTACATCCTCATTAACTCATCTTTACAAGTCAAGGGCCAATAATTTTCACAAGATCATCAAAAGTTTGGATACTTTAGAGGCCGCTTTGTGGACTTTGGCTTAATCTCAAGTAACTGTTACTAGACTTTCAAGGATCGCAACTCTTCCGATTTTCATCATATCGGGATGGTTCTTTTTGCAACATATCGCAAACAATGTCATTTGTAAGATTGCTTCAAGGATCAATATCCAAATGCGCTTAGAAGGCCATGAAATTCATTGGAACATTTTGGGACTTAGAATTGATTTTGTGTTGAGTTTGTTCCCCACTAAGTAAAGGGTAAAGGCAAGATGTTGAGTTTGAGGATTCATTGATTATATATTTCTTATAATACAAGTTGCTTGTGTTCGAAGCATTAGTAATTACTGAATTAAAATTGGATATAGATCAGGTTTCTTAAGTTTCTTTGTTTGTTCATCAAGATTTGGTTCATGATAAAAAGGTTTATATGTTTCTACTTAGAGTGCATTTCAAGGGTTCAAAATCAAATATCTGAGTTCGTCAATTAAATTGCAATATCAATTCAAGAAGATTTATGAGTTTAGAGTTTTGAGAAAAATACACCCTAATTTCTAGAGGATTATTCCAAGTTTCCAAGAATTCAATACTTACAACAAATTCGTCATTCATACATTTCATTCAAATGTTGTGTTCGGGTTACATTCTAGGACAATATGCAAAAGGGTTTACAATGCAAAATATAAATTAAATCACAAGCTACATTTGTTGTTTACAAAGAAAGAAAGAAATGTTTGCTTTTTAATTTTGCTTCATCTTCAAGAAACTCCTCATTGCTAGCCATGGTTTCCTCTTCACCTTGCCTCGCTCGCCATTCAATTGCTCGTACATGTAACAAAAGAAAAAGAAAGAGTTAGCAATGATCAACATGAGAAAAGATTCCAAACAAGAATTATTTGTTAAAAGAGAAATTTCATCATTAGGATTCGCACTTTGGAATCAGAATTTTTTAAAGGTTTTGTTTTCAATCATAAGATACCTCCTCCTACTTTTGCAAATCACAAAAAGTTTGATCTTTTTGGTTCACAAAAGGGAAAATAAATTTGGAACAAAAACAAGCAAATAACAGCAAGCTGCCCAAGCCACAGCAGAATAAATAACAGCAAACAAAGCAAGGCAGCAAGAAACAGCGCAATAAACAACAGGCCAGCAAGCTGCCAAAACAAATATAAACAAGCAAAACTGCCAAGACTGCCAAGATAGCAACAGCTGCAATAAAATGCAGCACAAAACAGCAATAAGTAAAACAAGGAGCAGCTGCAAGATTAGTGGCAGGCTGTCAAAATAGCATAGCAGCAATTCAAAATAATACAAGCTAACATTGATTCCCGGTCCTTATGTCATGATTTTCCAAAAAGTGTAAATCCTTCAGAAAATTGTATGAAAAGCAAATGGATTTATATTTCATTGAAAGATAAAAAAGGAAAAGATATTACCTAGCCTGCATAATAACCCTGACAATACAGTCCAAAAATATGAACCAAAACAGTCCAGCAATTGCATAAAGTTAGCAAGTAAAAACCTGCATCTCTAAAGCCCAAGGTCAACATACCACAATTGTTCAAAACCCTCAAATTCTCCCCCCCCCCCCCCCCCCCACCACTTTTCCACCCTGTTTCCAATATAATAACACTTACTGTTTCACAAAGAAAATGGGGCAAGACAATATACAAACCAAGCCAGCATACCAAGAAACCACAAAAACCAGCAATATACAAACATAACCAAGGCCAACATCCAACATCCATAAAAACGATTAAGGCAAGATATCATAGAAAACCCCCATTATTCTTATCATCATTTTCCCCTTCCAACCCCTTCAGAAATTAAAGCGAGAAAGAGAGAAAAGAATACAAAAAAAACTTCCCTCTAAATCTTTACCGTAATCGCAAACCCTCAACCTCAAACTCACCCCCAAACATCCAACTCAGAACCTCCGTTTTCTAATCAACACCTAAGAACCAGAAATCATTGCAAAGCCGTCACCAGTAGTGCACCGTCGATGTGTTTGTCACAATCGTGTTCGGTCCTTCCTCACTAGTAAGTTCCCAAGTTCTTCCATGAATCTTATTTATGGCTAATGGAATTATTTGTTGTTTGATTGAGAGCGATGGTAAGAGCGTGTAATTGTAGAGAAGAATCTAGGGAATGTTTTTCTGCGTTTCACCATTTTTGCAAAACGGGGAAGAGGCGCTGCCTCATTTGTTTTATCCCTAGGGTTTTCATTAACCCGTCTGATATTACAAGAAAGGTGGACCCTGGGTCGACCCGGTTCGGCCCAGGCCCACCATTTTTTTTAATCTCAAATTAATTAATTGTTAGCCTTTTGTATTATTGGAAGTTCTATTATAAACGAATGAGTAAATGGTGCAGCGGTTGAAGCAGTGTTTGGCAGGTATAGAGACCAGGGTTCGAGACTCCCTGGGGCGTTTTTTTTCTTCTTATTTTCCTTATTCTCATTAACTCTATTTTATTTTATTTTTTTGAAATTTTGTTTGGACAAAAAAAACAAGTTGTTGGGCCTAGCGCCCTTGCTACCTCGCACTCCCATCTTTGGTTTTACCCCTTCATTTTACTCATGTTATTTTTACTTTTTTTTATTAACATAGATTCTTTTAATTAAGTTTTTTAGTTTAGTTTAATTTTAATTAAACAAAAAACAATAAAATACAAAAATATGTCATTAGATTTTTAGAATATCAATTTTGTTTAGATTTTTAAATTCAATTAAATTAAATATAGTTTTTTAATTAGTTAAATTTTCTTAATTAGTTTAGTTAGGGATTTTTGTAAATTATTTTTATTAATTATTATTTTTATTATTTAGTTTTAAATTGTTTAGTTTAAATTCTTCATAATAAAAACATACTAAAAGCTAAAAAAAAATACATTTGATTTAATTTCTTTAGTCAATTATTTTCTTTAATAGAATAGAATTTTATTTTCTTCTTTTCAAATTTTCTCACAAACAAAAAAAATATCAAGATCTTTATTTCCATGCTTTGTCAATTAATTTACTTCATGGATTATTGTAGTTTTAATTAATTGCTCGATTCGATTTGGTTGTATTGTTTGCCTATTTGGACATTTAATTGCATTGATCCATCCCCATTTGAAAATTGGTACTCCCCATTCCCGAAAGCTCTGTAATAGCGTAGAATTTTGATTTCCGCAATTTACTGTTTTCCTTATATTGTATAGTAATTAGGCGTGTATGGCAAGATTCAAAATCAATCGTTAGATAACCCCAATCAAAGACAAAATTAACTTGAATCAAACACACTTTTTCACACGTGCACCTCTAGGGTAACCTCGCTTGTTGCCTCAAAAAAATAGTCATGTCCCTCGAATACGGGACTCTTTAGCAAAGACCCTTCGGTAAAAAAGATCGTAGTCCCTCGATGTTGCTTTCGATAAAACGATCTAGTCCCTTATGAAAATTTCTAAAAGCGTCTCATAAGTTTCCTTCTATGACTATATGATTGACCCGCGCCTGTCCCTTCACATCCAAGATGGGGCTTCTTACCAAAACAATGGTAAGATAGAAACATCTAAAGGAGGAGGAAAAGAACATCTAAGACCTTTTGAGTAGATAGATTTGCTCCTAGTTGCTCGCTTGCTCACAAAAACATTTTTACACCAACACTTTCATATCGAAACATTTTCAAAAGACAAACATTTTATATACGTTCTTATAGAGACGAGAACCATTACAAAAACATCTTTCCAAGAACACTTTCAAAAAACACACTCCACAAACACATCTTTGAACTATTTTCAAAACAAACACTTTGTATGCGTTCTTATAGAAACGAGAACCATTACAAAGACATTTTTCAAAATACTTTCAAAAATCACACCACAAGCACATTCAAACAAAAGCAAGTGATCTAGCAAGCAACTAAGAGCCCGTAGATAACTACGGATGAAAAGGGTGTTAATACCTTCCCTTTTCATAATCTACCCCCCGAACTCAAGAAAACATCTCTAAAGGTATTTCCTGTTCTTTTCAGCCTTTCCTTTTGGATAAAAGAAAAGTCGGTGGTGACTCTTGCTATCCGCACAGTTGCAATAAAATGCAAAACAACCAAGTCAGTTCTCCCACCGTATTATAGTAGGCACGCGGTTAAAACCAAGGTGAGTCCAGCTATTACAAAATTAAATCTTTTTCTTTAATATTTAGAAACATTAACTACCAAATTATCATCTTACCCTCAGACATAAAAAGGGTTCCCCTTGAGAACAAGGGAGATGAAGGGTGCCTAACACCTTCCCTTCGTCTAATAAACTCACGGACTTAGAATGTTTGAAAAATTAGGGTTATCTATTAAATTCCCTTTCTTAGGATAAAAATTAGGCAAAATACTCTTTTTGATCCCGTATGTTAACCTCAAGGTTCATTTTGGTCCCTAAATTTAAAAAATGTTCATATTGGTCCCTTAACTCTTCAAAACGTTTCAATTTAGTCCTTTTTGTCTAATTAGCGACTAATTTCTGAGTTTTTCTGTTGCTAATTAAACAAAAAGGACTAAAATGAAATGGTTTGAAGAGTTAAAGGACCAATATGAATATTTTTTAAATTTAGGGACCAAAATGAACCTTGAGGTTAACATACAGGTCTAAAAAGGGTATTTTACCCAAAAATTAATAGTGGCGACTCTCATATTTTTTGTCGGCTACGACAACTGTTAAGTTGCAATCAGTCTACTCAAATGCATCATGAGATACATTAGGACATCTAAAGAACACATAAATTTTCTTGAAGAACCCTCAAACCCTAAGACTAAGAAAGTTAGGCTTCCCCTTATTTTTTACAAACTTGTTGATCAAATTAGGTCTAGGTAATTTCTCTAAATACTCTTCAAAAATCCGTGGGCCTTGAATATGTGCCCAGATATTCCTTGTTGCATAAGATGAGAGCTACACCAATTTCTGCAAAAAAAATTCCTTGAATCTTGGAACAAAATACAAGGTTTCCTAAATTGTCTCAAAGCCCAATTTTGGCAACCTGTGTACAGCTGGAGATAAATCAATTATTCCAGATTAAATATCCTTGACCTGCAAAAAATTAGTGAGATAAAACCAAAAGGAATCTCAAAAAATTAATTTAAATCTTGTCAAGAATAAACAACCTGTACTGATGTTCTGATACAGGATGTTACAACATCTGTCAGAACATCTGCCTTCAAATGAACATGACCAGCATGTTAGAACATCTTCCATAACATCATGTTGTAAACCATGTTTTAGTATAATTATGCCAATCCTAAAACCACAGTACTAACAATCTCCCTCTTTGAAATTTTTTGGCTAAAACAACCAAAAACCAATTAGACTGGAGAGAGGAATAAAACCACAAACAAACTGCATAAAAAATAATACATCAGTGTTACAACAACTACACGACAAACAAACATGTTATCACTCCCCCTATCAAACATAATAAGTTCTCCCCCTCAAGGAAAACCCAAAAACAAAAGACAAATCCAAAGGATTCTCAACACACACCAGACAGGATGTTAGAACATCTATTATGCAACCTCATCCTACACACACTAGCTACATTAGTAGCACCAGTAGAAGCACATAAGAAAACATGACTACCATGCTCCATCTAAATAGTTGCATTAGAAACCACACACAGCTACTATCCCAAAAGTAGTAGCACACAGGCCTATCATAATGTTAAGGAAATAACATCAGGACATCCACGGAAAACAAGAGAACATATTGCACATAAGAAATAAAAAAATGATGCAAAAATGGAAACATAACTAAACATAAATGGAAACAAACAAACTAATAAGCACCAGGTGGAAGCATACAATGTTCATGGATTACATCAAAATGGTACAGAGTACCTTACAATAAATGGGTCATAGACCCTTAAATAAAAACTATTATCAAAGAAGATAAACACAAAACACACCAAAACACTAGAAAGCACAACAATTCACCTATTGTTGTTGCTAGTTGTTTCTTCCTCTTCACTGCTTCCTTCAGTTCCATTTTAGCATGTTTTTCTTCTCCCTTATCATCCACATCCCTTTTAGCCTCCAAGAACTGAATAAGTTTTTTCAATATGATCTTTCTTGCAGTGTAGCTCCTGATGGTTTCATCCAATTCCTTATAAGTATCCTTGAGTTCGGAAATGGTTCCTTCTACTAAAGTTGGACCAACATCATATTTCTTAGATGTTGTAGCAATGTCCTGAACATGTGATCCTGTAAAAAGCTTGTAGTACAAAGATATATGAGACTCTCTCTTGCTTGCCTCATATGAACAATTCAAGATCATAGGATGTTGATTCAGGATAATACCATAAATGATGGTGGGAAAAGCAATTGGCATTTTCACAACATATGAGTGAGCATGCTTGATGGTTTGCTCAAATACATAGTTACCAAAATCAAATTTAGTTTTTATTCCAACTATATAAATGAGCTTTCCTAATCTTGGAGTTATTGAGAAAGTTTGATTTGTAGGAACCCAGTTGACAGTGCCTATTATATTCAACACATCATATTTAACACTTAGATTGCTCACAAAGAGCTTCTTTTTCCTCGGCCAATGAGCCTCCCTATTTGCAATAATCTCTCTGCACACAATATTATCACTAACCTCCACTTCTTCCAGCTTACTTACATTTCTTCTCATATACCTGTTGATAATCTTAGGAGAGAATTTCACACAGTTTCCTCTAACAAACACTTTTTTGTATTCTCCACTACTCACATTGTCAGTCTCTAGGAATGTTTACTATGAACTCCCTCACAAGTGTCTCATAGCACTCTCCCAATCCTATTGAAGTTTTCATCAAATCTACTTTCTCAATGAGTTTCACGACTTCTTTACATTCAAGATCATCTCTACTTAATTCTCTCTCTAAATCTAGCCTCCTCTGACACACGAACTTCCATTTTTCTCCATATGCATTAGAGTGGAAGGAGATATTATCAATTGGAACTTCAGGTATGTTGAGAGGAATCTTCCTTCATGCAACAATCTTCCTGGAAGATGAAGCAATGTCTTCAATATTGGCTCCAACATCTCCCTCATATTCAGAGTCACTAGATACTGCTTGTTTCCTTTTCAAGGATTTTTCTTCCCCGACAAGAATTTCTACCTTATGCCATTTCTTATCAGGACCAACGAAGTGACTTTTATTGGTAGATGAGTCAACAAATTTTTCTCTTGTATTCCTCAATCTCTTGGATATCCCAGGAGTCATTCTCTTAGAAGTTGGCGTGTCACCGGAATCCTGATCATCAATAATGATCACATCAGGATGGTGATATTTTCCTAGTGCAGTGTCTTCTTTATCACCATAAGTTTTTACTCCTTTCATGGATTTATTTTCATCAGTATCTTTAATTGTCCTTTCATCTTGAGTATGTTCTGAGGACTCGGTGTCACCTGTTGTGTTAGGTTTCTGAGTGAAACCTCCAGGTTGAGCAAAATATGTCGCAACATCTGGTGCAACATTAGGGTTAGTACCCAAGACGGATGAGACAAATCTATGAATGCTATGATCATTTGACCTAGTATTAGTAGTCCTAGAATTTTCCTCAGCACCCTCTTTGATGGAGGTGTTAACATAAGTTTCAGCATCAGAGTTTTTTAAAGACCTATCAGTGGACTCATTCTTCCTAGTTGTTTCAGGGATGGGTACATATGAAGAAGACTTACCTTTTAATAGAGTTCTCGACACTCTTACTACAGTAGTCTTGGTTCTTTTCTTGGTTGGGGCGATTGGAGGAATATAGGCGCACGATGAAATAGTAGGAGGAATAACAACAAGAGGAACAACATGGAGGGTTTGCAGGAATTCCTCTCCAGAACTAACACTATCAGAACTTTCCATTTTGAGATTTGACTAACTTTGAAATGATTGAGAAATGCAAGAACTCACACAAAATGTTAAAAACCTTTCTATTATTGTTAGAGAATAATTAGAGTGTATAAGAGGGCTAAATAAGGGATATAATGATTTTCCTAAATAAACATGCATCATTAATTGGTGAAAACAACATCCCTTATATTTGTCTAAACCTAAAAGAAAGTTTAAATTTTTTTACCGTTGATTCTAGATATCCTTTAAATCACAGAATGTTGTCAAGATATTTAGTGGGACATTGAACTCTTCTGACTTTTGATACTCCCAATTCATTAGGATCACTTTTTTATTCTTCTCTTTGGACCTAGAAAAATTCATACCCTTACCATTCAGTTTGTCTATCTTGATATCATCATTCTTAACTGTTGAACACGAGAAAAAACAAACAGCATCTTTAGATACTTTATTCTCATAAATTCCATAATTATTGAAATTATTCTATATGAGTTGACATGAATTTTCATACAAGCTTTCTAATAACTATAGTTTTCTCTCTTGAAAATGTATGCTCTTTTATAATCCCATTTAGGTTTGTACGCCATTTTATAATAAGTTTCGAATCCAGAATAAACTGAGATCTTGATGCCACTTGTTAGACGAATATGCCTTATCTAGAGGGGGTGAATAGATTACCAAGCCAAAAAAAATCTAGATAAAAATTCTACTTTTACAAGTAGTTAAAAAAAGAGTGCACGCGTAAGGTTTGAAATAGATCAAAAGTTGTCATCTATACAAACCAAGCTATTGGAATTCGGATATGAAAATATAGAGAGAATTATGGAATGAACAATATAATACTGAATTTATAAACTTCAATAAAGTAACAATGTATTAATCATTTATAGAAAGTTACTAGCAATACTATTTCCAATGGTAATAATCAAAAGAGAAAACAAAACAATTTGTCGAACACTTGGTGTGCGACCGAATTTTCATAATTTTCCTTTGAGTTGTGTTGATATAAAAAAGAACTTATAATCAAAGTGATTATAAGAAAATTAACACCAAATTCAAAATAAAAAAAGCCAAGGAAAAATTCTTACGAGTCGGTCGATTACTCAATGCTATTAGACAAATTTATTTATGAAAATTACAGCAATAAGAAAAAGAGACACAAGGATTTGTTTAGGAAATTCGCCAATTCATCCTCGCTATGGATAAGCCTCCCCTGAATTCCACTTTTGGAATTAGGATAATTCTTACTATACAAAAAGTCGTTACAAGAGAAGTGTTCCAAGAGCAACCCTACAAACCCTAGCCGTTTGTTGTTGATTCAACATCTTCTCTTCTTTTGATCTTGAGAAAGACCAAGACACAATAGCTACCAATTGAATTATCGATATTGCTACTCCTTTACATTCTTTATCTCCAAATCTTTCGCGCATGATCAATTGTACCTATTGCATACAAGATATGAATTCGATATGTGGTTCTCTCACTACTCCCTTTACGTTCTTTATCTCCAAAGGCTTTCGCTAGGCTGCAATCCTCTCTTGAATGTCTTGCACGAAAACCCCAAAATCTATCAATGATCTTGGAGGACAAACCTCAGTTTTTCCGGATGAAACTCCCTCCAAATCTCAACCCAATATTCTCGGCTACACAAGAACCTAATTGGATGTTATCAAACCTCGCCTAGATGGCACCCCGATAAAAGATGATTATGTGTGATTTATCAGTGTGTATGCATAGGTTGGAGGTTGAAGATGAAGAGCAAATGCAGTAAGTGTTTATAGTTTCACCAAGTTGGAATGATGCATGAATGATGTATTTATAGTTGTGGAAGTTTAGATGGAAATAGGAGATTTTCGAAATTAAAAAGAATTGAAAAATTGACCCAATCAAATAGTATTTTTCGACTTGAAAATTGTATGTGCCAACACATAAGTCAAAATTTAACTATATGTTTCGACCTAAAAAATGGATGTGTTGGTCTATGCATGGCAGTGACGTTAAGCCTTTAAAATTGTAGTGTATATGCCGGTCTAAAATTCGTATGTGCCGTCACATAAAATAAGAATTTATGCAATTTCTAAAAGCTTCATTATGTGTCGGCCTATATGCATGCATGTGTCAACCTAAGACCTTTAGAGGCTTCAGGCTTCAAAACTAAGTTGCATGTGTCGACCTGAAATTTGTATGTGTCGATACATGCAAGCAAAAACTATGCAAACACTTGTTTTTCAAGACTTTGGTCAATTTCAAAATGGTTTTTAATGGTTCTTAAGACCTATAATTCAAAGGAGTGCCACAAGACATATAGATATTGTTCAATATACTGAAATGCTAAGTTTTTCTAGCTTTGACATCATGTAAAACATATAATGGTGAAGTTGTACTCACAGATTACACGCTAAAGCACATTTTTGTTTCAACTTAAACCTTTATGTATGAAAACCTATAAAGAAATTGTTTATTTGTTGCTAAATCCTTTGATCCTGAGCCATTTTTTTGGTGACTTAGCCACATACTTAATGAATTTAATTGAAAGAGAAATATTTCAACCCTTCCTTGGGAGCTAGTTAGTTGGTATTTTTATGATTGGAAAAAAGCTAAACTTTAGGTTGCTTCTAGAATGAGAAACATTTTAATTTTGGAGTTGGGGTACTAAATTGAGAACATGTCGACGAAAAAATAAGAGTAGAAGCTAGAAAAATTATTATAATGATAAAAATTTAGAGCTTAAGAAATAAAAAGGAGAAAAATAAAGTAGAAGGTCTAGTATCCGAAAGTGAAAAAAAATCAAGAACTTGTGTATATGGTGTAAGAATAAGAGGGTAGAAGGTGCTTAACTCCAAGGATTTGAACCTACTGATCGAATATATCCCACCTTTATATAAGCTAAGTTACAACTTATAAAAGACTTTAAAAACATGTTTTCAAATATGAAGTGATCATTTTAAGAAGTTTTGCAAATTCAAAATTTTGATGAGGATTATGCGTGAATGAATGTTTACCATGTTATTTCAATATGAGTGAACAATGATATTGAGAGAAGATTGAGTACGCAGAAAGTTAGAGAAAATTTCTTGTAAGTGTGATGAGTCAAAGTAAGGAATGGAAATGAGTAACTTTACTATCATTAGTGCTTATAAATGGTTTAGCAAGTACACAATTCTGAGGAAGATCATGGTTACGAATGAGTTCCTTGACGATAAACAACAATGTAAATTTGGGGTTGTAATGACACGATGTCATCATGAAATTTTTATAAGCATTTGTGTTTTTTTTTTTGATGATTTTTAGTATTTTATGTTTGAGTTTTGGAAATAATAAGGAATAAAACGAAGAAGTGAAAGAAATAAGAAAAATATGAAAAAAAAAAGTGAAGAATTGTGAAGAAAAAAGTCATTTTCAGCACAATTTGCATGTTGTCATTGGTCTGGTAATTTGATCCTATCTAGAGTTTTGTAACTCGGAATAAGGTGTAATTTTTGCAAATGAAAGCTAACAAAATTATCTAGCTACTGAAAATATTGTGTGCACGACCCAAATCATTAAGTGCTTGATGAGTTGCTTTCTAGACACGCTTTTGACTTGTTTAAAAGAAAAAGAAAGTCACTTTTGCAAGGGTTCTAAATTTCTGCATAGAAAGTGACTGCAAAGAGTTCTACATCAATGACTTTAGATTTTTGAAGCCATTTAAAACACTATTATTCATTTATTATCATGTTATCTTCATCTAAACTCGTGGTAATGCCTTGTATCACTGTGAGTAGTTAGATTTCTCTTGATTAGGTCTTAAAAGATGAAGTTGATTTTACTCTATTGGGCCATATGATTGTTTGATGTTATTTGTATGTTTTGACTTTATAATTTCTATTCAGTTACTTTTGTGTTTATGGCTCTTTGGTTGTTGACGAGCGCACAAAGTGAATTTAGATTAGTAGGGATTATTGATTGTAACTCTATCAATCGTAAATAAAGTAATTGTCCAACTTAGTAATTAACTAGGAATAGTTAATTATAAGTTGTGGCTAGAGAATTAATTTACTTAGATCATCTCCTTTTACTTAGAACTAGCATTAGGAATTAGGAAATTATAGTACAAATTAGTGAGTTATACACCAAGGAATTAGATACAATGGTATTGTTAATTTTCCATAAAATTATAAATCATCTCAATTTAAATAATGCACAATCATCAATAGAGGAAAATTAAGGGATTCTAATAAGATCTAGTCGCTTTCTCATTATCGTATCTTTTACCAATTTATTTTCGCAAACCAATCTGAAAATCCCCCATATTTATTTCAAAAGCACAATTACAATCTTGTTAAAGTTCATAATCCATGTGGAGATTATCTTTATTTTATTACTTCGACTCAATTAGTACACTTGTTAAGAAAGTCATCTATCTACAATCATCAAAATGTTACCTTGTATGCTCTTTTGTATGTTGATGACATACTACTTGCAGAGTCATCTTCTACCTTGATTCATGATCTAATTAACAAACTACATGACATGTTTTTCCTCAAAAAGCTAGGCATTCCTCAATAATTTCTAGGCATAGAAGTACACTACCAAGAAAATGGCTCCATGTGTGCTGACTTAAACAAAATACATCAAGGATATTTTGTCCCAAGTAAATATGGTTGAAGTAAATGGTGTGATTACACCTATGTTTAGTTCTTGCAAACTGGGCAAGTATGGTGTTGACAAACTCTCAGAGACTTTTCTTTATAGGTCCACAGTGGGAGCCTTACAATATGTCACTCTCACACATTCTAATATAGTATTTTGTGCCAACAAAGTCTGCCAATACATGGCTAATCCATCGGAATTATATTGGAGTGTGGTAAAATGTATGCTTCGTTACTTGAGTGACACTGTGACTCATGACCTCATCTTAGAGCCTGACATCTCTCTTTAGAAATTTTCTCTAAGAGCTTATAGTGATTCAATTTGGGCTAATGATCTAGATGATAGACGATCAACTTCTGGATCTTATGTATACTATAGATCAAATCTAGTAGCATGGAGTTCAAAGGAGTAGTCTCTTGTAGCAAGATCAAACACATAGGCAAAGTATATGGTCTTGACATACACAACCTCTAAAGTACTATGGATAGAGTCTCTCTTGAATGAGATGCATTTTAGTTACTTTTTGCCCATGCTTCTATGTGACAATCTCGACGCATTAATGATATCTTAAAATCCAGTCTGCATGCTCGCACAAAATACATTGAGTTGGAAATTCATTTTGTTCGTGAGAGAGTTGTGGCGCAAAGGCTGCAAATTCAACATATCTTGACTCATACACAAATTGTTGACATCCTTACAAAATCACTCTCAACTAATCTATTCATTGACTTTCGTGACAAACTCAACATCGTTTCCTTTAAACCACCATGAGTTTGAGAGAGAGTATTAGCTATTAGTGATAGAAAAGTAGTTAAGAGATAGTTACGGTAATTAAGAGTTAGTTACTGTGGTGTGAAATATAACTAACTTCAAGATAGAGTGGGTAACTAACTACCTTGAGTGTATAATTTTGTATATAAGTAAAAACAATAGCTTTACTAACATTTGATAAATTGCTCCCTCGTTCTCTCCTCTCTTATCATGCATGCATATTCAATAATTATAGAATAGAAAATAACAAAGATTCAATAAATGAAATAAATATAACTATGAAAAAGTTAACTCTTTTATTGTTTTTTATCATTTCCGTGCGAGCGTGCTTAAATCCAAAATTTACATGGTTGTTGCTATACAAGTTTTGTAGCCTATATGTTGTGATTGACCCAACTATGATTTTCATTTATCCCCTTAAAGAGAAGAAAAATAATGTATGCTTAGTATAAAGAGCCACTGACAACACGAAACTTCCATCTTTTTTTCCCTCAATGATATAAGATAAATAAGCAAGAAAGGAAAAAATATGCGATTAGAATACAAGTTTCCACCATGTTTCAAGCATTCAAATGAATGCATCCCATCCACATAAGCCAATTATGTTAGAATATTTGAGTCCAATTATAATGTTAAATGTGTTAGATCTATTATTTAATTAATTAAAATTGTAGTGATTTAATTAAGAATATTTTTGTGATTAAAAATATAAATATTATGAAAGTAATATTATTACGTAGGTATCATAAATTAATATCTAATTTGATGAGAGATCAAATTAGAATATTGAAAATTAAGAAATAATACTAAGATTATTTATAAGGATTATGGTCCTCATTTGTAGACAACGAAAAAACTAATTATTTAAAATTTTATCTACATTTTTATAAGATAGAATCAATGAGTCATAAAGAATTCTATAAATCAGAATATCAAATATTCATAAATTTTTTATAATTGTCGATGATTAATTCAAATACGTTTTCGTTTTTATTTTCATAATTGTATTTAGATATAAATTTTTAAAAATTTTATTTAGAATTCTATTTTTAATTTCTATATTGATATAATTTATAAGATTTATAAACAAATTCAATTTGAATCTTAATAATTTCTTTTAGGGTTCTAAAATTGAGATTTTTTTATCTTTCAATTTGTATAATATTTTTTATACTATAAATCATGTTTTTTTGGACTTCTATTAAACTATTTGACTTCAAAATACCTTTTAATTCAAACTGATCAGCCTTAATGCAAAATTAATGATAAAAGCATATAAGAACTCTAATCTTATTAAAAGTTAAATTAGTTTATCGAAGCAAGTTTTCATTTTTAATACTGCAAGGGGTATGTCGAACTTTGTCAGTGTACTATAATCTTTAATGCTAATGCTACTGCTACTGCTATCCTTTTATCCACTTCAGCATATTTTTTTGGAAACCTCATATTCATATAAAGGGGTCATTATTAGAATTTTTTACCAACATACACCCCTTTTAACAACTATATCCCAATATACCACACCTTTCAACCATAATTCCCAATATACCATCTTTTCAAAAAAAAAAAAATTGGAATTAGGTGGCTCCGCCCAATGGATGGGCGGATGTTCTCAAAAATACACAGCTTCCGCCCATTGCATTGGCGGAGCTGTGTGAGCAACGTTTTTTTTTTTTAAATAATTTTAAAAATATATTAAAATTGCAGTTAAATTAAAAAATAATATATTTGTATAAAATGAATTTGATATATTCAATTTTAAGTCATTTTAATAAAATTATTAAAATATTAAAATTTTAATATACAAAAAGAATTTATTTTAATGTAATTTTAAAAATAAATTAAAATTATTATTAAGTAAGAAATCAATATATTTGTATAAAATGAAATTGAAAAATTCAAATTTAAGTCATTTTAAGTAAATTATAAAAATATTAATATACAAATAAAATTTATTTTAATGTAATTTTAAAAATAAATTAAATTTATTATTAAGTAAGAAATCAATAAATTTGTATAAAAAGAAATTGAAAAATTCAAATTTTAAGTCATTTTAATGAAATTATTAAAATATTAAAATATTATTATACAAATAAAATTTATTTTAATGTAATTTTAAAAATAAATTAAATTATTATTAAGTAAGAAATCAATGTTAAAATATTAATCATAGAAAGGGTCATGTTATTTTATTATTGCAGTGCGGCTCCGCCCCTGCAATGGACGGAGGGTTTTATTCATTTTATTATTTTATTATTTCAGTACGGTTCCGCCAGTGCGATGGGCGGAAGCTTTCGTAATTTTATTATTTATTTACGGCTCCGTCACGTTAATGGGCGGAGGGTTTTATTATTTTATTAATTTAATATTTTTGTTGTGACCTATAAATATCGTTGATGTTGAATGATCCAAGCTACACTTAAATTTTTTTCTTTAGTTGTATCTTAAAAATGTCTTCAACATCCGGGGAGTTTTCAATGTTTCCATATATGAAAAGAGACGCAGAACTTATTTTTTCTCCAATAAAGCCTCCGATGAAGATCAAATTGTTGAACACGCAGACATTTGAGCAGCTGCATAGGCACTTGGAGGGATGGTTAGGGGAAGAAATTGCCCAAGGTGAAAAGATTCGGAAAATAGAGAGGTTAGTTACGGTGCCTGGCTTAAATGGACCCACTCGTTCTTGGAGACTTGTTCACAACGACGCATGTGTTCTTATGATGATGCTTCAACAAAAAGACATTGTGTTGCTGATTGTAATATCCTAGAAATGGTTATGTCCTTGTTTGAACATGTTGATGTTGTTTACGTTTAATGTTGTTGCTAAGTTCTACTATTCGTCTCAGTATTTTAATTTATGTGTTATTTTTTCGAATTGTTATTTATATTAAATGCAGAAGTATTAGTGAAATGAAACATAATAACTCGGTGTCATTATACATACAACTTTGCAGATTGATAACAAAATAAATAACTAATTATTACTAGTTCCTACATTGGGGCATCGCGTTCGGTTGTGACCTGGAAGACGACACAATGTGCATTTTCTCTCCAACTTATCATACGCGTCCATTTCTGTTGTAATACGGGTGCTCACGGGACGACCTTTCTTGTTCCTCCGCATAACTGGATTATGGCAAATTTGATCTCCCTCATAAGTGGGCCAATACTCATCGTATGGTAGAACTGGAAAGCTCGTGCTGTAAACCCCAAATAAGTTCGCAACCTTGTAAACGTCAGACAACAGAAGAAATGCGTCTTGGCGTACCACAGAACATGCAGCGATAACATGTGAACAAGGAACACGGTATGCTTGAAACTTTCCGCAGTCACACCATCCTTCCATTAGGTTGACCTTGTAACGCCCCAATGGCTTCCCCTCACCGTGGTTAATTGTCTCCTTCACACTGAAAGTGTTATTATTATAGTCAAAAATGCTTACTTGATGTGTGGCGGATTTAGACGTCTCTTCTTTCATCACCTTCACGCACCGTTCTGTAAATGTTTGTCCAGAATTCAAAACTGCACTCCACTTTGCACCCCTTTCAGCAAAGAGTGTTCCCATCCTATAGTATGTTTCACTTACTAGCGATGTGATGGGGAGATTACGAGTGCCTTTAAATACGGAATTTAGTGACTCGACAAGGTTTGTTGTCATGTGCCCCCAACGACGACCCTCATCAAACGCCCTCGTCCATTTTTCAACGGGAATTCTATCTATCCACCTCAAAGCATCACCATTAGCCATCCCAACTTCATTACGATAATATTTAAATGTTGGTTGGTTCAGCGCATACCCTACATGTTAAAAAAATATTGGTTAATATAATGGTAAACTATTAACGAGCATGTAATGTTTGCATAAAAAGTACTTACCCATGTTGATTATTTTTTTCCGGAGGATACGGTCCTTGATATCCTTCATAAAATTTTGCGCAATATGCCTGATACAATACACATGGACAGATGTAGTGTTACTCCAACCATTTTCAGGATTGTTATAAGCGCTTTCGATAGATGCATGTCGGTCAGAAATCAAACACAAGCCAGGTTGAGGAGCGACATGCATTCTCAAGTTTTTTAGAAAGAAACCCCAACCATCCGCCGTCTCACCTTCCACTAAGGCAAAGGCAACTGGGAAAATATTGTTGTTTCCGTCTTGTGCTACAGCCATTAGTAGTGTACCTTTGTACCTTCCATATAACCAGGTACCATCAATCTGTAGTAAAGGCTTGCAATATGCAAAGCCACGTATGCATGGTTGGAAAGCCCAAAATAGTCGGTGGAAGATTTGTTTCCCAGCAATAATAGTCCCGTCATCTGTATATACCGGTAGTGTTTGCATTTCTACTACAGTGCATGGAACAAACTTCTTAAGGGCCAACAAGTAATTTGGAAGTTCATTGTATGACTTTTCCCAATTACCAAACACTTGTTCGATTGCTTTGTTTCTAGCAATCCATGCCTTCTTGTAAGATGGAGTGTAGTTGAAAAAAGAAACAATTTCGTTAATACATACACTCACCTTGATGGAGGGATCCTTTTCAACAAGAGGCATTAATCGTTCACTCATCAGTCGAGAGCTTAGTTGTCGATGATCCTGATTAAAGATGGTCGTTGAACAATTATGTGGGGGCTCCATGATTCCTATCTCCCATAGGTCGCTCCTTTTCCTATAAGATGCCACTAGACGAAAGTTGCAACCACTTCGCTTACAACAAATTTTATATCTCTTTGTGTCAGAACACGTAACCCTGAAATCAACGACATGTTTCATATGGTACCTGGATATCGCAAAGACACAGTCAGATTTGTTTTTGAACTGGTTCCCAACAGCTATGTCATCCTCCAGCGGAAGACGAGGATTTTTGGGCCATTGAAAGGATGATTCGTCTCCAGCTGTATCCAGAGTTGTCATGTGGGCGGGTGGACAATAGACATTCTCAAGTGGAATATGTTGTTCAGTTTCGTTGATTGCATCCACCTCGTCACGTCCACCGTCTTCAAATAAAGTAGTGAACAAATCATCAGCTTGTGACTCAGTCTCCTCTTCTTCGTCATCTTCGACAACGACTTCCTCGGGAATTATGGACACGGGCTCAGCATCATTGGGATTGGCCACTTGTGAGATTTGAGATTGTTGAGAAGTTTGAAATTTTATGTATAAATCTATCGCATGTAACCCAGATAATTCATGGTTGTAAAACATCATTTCCACATCATCATCATCTCGGATTTTCAGTGGAACATATTTCACCTGGTTAACACCGAAATTAACAGCATTTCGATATATAATTTGTGAGACAACTCCAGATTGCATCCTTGTTTGTATCCTCTCCCTCAAATATTCAAATTTCGCATTTCTACTTAATTTGAACCGGCATATATCGGTATTTTCGAATATAATGCCCATTTCATCGGAGATAAGGATGTCTCCATTGTAATGAGCATCTACTATGTATTGAGGTATTTGAGACATGTTGATTTCGTACTGAATAAAATCTGAATTGTAGGAGAAATTTGGTTTTGTGATGGGTTGGATTGATGAAAAAAAGTAGGAGGTAGAGGTGTATTTATATGAAATAGATTTTGTGTTTAGTAGATATGGTATAATAAATAAACGCAGGTAGAATTTAATTTTTGTTGTAATAAATCATCCGCCCAATGCAGAAGCGGCTTCATTTAATTTTTAAAGGCTTCCGCCCATTGAGTAGGCGGATGCATTGAAGTACATGCAGGCTCCGCCCATTGCTTCTGCGCCCTAGGCAGGTATAAATGCACGCTTCCGCCCATCCAAAGTGCGGATGGCAAACAAAAAGAAACATTTCCGCCTATTGCATGTGCGGTGTGTCAGGAAATTAGAAGGTTTCCGCCCATTGATTAGGCGGACCCTGCAAAACTGTGCATGCAGCCTGGGTCTACGTACGCAGCATGCATGCAGAGTAAATACCCAACCAATTTTTTGTTTTCCATTAAATGTTTTGAATAAAAACCCTACATTATTTCTCTATAAATACTACTCATTTTTTCAAAATTTACATCACACTCAATCTTTATCTATTATTTCTCATCATAATTTTACACTACATTTCAATTTACTATAATGTCTCTGTTAACCTATGGAGAGGAGCACCGAGGAACATTGTCAAACATCCTCCAATATGTAAGTCTTGAATATATTTACGTATAAATTTTTTTAAATTTTAAGCATATACTTCTAACATTAACCATATTCTAATATTAACTATTTTTTTTTAGAATGAGAAAAAATTTAGGCCTCGTACACACTCATATGTGCGCGTAGACGAAATGATCCGTCCATATTTGATGCAAGCGGGCTTTGGGCACGTACTCAACATAACGTCATATGGGGTGGATATGAAATTTATTCTTGCTTTATGTGAAAGATGGCGTCCAGAGACACACACATTCCATCTTCCTACCGGTGAATCCACAGTCACCCTTGAAGATGTCCACATGTTGATGGGTTTACGTGTAAACGGTTTGGCAGTGAATGGGAGAACAAATGTTGATTACTCATTAACTCAAGAACTATTGGGTGAAGAATTGCCCGAAAGAGCTAGAAAGGGCCAATTCGTCAAAATTACTTGGCTCCGGGAAATATATGATGCATTTGAATTGAACCAAGATTCCCCCCTAGAACAAATTCATAAAAAAACTAGAATTTATATTTTATTGTTATTCGCTTGTTTATTATTTCCTGACACAAATGGTAACACAATACATCTAATGTATTTACCATTGCTAGCTGACTTTAATAAAATAGGTAGATACAGTTGGGGATCAGCAGTTTTATCGTATCTATACAGAAACCTCTGTAGATGCGCCAAAAAAGATGTTCATAATTTTGCTGGTTGTTCAACACTAATACAAGCTTGGGGCTGGTCCAGGATGCCGAATCTAGCGCCTAGGAATCGTAATCCTTTTCATTTTCCGTACGCAACCAAGTAAGTCGTTACTACTCCTTTGTCTTAAACTTATATATTATGTGAACAATAATTAACTATTACATTTTTTTAGATGGTCTGCCTATGGGATGGATTACGAAAAGACTCCTCATCATTGTGCACCTGGCTATCGGACTTTCATCGATCATTTTGAAGAATCTGATGTAATATTCTTAACCATATTTTAAGTATTACATATTTTATATGGTTCGTTAAACTAATAACTGATTTTTTTAACAGTTTACATGGAGGCCCTATCTGGGACTTGATGATACCGATCCGACGGATAGTCACGTGTGGAGTGCAAAAACATTTATCATATGTTTTACTACTGTTGAAATGCACCATTCTGATCGGGTAAAACTTCAATTTGGCATTAAGCAAGGCATACCGGATGCTCCACAGTGCATGGAGGAGTATCACAAAAGTGTGGTGAACGATCAATGGGCATATAGCAATTAGAAAGATTGTTACAAGCAGGAGCGTCGTCAATGGCATAACCGCGAAAATAAAGTCTTACAAGGAGATGTCATGTCAGAAGAATGTAAGCCAAGTAAGGAATACATGCAATGGTATAAGTCTGTTACAAATTTGTATCTGTCACCAAACAACTTTTTGTATGACCCTCGTAATTTCCCAACATCTTCAAACGTCCAACACACCCAACCATCATCAAGCACTTACACCCAACACAACCAAGAACCTCTCTTCCCAACACAACCATCTTTTACGCAACAACCATTCTTCCCAACACAACCACCATTTACCCCAAGCCAACAATACCATCAACAAAACCCTTCTTCTAACCCAACCCAATGGGGCACCCAACAACAAAACCCTTCATCTAACACCACCCATTGGGGCACCCACCAACAATATCCTTCATCTAACCCCACCCAATGGGGCACCCACCAACAATATCCAACCTCTAACCCCACCCAATGGGGCACCCAACAACAATATCCTTCCTCTAACCTCACCCAATGGGGCACCCAACAAACCCCACAAAATCCCAACTATCAAACACCCCAACAACAAATGCTTATTCCCCGACCACAACAATTTACCTCCCAAGATTGTTACCAACCCTCAATAAATAGCCCAATGTCTTCTAATCCCATACCAAATTGGAATTGGGAGGGAACCAGATTAAGTTATGGCAGTGCAGCCGAGACAGACTTTACCAACGAGGACATGATTGAGGAATTTTTAATGGGCGGCTGTGACGCGGGACCTTCAACTTCAACTCAACCACAAAATGAAGAAGGAAATCGCATAACAGGCCAACGTACTAGACGAGCACCTGCTTGTGGAATTCACCAACGATTGACACGACCCGGTCAAAATCGACAGTAGATGTGATGGGGAGATTATATATGTTAAAATGCAAAAAATTAATTTATGTCCTTTAGTTAAATTATTGTTTATTTATAGTATATTTTGTTTAATTAAAGTGTATTTTATTTAATTTATAATGTATATTATTTAATTATATTAATTTAATTTATAATGTATATTATTTAATTATATGAATTAAATTTATAATGTATATTAATTTAATTTATAATGTATATTATTTAATTATATTAATTTAATTTATAATGTATATTATTTAATTATATGAATTTAATTTAAAATGTATATTATTTAATTATATGAATTAAATTTATAATGTATATTAATTAATTATATTAATTTAATTTAAAATGTATATTAATTAATTATATTAATTTAATTTATAATGTATATTATTTAATTATATGAATTTTATTTATAATGTATATTATTTAATTATATGAATTTAATTTATGATGTATATTATTTAATTATATGAATTAAATTTATGATGTATATTCTTTAATTATATTAATTTAATTTAAAATGTATATTATTTAATTATATGAATTTAATTTATAATGTATATTATTTAATTATATGAATTTTATTTAAAATGTATATTATTTAATCATATGAATTTAATTTATGATGTATATTATTTAATTATATGAATTAAATTTATGATGTATATTATTTAATTATATGAATTAAATTTATAATGTATATTATTTAATTATATTAATTTAATTTATAATGTATATTATTTAATTATATGAATTTAATTTAAATGTATATTATTTAATTATAATGTCATATGAATTTAATTTACAGAATTAAAAAAAAAAAACGTTTTGGACACATCCGCCCATCTAATGGGCGGAGCCTCTCTTTTTTTATAAGCATCCGCCCAATGCATGTGCGGTGCCCTAGGAAAATACACTCTTCCGCCCATTGCATTGGCGGATCAGTTGTGGCAAAAACGTGTTTTGTTTGAAAAGAGAGTATATTGGGAAATATGAAAGTGTGAGAGGGTATATTGGGATTTAAATGCTAAAAAGAGGGTATGTTGATAAAAAATTCTCATTATTACTGTGGGTGTGGTTATTTACTTACTATTTGTTCTGAGGATGAAATTACTACACGCAATCTTATGATAATAGGTGGTTTTAAATGAGATATAATATCCATTTGTGTATAATATGAGCAATATAATTTTCTCAGGAACATGAATTTATTAAAATAAGTAATTTTAATAAACAATTTTTTTTGGATAATTTTTTTAATTATCATTATTAATATGTAATATATCACTCGATTATTATTTTGTTGTATTTCACATAACTAAATTGATAAAGTAAATTTCAGTATTATTTTTGTTGAAGTATTGACTATAGATTATATTTTTATACACTAATTTAATTTTTATGAATGAGTAGTTGAAATGAAAAAATCGTCAAAATGACATCTTTTATGGAAATTGTTTATGAAATTTGTTAAATAATTTTTTGGTTATGTGTGTTTGTTCATGCGAGTATCAATTGATCCAAAAGATAATTGGTGGTTGGCCGATATCATACGCATTTGTGATGGTAAACATGTGATAATTATAAGGTCTTACATGTGAATAATAAATTAATTCAAATAAGGGTTTATTGGTCGACATGTTTTTTATTATCAATGTTTGATCGTTACAACTAGAGTACCACTAGCAGTTAATATTAGTGTACAATGACTCAATATTGATGGCGCACT
The DNA here is from genome assembly GCA_948472305.1 of Vicia faba. NCBI lineage: Eukaryota > Viridiplantae > Streptophyta > Magnoliopsida > Fabales > Fabaceae > Vicia > Vicia faba. The sequence goes on along the minus strand of OX451741.1, from coordinate 779,292,866 downwards.
AGATATCTTGAGATGAGTTATGTCTTTATTTGAACAAATTGATAATTCAGTTTTTTTATGAGTGTATTTAAAATGGTTAATTTTGTTCTTATTTTCAGCTACAATTGCTTCAATATCTGCTAATCTGAATTCGGTTTCGGTCCTTAATAGGGAAATTTTCAAGGATTGAAAAGAGAACATAGATATTGTTTTTGGCTGCATGGATCTTGACCCTGCATTAAGAAATGAACAACATGTTTCTCCTATGAAATCTACTACCTCTGACCAGAGGAAAGATTATGAGAAGTGGGATTGCTCCAATCGCATGTGTCTCATGATCATTAAGCGCGACATTCCTGAGGTCTTTAGGGGTACTATATCGGAAGAGATAACTAATGCCAAAGATTTCCTTGTTGAGATAGAAAAAGCGCTTTAAGAAAAGCGATAAGGAGAAAATAAGTACTCTCCTTCAAAACTTAATTTCCATGAAGTATCAGACCAAAGGAAATATAAGAGAATGCATTATGAGTGTGTCAAACATTGTTTTAAAACGTAAGACATTAAAGCTTGAGTTGTCTGAAAACTTGTTCATTCATTTAGTATTATTTTATCTTCCTTTATAGTATTGTCAATTTAAGATATCTTATAACTGTCAGAAGGAGAAATGGTCTCTTAATGAGTTCATTTTATTTTTTGTGCAAGAAGAGGAAAGGATGAAATAAGATAAGACTGAAAGGGCTCATTTTGTTAACACCTCTAAAGACAAGGGCAAAAGAAAGAAAACTTATAGCCCGAGAATGAAACTGTAATTATTCTAGCACAAAAGAAGCAAAAACAAGATGTTAATTGTTTATTTTGCAAATCGTTCAGACATGTGAAGAAGAAATGTCATAAATATCACACTTGACGTGAAAAGAAAGGTATGTTTCTTACTTTGATATGTTCTAAGGTCAATTTAACTTCAGTACCTAGAAACACTTGGTGGTTAGACTCAGGTGCAACTACTAACATCAGTGTTTCAATACAGGATTGCCTGAACTACCGAAAGCCAAATAGTTTTGAAAGATACCTCTATGTTGGAGACCGCAAGTTGGTAGAGGTGGAAGCTGTAGAGCATTTTAGATTATTACTATGTACTAGATTTTTATTTGGATTTAAAAGACATTTTTGTTATGTTGTTATTTAGACGGAATTTAATTTCAGTTTCTTATTTGAATAAATCGGGTTATTTGTGTTCATTTGGGAATAATATGTTTAAGTTGTATTTTAATTTAAATATTGTTGGAAATAGTTCACTTATGAGTCTTGATAATCTATATTTGTTTGACACAATAGCTTCCTATGAAAAATTCTTGAATAGTTGAGGCAAGCCCTTATAAGCCAAATGAAAATAATCTTTAAGAATAAGTGTTACAAGAACTAATACATTTGCGGAGATCCATTAGAGAAAGGAGAAATGCTATTTCGGATGATTACATAGTCTTTCTTCAAGAACATGAGGAAAATAATAGTAAGTGGATTGAAGCAATGAAGGAGGAGTATAAGTCCATGCAAGACAATAAGGTTTGGGAACTTGTCCCATTACCAGAAGGTGTGAATCCATTAGTTACAAATGGAATTTTAAGACCAAATGAGATTCTAAGGTAATGTGGAGAGGTATAGAGTTCATCTTGTGGTTAAAGATTATACTCAAAAAAGAAGTGGTTGACTTTAAAGAGACTTTCTCTCTGGTTTCATTGAAAGACTCCTTTAGAACAATCATGGCTCTTGTTGCATATTATAATCCGGAACTCCATCAAATAGATGTCATGACAATATTCCTTAATGGATGCTAGGCTAATATTTGAGCAATCTAGTAATAGATCATTAGAAAGCATTCAAAAAGGTTATAATATATTTAAAGAGAACAAAAGGTTATATGCTCACATATAGGAGGTCAGACCAATTAGAGATCACTGAATACTTTGACTCTAATTTTGCTGGATGCCAAGATAGTAAAAGATCCACTTCAGGTTATATCTACTTGTTGGCTGGTGGTGCAGTTTCTTGGGGCAATTCTAAGAAAACTCTTACGACTTCATCTGCCATGACATTAGAGTTTATAGCATGTTATGAGGCATTCAACCATAGGATTTGACTGATGAATCTTTGGTTTAGTGGGAGTTGATCAATTATGAATTTTATGTTCTATGTTTTGGTTTTACGTATGCAAACTATGATTTTGGAAATTTTCCAAATTAATAAAGTTTGATATTCAATATTTTATATTTTGTACAATAAAGTTATTAAATGATCTCATTAAAGTAAAGTAGGACCAGTTGAAAATAGACATATACAGACCAATTTCATGTGATTTTCATGATGGATCTATGTCGTTTAGTTATGTTACTGTTGATGATCATTGATGGGTTTAGTTATGATTGATATAACGAAAATCACCTTGATTCTATATATTGGCATGACTAATGGACGGGATAATTTGGATGGGCTTAAGGAATATAATGGCGAATTTTGAGCTCATAAAATCTAATATATGTGTATGATTATATATGTGATCAGTGGGAGATTGTTAGAATATTTGGGTCACAATTATAATGTTAGATGTGTTAGTGTAATTATTTAATTAGCCAAAGCTGTAGTGGTCTAATTAATAATAAGTTTGTGGCTAAAAGTATAAATATCATGAAAGATAATATCATTGTGTAGATAGATATCATAAGTCAATCTCTAATTTGATGAGAGATCAAATTAGAATATTGAAAACTAAGAAATAACCCTAAGGTTATTTATAGGAATTATGGTCCCCATTTGTAGACAATGAGAAAACGACTTATTGGGAATTCTTTCTTTATCCCCATCAGAGGAGAATCAAGAAGACATAAAAAATTCTACAAATCAGAAGATCAAATACCCGCAAACATTCGGTGATTCCCAATGACAAATTTAAATATGTTTATGCTTTCATTCTCATAATTGTATTCGAATATGAGTTTAAGAATTTTATTTAGAGTTCTATTCTTGATTTCTATATTGATAGAAATTATATAATTTATAAAAAGATCTAACAGACTAAGGATTATGCTCAATGTTTCCTCTATGACACACTTACACAGTTAAATATTCCATTTTATCTCATTAAAAGACAAGATATATAAAACATATATGCTTTGAATTTGATTTGATTTGTTGGTGAGAGTTTTGGTTCAAAGGCTGCAAATTTAACATATCCTGACTCATTACAAATTGTTGACATTCTTACAAAATCACTCTCAACTAATCTCTTCATAAACTTTCGTGACAAACTCCAAATCGCTTTTTTCAAACCACCATGAGTTTGAGGGGTATTAGATATTAGTGATTTAAGAGATAGTTACCATAGTTAAGAGTTAGTTATGATGGTTATGAAATTTAACTAACTTCAAGATAGAGTGTGTAAGTAGCTTGAGTATATAATTTTGTATATAAAATAAAAATAATAGCTTTACTAACCTTTGATAAATTCAATATACTAAAGTAAGAAGATATTGCTCTCTCATTCTCTAAAGATTTAAAAAAATTAAATATTATAGAATAGAAAGAAAAAAACAGATTCAATAAATGAAATTAAATATGAATATAAAAAAGTTAATTCTTTTTTATTTTTATCATTTCTGTGCGGGTGCGCTTAACTCCAAATTTTACGTGGCTGTCACTATACAAGTCTTGTAGCCTATTACATGTTGTGATTGACCCCAGTGTTGGAATATAATGCAACTATGATTTTCATTTTTCCCCTTAAATAGAAGAAAAAAAATTTTGCTTAGTATAGAGAAGCATTTCTCAAAACCAAACATGAGTTTTTTTTTCCAATGATATATAAGATAAATAAAAAAGAAAGGATAAAATATGCGATTAGAAACAAGTTTGCACCGTGTTTGAAGCCAACTAAGGATCATGCTCAATGTTCCCTCTATGACACACTTACACAGTTATAATATTCCATTTTACCCCGTTAAAAGACAAGATATATAAGACATATATGCTCTGAATTTGATTTGATTTGTTCAAAATGGTTGGAGTTATTTAATTATTCATGATGATATCTTTGAAATAAGTGATGATAGAACAATGTGCTTAGAATATTGTACAAATTTCAAAAAGGCAGACCAAGACAAACTGGCACTTGGAGGTTCCATCACAAGGTATTGGGACCCAATATTTCAGCAAACGAATCTAATCAAGATTATTATTCTCTTGGTTTCATTACATCAAATTGGGGAATATATCAACCATTTTATTTACAAAACACTAGAGACAGTAATAGAGTAGGACCCAAACTATTTGTCTATTTCAGAATCATCCCTCTAGGCTCTTGTGCAGACAATAGAAATGGAATTTGATTCATTTCATGTGCTACAAATCCTAAGTCCTAATTAATCTGCTGCTACAAAATTAAATAAGTATATCTATTAATCTATAACTCATGTTTCATCGGAATAACACCAATGCCAATAAGAACAGGAAAGAAGTACTCCCACAACATTCAATATCAAAGCATAAAACATACCTTTGGAAGAGTTTTTCTTGAATAACTTGTTTTTTTTTTTTTTGACAAGTCTTTAATAACTTAGTTAATGGTTCATCTTAGACACAACTCTTAGGTTGATGTAAAAATGAAAAGAAGAAAAATTGAGGCCCAAAACAACTAATTTTATTGCATGAAATTTTCAATTCACCTCTTTCATTTTTCAAGAACCCAACAAAATTCTATAGTGCATCTTTTCTAAATGATCATTCTCAAGGTTATTGACGGGGAGTTTAGAAATTGAAGCGGCGAAAGTGTCAATGGTTCAAACGTCCATTAATTTAGAGACTTTGATGTCACATATTCAACAAAAATCTTAATATATCTTTTTTCTATAAATTCAATATTTTCTCTATTTCTAGTCGATGTGAGACTTAATTATTCATATTTGAATTCCAACAATCTTCCTCACAAGTCGGAGTCATTCGCATCACTAACCTTGATCCACGCTAGGATCCAATTCCACTCTCCCTCTGAGCCTAACTAGAACTCTGATACCACTTGTTAGGGAGTCTGAGGAGTGAAGCGCCAGAAGTGTCAATAGATTAAATGTTCGGGATTCAAGAGATGTTGATTTCATATTCGCCCAAAACCTTAAGGCATTAAGAGTATGAGTCATTTTTCTTATAAATCCAATATTTTCTCAATTCTAGTCAATGTGAGACTTAACCACTCACACTTGAATCTCAACTATCTCCCCCACAAGTGTGAGTCACCAACATCACTAGGTTGTGATAAAGGCACAGGTTCATCCTTGTACTATTTACTCTCTAGGTTGTAGTAAACATGACGAAATATGCGATATAACCCATTGCGTCAGTCTCCATGCAGTGATGTGTTATCAAGCTTTTTCAATTATTTATCCCCTAGGTTGCGATAGATATGCAAATTTTCAGGGTTATATTACTCATCCCCTAGGTTGTGATGAATAACGTAAGTCCATCCCTGTTGCCTTTTATCCTCTAGGTTGTGATAAAGGCACATGTTCATCCTCGTACTGTTTACTCTCTAGGTTGTAGTAAACATGACGAAATTTGCGATATAACTCATTGTGTCAGTCTCTGTGTAGCGATGTGTTATCAAGTTTTTTCAATTATCTATCCTCTAGGTTGTGATAAGTATGTGAATTTTCAGGATTATAGTATTCATCCCCTAGGTTGAGATGAATATGCAAAATTTGCGTCATTAGCTTACTATGTTAGTCTCAAAGCGTTAGTGAGTCAAATTTCAAACTGATATTGTTTACTTTCTCTCGACAATATAGCTTGTTGCATCAGTCTCCATACATGAATAAGCTATCAATCTTTCAACTTGTGTTGTTCACCTTCTAGGTTATGATAAATACACAAAAACTAAATCTCTTTTTCTAGGTATTGACAAGTTATCCGCGTCGTCATATCTGGATCAATCGTACTCTTCAATTTTTACTCTCTACTCAAACTCTAGTAGGATGATACATCATCACCCTTGCCTATATACTTTTGTTCAAATTCTGGTAAGGCGATACATCATCATCTTTGCCTATTTTTTCAAAACTCTTGGGGGAACGTTGTACAGCGTATCCTTATCTAGTCAATCTTTGGTCAAATTTTGGGGTCTTCTATTATTTAATAATCATCCGATTCAAATGTGTGAAACCTGCACATTCTCGTACCATTCAATTGATGAGTGATTAAATAGGGTCAACTGTCATACTCCAAATTTATCCGCCCTTTATCACTACAGTTGAAATTAATTTCAAACTTGAATTTTTATAAAATTCTTTTGATTTATATTAATATTTTAGGTTTTTATAAATATTCGTTCTCAAGTCCAGTTAAAAATATAATAATTTATTTTAAATTATTTTTATTTTTAAAATAGCAAATATTTGCGCACCTTTCATATAATTTCAATTGGGTTTATTTACAAATTAGTAACACAACACAATTGGTAAAGAATGAAGCTTGCAAGTATAAGATCATAGGTTCAAATCTCTTGTGTCACACTTTTAACATATTATTTTTTCTATTTTTTATTACTATGTTAGTCTCAAAATGTTAGTGAGTCAAATTTCAAACTGATATAGTTTACTTTCTCTCGGCAATATAGCTTGTTGCATCAGTCTCCATGCAGGAATAAGCTATCAATCTTTTAACTTGTGTTGTTTACCTTCTAAGTTATGGTAAATACGCAAAAACTAAATCTCTTTTTCTAGGTATTGACGAATTATCTGCGTCGTCATATCTGGATCAATCTTACTCTTCAATTTTTACTCTCTACTCAAACTCTAGTAGGATGATACATCATCATCCTTGCCTATATACTTTTGTTCAAATTCTGGTAAGGTGATACATCATCATCTTTGTCTATTTTTTTAAAACTCTTGGGGGAATATTGTACAACGTATCCTTATCTAGTCAATCTTTGGTCAAATTTTGGAGTCTTTCATTACTTAATAATCATCTGATTCGAATGTGTGAAACCTGCATATTCTCGCACCATTCAATTGAAGAGTGATTAAATAGGGTCAGCTGTCATACCCCAAATTTACATGCCCTTTATCACTACAGTCGAAATTAATTTCAAACTTGAATTTTTATAAAATTCTTTTGATTTATATTAATATTTTGGGATTTTATAAATATTCGTTCTCAAGTCCAGTTAAAAATATAATAATTTATTTCAAATTATTTGTATTTTTAAAATAACACATATATGTACACCTTTCATATAATTTCAATTGAGTTTATTTACAAATGAGTAACACAACACAATTGGTAAATAATGAAGCTTGCAAGCATAAGATCACAGGTTAATATCTCTTGTGTCACACTTTTAACATGTTCTTTTTTCTATTTTTTATTACTAATTTTCTTTCCTTTTTTAGAGATCAGACTTTGAGCTTTACATTCATTTTGGATAACTTACTTACTAAGTTTTTTTAAACCTAATTCAGGTCTATAAATAAGACTCTTGTTGTCCTAATTTTTTCATTAACAATTTCATCAACAAAATCAACAAACACCCACGAGCTTTCTTTTCAATTGGTGTTTCCTACGTTTTCAATCTTGGCAAAATATTTATTTATGAGGCATCTCTTTCATTTTTTAAAATTTTGTCTTTCTTTTTAATTTGAATTTATTTATTATTTTTTTTAATTACTGATGGTTTTATTGTTTCACTAACAATTCACGCACCACAAAATTACTTTGCATGTACAGTACAAACTACACAAGTTTTCACCAACTATCAGTTCACTCACACACTGTATATTCATTCTAGGCCATTCACACTCTAGACTTCACAAATTGACACACTTACTAACATATCCAAGTTTTTTTTCACATCAAGAAGTATACACAAAAAAACAATATCTTTCTACCAACATGCAGTGAGTATTGTTGTTGTGTCTATATGAAGCATTCATGTTTTCTCACTTTGGTGTAAAAATTCCACGCTGTCTCTGTTCCTAATCACACCCGATTCTGGTGAATTTTCTCCAATTTCCTTTCCACTTTGCTTTTTCATGATTTCATTGTGTTATTTGTTGTGTTGATTTGATTTGTGAAAAGATAAAAATTGAAAAATATGAATGAAAGAATAAGAAGGTATTTGAGAAATTCTGAGAAGAAAGATGGAAACCGTGAAACTGAGAAAATGATTTTTTTGCGTTCTATTTTTTCCAATACTGATATGTTGTTGTTTCATTTATTTTAATTGAAATTGGTATGCCACATGTCGCGTTTTTCTTGGATGTTTATTTAAGTTGAAAAGACAAATATGACTTAGTTTTATTTTTATTGTCTCATGTTTTAAAAATGTTTAAAAAATGTATATATTGTGAAAGTAGAGTGATACGTCCATGGACTAAGTTTTTCTTATTACTAATTTATTTTTTTTATTTGTGTAATTAGAATTTAGGCTTTGGGCCTTTTTGCCATATTTAAAAGGTTCTATCTGTTACTAAACTTATTCTCCCCATTTTAACATAGTACCCTCCACTTTTTTTTAGTTTAAAATTTTCTAATTAGTTTAGCTAGATCTAGGTTTTATTATTTGATTATTAGGCTAACTAAATAATAAATCATCGCGTTGTACAAAAATTTAAACATCCTTTTTTATTAAGTTAATCCAATAGTTTAAAAAAAACATTAAAATTCACACAACTCACTAAATTCACCATCCGCGAGCGACACGTGATCAATATTTGACTACGTGATAAGGAAAATTATATCAGACTCCTTCCACATCCTTCATGACGAGCAACATGTGACCAACATCTGGTCACGTAATGAGGGAGACTATATTAGACTCCCCCACTCTATATGTCTTATCACTATTTTTAATAAAATCGAACATTAAAATAGCTAACCAATAAACTTTTTCTACTAACTTAATCATAACTTCAAGATATTTTCGAAAAAGGATTAAGGAGAATTACTTTCAAAATTAATTGCGAACTGCGTCTACGATCACTCTTTTACAAAACTCAGACATGGTTCAAGAATAAATTTGAAAGCAATTATACACAATCCTATAAAAAAACACTAACCAAACAACTACGAACTACGAACTGGGACCCTATTTCCTCATAAGAGGATACGTAGGCATACGACTAAAATCGTGGCGAGTTCCCCTAACAAAAAACTAAAACCATATTTTTAAAGATTGCGCTTCTAAACCTGAGTATCCTTGTGAACAAGGTAGATTAGGGGTGCCTAACACCTTCCCTTCGTCTAAGAACGAGTCCAACAACTTAGAATCTCTGTCAAAATTAGGATTAACCTTTATATTCCTTTCCTTAGGATAAAAATTAAGGGTGGCGACTCTATATTTTCAAACCGGTTACAACATTATACAGGGAGAATTGCGCTTATCAAGAGTGTGACCTTAGATGTGACAAATTATTCGATGTAGTACGTTTCGTTCCCAAAAATTGTGAATCCTAAAATTTAGGTTGTTTGCAGGACTTTCATGTGGACTGGTGGTTCTGAGTGTAGCAGAAAAGCTCTCATTGCTTAGAAAAAAGTGTAGCCCAAGAAGCCATGGGGTTGAGTATTATTGATCTAGAAGTGTAGAATAAGGCCAATATGGTTAAACTTCTATAGAATTTGAGTGGAAAACCTAATAGCTTATGGGTTAAATGGATACATACTTACTATATCAAGGGAGAATAATTGATGGAGGTAAATGCTAAAACTAACTGCTATTGGATAATGAAAGCAATTCTTAAACTGATAGTTAGGGTTCATCAAATGCATGTATGGGAAGACATGCAACAAAGGAATAAGTTCAACGTGAGGAATATGTACAGAGCTTTACATTAGAGCAGCCAAAAAAGTAAGTTGGAGGACTATGTTTTATGGGAATATGACACGACCTATAGCCCTTATAGTTCTATGGCTCGCTTGTCATGATATATTAGCAACAAAAGATAGGTTGTATAGGTTTGGAATGATTGACAATGTGAATTATTTCTTCTGTACAGGAGAGGAGACTCTATAACATCTTTTGTTTGAATGTCATGAGATGAATAACATTTAGGAAAAGGTACTATATTGGATTCAAGTGCAACATAAACCAACAATGTGGAGACATGAATTTATTTGGTTAACACAACAGAGTGACGTTAAAGGATGTAGAGCTACCATGGTTAAACTTACGACAACCGAAACTATCTACGAGATTTGGAGATACAAAAATAGAAAGTTATGGAAATGGTGTAAATAACAATAATATAGAGGAAAGAATCATATACATGATTGTGTATATGGGGTGGAACGCTAAGAGCACACATAACTAGGTTAATGTTAAACTATCTTTTGTGATAGTGTTGGTTTTTTTTCCTTGTTGATTGTTGTGGACTGAATCTATGTGATCGTCATGTACATATTGTTTTTTGAATTAATCAAAATATAATTGATTAAAAAAATAATAGAAATTATTTGATATATTGGTTAATTCTCTCAAATGTTTTAGGTTGAAATTCAAACTACAAACATCTTACGATATAAAATGTTTTGAGTGGCAAGAAAGAATAATCTTATTAATTTTTTTCATAAAGAAAGAAAAACATTAGGCATCTCCGATAATATATAGAGTAATGTTAATTATTTATAAAATAAAATATCATTTTATATAATTAACAAATATTAATTGTTAATTAACAAAATTTACATAATTTATATTTTAATATTTTCTACATGTTTGCTATTAGGTCTATGTTATATAAAAGATATACAAATTTAGTAGTCTCGGTACATCGAAAATATATATTTTTGTAGAAAAAATAAATGAAATAATTAAGTTGTCATCTATCCCTGCATTTACACGGATCGCACAATATTTTTATAAATAATAACTAAATATAATGTATTAATGGTGAAAAAATACATATAAAAGATATAATAAATTAAGAAGAAAAAAATATTTCAAATTATAAATTTCATATAAATATTAATTTAATTTAGAAGATAATAATGGTTTGTCATGATTTAAAAATAGATTGTCTTGCACATTTATTAGAGTGGATTGATTAATTTATTCATCTTTTTCATAAATATGAAATTTATAATAAAATATATTTAAAAAAATAAAGATATACAAATTAAGTAGTCTAGTCTCATCGAAAATGTATATTTTAGTAAAAAAATTAAATTAAATAATTAAATAGTCATCTATTCGTGTGTTCGAACGGGTCATACAATATCGTTATAAATAAAATTAAAAAAAAATATATATATATATATATATATATATATATATATATATATATATATATATATATATATATATATATATATATATATATATATATATATATATATATATATATATATATATATATATATATATATATATATATATATATATATATATATATATATATATATATATATATATATATATATATATATATATATATATATATATATATATATATATATATATATATATATATATATATAGTATACTGATGGTTAAGAAATATATATAAAATATATACAAATTAAGTAGTTTCGGTCCGTTGGAAATGTATATTTTAGTAGAAAAATAAAGAAAATAATTAAGTAGTCACATGTCTGTCCGTTCGCAGTGGTCGCACAATATCGTTATAAATAGTAAATAAATATAATATAGTGGTAGTTAAGAAATGTATATAAAAAATATATAAATTAAGTAGTCTCGGCCCGTCAAAATGTATATTTTAGTAGAAAAATAAATGAAATAATAGAAAACCAAATAATTAATCTATGTTTTTGTTATAGTAAAATGTTGATAAGTAAATTTAGTTTTTTGTTATTATTTATTTTATTAATACATAAATAATCTTAATAATTAATTTTAATATTGAAGCAATGTAATAATAATTTTTATTATTATTAATGATTAATATCAATGATTAATATCAATGATTAATAATGATTATATGTATTACACAAAAATGACATATCTTTAAAATAAATATTTGAAAAAAAAATTCAAAATAATAAATCAAAGCATATCAAATTAATAGGAAATAAAATTTTGGAAAACTATCCCGTCAGAGAGCCACTCGAGCCAGTCACACATCCCCTCTCCCCGTAGTCAGAAAATGCAGCAGCCTCCGACTGTGAACCATTCATTGCACTGTCGGGCGATATTCAGGCCAACACCACCGCCACGGCTTCTCATCGACCATACCGCGCTACAGAGTTCCATCGCTGTGAGGCCTATTCTTGTTGGGTATGTTTTACGCTTCCTTTGATGGTGAAAACCTGTTGGATTTGATTTTTCTGTTTTGGTAATGTAAGTGTTTATTGGCAGCAATTTTGGTAAAATAATGACTTGTTAATGTTTTTCTAAATGTCTTAACATTTGGAGCTAAACTATTTGAATGATGTGAAAGCAGATGTCTTGATATCTGCCTACTGAACTGATCTCATCCCAAAATCAGTTAAGTATTTTGTTTCCTGATTTCTAGCATTCTATAATTCAGGATTTGTGATGTACAGGCTGCGAAAAATATGGAGGAATATTTTTCAAATTGCATAATTTTATCTTGACCTGTTTTTATGGAAATATTCAAAAGATTTGAATATTTATTTTCAAGCCCAAGCCCAAAGTTGCGCATATATAAGGACTTGCTTCCTTATTCAAAGACAAATAATTTTTTGAAGAAGAATACTTTCTTTCTGATTAGAAGTTTAAGCCTTTTATTTGTAATACACTCTAAGTATTAGTTTAAATACTTGAGTTGTTATTTGGGTTGTTAATTGTTTATCATTCATAAGCTTTTAAGCATTGAATGATTGAAGTGTTTCAAATTTATTAATTCTGTAAGTGATTGAAGGGATTTGAGGATGGCCTTATACCTAGGTTAGTCTTAGGTAGAAGTTTATCTTGGATAGTGATTAAGTGATTAGATCGTAAATTGGTTGTTTACTGAGGGTCTATGAATTGATATTATTTAGTGAACTTGTCCCTGGCTTGGTAGCCCCCAGAGTAGGTGTTGTTGTACACTGAACTGGGTGAACAATCTCTTGTGTTTTTACTGCTTTTGATTTTACTGCACCTTACTTGCAAACATATATTTGTGTCGTCACATCTCTTTCGACATCACATATCTGATACCAGAATTTCAATTGGTATCAGAGAAGGCATCCTGCTCTTTATCTGGGTGAGATCCGGGGAAGATACTTTCTGGTACTATGGACAAGGAAGGAGGATTTATGAACAGACCACCCATTCTAGATGGAAGAAATTATGACTACTGGAAACCACGTATGGTTGCCTTTTTAAATTCCTTAGACAGCAGGGCCTGGAAAGTTGTTTTAAAAGGATGGAAACACCCTGTCAAATTGGGAGATAATGGAGAACCTACTTCTGAATTAAAACCTGAAGAAGATTGGTCTAAGGAAGAAGATGAAATTGCTCTTGGGAATTCTAAAGCCTTGAATGCTATATTCAATGTAATTGACAAGAATATTTTTAGATTGGTGAATACATGTGAAGTTGCTAAGGATGCATGGGGAATTCTTCAATCTACTCATGAAGGCACATACAAAGTTATGATGTCAAGACTTCAGCTGCTCACCATATAATTTGAGAATTTGAGGATGAAAGATGATGAAAGTATAAATGACTTCCATATGAACATCCTTAAATTGCTAATGCCTCAAGTGCTTTAGGATAGAAAATACCTGAAGACAAACTGGTAAGAAAGATGCTCAGATCTCTTCCCAAGAGATTTGATATGAAGGTAACTGCTATAGAAGAAGTCCAAGATGTTGACAAGATGAAATTGGGTGAACTTGTTGGATCCCTTCTAACATTTGAATTGAGCATAAATGAAAGATCTGAGATGAAAAACAAAAGCATAGCCTTTGTATCTAATATTGAAGATGAAGAAGAGGACTATGATCTGGATACAGATAGAGGAATATCAAATTCCCTAGCTATGCTTGGAAGACAATTTAATAAAGTGATAAAAAGAATGGACAGGAACCAAAGGTCAAATGTCAAGAAAATCTCATCTGACATCTATAAGTTAAATGAGGTGGGAATAAAAAGGGCCGAAGAAAAATCTTCTCAAGGGAAGGGAATATAATGTCATGAGTGTGAAGGCTTTGGTCACATTAGAGTTGAATGTCCTACATATCTAAAGAAATAGAAGAAGAATTTATCTGTTACTTGGTCTGAAGAGGACTCAAAGAGTGATCTTGAAGAATCTGCCAAATATGTGAAAGCATTGACACACAAATATGTATATGATGAAAAGTCTAGTGATGGGGAACTAACCTTTGATGAGTTAGTTGCTTCATACAAATAATTATGTCTCAGAAGTGCAGAAGCATGTCTTGAAGGGGAGAAACAGAAAGCCCTTATAACTCAGCTAAAGGAGGAAAGGGAAGAGCATCTTAAAACTATTTCTGATCTGGAAAGTGAAGTGTCCTCTCTAAATTCAAATCTTGATAGAATGGTCAAATCTCTCAAGATATTGAATAATGGGTCTGACTCATTACATGAAATTCTCCAAGCAGGAAGAGTGGCAAGAGATAATAGTGGTTTAGGTTTCAATGAGAAAAAGGAACTTAACTCATAAGAGCTTTCATCTGTCTCCATTCATACCAAGCCTAAACCAAAGATGTCGAATCAAATTTTTCAACATCATGGTAAGAAATGACATCTTGGAAGACATCATGTGAAGAAAGAACATAATGGCAAACAGCCTGCATCTGTTTCCACACATGCCAAGGCTAAACCAAAGATGTCAAATCAAATGTCTCAACATATGGGCAAACATCATGATAAGAAAGGACATCTTGGGAAACCTCATGGGAAGAAAAAGCTTAATCACACTAGAGAAAATCCCCAGCCCTGGAAATGTCATCACCGTGGAAGGCTTGGACATATAAGGCCCTTCTGCTTCAAGCTGTATGGGTATCCTAAAAATACTCCTCTTCCTAAAACTGATAAGATTCCCCAAAATAGAAAAAAAGAAGAAACAATGGGTTCCCAAGTCCAATGTTAGAAGTCTCATTGCTCACACCTCTCTCAGAGTATCAACCAAAGATGACTAGTACTTTGATAATGGTTGTTCTAGACACATGACAGGTGTCAAGAATCTGTTGGTGGATGTTAAATATCATTCCATCAGTTATGTGACTTTTGGTGATGGAGAAAAAGGAGAAATTAAAGGTGTTGGCAAGCTTGACTGTTCAGGAGTTCCTAAACTTGATAATGTGTTACTTGTAAAAAGGTTAACAGCTAACCTGATAAGTATAAGCCAACTATGTGATCAAGGATTCAAAGTTAACTTCTCCAAAGAAGAATATATTGTGTGCAATGAAAAGAATGAAGTTGTCATGAAAGGAATCAGATCTAAAGACAAATGTTACCTATGGGTTCCTCAAGAGTTAAACCTCTCCTCAACTTGTGTTTCAGCCAAAGAGAATGAGGTTAAACTATGGCATCAAAAATTGGGGCACTTGCATCTGAAAGGTATGAAGAGAATTATATTTGAAGAAGCAGTGAGATGGATTCCTAAGCTCAAGATAGAAGAAGGAAGGGTATATGGTGACTGTCAAATTGGAAAGTAGACTAAGATGTCACATCAGAAGATTCAACGTCTTACTACATCAAAAGTATTGGAACTTCTTCACATGGACTTGATGGGACCTATACAGGTTGAAAGTCTTGGTGGTAAGAAGTACGCCTATGTTGTTGTGGATGACTTTTTTAGATACACATGGATAAGATTTATTAAAGAAAAATCAGAAACTTTTGAAGTGTTCAAATATCTTTGTCAAAGAATTCAAAGGGAAAAGGAAATTTATGTCATAAGAATCAGGAGTGATCATGGAAAAGAATTTGAGAACAACAAATTTGCTGAGTTTTACTCCTCTGAAGGAATCAGCCATGAATTCTCTTCTCCCATTACCCCTCAACAGAATAGGATTGTAGAACGCAAGAATAGAACTCTCTAAGAATATGCCAGAGCCATGATTCATGCTAAGAAGCTACCCTACCACTTTTGGGCTGAAGCTATGAATACTGTATGTTATACTCATAATAGAGTCACTATAAGGAAAAGCACTTCAGCCACTTTATATGAAATATAGAAGGGAAGAAAACCAACTGTAAAATACTTTCATGTTTTTGGAAGTAAATGTTACATCTTAGCTGATCGTGAACAAAGGAAGAAGATGGATCTTAAGAGTGATGAAGGAATATTCCTGGGTTACTCTACAAACAGCAAAGCATACAGAGTGTTTAACTCCATAACCAAAGTTATAATGGAGTCAATAAATGTTACTATTGATGATACAAGATGGAATGTTGAAGAATATATCGCAGAAGATGTTGGAACATATTTTCCTGATAGTCCAACTGAATCAAAGACGAATGGTGTTGTCGAAGCTACAAATAAAAACATTAAAAAGATCATACAGAAAATGACAGTCACATACAAAGACTGGCACGAGACGCTACCATTCTCTCTCCACGGGTACCGCACCACGGCTCGCACATCAACCGGGGCAACACCCTATTCTTTGGTTTACGGCATGGAAGTTGTCTTGCCTATCGAGGTCCAGATCCCCTCTCTAAGGATTATGAAGGATGCAGGACTGAACAAAGACGATTGGATCCAGACTCGACTTGATCAACTAAACTTGATTGATGAGAAGAGACTTACTATTGTTTGCCATGGTCAAATGTATCAAAAACGGATGATCAAGGCTTTCAACAAGAAAGTCAGACGCCAAGTGTATCAAGTTGGGGATCTAGTGATCAAACGCATCATCTTTCCACAAGGTGATCCCAGGGGCAAATGGACTCCTACCTATGAAGGACCGTTTGTAATCAAAAACATATTCTCTGGTGAGGCAATGATCTTGACCACCATGGATGGCGACGACCTGCCACACCCTGCGAACGCAGACATAGTCAAAAGATACTACGCATAAGAGACCCGCTAGGTTGACATACCTAGGCAAACACAAGGGCATCCCGGCGAACCAAAAAGGTTCGGGAAAAAATTAGGGATAAAACAAAAAAATCTGCACACCCGGCAAGTTGAAAACCCGAAAGGGAAACTTGGGCAAAAAAGGGTTTCTCGGTGGACTGAAAACCCGAAAGGGCGGTCCAGGCAAAAGTTAGGGAATTAAAGCGTATGACTATGTCCCGTTGGATCACTTTATGGATGAACTTTAGCTTCCACTGACAAACTTAGTTTCTGATCAATTCAATCAGCTTCGGACAAGGCAACAAGTAGAGAAGATGCTCAGAGATACGAAGGCTATAGAAGAATGGAAACCCCATGGGATTATTACACATAGCTATTTTTATTTGTATCAAATTTTCTCTCTTTTATGACAGCATTCTCTTACTAGAATGTTTGTCCCCTTGTACAAAAACATTTGCTCAAAGTCAATACAAAATGTCCCTTTGAAAGTGCAAAAGCCATTTGTCTTTTCTTTACGCTCGTGTTTTATTTACAAAAACGTCCAATGATTCATTGTTGAACATATGCATTTGAACATAATTACTGTTTACAAATAAACAAAACGGGAAAGAATAATTACTGATAGATTGAAAGGATAGGAAAATATCTCTAAGCTATTTCATAAGTAAACCCCTACAGTACGTCATTTAAATCCCCAGCAAAACAAAGCTTCAAATTGTTATTCCCCAGTAGAAGTCGTCAAATTTCTCAGGATTCCCCAACAAGATTCTACAAGCAGTACACGACATTTCCCTTACAACGGAGTTTATTTCTCAAAACAGAAATTCATCAGCACTTCGACTTCAAAGCATAAAGACTTACATATCCTCAACAGTAGTCAGGGATTTATTTTCCCCAGTCCAACTACAATGCAGCAAACTAGCTCACATACGCATATATTACATCCATATGTCATAACCATTGATAACACGAATGCATTATACTATGCATTTCATACAACATAAACATTGCATTTTAGCTAACATTTTACCCTTTTCAGGATAAGGTTAACAACTACCAATAACAATATTCAAAATTTTCAGATACAGATCAGATACGCTCCAGACACGGATGCCATCCTGATACTCATTCAAATTCAACATTCAGATACAGTATAGATACGCTCCAGACATGGATGCCATCCTGATACTCATTCAAATTCAACATTCAGATACAATACAAATACGCTCTAGACACAGATGCCATCCTGATACTCATTCAAATTCAACATTTAGATACAGTACAGATACGCTCCAGACACGGATGCCATCCTGATACTCATTCAAATTCAACATTCAGGTACAGTTCAGATACGCTCCAGACACGGATTCCATTCTGATACTTAATCAAAACCTCTTTCAGATACAGTACGGACACGCTCCAGACACAGACGCCATTCTGATACTCATTCTTTCAGCTTACAAATTACAATTCAACAATCACCTTTGATGGCATCTTTAAGCCCATCTCCTACAACTTTCTATCACCTCTCCAAATGGCATCTTTAAGCCCATTCCTTCTATCATCACATCATCGAATGCAAATTTATGGGCACTCTAGTGTCCAATCATCTTTCAACTTCGAGTCACGAATGGCAAAACTCGCCAGTCTAACTCTTCAGGTTTAAGAAGATTGAACAGGAACTGTTATACCTCAAAATTTTACCTCTCACTTATCAAGAATTTCCTCACAAGATCTCTTTGACTCAAGACTGGATTAGGGTTTGACCAGCTTAAGACACCTCCTCATGCACTGATGACCAAAATTAGGGTTTGAGTTTTCACAAGGATTTTTGGATTGTCAATGCTTCATATGAATTTCAAGGATCATTATGGACCCCAAGATTACTCATGCCAAGTTTCAAGCCTTGAATCACACTTTTGACTAGTCAATTGGACAATTGACCTACAAATCAATTGTATTGGGGAAAAAGTCAACCATGGCCAATTTTCAGTCAAACTTCATAATTTTTTATTCAAATCAACATATTAGACTCATATTTATCATTTGATCAAGTTTGGACCACAATTCCCCAATAAATTTGATCAAATCATCAAAAGGGCAAAATGGTCAAAATTAGGGTTTTGACTAATAAGGGGCAATTTCTGATTTTTGACCTAGCAAATGATCAATTGGTTTAAATCATGATTTAAAGAGTTCAATTTCATAATCTTGACCTAATGACATGATTCAAAACATTACAAATTCATTGGATTGACAGATGAATTTTTCAGTCAACGGATCAAAAGTCAACTATATACTGAAAAGTCAAACTTTGACTTTTTGGTCAAATTCAAGTGCCAAGGATCACAATTCATCAAAACATGTCAAAATGTGAAACTTGTTCATCAAGAAATCAAGGATTGAAGATCTTGTTTTGAAATTTGAAATTTCTTAACTTAGAAATTTTTCTAAGTATAGAAAATTTCTTATTTTTTCTCAACTTTAGGTCAAATTTTCACCATGACACAAAATGATTCAAAGGAAGTTCCCAACATGAAAGTTGTATATCATCATGAAATCTACAACTTTTATTCACACAATTTCTCCTAAAGATGCTTGAATCTCAAGACATAATTTTGTGAATACATGCTCATGAACTAAAATAACTTAGTAAAATTTTGCCCTAGTTAGGCAGGTTTTTGACCTAACTTCATGGCAACTTTTCACCTAGTTACAAGAGTAATTTTCAAAAGCATTTCAAAGATGGCTTGTAGAGCATATTACAAGCTTTCCAAAATGTCCAAGAACTCCTTGAGATCCTTCATGAGTAGGGAGAATCGAAGAGATGAAGTTAGGGTTTTATCACTTTGATTATAGGTCATTTTTATGAAGAACAGGTTTTTAAATTTGCAAATTGGTTGTACAATATTCACTTTTCATGCCTTAAACTCGTTTGTTACTCAACCATTAATGTATTTCACAATGTTTCATGCCCTAAAGCCAAGCATTCAATGCATTGTACAAGAAAATAGCCATTTTTGGAAGAAAGGCAATATTGCCATTTTGGAAAAGCATGCTTTTTACATTTTTCCATTTCTTGAGCCTTGGACTTGTTCTTTCTGCACAAACCAAGCCTCTAAACCTGAACAAAACTTGTTTAAAGCTTCAAGCCACCTTACAAAATCAGAATCATGCCTTAAGAAGTCACTTCTCACACTTGCTTCAAAAATAAGAAATGTAGCAAGACATGTGATCTTGTACTTCTGGGCAAGCACAAGTCCTCCAACATGTTTCTCTATATAAAGCCATCATTTTGCAACTAAAACCACGGATGCCCAAGCCTCGAAACACCCTAGAATCATAAGTTGCATACCAAGCCTCCAAATTGCCATTTCTGACTTGTGAACTGAATCTTCCATTTCACTCGTGCAGTTTCAGGCCTTTTGCTTTCCCAAGCTTCCTTACCTTACAAGTAAACCATCCCACACCATGAAACATCACTGTAACTCCATCTTCCCGATTGTTGAATTTTAAAAATAGAGCAACACAGGTGGACTTCTCCATACCATTCCAGCCACCCTCAAGACAAGCTAAGCATTGCATTAGCTTCCTAGAGGTTCAAGGAAGCTAACCTGATCATCACAGTATCCTAAAGCAAGCTCATTTTCAAAACACGATTTCCATTTTCAAGGTGAGTTTTCTGTTTTTCTAAATCTTAATACAGGCATAGTTAACTTTCCATTTGTGAGTATAAAATATATACATCATTGCTACGAAGCTGTACATATCCATAGCTTGCATTTATTTGGCTTGAGTTTAGAGAATTTTAAGTTTGAAGTTTCTGAAAAAATTAGGTTAAGAATTAGGGCCAACAAAATTCCATCTGATCTTGGACTTATAGTTTTAGTTATGCACATGGTTAGAATCATGAGGTAAAATGCTATAATGTTCATGTTATCACTTTCCATTTTTGTTGAGAAATGAAAAAGTTACAGGTGTCCGGTTGGCTAGAGGTTGAAGATGAAGTACAGGGCAAGGCAATGTTTTGTGTTATGTAGTTGTGTTTTCATTTAAACTAACGGATGTACAGCCACCCCAGTGGTAAGGCAGCGCGCGTAAATGCCATAGGTCATGGGTTCAAGCCTTGGCGCTGCCTTTTGCAATTTTTCACATTTTTCCAGTTTTTTTGTTTGTTTGGCAGCATGGGCTTCTGAACTTATGGGCTTTGTTTTTTTTCTATCCTCCTACCCCTGTTTACTTGCAGCACCCCTGGCCCATATATTTTTATTATTTATTTTATTTTCATTTCTATTTTATTAAATATATTTTTCTTAATATAAAAAATCATTAAAAAAATAAAAATGCTAAATTTATATTTTGGTTCATTTTATTTATTTTTCTCATAGAAAATATTTTATTTTAGTTATATATCATATATTTTTTTTTAATAAACTTGTAAATTAAATTATAATTAGTTTGATATTAATATATATATATATATATATATATATATATATATATATATATATATATATATATATATATATATATATATATATATATATATATATATATATATATATATATATATATATATATATATATATATATATATATATATATATATATATATATATATATATATATATATATATATATATATATTTATATTTATTAAACATATTATTTTAATACAAAAAGACCAAAATACCTCATAAATACCATATATTATTTTTCAAGACAAAAAATGCAAAAATACTTAATTTTTCTCAAAGAAATTTATTCCCTTTTGATAAAATAGAATTAGGGTTTAATCAAAATCCTTTCTAAAAATATTTTTCTTTCTCAATTAATTTGAGTTTAATCTTGATTTATTTATTAGGTTTAGGTTAAAACTTTTTTCACTTAAAAAACCAAACAAAATCTTCTTTGCATTCATACATCTTTGCATATTTAATTTATCTTGTATATTACTTATTCTAATATTTGTCCATATTCAATTTGGTTGTAATAGCTTAATTAGGTTTATATTATTGCAAATCCCCATTCATAATTTGTATTCCCCCTCCCACAAATGTTGTAATAGCGTAGGACATTTAAATTTTGCAATTTATCGCCTTTTAAATAACATGCTAGTAATTAGGGTTTGTATCGCAAGTTAAAATCAATCAAATAGAAAATCTTAATCCAAGACAAAATCAAGCATGAAAATGGCACACTTGCACACAAGCACCTCTAGGGTTACTCCATTTGGTTGCCTTTTACAAAATGGTCATATTATGCATGTAAGGTGTCTTAGCAAAAACAAACAAATATAAGATCATAGTCCCTCGACGACGCTATTCAAATTTTCCTTACAAAATGATCTTAGTCCCTCAAAAATGCTAAGATACCTTGAAAAATTACTAATCATGGCTATACGATGACCCACGCCCGTCCCGTTTACATCCAAAAATAGGGTTGCTTACCAAATCAATGGTAAGACAACAATATCAAAGGAAAAGAAAATGAACAAGAAAGACATTTGAGTAGGTAGATTGCTCTTAATTACTTGCTCCATTTCAAAACAAATATCCTTGCTATTTTCAAAACAAACACACACATTTCCAAACATCTTACAAACATTGAAAACAATTTTCAAAAAGATCAACATCTTTGTATACATTCTTACGAACGAGAATCATTACAAAGATTACCTAAACAATGGACTCTTTTACAAAATACTTTCAAAATCACACCAAGCACAATTTTCAAACAACAAAAGCAAGTGATCTAGAAAGTAACTAAGAGCCCATGGAAAACCATGGATGAAAAGGGTGCTAACACCTTCCCTTTTCATAATCTACCCCCCGAACTCAAGAAACAATCTCAAAGTTCTTTCATGTGCTTTTTCACCTTTCCTTTTGGTTAAAAGAAAAGTCGGTGGCGACTCTTGTTAACCACAACATTTGTGATCAAACGCAAAAAACATCAAGTCAGTTCTCCCACCGTATCATAGAACTGGTGACTCTGCTGGGGACTCTTCTAAAAGTGGGGTTACCTTAGGGTTTAGATCACATTTACTTGCTTACATTGTTTGACCTGTATGCTTTACATTATGGTTCTTTGTTTGGGTTTGAATCCTCTACCCGAATTTGGGATACATTATAGGTAAGTAGTAATACGTTGTGGAAACTGCACGGGGTATACCAACATGGTCTAAGCAATAGCTATGTTAGTGCGACATATTTGTGGATACCAGTAGCCTTTGAGTTAATCAAAGAGAATACGGGGTCGCTGAGTGATGTCATAAACCACTAATGAACTTCTAGAACCTTTACTTGACCAACTTGGCCTTTAGGATGTAGTGAGATGACCGGCTTTGGTGCAGTCCGAAGTTGGTAGATACTAGATACTACACTCATTGAGGTTTGGTTTCTTGGGATATTTCGGTCGCCATTAAAGAGGCTTGAGCTGAAACAATGACCAAGGAAACAATCCAGTGATATTGAGCTTCTTAGAACCCAGTTACTATTACTAGGACATGTTTGAACCAACTAAACTTCAAGAGGGTACTTACCTATAAAACTCCATGCAAGCCTAAACTAAAGACTTATTTGCTTTGCTTGTATATGCATACTTGTACATAACATCATGGACATCATGAACATCATATACATCCACTAACCATTTCAAGGATTTTTGGGATTCATCTTTGTTCTTGTTTTGTAGGATATGGATTCACTTCGCAGGAAAAATATTCAAGTCAACCTTGTAAGAATTCCTCCACAACTTAAGGAGCTAGCTTCAAAGATTCCTTAGAACTCTCTATTCACCGAGAGACATGGACGTCTACTCAACTTGGTCACCTCTAACACAGATGAGGACATGATGAAGGTTCTCTTTCAGTTCTTTTATCCTTTACACCATTGCTTCACATTTCCCGACTATCAACTTGTGTCTACTTTGGAAGAATTATCCCAACTCTTGAGGATTCCCATTCTCAATAAACTACCTTTCAACGATACGGAAAGAGATCCAAAGCCAGAAGAGATTGCTCAAGCTCTACACTTGCACTCATCTGATATCACAACTCATTGGGAAACAAGGAGTGGTGTCAAAGGCTTCCTAGCAAAGTTCCTGTTTGAGAAAGCCCAAAGCTATTGGAATTCTCTAGACTTGCAAGCCTTTGAGGAAATTGTGGCTCTCCTCATCTATGGGATGGTTTTGTTTCCTAACCATGACCAACTCATAGATGGGAACACCGTCAAAATCTTTATATCACGCAACCCAGTGCCTACATTGCTAGGGGATATCCTACACTCTTTTCGCACTCGCACAATGGGGAAAAGAGGTGTCCTTATGTGTTGCACTTCTCTCTTGGCAAGATGGTTTATTTCTCATCTTCCCCAATCAGTATTAAAGAATGAGCAAGGTTCAAGGTGGTCACAAAGGTTGATGACGCTTAAATATTCATACATTCATTGGTGCTCTCGTTCCAAAGAGAATGTTATCATTGTCGACCGTTGTGGAGAATTTCCTAATGTCCCTTTACTTGGAATTAGGGGAGGAATCACCTACAACCCATGTTTAGCCTTAAGACAGTTTGGTTATGCCCGAAGGGATGGTCCGCACGAGATGCTGATTCAAGGTTCGGTATTCGACTATGACAATGAAAATCAAGGTCTTCGCCAGAGATTTATCCGAGCTTGGAGGATGTTAAACAAGGTGGATAGCAAGACTTTGGGACACAAGAATTCCATCCCTCTCGACCCTTACCTCAAATGGGTACGAACTCGCGCTCAGAGTCTTATGATGCCTTACCCCTCCATTCTCCCGGTAATCATTGAGCCTATCATGGAGGGAGACGTTCCATACACTATCTTACATCCTGACATGCCCACGTCTCTTTAAGACATCCAAAGGGACTGTATACAACTCAAAGGAGAGCGAGATACTTTTGAAGCCCAATTCTACGCAAGAGAGAAGAAGGTTTTGGAACTCACTAGGCTACTTCATGAGGAGCAGACTCTGAATGCCTACATTGCACCAAAGAGGATGCGCGCTACTTTTATATCTTAGAGTTTTGTATTATTTTTCCCAAGGGGCATTAATGTACTCAAACTTTATCTTATTAATACAACGTGTGTTTCTTTTTTGACGGTGGCGAGTGACATGCAATGTGTGATGTGGGGCACACATATTTTCAACTTGTGTCGATCGTAACATCATGTGTGCCGAGTGGCACACATACTTTCAAGGCGTGGCGATCAGACCATCATGTGCCCCGAGGGGCACACATATTTTCATATTGTAGCGACTAGCGGGAGGTTGTGACGACCGTCACAGTCCTCTGATGCATTTTCTTCTGTTTTCTGCAACAGAGTCACATATTTTCTGTTATTTCTTCTTCTTTTCTTATGAGACCCTTGTGAAATATAAATGCCTGAAATGAAATAGAAAAACCGGCATAACAAGATAAAATGAATGAAAAGCAATATAAAAGTGCATGTGAATCAAGTCGAAAATATGATATAATTTCGTGTTATCACAAAGCATTCCTCATTTCTCTGCAGTGTGGCCTGGGTAGAATTCTTTTATTTAAGAATTTCTACGATTTCCCAGTCGAAGTCACTTTCATTGAGGACTTACATCATAAGGTCCCGGTTCCCAACAAGGTTCTCTTTATCCCTGGAAAGAGATATTGGATTTTTTCCCCAAAAAGTTAAGAGTTGGATCAAAGTTCAAGAATTTCCCTGAACTGCAATTTATTATTTGCAGTATTTTCTCCAGGAAGTTACTTCCCCAATGATATCAATCTTCAGATGTGGGTGGTTCTGAATCTCGTTTCCCCGTTGAAGTTCAGAGGGATTTTTTTCTCTACAGAAGTTCAGATGTGTAAAGATAATCGTTCAGAAGTTCCTGGTCTTCTCAGTAGCCGATTATTGATGTGCTTTCCCCAGTGCGTTGCTAAACATGCATCTACCAACTCCGAACATGCATTTGTGATGCTTTTTCATATGTTTGCTACCAACTCCGAACATGCATTTGTGATGCTTTTTTATATGTTTGCTACCAACTCCGAACATATATTCGTGACAACTTTGTTAAGAGTCTACCTCCGGCTAGTCTCTTTTATTTGTATGTCTTCCCTCGGCCTAACATACATTCAGCTCTCGGGTTGTCATATTTGTTTCTTCTCCGATCTTGAATCGTGAGTTTGTTAATTCGTTTCTTCTCTGATTCTTAAATCGTGAGTCTGCCAATTCGTTTCCTCTTTGATCCCTGAATCGCGAGTTTGTTAATTTTGTTTCTTCTCCGGTCTCGGAATCGTGAGTTTTCTTGTTTGTTTATTCTTCGACTTCTGAGTCATGAGTTTATCAATTTGTTTCTTCTCAGACTTCTGAGTCGTGAGTTTGCCAATTCGTTTCTTCTCTGACTTCTGAGTCGTGAGCTTGTTAGTTTGTTTCTTCTCCGAGTTTGTCAGATTGTTTCTGCTTCGATATCTGAGTCGCGAGTTTCCAACCCCTGACTTGTCAGTTTATTTCTTCTCTGACTGCTGAGTCGCAAGTTTGCAACCCCAAGTTGCAGATGATTATGACATACAATTCCTCAAAATTCATTTGTTCAACTTCTGTTCATCTTTAATGGTGTCTTTCATTCGTGAATCTTCACCATGACTGTTCTCTGCATTGTACACAAGAAGTGTTATTTCCTAGCTGAGTTTGTATTCACTTTTTGCGAGTACGCTTGGTTAAGCATCGCTTCCACCTTTCGTCCGCCCTGAAAGATAGGAAATATAACTTCTTTTTTCTCTATGGAAATCCTTTGAGAATATCAAACAATTTCCCTCCAAAACTTGTTAGTGAAGGCATCCAAAAAAAAAATCATAATGTCAATACTCACGCTAATTGCATGCTTGACATTAACTTTCCTAATTATATCAAAGTTCTTAAGCCCATATTTTTTTCATAATGTCAAGAGTTGATCCAAGCTAAGGTTGGAAAGTTAATGTAAATGAAATGCTTTGAATTCAACTTACGGGTTACAAAATATCATTCAAGGCACAGTTGCGAGGCATAGTTCATTTATTCATCAAAATCAATTTCATTCAAATTTCAAAGTCAACATCATTCAAGTTTAACATTATTCAATTTCAAACATTACTCATCATTTATCATTCAAAGTTATCAAGAGTTCGGGATCAAATTTCCAATGCAAACATCAAATTCAAGTTTAAATGGCCAATTGTATTCTTTATGTTTCAATTGAAACCAAGTCCATGTCGTCATTTCGCTATCCTATTCATACATGTCAAAACAGTTCCATTACAATTCATTGTCTTTCCATGAAAATAGTCCATAAACTCTTGTTTAAAACTTGAATTAAATCTTTCCAACATAAACATATCACATTACACAAGGAAAATTACAAAAAAAAAAAAAAAAACACATGATGAGCCTATTGTTCTAATTCTAACTTCTATCATGAATTATCTTTGATTCAAATAATCTCCATGACTCTGATTTGAGTTGACCTTTCTTCCCATCCCAAGTATTTCTCCAAGCTTTCCATGTGTTATACAACCTGAACCAGATTTATAAAACTCCAAAACCAATTCATCCAAAAAATGCCCTGCACATATTAGTTGCCACAAACAAATGCAACAAACCAGTTGCCAATGTCTTTTACAAATCTGCATGAAACCCAAGAAAAAAGCTCAGAACCATACACTTATTAATTGAGTCAGTCCATACCATTTCTATACATACACCAAACACCATTCATGACATTGTAATTCTCTAGTTCATAAGAAGATTACTAGGTCATTTCCAGTCTGAGCATCTGGTTTGACACTCACATTTATATACATGCTTTGAGCTTCAACCGTATCCAAACAGATCGAAACCAGAAATAAGCAATAATAAAATCGTCCTGTTGTACCAAACAGAACCAGCTAGTTCAGAGCAGTTAATTTACGATTCACGAGCTATCACAACAAATGCAAGGTATGCATTTCAAATAAAGAGAAAAGAGCTGAAACTGAAGAATAAAGTCAAAAAGAGAAAATATGCGAAATTGAAGTGGAAACCGTGAAATATCTAAAAACAAAATTGTATTAGAAAAATCAGAAGTGCAACTCAAACCAGTTCAATATCACCATTTCTTTCTATAACTAATCTCCAACTACTGAAACTAACTTTAAGCAAACCTAGGACTAGCAAATTTCAGTTCAAAAACTCTAACAGAATATAACTAACAGTGCCAGGTCATCTAACAGATTCTAACTAACTCTCCTAATCAAACAGCTCAGATCGGCTCTAATCCTAACAAACTATCACAACTACATAACAGAAAAACTCACCAGATTCAATTTATTCTCCAATTTTGGGAGAATCACAAAAACTACAAAAAATCGTACCACCAAAAATATCTCAGAGCTCTCCAATCTCTCTGCAATCTGAATCTCAAAGTTTCTGTATCTTCTTCAACCTTTTTTCCATCATCTTCTTGAAAGGACTCTTCACCACACGATTTCATCTTCATCTTCATACACCTTCAACCTTCCACTTCATTCTTCACGATTCCTTCGATCATCATCACACTTCTTCAACGGTCAATCTTCATCGAGTCCACGGTTTTCTCTGCTTCAACCTAATAGCTTCAACACACGGTATCGACGCGAAGGAAAAGCGCAAATCCAAAAAGGGAAAAGAAGAATACGTTATCAGAACCACACACGGAAACAAAGAAGAAGAAGGATTTGAATCGGATAAGTGAAAAGAATACGTACCTGTACGTCGAGACCTTTGTAAGAGCATATTTCTTTGTCGTCGTTGCTGGCATTTGGTTTTCTGCCCATTATATTTGTTTTTTAATTCAGTTGACAATATACTGTATTAATTGGTGAATCCTGAGGCTAAAAAATTGTGATAGAGTGGTGTAGTTGGGCCAAATTCCATAAGCCTGTGGCAATTTTGGTGAAAGCCTTTTATCATACCAAAAAAATGTTGGTGGACCACTTCTGGATTGGGCTTAGTGCCACATATTGAATTGTTGGATTATAACTCTTGCATACAGTTTGCACCTCATGACTGCCTTAACTTTTAAATCCCTTGTATAATTATCATGATTGATTTTTAATTGATCGGGTGATAATTGTTGAAGTATTTCAAGAAATTTTGAAGTAAATTAAAAGCACAAGTTTCATTAAGGAAATTCAAGGAGGCTTCTATAGAGTTTTTTTTAACGCTTGCGTGGCTTTGAAGAGACAACATACCTTCTCTGTTAGGTATCATCGTGATTTTATTTTATTCCTCATTTCCGCATTGCTTATCACTTTATGATTCCATGAGAAGTAGGAATAGAGATGCATGTTTACCGCTTGATTATTTGATTGAAAAGCATGGTTATGCCACTTATTTGTGGTTTAAGCTTGTATTCGATACATTTAGCTATTATTCTCATTCCATGAGACGATATATTTTCGTTATTACTTGTCTGGATGGTTATCTTATGCAGGTATATTGTTTAGTACTCGGATGTGTTCGACACACATTCCATATTTTATTATACTTGTCTGGATGGTTATCTTGTGCAGGTGTATTGTTTAGTACTCGGATAATGTTCGACACATATTCTATTTTGTTATCACTTGTCTGGACTGTTATTTAGTGCAGGTGTACTATTTAGTATTCGGATGTGTTTAACACAAACTCCGATTTGTGATTTATTTTCATCACTGCTTTGATACATATTTCGCACGCCGAATTTTTGATTATTTTGTTATTGATGCCAGTTGCTTGCGAAGTATTTTGGGTTTCTTTTGATATTTCTTAGCATATATGGATTGATATTTGTTTGGTATTCTCTCGTGCCTTTTTATCC
Organism: Vicia faba; assembly: GCA_948472305.1. Taxonomy (NCBI): domain Eukaryota; kingdom Viridiplantae; phylum Streptophyta; class Magnoliopsida; order Fabales; family Fabaceae; genus Vicia; species Vicia faba. The sequence continues at coordinate 779,263,044 of OX451741.1, read as the reverse complement.
TGCATTCTTTATTGCTTTCTAGATGTCATGAGAAGTAAGAAATAAAGAGCGTGCGCTCGAAGACGCTGTTTAAAGACTTGTAGAAGGAATTACACACTTATTTGTCATTTGTGTTTGTGCTTGTGATTGCTTCCTTTGTTGGTGATCGATTATGTCACTCAATTATAATTGAGATAACGACTTCGATCTTTGCATGCTCCCTGTTGTACCCCAAAATTTGCCCTCCCATATTCTCCAAGAAATTGCCAAGCCAAGCTTCAAAGTTCCCCAAGGGTTGCACAGTTCAAGGGTCTCCTATACAGTCAAGATTAGGGTTTGTGTTCTGATCAAGAAAATGAAGTTTCCAAAGGTCCAATCAAGTCTCACATGCCTACAAATATGGTCAAGCATCCTCATATCAAGTTTCAAGACTTTCAGCACAAAATTGCACAGCCAAAAACCCTAATTGCACTACAGTCAACTGTAGGGGCAAAATGGTCATTTGACAGTCAAAAGTTCAAATTTTTGGTCAACATATTATTTTGAAGCCACAAACATCATTTGATCAATGCTTGATCATGATTCTCAAAGCTTGGCTCAAAAATCATCAAGATACAAAAGTTTCCTTATTTGGACAGCTGAAAAAAGTCAACTGAAATTGACCAGAGCATAACTTTCACATGGATTATCAGAAAAATTCCATCCAAAGCTCATTTTGAAGATAAAGACATTTCCTACAACTCATCTTCATACTTCAAGTCCAAGAAATGCTCTCACAAAAAGTTATCAATTTCAACATTATAGGTCATTTTCAAAAGTCAACAAAAAGGGACTTTAAGTCAAAGGCCATAACTTGAAATTGGTAAATCAAAATGACATGGGACCAAAGAAATTGGTTAGAGGACTCAAAGACCTTTCCAAAATGTCCAAGAACATGAGAAAAGCTTAAAAATTGAGCAAGTTATGCCTTGTAGAAGTTGGGAAATTTTTGGATATTTTGAAAAGTCAACATTGATTCAAATGACCTAAAATTGCTAATGGGCCCATTTTTATTCCACAATTCATCATTCCAAGCATGTGCACGACCACTTGGACCAAAGGGAAGTATTTTTTCATTTTTTATTTATTTATTTGAATTTTTATTTATAATAATTCACTTAAATCAATTAAATATGTGAAAAATATTTAACTTAACCTAACAAATCTTTTTGTACAGGTTTTATTCTCAATAATTCGTGCATATCCCAATATAGAAAGATTTGGATTGATTGGCATGATTGAGAACAAAAAGCACATGGAAAAGATTGAAAAAAAGATCTTAGAAAATCAATTTTCAAAATCAATGAATGCAATGGATTTGTTCTATTTTTCTTGACCTAATGGACTCACTACATAAGCTAGAATGAAACCCTAATCATAACACACACGCAGCTGCTCAAAAACTTGAAGAACAAACTTGAAAATTTGGCAAAGAAACTCAAAACTGAAAACCATATTCTAGGGCGATTCAAGGCATAATTCTTATTCCATTAGCTTGCTGAAGGTTCACTGGGCATATTCCAATCAAAGACAACCATCAAAACTCAAGGAATCGGTATACAGAATTCAAGATATTTCATGAAAAATTCATAATCGTACTTTGAAATCTATGCATTTTTATGGCATTTCAATTATTGATTCTTATTCCTTGAATGATTCTGAAGCTAACCAACATATTTAATTGTATTTTTATGCACCCTACGTGAATCCACCATTATCGTTTTTTAGGGTTTGAAGAACTTGGAATTGGGGTTTTCCAGTTCAGGAAAAATTAGAGTCCCATGGTACCATAACTGAATTCAGCATGTTGGGACGGTTCAAAATCAACCATCGCGCTTAATTTATGTGGCCTTATGGCCTATTCGTTATTTTCTCTAATGGTATATTACAGAACGGTTCAAAAACCGTTGTCCATTGTCTTTGTATTTTCAGGAAAATAAAACCAACGAAGAAGACGCTTATGTGGCGAAGGCTGACTGGTCCATTTGAATTTTGGCGCGGAAAAAAGCACTAACTCATGTTTTCCTTTATATTAATTGTTGATAATTATATATACAAACGCGTGGTAGTGGTTCAGTGGCAAGTGTATGCATTGGCAATCCTCATGACCTGGGTTCGAGACCCAGGTCCTCACTTTCTTTCATATTTTTCTTCATATAACGCTCCTATGCAGCTTCAACGTTGAGGACCATCATACAACCCTCTATCCAGCCATCCACGCGTCCACTTTCATCCATCCAAGGGCCAAGATTTGGAGATCATGGTAGGCTCTAGTCAACGTTCTGCACGTGAGTAAAAAAGTCCACAAGGCCAGAAATTCAAATGGGCCAGAATTGCTTGGATTTAACCTCCACTTTGGGGACCACCACCCCCCATAGGTTTGCATATTTTTCACTTTCTTTGTTTTTTTTTATTATTTATTTAACTCTATTTCTTTTAATTATTGTTTGTTTAAATTAATTACTTATTTTCATAAATATAAAAAATACATAAAAATCAGAAAAGATAAAAAATATTTTTATTTTAATATTTTCATAAATAAATTTGCATGTAATTGAATGTAGTTTTAAATTAGGTTTGCAATTTTAATTCTTTTAATAAAAAATATAAAAAACATAGAATTAGGTTTAATTAATGTTTTTATTCCTTTTTAATTTTTCTTTTTTATAATAATGTTAATTAAATACTTATTTTTATAATTATATTGTATATAAAAATTAGGTTTAATTTAGGTTAAATTCTAATGTTTTTCTTAATAAATTAAAATAAAATAGAATTAGGGTTAGCGTTTAATTGCAATTAATTTTTTCTATTAAATCTTAAAATACTAAAAAACACCAAAAAACAAGTTCTTTCTCTTTTAATTTTAATTAATTCCTCATTAATTTAATTTTGCAAAAGGGTCCAACGCCCACGTTCTTAATTTTTATTCTAATTCGCATATTTATTTTATTTTGCTTAAATAATTATGTACCTCTCCCAAAGCCATGTAAATTACTTCTCGCACTTTTCAATTCTTTATTTACTTTGTTTATTTATTTTCTGTCAAATCGGGTCCTGGTTAATTTTGGCGATGTGGACCCGCGCCATTTGTAATAGCTTAGAATTTACTTTTCCCGCAATACTTTTAACTGTTAATAAATGGCATGAAAGAATGTATGGACAAAATAAAAACAAGCGTAGAACACCAATAACATGACAAGATAAATGCAAGATGAAAACGACACACGAATCGCACACACCACCCCTAGGGTACGCCTCACTGTTGCCTTGCCTTGAAAGGTGGTCGTCGAGTAGAGGATGTCTTAGTAAGTCCTCATGATCCGGGAACCTGGCATGAGGGTAGCTTCTAAGGTGTCTTCCTATTGCTCTGGTGATCACCATGTCCCGAACCTCGAGTTGACCCGAACACCTCCAACGGTGGTGCTACCTACCTCTCAATGGTGGGATGGCACTACTTTAAAGGACATCTACACAGACGAATTCCTTAGGGTAGGTAGACGACTCTAGATACTTGCTCAAATTTCAAAACAAATCAAAAATACTTTTCACACCAACACATTTTCAAAAAGCTTTCGAAAGCAATTTTTCAAACACTCTTGAGGACCGATACAAGAGTCGAACTGAAATTTTCAAAGAAACTTTTTTAAAACCCACAGTTGAAAAGCAAACAAACCATTTTTGAAAACACAAGTGAGCAAGTATCTAAGAGCCCATGGATAACCATGGATAGAAAGGGTGCTAACACCTTCCCTTTCTATAATCCACCTCCCGAACCGAGAGCAATCTCTTTAAGGAATTTTTCTGTGCTTTTGTCCTTTCCACTTGGAGAAAATAAAAGACGGTGGCGACTCTTGCTTCCGCGACATTTCGCGAACCAGCGTTAAACAGTCAGTTCCAGATCCACCGATCACAGAACTGGCGACTCTGCTGGGGACATCTTATAAAGTGAGGTGTACCTTAGGGTTAGTTCATAACTGTGTTTTCAATTGTACTGATTTGCTTGCTTTAAATTGTGGGACTGTCTTGGGAGTTCTATAGATCCTAACCCGGATCTGGGGGATACCTTCTTAGAAAGTAGCAACAAGGCTGTGAGGGAACTGTGCGGGGTATACCGACATGGTTGAAACAGTCTGCTACATTGATGTGACACTTTGGTGTGTACTGGTAACCCTTGAGTTCAGTCAAGGAGAGTACGGGGCCTCCGCGTGGTGTCGTGAAGCATCAACAGACCTTAGGAACCTTAATTGAACTATCTTGGCCTCTTTAGGGTAGTGAGATAACTGACTTTGGTGCAGTCCGAGGTTGGTTGATACTCGATACTACACTCAATTGAGGGTTCCTTTCCTGGAATATTTCGGTCGCCAGTTCAGTGGCTAAATCGAAACGATGAACAATGAAAGCAATCCCGTGATATTGGGAACTTTAGAACCCGGTTACTTTGATTAGGACAGGTTGAACCCACCAACTTCAAGAGGGTACTACCCAGACCCCATGCTGGCCTTAAACCTTAAGGGCTTGTCTTGTGTGCCTTGTGTGCCTTACATGTTTGTCTTTGTAAATATCTGTGGTGTGTTTAATCATAGCATCATGACATCATCCAGCATCATATGCATTGACTAACCATTTCAGGGGTTCGAATTTTCATCTTTGTTCTTGTTTTGTAGGACATGGAAACTGTTCGTAGAAAGACAATTCAAGTCAGTCTTGTAAGGGTCCCTCCTCAGCTTAAGGAACTGATTTCCAGGATTCCCGAGAACTCTTCATTCAGTGAAAGACATGGAAGCCTCATCAGCTTGGTCAACACCAACATTGAGGAAGATATGATCAAGGTCCTGTTCCAGTTCTTTGACCCTCTGCATCACTGTTTCACCTTCTTGGACTATCAGTTGGTACCTACATTGGAGGAGTTCTCCCGGCTCCTGAAGATCCCTATCCTTGATCAGCTACCCTTCAACGGTACAGAAAAGGAACCTAAGCTTGAAGAGATTGCTAAAGCCTTGCACCTACAGTCATCTGACCTCAAGGGACATTGGGAAGTTAGAAGTGGTATCAAAGGGTTCTTAGCCAGGTTTCTGTTTGAAAAGGCCCATGAATGTTGGAACTCCCTTGACTTGCAAGCTTTTGAAGAGGTTGTGGCCCTCCTTGTCTATGGTTTGGTGTTGTTCCCTAACCCAGATCAGCTTATTGATATCAGTGCTGTCCAGATCTTTATGTCCAGGAATCCTATACCTACGTTGCTGGGGGACATCCTTCACTCATGTTACACTCGAACCATGAGAAAAAGAGGTGTCCTTATGTGTTGCACTCCTCTCCTGGGAAGGTGGTTTATTTCGCACCTTCCACAATCAGTCTTGAAGAATGAGCGGGGTTTGAGATGGTCACAATGGTTGATGACTCTTACACATGCAGATATACATTGGTGCCCTAGGTCCAGAGAAAATGTCACTATCATTGATCGTTGCGGGGAGTACCCTAATGTTCCTTTACTTGGAATCAGAGGAGGTATTACTTACAGCCCATGCCTGGCTTGGAGACAGTTTGGTTATGCTCGGAGAGATGGTCCTCATGACATGTTAATTCCTGACATAGTTTTTGACTTCGACAACGATATTCAAGGACTTCGCCAGAGATTTATCAGAGCCTGGAGGATGCCCAGTAGGATAGACAGCAAGACACTGGGGCACAGGAATTCCATCCCATTGGAACCTTATCTCAAGTGGGTACGCGCCCGCTCCCAGAAGCTGGTAATGCCTTATCCCCATGTGCTCCCAGTAATCAAAGAACCAGTCTTGGAAGGAGAAGTGTCCTACACTATTCAGCACCCTGATATGCCCACATCCTGGGAAGAGATGCAGAAGAGCTGGATCCAGCTTAAGAAAGAACGGAATTCTCTTGAGACCAGTCTACATGCCAGTGAAAAGAAGGTCTTGGAGCTCACCCTCATGTTGCATGAGGAGAGGAATCTCAACACTTACATAGCTCCAAAGAGGATGCGCAGCATATTTTGGGATTGATTTGTTTTTGTATTATTTTGCCCATGAGGCTTTGATGTACTAAACAATTATTTCCTTAATGATAACGTGTGTTCCTTTTTGTCTACAACAAATTTGAACTTTCGAACCCTTGAATGCATTGCATAAACACATATCATTCATCATGTGCATAGCAGGTTTTTCCCTTTTCAGGTTGCTTACAGTTCTTCGCTGTTTATTTCAGCATCATGAATCCTGACTCTGCATCAACTGAGACATCAATCAAGGCTCTTCAGGTGCAGAATGCACAATTCCAGGAATTAATCAAGGGTTTGGCTCAGGGCCAAGAAGAACTGAAGGCTATGCTTCTGAAGAAGGAGAAGAAGAAGAAGAGAAGAACTGTTCTGTTCAACTCGGGCCGAAGGTTTGGCAATACTCTGCAGCATGAAGAGGCTGGTTCTTCTGTTGGATAGAGTAGTCCTCAGGCAGAAGCAAGGGTTCCTAGTCCAGTAGTCTCCGACAACGAGACTGATTTTGATGAAGAGCAGTACCCTCCTGCAGAAGACAGATACAAGCAACTGGAGGATAGGTTGAAAGCTATGGAGGTTCAACAGGTACCTGGGCTGGATTTCGGAGATCTGGGTTTGTCAACTGGTGTGATCATCCCTCACAAGTTCAAAGCACCATCCTTCTCTAAGTATGACGGGGCGTCTTGTCCCAAGCTGCATCTAAGGTCCTATGTTCGGAAAATTCAGTCGTACTCGGCGGATAAGAATTTGTGGATCCACTTCTTCCAGGAGAGTCTTTCAGGGACTCATCTCGAATGGTTCTATCAGCTGGATGGGACCAAAGTTCGTAACTGGGAGGAGTTGGCTACTGCTTTCTATAAGCAGTATCAATATAATGCCGACCTTGCCCCTACACGTACCCAACTCTAGGGTATGTCGTTAAGTTCAAGTGAAGGTTTTAAGGAGTACGCTCAGAAGTGGAGAGACCTGGCTGGCAGGGTGCAGCCACCATTGACTGATCGGGAGTTGGTAGACATGTTCTTGGGGACCCTATCTGGGCCATTCTTCAACCATCTCATCGGGAATTCGTCTGCAGGGTTCACTGATCTGATTCTGACTGGAGAGAGAATTGAGGCTGGGTTAAAGTCTGGGAAGATTCCGAAGGGTGCATCATCTAGTTCTGAAAAGAAACCCTTCAAGAAGGAGGCTAGTGCCGTGTATGGTTCCAAGGGATCAGAGAGACCTGAGCGCCGCCAATTTGTCAGTGCGGTAATGATTGCTAAGCCTGCTGCCGCTCCTCGGCCGACCAATCCTCAAAGGGCTGAAAGACCCCGGAGGGAGTTTACCCGGTTAAGCATGACCCTATCGCAGATCCTGCCACAGTTGCTATCCACCAATTTGGTGACTGTCAGGGAGGCTCCGAAGTTCCCCAATACTGCATCTCCTAAGTACAACCCGAATGCTCGTTGTGCTTATCATTCTGACAGCCCGGGGCATGCCACTGATGACTGTTGGGCATTAAGGAACAAGCTGCAGGACCTTATTGACGCCAAGGAGGTACAGTTTGAGGCATCTGAGAAGCCTAATGTAGTGACAGCTCCCCTGCCTGCTCATGGAGTGAATGCTATTGGGGACCAAGAAGAAATAGATGAAGCTGAGTTTGATAGCTGGATTTACCCTGCAACCGACAGTGGACTTAATAATTGGAGTGCAAAGGACAACCTGTCTGTTTCTCTTGTTACTAAGTAATGAATTCCTATGTTTTTGATATTTGTAATAAACAATAAATAAACTCTATGGCCCGGTGTCTTACCCGAGGCACCGTGGTTTCATTTGTGAGGGCATATAAATTGTCATTTCATATATCATGAATGAAAATCTTGGACGTATTTTCGCATTACAAATATTGTGCTCCTTTTCTGTCTTTCTTTCCTTTACATATATTTCAAAACAGCTGTATTTACACACACACTCACTCATACAGGTTTAAATCCACTCTGGATCTTACTGGTAACGACTCTGCTACCGCCAGTTATGACTTCGAAAATCCGATCAACTTAGCCGAAGACGAAGGTGAAGATGATTGCGAAGTGCCTGGCGAGCTTGCAAGACTGTTGCTTCAGGAAGAGAGGGCAATTCAACCCCATGAAGAGCCAGTGGAAACCATAAACTTGGGTACTGAGGCAGACAGGAAAGAGGTAAAGATTGGTGCCAACCTAGAGCTCAGCGTGAAGCAACGGTTGACTCAGATGCTACATGATTATATGGAGATCTTTGCCTGGTCCTACGAAGACATGCCCGGGTTGGATACCGATATTGTGGTCCATCACTTGCCAACTAAGGAAGACTGCCCTCCGGTTAAGCAGAAGGTCCGTCGGATGCGTCCAGAGATGTCTGAGAAGATTAAAGCCGAGGTCATGAAACAGTTTGATGCTGGGTTTCTTGCAGTGACTTCTTATCCTCAGTGGGTTGCTAATGTGGTGCCGGTACCTAAGAAAGACGGGAAGGTCAGAATGTGTGTCGACTACAGGGATCTGAACAGGGCCAGCCCCAAGGATGACTTCCCTTTATCTCACATTGATGTCCTCGTTGATAATACAGCTCAACACAAGGTATTCTCTTTCATGGATGGTTTTTCAGGTTACAATCAGATCAAGATGGCACCTGAAGACATGGAAAAGACTACATTTGTTACTCAGTGGGGCACCTTCTGTTACAAGGTCATGCCATTTGGATTAAAGAACGTTGGGGCAACCTACCAACGTGCCATGGTTGCTCTATTTCATGACATGATCCATCATGAGATAGAAGTGTATGTTGACGACATGATCGCAAGGTCCCAGACTGAGGAAGAACACCTAGATCATCTGCAAAAGTTATTTGATCGGTTGAAACTATACAAGCTGAGGTTGAACCCGAACAAGTGCACCTTCGGGGTAAGATCGGGAAAGTTGCTAGGCTTCGTGGTCAGTGATAAAGGTATTCAAGTGGATCCTGCTAAGGTCAAAGCTATTCAAGAGATGCCAGTTCCTAAGACAGAGAAGGAAGTCAGAGGCTTTTTAGGACGCCTGAACTACATTGCTCGGTTCATCTCACATCTGACTGCTACCTGTGAGCCAATCTTCAAGCTGCTGAAGAAAGATCAGGTAGTACATTGGAACGATGAATGTCAGGCTGCTTTCGACAGAATCAAAGAGTATCTCCAAGAACCACCTATCCTTATGCCACCAGTTGAAGGGAGACCTCTGATACTATACCTGACAGTGCTGGACAACTCAATGGGGTGTGTGCTGGGGCAGCATGACGAGTCTGGCCGAAAAGAGCATGCCATTTATTACCTTAGCAAAAAGTTTACCGACTGTGAGACCCGATACTCACTGCTTGAGAAAACTTGTTGCGCTTTGGTATGGGCTGTTCGCCGGCTGAGACAGTATATGCTGACTCACACTACCTTGTTGATCTCAAAAATGGATCCTATAAAGTACATATTCGAAAAGCCTGCCCTGTCTGGGAGAATTGCAAGATGGCAAATGATCTTGACGGAATACGACATTCAGTATACAACCCAGAAATCCATCAAGGGAAGTGTATTGGCAGACCATTTAGCACATCAAGCTGTAGATGACTATCAGCCCATGAACTTCGAATTTCCGGATGAGAGCATCATGATAGTGACAGATTGTGAAGTACCTGGACCGGATGAAAGACCCGAACCAGGATCCCGATGGTCTATGCACTTTGACGGGGCCTCCAATGCTTTGGGAAATGGTATCGGCGCCATAATCATATCACCTCAAGGTACTCATACTCCGCTCACTGCCCGGCTATGTTTCAACTGTACCAACAACATGGCGGAGTATGAGGCGTGCATCATGGGTCTCCAAACTGCGATCGACTTAAGGATCAAGTTTCTGAGTGTCTTCGGAGATTCCACTCTTGTGATCAATCAGATCAAAGGAGAGTGGGATACGAAACACCCGAACCTGATTCCTTACAGAGAATGTGTGTTGACCCTAATTCCCCACTTTACAGAGATAACCTTTGAACACTTTCCAAGAGAAGAGAATCAGTTAGCGGACGCGTTAGCTACAATGTCTTCAATGTTCAAGGTCAAATGGGATAACGAGGCTCCCCGGATCATCATCTGGAAACTGGACGAACCGGCATACTGTTGCGATCTCGAAACTGAATTGGTGACTGAGAAGCCTTGGTACCATGAGGTGAAGAGATACTTGGAAACTCAGGAATACCCTGAAGGTGACTCTGTCAATGATAAGAAATTCCTGAGGAGGTTCGCAACAAAGTTCTTCCTTAGCAACGACATCTTGTACAAGCGAAACCATGATTCAACCTTACTGCATTGTGTGGATAAGACTGAAGCAGAAAGGATCATGGAAGAGCTGCATGAAGGGACCTTTGGTACGCATTCCAGTGGACACACTATGGCCAAGAAAATCCTACGGGCAGGATACTACTGGTCCACAATGGAAGCTGACTGCTACCAACATTCCAGGACATGCCATAAGTGCCAGATTTATGCAGACAAGGTGCATGTTCCTCCAGTTCCCCTGAATGTTCTGACTGCGCCTTGGCTGTTTGCAATGTGGGGCATAGACATGATCGGCGAGATTAAACCTACGGCGTCTAATGGGCACCGCTTCATCCTGGTAGCGATTGATTATTTTACGAAGTGGGTTGAGGCAGCATCCTATGCTACGGTAACCAAGACTGTTGTGGCACGGTTCATTCGGCACAACCTGATCTGTCGGTACGGCGTCCCTGAGCAGATTATTACAGACAACGGTACCAATCTGAACAACAAGATGATCGCTGAGCTCTGCGAACAGTTCAAAATACAGCACCACAATTCTTCTCCTTACAGACCGAAGATGAATGGGGCTGTAGAAGCAGCAAATAAGAACATCAAGAAAATCGTGCAGAAGATGACAGTGACTTATAAAGATTGGCACGAGATGTTACCGTTCGCTCTACATGGGTACCGTACCTCAGCCAGGACGTCAACCGGGGCAACTCCTTTCTCTCTGGTTTATGGTATGGAGGCAGTCTTGCCGATCGAAGTGCAAATACCCTCTCTCCGGATAATGAAGGATGCAAATCTGAACGAAGATGATTGGATCCAGACACGACTTGATCAGCTCAACCTCATTGATGAAAAGAGACTTGCTGCTATCTGTCACGGTCAGACGTATCAGAAACGGATGATCAGGGCATTTAACAAAAAGGTCAGACCACAGGAATATCAAGTTGGGGATCTGGTAATCAAGAGAATCATCCTTCCTCAGAGTGATCCAAGGGGCAAATGGACCCCTACGTACGAAGGGCCATTTGTGGTTAAGCATGTGTTCTCAGGAGGAGCAATGATATTAACCAATATGGATGGTGACGACCTTCCTCACCCCGCTAATGCAGACATAGTAAAAAAATACTACGCATGAAAAAGACCCGCTAGGCTGACATGCCTAGGCAAAAATTAGGGCTTCCCGGCGAACCAAAAGGGTTCGGGCAAAATGAAGGGATGAAAAGGAAAAAATCTATACACCCGGCAAGTCGAAAACCTGAAAAGGCGGCTTGGGCAAAAATGGGTATCCCGGTGGACTGAAAACCCGAAAGGGCGGTCCAGGCAAAAATTAGGGATAAAAGCGTAATACTATGTCTCATTGATCACTTTGCATCCAGAATCCGGTATCTACATCAAGTTCAGACGGCATCGATCAGTCAGCCTCACCTTCAACCAAGGTCATCAAGTGATGAGACGCTCGGAGTTATAAAGGCAATAGCAGAGTTGAAACCCAGTGGGATCAGTCATTTCACACAGCTGTTTTATTTTCTTTTAAACTTGTATAAACTCTTTTGTTTGGCGGCGTTCTCTTACTAGGACGTCAGCCTCTTGTACACAAAACGCCTATTCACAGGCCATTCAAAATCAATACAAATATATTTTCAATTAAACGTGCCAAGTGTTTTTCTTTTTCTGTTTTGTTTTGCGAAGAACGTCCAAGGTTCAATTTGTGATATATGCATTGACAATAATTTGCTAACTCATAAATATTTGCATATGAAACAAAGGAATTAATTGCAGGTGACACTAGAAACGGGGGCAGTAAAGAGTTGTCCAAGCAATCTAATTGGTCTATCCTCCAAGGTACCAAGGTAGGTTCAGCTAAAGAACATAACCAGCACATATTAATTCCCCAGAGAGTGATTCAGCAAAACCGTGCATTCTTCTCCAGGCAGAGTTATCAAGTCTCAAGGAAATTGGGTATCCTCCAGCAGATCCCAACATTCCCCAGCAGTATACATATATTCATAACAAGCATCCCCAGCAGTCTTGGTCTGAAGATTGTTCCCCGGCGGCATACCAGATTCAGAGGAATCACTTCCCCCGCAATTCAAGACTTCCCCAGGAGAGTCCAATCCAGTTCCCCAGGAAGGTTGGAATTCATATCCCCAAACAGTAAGCTTATCCCCAGTAGATTCTGGAAGCTTATCCCTCACAGAGCACGAACGCGTCTCCCGGCTTTATTCAAAGAGTTATTTCCTTAACAGGATATAACTGGGTTATCCTCAGCCAAAAGCCATGGAAAGAGCGTCCCCGATGAAGTCTTCTTACCCCAGCAAATTATTATCAACACTCAGCAAGGCATCCCTCTTCCCACAGAGTATTGCTTCCCAGCATGGTCTCTAGAGTATTTTTTCTCCCTGCAGAATCTTCCATTTGCCAAGTTTATTCCCCAACGGAGTTATCTTCTCCTACCGGTATTCTTGCAGTTATCATCCCCAGCGGAAGCAAAATCTATTTCAGCCCAGGAGCGACTTCCCGGCACCCGTCAAGGATTTATTTTCCTAGACGAAAACATACCTACATAAACATCACATACTTCATTATAGCATGCATAGACGCATCATACCATACAAATCTCATTTATGTTGAGAACATCATTGCTTGATCCATATCATGCATTGCATATGACTGACCTTTACCTTTCAGGAAAGATGCAGTTGAAATTCTCAATCATATTTCAAGACCTAGACCGGTTCAGTTAATCGGCTCCAAAGATTTCTTATCCAGTCCCAAGCCTTCTCTAGTCCAGCTAAATCGACTCCCAACAGATTTTTCTGATAAAGACTCAGTAGAAGTTATCTCAGGTTATAATTTCCTATTGGTTCTCTCTCCGACGGTGCATGAGATTTCCATTTTAGGGTTTTCTTTCAGATTATAATTTCCTATGGTTCCCTCTCCGATGGTGAGTGAGGTGATAATTCCTTTTCAGATTGGTTCCCTCTCCGACGGTGAGTGAGGTGGTAATTCCTTTTCAGATGGTTCCCTCTCCGACGGTGAGTGAGGTGATAATTCCTTTCCTTATGGTTCCCTCTCCGACGGTGAGTGAGGTGATAATTCCTTTTCAGATGGTTCCCTCTCCGACGGTGAGTGAGGTGATAATTCCTTTTCCTATGGTTCCCTCTCCGACGGTGAGTGAGGTGATAATTCCTTTTCAGATGGTTCCCTCTCCGACGGTGAGTGAGGTGATAATTCCTTTTCAGATGGTTCCCTCTCCGACGGTGAGTGAGGTGATAATTCCTTTTCAGATGGTTCCCTCTCCGACGGTGAGTGAGGTGATAATTCCTTTTCCTATGGTTCCCTCTCCGACGGTGAGTGAGGTGATAATTCCTTTTCCTACTGGTTCCCTCTCCGACGGTGAGTGAGGTGATAATTCCTTTCCTACTGGTTCCCTCTCCGATGGTGTGTGAGGTGGTAATTCCTTTCCTAATGTTTCCCTCTCCGACGGTGAGTGAGGTGATAATTCCTTTTCAGATAGTTCCCTCTCCGACGGTGAGTGAGGTGATAATTCCTTTTTCTATGGTTCCCTCTCCGACGGTGAGTGAGGTGATAATTCCTTTTCAGATGGTTCCCTCTCCGACGGTGAGTGAGGTGATAATTCCTTTTTCTATGGTTCCCTCTCCGACGGTGAGTGAGGTGATAATTCCTTTTTCTATGGTTCCCTCTCCAACGGTGAGTGAGGTGATAATTCCTTTTCCTATGGTTCCCTCTCCGACGGTGAGTGAGGTGATAATTCCTTTTCATATGGTTCCCTCTCCGACGGTGAGTGAGGTGATAATTCCTTTTCAGATTATAATTTCTTATTGGTTCTCTTCCCGATCCTGCGAAGATGGTAATTCCCACCAAGATTTTCTCGACTAGCATTGTTGAAGTTAAAGTCACCAAAGGTTCTCTTACCGTTCGTGCTAAGGTAGTAACCATCCCTGGTTCATTCATCATCTTGTGAAGCTCCAGATTCAACTCCTGTGACCAGTCAGGACATATCTATACCAAACATCTGAAAACCAGTTCTTGCAACGTGTCAGGTACTCGTTTTTTCTTTTGCAGGTATGCAGGTTCTCGCTAAGGAATCTCTTACACGATCAACATCCAGATGGCATATATAAGCCCATCATTCTATTCATCAATCTCCAAATGGCATCTGTAAGCCCATTCCCATCACACGGCTTCTATGTGAGCGCAAATTTCTGGGCACTCTAGTGTTCAATCATCTTCCACCCTCGGATTACGAAAGGCACGTCAGCCAATCTGCATCCTCAGGTCTAAGAAGATTGAACAGGGGCAACTGTTGTACCCCAAAATTTGCCCTCCCATATTCTCCAATAAATTGCCAAGCCAAGCTTCAAAGTTCCCCAAGGGTTGCACAGTTCAAGGGTCTCCTATACAGTCAAGATTAGGGTTTGTGTTCTGATCAAGAAAATGAAGTTTACAAAGGTCCAATCAAGTCTCACATGCCTACAAATATGGTCAAGCATCCTCATATCAAGTTTCAAGACTTTCAGCACAAAATTGCACAGCCAAAAACCCTAATTGCACTACAGTCAACTGTAGGGGCAAAATGGTCATTTGACAGTCAAAAGTTCAAATTTTTGGTCAACATATTATTTTGAAGCCACAAACATCATTTGATCAATGCTTGATCATGATTCTCAAAGCTTGGCTCAAAAATCATCAAGATACAAAAGTTTCCTTATTTGGACAGCTGAAAAAAGTCAACTGAAATTGACCAGAGCATAACTTTCACATGGATTATCAGAAAAATTCCATCCAAAGCTCATTTTGAAGATAAAGACATTTCCTACAACTCATCTTCATACTTCAAGTCCAAGAAATGCTCTCACAAAAAGTTATCAATTTCAACATTATAGGTCATTTTCAAAAGTCAACAAAAAGGGACTTTAAGTCAAAGGCCATAACTTGAAATTGGTAAATCAAAATGACATGGGACCAAAGAAATTGGTTAGAGGACTCAAAGACCTTTCCAAAATGTCCAAGAACATGAGAAAAGCTTAAAAATTGAGCAAGTTATGCCTTGTAGAAGTTGGGAAATTTTTGGATATTTTGAAAAGTCAACATTGATTCAAATGACCTAAAATTGCTAATGGGCCCATTTTTATTCCACAATTCATCATTCCAAGCATGTGCACGACCACTTGGACCAAAGGGAAGTATTTTTTCATTTTTTATTTATTTATTTGAATTTTTATTTATAATAATTCACTTAAATCAATTAAATATGTGAAAAATATTTAACTTAACCTAACAAATCTTTTTGTACAGGTTTTATTCTCAATAATTCGTGCATATCCCAATATAGAAAGATTTGGATTGATTGGCATGATTGAGAACAAAAAGCACATGGAAAAGATTGAAAAAAAGATCTTAGAAAATCAATTTTCAAAATCAATGAATGCAATGGATTTGTTCTATTTTTCTTGACCTAATGGACTCACTACATAAGCTAGAATGAAACCCTAATCATAACACACACGCAGCTGCTCAAAAACTTGAAGAACAAACTTGAAAATTTGGCAAAGAAACTCAAAACTGAAAACCATATTCTAGGGCGATTCAAGGCATAATTCTTATTCCATTAGCTTGCTGAAGGTTCACTGGGCATATTCCAATCAAAGACAACCATCAAAACTCAAGGAATCGGTATACAGAATTCAAGATATTTCATGAAAAATTCATAATCGTACTTTGAAATCTATGCATTTTTATGGCATTTCAATTATTGATTCTTATTCCTTGAATGATTCTGAAGCTAACCAACATATTTAATTGTATTTTTATGCACCCTACGTGAATCCACCATTATCGTTTTTTAGGGTTTGAAGAACTTGGAATTGGGGTTTTCCAGTTCAGGAAAAATTAGAGTCCCATGGTACCATAACTGAATTCAGCATGTTGGGACGGTTCAAAATCAACCATCGCGCTTAATTTATGTGGCCTTATGGCCTATTCGTTATTTTCTCTAATGGTATATTACAGAACGGTTCAAAAACCGTTGTCCATTGTCTTTGTATTTTCAGGAAAATAAAACCAACGAAGAAGACGCTTATGTGGCGAAGGCTGACTGGTCCATTTGAATTCTGGCGCGGAAAAAAGCACTAACTCATGTTTTCCTTTATATTAATTGTTGATAATTATATATACAAACGCGTGGTAGTGGTTCAGTGGCAAGTGTATGCATTGACAATCCTCATGACCTGGGTTCGAGACCCAGGTCCTCACTTTCTTTCATATTTTTCTTCATATAACGCTCCTATGCAGCTTCAACGTTGAGGACCATCATACAACCCTCTATCCAGCCATCCACGCGTCCACTTTCATCCATCCAAGGGCCAAGATTTGGAGATCATGGTAGGCTCTAGTCAACGTTCTGCACGTGAGTAAAAAAGTCCACAAGGCCAGAAATTCAAATGGGCCAGAATTGCTTGGATTTAACCTCCACTTTGGGGACCACCACCCCCCTAGGTTTGCATATTTTTCACTTTCTTTGTTTTTTTTTATTATTTATTTAACTCTATTTCTTTTAATTATTGTTTGTTTAAATTAATTACTTATTTTCATAAATATAAAAAATACATAAAAATAAGAAAAGATAAAAAATATTTTTATTTTAATATTTTCATAAATAAATTTGCATGTAATTGAATGTAGTTTTAAATTAGGTTTGCAATTTTAATTCTTTTAATAAAAAATATAAAAAACATATAATTAGGTTTAATTAATGTTTTTATTCCTTTTTAATTTTTCTTTTTTATAATAATGTTAATTAAATACTTATTTTTATAATTAAATTGTATATAAAAATTAGGTTTAATTTAGGTTAAATTCTAATGTTTTTCTTAATAAATTAAAATAAAATAGAATTAGGGTTAGCGTTTAATTGCAATTAATTTTTTCTATTAAATCTTAAAATACTAAAAAACACCAAAAAACAAGTTCTTTCTCTTTTAATTTTAATTAATTCCTCATTAATTTAATTTTGCAAAAGGGTCCAACGCCCACGTTCTTAATTTTTATTCTAATTCGCATATTTATTTTATTTTGCTTAAATAATTATGTACCTCTCCCAAAGCCATGTAAATTACTTCTCGCACTTTTCAATTCTTTATTTACTTTGTTTATTTATTTTCTGTCAAATCGGGTCCTGGTTAATTTTGGCGATGTGGACCCGCGCCATTTGTAATAGCTTAGAATTTACTTTTCCCGCAATACTTTTAACTGTTAATAAATGGCATGAAAGAATGTATGGACAAAATAAAAACAAGCGTAGAACACCAATAACATGACAAGATAAATGCAAGATGAAAACGACACACGAATCGCACACACCACCCCTAGGGTACGCCTCACTGTTGCCTTGCCTCGAAAGGTGGTCGTCGAGTAGAGGATGTCTTAGTAAGTCCTCATGATCCGGGAACCTGGCATGAGGGTAGCTTCTAAGGTGTCTTCCTATTGCTCTGGTGATCACCATGTCCCGAACCTCGAGTTGACCCGAACACCTCCAACGGTGGTGCTACCTACCTCTCAATGGTGGGATGGCACTACTTTAAAGGACATCTACACAGACGAATTCCTTAGGGTAGGTAGACGACTCTAGATACTTGCTCAAATTTCAAAACAAATCAAAAATACTTTTCACACCAACACATTTTCAAAAAGCTTTCGAAAGCAATTTTTCAAACACTCTTGAGGACCGATACAAGAGTCGAACTGAAATTTTCAAAGAAACTTTTTTAAAACCCACAATTGAAAAGCAAACAAACCATTTTTGAAAACACAAGTGAGCAAGTATCTAAGAGCCCATGGATAACCATGGATAGAAAGGGTGCTAACACCTTCCCTTTCTATAATCCACCTCCCGAACCGAGAGCAATCTCTTTAAGGAATTTTTCTGTGCTTTTGTCCTTTCCACTTGGAGAAAATAAAAGACGGTGGCGACTCTTGCTTCCGCGACATTTCGCGAACCAGCGTTAAACAGTCAGTTCCAGATCCACCGATCACACTCCCCATAGGATTTCATGGCTTATTGCTTTTGACGATCAATAATGTCACTCAATGAGAATTGAGATAACGACTTTGATCTTTGCATGCTCCCTTAGGACTTTATCATTTTCCTTTGTTAATGATCAATGATGTCACTCAATTAGAATTAAGATAACGATTTTGATCTTTACATGTTCCTTATAGGATAGTTATCTTCGCCCTTAGGGTTTAGGTAATGCTAACTTAGGTAGGGATTTCTCTTGTGTGTGTGCTCTCTTGAGCTTGTTGGTCACTTTCTTTCCATCCTTGTGTACATGTTTTCTTAGGTTGTAAACCTTTGGCATGTTTCTCTAGGAGATATTGATTCACTCTTGGTAGTGATTCGAGATAGACATTGGTTTAGGTTGTGAACCTTTGTTATGTTTCCTTAGGAGTTCTTGATTCATCCTTTGGTGGTGATTCGAGATACACATTAGGATTGTGATCCATGCATGCTAACATAGGGTAGAGATTTCCCTTTCAAAACTCAACCTTAGGATCAATCATTGTATGATAATATTAGGGATTAGAGATAGGTTAATCTCCTTTAGTTATTTTTCTATCTCTTTGCATCCTTAAGAATAAAACCTTTTTCTTGGCAAATGCATAAAACATCTAATAACGTTCAAATCCTTTTTCAAGGTAAAAAATATCAACCAATACAAACTCTTCTCACCTTTGGGCCTTTCTTTCAAACATCAAAAGGATGTGTTAATTCTACTCTACGCAACATGATGCGTAAATTCCCAAATGTTAGATGGAACTATGTTTAAATTGCTAGAGCACGAATGTGGCATTATATGCCTTTGGGCATTTTTCTTTGCAAATACCTTGTTAGGTAGAATATGTTAATTCACTTATGTGCTGACGCGTGAATCTCCAAAGGTTGATTTGTAGCAGAAGGAGAAATTAATATTGTTCATTAAAAAGCACAAAACAAACTGAAACATGTGAGCCGAATTACGACGCTCTGATTCCTTAAAAATGATACGTAGGCATCTGGTCACGGGGCTCAGCCGAGCGAAAATTTGTAAATATTTCCTTTTTTCCCTGTGTTTTCTTTCGCATTCCCTTTTTGCAGTTTTATTTTTAGCTCTTAAGCATTAGATTTGAACACACCATTTGATTAGAACAACAAGAGTGGATACCGTTGAGTACTACGGGTGTGTGGGGTGCTAATTCCTTCCCCTCGCGTAACAGACTCCCCTACCCAATCT
Organism: Vicia faba; assembly: GCA_948472305.1. Classification (NCBI taxonomy): domain Eukaryota; kingdom Viridiplantae; phylum Streptophyta; class Magnoliopsida; order Fabales; family Fabaceae; genus Vicia; species Vicia faba. The sequence continues at coordinate 779,243,429 of OX451741.1, read as the reverse complement.
CTCGTTCGTTTGATCGTGATTTCACCCTTCCCAGGTTTACTCGATGTTCACCTTTCCCTTCCTGTAGGATAAAAAACGTTTAATGATGACTTCATTAATTTCATCTCGATAATATGTTCAGCCGGTTGTTTCATGTATAGAGGATTTATTTTTCTCAATATGTCTGGTGGTACTTCTTATAGGATGGAGGTTGTTTACTCTAACTTGGTATCCCTATCAAGTTTATGAGAGCATGAAACTCTTATTTTGATGAAAAGTCATCCAAGGGACGGTGAGCATCGAAGGTGTGTCAACCGAAATTCTGTGATTGATTGGTGTCTCCACTGTTGAAATGTCATCTAATTCACCTAGGATAAGCATTTCAGTTGTTTGAAGCAAGAAGAAGTTATTAGTTTGAGACCAAAGGATTATGGTTTCTTGGTATCTATGGGAAGTTCCTCTCTCTGTTATGGTTGAATTATATGGTGTCCTCATATAATGGACCAGATTTATTTGCAAGGACTGAAGGGAATCCTTGTGTATTGGGAGTAGCAGACTTAGTATGAACAATCTGCTTGTGGTGAAACATGACCAGTAAATGCCATAATTGTTATATTCTGTTTCAGATACCTGTTAGAGGGAATCTCCTCTTTAGGTGCAGAAGGATGGCATCCGACACTTCATATCCAGACAGGAGGTCTGAGCATGGTACCTATTAGAAGAAATCTTTTTGAGGTGTGTATTGGTCTGAGTTTGAAGGTTGATCAGCTAATCATAGTTGATCCTCTTGTATCCCTTGAAATAGTTATGGATTATTATGGTTCCTCTATACCATAGTTGATTGTGAAATCCATGTGTTTGAGACTGATGTCAGATATGATGTTGGAACATCGTCTCAAGGTGTGCTTTATTCCTTCAGCCAAGGAAGTTTTTATTGTCTAGAGTGGAGCTAAGATCAACCCACTGACCTAATATGGGATATTTTATGACATAAATTAATGTCATCAGCTGGTGCCATACATATGCAGAAGAAGGATGTCAGACCAAATGTCTTACCTTGTGTGAGAAGGTAATCTTATCTAACTTTTGATAAATACTTTGACGGGAGTTGAGTATTTATTTATCCTCTAAGAAGGTTGTGCATGAGGCTGATGGTGAATACTTTGACGTGAGACTAAGTATTTGTATGAGGAGATTATGCAAATATGCATTCTGAACATTATGGTTCAGAGAATATGTGAGATTTTATTTCTCTCCATGACATTCAGGTGTTTGGAAAAACCTGAGTAAGCTGCATCGGCTATGTGTTCTAATGGGAGCTTCTTAAAGGATTTCTCTGCATAATGAGTCTTTAAATAATAGATCAAGAACCAATTTGATTGGGTTTTGTATTATGGAGCCAATATCATGATTGTTGATGGCTGGTTTGTTTATTGCTTGAGATTGTGCGTATGGAGTTGGTTGCTCAATCATTTTTGTCAGAAGTGGCATTTCTTGCTATGTAGATTAGATGGTGGAGAATCTAATCTTGTCTACAGTAGTATGCTTGGTGAATGCATGACTACTTTGTTAAAGGCTCCACTAGTATCAGGAACTACTAGTAGATGTAAGGGCAGAAGACTGGTGACAGATACTGAGGTATGAGAAGAGTGTTTTGAAGAGGTGTTTTTCTTATGCTACAAGTTACTCCAGATGAGTGTTGATAATTTGGATCTTAGTAAAACTTTTAGGCAAAGTAAGAATTTTTTTGGAGGTTGTGAGTGACTTTACCCCTAGTATGCATGACATCCTTCCTATTCAAAAGGTCATGATACAAAGTATGGTTATGGAAGGACAAGTGATCAGATGTGTCTTGGTGTTTGGGAGAAGTCAGGGCATCTGACTCTGGTTTGACTCTACTGAGGGAGTCGAGGTTCAGCATATGCAGGAAGTGTTGAAGTTTTTCATCTAGTGCTCAAGTATTCATCTTCAATTGGAGAATTGGTTATCCATGATAGGGGGAGTCATGTGTTTATATGTGGATTGTTGTTGCAATGGTACCTGTGATACGGTGAGAGAACTGAATTGAAGGTTTTGCATTTGATCGCAAATGTTACGGTTAGCAAGAGTCGCCACCGACTTTTCTTTTATCCAAAAGGAAAGGTGAAAAAGCACAGGAAAGACCTTTGAGATTATTTCTTGAGTTTAGGGGTGTAGATTATGAAAAGGGAAGGTATTAGCACCCTTTTCATCCATGGTTTTCCATGGGCTCTTAGTTACTTGCTAGATCACTTGCTTTTGTTTGAAATTGTGCTTGGTGTGGTTTTTTGAAAGTATTTTGTAAAGAGGCCATTGTTTAGGCAATCTTTGTAATGATTCTTGTTTGTAAGAATGTATACAAAGATGTTTGATCTTTTGAAATTTTTTTCAAGTTTGTAAGATGTTTGAAAGTGTAAGTGTTTGTTTTGAAAATAGAAAGGATGTTTGTTTGAAATTTAGCAAGTAATTAGGAGCATTCTACCTACTCAAAAGTCTTTCTTGTTCATTTTCTTTTCCTTTGACATTGTTATCTTACCATTGATTTGGTAAGTAACCTTATCTTTGGATGTAAACGGGACGGCGTGGGTCATCATATAACCATGATTAGCAATGTTGCAAGGTATCTTAGCATTCTTTTTTAGGGACTAAGATCATTTGAAAGGCAACTTAGTGTTGGCTCCTAAATTCGACACCTTTGTTTTGTTGATGTCAGCCATCAAAACTGAAGGATGTCTTCGACTGGCTCAGTCTGTCGAAATGCCCGTCGAAAGATGGCAAAGTACTTAGAAGATTTCTTCCAAGGAAGAAGGCTGGTTGCCTTCGACGTCGAAGGAGTTACTCGTCGAAGATGTCTCTCGACGAAAGTGTTCGATGGTTCAGGGTGGAGCAGTTTGAAATTCAAGCTGTTGGAGGGAAAACGGTTTCCAGCAGTTACCACGTGCAAACGTGCAAGGATCTGGAGCGTCGAACGTGGAGAACGTGCCAAGTGGATTGATCTCGAAGCAGTGTAACTGCCCGACGGTTACTTGGGATGTTTTAGTATAAATAATAGTAGTCATGTAGTTTCTCGCGTGTGTTCACAATTCTATACAAAGTCACTCATATAGATTCGAGTACCCAGCGTGTGAGAAAGAATTGTTGAGAAATGTATGTGTGAAACACCAATTTTATTAATCAAAGTCATTTACTTTTCCAGAAATTTACTTGCTTTCCTCTTTACATTCCTGTCGAAGCCCTTTTACTTTAAGCCTTGTTTATTTTACCAAGTCCTTTCTTCATGCAATTTACTTGAAACCTCTTTATTTCATTTAAAGCCTCTTTATTTAAAGCCTTATCCAACTTAACCAAACTTCAAAATCAACCTATGTCCTAGGATCAATCTGATCGATCCTGCGAGTAACCAAATAAGTAACCATTTGGAGGATCAGCGGTTGTTTACCAAAACCCAAGGTAAACAAATTGGCACACCTGGTGGGACTGTGTGTTGATTGTTGAAAATAATCTCATCTTTTCGAGTTGTATGTTATTGAGAAGTGGTAGAATATACACTAACGATAACAATACTGCCAGAAGAAGGGAAGAGATGGCGAATCCGCCAAACAATAATGTAATCCCACAAACGAATGTGAGAGCAACGGTTAGTATGACCGTAAGTGAAGCGACAAATGTTGGTTCGACACCAGCAGTATCGGTCACAACCACGGGGCCAATACCTTCGTTAACAGGCCCCAGGATGCCTTTGGGAACTCCCCCACCAAGGGGAAATTTAGGCACAAGGCCTTTGGTTCCCCCAGGATTTATTCCATTCTATGGTATGCCAACTTCTGAAGTGGCAAGCCTGACGAATGCTGCGTCCACTTTTTCAGACCCTTTAGTGAGTGCCTCTTCGCCACTCCAAGGCTCTGGAGTAGGCATGGCGAATAGAAATAGGACCCAACTCTTAGGAGGAACGTCCCAAGTAGCCTATGGCCTTACAAATGCCTCGACAGCAGTCTTGAGGCAACAAATGGACGAAAGCAACCATGATATGGTGCAAATGTTGGCACAGACTTTGAGTACGGTGCTAAACCCTCTAATACAAAACACTACCCAATCGAATCAGCAAGTGACAGCGCAAATGACGCGTTTGGCTGACTTCTTTGGAGTACCCCAACCTATTCGACAGCCCCAAAGGGCGCAAATAAGGGGAAACCAGGGGATATTTTTAGAGGAAGAAACCACCATTAACCAGGCTCAACAGCCTGTCGAAGAAAACCTTAGGGCACGATTGGAACAACCTGTCGATGAACCTAGGGTAATAACCCCAGAGGTAAGGTTAGTTAACAGAAACCAAAATGCTGACGAAGTGGTTCAGCATATCCAATACCAAAACATGGGTTTGGAAAACAATCTGGCAACCATGATTGAAAGGATCATGACTCAGAATGGGATGAACATGGGCTTTCGAAGGCCCAACTTTACATCTCCATTGTCAGAATACGTGTTGCAAACGGACTTACCTCCTAGATGCAAAGTCCCCAAATTTACTAAGTTCTCTGGGGACACGACAGAATCTACTGTCGAGCATGTGGCGAGATATTTGATCGAAGCGGGTGACATTTCGAATAACGAAAACCTAAGGATCAAGTACTTCCCAAGTTCTTTAACAAAGAACGCTTTTACTTGGTTTACAACTCTCCCCCCCAATTCGATCCATCACTGGACCCAGTTGGAAAGATTGTTCCATGAACAATTCTACATGGGGCAAACCAAGATAAGCCTGAAAGAACTGGCCAGTGTGAAGAGACGTTTCACTGAACCTATAGACGAATATCTGAATAGGTTTAGGTTGCTCAAGGCGAGATGTTTTACACAAGTGCCAGAACATGAGTTGGTTGAAATAGCCGCAGGCGGTTTAGATTATTCCATTAGGAAGAAGCTAGACACCCAATACCTAAGAGACATGGCCCAACTGGCCGATAGAGTTCGACAGGTAGAACGCCTCAAAGCTGAAAAAGCAAAGGCAACGAAAACTCACAAGAGAGAGAGGATAGCGTACGTTGAGATGGATGACGAAGATCCAGAATCCTTCGACGATACCTTAACTGTCGAAGAAGGAGAAGTCGATTTAGCAGAACTGAAACAAGGGCCACCATACTCTTGTAAACTGTTAGTCCCCTCAAATGGGAAAAATCCCATTGGTCCAGAAAGGACCAACGATAGGTTCCCAAAAAAGACTTATAGTTTTGACATCACAAAATGTGATGAAATATTCGATTTATTGGTTAAAGATGGCCAAATGATAGTACCCCCAGGGGTGAAACTGCCTCCTCTTGATCAAAGAAAGAAGAGAGGTTTTTGCAAATATCATAATTTTTTGGGCCATAAAACTTCTCAATGTTTTCTTTTCAGGAATCTTGTGCAAGACGCTATCGAAGAAGGGAGATTGAAATTTGCTGACAAATCCCCCATGGCTGTCGACTCCAATCCATTGCAGGCTGAAGCCCACTATGCTGAACCCTCCGAGGTGAACGTGATAGAGGCAACCAGGATCCAGTCGAAGAAGCCAGGAATTACCATGGTCGAAGTCTCAAAGGACCATATCAACATGCCAATCTTTGGCAGTTTTTCTGGAAATTTATCCAGGAAGACAATTGAAGCTGTCCAGAAAGCGGTCGAAAACCCGAAGTCGGAGACCGCTGAAGCACAGCAACTGGTTCAAAACCCAGTTCCCACTTGGCCACCGTTCAAGGCCAGACGGAGAATCTGGAGATACAAATGAAGCAGTTAACTCTTGCTAACAAAGATACAATGAATATCAACATGGTCGAACTTTCTGACCCAAAAGCTTCAGAAGAGGCCATGAGGCAAGAACAAGCTAATAAGACTGCTTTCCCTCGGGAAAATGAAAACTTGGCAGATTTTCTACAAAGATGCCAGAAAAAGAAATCAGAGGTGATGCTGTGTCCAAGATGCAGTTCGATCTTTGATAAAAAAGCTGCTGAGCACATTCAAGGCGTAAGAGCAGCGAATAAGAGAAGGGAGAATGCTGACCTTCGACATGATCCCAGAAGAGGTTCTAACCAAGACAAGAGGCCATTGACTTTTAGGCCTCCGACAAATGTGCCAGTAGATACTTGGTACAGAACCTCTGGTCGGAAAAGGCCAAGTGAGGAGAAATGGCATTCTTTCGATGTGCCAAGAGGTTCCTCTTTAAATCAAAAGAAAGAGCCTCAAGTTGCTGCACCTAAGGTTGCACAAGTGTCCAGCAACTACAAGGGTAAAAATCCCATGTCTCGATCTCAATGGAGGAGATATCAAAGGAGACGAAAAGCTGAAAGGGAGGCTGCCAACGAACAAAAGGCAGAAACCAGTTCGAACGTTCCTCAAAGGAAGCAAAGGAAACCTTTAGAAAGGGAGCCAGTAACCAACAGGCTAGTTTGGCCTAACCAAAGTGAAGTCGAAGACGAAGACGATGCTGAGTCTGATGATACTTTGGACATAATGGTGAATATCGTTTCAGTGCTGCCCAGAGAATTCAATCGACAGGTAGAAGTCGAAGCAAGTGACTGGGAAGTGGAGCAAGAAATGGCCAAACATAGGCCAGTGTGCTATTTTGTCATGGACAATGGCACTACTGAGGAACAAAATGGCTTCTTCGAGCCACCTACAGAGGCGATGAAAAATCACCTCAAGCCTTTATTCATAAGGGCTAAACTCGAAGAAACTACTGTGAATAAAATATTGGTCGATTGTGGGGCAACCATCAATATTATCCCTCACTCTATGCTAAGGAAAATTGGCAAAAGGGATGAGGACATTAAGCCTCACAACATGGTCTTGTCGAACTATGAGGGCGGCATAGGGACCACCATGGGAGTGATCCAGCTAGATATCAAAGTAGGGTCGATCCTTCGACCAACGATGTTTATGGTCATATCGGCCAAACCTAACTACAACCTTTTGTTGGGCCGTGAATGGATTCATGGTGTTGGCGTTGTGCCTTCATCTATGCACCAAAGGCTGCTGCTATGGCGTCCAGATGGGATGGTCGAAAACATAGAGGCAGATCAAAGCTATTACCTTGGCGAAGTGAATCACCTGGGTTTGGCAGATTTCGACAAGAACTTGGCTCACATAGGGCCATGTCCAACACCTGACTTCGACATGGCGCCAGCGCCAAACACTTTTTGTTCCCTATACCTGCATCCTGAGCATGGTTTCCAATGGGACAGAGAAGACTTGTCCCACATAGACTTCAGTGGGTTAACTGATATCCAACCAACTGGTTGGGGAAGCGAATTCAGTGATAATGACTGAGTCGCAATCTTTGAAGCGAATTTCGGCTTATGTAGCCGAAACCAAGATGATAACGGCTCTCGAAGCCGAAGTAAAGTATATGGCCACACAGGCCAATGATCAACAATTATCTGCTGTAGGCCCAGGAAAGGATTTCGATCCAAAACCTCCTGATATCTTGCCAGAAGAAATGCAGGAACAGAGGCTCGACGCCATCTATGACGATGAGCCTTTGGGCTTCGAAAAGGACCCCTTGGCGAACAATATTAAAATGTTAGCGCAAGACCCTTTAGAAGAAATCAACTTAGGCGAAGGATCAGAGAAAAGGCCAACTTACATCAGCGCCAAAATCGATCCAGAACTTAGGTTGGAAGTAATCCAATTGCTGAAAGAGTTTAAAGACTGTTTTGCATGGGATTATGACGAAATGCCTGGTCTCGACAGAGGATTGGTAGAACTTCAGTTGCCAATCAAACCTGGGAAGAAGCCAATCAAGCAAAATCCAAGGCGCTTCGCTCCAGAAATACTGTCGAAGATCAAAACGGAGGTCGAAAGACTTCTGAAATGCAAATTCATCCGTGTTACAAGGTATGTCGAATGGATTGCAAATATTGTGCCAGTAATTAAGAAAAATGGTACGTTAAGGGTGTGCATAGATTTCAGAGATTTGAATGCTGCCACCCCCAAAGATGAATATCCTATGCCTGTGGCGGAAATGCTAGTCGATTCTGCCGCTGGTTATGAATACTTGAGTATGCTCGATGGTTATTCAGGATATAATCAAATATTCATTGCTGAAGAGGATGTGTCGAAAACAGCTTTTCGATGCCCTGAGGCCTTAGGCACTTACGAATGGGTAGTGATGCCTTTTGGCCTAAAGAACGCTGGGGCAACGTACCAGCGAGCAATGAATACTATCTTCCATGATTTTATTAACACTTTTATGCAAGTATATATTGATGATATTGTTATAAAATCTGTTTCCAGGAAGAATCATATTGACCACCTTCGACAATCATTCGAAAGAATGAGAGAACATGGTCTGAAGATGAACCCTTTGAAATGTGCGTTCTGTGTGAAAGCTGGAGATTTCTTGGGCTTCGTTGTCCACAAGAAAGGAATCGAAATCAACCAGAACAAGACGAAGGCAATTCTGGAAGCGAAAGCGCCATCGAATAAGAAGGAATTGCAATCTCTCTTAGGCAAGATAAATTTCTTAAGGAGGTTTATATCTAATCTAAGTGGGAAAGCTCAGGCCTTTTCACCCTTACTTCGACTGAATAAAGAGGGGTTCGAATGGGGGCAGGAGCAACAAGAAGCCTTCGACAAAATCAAAGGGTACCTCACTAAGCCACCTATTTTGGTGCCTCCTTGTAGTAATAGGAGTATGAGATTGTACATAGCTGCATCCGACAAAACTCTGGGAAGTATGTTAGCCCAAGAAGATGAGAATGGAGTCGAAAGACCCATTTACTATCGCAGTAGAGTTTTGAACGATGCAGAAACTAGATATAGTGAAGTTGAAAAATTGTGTCTATGTCTGTATTTCTCTTGTACAAAACTCAAGCAATATATAAAACCAGTTGATGTTTATGTTTCGTCTCATTTTGATGTTTTCAAATATATGTTGTCGAAACCTATCTTGCATAGTCGAATTGGCAAGTGGGCATTAGCATTAACTGAATACTCCTTGACCTTTATGCCCCTTAAGGCAGTAAAAGGACAAGTGGTGGCAGACTTTATAGTCGACCACTCAATTCAAGTTGAGGATACTAATTATGTGGAGATAGAGCCTTGGAAATTCTACTTCGATGGTTCCAGCCATAAAGATGGAACAGGGGTAGGAGTCTTGATTATTTCTCCAGATAAAATTCCAACAACATTCAAGTACAAAATATCAGGTTCTTGTTCGAACAATGAGGCTGAGTATGAAGCTCTAATTACTGGCCTTGAGATATTGTTGGAATTGGGGGCAACTCGAGTCGAAATAATGGGAGACTCAGAGTTAGTCATTAAGCAAGTCACAAAGGAATATAAATGCATAAGAGAAAATCTCATTATGTACTTTGTGATAGCAAATCGTTTATTGAAAAAATTTGAAACGATCAATATTCGACATATACCCAGAGTCGAAAATCAAATAGCCAATGACTTGGCACAAATTGCATATGGGTATAAGATTTCAAAAACGAGATTACAAAGAGCAATCGAAGTTCGAGAAAAGATAAAAGCAACTTGTCTATCACCATCAGACTTGGAATCGACGAGGCTAGGATATGCTGATCATAGTAACTTCGAGATTTCGTTCATTGATAATTTGTCAGAACAAGATTGGAGGAAACCCATTGTGGACTATCTTCAAAATCCAGGAGCTTCGACAGAACGAAAAACAAAATACAGGGCGTTGAGTTATGTACTCATGGGTAATGAGTTATTCAAGAAGACGCCTGAAGGGGTGTTGCTGAAATGTTTAAGTGAAACTGAAGCATACATAGCCCTTTCGACTACGCATGCTGGGGCATGTGGGGCTCACCAAGCAGGCCATAAGATGAAATGGTTGTTGTTTCGACAAGGACTATATTGGCCCACTATGCTGAAAGATTGTGTTGAGTTCGCCAAGGGTTGTCAAGAGTGTCAAGTCCATACAGGCATCCAACATGTACCAGCAAGCGAACTTCACTCGATAGTGAAGCCTTGGCCCTTTAGAGGATGGGCGTTGGATCTCATTGGAGAGATTCGACCAGCATCATCAAAGAGTCAGAAATACATACTGGTAGGCATTGATTACTTTACTAAGTGGATCGAAGCTATCCCTTTAGTCAATGTAGACCAAGAAAATGTCATTGAATTTATTCAAAAGAACATTATCTTTAGGTATGGAATCCCTGAGACAATAACAACTGATCAAGGGTCAGTTTTCACTGGTCGAAAGATGCAGGAATTTGCTCAGGAAACAGGTTTCAAACTCCTAACATCTACGCCTTATTACGCACAGGCGAATGGTCAAGTCGAAGCGGCTAACAAAGTGGTGATTGGCTTGATAAAGAAACATGTTGGGAAGAAACCAAAGAATTGGCACAAGACGTTAGACCAGATTCTGTGGGCTTGTCGAACGTCCCCAAAAGAAGCCACTGGTACAACACCGTATAGGCTAACTTTTGGCCATGATGCAGTGTTGCCAGCAGAAATTTGTCTTCAATCTGCAAGGGTTCAGAGGCATTATGATATTCCTTCGGAAGTCTATTGGAACATGATGTTAGACGAACTAGTGGATTTAGACGAAGAGAGATTACGCGCTCTCGACCTACTCAGGCTTCAGAAGAAAAGAGTAGAAGACTCTTATAATAAAAAGGTAAAACCTAAGGTATTTTTGACTGAAGAACTAGTTTGGAAGGTAATTCTTCCCATGGATCGAAGGGATCGAAGCATGGGGAAATGGTCACCCAAATGGGAAGGACCCTTTAGAGTTATCCAAACTTTTTCTGGTGGAGCCTATTAAGTCGAAGAGTTAGGTGGAGATAAAAGGCTCTTGAGAGTAAATGGTAAATATTTGAAAAAATACAAACCTATACTTCAAGAGATAAAAATAAAATAATAAAAGAACAAGACTAAATTAACCATAAAAATGCCAAAATGGAAATTTCATAAATCTCAGCCAAGATGGCAATGTTGTCGAATATAGATTACAAAATATGGTTACAAAAGAGAATCAATCAAAAGGGAAGAGAGTCCTGAGTCGAATGTACTTGGCTTGCTGCAGCTCCAACCTTTTCTTGCACCAGGCGTTCTCCTGCACTAGTTTGGCGATCTGAGCGTCGAAGCCTTGGGCCCTCTCAGCGAATTCCAGGCCTTGTTTGATTTCAGTTTGGCTCTCGGTGTCTGAGATGGTCGAAAGAAGCTCCTCCTTGCGTATAGTGTTGGCATTTATCTTCGCTTCTATCTCTGCGATTTGTGCCCGGAAGGAAGCATTCTCTCGATCAATGGCATCGACTTCTTCTTGCGTAGATGCTTTTTGTTTCGACAACTCCACAATTCGAGAAGTCGTATCCGAGACAGCAGTCCACGCAGAGGAGCTTTTGCCATACAACACCTCAAGCTGACTGTTAAACCCCCTTTGGCGCCTGTAATCTGCTGAGACTTGATCAATCATAGAGTGTAACTCCATGATCAAGCCTGAGACTTCTGGGGCTACAACTAACAAGTCGACAGCGTTCAAGACATCCTTCAAACATGATGGAGCAGTGGGGTCCCCCTCTAAAGTCTTCATCAAGTCCCTCTTGAAGAACTGGGCCTTAACCTTCGCCAAAGCGTCGTCGAGAGGAGAGGTTTCAGTGGACTTCCCCGACAGGGTAGGAATCTCCTGACTAGCATCAGACGAACTCTTGCTCTCGATGATTGCGTTGAGATAGCTAACAGGGTCAGTTTGTTTCAAAAGTTCTAAGTCCTCTTTTGACCTGTGCTTCGTGGAGGTAACCCTTGCAACAGTATTGTCTTGGGTTTGAGGCTGTTGAATGTTAGGTGCCTCGACTTGTTGCTCTTCGACCCGGACTGGGGCAGCACCAACGTCGACTTGGTGCTCTTCGCTAGCGTCATCTCGGTGCTCTTCGCTAGCGTCACCCTGGTGCCCTTCGCCAGTGCCACCTTGGTTCTCTTCGTCGGCAGCACCTTGATTTTCTTCGCCAGCATTGCCTTGGTCCCTTTCTTCATGATTCTCTTCTGACAGGTCCACCACCTGAACCGCTTCTGGATGTTGTTCCTCCATCTGAGGTTCCTCCGCTGGTTTTTCTACCGTTTCAGCATTGGCCTCATTTTCAGTATGGGCTTCGTCATTTCCCAAGCCCTTTTCTTGAGGCCTGCTGAGTTCGGCAGATTCCAGCGTTTCAGAGGTCCTTAGCGGAGAACTTTCAGTAGTGTCCTGAAAAAGGAAAGGAGACAAATCTTCAGAGATCGAAAGAGACACAATCGAATATGGGTATCTATACCTAAGTTATAAAAGGGTCTAAGAAATTACCTGTGGATTAGCTTCAGCCCCAGGGCTGGAATTGTCGCTTTCGACAGGCTTGTTAAGAAGAATGTTTAGTTCCTCCTCAGTTGGCTCCTCAATGATCACTGGAGGTGGCCTAGGCTTTCTCCCAGCAACCTTTATTCTGATGGTTCGACCTTCAGGAGCAGGAGCAGGAACAGGAGCATCCTTCGTCAACTTTCGCCTTTTTAAGGGGGCAGGAGGAGAATCACTTTCTTCATCGCTCCCAGATTCGACCACCAGTGTTGGCCGTTTCTTGGGCGAAGGTGCCTAGAAAACCAATGGGAATTCGATTTAATAATTACATCGAAAGTCAAAAATCGAAAGCCAGGAGGAAATAATGAAAAGTCTGGTTACCGATATAGAAGGCTTCTTCAAAGAGCCTTCCCCCTGTTGGTTGCTTGTGGTCTTCGCCGGCGCTGTAGTCTTCGTCGGCGGTGGAGGTTTTGTTGAAGGGCCTCCTCCCTGTTGGCCTTCTGTAACCTTCTTGGCTACAGGCTTTCGAACAACTGAAAGCAAATAAAAAGTTAACAGGCTAGTAGTCGAAAGAAAGACAAAAGTAATGTGAGGGCATGAACTTACATTTCTTTATTTTGTCCAACACAAGGACAAATGACTTCTGCAGCTCATCCATGAAGTCCTTCTCGTCGAAGAACGCTTCAGCATAATAGCTTTTCCACCACTCCTCGAAGGATGGTGAACAAAGAAAATTAAGCTGATAGTCAAACAACGAGAGAACTGTTCGACCAGCATATCTTCCGATATGCTTGATGGCAGCTTCTTCGGTGTAATCATTGCAGAAGTACAGCATGGACTTCTCTCTTGGAAAAATCGGAGAAGGTAGGGTTTGGATAATACCAAACTGGCGAGATACCAGGTTTGGTTGGTATGCAATCAGACTCAAATGAGTCTTAGAGCTCCTGAATCGAAGAGGCATGATCCTTGGTGTAAGGAACGCCTCCCACAGTATTGTATGTTCGTCAACATTAGGACCACTCGACGTCCTTGGATGTGGCCTTGTGAACCATGCTGGGCCTACCTGCCGTCGAGCAAATGGAGCCATAGTTGAAACAAACTCCTTCCTTCGAGCAAACATCAGAACGAAGTTGGTGAAGGTTTGCTGAAACTCCAGTCCATCTTCCATAGGTGTCAACAGAGCCAGCCTGGTTCCTTCGACGCGTCTGTTCGCTATCGCTGGAGCCTGCTCATTTATCTGAACCTTCTTAGGCAAGAAAGATTCGAAAGTGGCATTGATCCACAGTTGGAGCAGCCAAAAAGGCCCAGCAAGTAGCAAACTGGCCCTGTTTTCGATAATTTTCAGAAGAGTTGCCCCATTGCTGATCGAATCATAGAGGCTAGCCAGAATCAGTTCTGCCAAACAGATGTTTTGGCGATGATGCAGTTGAGTAGCAAGAGTGACCATCTTTTTGGTCACCTGTAAAGACTTCGAACAAAATACAAAGCGAGTCAGCCATAAGGCTAGAAACGCTATGTGTTCGACATCCGACACAACATCTGTCGACCTGTCATGATAATGGTTGATGAAAGTGGTGTATGTTGGTTTGGTCTCAGAGAAGCCAATTTGGTCCTCCGACATCTCCTCCGGATCGAAGTAATCCCCGGTGGGTCGAAGGCCAGTAATAGCGGCCACATCGAAGAGTGTGGGGGTTAGCATCCCACAGGGAAGATGGAAAGTAAAGTGGGAGTAGTCCCAGAACAGCAGAGAGGCTATCAGCATCTCCGGAGAATAGTTCAAACCTGTCTTCGACAGCATCACTAGGTCGAAGATCCCCATATCCTTCCAGATCGAAGTTTGGTGCTTCTCCATCTTTGCTAGCCAAGCAACGTAATCAGGGGTAAGGTTAGGGCAAGACCTGAAGGCCCTAACACCTCTGTTGAAGAAACGGAGGTCAATTTTTTCATGTGCAGGGTCTTCATTGTCTTCTGCGTCTTTCTTGGCGCATGCGACTGGTTTGAGTTTCTCAACCACCGGGAAATAGCTCTTGATCTTCATAGCCTCAGAGATACTGGGATACATGGGGCCAGACATTGCAAAGATCTGGTTGGAGTATCCAACCGGGATCATCAAGTGGCGTGAGTAGGCGTCGCGAACGGCGATGTCCAAGGGTTCAGGAACCCTTCGTTTGCCTGTAGAAGTTACTACCGGAGCAGTGACGAAAACCTTGGGTTTAGCGTTTTCAGATGGTACAGTAGCGCCAGGAGCATTGGAAGCAGATGCCATTGTTAGAGTTGAGGTTGAAGACGAAGTGAAAGAGGAAGAGTTTCTGCAAAGATAACAAGCTTGTATGGAAACAGAGAAGTTTGAAAGCTAGATGGCGTAAAAAGTCCCACAATGGGGTACTTACTGCTATTTATAGTAGTGGGAAAAAATCCCCAAAAACGAGGACATTAAATGCCATTTAATGCTGCAGGAGATAGTGGGACGCGTGGCAGCCCCCTGTTGTTTTAGCCGTTCTGCAGAAATAGAGGGACGCAGCGTGCGTCCTCATTTTTGGGAATTGTCATAATGACAAATCCTGAAATGACGTTTGGTACTGCACGCCGTACTGAAAGTGACGTCCTAGGTACGGAACAATGATGGTTTTCTTGAGATTGCCAATAGTTGGTAGAAAACAACAAAAAGTGCACAAGTTAATTTGTGACTGAGCGTGGAAAGACAGGTGTCGAATGGCGTTTCAAAGAATGCCTTTTTCTTTCAGGGTCGAAATAAGGCATTCTTGGGGGGCAATTTGTTGGCTCCTAAATTCGACACCTTTGTTTTGTTGATGTCAGCCATCAAAACTGAAGGATGTCTTCGACTGGCTCAGTCTGTCGAAATGCCCGTCGAAAGATGGCAAAGTACTTAGAAGATTTCTTCCAAGGAAGAAGGCTGGTTGCCTTCGACGTCGAAGGAGTTACTCGTCGAAGATGTCTCTCGACGAAAGTGTTCGATGGTTCAGGGTGGAGCAGTTTGAAATTCAAGCTGTTGGAGGGAAAACGGTTTCCAGCAGTTACCACGTGCAAACGTGCAAGGATCTGGAGCGTCGAACGTGGAGAACGTGCCAAGTGGATTGATCTCGAAGCAGTGTAACTGCCCGACGGTTACTTGGGATGTTTTAGTATAAATAATAGTAGTCATGTAGTTTCTCGCGTGTGTTCACAATTCTATACAAAGTCCCTCATATAGATTCGAGTACCCAGCGTGTGAGAAAGAATTGTTGAGAAATGTATGTGTGAAACACCAATTTTATTAATCAAAGTCATTTACTTTTCCAGAAATTTACTTGCTTTCCTCTTTACATTCCTGTCGAAGCCCTTTTACTTTAAGCCTTGTTTATTTTACCAAGTCCTTTCTTCATGCAATTTACTTGAAACCTCTTTATTTCATTTAAAGCCTCTTTATTTAAAGCCTTATCCAACTTAACCAAACTTCAAAATCAACCTATGTCCTAGGATCAATCTGATCGATCCTGCGAGTAACCAAATAAGTAACCATTTGGAGGATCAGCGGTTGTTTACCAAAACCCAAGGTAAACACTTAGATAGCGTCATCGAGGGACTATGATCTTGTATTTGCTTTGTTTTTGCTAAGATACCTTACATGCGTAATATGACCATTTTTGTATAAGGCAACCTAGTGGAATAACCCTAGGGGTGCTTGTGTGCAAGTGTCTTATTTTCATGCTTATTTTTGTCTTGAATTAGGGTTTTTTAAGTATTGGTTTTAGTCTTTCCATACAAACCCTAATTACTAACATGTTATATATAAAACCGATAAATTGCAAAATTTAAAGTTATTACGCTATTACAACATTTGTGGGGGGGTATACAAATTGAATGGGAATTGCAAGAATGTAAACCTAGTTAGTCTATTACAACCTGTGATCGGTGGGAATGAGAACTGACTATTTTTTAATGTTGGTTCGCGTTTGCGTTTGTTTTCGCAAAGTGTCGCGGTAAGCAAGAGTCGCCACCGTCTTTTATTTTATCCAACAAGGAAAGGACAAAAGCACAGAAAAATTCCTTTTGAGATTTTTCTCAGGTTCGGGAGGTAGATTATAGAAAGGGAAGGTGTTAGCACCCTTTCTATCTGTGGTTATCCACGGGCTCTTAGGTACTTGCTCACTATGTTTTCAAAAAGTTTGCTTTTCTTTGTGTTTGTGGGTTTTGAAAAGAGTTTTGTTGTTTTGAAGAGACTGTAAGTGCGAAAAGTTTTGTTTTGTTTAAAAGAGAGCAAGTACTTAAGAACATCTACCTACTCAAAAAGGAATTAAATTGTGCAAACGTCCTTTAGACAGTGCTATCCCACTATTGAGGAGTAGGTAGCACCGTCGTTGGAGTTTTCGGGTCAATTCGATTTAAAGGACTTGTGGTCACTAAAGCAACGTTAGGACGCCTTAGTGGTAATCCTAATGTCTTAGATCATTTTTCCGAGGCAACCGTTTCGAGGTAACTTATGATCTTGGGACAAAAGGATGACCTTTAAAACATCCTATACTTAATAACCACATTTGAGGCAACCAAGTGAGGTGTATCCTAGGAGTGGCATGTGCAAGTGTATTGTTTTTTCCAGTTATATTATCTTTGTATTTTTAGGTGTTCTACCATTTGTTTTTAGATCTTGTCATACAATTCTAGTTAGCATACATCTAAGCAGTTAATATATATACAAGAATTTAAAGTGCGGAAATTGTAAATCCTACGCTATTACAAGGCTTTGGGGAGAGGGGTTATTTACATGTCCAAAATTGGGGGAATAATAAGCAGTTACAGTAAAATAAACGCGCGTGAATCTTAAAAATCCTAAACATATAATCTTTTTGTTGTTTTATTTTTGGGAAAATGCTAAATGTTCAATTAAATCAAATTTAATTAATTAAAAAAAACTGATTAAAATTAACTCTAAAACAAAACTAATATTTTTTGCATTTTTGTTTATGAAAAGGATTGAATTCAAATAAATCCTAAGTCTACTCATTTTAAAATTGAAGAAAATAAGTTAAAATAATTAACTAAATTAAATCCTAGTTCTAAGTTATTTATTTTTTATGATTTTTATGTTGATTAAAAAAAACAAACTAAAAGAAATAAACAAAAACAAAGTAAACAAAGTACAAATGGGCCAGGCAGCAAAACAAAAAAAAATATATAATTCTGGAGGCCTGGGTCGAAAGAGGTGCAGGCTGTCTTTCGACCCAGTGAAGAGGCTGGATCGAAGGTGCATGAGGGGCTGCACTCTTAGGGTGTTCAATCTGGATATGCCATCCTTCGATCTGGAAGTCCTGGGTCCAGTTCGAAGCTAAGCTGCTGAGCTTCGAAACTTTGTACAGGATCCTGAGAATGTATTTCCTGCAAAACGAAATATATGTTAAAGGTCCAGGGGGGATTTTACCCCCCTGGTTCGAATCCCCCCCTTATTCGCACCTGCTGAATTTGGGTCTGGGTTTGTTTTATCCTGGAATTCGAAGGAGAAACTCAGATTGTGCCCAAGCAATGGCACAATCTCAACTCTGTGTTGTAGCTTATATGTAGCATATTAAATCATTCACGAACAGCAGTAATAATATGAATATGCAATCAAAATGAATTTAAAAATGGGTTTGAGATTAGATTTTTCTTTTACCAAACAGAGGTGCTTCGATCTGTAGTTTTGAGGGTGGAGGTGTTCGCTGGGTGGCAGCTTTGGCTTGTGCAAGGATTGGGTATGGCTTCCTGGAAGTGCTGATGACTTTTGGCAGCGCATCTCCAAGTTCTCTATTTTTCTGTATATTTTCCTGTCCTTTTGCAACATTTGTGATTTCTTTATATAGAGGGGGTGGAGGGGACAGGAAGACAAAGGTTTAAATGACCTTGATTATGTGTTTGACAGCCATGAATGAGAGTTTGTAACGTTAATTATGTGTTTTGAAAGCCATGAACGAGAGTTTGTAACGTTGGCTAAACACATGGGATCCTGTCCCTTTTTGAATTTTGAATGACTGGCCTTCGAATTCTCCCTTTCGAATGGGCTGATGGCCTCCTTCGAATGCTCCCTTTCGAATGGGCTGATGGCCTCCTTCGAATGCTTTCCAAAGCTTCTTCGAATGGACCCTTTGAATGCTTCTTCGAATGGACCTTTTTGGAATTCCAATCGAAGGACACTGTTATAATGCCAATCGAAGTACTTGTCCATAATGCCAATCGAAAGGCTTGTCTAGAATGCCAATCGAAAGGCTTGTCCAGAATGCCAATCGAAAGGCTCCTTCAGAACACCAATCGAAGGATCTTTCAGAATGCAAATCAAAGCGCTTGTCCAGAATGCCAATCGAAAGAGCTTGATAGAATGCCAATCGAAAGGCTCCTTCAGAACACCAATCGAAGGGTCTTTCAGAATGCAAATCGAAATGTCCTTAAAGCACCACTCAAAAATTTTCCTTTTCCTTAGGCAAGAGTTTGTGATCAACCATGCAGGGGGAAGACTTTGGGAAACATGAGAGGGCAAATTTTGGGGTACAACAGTTGCCCCTGTTCAATCTTCTTAAACCTGAGGATGTAGATTGGCTCGCGTGCCTTTTGTGATCCGAAGGTGGAAGATGATTGAACACTAGAGTGCCCAGAAATTTGCACTCGCATGGTGAAATATCAGCATTGTGATGTCAGGAATGGGCTTACAGATGCCATTTGGAGATTGTTGGTAGGAGGATGGGCTTGTAGATGCCATCTGCGGGAGTGTCGATCGCATAAGAGATTCCTTAGTGAGAACTTGTATACTTGTTGTTGTAGAAGATTCCACTGGGGAAGTCTAACTTTATTTGAGATTTAGTAATTGACTCGTGCTTACCGGGAGTATACCGTTGAGGTTATAGAACTTGTCCTGTCTGGTTCCAAGTATTAATCGTTGACCCGAGAAAGAAAGATAGTTTTCCTGGCTTGTTACAGGTATTAACCTTCAATCTCCTCATGTAGATGATTTTCCTGGCTTGTTACAGGTGTTAATTTACAATCAATCGTTCCAAGATATTTTCCTGGCTTGTTACAGATAATAAACTGGGACTTGAGAAGGTTTTGGAATAACTTCAACTGGATCGGCATCAGAAAAATCTTTAGGAATCGATTTAACTGAACCAGAGGAGGTCTTGGAATAACTTCAACTGGATCGGCATCAGAAAAAATCTTTAGGAGTCGATTTAATTGAACCAGAGGAGGTCTTGGAATAACTTCAACTGGATCGGCATCAGAAAAATCTTTAGGAATCGATTTAACTGAACCAGAGGAGGTCTTGGACATAGCTGAGAACTTAACTGGATCTTTCCTGAAAGGTAAAAGGTCAGTCATATGCAATGCATGATATGGATCAAGCAATGATGTTCTCAACATAAATGAGATTGTATGGTATGATGCATATATGCATGTATCATGATGTATGGAAATATGATGTTTTAACTGGGGAAAACAAATCCCGGAGCTGTTGGAGAATAGAGTTGAGTTCTTAGTTTCCACTGGGGATGACGAACGAAGATGATTGCAAGGATAAACCTGTTAGGAGAAAAGAACTCCGTTGGGGGATAAACATGATGAAGAGATTACTCCGAGGGGAAATACTCTGTGGGGAAGAGATACTTTGCTGATATTTTAACAATAAACTCCATTGGGGATTCTGTTGATAAGCTCTGTTGGGGATTTTGATGATGAACTCCGCTGGGGATTGATTACCATTGCTGGTGATATTGAATCTGTTGAGGATAGAAGTCCTGCTTAGGGAAAGAAAGAACTTCGCTGGGGATTGATTACAATTGCTGGTGATATTGAATTTGTTGAGGATAGAAGTCCTGCTTGGGGAAAGAAAGAACTTCGTTGGGGATGATCTTTCAGTTGCAACTTGCTGAGGATAACCTAGTTAGACTCTTGTGAGGATAATCTTCTGAATTTGGCTGGGGAGATACATTTGTATTCTGCAAGGGACAAGCTTCCAGAATCTACTGGGTAAGATGATTCAACTCTGGCGGGGAAGCCTTTTTAGACTGCGCTGGGGAAATGGCTGGGGTATCTTGTATTCCTCCGGGAAACATTCTTATACTATGTTGAGGAATATTAAGACTGTCGGGGATGCTCTTATGTTTGCTGGGGAATATCTTTATACTCCGCTGGGGAAAATTAAGATCTTCTGGGGATACTCGACCTTTTCAGGACTGATGGTAGACCAACTCTGCTTGGGGAGAGTATTGCCGACTCGTCCGTAGTTGCAAGTTTTAGCTGAGAGAGTTATCATTACTATCTTATCCTGCGGGGAGTGAAGGTATCTTAGCCATATTCTTCAGTTGAATATATACCTTGGTACCTGGTGGACAGAGCAACTAGGCCGCTCAGACAATTCTTATTGCCCCTACTTCTGATATCACCCATAATTTGTCTTTTGTTTCGCATGTAAATATTTATGAGCAACAATTAATGACAAATGCATATATTAAAAATGAACATTGGACGTTCTTTGCAAAACAAAACAGATAAAGGAAAAACAATTTGAAATTTGTTTAAAAATG
Source organism: Vicia faba (assembly GCA_948472305.1). Lineage (NCBI taxonomy): Eukaryota > Viridiplantae > Streptophyta > Magnoliopsida > Fabales > Fabaceae > Vicia > Vicia faba. Next base: position 779,222,612 of record OX451741.1, on the reverse strand, counting down.
AATTTGTATTGACTTTGAAGTTTGGCCTGTAAATAGGCGTTTTGTACAAGGGGCTGACGTCCTAGTAAGAGAACACCGCCGAACAAATAGAATTTATACAATTTGTGAAAACAAAACAGCTATGTGAATAGTCCCACTGGGTTCCAGCTCTGCTATTGCCTGTATATCTTCAAGCATCTCATCACTTTGCTACTTAGTTGAAGATGAATCTGATTGGCTGGTGTCGTCTGAGCCTGATAGTTGATATCGAAGTCCGGATGCGAGGTGATCCAATGAGACATAGTGTTACGCTTTAATCCATAACTTTTTCCTGGACCGCCCTTTCGGGTTTTCAGTCCATCGGGATACCCATTTTTGCCCAAGCCGCCTTTTCAAGTTTTCGACTTGCCGGGTGTACAGATTTTTTTTATTTTCATCCCTTATTTTTGCCCGAACCCTTTTGGTTCGCCGGGAAGCCCTTATTTTTGCCTAGGCCAGTCAACCTAGCGGGTCTTTGATTATGCGTAGTATCTTTTTACTATGTCTGCATTGACGGGGTGAGGAAGGTCGTCACCATCCATGGTGGTTAGAATCATCGCTCCTCCTGAGAATATGTTTTTAACCACAAATGGCCCTTCGTAAGTAGGGGTCCATTTTCCCCTGGGATCACCTTGAGGTAGAATAATGTGCTTGATTACCAAGTCCCTAACTTGATACTCTTGTCGTCTGACTTTCTTGTTAAATGCCTTGATCATTCATTTTTGGTACGTCTGACCATGACAAATAGCAGTAAGTCTCTTTTCATCAATTAGATTCAATTGATCAAGCCGGGTCTGAATCCAGTCGTCTTCGCTCAAACCTGCATCCTTCATGATCTGAAGAGAGGGTATCTGAACTTCAATGGGCAAGACTGCCTCCATGCCATAAACCAAGGAATAGGGTGTTGCCCCTGTTGACGTCCGTGCTGAGGTACGGTACCCATGAAGAGCAAATGGTAACATCTTGTGCCAGTATTTGTATGTCATTATCATCTTCTGCACAATCTTCTTAATGTTCTTATTAGCTGCTTCTACAACCCCATTCATCTTCGGCCGGTAGGGAGAAGAGTTATGATGTTGTATCTTGAATTGCTCGCAGAGCTCAGTGATCACCTTGTTATTAAGATTGGTACCATTGTCCGTAATGATCCTCTCTGGTACACTGTATCGACATATCAAGTTGTGCCGAATGAACCGTGCCACGATGTTCTTAGTTACGGTAGCAAAGGAAGCTGCTTCAACCCACTTCGTAAAGTAATCAATTGCTACCAGGATGAAACGATGCCCGTTGGATACCGTAGGTCTGATCTCGCCGATCATATCAATGCCCCACATTGCAAAAGGCCAAGGTGCCGTCAAAACATTCAGAGGAACTGGAGGAATATGCACCTTATCAGCATAGACCTGGCACTTGTGACATGTCCGAGAATGCTGATAACAGTCGGCTTCCATTGTGGACCAGTAATATCCTGCCCGAAGGATTTTCTTTGCCATGGTATGTCCACTGGAATGAGTTCCGAAAGTACCTTCATGCAGCTCTGCCATGATTCTTTCTGCTTCAATTTTATCCACGCAACGCAGTAAGGTTGAATCATGGTTACGTTTGTAAAGAATGTCATTGCTGATGAAGAACTTTGCCGTGAACCTTCTCAGAAACTTCTTGTCATTAACAGATGCACCCTCGGGGTATTCTTGAGTTTCAAGGTATCTCTTCACTTCATGATACCACGGTTTTTCTGTTACCTCTCCAGTCTCAAGATCACAACAATGTGCAAGTTCATCCAATTTCCAAATAATGATCCGGGGAGCCTCGTTGTCCCACTTGACTTTGAACATAGAAGACATCGTAGCTAACGCGTCCGCCAACTGATTCTCCTCTCTTGGGAAGTGTTCAAAGGTTATCTCCTCAAAATGGGGAAGCAACGCCAATACATACTCCTTGTAAGGAATAAGATTTGGGTGTTTCGTATCCCACTCTCCTTTGATCTGACTGATCACGAGAGCGGAATCTCCAAAGACACTAAGAAACTTAATCCTTAGGTCAATTGCAGCTCGAAGACCCATAATGCATGCTTCATACTCCGCCATGTTGTTGGTGCAGTTGAAACACAGTCGGGCGGTAAACGGAGTATGAGAGCCTTTAGGAGATATGATCACAGCGCCAATGCCATTACCCAAAGCGTTTGAAGCTCCATCAAAGTGCATAGACCATCGGGATCCTTCCTCAGGTCCTTCATCCGGCCCAGGTGTTTCACAATCAGTTATGAACATGATATTCTCGTCTGGAAATTCAAAGTTCATAGACTGGTAATCATCCACTGCCTGATGTGCCAAATGGTCTGCCAATACACTTCCCTTGATTGCTTTTTGAGTCGTGTACTGGATGTCATATTCAGTCAAGATCATCTGCCATCTTGCTATTCTTCCGGACAAGGCAGGCTTTTCGAAGATATACTTGATTGGATCCATCTTTGAAATCAACAGAGTAGTGTGAGCCAACATATATTGTCTCAGCCGGCGAGCAGCCCATGCCAAAGCGCATCAAGTTTTCTCGAGCAGTGAGTATCAGGTCTCACAGTCGATAAACTTTTTTCTAAGGTAATAAATAGCATGCTCTTTTAGGCCAGACTCGTCATGCTGACCCAGCACACACCCCATTGAGTTGTCAAGTACTGTCAAGTATAAAATTAGAGGTCTCCCTTCCACTGGTGGCATCAGAATGGGTGGCTCCTGGAGATACTCTTTAATTCTTTCGAAAGCGGCCTGGCATTCATCGTTCCAATGTACCACTTGATCTTTCTTCAGTAGTTTGAAGATTGGCTCACAAGTAGCAGTTAGGTGCAAGATGAATCGGGTAATGTAGTTCAGACGTCCTAGAAAGCCTCTGACCTCTTTCTCTGTCTTGGGAGCTGGCATCTCTCGTATAGCTTTCATCTTGGCAGGGTCCACTTGAATACCTTTGTCGCTCACTACGAAACCTAGCAGTTTGCCAGACCTCACCTCGAAGGTGCACTTGTTCGGGTTCAATCTCAACTTGTACAACTTTAGCCTGTCAAACAGCTTTTGTAGATGGTCAAGGTGTTCCTCCTCAGTTTGGGACCTCGCAATCATATCGTCAACGTATACTTCAATCTCATGATGGATCATATCATGAAACAAAGCAACCATGGCACGCTGATACGTTGCCCCAACATTTTTCAACCCAAAAGGCATGACCTTGTAACAAAAGGTACCCCACTGAGTGACAAAAGTGGTATTCTCTATGTCTTCAGGAGCCATCTTGATTTGATTATAACCGGAGAAACCATCCATAAAGGAGAATACCTTGTGCTGAGCAGTATTGTCAACCAGAACGTCAATGTGAGGCAGAGGGAAATCATCCTTAGGGCTTGCCCTGTTCAAATCCCTGTAATCAACACACATTCTGACCTTACCGTCTTTCTTCGGCACTGAAACCACATTGGCGACCCACTGAGGGTAAGAAGTTACTGCTAGAAAACAGGCGTCAAATTGTTTCATAACCTCAGCCTTGATTTTCTCTGACATCTCTGGGCGCATACGGTGAACTTTCTATTTTACGGGAGGATATTCTTCCTTGGTAGGCAGGCGATGAACCACAATGTCAGTATCCAACCCAGGCATATCTTCGTAAGACCAGGCAAATATTTCCACGTAGTCATGCAGCATCTGAATCAACCGTTGTTTCACACTAAGCTCCAGATTTGCACCGATCTTGACTTCCTTTTTGTCTGTCTCAGTGCCCAGATTCACCGTTTCCACTGGCTCTTCATGTGGCTGAATGGCCCTCTCTTCCTGAAGTAGCAGTCTTGCAAGCTCAACATGCACTTCACAATCATTTTCACCTTCGTCTTCGGCTAAGTTGATCGGATTTTCGAAGTCATAACTGGAAGTAGTAGAGTCGTTACCAGTGAGATCCAGAGTGGATTGGGACCTGTATATGTGAGTGTGTGTAAAATAGCTGTTTTGCAATATGTAATAAATAAAGACAATGAGCATAAAATTTGAAATGCGAAAACGTCCAATGCTTTTATTAATGATATATGAAAATGGCATACAAAAGCCCTCACAAATGAAGCCACGGTGCCCCGGTCAAGACACTGAGCCATAAAGTTTCAAAATATTGTCTGTTACAAATTCAAAACAAAAAGTTCATTACTGGGTGATAACTGAAACGGGCATAGAATCCTTCGTTGTCCAGTTGCTTAATCCGCCGCTGGCCGTGGGGTAGATCCAACTGTCGATATCAAACTCTTCATCATCATCATCCCTAATAGCATTTACTCCATGCTTGGGCATGGGGGCTGTTACAACATTAGGCCTCTCGGGCGCCTCAAACTCAATCTCCTTTGCATCGATCAGGTCTTGAACCTTGTTTTTCAGACTCCAACAATCATCTGTATTATGCCCTGGGCTATCGGAGTGATAAGCACAACGGGCGTTAGGGTTATACTTCGGTGATGCAGTATTTTGATTCTTTGGAGCTTCTCTTAGGGTCACCAGATTAGTCTTCAGCAACTGTGGCAACATCTGAGACAAAGTCATGCTGAGACGAGTAAATTGCCTTCGAGGTCTCTCGTCCCTTTGCTGGTTGTGATGCTGAGGAGCACCAGCAGGTTTTGAGATAACAACCGCATTGACAGCTTGGCGGTGTTCAGGTCTGCTCTATCTTCTTGAACTGTAGACGGCACTGGACTCTTTCTTAAATGGTTTCTTCTCGGTGCTCGATGAGGCAGTTAAATGGTTTCTTAAACGTCCTTTAGACAGTGCTATCCCACTATTGAGGAGTAGGTAGCACCGTCGTTGGAGTTTTCGGGTCAATTCGATTTAAGGGACTTGTGGTCACTAAAGCAACGTTAGGACGCCTTAGTGGTAATCCTAATGTCTTAGATCATTTTTCCGAGGCAACCGTTTCGAGGCAACTTATGATCTTGGGACAAAAGGACGACCTCTAAAACATCCTATACTTAATAACCACATTTGAGGCAACCAAGTGAGGTGTACCCTAGGAGTGACATGTGCAAGTGTATTGTTTTTTCCAGTTATATTATCTTTGTATTTTTAGGTGTTCTACCATTTGTTTTTAGATCTTGTCATACAATCCTAGTTAGCATACATCTAAGCAGTTAATATATATACGGGAATTTAAAGTGCGGAAATTGTAAATCCTACGCTATTACAAGGCTTTGGGGAGAGGGGTTATTTACATGTCCAAAATTGGGGGAATAATAAGCTGTTACAGTAAAATAAACGCGCGTGAATCTTAAAAATCCTAAACATATAATCTTTTTGTTGTTTTATTTTTGGGAAAATGCTAAATGTTCAATTAAGTCAAATTTAATTAATTAAAAAAAACTGATTAAAATTAACTCTAAAACAAAACTAATATTTTTTGCATTTTTGTTTATGAAAAGGATTGAATTCAAATAAATCCTAAGTCTACTGATTTTAAAATTGAAGAAAATAAGTGAAAATAATTAACTAAATTAAATCCTAGTTCTAAGTTATTTATTTTTTATGATTTTTATGTTGATTAAAAAAAACTAAAAGAAATAAACAAAAACAAAGTAAACAAAGTACAAATGGGCCAGGCAGCAAAACAAAAAAAATATATAATTCTGGAGGCCTGGGTCGAAAGAGGTGCAGACTGTCTTTCGACCCAGTGAAGAGGCTGGATCGAAGGTGCATGAGGGGCTGCCTCTTAGGGTGTTCGATCTGGATATGCCATCCTTCGATCTGGAAGTCTTGGGTCCAGTTCGAAGCTAAGCTGCTGAGCTTCGAAACTCTGTACAGGATCCTGAAAATGTATTTCCTACAAAACGAAATATATGTTAAAGGTCCAGGGGGGATTTTACCCCCTGGTTCGAATCTCCCCCTTATTCGCACCTGCTGAATCTGGGTCTGGGTTTGTTTTATCCTGGGATTCGAAGGAGAAACTCAGATTGTGCCCAAGCAATGGCACAATCTCAACTCTGCATTGTAGCTTATATGTAGCACATTAAATCATTCACGAACAGCAGTAATAATATGAATATGCAATCAAAATGAATTTAAAAATGGATTTGAGATTAGATTTTTCTTTTACCAAACAGAGGTGCTTCGATCTGTAGTTCTGAGGGTGGAGGTGTTCGCTGGGTGGCAGCTTTGGCTTGTGCAAGGATTGGGTATGGCTTCCTGGAAGTGCTAATGACTTTTGGCAGCGTATCTCCAAGTTATCTATTTTTTTGTATATTTTCCTGTCCTTTTGCAACATTTGTGATTTCTTTATATAGAGGGGGTGGAGGGGACAAGAAGACAAAGGTTTAAATGACCTTGATTATGTGTTTGACAGCCATGAATGAGAGTTTGTAACGTTAATTATGTGTTTTGAAAGCCATGAATGAGAGTTTGTAACGTTGGCTAAACACATGGGATCCTGTCCCTTTTTGAATTTTGAATGACTGGCCTTTGAATGCTCCCTTTCAAATGGGCTGATGGCCTCCTTCGAATGCTCCCTTTCGAATGGGTTGATGGCCTCCTTCGAATGCTTTCCAAAGCTTCTTCGAATGGACCCTTTGAATGCTTCTTCGAATGGACCTTTTTGGAATTCCAATCGAAGGACACTGTTATAATGCCAATCGAAGTACTTGTCCATAATGCCAATCGAAAGGCTTGTCCAGAATGCCAACCGAAAGGCTTGTCCAGAATGCCAATTGAAAGGCTCCTTCAGAACACCAATCGAAGGATCTTTCCGAATGCAAATCGAAGCGCTTGTCCAGAATGCCAATCGAAAGAGCTTGACAGAATACCAATCGAAAGGCTCCTTCAGAACACCAATCGAAGGGTCTTTCAGAATGCAAATCGAAATGTCCTTAAAGCACCACTCAAAAATTTTCCTTTTCCTTAGGCAAGAGTTTGTGATCAACCATGCAGGGGGAAGACTTTGGGAAACATGAGAGGGAAAATTTTGGGGTACAACACAACCATATTGAATGGGTATCAATGTACAAAGAATTTAAATGGATACAATTTACAAAATGAATAAATGTACAAAAATACAAAATATGAAGTAAATGAATATTTGTTTGGATTTTTTAGAAAAAAGGGATTTTGTCTTAATATAATTAACTTAAAGAAAAATAATTAATAAAAAGAATTTGTTCAAGATTAGATTTTAAATAAAACCCTAGTTCTATTAATTAAAATAAAAGAAATTGAGTTTTATAAGAAAAGTATTCTTGGTATTTTTGTCTTGAAAATATTTATAACATTATAAAATATTTTTAGCCTTTAATATTAAAATAATATATTTTAAATGGTGTGAAATAAAAAAAAAAGGTATTAATTAAATTTACAAGACAAATTAGTAAAAATAAACAAATTATAGTTAATAAAAATATTTTTTGTGAGGAAAAATAAAAATAAACTAAGTTAAAATAAAAATCTAATTTTTTATATTTTTATGTTTTTTTTAATATTTAGAAAATATATTAAGAAAATAAAAATAAAATAAAAATAATAAATAAACTTGGGCCAGGGGCATGTAAAAAAAATGCAAAAGAGTACCACTGGGGCTCGAACCCAGGTCCCAAAGGTTACAGGCGCGCGCTTCTACCACTGGGGTGGCTATACATTCGTTAACATAAGCAAAACAATAAATATGTAAGACAAAACGCGCCCTGATGACTTCATCTTCAACCTCCAGCCAGACCAACTGTAACTTGCTCATTTCTCATCAAAAATGAAAACTGTAAACATGAAACTTGTAGCAAATTTTCTCACGGTTTCAGAAATGTAAAACATGAAAAATATAGATCAAAGATAAGCATGAATTTTAATGGCCCTAATCTGAACCCTAAAAATCTCTAAAATTTCAGTTTCAAAATTCTCTAAGCTCAAGCAAAATTAATGGAAAAATATGGACATGGTTAGCTTCAGGGCAATGATATCTACATGTTTTGTTCACAAATAAACTATTGATGATGCCTGTATGAAGAGTTCAAAGTTGAGAAAACTTACCTCAAAACTGGAAATCGTGTTTTGAGTTTGAGCTTGTTTCAAGTGATGGTGATGATCAGGTTAGCTTCCTTGAGGTCCCAGGAAGCTAATGTAATGATTAGCTTGAGCAATGGATGACTGAAATGGTTTGGAGAAGTCAATGTGCAGAGCTCTGTTTTTGGAAATAGAGGATGGTGTTAATGGTGTTACAGTTCTATAACAGGGTATGGGATCAACTCTATATGATGTTTAGAAACTTTAGAAACCAAAAGGCCAAGAAACGCACAAGTAGATTATGAGTTTCAAGTTTTTGGTCAGTTTGTATGAAAATGGAAGTGTGAAGTGTGATTCTGGGTTCTAGGTTCTTTCAGGGCTTGAGCATTCGTTTCTTTGTGTAAAATGGTTTGTGTATGTATAAACAAAAGTGTTTGAGTGCATTGGCAAGTCAGAAGTACAAGTTCTTAGCTTTTTGCTAGGTTACTTGATTTTGAAGAAAAGAGGGAAACAAGTTTCAAGGAGAGGTACAAGCATGGGATGGGTGATTGTAAGTGTTTCAAAAATTTCTCATGATTTATAGGACCTGTTTGATCAGAAGAGAACAAGTGCAAGACTCAAGAACAAGTTTTGTACAAAGAGTCACTTTATCAAAATGGCAATGTGATCTTTCTTCCAAAAATGGATAAAAAGCATGTCCATGCATTGAATGCTTGAAGTGAGGCCTATAACATCTGTGTAAACCATTAATTATGGAGTGCCTAACAAGTTTGAGGCCTGCAAAGTAGTGTTTATGCAGCATAGTTTGATTTTGAATTTTATTCATCACTAAAATGCCTTGTAAATCAAGTGACAAAATCCTAACTTCATCTCTTCGATTCTCCCTACTCAAGAATGATCTCAATGAGTTCTTGGACATTTTGGAAAGCTTGCAATGTTATATACAAACCATCTTTGAATTGGTTTTTAAGATTACCCTTGGAACTATATGAAAAAGTTCCATGAAGTTGGGTCAAAATCCTGACCAAATTAGGGCAAAATTTCACTAAGTATTTGGTTTCATGACCACATGTTCATAAAATTATAACTTGAGATCTAAGCACTTTTGGGAGAAGTTGCATGTAGAAAAGTTATAGATTTCATGGATATCTACAACTTTCATGTTGGAAGTTTCTATTGAATCATCCTTCATCATGGTGAAAATTTTGCTCAAAGTTATGAAAAAATATGAAGTTTTAAACACTTAGGAAAAATTTCTAAGTTTAGAAATTTTGACTTTTAAAAATGAAATCTTGACTTTTTGATTTCTTAATGAATAAGTTTCATATTTAACATGTTTTGATGAATTATGATTTTTGGCACTTGAATTTGACCAAAAAGTCAAAGTTTGACTTTTCAGTATACAATTGACTTTTGATCAGTTGACTGAAAAATTCATCTATCAATCCAATAGTCTTGCAATGTTTTGACCCATGTCATTAGGTAAAAAATGATGCAATTGGACTCTTGAGATCATGCCTTAAACAAATTTACCATTTTCTAGGTCAAAAATCAGAAACTGCCCTTTCTCAATCAAAACCCTAATTTTGACCATTTTGCCCTTTTGGAGATTTGATCAAATTTCTTGAGGAGTTGTGGTCCAAACTTGATCAAATGATACATATGAATTTATAATTCTGATGTGGATCAATAATTATGAAGTTTGACTGTAAATTGGCTATGGTTGACTTTTCCCCAATACAACTGATTTTTAGGTCAACTGCTCAATTGACTGATCAAAAATGTGATTCAAGGCTTGAAACTTGAAATGAGTAATCTTGGGGATCCATAATGATCCATGCAAATCATATGGGGCATAGAAAGTTCAAAAATCTTTGTGCAAACTCAAACCCTAATTTTGAGTCATCAGTGCATAAAGAGGTGTCTTGAGTTGATCAAACCCTAGTGCAGTCTTGAGCCCAAGGAGATCTTGTGAGAAAATTCTTGATAAGTGAGAGGGAAAATTTTGGGGTACAAAAGCTTCCCATGTTCAATCTTCTTAAGCCTGAAGAGTTAGATTGGCGAGTTTTGCCATTCGTGACTCGAAGGTAGAAGATGATTGGACACTAGAGTGCCCAGAAATTTGCACTCGGTGAAGTGAGGGTAGAGGGAATAGGCTTAAAGATGCCATTTGGAGAGATGATAGAAAGTTGTTGGAGATGGGCTTGTAGATGCCATCCAAAGTGATTGTTGAATTGTAATTTGTAAGCTGAACGAATGAGTATCAGAATAGCGTCCATGTCTGGAGTGTATCTGAACTGTATCTGAGAGCTGAGACTGAATGAGTATTAGAATGGAATCCGTGTCTGGAGCGTATCTGAACTGTATCTGTAATCTGAATCTAAATGAGTATCAGAATGACATCCGTGCCTGGAGCGTATATGAACTGTATCTGAGAGCTGAATCTGAATGAGTATCAGAATGGCATTCGTGTCTGGAGCGTATCTGAACTATATCTGAGAGACGAGACTGAATGAGTATCAGAATGGCATCTGTGTCTGGAGTGTATTTAAACTGTATCTGTAATCTGAATGAGTATCAGAATGGCATCCGTGCCTGGAGCGTATCTGAACTGTATCTGAAAACTTTGAACATTGTTAATGGTAGTTGTTAACCTTATCCTGAAAAGGGTAAAATGTTAGCCAAAATGTAAAGTCATGTTGTATGAAATGCATGGTATGATGCATTCATGTTATCAATGTTTATGATATATGGATGTGGTGTATGCGTATGTGAGATAGTCTGCTGCACTGCTGTTGTATTTGGGGAAAATAAATCCCGGACCACTGCTGAGGATATGTAAGTCTTCATGTTGTGAAGTTGAAGTGTTTATGAATTTCCACCTAGAGAAATAAACTTTGTTGTCAGGGAAATGTCGCATACTTCTTGTAAAATCCCGTTGGAAAATCCTGAGAAATTCGGCGACTTCTACCGGGGATTGATAACTAGAAGCTTTGTTCCGTTGGGGATTAAACTGCACACTGCGGGGGACTTATGGAAATAGCATAGAGGGATTTTCCTACCTCTAAAAGCCATCAGTGATTGTCTTTCTATTTTGTTTATTTGTTTGTAAACAGTAATTATGTTTAAATGTATATGTTCAAAAATGAATCATTTAGACGTTTTTGTAAACAAAACACAAAAGTAAAGAAAAATAGATAGTTTTGCACTTTCAAAGGGATATCTTTGTATTGACTTCGAGTAAGTATTTTTGTACAATGAGACAAGCATTCTAGTAAGAGAATGTCGTCGTAAAAAATGAAAATTTTGATACAAAGAAAAGATAGCTATGTGAAATAATCCCATGGGGTTCCCATTCTGCTATAGCCTTCGTATCTATGAGCATCTTGTCTATTTGTTGCCTCGTCTGAAGATGATTGAATTGATCAGAACCTCTGAGCTTGTCAGGTTCTTCTTCAGGTGATCCAACAGGACATAGTCATACGCTTTAAATCCCTAACTTTTTCTTGGACCGCCCTTTCGGGTTTTCAGTCCACTGGGATACCCTTTTTTGCCCAAGCCTCCATTTCGGGTTTTCAGCTTGCCGGGTGTATAGATTTTTTTTATTGTATCCCTAATTTTTGCCCGAACCTTTTTGGTTCACAGTGATGCCCTTGTTTTTCCTAGGTGTGTCAACCTAGAGGGTCTCTTATGCATAGTATCTTTTGACTATGTCTATGTTCGCAGGGTGCGGCAGGTCGTCGCCATCCATGGTGGTCAAGATCATTGCTCCACCAGAGAATATGTTTTTGATCACAAATGGTCCTTCGTATGTAGGAGTCCATTTGCCCCTGGGATCACCTTGCGGCAGTATGATACGTTTGATAACCAAATCCCTGACTTGATACACTTGGCGTCTGACCTTTTTGTTGAAAGCCTTGATCATCTGTTTTTGATACATCTGACCATGACAGACAGTAGTAAGTCTTTTCTCATCAATCAAGTTTAGTTGATCAAGTCGAGTCTGGATCCAATATTCTGTATAGAAGCGGGAAAGTATATATATATATATATATATATATATATATATATATATATATATATATATATATATATATATATATATATATATATATATATATATATATATATATATATATATATATATATATATATATATATATATATATATATATATATATATATATATATATATATATATATATATATATATATATATATATATATATATATATAATGTGAAAAAATGGAGAAACATGAATGTCTCTAGGAAGAAAAAAAAGAAAAAAAGGAAAGATAACTCATAAAGAAATACTTGCCTCGGCAAAAAACTCAGGTACCTTTGAAACACTCGAAGTAAAAATTGAGTGAAACAAATAGTAAAATAGTCAAGGTTGAGTAAACTCCTATCGTAATAAGTTGGGCACAGAGACCAGAAAAACAACACAGATGCCAAGAAAAAAACCCTTTGTTTATCCATTTTTCTTTGTGTATCCCACCATAACCAAACCCCGTTACATCCCAAAGACCTCTGAAAGTGTGTGAAATCTGTTTGTGTAGTGAAGGTAGAGTTCATTCAAAGTTAAGAGTCGATATTACATACATTGAATTTTGAGTGCAAAACACTTTAACCCCGAGAGATTTGGTGAGAAGTGTGAAAAAGCTTGCAGGTGAAAAAAGTATTCTGATGTGGAAGTGTAGCGGAAAGTTCAGATCGGTGAACCAGAATCTTGACCAGGAAGGTGGAAAGCAAGTTATGAAGAACATCGACTGTATTGTGGTAAGAAGAAATTTCGAGGTGACTTGGTTGTTGTTGTCTGCATTACTTGAGGACAAGCAATGAGCTAAGTTTGGGGTTGTGATCGGTCACCATTTCTACTTCGGTTCCATCACTTATTCGGTATAAGTTCATCAAATCTGTAGCACTTTGGTTTGTTTTTTTTATCATTTTGTTTAAGTTATGTTACTTTTCGCAAATGTATCTCTATGTTGCTTTTATTTGAATTTCATGTCTTTTAGATGCTTTTGATGGTTTGGTTTGGTAGGTGTTGGTTATCTCGGGTGCAGGTAAAAAATATCCAGAGGATTTGTACAAACGCGAAGCAAAATATGAAGTTACAGGGGCCCTGACACGGTGATCCGTGTCATCTAACGCAGGTCGTGTCAGGAAAAGAAGGAAAAGAAAGCTGAAGACAGAAGAGGACACGGGCTCCCGTGTCACACGACACAGCCCGTGTCAAGTCAGCTGAAGCAGACACGTTTGAAGGAAGGATGACAAATGCTGACACGGGTGCCCGTGTCCACTGACACGGCCTGTGTAAGCCCTAGCGCTGAAAATTTTGAATTTTGGAATTTTTAGTGTTTTTGAACCCTGGAGGATACTTTGGACTTTTTGCATCACTTAGGAAGACCTGACTACTTAAACTTGATTTGAAGAAGGAAAAAAGGACTTTTAGGGACCGGAGAAAATAATTTTACAAAGAGTAATTAGACCTTTTAAAGGATTAGGAGGACAAAGATTCTTCAGGAGCAAACACGATTGAAGATCAACAGAATCTAATTATCCTGTAATGTCTAACTTTTGTATTGTAATTTCTTTGAATATTATGTGCGGCTAAACCCCTAAATGCTAGGGGGTGTCTCTGATTTGCAATGTTAAAAATACTAATCTCTTTGTTTTATTCAACATAACATTTTTTATCCACCAATTTGATTGTTTAGAAGAATTTATAGTTTTATCCTATGGGACCATAGGGTTTCACTATTTTTAACACATTAGAGCCGGACGACCGTGTTAAGATTTTCTAAATAATGATATTATAGATGATTTCCCCTAGGAGTAGGGAAATCTTATGATAACCAGAATAGTTCTTGATAATTGAATGCTTAACCTCATAACTAATTTGAATGGACATTGAAATTAGGGTAGAAGGTTAAAGGTTTTTCACTAAGGACTTAGGGAAAGATAATCTTAAGAATCGGTAATTGTGGTTGATGAACTTGTTGAAAAGATCAAAGAGTGAAGGCTATTTCATGGAAAATCATACATTCCCCCTAGCATATTTTAACTAAAAAGTCAAAAGTCATATTTTACTTTCTATTCTTTTACATATGTGCAAGGATTTATCCAACCAAACCAAATGATAGTTTTTGTTCAATTAATTAATAATCACACTCAATATTTGCTACACGGTCCTCGTGATCGATACTTGGGGTAAAACCCATTATTACTACATCGGTAAAAATAGTACACTTGTTATTTTTTTGATCAGCACTCTTTAATGGTTTCCAATTAGAACCTGCATTATTCCTTTTTATTTTGACAAATATTACAAGAGTTCATACAATCACTAGTACACAATAATGCTGGAGAAAATAAATATTCTTTCTAGATCTTGACTTGTTAACATCTTAATGCCAAACTCTTCTGCGTAATCTTTGCTCGATTAACACTTCCCGAATCTTCCAATATCGCCAATATGCTTCAAGCTTTCGGTGTAGAAATGACCTATTGATCCTATCGATTCCTCGAGCAATAAATTGTTTGAATATTTGAGAAGAACTTCGACTTGTTCGTAGCCTTCCACACAGTCACAACCAAGGAAATTCGGAGAGAAGAACCTTCTTCTTTTCACTGGAATTTGTCAGCACCAATGACAATAACCTCAATCTTGCAAGAACCTGAATATATTAACCCAATATTCAAGAACGATTAGTTTCAAGACAATATCTCCCTCATTCAATTTCAAATATCTTGTTATCAAGATCAAAAATCAAAACAAAGGTTGAAGAAGAAAGAAATTTGATTGCAAGGGTTTTGAATATTTCAAAAGTGAAAGGTAGTTGATTTCACAGAAAATAAAAAATGATTATGAAATTCGTTACTTGAAAATTGATGACAAAAAGATTTGATATGTGCTTGAGATTAAGCACAACAATGAGTGAAAAAGTTTGTTAGATTCAAATTAAGAACATTTCATGGTTTGAGTCATATGAGTAAGTGAAGTGGAATAAGAAGGAAAATGATTTTTGACCCATTTTTAATTTAATTTGAATCGATAACAAAGTATGATTCGAATCAAAGGCCATGTGATTCGAATTGAGTGCAAATTCTGATTCGAATCAACTACAACAGAGCCAGATGGAAAATGCAGAAAAACTGTCTGATTCAAATCAGTTGTAAAGTATGATTCAAATCAAATAAAGCAGAGGTGACCAAAAGGAGCTTCATTTGAATCAAGTGTAAATTCTGATTTGAATCAAAGTGTTAGAAAATCCCTGGTTTTCCTTTGTCCAATTTGATTTAAATCAAAATGTGTGCTTGATTTACTTGATTCGAATCAAACATGCAAAATCTCAATTTTTCATAGTTTTCAAAATACTTTGAGATTTTTCTTTGCACCTAACTTGAATAAAAAACACATACGGTTCTTATTCCACTAACTCATGCAATTGACTAAAATCATCATGAGCAAGTTTAAATATAACCATTGATTTATGCATGCTAAAACGAATAACAAATCGATTCGAACTAGATTAAGAGATGTGCAATCATGAAGGATACTCAATAAACGATAATAAACGAAATTGAAAAGACAAGCAACAAAATAACCGTATTAGGGGTGCTCCCCTTGAATGTGTTAGGGACATGCTACAATCTCCCCATAGGGATATGCATCTTCACTCATGACCATCTAAATTTATAGCTAGTTCATAATTGTGAAATCGACACCTAATCGCCACCTTCCAACCAGTACCAATTGACACAAATCTCAGCATAAATGGAATTTAACTTCCATACTAAAAGTGCCTTGAGAGGAATTCTTCTTCTTGTAGCTTACTTATCTCTCATAACCCATAATCAATTTATCTTTCTTTCCTCTATTCTCATTTGCATTATTAGAATAAATATAACAACAATAACAACATGTTGTTTCTCAATGGACTGTGCCCATGCTAACACATCAGGCCATAAGGGAAATATCTATCATTTAGAACATATAATGAATGAATTATTTATGCCAGAGATACCCAAAACCTATTAAATTTTACACAAGTTAAAAATAAAACATGCAAGTAAAACATATAGCGTCAGTGATGAAGAACTACGTAAAATTTATAGAGGAATCATCAATCTCAAGAGCGCACAAAGAAAGCATCTTGAATTGAACTACTAGGTTTTTCACACTGAACTAAAAGTCTAAAAATTTCCTACTTCTTTTAGGATATTTGAGAATTTTGCTGCTTATTGGATTTTTTAGAAAATTCGATAAAAAATATCAGAATTTTCAACAAATATGTATAAATACACCAGATTTTTAAAAACATCGTTAAAAATGCATATTGAATTTTTAAATATGCGATAAAAATGCAAAGTTTTAACCAATTCAAAAAAAAATTATACCAGATTTTTTTCTACCACTTTCGGATATTTTGAAAGTTACAACTTTAATTAATAATTATTTTGATCAATTATAATCTCGGGATGAATAAATAATGAGAAGAACATTTTGGTCAATATGAAAATTAAAGGGGTGGTCAGACAAAATCCCCTTGTCATCTAGCCACATGGATGTATAATTATTCTAAAATTAAGTATTAAAATATTGGTAGAATTGATTTTAAAAGATATGAGTTTAACATAATTGATTTATGTTTAGATATGTTTATGTAAAAGTGAGTTGAACAATAAATTTTAGTGTAAAAATCATATTTAAACTCAAGAGGTATAAATTCTAATTTTAGTAGAATCAATTCTGAAAACATGATCAATTTTACTTTAGAAGAACCAAACACCTCACAATCAATTCATCATCAATTCTAAATTTCTAGAATTACTTTTAACCCTTTCAAAAGCCAAACTAAATATACATTAAATTATTGATCTATAATTAAGTTATTGACGATAATATTTATATATTAATATAAAAATATTAATATTTATAAATCAATAACTTAAAATAATAAATATTATTATAAAAATTATAAAAATAAATAAAAATATAAAAATTACATTTTACTAAATATTAATCATTCCGTATCACTCTATTGTATTTTATTAAATATTAATCATTCCACGTCACTCTATTGTATTTGATATTATCTAAAATATATGATTTTTTTATGCAAACATCTAGAAAAAATTATTGTATTTCATATTACCTAAAATATATCATATTATTGTTTTTTTTACAAATCATATTATTATTTTTATTATCTAGAAGAAAAAAATATTAGATTTGATATTATTTAAAAATATCATTTTTTTATCCAAACATCTAGAAGAAAAAAACAAACTATTGTATACTTCGTATTTTTATTTTTATCTAAATATCTAGAAAAAAATAAAAACTAATAAATTTAGAGAATCTAGCAAAATATATATACAGAGATAAATATAAATTTTATTTAAATATATATATAAATTTGAAATAAATTATTTAATTGTAAAATAAATAATAATAATATAAATTTTATAATAATTAATGACAATTAGGTATAATCACGTGAAATCATAGTGAAAAATTTAAATTTTACACTATGAATATATCTCTATTAAATCTTAAATTTAAAATTGAAATACCATATTTAGAAATTAAAAGAAAAAAACTGAAAGTGAATTAAGGCAGAAAGCAAGGATCTTGACATAAAGTTACATATTTTAATGAAGTGAGACAGTCTAGCACAAACATGGCAACTCTTTTGAAAATCCAACCAATTTTTTTCAATCCATTTTGTCTCTCTCAAACTAACAAACATCTTGTCCGCGTCCATATATTTTTTCAATAAATAAATATTAATTAATTAAACTATTCCATATATTTTGATGTTTGGAATTTGTTTTATTCTTCAAATTAAAATAATAAGTCAAATATTTTATTTCAATTTCAATTTATTTTTAAGAATCATTTCTCTCTCTCTCTCTCTCTCTCTCTCTCCCATTTTTCCATTCTCTCTCCTCTCTCTTATCTTTCTCTTTCAGATTTCAATCTTCTCTCTCCAGAAAGGGGCAAAACCTAAAGACCGTTTGCACCCACCAAGTAAGTTTTCTCTCTCCTCTCTCTCCTTCTCTCTCTCCTTTTCTCTCTCTCTCTCTCTCTCTCCCTCCTTTAAAATTTGAATTGATGGGTCCTTTTTTCTCCTTTTGAACCTCCTTAAAAATATCTTTTTTTCTGTAGATTTGTATCTATTCACCATTATAACCTAGATCTATTCTCAGATTTTATAACCCTAAATGAATTTTTCGGATCTATACGCGATTCCTTCCTTTTATATCTATTCTTCTGTTTCGTTTTCCGGAAAATGTAGGGTTTATAACCACATTCAGATCCAGGGTTTTCCGTTTTTTAATTTTACTCGGAAATGGTACTTTTCCACTCTTCCGAGCTCGATCTATGAATTTTACATTGATAAATTGATAAATAATAATCATGCTAATTTAAATTTTGAATTTTTATTTAATTTGTGCTTGTGTTTTTATGTTTTTTCTCATTTTTCAATCTAATTGTATGGTTTATGTGCTGTTTATTTGATGGGGTTTGCTGAATAGTGTTTTGTTCAGTTAAGATTTTAGCAATTGGAATTGAATGAAGAAGAAAAAACGAGTTGTTTTGATTGAATTTTTATATGATTATCTGTTTTGTTTTGTGTTGTTTGTAGTTGTCATGGATGATGATGTGTTGAATATGCCCAATTGGGGGTTACTATGAGCCTTCAAGGGTGGGAATCTGGGTCTGAACCTGATGCCTGATATTAATGATCGTGAAACGAAGCCGTTTTTTCCTGGTCGTGATCCGGCTATGTTAGTAGGTGCGAATGGAGGTTTTCATCCTCGTGATGGTGCTGTTGTTGAGCCGCCTGCTCAGTTGAACTATGTTAGGGATAATTGGATGAATCCGAGACATAGGTTTTATAATATGCAGCTTGTGAATTCGAGTTATGCTGCTGTTCTTCCTGAAACATCGCAGGCACTCTCCTTGCCGTTTGTCCAGCCACCGGCGGATGCATCGAGGAATGAGAATGGGGATGGGATTGAAGAGTTAGCTGTTAAGAAGGAAGGAGGCAAGTCGAAGAAAAGGAAATCGAAGGGTGCTCTTACCGTTCCGAAAGCTAAGAAACCCAAGAAGGCAAAGGAGAATGGCAATAATTCAGCTCAAGGTGTGAAACCACCGAAGAAGACTGTGGCGCTTGAAATAAACGGAATTGAAATGGACATTTCTGGTCTACCTGTTCCTGTTTGTTCATGCACTGGAGTCCTCAGCAGAGTTATCGGTGGGGCTGTGGAGGTTGGCAATCAGCTTGCTGTACCACAAATGTGTCAATCCATCCTTTGCCGATGAGCGTCAAAAGGCGCGGCGCAAGGATAGCTGGGCGGAAAATGAGCCAAGGAGCTTTCAAAAAGGTTTTAGAAAAGCTTGCAGCTGAAGGTTATAATTTTGCTAACCCTATTGATCTGAAGACTCATTGGGCTAGACATGGCACCAACAAGTTTGTCACTATCAGATAGAGGCTGCTGCTGCTGCTGGGTTCGAGAGTCGGTCTGTTTTGCCTGTGTATACACCTGTGTGATTTTTCATACAGATGTTGAATTCTGGTCATGGTCATCCATGAATTTTCTGTTGTGGTGCGTCTATCTAAGTTTTGGATACTCTAGTTCTTTTTCCATCTTCGGATTATTTTACAATGATGACAGTCCATGTTTTATGGAGTTAAACATTTATGTAGATGATTTATGACTAGATAGACTATTATCGGATAATACTCATTCACATTTAATTTAAAATCATCGAAATTTTGAACTGACCTGAACGTTGTTTCAAATGTGTTTCACCCTCTATTAATGGTGAATCAATTACATCATTCATTTGGCTTAATGGTTCATCAATTATGTGCTAGCTTTGTTTATCTTATTTAACCGTTTTTCTATAATTGTGTATGGTTGATGCAATTTATAAGTGAGTTCATTAGTTGTTTTATTAATGTTTTAGTTTGGAGTTTTAGCAGAACATGAGTTAACCTTACAGTTCCTTTGTGAGGAGACTCTATCTTTGCAGGGATGGGATCCAGAAATAAGTCATAAGGAAGGACTCATAGGATTGAGTGGGGAGACCTTAGTACCAACCCATTGTGCTATTGTTAATCAATTCAGTGCCCTGGTTCCTGGAGTTATCTCTAGTCACTTATTTGTTTTGTGTTTGTTCATGATTCAATACTTTATTACTGTCTTTGTAATGTGATATCCATTTCTAGGCCATGTTTCAGTTTAGAACATAGTGGCAATAACCTCTTAACAATTGAAAGGGGGATTCTCTCTTAATTGTACTTGGTTTGATTAGCACCATAAATTGAAGATTATGGAGACATGTTTAGATCCTATCACTACATTGCCATTTGCTTATCTGTTGTAATGTTTTCAGTTTGAACTTGTGACACAAAGGGTTGGCAACATTTGACTTTGGTAGTTTCTTTTTAATAAGGTGCTTTTCACAACAAAAGGAAGTATTGAGGACCAAGAGGAAAAAAACCAGTTTAGGTGTCTAACACATGAAAGCTCTGACTGGCAAGAAAAGAGCTTTCAATCAACAGCACAAACTCACCATTCACAGAGTAAAAGAATGGAAAAAAAAAAACTGTTTTGTTTTAATAAAAGATTAAAGCATTATTACTCCATGGATTGCATTTTGCAAAACTCACAATTTTTCTATCCAAATAGTTAATTTTGAAAACTTTTTCAATAATTTCTGTTATATTTCTTTTATGTTTATCTTTATCTTTGAGTATTTGACTTCTCTTTGATCAAATTTGCAAACATGACATAGAAAAGAAATTTTTATTTATGGAAATTATTTTTAGTTTCATGTAGGAAAAAAAAAAAAAGAAGAAAAAAGATAAATGCATAAAAGAGAATAATGTTATATATGCTTTGGAAGTGTATCGGAAATTGTTAAAAGACTAAGAAAATATGTCATGGGTGAATGTCACTAATTGTGATACCGCATTGATGGATTTGGTTACAAAAGAGTTTTCTACATTATATATTTGACTGTTTTAAGTGACATAATGAATTTGGTTACAAAAGAGTTTTCTACATTATATATTTGACTGTCTTAAGTGACATAATAAAGATGTGAGAGATAGACTTAAACATGCGGTAAGAACTAAACATATCATACGTGAAGACATGATAATGGCCAAACCTAGTCAGATTTTGGAAAACATAATGGAATTATAATAAATTCTTCTACAAATAAGTTACAATATGTGTAAAATATGTCATACAATTTAGAAGGGTTTGTGCAAAATATTAAGATTCCTTGAAATATGTAGAAAACACTATATTATACTAAGTGAGAGAAAAAATTATTTGTGCATGGACCGATCATGTTAAACACTTTAGAAATACTATAACTAATAGAGTTGAATCATCTCATGCTATATTGAAGAGATAATTGAGAAATAGTAAAGGAGATACAAACATCAACATAGCGAGATACAAACATCATTTGATTGCACAATCACATTATTAGAACACCAAGTCTGTTGGAATAATATAGCAAGTGTGAGTAAGTGGAAAATAGTCCCACATTGGATAGGAATATGGAGACTTAAGCAT